>CM049315.1:48369114-50931299 GCA_026874595.1 Sipunculus nudus
ATTTTATAGGAAAATATCGGATTATATAGGAAGTCGATGGAACACCACCCCTAAAATATTTCGTTTTTGTGTCATTTTTGTTACTACTTATCAGCAGCTAATGTGGAAAACATCTAGGTGTTCATCTTTCCAACGGATTGGTACACAAATCGGATAATGCCTTTCCGTGCACGTGTTCGTCTGTCTGAGACAGGCGAAAAAACGTTATTACGACCCCTGCATATGCATAAATATATATATATATATATATATATATATATATATATATATATATATATATATATATATATATATATATATAATTCCATCAGCTGTTAGTGTATAGTAAGACAGTTTCCCGTGTTTCTGAGCATGCGAGCCAATACAGCATCTGTATATTATCCGGTCAGGTGACGCTTCCCATTCGAAAGATCAAAGCGATGAAAGAAAACGCTTGAACGCACAGGTAACCTTGACCTACATATCGGTCCTTGACCTACTTGCATGTTTTAACCAACTGTGTGGTACAATTGTGGTTACAAGGTTGAGGAACCACCTTTATTATATGAACCGAAGCTGTGTGTTTCCTGTTATGGTAGTGTATATATATATGATCTGGAGTTTTTTACAGCGTCAACTTCTTGCTGCACACAGATATAGATGGAATAATTCACATGAATTTCGCACGTCCGAACAATACCTGATATATCAAGAAAGAAAGACAAAATTAGACTTTTTATGCCGACGTAAACTCACGTTTATGCATAATATGCATGGGCATATAAACACATTTTCATGATGTATAATAAGGACACATAAATCAGGTCCGCTTATATTTTATTGGACGATGTCCATTGGTCACGTTTTGAGATTTTTAGGGGAATATAGGGATAATTATTGCTGTTCCTAACAGAAATAAGTACCCATGCATTATGACTAATTTGTGGATAAATGTTTAATAGAACAAGCACTCAAAGATTTGTTTTGCACCTTTTCATCAGTTTTACATAGTGCATTCGATTCTACTAATCCGTGGACTAATTTTGTTTCGGAACATATGGAGTCACATTGACTGTGTGTGTGTGTGTTTATGTAGGTGTGTGTTTGATAGAATGATATATAAATTTAACATACGCATGTTAAACACCAAACGTAACCATGCATGAACAGAAGAGTACAAAGGTGCATACACACACACACACACACACACACACAGACATATAATTATAAACATCTTTCCTGTATAAGATTTAAAAATATTTATTTATCCTCGATATTGATTACACTGAATGATTGGTTTTTACTGACAGATCATTTGCATATTTATCAACCCCAGGCTTGGATATTTTATTAAATCATAATAGAAGATTCATAATCCCATTTAATAAAGTATGTTATTTTTTTCAATAAGCAGTAAAATATGTCGAATTCCTTCACTTTCAGGATAAAGCTGATTTAAAATTGCAAGATACGCGTCATTAAAAAAAATAAATAAATTTCATTTACAGGTTTAGCAACAGAATTGATTTCAAATCTGAATAAGCTTTAATTCTTAAGCATTTAATTAATATAAAGTAAAAAATAACTTCGATTTCAAACGTTCAGCTTATATAAATTATATATTTAAAACCTAACTAACTCAGTATATATATATATATATATATATAAATATATATATATATATATGTCCATGTAAGTGCAGGGTATATATGTGTAAGTATCAAGTAACTGTTCTCCTGTTAATACCAACATTACAAAGCTACAACGACTTTATATGTGTGAAGAACTAACAGTTTTTCACACTGTGTAGGCCTATATAGTGATCATTCGGGGTCAGCAGTTTTAAATGCAAGTCCCGGACTTCCCGTTGCGTGGGTGCCGCCAGTCCGCGATGGAGTGATAGAGGTCTTTATACAGGCATGATACCGCTGACGACACTGAAATATACGTGGGGTCAAAGGCGTCTCGTCATGAAGGACATATGCTTCCCGAAACGGGGCTACCACCTGTTAACCAAGCCACAAATTATGTCTATGACATGTTCTATATACACATTTATTAGCTAGTACGCTGTATTGACAATGAATTTGACAGCCTGTTGATATTTAGTTGACATGCCGTTGACAGTTTCTATATATTCACTGATTCACTGACATGTAAAATAATATATTCTGTACAAATACTGTCAGTTTTATATTAAAGACGAGTAAGCGACGTGTGAGTAATTGGATCTAAACCTACAGCGGTTCATATATATAAGCGTGTGTGTGTGTGTGTGTGTGTGTGTGTGTGTGATACGTTGCACATTTTTAAAAAAATCTAAAATAAATATATCAAAGAAGACAATTTGCCTCATGAAAACTCATGAAATGTACAGCATAAATCGTCCCCTGTTACTGACGGCTTGAAACATATTCAAGGTGCAAGTTTCAACATAAATTCCCGTTTTTCAAGTTCGTACATAATTTTACAAGTTTTGATAATAATCATAATAATAATTATAGTTATAATATAATTTTATGTTGTGGAAGTTGTTCTGTATTTACAAAATTATATAAAGATCTCTCTCTCTCTCTCTCTCTCTCTCTCTATATATATATATATATATATATATATATATATATATATATATATATTTCTGTGTGTGAGTGATGGCTATAGTCAGTATACAGCTGATACTTGTTTCGTATTTTCCGAAAATGGACACTATTACCTGATGGCACTGATCGGGAATTATGGAGCATGCATTTGGTACAAAAATGTGATATGTCATTTCTGTACTCAGTACCTATTATATGGGTGTTTTTAACGTATACAACGTGTACAAGCCATGCAGAGCATCATTCATTACGTAAATTACGGTACTGGTGTAGATATTAGCTAATAACATGCACGCATGCATGGTGAAACTGACGTCCCAGGCAAAGCACGGACCTGATAAAACAAGCTACAGTTTCCTGTAAACTCTCTGTTCAAGCAAGGAGGTTTAGAAGAATGGAGTAACGTCGGTTTGAGCCGGTGAAGACGTTCATGCTGCCATCCTGATGCATGTAGTGAACAATGTAACGATATATTACAATGGATTTGTGGCATATGCATCATGATGCATGCACTATGCTAGAGTGTTATTTTTTATGCTGTATTTTATTAACTGCGAAAGAACAGTGTAACTGTGTGTTTATGGGCTCATGTGAAACTTCATTGAAACGTAAATTATATTTTCATCTGGAGAATTTAACTCCGTTACATTACAATATATTTTCTTTCTCTGGCACTTACATATACATATATATCGACGACCTTTCCTCTTGCTATAGAGCCATCGAACATTTCTTTGGGTGTTTATCAGAGCCAATAATTTTTCCTCTTGACATCGGTAATCGTTTATATAATTATATATATATATATATATATATATATATATACATATACATATGATAGATTTATATGACACATACGTGTGTGTAAAGGAAGATAAAATGCAGTTGAAAAATACAGACTTTTCACGGACTTCATCGGGAAAATCTTCAACTTATTCTAGTCTCTATATATACCGCTGTCTTTCTCAGGTATGTTAACAATTTATAATTTTCTATTTTGAATTTTTTTTCGTATTCGAAAGCACTGCAAATTTAAGAATGTGCTGTCCCCACCCCGCGCTAGGATTTAACCAAATTTGTCAAATCGCTTGAACTACCGACACATGCCATCCAGTATATTGTGCAAGATCCGCCATCCAACAATGTCAAATTCGAATTTTGTATTGCAGAGTCTTCATTTGAACATGAATGTATGACTGATATCATCAGTTATGAATTAAAGGAGTTGCCACTTTGAATCCTGGCAGCGAGCATGCTTGTCAGGCACCACAAAATCAAGGGGGGGGGGGGGGCGCTTATTAGGTCAATAACTGTATTTAAAATATACTAATCATTCGAAGGTGTTGATTTATGTATTAACCTGTGTCAGTATATAAATATGATTATGTATATGGATTATTATCACAAGACACTAAAGCACCTCTTCTCCAATACATCTTTCTACAATATAAACATATGACAACAGACAGGATATTAATGTCATTTATATACAAAGGTTTAATCAAAACGCTGCTTGTAATGAACACAGGCCAACTGCTCAGGGAGAAAACATCTATATACACTTGAATGACATTTCCGTTTAGCTTAGTAAAGCCTGCATATAGCAAGCAAGTGCCGACTATAAATCACAGACAAACATATATTAACCAATTTGAATCACGTTGCGAAGCAACGTTGTCATTGCTAGGTCACATCCGTGCATTTTTTTGTATGTTTCATTTGGCCAGATAATTCAACAATACCATAATTGCCTCCTTTAGCTGTAAATTAACAAAAGAAAATCAAAATCCATAGGTTCTAAGTGTATATAGGCTATAGACTATACAGTGTCCCATAGAATATACTCACTGTAGTTTTTACCTATACATGTATATATATACAAACATATTCTATGACTAAATATGTCACATATTGCCTATTCCTGTGTATTCATGTGTATTTCCGTGATTATGTATAATCATACAATCATTTTTATGTATACAATCACACATTATAATTTATATATGTAATCAATAATATAAAATATATCTTTAATATAAATAAATGTGTGTATATTGAATGTAAAGTTTATATAATAAATATAGTTATAATATATATTCATATATTTTACACATACACACACATATCCAGTGAAATGCCAATATACATAATCGATGTATTACATCACAAAGGGGTTATAAATGCCTATGTGTTCAAATAACAATGTTCAAACTTATTTTTTGTTTACCATCAGCCTAATGTGAAATATCCTTGAATAAACATGTATCATTGAAAATTTTATATATATATATATATATATACACATGTCCTAAATTTATATCCTTCGCTGATACCTGCCTTGTGAGAAACAGGGTTTTGTAATAAAAACACACACGTGTGGTGTTGGCCATGCATGCACGTGCGTAGCCATCACAACACGATCGTGCGTATCAGCATGCCGGCGCACACAGGGAGGGGCGGTGCATAAATCAGGCGACTTCCGCTCGGGCGGGTTGAGCGGGAACTTGGCAGGCGTTAAAAAAAGTATAAACACCAACCGATGCAACGCGCGGGAAGTACGAGATGTGTGATAACGTCTGATAGTGAGAAGATCTTAAGTTCTTACCTGTGTAGGCAGTAATTCCATCCCCTTTTCTGCTGTTTCTTGCAGAGTAAAGGACTTTTGGACATACTCAGCTTTGCTATGCGATACGCAACACAAATACTTTCAGCTCAAGACATGATGCCCGACATCGGGAACACGGGAGCCAGCCACGCTTAGTGTACATACAGCCGGGCAGGAAATCGGTGTCCCAAATAATGGGTCACTTCGGATTGACACAATAGTGAAGTGACATGGTCCGTGGCTGCGCGCTCTCCCATCCAGCCGGGGGGGACCCCAGGCAAACTGCCTCACCTGGACAAATTATATACCTCAAATTATGTCCTGTGTCACACGTGGCCGCGGCGTCGACCCGGGGAACCCCCTACTGCTATACCACGTGTGTATAGTGCATACCAGGGAATATTTGTGCTGTTTTTTGTAATAACGTTGATGTTACAATTGTCTTTATTTTTTTAATTTAATTTTAATTAGTTCGACATCCCGAACGGGAATTTATTAGACCCGTCAGGGTAGGTTCTACAGAATTGTAGTACTGCACAAATTTCCCCGGTCAGTATAAAAAGGTTATGTTTTTCAGATGTCTGACATTCGTCACTAGTCTCAAGTGATCGATGCTATCCTATACTTAGTGTACATGATACTACGATTACGTGAACTGGATTGTTTTTAAATGTATAATGTCAAATATGTGTAATTATTAAAGATATAAAATTGTGCAAACGCATACAACAGTCATGCAAATATATGGTGCATATAGCCTTGACATGAGCAGTCGATCTGTCAACTCGTCATGGTTTTCAGTCGGTAACTAGAACAAAAATTTAAAATGTGGAACTTCACATTTCTAGAATTGTAACTACATATTTTCTTTTTAAGAATAGGCAAAAAGGATCCTTGTACAAAATAGAAAATAACCCCCCCCCCCCGAGTCCTTTAATTTTCATTTCGAAATAACTGCCTGTAGACTCCACATACAGAAAACTTCCGTGAAGTATCTAGTAAGTAGTAATCTCGAGATATCTGGCTGCATGGAAGCTCATTTTACATTAAACTCACACCAGGACTCTCTTCATTAGGCATATCTGCCTGTAGACTCTTCATTCAGGAAAGCCCGCAAGGAGTCTCGTAATTTCGAAATATTTGCCTGGAAGGTCTTTGTACATCAACATCACAAAATGAGTCTCTTCATTTTGATATATCTACCCGTAGGTTCTTCATACAGGAATATCTGCAAGGTGTCTTGTGATTACCAGATATCTGCCTGGAGTTCGTTATACATGAATATTCCCATTTTATATCTCTTGTTTCCAGTTGTCTGCATGTAGAGTCCTCATACTTAAAATTTGTGAATTCCAAATCCGTCATTTCTTGATGTCTGCGTATTACATGTTCAGGTAGGGGGCATAACCAGATTGTAACTTGATTGTTTTATAACTTATTGTACATTAATATGGAGTATTAAGTTTAGATGTTAGCGTAAGAACTTAAGTTTGTGAGCACACGTGCCTCGTTTGATGTTAATTTCAGTACAGTTTTATTCCGCGGAAGCCGTCGCTCTTTGTAGTAACGTTGTTATTGTAGAGGAGGTTTTTTTTTTTTTTTTGTTTTTGTTTTTTTTTGCAGAGATACCGACCTCCATTTTTTAATGCTTCTTACATTACCTTGCTCTATAAATGGTTCGTTTTGCGGGCTCCCTTTCAGGGTGTGCCAGTCTGGCGCCTTCCTGTCAGGTGCGCGGGAACTTCATTCATACAATGACCCCCGCGCTATCTCAGGTGTGAACCCGAGCCAGCCAGCAGCTGGTTTAAACACACTGGATGGCCGTCAGATCTTCCCGAAGAGACTGCCCGTACTTGTCCCACAGACAGTTGTCTTAGGTCCCCGAATGACATATCCACCCACGGCCCCGATAGGCTGGGGCCAGCCCGATATCAGAAAGCCGAGCTCCCCGATATCTTCCCAATTATTTTAAGACCCTGGATGAAAGTCCGGCATGGGAAGATACCTGCCGCAGTCAGGCTCGAACCCATGCCTCCCAGTACACCGGCTTAGTAGTCAGACACGCTAACCACTTGACCGCCGGGACAGGTTTGTTATTGTAGAGTTGAAAGGCCGAATATCTGTTTAATTGCATTTTCTCAGGGTTTTTCTCTGGAGGCTTGTCCATCTTAATATTCAAGTAATTATTGACAGCATAATAGGAAGTGATGTTTGACCAGAAGACGGCCAGGACTTGTGACATAAGCAAAGCAAGCATATATACGCCGTGATTGTGAACAAATTAGCTACAAATGCCTGTTCAGTGCACCAGTTGGGTGTAGTCTGACAATATGTACAGTCTGCGTTCACCAGAGACTGGACAGCTGAGAGATGATGTCTATAAGCGTAAATAATCGGTGTCTGAGGAAGGCCACGCTGATAACTCTGTAACGGACTTAAGAGCGGATATCGCAATTGCTGACGGACTGGTTATCTGGCGATTTTTATCTGTTGTGAGCGCTTCCAGGAAGAGGCCAAGGACATTATTTACACGTAATCAGAAACTGAGTAAACAAAGAGGACTTCCCTGTGCAGTGTGATTAACGTGTTGCTCATCGCTTGTGATCATCGGTGTTTATCTCCAGAGAAATTTAAGTGCATTCTTTTTAATATATATATTGATTTGCTATGTTAACTCATTGCTTTTTCATCTTTTAGAGTGTATGTATAAGTTTTAACCTGTCTGGTTTACCATTTAAAAGAAACTGGTCGTGCACACCTTTAAAGGGCGTGACACTGCGTGAAATACTTTTACTTACCATATATGTTCCGAACTGCATGCAAGAATTATCATGGGTCACTCATGGCCTTCACCAAAGGCTCGCCTATACATTTCTTAATCAGGAGCTTTGAAAGTCTGCTCCAAGTCAGTCAAGTCGAGATTTTTTGTCAGTTATTCATCATGTGCAAATGTATGCTTTTGAGGCGATTACCGGTAATCATAACAGTAATAAACACTACATCTGCACATGCAGAAAAGATAACAAACAGCTAAAAATAAAGAGTTGAATAAATAAGGTCTATAAACAAAATTGTATGCATAACGAATGTATAAAGACACAACAGAGGTGATAAACCTTACAAATCTCAGTAGCGCCACCTACCTGTGTTGGCTGACACAGAGTGTCCGGGTAAAATCCGAAATGGTGATACTCCTGTCAGAGCCCCAATAGCAGTCAACGCGTAATACGCATGCGTGCGGAGGTGTATTAACATTTTTACACTAGCCTTGTACGTGTTCGCCTACGGTGCTTTCTGTAAAGACTATGCATTTGTTTTGTCAATTTAGAACTTGAAAGTTCACACAATTATCATGATGGACCGGGGGCCGTGTTAGGATATTTCATTTTTATTTTCACAGAAATATGGTTATTTACATTTCCAGCTGAGGAAGCCAGCGCCTCCATGCGGATACGATTGGTGCGATATAAGTTGGAACGTTGTGGTTACAACCTGCATGGAATTTTTCATTGTAACAGCACATCCCGTAGGCGATATTGTAACAACAAAAATGAGTTTTTAAATTTGTCAGTTACTAAGTATATTGTAACTGTATTACAGTATTAGCACTGTTCAATAAAATTAAAGCTAATTCTACTTACCTTTAAGTAATGAACGATGCATGCATCCAAATTTGAAAATTATAAGTTAATTCTCTGTATAAAATATGGTCTCTGATTTCCTGATCCTTTGAGCGGATCGACTCACACATGAAGCGCCGCCTGGTGGTGGATACCCAATAGTGCCGATTCATTCTTGTATATGGTCCTTTGAAATGAAAGAGGAGCTTTCTTATTAAAATAATTTCTTGCCCGTTTAACGAATTCATCCCGAAAAAAACTGTAGGAAATCACCGGGATAACAACAGATTAAGGAAAAAGGACATTTTCCCCAGAAAGTTTGAACGGTTTCCCCAGAAAGTTTGAACGGTAAATTAATACAGTTAATAACAAAGATGGAAAGTATATATTAAAAGGTAGTTTCTCAAAGTTCATTTTTAAAGTTAACAAGTAAACGTAACACAGGCACACATAGTTTTAGCAGGCCTTCTACCTGGGATCACAAATATATATATAGTTTATAGTAATTTTCAGCCATAATTATAGGGAAAATATGAGTTTGTTATACTTCACAATCATATTTTACTCAGTTATACTTGCTAATAAGGTATATATATATACAGTAGAACTCGCCTAATTGCACATACCATTTGCCAGACAAATCAACTACAATTACCCGAAATTGCAATTTAGCGGAGTCAAGATTATTTAATATATTTGCGTCTGTAATTGGTCACCAATTTTACAAGACCAGCGCCACTAGGACTGATTCAAATACACCAGTCATTGGAAACCTAATTATAATATTAAAACAAGACGAAAATAAAAAAAATATATTTATTCAAAAATTCTATACAATATTATGTACAAATTTAAAAATAACAATGAAATGCAAAATGGGGAACATTACAGTTCTTCTCTGTTCTTACTAGATGCGTGCATAATAATTACACTTCAAACATGAAATCAAATATGAAACATCATCATATGAATCATCAAACATAAAGCTGTCGACGTTCACTTGAAAAAGTCTGTAATTTGTTTCTGCTTGGTGCAAGCAAGCAGCAGCTGAGCCGTGAATCTGTGTCTCAAGTTGATATAAATGGTCAAACTGTTACAGTTTTTCTCGACGTAGTATATCCACGTAGTGTTTGAAGGGTCTGAAATGCCTGGAGTGATGTAGGGATTGGATGCTGTCCCTCGTGATCTGCATGCACCATCTGTGTCAGAATCTGGACCTTGGTTTCCTTGTACTGAGTCGCAGATCTCCTGGTCAGTGAGGACGCCATGGCATTCTGCTCTGTCATCAATGGCAATGTAGTTAGCGAAGTCTTTGAGTGAAGCGGCAAACATCGTACAGAATCAAGGGAAAGATTAATTGCTCAAACCAGGTTCTAACAAGGCATTAATTAATTGTGCCCCGCATGTGCTTGACTAGAGCTCAATCAGTGGAGCTAGTGCCCCGGTCTCACTCACACCCGAGCGCAATCAGTTAATTAGTAGTCCGTCACGTGTCATTGGAGCGTGAATGTAAGACTGGCTTGCAGTTAGCAGGAGTACTGGAACCAAAATCACGAAATTTCCCTTGCAGTTGCCCGGAATTTGCAACTGACCGGATTGCATTTAGCCGAAGGATTATAGTGGCTTTTTAAAGGAAATGGTTTTAAAAAATACATGCAGTAACCGCTAGTTTGAGATTGGCCGACTTGCAATTGGCTGGAGGCGACTGTATGTATATATGTACAGTCTTTTTTATATATTCTGATTGCAGTTCACACACGTATATCTGTAATATATGACAGAGTTTCCTTCTGCTGGACCCGATATGGTGTCGGCCTGATTTCTCGAGTCCTCATCTCCGAGTCGAGTCCCTAAAAAGTGGACTCGAGTCCTGCATCACTGCTGAAATGTATCATTTATACATACCTTCGTATTAATCTTAAAATCCAGTCACCTGGTGCACCATGTACAGCTAGTTCTGCGTTTGTATATAAAACATTACTGACAAAAGAGCACCGCAAACGTGCATTATACGCGTATCAGGTGTCCTATATGCCCTCATTAAAATAATTATAATGATTTTCATGAAAATCCATAGAAATTTTGGTAAGTCACCAAGGTGCCTCCAAAGTGTGGTGACCTCTGACCTCATTAAATATGCATGGATTTTGCTGGAAATCGAACTTAGCCGAGATATTTTATTGATTAACATTTCTATTTTTTTATAAGTATCTTTCATATTCTTCGAAAGTTATCGCGGCGACGCCACATAGTAGCCTAGTGACCCGTGACCTTATTAAAAAGCGTGGATGTTGCGCATAATCGAACTAAGGCGAGATAATCTATTGGTAAGTAGTCATGGTGAGTTTCGTGAAAATCCATCAAAGACCCCGGTAAGTTATCGCGGCGTCACTAAAAGTTAACGGACGGACGGAGGGTGGGTATACCATAATATACTCTCGTCATATGACGGGCGTATAAAAAGAGCTATAGTTTAAAAAATATATTTTAACAATGCTGAATCCTAAAAATATAGGAAATTATAGAAGGCAATTTTTTTTCGATAGGAAAATATTTAATTTTAATTAGGAGTGGGTAGAATATAAATACTTCTGTATACGAATGTATCCAATTAAACCTAATGCCTTGTAATGTAAATGTCTGATGCTTCATTTGCCCGCTGAGTACATTCATTTAGTTCGGGTAAATATCGCCTCATTGAAACTGTTGAGATATTATTATAATATTTGTCATAAATATTAAGAAAATGATATTCTGTTGGAAAATAAACGAAAAAAAAACTGTGAAGACTGGGCTTTTTCTAAGTAAACCCATACAACCACCTGGCCTGCATTTATTTATTAGAGAAACCAGCGACAATGTATCTTTTGCGATAAGTGCAGGGGCTATAAACCAAACAGGAAAACGGTTATGTATACATGCAGAATAAACACGTCTGAACTTTTTTCTGCCGAACATACTTCATATGTCTGAGCGACGGAAACAGTGTCAAGTGCGGTGAGACCTCAAATATAAACCGTCACCGCTTTCAATAAGGCCACGGGCCCCGGAACACAAACAAGTATTTATTTCCAAAGTACATCCACTTGTTCCGGGGTGGAATGTCGCTAGTGTTTCTATAGCCGGATAATTTAGACAGGATACGCGATCAAAACAGAACCGTATGTGACCGAGGAATGTTTTTTTCAACGCGCATTATGGGGACGACCCTTTTGAAATTATTTCTTTTGAATATTTTGCCCGCTTTATGCCAGCCCCTTGGTACAAATAAGACACTATAGGAGAGAGTTGACACATCTTACGCCAAAACATTTTTCTTGCTGTTGTGGTTTTTGAAGGACATCTAACAATAGATTTCATTTCTTAAACACACGAAAGCTGTTATGTCGGTGTGTATTTTACATAAAGGATGTGTTGAGATAAATAATGTTAGAAAATTACCAAGGCAACAGAAATACACGCCATATAAAATCAGTTGGTAAAAATTATATGTTTCATCAAACGATTAACATTTTGAATTGCATATCACGTGAGTGAATATGTTAACCTTACACTACAATCCCATTCACCCCACCCACAAAAATATAATTTTGTTCACATGGATCGATCACGTCCTGTGTTCATATGAATCGATCGCGTCCTGTGTTCATATGGATCGATGGCGTCCTGTATTCATATGGGTCGATCGTATCCTGTGTGTTCATATGGGTCGATCGTATTCTGTGTAATCATATGGGTCGATCACGTCCTGTGTTCATATGGATCGATTACGTCCTGTGTTCATATGGGTCGATCACGTCCTGTGTTCATATGGATCGATCACGTTATGTGTTTATATGAATCGATCACGTCCTGTGATCATATGGTTCGATCATGTCCTGTGTTCATATGGATCGATCATGTCCTGCGTTTATATGGTTCGATCACGACCTGTGTTCAAAAGGATCGATCACCTTATGTTTTTATATGAATCGATATCGTCCTGTGATCATATGGTTCGATCACGTCCTGTGTTCATATGGATTGATCATGTTCTGCGTTTATATGGTTCGATCCCGACCTGTGTTCAAATGGATCGATCACCTTATGTTTTTGTATGAATCGATATCGTCCTGTGATCATATGGTTCGATCACGTCCTGAGTGTTCATATGGATCGATCACGTCCTGTGTTCATGTGGATCGATCACGTCCTGTGTTTATATGGATCGATCACGTACTGTGTTCAAATGGATCGATCACGTCCTGTGTCCATACAGATCGATCACGTCCTGTATTCATAATGATCGATTACGTCCTGTATTCATATGGACCGATCACGTAATGTGTTCACATGGATCGATCACGTCCTGTATTCATATGGATCGATCACGTCCTGTGTTCATAATGATCGATCACGTCCTGTGTTCATATGGATCGATCACGCCCTGTGTTCATATGGATCGAACACGTCCTGTGTGTTCATATGGATCGATCACGTCCTGCCTTCATATGGATCGAACACGTCCTGTGTTCATATGGATCGATCACGCCCTGTGTTCATATGGATCGAACACGTCCTGTGTTCATTTGGATCGATCACGTCCTGTGTTCATTTGGATCGATTAACTCCTGTGTTTATATTGATCGATCACGTTATATATTCCTGTTGATTAATTATGCCATGTGTTCCAACGGACTGGTTTTACGTCCTGTCCATATCGATCACTTACACGTCCTGTGTTCATGTGGATCGATCACGTCCTGTGTTCATCTGGATCGATCACGTCATGTTTTTACATGAATCGATCACGACCTGTGTTCATAACGATCGGTCACGTCCTGTGTTCACATGGATCGGTCACGCACTGTGCTTATATGGATCGATCACGTGTTGGTTCATATGGATCAATCACGTCCTGTGTTCATATGAATCGATTACGTCATGTTTTTACATGAATCGATCACGACCTGTGTTCATAACGATCGGTCACGTCCTGTGTTCACATGGATCGGTCACGCACTGTGCTTATATGGATCGATCACGTGTTGGTTCATATGGATCGATCACGTCCTGTGTTCATCTGGATCGATTACGTCTTGTGCCCATATGGATGGGAAACACGTGCACGTTCTTTGTGCATACGAATATTTACTAAAAGTAGAAAGTCTCTAAAAAGTCTAACAAATCGCTTTAACGTTACAGATAATTATGATTGACAAACAATCTTCATATTTTGACTAAAATCGTTTAATTAATCCAAGGAGCTCATATGCATGGATCCATTTAACTACCTTGGTTAAACCAAGATAAAAGTCGTCTGCATATAATTGGTTCTTGTCAATGTATACACATAAGGTGAGTTTAAAGTACCAGCAATAATGTTAATTCCGTTTCGATTTTTACAAAATGGCTGACCTTGCATATCCGTAATCCCAATTTACAAGCAAAATTTATGTCCCCGGAACCATTCCAATATTCGAGGTACTACAAAAATTTTAATTATTTTTTTTTTTCGTAAGGGGGTGGGTCTTTATGAATATCTTTACATGTCCTATCCACTAGAATACTCTACTCTGAGTAGCTTAGAGTGTTATATGTTAAACTATATAATTATGTCATAACTATAGACCATGCGAACATGTCTTAAATACAGGTCCATACACAAGGACATGCAAGTATACATCAAGTGTTCACTTTCGATGAATGAAAAATAATACACGGAAAATTGCTTGTCCAGGGTGATTTCTTGCAGCGAAATCTTATGAAATTTTGTTTGTCAATGCATGCAGGGCTCCGTCTAAATTGGGTATTATTGACAGCTTAACAATTGACGGAAATTAATAACATTCTTCATGCGGGCAAAAAATGTGATCCATTTCCAAAGAGGCCCATTGACAGCACACAGGTGTGCTTACTGCACCGAACAAAATGCTAGATCGGTTCCAGTGCATGTGCTTATATGAACCTGAAGGTCATATGATTAACACCGAAATTGGATAATCTTTTCAGGATGACTATCTTATACGTAACACCATTCGGCATGCAACAATGGGTCTGTGACAACCTAATTATGAAAGTAATAATTCTCTTCTATATATTAGATAATAAAGGAAGAGGAGAACTTTATGAAACCGTGGGAAATGTTACACTCTGAGCAGGAATATTTTGGCGCTATTAACACTGGTATGTTTCAATTTGAGTTGTATTATATAAGTAATAAGCAATATCTGTGTGTTATATTTCTTCTTGCACACATAGATCCATATATATATATATATATATATATATATATATATATAT
The DNA here is from genome assembly GCA_026874595.1 of Sipunculus nudus. NCBI lineage: Eukaryota > Metazoa > Annelida > Sipuncula > Golfingiida > Sipunculidae > Sipunculus > Sipunculus nudus. Next base: position 48,384,201 of record CM049315.1, read on the forward strand.
ATATATATATATATATACGTATTGGGGTTGCATTAAAATATCCTTTATAAGTACTAAAACAATTGAATCTAATCAATTTAATTAAGAAAGTTTTAACTTATTTTTTAGTAAAACCTGATGAAAATCATCAAAAGTTATAGTAGACACTTGGCATTACAGGATTATATAACCTGATTTATAGGTGTTAGATGAAGCCGTATTTACTTAATTTAATTACCAGATGTTTTCAAAGGTTAACTATTGATTTAACTGATGATATGTGTAACTCTGTATATTCCTTTAAGTCTGAAAGGTATTTTACCAATAAAATACATTGATGCACCTTTATTGTTGAGGTATCACATCGATATTTTTAAACTAAAATTATGGATTCATTTTAAATATAACTTCCGTTGTAAACACCACTCCCGCTGTCGTGGTGTAATGAGGTGGGAGTGGTAGGGCTACCGTTACAGCTTAATTCCCATGGAACGCTCGGGAGGGGGGCGTGTCTTAACATTGTTCACAGGAAATTGAGTTTACAGGAAACCGGCCATTATCAGAGCGGCATAGGCAGGTTTGGATAGAGTGATAGTGAAGAGATAGGTTTCATTATACATGTGTGAAAAGCCCCATTAATGAAACTCGAGCACCGCACCTGCGTGAAAGCATCACTTTTCCGTTCATATTATTGTACTTTTTTTAAGGTGATCATGTTGTGAGAATAACATCACTTCCGCTATGCCGTGTGTATATATATATATATATATATATATATATATATATATATATAAATATATATATATATATATTGAGAAAGGGAGAGAGAGAGAGAGAGAGAGAGGGAGAGGGGGAGAAAGTGAGAGCGAGCGCGAGAGAGACAGGCAGACAGAGGAGATAAAAACGGAAACATCATGCTCTTGAAATAGAACTTGTTCATTAGGCATGAAGCCATAAATGTCAATTTCATCATATATTTTTGTCGATTCATAATACATACAAATTATTCATATCAAACATGTATCAATCTATACTGTCAGCTGGGTGTTCATGGTTCAGCTGATGTTTACGTATTCGACATGTATAGTTTAATAACTGTTGTAGACGTGTTACCCCAAGGAGTTTACAGGACTGGAGTAACAACTGTCAGAAGCCCTGCCAGGTCGCGAGTGTCAGTCGTGCGCTAATTGCAATTAAGACATGATAAGCCCATTAAATCTATTGTACGCCTATTGTGCCGCGGTGTCAGGCGCAGCGGCGGCACGGCCTTTGATAAAGCGAGCCTGCTAGATGTTACTTCTGAGGTCCGCTGTAGCTCGCTGAAGCGGAGAGCGATATATCCAGTAACTGAGCAGTAAATCACTGGAATAACATTGACCGGAATTATGAATGCGCAAATGGTTTGTTTTGTCAAGAATTATGCGCAACAAATATATCTAGAGAGGTCTCGTGTTGAGGAATCACTTGACCAATTTTTGGATAGATGCGGACACTCTACATCAACTTATGCCGTGATTCATGACGGACGACTGGTAAGTGTAAACCTTACTTTCCCTGAATAACTTCGGAATTATAAAAAATTCCATCAGTTCCCACACTTCTGACTTATATTAATAATTGGCCATGTATTATAGTATTCCGACGATAAAAAAAAAATTTTTAGCTTTTGCTCGGATGACTTTCATTTTGATGGATAACAGCGAGCCATTGTCCGCTCTGTCACTGACGGCGTTGTTCTCGTATTATCGCCCATATGTACCGAAGCCAAGCTATAGCTCAGGCGTCATTAGCAACGAAACCTTCACACACGTTTCCCACACATATGGAAATATGGTGTTCCAACTTATGATTGTTTAAATATTTATATTAAGTACTACCGGAGATAAATTTCGCGTTAGTTCACATTGGTGGTCTCCGGGAACTAACGAGCTGTTCCGAAGTCACGCCGAAGGGTGGTCTCTCGCGCTGAATCAATTAGCGCCGGGCTTATCAGCGGCATCTCTGTGTGCCATTGAGCAGCGAGTTTTATGACCCCCGTCAGCAACATCCGACACGGCCAGACTCTCACTTGATACTCCATCCCTGTAAACTCCTTGGTTACCCGGGACGCCGAACGACATGTATAGTCCGTATCTACAGGATCTGACAAGTTCACTGGCTATCTCCCTCCTCCAACTTCCTTAAAGTCGTGTATAACCATCTTTGTCACAATGGGCCAATTAAGGTTGCCTTCTAAGGCACCGCGCGAGTCAGTTTTGACCCCCGCATAAAAAATTATATTTTTATTTTCAATAGAAATTAACTGGTTTTATGAGCTGCAGCTTGGCTCGGACATTTCTTTTAAAAAATAAATCACTTTTAAAAAGTATCGACTAGTTTTGCTATATTATGACTTAATCGGCACACAGCGTCTTTCGTCTGTCTTATGACATGTTGTCTCTACTTTCTCAACACACTGCCTCTCTCTTCTCTCTCAGTACACGTCGTCTTTTCTCCGTCAGCACACTGTTTCTCTGTTTTCCATCAGCACGCTGCGTCTCTCTTCTCTGTCAGCACACCGCGTCTCTCTTCTCTGTCAGGTGTCAGCACACTGCGTCTATATTCTGCGTCAGAACACTGCGTCTCTACTCTACGTCAGCACACTTGGTGAATGTGGACGATGGCCTTTGAAAATTCATTATGTATTCAGATGCATTAAGTATTGGACCAAAATATTAAGAATGACACCAAATAGGTATCATAAACAGTTATACGGTAAATTATGTCGCCTGGATGAACTGGGAAGGAAAACTTGGGCTACGAAAGTTAAATATTTTTAATTATTTTCATTAGGTTTTGGTTACACTTGGATATTGCAGGATTTAGGGGATACACAATTGTTTCTGTCAGAGCTACATCAAAGATTAAAAGATATTTATTTGCAAGAATGGTCGAATAACATTTCAATTAATAAACGTTTAGCATCATACTCCATGTTTAAATCACTCTTAACCAGGGAAATTAATAAAATGTTGTGAAAAATAATAATCATAAAACCAGTTTAGCTAGATTAAGATGTTCATCACATAATTTGCGAATTGAAAAAGGAAGACATGATAAGATACACTGGACTGAGAGAAACTGTACCTATTGTTTAAAACATGGTGAAAATTTAGTTGAAACTGAATATCATTTCATAATGAAGTGTCCATTATATAATGTTTTGAGAGACAATTTTCTTTTAAAATTAGGTGAATTTTCTTTTGTTTCACTTATGTCAAATAAAAATCCTTCTGTTATTAATAATCTAGCATCTTTTGTATATTATGCTTTTAAAAGAAGAAATGATCAGGTATAAGTCAATATTAAGGTATTTAAAATGTTCTTATTTAATATTGAAGTTAATTTACTGAAACCTATTTTGAAAAAGGATTTATCATTTATAAAAATCTGAGCATTTAAATGTTAATTGCATACAAATACATCTGTATATGATTTGTATACTATAGAAATGACCTCTTTGTGAAAAATATGTTAATACTATTGAATGCATGTACTTAAAGTTTATTTGTTAAACTGTGTTTTTTATATTTATCACTCATTGATACTGTATTATGCATGCACTTATGGAAAAATGGGCCTGAGGCCTTATATTTTCTGAATAAAATATTCATTCATTCAAAGTGTGTCTCTCTTTTGCGTCAGCTCTTCTCTGTCAGCACACATCGCTTCTATTCTTGGTCAGCACACGTCGCCTCTATAATTGGTCAGCACACACTGTCTCTATACTTCGTCAGCACACTGTCTCTCTTTTGTCCCTCAGCCCACGTCGCCCCCCCCCCCCCCTTCATTAACACCGCGTCTCTCTTCTCCGTCAGCACACTACGTCTGTGTCTGTATTCTGCGTCAGCACACTGCGTCTCCATTCTGTGTCAGCACACTGCGTCTGTTTCCTGCGTCAGCACACTGCGTCTCTCTTCTCTGTCAGCACACCGCGTCTCTTTCTCTGTCAGCTGTCAGCACACTGCGTCTACCATCTCTGCCAGCTGTCAGCACAGTGTGTCTCTATTCGGCGTCACCACACTGCGTCTCTCTTTTCTGTCAGCACACCGTGTCTCTCTTCTCTGTCACTTGTCAGCACAATGTGCCTATTTCATCTGTCAGCTGTCAGCAAAGTGTGTCTCTCTTTTGCGTCAGCTCTTCTCTGTCAGCACACGTCGCTTCTATTCTTGGTCAGCACACGTCGCCTTTATACTTAATCAGCACACACCGTCTCTATACTTCGTCAGCACACTGTCTCTCTTTTGTCCCTCAGCCCACGTCGCCCCCCCCCCCCTTTCATAAACACCGCGTCTCTCTTCTCCGTCAGGTAACTGCGTCTCTCCTCTCCCTCATCGCTACCTCTCCCTCATTATCTATTCTGTCAACACGCTTTGGCTATATTGTCAGTGGACATTGTCTCTAATTCGTCAGCACACTGCGTCATTTACAAACGACGATCACGAATGAAGATGAATGAATGAATGAATGAAAAAAGGGATCAATATATAAAAAAAATGCTAGATTCAACTACCCATCTAGTGGTATCATCCGAGTCAGAGTGCAAGTCAGAGTCCAGGCTACTCGAGTGCGAGTGCAGGTCCGAGTCCGAGTCCAATATAAATCTCTTAATAAAAAAGAAAATTTAAAATGGAATTTTGAGATTATCATAAGTATTTTTATGCTAGTTTACACATGCCTTTTACTTGAAGAATTAATTACATTTAGCTCCTGAAACAGGCCTACAGCGATTTTGTCTTTCTTGTAATATTCTGTTATAGTGGTCGCACATGTATATATTATTGTCTTTCTGGTTTTGTTGACAATGCTTTCCTCCTGTTTGACACAAGATGGACTTAGCCTGATTTCTCGAGCCCGAGTCCAATACAGGTCCAGGACGCTCGAGTCCAAGTCCGAGTCCAGGACGCTCGAGTCCAAGTCCGAGTCCAGGACGCTCGAGTACAAGTCCGAGTCCAGGACGCTCGAGTCCAAGTCCGAGTCCAGGATGTTCGAGTGCAAGTCAAGAGTCCTAAAAAATCCGACTTGAGTCCTCTATCGCTGGTCCAGATTTTACAACGGTCGCAACCTATATTTTTCGCGTTTCATGTTTATATGTGCTTCACTCGCATTTTTTAATGCATTGCAGTTTATATATTTGAGAAATCTAACAGCCCCCCTCCCCAAGAGACCTGCTGAGGTGGCGTTTTGTATTACTGTGCTTTTCATGCACTTTTCCTGCATGGGCATTCCTTTGACAGCATTCATTCATATCCTGCGGAGTATATTATATCCTGACCTATTTCGGACGTTTGATGTCCCCAAGTTAACTTCAATTTCGCTTTGGTCATTTTATGTGCAATCAACATATATTTTTTTAAATTCATACAGATGAGGAAATTCTAAAGATTTTCAAACTGCCAGACGAAGTTCGTGACTTTGATCAGACTTGTTAGTAATCAGGGGCAAACATGATTTAGAGCACTCTGATACCTGACTTGTCTCAGTGTTGTTTGCTGAACACATTTTCAACTCCAGTTTTTGAACTCGGAAAAATAGGTGAGGATTACACGTACTTGGTTTTATACTTTCAGAAATAAAGATTACCATGGCAATTATTTCAATTTAAACACGTTGTGAATAATTGTAAGGGCACAGGAATCGTGTAGTTTGCAGTTTTTTTCATGAATGGAGGGGCAGATTTTCACTAAAGATTGCACAGGTGTTGTTAGTGACCACTAGATTTCTCCGTATAGGTGGCGCCACTGGTTTGATTGTGCAGTTGCCTGCATGGAGAGAGGCGTCTCGCGTTTCACGGTGTGTTCGAATTCCTGGAAAGACTCTACCGCGTATAAACAGAAAACAGGGAATCAGGGGCGGATAAATAAATTTTGGAGGGGGGGGGGGGTGTCCAAAACCTGGTAATGTGCGAGGAAGGTTGCGACCCCGGTTGGGTTGGTTTGGGAGGAGAACTGCCCCCCCCCCGAAAAAAATAACATGTTTTGAAATGACCAACCTATTTTGTTGGTCTTTAAAAATAGGACACTATCAGCTTGCAAGGTTATAATGATAAAGTATTTGCAAATCTTAAAACAAGGGACCCATGGGTCACGGCGCTCAGCTGATCATGATTGGACTATAAATGTTTCTCCACTGTGATACTATATCGAGTCAATAAAGCTTATGAAAATCATGGACATGTTGGGCTATTATAAAGGAATGTAATGTAATATGTGAGTAAATGATAAATGAAATTACCTGACTGATGGATTAAAAGAGTCAAATATAGTGGTTTATTTTTTATTTATTTAGGAGTGGTTGAAAATTGTGATATATTTGAGCAAATATTAATGCAATGACAGCAGTAATAAGCAGTAGTAGAATGATGATAAGGCTATTTGTTGAAGGATCTAAAGTGTTTGGTAGTCTGCAAGCTTTCAATTTGACAGATATGATGTTATGATTAACTATGCTGATTAAGTGATTTATGAATTTGTGACTGTATGACACAATATCTCTTTAGTCTTGACAAGGTACATTATTGTTATGCCCACTATGTCTACATATTACACAATATTGACATAATTTCTGGCATGTACATAGGTACCTATGGACGAATAGTTATACAAAATATTAAAGTATGAATATATCTGATTCATCTTGTTCTTGCTTACTGAGGCTGACTTTTGGATGGGGTTCGGAGAAGGGAAAAGTGAGGGCAGCACGAAGTCGGATGTAGAAATATTCTATTGTAATGTTTTTCATTTATATAAGAATATGAAAAGCTAAGAGGAAAGGGGCCCTCCTACTTGGTTATAGTAAAGTTCTAAATATATGATTGCAAACTAATACTCTGACAAGACTTTTATGAAGAAAAACAGTAAAAGTTTTGAGATACTGTGATGCATATGAAAATTTACAGATGGACAGGCAAGTTGACAGAATGGACTAATACCTTTATTTCACTTTCAAGGGAATAATGCATTTAATATATATAATCCTATTTTTTTTAAGCATATCCACTTTTTCCATTAAGAAGTTTTTATCTGAATAATTTTTTTATTTACAGGTTTTATAAATTTTTAATAAAAAAACCTGAAAATATAAGTTAAAATATTAGAATTGTTGCTAAAGTTGCAATCATTATATAAACAGAGTAAAAAAACTGAAACTATAAGTTAAAATATTAGAATTGTTGCAAAAGTTGCAATCATCATATATCCAGAGTGTAGCTCATATTGGGTCATATTATGCATACCAATATATTTTATTATTTTTAAATCATAAATGTTTAAACTGAATTTAAAAGAAAATAATGCCACAACATGGCATCTACAAAAATATTCCTTGAATCACTATTAAAAAGTTTTGCACATTGGAGTTTTCAGTACATGCTTAATTTTATTCACCAAAATAAAATAAAAGATTCAGTAAATTTGATAAAATAAAACATATTTTCAAATAAAGTATACACACTATTGGTTGAATGAGGGACAAACAATATCATTGTGCTAATTACTATCCCAGTTTTAATTTATTACTGGAATTAATAGTCAATTTCACACCTGGTGAAGTTTTTACTCCTCTGAAGTAAGGAATTACTTATCTCATGAACATCCACACTTTCATAGCAATACACCACTTTGTGGACACAATTAAATGTACACTTTAATCATTGTAACCCTGGTGGTACAATACAAAATCTAAAATGTAGCATAGCCTAGAATAAGAATGAATCAAATACAGAAAATAATAACATTCATCTAGTTTATGCACCATCTGGGGGGGGGGGGGGTGCAGGGCAGAGGGGAAGCCTGCTGGTAGTGGCCAAGCTGACCCAAGGCAAGCTGCCTGGGGTGGGTTACATAATGCAAGTGAAGGCTGTACTACTAGGTGAGCTAGATGTAAACAACACTTGACATGGTGTATGAAAACACGAACAAAAGCTATTCTTTCCAATCAATTTCTTTGAAATTTCAGATTTTAAAAGATTAAATCCTTATGTATATATGCTGTGAAAATTAAATCAACAGTGCCAAAGTTGGACAAAATTTAAGGTATTGATTTTTTATTTATGCTAATAACTTGAAAAATTTGCAAAATTCAGATCTAATTTTGGGTAAACAATTGAATCTTGATTAAATAAAGTCATATTCCTGAAAAAAAGTCTCTAGGTTCAGCAATTCTCATGTTAGGTGAGTAAACATATTTCCTGATTTTTTACAAAGTGCATTATGTTTGGGCCCATAACTTAAAACAATTACGCAATACTGACATCATTTCTAGCATGTGCATAGCGAATGTATAGAAAAATATGTATATTATATATGATCAAAGTCAGATCAGTGGTTTTGATATTAGGCAGTCTTGAAGTGTAACAATGGGTTTTTAATGGAAAAATGAAGTTTTTCATTAATATCCAATAGGAATTAATTAAATTCTTGGCATGGTAGGGTAATTTGGAGACATCTAACTGTATGCCAAAATTTAGGAACTGAGAGCTGAAGCATGGGATCTGAGCTCTAGCAAACTGCATAACACTAGCTTGATGTAAATAATATGTGACATGGTGCTTGAAAACTTGAATAAAATCAACAGTTTTTTATCAACTGGTTTCAAATTTTTGGTGGTTACAGATGAAATGCTAACGAAAACATGCTGTGAAAATTAAATCCACAGCAGTTACAGGAAAAAAATGTGCCATGGTCAAAGTTGGGCAAAATTTAAGGTCAAATTTTTTATTTTTGCTAATATTTTAAACAATTTTAAAAGATTTTTATCTAATTTTGGGTATACAATTTAATTTTTATTAATTAAAGTTATATTACTGGAATAAAGTCCTAAGCTTTAACATGTTTTTTGTTAAGTGATCAAATATCTTTCCTGATTTTTTACAAAATGCATTATGTTTGGGCACACAACTTTTTAAAATTATATAATACAGACCTAAATTCTGGCATGTACATAGAAACTATATAGAGGAATATTTATGGTAAATATGAGTAAAAACAGATGAGTGTTTTTGATATTAGGCAGTCCTGAAGTGTGAAAATAGGTTTTTAATAAAAAATTGAGTTTTTTTCCTAAATTTCTCAAAGGATTGAAGTCCAGAAGACCCAGTTTTCGGCTTGGTAGGAGATCTTGGGGACATCTAACATTATGCCAAATTTTGGATTTCAGGTCTTACGGTTTCAAAACGTGCCAGTTTAACAGACGGACGGATGGACAGCCTATGGACAAAGGACCACGACTATAGCTCAGATGACTTATAGTCAGCTGAGCTAAAAATGAGTGCAAAACACGACACAGAGTGGAGTGCAAAACAAACATGACACAAGAAGAGTGCAAAACACGACACAAAAAGTAAGGAGTGCAAAACACGTGACACAACATGTGAGGAGTGCAAAACATGACACAAAATGTGAGGGGTGCAAAACACACGATACATGTGAGGAGTGCAAAACACACGACACAAAAAGTGAGGATGCAAAACACACATGACACAAAATGTGAGGAGTGCAAACACACATGACACAAAATGTGAGGAGTGCAAAACACACATGACACAAAATGTGAGGAGTGCAAAACACACATGACACATGTGAGGAGTGCAAAACACATGACACAAAAAAGTGAGGAGTGCAAAACACACGACACAAAATGTGAGGAGTGAAAAACACAACACAAGAAGTGAGGGGTGCAAAACGCACATGACACAAAATATGACGAGTGCAAAACACACATAAAAGGTTAGGAGTGAAAAAACACACAACACAAAAAATGAGGGGTGCAAATGCACTAACAACACAAATGAGGGGTGCACACCACATACACATTACACAAAATTGAACAGTGCAAAATACATACAAGTAACACAAGTATTGTTTTAAGTAAAAATTTATTTCAGATACAGAACCTGGATGTCTTTGACAATGTATCATCGTGAGAAGCACTGGGGCGAGCCTTACAGAATGTCTCTTGTAGCGGAGACGTAAATGCTCATTAATACATGCAGAAGTTACAGAAATACTGACCAAATGATGTCTTAGTGCAAGTCAGACATCCTTTTTTATTATCAGATCACCTATTCCAAACATCTTTTTTTATCAAGTCTATCGACCGCACATATTATATGTTTACCTGTTAATCATAAGGTAATGGATATAGACTTAATCCCTGAAGTATCATAGCAGTACAAATATTTTTTATGAGCTGAGAGCAAGACTACAGTGGGGATCATTCAGTTTCAGCATCTTCTCCAAAAGACGTACCAAGAACTATCCAGTAAGACAGACTCTGTCTGAGATACTTATAATCAACATTTTTATCTATTTTATATATATATATATATATATATATATATATATATATATATATATATATATAAGTATATATATATATTTCCTGCTAACTGATAATAATCAAAAGCAATGTCCATCAATTTTGAATTGAAATTTATTTTACACAATGTCCAAGAGTTTTTTTTTAAAGAAAGTTTTGAACTATCATAAGTATTCGTCAGACCTGCATGAAACATAAGCAAAAACAGTAACTGTGGCGTGTCATCTTAATCTCAGATGAAAACACAAAACTATAGCACCTGCTGAGAGAAATCTACACATCTTGCATCACGCAAAGATGTGATGTGTGTAGTATTTTCAATGAGCACCTACATCAAGATGCAAATAACACAGAGTGAAATATTACATTACTGCTGACATTCTGTCATTCTACATTCTGTCTCACACAAGAAAAAATAAGTTTAAATCTAAACAGAAACTGAGCTGGTTCAATTTAACTAATAACTGCTCTGAAAAGTACTTTATATTTATGTTACCAAGAAATGTGCATAAAACTGGACAGAAACTGAAGTTGGTTCAATGTGTATAAGAACGTTTCAAAGTATACATGCGCAGAGATAATATTCTTGTACATCATAAAGCTGTGCATTTCCAAAAACCCATAAATAACTGACAAATCAAACTTGTTAACACCCTACATTTTGAATGTGATTTCCAATCTCTAAGAGGATCAATTCAAATTTCAAGAAAAAAACAAGGAGGGGGGATGATGTCAGCTGTTGTGATACTCCTGGGAAAAAAAAAAAAAGAAATTTGACCACAAAGATTTAAAGGAGACTCAATATGGGTATTTTTTTATGTTGTTTTCTCTGCATTTTCTCTTACTGTTAAATCTGATTGTGTTAGTTTTAGAGAAAATTTCCAAAAGAAGAAAACAAAAAACACAACTGATGAGTGTACTTTAATTCACCACTGTGCCACCAAACACTGTGTGTGTGTGTGTGTGTGTGTATATATATATATATATATATATATATATATATATATATATAATATGAACATAAAATGAAGAGAGACATCATATATATTCTGACCAATACAGCACATATGATTCTCAGTTAGACAACAGGGGGTTTTGGAGACAAAGAGATGGCAATGAATAACAATATCGTAATGAAACCATATGGCAGCTACAAGACACATACTAGTCTTTTTCATGATCAAACCTCCTGTCACATATGGCATTGTTGTTTACTGCCCCCACCATGAGGGTACGTGTTCTTCCCCATTTGTGTGTGTTTGTGTGTTTGTTTGTTCACAACATAACTCATGCAAACATGAATGGAATCTCATGAAACTTTCAAGGCTTTCAGAGAGTGAAGAAGCATTTAGATTTTAGTGTGGATCCAGCTCATTACATGTATAGGGATTCAGGCACATCATTAAGATATATTCACAAATGTAGAGTCACTTATGCACCAATGGCCCTGGGAATATGGGCCGAATAAGTGAATGCAAACATGGTTTTTGGAGCATCCCACAATTGGGACACCCAACATGGAGGCTTGCATTCCTTAGAATGAAGGTTTCTAATTTTTATTTGGTTTCTGTTTTCATGGTTAGTAATATGGCCATAAATACCTATATACACCCCTGCCAGAAACAGATCTACATCTACAATGTTTCCCTGTGGTCAGCAGAACAGAACCCATGCATTTTATTTGCACACAAATGTACACATTTTTTTTTATTTAACTGCAGTTAACTGTTGAAGTGATACATTTTCACAAGGAACATACATACAAATATCCTCTCAGCCACATAAACATTCAAACATGTACAAATGTGATGATGAGAACTGCCAGGCTGCAAAAAACTGTTTTATCCTTATATTCTTTCTGCAAATATATTGTTACATTACATCTATTAACTGCCCAGCCTAAAATTCTTGTGCATCTGTCATTCAAGATGATATTCCTGATTTATCAAACATTTAATGCCCCTTCTGAGATGTTAACTCCACAAATGGATTCAGCCAATCAGGAAACTCTTCACATGTAATTGGCCAATCAACTTTCAGGTAACTCACCCCACAAAAACTCCACCATTAGGAGATTCTATACATTGAAATATGCAATCAGATAATGGCAAATGATCCTGCAATGATGGGGTCCAATCAATGTTAATAGCTGTGAAGAAAATTAAGTAAAACACATCTGCAGGGCTTCTGCAGATATGTTACCTGATGAAGTAATACAGGAGTTGACAAGACGCTTGCCTCCCACTTTTAGGTTATGTTTTCACTCAAACATGTCTGTCTGTCTGCCTGTCTCTCAGAGATCTGTCTGTGTGCAAGCAATGGTGGTCTATCAATGATAATTTTAGGACAGGTGGTTCTTGATGCAAGAAGAGTTTAATCAATTTTTTTCCTGAGCCAGTTGCAGATGCAAGATCAATTGTTGTTTTCTAGTACAACTCTTGTTTTTCATTGCTAAGATGTCTAAAGATTTAATCAATTTGAGTTACATTTTTAGGGGAGACAGACTTTCAGGCATGGGGTTTTTAAAATAACCTGAATATCCATTTAAAGTATGCCCTGGCAGAGCCCTGCAGCTTTTACATGCTGTGTGGTTATTTATATACTAACATGTTGTTTAAACATGCATTCCTGTAGAAACAGTTTCTCAGAAATAGAGCTCAGGCAAGTCTTTCTGATGACATTTTACTTTTTCTGGAAAACCAACAATTACATGACTGCTTGGTAATGTAGTTGTTTGCGGTTACACACATTCACCGGGGTTTGGTACACCTGTTAATACAGTTTTTAGCAGCCAGGCAGGTCTACATTAAACGGAGTCATGATCACAAAATCTGGAAGAGTTTCTTGAGTTCTACCATTAGTACCCAGTCAGACTTCTGCATCTCATCACGAAAGTGCTCCTTCACTGCATCAATGGACTCCCTGGTAATCTGAAAAGAAATATAATAAAACATCAATGCAAGGGCTGTAATACATTACTACCATGATACTTCACTCATAATAAGAGCCCGGCGCCACCGCCATTTTGCGCTTGAGATTAAGCCGAGGCAGCCGAGTATATCAGGAGGTATCACCAATATTTCATTAAGCCCAAGTGAGCTGATAATGTGCAGCTCAGTTTGCCTTGAGAAAAAATTTACACAAAAAGATAAATCTTTTACAATTAAAAACGCCCGAAACAAATGTTCAGGATTGTTATTTCCTTGTTTCCTTGTTGCAGAAAGGTAAGAGTGTGATCGTTTAAGTATGGTAATGTTGGCTTATGAAACAACAGGATAAACTATACTCGATATTTAAGCACAAACTAGTTAAATGTAAAATGGATGCAATATGTCACACGCAATATAGATAACTTGTTTGAATAAAACAGATTCTGTGTAACATTAACTGTTACTTTGTAACACTGGCAAATGAATAGGCTTTCAGGTCAGTTTAGGCCAGCCAACATTTTGCAAGCAGAATCGAGCCATGAAACTTGGCTTACTACAAAAGTCAGCTGTCTTTTTGTCCAAGCAAGTCGCATTTGGGTTGCTAACTCGGCTCTGGGCTCTTCTCATAATACAATACACAATATGATACACATAAATTTGTCAGGAGCTTGTACCCATACTTGTTGAAGTTCATTTTCTGTAAATTACTTGCTTTCTGGACAGGAAATGTTGTTGTCATAGTAACTCTTCTTTTAATTGGTTCATCAGGTCCACTGAACTGGTACTGTGAACTGCAAACTTTTTTTTACTGGCTTTGCTTTTAGTTGTTAAAGTGCCAACTAAAATGGGGTATCAAAGTGTTCAAATGTCAGGTGATATCACTCTGGCATTCTAACTAGGAGGACAGCACGTGCATCAGCAACCAGTATGCTTAATTATATGCTGGCATTTCATTATAAAGCTCATCACTTTACTATCCTGGGTTGATTTTGTGTGACGACACATGTGTGCCTCTTGAAATCCTCATGTTTGCCTCACGAGTCATGCCACATAAGTTATAGCAGATCCTAAGTCAATGTAATTGTATCCGCCAAAACAGAGTTTTGTGGATACTGTAGATTCAGATAATATCGTGGGCTTAAAATTTCGTGGTTTTTGTACAAAACGCATATCGTGGGGTATTTGAATTCGTGGAAAGACAAAGAAAACTTTAGAAAATTATGGTTATTAATACCTCCATATGCGAAAGGAAGACGAGCCCGATGTATACAGGTGGTTTGGCTCAGATGCTTATCGCACGGTGCGCTTGTACCGCGGTCAATCAGGTCAGTGTTGAATAAACATGCTCCGCCCGACCCGAGCCTAACAAAGAATTAATCAGCCGTGACCGACACGTGCCGGGCGATACATCGGCTATTAGTTGTAACACCTGATACATCGGCTATCAGTTATAACACCCGATCACACCACGTTAACAAAAAACGTAAATCATCACTTGACCGGAGGAAAAAAATAAACGGGACCGTCCACATGAAGGTTTTTAACTTTTTTTTATCTAGGCGGTAGTCACATGTGGCGCCTGTAAATCCCTGACGGGGCGGTGAGACGACACACGGTTCGTTCGTCATTCATCATGTCAGCTATATTTGGAGATTATAAAGAAATAATTTGCCTAATAGTATTCGGTGGCGCTTACTTACGCTAACATATATCTGTACCACTATCGGCAATATTTGGAAAAAGTCCCGCCTTATTCGAAATAAGTGCTCTTTCGCGTCCCGCGGTAATGCAAATGAGTTTACACGGCCCTTGTCTTTTAGACCAATAGGTAGCGTAAGTCTCGTTTAATATCTATTGAAAGAAGGTTGAAAAGGCCGGTTCCGAAAAAGCCGTGCCTCGGTAGCTATGGTTACGAACATTGGAACTTGTGTACCGTTCTTGGCGTGTCAGAACTAACGCTTTGCTCGACAGAAATGTGGTATTGTTCTTGAATTTTTCATCCGAAATGCTGATAAGAGGAAAATACGTTTTCAGTTTAAATTATACTTTGATATTGCTTTATTGTAAAGATATCAGGGGGCCCTGTTCGTACGATATTAGGGGAAATAATTTAATTGACAAAAGAATATTTATAAATCCCATATTTTTATAGTAATTTACGAAAAGCAATTAAGTGCATTTAATGATTTCATCAAAAACAATCATAAAAAAGTAATAAACAATTTTTGTATCTTTATTGAAAATTCAGCCAGCGGTAACAATTATAAATATAAAGTCGACCACCAAGTGCCGTTGAGATACCGTATATCCTCTTATCGTGTGATTTTTTTATCGTTGTAATCATGAATTCGTGGATTATCTTGATCCACGAAAACCACGAAAAATAAAATCCCAACTAATATTTCTGAATCTACAGTACTATGTTTTCAGCTGGCCGCCGCCGCCGCCGCCGCGCAGGTGTCCGGAGAACTCCTCCGTAACCGCTGGGCGGAATTTTCCGAAACCCGGGATTATGTTCGGGTCACATGTGAACTGCTGCGCCCCTATTTTGTTTTGACCTCTGACCTTTCCTTTGCGCTCTGCGTCCGTTTGTGCGTCTGTTTCCACACATAAACCCACATATCTCGGGAACCGTTTGACCGATCAGGAAAATTTTTTTGCACAAATGTAGCCCTCGGAGAGCTTTATAACATACACCAAAATGGTGGCGCCACCTGCAACCATGTTTGCACAGTGTCCATCTGTTCGTCTGCCTTGGGTTAAAATCACTCATATCTCTGCAGTGACTTGACTAATTCACCTGAAATTGGGCATGTGTAAACATCCTGGATAGCTTTTCTGATTTTATGACAGGTGGCGCCACCTACATTCACGTTTACGCTGCAGACATCCAAGCTCATATCTCGGGAACCGTTTGACCGATCAGGAAAATTCTTTTGCACAAATGTAGCCCTTGGAGAGCTTTATAACATACACCAAAAATGGTGGCGCCACCTGCAACCATGTTTGCACAGTGTCCATCTGTTCGTCTGCCTTGGGTTAAAATCACTCATATCTCTGCAGTGACTTGACTAATTCACCTGAAATTGGGCATGCGTATACATCCTGGATAGCTTTTCTGATTTTATGACAGGTGGCGCCACCTACATTCACGTTTACGCTGCAGACATCCAAGCTCATATCTGGAGAACCGTTTGACCGATCAGGAAAATTCTTTTGCACAAATGTAGCCCTTGGAGAGCTTTATAACATACACCAAAAATGGTGGCGCTACCTGCAACCATGTTTGCACAGTGTCCATTTGTTTGTCTGCCTTGGGTTAAAATCACTCATATCTCTGCAGTGACTTGACTAATTCACCTGAAATTTGGCATGCGTATACATCCTGGATAGCTTTTCTGATTTTATGACAGGTGGCACCACCTACATTCATGTTTACGCTGCAGACATCCAAGCTCATATCTCAGGAAATGGTTGACCGATCAGGAAAATTTTTTTGCACAAATGTAGCCCTTGGAGAGCTTTATAACATACACCGAAAATGGTGGCACCACCTGCAACCATGTTTGCACAGTGTCCATCTGTTCGTCTGCCTTGGGTTAAAATCACTCATATCTCTGCAGTGGTTTGACTAATTCACCTGAAATTCGGCATGCTTATACATCCTGGATAGCTTTTCTGATTTTATGACAGGTGGTGCCACCTACAATCAAGTTTACGCTGCAGACATCCAAGCTCATATCTAGGGAACCGTTTGACCGATTGGGCCAAAATTTTGCATGTGTATAAATCTCACATAGCTCTTTATCATATGCAAAACTGGTGGCGCCACCTGCAGCCATGTTTGCACAGCTCCCATCTGTTTGTCTGCCATGGGATAAAATCACTCATATCTCGGCAGTGGTTTGACATATCTGCCTAAAATTTTGCAAGTTTATACATCCCCGACAGCTCTCTTGATTTTATGACAGGTGGCGCCACCTGCATTCTAGTTTATGCAGCAGATATCCAAGCTCATATCTTGGGAACCGTTTGACCGATTGGGCCAAAGTTTTGCATGTGTATAGAGCTCTCTGGATTTTTTCGTAGGTAGTGCAACCTACATACACAATTTGGCTGCAGACATCCATGCTAATATGCAACACTTCACCCGTTCCACTCTGATTTAGGCGGATACAAGTAGTCGCTTGTCGACTACCCGTATTCTAGTTCTTTGTTAAAGATAATGAAACAACTCCTTCAATTGGTTTGATCATGCTAAAGTTAGCCAATCAGATGAGGATTAACTTATTTCTGGCCAATGATGTTTCACCTTACATACAACAACATCTGATCATGGGTACCAATACAATATCTGACTTGAAGCTTTAAGTATTGATACAATAGTGACCCCTTACAGCCCTATTCAATATTAAGAAAACCTTCACTTTTGAATCAACAGAGACACAAGGGCGCGTTATAATGGTTTTGCTACCTCTCCCATAAAATGAAAACAAAAACAACATATGAACCCTAGCAAAAATACACTCTGTAGTGGAATCAGTCAGTATTACATGAAAAAATGACCCAATATTTGTTTAAATTAAGTAATAGGCCCTGGGAGACATAAAATCAGTCATTTTCGAATGCCCGATATAATGGTCTCTCCACAAAATAAACTTGGCAGTAATCATTCAATTCAAAACTTTACACAATTGTGCCTTCCTCATTGTATGATAAAATAATTACTTCATCATGGCAAAACTGTAAAGATATAAACATACATCTTTGAACTGGTACAAAATATGTTTAAATTTGACTTGGTGGTGGCTTTAAGTTTGTTATGAAAGCAGGTATGTCATAACTTCTAAACTACAGGTTTCTATGTAGGAAAAGAACTGAAGTGTCATATTAACAGTCCTTTGTTAAATGTTTAAATGACTACCAAAGGTGTTAAGCAGTAAGGTAATGAATAGATATAGACTGCCTTTAAGTTTGCAATAATATTCAGATAATATTCAGATATGCATGTACACACAAACTTGTATTCAAGTCCAAATTTTGGACTCAAGAACATGTACACAGAATCACCTGGACTTAGGTACTTAGGTATTCCTTTTTGCTGTAGTACAATGTTTTCAAGGCAGTCATGCAATTCTTCATTTTAGAATTCTTGATAAATCTGAGATGCATAGAATCTAAATGTACTTCATTAAGGTTTTTATCATGTCTGCAGATTAGTATTAAAATGACAATTCTTTTAATTAATTTTGATTGATTATAGAGTTTTATTCAATCTGACAGAAGTGTTTTATAACTGTTTAGAATTGCTTGCCTACCATTGACTAAAATTGTCTGCTTTAGTCATGTTGCTTGCTTAGGACAAAATATGCTAGGACTGCCAGCCTTTGAAATGTCTGGTTGCTTAGAATTGCGTGCATTTATTACTTCCGTTACTCAGCACTGCTTAGACTACTAGCCTCAGGATTGGTTGCAATCCTTCTCCTTAAGATCGCCTGCCCTATGAGTACTTGGGAGTGCTTGCCTCAGGACTGCCGGATTTACAACTGCATACCTTTGGGGTAACTTCTCGTTGGACTGTTCCATGAGAAGCCAGTGCTAAGAGGGGCCTATTCAAATATCTGATGTCTATAAACAAAAGATAGTCTCTTAAACCTTTTATAAAAATATTCCAGAATACACCAATTCCACTGCACACTGGCTGTTCATTTAGCGGGGGAAGGCAGACCCTCCCCCCTCCCTCCCAAATAATCCAAACACATTCAGCAAGGACATCTGGTGGCAGGTCAGAGGAAACCAAGTTTTGAAAAGGGTATTTTGCAGCTAGTGACCTATCAACTTCCACATTATTGCAACCAACTGCATTCGGTTACCTGTTTTTTTCTGTTTGTCAACACTGGCACAAGTACCAAGTTTACTAGCAGAATGTAGATAAACAATCTCATCCATCTATCCATCCATCAATCCATCCATCCATCCATCACATGAGGTATTATAAGAACTTTTCTGACCAGTAATTACCTACTGTTCCTCAATATGTATGCATAGTAAACAAAAACTCACTTGATGTTTACAAAAATTTAGGTGAATAGAAGGCTTTAAGAATTTTTCTGTTCTACAAGCTAACATACCTTGCTTCACAGTTGCAGGGAGAGGCTTGACTGGCAGGTATAAATATTACATGGGGTATTGCTGTACCTAAGCAGACTTCTTTAAGTTGTGATATAGTTGTGTTACATCCATGATTGTAACATGACAGGCTGCCTATTACTTGATCAAATACCTGAGCTTAATACAAATGTATCCCTGGGGAGTGGCTATCAGCTGTCAATCTGTGAATGATGCACAGAACCAAGCGTGAGAACCGACCCATTCACAAATCCACAGAGCGTATAATACAACGTGACATCACCTGTACTTAACATGCTGTTAAAAACAGACTTCAACGGGTCACGTCACACACACGAGCGATGGACGTAAACAACCCCACTATTATCGTATGAGTAAAACACCTGAGAAGTGAAAAAATATTATGGCTCCCAAAACGCTAGCTACTTCTTCATCAATTAAACATGAAGGTGCATTGAAAAAGGGAGTACATCCGTTAGTAATCCACGATATGTACAATGCGAGGCTGGCATCCGCTGTGACATGCACCAATGGTTAGCCAACCACACATTGTTACTGAAGGGGCCAGGATGGAATGGAAATCATACACTATATGAACAGGAACACAAAAGACCTGCACTGCATGAGGCCACGGTACTTCCGGTGATGACGGTTTAATAACTACATACATTCATGCATGGATAAATAAAGCTGCTTGGAAAATTGATCACAATCTACATATCATATCGCAATCTATTCCAAAAACACCATATGATTATACTCCCTCTGACAAGGCTAAAAACCTACAACACACAAACACGTTAGAGTTTTTGACAACTTAATCAGAGACCATTGGTTTATCACGAAGGTTTAATTTTCATGTTAACGTCACCCTGTATCCCTGGCATTATCTCCTACAGGATCTGCTTGTTATCCTTGTATCTCGTTTCCTTCTCATGGGAGGATAACAATGAAGTGAACCGCGACTTACTTCATAATGAGCCAGGATGTGTATTGTCACATGGTATAAGATCTGAGGAATCTTCAAATACCTTCACTGACATATGTTAAATATATACCCACCTACTAAACCACATATGTACCATGACTGCCTCCATGTCACAATGTATACAGATGCATGATAAATGACTCAAGACCTGACCTCATATTTGATTAAAAGATGTCTTAGGAAAGTGTCTAAACAAAGCAGGCAGTACTGTTAATTCAAACAGATTACTCAAGTCTGATATCATGTCTCAAGAGTACTTGGTGTGCATGTGCTTGCTGAGCAACACATGAAGCACTGCTAACCACCAGGCATTCTTCAAAAGGCATTAATTCATTATAGTAATTCTTGTAATCTGTTATAGCATTATTACTAGTCAATTAACTAGTTGAAACTTGGGTTTGCTTGTGCT
This sequence comes from Sipunculus nudus, assembly GCA_026874595.1. Taxonomy (NCBI): domain Eukaryota; kingdom Metazoa; phylum Annelida; class Sipuncula; order Golfingiida; family Sipunculidae; genus Sipunculus; species Sipunculus nudus. The sequence goes on from CM049315.1 coordinate 48,404,992, forward strand.
ACATAATAACCTATTACATGTCAAATACATTTTTTTGTGATGGGAACTTTACAAACAAGATGCCCCTTTGTATCTTCAGAGTGATATCATACCAATAGATATTCCGGTCAGAGTTGGATTAATGCCCCTTGTCTAACAGAGTCCAAAATTTGCAAGCATTTTTTTTTTTGCAAGCAAGAACAAGATAGTGTATTTATCTTTACAGAAAGTTCCTTGTGCAAACATGATGGTTCTTTAAAAACCAAGCCCATTTTATGTGACAGTCAATGGAAATGCAGAGACAATATGTCCAGTCAGACAAGTACCAACAATAAAGTTTACACAGTCCATTTGTCAGCAACACAATTACCCACACGACAAATGACTACTGCCTCAATGAGAATGAAGGGAATGTTAAGACTGCAAGGATGTTAACAAACATTACACATTTAAGAGTTGGTAAGGGAAGATCAGGTATACAAATATATATCAGATATTGTGTCAATTGCTCATACACTCCTTAAATAACAATAATATTTATTCACAAGGTTAACTGATGTGAATGGGTCCTTTATTTGCAGAAGCCTGCGTTATTGACCTGAGGCTGACGAGGTTAAGTGAAATCACATATAGAAGATGTCATTAACTCCCCTGGCTTCCATATTGAAATACTGAAAATGTGTTGAACCTAATACGAACTCCAAAAATATGATGAACAAATGACAAACAGTTACTATGTATAGATACCATGGTACATATAGATACTATGTAAAGATATGTATGAATACTTGTACAGATACTATGAAAAGATATCAATATATACTATGAAAAACTTTGTATATACAATATGTAAAAAAATGTACAGATACTATGTACAGATATAATGTAAAGATACTAGTATAAACTGATATATATTATGTATAGGCAATACCAGTAAGTAAAGTAAAGATTCAGTGTATACAGATACTATGTAAAGATACATAGATCTCTTGATATTAAGCATAGATATGAATAAATGCTATGTCGGACCCTAAGTACACACACTTTTTATATACTAAGTGAAGAAACGATTAAGGTTGGCATGAACAGATGAATGCAATGAATGGAATAAATGCTACAATTCAGATGTCATGAGAAAACCCATGGTATGCACTGTGACAGACAGGTGTTACATTTTGACCACTTACAAGTGAATTTATAACGAGTGTATTTACTTGTGTAAATCCTGTGCCCCCGTTAGTTTCCTCCGGACTATCACGACAGGATGCTCTGAATGCCCTGTCACTCACGGCACTGGTCCCTGCAGCTTCCATTAGCTCAACACCAGTGCTTGTGTCAAATTTATTCACCATTAGCGGCGGGAGGAAAAAAAACGGAGCGGTGGGAAAAAAATCACCTATCAATCACATGAATTGTGTGTGGAGATAATTAAATATATGTGGACTAACCCCGGACCCAAGGAAGCCCGGACCCGCGCTGACCTGTGAGGCTCCCGCCACAAAGTCTCCCATGTGGGAGGTGGTTCTTCATTGCTATATTAAGTAGCAAGTAATTGTCCTGTTTATGTGAGAGCATGCATCGCCATGACAACCCCACTCGTGGTTCATGTGTCACCTGTCACTGGCTTCCTGTGACAAGCTCCCCGGCGGCTTCCTTCACTTGGAACTTGGTTGATTTTACCCTCTTGTTACTTCCTCCCAGATTACCCTCCCCCCAGGGACCCCAGTCCTTGCCCACCTGTCCTAATCTTGACACCCCTTAATGTTTGGCACCACCGTTATGTGAGCGGTCCCATGTGATCACTAATGACTTTTACACTAAGTCAGACCCAAGGTCAATTCTGAACTGAACTGGAACTAAATTCTGATTGAAGTGAAAATTCACATGAACGGGAATTCAATTGTACTGAGATCAAATTTGAATTGAACTGGAATTGAAGTGAAAATTCCCATGAATTGGAATTCAACTGCACCAAGGTCAATTCTGAAAAGAACTGGAATTAAAAGGAAAATTCCAATAAATTGGAATTTAATTGCACTGATGTCAGTTCTAAATTGAGCTAAAACTGAATTGAATTGAAGGGAAAATTCACATGAATTGGAATTCAACTGCACTGAACTGACAGAAGTGCAAATGAATTGAACTGGAACTGAAAAATATTAATTGACTGAAAGTCTGTACTGATCCATATATAATCTCTGAGAAAGTGTATTTCTGTGTGAATTCAATAAATAGGAATCAGGAATACATAAATATGGTATTCATGATCTTACTGATAGGGCTAAAAAATCTGTTTCTTGTTCTTTTTAACAATTTTACAAATTTTACGTGTATTGATATATAAAATCCAATTTTACCACCTGCTAAGGCCTGCATATAAACATGATAAAAAAAAGTTCTCAAAGAATGCTTAAAAGGTAAGAAATACCATTTACAAATTTTGAAATGGTGTTTTCATGGCAATGAAAACTCAACTCTCCAGCCTGAAATTACTTATCCAGAACCGGAGGCCAAAAATTGTAACAAGATTATGCCCCGGTGAATATGAAGTTACACATAAACAAACACACACACACATAAACCTACTTTAGATATTCCTGGGAAACTACTTTGCAGTCTTCCATTTTATAGAACTGGTAAAATATTAGAACCAAATGATATTGTGTTATACTACCAGGTATACTCAGGTAAGTTATTTTGCAATATTCATTATCAAAGTAAAATCACAATTTAAATGCACATATAATATTATAATGCAGATAATGTTACATTACTCAGTACACAATATTATACTTTATTATATTACAGTTCATTTATATATTATATTCAAAATATTTTGCAGTATTAACTGTATTATTATGTGCATTATTCAGATTTCATTTTATATTAGAAACCACATATGAGAGAAAGTAATGAACATTTTTTTAAATTATTTGAAACATCAGGTTTTGGATCACAATTACTTTACAAATTGCATCTTCTGAGATTATCAGTAACTCTTAAGATCACAGTGGGTTCAACTAATTATCAAAACGGAGAGACAGACAGGCTGAACATCAGAACCCCCTGGTGGCAAACACAGAAAGCTTCCCCTAGCCTCCTTTTCCTTCCATTAATAGGGTTTGTTTAACATCACAATGAAAATGAAATAAAATCACAGAATATTTCTTTATCAAGGATTAACCAAATGGCATCCTGTCTATAAAGAGATAAATAACAACCATTATGTCTACTTAAGAACCTTCATGATTGACCTTTGACCCTGAAGTATAACCCTTGACCTGAAGTACATGAATTAATTGCACAAGAGTTGGCTGCAGTGGTTGCACAATATATCTTTCAATGAGCTAATTATGTCTGCAGTCTTCCTCAATAAGACATTAATCTTCATTCCAACCTTCCCAGAAAAGTGAATACTTCCCTTATTTTACAGATCAAATGAAATGGGATCCAGTCTACAAAACTTCACAAGTGGTGCCATCTGGCCACTGAAGGATACACTAGTCAACAATGGTGAAATCAATTTTAAAACTTTTACTTCAGGCTTCCAAGAATCTAGTGTGTAGTTAATTACATCTCATTCTAATAAGCCAACACTGTAAGCATTTTGTATAAGCCTGAGAGTAAATGGAACATCTCATTCCTGTAACTCACTGATGCAAATTTAGTTTAAAACTCATTTTTCTAATCTAATAAAATGAATCATTAAAATAATAAATTAACCAAATTGGAAAACATTTACTATAATTTTAAGATTAGCCTGGTGGCCAACCTTAAAAAGCTAGTTTTGCTAATGTAGTACTGAGAATAAATATGATTATTTAATACAAATCATTACAAGGAGACTTAAACAGGGTACCTTGGCAAATGATTATTGCTATTTATGCTAACAACATTTTGCTGGTCGGCACCATCTTATGTTAGTGTTAAAACTTCGAAAGAGTCAGATATTTTTAAAGCCCCACATTTTGATAAAAAGAAGTTTGAATTATATTTTAGCTGGTGCAGTGAAAATACCTCTATTCACATTTGCAATCTGTATGAGGGTACACTGAGGAATTATTATGTCTGAATGTCTAATTCATTTGCTTCACTGAAAGAATAAAAGATGTGGAAATGGTATTACCCGTACCATACTTGATAATGAAGATATTTCTTAAGGTACCCCATTCCTAATGCATAAGGTCTTATTAATGTCTTATTAAGACCTCTTTTCTTATTTACATAAAAAAATCAAATATCTGTGATATCATTAAAGTCAGCCAATGACATACTATAAAACATAGACAGGATTCAAGTATATAGCAATGTTTATGGACTCAAAACAGGACTGTATATCACACCATGTGACTTTCCAACCTCAAAGTCATGTGACAAGCACAACTGCAGAAGGCATGGGTGAAGCTTCTCCAGTATCTCAAACTTGAATAAATATTATAAAACTGTCTTGAAGTGATGGACTGGAGACACATAGAAAATGGCTGACAAAGCCTCGGGGAACGGAAGAGGCAGGGACTGTACACTCATCTTGGTGAGCAACCAATAATAAAACCCTGTTTAACAATAGACTGGCCCCATCTCTCTGAAATGTTAATGACACCTGACAGGCATGTATTTATTCTGTGGTGAGGAGAAGCAAACTACATATTGCTAGGCCCCAAAGCCCACAGAATTCCTCTTTGTAGCTTCCTGTTATAAACATTTATAGGTGCTCTCTGTGGTGGAGTTATATTAATGTGCATCCTGTACAAACAAAGGTCGCAGAAATATGAACATAAAGTGAATAGTTTGCTACATGTTGTCATGATATCTGCCACGGATTCTGAGGCCACACCAAAAAAAAAAAATGTTTTTCATAGATCTTTTAAAGGGTTGGGGAGTGCAAATGTGCAAGCACTAAGTCCTTGGTAGTATTGGTGCTAATTGGTACTCTTGCCTCAAATTGTTCAAAGAAATCATTATGTGTATGAACAATACATATATTTCATTCATTAAGGTGTCATATAAAACATAATAAACTTGTGTGGCTCATACACACCATTCTTAGAACTGTGGCACACATTTGAATCTGCCTGCAAACTAATATAATTAAACCTATTTTGTCTTGACCATTTTTTTTTTAAATCTGCTGCTCTCTTGATGATTAAGATTTAGGCCCATAGAAAGCATTTTTTTTATATGGCCTTACCAAACAGAAAACAAAACCTCCGGTGCCGACTACAGAAACTGATTCAGAAAGAATTCACTTTTCTTTATATTCAGATTTTATGGGTATGTGACACTCAGTAAAGAAACAACATATGTACACTCAGAAATGCAATGCTTTCTCAATAAAGAGCATTCACAGAATATCTGTTTATTTTTATTTAAAGCAAGTGAAGTGGTAAAAACAGGTTTTATGAAGAACATATTGAACCCATTTATGGTTCAATATTCACTCAACATATGTGCCTACAGCTGCTTTCATTTAAGATAAATTTCAGTATAAAGGCAAACAAATATTTAACACTTGTTATCAACATCTGCTAAGTTGCCACCGTTTTACACTGTTAATAACCACCCAGTTTAACTAAACATAACAGCCTTCAGCCTTGTCATTTCCTAAACACTTACCCTACCAAGTACTAAATGCAACCCTCAAATATTTGATGTTATCATTTTTTGTATTTTGCCTTTACATATTTTGAATTTCCCTCTTCTAGATCCAATTTTACTTTTTCATTTTTAGATAAAAATAACACACAAGAAAACCTCCCCTCTCACACACCTCTCAAGCACAGGCACTTCACTATCACAGGCACCACCCAATAAAAGGCACCTCTAAATCACAGGCACCATCCAACCACAGGCATCACCCAATCACAGGCACCTCTAAATCACAGGCATCTCTCAAACACAGGCATTTCTCAAACAAAGGCATTTCTCTATCACAGGCACCTCTCTATCACAGACACCTCTCCATCAAAGACATCTCTCAATCACAGGCACCACCCAATCACAGGCACCACCCAATCACAGGCACCACCCAATCACAGGCACCACCCAATCACAGGCACCCCTAATCACAGGCACCCCTAATCACAGGCACCACCCAATCACAGGCACCACCCAATCACAGGCACCACCCAATCACAGGCACCACCCAATCACAGGCACCACCCAATCACAGGCACCACCCAATCACAGCCACCTAATCACAGGCACCACCCAATCACAGGCACCCCTAATCACTGGCACCTCTCAAACACAGGCACCTTTCTACCACAATCACCTCTCAAACACAGGCACCTTTCTACCACAATCACCTCTCAGTCACAGGCACACTACCTCTCAAACACAGGCACCTCTTTTATAATGGTGATTTAGGGTGATTTACTGTCACCTGTTGATTTGAATCAGCAGATGGTTATGGGTCTGGGAAAGATGGGAGTGTGTCAGTGTTTTAAGAATGGTGACAGGTCCTTAACATGTTGAAAAAAAGTATCACAGTTATTTGAAAAACATACAATTGATAGCTATTATCTTAAAATCATGGAATATAATAGGAAAAACTGATCCTGAACACTACTATACACACCATTACATTTCAACTGATGCAAATTCAACAGTGACCATGAATGCAGGTTTTTGCAACTCTTAAAAATGCCAGAAAGTGAGCAGAATACTGAAAATCAAATGCATGTTTCTCAAACTTTTTTCAACTGTGAAGGAAAACAAGTTTCTCCTTTTGCTGACACCCAAGATCCAGTCTATTTAGCAGCAAGTCTGCAAAGTAACCACATGACTGAAACCCATATGTAGTTCTGGTCAAAGTTGGTAGAGGGCAGCACCTACTAGATGACCAACTTCATGCTTAAAACATTAAAATGGTCCATAAACCTCACATTAAGCTGGTTGCTATTGATACTGTGTTCACCAAACCAGTGATCAGTCAATGCCCTGTGATTCATATCCCCATAAATTCTGCCAGATTTTTTTTTTGTGGGGGGGGGGGGGGGGTTGGCTTAGGAACTCTGCTACATAAAATTTCCTTACCCTGGAAAAAGAAATTTTTAAATTATTTACACTTGCCTGATACCTGATGATTAAACACAGGTATATTTTCATTTGCACATAGTAAATATAAGAATGGTACAAATCTACAAAATTGAGACAAATTTATGGGCTATTTCTCGATACAGATTGTACTGTTGTTGGCTTGAGATTTACCCTCAGTTTTAAAACTTTTGGGTCTCTGGCTTCGGTGTTGCAACTGATCAATGTAAATATTGAAAATAAAGTGACTGATTTAATGAATGAAGATTTAAGGATGAAGATGACCATATCTGATTTTATAAATGATATGTTTCATGTTGTAAGACTTCTCCAAACAGGAATGTGAAATCACTGCGTGATCTGTAAAGCTCTGTTAAACTACACCATGGGAAGGGTTTAAACCCCTGAGAGTTTAAGGGTCCCATTCCTTCACCAATGGTTCACATGTCACCTTAAGAACAGGCACATTTCCTAAGTTCACAAACATACAGTCAGAACTGGCTGCTGATGGCATCATGTGGTGATATTTAGCAAGTGCCTGGCTGTGAAGAGACAAGCACATTTTCCTGTTCTGAAATGATCTGTTTGAGGGAATCGTTAAATTTGATGGCCTGCCACTCCTGCTGTGTGACCCCATTAAACGACGGCAGCCTGTGGTGCCTGATGATCGTGGCTGACAGGTTTACAGTCAGGTCAACCCTGTAGCATACAACTAATATACATGGGGAAAAACATGCTCGGAATGCTGCCTGATATTTACTAGGCACATGTGAGGAGAAACAAACAATTACAACAGCTGCAAAAGTTCAATTTAAAATAATTCTATCAGCTTTTTCTCACACAGAAAAATATTTTCAAATTATGTAAATTTAAGTTTTTACTATTATAATACAAAAATTAATAGTTATTGTATATTTTTTTTATTCTTTTCTATTTCCTTGGTCTGCTTCTGTCCCATCTATCTTTCTTAATCCTTTCCAAAATACTGTTATAAATACTGTTTAAAATACAACCAATACTATTGTTTTCTTCTCTCTCTCTCTCTCTCCCTCTCTCTCTCTTAAACTAATTATTGAATATTTAAATGCCTGGCTAAATTCTTTCCACTGCTTTTATGCATATGCTACATTTTTATAATGACAGTTTAATACTGGGAAAATAAACCCTTGGTAATAAAAGTAACAGGAACCACAATGGAATTATCAAAACTGAAAGTCACAGGTGTAAACAGCAATTACCATCACAGAAAAGACACATGTTAACAAGTTTCAGATGCAGTCAGGACAAAGACACTGAATACTATGGCCCCTTAAAGTCGTGAAGTTGGTAAAGTAAACAGTTACTTATGGTGATGAGAGGTTGGTGTTACACTGTCCTGTACAGTGCTGAAAACATCTATATACAAGTAAGGTTAGTGGTGCACATATATATAGATGACTTTTATTATGTGTTGTTGCTTCCGTTGCTGCTAACTGAGCTTGACAGTGAAAGTGACATTTTTATTAACAGTGGATAAAGAAATATTACAAAATTATTGATCACTGACCTATACATGTCAAATTTATAACATAACTGACGGTGGTGCCACTCAATCATTGTCACACAACTCCCTTGTGACCACATCTTTGAAATGCCTGTTTTTTGGTATTGAACTGTCTGGCAAGCGTCCAAGTGTTACCTAAGGGGGTCATTTTCATTATTTTTCCCTGAATCTTGAGAAGTGTGACATTCTTTCTCCAAGGGCTATCGCAGTCCATTCTATCAGAATCTACATGAACTACACAAGAACCAGTGGTAGGCCAGTTAAATTAATATATGCAATATCAGGGTCCCTTCTGGATATCATACATACAATGGAACCTCTCAATTAAGGACACTGGCATGACCCCTTTTTTGCAAGAATAGAGAGATGCATGTATTAGATCAGACCTACCAGCTAATGATCACAGGACTGCCAAAACGTGCCTATGATTTAAAGGTTCCCATAATTGAGAAACCAGGGTGTCCCCTGAAAATCCTGATCACATAAACTTTAGCAGGGTTCCTGCATCTCTCTACAAAGCAAATTTAAGACCGTTTTAAGACCAGCTGATAAACTAGACATTTCTTGGCACGGCAGGTGCCCAAGTATCCCCAGACATAGTACGGCCCCCCCTTTAAGAATGTGACCTTGACCTTTGACCTCATGACCCTAAAATCAATTGGGACATATGGAAGTCAAGTTTGAAATCTATACATCAATAAAAGCAGGAATTATCATCCGGAAACTAATTTTTTTGACAGATGGCTCCTGTGACCTTCACCTTTGACCTTGTGACCTCAAAATTGATAGGGGTCTTCCACTCTTGGCAGGTGAACTATATGTGCAAGATGAAAGATCTCAGATGAATTGTTTGGCTGAAAATGCATCCACAATCTTTTTAAAGATGTGTCCTGTGACCCTGACCTTTGACCTCATGACCCTAAAATCAATTCGGGTCTTGCTTTTCCAATGGGTCATATACAAGTCAAGTTTGAAATTCATACATCAATAATACAGGAATTATCATCCAGAAACTAATTTTTTGACAGATGGCTCCAGTGACCTTCACCTTTGACCTTGTGACCTCAAAATTGATAGGGGTCTTCCTCTATTGGCAGATGAACTATATGTGCAAGATGAAAGGTCTGAGATGAAATGTTTGGCTGAAAATGCATCCACAATCTTTTTAAAGATGTGTCCTGTGACCTTGACCTTTGACCTCATGACCCCAAATTCAATTGGAGTCTTGCTTTTTCAATGGGACATATATAAGTCAAGTTTGAAATCGATACATCAATAAAAGCAGGAATTGTCATCCAGAAACTAATTTTTTGACAGATAGCTCCTGTGGCCTTGACCTTTGACCTTGTGACCCCAAAATTGATATGGATCATCCACTATTGGCAAGTGAGCTATATATTCAAGATGGAACACCTAGGATGAAAGTTTGGCTTAAAATGCATCCACAGTATCTTTTAAGATGCAAGTCCAGTGACCTTGACCTTTGACCTCATGACCCTAGAACCTATAGGGTTCTTACTTTAGTGGTGGGCCATACATAAGTCATGTTTGAAATCCATATGGCTATCAACACTGGAGATATCATAAGAGGTGTGTGATTTTCACCAAATATGGACACATTAAAGGTCAAGGCCACTCTCATGGTAAAGGTCATGACCCAAATGTAAATAGACCTCATCCCATAACCCATCTCTCTACATGTGCATAATATGAAAGAAATCTGTCCATTAGTTTTTTACTTATAATGCTTATGGTACTGTCAAGTGGCAATTATGGGGGTATTAAAAGGCGTAAAAACAAGAAAAGGATAATAGGTGGTGCCACCAGTTTCCGGTATATCACAAGGCTATCCAAGATCTTCAGTCACCTAGATTTTTGGACAAGTCCATGCAAGCTTACTTGAGATATTTAAGAATTTGTATTATTTTCAGCAAAAATGGACCTATTCAAGGTCAAGGTGACTCTCCTAGCATAGGTCATGACCCCATTTTAAATAGGCTTTGTCCCCTTACCTATATCTATACAAATGTAAAGTTTGAAAAAGATCAGTGAAATATTTTTTGAGTTATCCCGCTCACAAGGTTTTTCTGCGGCGGTGGCGGGACCGTTGTGAAACCATAGTATCCCGACTTTGTCTGGGGATACAAAAATTTATGACCCTTTTATACATAGAATTCTTGAATGGCGTAACCGTGCTTTAAAACTACTGAAGATCCCAAATGGTGATCATTACAAGTTAGGACTAGTCTCATGGTAGTGTGTCCTGAGAATCTACGGAGATCTTTCTTCATCAAGTAACAGCGGCAACTTCTCCTTAACTCTCTCAAACTTACATTTGATCACCTAACTGTTTGTGCACATTCATTATATCAGGATGGGTAAAATAAAATTTTAAGACCTTTTCAAGACCTATGTCAGAATTCCTGGCATTTTTAAGGCCTTTCCAATGCAAAATCAAAATTAAATACTTTTTAAAACCGAATGAGAACTGAGAATTAAACATTTGAAGCATGAATTTAGTGCCCTCTGCCAGCACTTTAGCACATGCTGTAATTTAGACCCAGAACATACTGGACAGTCTAGTGGAAAAACGCTCAGCCTTCTCTGCTGGACACCTGGGTTGGATCCCAGGTGCTGCAATGAGAGTGGGTTGTAGTGGCCCATCCACGGTCGGTGATTCTCTCCGGCAACCTGCACCTCTCTCACTATGAACTTCAACTCTATCAGTATCTTCTATTTTTGCCTAAAATATCTAACTGTATACTGACTCAATCTGTCAAATTTGTCTCTGCTGAAAGAGCCAGTGAATGCCAGATTTTTCAGAGACCTGGGACTGGCTCCAGCACCGACTTCACTTTCAGTCAGTCACATACTGCTAGGCTAGTTTTGAGTGTTCACAACTGAACTTTTGCACAGATGAGCAGGACTAGGGTTGTAGAGCAATCAAAAACTTCTGAGTAAATGGGGCTTGTACAATGGAACCCCGCCATGTGACCACCCTGCAATTGTGACCACCCCCACAACTACGACCACTTTTCTGGGTCCCAAATATACAATTAAGTTTCACAAATACGACCACCTCCAAATTACAACCACGTTGTTCAGTCCCAAAGGTGGTCATAATTGTGGGGTTCCACTGTAGTTGGAATGAATTTAGGTGAATGGCTGTCTTACCTTGCTGACGAGTAAATCTGTATGATCAAAATGTCTTCCATACATCTTGGGTGCCTCACCGGGGATTGGTTCGATTTTAATGCACACTTCCTGTCCTTGTCGCGCTGTGTCCAACTGTTTGTGGTTGAACTCTATACTTGTGACACGTCCCAGTTCTATGCTCTACAAGAAGATGTGTGTCAGGCAATAACCATGCAGTGTTCTAAGTAGCAAACGATCGCATCAATCAGCTAGCAACATCACAATGAATCAACCTGCCAAGCGCCACCACGGTTAACACCAAAATTACGATGAAAACACTTGACATTAGTGCATACAAAATGAATTTTGTATATAAAATCAGTGTTGTTTCTTTCTCAGTGCCCCATCAAACATTTAGATCTATATGACACAGGATCGTCTATTCAATAAGCCATTACTCTATACTTGTATCTAACAGTAGTGTCGGCACTTGACGGTAAAAAAGCAAACTACACGGACATGTCTGGGGTGTTTGAAATAATGCATGTTCTTAATTAAGTGCAAATCACGCTCCCGCTAAAAGTGCGAAAATTAAAACCCCACTAATAAAACCACTTCGACAGTATTAGAAGACTAGAACTCAATGTAGCTAGATAGGAAAACAAAGGCAAGGCAAAGCAGAGCATCCCCTCGCACTGGAGCATAATCATATGGGGTGTATTACACAAGTGCGAAAACGATGAGGGCAGGTCTTTGACCTTGAGCTTAGACCTCTTATCTTGAACTCGATAGGGGTCTTCATCCATGTGTTGGTGAGCCATATAAGAAAGATGAAAGGTTTAGGTTAAACGGTTTGGCTTAAAATCGATCTACAAGCTTTTTAAAAAAGTGGGTCCCTTGGCCTTGTCCTTTGACCCCGTGACCTTAAAATAGATAGGGTTATTTATCTATGTGTGGGTGAGCCATATGTGGAAGATGAAAGGTTTAGGTGAAATGGTTTGGCTTAAAATTGATCCACAAGGCAATCCCAGACAGACGGAATGCTAGAACGCACGAACAAGGCTACTTCAGTCTTGGAAAAAAAATTCATTTTTCGTGGTGCAAAAAACAAATCCCGCAAAATGATTCTGTGCGACCTAATTATCCAATGACAAAGTGACAAATGGGTACAAATGATACATTATTTTCCTTCTATGGGTATTTCTGAACAAGTTTGGGTATAAAATAATACTTGCCACAATTTCTGAAACGCTTTACAGTCTAATTTTATAACCCAGAATACGCTTCCTATCTCGATTCTTCTGTTCACCATTATCCCGGCAAGCCATTTTCCTATTGGCCAGAGTCTCACAACAAGCTGCCTCATTTCAAAGGATATGTTGACTTATGCATGTGTTTCCAAAAATGCGGGAGTTTTCCAGATAATAAACAAGTGACCCATCGGTCATGACACTCAGCGGACTGACATGTTGATAATATGCCCTTGCACAGACAACCAATTAAGATAGGTGGCATCATTGTTCATGCATATTAGCTCATCAAGACCCATAAGCACAACAAATCTGATGACAATCCAATCAGCCTTTCATGAGGAATCTGGCAATTTGTGTGTATTTTGCATTATTTCTGGGGTGCTCAAACATATCCCAAAACTCTGAGAATAAAGGTCACTGTGACCCAATTTCAGGTTTCTGGGGAGAACTTTTGAGGAACTCTCAGGATGTCAAGTTGAAAGATTCTGGGCCCCATGGTTATGATTTGTGCCCTACTTTGGTATCAAATTTTCAATTATTCTGGGGGGGGGGGGTATTTCTGAGCCTCACAGCTCAGACAATATGGGTGACAGAGACCTAAATTCAGGTTTCAAAGGAGACTTTTCATGGGCCTCCCAGCATTTCAAGAAAGAAGATTCTAGGTCTAGTCATTACGATTTGTTCCCTATTATCAGATGACAGCATCTTTTAAAGTCTCAAAAATAGAGAAAAAAATCGTAAAAAATAAAAAATACAGGTGGCGCCACAAGTTGGCAAAAACTGATGTAACACCCTATGATCAATATCCATGCAAAGAATCATGGTGATCAATGCATTAGTTGTTTAGATACTTGAGCTTTTGTATCAAATTTTTCATTATGCTGGGGGGTTCTTTGGAGCCCAATAGCTGGAAGAATATGGATAACAGAGACCAAATTCCACGTTTCCAAGGAGACTTTTCATGGACCTCTTTCGATGCAAAGTGAGAAGAATCCAGGTCCAGCGGTTACAATTTGTGCCCTGTAAACAGATAACATTATCTTTTGAGGTCTCAAAAATATAGAAAAAATAATCGTAAAAAAATCGAAAAAATACAGGTGGTGCCACCAGTCTGCAGAAACTGATGAAACACGCCATGATCAATAACCATGCAAAGAATGATGGTGATCAATGCATTAGTTGTTTAGATATTTGAACTTTTGTATCAAATTTTTCGTTATTCTGGGGGGTACTTTGGAGCTCCATAGCTTGAAGAATATGGGTAACAGAGACCAAATTCAAGGTTTCAAAGGAGATTTTTCATGGACGTCTCTGGATTTTAAGTTAGAAGATTCCAGGTCCAGAGGTTAAGAATTTGTGCCTTGTTAACGGACAGACGGCCGGATGGCTGGACGGACGACGGACAAAGAATGATCGCTATAGTTCAGATGACTTACAGTCAGCTGAGCTAAAAAAAGACAGATCATTGCCGTCAATCATGAATAAAGCAACAAACTGATAACAGCTTGTTATAGCCCAAAAAACAGTTCACTGAAAACTTGCCATGATAAAAATTAAACATATTTAAGATAAAAACACACTTTTAGGCTAAAGTGGCTACGTGCACACTGACTAGTTTGAAAGGCTGTACCGCTTATTTATATGCATGCATGGTCAGAATGCAGCACGTTGGTCAACAAATGGATAATAATACAGAGATTTAAGGAAGAATTAATTCAAGTAAAAAACATTTGTGTCTGAAACCACTGAAAGAAACATCCATAAACCATTTGCGAACATAATTAATGTACACTGTCAGTTATTTCATGTGTTTTTCTGTGGGGGCTTGCTCTCTATTCAGTGCAACAAGTTTCCATGAGGTTAATGTAATTCAACGTCAAGTCCCATGACAATTTCCCCTCCTGCAACTTTGTTACGAGGGGATAATAAGTGAAATATATGCAAAATACCCAGCAATGAAATGGCAGTGTTCCACAATTTAAGATTAAACAAAACACCACTAATCCTCCGGGGTGAAAAGTATCAAACTCTGTCAAAAGGCACACTTACTGGTGATAAGTTACTAAATGAAAGGCTTGTTAACAAGTTTCCTGAATGTAAACACTGATGAGGAACTTTTTACGTTAAATCCTAAGTCACACAAGTTCATTTTTGAGTCCATGGCCTAACAATCAGGGTTCCTACACTTCCAGCAGGTCATATATTCATGACTTTTTTATTGATTTTGATTTTCAGTCAGCTGAGCTAAAATGGTTACTTTTAATCACAGATAAATATTGATTTAAAGTTTTTTAATCAAATGATAATTAATCCCAAAAAGTGGCAGGATTCTGAGGGTATTATAGAAGAACTCACATCTTTACTAGGCACACAGATGGGCGTTCCTTCCCTCAGACTCCCTGATTCTACTATAACTCCCATCACTATGGGATCCCTGGAGTTAAATATGTGTTGCGGTAACACCCGGAGTTTGCAGGGGAAAACAGCTATCAACTTGAACTCCTCCTTCTTCTGTTTGAGCAGGTTTTCCCTGTACTCCGTGAATTTGTCAAACAAGTGATATATGATTTCTGCAGTGAAGATTCGGACTCCCAAATGGTCCGCCATTTCTTGTGCTTCCCTTTCAACCTTCACATCAAATGCTAAGATCACAGCAAATCTGGAAATAGAAATTGCTTGTTATAATGCTATCCACTGCAATTAATAATGAACATATAGTTGGTTACAAGGTAATTATCTATATTATAACTGACAGTGGGAGTAAATCATTATTGTGCAACTCCTCTGTGCCAATCCCTTGGAAATGCCTTTTTTTTCTTATTTTCAAGGATGATGCAAAATGTGTCCTAAGGGGGATAATTTCCCTATTTTCACATACATTGTCAGGAATTTCACATTATTTGGTAAAATTTACTATGGGTCTTTTGCAGCACCATCTATTAGGAACTTACTCAGTGTAAGGTGTGAACTCAGCCCATGAAAAACCCCATCCCAGTTAACTCTCATTCTACATAGAGCTAAGCAAGACAGAGCTCAGCTAAACAGAGTAATATCACCACTTTCAGCAGACATTTAAACTTGGCTTGACAGCCCACATAGAGCCATGATTACAATCATATCAACAAACTTAGCAGGGATTTGAACTTCTAGTGCCCTAATACTTGCCCTAGTCACTGAAATATTTTGCACATTTAGGAATGAGTGGTACCTTTAATCATATGCACTTTATGCAGCACAATTATTTTTACCCAATGGAAAAGTTCACAAAAAATCAGTGATAATATAAAGCTCCATCACACCAAATATTTATGTCTCTTTCTATTAAAGTTGATCACACAATGAGTGACACTAACTGACTATCATGTTAATATTGATAACAAAATGAGTGATACTCAGTGACTATCATGTTAATATAGATTACAAAATGAGTGATACTCACTGACTATCATGTTCCAGCATAATGGATGCTCTCATAATGTCTTTTTTATGTACAGGTCCAATGTTAATACCAGCATACTGAAAGTAAAGAAAATATATCACACATGTTGATCAAGCAAAAATCAACTCATAGTTCATTATCTCACATTTTAATATTTACAACCCAGATTTGAACACAGGTCCTGCTGATTCTGTATTGTTTTAAACAAAAGCAACACAGTTAAAATTGTAGACAGATGAACCAACGAAGGCAGAAAAACCATGTCTGTTACAATAACTGAAGTGTCATGTCCTATATCACACCTGTTTTGCCTTAAAAAACACTATTTATATCTACCCTAGACAACTGGTGACCTGCTGGGGCACCTTTTGAGAGGAAGGTACATAGTCACAAAATTATTTTGCATTGGCCAGGGGGCTGCTTTACATTGACTTGTGGGTTCCTGGACCTGTAAGGTGGTGACATCTGGTGTTCAGTATGGTAACAATTACTCCTTGTGCAACCACCTTAAGGCTGTATTATTATTTAAAATGTTGCACTGTGAAGGTCACAAAGACTGGTGGGCAGAAATTTAACATGTGCTGTGCTGTGGGAACCTGCCTGAAATGTAATTCTGTCAAAAGTGGAAGGCCAAAACTTGTATGCATCATGCAAGTTTGGGTATGCCATATTTATCATCAGTTCAAATGTTAAAACAGACTTGGAGACTGTAACATACAGGTATTTTTGAAGACTTGAGGAACGTCAGCAGTGCCTCCAGTGAGCCCAGCGTGGACGCCTGCACAAACACTCCTCTCTCCTGTAACTTGATGGAGCCGAGCGTGTCCTTGTATACATTTCCTATTTCCTCCTACAAAGAAAATTAACACAACATTTAGACATAAAATAATGTAAGCCCACCTGCCATTATACTGAGTAGAAAACAAAAATAAACTTAAAACTAGAACAATTTTGTTTTTGCAAGTGCAAAAACAGATATATTTCTCACCCTTGTGGTAAAGACTTTGACCAAAGGGCTTCGTGAGGAAGGCATCCAACCAACAACCTTGCAGTTAAAAGTCTGTTTAACTACTCATTACACCAACATGCTCCAATTAATTTTTCAATGAATTAATACACAGACATCTCACCATACTGATACAATATCTAACTTTAAACCATGATACAATGGTTCATATTTTCTTTACAGACCACAGTTTCATTTCAACTGTCAAGGCTAGAGAAAATCACAAGTACACATTTCCCCTATTCTCTGCTATGATACCACATGTACAATTTTAAGAAAATCTCTCCAAATTTTACAAAGTCATCAGACATACAGCAGACTTATACAATTGTTTCAATTTTATATTTCATTATTAACATTACCTTTAACACCTCCACTTCATCTGGGTGTTGAGCAACGAACATGGGCAGACCTGCGAGAGCGGTGTCCAGTTCCTTTGCAGAGATCTTCACGCCCTGGGCAGCCTCCACCTCTTTGTGATGTTCAAATGCACTCTACAAAAATGACAAGTATGATTGAGTGGTACTTGGTAAAGCAGACACCTCTGCAAAGGCAAAGATTTCTGGATCCACGACAAAATTTAAATGGTCATCTCTATTCCATGTACTATTCCTCCACAATGTTTCACTTAAATTGGTCACGCAGTATTTTAGGAAATGCCGCTGTCAGGAATACAAACAAACAATAAAGGATGAAAACATAACCTCCTTGGCTGAGATGCTAAACCTTAAATTAAAAATTTGCAATGTCAGTTCATCAAGGTAATAATAACAATACATTACTAATTTAAATGTAAAATAATCATATATTCTTACTTGTTTAATAGTGGTTGCAAACCTACCCACAAGCAGGGCTGTGCCAAAAGTTTTGAACTCTTTCATTACTAGTTTTTTTTTTGAGGCAGTGAGGAATATGGCTCTGATAATTCTGTGTTCATTAAATAAACTTTTATCTGTGCTGCCAATAAACTGAACAAGTGCAAATAAATTTTAACAACCTGGATGACAGACTCATTAATTCTTTAACAAAAAAATCTTTACTAAATAATTTAGGCCAAAAAAAGTTGTGTTTCACATGCATATAACATCAGAAATCTATGCAGAACTATAACCCCCCCTTTTTTTTTATTTTTTTTTATAAATATTTCATATGATAAGGGGGACAACAAGATAAAAACAATTGTTTTGCTCAACAGGTAAAAGCACATCATTAAAAAATCAACTGCTTTTTTTATGTAGCTTGGCCCAAAAATACACAGATTGGTTGTTCAAAAATTTATGCACATGGTGCTTGAGAAACTTTTTTATTTTACCTTACCTTGACACGCAGTTCTTTCATTGGTTGCGGCATGAGAAGTCCTCTAATGCTTGTTGATATCGGACCTTTCGTCCCTGCCAAGACAATGGTGTCCCCTTCCCTCACTCGACCATTCACAAGGATAATGTCTATACATGTACCTAACCCTTCTATTGCCTTCACCTGTTATAATATAATAAAACATTTTAAATTCCAAACTTATAAAGCAGCTCACATGCAATTTAAAAAAGATTTTGGTAATTGGTGTTCTTCATTTAAGCACATCATATACACATACACACTTTACACAATAAAATATGGTGTCCCAAGGGGGGCCATTCTCTATAATCCATATCTTCCAGTAAATCCTGAGAAATTTGACATTATTTCCAAAAGGGTGTATTTCAGCATCATCTATAAGCAACTAAGCCAGTTAATTCGGCTCAGATCAACTCTTCCTGTAGAAACCAATCCCCAGCGTACTCAACGAAAGTCCCACAGACCTGTCCCAATGTGACAGTACATAATATACTAGTATGCCCAATTTGAATTATAAACCTTACCTCCATGACCGTGGCCTGCAGCTCCTCAGAGAAGGCCAGCCTCTTGGCCAGCATAGACTGTGTCAGCTCACAGATCAGAGCTACCAGGTTACCCATACCGTCCCCGGTGTGTGCTGATGTCGGAACCAGAGATATGTACTCTCTCGGGTTCTTGTTCTCGTAGAACACTGCAGCGTTCAGACTCTGAACAGAAGATAAAACTCTGGTCAGATGTATTGTTGTCATACACACATCTAATTGCATGGTGTTGTACAAATTGTAGTGATATATGCAAATATATAAACAATTTTTTTTTTCATTTAAGGATTAAATCAATTAAATCAATAATTTAAATAAAGAATATGGAGAGCTTGCTCTTAAAAATGATAGTATAAATTGCCCTAAATGCTGGACAGAAGGAATTCCTACAAATTAACAAGTTTTTTTTAAAAAGTTCATGTAACAGAAACATCACTTTCAACATTAATACATTACCACATGAACATATCTCAAACAATGCACTAGATGAAGGAATCTGGTATGCTTTTATTTTAACATGCATTGACCTTTAGCACAAGAAACCAACATTGAAAATACAGACAGAGGCATCAGAAAAAAAATATGTATCACAATGTTAGGACAATCTCTGCAACAAAATATATTTAATAACCCTGTACAACATGCCCATATTAATAAACTTTAAATAATAGGGATTTAATAAAAGCATATCATTAGCATATTCATTTTTCCTACTATGCGATTTGGACATTCTTTTTTTTATATACTGGCTCCCAAAGTAAACATACCTGTTCTGCAAGTTGGACTATAATCTCTTGGGTCCTTTCTTCAAATTCTGATTTTGTGTGAGGCTTTTGCTTTTTAATTGTGTTTTGAACATCGTTATGAGGGTTGCTCTGCCATTGATACAATCTATCAATCTAAAACAAAGCGATCGATAAGTGCTGCCATCTGATGATAGTAAAAAGAACAACAGTTTCAAAGCAATCCAAACCATATTACAAGTGTATGATGTGGAAAAGGCCAATGTACAAAGGGTCATTTTAATTAAAAAATAACACAAATAATTAAATTTAATGTGCACATACTGTTGAAAAAAACATATTTAGGAGGTAGAGAATAAATTTTTAATGTACACTTGTTGACAGATGTAATATATCACTGTTTTGTAAAAAATCTATTCTGAATTTTAAAATCTTCAAACTTTTAATTAAAATTAAAACTATAGACAGATTTTAAAGCTAAAGTGAAGCAGGTTATACAAAGACCTTAACTGAAAAAGGTTATAAATCATATCGGCTATTGGTGATTTGATTATAATTTTTTTATTTTTTTTTATAATCTGAACAAAAAGCACAGAAACAGGAAAGAATGGGTTTATAAATCTATTTCTGAATAGTCAATGATTTTACCTTATTCAGAGCAACAACAAATGGAGTCTTCTTTTGTTTGAGCAAATTGATGGACTCAATGGTCTGCGGTTCTAGTCCATGCATAATGTCTATGACCAGAATGGCGATATCACAAAGGGATGATCCCCTAGTCCGAAGGTTACTGAAGATCCACAATAAATAATATTGTAAATTTTTTGGGGAAAAAACTTCACACTTATGAAACTAAACACTTATGAAAATATCAAAAAAGGAATGATCCCCTAATCTAAAAGTAACTTGTGATAAATTCTAAGACAAACTGTAAATCATAAGGTTGTTCAGGTGAAAATGTACACAGTTTGACAATATCTCAAAGGTATGATCCCCTTGTCTGATATAGCACATTTAATAATATATTGTAATTTTTTTAGAGAAAATTTTTCACAGACTGAATCTAACATTTAAGTTAATGATCTGGCAATCCGCATATTATTGAACAATGCATAGTTACATGAATTTTTTAGTAAATTGTGTTATACAACTAGCAACATAATATGTGTGATTGCAGAATGAATAGTTCTCAAACAGCTGGTAAAAGCAACCTAAATGGATGGAAAATATTTTATTGGTATTGGCTATAGCTTGGTGCACTTTAACAGCAAGAGATAGTGCCATGTCATAATTATGTGTAGATATTGTCTCTCACCTGAAGGACTCGTGACCTGGTGTGTCAATGATTAACAGGCCCGGGATTTTCAATTCTTTCTTGGCAAACTGTAAATACACACATGTTATAAGAAAGCATACTACCATCTCCAAAAGGGAAAATTAAGGCCAAAAAAAGGTATGGTTCTCAGGCACTTTTTTTCAGAAATTTGTGCAGGTGGGTGATATTTTATATTTTTACCTTTTTTGTATGTTTCAATAAAAGTCATATGATCAGGGAAAAGCATGAAAATAACAGAATTTTGTCTAAACAGGTAAAAGCACTACATAAAGGGAATTTTATCAAAATTGTATTATTTTATCTTCTTGATGAACCATACCTTTCATTATTTTTGCCTTATTCTCATATTTTTACCTTGCTTTGTGTGCTTAGACCACGAAGATGTCCAAAACATTTAAGATGCAACCTCTTAATAGACACAATTTCATGAATATTCTAAAAGTAATTCTAATGCAATGAAACCATGACCCATTTAGTATCATAATTTATACAGGAGCATACATATACAACATGTTTATATCAGGCCCAAACTGGCTGCACTGAAAGAAGATTTACAGTAGCCACCCAACAGCCGCATCTGCACATAATTAGGAAGATAGGCCCTGGCTAATGAAATGCTTAAAATTAGCATGAAGGGTCTATTAAGGTTTAAACAAAAGTCTACTGTGCAGGCCATCATGAAGCAGTCTTACATACTGTGGTTGGCCTAATGTACACAAGTGTTTCAAATTTGTGACATTCAGGAGAGAAAAAGGGACCCATGGGTCATGACGCTCAGCTGATCATCACCAATATGATACCTTTGTGAATAAGATGCCGCTAAACACAAGTGAACTGTCAGTTATAAAATAGTCTAATCAGAATCTTTTGTATGATATATAGGCAATCATCCATGTAGGTTTAAAAGTCGAAAAGCAAAGCTGATATTATAAATAATAACATATATTTAATGTTACCTTTTAATCAAGAATTGACAATAATATCAGATCTTTCATATTATCTGCTTATAGGGGACAAGAATATCTACTCATTCTCTTGAGCTGTCTGAAATTGTTTAGATTATTTGCTCTTATTATATAATCAATGTGATAATGGTTATACTAAGAGTAGGTTACTGTATGATAATATCATTATAATGGAACCCTTCATGAAACAAAGAGCACCACAAATGGTGCATAATACGCTCGTTGTGAATCAGGTGACCTCATTATATGCGTGAATTTTGAGAAGGAATGTAATTCAGGTGAGAAATCTATATTTATAACTAGAATACGGGTAGTCGACAAGCCACTAAGTGTATCCGCCGAAATCAGAGCGGGACGGGTGAAGTGAGGCATGGATTGAGTGGCAAGGGGGAATAGAATGAGGTGTTTGCATATTAGCATGGATGTCTGGAGGTTGTGCCACCTACCACAAAATCCAGAAAGCTGTCCAAGTTGTATACATATGCAAAATTTTAGGCAGATAAGTCAAACCACTACTTGTATATGAGTGGCAGGTGGCGCCACAAATTTTGTGTATGATTAAGAGCTATGTGAGATCTATATGTATGCAAAATTTCAGGGGGATATGTCAAACCAGTCCTGAGATATAAGCCTGAATGTCTGCAGCATAAACAAATGTAGGTGGCGCCACCTGCCACAAAATTGAGAAAGCTATCCAAGATGTATAAACATGCAAAATTTTAGGCAGATATGTCAAACCACTGCCGAGATATGAGAGCGATTTTATCCCATGGCAGACAAACAGAAGGACTCTGTGCAAAAATGATTGCAGGTGGCACCCCCAGGATTGCGTATGATATTGAGCTATGTAAGATTTATACACATTCAAAATTTTTGCCCAATTGGTCTAATGGTTCCGAGATATTTCGGTTTATGTATGGAAACAGACGCACAAATGGACGCTGGGCAGAGAGGAAAGGTCAGAGGTCAACCAAAAATGAGGGTGCAGCAGTTCACATGTGACCTGAACATAATTCCGAATTTCTAAAAATTCTGCCTAGTGGTTACGGAGGAGTTCTCATGAAACCTAGGCAGCGGCAGCGGCGGCGTCCTACTGAAAACATAGTATCTGTAAAACTCTGTTTTGGCAGATACAATGAGTATTATCAAAATACATAAGAATTTTTGGCAGGTCCCCATGGTGCCACAAAAGTCTGGTGACCTCAGACTTCATCAAATATGTGTGGGTTTTGCTTGAAATCAATCTAAGGCAAGATATTTCTGTTGAGTTTGATCAAAATCTCTCATATTCCTTGCAAGTTATCGTGGCAACACCAAAAAGTAGGCTAGTGACCTCTGACCTATTAAATATTCGTGGATGTTGCCCATATGTGAACTTGGGCAATATAATCCATCAGTAAGTAGTTGTGGTGAGTTTTGTGAAAATCCCTTTACGCCCAAGTAAGTAATCGCTACGACACTAAAAGGAAATGGACAGACAGATATAACAGATGTACTGCGGGTATACTTTAATATGTCCCAGTATAATAATGAACTAGAATATCAGCAGAAGCTGACAAAAGCCCTCAGCCAAAAGAACAGTGTTTAAAGGTGGTAACAGTAACAAGTACTAAATATCTGTTCTCACATGGATGTATATCTGTACATGTCTCAGTTATAAATTTAAAATGGAGAGGTATGTACCATGATTCATAACAATCCACCAAATGCTTCCTGAAAAAAAAGCTTCTAAGTTTTATTTTATTATAAGCTCTGTGACCTTGAAAAGTAGGTCAAGGTCACCCATCTTCGAACATGAACGAGATTTTTGTTGATATACATCTTCACCAAAGAAATAAAATTCCTATTGTGAATCCTTTTAGAGATATACCGCTCACAAGGCCAAAATTGGAAAATCCAAGAAAAATTCAATAAAAAATCAGAAATTGCAGGTGGCGCCCCCAAACTTGTGCAGCAGTTACAGACCATCAGTCCCTATGATCATAGTAAGTATTGTGAAAATCCATCCAATGGTTCCTGAGAAATGAGCTTCTAAATGTTTTTTCTATAATCAGCTCTAAAACGTAGAAAAAAAGGTCAAGGTCAGCCATCTTCGAACTTGACCGAGATTTTGTCAATATACATCCTCACCGAAAAAATAAAATTCTTATGGTAAATCCTTTTCGAGATATCCCGCTCACAATCCCAAAGTTGAAAAATCCGATAAAAATTCATTTAAAATCAGAAATTGTAGGTGGCGCCACCAAACTTGTATAGCAGGTACAGACTATCAGTCCCAATAATCATAGAAGGTTTTGTGAAAATCCACCAAATGTTTCCTGAGTAATAAGCATCTAAGTGTTTTTCTATAATCAGCTCTAAAATGTAGAAAAATAGGTCAAGGTCACACATCTTCGAACTTGACCGAGATTTTGTCGATATACATCTTTACCGAGGAAATAAAATTCTGACGGTGAATCCTTTTCAAGATATCCCGCTCATAAGGTAAAAGTTAACGGACGCCGGACGGACGGACGGACGGACAGACGGACGGACAGACGGACGGACAGGTTGGGTGACGACAATAGCCCATCAGCCTGAGGGCTGAGGGCTAAAAAGGTGAAACTGTGAAAAATAGGATCATTGATATGAAGCCGTTCACAATACCAAATCACAGACTGACACTGACCTCTTTACACATTTTGGTGTGTTCCTTGATAGCGTATGGTGGTACATTTGTGGCTCCAATCTGCTGAGTGATACCTCCTGCCTCGCCATCCTGCACGTTGGTTTTCCGGAACTGGAAGTGTATTATGAATCTCTCATTTGAATACAAACATACAAAGTGCATTACATGTACACATGCCAACATGCACAAGTAAAACTTTCATAATGTAATTCTATATCAAGTGAAATCACTAGATTCATTTAAGAAAATAAGGTCACAGATATTACCTTTGTGAAAACATCACAATTAACAAAAAAATATATACAGAAGAAGGCCTGCTAACAGCCACGCCTCAATAACGGTCAATACGTCTATAAAGGTAAGATTTTCCGGTCCCGAATTATCGACCGTTATATTTCATAATCATTTTGTTGTCAATTACGGTCATTCCTCTATTCTGTATTACGGCCAGGTCTCTCAGTCCCGCAGGCCGGGAAAGGCCTCAGTTACAGTCAGGAGCAGTAACGCCTTGGAATGGGCTAAACAAATCGAGCGGCCACTTCTGACCTCAATATAAATTCACATATACAAGTGTCCGCTCTCACATAAACCTGTTTGTTAATGAGTGCCTTGATTAAGGTAAACACTCGACCGTGACTGAGTTGTTTGACACGTAGCCAGCGTCGTACTACCCCACTCAGCCTCATTAGTATGCATAATACAATGGTAAGGCATGTGTTCCTACCAGCATGTATGTTTGGGAATCAGTCATGGAGCCGGATCTTAATCAGGGTGTTAGTCATTTAATTAACGAATGACATTAGTATGCTTTGATGTAAACAAAGGGCTTCTCAACATTTGAACAAATAGTATTGACATACAATCTGTTTGCAATTTAATAACAAACACAGTATTTGTATATGTTGTTGGTAATTGTTATAAATAGTTCTACAGTTTAGCTTGATTATTTATATAAATATATATATATATATATATATATATATATATATATATTTATATAAATAATCAAGCTAATGTGTATATCATATAGGTCATGTGGCTCAGCCAAGAGCTGTTGGGCAGAAGGATGATGGACAAAGATCTTTCCATAAAGCTCAGCTTAACCTCGTCTCATCTGGACTAAAAATCAAATTCTGAATTTCCGAAGACAAGGTTGGAAATATTGATTTAAAGCTTTATAAGTATTCAAATATTATGTCATCCAAAGGGAACAGAAGATTAAATCAAAGTGTGGTTATAAAAGACACTTTTAATGCTGAAAACTTTACACAACAAAAGAGAAATTAAACAGTTTATGTATTCTGTTTTTTAGTGAACTGTGACACAATTATAAGTCTTTGGAACTGGATTCTACAACCTTCTCTAAATAAATATAAACTGCCTGCTACCTTGTCAAGGATCTTGGTTTTTCCTGTGTCTACATGACCCAGCACACAGACCACTGGAGCTCGAAGTTTGTCTGTAGTCTTCTTAGCTTCATTTTCTTCTCTTCTTTTCTGCAAAATCCAAGCAAGATATCTTAACTTAAGGCAGAAATAAACAAATAATTTAAACTGTGGTTTACCCAACTGATGTCAAGTTGACAACATACACCTCACCTAAACAACAACTCCTTTGGTAGTGCCAAAGGACCCAAC
Source organism: Sipunculus nudus (assembly GCA_026874595.1). Taxonomy (NCBI): domain Eukaryota; kingdom Metazoa; phylum Annelida; class Sipuncula; order Golfingiida; family Sipunculidae; genus Sipunculus; species Sipunculus nudus. The sequence goes on from CM049315.1 coordinate 48,431,608, forward strand.
ACTTACTTTCAAACATTTTGTGTTTGAGACCACAAGAAAATTGATAATTACACTATTTAATGTAAGACAGCTCCAGGAAAGTTATATTTTTTTAGATGCTAAGTCTGAAGGGAACTCTTACGAGGAAAAGTTTTCAGGCATAAATCTTTTGTTAGTGAGAACAGAATTGATTCTGACTTGGTAGATATGAGTTTCAGACAAAAATATCATTAAATTCTAAAGAAATACTAAAACTATCTCCAAACTATGCATGGTCACAAAGACATTTTTTTACTTCTGGGTTCAACTCAACTTTTTGACTGTTATTTTATAAGTGCCAGTTACACATAAATGGGGTTTGGACAGCTGAGCGGTTAAACGCTCTGGCTTTCTCCGCTGGCGACCCGGGTTCAATGCCAGGTGCTGCCATGAGAGTGGGTTGTAGTGGCCCGTCCAAGGTCGGTGGTTCTCTCCGGGTTCTCTGGCTTCCTCAAACCTCTCACTATAATCTTCTACTCTATCTGAATCATCTATTTTTGCCTAAAATATCTAACTGTATACTGACTCAATCTGTCAAACTTTGTTGTTGCTGAGGGAGCCAGTGTGGGCCTGATTTTCTGGAGACCTGTGACTGGCTCTATTGCTAACTTCACTTTCAGTCAGTCTGTCAGTTTCACATGTAATCATCAAAGTGGCACCACTTAATCTGTTGTGCAGTGCATTTTGTATGGCACACAGTTTTGTTCATATTATTGTTAGAATCTGCTGAGAAAAGCTACTTGTTTGGAGGCAATGGATAAATGGACCAACAGACACATCAATGAGAGAAAATGGAGAATGACAGAAGCTGTCCTATGGCAACAGCTTTCAGGGTTTGTACATCTATCCTTCAGCAAATTTCTAGTACTTTACTAAGATCTTCAAGGTTAAGTTTTACAAATTTAATGAGCTTTTTAAATAATTTTAACCCTTATTTTTATGACATAATTCTGAAGTGGATGAAAACAACTGCAAAACTTTATAAAACGAATGCACATAACTGAATATAATTCATATAGGAGGGCCTGAAAATAAACAAAGCAGCTCTCACTAAAAAATCCCAGATTTTGTCAAGGACCCCTAACAAAAGAGCATACTTTCAAGTAATTTCAAGGACTCGCATTTATTATTTTAAATCTACACATTTCCAAGATTTTCAAGGACCCATACACACCCTGACAAATTAACCAGAAGTCAGAAGGAATATGCTCTTTTATAATTTGGTAGAGTATGACTGCAGTAATTAAAGAATATCACCAGGAGCATAAGTAATACTATGTATCTAACCTGTATCCTGAGCCTGGCCTTCTCCTTGGCCCGCTGAGCAGGAGTCAGGCCGTCATCTTCATCCTCACTCTCAGACTCCTCCTCGCTCTCAGATTCCTCATCACTTTCATCTTCCTCATCACTCTCATCCTCTGACTCCTCTGACTCTTCTTCCTCCTCCTCTGACTCATCTTTCTTTGTATCTGCCTTTGCTGTTGGTTTAGCTGCAGGCTCTGTACCAGAACAATGTAATGATGACAAACTTCACTGTTTCATTTTTAAAATTTGTTGAGCTAAAAGTCCAGGTTCAAGTTGCAGTAAATAAGTACAGGTACTTGTGAGAAGTTCAAGAACAGTTCCAGGTACATGATTTTAACATAAGCGTATCTATGTATGGGTCCAGGTTCTTTAGACAGCAACTGGGTTCAGGTATATTTGAATTAATTCAATTGAAATATATGTAAATCAATATGTCCATCTGCAGTATCATACATGTACCTGGAATACATTTTACTGAGTACATGTACATTAATCACAGGGACAATTACAGGCACCAGGTACTTCCTACAAGTAACATCAAGCTACAGGTAGAGTACCTGGGTATATATCCAGGTACTTGGCCCCAACAAAGACTAAAACCTACTGCAATTCTCTACAAATACTTTGGCAGGTACATGACAGTTTTTTTTAAATAGACACAAAATATCTGCTGATAAGTGCAACATATTTTGTACCTATACTATAATGTATTAGTCTACAATCCATGTCCCAAGTTCACTACAAGAAATACCAATCCTTTCACTAACTTTCTTTTTTTTCTTCTTCATCACTTGCATCCCAATCATCTTTAACCTCTTCCTCTGCATCCCAGGCGTCTTTGACCTCTTCTGTGTCCTTGACCTCTTCTGCGACCTCGGCCTCTGAAGCTGGTTCCTCCACAGCTGGAGCGATTTCTTTATCAGGAGTCGGTTCCGGTGTTGCTTCAGGAGTTGATGTGTCTGTTGATTCATGTGATATATATTACAACATGTAGACAAACCAACAAGTGGACATGAACCATACCATAAATCAATCTGTCTATCAGGATCAGTATATAAAGTGCCAATGTACAACAATTACTTTTAATATTACTCTGACCTATGCAAAATATAAAGGAAAAATAAATAAGCATTGATTTTTCAGCCTGCACTTAGCAGTATATAATCAACAGTCTAGCTAAATATCAAGGAAATATTATACTGATTTTTTGCATCAGATTATCAATAAAATTAAAGTTATTTATATAAGGTCTACATACAGAGTAAATTGTTTGAATCTCAAAATTAAACTCAAAAAAGAATAAATCTTGCATATTTATGATTTTATAATATTGTTAGGAAATCTTGAGACTTACCATCTGATTGGGGCTTTTTCCTGCGCTGTTTTCCATACACCACCCGTTTCTTTGGCTGGCCTGCTGTCTCTGTTGTATCAGGCACTGCTAAACCTGAATCACAGACACTACATCAACATCAACAATGTGACAACAAAATGACAATAAGGCCAAATAAAATAAAATGTATGGTTCTCAGGTACTACCCACATCAATTTTAACCCATGCTTCTAATATTTTTATTTCTAATTTCATCATTCAAGAAGATAAAATAATACAATTTTGATAAGATTTCCTTTGTTATGTAGTGCTTTTACCTGTTTAGCAAAGAAAACCTGTTATTTTCATGCTTTTTCCTGATCATATGTCATTTTATCGACACATACAAGAAAAGGTAAAAAATAAAATACCACCTGAGTTGATTTCTGAAAAAAAGTGCCTGAGAACCATACCTTTTTATTTTTTTTGGCCTAACATTGGCTTCACACCTGTACAGTCCTTATTTTATAATATACATCTATGCTTGTCCATACACATTATATAACATATAAACTAATCATGAGATATACTGACTGACTCAGAGTCAACAGTCTTATAGCATCAAATTTCTAAAAAGAACCTAGATATATTTATATGCATTTTTTGTTGTAAGGTTGTTTAACATACAAAGTTCATATGGCCTTAAGAATTACACAAGTGGAAGGGCAGCTCTGCTGTTAGTTCACAAGTCAAAATCAACTGACGGACTTTGCATGTGATTTTCTCGTGGTCAAATAATAATCTGCACAACAGACACAGAAATTAAATCAAGAATGTTTGGCCAAATCGATCACATGGTAATGTGATCCCAAAGATATATCATATTAAGGCATTTAAAAACCTGAGGGTTACCTAGGGGCTTGCACAGTGGTGTCACAGGAAATGGTAAGAAACAGGCTACATATAAATCACACACCCCTAGTGGATTCTGATACACTTATCTTTTGTCTTTTTGTTTAGTATTTCACATACTTTATACATAACTTTATACATTCAGTGAAATATTTTTTTCATATTATACTTAATCTATGCTATGTTTGCTCTAATCATATTAGAGATAACAAGTTATCCTAACATTCACAATCAAATAAATTCCAAACTGTAAACCTTGCCTTGCCTCTATGTGTTATCTGTTCAAATAACGCTCTAAACTACATGCTTGTAGTAAATTTAACATTAATACAAATGATCTGCCAGGAGAACCACTTGGATGTGGTTTGGCACAATGATATATGAACAGAGAACTTTGCACAGAGACCAATGTAACTTTTCTCTAAAGTGATCACAGAAGGATACCATTAAAGGGGCCCAATCACCTATCTGGCCTTTATAAACTAAAGTTATCCCTTCAAGTTTTCATAAAAATAGGCCAGAAAACGTGGATATCACCACACTCAGGCTGTTTGTTTTGTTTATACCAATGTTTTATAATATGTGGGGGCCCGCCAAAATAATCAAAACAAATTCAACAAGGGAATCTGGCAGCAAGTCAGATAAGCCAGAGCTTTGCATATGGTGTTTTGCAACAAATGACCTTTCTACCTCTGCATACATGCAACCTATCACCTTAGGCAACATGATTTTCCTGTTTGTCAACATTGCCGTGTTTACAAACATGTTGTTGATAAGCAAGTTTACACATCCTTCACACAGGCCTTGTTAGAACTATTCACAACCAAAAATTACCCTTGGGTGAAATTACCCTTGGGTGATTAATTTATACACAGAGGAAGCCAAAAATCAAATAATTTCTTTTTTTAAAAGGTAGGAGAATGGGCACCTTTAAAGGATTGTTTATGACTGCATCATGGCCACCTGGTGGTGGTTTCTCACACTACTCTACCTTGAGCTTTCATGGCCTCCAACATCTGCTGTGCCCTCCTCCTGTCCTCCTTCTGTTTAGCTGTCAGATACGTTCCCTCTTGCTTCTTCCTCTGTATCTTCTCCTTCTCCTTTTGTTTTTTCTTCTCTCTTCTTTCTTTCTCAAGACGCTCCTAGAGATGGCCAAAACCAAAGGAAATACATTGATAAAAGCCAACCATATAAAAAATAATTTGTAAAACATAATTTATAATGTATATTTGCTGTGCACAACCAGGGCAATTTTTCTTTGTTTTTACAATGAAAACACCACAAACGGATCAACATCAAATCATATGTTAAATATTTTTAAAACTGAAATTCACAATGCCTTTATGTGAAACTTTGTTCTTATACTAAGCTGTAAAAATAAAAGATACTGCAATGCAAATTCAGGATATGTAAACCTACTTATACCTTCATTTTCTACAATATGCAAATGGTAAGACATTTTAAAGAAATCAAATATTGAAACTTTGACCAATATCTTTAATATATTTTACAATGATGCATTGATACACTGTTTATTGCATAAAGTAGCACTGTTTATATCTTATTAATTAAGTTTAAAACTTATAAACATGAAAAACGATATTCTACAGTCCAACAGAACTGAATCATGATTCATTTTATAACATCACCTTCAACAAAGCAGGCCTCTAGACCTCTCCCTGTATTTTACAGTATTGTTTTGTTCCACCCTTGAGCTCACCTTTTCCTCTCGTTCTTTACGAGCCTCCTCAGCTAGCCTCTCCTTCTCTTCCTCTTCCCTCTGCAGTCTTTCTTCTTCTTCCTTCATTTTCTGAAGAGCTTCTTGCATAGCACGAACCTGATCAAACAAATCTAGCCAAGTTCTAGTATTATTACAAATTTACATTTTATGAAAGTGCCATGTCACTATAACCTGCAAAAAAACTGATTTACGAAGAATCTTGTATGTGCAGCATGATATTCTTAAATTATTTAAGGTTTGAGACTATCAGGCCAGTTTTAAGGTTTTGTTTCAAGGCAAATTTAAATAAAACTTTTTTATTTATTTTTTTCAATTTGATGATTAAATTCAATGGGCTATCTCACTAATATATACATCATGTGCTAAAGGACAATAAAATCACATATCATCAACTTTGCCAACTTTATGGTATATTTATGTGGCTCCAGAAGTATTTTGAAAATTTAGGGTTGATATCAGATAAAAGTTATAATTCCAGGAATTTCTAGGAATACTAACTGTGCAAAATCCCAATTTTCAGTCATGTGATATATTTATGCATATCAGAAACCTCATTGACCACACAATCATTTTTTTCAGGAGTTAAGGGCTTAATTATGTGTATAAAGGATGACCATATATAATCAAGCAATAATTGAATTTCGAGGAATTTCTTGGCCATGGGAACCCTCAGCACACTCAAAAACACATGTACTTACCTGTGCTTTGGCCGGTTTCTTTTTCTTCTTGTCTTCCTCCTCCTCTTCTCCTTTCTTCTTCTTCTTGTCTTTCTTCTTTTTCTTCTTCTTCTTGTCATCATCATCATCTTCTCCCTCCTCAGCCTTTGCTTCTCCTAGATAAACATCAAATGCAGTGAAACGATTAAAGGCTTTCTCTTCTAAACCTGCATTCTAAGTATTATTCCCTATTACAGATCAGGTGTCCTGGGTAAAAAGAAACCCACAAGCATACATGCTTTAAGAATGTTTTGAAAATGTTATAAAAGATTTTGGTTATAAGACACTAAGCAGGACATTGGCAATGTAAGAAGACTGTACTTGGCAAAAGATAACATATTACAGCTGTTTAAAATTCCAAATGTGATGACATGGTATATATATATATATATATATATACACGGTCTAATATTAAAACCTACATGAGAATTATCAAACTGAAAATGACACTTCACGACTTTAGTCTAGACAGGTATATTGAAACCCATCCAACTTTTGGGCGGTTATATGTTTACATACAAACTCACTATCTTTACAATTTTCATGTAATAAACATGTATCTACAGAAGTCAGCTGAGTACTTTACAGTAAATATAAGAATTACATTTACTAGTTTGCTGAAGAAACATGATTCTACAATGACACTACCTTCAGCTTCTGGTGAGGGCTCATGTTTTTCTGCAGCTTCAGTAGATTCCATCTTCTCTTGTTCTGTCTCAGCATCTGCTCCTTTTGTCTTCTTCTTGAGCTTCTCCTGCATAACATTAAAGGTAAAAAGTTCATAATAATGAAATGCTTTTTTACATCACTCATTTAGTCGATCATAAGGGAGAGTTTGTTAATTTGTGAGTTGTCTGTGAAAATCAAAGGTTTGCGGTAGAACTGCCCTTGAAAATGATTAATAGGAGACCTGTTAGGTATTAAAAAAACTGGACAACAAAACTGTCATAAGGCCATCAAGGACAACATGTTATAACAGAACCAGCTTATATATTACACATACAAATGCTGCAGGGATTTCAGGCTCCAAAGAGCGAGGTGTATGACATCAATGGCAGCGTTAAGTAAGCTATACCAACACCCTTGTCTCCTGTTGTTTCTGCACTGACCTGCTGTTTCTGTTGCTTCTGCCTCTCTCGCTTCTCTTTTTTCTTCTGGGCTGCCGTTTTAATAAGTGAATCCTCCTCCTCCTCATCTTCACCTTCACCCTCTCCATCCTCAGCAGCTGGCTTTGGTTCCTCAGCATCAGCCTTACCTGGAAAAGGGAACGGTTCATTAAATGTCCAGGTTTATCTAACTTCAGGTAAAGATAATGGTTTATGTGCCTGTGTACATAAATATCAATATTTATTGAAGCCTTCCATTTCATATTTTGTAGACATATGGGTCAAAGAGCAAAAAATTGAATTTTACAGCTGATACAGGTCCAGATAGGAAATACTTTTGAGTAGTAGTGAATTTACTTTTGGAGTTTTCTTATTTAATCGATTTATATTGTTTTAACAAAATGGGTGCATACTCTTTAGAGTGCTACATAGTTCAACTTTATATTTATAGCAGGGAAATATAGATATTGAGAAAAATGTATGCATTTGCTACAAGATATGACAGGGCTTACACATCGCCAGTGTAATCACAAGTTGTCCCAATGCTTAACACTGAAGAAACACTAGAAAACAGTCATGTGAAATCAGGAAGTGAGTTCTAGGAGACATGGGGACCTTTTTATATGCTTAAAATTTTTTTATTTCTTCCTTAAACATTTTTAAGCATATCATGGCAGAACATTAGCACTGTGTGAACAAGACCTATAGCTGCATGTGAAGGTATCAGATCCTTATGTTGGATCCAAACACTTGAGATCGAAACATGGAAGTATTCAGTCCATTTAAGTATGAAAGAAGGTAGCATATCCCTACCTTTACCCTTCTTTTTCTTCTTTTTCTTCTTCTCCTCCTCTGCATCTAGTTCCATCTCCTGTTGCCGTAACAACTCATCCAGATCAGCATCTGTAGCAGCTGCCATATCTATACCTGATGGTTCCACAGGCTCTGGTTCTGGAACCTATCAGCAATACATAAGATCATATACCTTAAACTTGAACTTGTTATATTTACACACTGCAAATTAATTAAACACCAATAATTGAGAATTCCTTTTATTTTTAAAAAGACTTAATGGACAGATCCATGTTACTTGCACTTTGAACTGAATGAGGAAGACCATAAGCATATGACAAGAATGACATCTTGTCATAACCAAGCACTCTGGATCGCAGGTTCTTGTGCACAGAAATACCCAGATCCTTTTGTTAAAGACTTCTAATAAATTGATTTTTAAACCCAGAAGCCATATCCTTATGTACAAGACAATATTAGAGTGATTTTTACCCAGAAGCCATATCCTTTGTTAAAGACTACTATTAGAGTGATTTTTTACCCAGAAGCCATATCCTTTGTTAAAGACTACTATTAGATTGATTTTTTACCCAGAAGCCATATCCTTTGTTAAAGACTACTATTAGAGTGATTTTTTACCCAGAAGCCATATCCTTTGTTAAAGACTACTATTAGAGTGATTTTTTACCCAGAAGCCATATCCTTTGTTAAAGACTACTATTAGAGTGATTTTTACCCAGAAGCCATATCCTTTGTTAAAGACTACTATTAGAGTGATTTTTTACCCAGAAGCCATATCCTTTGTTAAAGACTACTATTAGAGTGATTTTTTTACCGAGAAGCCATATCCTTTGTTAAAGACTACTATTAGAGTGATTTTTTACCCAGAAGCCATATCCTTTGTTAAAGACTACTATTAGAGTGATTTTTTACCCAGAAGCCATATCCTTTGTTAAAGACTACTATTAGAGTGATTTTTTTACCCAGAAGCCTATCCTTTGTTAAAGACTACTATTAGAGTGATTTTTTACCCAGAAGCCATATCCTTCTGTTTAAGACTACTATTACAGTGATATTTTGAGGTTCTACTGAGATTAAATCCATTTTTGCTTTGGGTGATCTTACAGAGACCAAACCAGTGATCCTCAACTCCAAAATTTTATACCTTAACCATTCTGTAGTATACTGCATTTGGCAACAAGAACATGTAAAAAATATCATATAGTAATTAAACAGTCTTATGTTGAAATATCAGTCTACTGACCTCATCATTGCCTCCTTTTTTCTTCTTTTTCTTGCCCTGCTTCTCTACTGGTTTATCAATCTCTGCCAGGAGAGCATCCAAATCTTCATCGTCAGCCTTCCCTCCTTTCTTCTTGTCTTTCCCCTTCTTGTCTTTCTTCTTGTTTGCTTTTGGTGCCGAGCCACCATTTGCCAGATCTACATCATTGTCAACATCGTTTTGCTTTTGTTTTTGTGCAGGCTCCTCATCTTCATCCTGTTTTTCATATGACATTAAAATAAAAATGTTAACATAAGCAAAAATCTATAAATAAAATAAACATTAAAATGAAAATTACAAATAAGATTGAGATTGAATTTTTATGAATGGTGATACACAGTGTGGGATGTGAGATTAATCAGGAGCTGAATAAATTTTAAAATATCTCTAAATCTATAAATACCACTCAATACATTACCTGAATGTCATCATCATCATCATCATCGTCATCATCCATCAGCATGGCAAACCCTCCAGCGGGTTTCTTTGTAGGTTTATCAATCTCCATCTCGTTTTCCTCATCTTCAGCTTCGTTCTTTTTCTTTCCTTTGGTCTTCTTCTGCAAAGCAATTATGATTGAAGTTATAACTTAACACAGTACATACACATTGTATTGTTACACTAACAGCTCTAGGTAAATTCTTTATCATCCCCGTGAATACAGCTAGTTGCCTGTGAACTTGTGATTTGCTTCAAGGTTTAGGCAGAACAGTTTTAACTTAATAATACAACCTTCAGCCTTCAGATGGTAAAGTGAAATCATATAATTAATCAATAATCAGCATAGACTGGGCTTTCATATAACAATAAAAAGACCTGATTCTAGTCTGGCCAAAACATGGCATACTGCCAGAACAGGGAAACCCCATTTTAGCAAGTTTTTATGAGAGCCATATTATTTTTTGCACATAAAATATACATTAACATTGGAATTATATGTATCAAATATAGCTTGTCTGTCTAGCTTTTGAAACAGGTGTATAAAGCAAAATCATCTAATGACACAGTCTTTAATATCAAAACTTGATTGTCAGAGGACAATGTGTTGTGCCATGATGGTACAAACAGCAAATACTGTCACAATACGTAGGAGGCATGAGCTGAAATATGTGAACCATGTATAAATGATAAGCTGCCTGGTGCTCATCATTCTCAATGGTCAGTGGATATCACCACAATGTCTCTTACTATACCAATCCGGAGTTCTTTCACATCCATTAAATATGCATCTATTGCATAAAAATAACATTGGACACATCAGCAACTGGTCTGCACTTATAATGATACAAATTACTTATATTTTACAGAAAACTGAATCACTTCTGCTGAATTTTTAACCTTTTCAGCAGATAAACTGATTAAAGTATTTACCCCTTGTAAAAATATGAAACAATTACAAAGAATATAAAAATATATTAAATTACTTAGGCCCCCAAACAATTAATTATATTCTCAGGCACTTTTTCCAGAAAATAATAAGGGATGGGGGCTTTTAATTTGTAACTTTATTACCATGAAAATAGAGATGAATATCATTATTTCCCATGCACTGGCATAATAACAACCAATGATTAAAATATGAGATAATAAATGATGTAAAGGTAGATTAAGTCTGAAGTTCAAAAGGATCCTTGAAATATGTGCATTTTTATTTCTTTTACATCATATTTACATAAATTGCAGATTATATAGGACTTCGGGTCTACGTGTCAAAATCCAATTTGGTAATGGAAAACCTGTATTTGCCACGATTTAGTGCAAAAACAGCTAATATTGAAAAAGGTTGTGTTGTTTTTGTAATGCTGTTAGCATAGAACAACAAACAAACAGAGAGGGCTAAAAACATGTTCTCCCTGGTAAAATAAAAGTAACTTGAGTTGCTGTCATAGCACTGAACATCATGCATTACTGTAGCTAACCTTTTCCTTTTTCTTTGGTTTGGCCTCTACAGCTTCATCATTAGCCATTTCTTCATCATCCGGTTGTTCTTTCTTGAGATCTAACGACATGGAGGCAATCTCGGCTGATACATCATCCTCCCTGGAAAACAATATTTGTCAATCACAGCCACTCATCAGTGCCAAGAGAGGAAAATTTTACTGGATCCACCCCTTAACCATCCTTTATAATTAACGGAGGTTGGCCTAATATTCAAAAGGTTATATAATCAACTTAAAGTTTTCACTTCTCAGTGTTTTGCACGTTTTAATTTTAACAATATACCATGTACACTAATTTACACAATGTATAAAATCATTATGAACTGTATGAACTGTACGTATCAGTGCTTGTTTTGCATGAACATTTGGTAAACTAGATGTGTCGGAACGACACGAATGCCCCTGCCTGGGGCAAATTAGAAACATTTGTAAAATTTTGAAAAATTTTTTAAGTTCATGAGGTGTTGTATGGTCATAGTAGGTGAACAAGGGCAAAATGCAAACTCAATCTGTAACGGGTCATTATCAAGCAACACACCAAAAATCATGCCATTACATGCAGGCATTGTGAAAAAAGTCCATACATGTGCATTTTCCATAAACATTTCTGTCTTTCATGAAATTTTCTCTGTTTAGGAGCCGTAAAACAATCAAAAGTAGGTAAACCGGGACAAAACGTGAACTCGATCTCTAACTGGTCACTATCTGCCCACACACAAAAAATCAGGCCAATATCTGCAGGCATTGCGAAAAAAAATCCGTACATGTGTATTTGTCATGAAATTTCATATTTTACATGAAATTTTCTAAGTTTAGGAGCCGTAAAACGGTCAAAAGTAGGTCAACCGGGACCAAACGTGAACTCGATCTGTAACTGGTCTATATCTGCCCACACACGAAAAATCAGGCCAATATCTGCAGGCATTGCGAAAAAAAGTCTGTACATGTGTATCTGTCATGAATATTTCTAATTTTCATGAAATTTTCTAAGTTAAGGAGACGTAAAACGTTTAAAAGTAGGTCAACTGGTACGAAACTCGAACTCGATCTGTAACTGGTCACTATCTGCCCACACACAAAAAATCAGGCCAATATCTGCAGGCATTGTGAAATAAAGTCCGTACATGTGTATTTGTCATGAAAATTTCTATTTTTCATGAAATTTTCTAAGTTTAGGAGCCGTAAAACAGTCAAAAGTAAGTCAACTTGGACGAAACGCGAACTCGATCTGTAACTGGTCATTATCTGCCTACACACCAAAAATCAGGCCAATATCTGCAGGCATTGCGAAAAAAAGTCTGTACATGTGTATTTGTCATGAAAATTTCTATTTTTCATGAAATTTTCTAAGTTTAGGAGCCGTAAAACGGTCAAATATAGGTCAACGGGGACAAAACGCGAACTCGATCTGTAACTGGTCTATATCTGCCCACACACCAAAAATCAGGCCAATATCTGCAGGCATTGCGAAAAAAAGTCCATACAACTGTTTGATTTCGGAAGGACGGAAGGACGGACATGGGTAAAACTATATGCCCCCGCCACAAAGTGGCCGGGGCATAATAAAAACAAGCATATTCATGGAATTTATGTCCTCCTCTTCTGCCTCTTGTTATTTTAGCTTCCTCTGACCTTCATGCCTACCTTCCCAATAGGTTTTAATTTTTTTCCCTGAAGATGTCTCTACATATCATAGTGCCTGTGTTTTAGTTTTCATTGTCCCCTGAAGATGTCTCCACATTTCATAATTTTAGTTGTGAACTGGTAACACAAGGGTTTTATTTATTGAGCTGGTGATATTAAATTTCCAGAAAGACATTCCAAAACCAATCCCAAACATTCTTCTGAAATGCGGGACAAAAAAATTATTATGATATCAATTATCTAATATGCACACTAAATCTTAACAATTGTACAATGAGCTAAGGGAGCCTCTGACATGTGGAAATTCTAAAGGAATCAGTATAGCAGTTTTTGCATTTTATATACTAAGAAGCAGTATGGCGATTTTAGCATTTTATATATGAATCAGTATAGCAGTTATAGCATTTTCCTGGATCTTATAGATTGACAGGTACAAACATAACTGACTTGACTGGGGAAATCAAGTATATTTTAATTTATCTTTTCTTAAAGGGGCCCAATAACCTATAAAGCATATAGAAATTACACAAAAAATTGCTTTTTCCATTTTAAAATAAATCTATACCTGTCAAAATATTGCCATGAAACCATTTGCTTACTCCTGTAAAGGAGTATTGAAAACAGAGTATTTTTGTATTATAAAGTTAATGTGATTTGCTTGATATTAGTGGCAAGAAAGTTTAAAATTCACTATATTTGTGATTCAGTGAAACTGTGAAAATGAAACAATACACCTTACTTTTTAGTGCAGATATAACATGTTATGACTGTATTGATGTCAGATCAAGTTTATTTCATTTTTATGAAAAATTTGTCACTCTCTATAAAAATTATACTGCGAATTGCCCAAGGTTTAAATGTAAAAATATAGCCCAATTCTTAATTTTTCTTTTTGTGAACCTTGGCAGTTATAAAATTGACACCTTGCAAGATATCATGAAAAAAAAAAACAAAAATTACAAATAAATATTAATCCTTTTAAACTTTATCGAAATGCTAAAGAGAGTGAACAATTGTACCCTATTGCGGAGGCTCTAGTGCCAGAGTGACAAAACATCTGTTGCAGATGCGTGTGCAATCTGGATGAATCTACTTACAAATCCACTGCTCGGGCACCACACGGGTAAAATAACTCAGCGTATGAACCAAGCCATACAGCCAGAACATCTAACTGCCTACCTATGTACATGCATAATATTAAAGAAATCTGTCAATCAGTTTTTGACTTGTGATGCTAAAAGTACTGTCAAGTGGCAATGATGGGGGTATTAAATGGCACAAAAACAAGAAAAGGATACTAGGTGGCACCACCAATTTCCGGTACATGACATCACTATCCAAGATCTTTGTCCAACTTGATTTTTGGATAAATCCATGAAAGATTTCTTAAGATATTTTAGAATTTGTGTGATTTTCCCCAAAAATGGATCTATTCAAGGTCAAGGTCACTCTCCTAGTTGAGGTCATGACCCCATTTTTAATAGGCTTTGTCCTCTCACCTATATCTATAAATGTGTCAAGTTTGAAAAAGATCCTTGAAATATTTTTTTAGTTATTGTGTCCAAAAGAAATCTCTGCGGCGGCGGCGCAACCGTGCCTAAACCATAGTATCTCCAGACTATGTCTGGCGATACAATTAATTTTTTTTTATTTTTGGTAATATTATTTTAAGAAACTGAAATTTCTAGAAACCCCTCCTCTATCTTGAAAGGGATATAAAAAATCCAACTCAGTAATAAATTCTACTACTGTATACACAACAACTTGCCCGTAATAACTGTGTACACAGTACTACACGCCAGCACCTGCCTGAATGCCCAGGCGCGCCGGGAAGAGAATCCATAATTTAGTAATCAATTCACTTTGATGGGGGTATCCTCGCGCTGCCCTTTTTATATAATTATGTTTTATATCCGTTAAATTCTGGTCCTAGTGCTGAATAAATAAACCACAATTTTGACATAGTTTTTATATGTTTTATAATTTCGATATTTCAATATTAAGTAAACCACATATTTGACATACTATTTTATATGTTCTATAATTTCGATACTTCCATATTTAATGCATACCCTTTATACCATTAAAAAATTAAGGATATATTATCACATATTTATAATATAAAATTTATACTAAAAGAAAATATTCTGTATGATATGCAAGAAAATATAATTAGTTATAAACATATTACAAACATTCTAGAGTTTTCAGAAAAAGAAAATTGGTAAAGAGAATATATGATTAGTGTATTAAACAGTTTTTTAAACAATATACATATTTTAGTGACAGTTCCAATCAATAAGACTCGTAAACGATATCACATATCAGAGCGGGGAATTAAGACATGTATGTGGTGTCATCTGTTATGGCGAGTGGGAATCAGTGGGAAGCATGCATTGGCGGATCTCCGGGCAAGATGGCGGTCTCCAGACGATCTCCGGTAAAGTTTCCGTGGATAACTGAATAAATACTTTGTGCACTTGCAAATTAAGTATCATATTCGATGCGGATGTCATTTAGAAGTGTCAAGGGGAACGTTTAATACGAATTGCTGCCTTATTAATTAAGATATCGCGATCTCTGGGTTTTATTTTGATCTCTGGCCGGAGATCTCCGGGTTTTAGATACACCCCAAATACTGCTTCACTTAGATTGTATAGGTTCTGGTGCAATCGCAAAAATGAAACCCTTGCCAAACACTCAAATGATTCAGTATGAAGATATTGCGATATTTCTGCCTGGCAAATATAACGCCAACAAAAGTATGCAGATAGAATCTGAGTGTGCAGTCGGTGGTTCGAATCCCATTCAGTTTTCACGTCTTTGCATGTTTTTCAAAATGTACCACATATTTTTCTCATGTTTCAGATTGCATATACATCTGAGGTTAGACAATGGAGGTCACAGAGCATAAAAAGTAACAGGAACACCTAGAAACTCAAAGAAACTGTTCATCTTATACGTTCTCCCATGTAAACTGGATTCTATACTATAGTCCATTTCATCCCCTCATGTCCACCTGTTTTTTGCTATGAAAATTATTATTATGTACATTTCAAGAGAAACAATTATAGTGTAAAGGAGAGGATTTCAGAACCTATTTTTCAACAAGGTAACTAAAGTCCTACCTTACCCCTTATTTAAATAATAGAATTTTCTGAAAATATGAGAAATCAGTCTATATTTTACAACAAACCAGACCCACTTATGGCGGTCAAGGTCATTGGTCACATGCAAAAACAGCCTCAACTGACAGCTGCTAATTGGATGATCTCATGTAAACACTCTAAAAAATTTAACCAGCTAAAACAAAGATGGCTACTTATGGAGGGACACACCATATCTGCCAGATCATGATAAGGAGACTTAAATGTTGTAAAACATAAACTGGGGATTTATGGGTCGGTCTAAACACCCAAAACACAGGTGTTTTGGGTACCTGAGACGAAACACCACGAAACACCTATTTATCCTCAATGTTAAAGTTTAATTTTGAGTCACTTTGATGAATCATTAAATGTTAATAATATCTGCCAAATTTCAGGGCCTGAATGGGTGAACTTTTGATGAACTAGCGGGTTTCGTTACGTGGTCTTGCCTTGTTGAATCGTTGACAGTGGTAGCCATTTTAACAGAGTTCATGCTACCACTTAGTTGAGGATTTTGTAACCAAAATCATAGTGGCTGAAATGCCGGCGCTGGATATTAGAATCTGGATAAATAAATTATTCTTCCATTATACATACTATCTTTTCTGCTCGCCTTATTCATAATTTCCCTTTTACTCTCTCTCTCTTACTCTCTCTCTCTGTCCGTATATTTCTATTATACTTTCTATCTTTACACTCCTTCCTAGACCTCTCTTTTTCTCCCCCTCTCTCAAATCTTAAACTTTCATGATATATATATATATATGCTTGCCTTAATTATACTTTTCCTTTTACTATCTCTCTCTCTATATTTTTACCCTTTCCCCTCTCTCTCTCTCTATCTTTTTCCCTCCCCCCTCTCTTTCTCTCTCTCTCTCTCTCTCTCTCTCTCTCTCTTAACCTCTCTCTCTCTCTCCATCCTTATGCTTCCATGATATATTTATATCTATATTCTTCCCCCTCTCTCTCTTTCTCTCTCCATCCTTATACTTCCATGATATATTTATATCTATATTATTCCCTCTCTCTCTTTCTCTCTCTCTTTCTCTCTCCATCCTTATGCTTCCATGGTATATTTATATCTATATTCTTCCCTCTCTCTCTCTCTTAAACTCTCCTTCCTTATACTCCCATTATATATATGTATCCTTCCCCCCTCACTCTCTTTCTTTTACCCTCCCTTTTTCTTCTCTCTCTCTCTCTTGTATATTTTTTAGAGGGATACTTAAAATTTTAGTATCATATAAAGTTACGTGGTGTGAACTTAAATAAAACGTCAAGAAGTCTACAGTTTTTTTATGAGGAATGGGCAACATACTGATGGCGGATTTTCATGCTTTAATAAGAAAAAACTAAATGACTTGTTTTGCCACTATCTCGGATGCAACGTAATTCAATTGTATACAAATGCTGCTATTATATCAAATGTATAATAAAAGAATAAAAAAGTTTGAACAAACATCGTTGTGTTGTATTGTACATGAATGAATATGAATATTGTACATTATATACTTTTATATAAGTATTAAAACATAAATAAAAACTAAAATTTAGAAAAAGTCCTTTGCCTAAAAGTACTGTGCATTTTTATTGTCCTTTCTCCCATATTTCCCATTATACCCATAAGATGGTATTTCTTGGACGAAATAACAAAACGGCAGCGGATTTTAGAATTAAAAATCTTAAATATAGTATTGATTATTTTTAATATTCATGATATTTGTTATCTTATTTGAAATAATGAAATGCGACCCAGATGCATAGTTTTCCCTATTAATTATTTTCAATATTCATGATATTTGTTATCTTAACTAATTTGAAATAGGGCCTAATGAAATGAGACCGAAATGCTTAGTTTCCCACCATGTTCCCGGTAAAAAGTTTGATATGTTTAGCAACCGCCAGGGGGCAGCATATGCGAGCCATGAATGGCTGCCTTGATCGTCAGTGAACACATCACAGGACGAAACCCTCCTTTATCACAAGTTTTCCTCGGGATTTTCAGTCCAAACATCATATATATAGTCAACATTTAATGATTCATCAAAGTGACTCAAAATTAAACTTTAACATTGAGGATAAATAGGTGTTTCGTCTCAGTTACCCAAAACACCGGTGTTTTGGGTGTTTAGACCGACCGGGGATTTATTGTAAAATTCTTAACTGCCATATTAGGTTGTCTCTTCCATATAATGTTTTTTTGGAAAATATTGAAAAAATATAAATTTTTAAGAAAATCATATTAATATTTATCCCATTTTGTTTGGAGCTACTATAGAACGCGGGCTTCGCTTGTATTGAGGAACATATAAATAAAATTGTCACCTCTCATTCCCTATTTTAACTCCTACTTTTCCCTGTAGATGTCCCTACACTCTGTACACTTCTAACATAAACAACTACTAAGCATGAGAAGTCGCCTGAATCGGGAATCGAACCTACGATCTCTGGACTAGGAGCCCTACACGCTACTAAGTGAGCCGTGAAGACAAGATACCAGCAGGTGCAAGTTTTGTTCATTTATATCTGCGATTGAAGAGGCATCTATCGCGAAAATGGGAAACCATTTACTATTTTAACAGGAAAAATTAAGCTTTAGGTGGGGGCTCCGCCCCCACACCCCCGTTCAGACGGGGAACCCAGGTTCCCTGGACCCCTCCTCCTCTAATATAATAAACTCCAGCTATGAGCAAAATTAAATACGGGAATTCTGAGGAAAATGATATGTATCGACCTTTTCCAGGAAACAATTTATTATGCGACACCCGTTTTACCGGCGGTAGGCTGAAGCCCCGTTTCTATAGTTCTGCCACAAAATGTTATTATACCATTTAATTTAAAAGTCTACATTTGTTCAATGATCTCATGTCTGATTTCTCAAAACCTAGCACTAATTTACAATTTCTCTGATAATTAATTCTTTAATGCGCATCTATTCTTTTATTTGCACTGAACCAAAATCAGCGAAGAAACCACCAGAACTGTCATTTTCCAGTGTTGATCAACATGACAGATGTGCCAGAAAATTGACACCTTACAACACGAGTAACTTACCATTCGTCATCTCCCTTTGCCTTCCCCTTCTTCTTTGGTTTCCCCATCGTGACGATGCCTGAATTTATTTGTCAGTTGGGCAAGGGTACGAGGTATTGGGCAATATTGTTGCTAAATACCGCACTTTTGCTCCCAGCTGTGAACACGAGTTTTGAGTCGCAATGGCGCATGCGTCAGATGTAAAATATCCGACCAGTTTTTCTTTTATCCTCACCCGATGGTGTCCTTCGGTTTTCGAGATCTCCACCAGAGGTCTCTCGATTGAGACTGAGAGCGTAGTTTTGCTTGTTTATTTATTAACACACCAGGTACATTAATTGTACATGAGGTATAGTGGTTTCCCCTTAATATTAATGTTACCTATCAATATTTCTATTTCCTTTAAAGCCGTTTGTTATTTCTGTACACAAGTGGCAATAAACTAACACCGGGAGCAGTCAGTGGCGCAAAGACATAAACAAAGCGCACAAGCCGCTTGGTGGGCGTGCCGCGCAGCTTCATAAATCAAGATGTTACAAGCTTTCAGCCCGTGTTTCATCTGTATTTCTTCTTTTATGTATCTTCTCCTAAGTTGGAATTTGCCCCAAAAGTCCAAGATCGGACCTTTAGCCACGCAGTCGTGTTCACATATACATATGGACTCAAACTCTGACAATTAAAACGTATAAACAATAATAACACGTAATAATTCATGCTCAATATAATATGGGCCCTTTAAAATGTTACATGCAACAAGAGGAACTAGACTATGAAGTCGTAGTCAACATTCATAGACACTTTACTAGGATCCCTTAATCAAACCTTTCTGAGTTGTACATGGATTGACACTTCTGTGACACGGGCTCACCTGGTCAGCAGCAGAACAAACGCTGTCCCCAGTACAAATTAATTGGCGGTCTCTACTCAGGACAAAGGAGTTTGCCCTGTGTCACAAAGGTTTATAAATCTTTGACTGAAAAACGTATGATTGTGACACAGATTACCTCCAAAATTTAATAGTTTCTTATTCCCCTTACCCTCCTTAAACTAAAAATTTAATCGAACTGCGTTAATTTATTTTTTTTTTCGAAAATCTGTCAGCAAACAAACCAACCAGTTAATTAACCAAGGGGCAATGAAATACATCGCATCTTGGCGGAGGTATTAATATGAAAACTAGAAATATGCATTCTAAGGAATTAACCAGGTTAATTGGCACACAAGTCGCCCAACAAGTGTTTTGCATTCACTTATTCGGCCCAGATTCCCGTGTTATACCGGGCTCATGAGACTGCACATTTGTGAATACTACTAACAGTCCTTCCTGAATCCGGATCATGAGCAGGACTCACACCTAAATCTTATCGGTTCATACACGAAAACACGCACACGCACGCATTTGCGAGAATGAACGCATGTCCTCCTGGCGGCGGAAATAAATGTAATCAACGACTGAACAGGCTAACAAAATCAGCTAAAACCACAGTGACCATGGGTTAAAGTGTATATTGTATATTATATGTGAGCAAGATGAATCTGATTGTTGTATAAAAACAAACCATGTGTGTATAAGACCGACCAGTGGTGGAAAGGGTGTAACCCGCAGTGACCAAATCCTGTACAGGGCAGAGTATATCTCGGTCAGATTAATTATACTTGTCAGTGGCTTGTTCTTAATAACGACCATGGGGTGGGACAGTTCTCAGAAGCGGCTATCGAAATAAAGGAGCTACAGACAGAGACAATATACAGGTTCAATAAGTTTAACATGCCCTGTAGGGGATTAAAGAGCAAGAAATACAAAGGGGCATTTGGTTTTTTTTTACTCTCAAAAGGAAACGTTCTTGACAGGTAATTAAAAATACGGTATTGGAGATACAGTGCAACCTGTGTAAAAAGACCATCCGTGGCAAAAATGGTCAGTTATCAGACAGGTTAGTTAACACCAATGTCAATGTTTTCGGTTCATTTAAGGGTGGTCTTTATAGACAGGTGGTCTTGTTACACCGGTGAATTTCAGACAGGTTCCACTGTACAAGTTTATCTATTATGATCGTATTATGCACGGTTATAGATGACTCACTCTCGCTTATTTTTAAGTGGTCATTGAAGCTGACCTTGCATGGACAAGCATATGGACCTACACTGGACAGTAAGAAGGGACAAATGCCAGGGGCGGATTTCGGGATGGAGGAGTGTCACCCACCATTTATCTATTTGGACAAAACAGAAATAGTTATAGAAGACTAAACGCTTATGATCGAAAAAGCACTGAAACTACCCCGGTTTACACCATTGCAGCCTAAATTTCAAATATGTTTCTAAACCAGAGAGGGGTGTTCCCTCCGATTTAGGTGTGATACGGACACAAAATTTTTCACTTTTCGGCTTGGAACAATATATGTAATGTATTAAATATGTATATGTATTTGACTTGATAATCATTATAAATATAGACTGCCTGTTTGTTTGCAGTATAATATTGAATTTTACATGTACAGGCAGAAGTACTCGAATGCAAATTTTGGACTCGATTACTCGGTAGGTATTACCCGGAACACAGGTACTCGAGTACCCGTTTCAGTCCTACACCTATATAGGCACAAGTTAGTGTTTGGAGAATTAAAGAGTGACAAAGACCATTATACTCTTAACATATTTGCAATATTTAACGTGAAATTGTACGTGTATAAAATTTGTTTAGTTTACGAAGACTTTCAGTGAGATAAAATTCTAATTTTAAACGTTAAGATATTATTTATGTTCAGGATATTTGACTGCATGTTTTCCATTGCATGTATAAGGGTTAGGCAAATGTAAAAAAAAAATCGAGACAGTCGTATCTTTGTATAAAGATTTTTTTTCAATTTTGTGAATTCTAAACTTTGGAAAGTCGGCGATAGCTATTCGTTTCGGTTGTTACATTAATAATACATGGGTATCTGTTAAGCTATATCAAATGTTCCGCCCACTTTATCTTATAGACCATGACAGGTATTAGTTATAATGTGTTTAGGGTTAATGATAATACAATGGCTCCTTGATCTCCACAATCATTAATTTGTTCCCTGTTAGTTAACCCTGCGGGGCGTTTGGTGGCCGCGCGGATCACGTGACTGACCACCAATATGTTCACGTATATAACCCGTCTAACCAAACAGACGGGACATAAAGTCGAACGTCTGATGTCAAAAAGGTGAAAATGTACGGACCTATTTTGCTGTTGACGATACCTGTGATTTTATCCCAGGTAATAACTGTTTATTTTTCTCTGTAATATGCTGACGGCATAGGAGGTTATTTTCTTATGAGTTGTATATATTTTGGGGACATTGTTGACATTTTAGTCAGTTCTCATTATAAATTTTATCTGCTTTATCTGTTTGTTAAACACAGATGGTCTTATATGCTCCAGTTTTTCTCTTTTATAAACTATGATGGTATCAAAGCATATTTTAGTTAAGTACTCATTTGCCTGTATTTTTTTTTTCATTTTGAATTTAACAGTTTCATATTTTTACATATTTTTCCCCTTTTTTTTGGGGGGGGGGGGGGTTAATGCTAGAGTAGATGGCTATGGTTTATCGGAAATCCTCTTTTTTTCTTTTGACTTCTGAATGTATGTCATAAGTTCTTTATTGGTTTATTAATGAATATAATCTTGTGTGGAAAAGTTGACTCTTTGCCTTGGCCGAGTATCGATTAAATGAAATTAAACCCTTAAAAGTTGTAGCAGCTTCAAAGGAATCCACCCCCCCCCCCCACCCCCCCCCCCCCCCCCCCGGATCCGCTACTGATGTGACTGATCTACCCTCAATCCCTACATAATCTACCCCTATCGTCATTTGAATTGGTGTTTCCGTACTTTTTTTATTTCTTGTTTGATTTCTATGGATATATTATATTTCAGGGAGCAGTCGGCCGATCCGTGCCTATACATCACAGCCTGGCCCAGCTGTCCTGTTACTGTATGGCCCCTCACTGTTCCGATTTCGTCATCCCAGAGTATGTCCCCGGAGAGTGCCAGTGCCCCATGTGTCCTAAAGGTTAGTAATGTCATTTGATTTAAACCTATGTGATAAGTATTATATATTGTAATATACTGCTATCTTTTGAAAAGATTACGTTGTGATATCATTCAGTAGACACACCAGTATTTTTTATATTTAAAATGTCCATATATGGCAGGAGCAAAAAGAAAATTCTGCCATCTAGCGGTGAAATTTATAACTAAATATATCGGGTGATTCAGAAAAAACGTCCCAAACTCCAGGGGTTAATAGTTTTATAAATTCTACATGTTAGTTGTTGGTAGTTCGTGTGTAGAATGATGTATATCATATACATGTTTTTTTTTTTAATTCATCGATCCAGGAGTTAAATTTCTTGATTTGTGACAAGAATAAATTTGTATAGTGAAATTGTTATATCCAGTGCCGGGTACTGCATGTTGCACCTAGCGATCAGTGCCAAAAGTCATCCGGGGACAGGTCATAGGGTACAGGTGTGACGGCCTTATTGGTAAGATTTTGTCATTAAGTTTGTCATAAACAGTTTGCTATTAAGAGATCTAAGTCTTTAGTAAATCTATGCATTTAAGTTTGACTTATTCAAAAGTTATGACAATTTCCCCCTGGGACTCATGTGTACCTCGATTGTCCTTTTGAGAATTTTTTTCTCTCATCAGTATAGGTTTAATTCTTGTTCGACTCGATTCGTGCAGCCCTTGGCCTGCCACTCCCGGCTTGCCGATCAACTGAACCAAATTTTTTTTCAAAAATATTGATTACCCAATTCACAGAACAGAGTTACCACCCTTACCCTGAAAAATCTCTTGCGATGCGTGCCCTCTCCACCGCATTTCCACGAAGCAACTCTTGATCAATTCCTTATCGGCAGTGCTAAAATAAACATTCTGTACACAGCAGGGTACCAAACTCTACTGAACAGAACAGTATTTTGTTTTTGGAATGAAAAGGATGTAGGGGGGCCTACCCAGTCACCAAAGAGCAAAAGGCCATCACACCTCTACCCAGACGACACTTGACATCGACCGTCGGGGACATCATGCAGCTCTACCCGACACTGGATATAGTAAATTTCACTATTCAAATTAAGTCTTGTCATTTATCAGGCGGTTAAACTCATAGATCAATGAAATTTTCATATTCATATTATATACATCTTTTTACACACTAACTACCAACAACGTACATGCAGCATTTTAAAAATAATTAACCCCTAAAGTTCAGGACTATTTTTAATCACCCGATATACTTTATGTAGTTCAGAAGTTCCTGACCAATACGTCTATGGAAGCATGGAATTATGTTTTTTTTTTTTTGGTTTTTATTTTTATAAATTTGTGTGGCGATGTATGATTTCATGCAGCCTGGCGGGTCTAGTCGATTAATTGAAGCAAATGCTACAGTATGTTTGATTTGTATCACTTGTCCATGGTTGGCATGGTCATCAAGCGCCAGGTACAGTAGAGTACGGCGAGTTTACCCTACATATACATTCGTTTGAACATATTCCTCATATAGCATGAAGACGCTAGATAACCCCTACATATCATTAATACAGATATTATTTATACTCTATTGGGGACCAACATTCATGCAGAATGATCAGTATGTCCGAAAGTATAGACACTTACTGTGAAGATTATATGAGATATTGCTAATTCCCCATCGGCCTCCTTCAATAATCAAGCTGGAACAGCCGAGGAATAAAAAGGATGTAAATAAATCTACCCAAGATGGATGAACTATGGACATGCAACATTTCAGACGGATTTGTCAAGCACTCCTGAGATAAATTGTATGGATGTATTCTACGAATTCTTGATTATAGGCAGCACCACCTTTCATGTGTACGAGAAAGCTATTCAAGATTGATAGACATGCCAAATTTCAGGCCGATACATTGAACCATTCCTGAGATATGAGTGACTTTCACCCAATGCAGGAGCACGGATGGACGCCAGGTGAAAACGATAACAGATAGCGCCACCAGTCTTGAGTCAGATATGGAGGTATCATAGATCTATGTATTGTATATGCACGATTTCACCACTATACATTGAACCACTCCTAAGATATGAGCTATTATCACTAAAACAGACACACAGATAGACCAGATAGACACTACGCGAAATAGGTTTGTAGGTGGTGCCACCAATCTTTGTAAGACACCAGTTCATATGTGACCGGATGATTATAATTATGCTGGTTTCAGACAGATCGGCCCAGGGGTCTCAGAGTTCTCTGGAAACGAACGCGGAGGCAGTAGCTGAAAACATAGCATCCGCAAAACTCTGTTTTGACTTTTACAATTATGCGCTCAATATGTCTACAGACTGAAGTTTGTCCATGAGGATACATTTGAATATAAGATGTAATTTTCATTACAGGACCAAGCTGTCGTGTTGGGGATAAACTATTGAGAGTGGGACAAACAACAGACTGGGAGAGGCATGAGTATCCCAATGTCGTCTGCCACGAGCGTCACGTGTGCTGGTCACATGGCTTCAGGGCCACGAAAGAAACGAGATGTCAGCTGAAACCCATATACCATCGGGAAAAGGAAAACGAATTTGCCCGCCTTTTCGATGAGAATCCCCGGTAGATGGAAGGAAAGACCATAAGCAAGGCAGTTACATGAAAATGCAGACTACCGAACACGCTAATACAAAAGTATGTTGCACAGATACTCAGACTGATATTTCAGATGTCATATGTTAACTTTTCCAATTTCATTATAAAATAAAACGTGTAAAAGAGAAAAAAAAATCATTTCTATGAATGGCATATCACTTTTAACAATACCTGAGAACAAGACGTGCCTACATCGTCATATATGGGCAAGACACTGTAAAAGTTCTTATCAGCTTATTGTTACCAATTCGGTACCGCTGCATGATAAAAAAATCACAAGAGAAGGACTTTCTTATGACTGATGACAAGAGGTGAAGGAATCTGAAGCGATGAAAGCTATCCATCTGC
Source organism: Sipunculus nudus (assembly GCA_026874595.1). NCBI lineage: Eukaryota > Metazoa > Annelida > Sipuncula > Golfingiida > Sipunculidae > Sipunculus > Sipunculus nudus. Next base: position 48,457,565 of record CM049315.1, read on the forward strand.
GAACAATTACTGTAGGCCTTTTGTGGTACCAGGCAGAAATGTAAAGACAAGACAATGTCACTTGGCGCGTGCGAGCTATAAATTAGAGGAGTTCCTCGCAAATATACTTGTGGGTGCATTGTGTATCTTACAGGTGACAAGTTTTGCTTCCTATGAATTGTCCATTTAAGGAGAAAAATCCGGAGAATTGGACGTCATGTGTTTTTGTAAATAGTTTACAGTGTTTTTTTGTGAATCACAGTGAACGTTTTACAAAATATATTATGTGCAGTGTCGAAATATTCAATTAAAATTATCAAGTTATAGCTTATTCTTCCGCCTCACTGCTTCTGTATAAGAAGATCTAGTTTAAAATGATTTGTCGTTTTGTTGGCTTTGCACTTTCCTATTTTTATTTTCAAAAGGACCCTTATACTTCTAATGCAGTATTTTAAAAAACTCGGTTATATCTAACTTGATTAAATGCAGTTCTGGCAGATCCTTTATATTTACATTATATTAATAAATGTAAATCACTTTCTTGATACGCTGTTTTGAAGATTTGCTCTGTGTCAAATCTTAAATTTCACAGCAATTAATCGCCAATGTTTTCCATAAACCTACAGGTTGTTAACATACGCTTGCATGAATTGGGCAATCGGTGTACAGGGGTCATCATGTTAAAACTTATGCATGAACTCCTATGCGATTTATTATGGGTACTATGATAGTTAATATTACACTTAGGGTTGGATTGTACCTCGAATGTTCGTCTTAACTGTTTTTGCTAAAGCAGAAGGAATATGGTGTATATGCGTATTTAATTAGTTACATGCCCACCGGTCCGACCAAATGATAAAATTATGTCGAGGTTTTGCATGAGATCGTTTGTCCAGATCGGTTGGGTATAAACCAGTATATTCACCATGCATGCAAATGCAGCCGACGGGAAAACCCTGACCGCAGCCCACCACAGGTATGTATACCACGAGTGAAACAATGATATTGTGTAGGGTTATTTTTTCCTGTGTGATATTGTTGACACAAATACATACAAGTATAAATGTACACAGCTTACACACACTTGCATGCATGCACGCACATCCCATCCATACTTTTTTGTTCCTCTCTCTCTTCTCTGTTTCTTACATTATTTTACATCTTTCCATCTCATCAATTTAACCCGCCTCTCTCTCTATCTCTATGACAGATGCGTAACTATGTACACTAAGATTTTTTATTTTATAAAAAAAGAGTATTTTTTTTAAATCTTTAAGTTTTAACATTTTTGAATGTAGGGACCGAAAAGCGCCCAAGCACAGCAATACACAGACAAAAATTCCATACATTATACAGGTTAAATTTACATCTCCCTGAACATAAAGATGTCACATTCAAATTTCATAGATAAACTATAACTAAGAACTCTATCTTAATCGTTAATGACAAAACTTCAAACTGGAAGCCTGCACTATAATGTTGTCATTCATTGTATCAAAGTGACAAGATGAATGAGTCAGTGCATCGACTACTAGTATACAAATGCATGCATGTTCATGTCTGCATGATGACTCGAGGTAGATGAAGATTGGTCATATCTACGGGGAAACTCAATTGTCGAAAGAGCCAGCCCGAAAACGGAATGAAGCGAAACACAGAACTGGGCAGGAAAATTAATTTCTAATATATAGCATTATAATGCATATACTGGACCATGATTGGCCATACAAAACAATAAAAAACATGTTATATATAAAGAAATAAGATTCCAACCTCGCGCTTTTATTCGTTTCTTTACCTTTACGATGAAATTATTGTGTCAAATTTTACTCATGTGATAAATGTAAGACCAGATCCAGGAAGGGTATATACTTACAGCACAACATTACAATAGACCTGGAAGAAATGTGTTTTTTCTCGGGGGCATTTTTGTATAGGGCCTAAAATAAAATGCGCATGTGACAAAGCCAGAATATTTTAAACGAACTCATTCCATCAAAGAATATATAAAGAGATTCTGTCGAGGTTGTAGAACAGACTTGTTCTCCGCTCATTTGTTCAGCGGAAATGGTTTCCTACGTTATATCCCAAATGGCATCATATATCAATACGGTCATTCACCCCGAGGTTGCACAGGATACCAGTCCACATGCAGAGACTAAAATTTATTGCTACAGCTCATCTCTCGGGTACTTGAAATGTCGGAGATCAACTTTATAAATTGATTCTATGGCGTCGTAGAATTCCATCTTTTCGTGGGTGAAAATCTGGTTGGCGACAATCTGGATGAGGCCATTTCTCTCGTCATAAAATTCCGGCTCCGACATCACTCGCTCATAGAAGGCTGCCGTCTCGTTCACGGCCTGCTCAAAGGGGCGCGGCTTCCAGTCAAGCATCTTCTCCGCCTTCGTGGAGTTGATGGGACCACAGCGCACAGATGGGTAAAAGTACAGCACGGTAGAATGGCTGTTGTCCATGTGGATGAAGACAGTCTTTGAATCGTTGTTGGACATGCCGATGGCTAACGTCGTCAACAAGGTGTCCAAAGTCACGGGCTCTGGCCATGCCACGTTAAATATCTGGTTTACATAAAAAATGGGAAATAAAAAAGAAATTATAAGCAGTTGTGACGGTAGTGATATAACAATGGAGGATCCCCGTGGATATTATGAAATATGTTTAAAATGTTAATTCTGTTTTTTTTTATAAACATGTAAACGTTTGCATAATGTTACCAATACAGAGTTGGCCAAACTCTAGCTATAGGCCTAATGTAAACATAATCAGAACATATACTTATTGTAAGACCATTATAATCTTCCAAACAGATGCAACCGCAAGCAAACACGTTGTCTTCAATAGATAGGAGATAGCGGTTTAATCGGACAAAGGTAATTTTTTAATAAAAATATCTAAAAGGAATATTTATTCTGATTTTACTATAAGCAAGATTTATTTATTATTAACCAATCTATATTTTTTATATCCAAAAGTAGGATGTAAACTTTAAGGTTGGTCGTTGACTCTTTGAGCCAAATATACAAAGAAAACAATTTTAACAGTGTTTAACTTAATAATCAAAAGTTAAAGTAAGCTCACCTCATCTTGTAGGCCTACAGTATTGTATTTATCGAGGACTGCGAGTATGGCGTCCGCTAAATCCTCCACATACACGAAAGAAATGGGGTACTTATCCAGAAACTGCGGCACAACCAGTTTCTTAATATCAAACTCGCTGCTGACTTTGGCCCATAACTGATAGGAGGGCCAGCGATATGTTGAATCACGTGGTCCGATGACGTCAGGTGGGCGCAGGATGACGTAAGGAATACCATCATCCTCCCGCTGAGCAATCAGCACTTCCTCAGCTTCCATTTTACGGTTTCCGTATCCATGGTAATTAGCCAGCTGGTCTCTCTCCCGGTCATCCTCTGGTCTCACAGAATCAGTCTCAAGCAATGCCCCATCGTGGGTTTTATGAGCGCAAACGTCATACACAGAGTCCGTACTTATATACACATAGAGCTTCACCCTACCCTTAAGTGCTTTCGTCGACTGCTCAATATTAAACTTGCGGTATGCACTGAAATCCACCACAAAGTCAAACTTGGTGCTGTTTATATATACCATCAGATCATTACACTCCTCAATCCGTCTCTCACGGTCGCACTTGTAGAATTTTACGTGAGGAGCGATTTTCTGCTCCCCATCCCATCTCCAACCACCCCGGTGGACAACTGCTATATTATCGCCTCTCTCAATTAGTCTCTCCACAGTGTAGCTTCCAATGAACCCGTTTCCACCGAAAATTAAAATATTTCTGCCATTCCTTTCTGGGGTTGCAGCTTCTGAGAATCCAAGAATGATGCTGAACAGCACCGCTAAGGCTGGAAACGGGATTTTGTCCATCCAGACTTTCAGGAGGCTGGTCAGCATCTTGCCTTTGCTGGTTGCTCCCCGACTGCCAACGTGGCCTGTGCTGAGACTACAAGCAGCTTCTACACGTATACGCGTAGTCAAGGAAGCCTCCCTAACTTACCCCAAGCAGCTAAGTAACTTGACACGACCACTGCGTGGGCCAGCTGAGACACATTCACATATAACTGGGACAAAGTTCGGGAGACCAGCCTGCGTACGACCGGAATAATACAGAGCCCAGCTATCACTAAGAATTAATCAAAATATATGTATGTTCTAGCGTTGGCGTCAGAGTGATAATGCGGTTGACTAATTATATAGGCCTATGCATTTAATTACCAAGGTAAAATCATCGAAAAAGAATCAGATGTGGGCTTTTATGTGGCATTGCATAATTGTGTATATAAACGGAAACGCACCAAAACGTACTGTTATCCAGGCTATATATATAAACATGCACAAATCCAGAGATACACTAATCCGTCAATCTGTAGAATTTTGCGCCTTACAGTCGACCGTTATATAACATCTAATAATTCAGATCTCAGCTACTGTTGCACAAGCGTACCTAACTGCCAATGTAACGCGTGGTTTGATCAAACATATGTCAACGTACAGATGTGGTTGCCATCGATATCGCTCAGGACGACACAGTGCCGGTAACGTCCTGGCAATGATTGCCCGCCACATATTAAGATTAATATACACCAGCTTTGGAAACGTTTATGCAATCTGTCCTATTTGCTTCTACATCAGAGAAAAGAAAATGGGACGTGAAGGCTTTGATCAGCAGACATATTTGGGTCTCTATAATAATCCAAACTTTAAATCTCAGTAATGGTGCAAGTAATTGTATGAAGAGTTGAGCAGATGTGCTCAAGCAGTTTTATATCAAGATAATATTACATAATATTCGACGCAGAAACGGCTATCATTTTTGGCAGATTTTATTACAAACTGTAACACCTCGAGACTTGCATGTATGAACAACATATATACGTTATATCATCATTCATAAAAAAGTAAAAATGGTAGCCAAATGGCTGTATTGACGGTTCATGGGCAGCCAACAGCTTTAAAAAGTTATATATAACCTAGATATCAGCCCTGCCAACTATACCCGTCTGCTAACTGTGCATTCTCTTTCAATTCCACATGTAGGAATGACAGATGTGCACTTGTTACATCACCTTACTTTGCAGCCGTTGTTTCGTTTTCAAGGTACACCATTGAAACTTGGATTTTTATCAGGTGAACTATTACATTTAATTTTGTTGCCTGCCTTTAAAAAATTTACTCTTCATGAATTAGGTTCCTTATCTCTTCCACTCTGGAGTACCATTTTTTTTAAAGTCCCAGATGACCTGAAGAACAAACTGGATTAACATATATAAATCCTTCAGTTACTTTCATATACATATAAAATGATCTGTATTTATAACTAATTTCTGTAATATAATTAGTGGGATACGCTGCACTGTGACATCACATAAAGGTTGTACCAAACAAAGTACTAGATTAAGAGTTAATTTTCTACATAGAAGCCAACCATTAAGGTTTCTCATCTTAATATCCAGTGAAATCCTAAAATGAATCTTCTGAAAGTAATCTGTACCAGGAGTTTTCATCCATGTGACACTTTGTGTATTTGTTTTTTACCATATACCTGATTCCTATCCATTACATGATCTTGTGACCCATGGCATGATTAACATCTTACGACCAGCCAATATGGAGTCATCTCCTAAGCGCTTACATCTGACATGCATCAGCAGAGAGGTCAGTAGGATCTATGCAAAATTGGTGAACTGTTTATACAGATGGTAGATACTGATTCACTTTGGCATATGAAGATCAGGGAAGATACCTGGTTATATAACATTCGCTTGCATAGCTCATCTGAAGGGAAGGTCTGTGTGTCAAAAGTTCACAAAATCATATTCTCTCTTCATCTTGAGTGTAATGCTTAGTGTCTCTGATTTTTCTTCCCATTGTGCTCGGCCATTTTTACTGTCTACAGGGTGCGGCAGATGGAGGCCCAGTTTACTGAAATAAACAGATAAGGATAAAACACTAAAGATTAATGATAAGCAATCCAACTTATATCAGGTTAAATACCACTGGAAGCACATATGACATTCCAAAGATTACCATGTTTAGTGCATTCTTAACTTGCATTAACTTTACATGCAAGTTTCAGTGATTACAGTATGAAATAAGTTTTATGAAATCTCACCAGAAGGCGGTACCAATAGGAATCCCACACTGGCTAATCTCAATCTGAAAATGATCTGAAACTTTCGCTCCTTGCCCATGGATTAGCTCCATAGGCTCCATAGTCTAATTTCTTATGCTTATTATAATAAACATAATACTCACTATTTTGGAGTTCTGCAGTCAATGAATTTGTCCTTCACATCAAGTTGAACATCAGCCATCTTTGTATCTGGAAGCTGAATCTTAACCTGTTGGTAGTATAAATCATCAATACCTATAAGAAACTGTGAATTATACTTTTTCATTTACATTTTTTTACACAGATTCATATATATACAAAAAGCACTAAAGTAATAATTATAAACTTGAAATTTTACAAATGCAATAAATGCTCACTTATATGCTCTCATTCTTATGATTTTAATTAATTTCTGTCACTTGATAGCTGATACACAACCAAAGGGTAGCTTTAATTGGAACTGAGATCTTTTCCCTGAAAACAAATAATGTATATATATATATATATATATATATATATATATATATATATATATATATATATATATATATATATATATATATATATATATATATATATATATATATATATATATATATATATATATATACAAGGAATCAAATCAAGTTTTTTCAACAATTTTGTTACTAATTTGTGCCACTACATGAGTGGCTCTCTTTAGACCTGCTGATCAAGGCTGGTCTCTATGAATATGGGTGGACCAGGGTGGTGTTTAGTGTGCATGTCTATTAACAAGGTAGAAACACCAAACACCACCCAGGTTCACAGAGTCCAGCAAGTCAGTCCAACTCATAGTGGCACAAAACCAATTCATAAAAATGCCAAATATATGCCAATAAAATGTAATTTGACTCCTTGTACATAATATACAAAAGCCGTGGATGTCATTTTAGAAAACAAACATGTTAACTTACAATCACTACCTGTATATAAAGAAATTAACTTACAATCATGTCCTCACAGGATGAAGTAGCTGGCGTTTTATTCCCCATCTGCAGGAACATGTCTTCAGATGTGACAGCTTGTTTATAGACTATGTCATAACTGAAAAATTAAGGAAATATTATCATGTAAGGGATATCAATGAATGACCGGTTTGAGGGAATACCAAAGCTGAATAATTTACACTGCACATGGAGCTAAACAATATAGATCTGTAGACTATAAAGTCAATAAATAACATCATGTCTAGAAATTTTAGCTCTACTGTACCACAATTTCCACAAGATCAGTTACTGACTGAAGTAAAATCACACTTAGTATACATGATCAGACCTTCCTATATGGATAGCTGCAATACCAATTTATAACAATAACAACAAATATTATTGCAAAGTTGGCATCTTTTGGAGTCAGATATTTTGAATGAAGGATGTATACAGATGGATTTTGTTGAAGTCTTACTCTGGAACCTGCCGGGTATCATATACGTCATCATACTCCGCCCCCTCTGCTACCTCCTCCGCGGCCCATATATCCTTGGTGTTATGTGCTGGTTTGTCTGTTTTAGTTTCTTGCGCTGATTCTTGTTTCTTGGGTCCTATGCTGCCTGGACCTACCTTTGCAGATGGAGAAATCTGAGGAGACAACAATAAGTCTTTAGCCTTACACACAGGTGATAAATTTTAAAATGACTTTAACTGAAAAAACCTGTCAATGGTACCCTGATCTTAGTGAGAGTGTGTCACAAAAAGTAGTGTACAAAAGTGAACCCAAAATGAAATAATTGATAAAACAGCAGGCTTCTTCCATTTTCCACTTTACTTTCTGATACCAGTTATGTTACTGTTATTAAGAGAAACAAAGAATCATACACAGTGTATATAGATGTTGCAGACATTTATTAGACTGTGATATGCGACCAGATGTACTGGCCATTGTAACAGTGAAAGAATATAAAATATGGTAAATGTATATGGAAAATACAGGTACCTCACATAATGTACATTATCCAAATCTTTTACCTAGTCAGCATACACAATAGGTTTGTAAATTTACTGCAGCTTCCATGTAATATCTTTCCAAAATGGTTCATATACAAACTGTTCTTTTCACCTCCCTAGACGGACAATTTGAACCCTTTCCCATTTACATTCATCTTAGAATATGGACAGATAATTGCAATCTTAGTATTTATATAAGAGGCAATATCTTGCTCAGGTCTTTTTTTAATCTGAGCCATATGTTCCACAGAAAGGGTTTGCTGTACACCAGTGGGAATCTTTAGAACTGAAAATAAATAAGTAATATGTATGACTCCAGAGAATTTACCTATATGAGGGAGTTCCAGGTGTCAGTTATGAGTGCTCCTTGGTGAGCCTGTGAACAGTGAAGGGGAAGCAGGGACAAGGGTACTGCCACAGATATATATGCAGTTAGCTTATCTCAAACCCCTCATCTCTATGCAATGAAACATTAAGACTAGTTAGAAGTGGCGAAAGATAACTTACTACATCTTCGTCGCTGTCTGAATTCTCATCGGCAGGTGTTAGAATGTCAGCTAATTTACGTATGTCCCCTGTTAACATCTCAGCCTGTTATAACACTCCAGTAAACAAACGAGTCTGAAAAAAATTGTAGTTGTTGTATTATACATATTAAAAAAGCCACCATAACCTTTTTATAAGGGGTTTCAGACCATTTTTTGCATCCTGGACCCCCTTTTCTGGACTTAAGGACAATTTTAGGTATATAGTCATATTAGTCCTCAGTTATGTGTTGGACCCCTCATTTTCCAGAAGCCTGGATCCGCCCCTGCATATGACTGAGATGGTCTCAAGTTTATAATACTGGTAAAACCTGCATGAGCATATATCTACTATAAACCATAATTTTTTTCTCTTGTGTTGAAAATTAATTATTTCTGTTTATTTTTTTGAAATATCAAGTATATATTGGGGCTGATTCTCTCTCTCTCCCTCCATATTCTGGCTTCAATATATATGATGGGGGGGGGGGGGGGGGTTGGAACAGGTTTATCGTTTGTACGTCATATAGGACACAGGATGGCTTAAATCAAAGAGATGAGATCATGAGAAGGTATACGGTTTATGTAAAGTAATAATGGCATTAATGCTACTGGTAACCTGGTAACCATGGTAACACAAACCTGGCAGTCACAATGTAGGCACGTCAACAACCCACTCATTTCTCATTATAAAAACAAACAATATTTACAATGGTTTATTGGCAATTTAGCGTGTGCATTTCACTCACCTTAGTTTATTTTGCCTTTTTTTAATCACAATTTCGATGATTAACTTTCCTGTGCTGTGCTTTTGTGGACTCGTGAATGGGGCCGGGACGAGAGCAAGACCAAACTGGTAAATTTAGTTTCATGAACGGACACACGGTGGCGCTCCGTTACCACCTTTCACTATAGACTGGTATCCGGCGTGCTTCACACCCAACCAGCGTTTCCCGCGTTTGGAACTGATCCAGTTCAGTGTTTGTCAGGTTTTTTTCTGACAACAACGCTTGTTTCAGAATCTTTACGGTTACCGCATATTTTCGTCTAAATATTGTGGCATAAATGGGCTTCAGCTACGTCATTTTAGCGGCAGATATACATGCATTTATGTATACGTCAAAATATATATGTTCAGTGTCAGTTTTAACTTTAAAATGAATGTTTACGAGAATCTTAAGCCTACGGTACCCGTTTATTATTTGTTAAACTTTAAATATGACCAGTTTAGTTTCATACCAACATCGAAAGGTGTATGTTGTGAGGGACGGACTTATGGGTGTCGATTAAACACAAGGCGCCAGGTTTTGCACACTCCGCCGTTTAATTCCATGACGAACGTTCACTGTTAATTCCATGACGAACGTACACACAGTGACGTTACAATTCCAATATGCTATTTGACGTAATCAGGATACCAATGATGGTGATGAGTAGGTTCACTGAAAAAAATATATAAGTAAACAAAGCTAAACTCATCTAACTAAATAACTAATTAAAATAAAGCTATCTGAATCTGAATACACACTGAATATCACAAAATTAAACTGACAAGTAAACATCAAGGTAAACTTAACCCGACATAGACTGTAATAGAGCAGCTATTGCTTAATCCATGTATAGAATAACATAAACTATGTATATAGAATGTAACTTTGTAAGCTTCCTGATTTATCAAACATACATGTTTATTTAAGTAGATAATTGTGTGTATGTCTTCTGTTAATTATAATATTGCATATTACTGAGGACAAATAACATTTTAAAATGTCTTAAATGTAACAAAGTATCACTGATCAGAGCCCAGACTTTAAAGCCACCATGTCACACATGTAACACTTATGCACTGACAGCAATTACTGGGTGGAAAACAAAGACTCAATTTTTTTTAATAATATCTAACTTAAATCTGAATAAATAACTCTGACAAATATATATGAAACTTACATAACGCTGGCAATATCTGTGAACTTTAAAATCCCTCACTTTTCTGGTTTTGTCCAACTTAATTTATAATAACCTTTAACTGTTGCCGACTTGCTTGTGCCTGCTTGCTGCTTGTATTCTCATGCCTGATTGACCCCAGTCTGACCTAGAGTCTACCGGCGCTACCCCAGCCCCAGCATAACAATAACAGGCTGTAAACATTGCCTGGTCAACCCGGTAAGAATATCTTAACATATAGTAATATGACCTTAAAACATGTGGATAGTGGATACACTTGCGTTTTTTCTTACAGACGGCGCTGCAATAGCCCCTTATCAAATAAAGTTAAATTTCTCGGGATTTATTGCATGGGGAAAATATGGAAAATGACACGTACCCCCCTCCCTTAGGACATACTTGGCATCGTTTACGGCATTTCAAGGCCAAACAAGGCATTTCCGAGATATAGTCACAGGGGAGCTGCACTACAAAAGTCGAGTTTTAGATTTTTTATAGACTCTTTATATAGTCTGAATTGAGAAAGTGGTTTCAAACAAATAAAAACTGGGCCAATATATGTAGGAAATTTTAGCTGGCTGACGAAACCATTGAGATAAGCATGCAACTCAACCGGTGTTAAGCATATATACCTATGTTCAAAAGGTCTAGTTGCAATAACATTGTAACGGGCTTAAGCCCCGGCCAGTAGCAAGCATAAACACCATTGTTACAATTGTGACGTCATAACGGTTACCCTAGTGACACAAACGTATATATGGTCATGGGCTTATATAATTAAGTCACCAACATATATATATGACTTATAAATTTCCTTATTGCAACATACCCTAATATATTGACGTGGCAGGCCATTTTTACATCGTTCGGCTGAGGACATGGTAATTTTTATGAAAGGAAATGTCATGATTTCTCCTGGTATTCATTGCATATTTACAATACGGATTTGTTTTTTACAGAAATGCAGTTTTGCTAAAGGCTCCATGAATTTATTTTTGTTTTGTCGCTTCTATGAATAAACTCCAGACACGGAGCTCAAGTGTGTTCGATTTGCATCACAAACATGTGCAACAATGCATTTTCTGTTCTGAATTAGCAACATACCATAGAGATCTTGGAAACATCGGTGCCGCAGGGAACATATATAGGGCAATCACATGGTGAGTTATGTTTAAATTATCAATTTGTTTTAGGCCTATATATAAAAACTTCTTTTAACGCGGATCAAGGTTCTGTTTATGTAATTATGTACCATCGATACACTGGAGAACTTCCAGGTCTCTAGGTGGCCCAGTCCGCCCTTAACGCATATTAAAGATTGAAATCTTGCAACGTCTCACTCTGGTGGAAATACTACTCTCGATGATAATATTAACATAAACCTCAATATTTGCAGGTGTCTGTTTTATGTTTACTATACGTATTGGGCCTTTAGTAATACTGATACGGCGCATTCTTAAAGCCAGCTATTCTCATGTCTTATTTGTAGAATGTGTGCGATTTCTGTCTGACTCAGGGTAATTAGTAATGAACTCTACTTAATTCATGATATAAGAAAGGTAATTATAACTCCGCTGTGAGTAAAAAAGGTACACGTGCCAATTTTGAAAAACAAAAAAAATATTAAATAGAATAAAGGTGGTTGCCTGCGCACTAGCTGTTGTTGGTGAGAGGATATGAAGCAACACCATATTTTGTAATGTTGCACAATCTGGTTCGCTGATTTACCGCTAGATGTCCTTGTTTTTACAAGCAGCGTCGTATCTCAGTGAAGTGTCATAAGAGTCAGCAGAAGGATATGGCCACGGATCAAAAAACAATCGCCGAATTTTTATTTTTAGTCTATTAAATTTGAGGGTTAGGATGCGAAGTCAGGCAACAGCGAGGAATGCGAGTGTCCTGGTACATAATATATAACCATTTGAGTCCAGTCAAAATTATTGTGTTTTATATTTATTGTGATTTGATTGATTGTAAATAGGCTACATATCTGATTTATTTATTGATAGACAGGAAAACAAAACTCTCATGGAAACTTTATTGTATGAGAAAAACTTGCAAGTAGCCGCTGGGCAAAGTGTATGTAAAATCGTTTTGCAGGATATAGTGCTGTTGAATACTTCACAAAATGTGGTGTATTAGCCAGAAATATGGAACTCTGCAAGCAAGGTTAATACTGAGGCGCGGGGCGCGGCACGCGGATGAGACGATAACGGGCCACCAAAGACACCTGTGCACCTAGCCGCAAGGTCCGCCGATGGCGACACAACAGGTTTCAGGTTTCTGTTCACATTGCGTCAGTCACCAAAAAAGTAATCGAGGAGTCCAGTCTTACGGACTACTGTGCTTACTTTTATAAAAGGCTCAAGAGATTGTATAGATATTTTAATACACGTCAGATATCGATATAACCCGCAATTATATGTTGATAATAATTAATATTATCGGAATAATATATGAACTGAACAATTCAACTGAAGATGTTTTAAGCTGTATCGAGCAGATACAGGTACGTTGTTGTACATAGTCAAGACTTCAACCCAGTGCGCTTCTTCAGCGTATTTTTTAGAATTTTGAATCCTAGAATCTTTTTTTTTAAAAAAAAGGTTAATTTATAATTATTTAAAGACCTACATTTTCATTTTCATAGAGTTATTAGAGAAAATACTTTATCATTCTAGGATGTATTGTCCATATAGGCCATTTCTAACTTAAAGGCATTTTTATATTATATCTCAAAACAAATCCGATGAGACAAATTATTGATTTATCGTGTTTCTATTAAAAAAAAAAAACTGGGAAATACTATTTTCCTTTGCCAGAGAACCAGTCATACCAGACCTCTCCAACAGTTAGCGACATCTAGTGGGATTTTATAAAAACAGCACAAAGGCAAGGTCGTGTGAACACAATCTGCACACGCGAGCTTTAGAAAGAGAGAAATTCTGATAAATCACAATGCTTCGAATTCCACAAAGAGAAAAAGTCGACCCAGAAGAAGAGAAGCGCAAAGCAAACCAGATGGTCCGAGAAAATCTGGCGATGTTCGTGGTTACTATCGTTGCCGTGAGGGCAGGTACTACATTTTCCCTTATTTTCGCCCAATTCGACCCTCGTGCCTTTGCTTTTTGCATGCATTCATGGCCTCCCTGTATCTTAAATACCGGTTTTGGCACACAGAAACCGAGACTTGAAAATCATAGCTCCAATGGCAGCACTGGTTACGCTGCTGTTCAGGAAGGCCATGGAGCTTCTCGACTGTACCACTATAACTTTGGCCAAGTGGGTTCACAAAGCAATATTATAATTTATATGAAAGTGAGACTTAATGGGAAGGCTATGCCCCATGGCCATTTTTCACACACAAGCGAGTGTACCTTCCAGGGGTTCCTCAGTGGTATTACCAAGCAATGGGTTGATTATATACTCAGGTGCAGTAGTCACCAGGCCTGTTTAAAACCAGGATATATAATGAGAGGTAGCCTGCTACTAACTTGTCTCAGAGCCTGAGATAGAAATGGAATTCTGCAGAAGTACTTATACCTGGTAAAGCTTGCTTTAAAAATGTAGGTGGTTACCTCCAACAAACAATAAATAATAATCAATTTTATAAAAAAAAAAAAAAATCCCACTTGGGTCTGTTCCAGTGAATTCACAGTTATTTGGGGTTATTTTTGAGCATTTAAGTGAAAGCCCCTCCATTGATTCAGTAGTGACTTTAATATATATCCCACCTTCACACACTTTAGACAAAGAGTTAAGAAAAATTATTTGATTGGCTTAAGAATCCAGGCCTAACCATTCTTCCCATTCTAGATCACCATGTACTGTGACAACACTACAACATGGTGAAGACACGCTTGGGACATTCATGAAATATCAGGGGATACAACTTGACTTGAAATAGATGTTATAATCCAGCTATGAACCTGCAAGCCAAGGTTAAAAATGATCCTACTTAATAAACCTTTTGAACAGTGAAAATAATCTGAACAAAATTTTTCAATAAAAGTTATCATGGCCATGGATAGGACTGATCATTGCACTTATGAATGGTTCTTGACAGAGCACTCCTGTTTATCAGTGATTTAGTCATCAGTGGCCAGATAGGTCTTGGCAGTTTGCTGTATCTAATAGACTAATAGTAGACTAATACTATCTCTTGGCAAAACCATGTCAGTTATTCTTAAATATGTTATATGCACCACCAGTACCGAAGGATAATGGCCTCTCATACTGACTCAAAGTTCCTAACATTAGGTACATCCTGGTCAGTCAGTGGACTGGAACAAAGTAGATTCATCAATATTTGCTCTTATGCTTAATGACATAGCAGGACATGTAAAGTAAAACAAAATATAAAATACAAGTGTATGGAGTTTCCTTCCATAACTTTTACAGCTCAGATATTTCTCTTACCATTTGTATTATTTTGATGTAGTAATATTTAAATCACTTTTTCTATAACCTCAAGTATCAGGTAAGTTTGCTTCAGATCAGATGCTTCAGCAGCTTAAATATTGTCATGCAGTAAATATTGGTCAAGGCAAAACACTTTAGGTGGTGCTTCAATACCAAAGTGCTAATAATCTAATGTGAACCACTTAGGTGAAATTTGAGTGTTGACAGAGACTTCATCAATTCGTAGGATTGCTGTATTATCAAGAATAATAATTTTTTTTTTATTCTTCTAATTTCAGCTCCATATATCCTTCAGCTGTTCAGGTAGCAGAGTGATACCTGTAGAAATAAAAGAGGGGATTTTTTAAAGGACCAACCAAATATAAGATATGGAGAAGAATACATGGAACTCAAGAGTCCTACCGTATGAAAGGATACTTTGACCTGTGCCACAAAATGGACTGTTAACAAGAGTGTTCTCAAAGAAAAAAACTGAACCAGTCATTACCCAAAAGATTTATTCAAACATTTGAATTCATCCGACTTGGTGGTTACACAACATGCTATATTGTTGTGTAATAATATTTCTAAAGACAAGAAAGACAGTATAAAGTATTTATGTACTACTACAGTACTTTTGAGCAAAATGGACACTGGAAATATTTGGAAAATGAGATTTATTTTTTAAATCCTACACATTTGAAAAGAAAGAATTCCACTGAATTGTATTGGTCCCATTTGAGTTTGGAAATATTTGTAATATAAACATAGCTGTTGTTCAGCTGATTTTGTGTGCATGTAATTTTAGTTTAGTTGTCTTTGTAATGTTATAGAACAAATAAATTCAACACATTTAAAACCTGATATTTTCTTATTTTAAGGAATTGAGTGTGGAATGTTTGTTGTTTGAGTGATAAAAATTATACAAGGGCTTATAAGCATAATTGGTCCCCTGCCATGTGTATAAACTAGGAATGTGTGGCCTCAGTGATAACCAAATATCCCCAAACCTTGACAAGCACCCCTTTTAAATTAAAAAATAATTGCAAAATACAAACTGGATTTTAAAAAAGAACTGCATGATAAGCTCTTAAGATATCATAATTACTCTTTTTTTTGGAACTGGGAGTAGGGGGGCTGTTATTTGTAAAATTGACATATTTGAACAAGAAATACCAAGGTCAAGTTATCAAAATAGTTCCATCATGGTTGTGGCCATTTTTGCTAATGGCACGCTGTTGCTGGGACATTTGGTACTTAATTTAACTTGGTCGAAGATACAGTTGACCATACTAGGAAAGCTAAAATTTAAACATTTTCTGAATAATTGTAGAATAAGCAGAAAATACCAGTTCACCTCACAGAGTGCAAGCTTCCAGAGTTAGTGCCATTTTCATTCAAAAATCACATAGCTGTGAAATGTTCAAAAATGTCTAAAAATATATCTCAGCAAGGCACTGGAGGAATCACTATATATCCTAAGATATCTTGAGCTAGGCACTGGAGGAATTGCTATAAATGCTAAGATATCTTGGGCTAGGCACTGGAGGAATTGCTATAAATGCTATGATATCTTGGGCAAGGCACTGGAGGAATCACTATATATCCTAAGATATCTTGGGCTAGGCACTGGAGGAATTGCTATAAATGCTAAGATATCTTGGGCAAGGCACTGGAGGAATCACTATATATCCTAAGATATCTTGGGCTAGGCACTGGAGGAATTGCTATAAATGCTAAGATATCTATGGCTAGGCACTGGAGGAATCACTATATATGCTAAGATATCTTGGGCTAGGCACTGGAGGAATTGCTATAAGTGCAGAGGTATCTGGGCTTCTGGGTCTAGGCAGTGAATGTGTTAAACTACGTAAAAAATTATGAATATGCAATGACGAAATCAGATATCAGAAGTTTCAATGCACCAATCTGCACTAGTCACGATAAAGTAGATAATGCGGTGTATTTCTAGGACTAAGCGTCATTTGGAACCACTAAATAAAGAGAAAAACAAAGTAAAAATAATAATGTTTATTTAATAAAATAATCATAAAAAATTGTGGCATTTATCATTATCACAGATTACTATAACTGAGGGTTGAAACTCACAAACTTTGAACAATTACATGTCAGAACTTCCGTAACAGAGTTATAACTGAAATACATAACAACCATAATTCTGATTATTCCAACTATTCTATTTATTTAATTTCATGACTCTGCAGGTTCTCATGAACAAGCAGAAACTTTTTAAATATCATAAATATTAGCTTCTCCTGGGTGTGTTACATTGCATGATCTTGCAGTCTAAGATAAAACATCAGACATTATAAAATACATTACATTTACATCAAAGTGAATTAGCTCTACATGTTGCTGTGTAGGAAAACTCAAAGAAGACCATAACACTTGGTCTTGCTGAATCTCTAACATGAGTAACAAAATGCCCTGGATGAGATGGTGAACTGGACATGTCATGGAAAACTGTCATGGTTTATAAATTTACAATTTCTGTCTCTCCTCCTTATATCTTGTTCTTGCTTGGGATGCAAACATCCAAAACCCATTGTTTTCCTTTTATCTTGATATTACTTTATTTGTGCCATCATTTTTAAACCAGGTCAGTGATACAAACATTCAAAATATCATCACTAGGTCCTACCTCTTTTCAAAGCAGAATGACGTTTTTGTATTTTTCATGCCAGTATGATGGGAAACACGATCATTCTCCAATTAACTTGTCTATAACTAAAACTACTGTTACTGTAAAGCATATTAGAAATAATTAATAATGAATATACAGTAAAACCTCCTTGTGTAGAATCGCTTAAGTCGAATACCCCGCTTATGTCAAAGTAACAGACTTGATATTCCGGACAACTCTAGTTAAATTATTACCAAATAAAATCCACTTGTGTCGAACCTTGGATGTGTCGAAGTCTTCTTAGGGTCCCTTCGACTTTGACACAACAAGGTTTCACTGTATTTTAGTTTTGTGATGCTGGACATTATATGAACGCAATTCTTGAGGGTAATTTACATGAAACCCATGTAAAAGATGCCAAATAACTACACGTTGCTACATTCATGATACAATACTGTCATATGTGCAGTAATAGGGTTAACCTCCAATGTTCAGTTTTAATACCCATAATAATGGTTACTTGGAAAAAACAAACAAACATAACACTAACAGTTATAAGTTCAAAAACAGCCCATGTGGTTAAAGATAATTGAACAGCATTGATTTATTATATACCTGAGACAGTGTTATCATCACTGTACTAAACCATACTACAACTGTATCAGTTTGACTAGCATAGTTTTGTGTATTGCATCTTGGTTTCATTATTTAATGCCCTTGTTCCCTCATTCCTTGTTTAAGTCATTGATGTCTGGCATGTTCTCCACTTTGAAGTCCAACAGCATCTGGCCATATGCTTTTCCCTGAAGAAATAGAGATGTAATGTAAATAATGATCATGCAAACTTTCATCCCAATTAAGTTTATGTCCTGTGCTAAATTCAATGAGGACTGTGGGAATTGCATGTTTGTAAATTTCATGAAAATACTGCTCTAGAGCTGTGTTGTTACTAGTACATTGATTCTCTGTCTGGTGATCTGCTTTTAACAACACTTGTACAATAAAACTTGAAATTACAACCCCCAATGGAACCTAAATAAAGTGGTCACATTTCTGAGGTGGTCAACTGAGTGAGGTCTTATATAAGGAGTAATAAAGAAAAAGGGACTGTGAACAACTGGTTGTATTTTGAGGTGGTTGCTAAACAGAGGTGGTTTTACTGTACTTTAAATTTTTATTTTATCAATTTTATATGGATAGGTGGCCTTTATCATATGTAAATACATGGGTCAGTGTAAAATGTAACCAAATAATGACAGGAACACTTTGATTTTACTGTGGTAATATCGCTGAAGCATAGGTCTGGCCTGTTGAATGTGGAAAATATGTAAAGCCAAAATATTTACTCTGTAAAACCTATCACAGTCCTCTTCAAATTTTTGTATTTAATGTTTGAAGTCATCCACTAGATCTATAGACAAGCACCAGTGGATTATTTCTAACCTTTATATAAAAGACTGATCCTGAAAGTCTATGGACACACAGTCTTATTCTGTCTTCAAAATGGCTACCTAATGAAGGGTAAAAGTTGTTAAACTTGAAATGTTTTTTCAGATATCACTAAATGGTCCTCTAGAGATGTACCGTAATTTTTCCAGTAATCGCTTTGAAACTGATATATTTCAAGTTCTGCAATAATATCTGGAAACTATGACCACAAGGGGGCACTGCACATAAAACACTACAACATATCATTGTGCTATATCTCAAATCTATAAATAATATAATAATTTTTAATGCTGCATCTAAAACTAGAATCAATAGCCTTATACCTGTGGAGACTTGGCCATATTCTGCCATTATCAAAAGTCTATCTTACCTGAGGGTCACTCCTGAGTGATGCTATTCCTCCTCCACCTAAAGAGTTCCTGAGCACAAAGTTCAAACCATGGATACCTGGCAAATCATACCTGTAAATAACAGTAAAGTAACAATAAAGTAAGGAACAGGGATCTGAGTGGTATATGATTACAGGAATACAAAATCATTCTAGATTTCATTTTAAGGGATTTTAACAATAACTTTATGATAAAGCACAGTTATTGTATTCTGTTATAATCATAACAGTAGATTACCCATATTTAGATTTTAATTCTATATTATAATTGACAGTGGTAGTAATTGGTCCTTGTCTTGGGTCTCCTCTGTAACCACGCTTTTGAAAAGCTGGTTTTGGTCTTAAAATATTGAGAACAATACCAAAAGTGTCCTGATCAGGCTCATTTTTCTGTATTTTCCTATAAATCCTGAGAGATTTGACATTTTTTTTCACAAAATATCTATTCACCTTGCAAATTATCAGATACTATACCAGTGAATCCAGTAGATAAACTTGCAGCACCAACTACAATATTTGCAATGAAACTGGTCTGCAAGTGTGAAATATTAAATATGTAAAATGACAGTTATCATAATAAATTTACAAAATACTTCCCAAACCTCATATTAAAAATATTCATTGACTTGCTTTGATCAGCATGACTTCACCATACAATTCTTGCTCAGAATTATAAATTAGCATTAAAAATGTTTTTAAAAAATCTACAGACAGTTTTTGATAGGAGACATTGTTACCTTTGTACTTTGTCAGCTACAGAATCACCTTGGTCTTCAAAGACATGAGCAAAATACTCTGCTACCCCCTCAGCTGTTAATGCCTGTCTGATGTATGGTAGGAAGGCTGGGTGTCGTGCTACAACTCCTGAAATATATCCAAGATACAAGATTGATTTTAAACCAAAACAGGAATTGGCCTCGCATATGATATTTATATACTATAAGACATAGTGCTGAGTGAAAAAAGTTAGTTTTATAATAAGAGCGAAAAGGAGAAATTAGGTAATAATATTGTAATGTGTCTATGCATTATACAATCTTATCACTTTTGGTACAAATGAGTTAGAGTATCTGTTTGTTCTGCATTTAAGAGTCTGTAGCCTTTTGCCTGATCTTAGCCAGATAAGACAATCACTGAACAAGCTTTTACCTTCAACCATTCTTTTCATCATATTCATAACTTTATTTAACATAAATATCACAAATAAAGTAGGTGTCATCAGTGAAAAATGCAGACTTTATTTTTTGATAGATAGGTATGTTTTGGTTTTAAGGGGTTCTTTTAAACCATAAAATAACCTAACACTTATAATATCATAAGCACATGTATCTCTACAGGGGGCTTAGGCTGAGCCAATGTCTGGGCTTGACTTTCAACTTCTATTCAAATGAAAAGAAATCCTGTAATTTAAAATCAGCCCTTGGGACTAACATGTGTGACAGAAACAACTTTATAATAGACTCTTACTATGTGTGTGAGAAAAAATAATATATTCAGGTTAGTGTACTATTACCTATGTTACAATTATTCCCCTTATCTCCACTTCTAGTATATGCCAGGTCCTCCAGACGATAAGAATGAGTCCCTGAAGGGAGATTGGCTTCTTGGTGTCTGCTTCCTGTGGGAGCCTCACTAGCGCCACCTGTTGGTGTTTCTGGAGCAGTGTATTCTTCAGTGAATTCTCCATTCATATGAATCTCCACCTGGAATAATACTTTGTGATTAACAATCATGTTAACTAAATAAGCATGACTGATTATAGGTAATTATGATCTAGGAATGCTTTAAATATCTGTTACACTGACTAGCATTAAATTAAGAAGAGAAATATTTGATGGTCATGGAAGATAAATTTAAGAGCCCTATTTTTAACTGGATGAAGTTGCATCTGCATTCGCATGTACATGAAGTGCCCCATCTTCCACAAATCAAAGAAAACCTTTACATTCAGTTACAACAAATGGCACTGAAGTAAAAGTGAGTATACAATGAAATGTGACACAGGGGCAAGAGGTGAAGGTTACTTAAAAGTGGCAACTGACATACTTAATAATGAAGACTGCAACATGAATAAAGACAAATAGAATGCTAGAGACAGGCTGACCTAGTTTCACAGCTGAACTGGGTCACAATGAACTTATTTCAAGAAACGTGTTAAGGAGCAAAATTGTATTACTAATATTTTTAGTAATATATAAGAATTGACCTGCATCCCTAAGATATTACGCTCCCGAGGCAGCGGAAATCTTGCGCTTCTAAAGAAGCAGCTGATTTTCACGCTGCCAGCTTTGACCGTTTATGATATTTTTAGACACCAGATGGCAGTTCGTTGTCCGCTGAAATAAACGTGCGTATGATGTGACAAGCAGCCAATCAGATGCCAATAAACAAACTCTCGACAGGCATCCTGGCTCCGCCCATTGCTGCGCTTCAAGCGCCACTTAATGAGTTTCCAGTCGAATTTAAATTGCTCCCTCTGCATTCTCGCATCATCGACCGATTCGATTATGACATTATGACTGTGTTTGCGTAGCCATGTATCTGTTGTCTGGAGAACTGAAACAAGCCAGCGAGGTGTGCATGCAGCCTTTGTTGTTACGTTTCGTTTGAATAACAGCTCACTGGCCGAGCATCCTATGAGCCAAAGGCCCTAAGCAAACCACGTCAGGGGCAATTCTCTCTGAGCCTGTGGCCTGTTCAGACGGTTACGCGGGGCGATGAGCTGTCACTCAAAACGAAATAAACATGATTGGCTCCGTGTATTCCTCGCTTGGCTTTGTCTTCCAGCACAAGGTCTCATCTGATTGGACAAAAATACAGTGCTCCCCTCTAGTGTAGCAATTCAGGATACGAGGTCATAACAAACAGCGCCTTACGATATAGGTAGTAGCCCTATAGGTAAAGCGCTGTGTAAAGAGCGTACTAAGATAACATTTCAAATGATACCCAGTGTCCACTCTGACTTGAACTTTACAGCAAAGGTCATGACTAAAACATTAACCTTTATACAGAGTAATGAAGACTGTACAGTTTGGTGAAATTTTTGCCATTATTAACCAAGAAAACAGCACTGGTAAAGTCAGGCTGTTTAACCTAGTTTCATTACACATACTAGTGACAAAACACCTAGTAATATCCATATTCTTCCATAAATTCTGAGAAATTTAGATTATTTCATGAAGGGGCTATCACAGTGCCATACAGAAACTACACCTATTACACGCATACAAAGCCTGTGTAGCTCCCTGGTGGGACATTCCACTGCTGACACCATGTTTCAAGCTTAAATAGTCTGTGTAAATAAAGTCATCAACAAGTCCAAACACAATACATGTATGTGCAAATGGTTCAGTCATACTTTAATCAACTCACAACCACCCCCTAAGTGGGACATCCAAATTAGTGCTTTTCAATGCCTGTAGGTGGCAGCACCTACCGACCATCATTAGACAACACCAGTGAATTTGACCCATGGAAAACCCTCCCTATAAAACTCTGCTGATGTTCCATGAAAATTTCCTAACGCAAGAATGGCACTAAATGTTCATAAAGATTGGTTGTGATTCATTAGAGTAATATTTAAACTTACCTTTACTTTGTCCTTTGGGTGTAAAAAGGAAAACAGTTTCAGTACAGGTGACCTGCAGTCAAACAATATGATACTTAATACAAATTTAAATCCATGCACCAATGGTGTAAATATAATCAATTCTTCTGTGTTTTAAAAATCATATTTCACTTTATTATTAATTACCTTTGTACTGCTATACTGTCAAAGTGTAAAAAATATGTTATAAATAGATAACGTAAAGTAAGGTACTGACAAAATAATGAATAATTTCAAACAGAGTATTAACATTCTAACTATACCTACACCTTTGGTCTCCCGCCAACAATTCCTGTGAGTCCTGGTGCTAAAGAAAGAAACAGATTAAATATTATCATTAACATCAAGTTATTTGAACTCATACACAGATTAATTCCTCAGAAATTTTGTTTGATGCCATTCTTTAAGTAATTTATTAACCCCCCCCCCCCCTGAAAAGGTACACACAATAAGTTTATGAAAGGTGGATTTCACAGATTTTTAAGAAACCTAAACCTAAGACACAAAAGAACAGTTAGGAACTAACCTAGTAGTTTAAACGTACATGTCGCATGTCCAAGATGTGAACCAAGTTACTGTATATTAAGGCTGTCCAAATTGTATCCTGTTACATTTACTGTTACGAGAACTGCTTTGTTTGATGGGCTACTTAAGAAATATGCCTGAAAATCTTAAAATACTATTTAATTCAAGATAAGATTTGTCCTACCATTTCTGGTTTTCTTTTGGTCCTTCCAAGAATACCTATAGACAGGACCTATTAGATGATACCGTTTATCATGCCATCAATAGGCATGGGGGTTTCCAGACCCAGTTTGTCTTTTGCTTCATGTATAACAATCAAGCAGCTACACTTGGTTGACTACTTGATTTTATATGACATGCTATGTTGTGATTCATTCTTTATAAAGAACCAACTCGCTAGTGATAAATCTTGTTCATTGTGAGCAGGACAGTGATACATTAATAAATAGATGAGTAAGACACTAAAAGCAGATTTGCTGATCACACTGGTCACTAGAGTAGAAAATTTCAGTTTATATGGTAATTTTTACAGTATGGACAAAGCTGGAACATTTCAGCATAAAAACATGTTTTCATTTTGATAAATATGCTGATTCTCTCACCCATGCCTGTACCAGCAGGAGCGATCTCCCTGGAGAAGATCTGCAATGCTCGCTTATCTGTGTGCTGTACGGCCATCCATAAGATCGCTTCTCTTGGCCCCTGAAATATAAGTGCACACATATAAAATCTTTGATGAAGAAACAAACGTTCACAAGAAATATCTGTGTACTGCACGGCCATTTATAAGATTGCTTCTCTTAGCCCTTGAAATATAAGTATACACAGATACAAAATAATTGATGAAGAAACCAATGTTTACATGAAATATCTGTGTGCTGCACTACCATCCATAAGATCACTTCTCTAAGACTATGAAATAATAAGTATACCCAGACGCATGATGAAAGAAGAGATTGTCAGGTAAGTATAATACAGTATGCAATGTTGTATGGCTTAAACTGAAACATCTAAAATAATGTCCTATCAGTCTTGTCCTGATCTCTCTATATATAAGCATATTACAAAGAGCCCTGACATCTTCAAGAAATACGTTTTAATTTTCTTTATTTTAAGGTCCTAAGTTCTATCTTTACATCAAATTTCAACTTGACCATCCTTGGCATAGTGCTTTGCAACCCCCACCCTGCACACATACACAAAAAGGGATTCATTTGTCCTTCTCCAGCGTACACTTATTATTGATTACATGGCACCATCTTTTAGTTGGGTGGAATTAATGTTCAGACATACATTTGGAAACTGTGCCTCCATTGTGTTCAAACTTTTATCCTCATGTGGACCACCTTGAGGTATGCCACAAAAAATAGAAATATATAATTTTTGGGACTCTTGTATATTGGAGGTTAATTTTAACCCCTTCTCCTGTGTAGTACTCAACAACTAGTGCGTTGCTACAGGTGAAAAGTATGTCACATATGGTATTTTCATGTGCCAGAACAGGACTTGCAGACACACACAACTAGACACACACCTGCACATAAATCCTTGCATTGCATCTTAAAGGTAAGTCCCCATAATGTTTGATATTCTTTACGACACCCATCCTTCCTGGATTCAATATTGACCTCACCAACAGAGCCCTTATGCCCCGCCCTTTTGATCTACTTATTATAATAAGTCCCAAAAACACTCCTACACAGGTCTTCCTTGCGACAGGTTTTTACAGGACAATAATGATGTCCTAAAGGTCGATGAGGTAGACGTAGCATTGACTGACATCATCATCTGGAATTGCTGCACTGATGAATATATCGCAGTCATTGTGAACTGTCTTGCAATATTTTGGATTATTTGTCTCATAAGAATTACATACCATGCAGGCAAGACGTTATTATTCACTCAGTAGTCAGAGGAATGGCTCCTGCAACCTTTGGCATAGAACTTTTTATACTGTCTCCTTTGTTGAAAAATATCCCAGAAAACATGCCGATGTGGGTACTGGTACAGTTCTGTTTGGGAGCGGTCAAATTATGCAAATTTTATTACGGTCAGGTGACTCACAGTTTAAAGTAATATTGGCAACCTAACTGGCTGCATGGAACAGTTATGCTCATGATTATTCATTAAATGAATATGCTATTAAGGTCACAAAATGTTCATGGTGAGGTCAATTATCTTACCTGTCCAGGTGTGGCATGAGGACCATATGTATCCTCAGCTCCAAGGACCT
This sequence comes from Sipunculus nudus, assembly GCA_026874595.1. Lineage (NCBI taxonomy): Eukaryota > Metazoa > Annelida > Sipuncula > Golfingiida > Sipunculidae > Sipunculus > Sipunculus nudus. Next base: position 48,483,377 of record CM049315.1, read on the forward strand.
GCAGGTGTGTCCTGGTGAAGTCACTGATCCCAAGCTGCTTAAATATACCTTTGGTCCTGAGAAAGAAACAATATATCTGTCAATATACTTTTGATATCCAGATGTATCCAGATGAACTGGCTATTAACATGTTAATAAAATGCTTATGGAAATTGGATTACAGGATATTTATAACGGGTGATGTCTATAATTACTTAACTACATGTGTGCCCCCACCTTTGTTATAACATCACACACCTCCACTCAGATCTCCCACCCAATAGATATGATGGAGTTTATATTTTCATTGTGTAAAAATAATATAAGAACTATTATTGAAAGATAATGTAAGCTCTTTGACAAAAAAATCAGCACCAGGCTTGGGTCAAGTACATGTACTTGTACTTGGTACTTGTACTCAAGTACAAAATTTTCAGTACTTGGCCTGTACTTGTACTTGGTACTTTTTACGAGAAAAACATGTAAGGTGGTAGACTGCATACATGCAGAGGTAGAAAAGTCACTTGTTGCAAAAACACCATTTACAAAGCTATGGCTTATCTGACTTGCTGCCAGATGCCCTTGTTGAATTTGTTTTGATTATTTTGGTGGGCCCCCACATATTATAAACAGGCTGATATAAATAAAACAAGCAGCCTGTGTGTGGTGATATCCACATTTTCTGGCCTACTTTTATTAAAGCTCCAAGGGATTACCTTTAGTTTATAAAGGTCAGATAGGTGATTGGGCCCCTTTAAATTGCTTGAAATATCTTTTGTCAGGCAAGGTTTAAGTAAACTATAATCAATAATATGAAGCTTTTGTCTATATTAATGCCAGAAAATTGCAGACGCTGGTACACTAAGAATACAATACTGATCACCAGACTGACCTTCTAAGAATCGCATCTGCTGTTTTCCTGCCTTTGTCTGCAGCTCTTGGTCCACCAATGCCAGCTACTGCTGTAGTTCTGTAACCATCAAGGTACGTGGCACACACCTGTCTCATAAACAAACAATTAAGGATATCAAAACTGTGTCCTGTGAGCTTAAAATTATATCCTCTGGTCTTATCAGACTATGAATTACTGATCCAAATGTCATTTATGACCTATCAAAGATTATTCTTTGCATATATATATACATTTGAACTTAACCTTAACCAACTACCATAATTAATCAGAGTTTAGAATATGTGTCAATTCTGAGACATCTACTTGACTTAATATCAAATTTTCAACTTAACTGAGTTAATTTTCTGTTCTGAATATAAAAGTTACATGTGTAATATTAAATATATACATGCATAATTAAATACCAGCTTTACTTATTTATAAACGAACAGAAGTAATTTTTCAGTCTTAATTGATGCTCATTTGGGTGAGCAGCATGACACTCTGCCCTAACAAGGGGCTAGGGAGAGGTTTGTGATACCATTACTGTAATTTTCAATAGCAGAAAATCCACAGCTGAGAAAATGATATGATTGCTGTCATTTGGCAGTCTCAGAAATAGAAGTGAACATGCGTGAAAATTGGATTTAGAATTTTATTTCTGAGGGTGACAAACATTGTGGAGGTTTCACTTTGGAGTTAATAATTTAAAAAAACAGCTTATCTATTAACTGATATCTAATCTAAATTGAAGTGAGTGAAATGCTGCAATACAAATATTCTCTACCTTCAATAGTTGGTGAAATATCAACCTAATTTAAGTACACTAGATATATATTTTTCTGTTTGCTAAATTTCAGTCACCTAATTTCAATGACTTAAGTTAAGGTATCTTAATAGATGTTTCAGGGCCTTCTTTCCTTAATATGTAGTATGTTATAAGTTCTAGGTCCAATGTTACAAAATGTGCAAATTTTTTAATGGGTGACTGGGGGGGGGGGGGGGGGGGAGGGAGATCACAGACCAAAAACCCCAACTTATGATAAATGATAAATAACTTTAAATAACAAAAAAAATTTGAATTTACAGGTCTTGGGTCACATTGTGTAACATTTATATTAATAATGATTGATTAAATTTTGTTTTAGTTTGTTGAATTAATGCACATGTTCTGCAAGCTATATTTGTAGTTTTTAGCTGTAAAATACCAATGACATTTTACATAAGAGGATAAATTACAAAATAAATATGACAGGAGTCAAACCAATGATATTTTCATAGAATATGAAATAAATTAATAAAATATTAATTATTATTGACTTACAATGTTTTACAAATTCTTTGAATTTATTAAAGGCCAGCTAGGTAAATATAGTGTAATTGAAACCAGCGTAGGAGTATATAAGGATTCTGATCTGGGCTGGTCCAGTTTAAAATCAGTCCATCACAGGATTGTTAATCTGACTGGCCCAAATCAAAATTCTAATCTTGGCTGGCCCAGTTTATAAATCAATAACCTAACAGAAATGCCTGGTCTAGGAACTTTTGGTGGTTAAACCATTAATGCCAATAAATGCATTATCATGACACAAAGGTTCTAAATTTAAGATATATGACCAGTGATGCATGCAAGCCAAGACAATATGTGGATAATGAAAATTCAAAAACCCAGTACTGCAGCAGACATTACAAGGAGCAGCAGATGCACTTTCACATGCAACATGCTTTATATAGTCCGTTTCACCAACTGCTGTCCACCTGTCTTTTTGTTGATGATTTTCCTAAAAGTTTATACTTTTCAATAATTTCCAAGAAAATAACATATGGAAGTGACAACCTAATATTGCAATTAAGAATTTTACAATAAATCCCCAGTTTATGTTTCACAACATTTTAGTCTCTTCACCAAATGGCAGATATGATATTGTCCCTCCAAAAGTAGCCCTCTTTGTTTTAGCTGGTTAATTTTAGAGTGTTTACCTGACATCAACCAATCAGCAGCTGTCAGATAAGGCTGTTTTTGCATGTGACCAATTACCTTGACCGCCATGAGAGGATCAGATATGATGTAAAATGTAGACAGATTTCTCACATTTTCAAATAATTCTGTTGCTTTGATAAGGTATAAGGTAGGTATTTATTAACCTTGTTGAAAATTAGGTCCTTTAATTCTCTATTCTCCACTATAATTGTTTCCCTTGAAATGTAACTAATAAAAATTTTTTTAGCAAAAAACAAGTGGACGTGAAGGAATAAAACGGACAGTAGTAATCTGAAAAGAATTTTTTCTGCATTTATAAAAATTTGTTATCACCTTGTAGGTGTCAGTTGCTGGTTTTCCTCTGGCACCTGTCACATGAACAGCCTCACCCTCATGACCTAAAACCATCAAATTAGTGTTAATTCAACAATACATTGACTAAAACCCAAAAACTATTTTCAGCTTTAGCAACAGTATTAACTAACAAGGGACCTATGGGTCACGACGCTCAGCTGTTATATATGATGAAAAAATATTTTTTAGAAATGAGGTGCATGCTGGTCTTGTGTGGTAATAAATATAAGCTGTATTATGAGTTGTTGTTGTTTAGCTTATGTATGATTTTGATAGTTCCTCTGGAGACAGGGAAGAGGATTGATTTCATTTATTTTATTAACAAATGGAGTACTATTGTCACACAGATTTTGACTTGGCCATATAACTTATAAGCAGAACATATAATATAAGAGTTTAACTATTTATTAAAAAAATTACAAATATTGTCCCAAATATAATTTTTATTAAAAATAATAAGAGAATCATATGATTTTTTAAAATGAAATATAACTGAAATGATTATTAAAATAATATTAAAGAATATATTCATGAATGCATTCATGAAGACATTTGGAAAGTATTTGCACGGGTATTCATATACTTTCATTTTTACCTGAATTCCCATTCTTTATGCAAGAAATTTTATAATGGAGTACATAATCATATTCGTATTTAAATACAATTACAAAGTATTCGCACCATGTCTGGTATTTATTCAGTTTTCACCAAACAATGATGTTGAGAATCCAGAATATACAAAATTCACACATTTAAATAATGATCATAAGTACCTGGTTTTATGGCTTTTATTTATATTAAAAAATAACTGTAAAAAATTCATTTTGGACTAATTTCACATCAATGTACACACTAGACACAGTAGGAATCTAGATTAATATTATCAACTGCATCTTTGTCTATCATTAATTTCCTTCATATGATCTCTAATGATTAGTAATGAATAATATGATTTACTTCTTTATCATTAAAACTGAACTGAAAAATGCCATAGGTGACTGCATGGTGTTATTTGGAATACGTGACATTCCACCCATCAATACAAGATTCTGAAATCATCAGTAACTGCAAGCTAATTTCCTGTTATTATAAACTAACAAATTCCTTTTCTATTTTTCTTTAATTTGTTATTAAAAACCAATAAAAATTTATTAATTTATTGTTTATTGTTGTGTTGTTGGTTAAAACTACTAGATGAGTTGGGTTGGACACCTGGATCAACTGTGGCTGGCCATAAGCTGCCTGGATTCCGTGTATGCTCGCCTCAAGCATGTATAATACAGGTGACTCAAGAGGGGCAAGAGAGAGCCAAAGTCTGACAGGGTCTCATAAAAAACATTAATAAAAGCTACAATTTTTGGCCAATTTCTTTCAGCTTTCTAAATTAAAAAGCTGAAATCCTTATGTGTGCATGATATGAAAATTATATCAACAGTGCTCACGGGAAACAAACGTGCCATGGTCACAGTTGGGCAAAATTTAAGGTACTAATTTTACATTTATACTAATAACTTATAAAATTTGAAAAATTCAGAACTAATTTTGGGTATTCAATTGAATCTTCATTAAATAATGTTACATCCCTGACAAAAAAATCTCTAGCTTCAGCAATGCCCTTGTTAAGGGAGTAAATATATTTCTTGATTTTTTACAAAGTGCATTATGTTTGGGCCCATAACTTAAAACAATTACGCAATACTGACATCATTCTGGCATGTGCATAGAGATTGAAAAATATGTATATTATTTATGATTAAAGTCAGATCAGTGGTTTTGATATTTGGCAGTCTTGAAGTGTAACAATGGGTTTTTAATAGCAAAAATGAAGTTTTTCATTAATATCTCGAAGGTATTTAGTCCTAGTGACCAAATTCTTGGCATGGTAGGGGATTTTGGAGACATCTAACTGTATGCCAATTTAAGGAACTTAGAGCTGAAGCTGGGGAGCTGTGCTCTTGCAAACTGCATAACACTAGCTTGATGTAAACAATATGTTACATGGTGCTTAAAAACCTGAATAAAATCTAGTTTTTGATCAACTGGTTTCAAATTTTTGGTCTTAATAGTTGAAATGCTAACAAAAACATGCTGTGAAAATTAAATCCACAGTACTTACAGGAAAAAAACGTGCCATGGTCAAATTTGGGCAAAACTTTTTTACTAATTTTTTATTTTTTTATTAATATTTTAAAAAATTTAAAAGATTTTCATCTAATTTAGGGTATACAATTTAATTTTGATTAATTAAAGTTATATTACTGGAAAAAAGGTCCATAGCTTTAACATTTTTTGTGTTAAGTGATCAAATATCTTTCCTGAATTTTTACAAAATGCATTATGTTTGGGCCCATAACTTTTTTAAATTAAATAATGCAGACATAATTTCTGGCATGTACATAGGAACTATATAGAGGAATATTTATGGTAAATATGAGGAAGAACAGATGAGTGGTTTTGATATTAGGCAGTCCTGAAGTGTGAAAATAGGTTTTTAATAAAAAATTGAGGTTTTTCCTTAATTTCTCAAAGGAACGAAGTTGCAAAGACCCAGTTTTCGGCTTGGTAGGAGATCTTGGGGACATCTAACATTATGCCGAATTTTGGATTCCTAGGTCTTACGGTTTCAAACCGTGCCACATCTACGGACGGACAGACGGACGGACAGACGGACAATGGACCACGACTAAAGCTCAGATGACTTATAGTCAGCTGAGCTAATAATTACTGTAACTGCTGCTTGTTGTTGTTTTGAATAATGATCGTTAAGCTGTATTTGTTCTCTGAAATGTCAGAAATGAGCATTATAACATGCCTGAATTTTCCTCTCTTATGAGTACTGTTTAAACTTGGCAAGGCACATATAATTTAAAGGTTACATCAAACCCCAACTTCCAGTTGCAGTGGTTTCAGCCATGTTTTAATCTAGCTGCATCTGGCGCCCCCTGTTAGGGACATCCAAATCAGTGCTTATCATTGCTGTAGGTGTCAGCACCTACAATGACCATCATTATAAAAGCCTTCTTTGAGTACCAGTTACAGTGTTCACTATTTTGTCCTGTTTCACGATTATGGTAGTGTGCAATGGAAGAGAATTTATGACAGGCACATACAGTATGCACTATGCACAGGGTCATTTACTCTACATGTCAGAAACTAGGAGCCCACAGGAAGGTTCACAATTTGAGATTTCACTAAAACTTGATGCCTCACTTTCACTTAGTGGTATTCTTTGATTACAGGGTAATATAATACATACATGATATCATTTTTAATAAATTGACCATGTATGCTTTAGCAATTGGTTACTTGTACCTTGTCCTATGTGATATGATGTGATATTCTGAGGTTTTTGTTAGCAGTTATTTTGTAGCACCTTTGTAGTGTACTGGGACCCAAGTTTGCCAAGCCCTGGGATTAAATTTGACAAGATGTACGTGCTACCTTGCATGTGTCTTATTCTTATAGTACTTGAAATGTCTCATTAGAGTAACTTTCAGATACATTTTAGGTAGAGTTAGAAAATTGAGACCATTTATTAGCCTGAGGTCAGCCATTGAGGCTCTATTGGCCAATCTGATTGTACTGAGGCCAATATGAAGGCAATAGGCAAGAAAAGATATGGTTCTCAGGCACTTTCTTACAGAAATCAGTGTGGGTGGGCAATTTTTTTTACCTTTTTTTGTATGTTTCAATGAAAAATATCATATGATCAGGGTAATGCCTGATAATAACAAAATTTTTTTGCTAAACAGCAAAATAGTGAAAGCACTACATAACAAAGGAAATCTATTCATAATTGTATTATTTTATCTTCTTGTAAGATGAAAATCAATATAAAATATACCTTTTTCTTGGCCATGTTAATAAGGTATAATTCAAAATGTTACCCTTGTGTTTAACATAACACAAACCTGAGATTTCCTGGATCTGGACATTTGAGAAGTCACACACAACATCTGGCAGAATGTAGCTGGAGGGGTCACCTATTTCATATACCAGCTGTTCAGAGGCAGTTGCTGTGGAAACAAGCCCACCAGTTTTTGGAGGCTTTGTGAGCACAAACTCTCCATTACTAGCACACTCCACGATAGGAAAGCCAATGTTTTCCCTAGAAATGTGATCAGAAGCATGGATATCATGTACTTCTTTGTACCTTATTTGTAACTTATTTGACATTACATTTTTGAATGGTTTTAACCATGTTCTCCCTATAATAAGGTTCACAACAAGAATATGGTTACCAAATTCACATTCTCTGCAGTTCAGAATGGTTTTAATCGACAATGATTAAATCAAGAGCTGTATATTCACACTATATTAACACACAGCATTCAGATGTAACACTATATCAATTAAATGTAGATCCAGTATGAAATAGCAAGTGATGAAGGAATCTGACTTGGACTTGTGGATCCTGGACTTGGACTTGAACTGGGAGGTAAGGACTCAATAAATCAGGCCGAGTCCATCTTGAGTCCAATAGGAAAAAAAAATCTGTCAATTATTTTAAAGACTTATGTACATGTCCAAACTTCCAACAGATTATTGCAAAATAATAACACAATTTACATACCAAGTTTTGCTCTGCATTGTGAGTTATAAATGTAATTAACCATTATAGTAAAAGCATGTGTAAACTAACTTAAACATCTACATGACAATCTGAAATTTCCATTTTAAAATCGCTGCTTAAGGATATTTGCAGCCTCGGACTTGGACTCAGATTCAAAATGACTCAGTCTTAAGGTGGACTTGGACTCAAACCTCAAGGACTCGGACTCAGGACTTAGACTTGGACTTGAGTGGCCTGGACTTGGACTTGCACTCGAGCTCAGATGGTATGGACTTGACTATATCACTGGAAACAGCATTGGTTGACTGAATGTAGACAGCTGTGAACAGCCAGCGTACCCATCTGCCATAATGTCATTTTGTTGACAATGATATTTTAATATTTAAACTAAGAATATTTCAGTTCTTCCAGAATTCAGAACAAGAAATAAAGAATGGTAAAAGAGTAGTCTAAAGTACTCAGATGTACCCAGTTAATTATGCGATCGATCTACAAATTTGCCATAGAAACGACATGCACCTTAAACTCTTATTAACTTTATATTGGTAAGGCTGAAATTTCAATATATTGCCCTATTGTTTTGTGAAAAAATATTTTCTTGTGTGATTTTTTTTTTAGAAACGATAAGACTGTGCCAAATTTTGCATAAAGATTATTATAATCTGATACTTGTCCTCATTTACTGACCCATTTGCAGTAATGCCTGCAGTCTATCCATTCTTAAAATGAACTCAAGTTTGAAAAGTAATTACTCAGTGCTTTTTTATGGGCCAGTCCCTGTCTTGTGGACAGAGCATAGACTGCTGATGATGAGCAGACAATGTTTTTGAAGAACTGACCTCTCCACAAAGATGAGATTACCAATATGGTAATTTAATATGACTTCTTGTTCATGCATGTTTCCTTTTGCCATTTAGCCCTTTCATAAATATCATGAATTTGAAACTCTCGCAGATATGAACCCAACCACGGCATTTACTGTCAATCATATGCACCACCATCTCACAATCACAGCAGTATGAGACTAGGAACTCACCAGTTGTTCACTCTGTGCCAGTCTGTGAAGATCCCACCAGTAGCTTGAGCCCCACATTCAATCAGATGTCCTGCCAAACTGATAACAAAGAGATATCCATACAGTATATAGTATATACATTGTGTGTATATGTGTACAAATTCTAAATAGAACTATCATCCATGTGAATGGCAATGACTCCTGTAAACGAGTCTTAAAAACAGTGTATCGGGCACGATCACAAGTGTCAACATAATCACAGCACGTGGGGCCATGTGCATCGCGGAGCCATAACACATATCATTAGGAGATGCCTCGACTGACTTGGCCAAAAAAATGTAATACATGTTCCCACTGGGTAAAATCTCATGTGCTGAGGCACACTTTAGGACCTCTGTTCACATGGCCTTGTTATGGTAAACAGACACATGTGGACTGTTTTTACCAACACGCAGAGCCATAACAAGGTGTTGAACAGCCGTGTGGGAGGTATTATGACCGTGTGCTGGGATGGTTTTGCAGGGAAATGTTTGTATAAAGCAAAACTGAACTGATAGTGTGAAAGAATAGGCCTTAATATTGCCCCTGATTGTGTCCTTTTAAGGAATTTAATTACCATTAAAGAAAACTGGGTGATAGATAGTCACTCAAACATGCCTTACTGTCACACTGTTTCACACTAAGTATGAATTAAATCTCTGGTGCAGATAAAAAAAAGGGGTCCCCTTTGTATTTCTCTTGTCTTTAAACCATCTGCCTTTGCTATAATATGATATGCAGTTATATATAGAGGAAATACTGTATACATTTTATTGGTAAATGAGCCTCAGTATATGTCTGGGTTCTTACCTGCCTGAGGCCAACAGGTCCAGCTGCTTAGGGCCCCAGCTGAACTGAAATGATAATTAAAATTTAAATAATTTGGTTTTTTTTTCTAAAGGGACTTAATAATCACAACACCTTGATAGAACAGGCTTCATATATGAGCTAATTTTAAGGACAGCTTGAACACTTTCACAATCACTTTTACATTTTTAAGGACAGGTGTTAGTGTACATGAAGATTTATACGTATATGGTTTTGCAATGTCTCTTCTAAATTTTATGCCTTCTCGATTTTCTTATCACCAGGCATCACTAATGGCATGATCACTTTTTCCAACAAATTTGTTGTTTAAAAGGATTTCAAGGCCTTAAAATTGAAGATACAGGTACACCAAAATATTGATTTACCTTGTGCATAAGTGGTCCCAGCACAAGTGAACTGTCAGCGCACCGCCCCGTGACAACAATGTCAGCGCCAAGGTCTAATGCTCGAGCAATAGGTCCTGCCCTGCAGTGATTTATAAAAATTTGTTTTCAATAACCATGAGCTAAATTACAACACACTCTTTGCTGCAAACTTTTGTCTTTACCTTGTTATCATTTTAGTAATATCACATATCAAATATCAAAACTTCTAGTTTTGGTTTGTTCATCAGCCAGTGGTATAACTGTAATTTTGACATCTGACCTGTAACATTTGTGTTTTCGTGTGTTAGAAAAATGGCAGGCCCTGTGAGGGGTTTTGGGCAAGGGGACGAGAAATGAAAGGGCTCTCCAAACAGCGTCAGCTCAAATCTATCTGCAGCAAGTTTGGTGGCAAGGGGTTGTGTATCGGCAAAGGTTAGAGCGGAATAACACTTTTTTTACCATGCCCAAAATCATCAAATTATAAGAAGATGCATCTATTCCATACAAGCTATCATTATTAAGCTTCTCATTAATAAACAGTAGCAATTAATTTCATTTTGTCATGGAATTAATGGTTTCACATGGATACAACTGGGCTGCATCCAGGCATTGTGGAATCCAGAAGAATTACCTACTCCTCATCATCATCTGCCTAAGAATGGAGCACCAGGATATGCCAGTTACAAACAGATATGCCAACAAAACCAATCGTTTTCATGAGCATGCTTATGGTAGACAGATGTTGTGGGTCCAAAATTATTTGTGGAGGTGTTAATTTTTGTGGATTAATTGTCACTTATATTCACAAATATAAGAGCCTAATGATTTTTCATTTACGTAATTCAATTTCATAAAACTGGATTATCATAGGATTGCTTGATTAAAAACATTAATCCAGAAATTTAATTTCCATTATGTCATCAAATTGCAGGCTGCTATTATTACCCATTTCATGTTTGATAATAAAAACTTGCTTTTTATTTGATGTGACTCAATGTGAAAATCTTTAAATTATTTACCAAACAAGAGGCTTTTGGTGTCAAAACTATAGAAATTTTAACTCATAAAACTTCTTCATCCACAATATATAAATATACATAATTTCACAAAATGAACTTCAAAACTGAAAATATGTTTCATTAGGAGATGGAGGTCTTAAGCAAGGCATTATATATTAATATGATAAAAAAAGCTCAACTGTCAATGAAAGAATATCCTAGATTATGAATCATGCCAATTATTTTTCACTAGAAATTGTGTACACTTGTTTACCCCAGGTAGGCATTCATGCTGTTCACTGTGGGTGGAAATGTAAGTCCAGAATCCATCTCACAAACACCGGCAGCCTCAAGGGCAGATTTCTAAAAACATAAGTATTAAGTAAGGATTGAGATAAGTAAACTTTCTTTTTTAAATGCCAGCTAGCTTTCACTAATCTTTTCCATCAGAAAAAGAAAACCTTTTCTCTTTGGCAATCAAGTAAATTTTCTATAGAAATGCTCAGAGACAAGGTTACTAACTTTTTTTATCTTGTTCAGTATGACTTTTTATCAGTGAAATTCCTAAAATCTAATTTTGGAAATGTAATATTAAGAGATGAATGCAGTTTGATGGTAATACTATCTACCATATTTCTTCTTTTTTAAATCACACTTCCATTTAAAACCGCGCCTAGACATTGCCAAATTCCCAGATGAAATTGCACTAGACCGTCAAATACAAATAACCCCCATTTAAAACTGCACCAAGTTCTCACAACCACAAAGTGATTGGTTTCATTTTCAGATATATTAAACATTAGCAGGGCTTGTTACAGAACAAATTACCATAGTTACCACTTCTTCTATCATTTCTTCTAGCTTTAATAAATCTGTTATAGGACATGGAACTATCCTCTCCTAGCGAGACACAATTACATCGCATGTGTTCCGTTTTATAATATACAATTACGTCATGTGTGTTCCATTTCATAATGGACTTGTCAGCACATTGTGTGCATAAAAACAGTCATAACTAGTTTCTGATGTTTCAAAATCACAAGCAAAGTTTCCCAGAAACTTAACATTATAAATTGGGATTTTATCCAATGTCTGAAAACAGTTTAAAATATCATTCTTCCTTGACACAATGCCTAATGGCATGTATATTATAACTTACATAATTACTATGGTTACCACTAAACTTTGTCACGCAGCTCCTCTGTAGCTTGGTAAAGCTCATTTTTAGTCTTGAACTGTCAGTAATGATACAAACTGTGTCCTAAGGGGGTCATTTCCCATATCTACCAAAAAATCTTGAGAAATATGACCTTTTACATGAAGCAGCACCCTCTATAAGGAACCACTCAAGAACAGCACCCTCTATAAGGAACCACTCAAGAACAGGTGATACACTAATACATGTATCATGAGAGATATTGGTTTAGCACCTGTGGCATGAGGTCATCCCCAGTCACAGCGGCCACGTTCAGCTCAACACCAGCCTTTGATGCTGCCTGCTGCAGGGCTGCCACACAGGCAGGCAGGTTGACTCCTCCAGCGTTACTGATCACCTTTATACCTGAAATCAGTACATGTATAGGTGTGGTACTGAATTAGTTTTTTCCTGGCTTCCTGGCCTAAATCACTTAATCTTACTATAATTTGCAGATGACAGCATGGTCTTCACCATGGTGTTCTTCCAGTTTCTACTTGTATGATATGGGTCTAATGGCCACCAAACTCTCTACATAGGAATATTCCCATCTTGAGACTGTCATCCAAGAATTTTCCTGTTTATTTCCATGCCCACATCAAACCAGGACCTTGCAAAAATTCTGAAACCACTTGTGGAGTCCACCATTTTGTATACAGATTAAAACCCAAATGTCATAAGTCACAAGTCATAATTGAAGGCAAACGGCTGTGTTTTTTTAATCTGCATCCTGTCCTCCTGTCTAGATTTTTTTATAGATCTACTTTGGGCTGCAGGAGAGGGATGGATAGCTGTGATTAAAGAAAAATAATTAGTGCAGTTGGCTTATCAAACCTGACCACACTCAGCTAAAGGGTAAATGGGCAGCTGTTAATTACAAATGTATCAGTTCTATCACAGCATATTCACAGCTCATTCACTTTCCATCTTGTGACATTTATGAATGCAGATTTACATACTTTATAATACAATGGTATAAACTAATATGTGAACATACCCAATAAACATATGAAAGTTAACTCCAATTCTGTCTCCTTGAAATTTCTTTAGCATCCTACTGCCACACATGGGTTCCGGTACTGCAATTTTTTCCTTTAACAATCCCTACTATTCTAGCCCTACCTAGGACAACCAGGCAACCTTCTATGAATCACAGGTTCACAGAACATGATCAAGTTAAACCTGAGAATGATTATTACAAAGAATGTCGTCCACAGGCAAATTTTACCTGCCAAATTCTAGTTTAAAAAGTAGCCAGTTCCTAGTGAAACCACCATTATATGTTTTGTCACTTTTGTGTTTGAGGATGTGTTACAATTTTTGCTGAGTGTCCTGTTGAAAGGATTACTATAATAAAATCATGAATTACCTTTCTTCTTTATTGCCTTCAGGTATGGACCAACTGCAACCTGAACAAAATCTGGAGCATAGCCCATGTCCTAAAAGGCATCAGAAGAATAAACTTTAAATCATCTGTGACACATGAAAAGTGACTAAATTGTCTGTGATATTAAACAGCACAGTACATTAATTTCCATATAATTCTTGAGTACACATAGCTGAACAAACAATTTGAAAGGACAAAGAGTAAATAAAGACTGACAACCTGGAACTGCATCTTGTTAAATTTCTCAGAAATAAAAATTAATTAATTGCATGTTACACAGTGCTGATATCACAAACAGCTATTGATGATTTTTACAATGTGGTAATCCATATATACATAATATATGGTGTTCTCTTTAGTTGTTGAACAGTAACCTTCATCAAAATGACTGACAATTACTTAAACCAATCAGTACTACTAAAGATATTTTGAAAACTCATTTTCAATACATATATCTTATATTTTTTTTTAATTTTGAAAAAGCTTCAATATTTGAACAATTTTTACTGATTAAACCACTCCATGAAATATCACTAAATTTTTTGTTTAAATAATAGTTATAAATCAGTTTTGCAAACACCTATATATGTGAAACTGAAGCATCGACCTTAAAAGTAACATATATAAAAGAGCTTTAATACCGGCACTTTATTTTTAGCTGCTGTCATCAAGGACATGGTGATCTCTGACAGGTAGTCCATCACTAAGTAATCCAGGTGTCCATGATGGATCAGCTGTGGAGCTGAAAAAGAAACAAGAAAACATTAACAACTAGAAATCTGTATTCTAAGGAATGCAAGCATCCACAATGGGGGAGGGGGAATAAACCCCTGTTTGCATACCCTTATTCGGCCAACATTCCCAGGTTAATTCCTGCATAAGTGACTGAACATTTGTGAATATTCCTTGATGATATCCCTGAAACCAGATCATGTGCTTGACCCCAACCAAAATCTGATTCTTCCTTGGCCCATTGCTAAATGCCCTGAAAGTTTTATGAGATTCTGTTCATGATAGCATGAGTTTCAGTTGTGAACAACACACAAGACCACACACATATGGGGATGAGCACATACCCTCTTAGTGGAAACAACCATGCCTTCATTTGATTCATGCAAGTTTATGACCAGTTGTGCTTCTTATGGATTTAATATCTCAACCAAAAAAATCCATTTTTTTTAAAATAAAATTACAATTATGTACTTGTTAGATATTAAATTTTCCTCAAACCATGCTTTTACTTTTTTTATACTAAGTGCTTTCCCTATTATACTCATTTAAATATAATGAGGCATGAAATGCTATATTCAGAAATGTTGTGAAATAACATTCCATATACGACCAAAATTTTTCAGTGACATGCAACATGTATACATGACTTAAATGTTCCCATATATCTTTGTTCATTTATTTCCTTCATACTTGAATGAGGTTAAGGAAGAATAAGAAACCATTGCAGAATAGCCGAGACAAGAGCATTTCTCTCAGATGACTCAAGTTTCTTAATAAATGTATGCAGACTACAAAACAACCATGTGAAAGATGGTAAGGAAAAAAAAGTATTTAGTCTATTTACATATGACAAGTTATTCAAAATAAAGTATTTATTTAGTATGTATATTATAGAAGTGTGAAGGGGTACAAGGTACATCTCTCTGAAGGGTTTGTATGCTTTATTTCAATAAAGACAATATAAACCATAAATAATAATATTAAATCAGTAGTTTTTTTTTTTTTAAATATGGAAGTATATTAAAAGAAAGAAGAAACCATTTAAAATTGGGCAGAACTATAGAAACCGGGCTTCAGCCTACCACCGGTACAACGGTTGTCGCATAATAAATTGTTTCCTGGAAAAGGCCGATACATATCATTTTCCTCAGAATTCCCGTATTTAATTTTGCTCATAGCTGGAGTTTATTATATTAGAGGAGGAGGGGTCCGGGGAACCTGGGTACCCCGTCTGAACGGGGGTGTGGGGGCGGAGCCCCCACCTAATGCTTTATTTTCCTGTTAAATAGTAAATGGTTTCCCATTTTCGCGACAGATGCCTCTTCAATTGCACATATAAATGAACAAAACTTGCTCCTGCTGGTATCTCATCTTCACGGCTCACTTTGTAGCGTGTAGGGCTCCTAGTCTACAGATCGTAGGTTCGATTCCCAATTCAGGGAAACTTCTGATGCTTAGTAGTTGATTATGTTAGAAGAGTTATGTGTAGGGCCATCTACAGGGAAAAGTATGAGTTAAAATAAGGAATGAGAGGAGACAATTTTATTTATATGTTCCTCAATAGAAGCGAAGCCAGCGTTCTATAGTGGCTCCTAAAATTGTGTATGTTCCACAAACAGGCTTTTAAAAATTAAAGGCACTTAAATTTGTATGTGAATAATCATACATAGTTCACTTTCCATTATTAATATTCATTATTTCATGTTAATTAAACTGACACACTCTTATTAGTTTTATTCACAGTTATCTTAATTCTCATCATTCAAGGATGTGAGCATGCCTTTGAGTTTGAGCACATCCAGTTGAAACCACAACAGCCAGACTACTGCCAACTACTGCCTCAGCGCAGCGGATCATGGGTTTTAATTACGTAATGCATAAACAGAACAGCTGGCAACTGTCATGCATGTCATTGTGTATGGCAAGCGAACTGGTCACAGTCCATAGTTCACACACCTGCAACGGCAGTGTCACCCCAGAAACCTGATGCACACCCTATTCTTATAGTATCACCACTGAGACCGTATTGTGAAGCATGGCGTCGAGCCGCATAAATCCACCGTACGTCTCTGTGTAATAATTTAGAGGCACGATAAACTTTGGCAGCCAGGTTCGCACACTTTGACATGGGCGCCGCCATTTTTAAAAATCCCTCTTGTTTACATCCGCATGCGCGACAACAAGTTCCGGGTCTGTGCGCGTGCGCGTTTGTTCACATGACCCTGTATATTTTCACTCTGACATGGTGTGATCTGGCCAGGAATTCGCCAAATTTTCCCCGCATTTATGATGTAGACAGTAATCCTAGTATGACTCACGCTATTTCAAGGTAGGATAAGGTATAATCTACCAGGATAAGTACGCAATCGACATAAAAATGGATGGCATAGCAGCCGAAACTGTCTATGGGACTCATGAGGACTCCCATGTTATGTCAGAACGGGTCCAGAGTCTGGCAGGAACGATTTACAGTGAGTTCGAACGGATGATAAAACGTTATGATGAGGATGTAGTGAAGGAGTTAATGCCTTTAGTGGTCAATGTTTTAGAAAGTTTGGATGGGGCATACAACGACAAGCAGGAAAATGATGTTGAATTGGAACTTCTGCGAGATGACAACGAACAGTTGTTGACGCAGTATGAGAGGGAAAAACAGCTGAGGAAAGCGTCAGAACAGGTAAGCAGTCTAGACGCAAAGGAGTCCTGTGAACGGTGTTTATCCAGTTTTCACAAGAAGACCCTTAGTTAAAAACATATTAATTTTATTTGTACATATTAACGGTTGTTTGGCCACCCGCAGTTTGCGGTAAGGTCCGGAGTGAATTGAAAGCCACGCCTACATTTTGACAGCTGTCATCTTGAAAGGAAAGGGGGGGGGGGGGGGGCTCTTTCATCATTAGGTTGAGAAGAGCTTCACTTTGGCATATTTCCAAGCGTAAACACTGTCATCAGCTGGTCAGTACAAGGCGTGTGTGTGTGTGTGTGTGTGTAAGAAGCTGAGATACCCCATATGGTTATGTGTTCATGTGAAAGGAAATAAATAGTGCATATTTATGTGTGAATTGAGCAAAAGCAAATTTGGTTGATGTGAAATGTTTATGTCCAGTCATACAGCTGATTAGGCTTATTTACTTTGTATTTTTTCTTTATAATTTGACAAATTTTAGTATAAATTTTTTACCTTTTTAGTAGTAATACAAATAGTGTTGAACAAAGTTCTGTCTTTGCCTCAAATTGTTAGTTGTGTCACTGTATTTCTAATAAAATTTTAAAGATAAGTGTGAACTATTAACACATGCAGAATATTCCAACAATGTTATTAACTTTTAATTTATTTCCAGGCCCAGAGCTCTGTTCATACAATTGTCAAATAATTTAATATTGGGATATCCAAATCAGGTACTGCCAGTGGCAGCGATGTTTTACTCAGATATTGGTTGAATAACCACTAAAAAGTTATTTTAAGTTTTATTTTTTGTATTTATGCTCATGTAAAACTACCTGAGTTTGTTTTATTTCTTTTGAGAAAAAAAAAAAAAAAAACACTTGGAATGATAGTTTGTTCTTCTTACATATAATTTTACTTTTATAAGCATATTTTAATGATAAGATTGTATATATTTATATATTCAAAAAAAAAAAGAAAAAAAAAAAAAAAAAATATATTAATATATATTCAAAGACATTGTCATTAAAATATTTAACAAAAGGGTTAATTGTACTCATACAGGTATGTTAATTAGCAAGGTAATCATTGAATTTACAGTACAGGTAATATATTTCTATAACAATTGGACTGGTATTTTATTTCATAATGGACCACCTTGGTCTTAATGCTCACTCCTGGTCTGGTTTGAAACCTAAATCAAAGCTGAATAATGACATTACTGTTTTTGTGTTTGTGCGCTCTACTTGAAGCAAGAAACTACAGTCTCATGACATTTACCCTTTTTGTTCACTTTATAATAGCTATACAATTTGAATGAATGACTTGAATATTTTATATCTATAGCCATATGGGAAATTATATGAATGTTTAATCTTGATGTTTTCTCTTGCAGTATTTTGTTGATGTACCCTGGTAGTTTTTTTTGTCTTCATCTAAAGTTTATTTGACTTTGCTGCAACATGTATTTAAGTAATTTCATCAGTCCTTCTTCTCTTTGTCATATAAACCAGCAATGATGAATAAACAGAGATGAACACACAAGTATTTGCATATTATATCATAGACATATATATATATATAATAATATATATATACTCTGACATATATATATATATATATATATATATATAAATATATATATAATAATAACAGTAATAATAACATGTATATACTACACTTAGTATACATACACCAAAACCACCACTGTATACCATTATATGGTTTTTCATCGGGTATACCAGTGATATAATTAATTAAGATCCTGCCCATAGTTCTATAACACTGGGGGATTATATGATGATAGTGTGTCGTATGAATGAAGTTTTGTTAGTTATTACTTTGGTTTTCCACAGTGTTTCTAAATTTAAAAAAAATGCCAGTAAGACCAAGAAGGTTTAATACCAGTATGGAAGGAGAAAGCACTACCCAGTTCAAGGCAGGTGTGATGTTACTCACAAAATCTGATAAGAAACCTCTCAACTAGGTGTGTAACCAGACTCAATTGGGTGCTGGCACTGGGGAACTGGTAGCCTAGAGCTTCTTCATGCTCACCACTGGGTAAGCATAGTGCCACCTTCTGTTTCTGTCAGAAACTGAAGCATGTCTATAAGGCAAAATAGCAACAGATCTTTCCTTGTTGTTACACAGCAACTGAGTAGTTTCTAGTATTAATTTTCTGCCATCAATAGTGTGCATGCTTACATCAGTATTTTGTTACATACTAACTAAATACCCCAGGTAAATTTCAATAACACTTAGATTCTGATGTATAGTTGACAAACAGTATCAAGGGATGCAATGGACCACCACCCCCCTGTGTTCATAGAATTCATGTGATGTTTTTCAATTCTTTCATAAAAGGACAAACAAAATTTATACAATACACTTTGTTCCCTGTGTCACTTCAGAAATTATTAGAGGTTGAAGATGCCAGAGAAGAGGAGAAAAAAGATTTAGGTGGAAAGGTAGAAAGCCTTGAGTCCATCCTGAGAATGCTGGAGCTCAAAAGCAAGAATGCTCAAGATCACAGTAAGTTCTGTACAGGTTCATGCATTCATGTGTACATATGTATTCTACTCAGCTGGTACATTTGTGTGTGGAATCCAGCACAGGTATTTTGTTCTGCCTGGTCTGCGCACTTGTAACAAAAAACACCAGCTAGCCATGACATATTCTTAGCAAAAAATTTACTACTTTTTTAGTCATAAATCATTTCCATACAGACTTCAGACCTGTTCTTTTTACTAATTAATCTGCCAGGTATACCTTATGGGTCTCCCCCATTTGATCAGATGTAGACCATTTTTGTTTTATTTACATACCATAGGGTGTCTGAATGTTTTGTTAAGGTGAAATTTGTTTTTCTTTATAACCTTTTGATATCACTTACAAGATGGCCAGGAATAGTGAAATAATGTGTATAGCTTGGAAAATACGATTTGTAATTAAAAAATGTGGAACAGCATCAGTTTACCCAGTATCTGGAAGTGGTAATAAAAAGTTTCACTGATTTTCACATAGGTATATACCTTGTCTGTGTGTTCCAACAATTTCTAAACATTAGGAGATAGGACATTTATTTATCGCTCACTTGTGTGGATAACAGGAGTAAACTCATTCATGTCATGGCACTTGTAACACTATATGAAACCCTGGCCCCTGTCTCTTCACATTAAACAGACAGCTAGTGGATTTATGATACCCCATAATTATCACATCAACGTACAGTCAAGCTTCAGTGAATGTCCACATTATAGTTTATTGAGAAGTTTTTGAGTATTGGGCTCATATCTGCTCACAGACTAATACATAGTCTAAATATGACCATGAGGAACTCTGGTATGTCACCAGATGGCATCACAGTCAATCCTGTACTGGTGTAGCTGACATACCTGTTATTTTGAACAGTTATGCTTTGCCAGTTCCATGGTTCAACTCTTAAATATGTTTTAGAGTTCATATAGATTAGGGTAAAAAGTAAAAACTAAATTTCATGTTTTTCATGAACGATATGATCTGAAAGTTTGCAACATTCTATCAGTTAGAAGTTCTAACAAAACCTTCTAAGAGCCTTGCATGTTGAAGTACGCTAGTAGAGATTTGAATTTCATGGTTTTATTGCAACTACTGAATTAATGATGTTTCTGAAAACATTAATACCTCTTATTGAAAGATATTTTCTCTCATATCTTTATTTAACCTCAGTGATTAGTTCGTAGAAAGAAGGAAACAAAGGGAGAATTAAGCATCCTCAAAGGTAGATCAGTAATGCATCACCCTGCTAGGGATATTATCAATTGATAAACACATCCATTGCAAGAGAGTTTGTAATTATATTGACTGTGTATGTCAGCCACCTGAACATCTTTTTTTTTTTTTTTTTATAAATATTTTTTTTGTCGGAGGTAACCGCCTCCATTTTTTTAATGCTGCCTTAACTAAGTATATGTACATCTGCAGATTTCCATTCCGGTTTCGGACTACGTGACAGGGCAGTAACACACGCTTCCTCTCATTTTATATCCTGGCGTTAACCAGGCCCGGTGACTACTGCACCTGCGGGCCCAGGGTTGGTAATCATACCACCGAGGACCCCCGAAAGGCGCACTCGTTTGTGAGTGAAACACGGCCGTTGGGCACGACCTTCCCATTAAGCCTGCAGAGCGCTCACCCTGGGTGGGGGCCGACCGTGAAAAACCTCACCGCCTCGGCTGAGATTCGAACTCACGATCTCCCGGCTTTGAGTCCTGCGCTCTACCCCTGAGCCACAGAAGCCGGTCAATTATATTGACTGTGTATGTCAGCCACCTGAACATCTTTGACATTTTGGGTTTATATGGATTGTGAATGTTAGTCATGAATCTGTTTATCTGTGACAAAGTGAATGGATGGTCCTCACCCTAGCCCTCATTCATATAATCTGAATGTTTGGTTTGCTAACATAGAATACATTTGTATTACTTATTTTTAACTTATCAGAAATGATAATATGTCTGGGCTACATTCTGATTTGTCCATTTATCTGCTTCTTGTTAGGCTTGAATTTATGATTATAATTAGTTGTTGTGTTTGCGGGAAAGACCACAATGAATCTCATAACTGAAATATATATTATTTTATCGTAAAATTCTTTTTGAAAAGTATAGAATAAAAGGGCTGAATAATTTTTGAGCTGTCCTACTGTTGAAATTCACCAATAGCTTTTGTTGGCATTCTATGGGTAGTCATGGAACACATTTACTCTTTATGATGATTTGGTGGAAAACTCCAGATTAGTCCATTTAATATTTGAGGCTTGTTGTAGGTAGAATAAATTGTTAGATGGATGACATATATAAGAGGTTAAGTATCATATGAAGTTTTCAGTCCCAAGTTTTCAAATAAGGATATTCCTAACTTGTATCAACTCATGAACAGCTTACATTCAAGAGAAAAATCCTGATTTCATGAAAACCAAAAATTTATAAAATCTCTTATCAACATTTTCAACTTTTATATATTTATATTTTTATTACATATATTAATTTATAAAATTAAATTTTTTACACAACTTGGTTTATTATTTTCATTTCTTAACCTTATGGAATATAATGTTTACACCAAAAGCCCCTTCTAGTCTGCCATGGAATCTCAATAAGAAACTGGTCCAAACCAGATCCCGATCAGGTATCTGGCTGGACTGAATCCCCAACGGAATTTGGTCTGGACCAATAGGCAATTGGTCAAGCCCAGATCACGATCAGGATTTGGTCCGGCCTAAACCCTGTCCGGGGTCTGGTCTGGACAAGGGCTGGATCGGGATCTGGGCCTTGACATATATATATATATATATCCATCTTGGATACCTCTTTCTGGAACACAAGACTGGTGGTGCCATCTGCAGTGGTTTTTGCATGGTGTCCATCCATACGTTTGCTTTGGGTGAAAATTTGCTAATATCTCAGGAGTGGTTCAATGTATTGGTCTGAAATTCGGCATGTCCGGCATGTCCATCCATCTTGGACACTTATCTCATAGACCAGACAGGGGCACCACCTGCCTTCCCGTTTTTTGTAGAATTAATAAATTTATGCCCTTTTCTCAGGAGTGGTTTGTCATATTGGGCTGGAATTGTGCATGTCCATTGATCTCGGATACCTCCGTCTGTTACTAAAGACTGTTGGTGCCATCTGCAACTGTTCTTGAGAGGCATTCATCCATGCATTGGCTTTGGGTGAAAATATTGCTCATATCTAATGAGTGGTTAGATTTATTGGTCTGAAATTTGGCATGTAAATCCATCTTGGAGAGTTTTTTCATAGACCAGAAAGGTAAGACCAACTACCTTCTTGTTTTTATAGAATACATGGATGCCCTTTCCTCAGAAGTGGTGTGCTGTATTGGCCTGAAATTGTGCATGTTCACAGATCTTAGATACCTCTGTCTCGTATTTAAGACTGGTGGCGCCATCTGCAATTGTTTTTGCATGGTGTCCATCTGTCTGCTTGCTTTGGGTAAAAATCGCTCATATCTCAGGAATGGATGGATGTATCAGCCTGAAATTTTACATATTTATTTGTCTTGGAAAGCTTTGTCGTACTACTTGTAGACCAGACAGTTTGCCCCACCTGTTGTTCCAGTTTTATACAACACATTGATGCACTTTTTTTCAGTTGTTGATTGATATATCCATCTATAGATCTGCTTTTGTAGACAAGTGCACATATAAATGAGCAGTTTAATTTGCATCACTGTTGCCACAAGTTTGGAGTCATGTCATGTCAGGAACATTCAGTGCCTTACTTTATCCATGCCTCTGTGATTTTGTGGATACACGTACCGTAAAATCTCCACTTAAAACCGCACGTCCGATAAAAACCGCACCCAGACTTTGCCGAAATCCTAGGTGAGACACAGTGAGGGGCTCAAATACTAAGAACCCCCCTTTAAAACCGCACCAACTTTCGCTACGGAATGATTTAACATAAGACACAATCAAGCTATCCTCTAGAAATCAACACGCGTAGGTTGAGACACGGCCATTCCTGTCCACTATAAAAATCCTTGGGCATTTTATTTAAACACATCAAACACTTTTTTGCAGGGTCACTCATGCATGGAGTTTGGGAAGACTCAAGGGCCGGTGAACCTCTGCGTGTTTATACAGACTTTATATGCCGTGCCGTATTCTTGATTTCCCATTATATTTTGGAAAAAAATATTCTGCTGATCAGTTTCAAGTCACTGTATATTTTATTTCTAAAGTTAATATTTTGAAATCTTAATCTATGATGAAAATTCTATTTTCTTGAATTACTCGGAAGATTCTAATCATTTTCATACCGGTTACTTCGGTATTATCATCGTCACATCATACGTTGACATCGCTCCATGTCAAAGTTTGTTGATGCGTTTGAAAACATCGCTGGTCAACTTAACTTAATATAAAAAATAACTGAATTTACCTTGTCGAGATGTGCACGTATAGGAGGTATAGGAAACATGACACGTGAAAACGAGTGATTTTAAAGTAAAATTAAAGTGGCCAGTCGAGGTAAGCAAGTTTTTTTTCCTGAAGCAAGTTTCCGTGCGGGGAGCCATCTTGTCAAGGCAGCGTTCCCGCAAGGCACACTGGGACGGAATAGGTGGCTGTTCTGTTTACCACCCACCGCGTACAGCCGTTAAAAATATTCTTAGCAGAATACCGGGGTGTTTCAGCACATGGCGGCACTCAAACTTCGTTTTAAAACGATCGTCCGCCATTGTGTGACTCTTTACGATGTCAGCTTTTTATTCATTTTATGCTTTAAACAAATAATCGTTGCTAAATAATGCCGCAAATGGGTTTAATGTAGACATTTATTTCAATTTTGCTTGACCATGCCAAACGAAGTGGGCCGCTATGTGTTACAGCGGGGGTGTTATAAACGTATTATTTGGTGACAATTACCAAGATTTTTATAACAAGTTATATGTCGCACGAAAGATAATCAGCAATATTTAATTTACAAATAACAAATAATCGTAAATAATACGTTTACACACGGCTCCCATGCATGCGAGACTGCTGCTATAAGGGCGGCCTTTGAAAGTCGCCATATGATCGCCCAATCGCGGGCCCAAAACGATGTATGTCAGGAAGATAATCAGGAAACCCTTCTAGTATAAACCGCACAGTGCTTTCAGGAAAAAAACATGATTTAAAGATTTTGAATTTCTTGATTAAACCGCGGTTTTAAGTGGAGATTTTACGGTAGTCACTTGTCAACCACCCTGTTCTAGTTAGATAACCGTTCCCATATTCAGACATAAATGATTTCCAGAATGAAAGATTAAAAAAAATACTCATGGAATATTGCTGTAAAATCAGTATAATCATTTATTTTGTTTTATTAAACAACAGTGTTAAGTTTGCATTGTCCATAGCCAAACCCCAAAAAATTAATCACTCCACTCTTGGCTCATGGCTAACCATTCCACCAAGTTTCATTGGACCTCACCCAGAATTTTGGAAATATTGTTTTGATAAACATACAGAAACATATTTGATAATTTACTAGTCTGTGGCCATAAGTGAGAGTTGGAACAAAACAAGCTAAAGATCCATATACCTACGAACAGCTGATGAAGTTTTGGCGAATCAGTTTAATTTGGGGACAGATTTGGTTGGTATCTTGTGTTGGGGGAGGTATGTGCTCTCTTGGTGCATTTTGGTTTATTGTAGTTTTCACTGCAGCCAGCGTGGCACATTTCTTTGAATGGCAGGTCTTGAATGATTTACACAGGGGGGGTTTACAACAGTTAGGTGGTGGGACTACACAAGCTTCAGGTCTTGTGGATTCGTTTTCAGTGACTCTATCCAGCTCGGGGCAGGTGGCAGTTAATTGTGTGTCACGATCAGCTGAAGGCTTTTCTTTCTGACATGGCAGGAGCCAGCATCATTGCTCTGCAGGTTCTGTTTCCATGGAAACAGTCTCTTTGACAGGTAATTTACAGAAGATCATCAGCTATGGCAGATATTTGAGGCTCAATTGACATGTTTTTGTTCCTTGATAAACAAGGTAGACAACTTATTATGTGATTAATCAGCCAGAGATCTGAATGCCTTGATTGTCTGGTTGGATTGTTCACACACATTTTGAGATTCATGAATCAAATTTTTCAGCTTATGAAGGGAAATCAGAGTGACAGCTATCTTAATAAATCTGTTTTCCTCATTTTTGGCTGGATAATGGCCAAATTCCTATTCTCTGTAATAATTAGTTGGTTGTGATGTCTTCCAGGGTCAACCTTGAATTTTGGAGAAAAAAAGGGGGGCCCGGAATAATCGTTGATGTTGTTAGGGTGCCTGGCATTGAAACTTGAAACTAGCTTTGAAATATTGATCTAGACAGAGCAGATAATATAATCTTGTTTTCTTTTCTGTGTATATAAAGGCAGGATGTGCGTTGTTAAATATTAAACAGTGGCAGGCCAATGTACAGCACAAGAGCACACCATTCTTGGATTACCTTGCAGCATCTGTTGTCTTTAGCTTTGATTAAAATGTGATAAGATATACTCATAATCTTAATCATGTTTTTAATGGGGAAATGATGAAATGAGATTAATGTTAATTGTATATTTTGGGAGCTAGCAGTTTTCACACAAGACCTATGTTATACTTGTTGACATTTTCTAAATGTCAAGGTTTGCATAATTTCAAGACATAGGAAACATGCCAAGGATGTGTGCCCCCTTTTGTCTGGTAATAATTAAAGCCAGCATACATAAAAAGGTAATGAGTGCAGCACTTGTTCATAGCAAAGTGATTTACTTGTGTAGATGTGTCCTATATGGTTTTCAAGATTAATTAATAAAGCATCTGATATGGGTATGCAAACCCTGTGTGGAAGATAAGTGTTCAAAGTTGGTCACTTGGAATGTTATTTAAACACCTATGTTATTCCTCTGGACTTTTTCATTGAAAATATTTTGAAAAACATCCCTTGACATCGTGATATTGCTGACACCTTTCTGGGAAACGGCATGTAAAATGACGTCTGTGATGTCTAAACTCGCACTCCAAAGATAGCTGCCATATGGGCACATGCTACGTCTTGGTGTAAACAGATGTGTAATAAAACCCCATAAAACACTCTTCCCTGGCTTATTTACGTTGGGATTTATATCAAATTTTAATCGCTTGGATATTTTCTCAATACTAGCCTATATGATCCGTGATACTGTTCTTCAGATATCTTGCACAAACACTAAGAAATGAGTAATAACAATAACCCTTGCTTCAAGCAGGGTTTATAAGAATTTTAAATGTGATTCAAATAAGTGTTCAAAGTCTTTGTTGTCTGTGATGTCTAAACTCCCACTCCAAAGATAGCTGCCATATGGGCACATGCTACGTCTTGGTGTAAACAGATGTGTAATAAAACCCCATAAAACACTCTTCCCTGGCTTATTTACGCTGGGATTTATATCAAATTTTAATCACTTGGATATTTTCTCAATATTAGCCTATATGATCCGTGATACTGTTCTTCAGATTTCTTGCACACACACTAAGAACTGAGTTATGACAATACCCTCGCTTCAAGCAGGGTTTATAAGAATTTTAAATGTGATTCAAATAAGATCAGACTTGTTGACATGAGACTGCAGATCATTATATGTAAACATGAACACACACAAAAAAATACACTCCTTTTGTAGTTGATGGCTGAGTCAGGAAAGCCCCGGGGCCTGAAAACACTGACTGAAAAGATTTCTTCTTCGTTTCTAGATTAGAAAGCAGTATCCATTTGAGTGTTTCTGTATGGACTCTGTTTTAGGCATCTAGAGGGAATTTCCGTCAATTCTGTTTCTGACTTGTTGAGTCACAGGTCACTGATCTTGCTTGAACCTTTTATATTTGGTAGGCCTGGTTACAGCACATGATGAGCAGCACTTATCAGGTTAACAGTTTGTTTAATTTTTTGACAATGTGTTATTATACCTCAACCAGGACGTGAGGTATTGTATTTTCCCCAGGTTGATTTGTTTGTCTGTTAGAATTTTTATGCAAACATTTTATGAATCAGTTTTGATGAAATTTTGTCAAGAGTTTGTATAACACCTAAGGAACAATTCAATTAAATTTTGTAGGTATTCAGGATCACCATGTTTTTAATTCAAGAGTTGTTATACCAATTATGAAATATGACTTTTCTTTGTCCTGATTGAGGGCCATGGCTGTTCATAGGTTTAAGGGGAAACTTTGTTTTTGAGGCGCTTTGTGCTGGCGTTGAATCATGACAGACCATGAGTACACAACACTGGTTGATATATATTTGTATCCCGCCAAGATATCCATATGATTTTTTATGGATTCCTAGAAAACCTATTTTTTTTGGCTTTGGAAAATTCTCCTAAAATTTGTTTGCTCAAGTCAGAATAGCTTGCTCAAGAAATCCACCCCCTGTGTTCTTGGTTAATATCTCCCTAACCATCCAGTAGTTCTCATTACTTGTTTTCACTTTCAATCATCCTAAACTGCAGATGTGCATTTTGTCTGTTTTCTGATGTCATATTTAATTTTGTTTCATATAATATTTAATATTGTTCTGAAGTAACAAGCCTATTGTTCAATATCTGGCATATTGACAAAAGCATTGTTTGCACCAGACAAAGTAATAATAATAGCAACTGAAATATTATCAGATTTCATTAAAGTGGAGAAGATAGACATGTCAAACAAAAAAATGACAGTTAAGAAAGTGGCAACAGTTGTTTATGCATTATTACAGCTGTAAGGCCAAATAAATAAAAGGTATGGTTCTCAGGCACTGCCCGCGTCAATTTTAAACCCCCGCTTCAAAAATTTTTATTATGATTTTCAATAGAGACTTACCAATTTTGAGCTCTAGCTGCTCGAACATTTCTTTCAAGAAGATAAAATCATACAATTTTGATAAAGTTTTTTTGTTATGTACTGCTTTTACTTGTTAAGCAAATTAAATATGTTATTATCATATTTTTCCCTTATCATTTGACATTTTTATCGAAACTTAAAAAAAAATGAAAATTAAAAAACGCCCGCCCACATTAATTTCTGAAAAAAAAGTGCTTGCGAACCAAACCTTATTTTTTTTTGGCCTAATGACACACTGGTGCTCCTGTACATTGTGTTACAAAGTTAGGTATCGTATCCATATTGTCATATATGTCAGTGAATTGACATGGTGATCTTTGATCATCTGATGGAAAGCAACTTCCTACATGATGTAAGGTATATCAGATGAAACATCATTGGTGAGAAACAAATCGAATGACATCTGATTAGCTTATTAGTTCATTTTGGAAGTAAAATTTATTTATGTTTGGAAGTAAATTATATGAAAAGTAACTTATGTATCTGTGAACAAGAGGAATTGTTAGATGGGAATATATATGTATTGTTATATAACACTGCAATTATTGCATATTTTTGGTTTACACAATGATAGGCCTTCACAAACTATGAGACTTGTTTATTCCCAGTACTACCGAGATCTAGCAATATTCTCAGAATTGGTTGCCATGGTGTCACCATCTTTAATTTATCTGTATAGCTCACCAAACAGTTTCTGTCTCATAAGTCTTCAGCAATTTGATGTGTCAGTAAAATACAAAACATTAGGCAGCCAGCAATTTTGATAGGTCATAGATAGTTAACAAAACAGTTTCTTGTCATACCTCATTAGGTTTCAGCAATTTAATATGTAAGTGTAAAATAAAAATATGCAGCCAGCAAACGGTTAAGATAATAGATCATTCTGGGATCTGTTTAGTAAGATGCTTCTTCAGGCTTCAGCTGTTAAAATGTTTTGTGTCTAGAGCTGTAAAATATGAGTTGGCCGTGGTGTGGTGTGATAGGATTGCTTGGCCCATTTCACTTAACCCTAACCACATAGTTGTTTTCCATAGTGTTCCTAATGTTATGCATACTTGGGCTTGTTACACAATGAAACCTGTGTACATGAAACCAACCTTGGAACTGGTTAAAAGTGGTCTTATTAGACATGTCAATTATAACCAGTGTGAATGTACTTTGTTCAGTAAGGGTGGTCTTAATAGACAGGTGGTCTTATTAGATAGGTAGTCTTTCAGACAGGTTTCACTGTCCTTGGAGAGAGGGGATATTATGATCCCATCCCCTAAAAGTAAAACACACACAAGGAAAGGTTGGGGCTAGGGAGGAAATGAGGGCTGAAGCCCCTACATACAAAATATGTTTTAATTTATTACTGGGGGGGGGGGGGGAGTGAGGGCTGAAGCCCCCACATACCAAACATGGTAAAGTTTATTACTGTTTCTTTCATAATACCCATTCTTGCACTGGGACAGGTTTGCATGACTTCGGCCAGGTTCATCCCGGATTGGTTTTACCATTGGTGAAGTTCAACCACTGTATACACTGGTGTAGATTATGACAGACAACCTTGTAAGTCTGTAATAGGCCCTTTCTGAAATTCCCAAATAATGTCTAATTCCTGAGGATATATTTAAAAATATGGAAATGATGACACCCCCCCCCCATAGCATACACTAGCCATCATTCACAACACTTCAGAACCAAAACTGACATTCCTGAGACAATTTTTCCCCACCATATAAACATTTCATTGCTTTTGTGTTTGTGGAATGGGTGGGTTTGGGGGGGGGGGGGGGGGGCAGGTGCAAGATTTGAGTGAGGCAGAGCCTCCCTGATACTGTTCCTTAAATTACTTAGGACTAATAGTCCCATTACATCAAACCAAACTGCCACATGCAAAATAAAACAAGGGAATCCCACGAATCTAGCAGTGTAAAATAAAAATTAGGCAGCCAGGAAATCTTAAGGGGACAGGGAAGGAGTGTGATGAGGAACTGGGGCATGATAAGAAGACAGACTTCCCCGAGAGACAGGCAGACACCAAGAGCTTTACGTGCCGGCTGAGGGGTGGCTAGTGCTGCTCTGTAATTGACTGTAAATAATACAGACATAGGAAACGGTGCTGGCTTTAGATGATAATAATAGAACTGAAATGAATAGTTCATGTGACCTATGTGACATTTTGTTGGACTTTTTCCTTTTCCTGTCTGCTCCGTGAAATAGTATTTATATTTCATTTCCAAAATATAATTTACAAGCAATTGTGCTCTAAGGTTTTGGTGACCAGAGAGGATGAAAAAAAGTGAAAGATATATTCTCTATTAAAATAGATGATATCAGCTGCAGTATGTATGTGGGTGGTAGGTATATGGCACTTTAAATCAGCTAATTTTATGTGAATCTTCAGATATGAATTATACATCACTATTAAATATCATGTCAAATTGTAACTCCCAGACTTAAGGTCAGCGATACTGTGATTTCACCACAGTTATGCCGCCACTGTATATAATGTTAGTGTGTAAACTAGAAATATGATTGACTGATATTGTTTCAGATTTTGCATGTGCATAGATATGTCAGCCCTTTCAAATTGGGTTCATGACCCTTATCATGAGTGACCTTTACCTTTGGTCCATTTTAGGCAAATCATACAAAATTGGTCTTTTTGTTGCCTCTTTGTAAAGTATTCATGTAAAAAAAAAATGATAAATTCAGAGTAACTTAAATTTTATTGGAAATAAGTCACTGTCGTTGTTTTATTTGCTTAGTTTCAAATTTAAATGTTAATGATGACTGCAGAACAGTGATCTGCTCTCCAGGTATGCCGCAATATCAATGCCCATTTTACAACAGCTCTGTCAAATTCACAGATTGGTTGTCTCATAGCTGAACCATATATAGGTACTTTCATTTAAAATTTATTTGTACACATATCTCGATAACTGTGATTATATGCACTGTTTGATTAACAGTTTTGATTGTCTTATGCTGTAGTTGCTATTTGAGAATGAATTGGTCATGAAATTTTCTCATTCCCTGTAAACTTCCTAATACCTATCCCTGTTTAAGTAACTGGAGAGGCACTACCAGTAATCATATTATATGGGACTGAATTTCCTCACTGATACACATTAAACTACCTCAAGTGTCGAAGTCAGCTTGGTGCTCTCTTTTCAAATTACAGTATGTGTTTAGTCTATATGTATATGATAGTGAACCATTTCTCTTTACACACCTGTAATTCATACTCTGTATTAAGGGGACACTTTTTCTTTTCACTGTGTGATAACTGTATAAGTAGAGCTGTATTTGTGATGTCATAGGATGGGGGGGGGGGGGGTGTTATTCAAAATTGGGACCTTCTTTTATAAACACACACACACATATATATATATATATATATATATATATATATATATATATATATATATATGCACCTTTTATTGTATTGTGTGACATATTAAAAAAATTATTACAATTAAGTGTATGGTTTTAAAAAGTTAGTACGTTTAGAGTATATGGTAATTCTTTACCGGTTTAAGATATATAACATTCTATAGTATACCATAGTCTATAATTCTAATTATTAATATATTTCATTCAATATATAGATATTATTCTCTTAATATCAGGGGGGATGATTACATTGATCAACCCCCCCCCCCTCCTATATTTGCGCCCCTGCTTTCGGACACTCCTTTGCGACCACAATATTTCAAAATTTACTGAGCAAATCAGGCTGTCACTTCATATTTTCACTTACCAGGTAATAGGTAACACCTTGTTAGATTTTGGGAGTTGTCTCAACAGTTTAATTATGCTACTTAGCTTAACAAGCAGTTAGTTTCCTTTGTGCAGGCGCTCAAAACATAACCGTAAATGTGTTTTGTACAAAATTTTTTTTAAACCTTGAGAGTACTCTTCTGACAAGTTGAATAACTTTTTGGTCAGTCTGTGCATAGTAACTAGGTCATTTGCATAATTATGTAAATCAGCCATGTGTAAATTTTCAATTTAATCAAATTCTCAAGTCTATCCATTACATGTTTAAACATGTTACACTTTTTCACTGAGGACATAATTCTAATGAATACTAATGAACTCTTGCATTTTTATGCCTAATTTGCTTTTTGATACCTAATTTGCTTGTTTATGCCTGTTTTGCACATGTACTTCCTTGCCACCTTGATAAGTCAAGTTCTGCTGGGCTGATTAGGCTGTAACTTCATATGTGTACTTACTAAGTAAGACAACACATGATTAGATTTTCTAGAGTCATCACAACAGTTAAATTATGCTAATAAGCTGAACAAGCAGTTTTCTTGGCGCTTGCACTCCAAACATAACTGAAAATGTGATTTGTACAAAACTTTGTTGATATCTTGAGAGTACCCCTCTGAGAAGTTGATTAACTTTTGGGGTCAATCTGTGCATATTAAGTAGGTCATTTTCATAATTCTGTAAATCAGCCATGTGTAAATTTGTAAATTTTATCAAATTCTATTTATGGACTTTATTTGACAGACTATCACCAAGAGAAAATTTACTGTGCAGATGTGGTTTCTCAATCTTTACAAAAGATGCCTTTAGTCAACCTTGAAAATCTCTCACCCAAGTCTCCAGTCCAGTTGTTTATCCATCACAATATTCAAAGTTTGCCTGCACACTTCTCAGACTTCAGCCAAACTCAGATCTAATGGACTGCTCTGCATTTTGTTTTAAGTGAAACCTTGCTTCAACACATCCACCACACTGATGCATTTTCAGTGCCTAACTTCACATTATATAGACAGGACCGTATTACTCAACATACCAGCCATCCATCAGGAGATGTTGCTAAATATATAAAGTCACATATCAAAGTGTCAACTGTCTCATTGCCTCAATTCCAAGGACTCGGAGTTTTGCTTCTTCATCTAGAATCATTACATACTATCCTTGGTGTCATCTACAGGCATCCAAATACCACAACCACACAATGTATTCAAGCTTTGATCATTATTCTCCACACAGTAGCTTTGTACAAACCAACAACATATATTGTCTGTGGAAAATTCAATGAAGATCTTTGCACAGTACATCCCACTACTGTTGCAAACTTCCTTAAAGATGCAAAGTATACACAATTATAAAAAAAAACACTTCAGTGACAGGAACACTCCTATACCACATATATGTCAGGACTTCTCATCAAATCACAGATACTGGTGTACTACAGACCTATTTCAGCTACCACGACAGAGTTTACTGCATGTTGGCCTGGATCAATCACATTTTACGAACCTTTTGGTTAACCTAAATCAACCTAGCATATTATCCTTATATTTTCCCAAAAATTAAATTAAACTTTGTAGGTATAA
Organism: Sipunculus nudus; assembly: GCA_026874595.1. Taxonomy (NCBI): domain Eukaryota; kingdom Metazoa; phylum Annelida; class Sipuncula; order Golfingiida; family Sipunculidae; genus Sipunculus; species Sipunculus nudus. The sequence goes on from CM049315.1 coordinate 48,517,111, forward strand.
TAATAGGTGACAATAATAATCTGTCAGCTGTATAGCCTGTCACCTATACCCACCCCTTTTTCCCAACCGTCTCTCCATCAACCTCTCCATCTACCTGCCCAATATCTCTTAACAATTTTTCAACTTAAGGTCTGACAGATTTCCCACACGTCACTTTTCCCTGACCGTCTGCAGGGGAGGCTTGAATTTGCAACTATATCTAGTTAACCAGTGTTTTCCTAATACAATATATCTTTGGTGACATATGAAAATTTATAAAGGAAGAAGGTGTTTACATTGCAGTATAAAACAATAACTGACATCCTGGCTATAAATTATGATTATTTATTTTCTACTGGTAGGATCCCATACATTTGTCATGTATAGTGTGTATGTTAATGTTATATGTGAATCTGAATATATAAAAAATTTATAATAAAAGGGTGAGATGACCTTTTGTGATTTTGCATTTTGACTGTGTTATTGCCAAGGATAGTATATATCAACCTGTTTTGCACAATGGATTTTTGTTTTGCCATAAAGTTTTTTAAAAAATAACAATGGAAGGGATATCACAAAGAAGTCGAAATGTTATAGCCGATAGTCTTTTTTAATATTTTTTTAAAGGTGAATGGGGTGTTTAGACTTTTTCTAATCCTAACTTATTCTACCTTAATGTATAAGTTTCATTCTTTTCTTAGCATCCTTGTGGCATATACGAGTCTGGCACCTTCCTGTCAGGTATGGAGGCTGTATTGTGACAATGGGCCCGGCTATATCTCATGTCTTTTAATTAACGATAGCCATCCAGCAAATGGTTCAGACAAGCCAGAGCATGATTGGTTCCTCCAAAGAAAAACCATACTTACCGATATACACTGACAGTCTTCTCCAGTCAACAAATTGCACTACCACATCAGATGGTTATCTTCATTTTTGCTTTCAGACAGCACTGTCTGCTGTCTACAGGCCAGAAATAGAAATGATAAAATCGTAAAAAAAAAAAAAAGAACAGGCAGCAAACTAAAACAAGATTAAAGACTATAAATTTATTTGAATTCCACTTGCAACTATGTTGTGCTTTAAATACTGAACAGAGGAACTTGCAAGCAATCTGCTTTCAGTAATTAATGTATGAAACACATTAATCACTAAAAAAAGTTATCAATCAGGAAGTACTTCTAGGACCCAGTGTGGCTTGAATTCTCGATCACGAACAATTACCAGCCTTTTAATCATTAATTAATAATGGTTTTTGCAGGGAGTTGATGATTTGTTAAACATAACCAGTGGTTATTAAAGTAGTCGTGGTAAGTCACTGCTGCCCCTAGATCTGTTATGATTAGATTCGGGACCTAAACTGAAATCCTGTCACTGTCCAAGGTAACTGGTTACGGTCCCTAGGAGTCTTTTGTAGAGGGAATATTTGATGTTCTCATCTTCCAAGAGTGAAGTCAGGCGGTGAACTGAAGACAAAACAGCTTATGCTCGAAACCTTGGATTTGGTTTGATTGAACACTGGGTTTCTAGCATTAAGACGTGTGAATTGGTTTATACTGGTGTTGTGATCTGTTGTCACTGCGACAGATTTTTGCGGTGCCTTAGGGACAGCATCTTCCAGGGCTGTGTGTCTGTAACTCATGAGACTGCCAGGAGCTGCATCTGTAGGTGTTGCTGTGAAGTGTTTTGATTTTGATTAAATATTCACCGTCCTGTTCTGCAGTTTGAGTGTTCTGTGGGGCAGTGCTGTATCCCTGTCAGTCATGTGACCTTCTGTTTACAAGATGTTTCATAGCTGTCTGTAATACAAACTCTACATTAAAGATCGGGAAGTTGAGGTGGTTTATATAACCATATCCAGCTACTGTCTGGTATGCCTGGAATTTGTTAAATGCTGAGTCACAGTGACCTTGTATCAATAATCTATTTACTTATTTTACTCTTAAACTTCAATTGTACTGTCATCTACCACCATATTAAATCCATGGATTTACTGATGTCACACAGTTGTCAAGGCTATTAACTACTGGTAACTGGTGGAGATATTTTACACTATGAAATTTTCATGAAGAGTATGGATTGAGTCCTAAACTTAATGGCTTGTTTTTCTCAGTATACTTGGGCATTACATCTTTGGAGTCATTATACAGAAACATCATAATTTGTCTTTTTGTGATTATAACCATTAAATCAGAAACCCTGATGAAATATATATATATATATATATATATATATATATATATATATATATATATATATATATATATACATTTATACATATATATATATATATATATGACAGCAGTACACAAAACATTACCATAGATAGTGTTCAAGCTTTGTGGTTATATTCAGTCCACAAATCATTTAATTATACGTGAACTATTTCAAGTGGAATAATAAAATTGAATCCTTAAGATTACAGAAAATAAAGTTTTATTGTTATTCAATGATAAAAGCTCTTTAAACATAATTCTTCTTGTACTACACATAGGACATTAATACATTGTATCCGCCGCCATGTTCGTTTCCGGAGAACTCCTCTGAGACTACTGGACGGACTTTTCCAAAACTTACACAAATTATCAGGTCACATGTGAACTGGTGCCTAACCAAGTGACCTTGACCTCTGACCTTTCCTCTCTGCCCAGCGTCCATTAGTGCGTCTGTTTCCACACATAACCCCACATATCTCGGGAACCGTTTGACCGATCAGGAAAAATTTTTTACACAAATGTAGCCCTGGGATAGCTTTATAACATACACAAAAAAAGGTGGCGCCACCTGCAACCATGTTTGCACAGTGTCCATCTGTTCATCTGCCTTGGGTTAAAATCACTTATATCTCTGCAGTGGTTTGACTAATTCACCTAAAATTTGACATGCATATACATCCTAGATAGCTTTCTTGATTTTATGACAGGTGGCGCCACCTACATTCACGTTAACGCTGCAGACATCTAAGCTCATATCTCGGGAACCGTTTGACTGATCAGGAAAAAATTTTTACACAGATGTAGCCCTTGGATAGCTTTATAACATACACAAAAATGGTTGCACCACCTGCAGCCATTTTTGCACAGCGTCCATCTGTTTGTCTGCCTTAGGTTAAAATCGCTCATATCTCTGCAGTGGTTTGACTAATTCACCTGAAATTCGGCATGCATATACATCCTAGATAGCTTTCTTGATTTTAAGACAGGTGGCGCCACCTACATTCACGTTAACGCTGCAGACATCCAAGCTCATATCTCGATAACTGTTTGACCGATCAGGAAAAGAATTTTACACAAATGTAGCCCTTGGATAGCTTGATAACATACACAAAAATGGTGGTGCCACTTGCAGCCATTTTCGCACAGCGTCCATCTGTTTGTCTGCCTTGGGTTAAAATCACTCATATCTCTGCAGTGGTTTGACCAAATTACCTGAAATTCGACATGCGTATACATCCTGCATAGGTTTCTTGATTTTATGACAGGTGGCGCCACCTACTATCACGTTCACGCTTCAGACATTAATGCTTATATCTCCAAACTCGTTTGACCAATCAGGAAAAAAAATTTACACAAATGTAGCCCTTGGATATCTTTATAACATACACAAAAATGGTGGCGCCACCTGCAGCCATTTTTGCACAGCGTCCATCTGTTTGTCTGCTGTTGGATAAAATCACTCATATCTCTGCAGTGGTTTGACTTTTCCACATGAAATTTTGCATGTGTATACATCTTGGATAGTTTCTCGTTCAGATAACAGGTGGCGCCACCTACAATCATGTTTATGTGATGTGTGTTTCCCCTTGCCACTCAATCCATGCCTCACTTCACCCGTCCTTCTCTGATTTTGGCGTTACACGTAGTCGCTTGTTGATTAATCGTATTCTAGTTTATATATGGTTTTATCAGAGTGAAAGATCTTATAGCAGAAGTAAATATTTCTAAACATGAAAAATCTAAATCTATTAAAATGCATGAAATTTTGTGTTCAATCTCATGCCTTTGTTGTATTTACTTCCACGACCTTGTGTTAATAATGGTTCATCATCAAATTCACTGTTATTGGTCTGTGGTGAGAAGGATGGGTGGGGTTGATGAACGGAGCAATGCCAGTGTGACAATAGTGCTTGTTCTGGCCATATATATTGATTATGATTCTGTAACCACCGTAAATTAATCCCGGCTTAGGCCAGGCCATAGAACTAAAAATGGCTCATAGGCTTTTAGGATTACCTTCACTGGCGTAAGCCATGTGCAAACACACCATGTTTTGTCACACATTTCAAAATTTAAAAATTACTGTTTTTATCATATATGTATTTTCCTGTCAAACTGTATGAACTTTATATGTAAAATGTTTTTATTTCAAATCTGCTAATCAGCTTATCTGCTAATATATAGTACTGCCACAGCAGGTTTCACTTAACCCTGCATGAAGTTGAGGTTGTGTTTGGTTTTGTGTCAACATGTACATCTGTGTATGTATGTACATGTGTCCACAAGATATTTGATGAACAGATTTTTCCGTTTCAGTGAGCCAGCAGATTGGGAATGAGAACATCTCAAATGCTTTAATTTTTTGTGGAAATCTCCACAGTAATAGCCTTAGGATTGGGGCGTTATGTTTCTTGTTGTGTAGGCAACCCAGCAGGAGAGATTTATGTGGAACATAGTTAGAATAAAGAATGTAGAATAACGAAGACTGACAGGATTTGATGCAGAGAGGATGCATGGTGATGCAGAGAAGAGACAGTGACACAGAGGAGACAAAGTGAAGCAGGGAAGACACAGTGACACAGAGGGGACACAGTGAAGCAAGGAGGACACACAGTGACACAGAGGAGACACAGTGAAGCAGGGAAGACACACGGTGATATAGAGGGGACACAGTGAAGCAGAGAGGACACGCAGTGACACAGAATGGACACCGTGAAGCAGGGAGGACATACAGTGACACAGAAGTTGACATAGTGAAGAATGGAGGACATACAGTGACACAGAGAAGACACATGACACAGAGGACACACAAAGACACAGAGAAGACACACAGTGACACAGAAAGAACACAAAGAGGACATACAGTGACAAAGAGATGACACACAGTAACACAGGGGTGATGCACAGTAATCTATGCAGGGTGACATACATTGACACAGAGCAGTGGTCAGGGATATATAGAGGAGTTAGAGTAAAATAAGGGAGTTCTCAGTCAGTTACCAGATAAGCACCACAGAGCTTTATATTGAGATACTTATAAAATTCTGAGCTTAGTTTATGAGCTCTTTAGGCAGTAGTAATAAACTATATAGTTCACCACAGGTTTGGTTTTATTTGGTACAAAGGTTTGGCACAGCCTCTGTGTGTAAAAGTGGTACAAGTTTGTCACATTAATGGCAATTAACTGGGCAAAAAACATGACATTACATTTGCCTCTCTGTTTACCTCAATGGATTATAACATATCATAATACATGCAACCATCTATGAAGCATGATTATGCAACATGATGTCACAGAGAACAATAGTGTCACATGCCATATGCGTTTAAACGTTGATAAATGTGGCTGTTAGCCAACAGCATGATTGATCGATTTGTGTTGATTGTTGATTAATAGTATCAGTGATCGTTGTATTTTTGTAATCAAAGGCAGAAACAGCTTGTGTAATGCTTGAGTTTTAAGGCAGTTTCTTTTTTTCCTCCACTGATATTTAGCTACTGACACAATAATACCTAGTCATATATCATGATATGACTAAGACAGTAAGGTCACATAGAGTTCATGTCTTGATTCCTTTCTGTCCAGTAGCCTTAGCCAGCTGAGCCTCAAGGTCAGTTGTCTGCAGGCTGTACAGTATTGGTCAGCTCCATAGACAAAACCGGAGGCTATTATCTCAGCAGGACTACCAGGTCTGCCAGTCACATGACATGCATGATAAAAGCTTTACGTTGGAACTCTGTTAGATACCTCACCTGCTGCAGATCAATACAGGCCAGGCATCACCTGTTGGGAGAATTCATTAAATTATAGCTCGTTCAGGTTTTATATATTCAGTTTAAATCCTGATTTACACAAAGTATCACAAAAGAATTACTATTATGAGATCTATAATTATTGTTACTGAGGTTTGGACAATGATCAGATATAGTTTATTGCTGAAGAATTTCAGGTGGTAGCCAGGTGGAGGAACATAACATATTATATTTTCAAGTCTGTTTTCAAGTCCTTTTCCAAAATGTATTTTGTAACGAAAGTTAAAGCACCTTAAAAAGCATTGAAGGCATTAAGATATATGATAAATCTTGAGTCATTTAATATCTCAGAGACATACATGTTTGGATAAATAAGGAACCTACAAATAGTGCTCAGCAGCCATCTTTATAAAAAAACAAACACAGTAACAAACATATTTAAAATAGTTCTTAAAATAATCTGTTGAATGTAGGGAGATTACCCAGCCATGGTGAAACCTTGCCATGTTGCTGTACGGAAAGCAAAGGTTATAGTTAAATTGTATACCCAGGCAATAAAGGTCCCCTATCTTATCTCATATCAGGCCATATGGCTCCTATATATCTGTAGTCATGGTACAGTTTTCACTAAAAGTGCAAGTTAGTTTCAGCTAATAGTACAAGGAATCATTACTAACCAGGTGAATGAACTATAGCAGGCGTAAGCAGAGAATAGGGATTTGAGTGCATATGTTTTACTTATGGGTATATGATTCATTGTTCAGATGGCTTTGCAGTCTCTAATATGAAACCCACATACATGTATGGATATTTTGATCTTATCTAATGTGTGGGCGCCAGTGTTTGTACTTTATTGGTGAACTGGATTATAATCAATGTTAGTAAGTTGTCCGACCTTGTCAGCAGTGTTTGCTTGGATGCACAGATTCATCCACAGATTCAGCCCTACAACCCCTCTGCATGCCCACACACACACTCGCACACACAAATTGCAGCCGTCAGTCCATTGCAAGATGATGCTGGCACTCGCTGTACCAGGACAGATCGATGAGACTTACAGGCACATGCACATCTGACAGATCATGTAATCAAACATCGCAGTAAACACTAAAATATCACTTCCATTAGTCAGAGCTTTTGAAGGATACGATTCAGGGATCATTTATGAATAACTTATTTTTGTTATTTCATCAGAATGAGGGTATAATGCAGCAGCTATAAATAGTATAATGGCATTAATGTAATTGTGCACCTTTAATTGCCTTTGTCATTAGTGTATGCATTCATCCCTGTTTGTGTGGGTAGGTGTTAGTGTGTTTTTCACAACATAACTCATGCTGTCATGAACGGAATTTCATGAAATTTTCAGGGCACTTGGGGAAGATTTTGGTGTGGATCTGGAACATGATCTGGATTCAGGCATGTCATCAAGGAATATTCACAAATGTACGGTCAATAATGCACAAATAAACCTGGGCTGAATAAGTGAATGCAAACCGGGTTCTCGGAGCATCACACAATAGGGATCACCAGAAGGGCGGAGGCTTGCATTCCTTAGAACGCAGATTTCTAGTTTATTTTGTGCTTTAGTTGTATACGCTTGGGTGCACAGGTTTGCACACTGGTTTGTCAACCGTCATATGTACCATTACATGAGTAACATGACTTTTCATTTCGCATTCAGTGTAATGTGCTCTGGTAATGTTAGCAATAATAGTCTGGGTTTGAACATCAGAGACACATACTAATTTTTGAAGGTCTGAACCTTAAAAAACCAGTGACTTGTTCTTGGCACAAGATTAGCAGTTCCTTGTGTCTGATCAATCCCCTCCACAACATATGTGGTTGAGAGTTTAATTCAGCCGACCCCTGTAACATTGCTACGTGGGAGGATGGAAGCTGTATAAGACAGTACAATTGTTATATAATTCAGCCTGAGAGACAGCCCAGGAAGGCAGTTGGAATCTCAGCTAAATCATCTCCATTTGGAAAACTCTTAATTTTAGCTGCAGAAGCCCTGATGCCATGAAGTGACTTGAAATACTCGTGTCTGATGAGCAGAGAAAGTGCATATTTTAACCAGGAGGGATTTATCACGCCCAGAATCCACATGAGAGCAGAGGTCTGACAGTTAGGCCTGCTCAGAATAAACAAATATTTCCAGGACCTGGGGCCTGTGTTTAAGGTTGCTTTCTCTCTCTGGTTACAGTAGTATTACCTGAATTTTTGGTTCTGTTGTTTTCTCTCACTTCACTTATTGTACTGCAAGCTGTCTTGTCGATATTACACAATCAGGATTTGAGTAAATATAATCAGGAAATGGTAGAGTTTAGACCTTAAGGACCTCGATTCAGAGAACTTATTTTAATTTGACATAGCATAACAGATTCTGAATATTGTCTTGATAATAATAATAATAATTATAATGATAATAATATAATTTTATCCCCAGACAAAGTCAGGATACTATGGTAAAGGCTTGGTCGTGCCGCCACAGAGATTTCTTTCAGGTGAAATTACTTGAATAAATTTTCAGTTTAAAAAAAACAAAAATCAAGTTGACCAAAGATCTTGGATAGTATTGTCATGTTCAGGAAACTGGTGGTGCCACCTATTATCATTTTGTTTTCGTGCCGTTTAATACCCCCATCATTGCCACTTGACAGTACTGTGAGCATTATAAGTAAAAATCTAATGGACAGATTTCTTTTATATTATTCCATGAGAGTGGCCTTGACCTTGAATATTCCCATATTTAGTGAAAATATTGTTTCTCAAGTTGATAGATGGAAGAAACCATGGTGGCTTGCCACTGTAAATGCTGCTGAAGATGGGGGCCTATTCTTAAAGGGAAGGGGGGGGGGTTTAATTGTCTAGAGATACTATGGCACCTATGGTGCCAAGAAATTCTAGTTTATAATAGATAAATTAATGAAATTTAGGAAATGGTTTTGAAACTTTGACATTAAGTATGTATGCATCCTGTGACACCTTGCCAGTGATCCTGATCTCAGAAATGATTAAAATCTTTCAAATATTAATAATATTAAAGAATCATTCTCTAGTTGCATAGAAATCAGCTGTACCCATCATGTGAAGGTTTTTTTCATCTTATTTAGTTCATATCCTCTAGTAAACATTGTATTTGAAATATTAGTCATGAAGGTTTACCCTGAATGCTCTTTTCATAACCTGGTGTGGCAACAGGATAAGTGGCTTTGGTATAATACATGGTCATTTTCAACGGCAATTTTTCATTATCAAATGCATTTGTATGAGCCATGACATAGCTGATCTCGAGGTGCTGTTGCTGTGTATAAACAACAGATTAGTAGCGTCTGACGCACAGACATACTACACCCTTATATTATTAGATCAGTTGAGCCCCTGGGACCAGATTGATCTTCTTTAATATGTCAAATATTACTGCTATTGGTTCTTCTGCTTGTATTTATAATACATACACAAACACAAAGCCACCAATAGTGGCTTATTTGTAAATAAGTAGTAGATATGTCTAAAAGCAGTGCAAAGCAGCAGAGCTTATTTATAATATCCTTCTAGATACCTACATCATTCACATTTCAGAATGGAACATATTTGAAATTCAGTTATGACTCCTTCAGTCCGGTGCCTCTGCTTTCAAGTATTGTATTACAACAAAGGCAGCTTTGCAACAGAGCACTGACATTTCACAGTCACTGGGAATCTGTCCATTTAGTCCTTTTAGTGTTCATTATTACCTAGCCCATCCCACCTCTGACGAGCACTGACTGTCCCCCACACACTGTCTTGTGTTTAGTTTAACATGAATCAATATGCTGTATAATGATTGATTGCAGGGACTGTTGTCGAGGGAATGCAGGGCCATAATGGCTAAACTCACAAGTTCCTGAGTTCTAGGTGCTCTCTCACTTAATATGTTTAGAACCATCAATCATGGTCTGAGTACATTTTTGACCTTCAGATCATGTTATATAATTAGGGCCTCATCCGTGTCTGCCCGTCTATCTGTCCATCAAGTGACGCCTTCTATCTGGACATTTCAGGGAAAAGTAAGTGTAGCCTTTCTGTTGGATTCATCATGACAATGCAGTACTTCCTTTGTATTGAAAAGCTGTTGCTACAATGCTACCTGGCAGTTATTTAAATATGTAATAATAAAAATTTTGATATATGATCTGTTATCTAGGGCCGATTGTCAGTTTAATTAAGCGGCCATGCATGCTGTCACATAGGATACAGAGCACCAAGCCCATGTGGTAGGACTCATCAATGAAGGCTCATATCATGCCCATTTGTTTAACACAGTGGGCTCGTATCAGCCAGGCCTGCTTGTGCTCTGTGAAATAACACCCCAGAATGAAATCAACAAGTGTAACAATTCATGTGATGTCAGCGTGTCCTGCAATGCACTGCCCTAAAATGAAACTGTAAACAAACTAGGACCCTAGTGAAGGATCTGTTGCATCTGTGCTGTTGAAGTGTATCACCTGAAAACTATGTGAAAATAGAGTGACACTACGAGGTTGATTGTTTTGATAACATGCATGGTTATTAAATAAAAATACTATGAACCAGAATGTTCGGTAATGCCTTCTGTATTGGCCTGAGGGCAGCTGAATCTTCCCTGAGGCCTGCAGGAATAGGCAAGTTAACAACCTATATTTAACACTCCACCCTAATATTATCAATAATCAATGACCAGGACCAGTAATTGATATGACATTTCCCTTGATGGGAGGCCTTAGTAGTCTATATTTTGAGCATTGACTTTATCATTTAATGTATATACTCAGAAGAAACCAGTTTGCTTTGCACTTTTTTCTAAGCACACAGGCTGCTTGTTTTTTTATATCAAAGTGTTTATAATATTTTGGGGCCCGCCAAAATAATCAAAACAAATACAAGGGCATCTGGCGACAAGTCAGATAAGCCAGAGCTTTTCAAATGGCGTTTTGCAACAAGTTACCTTTCTGCCTCCACATATATGCAAACTACTGCCTTAGGTCATGTTTTTCCATTTGTCAACATTGCTGTGTTAACAAACATGTTGTTGATAAACAAGTTCATACATCCTTCACAGTGGCATAATAACTTTTTATTTATAACCAGAATTACCCTTATTTCATTAATATATACACAGAGGAAACAAGAAATCACATGACTTCTTTTTCTAAAGGTAGGTGAATAGGCTCCTTTAAATGAATGAATCTCTACTAAAAAGTCTTACCTGTTTATCATGTGTGAAACATCTGGATAGGGAACTGTCACCAACTGGTTGACAGGTACAATTTGACAGTCAAAGTAGTGTTTCTTGGAAATGGAACTGCCTGTGAACACAGTATACAGGGACTATGAAATCATAGATCTGTTTTCTCATTAACTGTGTTCATCATGAATATCTATAGCTTATAAAATTAGGGTCAGATTAATATAGGTCACTGTGACCTCATTTATTGAAGACTCTGAAATGTAATGTGATTTTGCATCTCAAAGGCCACTGCCATGTAAAGAACATTGATAGGAATATTGAACCCTATGATACTGTGAGAGCAGAAATATCAGACAATTACATTTACAATTTTAATTTCTGTCTGTAGCAGCTTCATCCATCAGGATACCTAGCCCAGTAACTGTGTTTGTTTAGACTATATTTAGACCAAATTGATTGATTCAAGAGGAGCCAACAGTAAATTCAAAATGTCATCTTTTATTGATTACAATTTCCCAGTTTTCACAACTTAAAAGCTTAATGATTACTTGGAAAAATCAATGCTATCTAATTCATTTGCTATATTTTTGCAAAATTGATTCACCTGATTGGAACTTGAAATTAATTATTGTCCTGATGCTTCATGATGAGAGCTGACCTATATCATTGTTGTTTAAATGTTATTGTTCTGAGAATCATATTAAAATTGGAATTTGTTCAGAGAATTACAGAGAGAAAAGCTTAAATATAAAAAAAATTAATGTCCTGCAGAATCAGCTCTAAATATAACCACAGGGAACCAAATTTAGATGCCATCGATAATGTGAAACACCCAAGGAAATAAAACACTAAATATTCAGTATTGAATTATAAAAAAATCAAATTTTGAATAGATTATTCAGCAGATTACTGGTAAGGAGGAAATGATTGGATATAATAGACGTATTGGTTGGTTTAACTCCAGGTCATACATCTGAACCAATTCCCAGTAAATGAAATAATAACAATAATATTAGTGTTTTTACAGATATCAACCACTGTGCATATTTTCAGAGTTTCTTACTTTATGTTTAAAAGTAACTTCCACCTGTTGAAAATTCATGACAATTAATGCATAAGTAAATGAAAAAAAAAAAAAAAAAATTGGCATCTTTTAACAGGTGAGTTCTAATAGTACAGTCATTCTTTGTGTTTTGTTTTCTCAGACCAAATGATATATCAATTCAGTTAACATAAATTTTGTGTCATTCTAATAACTTCAGGTAAACCATAGCTTGATTTCTGCAGGATAAGATGTTACTGTGGCATTTCTGCATTTTTTGTGGCTTATTCTACATTTGATATTGATAAGCTTCAGTTTTAGAAAATCTATCCCCAGTTCATCCTTACCATGTATACAACTGTACACTGAGCCCAGCTTGAAAATTCAGTGTGAAATTTATCATCGGTCGGCAAGAGTAGAATTGTAATGATTGCTGTGGGATGTACCATTATGGTAAAGATTTTGCCGTTGAGGATGAAAGGCTTGGGTTTCTTACCCAGAGGATCAAGTTGAGTGAATTTCAACACCTCCACAGACATTCCTGTAATGTACTTCTTTTTGTCCATCATTTTCTTGGAATGGGGGACATCTATTTGGGTTTGTCTGTCCCTCTGTCTGTCTGTCCGCCTGTCAGGTGTTTGTTTCTGTGCAATAACTTTCTTAAATATTATCAGATTTAATTCAAATTTGGGTCAGCAATTGCTTTCATGCTTACCTTGGTTGGGATTGGTTTTGAAGTGTTTGTCTCACAAAATAATAATACAATATTATATTTCATTAAATTGATATGATGAATCAGCACATTTTGTGTCACTAATCACCAACACGTGTTGCTAGCAGTAACATAAATGCATTGATTGTTTTGCAGTAACTGCCAGGTGCTGTCATCTGTTGAGCATGGTTAAAACTATTTGCACTTAGTCACAACAGACTTTAAAATCGTCCCAGGCAGAAGCGGAAGACCTAAATTCCTTGAATTTGCTTGTTTATGTTGCTTTGGATCATCCCAACTCCTGTATTTGGGGAATTTTAAATGTGGAATAAATAATAATGACATACAGCTCTAGGATCAAATCAAAAGCTAAAATTGACCTACAGAAGAATTTAGTCAAATTATTATCAGTTTAAACACACAAATATAAAATCTGTGATTTGCCAAAGCTTGTGCGTCAGTCCCTTCTACCGTAACTCTACAGGGTCTTTCCATTTATGTATACCGTAAAATCTGTGAAATTTCGTACCTCGATGAATTTCGTACACGGTCTTTCTTCAGTAATCATAATTATTAAAATGACATGTTAAATTTCGAACTGCGGATGGTCTGTTACGCCATATTTGGCGTTAGCAATACTGCCGTGAATGTAACACTGACGTAACCTCACCCTATTATCAGGTTTTGAACAAGCCTACCGGTCCGATCGATGTGAATGCCATGCTATTGATAATTAATATGAATTATAGCCCTAGCACCCGTCCTCTCTTACTACGCTACGCTGTGCGAGAGCCCTAGAAGATGTCTTGAGGAAACTGGAGACATTCCACATGACAATTAAATTCTTATATTTGTCTTAAAATGTCGTATTCGTAAAGAAATAAAGATATTCTTATCAAATACGCATATAACATACCACTTAGACAGTGTTTGTCCACTTTAAATGTTGATTAGAAGAATATGTATTATCCTAATAAATGGTGATACATGGGGAACGATGTCTGCTCTGGCCGGCAGCCGCCTGTGTAACCAGTGGAAACAGGCCGTGTTGGCTCAGCGAGCAAAGGTCACACAGTTCATTGTTTCAGATTCTGAGAAAGTTTCAAGCGCCAGCGTTGCAAAGTTTTAAAAGTGAGTCTTGTTTACATACTTAAAGGGGCCCAATCACCTATAAAGCATGTTTATTTAACACAAAAAATATGCTCTTCTCTTTGAAATAAAAAGGTACCTGCAAAATTTTGCCCTTAATCCGTTGGCTTACTCCTGTACACGAGTGTTAAAAACAATGGACCGGGCGCGATGAGAGGTGTCAACATAAACACAGCGAATGGGACTGCGTGCACCGCCTGGGCCAAAACATCAGGAGATGCACTGACCTTGCCCCAAAAATGTAATACATGTTTCCGTTAGTTGAAACATCGTAAGTTATCTGACGCGCATGCGCTGTATCGGACCTCCGGCCACGTGGCCTTGTTATTGTAAACAGACAGACGTGGACTGTGTTTACAAATACGCAAAACGATATAATGGTGTTAAACAACTTATAGGATGGTACTGAGACCGTGTGCTGGAATAGTTTTGCCTGGAGCTTTTGTATAACCCAAACTTTAACTGATAGTGTGAAAGAATAAGTATAATATTGCTCCTGATTATGTCCCTTTAAACATAATATTTAGCTGAATTTCTTGGTCATTCGAATAAAGTACTATATCTCCCTTAGATTACTTAAAGTTTCCTTGTCATAAACGTACTATTTGATTTTACACGATTTTTTTTTCCGCCAAGAGTTTGAAGTTCGCCAGTTTACTCTGAAGCTTTTTATGCGGCGGTATCCAGGTATCCAAGATCCTGAATACCGCCGCATTTAATGCAGTTATATGAATTATATCTACATCATATAGAATGTAATTTGACTGAAAACTTAGATTTTTGTTTCCAGCGACAATAAAAAAAACTTAAAATATCTCGAATGTGAGTTGCTTTATTGTCCGGGATGCGAGCGACGCGCCGTGAACAACTGGCAGACGTCCATGAAGTTTGACGGAGGTTGGAAATTGGATATTGGATAATCAGGATTAACTCCGTAAATGATCTGAAGACAACTAGCTTTACGTGCACCGTAAAGGGGGATTTCCATGTGTAAGCCAAATTGGTCTCTTTCAAGCAAACTCAGCGCTCCGATGTGTATGTAATGCCAATGTTAATCAGTTTGAAAATTAATGCTAATTTCCATTAAAACATTTACAATAAATATTTTGAATGTCACACAAGAACGACTGAGTTTCGAGTACCCGGGCTCCGTATCGCCCAACAAACAAGGTCACACGAGGTCAAACGGTACGTACATCAAAGCGCTGGCAGACGTTCATGAAGTTTAACAGAGGTTGGATATTTGATATTGGATAATCAGGATCGATTAACTCTTTTAAGTGATCTAAAGACCTCTAGCTTTTTGTGCACCGTTAGTGGGGATTTCCATGCGTAAGCCACCTGAAAAACGATCTCTCCGGGCAAAGCCCCGGATGTCACGAAAGCATGTACGGGTGTCGAGCTTCATGACAGGATTAAATCCTTCAGATATACTTTTCAGATTCCTTTCCAAACTGATTTTAATATAAAATAAACAACACAAGTATAGAAAATAATGTTTTTATTCATGAAACTTCATGGTTCACACGGATGAATGCAAAATCGGCGAGTGAATACTTGAGGCTCCTATTATCGCCCACTGCCGACGAGGCATCTTTAGTTGTCACGACCATAATTTTAAAACTGCTGAAATCGACTGTTAAATTTCGGACTTCCACAAATTAAATTATTTTTTTCTGTACGAAATTTCACAGATTTTACGGTAATCTGCTGTCAAATCCAGGTCAATGCATATCTTAATTGTGTGTGTTAATTAGGCTAAGAGCCTATGGTCTCATACTTACACAAAAGAAAAATAGTCATGCACAAGACACGGTGTTGTTTAGCACACAGGCGCTTGAATAAATGTTGGTACAAATTTTGGCTTAAACCGTTTTCAGGCAACTATATAAACCATCCCTACCCTTTTCTAAGCACTAAACCAGTAAATAATGCTTGTCAGTAACTTGTTTATATAGAATTTTTTGTCATCATTTGATTAGGCTCTTTCAATTGTGCTGGGTACCAGTCTATATATTTCTTGTCAATCAAAAGATGACAAAAAATACTGTGCGGGCCTACCATGAAAGTACCAATTAAAGGATACAATCCAGTTGCAAATGAAGATGCCGGCTTTGTGTATATTTATATAAACAAGTTACTGACAAGCATTATTTACTGGTTTAGCACTTAGAAAAGGGAAGGGATGGTTTATATAGTTGATTGAAAATGGTTTAAGCCAAAATTTGTACCAACAATTATTCATGCGCTTGTGTTTAGCAGCAACTTCAACTGTTCCCAGCACGTCACTAAATTTTGTGAATGGAGACTAGCTTTGCTTCATTCCTCTAAATAACTTGTATCAGATGAATGAATTCTGCTGCACTTCAAAGTCCCTTTCATCTTGTGTTGGAGACCAACTGAAAGTGTAACATGTTTCAATCATTCACATACCTTGGCCACATGGGTTTTATCTCACGGAAATTGTTGTTTATAGTCCTCTTGACCACTTGTGAAGAGAGGAGTCTTTATGCTTATTAACAGTGTTTATTTTGTTGAACATTGCAGTTTAAACCCTATATATAAACACGACCCGTACAGTTGCACATAGCCAGTCAATATTATAATGGACAATGGCACTCAACTGTTGTTATGCAACTCTTCTGTGGCCCCAAACCTCAGAAATGCATGTTTTGGTCTAGAAGTATTTCGAATGATGCCAATTGTGTCCTGAAGAAGGGCATTTTCAATATTTTCCTATAATCACTGAGGCGTATGACATTATTAGGAAAATTTGGCAAAGGGTCTGTCACAACACAATCTATGAGAAACTATGCCAACTGTATATCCAGTTGGTGAACTCGCCCCATGGAAAACCTGTCTCAGATAAACCCAGCCAAGTTTGCGTGCACCTGTCACAATGTAAGAATGGGTAATATGACATAAAAATATTAAAATATAGTTCTAGATGAAGCAGTGGACACTGATCTTGGCTATCACTGGTGATTGCCACTAAATCATTGAGGCAACCTATCCAGGATTCTTACTTGGCCTATGAATTGTGAGGGGCCTCTGAATCGATTCAGTTAATCTATTTTTTACCTTCAATTCGATTCTCGATTAAATTATAACTTTCATGGTAAATTGCAGACTTTCTTTAGAATAAAATCAAATATTTTATTACTGTTGATAGCAAGTAAAGGAACAATGTAGCTTGCCCTCTATTTAAAGCTGCAATTTTCATTTCTATGCAGTGGAGCAGTTTACTGGTGAACATTAAAAGTAGATCTTGAACACACTCATTGAATTCTCGATATTGCTGCATGTTCGGTCAAAGTCGACAGCTCACTGATGAGCTCAGGATGGCACATGCAAAAAATATAATAACCAAAATGAATGGATTCAGAGGTCAAGAATCAATTAAAGGTAAATGGAGATGTTGCAGTTGAATGCATCAATTATTCAGTGTATTTTTACACCCCTTATTCTTACTGGTACTTGCTCTAATCCTGTATTTCCATCGTACCTCGTCCTTTCTTCATCATGCCCTACTTGGGGAGAGGTACAGCTAGGTGCCCACATCTCTTCTACAGTCTTTTGGGACATCTTTGATTTTAGTTTTCAAGGAAGCTTGGCATTTTTCATTAAATTAAGAGAAGGTGCCATGGTGATCTTGATTTCATATTTCATTAGAATCATGCTGTGAGTCACATGATCTTCCGAAGCCAGGTCTAGTCAAGACCAAATCAGCAGTACCAGTACATTGATATCTATTCATGGTCCCAGCATAGAAAATTACCTGACTGAAGCTGGGTGTTTTGAAATGGAATGTGACATGAAGCAGTTTTAGTCAGGTTTGTGGCTGTGATAGGCATGTCTGGTCTATACCCACAGGTGAATACCCTGTAGACAGACAGATGTACTGAGGAAGGAAGAAAAGCTTGCATGACTACAAAGCATTTGTTAATGTGCTAATGTTGCTACAGTATTGACTGCTGAATACAGTTTCACTTTGGATTCAGTCCAGGACATGTTCATTGGGCCTGTTTAAAAGATTTCAGTTGGATTTTTGTTTTCTCTTGCTGTATGCAAATCTCAGATATTTTGCTCAGCTTCAGAAGGTTAAAATCAGAGTTTCTTTCAGGTGGTAAGTATTTATCCCATAAGAACAGGGATATTTGGTAGAATTTATCCCATAAGAACAGGGATATTTACTATATGCTTAAAGATAAAAAATAAACATCAAGACAGCTCCATTTGCCAGCCAATGAGTAAATGAAGAATGTGTTGGTTCTCTTCGGGTATGCTTGATTCTGTTTGTCCTCCATGGGGGTTTGACAAGTCAGTTAAAATGCTACTTTTTCTGAATGATGAACTAAATTGTCAGTTACACATTTGTGACAGGGTGGGTATAAATGACCTAGTGGTGAATAAATTTCTGAAAAAAAAATGAACATTTTATGACTTTCTGATGATATTGAGACTTTAAAACGCTAAGCTGTTTTTACTACTGTGCATGACATGAAAAGGTATAAATGAGTGGAAACAAGATTACTTCCATGTTTTCCTGCAGGTTGTTTAACTTACAAATAGGGCTTTGAACATTATGAATGATATGCTTTTGTTATGTGGCTCGTTACATTTCATGAAGAAACACTTGCCTTTTTGTCTTTCAGTCTTAAGGCTTGAGGAAAAAGAAGCAGAAATGAAGAAAGAATACAACAAACTCCATGAGAGATATACAGAGGTGAATAACATATTTAATACCTGGAATTATTGTATTTAAATACCATCCTAAGATGCTCACAGCTGTATAGACCCTGCCATCAGTCATGATTTGTATGGTATGAAAACAGCCTTGACATATATAGAACCACAGCAATGCTAATACATTGTGAGTGGTGTGTGTATGGTAGCCCAAAGCAGAACAACATTAGGCAATATGGAGGCTATGGGAGCCTGTTTATATCACATGAAAAGTATTGTTTTAAAATTCAGAGATCAGTTTATAATTGTGATAAGATTTATGAATTTTTCATCCAAAATGAACAAGAGAACTTGATTAAAAAATTACAATATGTATTAAAATTGGAGCTGTGGTTACAGGGAATGATTCAGTCATGATTCAGAATACTTTATTGAAGTTGAACATGACCTTAAGAATGTCCGAATCTGATAAAAGAATAGCTACACCTGTATTTATATTGAAGAAAAAAGAGAATAGTACTGTGTGCAAATTGGTGGCAGTTGGTCTTGGTTGATGTTTCATCATACTGCATGGAATGTCATGTAATTTCTATGCAGTAGTTATACAAAAGATATTAAGACTAGCCTGGTGTAATGCATAATTAACCAATAGGCATATACTGCTTGTTGAAGCACTGATATTAATAATGGGACTTGTAACATGAAACATTGAAGCCCTGTTTAAGTCTAGTAGTACAATGAATTGTGATGTACCCTCGCAAGAAGGACCATAGGATTTGGTTAAGATACATCATGGCTTATCATAAATTGTCAGCTTATCATCCAAGAATCTGCTCAGATTGCGTAAAATCTGCTGGATTATTCAAAGCCTTGTTTATTGCAAATCTGAACCAAAGATAATGTAACATAAACATATTCCTTGTAGTTTAGTCAGTTAACAGACTGTTATCAATGTGTCATGGTCCTGATCATAAAGAATAAAGATGCACTCAGTGTTTTAATGCAGAAGTCATATATATTATAATATTTTGCTTTTTCATTCACTTGATCATGCTTTCTGTTAAGCAGTTGGCTTTTGTCATAACTTGGTTATAATCTGATATTCATCGCTGTTTTTTGTGGTTAATCTTTAGTCAGTCAAAGGTTCTTCAAAGATATTTCAGTTGTTTGTCTTCATTAAAAAGAGTGCATTTGATGTCTACATTCATGGTTTAAATTCATTTGAAATTCCCTGATATGTTTGCTTTTTCTGTTGCAGCTTTTCCGGACCCATGTAGATCACATGGAACGCACAAAGATTCTGATGGGTACTGATCCAAGGCTAATTGAACTTGGAGCCAGTCCAAATGCAAAGTAAGTGTCACAGAGCCAGATGATGGGCCTAACACAAAGTAAGTAACACAGAGCCAGATGATGGGCCTAACACAAAGTTAGTATCACAAAGCCAGATGATGGGCCTAACACAAAGTAAGTATCACAGAGCCAGATGATTGGCCTAACGCAAAGTAAATGTCACAGAACCAGATGATGTCCCTAACACAAAGTAAGTGTCACAGAGCGAGATTATGGCCCTAATGCAAAGTAAGTGTCACAGAGGGAGATGAAGGCCCTAATGCAAAGTTTGTGTCACAGAGCCAGATGATTGGTTTAATGCAAAGTAAGTGTCACAGAGCCAGATGAGGGCCGTAATACAAAGTAAGTGTCACAGAGCCATGTGATGGCCCTAACCAAAAGTAAGGGACACAGAGCGAGATGATGGGCTAAATGCAAAGTAAGTGTCACAGAGCCAGATGATGGCCCTAACCAAAGTAAGTGTCACAGAGCCAGATAATTGGCTTAATGCAAAGTAAGTGTCACAGAGCCAGATGAGGGCCCTAATGCAAAGTAAGTGTCACAGAGCCAGATGATGGCCCTAACCAAAGTAAGTGCCACAGAGCCAGATGATTGGCTTAATGCAAAGTAAGTGTCACAGAGCCAGATGAGGACCCTAATGAAAAGTAAGTGTCAAAGAGCCATGTGAGGGCCCTAACCAAAAGCAAGTGACACAGATGCAGATGATGGGCTTAATGCTTTGTGTAGATGACAGTGACATGTTCTTGGTCCTGTCCTGTGAAACAAAACTCCTTTTGAGTTTCTGATGATGATTAAGACCACAATTGTGATCTGTACAAATTGTTGCCTATGATCCCATGATTGAGGGGAGCTGATTTTACACATTAAATGTGGCTTAATGGGGCAGTATAATGAACTTGCTAATCAGGTTCAGTAAGATTATTATTAGTCAACTTAATGCGATGTTGATATTCTGTCGTATTTGCCAGGATTTTTATTGTTTAAGCATGTCTTCTAAGTCACTACTTAAGAATGACTCACTCACTACTCTCCAGCTGTAACCCAGTACCCAAGCACCAGTTACATTGAATTGTTAGGTATCAAAAGTAGATTTTAAGCTTAGCTGACTGAAAGACTGAAAATCATATCTTATTTATAGAGGTGCCTCATTGTCAATCATCTGTCCATCCAGCCATCTGTATTTCTGTCTTAGCATCAGTTCAGCTGTTAACAGGGCACAAATCATAACCTTAAAAACAAGGAAACTCAAACTTCACATGCTGTTTCAGATTGGTCCTTTGTGGAAAAGTAGCAGGTCACTGTGAACTATGTTTATAATATAAACTCTCTGCTCTTTAGCATCATAAATCTGCATAGACTGACATTGTAATTTTGTATACGAGTTGCTCAAGAACAGGCATTAATTACACCTACCCCCTTGAATTGATGAAGTAAATGAAAACAAAACTGAATTTCATGAATGACCATATAATGTCGATGTACATTTCTGAAGGTGAAATGTAATACAAAATGAGCTCACACTCGCTGATGAATAGAGCCTTCCTGAATACAGACATTTTGTTACCACAAGGATACAGTGAATGATTGCCATTGATATCAGTTATATGGTTGTGAAAGAAACATCAAATCCAGATGGGTCTGTTGCTGTATTTTGTATTCTCTTCTTACACTTGATTCATGGCCAATGTAAATCTAGTGAATCCAGGGTATATATTTAAAATTCTGATACTATCACTTTCTGTTGTTTCCATGGTAACTGATTCCACCGAGAATTGGTTTCACCAGAAACATGGGCATGATACCAGGAAGAACAAATTAAACTGTTGAAGTACTGGGTTTTAGGAATAAAAACTGGTGACAGTCCTGAGTGGAATAAAATAATGGCAATCTCTTAAGATTTGGTTTTATAGCTCTCGAAAAATATGCATTATCAGTGAAGCTTTAAAATTATGTGAATATGCAGTGAATGTACAGTGAACCGTATGTTCATAGTTTTCTTAATCAGATCTGTTGTATTAACTTTGAATTTGCTGTTTTCTGTTGTCATTTTAAATGCATAATACCCATCCAGAGTTTTTTACTTTGATGTTACATCATCAGAAGTGTTGTTGGTGGCTGGATATTATTCTTATTAGGGCCATATAGCATGTTCCCTAAAGTAACCACCTTGTCCATAGATCTGTCTGTCCATCTGTCCATCCACAAATTCATTTCTGGATGATAACATTTCATGAGTAATCAGTTTGACCAATTAAAATTCAAAACATTGCAGTGTATTTCACTCATTATGTTTGTGTTCAGTATCTCATGAATGAACATTTTATAAGTAATAATGAGAATGGAAATTGTTATTATATTGTTAATTCCAGAAAACTAATCTTTAAAATCAGACTGATGGTTAATACAGACACTTTCTTGTATTCCACTTTAAATGGGCTTGATTTAATTAGACAGTTCATGTGATTTTCAGTATCATGGCTTGCATAACCAATGCAATTTAATTAACTTTCCCTTGTTGCCACTGATAGCCTCTTTATATGTATACTGATTTGGCCACTCTACTATGACCAGAAAAGTGGAAGTCCTGAACATAACTGTAATAATTATTGATACAGGAATTCTACTGTTATATATACAGCAAACAACACTTTGTTGAAGTTATTGAAATTGAATATCCCCTCACGCTTATATTATAAAGGGTAAGTTGATTATCACAAAGTAAAATCTGCTTGTATAAGATGTGTAATGTATTAAAACAAGGAAAACTTGAACCTTACATATCACTCCATTTTACTTAAAAGACAACATGACTTCACTGTAATAGTATGTATATACAGTATATAATAATAAAAATATATGGCCTCATAACCATGCATATCTTTGTTCCTTGAATCAACTAAAAGACAGTTGATTTATTTTGCTTTCAGGAAAGGGCAGTTCCATCTCCCGAACCTCCGCCACACAGGCATGACACTGTACGAGAACGCAGAGACACCAGTGCGAGTAGAACAGACACCGTCTGACTTTGATATTACCTCACCTGGCGCCCGCAGCCAAGATTCTAATACTAGTCTAAAACAGGAGCTTAAGGATAGTGAAAGGGTCAAGGTCACAGAAACAGAGGTCAAGAAAGAAACTGCAGAAAAGTCACAGGTGACGGATCGGGTCGTCGTCCAGGATACTAGCGCAGGAACCAGTGAGTTTCAAGTTACTACTGTTTTTTTTTTTGCATCGTGTATTGTATTTTAAACAAGGCACTGTAGGGGTTCTCTTTGCTGGCAAGATAATGTTAGAAGATTTATATAATGTTTTGTTTATCATTTACTTCATTCACATTATGTACCATAACAATAAGTCCTAAAATCTAACTAAATCTTTTAAGGGGATATTTATATCTCCTATAGGGTATTAAAGCTAGATTATTGTATCCGCCAAAACGAAGTTTTGCGGATACTATGTTTTTGACCGGGTTCCGCCGCCGCCGCCGCCGCCGCCGCGTTCGTTTCCGGAGAACTCCTCTGAGACTACTGGACAGATTTTTCCGAAACTTACACAAATTATCGGGTCACATGTGAACTGGTGCCTAACCAAGTGACCTTGACCTCTGACCTTTCGTCTCTGCCCAGCGTCCGTTTATGCGTCTGTTTACACACATAAACCCATATATCTCGGGAACCGTTTGACCGATCCGGAAAATTTTTTTACACAAATGTAGCCCTGGGATAGCTTTATAACATACACAACAAAAGGTGGCGCCACCTGCAACCATGTTTGCACAGTGTCCATCTGTTCATCTGCCTGGGGTTAAAATCACTCATATCTCTGCAGTGGTTTGACTAATTCACCTAAAATTTGGCATGCATATACATCCTAGATAGCTTTCTCAATTTTATGACAGGTGGCGCCACCTACATTCACGTTAACGCTCCACACATAAACCCATATATCTCGGGAACCGTTTGACCGATCCGGAAAAAAATTTTACACAAATGTAGCCCTGGGATAGCTTTATAACATACACAACAAAAGGTGGCGCCACCTGCAACCATGTTTGCACAGCGTCCATCTGTTTGTCTGTTGTGGGATAAAATCACTCATATCTCTGCAGTGGTTTGACTTTTCCACTTGAAATTTTGCATGTGTATATATCTTGGATAGTTTCTCGTTCAAATAACAGGTGGCGCCACCTACAATCATGTTTATGTGGCAGAGATCCAATACTAATATTTTACATATGTAACTCTATATCCCCTTGCCACTCAATCCATGCCTCACTTCACCCGTCCTTCTCTGATTTTGGCGGATACACGTAGTCGCTTGTTGACTACCCGTATTCTAGTTAACATAAGAAACCACACTTGGCTTTGCAAACACTTTGTAGTACAGTGTTGATGGAAATTGGTTACATTTGCCAAGGCAAAACAATTCTATTGGATCTACCCCTGTACACGAAACAACAAATATGTCCCCCTAGCCCAAAATTGTTTCAGTACTTTTGTCTTATCTTGCTAACACACAAGTTAACAGACACACAGAGATGGAAACATAACCTCCTTAGTGGAGATAACAAAATTCATTAGATATTTTTGTGAAAATCAATTACAGTGAAACATATGCTGTGTAAAAAAATGTTTTTTTTTTATATATGACCTGTTAACACTGTCATAAACATTAAAAAGTTATAACACAATACATTCTTAAATTGTTTAATACATATAGTGAACAATGTTGATTTGCTTTTATGATATAACCTTTTTGTAATACTGATTACATTTTTAAAACAATTGTAAAATATTAGGGATGTGCCTTTATCAAAATGCCATTAATTAATTTAAGAGCCAGTAAGAAAATTGCCAACCTGTTTCAGATGCACCCTGGTGGTGTATCTGTAAGGAGTTCCATTTTGATTGGTTCAATAACATCGTAGTTCTCTAGGCTGCGTCAATTATTAACCAATCAGAAGTCCGCTTTAAATCATAAATGTACAGGCATCATCTTTAATGGTAAAGAATGATTAAAATGGGCTAAATCTGATATAAACTCTGGCTATATATAATGTTGCTGATAGTCCATTGTAGCTGGTTGAAGCCAGTTTTTAAAGGGGTACCTGGTGAAACTTGACTGGGCCTGAGATTAGTGATGGGCCGATCATCAAGTTTTTTTGAAAGTCAGTCGGTTTGCTTCCACTTTCAAGCGCTTGATTACCAAAGGCAACTATCGATTTCATCATATTCATGATTGTTTTTACCAGAATGTCTTTATGTTATAGGCAAAAATTATTCTTGATTACTATAATTATTTAAAATGAAACTTTGAACAGCATATCTTAGTGATAAAAGAAAAATATAAAAAAGGCAAAAACTTCTTTTCGTCAGGTAGAATTACTAAGACATGCAGGCTGGGTTAAGAGAGTACAGTTTCACAGATAATTGCTGATTTCTTTATATTTGTCTAAACCCATTAATAATCGATCATTGATCGGTTTGCCCAAACCAATGATCGATTATGAAAAAGGAACCGACTCCCACCACTACCTGGGATGTTCTTTGTGATATCTCAATAACTGCCATTGCACTCCTTCTGTTGACATATGTTAATTTTTAAGTTTATCCTCCTTCAATTAATAATGTTAAACACAAGCTTAAAGTTAAAAAAATGTGTCCTCCCTATTCAGCATGTTCAAAGAATAAAAAATATTGGTCATATTTTAATTTGTATTCAAACTCTAAGCAATGAGTCTCTCGTGTTGCCTTGTTTAAATATTTTTCTTCAAAATATTTTTTTCTTGATTATTCATGTGTGCTCTGCATGCACTTACAAGTTAATGAAAATATTCCTATTTCTTCACACTAGGTATTAGGAATGTAGAGTATTGCATTGTGTATAGATACTTGGTATTATTACCTCCCATGATTTGTAATACTGTTAGAAATGACCTGTGGTTTTACATACAGTCATATCCATGACAGATGTCCTCTATGCCTTTTTGTAGCTGCTAGGCCTTGAATGTTAGCTTGTTAGTATGAGCATATAGCTGATTATTTTCTAGTATTGTATACCAACAATAACTGTCTGTTTGTCATAACATTTCATTTCCATCATGATGTTAGATAGTTTCCACAATGCAGTGGGCCATAGACAAAGCAGCACCCACAGTGCTGTAGAATTATTATCATGGAACATTACCAAAATGCAACAGGATATGAATACTACCCAAAATGCAACAGGGCATGAATATTACCCATGATGCATCATTTCTCATCATGGAGAAAAATCCTAAAAAAACATATCCACAGATAATTTGAATTAATGTTTTGGACAGGATACAAATATGAAAGTTTTCACTAAATTAAAATATGTTTTTATCAGTATTAGAAACCTTTTTACCTTCTGTTTGTGTAGGTTAACTAAATAAATGTATCCCATAGTAAACACTGATTTACCTGGAAACATTTGTTCTTGGAATAAAAAGCTGGCTCTGACAGATGGAAAATGTCAACATGAATGCCAGGTGTCACAACAAGACTTTAATTTTGTCATGCCATTTGTTGTGAAAAACTTGAAGGAAACATCAATAACCCAGGGCATGGCATTTCATGATTTACAAGTTCTAGTTGTGTAGCAGTTGAGTTGGAGTGTCAACATGTCTGATTTTACCACTCAAAATACCACCAGAACCGTCTATAATAGAAGCAGGTCATAGCATTGATGGGGAACAGCTGTATTTTGTGTTATATATAAATAAGAATTATTACTTTAAGCGGAAAATGCAGTTGCTTTCCTTCAACCGTTATTATACATCAGCTATGATTAAATCATATCATGATGGAAATAAAATGCTTGGTTTTGCTGTTTCAGTTGCAGTTTTAGTAGTATGACTGTGCATGTGCATCTTTCACTTTGCTTTGCATGCAAGGTTCAAAGGTCAAGACTGCCAAAGAAGAAGACACTCTGTCACAGCCTGCAGACAGGTCTGATAAAACAGACAAGCCACCACAGGAAGATGCTGCAGACAGGTCTGATAAAGTAGACAAGCCATCAGAAGAGCATGCCACAGACAGGTTGGAAGGAGAGAAACCAAAAGCTGCAGTAACACACAGGACCAAAACTGATGAGGTTCTGCATGCCCTTCAGCTCTCATCACAGTTTAACGATGACAGTTTTGATACTCACTTGCCAGCAGGTAAACGTCGCATGATTGCATTGTGAACATGTTGTTTGCTAAAGTAAAGGCATGTGCATGTTAGGTTAACTTGTAAAACCTCTTTTAAATTCTTCATATTAATTTATTTATTTTGAACTTCTTGTTTTGTTGCATTTGCATGTTCTGCATTAAGTTGTTTCTAAACAGGTTAGTTGTTTCTTAAGTGTTAGGCATATTTAGTTAGTTGCTACTTGTGTCAAATAATACCCAAATCATTGAATCAGGGTTAAAAGTATCCTGATTTAAATCAATATACTACATGAATGAAGAACATGAACACCAATTACATAAGACTTGTCAAATCACTGTGAATTATAATCTTAACTACCCTTAAGTATTGGTATGGCTTGTAATGAATCCTTTGTTGATATAAGAATAAGATTGGAAAAAATATGTTCTGCAACATAATGTGACTGATAATACTAAGTTTATCTGTAGTAAGAATGTAACCTGTAATATAACTCTTTACAGTACATGCTCTGTTATAAGATGACCTTTATACCTTCAGATATAAATGTAATAATAATATTGATATATCTGTTGTTTTGTTTTATTGAGTTACCTTTTTTTTGCAAATAAAAGGATGAAGAGTTTTGGGAGTTTCCTTTTGCAGACTTAGGTAGCGGACTACAGTTTGTGAGCATCAATAATATTTCAGATCACTATCTGTGTAAAAGCATACTATTAGCGCTCATTGTTTACAGGTGATGACAACGTGATGGCGAACGTGATTGCATCACCGGAGCTGGAGGAGTTTGATGAATCTCTAGGTGGGCCATTGAAGTCAACCCAAAGTGGGTAAGCCAACCTTAAGTTTCTACTACTCTAGGTCTGTACTGTCTTTATGTACAATACTGGGGTTGTCTTTTTGTTAAAGAGCCAGTTAAAATTTGTGATATTGGAAAAAGTGAAATTCTCGCGAAAAATAAAAACATCATGAACAAGAGGCCCCATTGTCGAAGGGAAGTAGAAAAGCAAGAGGTAAATGTTATAAATATAATAGAACTTGCATGATACCTGTAAGTCAAAGATGGCTTTTAAAAATTATATCAAATCTTTCAATAATCTGCCATTAATGAACAGTAATCACCACTTGTTTAATGTTCTCTGGAGTCCCTGTCCAATTGTTAAGATTCTCCTACATATTATTTATAATAATTCATATAATGATGGATATACTGTATGGTGAGTTCATGAAAATTGACCCACACAAAACACTTCAAAAGTGAAAATCACGAATTATTAAGCAGAGTAATATGAAGCCAAGCACATTATATACAAAGGCTACGTTGGTAGAATTTATAAACTGCAAAGTTTGTATGGAATGCATGACTGTGCTCAACACATTAGCTGTGATTCTACCGAGATTCGAGTATTTTTAAAATTTTAGAATGACAAGAATTTGGCATGAAATGTGTTACAGACTTGTCAAAATCACACTTGCACACATTTGAAATGTTTCACCTTGTATATTGAGGTATGAATTTCTAAAGAGAGTGATGGTATGTAGTAATTAACATCTGTGCAGTATTCAGGTGTTGTCCTTTCTGAAAACTTAATACAGTTCACTGATTATGTATAAAATTTACTATCCAATCAGTCAAAAGGAGTTGAAGAGACCTGCCCAAGCCCTCTAGTTTGAAAGTTCTGGAATCACCAGCTCTAGACCCTCCTTTGGCAACCTTAAAGTGAATAGATAAGTAGTTTGGATAATAAAAGGGATCAGAGTTTTTGGCTAAATTTGAAAGATAGGATTGTGATAGCTAAAGAAACTATAGTTTTCACTGTATTATATACAATAGCTCTAAGGCACTGTACTTAATAAAATACATTAGGAACAGGATAAATTTCCAAAATTATTTAAAATCAGATAAAACATAATAATTATGACTAAAAGATAGATATGAAGCAAACAAAATAATCGAGAATTAGAACACAAAGTGGACATCCCAGTTTCTTGACAATTACTAGTAATATGCCTATTTCAAGGTGTGCTTACAGCCCTCTTTTAAAACATTGCACATGTGGGGCATCCTTAAAGAAGATAAATCTAGTTGGGTAAAGATATACTAACATATGAAGATACTAACATGAAGCTGTCACAAAACTCGTGAGATCTAAGAAATAATCCCTTCGCCCAACCTCTTTGGGCCCCAGGTGCTCAACTGGCCAAATAATGCACAGGTGTGGTATGTCTGAGTATTTGACACAAGTAATCTGTTGTTGACACAACAGGGATCAGCTACATCATGGCTTTTACAAAGGCACTATAAATCAAGAAATAACTGTTGTTAACATCGTTTTATACCATAGCCACTTATCCTGTTGCCTCACCAGGCTATAAAAATAGTGTTCAGGTTGAACTGTCATGAATAATATTTCAGATACAAGGTTTACTAGAGGATATGAACAAATCATGCATGTGATTGGTACATCTAATTTTGATGCATCTAGTGAATGCTTCTTTAACATGTTGAGGAAGATCATTCGAGGGAGCAACAGAAGAGTATCTGATGGATCTCTTTCCATACTGTTAAGCAGATACCAAGCAGGCTGGCAGCCAGTCGTCTCTCTGTGATGGACTTGCCATTAAGTGATTGCCCATGAACACCTGTATATATCGTTCCAATTTGTTTTTTTTTTCCAGGCCGGCTAAAGGTAACCAATCGTCTCTGTATGATGAGCTGACATCACAGGGTAACGACTTCATTGGAGAAGTCGATGATGGGGTAGATATTACCGGTAAGTATCAAATTTACTTCTTTGTCTCAAATCAAGCTCATGACTTCCCAAACACTCCTCACAGTACCTTTACTAACACACTTATCTTGCAGACTCTGTGGATAGTGATTTTAGGTTTTAATATGTAAATATTTGATGCATTCATGGTGTATTTCATATCATTTCCATACAGAACCTATACAGTAAGCTATTAGCTAGAGAAGGGCGATGCTCAATTATAATCGATGATCGGTTGTTTGGTGTTTAAAGGAAATTATCATCAATTTACCAGTACCATAATT
The DNA here is from genome assembly GCA_026874595.1 of Sipunculus nudus. Taxonomy (NCBI): domain Eukaryota; kingdom Metazoa; phylum Annelida; class Sipuncula; order Golfingiida; family Sipunculidae; genus Sipunculus; species Sipunculus nudus. The sequence continues at coordinate 48,547,443 of CM049315.1, forward strand.
GATCACTTAGGTTTGCAAATAACAAAGGCATTGTGATTTGGAAATGTATGCTTTCATTTAGTTAATGTGAGAAAACTCTGGAAAGTCTGTGTTTACTAATAACTCCTTCCCCAATGCCTTAACGATATACACACATATATAGACTATAGAATTGTTACCTTTTACATGTGGATTATGCATTCACACATCACTCTTTTTTTTCAATGAAAAATGCAAGAATATCCCAATTACAGTGGGACACAGGCTTGCAGAACTTTTAGCTTCCATGCTCTGAAATTAAAAGCATTCACAACCAGCATTAGGCCAAAAAAAAAATAAGGTATGGTTCTCAGGCACTTTTTATCAGAAATCAGTGCGGGCGGGTATTTTATTTTTGACCTTTTTTTTGGATGTTTCGATAAAAATGTCATATAACCAGGAAAAAGCATGAAAACAACAATTTTTTTGCTAAACACTACATAAATTGTATTATTTATCTTCTCGAAAGATAAAAATCAAAATAAAAATTTTTGATGCGGGGGGTTAAAATTGACGCGGACGGTGCCTGAGAACCATACCTTTTATTTTTTTTGGCCTTACTATAAAAATTATGTAACATTACCCTAACAGGAAATCATTTGATTACAGAACTAGTTTTCTTGATAAATTTGAATGAAGCAGACGGTATATTATAATCTTTAGTCCGGTGTATCAGGCGATCTGTGAGCAGTAGCCTCAGTGTTTTGGAGGTTAATTAATAACACTGAAAGATAAGGTTGTGTAAAGTGTTGGAGCTGCATGATTAAGGTATAACATAACTAAAGCTATTTGGTCTAATTAAAATGTCCAGGGCCACAGGTTAATAAAATGAAAACGTACTTTTTGCTGGTCATCAGACAATCAAAATTTAATTGCATTACTTCAGGGCATACTGTGACATTTGCAACTGTTGTATGCTTGAACAATAGTTAATGATTTATTCACAGAACTGTGTATTGACAACCAGAAATCCAGTAGGATTGGTAGTGGCTTAAATGTACAACCATAATGCTACATTTTCCATCTTTCACACCCACAGGTCATGGTACTAAATTTAGAAATATAGCAATTCATAATCCATCAACATCTATAGATGGATGTAGTATATGGTGCTCAATCTCTAGATTGTGGTTCTTAATAATCATACACTGATACAGATACACTTGCACAGTCACTTGGAAAAAGTCACATTTTACCCTGTATTATAAAGAAACTTATGTATATTTGGCAAAAACAAAATAAGGTTTGGTTCTCAGGCACTTTTTTCAGAAATCTATGCGGGCGGGCAATTTCTTTTACTTTTTTTGTATGTTTTGATAAAAATGTCATATGACCAGGGAAATGCATGATAATAACAGAATTCTTTTGCTGAACAGGTAAAAGCACTACATAACAAAGGAGATCTTATCAAAATTGTATATTTTATCATCTTGAGAGATGAAAATAAAAAATAAACTTTTTTATGTGGGGGATTAAAATTGACACCGGCGGTGCCTGAGAACCATACCTTTTATTTTTGTTGGCCTTAATTTTAGATGTTTATATAGATGCATATACAGGTCATGTCTCCTTCTGCTTAGCATTGTTTGTATGTTAGTGAATCATTCTCCTGTATTTACCACAGGTAAGGTAGTAAGCCCTAGTGAGTTTGCCTCATCAGGTGGGTGTCGGTGTTGTCTCAGTGTTTTTACTTATAACCATATGCTGTTGTACCTGTATTTGTCAATCACAGTATCTCACAAAATCTAATTGTAGTACTTAAGTTATCCAAACCAACTGTCATCCTTGTGTTTTAAACAGAGATCTTTGTCTTGATACTAAGTTCCACATGAAGAACTCAAATAATGTGTATTAATAAGGAGAGTTATGTTATGTTGTAATGTGACATTTAACCCTCATATTTCTCATCGGAAATCAGTCACAAACACTGTGATTTGAGGATCAAATTGCAATTTTACACCACAAAAGCCTCGCGTGAAGTCACTGGGTCCTGGATGGCTGGATGCCAAAACATATACTTTAGAAATAATATGTAACTATGAGTTTGGAACCAGGTATTGATAAATCAGTACTGCACAGCCTCAAATAAAATGTGGGGCATGGAATTATCATTATGTCTCCATGAACACAAGTTCTGTTAATTAACAAGTACTGGGTGAAAATTGTAGATGGAACCAGTCTATAACAACCAGATTGTAGATCACAATCAGGAGTAACACTTGTCAGTTTGTGATGCACTTTGTGATGAAACTGTACCACTTGTCTGTAGAAGGATAAGTTTAAGCTTTTGGGATATTTCAACCACCATACAATAATAATAACTGAAACCAAGTGACCATCAAAACAGGAATATTGTTGCTACTATACAGAAATGATGCCGTATCGGGCAAAACTCCATCAGTCTTTGATCATACAGATTCCACAAATTGTGCCTGGTTTGTACTTTGGAGAAATGTCCTTTTAGTTTACACCTGGTGCTGAACCACAAAAATTATATAACAACTAGAATAGGGGTAGTCGACAAGCGACTACTTGTATCCGCCTAAATCAGAGTGGAACGGGTGAAGTGTTGCATATTAGCATGGATATTTTATCCCATGGCAGACAAACAGATGGGAGCTGTGCAAACATGGCTGCAGGTGGCGCCACCAGTTTTGCGTATGATAAAGAGCTATGTGAGATTTATACACATGCAAAATTTTGGCCCAATCGGTCAAACGGTTCCCTAGATATGAGCTTGGATGTCGCAGCGTAAACTTGATTGTAGGTGGCGCCACCTGTCATAAAATCAGAAAAGCTATCCAGGATGTATAAGCATGCCAAATTTCAGGTGAATTAGTCAAACCACTGCAGAAATATGAGTGATTTTAACCCAAGGCAGACGAACAGATGGACACTGTGCAAACATGTTTGCAGGTGGTGCCACCATTTTCGGTGTATGTTATAAAGCTCTCCAAGGGCTACATTTGTGCAAAAAAATTTTCCTGATCGGTCAAACGGTTCCTGAGATATGAGCTTGGATGTCTGCAGCGTAAACGTGAATGTAGGTGGCGCCACCTGTCATAAAATCAGAAAAGCTATCCAGGATGTATACGCATGCTAAATTTCAGGTGAATTAGTCAAGTCACTGCAGAGATATGAGTGATTTTAACCCAAGGCAGACAAACAGATGGACACTGTGCAAACATGGTTGCAGGTAGCGCCACCATTTTTGGTGTATGTTATAAAGCTCTCCAAGGGCTACATTTGTGCAAAAGAATTTTCCTGATCGGTCAAACGGTTCCTGAGATATGACTTTTGATGTCTGCAGCGTAAACGTGAATGTAGGTGGCGCCACCTGTCATAAAATCAGAAAAGCTATCCAGGATGTATACGCATGCCCAATTTCAGGTGAATTAGTCAAGTCACTGCAGAGATATGAGTGATTTTAACCCAAGGCAGACGAACAGATGGACACTGTGCAAACATGGTTGCAGGTGGCGCCACCATTTTTGGTGTATGTTATAAAGCTGTCCAAGGGCTACATTTGTGCAAAAGAATTTTCCTGATCGGTCAAACGGTTCCCGAGATATGAGCTTGGATGTCTGCAGCGTAAACGTGAATGTAGGTGGCGCCACCTGTCATAAAATCAGAAAAGCTATCCAGGATGTTTACGCATGCCCAATTTCAGGTGAATTAGTCAAGTCACTGCAGAGATATGAGTGATTTTAACCCAAGGCAGACGAACAGATGGACACTGTGCAAACATGGTTGCAGGTGGCGCCACCATTTTTGGTGTATGTAATAAAGCTCTCCGAGGGCTACATTTGTGCAAAAAAATTTTCCTGATCGGTCAAACGGTTCCCGAGATATGTGGGTTTATGTGTGGAAACAGACGCACAAACGGACGCAGAGCGCAAAGGAAAGGTCAGAGGTCAAAACAAAATCGGGGCGCAGCAGTTCACATGTGACCCGAACATAATCCCGGGTTTCGGAAAATTCCGCCCAGCGGTTACGGAGGAGTTCTCCGGACACCTACGCGGCGGCGGCGGCGGCGGCGACCAGCTGAAAACATAGTATCCGCAAAACTCTGTTTTGGCGGATACAATTACACAGAAAGGCACAGGGTTCTGGCAAAACTTTGTTCCCTTGCCTGAGTATGTCAAAGGACATTGATGCCAGAGGACTGAATATACACAATGATTTATTGGTAAAGATAATGAGAAAAGATATGGATAAAAATAAACAAGAGCATGCATACACCTATAATAATCATTATGTTTTGTCCTTGCTAATAAAAAACTTCAAATAAAATGTATCCATACTTCTAACCATGCCAGGACCTTAAGTGGAATTATAGAATATCACTTAGATTCCCAATCCCCAAATATGATTTTCTTCATATCCAAGTACAATATGACCATTTTATATATCTTCAATTAAAAAAAAGTAAAACCTTACCTTACAACCACCTCACAAATGTGACCACTTTATGGAGGTCCCAGTTAAGGCAGTAATTTTGAGGTTTTACTGTATTCGCAAAATCTGTAGTAAGGATTGTTTCACAACCACTAGTGTACAAACAATTTCTTTTTCAAAAGTGCAATCAACTTTCTTTTTTAGTTGATGCCACACTACATGTAGTAATATAGAACTTGTTTATTGACACTAGCCCGCCATAAACTTAAGGTTATTGTCTCCTGGCAGTATAAGGGAAATAGGATCCCTGTTTAGGGAGAAAAATATGGTAACTTGTTAATTGTATGTCTAAATTTTTATCTCCTGGACAAGTGGTCCAACATTGATCGCACTGGTTTACAAATGTAATAAAAATTTATATCATTTTAAATCTCCATGGGAGGATTTGCAGACATGTTAATGTTATCCTTCCCCCTCAAATATTTGTTTCCTCACTAGTATATTTTGGCTATATATAGTAAGGCCTGTTCTGATTGGTGAGACACACCGGGTACTCTTGCTGTACAGCCATGATTCCTAGATAGGAGGTCACGTGGTGTTACACCAAGGGGGCGTCGACAGGTCCAGTCCATAAAATGTTATTTATACATAAATATTAGATCATTAAGTATGTCATAAAATGTTTAAAATTATTTTGATATAATTGTTCTGGAAAATGTTTACCCAGCATTTCTTATAGCTTCTGAGCCTTTACTGTTATGAATGCTCAAGTAATAGTTGTCTGTACATGTGCACATGAAGGTATAACTTTATTAAATACATTGTGATGATTAAGAATATTAGGGACAGTATAAATAAATCAGCAACTGTCTCCCATTGTGTGACATTTGACATATAGAGGGGTGACTAAAAATGTTAAACTTGGAACATCCTTGAAAACTGCAAAACAAGATATATTAAATGATTATCAGTTTTCGTGAATTGTGCATACTTTTCCGTAAGGACTTCCCACTGGCACTTAAAAACCAGACATGTCTAATTCTCACCAACATGCCAGTTTCATAAACGTTTTCTTACAAACAGTATTTGCACTTTTTAAACTAAAGTTTAGAGAACTATTGAACTGATAAACAAATATAACCAGTGAAAATTCAGCATAGTCAGATATGGGTGGATGATATGATTGTATATCATGCAGTTTTAAAAAGACAGTTTTGGGTAATATCTCCCTGTAACACCCCCCCCCCCCCACCTAAAGAAAAAAATAAAAAATTCTTAATTGAGTGCAGGTCCTGAGCGACCCATTTACTTGAGGCATAAAGCTGGTGAATGTGTTTGTTACCCACTGAATTTTGGCCTGGAACTGTCAAGGCCTTGATGTTGGTAGGGTATTGAATAATGTTGGTAGGGTATTGAATTATTAACCTTTTGAAAGGGCTAGAAAAAGGGATTTATCTTCCAAAATAAGAGAATTTCTTCTGTTTTAGTCACTTAATCTTTCACTCACAAGCATAATGTTTAGTTTTAAGTTTCTGAATTAATGCACCTTTCTGTAAAATGTAACACATAAAGAAAAGATTAAAAACAACAAAAAAAAAAACTAAAAATATTGCTTATAGACTAATTTTTCTATATTTTGCCATTTATTGTGCACCAGTGAGTGACAGTTTCTTTGGTAAGTGAATAATTGGTGTGTATTTAGTCTAAGTGAATGTGTTATTTGTTTCTTTATCTAGCAGTCTTAGTTCTGTTAATTTTCAACAGTTATTGTTGAATAATTTCATGTAATAGTCCTTTAATTGACAGTTTTGTGTTTAAAGGGTATACCAGCTTTTTATTATTTTCATGAATTGGTTATTACTGTTTGCTTTTGATGTCAGTGAAATGATTTGAAAATATATTTTTGAAGCCCAAATCGAAACTTTTCATGGTAAGTTTCTGAAAACAAAATGCATGATACAGGGCCTGACGTCTGAATTGCCTCAGTGAAAATATTATTGGTATATAGATAATAATTGTATTAATATAATAAAGAGCAAAAGATGGTTTCTGTGTTAGCTAATTAAATTGTAAAGTTGTAAAGTGGATGTATATGTTAGATGTTTGACCAATCCAGAGAGCAATGTTTTTTTTATGCCCCCGCCACAACGTGGCCGGGGCATATAGTTTTACCCATGTCCGTCATTCCGTCCTTCCGTCTTTCCGAAATCAAACAGTTGTACGGACTTTTTTTCGCAATGCCTGCAGATATTGGCCTAATTTTTGGTGTGTGGGCAGATATAGACCAGTTACAGATCGAGTTCGCGTTTCGTCTCGGTTGACCTACTTTTGACCGTTTTACGGCTCCTAAACTCAGACAATTTCATGAAAAATAGAAATATTCATGACAGATACACATGTACAGACTTTTTTTCGCAATGCCTGCAGATATTGGCCTGATTTTTGGTGTGTGAGCAGATATAGACCAGTTACAGATCGAGTTCGCGTTTCGTCCTGGTTGACGTACTTTTGGCCGTTTTACAGCTCCTGAACATAGAAAATTTCATGAAAAATATGAAATATCATGACAAATACACATGTACGGACTTTTTTTTCGCAATGCCTGCAGATATTGGCCTGATTTTTGGTGTGTGGCCAGATATTGACCAGTTACAGATTGAGTTCGCATTTCGTCCTGGTTGACCTACTTTTGACCGTTTTACGGCTCCTGAACATAGAAAATTTCATGAAAAATATGAAATTTCATGACAAATACACATGTACAGACTTTTTTTCGCAGTGCCTGCAGATATTGGCCTGATTTTTGGTGTGTGGACAGATATAGACCAGTTACCGATCGAGTTCGCGTTTCGTCCCGGTTGAACTACTTTTGACTGTTTTACGGCTCCTAAACTTAGAAAATTTCATGAAAAATAGAAATATTCATGACAGATACACATGTACGGACTTTTTTTCGCAATGCCTGCAGATATTGGCCTGATTTTTGGTGTGTGGGCAAATATAGACCAGTTACAGATCAAGTTCGCGTTTCGTCCCGGTTGACCTACTTTTGACCGTTGTACAAACATAGAAAATTTCATGAAAAATAGAAATATTCATGAAAGATACACATGTACAGACTTTTTTTCGCAATGCCTGCAGATATTGGCCTGATTTTTGGTGTGTGGGCAGATATAGACCTGTTACAGATTGAGTTAGCGTTTCGTCCTGGTTGACCTACTTTTGACCGTTTTACGGCTCCTGAACATAGAAAATTTCATGAAAAATATGAAATATCATGACAAATACACATGTACGGACTTTTTTTCGCAATGCCTGCAGATACCACCCTGATTTTTGGTGTGTGGCCAGATATTGACCAGTTACAGATTGAGTTCGCATTTCGTCCTGGTTGACCTACTTTTGACTGTTTTACGGCTCCTGAACATAGAAAATTTCATGTAAAACATAAATTTTCATGACAAATACACTTGGACAGACGTTTCTTCACAATACCTGCAGATATTGGCCTGATTTTTGGTGTGTGGGCAGATAATGACCAGTTACAGATCAAGTTCGTGTTTTGTCCCAGTTGACCTTTTTTTGACCGTTTGACAGTGCTCTAACAAAGAAAATTTCATAAAAAGGTGCATATGTATGGACTTTTTTTCACAGTGCCTGCAGATACGGGCCTGATTTTTGGTGTGTAGGCAGATAATGACCAGTTACAGATTGAGTTTTTGTTTTCCCTCAGTTGACCTACTTTTGACCATTTGACTGCTCCTGAACATAGAAAGTTTCATGAAAAATATAAATTTTCATAACAAATGCATATGTACTTACTTTTTTTCCTCAATGCCTGCAGATACCACCCTGATTTTTTATGTGTGGGCAGATAATGACAGTTACAGATCGAGTTCGCATTTCATCCTGGTTGACCTACTTTTGATTGTTTTACGGCTCCTAAACATAGAAAATTTCATGAAAGACAGAAATTTTTATGGAAAATGCACATGTATGGACTTTTTTTTCACAATGCCTGCATATACTGGCATGATTTTTGGTGTGTTGCTTGATAATGACCCGTTACAGATCGAGTTTGCATTTTGCCCTTGTTGACCTACTTTTGACCATACGACACCTCCTGAACTTAAAAAAATTTTCAAAATTTTACAAATGTTTCTAATTTGCCCAAGGCGGGGGCATTCGTGTCGTTCCGACACATCTAGTCTAAAAATGCTTAACAAAATTCAGTTAAGAAAAGAGTAAGGATGCACCATTCTCCAATCAATTGATTTAACTTGCATGGATCCAGAAATTGATTGTTAAATTGTGCACAAGATCATTAGTGAATATTTATACTTGTATCCCTGAACATTTTCAGGAAATAAATTGTTGATAGATGCCTCATATTTAAAGCATTAAAACAGTACATTTTGTTGAGTTTTGAAAAAAAAGAAGCTATGGCTAATTTGTTTGTCTGTTTCACTTTGTAGTGAGGTTGCTAATTTCGGGTTGAAAGCAGATGCCATGTTTTACTGTTTCAGACAGCACTATGTATCATTTTTCCAAAAGATGCCTGCTGTGGTCGTCTTTATATTTGCAAGAGTTTCAAGTTTGTGATTTTCTCAAAAGGGTGAAAATTGCAAAACAGATACCTTTATTAGTTAGACAGCTCAGTAGTCCAGCATACAGTGTCCACATTAGTTAGGTCCCTCACCTGACTTCACTGGTGATTGGTTCTTAATGTCTGATCACCAGTCTGCGCAGCATGAGGTATTAAAGGACAGATTAACTGGCTGCAGTGGGCTAGGGGTAAAGCACATTGTTCAAATTTGGGAGAAAGTGAGTTAGAATCTCAGCTGAGGTCCATTGAGATTTTCCATGAGCGGCCCCCACCCAGGATGAGGGCTCTGCAGACTTACTGGGGAGACTGTACCCCAAAGTCATGTTTCACTCACACACAAGTGCACCTTTCAGGGGTTCCTCGGTGGTTTACACACAGGACCTGCAGGTGCAGTACACAGAGCCTAGTTGGCAGGTACCTCCAGTTCATTGGATTTTATAGTACTCTGTGTAGCTCTAATGTTGTCGACAAATGAATGAGCCGACGAAACACTGGTTGACCAAATGCATAAAATACAATGAAAATTTTGACCATAAGCATAGTTTATAATATGGAAAAAATATGTATGCATCTTCATATGCAAGCCATATTACACATGTATATCATAGTGCAGGTTGTCTTTCATTCCTTCTTTGTCTCTGTGTCTCTCTCTCTCTCTCATGTTGTTTCTTCTGTTTCTTTACAGGAATGAGCAAGGAAGTAGAAAATCTCATCCTTGAGAATACAGAACTGCTAGCAACCAAGTAAGTTACCATTTAAGAAAACAATCTATAACTTAACAGCATGTGCAGCTTTTTAATATTTTTAAAGGCAACAGTTACATGTAGATATACTGGTACATACAGATATTGATTTACTGTTTGTCTGTTCTTTCTTTCATACCAAATATTTTATTATATAATAAGTTACCAAGATACTTTGAATCCTCTTTGGTTTACTTTGTATAATCTTTTGAACAAAGAACATATCTTTTATGTCTGGAACTTCACTTGGAGCAATGTAAGAAACTCCTACCATGATATGTCTTTCGTCTGACAAAAGATAGGTCCTCGTAAATTCTCTCAAGCTAAAAGAAATTTGATCTCTTGTGTATTTTGGAGCATAAGTATTGATTATAATTAATGCCATATAATACATGTATGTAATGAATTTGTTCCATAACTGTTTCGGAATAAGAAGTGCTCCCATTTGTGGAGCTCGTTAAATGACGCCTCTAACATTATGCCTTAATAATATTATTGTCTTCCTCTATTTCTTGATCCACATGAACTTAAACACCCTGTCCACACCACTCATTCCTCCTGACAGTAGCATGATAACAAAAGATTCTTGTTGCAGTAAAACGTAATAATGTCAGGACTTTGTTCAGTAATCTAAATGCTTACTTTCTCTTCAGTTAGAATGTGCCCTTTAACCTGTATAAACCGATAATTACCTTTTTAAAACCTTTTAAGTTCATGTAGTTTCTGATAGATGGTGCTGCAGTAGCCCCTTCTTAAATAAAAGTCAAATTTCTCAGGGATTATAGAAAAATATGGGGAATGACCCCCCTTAGGACACACTTGGCATCAATCACAGTTTAAGGCCATAAATTGGGTGTTCCTGAGGCATAGCCGAAGAGTTGTTGCGCAGTTTAAGTTCATTTGTACCACCATTAGTTAATTATATAGACAGATGAAATGAAACAGTATTGTTTTCCTGTTTCTGCTTTTCTTACAAGAAGTTTGTTGCATAATCTCTGTTATATGATAGCGTTATTTTGTTCACAGGAATGCCCTTAATATTGTGAAGGATGATTTGATTGCCAAGGTGGATGAATTATCCAGGTAAGTAATGCCTCCTTCAGTATGCACCATCACACTAAAAATTAATAGAAGGAAACCCATTAATTAAAACATCTAGATATATCATGTGAACGCATCATTTTAGACACTTTTTTTATAACAATTTGTGTTGCAAAACCAATGAACTGTGGAGTAAAATCCACATTGCTTGTTAACTGTAGTGTACCAGTTCTGTCTTTCTTAATGGATGTCAGTCCAGCAAACGAAAGTGGCCAGTTACCCAAGTTACAAAATTCATGTAGCTGTTAAATGTACAGCAAATTTATCAAACTATACTGTGTTGTTTGTGAAAGTGGTCAAGTGGATGTTTGTTTTTGACTGCTGATAGTTTGCAGATCAGAATCATGTATTATTAGCTTTCACTTTCAGCCAAAGTTGTTTAACTTCAGAGTTGAACAGATAGCAGCACTTAATCAGTTTTGACTTGTTCTGTATGATAAGATTTACTCTTGAAAGTACTTGCAGATTCAAGGTTTGAGCCAGAATCTGTTGTTACTTTCAAGATCTGTATCACTAGTGTTTTTCAAGCCAATCTGGCTGTTGCACATAAAAGTATTTTTCTTGCAATTTAGCCCTACATATGGCAGTAACGTGCAAGTTATGCAACATGCATATCAATTTGGTCAGGGCTGGGCCCTGGCCCCTAGTATATAGGCTGGGGCAGTCCTGATATTAGAAATCAAGAATTTCTGATAAACTTTCAAGTAATTTCATGACTTGGTGAAAGTCTGGCATTTTCAGATAACTCCTTCTATCACATTCAGACCCACTCCTCCAAGTGGATGGGCTCAGGGGGCTCATGCTAACTACCAGACCATTGGGAAAAGTGATTTATATCAGGCAGTTTTGTTTGAATATGGGTGATGTTTTATTGTAACTTATTATATTCCTGAGTGCGCAAATGTTAATATGGTCCTAATTTTTATACAGTGAGCAAGAGATATTGCGTGAAGAAATCAACTCCCTGCAGGCTGTAAAGTCAAAATTGAAGGAACGAGTGAGTGAACTAGAGGATGAATTAAAGAAAGCTAGAGAGGAAATGGAGAAGAAGAGTCAACAGGAGACAGAGGCAGAGGTCAGGGGTCATCATATGCTCATGCATATTTATTTTAAAATAAGTTGTTGTGATGTCTACTCAAACAGATTTTACAGTGAGAAAACTTAGGGCGCAGATGAAATAAGAAAAAGAACTGATACTTTACCAAACCTTATCATGATTGGTATATCCCCATGTATAGCAGGACATAAGCTTAAAACCTTTACGCACGTATATATAGTAAAAAATTGGTCATATAATTTTGTTACTGTTTAAAAATGTGTCTGTCAGTGTGTATGAGTAAAAATGTCTAATATCACACCTGTGGTCTATGTGAACTGAGGTTTCCTTCCCAGTACATTGACATCGGCCAAGTGACTTTTGATAGGAAAACCACTCATTCTGTGTGATCTGCCTACCACTGGAATCTCCTGAAAACCACTCATTCTGTGTGATCTGCCTACCACTGGAAACTCCTGAAAACCACTCATTCTGTGTGATCTGCCTACCACTGGAAACTCCTAAAAACCACTCATTCTGTGTGATCTGCCTACCACTGGAAACTCCTGAAAACCACTCATTCTGTGTGATCTGCCTACCACTGGGAAATCCTGAGCCATGCTATGTACACATGGGTTTTGAAGTGATTTTTCACACAAAATCATATGTCAACATATTTGTGCACATGGTTTTTAATCTCCAGGAATCAGAACTATCAGTACATTGGTTTACCACTTGTATTTCTTGGATGATTTCTCGACCAAGGAATGAATAGGTACTGCCCACTGGTCATGGGCAGCCGGCAAAGTACAAAGAATAACCTTCTGGCACCTGATATGGCTGCTTGGGTTGTATGCTCCCCAAAGAGCCAAGAAAAGCTACAAGAATGAACAGGCCTGAAAGACAAGGAAGGCAAAGTGAAAAGTGGGATGAGACTGACATCATCGATGATATCAGACTATAAACACCAAACTTTACCTTTATACCTTTATGATTTACTAGATGTTGATTAAACACCACTGTACATTTCACTTTAATACTGATACCTCTTGTGGCAGGATGATGTGCCAATGGCCCAGAGGAAGCGTTTCACCCGCGTGGAGATGGCGCGTGTCCTCATGGAGCGGAACCAGTATAAAGAGAGGTTGATGGAGCTCCAGGAGGCCGTCAGGTGGACGGAGATGATCCGGGCATCCAGAGAACATCCAGATCTTGTCCAGAACAAGAAGTCCAAGTCATCCATCTGGAACTTGTAAGTACACCTGCACTTTACATTGCATCACCTTGTCCACTTTCTCAGAAACAGTGCTGACTTCATCACAAATGATAATGTCATAATAACAATTGATAATTAATAATAACAATGATAATTGATATGTGTCATTGATCAGTATATGATGACGAGCTGTGATAAACAAACTTTTGCATATCGTGAAGTTTTATTTTTTTAGCCAAATCAGAGCTATATACATTCCAGATAAAGAATTTTTTTTTTTCTGTGTATTTTAAATATTGAATGTCAGACGATGATAAATATTGACACAGAGAATTCTTTTAGTTCTCAGACAAAAGATGAAGTTAGCACTGTTATTAATATAAGAAAATGGCACATTACTTAAGGTCATTTGCATGCCACATTATTCTTGTGGGAGCTGTGCATTTCCTTTTAGGTTCAGTACCCAGTGCTGCATATTCTCCTTGCTTAAATGTTCTGTTAGCTTATCATGAGCAGTTATGCAAGTGCCTGTTTTTGTTGCATTTAACGTAGTGTGACCTGGCCTAAGATTATAATACCACTGTATCACCCATTCTTGTGTAGTTCCCGTAGTTCCTGAGCATACATGTAATTTGTAAATTGACATATAAAACTGCTCATATCTTCAAAATTATGATATATATATTACTTTTTCCATTGCTATCTTGACTTTGCATTTACCAAATGTTACAGTATGTCTAATAATATCTTAAATATAAATTAAAAAGTATTATATTCAATGATTGAAAGAAAATAAAATGAACAATGTTCAATCAATCATTTGAAGAATTTGTTCTAACTTTTAACATAGGGCTAGAAGGTCCATGTAATGTCTGGGATGTTGACACCTATTTATTAAACAAGGTTAGGTTTTAATGCTGTTCGATGTTTTGTGCCCCGTCTTTCTTATATCTATGACAAAATTTGAATATTTTATATGAATAATATGACATCTTGGGATGTGCATACATAATTGCTTATGAAGGATTATGTGCTATTGCAATCAGTTAATCAATTATAAAAGAAAACAACCAATCATCAATATAATCAACTAGAATACGGGTAGTCGACAAGCGACTACGTGTATCCGCCTAAATCAGAGTGGAACGGGTGAAGTGAGGCATGGATAAAGTGGCAAGGGGAAATAGAGTGTTGCATATTAGCATGGATGTCTGCAGCCAAATTGTGTATGAAGGTTGCCCCCCTACCACAAAATCCAGAAAGCCATCCCAGTTGTATACATATGCAAAATTTAAGGCAGATAAGTCAAACCACTACATGTATATGAGTGATTTTAGCCCGTGGCAGACAATCAGATGGACGTTGAGCAAAAATGGTTGCAGGTTTTGCGTATGATAAAGAGCTATGTGAGAACTATACACATGCAAAACTTTTGCCGAATCGGTCAAACGGTTCCCAAGATATGAGCTTGGATGTCTGCTGCATAAACTAGAATGCCGGTGGCTCCACCTGTCATAAAATCAAGAGAGCTGTCGGGGATGTATAAACCTGCAAACTTTTAGCCAGATATGTCAAACCACTGCCGAGATATGAGTGATTTTATCCCATGGCAGACAAACAGACAGGAGCTGTGCAAAAATGGCTGCAGGTGGCACCACAAGTTTTGCGTATGTTATGAAGCTCTCCAAGGGCTACATTTGTGCAAAAAAATTTTCCTGATCGGTCAAACGGTTCCCGAGATATGAGCTTGGATGTCTGCAGCGTAAATGTGAATGTAGGTGGCGCCACCTGTCATAAAATCAGAAAAGCTATCCAGAATGTAAACGCATGCCAAATTTCAGGTGAATTAGTCAAGTCACTGCAGAGATATGAGTGATTTTAACCCAAGGCAGACAAACAGATGGACACTGTGCAAACATGGTTGCAGGTGGCGCCACCATTTTTTGTGTATGTTATAAAGCTCTCCAAGGGCTACATTTGTGCGAAAAAATTTTCCTGATCGGTCAAACGGTTCCCGAGATATGAGCTTGGATGTCTGCAGCGTAAACGTGAATGTAGGTGGCGCCACCTGTCACAAAATCAGAAAAGCTATCCAGGATGTATACGCATGCCAAATTTCAGGTGAATTAGTCAAGTCACTGCAGAGATATGAGTGATTTTAACCCAAGGCAGATGAACAGATGGACACTGTGCAAACATGGTTGCAGGTGGCGCCACCATTTTTTGTGTATGTTATAAAGCTCTCTAAGGGCTACATTTGTGCAAAAAAATTTTCCTGATCGGTCAAACGGTTCCCGAGATATGAGCTTGGATGTCTGCAGCGTAAACGTGAATGTAGGTGGCGCCACCTGTCACAAAATCAGAAAAGCCATCCAGGATGTATACGCATGCCAAATTTCAGGTGAATTAGTCAAGTCACTGCAGAGATATGAGTGATTTTAACCCAAGGCAGACGAACAGATGGACACTGTGCAAACATGGTTGCAGGTGGCGCCACCATTTTTTGTGTATGTTATAAAGCTCTCCAAGGGCTACATTTGTGCGAAAAAATTTTCCTGATCGGTCAAATGGTTCCCGAGATATGTGGGTTTATGTGTGGAAACAGACGCACAAACGGACGCAGAGCGCAGAGGAAAGGTCAGAGGTCAAAACAAAATCGGGGCGCAGCAGTTCACATGTGACCCGAACATAATCCCGGGTTTCGTAAAATTCCGCCCAGTGGTTACAGAGGAGTTCTCCGGAAACCTACGCGGCGGCGGCGGCGGCTGCGGCGGCGGCGTGCAGCTGAAAACATAGTATCCGCAAAACTCTGTTTTGGCGGATACAATTAATTGGCATACCACTAATATTTACATCCTCGGGGAAAATGTATAATATAAAACAGCACTTGTAATTATAACTTACGGTTACCTAGGCCAGGTCACATGAGGTGTAACTGTTATCTTGGAATGTTCTCTCATTGTTTTTGGGCGTTTAATTCTGTTGTACTGTTATTGTAATATGCATGATATGAAGTATTTGAACTAAGGATTTACATCTGAAGCATACCCTTCTAAATGAGTTTATACCAATTATGTTAGATGCTGTGAAGAAGTTAATTTGCCTGTTTCAAAGTATGTTTTCAAAGTGATTTTTCTTTTCGCATCAGTATTGATAAAGTAGATCATCAGAGGGATTTGTTCTAAAATTGTAGACTTTATTTAGTGATATTTTTATTTATTTTTTGTTAACTGCATCATGTTAATCTTTAAGTAATGTAAGAGAGAATAATACATATATAAATTATCTGAATTAAAGCATGCAATTCAGTGAAATTTATGTTGATGCTGATCCCACAGTTACTGTTCTATTTTGTTTCACATTCAGTTCACCATTGTTGCAACTTGAAACTTACCAGCACAAAATGTTCTTTGCTTGTATTCTTATTTGCATCACCAGTTGCATTTCTTGAAGCTGTGCTTGAAATTTGCCTTGCCATTTTTCAGATATGACAAGTAAGTAATAAAATATGCAGGCTGATCCCTATAGGGACTCTCCAGTAAAATAATTTCACTGGGACTTGCATGTGGTGCTCACAAGTAGCTTATATATAATCTCTAATCTGATCATTTAAGTTTCATGTCTATAATACACTGAAATTTCATGATAAAACTGGCTTGAACATTGATTGAAATGTATTTTTCACTGTGCTCTTTCTCTTTAACAGTCTCATGTACAGTTTATATAAATTTTATATAAACATGCATAGAAAAAGAATATTATTAGCTCTTGAATCTTAATTACACTGAACATTACATCTTGATACTCATTTGTCAATCAAATATACAAAATAATTTTCTGTAATCTTTTAATTAAATGATATACTGAAATTTTGATTGATCTAACTAATTTGCAGTCATTTCACCAATTAATTGACTCTGATCAATGAAGTCAGCTGTATTATGCAAACTAGAATTAGGACTCATCAGATATAATTAGTCATGATATAAAGACATTTGATGTTTTATATGGACTCGCTTGTGATTTATTTTTGTTGAGAAAACAGAGTAATTTATTGTAATAATTATATTTGACCAACATCCCCAGGGTCAACTGGGAAAAAAATTATATTCCTGCTTGTCACTGTTTGACTCTTTTGCTCTCACCAAATGTGACTCTGCAATATTTAATGCTATGATTCAGGACTCTTTAACAAAGATTACTGATTATGAAAAAGAAACAGTTTAATTATTTTTCCCAGGTTAAGAAAGCAGAAAATATTTTGATGCATGAAAATGACTTACAATGCACAGAAGTTATAATTCTTTTAATGTTTGATATCCTCAAATCATAATGAAGTATGCAGCTATAAATATTTATGAGACCACATAATTAATACCCAAATAAATGAACACAGTTGACACCAAACAAATATAAACATCATCGCAAACAGTAATTATTTACATAGTTAATATCAGCCCATTTATATCGATATAAGTACTTCAGGATTAATTGAATATTAAGGTCCATCCTCTAATTAATCTTACATGGTCATTATTTACTCAATTTACCCAAAACTATCTAAAGGGCAGGTTTGCATAAAATGTTATTCCATATGTCTCTATTTGTAACTTTTAATGTTCTATTAAAAAAGATGTGTAATTGTAAATATCCTCATCAGGCGATAATTTAGATCTGATGTGGGATGGTATGGGTGATCTCCCCAGGAAGGAGTCTTGTGGTATTTCTGTCTAACAGGACACACACTGCTATTTACCCTGACAAGGCTGAAATTGTCAGGTCTTTAACTAACCTGCTGTACTGTTCAGTTTCAGCAATCTGGTAGTTCCGTCCCAGCCCAGCAAAAAGAAAAGCTTCACAACCCCTACAACAGTATGATGCAGCCAGTATAGCAGCCCCATTCCTTCCAGTCAGCAACTGATGTTTTCTATACACTTTAGATAATCATATATACATTTTTTTTTCATTTCATTAAAGTCCTGCAGTGCAGGGGTCAGTAAAGGCACTTCAGTAAAGGTCATTTTAAAAATGTTTATGCATCTGTCATTAAAGGAAGCACTCTGCAGTGAAACCTTAGATTTACAGGACTGTCACTTACCTTATGTATTTCCTCTTTAGCTCAGGAATGCTAATCTAGAACTTTACATAACTGCCACTTTTCAGATTTTTACCTGACAGGACTGCTCAGTATGATATGATTGTCTCAAAAGCAAGACATTTAAAAAAAGTTCTGAAATTTGTAGTTCAGAAATAGTTTTTGTCTGCACAGTTTATAACGACTAGTTTCAGACAATTTTAAGATCCATACAGTTATAACTTTGAAAAAGTCGTCACATTTTAAGCAGTTGTGATTTTTGGTTAGACAGAAACTAAGACAAAACTATTATAAGTTGAATTCTTTATTTGGAACCCAGATACGAACTATAGATTAGTAAGACCTGTGAACAGAAAGTTATTATTATATGTGCCTGTATTATTTAATATAATAAGTTGCATCTGAAGTCGTTTTTGTCACTTTAAAGCATTTATTGTGGCCATAAAAATTTTATACTGGTGAATCAAATTCTGAAATGATCTGCTAGAGGCTAGTGGTGAAATCCAATCCCTCTGCAAAAACAGTAGAAAGCATACTGAAAAAATGTAGAAACATGAAGTATGTATAACATGGAATAACTTATATGTAATATTAACATAAGGTCTGGCAGTAAAAAGTGAAAACCAAATGAATTCTTTAGTAGTAACAAAGATTAATTGCTGTTACCTGAGGGTTATGATATGAGTTATGAACAGCAGAGAGTGGAAGGTTGGGGTTGATATTAGATGGTTGTCCAGTATTGTGATATATATTATAAGGGACCAGACACTAAATGTATTTACATTATTATAGCAACATCATAAAGATAAAGTAGCATGAATTATTGGCAGTGTACATGAAATGCTTGTATATAGATTGAAAAATCTAGATTGCCATAAGTGATGGTGCTAATGATATTATTGGGACCAGATCAGGGTAGAAAACTTCACAGAAGAAAGAAAATATTTGTTTTTGTATGAAATGTTTTTTTTTCTTGATGGCAGCAGTTGTGTGTATGTTTCATTAATATGGCTTGGTGCCTGAGTTGAGTCTTCCATGACACTAATTTGCTCAAATGTGATAATTAATTATTATTTCTAGCTTATTTGAGGATAACATTTAATTATTCCTCTGGGATTAAGTAGCTGAAAAAAGTCAAATTCTTTATATCTAAGGATGGGTTGTTTTGCTCAATTCTCCCAGAAAAAAGCCATTTAATGACAACTGGATATAGAATGAGCAGTGTGGCTCACACACATATTGTTGTAAATTGATTAATATTTAGTGCTTTACCTTTTAAGGTTGCTTACTTTACTTATTGTTATTTATTAAGGAATTTTCTGTGTTTATTTAGGTGATTATTAGCATGGTTTTATAGAGTTGTGGATGTTATTGATTGGTTATATGTGATCACACAATGAAATGCACCTTTTTGTTTTAGGTTGTTAGTCAGTCTACTATGGAGATTACTGCTTGTTACGAAGTTGCCTTTACTGACCATTGCAGCTGGAATCAACTGGGATCATATCGCACACACTCACGTAAAATCCATGAAAAAGTCAATCTCATTGTCCAAATGTTCTTTCCTGTTAATGCAATCAAAATCTATCTGCAAATCAACATATACATGATCCAATGCCTTATTGTGATCAAAGATTTTATATTCACACTTTTAAGATAAGGCTGTTTGTCCCAGGATATCTCTATTTCATGCAAGCCACATGCAAGGTTCACTAATTACTGCGATACTGATAATATGATATACAGGATCTCTCAGTCCCACACAGAATAAAATGCATGCACAGTTTGACATTTTATGGCTGAGGTATAGTTAATGCATGTGTGATCCCCGTTGCTTCCAGTCTGTCTGCTGTGTATTTAGATTATTTATATACTCTGTTGTTTTTAGTGTGCATAATAAAGATTTTTTGGTTCAATCTGCAAATTGTACACAGATGATAATTATTGTCATTGTCTTTTGTTGCTGATGTATGCTCAACATTGCCAAATAAATGGACTTACATGTACCAAAAATTGTACATATTTTATTTATTTATTTATATATTTTTGTGAAAGATAATGAATGATTGTAAACCCATGAAAATGTATTAACCGTACCTCAGCCATTTCCTGCATGCCATTCCATGCACACCCATTCCGACCACACATCTCCATTATCCTGGCACCAGGTGCATCAGGTTCAACCCCTAAGTGATGTCACTTTTTGAAAACTTCCTACCAAAGTCAGGTTTTACACAACACATTTAATAGAGAATTCTCAAGTTTATCCCTCAATAATTCTTGAAATCAGGTTGTAGCAGTGCTCAAAAGTAGTTTTACCTTAATTTAACCTTAATATTTGTATCTGTCAAAACGAAGTTTTGCAGATACTATGTTTTTGACCGGGTTTCACCATACACAAAAAATGGTGGCACCACCTGCAACCATGTTAGCACAGTGTCCATCTGTTCATCTGCCGTGGGTTAAAATTACTCCTATCTCTGCAGTGGTTTGACAAATTCACCTGAAATTCGGCATGCATATACATCCTGGATAGTTTTCTTTATTTTATGACAGGTGGCGCCACCTACATTCACGTTCACACTGCAGACATCCAAGCTTATATTTCGGGAACCATTTGGCCGATTGGGACAAAATTTTGCATGTATATAGATCTCACATAGCACTTTATCATATGTAAAACTGGTGGCACCACCTGCAACCATTTTTGCACAGCGTCCGTCTGTTTGTCTGCTGTTGGCTAAAATCACTTGTATGTCTGAAGTGGTTTGACTTATCTGCCTAATTTTTATTTTTTTTTTGGCAGGTGACGCCACCTACATTTATTTAACGCTGCAGACATTCAGGCTTATATTTCAGGACTGGTTGGACATATCCCCCTGAAATTTTGCATGTGTATAGATCTCACATAGCTCTTAATCATACACAAAATTGGTGGTGCCACCTGCCACCATTTTTGCACAAGTCCTTCTGTTTGTCTGCTGTGGGATAAAATCACTCATATACATGCAGTGGTTTGACTTTTCTGCCTAAAATTTTGCATATGTATACAACTTGGACAGCTTTCTGGATTTTGTGGTAGGTGGCGCAACCTACATACACCTTTCCGCTGCAGACATCCATGCTAATATGCAACACACCTCACTCTATTTCCGCATGCCACTCAATCCATGCCTCACTTTACACGTTCCACTCTGATTTTAACAGATACACGTAGTCGCTTGTTGACTACCCGTATTCTAGTTTTACAGAGTATCTATAGTTGAGACAACTTATACTCAGTTTCTACATGCTGTGATTATCACAGCTGTTAGAGGCTGTCTTAGAGTATTTTGTCTTGTTAACATTATTGCTTGGAATACTTAAGAAGAGTACTATGTGACCTGAAACAATGATTTTCAATTAATTAGACATGAAACACTTTGAGATTACATTTAGAACTTATAAAAGTACTTGGAAACTTTGTTGGCAATTAGTTCTTGCAAACTGTCACAATAAAAGGAGGAGATTCTTAAATCACCAATGGACAATACCAGTTCAAAATTTTGTATTTTCTAAAATAATCACACTCTTTCTAATAAAAACTAATGTAAATATTTATCCCCTTCATATTCAAAACTGTTCCTTTAAAAGAACAATAATCATATGGAATCCCTTGGAAATAAATGAGAAGTGGTGTATCCCTGTTTCATTTTCATTGATTTCCCGAATTCATTTACATCAACTATTTGTCTTTTTGTTTGTCTGGTTGCATCTTTATATAATATGAGCGATAACAAACAATTTTTGAATGCACATGCAAAGAAGGAATATTATCCAGAAAAAAATATTCCAATCCTGTGCAAGAAGGCAGGAGATCAACGTTAAATCTAAACTGTGAGCATCAACCGGCCTGTTACCTTGATCTTTTATTGTGACCATAAATTGCATTCCATTTTTAGCTCAGCTGACTATAAGTCATCTGAGCTATAGTCGTGGTCCATTGTCCGTCGTCCGTCCGTCTGTCCGTCGTGCCATCCGTCCGTCCATAGATGTGGCACGTTTTGAAACCGTAAGACCTAGGAATCCAAAATTCACCATAATGTTAGATGTCCCCAAGATCTCCTACCAAGCCGAAAATTGGGGCTTTGCGACTTTGTTCCTTTGAGAAATTAAGGAAAAACCTCAATTTTTTATTAAAATCCTATTTTCACACTTCAGGACTGCCTAATATCAAAACCACTCATCTGTTTTTCCTCATATTTACCATAAATATTCCTCTATATAGTTCCTATGTACATGCCAGAAATTAAGTCTGTAAAGTATAAATTCTTTAAGTTATGGGCCCAAACATAATGCATTTTGTAAAAAATCAGGAAAAATAATAACTCACTTAACATGAAAAAATTTGAAACTAGAGTCTATTTTCTCAAGTATATAACTATGTTTAATTAAGATTCAATTGTTTACCCAAAATTAGATCTAAATTTTGTAAATTTTTTAAGTTATTAGCATAAAAAAAAATTAGTTCCTTAAATTTTGCCCAACTTTGACCATGGCACGTTTTTTTCCTGTAAGCACCATTGATTTAATTTTCACAGCATGTAAACATAAATATTTAGTTTGTCTAAATCTGAAATTTGAAAATAAAAGCTTGAAAATTAAGCTAGTTATCAATTTTTTTTCTGTAGTCACTTGCTTTAATTACAGATGCAGGGTCCCACTCCTGGTCACTGGAAGTCAGCTATGCCAGGATTTCTGATTTGTTACTGTCACTGGGGGAGATCCCCTGCTGTGACAGGTGTACAGTTATTCTCATATCACCACCCCAATAACCCCCCCTCCCCCCCCCCCCCCCCCCCGCAAACCCAACCCACCAAGTGTTATGCAGTAATTGTTATTGTTTTCACTGTATCTCCTTAATTGTAATGCTGTTTCCACTCCCATATGCAAAAACTTTCCTTGAAAAAAAAATTCAATGTGTAATCCAGAAGATGCAATGTTGTGTAATGTAGCATTTTTAAAGAAATCAATTTTTCTTTTAAATGATTTTAACAAATATAATTGAACCCATCATTTATTGTTTTGCAGATTTAAAAGATATATTTTTGTGGTAAAAAATAAATAAACATTTGTATGCATGATGTGGTGTTATCTGACAAGATTGAGATTTATATAGATGCAATTGAGAATTATTAATCAACTTTTATATTCAGATATATATGTTAAATTGGAAATGTATAGAAATATAAACTTAAATTAGAAAATAATTGATGTGATAAAAAAATGAGGATTTAATACAAACATTTGTTCATTATTTTCCTGCCTCAGCAGAATTTGAGATCAGGCTTTTTTTGCCCTGTTTTATGTTGTTAATTAGCTATATTTCAACCGTATACATTTCATAAAAAAATACATATATATTTAATAATATATATTATACAAAAAAATAGATTCAATTGAAAAAATGTGTAAACTACTGAAATGTCAACAGTTAATTGAAAAACCAACTAATGATCATGGTAATAGTACAGATCATTTGTTCACAAACTGCTCACATGCTTTAGTTTCAACATTAGTAAATGCATGGTCAGGTCACAAAATATTTTTTGCAACAATTTCTTGCTCATCAATACAAATCAATCATATAAACCAACCATGGCCTTTATTACCTCTTCCACTTACACTTTATCTCCATTTGATATTATTTTAGATTTTTACCTTCAAGGTTAACGTCAGCTGAGCACAGTGACCCATAGGTCCCTTGTTTATCCTGCTTTAAAATTGACCACGGGCTGCCATAGTTACCATAAAAGTAGGAAGACTTTTCAGGACCTATTAGATTACTCAGATAACATGATTTATTGAGTGTTTATGTGAATACCATTACCAAGTTAGCAGATTTCACAGAAATATAGCATGTATATGAAATAATCAATTAATAATCACTAATTTTCCCCCAGATTTTGGCATCTGTTCTTTGGGGCTCCATGTCCCATTCCATCATCATTATCATCATCATCAGCATCGTATCTTTTATATTAGAGTTACATAACACAAGCCACTTAAGCAACTGCCATTCACATTGCAGTGCAGTTTTCACCCATTTGCCTTGTTTCATGGGGAACCGGAGGTTGTGTTCCCCTCCCATTTTCATGAGTGGGGGGGGGGGGGGGGGCAAAGTTTCTTTTGTCCCTCTCACTCTTTAGGCCAATAAAGGTCATTTATAAATTTTAACTATAGAAATAAATGTGGCTATTTCGAGATAATTCTGTCATCCAGTATATAGCTTCTTCACTTTGTCCCAAATAAATTTCGGTTAAAGGAGGCCATTCACCTACCTTTTGAAAAGAATTTTTGTGATTTCTGGCTTCCACTGTGTACATATTAATGATCTAAGGGTAATTTTGGTTGTGAAAAGTACTTAAAACGCTTCGCGAAGGATGTATGAACTTGTTTATCATTAACATGTTTGTAAACACAGCAATGTTGACAAATGGGGAAAAACATGTAACCTAAGGTGGTAGGTTCATATATGTGTAGGTAGAAAGTAAACTTGTTGCAAAATGCCATTTACAAAGCTCTGGCTTATCTGACGTACTTGCTGCCACATGCCTTTGTTAAATTTGTTTTTCTTATTTTGGTGGGCTCCCACATATTATAAACATGTTGATATAAACAAAACAAGCAGCCTGTGTGTTGTGATATCCAAGTTTTCTGGCCTATTTTTATAAAAGCTTCAAGGGATAACCTTTAGTTTATAAAGGTCAGATAGGTGATTTGGCTCTTTAAATTTTGGAGGTAATCTGAATAACCATTTTATCAAATCTATTCAAAACTTTCGACATAAATCTGCACACAGACAAACCATGAGCTAAATATAATACCACTGGCCACACAAACTCTCAAAACTAGTTTACAGGTTTCCTCGACTTGATTGAATTGTGGAGATCAGTGCTCCAGTTTTGTTTTCCAGTCGTCCACAAGAGGGCACCGCCACTGTTCCAGTGGGAATGCCACAAAAGAATTATTGAACTCTTGTGTGCTCCATATGGTGAAACACCAGCAACTGAATCATCAAGAGTCATATTCCTGTTTGTGTCAGTATAAAATAATTAAAGTATGCCCAACACACTTGATATATAATGTATTGGTTAATATTATTCCTTGAAATAGTTCACTGATATTCAGTAGAATATTACATTCAAACATCAAATGGTGACTTGCATGAAGCAATTACAGAAGTTTACCTTAACTGGGAATTCTTTTAAAATACTGCGAACCCAACCAGAGAAAAACCAGTCAAAATTATATCTTCACTGACCTGTATTTTACTAGATGGAGAGAAGAATCATATGATTTTGTGTTTCAATCAATTTCTGCTCTTGATTACTAGTATAATATCAGACCTTGGATATCATGTGACGTGACATAACAGCTGTTAATCATGACCGCTATCTTAATGGTGAATCCTGATTTAAAGATGATTTCACTGATTTTATTATAAACAAGCCATCTGGGTCTTTATGCAAAACTGAACAACCACAATTTCTACAGTGTATATATTCAGTCATGGATGCTAGGACTTTTCATGTTTGTACAGGTGAGTTTGGCATCCAGAATCATATCTGGAAAATTAAGATAATGCAGAGTCTTCTGTATGTTCTTTCACATAGTAAATCAGAAAAAAAAAATTTATACAAACTGAAAGATTTTCTAAATAGTAAATGTCATTCAATTAAATAGTCTTTTTTAATGGCTTTTGTGGTTATTAACATTAACCTAGTTTTAGTTTGATAAGCTAATTTGTGGTTTTAACATGTTGTTGGTATTTACTGCTTCAAAGGTCTCAACTTGTACAGTACTGTGATTATTCTTCTTGATTAACTTTCTGTATATACTTATATGTATATATATGTGTGTAGATATATATACACACACACACACACACAGGAGGTCCTCTCAATTATGGACCCTGATTGGACCTGTAATAAAGAGGTGATAATATAAGAGAGTTATTTTTCACTTCACAAGTTTACCCGGTATTAAAAACATGTTCATAGAGAGATTACCATAAGTTATGAGAGATTTCTGTATATATGTATGTTTATAAACACACAAATCTGGTTATTTGTCCATAACAGAGCTTTCCAAATCATAAACCTCTGAGTATCACATGTCAGCATCTGTAATAGGGAGGTGCTCACAAAGAGAGGTTTGTCTGTTTATTATGTCTGTGGCTTGTGTGCAGTCTGGAATATTGTTAACTGTGTCCTGTGTCATTAACATTTTACCTTTTATCAAATGTAAGGCTTCTGATAATTGTGTTTGTTGCTGTGTGATTCATAAACCATTTTCTTGTCTTCTAAAATAAGTATACTTAAACTGACTGAAGGAGTTTTGGACATAAAATAATGTCAGGACTTTCATTTTCAAAGTTAATTATCAATTAACACAGTTCTTTTAAAATTCCTGTTTTTACTATTTTGTGTAGTATCAGGGGTGGGAAGTGTTATGTACAACAGGAGTTCAGGCACTGGATTTGAGAGGGGAAGTTAATTCTAAGTTCCAACCAGCATTTATTGTGAACTCTAGCTAAGTCACACAAAGGAGGTTATATACTCGCTGTTGAAGGTTGTATAAACTGTAAGAATGACTTTTTAATAAGATATAAAATAAAATTTTTTTAAGGAAATCTTGGTCACACACAGATATTGTTCAGTTTTATCAATTCATGATTATTTATTGAGTGTGTTATGTGAAAGCTGAAATCTGCATGGGGTTAGGACATTATTTAGGCAATGGGATGTGCAGCTAAGGTGCTGGGTACAAATCAATTTACCATAATAACTCGCATATAAGATGAGGGTGATTTTTAGGGTGAAATATAAGGTACAATTTTTTTCTGACCATCTGAGTCAGGGGGAAATCTTACAGGTGAGTACAGGACATGCTGTTGAAGGTTGTATAAACTGTAAGAATGACTTTTATTATATCTTGAAAAGAATGAAGATACAAATATTAATAAATATACCATTTATCAAGAATAAATGTTTATTAAGATATAAAATAATATTTATTGGAAATCAATCTGTTTTAAATATTCATTAGAATTAGGAGGAAGGCACAGCCTATTTGGAATATAAGGCATTTAACAGAATTATAAAAATGATGGACATCAAAATTTTTCTATTAAAACGAACATGATTAATATAAAATGAAATTAAATGACAAACAAATAACATAATTTAAAATAAAATTAAATAACAAACAAAATACAGATAAATATTTTCAATGATTAAAATAACTAAAAACCTAACTAGACTTCAAAGTAATTGACATCATCAGTGGCTTATCTTGCATGGCACTGACAGGTTGGTTTGACATTCAGACCAAAAATTTGGGCTTACGTTGACCCCCCAACTTTATATGATGTTTCAGGGGAAATAATAGCGAGTTACTTTTGGATAAACCTGGCTTAGACAGCTGTTAAAGAATATGGGTTTTACCTATTCCTGCATAGAAACTTGAAATATGAAGGCTTCATTATTTATTTACACATGATTGCGCTGCCTTCTTCATTATGTAGAAAGTGCCACCTACCAATGGTGGTTCTAACTTTTAACAAAGAAACCCGGGATGCATATAGGAAAGAAATTCAACAATGTGGCTACCTTCATCAGATATCATTGGCTTCAGACCATCTGTCTCTGTGGAAGTCAAGAGAGAAAGTGAAGCATACCCATCTTAAGTGTCCATTTTACAGGTTTTACAGTATATACTGTACCCTAAACAAATGTGAAGAATAGGCCCTTTAAGATTATAATTTCAGTAAAGTGTACAATTAAAACTGTCTTCATCCCAAGAACAGGGACTGTTTTCTAGATTCCTGGATTTCTGGATTTAATCTGGCTGAACTGTTTCCAGATTCCCTGGATCTGATTGAATTGTTACCAGATTTCCTGGATCAAACTGAACCATTCATTGATTCCCTGAAACTGACCGAACCGCTACTGGATCCCTGGATCTAACTGAACTGATTCCCTGGATCTGACTGAACTGTCACTTGATTCCCTGGATCTGGCTTAACTGCCTTTTGATTTTCTGGAGCTAACTGAACTGTTTTCTTGATACCAGAAATAAATTATTTTATCCCTGATCTTATGGATCTGTAAAAAATAAAACTTGCCTGTATCTGTGATCCCAGTATATGACCATATTCTTGGTCCAACAAAAATATATTTTCAGTATAGACTGCTGTGTAATATTAGTACCAAGAATAATAGATAACATTTTTCAACATCAAAGATTTTACTGTGTTCGGGGCACAAAAGCACTTCTGATATTCATCATACCACTGACATATAGGCCTTTGCAAACTATTTTCATAAATTGAATATGATAACCTGTAAGAA
The DNA here is from genome assembly GCA_026874595.1 of Sipunculus nudus. Classification (NCBI taxonomy): domain Eukaryota; kingdom Metazoa; phylum Annelida; class Sipuncula; order Golfingiida; family Sipunculidae; genus Sipunculus; species Sipunculus nudus. The sequence goes on from CM049315.1 coordinate 48,576,050, forward strand.
ATATCATATGTAATAATTCTTTTGTATTACAGTCACAAATCAAGATATGACTAGGATTAGTGTTTTTCCTTAATCAAGTCTTGTTAATGAACTCAGGTTTTTTTCTGCTTTAAGAATAATCTGACATATCTACTCAGTTTTCACTTCTACCTGTGTATAAAATAAAAGACCCTCAGTGAATATTACTACATTGTGCACCAGAAATCCAGGCATGTATGAGTACTATAGTTGTCATAATATGTGGTAGCTTAACAATTTATAATGCATGATGTTAGTTCATGATTCACTTATGATGAAAACAGAATAGCTTTAACAGAAAATGTGTAAATGTGGCAGATTTAACAAACCAGTACACTGGCTGGGCTCCGTTTATTTCAGTTTTGTGTTTACTGTTACAGTTTCAGCAATTTGTTCAGCTCCTCTAACAAACCTGAGAAGAAAAAGATTTCCACGCAGCCGGCCACGGTCCGTTACAGCGCCCCCACCACGCAGGTCAGACCAGTCGGTGATCCAAACAAGAAACAGCGTGACAAGTATAACCTTGGGGAGAAAGCCAGGGCTTACGATTTCATGCAGGATGACTTGTAAGTATTTATCAAGGTCTTACTTATCATCTTAATAATGAAATTTTTATATTTCAGAAAATCATTGAACTACTATATTCCGTTCCTACACCCCTGTCCACTTAACTTTTTTTGAGACAGTTCTTTCAAATTTATTTCATTAGCTTTTATCAAAAGGTGAGTTTTAGTGGTATTTACAAAATTTATCACCAAAAAACCCAGGTGGACAAAGGTTGTGGAAGGCTTGGCAGTCTAATAAAGCATTCTTGTATACATAAATCACAATATCCTTAAACCAAAGAAACTTGTTGATTGAAACTTTCTTGGTTCCAGATTGACAGAGAAAGCCAGGAAAGAGCGAGAAAAGGAACGGAGAGAGCAGTACAAACAGGTCCGAGCACACGTCAAAAAAGATGACGGTCGCATGCAGGCCTATGGCTGGAGCCTCCCAGCCAAGTTCCAGGTCCCCCTGCAGAAAGAGAGCGCTCCGAGCAAAAGCCAGGTCCCTGTGCCGGTTCCGGTCTACTGTCGCCCCCTGCTGGAGAAAGAACCTCAAATGAAGGTTAGAAGAAAGAATATTGTGACATGATTACACATGAAGAACTAGAAACCAGCTTGTTCATATGCTTGATATCTGGGCCAAAAAAGAAAGGTTGAGTTTCTCAGGCACTTTTTTTTTCAGAAATGAATGCGCAAGGGTGATTTTAGTAAACTTTTTTTTTATGTTTCAATAAAAATGTCATATGATCAGGGAAAAACATGATAGTAACAAATGTTTTGCTAAACAGGTAAAAGCACTACATAACAGAGGAAATCTGATCAAAATTGCATTATTTTATCTTCTTGAAAGAAATGTCTGGAGCTCAAAATTAGTACGTTTCTGTTGAAAATCAAAATAAAGATTTTTGATGCAGGGGGTTAAAATTGACGGGCATAGTGCCTGAGAACCCTTCCTTTTTTTGGCCTTAGTCTATTATTGTATCCACCAAAACAAAGTTTTGCGGATACTATGTTTTTGACCAGGTTCTGCTGCCGCCGCCGCCTTCATTTCCGGAGAACTCCTCTGAGACTACTGGACGGATTTTTCCAAAACTTCATCAATTATTGGGTCACATGTGAACTGGTGCCTAACCAATTGGCCTTGACCTCTGACCTTTCCTCTATGCCCAGCGTCCATTTGTGCGTCTGTTTCCACACATAAACCCACATATCTCGGGAACTGTTTGACCGATCGGGAAAAAAATTTTGTACAAATGTAGCACTTGGATAGCTTTATAACATACACAAAAAATGATGGCGCCACCTGCAACCATGTTTGCACAGCGTCCATCTGTTCATCTGCCTTGGGTTAAAATCACTCATATCTCTGTACTGGTTTGACATAACTGCCTAAAATTTTGCAGGTTTATACATCCTGGACAGCTTTCTTGATTTTATGACAGGTGGTGCCACCTACATTCTAGTTTACGCTGCAGACATCCAAGCTCATATCTCAGGAACCGTTTGACCGATTGGGCCAAAATTTTACATTCGTATAGATCTCACACAGCTCTTAATTATACACAAAATTGGTGGCGCCACCTGCCACCATTTTTGCACAAGTCCTTCTGTTTGTCTGCTGTGGGATAAAATCACTCATATACATGTAGTGGTTTGACTTTTCTGCCAAAAATTTTGCATATGTATACAACTTGGACAGCTTTCGGGATCTGTGGTAGGTGGCGCAACCTACATACACATTTAGGCTGCAGACATCCATGCTAATATGCAACACACCTCACTCTATTTCCCCTTGCCACTCAATCCATGCCTCACTTCACCTGTTCCACTCTGATTTAGGCGGATACACCTAGTTGCTTGTCAACTACTCGTATTCTAGTTTTGTAAAAAGAGGCTCATGATTTAAATTAGCTAATTATAAAGTGATAATGCTAATTGATAACTTTATTACTTAAGTAAAAAATAATTTTGGATATTTCTTTTAATATCTTCATATAAGGTAGATGAATAATAAGTAAATAGAAATTTTATTTTTAGGATGTACACCAGGTGGTGCGTATAAGCAGTAATGTTATTACTTAAAAAAAATAAGTACCTACATATTTTAAAAAATCCACATATCCGTAATATGTGCTGCACAGTATGTGGTCCATCTTAGATCAAGATATTTTGTTCAGGGTTGTTCACTGTTGTTATATGTCAGCTGTTTATACTTCAAGATCTGGTGTGCTGCTGGTGTGAACTTGAGTGGAGGTCGCACCAAAGATGGCGGCAGTATCGTCGGTGCCAGTGTGTTCTATTCCAACCCATCGGAGGTAGACTCTAACAAAAGAAACTCTGCAAACCCTGTGAATGCTGTGGAGAAGCTTGACCAGGAGATACAGGTACATCACCACAATATCATTTAAAACTAGAAGACCAGTCAGAGACCACATATTTTCCTCGGCCAATATACTAATCTAACTTTTGTGTATACCACTCAGAAAAACTATGCTTACTAGAACAACTGCAGCCCCTAATATAAGTAAAAACAGGAAAGAAATTACCCTCTCTCAAAATGGTAAATATTCCTTGTAAAAACATGGTGATCCAGTTTACTGTCAGCATTTTTGAACTGATCTTTGGGGGTTTTCCTGATCCTCCAACAAAATTCATCCAAATTCTTTCAGATTAAAGTTGCTGACTGACAAACCAGCCAAATAACCAACCCACAAAACAGCAATGATCAGAACATAATACCTCCTGGCGGTGGAATAAATAAATATCCAAATACATTATCATTAAAAAAGTAATATAAAAACTAAGGGTGTAATAATGATACTGTGTGTATTGTAATGCTTTGATCAAGATACAATACATAACACAATACTAAGAGGTGTAATGAAATCTAAACTGCCTCTCAGAGAATTTATTTCTAAATAAAGCTCACTGCTAACTAATGGGCCTCTTGAGATTGGCATCAAGAATTTATGTAAAAGGTGTTGTAACAGAGGCTTATTATACAAACAGAGCAGTAAAGTTTATTCAAATGTATGGTGACGTAGAAAGAAGAATAGCAACATTTAAAGGAATACTAGGAAATAATTTTAATTTAGACTTGTGGCATTCAGTAATTTCATTGTTTACCTTCCTCTTGTATATATATAGTCACATCTGAACTCTTATGGTGTACTGTATTTTTGCAGTTGAATAAATATTAACTTTATTGATTTTACCTGGATTGTACACCTAGTTAAAATAACTAGTATTTGGCACTCTTCATGGCTTGGATGGTAGTGTTTGGTAGTTTCTAGAGGTGATGGAAACCATAGGAACCTGAAAAAAACACTGACTATAGAGGGGCCAACACAACCAACTCTAATAATCATGCTGGGACTCAAACATGGGTCACCAGTGGAGTGAGTCCAGTATTTTACCACTCAAATATCCAGGCGCTGAGTACTTTATATATCTTGAACAACAAAATGATAAAAAAATAGTTAACTTAATTCACATCTGTATTATTCATCTTTTGTTATGATACATTTTATGTTTCAGGAGCATGAGAAAGAGATGCGAGAGCTGGAGAAGGAGACGCAGCGGATGTCGTCAATGGTGTGGATCTGTACCACGACCAACGCCAGCAGCCGAGTCAGTGTGGTGGACTGTAACAACCCCGCTGATATACTTGCTACGTTCCACGTCACTTCTTCTCACATTCTCTGCATTGCTAGTGTTCCAGGTGGGTCCAGCATTACAGTGTGGTTATCCAACTGTCACATAATAATTATATAACTATTTAAAACCGATTATATGATATCTGTGAAAGAATATTCCTTGATTTTCCTAATCATGGCAACAGAACATAGTTAAGACTGGTGAAGTTGATATGCTTAAATGAATTATCTCATGTGACCAACACTTGACTGCAGGCATACTGACCGGTGAAATGAAAAAGGAAGTGGTAGCTAGTGCCACCTGTCACTGACTAGCTGAACTGAGGGTGTTTCCTTGTTGGCTGTTATCCATGTAATCCATGTGAGACATGCATATATTACTGGTCTAAGATTCAACAAACATGCAGGGTGTGGTTAACTGTAAGCGGCAGCATACGTGTTAGTCAAAAGGTGTGGTGAAAAATGATGATAAGTTTTGCATCCTCATTGAGTATTACATTGGGATTCTCAACATACCATTGCATGCCACTCTGACACTCATATAGGGGGGGGGGGGGGTTAAATGCTGATAATATTTGCACAATGCATAAGATGGGTCATTTTAAGTAGCTTATCTCATTGTGAAGGACTGTAATTAGTAATGAGAATTTTCATTCTCCTGCATTGGGTCTTATTTTATACTGTATTGTGTATTGTAGGTGCCATGGAGAGCGATTACCAGGTTGATGTAGACATCTTGAAAGCTGAGCCAGAGCCTGAGGGGCAGTCTCACATGAGCACTGCTGCTTCCATGGCAACAGGAGAGGTCCCAGAACACAAGAACATCGGAGGGATAACATTTGTACAGTGTGCCACAGCGAGTAACTCTACCCCGTCTGGATCACCACCAGATAACAAAGGTCAGTCTGACCCAACCAGGATTGTAGTGTTTCATGTTTTTTCATGATGTTAAGTTTCAATTAGCACCTGTACTGCAGCAACTGTGACCAACTTAGGATGTTAGGTCAGTTTGAGACACCTCTGTTTGTCATTTTAGGTAATTCTGTGTGAGTAATTGCAGTAAGTGCCACCTGTCTCCATCTTGCCGAACTAAGTGTGTTTCAGTGTTTGAGGTGATGTACTAATTATATGCAAATATCAGGTATTTACCCATGGAAATCTTGATGAGGAAATAAACTTTTTACAAGGATCATGTCGCTTCAGACAGATCAGAAAAACCACACGTTTCTCGCTCACTTTCTTCTTGGCACCTGTTCATGCGGTTGCATTCTTTTGAGCTCAGCTGACTAAAAGTCATCTGAGCTATAGTCATGGTCCATCGTCTGTCTGTCTGTTCGTTAGACTTGCACATTTTGAAACTGTTAGACCTACGAATCCAAAATTGGGCATACTGTTAGATGTCCCCAAGATCTCCTACCAAACTGAAAACTGGGTCACTGCGACTTCGTTCCTGCGAGAAATTAAGGAAAAATCTCAAATTTCCATTAAAAACCTCTTATCACACTTCAGGACTGCCTAATATCAAAACCACTTACCAGTTTTTCTTAATATTTACTAGAAGTATTGTCCTATATATATCCTATATACATGCCAGAAATTAAGTCCGTTAAGTGAAATTTCTTAAAGTTATGGGCCCAAATATAATGGACTTTGTAAAAAATCAGGAAAAATATTTACTCACTTAACATGAAAATTTTTGAAGCTATAGACTTGAAGCTGTAGATCTGAATTTTGTAAATTTTTTAAGTTATTAGCATAAAATTTAGACCAGTACTATAAATTTTGCCCAACTTTGACCATGGCACATTTTTTTTCCTGTAAGTAGTGTTGATTTAATTTTCACAGTATGTAAACATAAGTATTCAATTTGTTTAAATCAGAAATTTGAATATAAAAGCTTGAAAATTAGACCAGTTATTGAATTTTTTCTTCAGGCTCTATTATAGTCACTTGCTTTTGTCTAGATGCAGGCACCAGGTCACTGGAAGTCAGCTATGCCAGGGTTCCTGATTTGTTACAGTCACTGGGGGAGAAATCAATTTTCTTTCAAATGATTTTAACAAATTAAAATATAATTAAAACCTCAATATGCTTAAATTTATAAAATATGATGCCAATTATGGATAAGTAAAGGGACAATTGTGAAATCAGAATCAAGAATTTTTTTTAGATATTTATTGTTTTGCAAATTTAAAAGATATATTTTTGTGGTAAAAAAAAAATATACATTTGTATGCATGATGTGATATATATCTGACCAGATTGGGATTTTTGATGATGCAATTTAGAATTATGAATCAACTTTTATATTCAGATATATATGTTAAATTGGAAATGTTTAGAAATATAAACTTAAAATAAAAAAATGGATGTTATAAAAAATGAAAATGATTTGTTCATTATTTTCCTGTCGAAGCAGAATTGGAGATCAGGCTTTGTTTTCCCTGTAAGTATATGCAGAAGTGTAGTTAATCCCCCCATCCATGTAACTCCCATCACCCCCCCCCCACCACCACCACACCACCACCAAGTCCTTGCATCTATGGACTGGGAACATTAGTTATAATTCAACAGCATACATTTTATAAAATAAAAATATATATACTTAATAATATATATATTATAAAAAAATATATCCAATTGAACAAATGTGTAAACTACTGAACTTTCAACAATTTATCAAAAAGCCAACCAATGATCATGGTAATAATATACATCTTATGTTCACAATGCTTCAGTTTTAACATTAGAAAATGCATGGTTTGGTTACAAAATATTATTGGGAACAATTTCTTACTCACAAAGACAAACTATCATGTCAACCAGCCATAGCCTATATTACCTTTTCCTCTTAGACTAGATCTCCATTTGATATTATTTTATATTTTACCTTCAAGGTCAACTTTAGCTGAGCACAGTCACCCATGGGTCCCTTGTTTCCAACCTCATGTTATCCATGTGCCATGATTTCAGGTGTGATATTTTTTGCTGAAATTTCAGATTTGAGTAAAGATGCCAAGGAGGAACTTGCATCCCTGGGTCACCTGTCACCTGAAGGAAGCCCAGAGCCAGAAGGTAAGACACCACATCCTTTACAATCTTGTTCTTTTGTATTCTCATCTTCATTTTCACTGATTTAGTTGTGACTTCATGTGAAATTCACTTTTCTTGTGATGCAGAAGCGGATCCAGGGGGGGTCCAGGGGGTCCAGGGGGTCCGGACCCCCCCTTTTTCACCCGAAGCAACCTTTTTAAGGGGTTTTAGATGTAATTTTGCGGCCTGGACCCCCCCCCCCCCCCCCCATTTTCCAGACCTGATGACCTTTTTTTTAGGATTTTCAGTTGTCCTCCACTCATCAATTCCTCACCATCTTGTACTGTAATCAATGAAATGTATGATACTCATGACCAGTTCAGGCTTCAAAATATTTCAGAGCCCATTTTTGGTATAGGAATGATCATGTCACTAAATAATGCCAAAAATTAGTAGGATGTTGTCGGTGATGAAATGTCAATCCACACAGCACTGTTTATATTTGTACACTGCATGTTGCATGATATGCTTTGTTCTAAACATAATAGCCTTAATTCAGCATATATATAATACTTTATATACGTCCTTGCCTCAGTATTAAACATGCCTCAGATATAATAGAGGTTTTGGCCATGGTTTGTCAGGAACATTATAGGGTAGAATTGGTGGAAGACATAAATTATTTACCCCAAGGTTTAGAGGTAATCTAACAAGGCAAGGAAAGGGGTACTTTTTAATTTTTTATAATATTTATGGTAAAATGTCAGTTGCTTATAATGTCAGCATCCTCTATCAGTAGAACTTGAAGCTATTTTTAATTATTTCCTGTCAGCATTCAAATATACATTGATTCATATTTCTCCCCTTTTGTGGTATTAACATTGCCACCTCTATATGTAATTTGGTAGTCTTTCAATAAATTTCTGTGTACAAAGTACAGCCCCCTTGAGAATTCCTCGTTTGTTTCACTGAAAGTACACTAGATGATGCTAAGAAGAAAATTAAGGGTTACCATAAATATATTATAATAAAACTTTTTTAACCTACCCCATGATGCTTTCAACTGCAATAGAATTATTACTGGGGAAGGTTTTCATCACTAACTGATATTTATTCCATCAGTACTGGTGGCATAATTCAACTTTCATTGCTTATACACACTCCATTAAACGTATAATTGTGACTTGTTTAGGTTTGTGAATCTGTTCTGTGTAATATTGTGGATGAGCAAGTTTTGTTTAACATCTGGCGCAGGTTGAGTTCAGTCATAACACTTGTATATATGATATGTTTGTTTCTTGTTTAACATATTTTGTATTTTCACTGCAAGCATCTCCACAAATTGAAGTAATAGAATTTAGTGAATTATTAGAAAAAAAGGTCTATAAGCCTAAATGATTCTACAACTAAGAAATTTTGCAGGATCCCATTTGGCAGTACCTTCAGTTTGGAATTCTTTTTGTGGAGATGCTTTCCAAATACAAGACTGGAATGTTCAAACCCAAAATTATAAGACCAGGTCACAATCAACTTGTTTAATACAGTTTTATATGCGCATATATTTCCTAGTTCAGGAGAGCCCTTTTGGATTTTGAATTCACTTTGAATACTTCTCAGGATGTTTGGTTCTTCTCTGAATATTTGTTACTCTCATTGTTTCTTGGGATGTTTGGTTCCTCTCTAGATGTTTGCTTACTGTCATTGCCTCTCAGGATGTTTGGTTCCTCTCTAGATGTTTGCTTACTCTCATTGCCTCTTATCTTAGAATGTTTGGTTCCTTTCTAGATGTTTGCTTACTGTCATTGCCTCTCAGGATGTTTGGTTCCTCTCTGGATGTTTGGTTACTCTCATTGTCTCTTTAGATGCTGAGTAATTCTTTAAGTGCCTATTTTGATGCTGAGTAACTCTTATTGCCTCTTTGGATGTTGAGTTACTTTCATTGCCTCTTTGAATGCTAAGTAACTCCCCTTGTCTCTTTTTAGCTCAGCTGACTATAAGTCATCTGAGCTATAGTCGTGGTCCATTGTCCGTCGTCCGTCCGTCTGTCCGTCCGTCCGTCCGTCCGTCCGTCCGTCCGTCCGTAGATGTGGCACGTTTTGAAACCGTAAGACCTAGGAATCCAAAATTCAGCATAATGTTAGATGTCCCCAAGATCTCCTACCAAGCCGAAAACTGGGTCTTTGCGACTTCGTTCCTTTGAGAAATTAAGGAAAAACCTCAATTTTTTATTAAAATCCTATTTTCACACTTCAGGACTGCCTAATATCAAAACCACTCATCTGTTTTTCCTCATATTTACCATAAATAATCCTCTATATGGTTCCTATGTACATGCCAGAAATTGGGTCTGTATTATATAATTTAAAAAAGTTATGGGCCCAAACATAATGCATTTTGTAAATAATCAGGAAAAAAATTTGATCACTTAACACAAAACTTGTTAAAGCTAAGCACTTTTTTTCCAGTAATATAACTTTTATTAATCAAAATTAAATTGTATACCCAAAATTTGATCAAAATCTTTTAAATTTTTTTAAATATTAGCAAAAATAAAAAAATTGGTACCTTAAACTTTGCCCAACCGTGACCATGGCACGTTTTTTTCCTGTAACTGCTGTGGATTTAATTTTCAAAGCATGTTTTTGTTAAAATTTGAAACCAGTTGATCAAAAACTGTAGATTTTATTCAAGTTTTCAAGCACCATGTCACATATTGTTTACATCAACCTAGTGTTATGCAGTTTGCTAGAGCTCAGCTCCCCAGCTTCAGCTCTAAGTTCCTTAAATTAGGCATACTGTAAGATGTCTCCAAAATCCCCTACCATGCCAAGAATTTGGTCACCAGAACTTAATTCCTTTGAGATATTAATGAAAAACTTCATTTTTTCATTAAGACCCTTTGTTACACTTCAGGACAGCCTAGTATCAAAACCACTGATCTGACTTTGATCATATATAATATACATATTTTTCTATACATTCGCTATGCACATGCCAGAAATGATGTCAGTATTGCGTAATTGTTTTAAGTTATGTGCCCAAACAAAATTGACTTTGTAAAAAATCAGGAAAAATATTTACTCAGGTTTCATGAAAATTATTGAAGCTAGAAAATTTTTTTTAAGTATATAACTTTGTTTAATTAAGATTCAATTGTATACCCAAAATTAGATCTGTATTTTGTAAATTTTATAAGTTATTAGCATAATCATAAAATCAGTACCTGAAATTTTACCCAACTTTGACCATGGCACATTTTTTCCCTGTGAGTACTGTTGATTTAATTTTCTCAGAATGTAAACATAAGTATTTAATGTGTTTAAATCTGAAATTTGAAACTAAAAGGTTGAAAATTAGGCTAGTTATTGAATTTTATCTTGAGGGTCTATTGTAGTCACTTGCTTTGTTCCAGATGCAGGTAGGCCACTCCAGGTCACTGGAAGTCAGCTATGCCAGGGTTCCTGATTTGTTTCAGTCACTGGGGGAGATCCCCTGCTGTGACAGGTGTACAATTGTTCTCATATCACACCCCCTCCCCCCCCCCCCCATGAATATATAAATATACATTTGTATGCATGATGTGGTGTTACATGACAAGATTGAGATTTATGATGATGCAATTTAGAATTATGAATCAACGTTTATATTCAGAAATATATGTTATATTGGAAAGGTATACAAATTAAACTTAAAATAAAAAAATGAGGATCTAATACAAACATGTGTTCATTATTTTCGAGCCTCAGCAGAATTGGAGATCAGGCTTTGTTTGCCCTGAATGTTTATGCAAAAGTGTTGTTAATCCCATCTCTTCCCCCCCCCCCCCCCCCCCCACCCCCGGCTGTCATTGATCCCTAGCACCTCACCGTCACCTGTGCACTGGGACATTAGTTAATATTGCAAATGTGTACAATTTTTTCAATTTGAAAGATAATTGGATTAGAAAAAATTAAGATCTAATATTGAAACATATTCTTGCCCCAGGAGAATGGAACATAAAGTGATCAGCTCTTGTCTGTCCATCATCTCTCAATTATCATTAAATATATATACTAATTATGAAATTTTTCCTTTAAGCACTGTTGAAATAACTTTCATATGCTGTATGTGTATGGATTTAAGCCATTAATGTCTGAAATTTGAAAGCAACTTATGTATTCAGATGTGTAATATTGCAGATGAAAAACTTTAAAATATTAAAATATATTATCAGCGTTGTTTGTCTAACAGTCTGTCTGTCCTTTTTTAAATATTATGTAATTGTGAATGGACTATTTAATCCTGTAAGTATTGTTGAATTAAGTGGAAATCCTATATGTATATACACTATGTTAATACAGAGATGTTGTAACTCCCATCATTCCAGCCCTCCACCCCCCCCCCCCCCCAACCACCACCACCAGGTTCTTGCATCTGGGGACTGGAGACATCAGTTATATTTCAACTGTATACATTTTATAAAATAAAAATACATATATTTAATAATATATATTATGTAAAATAGATCCAATTGAGCAAATGTGTAAACTACTGAACCGTCAACAAACTATCAAAAAGCCAGCCAGTGATCATGGTAATAATATACATCTTATGTTCACAAACTGCTCACATGCTTCAATTTTGACATTAGAGAATGCATGGTTTGGTCACAAAATATTATTTGCAACAATTTCTCACTCATCAATACAAACCAATCATGTCAACCAGCCATGGCATATATTACCTTTTCATCTTAGACTTGATCTCCATTATTATTTTAGATTTTTACCTTCAAGGCCAACTTCAGCTAAGCACAGTGACCCATATTTATAGCACCATGTCTTAAATGTTTACATCAAGTCATTGGTTAACAGTGTTCCAGGCTGTTACATAACACCTTCACTCCTTGCTTACTGCTTCTGTGAGTGTCTGGGTCAGGCTGGGTCAGGCAGTAATTACCAGAGAGCCTTTCTCCTCTCTCTTTCCCTTTCTCTCTTTCTAGCTCTCTTTCTCTCTCTCTCTTTCTCTCTCTCTCACCCCTATGCCTCCCTTCCTCCCTCCACCCCATTAAGTTGACCGGTACTATAAACCTAATTTATTAGATATATATGTTGATGCAATTAAGAAATGTGAATCAACTGAAATATTCTTATATATATGTTATACTCTAAATGTATAGTTACATTTTCAAACCTGGAAAAAAATGATGATATAAAAAAGGGAATTTATGTAAAAATTGTTCATAATTTCCTGGCTCAGAAAAATGGGAATTAAAATTATTTGCTTTGTTTCTCTAGCTTTCTTGCCTGTTTTAAATATTAAATAATTATGAATAAACTTTTTTTTCCTGTAAGCTCTGATTAATTAAATTTCATATCCTGTACGTATATGCAAGGGTATTGTAACTCCCACCATCCCCTTCCCCCGCCCCACTAAGTCCTTGCTCCTTCGCACTGTCAACAATAGTGTTATTGCTATAGCATAAAATTTAATAATTTGAAGAAAATATATACAGAGATTCTGTGAGTGTCTGGGTCAGGCTGGGTCAGGCAGTAATTACCAGAGAGCATTTCTCCTCTCTCTTTCCCTTTCTCTCTTTCTAGCTCTCTTTCTCTCTCTCTCTTTCTCTCTCTCTCACCCCTAAGTCCATGCTCCTTCGCACTGTCAACAATAGTGCTATTGCTATAGCATAAAATTTAATAATTTGAAGAAAATATATACAGAGAGACAGAGGTGTTGTAACTCCCATCGTAACCCCCCCTCCCCCCATCAAGTCCTTCCGCCTGTGGTGTGGGGATTTTATAGCAACTGTATACATATCATAAAATAGAAAAAACAGTTTAATTAAAGTTTAAATTTAAAAAATTGGATCTCATTAGACAAATGTGTAAAATGTTGAACTGTCAACAGCCTGTCAAAAAGGTATCCAATGAAAGCGCAAGGTCAGATCTTAAAATATTATTTGCAACAATTTCTTCAATCATATCAACCAACCGTGGCCTTGATTACCTCTTTCTCTCAGACTTTATCTACATTTCATAATATTTTAGATTTTAACCTTCCAGGTGTTTAAGTACTGTTGAATGCTCCCTCCCTCTCTCTCTATCTCCTTTTCTCTCTAAATCCAACCCTCCTTGCTGCCCACACTGTTTCCTTCTCTGAACCCCATCCCAATGTCAGCCTCAGTAAACGAGAACAAGTTGAATCAGATATATTCATATTTTTATATATTGTATAACTGTTTGTTGCCTATATACGTGCCAGAAATTATGTCAATATTGTGTAATATGTAGATGTGGTGGGCATCAATATAATGTACCTAAGAGATATCATGTCATACAGTCACAATTCATAAATCCACTCTTCAGCATATTTAATAATAACATTATATATGTCAAATTGAAATCTTGCAGACTTCTATACACTATAGATCCTTCAACAAATAGCCTTATCATCATTCTACCACTGCTTAGTGTACTGTCATTGCATTCATATTTGCTCAAATATATTGCTATTTTCAACAGCTCCCAAATAAATAAAAAATAAACCACTATATTTACTCCATATTAATCCATCAGTCAGGTAATTTCATACATGATTTACTCGCATATTACATTATATTCCTTTATAATAGCCTAATAGGTCCATGATATTCATAAGGTTTGTCGACTAAATATAGTATCACAATGGTGATACATTTATAGTTCAATCATGATCAGCTGAGCGTCGTGACCCATAGGTCCCTTGTTTTTATTTAGAGTTATTCTAATTGCCTCCTTTTTTGGATGCTGACTTATTCTTACTGCCTCTTTGGATGTTGAGTAACCCTTTTTGTCTCTTCAGATTGGAATTCACTTATAGTGTTTCTTTGGATGTAGGGTTACTCTCATTGCCTCATTGAATATTGAGTTACTCTCTTTTCCCCTCAGATGTTGAGTTACTCTCAGTACTGTAGTATGTCCGTATTCAAACAGTTTAACGAGACATGGCCTCACAGACAACATAACACGTTGAATGCATACTTCGGCAGTGGCGCCCTCTATCTTTATTCATACAAACTAAACATAGACTGGCATCTGCCATTAATATATTACACTACTCCCCCTTTGAAAAGAATGGCAACAGCATTATTCAGTTTTTACATCACATAATACTCTGGACATTGTAACAACACTTATAAATGAGACAAACATAATATACCAGTATAGCACATACAGGTAACACATATGATCTTGGTTCATCATTACAGATTTAACTTCTGCACTGGTTTTCTTATTCTCTCAGATCTTCGCAATGGTACAAGTTCAGGTTTATCAACATTTAAAGATACAGCTTCATTTTGCAAGTCATCCATAACATCATCAGTGGTCACATCACTGGTTGGATTTACCCTTAGATCAAAAGCATTAATATCATTCTGACCATCAACATTTTCATTTGGCAATACAGGTATTGACAAATCATCATTCACATGTGGTATCTCTACTTCATTACTTGGCTGACTGTCCTGCTCAAAAGGTAAAACTACTACATCCCTAGCTTTGATAATATGATCACCATGAATCATTTTAGTAGAATTCTCCATCTTGACTAAATAGTTCCTTGGTCCTTTAACTTCAGTGATTCTGCCAAGTACCCATTTCTCTGCCTTTGAATGTGCATTAGTGTTCTTGACACACACTATATCATTAACATCAAACAGTCTTTCGACCTTTGAACCATCAAATTTAGACTTTTGTCTCTTCTGTTTTCTTTCAATATGCTTTGACATATCTGGTTTCAATAGGCTGAGTCTAGTTCTAAACTGCCTCTTTGTTAGCATTTCAGCTGGACTGACACCTGTTACACTATGAGGAGTGGTTTGGTATCTGAACAGAAAATCAGCAATTCTATGTTTAAGTGATCTACTTTTCCTTCCCTGGATAACTTGTTTGGTAAATGCTTCTTTCACTAGTCTTACTCATTGTATGTGAAGCAAAGGCAATGGGCCTTTCTTCACCATTGTCCATGATGTGACTAATCACAGCCCCCAAACCATAAGATGATGCATCGCAAGCTAATCGTAATTCCCGCTTTGCATCGTAATGAACTAGCAAACAGTCACTGGTCAAACGCTGTTTACAGGTCTCATAAGCAGCTTGGCAAGCTTTGGACCATTTCCATGTTTTGCCTTTCTTTAACAACTCATGTAAAGGCTCTAGAGTGGTAGCTAAATCTTCAAAAAATTGGTGATAGTATTGGATCATGCCTAAGAATGATCTTAACTCTGAGACATTTTTGGGCACTGGTGCCCTTTTGACTGCTTCAATCTTAGACTCTACAGGTCTTACACCTTCAGCATCCAACTCAAAACCTAAGTACACGATCTCAGATTTCAAGAATTCACATTTGGCCAATTTTAAGTGAACATTGTGTTTGTCTAATCTATTCAGGACTTCCTCTAATATTTCTAAGTTTTCTTCCGGACTATCACCACCAATTAGTATGTCATCCTGTTTACACACACATTTTTGGACCCCTTGCAGGATCTGGTCCATTTTGGCCTGAAATAATTTTGGTGCTGATTTTATTCCATAGGGAAGTTTGGTATAGCTGTACAAGCCCTTGTGTGTGTTAATAGTCAGATATTTCTGACTTTCTTTATCCACACTCAATTGTGCATAAGCATGTGATAAATCCAATTTAGAGAAGACCTTTGATCCCCCCAATTCTACATACAAATCTTGTGTGGTTGGTAGTGTGTACTGTTCATCATCCACTACTTGATTAATAGTGACTTTATAGTCCCCACAGATTCGTACAGATTTATCCGCCTTAGAAATAACCACAACTGGGGTCGCCCAATTTGATTGTTTTGTCTTTACTATAACTCTGTGACTCTCTAACTTGTCAAGTTCCTGTTCCACAGCTTCTCTAAGGGAGTACGGTACCCTTCTGGGTTTACAAAATATGGGTCTGGCCCCTGGCTGCACTCTGATATGTGCTTCAAAACCTACCATACCTTTGTAGCTCTCTTGAAATAAATGACTGTGTTTCCGTACCATCAAATCAAGCCTATCTCGGATGTTATCACTTGATTTGACAACAAATATCTCTGCCCAGTCTAGCTTAAATACCTTTAACCAATTTCTGCCAAGCAATGTGGGTCTCCCTGGATGATCAACAATAACTACACATACCACAGCTTTCTGGTTCTTGTATACAACATTACAAGAAATCTCACCACAAACCTTGATTACATCTCCAGTGTACCCCTTCAATTTTACACTTGACTCTTTTAGAGGTACATGTTTTAATTTGTCATCATAAATAGATCTACTCATGACAGTGTAGTCAGCTGCAGTATCAATATGCATTTTACATGGCAGATTATCAATCAACATGGTCACAAAATACCCTTTTTGTGTATTCACATTCTCATCACCATCATCAAATATTTTGTACAACCCAAGTGTTTCAGAATCAGAGTCCTCAGAATCAGAGTTCATAACAGAGTCAGGGTGCTCCTCAGTTACATATCTCACTCTAGACTGCTTTTTAGGAGTCTTACTGGATGGTCTATTACTGACACTTACAGAGTTTGTATCTTTAGTCTTGCACTTGACTGCCAAATGACCAAACTTGTCACATTTGTAGCACTTTGTGTTCTTGTGATTACACTTGTGGGCCATATGGTTCCCACCAAAGCGATAACATGACAGTTTTCTACCAGCACTGGCATCAGGAGGTTTACCTGCATACTTGTGTCGCACTTGGTGCACTGCACCAACACTTTGTTCAACAGATTTCGTGGCTGATCGGACTTCTTTCGCCTGCTTGTCAGCCATCTCCATGGCTGTGGCTATTTGGCACGCTTTATCGAACGTTAAGTCCGCCATATTTAGCAGTTTGTTCTGGATCCGCGAATCACCCAGTCCACATACAAATCTGTCACGTAGGGCACGGTTCAGAAATTCACCATAATTACAATGGATAGACAGCTTTTTCAACGCCACTATATAGTGTGCCACCGACTCTCCTGCTTTCTGATTTCTAGTGCCAAAGTGAAAGTTGGTAATCTCTAGAGGTGCAGGATTATAATGCGTTTTTAAAGTCTGAATGATTCCATCGAGCGACTTGTCTATTGGTTTGGATGGCGCCAGTAAGTTACTTAGCGTTGTGAAAACTTCGACACCAGCTTCCGCCAGGAAAATCGCTTTTTTCCTACCTTGAACAACAGTTCTCTGTTCTTCCCCATCTTCAGTGATACCATTAGCAATGAAGAACATTTCCATGCGTTCGACATATGTAGTGAAAGTCTCTTTGGAAGGCTGGAACTCACCAAGGCGCCCCATGTATCCGGCTGCCGCCATTTTGGTTTTCTGCGTTTTCGTTTCGGTCCCGGTCGTGCCACCAAAACGTCCCAACTGACTGCTGTAGGCCTTTCACAAACACTGACACGGCGTCAACACACCAATACTGCAGTGTTTCAAGATTTGGGCTCGATCCCATCCTCGTCGCCACTTGTAGTATGTCCGTATTCAAACAGTTTAACGAGACATGGCCTCACAGACAACATAACACGTTGAATGCATACTTCCGCAGTGGCGCCCTCTATCTTTATTCATACAAACTAAACATAGACTGGCATCTGCAATTAATATATTACAAGTACCTCTTTGGATGCTGAGTAGCTCTTAGTGTCTCTTTTGACTCTGAGCTTCTCTCATTCCTTCTGTTGATGTTGATTTGCTCTCACACCCTTTATGGATGTTGAGTAACTTCTAGTATCTCTTCGGTTGTTGAGTTACTCTTAGTGTTTCTTTTGGTGTTGGTTTAGTATTTGAATGTTGAGTTACACTCAAAGACTTTTGATATGTTGAGCTACTATCACTGTCTGTTCATATTGAATGCCTGCAATTTGCTCTTTGTCAGTATGCAATGTACTTCTTGGTCCATTACTAAATTCTTTGTTCACAGAGTGGCAAATCATACTGTGTTATGGTGCTAGAATCTTTTGTTATTTTCTTGTACATAGGGTTGTCTGTCATTGATAATTTGATTTTGATAATTTCATAATGATCATTTGATAATGACTAGAACATTCCAGTCTTGATACCTTTGGTACTGGTTTCTTCTGATTTCTGTATGCACCACACACCTGTCTCTGTCTCATAGATTCTGAAACTAAAGAAGAAAAAGACACCAAGGAGAAGGAGGAACTTGGTAAGGCATGATGTAATGTTACTGACCCACCAAAATAGTAGTGTACAACTGTTCATATACCAGAGCTGGTATAATGCAGCGAGGCATCAATCTACAGTGAAATCTTGCTAACATGGCCAGCGGTTGGACCAGCCAATGTGGTCCTGTTAGTGGGAGGTGTTTATGATGATTTACATTATTCTGAGACAAAAAAAGTGGTCGTCTGAGCAGGGTGGTCATGAAAGTGGGATGGTCATAAAGTGAGATTTCACAGTATTATGATACACATGCTGACGATATGTACAAGTATTGACATTGTTTAAAAAACCCAGATTTGCTGTGCATAAAAATATAAAGAAACCATTTATTGTTTCAAAATCCTCCTTAAATTTCATGAACAGAGGACAGTTAAATTTACTCTTGCATAGATTTAAATTTGATTCAATATATCCAATATCAACTGAATTTGTCGATATATACCATGATATTTGTTTTGAGGCATACTGCTTAACTGTACCTGCAGATCTGATCTCTCATAGTCAATATAACACAATCTTTTGGGACTAAGATGGTTACTTTCTTAAAACTATTACCATCGCCATTGCCGCTGTGCTTTTGGAAGGCTTTTAATTAGCTCTGCATAAAATAATTGATGTAAAATTAGCTAATTAATCAAATGTTTTGCTAACTACAGTTGCCTGTAGAAACAAAGCAGTGCTGTTGAAAACATGATTGAAATATTTTCTTTTATAAGTGCTATTGTTCTAACTGTTTGTTGTTCTCTTCATGCTCTGTATGCTTCTAATCCTTATTTTCATAAGCTATCTTTTACCACACAAAATTAAAATCTTCATTTACACAGGCACCAGTGTCTTTTTGACTTCACCAACACCAAGGCAAGCTGTACTTAAATATTAGTTATACTTTGTTATTTCTTCTTCTTCAAATCATTTCCAGTTATATTGATATTAAAAGGTTATATCAATTTTGTTTTTGTTTCACTCTGATGAAGAAAAAATAAAATTGAACGATACTTTATTTTGAAGATTTATGAAATTTTCAGTATTAAATATGTCTTTCAGAAAACTGATCAGTCTTTTGATGCAATAATGAAATCATATTTTGTAATAATCCTGTTGCAAAAATCAGTTTCTCATATTATTTATACGTCAGCCATTTTGTAAAGGAAAAAGTTTCACTATGTGGACAAACATAGGTCACTAATTTGTAGAGAGAAAAGAAAGTTTTTGGTAATTAGATGTTAAAATTTGATTGATAATTATTAATAATTTGTGTGGGAGATGTTGTCAGAAAGAGCAGTTCTTGTTCAATGAAATTGTGATAACTTGCTTTTGTATTTATACTATGGCTTGATCTAAAAAGATAAATTGTCAAATTAATGAATTTTAAAGTTTACCTTCATTATTTGCAGGGCAAGTGTGACTTTGATTTTATGGAATTTCATTACCAAGTCAGACCATAAGGGTTAAAAAATCTTCAATTGCATTCTGTTTGATATATAAGTTTGACATTAGCTAGTGTTTGCATATTCGCAGGATCACCCTAACTCTGACAGCTATTTGGAGAATTTATATTAATGGATGTGTTAGTGAATTATGCATAATCAGCAATAGTGATAACCAGCTATATAATTTTCAGCATCATTCAATTAAACATATTTCATTTAATTAAATTGAAGTCCCAATTTTAAAAAAAAAGATGAGGCACTGCTTGTCAGCATCCACTAAGTTTGAGATTTTATTTTACAGAAGTGTCTGGTAAAGTGACAAAAGTAATCGGGTCACCGGCTCGATCAGGTGCCACCTCCCCAGCGCCACCTGTCCATGACAAGCAGGCGATGCTGAATCAGCAGAATGACATGATCCGGGACGGACTGGGAGAGGTCACTCCGGAGGGTGTGGTCAAGGAGGAGCTGGACAAAATGAGTAGCGTACAACCCACCATGTGGATGGGCACCCAGAGTGGCAGGTCAGATCAGCGAACAGACCACTGGTGTTATTGTCATATTAATAACTCATAAAACTGTGTGGTTGTTTTATGGTGTTTGGTGTCATCAGGTCTAGCCTTAAACTGACTGCACACTTGGGGATTCGTTGTGCAACATGTCGCAGATCATGCTTGTTGAGCCACATGTTGCATATGTGTGTGGCAAAATGTTTCATGTTTCTAGTGTTTCTGCAACATATTTAAAGAAATAGAACATGTTCTGTTTTCAAGCAACATGTTGCACAGTGTCAGGTTTCATCTCGGGTGTGAGCCCATCAAATTTCATAATTTTTTGC
The DNA here is from genome assembly GCA_026874595.1 of Sipunculus nudus. Lineage (NCBI taxonomy): Eukaryota > Metazoa > Annelida > Sipuncula > Golfingiida > Sipunculidae > Sipunculus > Sipunculus nudus. Next base: position 48,596,768 of record CM049315.1, read on the forward strand.
AGGTCACAGCTATTAAGATGACAATGAATATGGCAATGAATATGGCTTCAAAAAGGTTCTAATACTAATAGGCCAAAAAAAATTAAAGGTATGGTTCTCAGGCACCGCCCGCATCAATTTTAAACCCCCGCATAAAAAATTTTTATTTTGATTTTCAATAAAAACTTTCCAATTTTGAGCTGCTGCCGCTCCGAAATTTCTTTCAAGAAGATAAAACCATACACTTTCCTTTGTTTTGTAGTGCTTTTACTTATTTAGCAAAATGAAACAGTTATTTTCATGCTTTTCCCTTAACATTTGACATTTTTATCGAAACATACCAAAAAATTTAAAATAAAAAAAGCGCCCGCCTGCATTGACTTCTGAAAGAAAGTGCCTGAGAACCATACCTTTTTTTTATTTTGGCCATACCACTGTGAATGGACAAACTAAAACCTGAGTTGTGTCAGGCTCATATTGCACCTGTGTGTTGGGGTTGTGTTTCAAGATAACTCGTTAAGAAACTTGTTTCAAGAAATATATGGCACAACATGTTGTGTAACATACTTCCTAGTGTGTGGCTAGCTTTATTTCTCATATTACTTCTACTTTATACTTTTTAGTATAATACTTTATGTACAACATCTTAAATACAAACTAATCTTCACCATATTACTTCACCATAATAACATTTGTTGATTTTATGATTTATGGTCCTATGAATATGTGATTTGTCATAGTACAGCTGTGTACAACAGGCAACAGGAGAAGGGTCAGCAGTATATTGTGGTTTAAAGTCAATTAAAAAATGCACTTGAATTTTTTTAAACAGACTATTTGGCACTTTTTCCAGTGGAAACTAGAGGGCTGCAATCAATAAGCAGTTGTAGGAATCCTCCTTTGTTGCCTGCAGCTGAGTGTTTTGGGGATAAGTAGCTGATAACTTAGAAAAAATAGGTCATAAATAAATATCAGGTGCACATCTGTCACCTGTGACTATTATTCTGACTATATGTCAGTTTTGAAAAATCATCTTTTTTTAGATCTAGAACAAACATGACAGACAAAGAAAAAGGGGAAAATTTTCTCATCAGTGGTTTTGCACTCTGGGGGACCAAAGAACAAAGTCTGGGGCCAAAAATATATAGATAGAGAAATAAACTCATCTACCCTTTAAAGAGGCATAAATAGAATCTTGACTGTTACATGGTAGCCCTTACCATATATCGCCTGAATGGAATATTTGAATGATATTAACTGAATGTTTGTTTTCTGATTAATGAATTTTGTAGATCCATATTTATGATTTGTTTTTCAGTTTGTATGTGCACTCTGCAGTATCTCAGTGGAAGAAATGTCTGCACTCTGTGAAACTGAAAGACTCTATCCTCAACATTGTGTGAGTAATCAGTAGTATATTGTTTTTATCCCAAATACTTTAATCCTATGGGTTTCAGTGAATGGTAAAAGTGCAGTATTAGTGACCAACATCATGGCTCCTTGATAATCATGACCACATTATTAGAAGTCAATAATAAGCCAACCCTCCCCCCCCCCCCTGATTTGTTGTGAAATGTTTTTGATGGTTGTAATCCCACTCAAGCACCAGTGGCCCTGACTTCACAGTCAGCACACATCCAGCATCACACATTGTTGATGCTTGGAAATGCCAGGGAAAAAAACGCCTCTCCCTGAACCCTAGCCTACCAGAGCAACCCTTACACAAGTGTGTCAGGAAATTGCTGAGAAGTGGTTCTTGCTGATCCCCAAGGGTCTGTTGTCAGCTCAAATGATAGGTATTTTATCGCCAGGCATATTTCACAATGAAAACCAGCAAACAGGCTGGCTGAGGGAGGTATAGCATAAAGAGGGGCTGTGGAAACTGAAGGAAGGCTGCTGCAGGGGGCTGTATTTTTACAGTGAATGGTAATGGTCTCTTTTATGAAAAAGATTCTGAGGAGTTATTCATGTGCAGTAAATCATATTCATGATTTTTATATTTTTTTATATTTATATTTGATTATTATGATAAATGTTAAAATTATATTTTGCAATTTGATAGAATCACCTGAGCAAGTCAAGTGATGTTTATATCGTAGTCTAAGAAGATATCATAATTGATTCATGTAACACATTAAATTCATACATATATGCCGTGGAAGTATAATTTGCTTACCAGTAGGTGCTGCCCTCTACAGGGATTTTTGTGTGATAGACCAGGTAGTGTTTGTTATCTGCAACAGGTGTCAGCACCAGTTGATGTGATGAGTTTTGCATCTGCAGAGGAGTTAATTTTCAGGAAACTTCTTTTTTTTTTCACAGACATGTGAAGGGGAGAGTTCTGGCAGCTTTGGCAGATGGTACTGTAGCAGTATTCCACAGGTGTCAAGGTCAGTGAAAACCAGTGACTCCAGTCAAGAGAAAGAGAGAGAGAAATCCTTGATGGTGTCATATGAAAATTGTCTTTGCACTGTTGCAGTAAAAATAAAACGTAATTAATTTGATATGATTTGGAGGGAGCGTTAGTATCTTGATAATACATTCTGTTCATTATCACAGACATCATACCAGTGGTAAAAGGGGTTGTCACCATTTAAATGCTGTCAAAATGAGTAGGTAATTTAGTCTTCAGGTTGTTTGTAATTAAATTCCTCACTCCTACGTTGAATGTTTCCAAAGTTTGTGGAACAGTAATTACTTTTGTCTTAGTGAATACTAAGAAAATACTAAAAGTCAACTAAAACTCTATATCGATAGATCTATCTATTTGATATTTGTAGCTCATAATTCAATGTTCCATGGTGCCTTCATGTTCAGTGTTGGTATTGAGTAATTGGTGTGTTGCCACCATTTAATTTCCTGCTATTTGTTTGTTTTTGGCACCTTACACATCAGTGTTGTATAATCCATTTCCTTATTGATATCTTCTAGTGCCATGTTGGTATCTTCATTTCTGATTTGTAGATGGTCATTGGGATCTGAAGAATTACCACCTGGTTGACCTTGGACGACCCCACCACTCCGTCCGCTGTATGTCAGTCATAGCTAACAAGTATGTCTGGTGTGGCTACAGGAACAAGGTGCATGTACTTGACCCCAAAACACTAAGACTAGAGGTAAGTGTGTCCTTTCTCATGAATATTCATGTTTAATTTACATCATATGTAAAAATTCCTTAAAGTAATCCCTCAGCCACAGAAGCAAATGAATTGATATAGACAAAGTGTATCTTTCCCAATGTATCATACATGTATCACAAAGATCTTTAACCTTCTGAAAAATTAACGTTTGCATGACCTTGACCCATTTATTGTTTGACCTTTGAATAAACATGTTAAGCATAGAACCATCAGAATCATATAGATACAACTGTTTTTAATAATCAGCAAAACACTATAGTCAGTTAAGCTTTGATATCTCTTTTCATTTATCTCAAATTCTACTGATTTCACATACTTTAGTGTTTCTCCTATATTTCGTAGAAATCCTTTGATGCTCATCCACGTAAGGAGAGCCAGGTACGTCAGCTTGCATGGGTTGGTGATGGTGTGTGGGTTTCGATCCGTCTTGATAGCACTTTACGTTTGTATCACGCCTACACGTATCAGCACCTACAGGATGTGGACATTGAACCCTATGTCAGCAAGATGCTGGGTAAGGTTTATAATATGATGTCAGAGGTCAAAGGTTATTAGAAAACATGCACATATTCCAATAAAACACTTAGGAAATATTGTATGGCAGAATGTATAGCACAAAATAAATCTAGGACTTTATGGGACATAAAAAAGGATAAATGGTGTGTATAGCATTCCATGTGTACGTATAGATGGTATTACAAAACCAGAGGATAACGCTAACCACTATTATAAATATACAACAACTTTCATACAAGTGTGTCATCTCCCTTGGAAGAAGAACAAAATATAAGTTCTCAAGTAAAGCAATACAGCGAAAAAGATGCTTACAAAACAAAGTAAAGTAAATAACAGCACAGTTTAAAGTCACCTGCCAAGTTGCACTATAAATGATGATATTATATCTATATGTACAGGATTAATTGCATGTAGAGATAACAGTATTTACATGAATGAGTTTACTATCTAAAATATTGAAGAAAGGATTAGCTAATCATTAAACACATTGGCACATTGTATTATCTTCCGAGTTTCACGCAGTTGGCGGTATCAAAGAAATTATTATATATGTATATACACATTGAGGTTTACTTAAATTTTTTGTTCCCATAGTTGATCATTTTGTTCCTGAGTCAGTTATTTACTAACATGGTCATTGCATTTTACTTAGTAACTCTTGCCTGTACCAGAAATATGTGAACAAATAAAGATTATTATAATTATTTTTAACACCAGATTTCGTTTGCACCATAGACTTTTCTAAGCCTCATGCAACCTCATATAAGCAAATTCTTTGCTCACTGAATCAAAGGCTGGTGCACCCTAAGAAAGTGATTGCCACTGGTGTAACAAAATTGAAAAGACTGTTGCTCTAGGAAGGTGATGGCCATTGGTGTAAAAAAAATTGTGCCCTTTACCAATCCTGGTGGTCAAAAGGTTATTCTGTCGGAATAATGGAAAAAAACTGTGAGTTTTAATCTCACAGTGACACATTTTCACCCAAAGTCTTTAAGACAACAGGGAGATTTTTAGAAAGAGAAGATGTTTTATGTCAGGCATAACCCCCCCCCCCCCCTCCCCTCCCCCTTCCCCAGTTGGTGGTTACATAAATAAATGACTGAAGAGTCGCACTGTGGGATAAACACAGCCAGTCTCAACGGGAGGAATCAGTGGCATACCAGTATGTATAAACCAGGGTTGACTGGCCCAGGGTGAAATCTAGGATACATGCTTTGATATGAATGTGTCAAATTGACACCATAGGAAAGGGAGCCCTTACAAAGTACCTCCAGGTAAGAGTAGTTAAGGTTATACATATACAAAGACTATGAGGTGGTTACCTCCATCAAAAAATTTTTTTAAATTCTGCAATGTATGTGATATTGTGTAAGTGTGTGTTATATACAGTGTCATGCTTTTGTTATTTGGCAGGAACTGGGAAGCTCGGGTTTTCGTTTATCAGAATCACGGCACTCCTGGTGTCATGTAACCGTTTGTGGATCGGGACGGGCAACGGAGTCATCATTTCTGTACCTCTGTCTGAAAGTAAGTGCCTGATGTGTCATCAGAGCTTGTTCACTAAATGAATATTATATTTTCACAGGAACTTTATTTCATGGATTTCACTAATTTGCCTTGATATAAACAAGATATAATCTTAAAACCATGAACAAACCAGCTTTTAGGTTGGCTGTGTGAATGCCACCTGCAGCTAGAAATTTCTAATTCAGAATTTTTACACCTTTTGTATGATCTTTGATGGTCTGCTGAGCACCGTGACCCATGGGTCAGTTTATTATGTTTTGTACCACAACAAATGCTTCTGAGTAAAGAATAATACCAAAGCAAATTACTGGCACTGTATATGGAAAAAGATTAAGGCAACTTTACAGTTAGAAAGATGTTTTATTTCAAAGATCTCTGGATTTGAGGTTTTACATTCATAAGGCAGATGTTGTCAGGACTTTAGAGCAATTGATTTCTGTCAGTTGTTATCGAGCTTTCATCATTTTGCCATTGAGGTACAGGCAGGGTTTGAATCATGGACCTTTATCTCTGAGTCCAATACATTAACCACTAAGCTACATCACACTGTCAAAAGCAAATGTTTATATATGATTATTATGGAAGTATTTCTGTGTATTTCAGGTAGTAAACAGCAGGTAGCAACATCGACCTCAGGTCCCCGCGGTCCTGGTGGTGTGATCAGAGTGTACTCAGACAGTAAGACAGACAGCATCACACCTGGTAGCTTCATCCCTTACTGCTCCATGGCGCAGGCCCAACTCAGCTTCCATGGTCACAAGGATGCTGTTAAATTCTTCTCTGCAGTGCCAGGTCAGGACCCCATTTAACTCAGTATAATATAGTATATCTTACCATGTGAGTGAATGGTGCAGCACATTTATATCATGTATGATGTAAATATGGTCCCCATTTTACATATCCTTTTATTTGATATTTGTTACTAATGATGATCTGTGCTCAAAATTACACAAACTGTCTAACTATTTATTTGGATACAAAATAGCACTTTTATTCACAATAAAATTTATCTTCCTTTAAATATGCTGACACACATAATTACAGGAAGGTAAATAACTGTAATCATTAATATAATATTTATAAGATTATTATTGAAGAGAAAATCTCAGAACATTTCGAAATTATTTCACAGGAAAGATGCAACATATGAACCTTAATTGTTATTCTGCAAGTTTAAAATTAACATGGGCAACAGCTTCCCTGTTCTGTCAAAAGCAGATTTCAACAGTTAACATCATCCCAGTTATCGTCTGAGCTGGTCTGATATTGCCATAGGGGTAGGGCACGTGAAAACATCACTGTTGCAGATAGACTCCTTTAAATATTTCAGATATGACTAATTACCTTTGAGCTGTTTTGTTTGGTTATCTGTGTTATGTTCTGGTGTCTTTTTACATTAATTTCAGTGACGTTGAGGTGTTAGTGTATATTTTGTAGGCTTTTGGGCTGAGTCTGAGGGACACTCCCATATGAGGGGTGGTGAGTTAGTATAGCTGGGGACTAAATTACACTGTACTGACTTACATAACTCACTTACTCATTCTCTGTTTATATTCTGTGATGGCCAGAGTCGAAAGACTTGCGAAATCCTTCAATCACAGATGTTTCCTTTCCCCTAGTTTTTGTGCTTGAAGCATGCAGCAGATTAAATGATGATTTAAAAGTTTCCAAATCTTTCCCATGCCCTCTGAAAAACATGTTATTTGTCTTATTTTCTTGAAACCCTAGGTACATACTTAAACATTGCCAGTTTGTAATATCTTTGAGGTTTAAGACTTGTTTCATGTAAAGCCGCATGCTCTATCATGTATGTACTTCATGCTTTGGCTCCCTGACAAGTTATATATCAATCAAAGGTGGTTTTAATCACCAGTTTTATGAAAATTCTAAACATTTTCTAATGTTATTTATTTTTACCATTTGTCCCTTAGTAAGTTTTTTTATTAAAATTTATGGGTGGTATTTGTGATAATTTAGGACCAGGTACTTAAACATGCAAAGAAAAGTTAACAAAATGCAAAATAAGTTTATATGTATTTCTTTGAATTTACAATTATCAGAAATAGATTAAATTCTTATTTTTTCAATCAAGTAAAGTTGGTTTTATAGCACTTCCATATTGAAATATAAACGGTAATGGAATTACAGGTTGGTTATATTTATCATCATTTTCAATATTATTATTATTATTATTATTATTATTATTATTATTATTATTATTATTATTATTATTATTCATTATTTTTATTATTATATTATTAATTCTTATGCATCATGTATAAACATTTTAATTTATATTTAATAAGAAGAGAGTAATTAGAAAAAAATGCCAAGTAAGTGTTTGTTGTTGTATGATAAAACATATAATACAAGAATAGCACTCAGTAAAGTGCATACCTCTTATAAGAGAAAACAAACCTGCTAGATCCCTCCTGTCACACAGATCCACACCAAAACTTCATGGGGGTTTTCCCTGGCCATGGTCAGAGCCCTTCAAAATGCAGTACAGTGATACCTGCTTTAAGCAACCACCCTTTCTGCTAAAGATAATGGTTGGTAATTAGGCGGTCATTTAATTAAGAGATATGAATATTAGTTACTGTTTACAGTGTGTCACGATTCACAAGTCAAAATCTGAGTGATAATCAAATGTTATATTTCTTTTATGCTATCAAGTTGTTTTAATATAATATGTTATTCACCAATATACCATATTTGCATATTCTTGCTAACAGGCAACTATAAGTCACTTGTTAAAAGATAATAATATGATATATTTCTTTCTTAATTTACAAGTTAACAAGGAAATAATAAAATTGCTTTTTCATAGATGTAAAAGAAATTATTTCGTCGGACTTCTCTCCTTTCAGTATTTTCTTTTGTGGGCACTGTTAGTTGATACACAGCAATTTGTATTAAGTATTGAGTGTAGGGATAAATAATGATTTTAGTTAGTCAATATTTTCTAACTCTATATGTTGTATCACTAATTCTCCAAATGTTCACCTTATCTTATTCATACAGTAATATGTATTAAGTATTGAGGGTAAAGATAAATAATGATTTTAGTTAGTCATTATTTTCTAACTCTATATGTTGTATCACTAATTCTCCAAATGTTTACCTTATCTTATTCATACCTTATAAATATCTAGTTATTTTTTTACATTGGTATTGTTTATAGATTTATTTAGATGAAATTTTAAGGTTATTTGGCAACTCTAAGAAGCAGATTTGGTAATCTCATAGTTTTTCATAGCAGTTCCCTTTTCAATCAGACTGCACTGACACTTATAAACCTGGCCATCAGATGGCAGCAGCTTATGCAGAGAAGCAGTAATGTGTGGAAATTACTCCATAACTCTCGTTAGATGAGCAGCTAAGACAGTGGAAAAAATTAAATTAGCTTTAATTTTAGAAATGATGTCATTTGCCAGACTTTTATTTTGTAGTTCAGATGATTCCCTCATGCAGCAGTAGCAGCAGGATCTGTTCATTGTAAATTTTTTGTTGTCATTTTTACGGCACAAATATGGCAAGAATAAAATCGTGGGGCATAAAATATTCTAAAATAAAACAATATTCTGAGATAAAACAGTATTTTTGGTCTCAAAAGTAACCAGTTTCAGTCCTGTCAATTGATTGGTTGAAGAAATCACATGATCATTGGGAATCATCTGATTGGCTCTGCTTGTCCATGTGACCTGTCCTAAGAAGTCCCTTAAACCCAGTCAATCCATTGGTCATAAAAATCACATGGTCATTTGAAACATCCGTTTGATGCTATTTTCCCATGTTAGCTATCATCTTTCTCAAATAGTGTGGGTAATAATGAGTGTGCACGACTTTCTGTCTTTCTTCTCAGAATCAGTGCATGTAAACTGTCCATACAGCAGTCTTGTACTCAACCTTGAATGGGGAATCGGTCAGCATGAATTTAAAATCAAAGTGTGCTTCCCACAGATGTATTCTCTCCTGACTCAAATCATGTTTCTGATAATCCCTGGTAATCCAAAAATAAAAAAGGTTTCCTACTAAAGAAAAAGGAGACATTAGATTTTCAACCAAGTAGTGTTGTAGTTCTAAATATATTGATTACACAAAGCCAGCTGAACTGTGTGGCTTATATATGTCTTTAGGGTTTACACTGTCATATTATGCTTTCCTGTATTTCTACCATTTATGAAAAAAATTGAAAACAACTTAAATGCAACATTTTGTTTTCTTTTCCAGAAAACAAGGGTTATATAAATAGGGATTTTACTTATTTTTTACTGTTCTGTCAGTGGTGCATAGGGTATAGTGCCATCAAACACACACTGCTGTATAATGACTCGATGTAAGAACATGCAGATCTGATGAATAATAATTATTGTGTACATATTGTACACAGAAGCTGCAATATAGGATGCACAGCATAAGAGATGTTTCAGCTAGGACAGATTCTATTTTAAAATTTATACAGAAATTAAATTCCTTATCTTGCACAGCATGAGTAATTATACTGAAATCTATACTTTGTGTTTTAAGAATTTTTATTTATTTTCTGTCACAGCTTGTGTGAAGCAGCATCTCAGGAGACCATATTTGACTGATGTCAGGAAATGAGTGTTCTGTTTTATGTATGTTTTACATATACATGTAAAGGTAATTATCATAATTTATGATGTTAACAGGTGCTCCTGCTAAGGGTTTGTCAGGATTGGTCAACGATAAAGAAGACAACAAGATACAGTCAGAATCCTCGAGTAACCTGAAGAATATGCTGGTTATATCAGGCGGGGAGGGCTACATCGACTTCAGAATTGGTAAGTACCCATTGTACCTTTTGTATAAAAGTTAAAGCTACAGATTTATACTGCTAAAATTCCCATTTAGTGTATCAGGTTGATTGTACCCTAAAATTAGCCAGATGGTGCATGATACCACAATAATATTCAAATCAACCTACCTGAAACTTATTTAAACAATATGTAAAAAATGTGCCCTTTCACACAGTTTGATAGAATTGGATGTTTAAGCAGAGCGGAGATACTTTGGTAGAATAGTTGTCCTTTTATCCACCAGATGGGTCTGTACTCAGTGGCAGTGAGAAAAATTACCTGTTTTATATAGTCCATACAGAACATATCAACATGCACTACCTTTCCTTTCAAGGGTAGTATGAATATTTCTTATGTGAAAATAGGTGTTAAGTATAGGATGTACTAGTTTCATAATCAAACAAGAAAGAGGTCAGAGGCCACAAGCCCCCCCCCCCCCCCCCCTGCCAGGATACTACACAGCAACACAGAAAATGTTTATCATGGTTCAAAAACTCCATTCACTGGTCAGCCCTCCATAACAATGGCTCCTGTCCTCCATAGAGACAGAGAAATAGTTGTATGTCACAATGAAAAAAGCTTTTTGAATAACATATATGATTGTGATCCAGATTACCTCCAGAAACTGATGGATTGTTCCAGATTACCTCCAAAAACTAATGGATTGTTCCTTGGGTGTTATCCTAACTCTCCACAATATTTCAACAATATATGTTCAGAACTTTTTGCGGAAAATTGCATAAACAAAACCCAGGTTACTTAGTGTGTGGCTTAAAAATTATGGCTTTCATTTGTGGTGTATACTTGAAATATTTGAATGTGTGGTTGAAAGTGATGCTTTCCATTGTGTGGCTAAAAATGATGCCTTTGAATATGGCTTTTTGAGAGTGTGGCTGAAAATGATGCCTCCAGATATGTTGCTCAAAATGATCCCCTTGTGTGGCTTATAAGTGATGCATGCAAGTGATGCTTCTGAATATGTGGCTTTTATGTAATACCTATAAGTGTTAGAAACAGATAAGACATTTATAATACAATTCACTCGACCAGTGCAGTTGCTGTGTTTAAAATAAAGCTTATAAATGCTACACATAATTTATAAGTACTGCATTGAATTTTATTGCTTTTAAGTGCTGCCTTGTATATTTGCCTATATATGTGTCATTTGAACAGGCTGTGAAATATTACATTTTAAGCAGCTCATCTGAGTGTGTTCCATGCCTATATGATGTTTTGATTAATTGTTGTAAACATTGAGAAGAACTAATTGGCTTAAAATGATGAATTATCTGTTGACCCTAATGAGAATTTTTTTTTGTGGGACAATAAATCATTTATGCATAAATTCATAATATCTTAGCACTAATCCTTCACACAAGCCTGTATTGTGGCATGTTCAACAGCGATTGAGGCAAGTCCTCCACCAGTAGCAATGAATTATGGGTATTAACGTGATCCCGAACTATTGAGAATATTGCTTTTCTCCGGTCATGCTCTGCCCTGATGAAGTACAGACGGTCGCTGGTTCAATGATGTTACCACAGGCTTAGTTTGTGCTTAATCTGGCATTCCCAAGGGAGCCAAGCTGTTATGATGGACAGGATGTGTTTCTGCTTCAGTGCAGAGTTAGCGGCCCAAACAGAAATGTCATTTTGTGTCATTCCTGGGTCTGGTTCTGAGACATGCTAGTTTTATCAATCTTTTTTTTCCTGGTACCATTGCCTGCTTTCCATGGCAACACCTTTTGTCGATAAAGTATTATAGCAGAAGTTAGACGGTTATGCAGTTATTGTGAAATGTCAACAGACGCTTAGTATCCTTTCTTTACATTAACATCAATCTCATGTCACTCTATTACTGCCATTCTGAGGGGAGAATAGGGTCAGAGGTCAATTTCCAGAAGAGTTGGAAGGATTATTTAAATGTTTTCAGCTACCTGAGACTCAAAGCACAGAATTATAGGTGCTGCCAAAACACCATGTGAGTGATGTGAGCCAATCATGGATCTGCTGACGGAGCAATTGTTGGGAACCAATAGGGGATTGATCCTGCCGAGATGACAATCAATGATTCACTTGGCAGGCAAGATTGCCCCGCCAATGGACAGAACAAATCTGTGCGCCGTCTCTTGTGTGCTGATTTATAAGCACAGATTGATCATTTCTGTACAAGGCCAAAAATAAGTCTATAGCACCACCTGAGAGATGTTTGTACCAAACAGGAAGAGAAATCTTGTTTTTACAATATTTGCATCACTGTATTTAACAACTTTGTATGATCCAGTATTAGGAATATTGCATCAGGTCCTGTCAGTTGCACTTTCAGCATACATTCTTCAAAAAGGTTTATGTCTGAATTGGATTACAGGTCTGGCATGAACTGGCATTCTCCAGAACTGACATTGGACAGCAATCTTAATTTTCCTCATTTTACTTCCTTACCATCCCTTGAGCTTAATCACTGCAAATTATATGAGACAGAGTTCATGTATTCACCTCTGTCTACCTGTTTGTTTGTTTGTCTCATGTTTTTAACATTTCAGTGATGAAATAAAACATTTACTCATCTCTTTTCTATAACTGGAACTGTTTTATGCATTTGTAGAAGCATTTGTCTTTGGTCTCTGTTGTCCCTCTTGTCAATCCTTGTCCGTTCCTCTTTTCATGCTCTTGGTCATGGCAACACCATGTGCTCATTGCTACCTCCCTGCAAGAGCAACTCCTGTTTTTTTTCTGCCCTCTCCCAGTTTGTTGGAATATTGTTTCCAATTGTTTTATGGTCTCTAAAAAAATGTTGTACCTTGATATTCTACTGTAATTTGAAGATTTGGGTATGGTAAAAAAAAAACATTATTCCACCCTAAACCCTGCTGATACACATCCCCCTATTACTAAACTCTGAAGATAGATAGATTCTCACCTGGACACTCCTCTGAGTGCTTTTGTGTTGCACCCTGATAGATTTACATTTAGCTCTCCCAGTTTCTTAAAACGGCTCATTGGGGCTGCCATTTTGCGTACACACTAAAACCCAGATGTCACAGGTGGCATGTTGAAATTATGGTCATACCATTACTGCGGTTTTGACCTGGAGAGCTAATGCTAGGGAGATATTATATATCCCAAGGACAAGTCTGTATACCTGATCCATATGTGAACAGAGGTATTTCCTTCGAAAACTAATTAATTGCTCAGGTATTGCTAATGCATTGTTTGAATATCAAGTTTTGATATCATCTCCCCAATTAATTTAATCACATTTAATCTCCTGTTCAGCTTGGTCTGACTTTCACTATCTTCTGGGTAGTGAGGCCTTGTTATCCAACATACTCATGTTCCCCTAGTTTATAAATGTATTGGCCTAGGTTCCAGGAGATTTTATTAGAGCCTTATGCATTTGGTCTTTATTAGTAGGACACAGAATCTAGCACTTGTTTTAATTCTGTTTGCTCCAACCACTGGTTCAACTGCAGCAGTAGGATCAACCCAAGAACCATAGTCTTACCCAGATGTCTATCCATCATACCCAAATGTCCAACCAAACTTTTCTGCAGAATACTAAAGCACCATCTTCCTATTAGCAAACTTCTGTCTGCTATTTTTCCAGAGCCCTTGCTATATCAAGCTACTATGCCGTCTATTTCATGAAAATTGAATAGGCATATCGAACATATCAAATGTCTCCGATACACTTTTTGTACACAGCAGCCAAAACACATCTGATGCTTTATTTTATCAAGCATTTTGCATTGCCAGAAAGGCATAAATAATTTGTCCAGTCAGACAAAGGCTTTTAAACCTATCTTGTTTCTGGTGCATGTGATCTTGTTTAGACAGCATGTGAATAGTTTTCATCTGACCACTGTTTATGTTTGGTGCATTAGGTTTGATTGGCAGTTATAATTTCAGCTCAGTCACCTGCAGGCTTGTTCATTATTCATGAAACTGATGTCAGTGAGGCTTGATAAACCAAGGTCTCCGAAATCATAGCTGCTAGAGCCTTGTTAATAGTAAGATACAGACCTCATCCCTGATATAGATTAAATTAGTCATTATGAAATAGAAATGAAAAAAGTTGTCAAAGGGTTCAAAAAGAGTCCCTATGATGAAGATACCTGAAACTGCAAAAAAAAAAAAAAATACAGAGATACCTGGGACAAAACTTGTGGTTTGTCAAAAGCAGAAACAATGTGCCTTGTTATCATCATGTGGAGGTAATTACTGGATGGTAGATTAAAATATGTACCCGTGGGAAGCTAGAGCAGTCATACAATGAGTCCACCCTCTAAGAGTTAAAATGTGAACATCAGTGGTTCCTTTTTATGAGAAAACCCATTAGCAGGAGTTCATTTGGACCCCGCAGTTGTATTGAAATCTTTTCCTTCTTCAGAGGACAGCCAGGCCTGTCATTACGAACAGCATCAAAGATCTGCTTGTACCATCAACAGCAAAAAGCTTCCTTTGGGAACTTCTTCTTTTAATTCAGGATCATGTTTTACCGGCAGGTTCCATTTGTGCTTATTTTGCCATCCTTTGCAGGAGATCACAAGGGATGAGATAACATAAGGAGAATGTTTACGGGGGCCAGTGTTCTTTCAACTGGGAATACTCACTGATTAATGCTTTGATGGTTAGTTTTGTAGGATATGTGGGTTCTCTTCAGTTGCAAAATATCTTGCTGTCATTCGGTGGATGTGTTTAACATTTTTATAATGTTGAACACTGACGGTTGAACCTTTTGCAATTGCTGAAGTGTGGGATTGTATTATATCATCAATTTAACTGTTCACCTACACTGTCACAAGGCTGATAATTGTAAGAAAAACGAATACCACCATTTGCCACTCAGGTGTTCAACCGGAAAGTCGGAAACAAACAAATTTTTTATAATTTTTTCGATGCCAACTAAGTGCATGATTTAATTTAGTCTCTTTAGAGGTGTCTTTCAGCTCCATCTGATGATGTGTTTGAGGTGGGACTGTCATTATTATACCTCAGATACTATCTGTGTGTGAAGCATGGACAGTTATTTCCAGGATGCACCAGATGTTACTCCAGTATGTTAGACCAGGATTGCATGATAATAAGTGGCAGCATTTAGCCCCTCTAGCTCTGCCATAAGAGAATCTATTGACCTGTCAGAGTTGATTGTTATTAAATGTTGAGAACCACGCTGTAAAGCTCTTGGAGGATGCAAATATATTTGTTATTTTTGACCATACCACAAGTCCTGCAGGTATGCTGTCACATAAAATAAGCCTAACCAATCGTAAGATATTTTGTGTACTTTCCGACAACACCTGCCATGTGTAAAAAAATCCTGTTATTACTCGGCATATTGATAAATCCCCATGCATGTTTGTTGAATTTCTGAATGCATGCAAGCATGTCTCCCATAGGTTATGTGGATGACAACCATATTTTATGGGGCACAGGACTGGTCACCATAACAGATGGGTTTACACTTTGGTGTGTAAGCTCACATGTGTTCTTTTGTTTTAGCCCTATGTTAAAATAACATCATGTTAAACATGATATTGATGCAATGGAAGGATGGTCTTTGCACTGCAGTTTTCTGTATGACTTTTTCCAAACTCAGGTAGGCCTACCAGTCCAATACAAATGTGTACTGAGTCATGCATGCTCATATCTAGATAATAAGTCACCGCACTGGCATTCCTTTAAAGGGGCCTAATCACCTGTAAAACATGTTAAATTAACATGAAAAACGGCGTCTTCACTTTGAAATAAATTTGTACTTGCCAAAATATTGCCATGAAACCGCTTACAACTGTACACAAGTGTTAAAAATAGTGTAGTGGGTGCAATCACAGGCATCAACATAAACATAGTGCATTGGATGAATTGACTCACCTGGGCCACAAAAACTTTCAGTCAAGAGATACCCTGACTGATTTTGCTGAAACAATGTAATACATGTTCCCGCTGGCTGAAACATCACTGTTGCATCTGACACACAAGCTCCAACTGTGTCATTTCAACTGAGGCCCCTGGACCTATTGTACAGGTCTGTTGTGACAGGTTCTACAATTGATTTACATTTGTCCCTTGGACAATAATGTCGATCCAGCAGAGATATATCAGAGGACATTAAGGTCCATGTATTGACTAGTTTAGACTTGTCCTTGTTTGTGATCTGTGGCGCATGCACAAAATTGGACGTACAGTGAAGTTGCTTGTTATGTTAAACAGACACACATGGACTGTGTTTACTCACATGCACAACCAAAACAAGGGGTACAAAGCACTGTGTGAGATACTGAGACTGTGTGCTAGGATGGTTTTGCTGTGAAACTTTGTATAAAGCAAAACTGAACTGATAGTGTTAAAGAATAAGCATTATATTGCTCCTGATTATGTCGCTTTTAAATGATCCTGCAAAAAGAAACCACAAATTTTAAGGAAGATAAAAAAATAGCATTTGTAAAAATGATAACATACTGAACAAAAAGTGAAAAACGAAACAAATAGAACAAACATCATCTCTTGGTTATGTTATAGGGCTCTAAAACCTGAAATTCATGACCAATCATATAAATCATATAAATTGTCAACGTAATTGTCACAAATGTTATCTCTGATAATTTGACTGTTGTAACTTTATTATCAAATAGGAAGTGCAGTTTTTCAGGATGTCACATCAATCAGTATCAGTCATACTTTACTCTTGATGACTCTTCAAACCCCTGAGATATTGACTGGGTTACTGGAACGACCATCAAGTACTTCACCTTACAGTTTAATCAGAGCTTGCTGATACAGTAAATCCTCCCTGAACAACCACTTTGGTTTAGCGACCACTTCAATATAACGACCACTTGTTTTCAGTCCCGATTCAGTTTTGCTCATTATAAAAGACCTTGCTTAGATGACTGCATCGAAAATGCGACCACTTTATCAAGGTCCCATCAGTGACAAAAATTTCAATGTTTCTGTATAAACATTATTAATGATTAACTAGAATACGGGTAGTCGACAAGCGACTATGTGTATCCGCCTAAATCAGAGTGGAACGGGTGAAGTGAGGCATGGATTGAGTGGCAAGGGGAAATAGTGTGTTGCATATTAGCATGGATGTCTGCAGCCAAATTGTGTATGTAGGTTGCCCCCCCCCCCCCCGCCACCACAAAATCCAGAAAGCCGTCCAAGTTGTATACATGTGCAAAATTTAAGGCAGATAAGTCAAACCACTACATGTATATGAGTGATTTTAGCCCGTGGCAGACAAACAGATGGACGCTGAGAAAAATGGTTGCAGGTGACGCCATCAGTTTTGCGTATGATAAAGAGCTATGTGAGAACTATACACATGCAAAACTTTGGCCCAATCGGTCAAACGGTTCCCAAGATATGAGCTTGGATGTCTGCTGCATAAACTAGAATGCAGGTGGCGCCACCTGTCATAAAATCAAGAGAGCTGTCGGGGATGTATAAACCTGCAAAATTTTAGGCAGAAATGTCAAACAACTGCCGAGATATAAGTGATTTTATCCCATGACAGACAAACAGACAGGAGCTGTGCAAAAATGGCTGCAGGTGGCGCCACCAGTTTTGCGTATGATGAAGAGCTATGTTAGATCTATACACATGCAAAATTTTGGCCCAATCGGTCAAACGGTTCCCAAGATATGAGCTTGGATGTCTGCATTTCCTGATCATTCAAACGGTTCCCGAGATATGTGGGTTTATGTGTGGAAACAGACGCACAAACGGATGCAGAGCGCAGAGGAAAGGTCAGAGGTCAAAACAAAATCAGGGCGCAGCAGTTCACATGTGACCCGAACCTAATCCCGGGTTTCGTAAAATTCCGCCCAGCGGTTACGGAGGAGTTCTCTGGACACCTACGCGGCGGTGGCGGCGGCGGCGGCGGCGGCGTGCAGCTGAAAACATAGTATCCGCAAAACTTTTTTTTGGCGGATACAAATATACCCTGAGCCCTGTATATGATGACACACTTGTATGAATGTAACCAGTGTAGGTATACTATGTAGTTTGTATATGATTGCATTTTATATGTAGTTTGTACATGATTACATCCTAAATATAGTTAATATATGATTACATCCTATATTTTATGTCTGTTACACCACACTCCAGACAACTTTAGCTTGGTTTCTGATCTTTATGACAGGCATTTTTGTCTGCTCAGAATATTTACAATGGTTCCCCTTGTGTTCCCCATATTTAAAAGATTCTTTATGGTTAATCTCTGCAGGGATACGTCATGGGTGAGAGTGCGGTGATTTTGGTTGATTTGCTAGTGTCAGTTTGTACTGTCTGTTTACCCCAGGACAACTGTTTGTGTGGGTTCTGGGGTTACTGTCCAGCGCAATATAATTATAGTTGGCCAGGGATAATTTCATCACTGGGTTATGGGAGTTCACAAGTAAGGAATATTGATTTCATCCGTGACTCTATGCTTTCCATCATCAGGGTAACCATAGCAACACGGCTGCTGACTTAGAAGTGATTGCAATGAAAACACTTTCTCTGAGGATGAAAACCAGTGAATAAAAGAGATACATGTTTCATATTCGTCAACAAGGATTTCAGAGGATCACCTGAATTGCAGGGAAACGCTGAATTTTATTCACTTTTAACTTGCATCGGTTGATGGGCACGGTTGACTACTCCTATGCAATAACTCTTCAGTAAAAGGACCATTCATCTTCTTCTTTTAAATTTTCTTCCTCGTAGCCATTTGAGCCACTTCCCGCAACAGGAAAATGCCGGTATTGATATAGAATTAAGAGACCATTCATATATCATTCATTTCCACAGTGACCTGAAAGAGTCTCAAGGTCCATTTAGTTGCCTGTATTTTCCCTCATGCTTTTCCTCAGTAATTTACCTTTCAGCCAGGGCAGTGTCCCCATACAGTGATTCTGCACAAGATGGAGACATGTATAGACTTGCTCCAAGGGTATTATTTTTTTTACCATCAATCACCTTGTTCAACAGTGTTGGCTTAGTAGGTGCCAATTTAAAAATGAGACTGTGGTATATTTTATAGGTTGTTGTTTCAATGGAAAGTCTGCCCAAGTTTATGCAAGTGACAAGTATACATGCAGACACTATAAATAAAGCATGGTACCAGTCAAAGGTATTGTGATATAGGAGACCATATCATACAAAAAACCAAGTCTAACAAAGTTCATCAGATCTAACATTGTAGCATCACACACGTACTAGACCAGTTCTTTAGACTATATAATCCAACTGTAGGTTATACAGTTTTACAGTTGTAAGTCTTGACTTTACAGGGCTCAAATATCCTGAAAATTCTTGAAAATCAGGAAAATTATAATGTAAAGTTTAAGTAATAAAATCAGAGATTATTCATTAAATCATGAAAACAGATTTAGGCCAATGTTACATGTACATCTGGTTCATCATAGAAAATGAAATAAATTGTACAGATCATATCAACAGTATTATGCCAGGCCAGTTTCTTCTTTTACTCACTTCCTGTACCACCCTGTACTTTTGGACAGATATATATTTGTGCATATTCATGTAGTGTATGTATAGTAATATAATATGCATTAAATGTATTGTTACTGGCCACAGTTGACACATTATAATTGTATCCGCCAAAACAGAGTTTTGCGGATACTATGTTTTCAGCTGGTCGCCGCCGCAGCCGCCGCCGCCGCCGCCGCCGCGTAGGTGTCCGGAGAACTCCTCCGTAACCGCTGGGCGGAATTTTCCGAAACCCGGGATTATGTTTGGGTCACATGTGAACTGCTGCGCCCCGATTTTGTTTTGACCTCTGACCTTTCCTCTGCGCTCTGCTTCCGTTTGTGCGTCTGTTTCCACACATAAACCCACATATCTCGGGAACCGTTTGACCGATCAGGAAAATTTTTTTGCACAAATGTAGCCCTCGGAGAGCTTTATAACATACACCAAAAATGGTGGCGCCACCTGCAACCATGTTTGCACAGTGTCCATCTGTTCGTCTGCCTTGGGTTAAAATCACTCATATCTCTGCAGTGACTTGACTAATTCACCTGAAATTCGGCATGCGCAAACATCCTGGATAGCTTTTCTGATTTTATGACAGGTGGCGCCATCTACATTCACGTTGACGCTGCAGACATCCAAGCTCATATCTCGGGAACCGTTTGACCGATCAGGAAAATTCTTTTGCACAAATGTAGCCCTTGGAGAGCTTTATAACATACACCAAAAATGGTGGCGCCACCTGCAACCATGTTTGCACAGTGTCCATCTGTTCGTCTGCCTTGGGTTAAAATCACTCATATCTCTGCAGTGACTTGACTAATTCACCTGAAATTTGGCATGCGTATACATCCTGGATAGCTTATCTGATTTTATGACAGGTGGCGCCACCTACATTCACGTTTACGCTGCAGACATCCAAGCTCATATCTCGGGAACCCTTTGACCGATCAGGAAAATTCTTTTGCACAAATGTAGCCCTTGGAGAGCTTTATAACATACACCAAAAATGGCGCCGCTACCTGCAACCATGTTTGTACAGTGTCCATCTGTTTGTCTGCCTTGGGTTAAAATCACTCATATCTCTGCAGTGACTTGACTAATTCACCTGAAATTTGGCATGCGTATACATCCTGGATAGCTTTTCTGATTTTATGACAGGTGGCGCCACCTACATTCATGTTTACGCTGCAGACATCCAAGCTCATATCTCAGGAACCGTTTGATTGATCAGGAAAATTTTTTGCACAAATGTAGCCCTTGGAGAGCTTTATAACATACACAAAAAATGGTGGCGCCACCTGCAACCATGTTTGCACAGTGTCCAGCTGTTCCTCTGCCTTGGGTTAAAATCACTCATATCTCTGCAGTGGTTTGACTAATTCACCTGAAATTCTGCATGCTTATACATCCTGGATAGCTTTTCTGATTTTATGACAGGTGGCGCCACCTACAATCAAGTTTACGCTGCAGACATCCAAGCTCATATCTAGGGAACCGTTTGACCAATTGGGCCAAAATTTTGCATGTGTATAGTTCTCACAAAGCTCTTTATCATACGCTAAACTGGTGGCGCCACCTGCAACCCTTTTTTGCACAGCGTCCATCTGTTTGTCTGCCAAGGGCAAAAATCACTCATATACAATATAGTGGTTTGACTTATCTGCCTTAAATTTTGCATATGTATACAACTTGGACGGCTTTCTGGATTTTTTGGTAGGTAGCGCAACCTACATACACAATTTGGCTGCAGACATCCATGCTGATATGCAACACTTCACCCGTTCCACTCTGATTTAGGCGGATACAAGTAGTCGCTTGTCGACTACCCGTATTCTAGTTATTCTTTATAAGCACTGTAAATTTTAAAGCAAGGTCCTACAGTAGTATCAAAAATCTTTAAAAAGTCATGAAAATTTGATTTTCTGGAAAGGTATCAGATTTTGAATAGGAAATATAAAATTTTTTATTCAGTTTTCATCTTGGTTCAGTAAACTATATATTCCAGTTTCCAGAGTTGACTGTAAACGTGTCATGCAATATGACTCCTGTGGATGCAGAGATATAGTGTGGATTTACTGGAAAATCACATTAGATTTTGACATTGAATTGATGAATTCCTAGAGTAAAATTAATACTATCTATTTCTGATACTCCAGGCAAGAATTTAAAAAAAAATAATAAGTCAGTTTTTTCCAACTTCATGAGAACAAACGTTGACAGCATTTGTTAATTGGAAAAGTGGTTCATGTTTCCTGTGTTCTCTATTGCTGTACAAATTCAAAGAAGCTGTATAAAGCAAAAACATGCACATACGATGCATTTTGATCAGTAATTTGATTATTGGTTGTGAGGAAGTGAAAGACTAACATTAATTGACTTTAGACATCCATAATTGTTCTGTAAAGGCCAAGTCTTCCACTTGACTCGGTGATTAATGTATCTGCTGATTCCTAGAGTGTTATATGCCTGCATGATGGGATTTGTCCAGGTATTTAAGCACTCTTGAAACGTAAACTTCTCACAAAATCTTATTGGCTGTTGGTAGTGTAGCAATGAAATCAGTATGGATTGATTATGTACATGTATGCAGCATTCTTTTTTTTTTTTACAAATTGTTCATAATAACCTAAAAAAATCATGCAAAGATCAAAAGAAGATGCTATATTGAATGTTAAACAGTGGAAATAGAACTTAGAAGTGCAATTACCTAAGCTCCACAGTTAACATACTTTGTTGTGGTATCCTTTAGTAAAGCCTTGTACCTATAAATAAATGATGCCAAAGGTCATTGGTCTGAATGCTGAAAGAGTCACCAGACTGGGATCACTTACCCTAATAGACTCATCGAACATAGTGGTTTCTCATTCACTTTTTATTAGAAATCTGTGTGGGAGGACAATTTTTGTTGTTGTTTTTTTTGTCATACATTTTCTATAAAACTTTCAAATGATCAGGGGACAAACCTGATAATAACATAATTTATTTGCTAAATAGGTAAAACCACATCATAACAAAATAGAATTTTATCAAAAAAATTATTATTTTATCAAATAAAAAGAAATGTCTGAAAGGTTATAGCTCAAAATCTACAGAAAATCAAGATAAAATTTTGATACAGGGGTCATATGGTATGTGCAGTTCCTGAGAAACCACTCTTTCCTTCTGGCCTTAACCCTATTTAAGTGAGTCGTGAACAATATATGTCACCTTCATTTGATCGGTTGCAAATGAATTTCATGTTTTCTTGATTTACAGTCCTATAGTTATGTTTTATCTGTTGTAATGCCCTTGTGGTGGAAAAGGAGTGAACACAGACAGAACAAGAAGCAGGAATTATAGCTAAGACTGTCCGAGAAAAATGATGATGTTATTTGGGTGTTACAGGTTTGACAGGTCATCACTCGCAGGGATTTAATATACATTTGTGTGCCAGCAGACTTGGTTTCTGCAACAGCAGCAGAACACTGGCTGGTGTAGGATACTGACTGATGATCTGCAGCAGAAAGAACAAATGCCTGTACACTTGCTGAAAGGTCAAACACTTGTTGCTTGCCTGGCTGGTGTGAAGGATTTATTACCACTGCAGTCTGGATAGTGACTTCTGGGCCCAAGTCTGGTGAATCTTGGGTATGAGGGGCCTCATACTGGCTTGCTTAGATCTGAAAGTATTCCTGCCCTTTAGTTTCTTCCTGGATGACATTTGAGGAATTAGCGAGTCTCTCTCTGGATGAAGGCAGCTGCTGGGAGATGGGTCTTGTACATCATCTCCTGTTGTGATTTGCAACAGCTTTTCAGCAAAAAGCAGCAGAGGGAATGGGCTGTTCTTGTTGCTTGCCTGGTCCTGGACCAGTGCTTATTACCTGCTACATGAGTAGACTGAAAATATTAGCTAAATCATGCGTGAGCTGCATATTTGTATCCTGTGGACAGACCTAGGGTTATCTCAGGATTTCCAATTTAAATTCAATTTCAGATCAGGAATTTTTATTCAATTCAGTTCAGTGTATTCAGAGCAAATTTAATTTAAGAATCTTACACAGGTTCATCCAAACCCAGGACAAGTATTTGGTACAATAAAGAAAACTACATGCAGAATATATCAATAATGTCATAGAAACATTTATATATAAATGTAAACATTTAGAGAACAAATAGAGTTGGTACTGACTCTGTGTTCTTGATCTGCCATATTATCAAATGTGAGCTTTATTTGCTCTACCTAAAATATTACGGTTCATATTTGTATGAGTGCATTTAACCACTGCCATGGGTTGGCTGTATGCGGAAGAAAGCACATTTGGGGGCCTGGACAGGCGAAGGAAAGAAATGCTCTGCCTCTCTCTGCTGGCATCCTGGGTTGGTTCCCCGGTGTACCTTGAGTTTACAGTAGTAGAATTGTCCCATCCAAGGCGGATGGTTTCTCCAAGTTCTCTGGTTTGCTTCATATCTATACACTACCAGATCTTACCACATGAGCAATGGAGAGTGCCTAGTAATAGTTATGATAACTATTTGTACAATCCATGTAAAATAAATAAAGTTTAATATTAATATTTAAGTTTAATATCTATATTAAATGTATTTTTTCACAACTTTTTCAAATCTTGCTGTTAATCAGGTCCATGCTTCAGATTTCCCTGGCAAAATGCCTCTTAAAATGGACATCCATTGAATAAGTGTTCCTTTAAAACAAAAAGTTATTTGTGGGACGCGGTGGAACAGCATATACAGTGTCAGAGACAGTCTTTAAGGCTGCTGCTGCAATAGCTTGCTGCATTAAGCCTTAAAGGGTGAGGCTGCCCAGCAGCAGTGCTGATGAGCTGACAGAAATCTGGTCACTACAGCCTGGACATAATCAGCCCAGACTCATGTATCAGCCATTCAGCACCAGCTGTCACCAGCACTTTAAAAAGAATTAAAATACTGCTTCATTTCTATTACTGTCAGATCACTCTCCATCAAATCCATCGTTCTTGTCTCAGGAGCTAAACAAGGGCTAAATAACTGTAGGAAAGGCCAAAGCAGGAGAATATGTAGTTTAAAGGCACATAATCAGGGGCTAATTTTTGCCTATTCTTTCACACTATCAGTTCAGTTTTACTTTATACTAATGTTTTCGCGCAAAACTATCCCATCACACGGTCTCATTTCTTTGCATACGACTGTTTGACACCATGTTATGGCTCTGCGTGTTGGTAAACACAGTCTGTTTACCAAAACAAGGCCACGTGACCTGAGATCTGATTAAGAGGGGCAACACGCGGTGTTTTCAGCCAGCTGGAACATGTATTACATTTTTTGGGTTGTCAGACAGGGCATCTCCTGATTGACACATTTTTTTGGCTAAGCAGTTTGTTTTTCCCTACTGTCTTTGGTTGTTTTATCTTTATAGCATCTTTATACAAAACAATAATGAAATTTTGATGAAATTTTGTAGAATGGCAGGGTAACACCCAAGGAACTATCCATCAAATTTTGTAGGTTATCTGTGTGCATTGTGACACAGGATGATTCCTTTGTCCCTGAGTAATATGCTCCCGAGGCAGCAGAAAGCTTGCGCTTCTAAAGAAACTACTGATTTTCCTGCTGCCTGATTTCACCGTTTATGATGCATTTAGACACTAGGTGGTGGGTCGTAGTCAGGCAGCCAACCAAATGCCAGTTAAAAAACACTCAACAGGCATCATGGCTCTACCCATAGCTGCGCTTCAAGTGCACTCTAGTGGTTACTCTTAGTAAAAGGAGGAGAATTTTAAGTGCTCCCTCTACATTCTTGCACCATCAACCGATTCGATTATGACATTATGAGTATGTAAGCATATCTCAATGTATCCATTTGCCAGCAAAACATAAACAAGCCAGCGAGGTGTGCACGGAACCTATGTTGTTTTAATTTGTTGGAATTACAGATCACCAGCAGGGTTTCCTATGAACACAAGGACCTGTGAAAACCACGTGTAGGGCCATTCTCTCTGAGCCTGTGGCCTGTTCAAAAATTTAATGGTTGCCGGGGCGATGAGTTATCACTCAAAACGAAATGAACAACATTGGCTCCGTGTATTCCTCTCTTGGCTGGTAAAACAATTTGTCTTTCAGCACAGGGTCTCTTCTGATTGGACCAAAATACAGTGCTCCCCTCTGGTGTAGCGATTCAGGATACTATGTCAAAGCAAACAGTGCTTATGATATAGGTAGTAGGCCTATAGGTAAAGCGCTGTGTAAAGAGCTTACTGTGTAAAGGCTGTCCTATTCACAGGCATTAATCGTATTATTGCCTCTACCAGGAGGGTAGGTGTCCATCCCAGTTCATGTTTGTTTGTGTTTAGGTGTGTGTGTTTGTTCTCAACATTTCTAAATCAGTCATCATCAGAATCTCATGAAATTTCTTAGGGCATTTTGGGAATGGGCCAAGGAAGAACCGATTAGATTTCGGTGTGGACCCGGCTCATGATCCGGAATCAGGAACATCATTAATTAATATTCACAAAATGAAATGTCACTTATGTACAAATGAACCTGAGAATATAAGCTGAGTAAGTGAATGCATGCAAACCTATGGCAGAGGCTTCCATTCCTTAGAATGCAGATTTTTAAGTGTTCTGCAACTGCACAGGTGAACCCTTGTTTCTGAAGTGTGACACAATGCGCATGCAACGTAACTTCTTGATAATTGGATCCTGTTGGGGATATTCAAATAGTTGTATGACTACATATATCTAGTTACCTCCGCCAAGTGGAGAGGGCTATGTTTTTTGGTGGTGTTAGTTTGTCTGTTAGCAACATGTGCATGAATGAAGACATCCACATTATGAAGTCACATCACGGGTCATTCGGGACAAGGTGAGGCCCTCCCTGCTACAACCCGCCATTTTCAATTGTACCCCATTTCCATTGAGTCTGTCAAAAGCTGCAATTGGTCTGATTGATATTACTGACAATGCCATATTGGGGTAATGAGCTGCCTTGGCGTAGGTCTGCGCTCTCTGAGCACATTTCTAGGATTCAATATTTAATGAAAATATTTAAAATTTTTTATGTATGTTTCAGGTGATGGTGATGAAGAAGACCCCTCTTCAGTTCCAGAGGAAGAAAAGAAGGGTTCTCTTAGCAAGGGAGATCACAGTCATCTAATAGTCTGGCAAGTGTTTAACCCTAAATGAAGCTCTCTACATTAATCAAGCCTGCAGTAGATGTATTAGCCATCAAGCTTTGTGGTCATATCCAGAAAGTGCCATTCCTTGGTGTAGCACTTAAGAAGCAGCATGCGGGTACTGGGCTTTTTCTCGTTACAAGTCCATCATGCCAGTATCCCAGTGTGCTTTGGGTGAAACAATAAGGTCAATACAGGACAGTCTGGATCGAGTATATCAAAATAAATATAATGGAGCCTTATGTCAAAGAGCTTGAGCTATATGTATTTTAGATATAGTCTGCCTGGCAGCTTTCTCCACAGAGGTCACATATAAAAATGTTTCACAAAAGATGGCATATAAAAAAAACATGTAAATAAATGGCAAATTCTTTACATTCGGCCTTCATGTGTCTTCCTTGATTAGACAGGCCTGTGGAATCGACCTTACCTGCAGCTAAATGTGATCTTTGATTCATTCCTGGAACATCTTTTAGCTAATTTTGAAGATATATGTGACTATATAGTGTAGTGTGCAAATGTATTTTCATATAGTTCCGCACTAGCTTGTGTATTAATAAGGTATAAAGAAAGTAAATGGGAGATTATGGAAAAAAATATATTGCAGTGTAATAGAGGAGTTACTAAGTGATATTTTCAGTGAGATTTTATATAATTTTTTTTCATATAAAAAATAAGAAGAAGAATGAAAGAAAGGATTAAAAGTCTAGCAAGTTCAGCATAGATTACATATAAAAGTTGGTTGACAAAAAAGATATGCTCAAATTTAACTAATTTGTATTTCACATTTATATTATCACTGTGTTTGACATAAACAAAAGAAATTTGTTATATAAGATACAATACCAAAATGGGATAATGGCACCAAATCCAAACTTATTCAAGATATAGTATTTTGAAATATATCTTCACAAGAGATCCAAGGACTATTAATTTACTCAAGCCAGTGCGTACCCACAAATACAAATGTATCTTTAATGTGACAGTTTGTATTCAGTAGCAGAGGCTGCTTCTGATGTGTTTGTTAATTAATGTTACCCAGTGACATGTGTGATGGATGAACCTCTGTGGATTGTCATATTTCATAGCATGATTGTTTAATGTTATCTTTTGGTTTGGTTTGCACATGTCTTTGATGCACCATAGATGTTTTAACAAACAGCTGGGCCAGACTTATCAAATTTTCATTTACAAACATTTATTTATGAAGGATGAAAAAATTTAATAAGATTGAACTGTTAAACAGTTTCTTTTTATGTTAACTGCCATGCAATACATTCATAGATACTAGCATACATCAGTGGAAACCGTGAAATAAGGATTAAACTCTAGCCAGCAATACTGAATTTAAAAAGTAAATCAAGAGAAAGGTATATACTAATTAAGGTCTCTATGTTTGAATCATGTTTATATTTATTGCATATAGTTAAAAATATACCTTTTTATAATAAATCCAGGGCAAATAATTGTTAAAATTTCATTTTTTTTTTCAATTCAAGGTAATTTGTGGTTGGAAGGTTCATAAACAAAAATAAAATCTGCCCTGAAGCTCCCTCCGTGCAAGATTCAGTATATTGACCTCATGAGCAGATTAATTAACAGCAGGGTTGTTGATTATCAGCCAATGAACAAAGTTCAGACTAGGTTTAGTTCTACAACTTATGAAAGCCGCCTTTTGCAATACTCATTGGTCAGGAAACGTACACTGTATATCACAACAGAATACCATGAATTGCCTCCAGTGTTGGGAATACCTATCTATGTTAAAATAATTGAACAAATAAAGAAAGCAAAAGTAATGCACTGTGGCAGGCTTTAAATTGTGTATATTATCAGTGTAGGTTGATAATTCCCGAAATACAGGAAACTATTTTATGAGGTGGATTATATATGCTTTTAAAATTTGTAAAATACAGATTATTTGATATCATTGCATTGCATTGATACCCTATATTTGCTTATCTCAACCAGTAATGACTCCAAGAAAAACTTTTATAGCTTTCTTGTGTGCAGTAAACATGTTTTTGTTGACATATTTAATAATTTCCTTAACGGATGATTAAGATTTAACAATGAAGTATGGTTGCACTGAGTCCCTTTGACCAAAATTGTAGCCATTTATTAAGATATGACCAAAGGTGTTATATTTATATTTTATAAGGTGGTATTTCATAGCCTCAGTAATCTGTGCTTGGAACTATGATAGTGCTTGGTTTGCAAATGGTACATATGAACCTCATTAAATATTTTGCATATACAAGTTGAAACAAAGGGTGGGAAATGATGAATAAGTGTAACTGGGAAATTGATATCCCATGTCTTGAACTTGGCTACTTTTATCAGCACTTTCAAGAGCTCATTTGCAAATGTTAAAAAGATGATCCTTCACCGAAGGAAGATTTCTCACTAATAATTAAAAGAACTTATTTCTAATGAGCAACCAAAAGATTCTCATCAGCAATTTAAACAGCAGAAGAAATGCTTGATTTGCTCAAGGCATTCCACTTGATAATTAAGTTTATTGGTTTGTCAGCGAGTGCTAATTAGATTCAGAACAACTTATTGGTCATTTTCTAATGAGGATTTTCCTAAACTTTTTTAGGTTTATTGTTCATTATCAGTCACCTTTTAAGGACATTATAACCTTGTTGCCCTCAGTTTGTGATGAGTATAAGGAGACAAATAAACATCTTCAGTAATGATCATCCATACCTGTCTCTTCTTCTTGATTCATTATAGCCATATATGTAATTTTTTTTAAGTATTTTAAGAAAAAATATGGTTCTTCCTTGGATAAGAATTGCTGACATTGTCATGATTGAATTTATTCTTGATTTGGCAACATAAGCCAATTCAGAATTTATTGCATCAATTTCCTTTGATTTGACTCTCATTTGTGATTCGGGGTTTTACTGAAAAGAAATGTGAAAATACAAATTATTCACAAGTTAAACTAAAATGTTACTTGCTATGGTAGATGTTAAAGGGGTCTGTTCTGATATCTGAAGTTTATTAACTATAGATAATCCCTTTAACTTATAATACATATAGGTAAATAAACACCAATCCAACCACACACAGGCTGTTTGTTTTGTTGGCCCTCCAAAATAATCCAGACACATTCAACAAGGACATCTAGCGGCAAGTCGGATGAACCAGAGTTTTGCAAAGGGCATTTTGCAACTAGTGACCATTTTAGGTTACATGTTTTTAAGTTTTTCAACATTCCTGTGTTTACTAACAGCTTGTTGATAAACAAGCTCATATTAATCACAGAGGAATTATAAGAACTTTTCCCACAGGAATTACCTGTGTTGTTTAATAGGTTCACAGAGTAAGCCAGAAATCTCATTAATTCCATTGAAAGGGTAGGTGAATAGCTGGCCTTAAGTTAATGTCAAGCCCTGCTGATAATTGACCTATCCATGAACTCTATGTGACCTTAATAGCATATTCATTCAATGAATAATCATAAGCATTGATCTAAAGAGTAACCAATCAGGTGACTGTAAACAGTGTAAAGCTCCAATCATCTGACAAAAACCAAATTTGCATAATTTGACAGAACTCTGTCAAAGAGAACATGTGTAGTCTGTACCAGTACCCATGTCGGCATGTTTTCCAGGATATTTCTTTTATACAAAGGAAATAGTATAAAAAATTCTAGGCTGTAGGTTGCAGGACCCATTCCACCGAGTAAATAATAATGTCTTACCTGTCACGTATTCATGTGAGACAATCCAAAATATTGCAAGACAGTTCACAATGACTGCGATATATTAAACTTGATGAAGTCAGTTAATGTCATAAGTCATTGACCTTTGTGACGTCATTATTATATTGTAAACAGCTCTTGCTACCATGGGCATGGAAGGCCTTCTGTGAAGGAGCATTTTTGGGGCTCATTATAATAATTCGGTTAAAAGGGCGGAGCATTTGGGCTGTGGTGGATAGGTCAATTAAGTAAACAAATAACTACATGTCTTATTATGTTTGCTCACACAAATACTTATGTCTTGATTTTGGATTCAAATTATGGCTTAGAATCACCCACATTCCTAATAATTCATTTAAAAATGAAATTCACTTTAAATACTGATTTTATATTGAAATTCCTGTAATGTCTAAGTAAGCTATATATCATATTAAAACCCTCTTTAAGAGCCAGTATCAGAGAAAAGCACATTTACCTTTCAGCAATTAGACAAAATGGCTTGCTAATGAGAATGGTGCTTTGACATTACTGTTTTCATTTTGATCACTGGAAAATATCTTTTTTTCCAACAGAAAAATTTGGATGTGAATGAAACTGAATCATGCATTGTATTTGGCTAAATTGGCAAAAATTGTGTTTCCGTGTATTTTCTGCCTTCAAGGCCTCAAGCGAGTAATTACAGACCAACCTGGATGGTGTTTTAAGGAAAGTTATTTCCACCATGCTGATTTACATGGAGTCTTTTCCAGGCCCCAGAGAAAATTGAGTTAAGGGTCACTTTGAAGAGAGGCAAGAACAGCCTTGAAGCCAATTTGAAAGAGACACAGGTGGTTAAGGGCAAGACCTAACAAAGTCATAAAGCATTGAAGATTCCATATTAAGTTCAAGG
Source organism: Sipunculus nudus (assembly GCA_026874595.1). NCBI lineage: Eukaryota > Metazoa > Annelida > Sipuncula > Golfingiida > Sipunculidae > Sipunculus > Sipunculus nudus. The sequence goes on from CM049315.1 coordinate 48,627,995, forward strand.
TTTCAAGCACAGTCACTCCTCAAAAACACCAAAGGGAAATATTACCTTTAATTAAATTAGGCACATGACTGAATTTTAGGTGATTAAATCTTGTTATCTTTGATTATTCATGGTATTGAGATTTCTGTGAAATGTTTATAAAATCACCTCATCTTAATACAGTTAACCCTCCAAATTATGGACACCTAATGGACATTGTCCATAATACAGAGGTATATGAAATAGAAAGGTGTCCATAAGGAGAAGTTTCTCTATGGATGAATTATAAATTGCCTAATATAATAAAAATAATATAAATATTTACATAAATGTTCCAAGGAGGACTCTCCCTAATTCCTGGCTTTCCCAGCACAATAACTCTTAATAACATACCAGCTGCTGTCATTATGTCTTCTTAATCCTGATCCAGTAGACAATGCCACCTACAGTTTAATGTGTACAACAACTAAATCTGTGATATATATATTTAAAGAAATTAAAAAGAATATTTGAAAGGTAAATTTTTTATCAGTAACTGTTCGAAAATTCAAACTAATACGATGCCCTTATCAAATATTTTTTGTTGTACCCTTTAAAGGAAAAGTGGGTTGTGCTGTACATGCCACTGAAGGTTAAAATTCTTTTCAGTTTTAGATTGAAGATAGTTTGGCCATTTCTAACATCCACTGTATATATATTCATCTTTGTTCCAGGCTCAATGTCCTGCCATGAACTCCTACTAAGGTATTAGCTCAGTGTCAAAAACCTATAAAACATCCTTTCTACCTATATTTTGCCTTTTTTTAAACATGGTGGGAGGTTGACTTTATAGTCTCCTTTGGTTGCTATCACTGGAAAAAAACCTGGTTTTGGCATTAGATCTTCTCCATGAGACCAAGTTACATAAATTTCAGTTAAAGGAAATAGTGTTCTAGGTTTGTATATTCTGCCTATCCTGTAAATCCTCATTTCTGTTGTGTATATTTATTGAGAAATCAAGATAAAATTTGTGTGGGTCAAGGTCACCTATTTCTTCATATTCAGGGGTCTGTTGCCACAGCATTCATCACTATGTTTGCCATTTATATTTAAATCTATCCTGTAAATCTTCATTTCTGTCATGTGCATTTATTGTGAGGTCAAGGTAAAAAAATATGGGCCAAGGTCAGGTGTTTACATAGGTCAAGGTCACTTAATTCTTCACATTTAGGGGTCTGTTTGTTCAGCATTTATCATTTTGTTTGCCTTTTAAACATAGGAGTGATGTGGTGTTTTTTGAGTAATTTTATTATTTGTTTATATGTTTTATTCTTCATCTTTAGTCTGCTCAGGGCCATGCTATCAACCTCCACAAGAGGTTTCTCCATTATACCAGAAGTCACATCTTTCAGCTAACAAGCACTCTTCCTTTCATTCCATTGTGAACCCAATTACCCTTCCAATTCATTCTTGTTCTTGATAAAAATGCCAGTTTAAGTGTGTAGTCCTCATAAATCCTGTGCTTCAAAGTCTTCATTGGCATAAAAAAAAAACATTGAACAATATCCTTTCATTGTCTGAGCTAATAATATGAACAGTAGAATATCAGACTATTAATATATCAGTAAGGTTATTCCATAGGTGGTGTCCTGCCTTTGTCCCTGGAAAGGTTCTTGCAGAAATGGTTAGACTCTACCAGAGGCAAGTCAGACTCTAGCCCAATTGACCTCTAGTGGATTATCTGAAGGATGTTATTGTTAGCTCAGCTGACTATAAGTCATCTGAGCTATAGTCGTGGTCCATTGTCCGTCGTCCGTCCGTCTGTCCGTCCGTCCGTCCGTCCGTCCGTAGATGTGGCACGTTTTGAAACCGTAAGACCTAGGAATCCAAAATTCAGCATAATGTTAGATGTCCCCAAGATCTCCTACCAAGCCGAAAACTGGGTCTTTGCGACTTCATTCCTTCGAGAAATGAAGGAAAAACCTCAATTTTTTATTAAAAACCTATTTTCACATTTTAGGACTGCCTAATATCAAAACCACTCATCTGTTTTTCCTCATATTTCCTATAAATAATCCTCTATATAATTCCTATGTACATGCCAGAAATTAGGTCTGTATTATTTAATTTAAAAAAGTTATGGGCCCAAACATAATGCATTTTGTAAATAATCAGGAAAGAAATTTTATCACTTAACACAAAACTTGTTAAAGCTAAGCACTTTTTTTCCAGTAATATTACTTTTATTAATCAAAATAAAATTGTATACCCAAAATTAGATCAAAATCTTTTAAATTTTTAAAAATATTAGCAAAAATAAAAAATTGGTACCTTAAATTTTGCCCAACTTTGACCATGGCACATTTTTTTGCTGTAACTGCTGTGGATTTAATTTTCTAAGCATGTTTTTGTTAACATTTCAACTGTTAACACCAAAAATTTGAAACCAGTTGATCAAAAACTGTAGATTTTATTCAAGTTTTCAAGCACCATGTCACATATTGCTAGTGTTATGCAGTTTGCTAGAGCTCAGCTCCTGAGCTTCAGCTCTAAGTTCCTTAAATTTGGCATACAGTTAGATTTCTCCAAAATCCCCTACCATGCCAAGAATTTGGTCACTAGGACTTAATTCCTTCGAGATATCAATGAAAAACTTCATTTTTCCATTAAAAACCCAATGTTACACTTCAAGACTGCCTAATATCAAAACCACTGATCTGACTTTGATCATATATAATATACATATTTTTCTATACATTCACTATGCACATGCCAGAAATGATGTCAGTATTGTGTATTTTTTTTTTAAGTTATGGGCCCAAACATAATGCACTTTGTAAAAAATCAAGAAATATATTTACTCCCTTAACAAGGGCATTGCTGAAGCTAGAGATTTTTTTTGTCAGGGATGTAACATTATTTAATCAAGATTCAATTGAATACCCAAAATTAGTTCTGAATTTTTCAAATTTTATAAGTTATTAGTATAAATATAAAATTAGTACCTTAAATTTTGCCCAACTGTGACCATGGCACGTTTGTTTCCCGTGAGCACTGTTGATATAATATTCATATCATGCACACATAAGGATTTCAGCTTTTTAGTTTAGAAAGCTGAAAGAAATTTGCCAAATATTGTAGCTTTTATTAATGTTTTTTTATGAGACCCTGTCAGACTTTGGCTCTCTCCAGCCCCTCTTGAGTCACCTGTATGTTGACCTTGTTGACCTTTCATCAAATTATGCACGCTTGAGGGGAGAATCCAGGCAGCTTATGGCCAGCCACAGTTGATCCAGGTGTTCAACCCAACTCATCTAGTAGTTTTAACCAACAACATAACAATAAACAATAAATTAATAAATTTTTATTGGTTTTTAATAACAAATTAAAGAAAAATAGAAAATGAATTTGTTAGTTTATAATAACAGGAAATTAACTTGCAGTTACTGATGATATAAGAATCTTGTATCGATGGGTATAATGTCACATATTCCAAATAACACCATGCAGTCACCTATGGCATTTTTCAGTTCATTTTTAATGATAAAGAAGTAAATCATATTATTCATTACTAATCATTAAGGATTATATGAAGGAAATTAATGATAGACAAAGATGCAGTTGATAATATTAATCTAGATTCCTACTGTGTCTAGTGTGTACATTGATGTGAAATTAGTCCAAAATGAATTTTTTACAGTTATTTTTTAATATAAATAAAAGCCATAAAACCAGGTACTTATGATCATTATTTAAATGTGTGAATTTTGTATATTCTGGATTCTCAACATCATTGGTTGGTGAAAACTGAATAAATACCAGACATGGTGCGAATACTTTGTAATTGTATTTAAATACGAATATGATTATGTACTCCATTATAAAATTTCTTGCATAAAGAATGGGAATTCAGGTAAAAATGAAAGTATATGAATACTCGTGCAAATACTTTCAAAATGTATTCATGAATGCATTCATGAATATATTCTTTAATATTATTTTAATAATCATATCAGTTATATTTCATTTTAAAAAATCATATGATTCTCTTATTATTTTTAATAAAAATTATATTTGGGACAATATTTGTAATTTTTTTAATAAATAGTTAAACTCTTATATTATATGTTCTGCTTATAAGTTATATGGCCAAGTCAAAATCTGTGTGACAGTAGTACTCCATTTGTTAATAAAATAAATGAAATCAATCCTCTTCCCTGTCTCCAAAGGTACTATCAAAATCATACATAAGCTAAACAACAACAACTCATAATACAGCTTATATTTATTACCACACAAAACCAGCATGTGCCTCATTTCTAAATAATATTTTTTTATCATATGTAACAGCTGAGCGTCGTGACCCATAGGTCCCTTGTTTTATTTTGTAGAGCATTTGTACCTGGCATGATGCCTGATATATCAGACACTGGAATCTTTATTTTGTACATAAACTTTGTAATTTTGGTTTAAATGTCTTAACAAATCATTTATTTGGAAATGTTTCCATTTTTTTATGTTTATATTATAAGTTTGTTGTGTATATCTATAATTTTTATCAAGTTTTGACATTGCTATAAGCTTAGTAATACCTTGAAACATGAGCATTTTTTTTTTTACATATTTGAGATACCTATAAGGTGACCAGAGCTGAAAAAAAATCATTCTGTCAACTGACCTCTTTAACTTGACTGTACAAAACCTGCCACATTAAAATGATTGTTACATGTTGTTGAGGTTTTGGTAAGTGTTAATATATAACTCTGGGCCAATTTTTCTGAGACTTCATTTAAAAAAAAGTAGGGTCATCTTCAACCCATTAAAATAAAGATCAGATTGGGTGTCATTTTGTTGTCAGGAAGTTTATATATTAATTTACCTGACTGTTTTATCAAAGTAGTTCTTATTTTTCAAAGGAGTTCTTATTTTCAAGAAATGCCGGGAAAGCATATTTTTGTTTGTTTACAGTGCACTGCATGTATGTATGTTCATTTGAGTTATTATGAATTATTTTTTGCTCGTGCATGTGTTTTAGTTGGCTTGGATTTGGCTTGTATAATTTGCATTTTTCTCCTCTCTAGGAACCTGTGTTTGAAGTAATGGGGCTCAGTGAAACCTGTGTGCACCCAGCCTGTCCATCGAGTGTCTCTGTACCCGCACGGCGACTAACTGACGGAATGTGATGCTGTTTATGTAGATGGCCTGCAGGTGTCTCTGGTGTGCATTGCCAAACTTCCTACTACACCATCAGTCTTTACCTTACAACAATGATGAGTAATGTTTGATCAATAAAATCACAAAAGTGCTCTTTGACAGCTATCAAAAATGTAATTTTCACACACCTGAAAATTCAGAAAGGATAATCTCAGAGTCCCTATAATACAAAAATTCATAGCTTCATGTTGCCTTTACCCCTGCAGGATGTCAATTCAAAGGTAAGAGTTTCTAACTAGAATTGTTATAAAGCACATCCTTTGGCCAACATGGGTGACAACATATTCTCCTTGTCCGACTTTCCCTATCTGAAGCCAGATATGCACTAGCATTTAATCAGCTGTCTCTAGCCTCAGAAACCTTCAAAAACATTCACTGAATACTTTCATCAATAACATTTTGATGTATCTGCTACACAAACATACAGTCATGGACAAATCTTAGTTTTAAGTCATGTTCAATGGTTAAAAGAAGTAAAACAACTGATGATCAATCATTGATATATATTGTCCAATGTTTAATGTATTTTCGATATAACCAGGAATTGGTTGTTTAGAAATATTATACCTAATGTAATAAATGAGTATAATCAGTTTTAACTTGAATTGACCTTGACCTATCAAGCTGAAAGGTCAAGGTAATGGCCAGGATGTTGACACTTGTTCTCTGCACAAGGTTCAGTTTTAATGCTGTATGCTTTGTGTCCCGTCTTTCCTTTTATCTGACAGAATTTGAGTTTTTTCCTGGATGATATTATATCTTAACATTTGCATACATAATCATTTGTGATTGATTATGAAAAAACGGAACCAATTTAATCAATCATAAAAGAAAATGATCAATCATCAAATCAATTGGCACACCATTTGTGAAAACGCAACTTTCTCTGGCATATAAATCCAGATGAAACAAATATTTTACAAATTGAAGCCCACTTTGTCCACAATATCTCCAGTTATTATGTTCAGAAATTTGACATTGAGGAATATCACTTTCAGGATGTATGTTAGTCAACTTATCAATGTAAGTTTGACTAATGGCATGCCTTGTCATACTAAGCCATCAGTAGACAGCCATATGACTGTGGGGCAGGTGATATGTAACACCTAGAGAAATGCATGGCGCTTCTTAACCATCACAGTTGCCAAGGTTACATGTAATGCCAGTACTTGCATTGTGCTTATGCAAAAACTTACATCTTAGCTATAGTTCATGTTTGTCCAAAAATATATATTTTTATGATATGAATAGGTAATGTATTATATGACATCAGTAGCTTAGGTGTCCATGGTAAATTATAACTGTATTAAATTATCTTATAAACACAGTATATTTGTGATAGATATTAAATGCCACAGAGAGAGCGTAATCCAGCATTAATTGTACTGTAAATCAAGGTAGTTGCTCATTACCATTCTTATAAAAATAATTTTTGGCTTTCACGAGAATGTTCTACTCACTGCATTTTGTGTAAATGTATTCCATTTGTGCTTAGGGAGTGATATTTGTATTAAGTACATGATCAAAAACTCAAAACATTGTGACTAAATACTGGTTTGATATTTCTATTAGTTTAAGAAAATGACTATCTGGTGTCTGTGTGTGTAATCTATTATAATGCATAGCTTTGGAATATGCTTGTGTCATTAACACAGCAGTCGCACTACTCAGGAGAGATACATTTTCCACTTGGATCATTTGTTCAACATAGACTTCTGCTGCCCCCCCAACAAACACACACACATTAACACACAGACTCTTCCTGACTACATTTACTAAAGTCATTGTCCTGCTGTCAGATTTTTCTGAGTCAGATAACTTTTCATTACAAATCTCAAACTTAAGGCAGTGGGAACACAAATTTGGTGAACTGGTCTCTACAAAATTTGGACCAGCACAAATTAGAAGAGTCTGACCATGTCAGACTTTTCCTGAAATTCTGAGCTAGGGCTTGATGAGCCAAATTTCAACGCACCTAGCTTGTAGATTGTCAGGTAAATTGTTGATTATAGAAATCCTCCATTGTTACCACCAGCTGACGTATTTCCCATCCATCCAGCCAAATTTCAGGAAGTAATGCTGATTTCCTTATTATCAGGCTGTGGGACCATGGTATTTCAGTGCCTGACATAATTTAGTTTAGGACACTTGTTTTATCAGAACATGTACATGGTGCGTTGTTTCAGGTTGACCAACTGGAACTGTTAAAGTAGTAACACTTACAGTAGGACCTTGTTAATCTGAACAGCACAAGGGGACCGTATAGCTTTCCCGATATAAAGGGGGATCAGCGAGTTTGAACATGTATGTGTAAATCTTATGGTAACTGTAGTTTATACAAGAATGATTTTATCTTCCTCTCTGAGACACAGGCCTGCTAGGTAAACAAAACAACAAGGAAAAGCAATGACAATGGTAATAAATAGAATGAGTTACTATAATTTCAATGAAATAATGACATAAAATTAACCCTGTGTTCCTGTGTTGGAGTATTTATCGTAAAAAGGGAAATAAATGTGTGTTAAGTGCAGGTCTAACTTATGTTTGCTTTAACAAAGAATGTTAAGTAACTGTTTTGATTTAAGTATAAACAAAATTACATATGAAAAAGGTATGGATAAATTCTGCTTCGTGACTTGTGAAACAGTCATTCACAGCACAGCAGGGTTGCTGTAACATTCTTCACCCAGTTAACTCACCCTTAATACCTTAATAAAGGACTCGGGATTAAAGTGGCAGGTAGTCATGGCAACAAATAAGCACCAATCTTGGGCTGATGGCTGAGAGTGCTAAGTCATCAAACAGTGATTTTCAGATCAAAGACTCCTTTTCCGGTCTCAATTTTTTACTTTATAAGCAAGCTCTTTCCCACCTTGACAAGTTTTATGCTTGCTCAATATCAGCCTAGCTGCATTGTTACGGCTTCACAGGGATTAGCTCACACAATGTATTATATCCCCTGTATATTTAGTGGAAATCTGGGATAATTCCCTGTCAACGAGTCCATGGATAATGATATGAAGTGGACATTAATCTGTCATTAATTTCATCGTTGTAAGAACAGATATTGTCAGCATTTGCTGCCGAACTATTTTGTTGTTGAAATTTTTATAGACACGCCATGATGCTTTAATACTTTAAGAATTTCAGGCTTGAATAAACTTCGTTAGCTGAAAAAAAATTATATCCAATGCAGTCATCTTTTTATAAGGCTTTTGTAGTTATTGCTGACCAAGGCTAGCAAAATTATAATATTCAGTGATAGATCCTTCACTAAACTTACCTATTGATACTTTGTTTTAATTAAACCTTCACCAACAGAAGAGTTGACACACTTCGTATTGAAATGCACCGGAATGTGGGACAAACTATAATTATCTCTACATAATCTAGAACGCTCCAACGGGACCTCTCAAGTGTCATGGTAACGGGGGAATATTAATAGATCCTGGGTCCATAATAAGCTCTTTACTCATTCTCCAACTAATCAATTCCCCTTCAGAGCAAATGTAAAGAAAATGATAAAATTGCAGCCTTTTGTGAGAGTCTCAGTTTCTTTTATAATTAATGCTCCAGTATAATTTACATGATGCAGTAAGTAATATAAAACATCTGACTCGTGTAATCTTGCCGGGTAAATGTGGGTAAGCGTAAAATAAGCAACCTTTAAAAATAAATCCTTTCCAATTATAATTCCTGTAAATGTTGCAAATGGACTTATTATATATAAGATTCGTCAGTTAAAATGCATAGTCCTTTAAATAGCACTCAGTAGAATTTCGAACTATATTTTTTTCTCAATTATATTTCTATATTGAGGTACAAAGACTGGAAGGTAAATAAGGAGCTACAGGAAAGAATCTTAAAATGAAGATGGATGCATTACTTATAGTTTAATTTGTTTAACCCGGTATACCAGTTGTTACAATATTATGTCTTGTTTTTATAAGATTGGCCAAATCCATTAAAATGTTGAGAGATTGTGTGACCCGAAAAACTCTAAGGATTCTTCTCCTGGAATAGCTATATGGCACGCAGATTGATCCCATAAGTTGGCATTCCTTATATGTTTCTTAAACCCCTGCTAAATATGGCAATCCTGAAGTGCTAGTTTATGGTCTTTCGGTTGGTTGCTTTAAGATTCAAGATTGTGTAACCCCACAGCCAAACGGTGTATACCAACAAAAGGGCCCATGAAAATCTTCGAATTTAACTAGTTTCTTGTTGATTCTGATCAATGCTGGGCTAATTTCATACCTGAGTCCCTTTCAAGGATTAAGTTACACGAAGCCTTTCACAGACCCAATCTTATTCTGGGTCTGTATTTCGCACTGCATTTCATCGTGTCAAATTATTGTTTTATTCTCCAAGGATTCTTCCAGACGCGAGCATTCTCTGGAATTGTTTAAATATATCTCTGGGCCCCATCAGCGCAGAAATTCAATAAAAGTGCTTGGCTGCCTCCGGGTTATTTTTAACACATCCCTTGGTTTCCCGCCGCTTTTTCCTTAAGACTAGACCTGAACGAAATGGTGGCACTGTGACAGGAAACACGATATAAATAACTATAAGACATTATCTATAGTGATATTCTTAATACAATCAGAAAGAAAACGAAGGAAATACATAGTGCTGGTCTTCTACAGATGAAGTTTTTTAAAAAGAAAAGTCATATATATATATATATATATATATATATATATATATATATAAAAATATATATGAAAAGGTATGTACGGCTTCAGCCGTTTTCATGTTTAATATATTTTTTTCTTCTTTCCCTTTTTCTTCGTTTCCCTTGGTATTTGTTGACTGATGATGTATAGTTTTAGGTGGTTGACTGTTCTACACATGCATGGAAGCGTTCTGTCCCCAAATCAACCACAATCAACCTGGTTATTTTTTTTAACCTTTTTTCGAAACGAAGCAATGCAAATATTTTATTGATTACCATATTAGTGATAATTTGCCAATCCAAGAACACGCCTACATTAACGAGGTGTAAAGGGGTGTGGCTCGGAGTAAGTACTGAAATAGACTGTCATGACTAAAAATAGACTTGTTTCTTCGTGAACCTATATTAACAGAGCACTTTTATACTTGTTTACTTAAAACGTAAACTTGATAAAATAAACAGGTAACATGATATTCAGGTTATAGTATATTTGTTTAAAAAATTCCGGAAGAAAAGATTGTCCATATGATTATTACTATATTATTGTATAGGTCGTGCAGATAGTTAAAAGTGTACGTTCTGTGTTCACATTGATGCACAGGATATTTACCCATAATGTATTGTATGAAACTATGCATTAATTTAACCCATGTACCTTAATTTTTAATAGTATTTTTGTTCTTCGGAAAGTTGTATTTATACCTCTGTTAACGTTTATATTTTAGTACGGTTAAGCATGTTGGTGATTTCCTGATCACCTTTATCATCAGTTGGTTTAGACTGGTTCTCTCAACAAGTAAGCTTCATACAGCTGATGTTGATTGCAGGACCAGTCTGTTTCTGTATAAGAAGGAGGCTCAAGTATGGATTAAAGCTTTCTCGGGTAACTTATTTCAGGCAACGCTGTTTTATCAACGTTACTTATTGTATAGAAATACTTGTTTTTACTTTTTTTTCGTTAGTTTGATGAGTTAATGTAATTATGTTAGGCAGAAAGACGTCTTTATATGAATGAATATTTGTTATTAATTCTTTTAATAGAACTATTTCAGATAAAGCAATTTATTATAGGATTTATATTTATAAAAGAGTGAAATTCAGCAAATATCAATTGTTTCAAATCACGTGCTGTGTAAGACGTGTATAGGATCAATGAACCTTAACTGACCTCACTGGAATATCCTCTAGCCGATCAAATGTTCGAACACTTTAGGTACCTCATATCAAGGATATTTTGGTCATATAGAATTCCCGGGTTCGTACTGCCTGTGTATTACAGGATCAAATGATGCAGTGTTGTATTATTATTATTATTATTTATTAGATGAAATACCCACAGTGGATGTGTTTGTAAATCAGTCAACAGTTCTTCTTACGTGAAGAAAGAATTGACTAAATATAATAATATACATATATATATATATATATATATATATATATATATATATATATATATATATATAATGAAAAATCGCATAATAGAGCTAGCACTGCAGGTTGATGACGCTTATAGTTGATGTATATTGTGCTATATACATAAATGTAAATGATCAAATGAAGATATTGTAGTGTACTGTTTGTATTTATGTTTATTGTCACATTGTACATGCTTGCTGCTAATAAACTACTGTGATGCAAATCAAGATGTGTTTGATTGTATACATGTATAAAATCGGGTAATGAGTGTTGATCCTTTATGTGTCTGGAATGATCAAATAAAAAGCGGGATATATACAATGATTTACATTACATTAAGGAACAAACAGTCATATTTAACCTTATCAAACAGATTGTGCGTTATTTTACAAGTATAAACCCAGACTATCTCGCCATCCCAAACATTTTATAAGGATATTCGTAAACTCCGACCATCCCCATCATGTTACAAGTATAAACGTAAACCCCGATTATCCGACCATAATTATTAGTTACAAATATAAACGTAAACCCCGATTATCCGATCACCATTTTCAGTTACAAGAATAAACATTAACATCGATTATCCGACCATCATGATCAGTTACAAGTATAATCGTAAATTTCCGATTATTCAACCATCTTTATCATGATGACGTTACCAACAACTTCAGTCTGTTTAAGACCAATAAAATAAACCCAGGTACCATGACCACTCTGATTAAAACCGATCGAGAATGTTCATTATTCCTTGCGTTTATAGATTCGACATATATGAAGAAATTTTGGTGCCGAGTTGCTTAAATAGTCAAAAAGTTACCTAAGGTATACTTCTGGTATCGCGCTCGTGAACTCCTATGTTCTGTCAAGAGCCATCAAAGCCACTAAAACTTTTAAACTGATTGTAATTAGTTTAGCTTACGCCGAAAGAGTGATTTACAGACCTGAGGTATAGATAACCTCCAAATTGATCGTGTCTGTCAGAAGTGCCAAAACTGGATGCCAGATCAGGTTGCTTTAGATGGAATAATAACAAAACTCCTAGAAACAGACATACAATTGGACAACTAGATCTCTTTCTTATAGAAATCCATGCATGACTTTTTAATGCATAACTCGGTAATTATTTTGTACATGAAATTTAAATATAGGTCTACTAACCTGTCTCTAAATAATATAACGTCAAAGTAAGATGGACGGTGGGACGTATTCCTGACTTCATATAAAAATATTATCCTTTATATTTACTTTAACTTCATGTTGGTTCACAATGGCAGACAGTCTGAGAAACCAAGAGGTCACTCTACGATTGGCTACGCTTTACAATTCCCTTCGATCTCCTGCGACAGTTAATCTGAGCTTAGGAAATTGTCGGTGATATTTCAGTTTTGGTCCGTTGGTAAGTTATATATTTAAATCCTGGGCCGTTGAAAAATTGTCATTCAATTCTGATCCATTTCAAAATTATATATTTCTGTTTTGATCCGTTGGGTTGTTATATAATAAAGTTCTGGTCCGTGAACAGTTGTCTTTCGATTCTGATCCATTTCAAAATTATATGTATTTCAGTTCTGATCCGATGGTAAGTTATATATTTAAGTTCTGGTCCGTTGAAAAGTTATGTCATTCATTTCTGATCCATTTCAAAATTGTATATTTCAGTTCCGATCCGTTAGTAAGTTATATATTTAAATCCTGGTCCGTTGAAAAGTTATGTCTTTCAATTCTGATCCATTTCCAAATTATATATTTAAGTTTTGATCCGTTGGTAAGTTATATATTGTCGTTCTCATCCGGATGTTAGTTACAAATTTTAGTTTTTTTTTATCCGTTGGAATAATATGTATTTCAGTTCTCATCCGTTTGAAAGTTATATATTTTTTTCGCATCCTTTCGTAAATTATGTATTTCGTTCTCACCCGGTCGTTAGTTATATTTTTCAGTTTCTGATCCGTTGGAAGGATATGTAATTCAGTTCCAATAATTTGGAAGGTTATATATTTCCAATCTGATCCATTGGGAAGTTATACATTTCATTTCTGATCCTTTAAAGTAATATATTTCACTTCTAATCCATATCTTGTTACGACCTTATAACAGACCTCTCTTATATCTCAGGCATACTTTCATCTATTAAAGCCGTACAGCAAACTCATTATCTGTCACACAAGTTGGCAATATACCAAATTACCACAATTTGATATAATATACTAATTTAATACATATAAAATGTAGCTTTTTCAAATAAATGATAATACAATGACTTACATATAAAGAAAACAAAAGAACTGACCTGGAATAATGTCCATGTAACACCAGTTATTCCGAATTGCATAATGAAATAATAACTGAGTCCAATTAAAAGTCAGTGAAAGCATTATCTTCTCACAAGGTTCTTTGTCTTCTTTGATCATTTCACTATAGCGTATAAACGTTCGCAATCAATATATATATATATATATATATATATATATATATATATATATATATATATATAATTCACTTCTTTATAGTTCTTCTCTTCCTTCAATGTTCTTTCACAGATTTCTCAAATTTTAATCAGTCTTACATTAAATGTTAGCGCTAACGTAACAATTCATTTCTGGTCACTTTATCTTCTTGTGACTGTCGTGGCCCCGGAGCTTGGATGGTATATGTCGGTTTGCACATCATTTGAGCTCATCTTATATAGACTTGTCACTCATGATTGTCTTTGTTTCAGTATTTTTAAAATCATGCGTGTTCACTGGTGATTTTTCTTCTTTATTAAGAAAATTTTTTTTTGTTTGAATCCATGAGCATGAGAGTTCACTCATGATCCATTGCATAAAAGTCTTAGTCGGTCATGGACACAACTTTGGGTGCCTGGAACCTTTTGTTTCAGCACAGATCAGTCGTATGGTCAGCCCTCCAGGACATACAAGGCACGTGTACAGCCTTGTGCTGTAATACTTCAGTACAATGACATTATACCTTTGTCTTCAAGTGGCCCCTGGACCGACACTAGGTGTAGCTTCTTCAGTTGTCCCCTGACTGTAGCAGCTTATGTTATGCGATTCCCAGTCAGTCAGTTTTTAATATTACAATAATTTATATTCAACACAATCTTGTTCAAACATTAAAATAAAACTTAACATATTGTAACAATGTACATATGTATATATTTCAACCCCTATCAGGTGATATGTACTTTTTTCACTCCTGGACCGGTGATAAGCTACATATACTCATCCTGATCCGGTAATAAATGTACATATTCCAATCCCGGCCCGGTTATATATACATATTTCAATATAATCTGCTGGTGAATTATGTTTTGATCTGGTTTTGATCCTAAGGTAAATTATATATTTCTGATCTTATCCGGTCGTTACCTCCGTTCTGATCCTTTGGAAAGTTATGTATTTAAGTCTTGATCAGCTGGTAAGTTATGTATTTCAGTTCTGATCCGTTCGTAAGTCATTTATTTCCGTTCTGATCCTTATGCAAGTTAAATATTTCAGTTCTTATACGTTGAAAAGTTATGTCTTTCAATTCTGATCCGTTGGTAAGTTATATATATATTTGCATTCTGGTAGGTTGGCAAGTTATATATATTTCAGTTCTGATCGGTTAGAAATTATATATTTAAATTTCTGATCCGTTTGAAAGTTATCTATTTTAGTTCTCATCCTATGGTAAATGATATATTTAAGTTCTCATCCTTTCGTTACCTACATACTAATCATTTGGAATGATATTTTTTCAGGTCTAATCCGCTGAAATGCTATGTATTTTAGTTCTGATCCATTGGTATAGGTCATATATTTCCATTCTGATCCGTTGGAAAGTTATATTTTAGTTCTCATCCTATGGTAAATTATATTTTTCAGTTTTCATCCTTTCGTTACTTACATTCTAATCATTTGGAAAGATATTTTTTTCAGGTCTGATCCGCTGGAATTTGTGTATTTCAGTTCTGATCCGTTGGGTATAGGTCATATACATCCAATCTGATCCGTTGGAAAGTTATATATTTTAGTTCTATTCTATGGTAAATTATATTTTTCAGTTTTCATCCTTTCGTTACCTACATTCTAATCATTTGGAAAGATATTTTTTTCAGGTCTGATCCGCTGGAATGTTATGTATTTCAGTTCTGATCCGTTGGTATAGGTCATATACATCCAATCTGATCCGTTGGAAAGTTATATATTTTAGTTCTATTCTATGGTAAATTATATTTTTCAGTTTTCATCCTTTCGTTACCTACATTCTAATCATTTGGAAAGATATTTTTTTCAGGTCTGATCCGCTGGAATTTGTGTATTTCAGTTCTGATCCGTTGGTATAGGTCATATACATCCAATCTGATCCGTTGGAAAGTTATATATTTTAGTTCTATTCTATGGTAAATTATATTTTTCAGTTTTCATCCTTTCGTTACTTACATTCTAATCATTTGGAAAGATATTTTTTTTTCAGGTCTGATCCGCTGGAATGTTATGTATTTCAGTTCTGATCCGTTGGTATAGGTCATATACATCCAATCTGATCCGTTGAAAAGTTATATATTTTAGTTCTCATCCTATGGTAAATTATATATTTCAGTTCTCACCCTTTCGTTACTTACATTCAAATCAATCAGAAAGTTATATATTTCAGTTCTAATCCGTTGGAATTTTATATATTTCAGTTCTGATCCGTTAGTTTAGGTCATATATTTCCGTTATGATTCTTTGGTAAGTTAAATATTTTAGTTCTGAAACGTTGAAAAGTTATGACTTTCAGTTCTGATCTGTTGGTAAGTTATATAAATATATGCCTTCTGATAGGTTGGTAAGTTATATAATTCAGTTCTGATCCCTTTGAAAGTTATATGTTCTACTCCGTTGGAAAGTTTTGAATTTCATTTCTGATCGGTTGGAAAGTTGTATATTTCATTTCTAATTCGTACGTGTATTTGTATATATTTCAATCCCTATCGTGTGATATGTACATTTTCACTCCTTGTCCGGTTATAAGCTACATACTAGTCCTGATCCGGAAATAAATGTACATATTCTAATCCTGGCCCGGTTATATGTGCATATTTCAATATAATCTGATGGTAAATTACATATATCGTGTTTTGATCCGTTGGTAAGTTAAAGGAAATTAAGTTCTGATCCGTTGGAAAGTTGAATATTTCAGTTCTGATCCTTTGGAAAGTTAAATATGTTAATTTTAATTCTATGATAAGTTAAAAATTTAAATTCTGATCCGTTGGAAAGTTATATATTTCAGATCAGATCCGTTTGTAAATTTCATATTTCAGTTCTGATCAATTGGGAAGTTATACATATTTCAGTTCTGATCTGTTGGAAAGTGGGAAGCTTTCCCCAATGAATACAAGTCAGCACTCGACAGAGTGTTCGATCCAAGCTTTCAATAAACTAACCAATTCAGTCAGAGACTGGGCTGTCCAACAGGGAGATAGATACTTTGATATGTTTACAATGTTCGTTCAACCTGACTCTCACCCTTGCTTCGCTGTGGCGATCGGAATTATCCTTTGTCCTTGGTGGGGCACGTTTTGTATCCGTGTGTCATGACTATAGGTACATTTAATTTATCTACTAGATTGTGTTGTCGTAACCTACAAACCTCCGGCGGTCAGTGTATATAAACAATCTCACGCCTCAGTAACGCCTGGTGATTGACAAACAAATGCTGCCTCTATAATACCCATAGGCGGCGAAACCGGCGAGGGGGATTGTCTAAGGACTTCTTCTACCCCAATAAAACTTTTCTTACCACCCCCGCCCGCCCCCGTCCCCCATCGGGTGCTCCGCGACTTCGATACTTAGAGTAGTATGCTTTAGTCTACCATTGTGCCTCAGATGAATATTTAGCGTCCTTACCAATGTTACCTATGAATAGGCGGGTTCTACCTTGGACGAAATAATCTCCCTGTGCCATACTGGTACATGCAGCTTTTGAATTTAACATATATTGTGGATTTATGGTGTTCCACATAACATCCATAAGTTAATGTATTATTCTTTAGGTGTTACACTAATCTTCCTCAATGTTTCGCCCAAAAGCGCTCCATACCTTTTGCGTAAATTTGTATACAGACAGATGAACCAAGGAGAAATTATAATGCCTGCGCTTCCCGGGGTGGTATAATTAATGCATGCAGACACATTAAAAGCTGATATTTTTGGACTGATTATCCGCAAGGACGTATGAGTGTTTTATGAATATCTTCTAGTTTTAATTTGTATTAAAAACATTTCTGATATCAAACTTTCGTAAACCAAACAAGTTGACACTGTCAAATTGTGTTTCTTTTATCATATATGTTCTAATTGTTAGAGGCATAAACATCGATGTCAAATAATAGTTCCATTATTTCGATATGATAATGGTTATTACTTTTTATAAATGGCCAAGCAGGTGTCATTCATTTGTAAAATGTTGAGTTATGACAAGGTGGAATGGTTCGCAAAAATGAAGAGGTTAAGAGGTCATGCACCTGACAACAATCAGCACAGACAACCCATATAGTGCCGCCGTAGTTATGAAAACTGAGCAAAACGCACGAGGATTACACAAGAAGACTACACGTACTATACAGATTCCATATGAAAAAAAAAGATCTTCAGGCCTTTTACAAAATATTTGCTTTGAATAACAATATTTTCGTAAGGTGCCTTGTCCTATCGCCATGAATGTGCAATGGAAGTCCCTCAAATCAGAGATAGTATTTATGAGAAAAAAAAATTATCTGATTTTTTTTCTGTCGAAATTTAACAATTTACATATCATGTTGTGCGCGATTTTACAACAATATCTGCACTGATTGTCCATCAGTGTCGGTGTGGTAATTATATATTTACTACATATATGTTATTAGCCACGGATTTAGAATTACCATTTTTAACACTATCCATTAAATAGTCTCTTTAGATTTACTGCTGTATTTTCTTGTACAGATAACGAAAATCCAAATGGCTTAATTTATGATTTGTTTCAAAATGAGGGGTCCATTGAAATGTGTGAAACTTTTTTTAAATTAACATATCATTTCTCGAGTTTATTTCTTTTGTTTAATGTTGAGGTACAAGTATATTTTTTCTTTAATTTTACATAATTCGCTAAGAATCATGTCATGGCGCCCTTCAACGTTTTAGCCCAAAAGGGAACATAGGGCAGAAATCACCTTTATATGCCAATGATAACAATATAACTCATAGATCTGTATATTAAAACATGAGTGAAAATATTTACAGTTAGCTCACTGTTACGGCTGGTACATCAGCCAATATGTAGCATAAAAACACACGTGAGCTTTAAATAGTTTGTTATGTTATAATGAGACACTATTTGGCTCTTTACGGTTCCGCTACCTTTGTTTGAACATTTGTGATTAACCGTTTTTCCTCAAAGATTTTGGGAGACTGAGATCAAATGTGATGTTAATTACAAAATTGTGGATGACTGAACAAATGATTTTTAAATGAGAAAAAGTCTATAAAATGAATGTTGAATGATTAAACAAATGATGTTTCTGTGAAAAATTACTTGCAACAGCTTTATAAAAAGAGATACAGACAAAATGATGTTTTAGGTTACAAGTTTCTACATTTAGATATTATTCATTCAAGGTAAATACCTCAATGTGGACATATAGTTACATTATCACCAAAAATGTTTATGTAACATTTTGATATGTTCGTTAAAAAAAATTATATGTATTCTCTACAATTTTTACCATGCCTTTTGTCTGACTCTTACGCGACAACATCCTTTAACATAGCTTTAACCTTTCTTTAAATAAGAGAGAGAGAGATAATCGTTTGTAATCTTTTATAGCCGTATGTCTATATATGGAGTGCAGTAAATTACTTCGGTGCATTATATAAAGGGCTGAGAGAGGTCATGAAGAAACTTGTTTTGTAATTCTCCTGGTTCCGATCTAAGGTTATGTATTCACTAATTACCGGCGGTGCTCTGTGTACCAGCGGGCAGCTGGCTTGCAACGGACTTCAGCCTTGTATCGGAGATGTAGGGAACCGAACAAGACCGATATCAGCTCTGTCCCCATCACTCCAGCATCCGCAACCAGCGCAGAGGAAGCTAGCCGGTCGAAAGCATCATTGAAAACAAGGTATTTATAAACTCGCACAAGGCATTGAGCTGTAACCTGTTAGTTTTTTTCGGACTATTATGGAACCAGGCTATTGGGTCCCCATTTTACTCCTGTTTAATAACTGTCCCCTAAGTTCTTAATCTATAGTTTTACCTTCTTTTCTATCGATTAATAAATTATATATATTTCTGCTATATAATTACAAGAAAGAGACATGAATATTATGTTGTAGTGACGTAAATTGTTTCTTTTGAGCTAACATATGGTTGGATTAACAAACAATATCTCATAGAAGCAAAGGAGACGGACGGAGGGAGTTCTTGGATTCAAATGACTGTGATTGGGGCTACTTTTTAAAAAAATGTCCAAATGCCGTTGCTGTAAGGATACACGGGCCATAGAGTTTCCGCCCTAAGGCTGAAATGTTGTCTGCTAGTTCTTCATTGCTTTACATATATACAGACCCTATTTATAGCACACTTACAGTATTCCACTATAGTTTGAAGATTTGGGCGTGGTAAATAACGGTTTATTCCAAGTCGCCTTCAGTCTTCAGGGTAGGTGTGTGGGATTACCACAGTTGGTATACCATGTGGCGTATTGTGGAATCAAACGACACGTCTTTTGTGACTTTAATTATCTCTAGTAATAGCTGGACCGTACATGTCTCATGCATGTGGTCTATTTATATATAGTGAAGCTTACATTGAGCCAAAATTAGCACCTGTCTCCGCGCATGAGATTTTACAATATAAAATGAGCTGCGTGATAGACAAATATTATCACCTAACTCTTTTTTTTAAATTCAGAAATGATTATCAGCAGGTAGTAATATTTCACAAAATATATTCACTAAAAGCGAACTCAATGCCTCCATGTGTATTTGAATTCGCTTTAAACAGATTTGAAATATGACATTCGTCTAGCTAAAGGTGCAACAATATAGGTAGAAGTTGCACTAAATACATATACCGATGCCTTTAACTTTGTTTTGTTTGGTGGAGGTCACCGTCTTTATTTGTTAACAAAGTACGAAGTGCATCCACAGAAGTCCACTTCGGTTTCGGAATGCGTGCATGACAGGGCGGTAACGCACGATTATCCCGACGTCAACCAGGCCCGGTGTACCGCACTTGCGGGTCCTGGTAGTGTGACCATCCTCATGCATGGTCAGGCCATAACACTGAGGGATATCTCGAAAGGCCTACTTTTTTGTGAGTAAAGAAACTTAAACCCTCAGTGAAGACCGACTTCGAAAAATCACACCCCTCCTAAACTGAACGAGATTCGAATCCTGATAATAGAATCCCGGTTTTGAGTACATTGTGGTTCCCAACTTGCTCCAGAAGGGTAGCGGAAAGCATGCAGGCTGGGAATGCATGCTAGGTTTTGAGCAACGTACTCTGCTTCTTGACCACAGAAGCCGGTGGGTCCTTCAGGCCAAAAAAAATAATAATAATAAAATGTATGGTTCTCAGGCACCGCCCGCGTCAATTTTAACCCCTCGCATCAAACAGTTTTATTTTGATTTTCATCTTTCAAGAAGATAAAATAATACAATTTTGATACGATTGCCTTTGTTTTATAGTGCTTTTACCTGTTTAGAAAAAACCTGTTATATACATGCTTTTCCCTGATCAGATGACATTTTTATCCAAACATACAAAAAAAAGGTAAACAATAAAATACCGCTCGCCCGCAGTGATCTCTGAAAAAAAGTGCCTGAGAACCATACCTTTTTATTTTTTTTTGGTCTTAAATCTTAACTTTTTGTCTCACACCAGTTTACCTCAAATTCGCAGTCGTTCCTAAAAATGTCCTCGTGTGTGTGTGTGTGTTTTTAAGGTGTTTTTTAATCAAACTCCCATGTAAGTTTTATTGTCTAAAATTATAATCATCTCTCTTCATAACTCAATGTTTCAACTTGCTCTTAACAAAGTTCCGCAAGATACAATCACAAGTGTCATGCCAGATGAAGGAAGCTATATCAGTTAGAAACAAAGTCAACACGCATTTCTTTTTAATTAAAGTCTGGAGCCCCAGACAGACCTGGTGACTGGTTGTGATGTCTATAATGATTCTAGACACTCTATTTAACAACAGCTAAAAAAACCACACTGGTTGCACAGATTTAATTAGATATTATTGATAACTTAATGTCACTTTTATTCCGGGCTTGAAACAGGCCGAAAAAATTGGATTTGAGTGATCTATAGTTTATTTTTACTATCGATCACTATAAAATTTGCAACCCTCTACATAGATAAATTTCATCCTACTACATGCATAAGTGTTGAAACATCTCATATGCATCCCTGCTATCTATGTATCCATATCGACATAAATAAGACCAAACGTAATTATCGGAATACCAAATACTGACCCAAGAAGTAGTTGACCAATCATATATTGTTGTCATATAAATATATAGTATTTTTATGTAGAAATGTTGGAGCTAGGTGCAACATAGGAACTTTACATGCAGTGTTAAAACAGTATGAGCAGATTTAGACCAGATTGGCAATTGCAAGGAAAAAAAAAAGATTCGTATCATATTAAAAAAAAAGGAACCATTAATTATTGACGGATCCAAGGTGGCACGAAATGTGATACATTTTGTCAGAATCCATGTATTATATGTATAATTGTAGTGTATTTAGTTTGTATTTGTTTATTGTTTTGTTAACTGTACGTGTTGGTTGCTGAATAAAAAAAAATAAAAAAAACTTTATATAATACAAATGAAAATGCACCTTTAACGTACGGACAGACGATGGGCAAAGGTTCATTACTATAGCTCAGATCATAAATAATTTAAAACAGTCGATAAATGGTGCATTGAAAAATGCATCCCAACTCAAGTTTTCGTGTTCTGATTTTGAACTCCGGTTCTCAGTTAGAATTTAGTCGGACTCGAGTGATCCTTCCTGAATTGAGTCAGTGAGGGTTTAATTTCTTAGCAAACGTATCACTTACAGGCCCCGCATTTATGAGGCCGACGAACTATCGGACCATTCTTTGGCGTTTTGTTTTGAAATTAAGAAAATGTCCCACACATAAAATTATTAATCATGGTTATCAACTACAGTGGAGAATGCTAATTTCAAAATTAATCAGAATTTAATATAAAAGTGAACTGAGAGATCAAAACAAATCGCGGAATCTCTGTCTCGCGAGACCTGTACGAGAACTTCTTTGGTGAAACAGACATTGCATCATATATTCAAATTCGTCCATGTTAACTCAGTAAAGCTCAGGTTAACTCTGTAAAATATAAAATTTTTATTGTATTTATTTTAACTTTTAACTTTTGCAATTCATAATACTATTTGCAAAAGATATATAGCCTTACTGAGGTGTAAGATATTTTTCGTATCATCTCACTGTAAATAGCGAATGTAAAACGAATTACTAACTAATGCAAGTAAATAATTTATTTGGATATTTTTTCGTGCTTTTATAAACCTGAGGGCACATTTTTATATGCCATATAACCAACTACAGTCCCCCCAATAGTTACAATACGGCTCAGCTTTCAGCATGACCATCTATATACCTTGACGGGAGAATTCCTTTACCGCCAGAACGCGCAATGTGGTGGGAGGTACCGTTTCTTGATGTCAGTAGGGTATTGATCCTCTTCCGGTAAAAGCTTAGAGCTTTATGAGCATTTCATGGTGTTCGGAAACCAGACAATACATGCTGCTGGACAATCAAGTACAGTGCTGTCTCGGCAACTTCCTTCTTTGTTTGGAAACCAGTAACCCCCGGATCAGGTATATAGATCCCTGTTGTAGACGGAAGACCGTAGTTTACATGGTTTCACCAGTTAAAACGGTGACATTCCGCATTTCACCCATATTAAAAAAGATATATATCACATGAAAGGCCGTTCTGGCACAACCTCCGCTGATCTAACATCTGGACTAAACCTAGTTCTTAATGGTGCGTAGTGTTCCTGATATTTTTTTTCAGCCCAAAGCTTAATTTTTCTGTTGATTTCTTCCCCTTTTTCTTCTACTTACTCTTCTATTATATACTATATATTTTTTTTCCTAGTACATTACCGCAAATTTATGATTCCGTTGATTTCAGGTGTGCAATATTTCATGGTAGGTTTTATGTTGATTAATTTTTATCTATAACACAATTTTTTACATTTTTTGTGGATTTTGTCCTTTTTCATATTTTTGTGGATTTTTTTTATTTTTGTTACTCTTTTAAAAATAGGTCCACGACCTGTAGGTGGCACTGCCTGTATAATGAAGATGGAGGTAACCGTGGGATAAACATTATATCCTATCATTAAGCCTCCTCCATGTTAGATAACATAGGCGCTGAATGGGCTAGGTGTTATTCAGAGACAAAGATTTGTAGTAAAGACATTAACACCAATTTCTGAGGTTCTATTTTTTCATCATTTCTTCTTAGAGGAGCGAATGGGGTTAGAACTCTAGCTGGCATCTTCAGCTTCAATACTCAGTGTTCCAACGGGTATCATGGGTTACAACTTACACCTGTATATATATATATATATATATATATATATATATATATATATATATAAATATATATATATATATATGCGTATATGCGTGAAAAAATGGCTCATATGATTTTGTGAATTGGGTGTTTCCATGTGTCCGTCAGGGTATATGCGTGTGTGCGCCACGGGAACGATTTTCACGCATAGGGTCTGCGTGATCTCAGGGCTTCAGGGTAACATGACGTCACTTCACCATCTTTCTTTGTTGAAGGAAGGCCTGCTCGATCTTCTGCACAAATATATTAGTCTGCCAGATCACGCATGTTTACCGGTATTCGCATATACGCTCGGACATAGAAACACAGCTAGCTATTTTTTTCACGCATATACGCACACACGCATATACGCGCACGTTGAAACAAACTTTTTACCGATACGTTTGCGAGCAGCTTCGTATATATACATGTAACTGAAATGCTGCGTTAAGTGCACACGATATAATGAGTGCACGTTTGATTTGAATAGCAACCCATTCGCATTCGATACATCAGTCGTACCATGTTTCGGTATTTCTTTTTCGGAATCATTATAAAAGGTGAATTTAACGCAAAACAAATAACCCACGTCTTTTTCTGCGAACTGTAGGAGTTACGTTAAGAATATTTTTATTACAGGTTACAACCTTTGCGTATGGGTTACGACCAATGGAAACGCAGCCTAATATCATTTACATATGACGCTACGACGGCGTTACGTATGCGATTTCCTCCTACGATATTGCTAATGCAACGCAGACGTATCATAGATTTTATAGCTTTATATGGTCACCCACGCTGATTGTTCCTCATTGTCCGTGAAAGGGCATCCCTGCCGGATGAATTATCGAAGAGGCATGGTCTTGTTAAATTAAATATAGGTGGGCACAATCTTGTTTTCTCGGGTCGGTCCTGAACAGAGAATCAATTCACGTTCATTTCTGAAGGACCGTCAGCGCTGAACCAGTGAAATATCAGTAAGTTGAATGAAACAAGCAAATTACAAAGTGGTGGTCGCAGTCCTATATAGGACCAGCACCTGTAGCAGTTTCGTTCCAAGGTACAGATGTACAAACGGACGAGATGGAACATACACCCACTCCCAGGTCAACTCCAAAATGTAATCAGCGCCCCTGCTTGAATGATTATTTCTCTATGAAAATTAGTGGATATTTTTGATAAACTGTCCAACGAACCGACAGACAGAGAAGGCGTTTTTGGAAGCTAAGGCCTTCATTTGACACCATCGGCGAAGGTGGTTGAAAAGCAGGTTGGGCATGTACAGATTGTCAGGTGTAGCTTCAGTTTTTACAACCCATACGTCGATATATATATATATATATATATATATATATATATATATATATATATATATAAATGTGTGTATCACGGAGCTTTGCCCCTTCGGTTGATTAAAAAAATATTTTCATTCTTTACATGGATAATCGTCGGACCATATATATATATATATATATATATATAGAAGGTAGTGTTACCCTCCGATGAAAAGTGCTCTATGGCCTACAAGCTAGGCCAGAGCGGTATAACTCTGAAGAAAAACAACACTGTTAATTCACAACAGACTGTTGTGAATTAACAGTGTTGTTTTTCTTCAGAGTTATATATATATATATATATATATATATATATATATATATATATATATACGAATTACATAAGCTTGACTGTGAAAAGAAAGGAAACATCATATAAAGTTTTCTATTCTAAAACACCCATGGTGAAAATCTTCCAGCATAAGCCGGGCGCCTGTTTGGCGATCTTTGTTGTGCGACGTATATACATAGCCCATAAATCATAACATATAATATAATATAATATGATAAAATATAATATAATATAATATAATATAAAGAATATAAATAATATAATAAAATAAAATACTATAATATAATATACTATAACATATAAATAGGGAAACAGCGTCCAGTATTAGGTAGATCTGAACCAGGATTCAATCTTCCATGCAAATTATCCCGTTTTTCTCGATTCTTTGCTGCGCGATCTTCGGACTTAGCGCAACTACTATAGCTATGCTCCAAGTCCGTCATTTTGGGGGGTCTCATCACCGAAAACACGACAGCAAGGTTATCGAACTATCCAACAAATGCCTTCCCGTGATTTAGTAGAAAATTTATTTACATAGCAAAGAACTGCCTGACATCGATTCTGTCGCATGTAGGGATAAAATCTTAAATTAGCACGGCAAAACCAATGCTTTTTTTCCTGAGTCAAAATCGGCGTACTATCTACCAAGCTATAGAGATGTCGCAGTTCCAACCTTTCCCTTGTGGTTATACACATATATATGATGATGGGGGAAGACTTTGGTGCCAAATTAACCTTTACCTTAACTGTTGTAGCAGCTGGGTTTGAAGCTTTATAGACCAGGTGTGACCTTTCCAGGTAGTATATATTTTGCGTTAATGGATACCTAATGTCGTGTATTGATATTTCACCGGCCTAATCTTGTTACATTTTTTAACGGCGATATTCCCGGGGTAGATTTAGTGAGATATTGCATGGAGTACTTAATTTACTTATGGAGTTTTGTTTGGAAATATACTAATGCCCAAAACGAAACCTATGCCTTTGTTATGGACACTTATATCAACAGGGATGAGGAAAAAAAAGGTTGGTTTTGTATTCACAGTCAATAAGCTGATGGCGAACTTTGGAACTCTTTCATCTGTTTCTTTGAATGAACTATTTCACAGTTTTTGTCGTTTTTTATGAATGTTAAACGTTGTGTCTTAATGACAATTCAATTGAACATATGTCCACAATCAGAAGCGGATTCGGGGGGGGGGGGGGGGGGGGTTATGGGTTTCACACCTATTTTGCGGCCTGGACTCGACCTTTTCGGACCTTGGAACCTATTTAAGGTTTATCTTTAGGCATAGTCCTCCTGGTTTTGACCAATCCTTTGCCTAAATCCTGGATCCGCCCCCTGACAACGTACAGACTGTATCTACGAAGAGTATGGGGACTTCACATACGGATATTGTGTACGGGATTAGTGGCCTTGGACCGAAAATGGTTTTTTAAACATGTATGCAAATATGTGTCCTGTGTGAAGAATTCGTTCGTAATTTTTACTGCACAGAAAGTGTAGTACGACTGCACTGGCTTTATTCGGGCTAATATTAGGTATGTGGAGACGCATATCTTAAAATGTAAAGTTATAAATTTGAAAATAATGTTCAGTTTCTTAAAGAATTGATAAATTATCGAGATGGTCATATGGAATTGGATGGATGATATATTAGAAATCATAGAATATCTGTCTACTTGCGATGCTGTTCTTCGTGTCATTTAGTCATTACTACATTTATGTCGTTTGTTATTACAGTCTTCCACTATTGACTTCTTAAAGTCAATTTGCAGAAGAAGAAAAAGATGTAATAACATTTAAATCACTTCTTTCCTGTTTATATTAACACTATTTGTATGTATCTTTGTACGAATAAAGATCTCAATTATGGCTGATGTTCGAAAACTGAACTTTGGGCTTAATATTGGTCATACGTGGCAGATTTGCACCCGAAAATTATTTTTGATCTTGACCTAATTTCCAAGGTCGTGCGCTCTATAGCCGATTTCCCATTATCGCTCAGTTGCGTTCGTCGGGGGAGGCTTCCATTGATCGCTCGGCGATTGCAAATATCTAGTTCATATCTCCTTCATATTCCGGAAATAAAGTGTTATTAATATTTGTGGAAAAGATTAAACAGTCATCATACGACAGTCTTCGGTAAACTGTCCTTCAGGCTATGATATCAGTCTGATCGTATCAACGTCAGCTACCTGAGGAGAGTTAGTCGAACACTGCAAATACCATGCATGAGACATTCGACTTCTGAAGATTATTTTCAAAAGCTAACGCTTTACAACGCTGTTTCAAAATGACGGAAGGCAGTGACGAACACATTGGTTATAATGACTCACTATAATGGACCCATCTCAAATTGTTGACGAAAGACCACCGGAAGAGGGCGCCGTCATCCCCGAAGCGTTCCTCCAGCATCCACTTAGACGTAACCGGTCTATCAGCCACCAAACTCTCTCAGCAGAAATATTCCTACCTTATGACTATCCCCGGGAGTGAGTCGGTCCCAAATCCCTTGTCCGCATACTTTTTTCGCAATAATTATTTTAAGAATGTTCTTTTAAAATACCCTTTGGCCTGAAGTAGATATACATATATTCCGCCGATTTTGTGTAAAGTAGTTTTATATCATGTAAAACGTATTTACTTTGCGACTCTTTTGCATTATTTATGCTGAAATAGCGTGGATGGCGTCTTCCCGGCACTGCTGGACAGTTCATTCCTCCATGGTAGGCCTACACTTTCCATGTCTATGGCTGCTTTTTGTGCTTGTAAGACAAAAGTGACGTCACAAAGACGTCAGAGTGATCGGTCGCGCGTCACCTTCAATTGACTAACATCATAAGTTTGACTGGCTTGTTTATTATCAGTTCTCAGGGAAGGAATAAGTCGTAAACGCTGTGACTTGTTTAGTCATATTTTAGATTATTTGTCTCATACAAAATCAAAGCAAGGTAGGGCATTACTTTTTACGCGGGTAGTCGGTGGAATAGCTCCTGCAACCTTTGGACAAGAAAGGTTTACACTGCTTTACTTGTATGAAAAATTATCCCAGAAAAACATGCGAACAAAGGCACTGGGACGGACTATATATACTTTTCTGTTGCATTTCAGTGCCTTCAACAAACCATTACCTTGCAAACATTTCGTTACCGTTCCTGGGGGCTGTCATTTGCGGACAGAGTAAATTCTTATGTAGCAAGTCGCATGTCGAAATTCAGGGTATATTGCTAGTCTTTATAATCGTTTGGACACGGGTGTATGACAATCAAAGATATAATTTCTTCTTTCCAGACCAGAGCTTAAATGGAACTTTCTGAGAGTTAGGATTTAAAGTAAATATAACAGAACTAGTGCTATACCAATAACAATGACAGTTGGCAAACAATATTAGTCTTAACAACCTCCCAGGTTTTTTTTAATAATCACGATAAAAATAATTGTTGGATAATGATAAATCTTGACATCGTGCATGTGTGCAAACGACATCTGTAACTGTAAAACAAATTTTCTTGATATAACAAATTCCTTTATGAGAGCTGATATTATCCAGAACAGATGCCAATTGTTTTAAATATAGAATTCAAACTCTTGTCTTGACGAGGCTAATTGAGTCAGAAAACGCTAGAGATGACCCGGATGGTCCTTTATGACGTCACTGATGAAGCTTACTCAAACCTAATTAGTTTTAATTGCAGTACCGGATAATACAGGGACGTTTTCATGCGAGGCGCGTATCTTTGCGGCAAGGATTTGCCCTGAAGTCTTCCCTTATTCAAATGTTCCTTATCTAAATATTTTACTCCCACGCGAGCAATATTTTTTTTTAAATCAAATTGCTGACTATAAAGATGGTACCGGGCCTAAACCACTGGCTGCAGCCTTTTATGACTTTGGAATTACAATTACCATACAGTATAATAACTGGATTTAAAGATAGGTGATTTCATTCCGAAATAGTTATCAAATGCTGTACTTTCAAATACGCGTTAGAGTCCCGCAAAAGAGCGTCCTTGGCGTCATCTGATCATAGAGTATTTCGAATCAACGGCTTATTTATTTTAAATTGTTTTCACGTTAACAGATCATGTACAGGATTTGCAGATTTTAGTAGCATGTCATCTGCACAAAACACATATCTAGTCGACAACTGGAGAAAAAAATTGTTTAAATTAAAGGTATCAAATGCAACAAAGTTGTGAATAAAATCAAGATTAAGAAAACATTGAGTGGAAGTTTTGATCCCCATAAACCAGGAATAAAAAAAAAAAAAAAAAAAGTGGAAGATAAAACTCATAGACAAAGATTTATATGAAAGGCATATCACAACATCAGATGTATGCAATCGCCAAGCTCCCGACATTCGCAACTGAGCGATAATAGGGAATCTGCAATTGAGTGTACGAACTTGGAAATAAGGTCATGGTCAAAAATAAATAACAGGTACAAATCTGTGATCGAGATCTACTATTGCGCCCAAATTTTAGCTATTCAAATCAGCCATATTGGAGAGCTAGTGCAAACAGAACATGACAGAAGAAAAAAAAATTGAAATCGATCAAATTTTTGCACTTGGGGAGACCTAAGTAGGTCCACCCACAAAATGTTTTTTTACCCAAATATCATGGATGTAGAAATAAACCCCTATAAAGCCAAAAAAAAAAAAAAATAAAATAAAGGGTATGGTTCACGACACCGCGCGAGTCAATTTAACCCCCGCATCAACAATTTTTATTTTTATTTTAAACAGAAACCTACTATTTTGAGCTCCAGTCACTCGGATATTAAACAAAATAATACATTTGTGATAAGATTTCCTTTGTTATGTAGTGCTTTCAGTTGTTTAGCAAATAAATTCTGTTATTATCAAGCTAGTCCCTGATCATTTGACATTTTTATCGAAAAATACAAAATAGGTAAAAAAAAAAAATCGCCCGCTCGCACTGATTGCTGAAAAAGTGTCTGAGAACCATACTTTTTTTTTGCCTAAGCCTCTCCTTCCTACTGGAGAGACTCAACAAAAGATAAGGAATAAGGCAAAAAAAAATTAAAGGTATGGTTCTCAGGCACCGCCCGCATCAATTTTAAACCCCCGCATCAAAAATTTTTATTTTGATTTTCAATAAAAACTTTCCAATTTTGAGCTGCTGCCACCCCGACATTTCTTTCAAGAAGGTAAAACCATACAATTTCCTTTGTTTTGTAGTGATTTTACTTATTTAGCAAAATAAAACTGTTATTTTCATGCTTTTCCCTTATCATTTGACATTTTTATCGAAACATACCAAAAATTTTAAAATAAAAAAAGCGCCCGCCCGCATTGATTTCTGAAAAAAAAGTGCCTGAGAACCAAACCTTTTTTTTATTTTGGCCTAAATTGAAATCCAAAGATGATTATATTTGAGGTGGGTGGGCGGGGCACTCATACATAATTGAGAGAGTGAGCAGCCCATGCAGTATAAAAGGGTTTAGGCCTTGGCCTCTCTCTAGGCAGGTGATATTTGAAAATTTCAATGGAATTGTGAAAGCTTAAGTTCGTGAGCTCTCCAGGGACTGCAATATCCTGCACGCCTAAAGTGTTTCCTGAAAGGTCTCTGCAAATTATTGGTGATGAGCGTTAATTAGGGGATCCAGTTCAGTAAGTCGTAGGCGTTTCCGCATCACAGTGTAAGGCTTATACTCAGTCGAGAGAACTCGACATGTGTTGAGAGTAACAAACAGATACGAAATTTATGCAGACAATTCAGCTGAGGTTTCTTGAGAAATGGGGCTGAAGAAAGGTTTGTTTCTAAGGCATTCGACGCGTTAACTTTTACCCCCCCCCCCCCCCCAACGGCATTAAGTATTTTTTCAGTAGAAACTTGCTGATTTTGAGCTCAGGTGGTTCGAAAATTTCGTTAAAGAAAAAATAATAAAATGTCGATAGATTTTCATTTTGTAATGATGTGGTTTTTACCTGTTAAGCGAAACAATTCTGTAATTATCATATGGTCCCCTTATCATATGAAACATTTTATAATAAATGTAAAAGATCTAAAAACTGACAAAAAGTGCCTTAGAACCTTTTTTTGTCCGATATTACTGCCTTTATTTCAGAAAACAAGCAAACGTAAATAGGTGTAAACGTGTCGGGACCAACAAGTGTATCACACTTTTTTGTGATGTTTTCATTTAGGATGCCGGGGTAGAGTTTTCACGAGATTTAGGGTTTCAAAGACATCTTATTTCCAGGTGTCCGCGGAATGATCCGCATGTACAGCCTCCAGACATCCTGTAACTGACAACCGGGGCACCCACACAGTTAACCTCCAAAAATAGCATGCCCAATTACTGTTAACGAGACAAAAATGACATCGACGCTGGGGGGAAAACCTCGTGAAGGCTGCTCTTTTGAAATAACAAGCGCATTTGTTCGCCGTGCAGTAATTACTCTACAACATAAAAGACAGTCGGCATTTGCGTTAAAGATTTGCTTCGGTTCTAGAAGAAATCTGATTTGACTATTTCCTTTGCTATGGATTTTCTTTTGCTGAAGTCCTTGAGCTTGTTAACCTCCAAAGAAAAAAGAAATTTCTTGATAACATTATACTGTGCACATTCTACGCTCCATTTTCTTGTACATGAAAGGATATTTTTCAAATCCCGCAGTGAATGTTAAATTTCATTGGCTGCGAAATGAGGGGACATGCTCCACATGGATGGTCTCGAAATGCTTAGTTAATTGGGAAATTTCGGACCCCAAAAAATCGTTTCCTCTGATAAAATACACATTATAAATAAAGGTATGCATTTTTACTTAAACAAACATGTCATCATGTTCATCATTTGTAAGACACAAAGGTACAATTATAAGAAATAGCACACCGGAACATGAAAAGACTTAACACGAAGTTACAATTATGAGACATTACGCAAAGAACCAATTATAAGACATTACGCAAAGGAACAATTATAAGACATTAACACTAAGGAACAATTATAAAAGATTTCATAAAGAAAAAGGAAGAGTTATAAGGCATGATGCGAAAGGAAATAAAATTAAACCTTCACACCGCTTGTCGTCGCCTCGCACACCCTCAGGTGCTGATGAGTGCTGGCCCGGAGACATTTACGTACATGAAGTAGACCAAACAGGCATGTCACCCTCAATTTTTCTGGGGAAATGGACAAAAGATATTTGTCCCCTTCACTTTTTAGGGATATATAACAAACATTAGGTAAATTTCGAGATAATTCTGTCAAACAGTTTTAAGTTTCTTCATATTTCCTCAACAATCTTTCAATTAGCATTCCATACTGAGAAGATTTATGATGTTACGTGTCTATTGCCTCGTTGAATTTTGATAAAAGTTAGCCCTTTTTTTAATATTAAAATCAAATATAGATTATAGATTATGGATAACAGTGCTGAACAAGTCCTGTTTGTTATAAGAAGGGGGAGCTGTCCTGATTTTGAGCGGGTGTCCTTACTGGGGGCGTGGGGGTGGGGTGATCTGTCGGCAATTTCACACATTTTCTCTCAAATTTTCTCAGTAAACAAACCCCTTGGTAGGTTGATTTATCTGTTACCGACTTTTTTAAAGGGGGAAAAATAGATATTAGTTAAATTTTGTGGAGGCTTAGGGTAACTTATTATATTTAGCGTCATTTATATTTCTTACCCTTACTTTCCAAACATCAAAGATTGATCAGGTGCCTGGTGGTGATCCGGATCTGATGATCCTAATCCTTGGCGAAGGCATATTTGCGGTCTCTAACTGTGCTTTATTTAAAATTATGATTCTCTGCATAACATTGAGCGCACAGGTCCTTGAAAGGTTTTTATTTCAGTTCAGTTGTTTTGTACTTGAAATATAAAGAACAGACATTACATAATTTTTATTATGGTTATTATAGGCAGGGACTTTTAGTGAACAAAATATACATTTTAATACAATCCAACTTAAGACCATGGATTTAGCAATAATATTGACAAGGATCTACGTGTTTGAATAGAATAATGATGCTTTGTAACGAGTTCATTAGAGCTCGTAACCCTCCAGGTTTTCCAGTGAAAACGACATCATCTTATACGTGGATACAGGAAGCCTCTAAACAATGTGTTCTAAAAACTAAGACTTTTAAACAAGAGAATGATGACCTGTCGGTTACGCGGTGCTGCATATAGAACGTTTTCCGCCATGACCTTATACCAGGCTTGGGTAGGACTGTTTTGTTTGAAGAGCATAATGACAGTCGTTACCAACATTTCAATAATGCACAGGATTTTTTTTTTTTTTTTTTTTGCCAAAATAACCTCCCATTCACATTAATGTTTTGTTTTACAACTAAAATTAAAATATATATTAGGCGAACTCATTCTTGTATATATTCTTTTATCATTTGTGAAGAAAAAAAATACCTGTACTTTTTCGTGGATCTATGCATTGTAACAAACACACTGTGTGCAAATACACAATGGAGAAAAATGCTAAAGTGAAGGTTATGATATATCGCTAGAAAAGTCTTGAATGGAACCGTCCCCAAAATCGTTCTTCCTGGGCGTGAGGGGTATAGCGGGGGTCGTTTCTGTTCACCTTGTTCACAGGTGTTAAAAATGTCAAATGTATTTCATTTGCATTTAAATGGTTTTCGTTTTGATTTTAAAATGCAGATCTGTTATGTCCTATTTCAGTATAATATATGTATTCTCAAAATGGTCATTAAGAATTATGAAGTTATTTTGCAACAACACTTTCTCCCATGACTGGTTTAGCTCCTCCATTTAGTGATCATAATAATATACGCCTATTTTGATATCAGGTGGAGTTCACGTAAAAATGCATATGTAATTTAGTAAAAGTTATTATACATTTGCATTTGAAAATTTTCAATCCCATCTGCATTTGATAAATTGGAAAAATTGCTAATGTACTAATTACTGAATTACTGAAACGCATTCAAACCAAACCCTTGTGCGTATGTTTTTCGGCAGAGTGCATAAAATTACATGCGTTGTTGAACAAAATAGCTTTTTTCAGTAGAAGAATAATTTTTTTTGTAGAAAAAGGCCTTTTGGTCCATATATTCTAAATGTAAATAAATTCGATTGAACTTTGAACGTTGAACATATAACCTGCTTATACAAACAATAAACATGGTTGTGTTACCTGTTGTTGTGTTGTTTCATAACCATAATATTTCTCGGTCACGTCGAGGTTTTCTTTAATTTGTTTACCTGAAATTAACATTTCTTTACATTTAAATGAAAATGATAAAAAGACTGTTTCTTTAAAAGCTTGATAAAACCATATGTATTTTTAGGAATTTCTTTAAAAGATGTAAAACAATTATTTCTTAAATGTTCATAACTGGAGCAATAAAATAAACCATGGATCTCATCTTCAACTTCACCTTGATTACACACAGTGCAAACCCTCATAGCTCCGAGTACATTATTTCTCCTTGCAATTTCAATTTTATAACAATGGTGACTAAATCTAAATTTTGATAAAGCCTGTCTGTATACGATTGTTATATTATATAAATATTTTTCTGGTTCTAGTGCTGATTTAATTTCACGTTATATACTAAGCTTAGATTTATTTTGGATTTCTGATAACATTTCCTGCTGGCAATTGTTTTTGTAGAAACATACTCATAAATATTTTTCTATAACCAACACTTTGTTCAAACCATACAAAAGTAAAACCATACCTGTTTAACAGTAGGTTTATATATATATGTATTTTCCACATTCTAATACAGCAGCAGTATTCTTCACTCGCACCAAGGAGTTGCTTACAAACACTACATTGCATGCATTCTTTTTTTGGTCTTAGAATGGACCCCAAGATTTGCGATCCATAAAATAATGTGTTTTCAGTTTCGCGATTCCACTTAAAGACTATATTCTCGTCTCAAATACTGAATCATTCAAAGACTGTCATGTGTGCGAGTATTACTTTACTTATATTTAGGATTTATCTTTGTTTCACGTATGGTTCCGGCTTCCATGCTCATACAACTGCATGAGGGCTTAATCATGTATTGCGGTGATAAATAAATTAACACTTCGTGATTAAATCAATATGCAGTCATTCGAGAACTACACAAACGGTATAACTTTTCATGCTACGCCTTCCGTGCGTTTATGTAAGTATGGATGTAGAGGTCATTAAAATAAGAAATGCCAAAAATATCACGTGGTTTATTTTTTGCATGCATTTCCTTTTTTAATTATTTCAAATTTATTTTATAATCGTATAAATTATTTATTCATTGTACCATTGTTTATTTTTCTCAACTGTAAACTACACCTCTGGCACTAACTCTTGATCTTGAAACAATATATAGCGAAACTTACATGAATAGACCTTTCCCGCTAAATTTTCCCGCGACACCTGTCAACGAAGACAAACGCTGAGTGTTCGGGTCTAGTGCAATGACAATGAGAAATCATATTTAGTCAATATCAAATTTGTTAAAAAAAAAAACTGCCTTATCTTTAACCAAGAGGTTCTTGTCGAATTCGTTGGTTTGTATCTGATCCCACTTCACAAAAACACTCGAAAATGGCTCATTTAAACCGAACACAGCACACTACCGCCAGATGTCGTTATGACAAATATCTTCCAGTTAGATATTACGGGATGACCAGCAGTACCTGTCAATCATCAAATCATCATTTGTCACAATTCAAGAAAAAGCCTTTTGTTTATACTGTACATTCCGCATGCTTATACCAGAAGTTACTTATAATAATATTCAGTCCTTATCACAAAAATGTACATGTAATTTGCCTTGAAACAATTCTAATCCAACATATTTTTTGTATCTTCTCTCTTCAATATCTTTATACCTACGCCATTGGTGTATGTAAAAGGCCATGTGCATTGTACGGAAAAGAAGTCTTTACAAAAATCCTCAAACAGCTGAGTCAGTCTCTAGAGAGTGCCGAATACAGCAGACAACCGTGACGCGAGAAGTGCTTATTCTCGTAGATTTAGCAGATGGATTTACCAGGTCGAAAAAGAATAAAACAAATCAGCAATTAATGTCCCGTGATTCAAGTGATCATGTACATTCTCAAACAGAAAATGTCCCGGAAACGATATCTTCATGAAGGGGAAAATAAATAACGACCACCCCCGAAAAGAGTAAAAATAATCGGTCCCTGCTCCCACGCTGTCGGTACAGTCCCTGGAGCACTGGTCATGCTTGGTTTACCTAAATTATATTTACCTGACAATAAAAGGGACGAGGAAAGTACGGCGGTAATAAAGGTCCAGGGCATGCTTTTCATCTAACAGATCTTATAAATGCTGTGAGGAATTCATCAGAAATCCAATTAAATTGAAGAGCTCGTTCGTGGAAACGGACGGGCAATCCATTCCTAAACAGAAGCGGTCTCTGACCGACACATTTCTTTTAATGGTAAAAGAACGAAACAAATGTTCAGCAGTCTTTAGGACCATGATCATATAGCTGGCCAGCATTTTTCTTAATAATTCACCGGACGAGATTGTGTAAGAAGGATACAAAATAAGCGATAGTTCCTAAAATGCTGCACAAAGTTATACCAATTTAAATCATACAAAACCCATGTACTAAATATACTAAATTATGGTTTCTTTGAAGGAATTCTGGGTACCTTTTGCTCATTAAAGAAACTAACCATGAAAAACAAAAGCGGCGAATATTTTTATTATTTTCGATGGGGCCGTTTTGGACCTACCTGATTGAGTGATCATACCATATAGCATACAGCATATCGAATACTATTTCTATAAAAAATAATGGTTTGGTTCTCAGTTTCGGCTCTCTTTTCGGTATCAAATGTGTCATTTTCTAAATTCGCACCTCCTAATTTAAGACTGACAGTCAGCAAGCACCTCGGTTTTTTATGCAGTTTGGTTCAGTTTTCCCTTACTTCGAAGTGTTAGAAGATTTTAAGTTTTCTGAGATTCCTATGTCAAAATTATTAATTAAAAAACTAACTTCTTCACTTGTCATATTAAGTCCTCTTTATGAAGGCCGTGAAATGTATCAAACTAAAAAATTCGAGATGAGAACAGATTATTCTTCATAGAAATATTAAAAAAAAAAGAAACAGCAATTTATTTGATTGAGACTTGAATTCTTCAATCAAACAGTACTGGATTGGACGACAATGCTTGTGTACTTATTTCCCGCTTCTGATATGGCCATGGTGAATTAATTATAATGACTTTATAACATTGTAACTAGTTTATTTCTTCATTCATCAATCAAATCTCCCTGTGTTTTTTTTGCCCGTATTAAATCATTATCCCAAACAGAAACCCAAAACATGTATTATATAGTTCAAGATTGGAGTTTGTCCTGGAACGTTATCCCAGTTAACGTTGCATGGTGGCAATTACAATCCTACCAGCATACACCAGGACCAATCATAATGTCCTATAGTTTCTCTATATACCACTCTGACGCCTACAGTTACAGCATTCTTATCTTCATTAATGACAGCCGTATTTCTGGACTTAGCACTGCCCAAAGCTCCAAGTAAAAGCAAGCTATTCAGAGTGGGCTAAATAAAAAAAATATGACTATATATGAACCCCCGTGTTTGCTTATCTCTGCTATGTGTCTGTCTTGTTTAAAAAGAAATGTCAACTCGCTGGTATAGAAAATAACGGTTAATAATCATGTTGTTCAATATTAATGCACTAAAAGTGACCTACTTATTAAAAACTGATTTTGTAAAAAACAATATTAAAGTATTATATGAAAATGGGTGTAAAGATCTTGAATACATTATGCCACAAGTAAGAACACTACGAGGTTTGGAATGACGTATGGAGCTATAGAATGGTGAATGATGTATATACAGCGGCAGGCATCCTCACCTTCATTAAAGACAGCCCTGTTGCTGGACTTGACAAAGACTCCACCCATCTCTCAGTCCTTTACAAAAGGGACGACGAATCAATCTCAAGACTAGGATATGTTGGACTCTTAAACGATATCTTTCCCCACACCTGTATGGTACCCTGATCTTTGACCATTCTTCCCCTGGTGATGAACACTTGATGAGACTTGATTCTTCCAAGTTATTTATTTTGTCTATATTTGGAGGACGTATGACATTGAAACCAGATGGCTGTGGGCCAAAACATATGATAAGAGCTTCGCCATAGATAGATCAATGAACATAGCGAAACTGGCACTATGCTATAAATATATAGAGAGCTATGATTCTGCATATGCACATGAAGTACAAAGAATCTAAGACGATGACAGTTAATAAACCGTTCATGATCTGCATGTTTTTTCTTAACGTCCCTTGAATATTCTGATCTGATTTCTTATGTTAAACTGCATGGCCGTGACGGTCGCGGCGGGTATCTTAAAGTTTGACCTGAGGTCATAGACACAAGGTGTGTTTAATAAAAAAACATTAGTTATGTTGCAAATAATTCAATTAACCATGCATAAGTTAAGAGCCAGAAGACCAAGTTTTGCCAAAACCAACCATATATAACAAGAGATGGTCCAAAGGAAACTCGTTACAGAGTAAATCTATATTTGTTATATTGTACACTTCGGGTATATTCTGACTATAAATAGAATATACATGAGGTCATGATGTTTGCATCCTACGTTGTATGACAACTGAGATTGTATGTACATGTATGTGACCGATGCTGGTGGACCTTTCACTCCTGTTAATTAATCTTGTTCACAGAAAAAATCTGGAGAGCTGAGTTATTTTCTGTATGGTAATATCAGATTTCTCGCCAAAGTCACTGATGCATATCCATTGCTTATAACAACGACAGCAGAACCACTCACCAATGGAGGTAATGGAAGCGTGCCTGGAGCTATGGATTTAATCTGAAATGAGAGACTTTAATCCAAAACAGCGCAATTTACTTTCTCAGGTGAACATGTAAATAATTTCACCTAAAATAGAAAACCACATATCGACAGTTAGACGTTCGATTGGCATGGGAGTTACCCGTTTTCAATAATGAAATCAAATGATAAATACTGGTGTTAGCTTAGCCTTTGTATTACATCTCACATTCTGGGTGTCTGGAAACGTAACCAAACGACCATGATCGCAGTTATAAGAAATCGTGGTTTCCAGAAACAAACTAAATCGTGACCATCACCGAAACCATTGGTTCCAGGGCAAACTCATCCTCGTGATCAACACCAAAAACATCACCCCCACCCCCCCCCCCCCCCCCCACGCACACACACACACACACACACACACAAACACACTCTCAAGAAAACACAACAGATGTGAGACCAAGCCCTTCGCAGCAAAATTAAAAATTATGGTTTCCGATAACTAAACGAACACCCGAATCTTTTGGCTAAGACAGAGACCTTTAATTCCGGGATAAAAATTAAGACTATGCAGGACCTTCGTGACTAGAAATGAAATCTTAGATTCTAGGATAAATCTAAGAAAAAGACCTGTTTTTTTATATAAATCTTAAACCATTACCTTTTGATCAAGACAGAGACCAGAAGTTCCGGTTACGACACTAGGACCCAGACCTTTGCGTCAAAGAAGACCATGCATGCATGGCAAAACCATGACCAAGATTTCCTAACCCAAATAAATGTTCAAAGCCAGGCTCCGAGAGCAAAAATAAGACCATGTTCTCATAGACAGAGCAGAAGACTATCACCATGCATGCAGAACCTTCTTGGCCAAGAAGAATGACAGGGAAAGTTGAGACAAAGACACAGGTTCCCGTTACAAAATTTAAGACTTCCTAGACCGGACGTAGAGGGGACAAGATAAGGAACTGCATAGGCGGATCCGGGGGGGGGGGGGGGGCAGGGGGCCCCCTTAGCTTTCCATTTGTTTTGCTGCCTTGCATACTGAATATACATACCTTTCAGTCAAATAGCATTGCATCGATAAATGTCATAAGACATCACTCTTATCTCGTTCCAAAACCCTTTCTCCCCTAATATCAATCCTTTTCAGTCTTTATTTTGTTTAAGAAAACTCCAGCAACCCAGTGGCTGGAAACGTGCAGTTACCTCTTAGTCGGTGGACTGGTCAGTAGACAAAGTCTACTTTTTTACGTTAAAAACGGCCCTTTTTATCCCGGCTTAACAGTTGGCATTATTTAGGATATGAGCAACTGAAAACAGGGCCTTGTTATATTTGCTTGAGACATTAGCTATGAGATTTGGTTGTAGTTGCCCGTCCAAGGCCGGTGGTTTTCTCCGGGTTCTCCGGTTTCCTCCACCCATACAGACTACCGAACGCTATCATTGGAGCCATGGAGAGTGCTTTGATTATAGTTATAATAGCTATTTGTACAATCCATGTAAAATAAATCAATTTTTATTTATCATAAGACAATCTTATTTATGTCTTAAAGGTCAATATATCAAATATAAAATAGTTTTAAAGATTTCAAAAGCTGTAAAAATAACACAGATTATAGTTTAAGTTAGGCTTGTATAAGGCCAACAAAAATTAAAGGTATGGTTCTCAGGCACCGCCCGCATCAATTTTAAACCCCCGCATCAAAAATTTTTATTTTGATTTTCAATAAAAACTTTCCAATTTTGAGCTGCTGCCGCTCCGACATTTCTTTCAAGAAGGTAAAACCATACAATTTCCTTTGTTTTGTAGTGATTTTACTTATTTAGCAAAATAAAACTGTTATTTTCATGCTTTTCCCTTATCATTTGACATTTTTATCGAAACATACCAAAAAATTTAAAATAAAAAAAGCGCCCGCCCGCATTGATTTCTGAAAAAAAGTGCCTGAGAACCATACCTTTTTTTTTATTTTGGCCTAACTTGTATCTATTTTTTTAGCAGTTTTTGTGTTTCATCGAAACGAAGATACAACATGCATCATATATACAGCGCATCTTTGACCACATCAGGCCATCATAACTAATGACTTTTTTAAAGCAAGCTATTCCGCAGTCTAATTTGTAAAGTTTATGCGATTTCTAGCTTACTCCGGGCACATATTAATGATCTTTTGTTTATTCCTGCTGAGGAATGTATTTATAACACCATCGTGACGGCTGTATAAGCTAGTTGATCTAAAGGCTGTTTTGTGAAAACCCTGCACGTGCCCATGCATGTTGATAAACAGAAAAACCATGTGAACGGAGGTGGTTGAGTTTCAAGAGATTATCATTGTATAATAAGGCAATATATATATATATATATATATATATATATATATATATATATATATATATATATATATACACACACAAGGTATGTTCTCAGGCACCGCCCGCGTCAATTTAAAACCCCCCGCAAATTTATTTTGATTTTCAACAAAAGCTCACCAACTTTGAGCTGCAGCCGCTCGGACATTTCTTTCGAAAAGACAGAACCATAAAATTTTGATAAAATTTTCTTTGTTATGTAGTGCTTTTACTTGTTTAGCTAAATAAATCTTTTATTATCATGCTTTTCTTTATCATTTAACATTTTTTATCGAAATATACAAGAAAATTAAAAAAAAAAAAAAAACGCCCGCCCGGATTGATTTCTAAAAAAAAAGGCCTGAGAACCAAACCTTATTTTTTTTTTGCTTAATCGTCAGATATTGGAATATGCCCCTTTAAGGCAATAAAACCTTGCTGCATTTAAAGTCTACACATATAGATTGAAAGACAGACACAACGGGGCTATTTATACTTCATTTTACACTCTTCTTTTTAAGTCCGGTTCATCAATTTATTATTTTTTTTTCTTAAACCCATTGCCTTAAGTGTTATAACATGCGTAAAACCGTGCCGCACAGTTTGATAACATTTCTTTGAAGATCCAGGTCCCAATTAACATCAGAATTGTCTAAAAGGTCACATGTAGTTACTTAGAAGCTATCCCAAAGCCTAAACTAATTTTCTCGATCGTTTGAAAGTAATCCATGAAGAAACATGACCTTAATATGTATCCGTATAATGTTAAAAGGGTATGTAGGCCTACTTGAAAGGGAAATCAATTGCTGAGATACCATGGCCAAAGAGATTCGAGTTTGGGAAAACCATGAGTATTGACTTTAGCGCCATCTACAGGGAAAATACCTTACTAATTAGTACTAAATTTGCCTGAGCCAGCACTTAGATTTTCCTCCCTAATTAATAAATTAGTATATAGAGTATTAGGGATGATATCTCAGTTGTCTTTATCAGTCAACTAGTTCGATATTCTGATAAATTGGAATAAATTAATCCGGATGGTTCTTAATGGCTGGAAACGATGCATTCTTGATGAAATATATTATTTCCGGTTCGACTCGGGTGGTAAAAGGAACAGCGTAACTTGCCAAAGCAGAGTCGTCCGTGGTGAAGGCCCGCATTGACTGCTTCTGGGACGGGCAGCTCGCGGCGTTCATCAGGACTGTTCACGAGCTGTTGGATTGCTGGATGTTGTTCGATTAAACATGATCTAGGGCTGTAGCAGCCCAGCCTGAAAACTGGTCGGACTGGACAACCGTAATGCAACAAAGCACTCCATAACTAATAAGCTGTTGTTGTTGGCTGGTGAACTGGATTGAAGGGGCTGTCCTGAGCACCGTTTGAAACAGGTATGGTGTATGTCAGTGTGTATGCACAGTCCAGGCCCTCCGCGGCCCCAGGCCACATGTCTGGGGCGTGCTAACTTCTCAGTTAATTGGCGCATGCATAGAATATTGGCAGTGCAAAGGCTGTCACTGACAGGTCCAGTGTAGGGCTGGACATGAACTGCCTCGGCAATTAAGTCCGTGTTAGCGCTTTTGTTACTGTTACTTAGTGTTAGCGAAAACCTTCACTGAACTTTCAGTGTGGCCATGCATAAACAGTCCATATGGCCATAGCTTACTGCAATGATTAGGCACGATAATACAGGCATTTAGTATACATACCATATATATTATATTATCGTTACTATTAGTATGTGTCAAATACTGATTGGGGGGGGGGGGGGGGGTTGCTGTCATAATGTACCTTTCTATTATTTAGAATGCTAGTGTTTCACTTTTTATATTTTCCATAAAGTATGTACCCGGTATATATAATTTAGTGGGAATGGGAATTTTAATCATATTATATTGAAGTTTAAAAGAACTATTTT
Organism: Sipunculus nudus; assembly: GCA_026874595.1. NCBI lineage: Eukaryota > Metazoa > Annelida > Sipuncula > Golfingiida > Sipunculidae > Sipunculus > Sipunculus nudus. Next base: position 48,671,607 of record CM049315.1, read on the forward strand.
TCTCTCACTTGCCGCAGCATTGCTGCTTGATTAATATATGGTTACAGGAATAAAACAAAGGTTTTACTTAATATATGTAGACATTTTTAGCTTAATTTCTGGATGATCTAATCAACCCAAAACTTGGAATTTGTAACAATTTCATTCATATTGCTATGCTATATCACCTATTTGTGGACCCCTCTTTTCTAAATTCTGGATCTGCTCCTGGTATCTATGGTTTACCTGCCAGTCTTTCTGTGTTAATGTTTATTTTCATAACCTTTGCCAATGAGGTTATGTTTTCACTCTCTGCATATTTCCTGTATTGTGTGCCGCACGAGTTTGCCCCGCATAGCAATGTTTGTTTACATGCGCGCTAAGCAAATCAGGTTTCTTCTATCAGTTCTGCAGATTTTTTTAAACGCAGAGCCAATCAGATTTTATTTGATCCAGCGCAAACTGACTGGGTGTTGCCAAACCTTAAGAATCTTGCTATTTCTCACAGCGTGTGAGTGGAAGGTCACTGGGCCGGGAGGTCACGCGCTGTGTTCAGAGCATAGTATGCCAAGTTGCAGTTGTACCACATGACTTCACAATTCAACATTGTTCAAGCTTCACAGTGATCTGTTTTGTATTTCATCTTTCATATATCCGTGTTTGATAGTTCTTGTGCAAGAACAGATGGGGCCACTATAGAATGCGGGCTTTGCTTCTATTGAGGAAATTGTAAATAAAACTGTCGCCTCTCATTCCCTATTTTAACTCCTACTGTTTTTATTCCAATTTAGCAATCCCTCTTATTTCTCGACCCCAAAAAATATTTTGAAAGCATAATTTCTAAAATGACTCTAATTTTTCGCGACTGCTGACAATGTTTTCTGTCGACGATGTTAAGGTGAAATGCCTCCGTCTCTCACGGGCACCACAGTTTGTATCTGACTAGATTCTTATTACATTAAGCATCCACATCAAACTTGTTTCCAATAAAATTTTTGAAGATACAAAGATGCGTTTTTCATAATATATAAACATGATAAAGGGCTCAAGATCAAAATGGGTGTCCTTGATGAAGCAAACTCGTGTACCATTCCTGGTATGCACGTGCCTCGTGTGCAATTCACGTGGGATCTTAAGCAATAATTTTTAAGTATACAGAAGGCACCCGCGGTGGAACAACTGTGACACAGTTGGAACTGTCATCTTAGTTAAGTTTAAACGACCACGGTTAGCTTTTGGATGGGTGACCGCATGTACCAACCACGGCCCGATCGAGGGCACACGAGGTCGGACCATTTCCGGACGTATATATTTTAATGCGCCTTTACTTTCCTATATTTATTAAATATTCTGCAAATAAAAGTTATCTGATTATAGGCAGTTATTTTATAAAGTCTTCTTCCAAACTCAGTGCAGCTGCTTGTCCCTTTTCGGCCCGCCGATATTGCCGCCTGGTGGATTAACTTGAAACAGCTGATAGTTACATGAGTTGCCGTCTATATCAAGTGATCGTACCTATACGCGAAGTAGTGATCATTTTGTGAAGTGATTGAGCTCAGTTTGATTAATCATTTGCAGACTCCGTATAATTCATGTGACGGTTGGAAGCCCGTTTGTAGGAAATACTGTTAAGCTAACAAAACAAACTTAATAAAGACCAAATTATCACTCAATTCATATGACGGCTCGAGTGTCGGAGCGGCCCTGCGTCTCTACGGAAGGTAATCAAACTGCATGGATCTAAAATCTCGACCTCCGCAAATTCTGCAGGAAGATAATTTTTAAATATCCTCCATTATCTCGACCTCTGAGAAAATTAATTATTTTTAAGTGGTCGCCAAATTAGAATAAATACGGTACTTTTCCCCAAATGTCCCTACACTCAACTCAGAACATGAACAACTACTAAGCATCAGAAGTCGCCTGAATTGGGAATCAAACCTATGATCTCTGGACTAAGAGCCCTACACGCTACTAAGTGAGCCGTGAAGACGAGATACCAGCAGGAGCGAGTTTTGATCATTTATATCTGCGATTGAAGCGCCATCTATCGCGAAAATGGGATTTACTATTTGAACAGGAAAATTAAGCTTTAGGTGGGGGCTCCGCCCCCACACCCCCGTTCAGAAGGGGAACCCAGGTTCCCTGGACCCCTCCTCCTCTAATATAATAAACTCCAGTTATGAGCAAAATAAAATACAGGAATTCTCAGGAAAAAAATATGTATCTGCCTTTTTCAGGAAACAATTTATTATGCGACACCCATTGAGCATAAGGTACCGGCGGTAGGCTGGTTTCTATAGTTCTGCCGAACAGACCCCAAATTGTGACTCGCACACACTGAAACATGACAAGGTATAAGACAGGTGAACTGGAGAAAGTATATCCATGTCCATATTTAATTTGAGTGTATTCTGGATCAGGGTTTGCAGGTTTTACCAAGCACCTGGGTAAAACCTGTGTTATAACAAGATAAAAGCCCGGCTTACCGAGGATTCCTGGGGCCGGGGTAAACCCCTAATTCCTATTGATTAAAGAGATCTGCCCAGCAAAACTTGAGTTAAAGTTTGAGTGGTAAATAGCTTCTTTTAGACAGGGGTGATGTGGCCAGAGCAACTTGGCTTGCCATTAATAATTACAAAATGTGTATATATTTTCTGCTGACCAGTCTGAAAGACACTTTTTAACCCACGTTTTACCCACTTGGCTGTGTAAAATCGGTTTTATCCAGGTCAAATGCCAACCTTGATCTGGATAAATTGGCAGAATCAGAGATCCAGGAGCAATGTTTTACCTTTACCTATTGATGGATTGACAGAGAAATAGTACAGTTCTAAATCAATTCCACAATTTTCCCAGCAGTGCAGTGATGGTTAAATAATGACTTTTTCCTTAATAAATGAGAAAACTCTGCATCTTTAATGAATTCTAGTGTGATTGCTTGATGCCAGATACATCAAGAAACATCAACAATGAGAGTAAGAAGATATTGATTTTCTTTCACGTTAAATTTCTCAAGAAGCCCTCTCAAAGGGAAAGCATCTTTATAAAGAGTCATTTCTACTTCCAGGGAGCTCATTAGACATTCAGCAGGCGTGGACAAAGATGTGACATATGGGTCTGTGTGGAAGTGAGGGGTAATTAATCTAAACACGAACTGACTTTTCTGTTCTTATATTCCTACCCATTCCACAAGTATTCATAAATAAAATCCACCTTGTTGGCATGTTCATTAGCAGTCCTAATTAATAGGCTTGGGCATCATGATTAAAGCTGTATATTTTTACCCACTCTTTCATCTTTGCTCAGAACTGCATCTCTAACTGACACAAAGGGTTTCATCTGAAACTAATTAATTTTGTTAATAAAAGTGGCTTTGTATATGTAGGGTCAGCATGAAGCAGAGATGCAAAATTGTTCCTTTAAATCATAAGTTGTGAAGGACCCTACAATAATTTGTCATCTTTACACTGTGCGATTCATTCCCTGCTGCTATGGGTCCAATTGCAGCAAAACTCTCTGCAGATAAATTTGTGCATTGTCATTGTCCCGGGAGTATCTTTCCTGGGTGTTTCCTTGCCCTTATCAAAATACTGAGTGAATCATTTCTTGCAAATGTTTCAAGAGCTTCCATGTTGCATTCATTATCTGTTTTGCACTGTCACTAAAACCTGGATGTTCCAAGTTCGATGTAGATACAGATATATACAGAGATACAGAGATGTCGATACAGAGATACAAATGGCAGATAGGTATATTGCTAGAGAATTCCAAGGGAGCATATACATGTATATTTTGGTTTAAAACAGTTAGATAAAGGCACAAAGACATGTTTAAGTGGAGGGATGCAGTTTAATTTCCTCTTTAGTAAATCTGTTCCAAAATATAGATGAAATACTTAACCCATAAAACATTCTTGACACAAAAATAGGGCCATGTTTGTTAATTAACTTAATTTTTCTTAAGTTGGCCAATAAATTTATTTTCAAAGGAGCAATGCAGGCATAAAAGTAAAATTAAATCTACATCAAAGAATAATGGGATATTATTTTAAAATAAATTGTAAATCTTCAAAGAAAATTGATTTATGGAGGAAATTTCAAAGCTTTCACAGGAAACTCACAAATCACATAGTGTAGTTATCAATGACAGGGTCCTGAAAGGTCCATATCAGGTGAATTAAGCTTCCTGGTAAGAACATGACAGATAAAATACTGTTATAAGAGCTAGGGTCTGCACATTTTGTAGCCTTAAAGCATTGGAATTTTAAATCAATATGCTGGCACACTGGATGTTAATGGATTCTCCGAGGGTAGTGAAACAAAGTGTGGATGGGTTTATTGATGGAACATATTCCTGGACACTGCTTTAAGGGGCGCCTATTATGTTTTACTCTCATTCTGTGCCATTGTCATATTTTGAGCGGTTTAGTCAGAGTGTAGTTACCTGGAATTTTCATTTAAAAGGATATTTGCTCTACCTGCTTTTGTGGCTCAAGGGGATAGGGCACAGGACTCAAAGCCAGGAGATTGTGAGTGCAAATCCCAGCCGGGGCAGTGGGATTCTTCACGGTCTGCCCCCAACCCAGGGTGTGCGCTCTGCAGGCTTAATGGGAACTTCATACCCAACAGCCGTGTTTCACCCACAAATGATTGTCCTTTTCTGGGTTTCCTCAGTGGTATGGCCAAGCATTGGGGATGATTACACACTTAGGGCCCACAGGTGCAGTAGTCACCGGGCATGGTTAACACTAGGATATAAAATGAGAGGAAGCATGTGATACTGCCCTGTCACAGAGTCTGAAACTGAAATGGAATTCTGCAGATGAACATAATACATATACTGTAGTTAAGCTAGCATTAACAAATGGAAGCGGTTACTTCAAACCCCCCCCCAAAAATTTAAATATTTACTCTATGACCTGTTATCATATGAGTAAACCAGCAAGTGTTTCATCCCATCTTTGAAAATGCAGTCAGTGAACCATCACTGTCGTGGCTTGCATTGATTACATCAATGATTGGTCATTTTCTTGCATAATTGATAATTTGGTTCTATCTTTGTAAAATCAATCCCAAATGATCATGTATACCCATGCAAAGAAGTCATATTATCTAGACAGAAATATTAGTTAATAGGTAGTTTTTCATGTTTCATTTTCATCTTTTTGCATTATTCAAATGTAATAAAGTATTATTAGCACTACATTTAATTTTTTCATTCTGCCTTTTTAATACAAATCTTTTAGCTTAGTTTTTAGTGTTAAAGGAAATAGGGGAAAAAATAAGGGTGAACAGACTAGTTATTACACATTACTGATACTTGTGTTGTGAGACAGCTTATTACCAGTACTTGTATCATATACAGTGTTGTTCCCTGGCAATGCAGGCTGATTGCATAACATATAATAACTGTAACAAATTGATACTTGCATATAAACATGTAATAACATTAATATAATAACTGAAACATACCTGTAATTAAACATGACATGACATAACAGTAATACCTGTTAAAAACCAATTATTTAACAAGCAGCATTATTTAACTGAAAATTCTGAAATCCCAAGTCACGGAAACCAGTCAGAAACATTGAATATCACACAAACAATGGTATATAAATTATATTGGTTGATGAGTTAATGTCAGAGTTAATATTCCAGGGAAGTCCTTTGAAATGGCCATAACATAATCCAGGCCTTAGTGTCCTGGAAATAATGAAAACAGCCTGAAAAACTGGTTATACTGAAGTTGATTAGTTCTAACAAGGCAAATTCAGCAAAAAATTTTTGGAATAGTTCTACAATCTTGTGTACCTTAATATTATTCTTTCAAATCATCTGTCATGCATATTCATAAACTGGCCTTAAGTTGTATTTTAAGTCTTATTGCTATTTATTTACCAAAGTGTCAGCCTATATATTTTTTCTTCTTTTTTCTTTTGTCCCATTTGTTGAAGTCATATTATCTCTATATTTTAGTGTCATCTGATATTCTCTTTCTCTTGTCAAAGTTATTAAAAATTGCTGATTTATTTCATCTGATATTCTTATTATTTTGTTCTCTTTTGTCACAGTTGTTGAAGATTAATGATTCATTGTCATTCAGTTTTCTGTCTCTTTTGTTCTCTTTTGTCACAATTGTTGAAGATTAATGATTCATTGTCATTCGATTTTCTGTCTCTTTTGTCACAGTTGTTGAAGATTAATGATTCATTGTCATTCGATTTTCTGCCTCTTTTGTTCTCTTTTGTCACAATTGTTGAAGATTAATGATTAAGTGTAATCTGATATTCTTTCTCTTTTGTTCTCTTTTGTCAAAGTTGTTGTAGACTATAATGATTCAGTGTCATCTGAAATTCTTTCTCTTTTGTTCTCTTTTGTCAAAGTTGTTGCAGATTTGCTCATTTCTTTTGTCACGTTACAATTGTCGAAGAAGAGTAACCATCTACAATGTTTAAATTATTCTGTACATTGCTTCATGGTAATTATATTGTTCTAGAAAAGGAAAACAAAGTCATAGAAATGTCCTAGAATTTTGTAACTGTAAGCCTTTATGTGTTTGCCTGTCCTTAGTTGAGGTAATTATATTACTGCTGCTGTGTGTGTCAGAACCAGAGCAGTATGAAGACACAGGGAACAGCCAGTCCCAGCTGGATCCCCAGAATGTTGTTACTTGTAACCCTGTCAGCTTCAATAGGAATTATACATCATTTACTTGTCTCTTGAGCTCCAATAAGCATCAAGCCTACAAGCAACACCCAGAGATAAAAGTAGATTAAAGATAACAATTCCTCTGGGCTGGAAATTTTCCTTAGTTAAAGTTTCCTGCAGATTGCAATAAATAATTTATAAACTCTTAGTTTACCTGTTCAGTTATGTATTCATGTTATGAATTTTATGCTCAAAGTGAAATTGACAAAGTGATTGGAACATCTGTGATTGATAATACTTGTGTTTCTGACTATCAGGATAAGCCTATTTTAGCGATTTTAGTATTATGAATTTTATAATTCAGGTATACAGGGCAATTGCAGAACTGGACTAAAAATGTAAATTTCAAGGGCAAAATATTTAGAATTTATTGATGTTACTGCAGTATGGTGGACCATGTCCCTAAAATGAAGGATTATATGCTGGGATGGCTTATTAACTGTATTTCATGTTACATTAAGATGATTTAAAATTCCTTTTGGATGACCAGTGAAGTATCAATTCATATAGACAGTTAATGTTGCCTCCTTCAGTTTATTTATGCATTTTATATTCATTACTTTATATTCATTATTTTTGGTACACCATGATTTATAATACTTTTTCTATGTGGACTAACCCATAGAGTTCATTATTTCTTATTGAATTTTAGACATTTCTTAGGAAACTTCATGTTATATTGATTTCATGAAGTGTCAGTCCTTGCTTGATACTAGGTTACATCCAGTAAAGCTAAACAAATAAGAATAACTACAAGCCAATTACCCTACTGCTCTAAAAAATACCCTTGTGTGGTTATCATTAGGACCAAGCATCTCCCACACAATACCAATATGACATCATCCTCAAAATGGAAATTAATTGGCAAAAAATCAGTTTCGTTATCGAGTAGTTTTCCTTATTTTGCAATGGCAATGGTGAATTTATAGTAATCAGTTTTTTGCCAATTTTGCATTTACTTTTCTTTTGCAGACATGTGCTTAGAGCTAATTATCTTCAGTTTCTAGAGCACAATTTAATTTATATTACCATTAAGACATGAATGTTATTTATTGAGAATAAGGTTCTTTACTGAAAAAAATTTATAAATTAGTTCTTAAACTTAAAGGGACCTGTTCACACACCAGGTTAGGCATGCTAAATAGACATATAATATAGTATTTTCTCCTTAAATTATTATAATATTTGCCAGTAATATATTGTAAAATCATTAACTTACTCCTGGACACAAATGGAAATAAGCTTGCACAAGGCACAGTCAGTGGTGCAAAATATAAACATGGCACACTGCACAAATTCACAAATCAAGATTTTTCAAGTTTCCAGCTGGCCTTTTTAGCTCAGCTGACTATAAATCATCTGAGCTATAGTGATTGTTCTTTGTCCATCATCCATCCATACGTCTGGCAACAAGGCACATTTCGAAACCATTGGATCTACAAATCCAAAATTCTACATACAGTTAGATGCCCTCAAGTTATCCTGCTAAACCCAAAACTGGGTCACTGTGACTTAGTTCCTTTGAGAAATTAAGGTAAAACTTTCATTATTAGTTTGGCAAATATATTCTTAGTATTTGATAGCACGGCCATTTCTTCTTAGCTTTTCAAGTACTAATTAATATTAAAAAATAGGAAAAAAGTATATTTTGCATTTGCTAAAATTAAAAAAAAAATCTGCTATATCTTACATTTGCCAATATTTAAAATAAATTCAGCTGAACACTGTGATCCATGGGTCCCTTGTTTTCTATGTTTCTTTTATCATGTTACTTCTCCATGTTTTTGGAGTTGTCATGCCTTTACAAGATTGGAGCTCAGGCCACAAAGTCTTGTTATGGTAAACAGACGCACATTGACATTGTTTACTAATACACAGAACCCACAAAATATGTAAAACAGATGAACTATAAATAGTCAGTCCATGTGTGTGGATGATTTAGCTGGGAAATGTCTGTATTCAGCCTAAATGATACAATGATGTGAGATAACAAGCATATTATTATTGCAAATGTTTATGTATGTTTGTTGAAAATTTGTTGTTTATCAGCATCTGAATAATTAAGGCAGGCATGTATTTACAACTGGTTTTCCTGATGTACTGGTAGGTGATATAATCAGGGCTTGAAGCAATGCTTGTTATGATGATGTAACAGCGCAAACCTAACATATAATATCATCCTACTAAAACTATATCATCACTATATCAGCAGCAGAAGTTAATATGCTATATACAGCAGAGTGAGTGACATGTTACTATCATAAATGCTATATTTAGAACCAGGTCCTGAGGTAAGTCACAACATACAAAGGTGAACAGCCTATACGGTGAGCCTTTTATCTCAGTGATACAATAGTAGCCGTTAGTAATGTGTGCGTAATGGGCTCCTAGGGTCTTTGGCCTTTGGCTGAAGTGCTAACCTTAATATTGTATCCAGCGCAAAAGCTCAGCAATTGATACAAGTACACAGTAATCAGAGATAATAACATGCATGCGTGTGTACACATGCCAGTGTCAGCTATTCAAGCTTGATTGAACAGAAAAGTAGGTAAAATTTCTGTTGTATAATGGATATACATTCTAAAAATTTTACAGTTAATGATGTAGAAATTTCTATAGTTTAGCTGACTTTTTGTGTCATGGGTATTTTGCAGCATTTAATGCCTTAAATGCTTGTTACAATTTTACATTAGAACCCTATTGAGTTTGAGGTCAAAGGTCAAGGTCACAGCACTGCCAATCTCATTTTCACACTGTGTAAACACTGTAATACAGCAATATACCCAGTATAATTACGCTCCTGTGTGAGAGGATGCTTTGCTTTTAGGTGCCCTAGTTCATTCAATGTACCTTGGTGATCAAAACTTGCCAATGGCGAAAATGGTGGTTGTTTTTGAGTGTCTTAATGGAGGTTCCTAAGAAAGGGTTTGTAGGTTTCGGAGAGACGTGGTTGGTCGATGCCCTGGGTGGGTCAGTTTTGACATCGGGTGGATGTTGGTGCTGCTTCCCCTCATATCTTCCAGATCCTCTGTCTGCTCCCTCTTGTCATGTCAGGCTGTGAAATCTGCTCGATGCATTGAGCATGGGTGAATGGCATCATCAAAATTACAATTCCATCTCAATTCCATCTTTCAAATTTCCCCTTAAAACTGGTCTCAGTAAATTATAAAATCACATAACTTTTCGCTATAGGGTTGCCAAATGAGCATCTAGGGCCAGGCCCCAGACTCCTCCAACCAGATTGCTCAGCAGGCCTCTTGTTAATTCTTTTAGCTCAGGTCATCAGAACTCAGGTCAGAATGTCAACGTTCACTTGGCACATTTTATAACTGCTGAAGCTGCATACTTGCATTCTTACATCCAACCTTAGGCATAAGCTACTTCAAGCGTGATTCAGGATTATTTTACAAATAGGTCCATGGCCTGTTGTTGGCATTGATGTAGTGTAAATTACTAAATAGATTCAGGGTGAATCAGTAATCATGTGATAAGAATGATGTGTTATTTATTCAATCACTTTTGACTAGTCACATGATTCTCATGGTTAACCTTGCGTTTGCTTGTATCACAAGTCACACAACAAAGTTAAGGTAGTTACTGCTGCAATGGTCTTATACTGTGAATGCAAGTGATTTATTCTAAAAATTCACAGATATAGTCACAAAGAGCACCTGTTTTCTGTGACTAATCACGGTAGCGAATGATCATAGCTCAGGTGTGACTGGGACTCAGAGAAGCTGTCAGGCATTTGATTATGCATACCAAGCAGTGACAAGCTAATCAGATCAGTAAATTATGTTAATATTATGAAGGATTCGATGAAGGGCTTTGTATTGTCTCGTACAAAATGAACATATATATATATATGACAAAAATAGAAGCATTTCAATTCCTTCTAGCTTCTGACCAAAGTGAAAGTTTAATACTCAACAACCCTTTGAAACATATCAGACATATTCAGACATATTCACTATAGCTCTATGGGAACTAGGGATAAATATTCAGGCCACAAGCTTTATATTTGTAGGTTTCTTTGGCAGGGCAAAGCTTGTAATATATAATACATGAATGCAGTCGTAAGGAGTCTTCCAGACGGTGAATTTATATATGCTGTGAAATGATCAATATGTGATAAAAATACCATGTTTTAGGCATCCTTATATATCCGGGACCACAGTACATTGGGAACGCAAAAAAAGCAGCAGGGGGCCGGGGATGCAGTTACCAGAAAATCTAGATCGGAGCAGAGCTCCTCGGCGTAAAATTATTGATACCTGCCTGTAGCAGGGCACTTGTATGGTTCAGGGTATTTCAGGTCCCACTCTGGTTAATAGGTATTGGGACATGGATCAATATTGGTATCTGGGTGCTATGGTATAATATCCTCAACAAGTGGTGTGTTGTATACACCAAGTTGATCTTAAACAGCCAAGGAGACCAGAATAGCCCGCAAAAACCCGCAGCACTATTGTCATTCTTGTCATCGGAGTCTCGGCCTGGCAGTTACCAAAAAACTAGATACATAAATTAGGTGTATATTTAAATTGTTGCTCTCTGCATGTACTTAATAAATTTTTATGATCTCTGATGTTTATAAATGAAAATATGACAGGTGGATACCTAGAATTGTAATCGTTTGTTTTCATGTCATTATTCCTGACATTATTTTCTACTTGTTGTAGTAATTAATTTCCCCGTGTGGTATTCATAGGTACCCCTCCACATGAAACCTGTGCAAAAATAAAACTTTAATTTCTTTAAATGTTTTTAGATAAGTTTCCATGGTAAAACAGAATTCAGAAAATAAGGGTATATCCATAATTTTAACATCTGATGTATGACATACAGGTGTTAGTCCGTTTCATAACCACCTGTTTTTTTGCTATGAAAATTTTTAGTAGTTACATTTCAAGTCATTTATAATGTAGAGTAGAGGACTAAAGGACCTAAACATGGTAAATAAATACCCACCTTACACCTTATTTAAGAAACAGAATTATTGAAAATATGAGAAATCAGTCTACATTTTACAACTTATGGCGATCAAGGTTATTGGCCACATGCAAAAACAGCCTCAACTGACAGCTGCTGATTGGATGATCTCATGTAAACACTCTAAAAAATATAAATACAAAGATGGCTACTTATGGAGGGACACATCATATCTGCCAGGTCATGGTGAAGAGATTAAAATGTTGTGAAACATAATCGGGAGATTTATTGTAAAATTCTTAATTGCCATATTTTGTTATCTTTTCCATATGTTTTCTTGGAATTTATTGAAAAATATTAACTTTTAAGTAAATCATCTACAAAAAACAGGTGGACAGCAGGTGGTGAAACAGACTATATTGTGTACACAAAATGGCAGCCCCCATGACTGGTTTTGAGATCTGGTAGAAATAAACTTTTCAGGGTTTGTTAGAGAGAGTTCAGTGGCAAGGGGATATGTATAAGTTTTGAGCGGAATAACCCTTTCTTGGACCACACCCAAATCCTCTAAATAACAGTGCAAGGGTGCAATTTATGCAAAACAGCAAAAGAGATGGCTTACATTTTATGGGCCATATAATAACATATAATATTCTCTGTGAACCCTTAGAACAGTTTCAAGATTAATGGGTCATTAGGATGTGATAATTTTATTAGCCGCATGCTGACAGGGTTTTAATCAGACAGGGGATAGGCTTGTTATTTGGTGTAAATAAGCTTGGATACCATATTATATCAGTTCTAGATCACCAACCATGTTATATATTTGCTGGGAATGTCTTTTGGCCAGGGAAAGAGAGGTAATTAAAAATGTATACTAAGTTGTTACAAGCACCCTTCCTTCTGACAGACAGCCTATTACTAACAGTCACCTCGTCTGTGCTGCTCATATTGGAAGTAATAGACCTTTCCTGGCTGGCAATACATATTAAACACCAGCGGTGTCTCTCCCAGTTCCTCTTTTCAAGAACTCATTTCCCATCCTTGGCAGGAACAGGTGGTCCTGACGTCCAGAACAGTCATATATAACAAGGTATATGTCAAAGCACCTGGAATTTCTGTCAGGTAATAAACAATGGCTGCATTGGCTGTGTAGTCAGTCCTGCGCTGCTGGGGTATGGCTGACAAGACACAGGTGACGAACACTTTTGAGTTATGTGTAGACCATTTTAGGTGCAAGAAGCCAGAACTGTGGTCTTTTGAGAATCCAAAAACATCACACATTGTCTGTTGGGAATTATACTGTGAAGTATTTTTCATGGTGTGCATATAGGTAAATCAAGCTATTTTTGAAATGTTGGTGTCGTATGTAGTAGCTTTTCTTATTCTCTTGGTGGTATAATTCAACTGCAGCAGGTGGCAACCTATTTAATATTTGTCCAGGGTCAGAAAAGTCAAGAATGAAAACTTTGATCCACCATGACTCAACATTTTTACAGTGGAATGTGTCTTTTCCTATGGTTTGTGATATTTTAGTATTAAGACTGTCAGACTAAAGGAGACTGATGGAGAAGTCAGGTTCAAATGACATTTTTACATTCTATTTCCTATTTTTCTAATAGGAAAATATTCTGAATAATTTAAATACACATTTTTATTACTTAGATCATGTAGACAAGGATATCTGAAGAGGTCTTCTTAAATAAAATACATAAAATAGATGAATAAAAAGATTAAAAAATTTATAAAATTTTTTATTAAAAAGTTTACATTATTTCTTTTATCCAATATAAATGTACCAGACAGGATAAAATTGAATTCCAAAACATGAGGTGATTAAATATAACTGTACATGTGACTTGAAGGAAAAAATACAGTCTTGTATGACATATTTTTGAAATTTCAAGCACTTGTAACCAGTATAGGACAGGTATGTGTAAATTTTCATTTGATGAGCCGAATGTACTGGTAATAATTTTGCTAAGTTCTGCCCTTTCTAACGCATTTGACTACCCCAGGACTCTGAAATATATATTATATCAGTTTGCTAGGGGTTTTTAGGCACAAGCATCAGGTTCTAGTATATTACTGGTGGTACTTTCATGAGCTTTCTCCACTTAATAGTTTAATTGACCAGATCTGATATGAAAACTAGAGATGGGCAAGTTTAATTTTATTAACATAAATTGAGGAACCAGCAATACAGATTTTGATTATTTACATAGTCTTGTGACAGCTGATACAGCCACGAGTCTTAATATTATTAGTGAAACATATTGACATATTTAATCAGTACTTGTTTGAGTAAAATTTTAAAATTTTGACATATTTTACTTTTTTAAAATTTTAAAATAACTATAAATTAACAAGCTGAAACACTTGGATCGCATGGATCGCAATATGGGCTGGTCAAGTTTAGGATCGCAATCTTGACTGGACAGATCATAGATCTGTCCAGCCCAGATTGCGATCCTGAAGCAAGAAAGACAAGATCGCTATCCTGGCCTGACTAAACTGCAATCGCAATATAGGCTGGACAGATCTAAGATCTGGCCAGCCTGGATTGCGATCGCAGTTTGGGCCGGCCTGAACTGCGATCGCAATTTGGGCTGGACAGATCTAAGATCCGTCCAGATCGCAATCTGGGCCTTGACATATATAATCTTGTAGGTAACACTTTTAGTGATGATCCAGACATTCAGATCGCTCATATCAGATTTCAGAAGATTTTGCATATTTTTATTGCTGTCAGTACTTCAGAGGTCATTGGAAGTTATCATAGGAGGAGGCAGAGGAAAGGATGGATCATGCTACTTAAAAGTGTACATAATTTAATTTTCCAGAGAATATACAAAACACGCAGTCACACATTTAACATTTTGTTCACTTGAGTCAGTTTATAAGTGATCAATGCAGCATATAAATGTATTGATATTAAATTGAATTGATATTATAAGCTTAAAATATGATTAAGATCACATGTTGTAGTAAAGGGCAATCTCTTATAATTTGAACATTTTTAGTATAGAATAGTATTGTTGTTGTTATTATTATAATTATAATTAATATTATAATTATGATAATTATTGTTTTGTCATTATTATTAATAAGATTAATAGAATTAATTGTCACAGCAAGTTGTTATAAATCTTTCATACAGCCTGCACAAACTGTTAATAAATCTATTCAGTGTAAATTTAGTGTTTTACATGACAATGTGAAAGTTTCTATGAGAGTAAACCAGTGTAATATACTGAGACCTCTCTAGAGTAAATTTAATGTTTACATGGCAGGCCAGAAAGTTTGATGCAAGTCCAAATTTTTTTTTAATCATACTCAAAATAGTTCAAATACAAACAGGCCAACATATTGTCTTTGTCTGTGAAGGTTTCAAAATATTTTGGCCCACACACACAATATGTATTGAAACTGTGTATTACCGGTAATTTAAATGCATTTGTCAAAAATGATTTGAAACTAGTTTTTTTGTGTGTGGAAGAGATTTCTTTCTTGAATTTTCTAATCTTAGTGAAAACTTACTACCAGCATGATCATGTGACATACTGCATGATCATGTGACATCCAGCATGATCATGTGACATTCTGATGAAACTCAAGTGCCAGATTAGGAAACATTTCCTGGAACCTTTCAAGTGGGAATAGTACAGCCATTCAAACAGCTTTCTTGTATTTTAGTTGAACCACAGGATTGATGGAGTCAAACCAAAATAAATTCTGACATACTTTTTCAAATCAGGTTTTCAGTTAACTATCATTCTTAAAATTTAAAAGCTATTATGATTGAATGTATTTGTGATGCAAGCCTGCACATTCTGAGATTGCTAAACATTTTTCTAACTGATTATTTTAGCAAGAAGCTGGCTCATTTTATGGAAAATTTCATTTTCTTATAGGGGTGTATTTATATTGATCTGCAATGGCTGTAGTAGACTGCTCAGGTGGGACAGACAGTACAGCATATGACTGACTTGACCTCCCTCTGGAGTTTTGGCCTACCATGCATTAAATAGGTTCAGCCTCTCTGGTTTAGTTCCACTTCCTATTTGGCTGAGCATGGTGGCATAACGATTAGGGTGCTGGACTTGTAACCTTAAGGCTGTGGGTTTGTTTCCCATTCTGCCTTCTGCCCTAAGACTCCTAGACAAAGTCTTTACCACAAGGGTGCGTGCTCTCTTCACCCTGGAGGTAATGGGTACCGGTTATGGGCAGTAGGCAAATGTAAAATGAAGAAACTTCTAGGACCAATTATATATTTGTCACAGGACAAACTCCAATACAGTAGAATCATTGATCCTACTAGGACAAAGTCTGATTGGACTTTCTACTTGGAGAAACTCCTTTCAGACTTTCTGCTAGTAGGATTCCTATTCTACTAGGACAAACTCTAATTGTATGCTCCCAAGGGGCAGAGAAAACTAAAGAATGAAAGATCTGAGAGTCAGATGAGACTGATTTCTTTGGAGACATATTAGAATTTAAACCCCCACCTTTACCTTTATCTAGCTAGTTCCATCATTCCGCCGGAATAGTGTACACTTAAGCAACCCTCATTCTACAGCATTTTTCTCCATTTCTGTTTGGGTATGTTCTGGCTTGCATTATGGAATTGTTTAAAAATGTGTGAACTAATCACATGATAATGCATAAACTCACGCTATATAATATTATAAGGCATGAGAATGCAGACAGTGTGTGATAATATGGACACAGATGCGATGGGTTGAGATATTTTGAAAATTCTCAAATATTTCTTGTAATCACGGGTAAATAGCTGAGAAAACCTGTTAAAATGTACAAAGATGCATTGAAATAAAAGGAAATGCATATGAAAGTGCGAAAGTACAGCAAATTCGGCAAACACAATGTTTAAAGGTTATCACGCAAAATGTGCATGAGATCACATCACAGGCGCTTGAATTGCTATTAGTGTAGATTTTGGTTAAATTTGTAAATTTGCAGAATTGTGTGAAATTATAAATGTGGACACCCCTCAAAACGCATGCTAATCTGTTGTCTTAAAATGTGGCCCCTGTCTTGTCCAATCCCTTGGACTGTGATAAATCATGTTTCACCTTTACCAAAAGCAATTTCAGTGACATGACTGTTGCTGTGTCTAATATGTAAGCCATATCCAGATTTCACATTATACTCATTTGCAGACACTGGATTTTCTGTCATAGACCAAATTTAAATCATTTCAAACATTGCTGTGACAGCAGTGCTGTATGATTACTGATTTAAATAGAGGTATCTCGTGGCCAGTAAAGTGGACTTCAAGTGGATTATTCACAGCAATATAGTCTTCATAGTTGTTATGGGGTGACATAAAAGTGGCCCGAACTGTCTCCCTAGTGAAGCTTGCTTTGCCAGTGAAGCAGTTAGTACCCTGGACTTGTGCGCCACCGTTATGGGTTCGAATCCCGGATCGGCCCAGCATTTTTCCCTGATCAATTTGTCTTCGTAACAAAATGGGGGCTCGTCCAGAATTACGGTAAAACTTTATAGCCCAGGGAATAAGCTCGCCAAAGTGACACTCCTGGGATTATTAGTCTTGTTCTGATAGCAGAACACTCTTAAGAGGGGGTGTGTTACGGGTTGACATAAAAGCGGACCGAACTGTCTCCCTAGTGAAGCTTGCTTTTCTAGCGAAGTGGTTGGAACGCTGGACATGTGCACCACCGACATGGGTTCGACTCCAGGATCGGCCCAGTATTTTCTCCTGAACAATTGGACTTTGTAACAAAATGGGGGCTTGTCCGACATGACGGTAAAACTTTTTGGCCCAGGGAATAAGCTCACCAAAGTGTGACTCCTGGGATAATTAGACTTGTTCTGATAGCAGAACATTCTTAAGAGGGGGTGTGTTACGGGGTGACATAAAAGCGGACAGAACTGTCTCCCAAGTGAAGCTTGCTTTGCTACCAAAGCAGTTGGTACCCCAGACTTGTGCGCCACCGTTATGGGTTTGAATTCCAGATCGGCCCAGTATTTTCCCCTGATCAATTTGTCTTCATAACATAGTATAAATCAAAAGCTTTCAGAAGTGAAGCAGGTTTCATAATTAATTAAAATAGATATTTAAATTACCATGCAGGCATATATACAGATACTCTTTCTGACTAATATTTAATACTTTGGATCATTCCATCAGAGAAATTAAAGGGAGGGATTTGATAAAAAATCTTACATTAGCTTAATTAATCATTCTGGAAATATTTGTCCTTCCACTCATTCCACTAATCATTGTCCTGTCTTTGAAAGGTAAGGCTTATGTAGTTCTTCTCAGGGTAAATACATTTTACTTCTTCTAATTTAGGCATAATTATTATATATTTACCAAATGTAATTTAAATCAGATATTACCACAAGTTTAATATGCTGAGTCATCACTGGGCACAAAAAAGCAAAAGTAAAAAAAAAAAAGAGAAATAACATGAAAAAGCATAACATCTGCTCCAAGTGATATATTGATTTTGTTATCAGTAAACAGATTAAAATTAAATGACAGATTGCTCAAACCTCACTTCACGTCATCTACAGCGTTCTTATAACATTTTTTGCCAGCAAGAAATACTACCTTGTTCATCATATCAAAAGAAATGCTTATATAAGATTTTCTGGTATTTACAAAGAAAATTTTCTTTTGCCTCAGAATCCTTGATAGATTTGAGTTTATGATAAAGAACTATAAGGTCATTGTAAATAGGTCAAGGTCATTGTTAATTTAGAAGTTGAGTGCTGATACTTCTTTATGAAATGCCACATCAGTTTTAAGACAGTTTCTATATTGTTTACTTTAAATTAAAAAAAAAATTTCTCCTTTGTTGCTCTTGTGCACAGAAATTAATCTTAAACATGTCTGCTTATGGAACATAATCCAAAATTTCTTTTCAAGATTGTGCATTGGTCCTGCTCAGCAAACTTTATTACCCAATCTGTTTGGCAATTTTCAAGGAATTCTCTTACTAAGTTAAAACATACAGTAGCTCCTTATCAAAATTTCTGTTTTCCATAAATATTTTATCAAAGATTTCTAAAAAAAAACTAACATCACTCCCTGATTGTGAACTAATCAAGAAGCAGTAATATTTTTGATACACAAAGGGCATAAGCAACAGATAAAGAATTGTAATCTCAATGAAAAATGCTGCCAGGTAAATAAGGATTAGCATAGACCACTGAACTGATGTATGGATTATTCCTACCTTCATCATTAAAACATTAACAGACAGTAATTAAGAAATTCTTCATGCTTTTAGCAACAGTTAGCACATACCTAACTATATTTCAGTATATAGTGGCAGCTACAGGGGATGGTACCATTCACAGGAGTTATACAGTGTAGCCAAGGTTAAGGACTAGAGGATCATGGGAAGACAGGCAAAAAATTGGTGCAGGGTGATGTGCAAAAATATAAACCATCTATGATGGGGTGGGAGTGTTCTTTTCATCTGTGACTGTGCAAGAATATTCTCCTTGCAGAGGAGTCAGGCAGCAGGCCGGCACTCAGAGCAAGGTGGGAATAAAGATTGTGGTAATTGACACACTCAGGCAGCTGTGGGGACGGTCATGTGATTTCCACAGGTTTTCACGGATTCTGCCTGCAGTCAGTCAGGTTCAGTTGAAGGTTGATTGTAACAGCTTATTGGATACCCCATGCAGACAGAAGGCCTGGTCAAACAGCCATGATGTAATGTTTTATTCAGGAAAAAAGGAGCTTGTATTGCATATCTGTATTATTTCAAAACATATACTGCTATTTGTGGCCTCTGTTTTATGACTGTTACCTTGTTTCTATATTCCTGCTGCCAGTATAAACATAGATAGAAAAAGAGATGATAGAAGCTGGAATAAAAAAAAGCAATGTGGCCCCAAACTCTGAATTACTGTAGAGTGGTCTACTGTCAGTAAGTCTGCCATTCAGAATCATCTTATTTTTAATACGCCTGTCATATGACATGAGTATTATGGTATACCCAATGTCCATCCATCTCTCAGTCCTTCCGGCCATTAACTTTTAGTGTCCCCGTGATAACTTATGGGGGCTTTTATGGATTTTCACAAAACTCACCATAACAACTAACCAACAGATTATTTTGCCCAAGTTCGATTATGGGCATCATCAACCCATATTCAATATGGTCACTGGTTACTAGGCTACTTTGTGGTGTCTCCGCAATAACTTACGAAGAATTTGAAGGATTTGGATAAAACTCATCATAAATGTTAATTTATAAAATATCTCGCCTAAGTTTGATTTCAAGCAAAAACCATGCATATTTAATGAGGTCAGAGTTCACCATACTTTGGAGGCACCTTGGTGATTTATAAAAAATCCTATGGATATTCATGAAACTCATTTTTAGCTCAGCTGACTATAAGTCATCTGAGCTATAGTCGTGGTCCATTGTCCGTCGTCCGTCCGTCCGTCCGTCCGTCCGTCCGTCCGTCCGTCCGTCCGTAGATGTGGCACGTTTTGAAACCGTAAGACCTAGGAATCCAAAATTCAGCATAATGTTAGATGTCCCCAAGATCTCCTACCAAGCCGAAAACTGGGTCTTTGCGACTTTGTTCCTTTGAGAAATTAAGGAAAAACCTCAATTTTTTATTAAAATCCTATTTTCACACTTCAGGACTGCCTATTATCAAAACCACTCATCTGATTTTCCTCATATTTACCATAAATATTCCTCTATATAGTTCCTATGTACATGCCAGAAATTAAGTCTGTAAAGTATAAATTCTTTAAGTTATGGGCCCAAACATAATGGACTTTGTAAAAAATCAGGAAAAATAATAACTCACTTAACATGAAAAATATTGAAACTAGAGTCTATTTTCTCAAGTATATAACTATGTTTAATTAAGATTCAATTGTTTACCAAAAATTAGATCTGAATTTTGTAAATTTTTTAAGTTATTAGCATAAAAAAAAAATCAGTACCTTAAATTTTGCCCAACTTTGACCATGGCACGTTTTTTTCCTGTAAGCACCATTGATTTAATTTTCATAGCATGTAAACATAAATATTTAGTTTGTCTAAATCTGAAATTTGAAAATAAAAGCTTGAAAATTAGGCTAGTTATTGATTTTTTTCCTGTAGTCACTATTCAAGGTGTAATCAAGAAGATGCAATGTTGTGTAATGTAGCATTTTTAAAGAAATCAATTTTCTTTTAAATGATTTTAACAAATATAATTGAACCCATCAGTATGCTTATATTATTATTATATATGAAGCACATTATGGATAAATAAAGACACAATTAAAAATTGTGAAATCTAAATCAAGTATTATTTTTAGATATTTATTGTTTTGCAAATTTAAAAAGATATATTTTTGTGGTAAAAAATAAATAAACATTTGTATGCATGATGTGGTGTTATCTGACAAGATTGAGATTTATGATGATGCAATTGAGAATTATGAATTAACTTTTATATTCAGATATATGTTAAATTGGAAATGTATAGAAATATAAACTTAAATTAGAAAATAATTGATGTGATAAAAAAATGAGGATTTAATACAAACATTTGTTCATTATTTTCCTGCCTCAGCAGAATTTGAGATCAGGCTTTGTTTGCCCTGTTTTATGTTGTATATTAGCTCTTTTTCAACTGTATACATTTCATAAAAAAAATTACATATATATTTAATAATATATATTATACAAAAAAATAGATTCAATTGAACAAATGTGTAAACTACTGAAATGTCAACAGTTAATCAAAAAACCAACTAATGATCATGGTAATAGTACAGATCATTTGTTCACAAACTGCTCACATGCTTTAGTTTCAACATTAGGAAACACATGGTCAGGTCACAAAATATTTTTTGCAACAATTTCTTGCTCATCAATACAAACCAATCATATAAACCAACCATGGCCTTTATTACCTCTTCCTCTTACACTTTATCTCCATTTGATATTATTTTAGATTTTTACCTTCAAGGTTAACATCAGCTGAGCACAGTGACCCATAGGTCCCTTGTACATATTTAGCAATATAGTTTCTCACCTGAATTACCATCTCATCAAAATTCAGGTGTTTTTAATGAGGTCAGAGGTCACCAGGTTCACGACAGGTGTATTATATATGTTTGGGGTGCTCTTTGTGTTGTCATAGCAGTTGACAAATCTAACTACTAGTACCTAAATACATAAGGGACCTGAACACATGAATCAGCATAATTTATAGATCAAGAGTGACAGAGTCCATGAAGGATGGCAGAAGTATTAATATATTTTAAAAAGCTGGTAATAAAAACAAAATTTTGAAAAAAATGGGGATCTGGTAAGATTTTAAATTCCAGGTCCTGCCATTTACCAAAAGTTGCACATTTTTGTCTTCTCTCATTTGCTGTATCTTGTTTCCTAAGTGGATGAATTCTTGAAAGTATATTGAAAAAAAATTAGGGTGAACAGTGGTGTCAGAATGGATTATATGAAGTGATGGCAGGGTTGGAGACCTCCATTCTGTGCAGAACAAAGCTTGGTAATTGATTCTGATGGTAGTCTGGGAGCTTGTGCAGTCACGGCATTAAACGTGTTATGTTTCATTGATATTAGATGCTGATTCCTTCGACAACCAAAGCTCATCAGCAAACAGGGGCCAGGTGTGGTCCCTCATAAGTGAGCGATGACTTCATTTCTCACCCAAATGCTTTCTTATTTATTCATACAGATGAAGTCACATAAATGTGCTTTTCATTTCTGATATGAACATGCTGCATGGTGGAGGAAATTGGGAATTTTTTGTTGTATTATACATAAAAACCATTAAGGAAGAACCATTACAGGAAAATTCAGAAAAAATTATATTCATGATTATTTTTAGGAGTATATATTATAATATATATTTATGAAAAACTAGCATTCTTGTTGCAGTTCTGTTGCTGTAGAGATATGTAGCCATGTGGGTAATATACTTGACTACTAAATTAAGAATTATTAATTAAAGTGTAATGTGCATCAATGTTCTCTTTGTCCAGTATGTAAAATTTGCTTAATATTTTCAAAAAGTATTTAATTTATTAAATAAATGTCACATAATGAACCTTCAGTGGACCCCCTAGTAATAAAAAGAACATATTAATATGCATAGAAATAAAATTGTTTTTATGGTTGTCACTGGACGTAATGTTCAGTTGTCTCGTTCATACTGTACAAGTTCACAGACTGGATATGCTACAATGTGTTAGCACAGTTAGTTGATGAATTTTTTATGTCATACATTGGTAACCTTCTGAAAATTTTATGGTATATACTTTACTTTTATTTATCAATCATTATTAAGTCTTCATAAATATACTTTGGTGATTCTCTTAGGGCGTTAATGAAATTTATTCGGGGTGCCACCTGGCGGCAAGTGAACTTATTACAGCTGTGAATATGTAATCTCAGCAGATTTATTTATATATTTCAATAAATTGTTTATTTTACCTGTTTGGTAATTTCAGTGGAAAGAAATAAATGAAAAAAAATATATGTTTATCATATTTTTAAACTGGGACAGGGAGTAACATAAAAGGGGGAAAAAATTGGTAGGTTTGAACCAGGGGCACATAGTTCACACGACAGCTGTTCATGCGCCTTTAACCAAATGGCCACAGTAACCATCGAATTACGCGGAAGTTTTTATTTGGGAGATTCTAATAAGATTTATACAGCGGGGAAAAAAAAATATTTCACGGACATAACTGGGATTTATCAAATTAAAACCCTTGAAGACAGTGATATATCCTTTGTAGCTGCGGTTCAAAGCACTCTGATGATCTCCATTTAACCTTTGATGTCTTGTAGCACCAGGTCATTCCTGTGATCAGCGGTCCGTGCGAGGTTTGTCCCAAGTGGATTACTAGTATATGATCATCAGCTAATGTGATTTTTGTCCCACTTACAAATCTTTCTTATTATTTTATTAAGTAAACAAAATATTATCGATTAAGACACATTTTTTACCTCGAGTTCTATTGTTCAAATCACATTCATGCTGTTACAAATCTGAAGCAAAGATGGCCCATCGGTATCAGTTTAAGCGACAGTTTTTCCTATTTACATACATGAAGTCACAAATCTGATAAAATTGTTCCGATAAATTATCATGTTACTTCCTCGCACTAAGACATAAAGATGTGTTGTTATCAGGTGAACAGCGTAGACATTTGGTTCATCTCCGCATGCAAAGCCGTTTTAATCATAGCTACAATTACTGTTCATACGGACTGCCGGTGGTCACCGGCAATAGCTAATATCCGCACAGTATGTTGGTGTACGAATTCATATATGTAATATAGAAAAATATCATTCAGGAAATTTATAGTGTGCGAACTAATGAAGGATACGAACTGATGTAGACATTACGGTAATTGTACAATTCAGTTTAAATAAATATGTTTGTTTTAATGTATTTTGGACAGTCAACATCTTTAAACATAGGAAGTGGCTATGTTCAGTCCAAACCGAACAAAAATATAAATATTTACATAAGTGTGCATGTTTTCATATTAGAACTACTGGCATAAGCAGAAAGTAGCTAAAAGCAACATATGGTTTGAACAGCAGCATGATCTCTACAAGAGGCCTTAGCTGTCAACACATTGCAGTCGTTAATCAATACTTTGTTTGCTGACAACCTCAACAAGTTACAGGTGTTTTTGATGTATGGGAATTAACAAAAACATAGAAGAGTTACAGTGTGCTGGGTAGGGCACCCAGTTCAAGTAATGAGACTGATGGATGGAACTGTGGTAGTTTGTTGCATATAAATTTACTTGTTGACAGGGAAAGCTCTTTCTACCAATATTGCTCAGTGCACAATTTCCAATATAACATTCAAAATAACTTTTTACAAAGCCCAGTGCAAGGTTTCTTGTTCTTATGTATGAAAAACATTATCAAAGGCACTGTGCAAAAACTGAATGCTTTATTTTAAAATTTGTGCACAAAATGTATGAATATATTTGCTATGTACACATAGGAAAGATTTCAGATATTCTCAACAATTCAGATTAGATAATATTATTAAGTCTCACATATGTTCAAATAGGTTGTCACCTGCCTTGCCTGCTGTCAGATTTAACGAAAATGTAAGTTTCTGAGAAAATCATCCTGTATAAATAGACACACAGACGCAGCACAATACTGTAAATGAGGGTTAAATTTAAGCAGTGGACAGTCACAGATGTCAACATAAACACAGTGCTTGCATCACCTGGGCCACAACACTTGCCAATCAGGAGATGCCCAAACTGACTTGGCCCGAAAAATGTATTACATGTTCCTGCAAACTGAAACATTGCATATTGTGTCTCACAATTGGACCTCCAGTCATGCAAACTTGTTATGGTAAACAGACACACATGGACTGTGTTTACCAACACGCAGAGCCATAACAAGTTGTTAAACAGCCATATGCGTGGTACTTAGACTGTGTGATGGGATGGCTTTGCTGGGAAACTAGTATAAAGCTAAACTAAACTGATATTGTGAAACAAAAGGCATAAAAGTGCTCCTGATTATGTCCCTTTTAGGAAGATACTACAATAGTAGCAACAACAGGTCTTGTATCGTTAATTAGGAATTAAGACTACTGTACTGATCTTCATTTATTTAGATCAGACAAGGTTTAGAATAGTGATGGGGTGATCCCCAAGTTATGTTGAAAGTCATTCATTCTTATTTCACTTTCAAGCACACGATTACAAACGACAACTATAGATTTCATCACATGTAGGCTTGCCAAACAAGAGGTCTATGGTGACCTGACCCACTGTAAAAATCACATGGAACCAAGTATTTGATATTCTCCTTTAAACAGTGAGCATTTAATTTAAGCAGAAGCTAAAACATTAATAAGGTTTTTGGTAAGACTTAGATGGCAGAAAAGGACAGTAAAATTCTAAATCGATAATAACAATCCAATTTCATAGATAATGGAAAATTTAGCAGAAACGATTATTTATCAATCATTGGTCATTTTGCTCAAATTGATGATAGATTATGAAATAGGACCGACTCCCACTACCAGTTCTGAGTGTAAAATACAGAGTTTGCAGAGTAAAATACAGAAAAATTATAACTTATAAACACTGCTGTCTTCCAAATAGGAGTAGATTTTTTGCAGGGGCACATGATAAAATGTATCCCAGGGACATGCATTAATTAAGCAGGGTCCACACAATGTCAGTTGGCATGTCCTTATTTTTATTGGGAAATTGTAACCCAAGCAGGCATGAAAAGCCAATTCTAGATACTCGTGGAATAATTGAACAAGCTTCAGGTCGTGATTGAATGGAAATGACATTCATGCACAGAATGATCCATTAGAACCTGACTTTTGATGAGACAATAGTCTTCTTGAGGCTGGAGACACTGTGTGTCTATTTGCAGGTGCTGCACCAGGACACGTCACACCTAACATGCAGCGTTCAAGATGTCCCCTCCCTCCCCATGAGCTGTCTGAGCAATAAATATTTCATATTAAAATCACGAGACACGTCTCCATCCATTAGTGCTCATCACCAGAAATAAATGAGTACATCTCCTGTATAGCTTCCAGCCATGTCTCAGCATCCTTAAAGAATAATGTCCAGGAAGGGTGACAAACTAAATATCTTTTAAGGATAGGTCCTTGCTCTGTTGGCGGCACTGCATGTCTATTGATCAAATAAGGATGAAGGGATCCATATGATAAGAATAATGTTAGCATTAAGACGTCTGGATTTTTAGTTTTTTATGCATGGGGCACGGAATAATCTAGAAGTCACAATCTGTCATTAAGACATAAGAGTGAATATCTAAGGTTCTATCGACATTCACCATTATGCCATTCAGGCATGTGCAGGGTTCATTTTGTTTCCTTTGTTAATTTCGCTCTTCCTCGGTTGCCTGATTAAGGTGAGCAGAAGACATCACAGACCCATGGGAAAATGATTAATATTACATTCACACTCACTACCTGTGGTACATTTGGAATAATGAAAAATGATCTTTCATACCAACTTTTCAGATATTGTTCATTGTTCAGATTTAAGTTATAAATGATTGAAATTTCAGTTTTCATGCAGTTTCCGTTTTCAAGATGATTTTTTGGGATATAATGTTCAAATAAATAACATGCAACTGTGCTGGTCTTATGTTAGTGATACTCGATCTGTCTGAGGGTTAACAGCTTATCTTGAGTATAAATTTGACACACATCTGTGGTGACAGAGAGATTTATCAGATTTATATACACAATACAGTAAATTATATTTTGATTTATTGTGGTTTGGAACATATTCTTTGAATTAATTGTTTTGGCTGGTTACTCAAAAAGCAACAGATTTTTTTTTTTATCTTATATATGGAATGGTAAGGCAGGGGCCTTGAATCTGTACAACCGTGTGCTGTTCTGTGACATAAATCAAGTGTGTAAATGAAGGGAGTCAATATTGTATGAGACACCTGTTAAACCTAGGGCTTTGTTTGACATTCAGGTTACAGTGTGGAGTGATTGATTGATATGGCTGCATGGCCATAAGGTTAATAGATTCATGTTAGGCTGGTTAGGCCAGGAAATCTTGCTGCATGCACCAGAATCAGTAAGAGTGAATTTTTTATGTAAGATTTCAGAGTTTTGGTGATAGGGAAAATAGCCTTATTCCTCCATTCGCAGTTACATCCAGTGTTTCGGGAGAGAATGGGCCATCTTGAAAACAATACTTAGACTGGTTCTCAGCTCATATTTGCAACTGTGGAAAGGGAGATGGCTTGTAACAGCAGTTGGATTTACCTTGCTCTAGACTGGTTCCTTCTCATACTTTTTCCCTGTAGGCCAGTGTACATGTGACAGCTGGTAGTTACTTTCTAAATGTTCATGCATAGACAAGTTCTCTATAGGAGAAAAGTTGGTTTGTCTTTTTGATACTGGTGCAATTGACTGTTTTCTTCTACAGCAGTGATTCAGCCAAGTCATCAGAAACACCAATCCTTGTTAGTCTAATAACACCCTTTTTCTGGCACAGGGCCAAGAATCAGACCCACAAGACTTCACATGTTTAAAATTTGGAGCTGGATGCACAATACCATCCTCTCATTGGTTGGCTTACTGGGAAGACTGCAGTGTATATTCACTGCATGTGAAGCATAACAGCTTTTTAAATAAGAATTATCAAGTCTGAAGTGGATGGTTTGGTGTAAACTGAAAAAAATTCCACTTTCAATAATGGTCTTTAAGTTAATCAGTTTAAATAGGTCTGCATTTTAAGTGAAAAATGAATCTGGGAACCAAATTTAATTGCAGTGGTTAACTTGGTAACTGAAATACTGGTAATCTTTACTGATGGCCATATTATGATTATTTCCGCAGTCAGTCATAAATGGCATGCAGTATAATGGCTCAATCATCTCCAGTAAGAATATTGTCTCTTGAACGAAGTTACCCTTTAATTAATGATCAATGAATCTAAATTATGAGCATTCAGATATATTTAATTTTTATTTCTTTATAACTACAGAAATCATAATTAACCTTAATTGACCAGTAAATAATTGAAATCCATTGAAATTACAAAATTTAGGGATCATCAATTTAACTGAATATAAATTATCTATAAATAAATGTTAAATTGATTATTTTCATTTATCACTAATTATTTTAAAATATAGTGAAAGTGTGTATGTGTATACCTAAATTTTGGCATGTATGTGTGTTTTTGTAAATACTTGTAAAAATAATGTCAATATTAAATATTTTAATTTTTGGAGTATATAAACATGCAAAAAAAATCTTTTCTATGTAAAGTGTACCTTGCATGTCACAGTGTAAAGAGGGGTAAGATAGAATACCTAGAAAGCTAGGGAAGACGCACTGTTTTATTAAGTGTTACTCTAAATACCTCTGTTGTATCAGTATTTTATTTCAATTTAATGGTGTGCTGCACGTGGTCGGTGTACCATGATAAATATTTAATGAGTTTTCACCCTGGATTTCTCAATCTGGAGGGCCTTTTTTTTCTTGGTATTTACAGCATACATCTGTGACCTACTCCTTGTATTATTGACTGTAGCTATAAAGATTACTGATGCACAGATACATCATCATACAAAGTTAAATATTATAACGGCTTCTGTGGCTCATAGGGTACAGCACCGGACAGGTTGTTCGTTCAGATCTCAGCCAAGGTGGAAAGATTTTCCTTGTCGGCCCCCACCCAGGGTGAGTGCTCTGCAGGCTAAGCGGAAAGGCTGTGTCCCACAGCTGTGTATCTCGCATAAACAAGTGCATTTTTAAAGGGTTACTAGGTGTTATGACCCAGCAGTGGGGCTTATTACACATCCAGGACCCGCAGGTGCAGTAGACACTAGGCCTGGGTAACACCAGGATACCAAAATAATATGATAGGTAGCAAGTGCTACCACCCTGTCACATAGTCCCAAACAGATATTGAACTCTGCAGATGTACATAATAATTAGATAAGATTTGAAAAAATCGGCTCTTAAGAACTAAAACACCTACGTACTACAACTCAGGAACCAGAAAATCACAAATAATCCATGCATGCATGAGAATGAAATGTAGTGATCTAAATTATCATATGTACACAAGACATATTAGCGACACCAAAAAATGTCAATGTGGCCACCCATCAGAAGATCCCAACCACTACCTACTGCAATGCCACCTCTATAACTCCACTAGGAAAACATACCTACCTAGGGATACCCCATTAAAAGTTCTACTTTTTGGTGACCCAAAAATAGATGACAAATCAAACAAGGAAATATTCGAATCAGTAGCAAACTTTATTGAAAACTCAAACAGATTCTAACATAAAATAATTTTACGATTTTGACAAACTCATCCCACACCCACCAAAACTCTCTCTCTACTCCCAACTGGCACCTTACACTTTCCAAATCACAACTAAAAACATAGTCATTATGCTATCCACATCTTCCATGATACTTCAGTCATCAATATGTTAACATCACACCCCCCCCCCCCCCCCCCCCCCGGCCATGCATAAGAAAATTACCACTTTAGAATTCAGGAGCGAGCTTCATAAGCTTTAAGTAGCTTGCGCTCAATCTATTGATACATGTTTATATTTATATATGTGCTTAGGTAGAATACCACATGAATGTACTTACTATGTATTGTGTCAATAAATCATTAAAAAAAAAAAATTAGATAAGAGAGCATAAATAAAGGAGGGGGTTACCTCCAAAAAAATAAAATCTGATCTAAAAACAAAAAGTGAAATGTTGTGTATTGGTTTTGTCAAATGTTCCTGTAACGATACATTGACAAAATAAATGACTTTGCAACATTCTGGCATTTTACTTGTAATTTACTGCATTTCATAGTCAGCAACACAGAGTATGTGAAGATTGGCCATAAATTAGCTAAACAGCATCTGATTGGCTAATGGTCACATGATCAAACCAGTTAAAAGATGTGGGTATAATGGTGTGGTGAACTTTAACAAAGATGAAAAATTACTTGAAATATGAAATCTAATATCATTATTATGTATTGTATTATATCTAAAGTGAAGTATGGTAATAATATTATATCATGAGATAACATAATGTTACAACCTTTCTGTTGACACATTAAGTGATTATATTGACCCACACAGCTGTTGAGAATTGTCTGAATATGTAGCCCAGGACATTGATATGCATGTAATAATGATATTTGCCAAACTCTGTCATGGTTAGTCAACAGAATATAGGGGATGAAAAACCATGACGGTGCCCTGTCCAGTTACAACTCTGTATTCAATATACTAGCTCCTGTTAGAGTTCTTAACAAAGCTACATACTTCCTGTATGTTTCCTATACCTGCTGTGAATTAACTGAATGTGTTAGGTTGTTACCTGCCGGAGACGTGGGTATGAAAATACACACTGTTGAACTTGAACTGTGTGGTAATATGTATGATATTCATGCTTGTCTTTTACATATTACCGGTATGTATGAAACATAATTAGATACAGATATTTCTCTATTGATTGTATGAGTTCATTATAGAAAGGATCTGAAAAAAATCATTATTTTGAATATGTTTTCTTGCACTTTAAATTCAACATTTACAAAAAAAAAAAAAAACGGTTACACCAAAGCAAATCCAGTGAAAATAATTTAAACCTTCATCTTTGTCTGTCTTAACTGAGATTTATAACCCGACGAGTATGCGAATCATCCTTGCCATTCACTCCTTAACTTTGGATGTTGTTTTTTATTAATATTTATTTATTTATTTTTACAGAAATCAGCAAGATGGCTGCCAACGACACAACTGTGAAGTACGAGCCGGGAAAGGATGAGGAGCAGGGAACGGTTGAAGTGAATTCACCTGTGAAAAACAGAGCCACAGTATCTGCTGTTGCCCCGGTAACTGCCAAAAAGACACCAAAGAGAATACCTGTGCTCTTTGACCGAGCATCCAAAACATGGTGGAACCCACGTTTCGATTCAGAAATCTTGGAAGTGCAGCATCAAGACAGTTCTTTCCCGCTCACCAGGAGACGTTTCCAGGTGGCGCTTTTTTACATTATGACCGTCTGCGTGGCATGGTGTATTTTCCTAGTAACATCCCGAGAAGGCAGTTGGATTGAGTATATGTTGGGAACGATCGCTTTATTGGCTGTTGCGACTGGCGTTCTGATTTTCTCCTATACAAAGTTCTATAAGAATGTTCCTCTCCTGACATCATTGTTGACATCGTTAGTTGTGTGTGCCTTTAACCTTCTTACATTTGCGGCCACAGATCAACGTTTTGCTATATCTGGGGTGGGTGTGTTTTGCTCGTTAGTTGAGACTATACTTCTTATGTACACAGTCATACCGATGCCGTTGTATTTATGCTTTATTATCAGTGTCGTCTATTCGGTAATCTACGAGGTGCTCTGTGCAGTCATTCTTTTGCAGAACAATCCTCAAGTTATCGTCGGAAAAGTGTTCATGCATGTCTGCATCCACGTGGTAGGCATCCATATTTTCATCATGTCACAAGTGCGGAAACGTGGCACTTTTCTGAAGGTCGGTCAATCCATGATGTCTAAACGGGAACTCCAGCTTGAAAAACAATTGACCCAGAAGATGATCTTTTCCCTTATGCCTGGTCCTGTAGCTCTAGAAGTGATGGAGTCCAAGGATAAAGCGGAACGAGACAGCGATGAAATGGAAGGAGGAAACGGAAAGAACCTGAAGAGTGTGAAGCAGAAAGGCGCCATTGTGTTCAGGTCTTTCCACATGTCACAAATGTCAAATGTAAGTATCCTTTTTGCTGATATTGCTGGTTTTACCAAAATGAGCTCCAACAAGACTGCCGAGCACCTGGTGAGCTTGCTGAATGACCTCTTCGGAAGATTTGATGAACTCTGCAACAATACTGGATGCGAGAAGATCTCTACCTTGGGAGATTGTTATTACTGTGTGTCCGGTTGCCCAGAGCCAAAAGATGACCATGCCAAATGCTGCGTAGAAATGGGGCTTGGAATGATTACGGCAATTAAAGAGTTTGACGAAGATAATAATGAATCCGTTAACATGAGAGTTGGCATTCACACCGGCACTGTGCTCTGTGGTATTGTGGGTACCAAACGGTTCAAGTTTGACGTGTGGTCTAATGATGTTACCTTGGCGAATACCATGGAG
Source organism: Sipunculus nudus (assembly GCA_026874595.1). NCBI lineage: Eukaryota > Metazoa > Annelida > Sipuncula > Golfingiida > Sipunculidae > Sipunculus > Sipunculus nudus. Next base: position 48,703,911 of record CM049315.1, read on the forward strand.
TCTGAAGGTGAGCCAGGTGAAGTCCACATCTCAGAGGAGACCTACGAGTTCCTGAAAGATGAATATGAGGTCAGGGATGGCAAGGAGGTCAAAGGTCAGTTGTTAAATATTTTCATGCATTTAAAACAGAGGAAATACAAGTAAATACGCACACATTCTCATCAAATTGACCTAATTTAATTCAGTGAAATGATGTATAGGTTTAAACAAATGTTTAAGTTAATTTATGTTTCTGCACAGTAAGTTAAGTCTGTAGCTAGAAATATCAAAGTTTGATCTTAAGCTATCAGGTTTATATTTTGAAAATTGATGCTGATATGATAATATGATTAAGAGTGTATGAAATGAGACAGGGTCAAGGAACATTTATTTTGCTCCCTAACAGCACAAAAATGCATGAAATGGATGTTAGCACAGTTGAAATATGTATGTCTGAGTGTGTTTGCAGATGTTGTATATGTCATATCATGGAAGCTATGGAAGATATAGAGAAATTAGAAATATAAAAATAGATGAAATAATCCTGGGCCATTACATATTTACTAAATGAAGTATTTACTCAGTAAAGTAGGAAATATTCTGAATTATTCTTTAAAGAAAAACATTACTAACAGTAACTAGTTATAAGTTCCATAATGTGGGCATATTTAATCTGTAAGTATCCTGGGTCAACTATGGAAACTGGGGTGTTAAAAAATAAGAAAATTTATCCCACAAGATTTCAGGGGCATCTGCTTGAATACTTATGAATGCAAAGTTCATGTGGTGGTAAATTTATAATGGTGGGGTTTTGAATTTGCTTTTCACTTCAACTCATAGAACATAACTTCAAAGGGAAGTTCTATTCTATTCACCAATCCTTTATGTATGATTACTCAGTGATCCTTATAAACCATGTATTACATGTAATAGATGATCTAATACAAATCAACAGGTTTTGGATGCAAAGGGATTTTTCATATTTTTGGGATGATTTGGACTTGTTAATTTTGATGGAGACAGAGTGGCCTTTAAAAATGTCCTTATAAAAAATGGAGGAATTATAGTTTCTAAGAAATTGACTACCAACAAATTCCTCAAATCTCCTTGCTGATTTGGAATCCATGGTATTTCTTTAGGTAGATAAGCATTCTATAAACATTGATCAAACCAGGAAGCTCCTGGTGGAATTTAGGAAAAAAATAATTCAGGACATCTCTGGAATGACAAACTTTATGCTTACTTAAGTCTGTTTAATATTATCAGCATTGATGCATCTATTCAACCACTTATTTTGCCTATATCACTGGTAATATACAGCATATTGTTGAGATTTTAGTAGAGCGAAGCCTCGTAAATGCGGAAGTAGGTTCACTGAGAAAAAAGTGTTGAGCCATTAGTGGTACTTTGTTGCTTCCCACGTTTGTAAATAATTGAGGTCTACTCCAGGAATCTCGTCTTTTTCATCATGTATGTGTATATTTCATCACTGTGGCTGCCGTTTTTCGACTAGGAAATTGGCTGTTTTTCAGCCTGTTTACACAGTTGGCTGCCATACCTGTCTGATAATTAATTAATTAGATTGTGGTAATAGATTTTACCTGTTATCTTTAAATGCAGCTGCAGCATGACAAAAAGAAGAACAATAAAATTTCTTTGTGGAGTAAACTTGTTGAAGTCATAGTTCACTTGTTAAAGGGCTTTGGGCTAACAGAGTCATAGTTCACTTGTTGAAGAACTTGGGCTAACAGGGTCTTAGTTCACTTGTTAAAGAACTTTGGGCTAACAGAGTCATAGTTCACTTGTTGAAGAACTTGGGGCTAACAGGGTCATAGTTCACCTTTTAAAGGACTTTAGGTTTACAGAGTCATAGTTCACTTGTTGAAGAACTTTGGGCTTACAGGGTCATAGTTCACTTGTTCAAGAACTTTGGGCTAACAGAGTCATAGTTCACTTGTTAAAGGACTTTGGGCTGACAGGGTCATAGTTCACTTGTTAAAGGACTTTGGGCTAATAGGGTCACAGTTCACTTGTTGAAGGACTTGGGGCTAACAGAGTTCATTATACTAAGAGTTTAGTGATATTTTGTAAGCCAGAATTAAAGTGTAAATCCATTATCTTCTTTGAAAAGTACTAGGATGTTGGTGTTTTTACACAAGTATGCATGGTAAAATGTGAAGCAGCACTCTTTCCGAGGCAATTAGGAGCTTGTGTTATTAGTATGTTTAGCTAGTGCTCTTTCTCACAGTCTCATTACAATGACAAGTGCTTGTGTACTTGTACTCCCATTGGTAGAATGACAAAAGTGGCACAGACCACAATAACACAGAAAAAATGCCATAGACGAAAATGACACAAACGAGGAAATGACAAAAACTTGGCACATTTAAATATGAAGACCACAGATATATTAACTTTGTAAGATATATAAATGATAAATTTTGTGCCTGTGCCAGTTTTACGTGTACCATAGCCCTCCTATGAAGTGGACTGTTTCTGTTATTACAGTTAAGACTCCCTCTTCCTCTACTTCAGGACAGTGTTACAGTCGTGGTACAAGGTTGCTTTATGCTGCGGGTCATACTCATGGTCCTGTCCATAGAAAATGAGTGCTTATTGATAATTAAATATTTCCCAAACCCTGGGAACAAGTCTACATTCATTAAATCATATTGGTCTTGCCCATCCATACACATTTAAAGATGACCTTCACCCATATCTGGTGTAATTGGGTTTGGAGAATCCTTTCAGACAGGGTTGTACCTAGGCATATTGAGAGAGCTTTAATCAAGTTGTTAAGCTGTGTAATCAAGAATGGAGGCACAACTAATGTGTATTACCTCTCCAGGTCAACTGTATGCTTGGTGTCTGTACCTAAGTACTTACACAATACTTGAATGGTATGTTATATGAAGCACAGAGATCAAATCAGCTGCATTTCTGCAGGTTTCTTATGAGCTTTAGTTACATTAAACATGTCAAACCAACACCTGAACTGGAAGACTTGTCCAGGGCTAGACATAACCTTTTGACAGTATTTGCCCAATCCGGCAAGTCACATCTAGATTTTTTTTTTGCCCTACAGAATTTTCACATGCCAAGCAAAATACAGTGATTGCAGGAAGATACACAAATTGTTTTCTGCATGATTGTGTTTCTTCTAGTGTAGCATGTTTGATTGTATGCTACAATAAACCTGTTCAAATACTAATTTGTTAATAATATTTCATTCTATTAAGTGTACAGATAAACATGCATTTAATTGAAGATAAAGAGGTATATGATATCAGTTCTCCAAGAAAGAAAATGGATAACCGAGATTAGTTCAGTCTCAGGCCTTTAAGTAAAGGTTATGTTGGAACCACTTGCTCAGTCAGGCAGTTTGGAGGCAACTTTTGGTTGCTCTACCACCATTTTCTGGGACTTCTACTTTTCCCGGGCAAGTGGTTAACCATAAATGGCGAGCCCTGGTGCTGTACAAGATTTGCTTTTGACAGCGCAGTTTGAAAATATTTGATAAAAGTCTATTACAAAAGAGCCCAGAATTTTGTTCTTGACAAGGTAAAATCATGCACAATTACTATCTCATCTAAGAAAATTAAAATTCTTCCTAGAGTTTAGTCTTGACTGTGATATATCACTTATACTGTAGAATTCATTTGATGACTGTTCAATACACAGTTTGGCCATCCTGGTACACAACATTCGCATAATGTTTGCTTGCTTTCATATTAAGCATTTCAGAGCATCTAATTCTACTTGAGATATGATGCACACACAAAATTTTATTCAATGTGAAAACCACAAAATTAGCTAAAACAACACTCAGTAATGCCCATACTTCTGCATAGGAAAAATAATCCTTATTTATCTGATTTAATCTTCCCTGACTCATATCCTACTTCAACAAAATACCTTGAAATTGATACACTAGTTTTACATAATCCTGCTTACAGACAAACCAACCAACAACACAAGTGAAAGCGTAAGTTCCTTGGCCTGGGTATATTTTATGCATTGATTGAAGTACCCAATAAAAATTAAACCTCTGTCCTTTTACTTGTTTGGCAAATCCCAAAGAGAAATATTTCAAAAACAAATTCAGATATGTAGCTGATTTATCACAGTGCCTGAATGAATAACTTTACCTGACCCATAGGATCACATTCACAAGAAGCAAGTCCACATGGTTTCTGATCATGTGATCCTAGCACATGATCATGTGACTCCTCATATGGGATCACATGACCAATATATTTTCTGTCAATGACCAAATAGGGAATGGGCACAACATAGGGTCAGGTTAATTCAAGTCTACAACTCTCACTGACTGAAGGTTGACAGTAAATAAATTATCCACCAATGGATAATTATGGGACATGGAATTTCAGGGAAAATATTTTTTGTACTCAAGTGACTGTGTTCTTTTTATATGTAGAAATATTAAAAAGTGAATTCTTGCAGACTGCAACAATACAGATGTGAAAAACTTAAATCAAGCTGCTTTAATGTGTAGGATTTAAATTTCAATTCTGTTTTTTGTTTAACTTGTTCATGAAAAATACAAAATTTTAAGTACTTCTTTATTAATTTACACTTTGTGTAGAGTGAAAGCTGTGAATCTAAAAATATAATCATAATGTATAGTCATAATGTCATCATGTCATTTGCACTCATAATGGTAAAGATAGTGGAAGAATGAAATTTGACTCAGAAACATTCAGCTTATGCATAAATATTACGCACTTGATGAACATAAGTCAATACCACCAGCAGAAATAAATTTCTTATAGGTTTATTGATTGTTAAGCTATTATCCTAGTGATAGTTAATTGCTTAATTTTTGGCCTGAAAGGTAAACCATATGGCTATGATTTACCTCCAGCAACGTGGAAAGGACTCAGATGAACAAATATTTGAACAACATGTCTCTTGTTGCTTTATTATCACAGTTCATTTATTTCCAGGACACAGGTTATGTACATGAATAAATACCTGTCAGAAAATTGATTGGATTCTGATTACCTGTTAGTTCCATATTAATTTGGCTCAAGAGAGGCTAGGCTAATAGTAAAACCTATGTAGGCTACAATGTTTAAAACTGTAGGTTTAATTGACAGGTGTCATGAGTCATGATTTATTATACTTTAGAAAATATTCCTTGAAATATTCAAGAAATAATACATCACAAAACAGGCATTTAATTTGATCATATTGTACTTAACTAATTGGCCATTTGTGGAAGAGGGGACTTCTTACATACAAGTGTATATTGTACTGAAAATAAAAAAAAGGCAACATTGAAAAAGATCTGTTTTCGAAGGATTTATTTCATTTATATTCATTGTCATGTGTTGGTCATAGCTGTTGTCAAATAAGCACATGTATGTTGAGCTTAACTCAGTTTTGCTGTTTGCTCATCTGGTGGTATTTCTAAATTATCCCCAGCTCTGATATTGAAGGGGAAAAAAAGACTCTGAAAAATCTAAATTAGAAAAAGAACAGTAAAAAAGAATATATAAATATCAGGATGGCCATTGAGAATAGTGTGTATTGGAAGTTTTGAGGCAAATGGAATCAAAACACAAAAATATTAGAGAAAGACTACAAGGCACGTGTTCTCTTGAGACACCAAGACTCTGACGTGCGATACAGCGTAAAAAATAAATCATAAGCTTAATTCAAGGTGATTGCAGGGCTGCTGGCTGAGGCACTCCAAGCAGCAAGAATTTCCCAGAGCTATGCCTGTCCTTCACAAGAGTCTGCCGGGAACTAAAGAAAGCATATTCATTTGCATATATGAATAGTCATGACTATGCAGGCTATGATACAAACTCCATGAAAATGTCATATCACAGGATTTCCGACAGGTATGATCCGACATACCTTTCTACTCATGCAGGGATGTGTTTTCTTTGGCCTGTTTTCACTATCTAACCAATATGAATTTTCAGGTTAAGTATCTGACCAATATGAATTTTCAGGTTACATGTCTAACTGATACAAAATTTCAGGCAACTAAACAATTGACTTCTTTTACGTTATTTTCAGGCTGTATATGATTTCTTCTTAGAATTTATTTCCATGCTTATTTCCTTGTTCACAAACTGGAATCACAAAGAATTTAAAAAGTTTCCATATACCTTAAGTAATATGCTAGCCATAAATCTGTTATGATTTTGTCTGATGTAGAGTTAATAGACTAGATTTGATTGGTAATTGGTTATCCACTTTATCAAGGCATATAAAATATCAAGGTGTCTTGTCTTAAGAAGTGTGAAACTAGACGATGCAGTCCAGACAACAAATAATTTGTGTACCTTTGATGAAATATGCATTGTGTTTTTGAACACATGCAATGCTTGTCTGTTGCATAACATGCATGTACGTCGTCTCAACAGCTGTTCATGTTACATTTCATCCAGTGTTATGTTTTAGTCAGATATTCAGCTGTTATCTTTAGACCAGGTCATAAATATTTCTGTATGCAAACCCTAAAGCAGGAAAGAAAAACAGTTGAAATGCCTACATACTATTGGCACAGGAGTGCTTTATGTTTTTTTTCAAAAGCATTTTAAAACGTTACTGTTTTAAACATTTTGTGTTGTTGCAGTTTATCATATATTCCCTGGCAGTATAAGCAATTCTTATTGATGATTATCAATGGTCCTCCTTTTGGGGTGGTAATGAAATTTAGTAAGCATTCTTTCTTAATGAAATGAGTTGCATTGTTATGTTGCAGTGAAATTGTTATTTCGAGCTGGCTGAACAACAGAATATGTAATTGAAAGGTGGAGCTTGCTGGAAATATGCTGTTGTCTGATCAAGTGAACCCAGGGTGTATTTCTGTATTTTTATTAGCACTCTCATTTTGTATTCTGATTGGTCATATCTCATTCTATTATGAAACCAATTATCAGCATAACTTAAAGGAGAAAATTGGTTTAAATTGGATCTGTATCCTCTAAAGTCTGTCCATAATGTTTATTGTTTTACTGGTCGTGTTTCAACTCCTACTAATAAGGCTAGTACAGAGCTTTCTTATATTAAAAATTGTAGTAGTTTTGACATTAGCAAATGAACTAATTTCAGACCTGGCTAAAATTTTTTTTTAATGAACTATTGCATAGAGGACTTTAATACAGTGCCTTTATTCTCTGAATATTATGGGAAATTATATTTTCCAGGCCCAGGAAAACCTTGAAAAAAATTAATAACTTTCTATTAAGAGAATTGAAAATGGCTAAAAAGGGAAATGCTTGCATAGTGTATGTAAAGCTATGTGGGTCTTGTGAGGAAAAGGGTCTAGTTAAAGTATTAATTTTTTAAAGTTAAGTGATGTAGCAAAGTATGATAAATACTTTCTCTTAGTAAAAAAGATTACCAGCAGATATATTTATTTCTTAGTAACCTTAATGGCCAAATTGTGACCGTATACACCTGAACATTGCCCATATACTATTATAACTTATATACAGGCGGACATTACGGCTGATTCATGTAATAATCTTAAAGCCTACATGTTATATATGGTAAACCTAGGTATGAAGTTATTAAGAAAACGCAGGCTTTTCTGAAGTTTGCTCATGTAAATTACATGAAAGCACACATTTCCTCATCACAAAGCCTAACTTATGTGCAAAACTTGATTATGAAATTGATTATATCTCAGCAAGATGGATAAAATGATTCTTTGCACCAATGGACCTGTCATCAGTTATTTAATATTATTGATCATTAGCCCATTACTCATCTCCAGCATTTCATGCAAAGTATATAAATGACTGGTTTCACCTTTAATAGTCAAGGTGAACCCCATCCAGGTAGATCACGTCTAGAAGTAGCTGCCACAAGACAGGTAGCCATATTTCCACAGCTAATATGTAAGACCATATTCATGTCGAAACAGGCCATTTATATTCAAGGCATCAAAGGACTGGACATAACAAGCCAATCAGGGGGGCTTTTCATGGGTGTAAACACTCTGGCGTTGACATTAAAACAGACATTGAATACCTTGCATTAGCACACCTAAGGTATTTTATTACCTGTGTGTCTAAAATATGGGGAAACGTCTGAAAGCAAACTTAGATTAAGCCACCATGCTTGTGATTTAGATGGAGGCCATGGTTTTCAGGAGGGATTCCATTAAAAGTCTGTAGTTCGCCCTGTGTGAGGTCCCATGGAAACATGGCTTTGACAGTCCCTGGGGAAAACAGTACTTCCTTTCTGTTAGCTATTTGGCTTCCATTCCATAGCCTGACCTGACAGGGTTTCCAACACAGTGACCTAAGCTGCAAGAAATGTACACCTGGACGATAGCTGGATATTGATTATACATTGGTAGCCATGAATTGTGTTTGACACAGGACTTGAGCACAAAGTTGAAGCAGGCACAAGCAGCTATGATGTGCTATTCACAGTGGCTGCCCCTGGATCAATATGTTGATCACACTGACCCTGAAATCAACATGATCTTTCACATGCCAGTAGTGCTTTGCAAGCCATGTACATTTCATCTGAAATTGTTGATTTCATTGCCCCTTGGCCTATTCATTTCTATCCACCTTGCTCATTTCAGGCCTATAGAACGGGGATATTTTGCGTCATTCAAACACAGTTCCTTGCCCATATCCACTCAAAGGGGCTCCAATCCTGACATTACCTTACATATGAATCCATAAAATAACTCTGAGTTCAGGCAGCTTGCTCGCATCATGAATTCTAATTATCTGCAGAGAGTTTTGCTGGCTGATATACAGCCATCTAATACACCAGAAATTAAAATTACTAGTAAATTTAATCAAGGATGATTTTACCCTTTAGGGCATAAATTATGATAAAGCATTTTTGGTTTCATAATCACCCACATCTATGCAGTTTTGAGTTTTGGTGGAAATGAGTTTTCTCTTTATATTCTCCATAATCCAGTAATTCACAATAATCACAAATTACTACTGCAAATAAATATAATTTATCATATCATTTGTGAATGATGGAACACTGGCAGGTCATTCAGTGTCCAAATTATGCAAAAGAAATTGTCATAAAATCAATAAATGTCATCATTCCAGCTACATTCATGATGAATTAAAACCTTTAGTTAAAGCATGAGCTTTATTTCATCACAACATGTCTGCCAGAAAATTAATATTCTGTGGTGGTTTAATTACGATTGAATATGGTTGAGATATTTTATGTATATATTTTTCATTAAGAAAATTAAGACTCCATAAGTGTTATTTATCATGGGGAAAAAAAAGAATGTTTACAATCAAATTCATCCAGATGACAAGACAATTTGACCAAATGTGGGATGTCAAGTGTACATAAAAAGTTTATATATATCTTAAATTGATTTTAAGATTTATGTTAATTTGTGTGCTTACTGACATTATTAAATACAGATCTATATGAGACTGGATGTATTTAGCTTAGCCTTGGAACAGAAAGTCCCTGGTTCAGAACACCACCAATGCCTCAAAGCCAAATGGTAAAATCTGAATTTCACCTCAGAGATTCACTCTCATGTTTTTATAACAGGTTATGACCTCTGGACTTTCCTACCTTTTTGAAATGTATATTCTGAGAGTAACAAACAAGAACATGTATAAACAGATACTCTTTATTACATTCTGCGTATAGAAATTCCATAACTACATTGTAATCACAATCTAAATTACTAGTGTGCAATATGCCCCCTTTATAATAAACAATAAATAACTAAAATATTCAGATATTCTGAAATAAACTACTATATTTCAGGATATCCCAAAGTGAACTGTTATTATCCCCATCTCAACTGTTGAGATGGGAATTCCCATCTCAACTAGATGAGTTCCAAAGTGAACTGCATTCCCATCTACATTGTGATTTACATATATAACAAGTGAATACATAGAAGGCTTAATAATAACCAACCATTCTTCTTATAAGGTTACCTTTACCATCATCCTACAGACAGTGCCATCAAACAGGCCATGGACCTATTCTTAAAAAAAATCTTATGAATACCATTCAGGGTTTTTTATGCATCCTTGATTTCCTAGAAAATGACCATTAAAAATCCAGGCTTTGAAATTCCTCAAAAAAAGGGATTCTCAGCATGTGTCCTAGAATTTTCCTGGAACACTGGTTGGACATGATTATTCAAATCCGGTCAAATTCAATTTACTTAAAAAAAATTATATTGTTGAATGTATCTGCAAACTCCAGGACTCATTCTTCCTAATTTTCAATCATGCATATTCATAAACAGCCCAAACCTTTGTTATAAACCATGTTGTTGTTGATTTGGTGTTATTTTACATTCCTGTCTATTTCATCACAGTTGTTTAATAAGAGTTATCATCTACAATGTTCAATTAGTCCCTCAACTATTTTCATTGATCACTATATCATGCTAATGAATTTGTCCTGAAAAATAACAAAACGAAATTCCGGAATTGTCCAGAAATTTTGCAAGCCTTTATGTGTATGAACCCTGGTATATCGAGGGTGGTTTCCATTGTATATCATTAAAGAATATCATAATGCGTCAGTAAAGTGAAGCTGTATGACGTTCAGCCTGGTATTACTGATGATGCTGACACTTGCGTTATACAGGGATATAGCTTTCACCTGGTGGTTATAAATCCACCATTTCTTGTCTGCTGTGTGTGCCAGCAACAGGGGATGGCGGCACCATCTGGTACACGCGTTCAGGGATGATTATTTTGTATGTTATTATTATAATGAAGAGTGACGCCTGGTATTATCTTCAGGTGAAACATTTGCATAACCATGCTCAGTTGCTAACAATAGATAATTGTACAGTACGAGATATAAATGTGGTTACATTTGTAAGTGTATACAATATATGTGTGATAAATGATGTATTTACTATATACATAATATAAACAGTAAATAAAATATACTATTAATGATTTAGCATTTTCTTTTAAGGATCTGTATAAACAGTGTGCTAAAAATAGCACTTCCATATATTAGCACCTCCTTGAAATACATTTCCATATACAGGTTCTCCAGGTATTTACTGAAATTTCTGTAAATTTTAAGGTTTTGAAGCAACAGATCAGATCAACTATTATTTTTCAGCCTCTCTAAGATCTTCAGAAGGGACTACCAGAAACCTGTTGAAATTAACAAAATTTCATTTGTTCTTTTATTCTATTTATATGTTTTATTTGGAGATTAATAAGATAAAGGTATTATGATCAGTATTACTGAAAACTTAAAAAATTTATTGTTACAAATTGTTTATGGAATACCGCCAGCATCATGCATGCCTTTGGATCTACATATTTGGATGCTTGAAACTGGACATCAAGATTAGCAAAAATGTTTATAATTTAAATTTAAAGAAAACTGGTGTTTCCACATAATCTGCATGTGAATATATGTGTTTAGTCCAATAAAATAAATAAGCTATTACTTTTGATTGAAGGTGTAATTTCGATGATGGTTTATGTGTGATAATAATGCATTTCATGCCTATATATTTAAAATGTTTTCTCTTTATTGTTTGACATCATATACTGTGGTTGGCTTTATATTTGCGAGGCTGAAATTTTGTGATTTCTTCATTTTTAACATTTAATAAGGGTTAAATTTTCACAAATGCAAAAAAACCCTATAAAATCTAGGTACAGCAGTATTTGTATTGATTTTAAATTTAGAATTCATCCTATAATACCTCTGTCATTTCTGGTTCAGTCATTCACTTATGACCGGTGGCACAATCAATATATCTCTTATGATTACTGTATGTTTTACAATTATTAATGCTTGTATGCATGGGCTAGTTTGGATACTGTTATGTAGATTATGTTTTGACTACAGGTTGTGTTTAGAAGTATAAGAAGTAATCTGTTTGTGCAGATGCATCATCCTACGCTCTTTACACAGTGCTTTACCCATAGGCCAGCTACCTATATCGTAAGCACTGTTTGTTATGACCTTGTATCCTAAATTGCTACACCAGAGGGGAGCACTATATTTTGGTCCAATCAGATGAGACTCTGTACTGAAGAAAACACAGTTTAAAAGCCAAGCGAGGAATACAAGGAGCCAATGTTGTTCATTTCGTTTTGAGTGACAGCTCATCGCCCCAGCAACTGTTTGAACAGGCCACAGGCTCAGAGAGAATTGCCCTGTAAGTGGTTTCTGGGCAGAGCCTATTGCTTGTCGAGTATTTGTTGACTTGCATTTGGTTGGCTGCTCGTCACATCAGCAGTTTTTTTCAGCAGACAGGCCCTTGTGCACCACCTGGTGTTTAAGTGCATCATAAACGGTCAAAGCTGGCCGCGCGAAAATCTGTAGCTTCTTAAGAAGCGCAAGATTTCCCCTGCCTCGGGAGCGTAGCATCATCCCCACCTGTTCATCTTAGTTGATGGGGCATCGTATTCCTGAGGGTTTCATATTTGTGATGATGTTACATTTGCGAATATTACAAAAATTAAACCCTTTAAAATAATAATTTAAAGGCAACCACAGTACATGTAAGTACCTTAAATTACATTTGATGGGGCCCTTAAGGTGAAACCTGGTGTGTCTTTGACCTCTTCTCTGGATTGGCCATTAATTCTAGTGCAGGCCTGATATTTTGCAGTTTGTCATTAATGTCTAACATGAGTGGTTTAGTGCAGTTATTCAAACATTTTACAATTTGTAATAAACATTAAACATGGGGGTTTTAGTGTAGTAATACCTGATAGGAGGGACAAATTTAAACCAGTAAATGAGGATTAACTGTTTTATCAAAAGAACTACATCACATTTGATAGGATGTAAACATTACCTGGAAATTACATGGTAGATTGATGAGACAGTTATTATTAAGAGAGAATTAACGAGACCCATAAAAACACTTCATCGAAGCTGGTGTACTTCAGCATCACAAGGTTTTTCTGTAAGAGGCAGATTGACCTTGACTAGTCAATATCTGAAAGGGAGATTTGATTAATAGGCACACAAATGTAATTGACAGAATTTAACCCAGGATTGGTGGACGTTCTCCCTAGTGGATATTGCAGTTTATATTAATGGGTTAAAATTTCCCGATTTTCACTTTTTCATTGTTTGTCTGGCTGATCTTAGGGTACAAATAACAAACACACAGCATATCCATCAACTGATGATCTAATTATATAGAAAAATAGGTGCACAAAAACAGAAAAGGGATATTCGACTAGCGACTACGTATATCTGCCAAAATTATAAATAAGTGGGATGATAATCTTCAAGGTTGTAGCCATTACTATGATACTATAAGTTGCTATAGGATGGCTTGCCTGTGTTTTCTGTATTCTTTGGAGCTTTCAGTATGAGTTTTGACCTTTTTCTTTTAATGATGTTTCAATTAATTAGTTTATATATTTTATTTCTTTACAAATTTTTACATTCTCTCTAGAAAAAATACTGAATATTTACCTGTTTGCATTTGTTATGCTTAATTCCTTTTGTAAATAGCACAGATTTAAAATCAACTTTAAAAAATTTGAAAAACTTTTTTTTGACCCCTGTGACCTTGAAAAATTGGCCAAGGTCACTGAAATATGTCAAATTAATTGGACCATTGTAGGGTACAACCTAGGTAAATATGAATGAAATCAGATGAAAAAGTGGCAGAATAATAATAAGAATAAGAATAATAGGCTAACAAATGTCTCCGCCTATAGATAGGTGGAGATAATAATGACAAATACAAATATCTCCACCTATAGATAGGTGGAGATAATAATGACAAATACAAATATCTCCACCTATAGATAGGTGGAGATAATAATGACAAATACAAATATCTCCACCTATAGATAGGTGGAGATAATAATGACAAATACAAATATCTCCACCTATGGATAGGTGGAGATAATAATGACAAATACAAATATCTCCACCTATGGATAGGTGGAGATAATAATGACAAATACAAATATCTCCACCTATGGATAGGTGGCGATAATTAGTCACTTTCATCAGTAAAAAATTGCTGATATATCAGAAAAGAGCAGTTCAACAGAAAAAGGCACGGGATGCAAAATGTGACGCTACCTTTCGAAATCCAACATATTTAATTCCAAGATCTTTTGTTTGAATAAGCAGGGGTCCCTCTCTAATTCTGCCCATGAAATGCCATCATCAGGAAATTTCTTATATTATACTTTAGTTCTGAAAAATAAAATATTGATTGCACTCCTTAAGTCAATGTACTTTAGACTAGGAGACCCTGATAGAATGTCAAATGCCAGCCCCTGTACAGTGTCCCTCAGCCAATATTAGCAGTAAGAACAAGCGGCCTGGAGGTAAAGAGAATAAGGGCTATTGTGCCAGCCGACCTATTCCAGTCTGGTCATCCAGGAGTCATCAATATTTCAATGTGACCCATAACGACACAATATGAAGAGACAAGTGATTGGACAGCATTTCCTGGGGCTTGATCTTTTGCTGGTCCCTCTCACAGTGGGCCACAGCAGGCCATGATCGCTTTCACAGAATAACAATCAGTGAACATATTAGTGGCAGCATCAACAGCACTTTACCCTGGGAAGGCACCGCTTTTTAATTGGCTGACCACTCAAATCATGATTGTTGATTTTAAACACCAGGGGGCAGAGGTGTCTGGTCTCATTGCTAAAAATAGCACACCTCGTTTTCTAGCCATAGGTGTCCCTGAAAATGATTTCAGAGCAGCTGTAGCATTGGATGGTTTCATTTATGTGTATAAACATGAGACTTGCAGTGTTTAGAGGAGCTAGTATTATTTCCATAACATACAAGTGGGATAGCCTGGCCTCAGTCCTAGCCTGTCTGGGGAATTGCGCTCTTTTCCAAATGAACTCTGGCATTCTTTATCATCCAGATACAAGACAAATTTTAATAGGTCACAAATGCCCGCACAGCCTGGGGAATGTCGAAGCAACATGATTTGAATTTATACATCCCCTATGATTATCCTGCAGTTGGTTGATGTCTGGATGTTGTTGCAGGGGTTGTCTGTTACATTTGTATGAAACTGTGTTCCATAGAACAGACCATTACTAGTAGAAAACGCAATATTCTTAAATTCATTGAATGTTATACTTTAACTTGCTTTTCAGTCCTTGCCTCTTTTTACTGTAAGCAGCTATTTCACATTTATACAGATATATTTGAATTAAAGCTTTCCAGATTATAGGACAGTATCTCTATGTCTGGTTCAAAGGTATAGTTATATCGATAAAATGTTATGAGTAATTAGTTAGGAGTAACATTTCAATGTGTATCATTTTTCATTTCTTATTGATTAAGGTAAAGAAGTGTAATATTTACACTATATATAAAAATATTTTTATAATTTTCAATTATTGCTGCTTAAGTGTGTTTAGCAGTGTTTGAAAACTTAAATTGGCATCATTGATAGTGTAAATTGTATAAATATACATGGTAAAACTAACACAGGGGCAAAAATAATACATAGGCAATTCAAGCATTGCTGAAGCAATGGCACAGGTCGGTCTGAAATATACTTCAAACAAAGTTGTTTATATTTACTTTCATTTGTAAGTTAATTCTAAAAATAGCATAATTCTAAAAAATATAGAAATTAAGGTTATTGTTGTCGTAAATTTAGAGCATAGTGGAAGAAAACAAATGCTCATATTACTGTGGTCGAGTTATTTACTTGTATAATATACCATGTGTAATGGGGCAACTTTAGCTCACTTCATCACTAGTGCAGGCATACTTTGTAGGTTAGTAGTGCGTTTATCACCAAGCACCCCATCTAATATTACCTTGATAATCTAAAAATAACCATCAGGTTATAGTTTCAAGCCACAGATAATAATTCAGCCCTGCCTAGTATGATATGAAAGTTGTATTTAGCAAGCTGCAGGAGCTATTTTTAGCTAAAAAATATGATATCATATGAATATAGCAGTATATGTTTTAGCTCGGGGCAGATATATTTCCTTTCATTCTCTTGTGTTTTATTTTAGTGATTTATTATAACTGTAAATAGTCTCAAATACTGCAGCTATTTAAATTAGTTACAGGAAGTTTTGACTATATAGTATGGTGCAAAAAGAGAGTGAAATGAACATATACTTGATATTGCTTGCATTCCTTCTGTTGATTTTTCAGGTTAAAATACAGGATGGTGAACAAAAAATGTTCATGGATTTTAAGTCCAAATGCACAATCTTTATTAATTGTTGCCAATATCTTGTAAAAAAAATTCTAAAATGTTAGAAGCATCCCTAAACCCTGTGATCTATGTAGAGACTAGATATTTGAAATATGGTTTAATTAAGGTAAACAACTTTACTGCATTTTATAATACCTCAGTGTATATAATACTTTTAGCATATTTAAAAAATTATTCTGTGGAATCAGTGCTCCTAATTGGGGGGGGGGGGGGGGGGGTGCTAATGAGCACAAAGTTCTTGGTAGTGTTAATAGTTTCCAACTGAGGCTCTAGCAACAATTCTTTTCAAAGAAAGTCATTTTTATTAAAATGGGAAAAAATTCAAAATGTGTTTTATCAGAAGAGTTAAATTTTACATGGTTCATCTGCACTGAACCTAGAAATTAAGTACATATATTTGTATCCTTATTGATAGCTGACACAGTTTCCAAATACTTCATCTAAACTGGTAAATTAAGACAAAATGAAAAAAATGCTTGCTTGCTTGAAAATTTTTGGCTGAAGAGTCAATGGAATAATTCATTTTTAGCTCAGCTGACTGAAAGTCATCTGAGCTATAGCGATCACTCTTTGTCCGTCGTCCGTCTGTCCGTCTGTCCGTCCGTTAACCAGGCACAAATCGTAACCGCTGGACCTAGAACCTTGTAACTTGGGATTCTGAGAGGTCCATAAAAAATCTCCTTGGAAACCAGAAATTAGGTCTCTGTTACCCATATCCTTCGAGCTATGTGGCCCCAAAGTACCCCCCAGAAAAGTCAAAAATTTCATACAAAAACTTCAATATCTCATTAACTACTTGACTGATGGTCATGATTTTTGGCATACATATTGATCATGAGATGTTACATCACTTCCTGCAGACTGGTGGCGCCACCTGTATTTTTCGATTTTTTACGAATTTTTTTCTCTATTTTTGAGACCTTTAAAAATGTGAACATCTGTTAACAAGGCACAAATCATAAAGACTGGACTTAGAATCTGAATTCTTGACACACTGAGAGGTCCATGAAAAATCTCCTTGGAAACCAGAAATTAGGTCTCTGTTACCCATATCCTTCGAGCTATGGGGCCCCAAAGTACCCCCCAGAATAGTAAAAAATTTCATACAAAAACTTCAATATTTCAATAACTACATCACTGATGGTCTTCATTTTTGGCGTACATATTGATCATGAGATGTTCGATCAGTTCCTGCAGACTGGTGGCGCCACCTGTACTGTTTGATTTACGATTTTTTCCTCTATTTTTGAGACCTTTGAGGATGCTGTCATCTGTTAGCGTGGCACAAATCGTAACGACTGGACCTAGAATCTTCATTTTCAAAACACTGAGAGACCTATGAAAAGTCTCCATGGAAACCAGAAATTAGGTCTCTGTTACCCATATCCTTCGAGCTATGGGGCCCAAAATTACCCCCCAGAATAGTCAAAAATTTCATACAAAAACTTCAATATCTCATTAACTACATCACTGATGGTCATGATTTTCGACATACATATTGATCATGAGATGTTTCATCAGTTTGTGCAGACTGGTGGCGCCACCTGTATTTTTCAATGTTCACAAATTGTTTTCTCCATTTTTGAGACCTTTAAGGATGTAGTTCTCTGTCAACAGGGTACAAATCGTAAAGACTGGACCTAGAATCTTCGTTCTTGACACACAGGGAGACCCATGATAAGTCTCCATGGAAACCTGAAATTTGGTCTCTGTTAGCCATATCCTTTGAGCTATGGCACTCCAAAGTACAGCTCAGAATAATGGAAAATTTGATACAAAAGCTAAAGTATCTGAACAACTAATGCAGAGATAACCATAATTGTTTGCATGGATATTGATCATGGAGTGTTTCATTAGTTTCTGCAGACTGGTGGCACCACCTGTATTTGTTCGTTTTTTTTTACGAAATTTTTCTGTATTTTTGAGACCTTTAAAGATATGAACATCTGTTAACAGGGCACAAATCATAAAAACTGGACCAAGAATCTTCATTCTTGACACACAGGGAGACCCATGAAAAGTCTCCATGGAAACTTGAAATTAGGTCTCTGTTACCCATATTCTTTAAGCTGTATGGGTCCAAAATACCCCCCCCCCCCAGAATAATGGAAAATTTGATACAAAAACTGCAGTATTTCAATAACTACAACACTGATGGTCATGATTTTCGGCATACATATTGATCATGAGCTGTTCCATCAGTTTCTGCAGACTGGGTGTGCCACCATTATTTTTTTTCAAATTTTTACGAATTTTTTTTCTTTTTTTTGAGACCTTTAAAGATGTGGTTATCTGTCAACAGGGTACAAATCGCAACAACTGGACCTAGAATCTTCATTCTTGTCATGCAAGGAGGCCCATGAAAGGTGCCTGTGGAAACTTGAAATTAGGTCTCTGTTACCCATATCCTTCAAGCTATAGGACTCCGAAGTATCCCTCAGAATAATGGACAATTTGATACAAAAACTGAAGTATCTGAACAACTAATGCAGAGATCACCATGATTTTTTGCATGGATATTGACCATTAAGTGTTTTTATTAGTTTCTGCAGACTGGTGGAGCCACCTGTATTTTTGTATCCGCCAAAACGAAGTTTTGCGGATACTGTGTTTTTGACCGAGTTCCTCCACAGCGGCGGTGTTCGTTTCCAGAGAGCTCCTCGGAGACTAATGGACCGATTTTTCCCAAACTAACACCTATTATCGGGTCACATGTGAACTGGTGCCTAACCAATTTGCGTTGACCTCTGACCTTTCCTCTCTATCCAGTGTCCATTTGTGGGTCTGTTTCCACTCATAAACCCTCATATCTCGGGAACCGTTTGACCGATCAGGAAATAAAATTGATACAAATGTAGCCCTTGGATTGCTTTATAACATACACAAAAAATGGTGGCGCCACCTGTAACCATGTTTGCACAGTGTCCATCTGTTCATCTGCCTTGGGTTAAAATCACTCATATCTCTGCAGTGAATTGACTAATTCACCTGAAATTCGTCATGCGTATACATCCAGGATAGCTTTCTTGATTTTATGACAGGTGGCGCCACCTACGTTCACGTTCACGCTGATGACATCCAAGCTTAAATCTTGGGAACCGTTTGACCAATCAGGAAATAAAATTTATACAAATGTAGCCCTTTGATAGCTCTGTAACATACACAAAAAATGGTGGCGCCACCTGTAACAATGTTTGCACAGCGTCTGTCTGTTAGTCTGCCGTGGCCTAAAATCACTCATTTCTCTGTAGTGGTTCGACATAACTGCCTAAAATTTTGCAGGTTTATACATCGTAGACAGCTTTTTTTGATTTTATGACAGGTGGCGCCACCTACATTCTAGTTAACGCTGCACACATCCAAGCTCATATCTCAGGAACCATTTGACCGATTGGGCCAAAATTGTGCATGTGTTTAGATCTCACATAGGTCTTTATCATACACAAAACTGGAGGGGTTACCTGCAAAGATTTTTGCACAGTGTTTGTCTGTTTGTCTGCCATGGGCAAAAATCGCTCATATACATGTAGTGGTTTGACTTTTCTGCCTAAAATTTTGCAGGTGTATACAACTTGGACAGCTTTCTGGATTTGTGGTAGGTGGCACAACCTACATACACATTTAGGCTGCAGACATCCATGCTAATATGCAACATACCTCACTCTATTTCCCCTTGCCACTCAATCCATGCCTCACTATCCGATTTTGGCAGATACATGTAGTCACTTGTCGGTTACCCGTATTCTAGTTTTAAAAGTTTACACATTTTTCTCTATTTTTGAGATATATAAATACAGACTAAATCTTGGCCTGTTGGTTAATCTGTTTGATGCTTCAGTTGAATGGGTATATACTACCATTCTAATGATAAAATTTCCTTTTGCGAATCTCTTCCCAGTCAGCTGAGTGTCATGACCCATGGGTCACTTGTTTTTTATAGACTAATTGGATAAAACTGATATTATTTTTTATAACAGTCCATGACCAAGTAGCAGTTGTTTCTTATTTCAATAGAACCATGTAATACATAAAATAAATGCTTCTTAATCCAGTAAAGTGTCGTTTATCAAAAAAGTTAAGGGGACAGAGCTCTTGCTCAGAAAAAAAATTTAACAGAATTCACCATAATTGTCAAATACTGGATGTCATCAGGTACTAACAGATAACACTTTATGCAGTTAATCCAAAATAAACCGTGGCAACAACGTTTTTGTTACTTTTATAAAAATTTAATCAATGTGTCATGTAAATACACTGCTAAATGGCCCTGATAAATAAATTTGCATAACTTGTCCCTGCTGTTCTCTGTACGTTAGTACAGTTGCAATTGGACGAAATCTTTGACAAAAATTTTAAAAATTTTTGTTTATTGTGCAGATTTTGGATAAACAATTCAAGTCCATGGTTCTCAGGTTTCAATTCCGGATATAAACAATTTTTCATATAAATGGTGTTAGGATAAGTTTACAATGTTTTACTGTCTGTCATGGAGAATGGGAAATTATTGAATTAGGCAGGTTTTCCAGGTGATGTGGTGCCATTGCTCTGGTATTCAGAAAATACTGCAAGTCCTTAAAATAGATACGGCACGTGGTAAGGATTACAGTTACCACCCGAGTAGTGTCCTAACCTGACAGTAAATAACTACACAGGGTAACCTTAACCTCGACCTGGGGCATATAACAGATACTAAAACACAAATACAAGAAATACATGTGAATTTTGTGTCCACGATTAAGTTACCACTTTCTTACCCCTTAAATAGATTCATGTGATTATATTTTAAATGACAATTTAACATTAACCTCATATGTACCATATTACAGTTCTGATTAAATATTAACCCTTGACCTGTTTATGTATTACCAGGAATGTTGTGCTGTATCTACATACAAAATTCAGTTTTGGTCATCAAATCCAATAATTAATTTAGTTAGCACCTGTAGTATTTTACATAGGTGTTGATATCTTTCAAATGTAAACCTCTACCCCCTATTTGTTTTTGCTGCCACCTAAGTGATAAACCTGTTCACTTAAAAAGTGGTCATATTAGAATCGAGAATATGGGAGTTATCTAGATATTGACACCATTTTAATTAAATTGCTATAAGATGCCAATTACTTTATAAAACTGCATAAACCCTCATCCATAGGTGCAACATTACACATGAATTAAAAAAAAAAATGAAATTGTGATCTTTCTTTTTAGTTGTTAAATACACAGTATACTTGCTACATGCACTGTATGTAATAAAGTTTTTGTGTCATAATATGCAACAAAAAAATGCAAAATATGTTTGCAAAGTTTTCATGGATTTTTTTGTCTTCATGAGATTCAGTCATGATCACTATTAGAATGATGCAGGATGGGGCTTTTGTGTCACTTTACGGCTCCAACAACAGCTGCATGGACCATTTATATCGCAGGATTTTAACATTCCTGGACCCATACATACCAGCATTAGAAACACCCAGCAAATTGCATATTCCCTGTTTATCATATGCAGTTTACTTCCCTCTCATAAACCTAATGTAAAAGCATCCCTGATTATATGGGCTAATTTTAGCTCTCATAAATATAGGTTGATAATCAGTTTCTATTTTTAGCCTGGTGTTTATTTATCAGGTCTGTTACAGTGACTGTTTTGTATGGTTTTATGCCCTGAACAACATAAATGCTGATCTTTGTGGTCATATCGGATAATAATCAGTCTATTTTTAGCACCACTTTGTTGCTATTCTTATTTACCAGTAATGTCTAAATAATCGAACTGTTTAGAATAGTAATCATCATATGTATATATTATTTTTACTTTTCTGTGCATTTTATGTGTAAAGCCGTTGGGGTCTCATACAGGGATGTATGTTTTTCATTTATTTAAGGAATTAGAAATATGTTATCACTTTCAAACAGATGGAGCTAAAATATAAACAAAACATACTCAAGAATAATACTATACAGGGATCATGAATTAAAGTCACGTTTATATAAGAATATAATTACTAATTCAATTTACCTCTAATACTATTCATCCTATTACCATTATCATATGTATGAACTTATACTTTGCTATAAGAAAAAAAGATTAAGGATATATATACTGTTTATATACTTAATAAGGGCCCTGGTTGCAATCAACATTGTTTTAAAAAAAAATTGTTTGTACCCGGACAAGTGCCTGAGGATTATTGGGAAATAATCAAGGGAAATATCCTTGTCTTAGCCAGTAATTATGGGTTTGGGAAACCCTGACTTAATTTTATGCCATCAAAATCATCAAGTAAGGTTGGAAAATAACAGTGATTCTTTAATTCCTGCTGAGCTTTTCAGGTGAGAATGACTCATCCCTACTATTTCCTAAGTGAGTTCTCTCAAAATTCCATTCAGGACACATACTGTGGTTGGCTTTATTTTTGGCGAGGCTGAACTTTCGTGATTTCTTCATTTTGATTGTTTTGCGAGGGTTTCTTTTCGCGATTGCACCAGAATCTGTAAAAAACTTAAGTATAGCAGGATCTGTATTGATGTAACGTTTTTAAAAAAATCTTACAATACCTAACTAATTTCTGGTTCAGTCATTAAATTAGGACTTGTAACACAGTTGATATATATGTATCACATTCTGTGAGTAAGGCTAATGCATTGGTCAGTTTCGAAACCAGGCACAAATTAGGTTGCCGATGAGGTTGTTTTCAGAGGTCATCTTAGTTAATGGGTTATCTTATTCCCAAGCATTTTCGCAATTATTTCACATTCAGGAATATCACGAAATTAAAACCATCATTAATAAAAAGGCATCCTCAGCATTACAGTGGGGCACTCATTACCACAAATGCGGTGTTAATCCTTTTCATCTTCATTGTCATCTGATAGCCAGAGCCATCAGGTATACCCAAGATAAAATAGAAAACTCTCATTTGTAGCTAATAAGCAGAAATTTGAAGTCCCAGCAATATTTTAACAAGGCATAACTTAAAATCTTCTGAAGACATATGAAAAAGCCTGGCAGGTTTTATCCTTATCCAACAAATGCGGTTTCAATTACAGACCTGTCTCCAAAGAAAAACATCCATTTTAAGGTAAAGTTTAAACTTTCAGCCATTCCGTTTAAGCATTTATGGCCAACTACTTATGCAATGAACACAGAAATTGCTATTCAACATATATAATTCCATGTATTTTCTGTTTCCTTACTTTTACCTTGGCTTCAAACAGATTTCTTGTAGAATGTGTGATCTAGTTTGATGAGTTCTCCTGAAGGAACTCCATAGCATTTAAAAATTACGCTTTGCGTTGTAGTTTGGGTATGCTGAGAAGTAATTCAGATACCTGATAATAAATCGTTAAGAGGGAAGTGCGACTAATGGGTTTAGGTCAAATGGCTGTATTTAACAGCAAGGGAATGTAAGAATGTAAGAATTAATTGCCAGATCATCTGAAACCACATAAAACACAGTACCATATTAATACCAGATTTAGCTGGTATTTCAGGGTTTTCTAATCCACACTTGTTTTACTGTGTATTTGTTTGTCTTTTAATTTTCCACAGTATATTACATTTCCAACTGTTCTCAAGGAATTTCAAAGAAATTTTGTAAAATAATTTGCCATGGGCCAAGGAAAAAGTTATAAATTCTGTTGGATGGGGATCTAAGCAGTTATGTTAATTTTGGGGTTCACCTGGATTCAGATCTTGGCCATTATGTGACAGGGTTGCCAGCAGTCTGGGAAATGTCAGGGGGGAAAAATTATTCCTTCAAGGTCTGGGAAAAGTTGGAGAACTTCATAATAAGTCAGGTAATACTTTGATATTTTGGAAAAGTCAGGGAAATTTTATTGGCTTTAGCAATACCAGTTACTAATCAGGTTGAAAGAGTTTGGCATCTCATATAAAAATGTGGTGTGTTTGCAGATTTAATCTTGTTCCATTTTAATTTTGTTTAAAACCTAATTATATTAATGTTGGTGATGCAGAGTATAGATACACAACATTTAACACCAACAATTAATGATGAACCAATTCTGTTTCTGAGCAGTAATATAAAAAAAGCAGGATCTGATGTATGATTCTGGTGTTCATGTTTTCCAGTGAAGTTTTGCGTTAGATCCACTGTACAAAAATGCTTTTGAGACCAGATTAAAAATTTGCGTAATAATTTATCCTTGAAGACCAATTGAAACTCGGGGAATAGTCAGGAAAAAGTCAGGGATTTTTTTTAGAGTTTGCTGCTGGCAACCCTGTGTTAATTTGGGGGTAGATCTTTATTTGGATCCAGGCAGTTGTGTTTATTTTGGGTGGATCTGGATGTGGATCCTAGCAGTTCATTTAATCATTGAGGTGGATTTGGATGTGGATCGAGGCAGTTTGTTGTGCTAATTTCATATGGATCTAGATGCGGATTCAGGCAGATGTGCTGAATTTGTGTGGATTGGGAAGTTGATCCTGGCAATTTTGTCAACCTTGGGGTGGCTCAGGAATTCTGATCCAGGCAGTAGGCTCGTGTTGAACTTGGCTTTGGATCTTGATGTGGATCCAGGCAGTTATGTTAATCTTGGGGTGGATCTGGATAAGGGTCCAGGCTGCGGTGCAGTATCAGGTATACACAACACTGCCCTTGTGTCCTGTAATTCTGTATGAAGTTAGCTTGATATTGTCAGGCAATACCAAATTGTTCTGATTATATAACGTATCATTACAATATTTTTATTGCATTAAGTTTTGTAAAGTCATTCAAGCTTGGTTAAGAAATTTATATGTTACCTGAAATTAGACAGTATTGTAAATCTGTAAGGGTCGAGCTGAAAGATTTTTGAAAAATACATGTCTATGACTGTTAAAGCCTTAATTCAGTGATTTGAGATCTTTTCTGGTTTATATTAATTTATCCTTCCAGTGCACTGCTCTCAAATAATTTCGTCACAGCGTCTATTCTCATTTACATCAGCCTAAAAATCATTACCATGGAAAGCGTGATTGCTGATAGGAGCCAGAATTGTTGATTTGTGTTGTGTTGGTGACCTACGGAGAATCGCTGCCAGGTTACCAGGTAATAATGTCAGGGAGATCACCTGTGCAGTCAATTAGCAAGTTAGCATAAATCTTGGATCATCATAACTTATGTACCATGGGGAGAAAAAGTTGTTTATGGAAAACTGAGGCCAAGGAGAAAAGCATTCTGGTTTCCATCATAATTCAAACGCTGACACTGTTTGCCGCAGTAACAGGTGCTGGTAGTAATGTTTACTGCTGAATTTGCAAATATTTATGTTACATGAATCTGTGGTGTTGTATTTACATGTTTTGTATGTTTCCTTGAATTCCTGGAAGGTCCTGGAAAATGGCCATATCAAAATCTTGGTGTGGAAAGTACTGAAAAAACTGGGTTTTTGAACATGTGTCCTGGAATTTAATGAAAGAGTCCTGAAAAACTGGTTAGACCAAAGTTGAATATACAGATCAAGTCAAATTCAAGAACAAAAAAATTTCTGTTTTATGTTTTTGAAAGGTTCTACCAACTTGTGTCTTGTCAGAATTTTAATCGTGCATAATCATAAACTGACCATAACCTTTATTTAGAGATAGATCACAAGCCTTACAGTGTATAATCTTTGACCTTTTACCCTGAATTTTCTAGTTTGTGAGCATCTTTTTGTTGTTTAAATGAACACAGCTGGATAAGGTAGTCATCCTGTGGTAAAAAGGTTAACATAGAAATGAATGTGAAAGTGAAACAGAGCACTGTACAGCCCTAAATTATTAAGAAAAAAAATGTCATGCCTGGATAGAGTCATGTGATCTTGTCATGTGACATCTTATGATCTTTCTTGGAAACACTGAGCACTTCATAATGTCATGCCATACTGAGTCAGTATATATGACACAAGCCTAGGTTTGTATTTCATGATAAATACAGTTGCTGATAGTGATATACTTTTCTGTTCACCATACATTGGTTCCTTCTAATTGCAGCATTACGTCTGTGTCTCTTGTTCTGCAACAGCCGAAGCTTGTCAGCTGAATTTATAAGGACATATTAATTGATATTCTTTTCTTACTTTTGTTAATTATTCACTCTTGGTCCTGCAGATACTTATTGCAGGGAATTGGGTATCTCGACAGGACTAAAGTTTCAGGTTAAAGTGCCATTGTTTTATTGTCTAGGATGCCAAGGTTATATCCTTACTGCAGCAGAAGGGGACATTTTATTACACACAGTGGCTTACTGGTTTGGGCACTTCATTAATGAATGCAAGATTGTTGGTTTGAGTCACATTCAGACCGCCTACCATGTTAAGACTTATGCTCAAAGTCTTTACCAAAATGGAACACTCTCCATTAAAGAGTAATTGGGTACTGGTCATGGGTGGCAGGAAAAATGTAGAACAAATTACCAGCCCCAACTATGGCTGCTTCGTTTGTATGCTCCCCAGGGAGCTGAGAAAACCTACAAGAATGAACAGGTCCAAAGATCAGGAAGGTAAAGTGTAAAGTGGATGAGACTGACATCGGCCGTGATATCAGGCCATCAACTCTTCTGGCACATTGAAATGTATATAATATTTGAACTTTATAAATTAACTCTCTCGTAATCATATATCATATAATTCACAAGTGCAGGCACGTCAGTACAGTTAGAATGGGTAATAAGATGAGGAAGTGCATCTTATAACTTGGGTGATGCCGTGTATGCAGTGGTGACACCTTTGGCCACTTTGCTGAACTAAGGATAATTTCCAGCAAATAGGTTAAATCTAGTAAGGCAGCCATTTTCAAGTGATGTTATCCTGTGGCCACCCTTCAGCATGCAATCATATACCCTGCGGCCATTAAAATTGACTTGTCCTTCATAAGAACAAATGATCAAGGTAGTGTCCCTGATTCACTTGATTCAGTATGTGTGGTTTATTGTCACAGATGTGGTTGTTAATAAAAATAGTGGCATACCCTTAATACCAATATGTGACTAGTGAGATGAGGGATTTAGTATGTATGTAAAATGTCAGCCCCCATGAGTGGTTGTGAAATTTTTGCAAAGTCAGGGTTTGTTGGGAAATACAATAGGAAAGTACTCTTGAGGACAGTCTCAAGGTCAGAATGTCTGCAGAGAAAATTTGGCGGGGGAGTAAAACCAGAGGAATGCTGTTTGGATTACCACACTCATGTGCAAATTATAGTAGGATTATATTCACAAGTTTAAAAAGGTCTTGAAATCCAGTCGGTAGATTATTTTGCTGACATTTCATATATCCCACACAGAAAATAACAAGGATTTGATTAGTGTTTTGCAAAAACTGTCTGTTTCAGTGATAGAGTAATATTTCCCATTCCTATGCTGAAACCCATTTTATCAGTTTATAATATGCACTTGGCATCAGAAATGTTACATACTTACTGAAGAGACTTTATCAGATTCTGGAAAATCTTGCTTTGTAGCATGGTTGGTGTAAGAGATATTTTTTTTACTGAATGGAAGCAGGTCACCGTTGATTAACCTTAACTGTGTGTCTTCAAGGTTTACACAAAAGTAGTGGAAAAACTCTGCTGGGTTTCAGGATGAGGTTTATCTTGTAGATGAATCAGGGATGCAGTATAAATAAAGTTACAATAGGGATGCAGTATAAATAAAGTTACAATAGGGTTGCAGTATAAATTAAGTTACAATAGGGATGCAGTATAAATTAAGTTACAATAGGGATGCAGTATAAATTAAGTTACAATAGGGATACAGTATAAGTTAAGTTACAATAGGGATGCAGTATAAATTAGTTACAATAGGGATGCAGTATAAATTAAGTTACAATAGGGATGTATTATAAATTAATTTACAATTAGGGATGCAGTATAAATTAAGTTACAATAGGAACTCGGTGGGAAAGAACAAACATGATTGTTGAATTTCTGAGAAAAGCATACAGATCCCAAGGAACATAGTAAGATTTTCTCTCAAAATATTTCAAATCCTTCAGAAGATTTGGAAGAGTTTGAAACTAGATATTCATATTTAAATGTTGTCTTCAGAATAGTTGTGAAGAATTTATTATTAGTGAGGAGTATGTGAGTCATTTAGAAGGTTGTGTGAATGCTGTTGACTTTTGCATGATTCTTGCCTAACATGGTGGGAATTCTCAAGAATACACCATGAATTCTCAAATACATTAAGGACTTGAACTGGACTTGAATTCTGTAGAACATGGCATGGTCAATTCATGTTTAATTCTTAACTATAGCTGATTCGTGTAAAACATGGTATGAACTGTTGAGGAAATAACATTTTACAAATTCAAATTTTCAGTAAAATTGAATTTAACATTTACTCTTATTTATTTTTAGACATTCGTCACCACAAAGTACTGATTGAAGATTACAATGCTGAAACCAACCAGTACATAGTGAGGCACATACAGGGACAAGGAAGTAGGTATATTCTTAACTTTTTCACAGAAGATCAGCTTCTATATAAAACATGTATAAATTATAGCACAGTCTTTATGTAGGAATACATTAAAATAAAAATATATTTTAACATGAATAAAAGTCTGACATTTTGGCCATTCTGAAACCTTAACTACAAAATTCTGACTTAATTTTTAGCTCAGCTGAATATAAGCCATCTGAGCTATAGTTTTGGTCCATTGTCCATCGTCCGTCCGGATGTCTTGCTGTCCGTCCGGATGTTCGTCCGTAAGACTGGCACGTTTCAACACCATTAAACCTACGAATCTGAAATTCGGCATACAGTTAGATGTCCCCAAAATCTCTTACCATGCCGAAAATTGGGTCAATAGGACTTTGTTCCTTCGAGATATTAAGGAAAAACCTTAATTTTTTATTTTCACACTTCAGGACTGCCTAATATCAAAACCACTCATCTGGTTTTCTTCATATTTACCATAAATATTCCTCTATATAGTTCCTTTGTACATGCCAGAAATATTCAGTATCATTTAATTTAAAAAAATTATGGGCCCAAACATAATGGACCTTGTAAAAAAATCAGGAAAGATATTTGGTCACTTAAGACCAAAAGTGTTAAAGGTAGGGACTTTTTACAGTAATACAACTTTCATTAATAAAAATTTAATTGTATACCAAAAATTTGATCAAAATCTGTTAAATTTTTGTAAATATTGGCAAAAATATAAAATTGGTACCTTAAATTTTGCCCAACTTTGGCCACGGCATGTTTTTTTCCTGTAAGTACTGTGGATTTAATTTTCACAGCATGTACACATGAGGATTTAATCTGTTTAAATATGAAATTTGAAAATAAAAGCTGCAAAATTAGGCTAGTTATCGCATTTTTTGGAGGCTCTTGTTGTATTCCCTTACATTGTCAAGCAGTCCACTTTGGTGACTGTAGGTCATTCAGTGCATATCTCTATGCTCCCCAGGCTGTTGGCATAATGTTAGATGTCCCAAAGATCTCCTACCAAGCTATAAACTGGGTCTTTGCGACTTTGTTCCTTTGAGAAATTAAGGAAAAACCTCAATTTTTTATTTAAAACATATTTTCACACTTCAGGACTGCCTTATATCAAAACCACTCATCTGTTTTTCCTCATATTTATCATAAATATTCCTCTATATAGTTCCTATATACATGCCAGAAATAAGGTCTGTATTATATAATTTAAAAAATTTATGGGCTCAAACATAATGCATTTTGTGAAAAATCAGAAATGATATTTGATCACTTAACACAAATCATGTGAAAGCTAAGGACTTTTTTCCAGTAATATAACTTTAATTAATCAAAATTAAATTGTATACCCAAAATTAGATCAAATCTTTTAAATTTTTTAAAATATTAGCAAAAATAAAAATTGGTACCTTAAATTTTGCCCAACTTTGGCGACGGCACGTTTTTTTCCTGTAAGTACTGTGGATTTAATTTTCACAGCATGTGCACATAAGGATTTAATCTGTTAAAATCTGAAATTTGAAAATAAAAGCTGCAACATTAGGCTAATAATTGAATTAATTTTGGAGGCTCTTGTTGTATTCCCTTACATTGTCAAGCAGTCCACTTTGGTGACTGTAGGTCATTCAGTGCACCTCTCTCCACTGAGTTGAGCTTGATCAGTCTGTCTGCAGTTAATACCATACCACAGGGAGCCTTTTTCTCTGGCATGAATCTTAAAATTAACATCTTTTTTCAGCAATGAGCAGTAACAACGGAGACCCCTCCCCCACCCCTTCAA
Source organism: Sipunculus nudus (assembly GCA_026874595.1). Taxonomy (NCBI): domain Eukaryota; kingdom Metazoa; phylum Annelida; class Sipuncula; order Golfingiida; family Sipunculidae; genus Sipunculus; species Sipunculus nudus. Next base: position 48,734,279 of record CM049315.1, read on the forward strand.
CACACAGGACTAATAAACAAGATGAATCTTATAATTTTAATGTTAAATAAATTCTTTTTGATGAGACTTGGACAATTTTGATTGTTTAAAGAAAAAAATTCAGGAATTTAATCCTAATATTTAAATGTGCTAAAATATTAGGATCTAATGTAATTGCTAACTTAAGAAGATATAAATACTTTGTAGCATTTCATTCATATCTCTTAAAGTTGGCTGGGCCTAGGTGTGAATAACACTATTAACTTAGTATTAAAATTAGGAATATTGGTCAAACTTTGTTGGATTAATTTTTAACTCATATGGCCATATATTTAACTTTTGAAAACTTAATTACCTTCACACATTATTTGTTTATGAAATGTTACTTTTATATAACACTGGCCGTAGGCCTGTTTGTTCCCTTGGTGCATCACTAAATGGTTTAGCTCATGTCCATTATTCTATAATTTACAGAGTTTCATTTTAGCAGGGCCATTTTCTCATAGCTTTTCTAATGATAATATACATGAAAAACCAAAAGAAATAAAAATATTTTGCAGTTACTAATTTTTTCCAAAATTCAGCTGAGCGATGTAACCCATGGGTCCCTTGTTTTTTTTCCTAAGAAGTTCAAGAAGCTCAGAGCTTGTGCATGTACATCTCCTTTCTCACACTTCTGGCCCAAATATAGTGGCCACAGAAAAATAACCTATCCTAATCAGTCTCAAACAACCATTTAGATTCCATGTGCATGACTGGCCACAGAATAAAATGATACATGACCAGCATTTTAAATTTTAGCTGAGATTACGCTGCACATATACAATAATCCAAAAGAGTTGAGCTTTTTTATGTGGACTGATATCATGGCCCAAAGCCAATCAGAGCCACCCAGTCCATTAACTGCTCTACTTTGTCTCCAAGGTTACAGTCTCATGAATATTCAAATGGACTGTGACCATCATCAAATGGTTTATAGGGATGTAAATTGTGAGAGGCTTTAGAATTGAGTCAATTATCAATTGTTTACCTTATGACTCAATTCTCAATAATAAATCAATTATTAATCAATAATTATCAATTTAGTAGTAAATATCACTTTCTGGTTTACATAACAGCAAATATTTTACCACAGTTGATAGTTAATGTTCACAAGTAAAGAAACAATATAGCTATCCCTCAGTTTATTGTCCCCATTCCCTCAGTTTATTTTTCGCCATTTTATTTCTATTCAAGTGGAACGGTCCACAAGCCAGCATTAAAAAAGATGCACATACTGGTAAAATTTGACAGCTCACAGAGGGCTATGGGGTGGTACATGCAATACAGAATAATTGAAACAAATTGATTGGGAGTTTAATAATAAATTATAATTAAATTGAGGGGTTGCAATTAATCCGTGAACGATTTGATGCATTGTTACACTTCTAATGATTAATTTTATCAAATTACTCTTGAATAATGTTTAAATATTCATCTCTGGACAGACAAGTTGTTCCAATCATTGTACAGACCTGGCTAGAAACTTAGATATCCAGTCACCAGGGGTAGTCTTGATCAGTCCTCACTCACCGGTGAATATTGCTGAAACAGGCCTGATAGCTCCAATGCTCAGGGCTGGCTGACTGTTTTATCAGTATTCTTTGTTTTTGACCATTTGCTGACAGGCTAAAAGCAATACCAAAAACGCTATGTTCAATTAAGATTCCTGGATTATGAGAACCTGACATGTGGCAGCTGCTAGGTGTGAACTCTATTAACGTTTGCAGACCTCTGCCAATGTTTTGTCCAGAGTAATGCCCAGACTCCACCCACACAGGGATATTCTTAGCTCTTTCTGTCTTGATTTCCAATATTTAAATCTTTGCTTAAAATTAATCATCCTACTCGGCTTGTTAAAAATGCTCGAGTTTAAACTGTGGAGTTGGTGAAAAGATGAGCACTACAACCTTTACTGTTCAGGTTTATTCAGATTTCTGGTAGATAAAGACATTTCTTACATTTACATAACACATAGTATCTTGCCCAACTTTTGATTTATTTTTACCTATCTTTTCAATAATTACTGCACACAGGGTTTACTAAGGTTAAAAGAAACTAAAACTTTAGTAATTATGTAATATGTTTGACATCATAGAATCTTAGGGAGTTCTAGGTACCAATCTAGAGTGTGCATAAGGGGCCCTCTGGGCAGTTAACTACATCTTGCACAATATTAAGCCGCTTTACTGGCTTCTGTGGTTCAGGGGTAGAGCACAGGACTCAAAGCCGGGATATCGTCATTTAAATTTCAGTGAGGCATCGAGATTTTTCAGGGTCAGGCCCCACCCAGGGTGAGCCTTCTGCAGGCTTAATAGGGGGCTGTGCCCAACGGCCGTGTTTCACTCACAAACGGGTGTGGCTTTGGTGGTGTGACCCAGCAATATGGACGATTACGCACCCAGGGCCGCAGGTGCAGTAGTCAGAAACCGGAATGGAATTTTCCTCATATCATAATTATGCCAAATGACATATTGGATAAACTATTTATAAATTAGCATAATGAATCAATGCGTGTTAATAATCTAATTATTAAATGAAATCAGTTATTGTGCATTAAATAAATGTGAAAAAAAAAAATAAAAAAATTTAATGATGTACCAGTGCTGTTTGTGCAGATTGGGATCTGGGCCATAACACTTACATAATGTGCTGTTACTGGATGTGACTGTATTTATTGCTGTAGAATAAAAATAAAAATCGGAAAGAAATTGCTGTGGAATAGAATTAAGTTAAAATTGGGAAAGAGAACTATAAAGGGATATAGGACCTGTATGGTGCACTGACAAGTCCTCCTGGCATTTTCTGGTAATATTAAATGATGGAGTGATCTTAATCAATACAAGCTGGAGCAGAAATACCCCAGTAAGCCTGATAAATATGCTGATCCTTTCTCATTTATCAAAACCCAACAGCAGGAATTGACATGTGCTGACATCTGCTGGACAGAGCAGGGACTATTAATGTCAGCAGCTTGGCATCTGGCTTCATACCTGTCTGATTTCATATACTTTATCAGCTGTTATTGGATCCTTTGAATGTCATCTTTAACTACTTGAAAGAATGATTTCATGACAGCTTTATTTATGGCATATCTATTATTGACTCAGCTTGAGCTTTGCATATTTTCTTATTATCATTTGTCTGTGATGTTGTGATTAATGGGTCCGTGCCACAGGTCTGTATATGATATTAAGTGCATTTTAGCGAGTTTTGATTTTAAAGAATGGAACATTTGGTCTGATTAGTTTTAAATATCTTTATTGCTTTAGACTTCTATCCTTTTTGAAGGGATGCCCAAGAGCACAATATAGTACAGGACCACTGCAGTCATTACATGATGCAAATCCAAACATGACAAAAAAAAAATTTAGATATATTAAAATATATTTATATTTTCAGTCAAGTTTTTAAATTATAGTAGCTTGCTCAATCATATTTGGGCATTGGTGTAAATTCAAAGAACTAAAAGCAGAAACTATACAAAATATTAGAGGTTTTATACAAGCAACAGTTTATGCAGTTATTGAGGCAAATCATCCTCATATAAATTACTTTTTCAGCAGTTAGGTAGATCTTATATAAATTGAACAGTACATGTATTCAACAGCACCCAGCTATCTATTACCTTCAATTCCTTGATACCTTTCCATGTGGTAACAAATCCTTCTATCTCTGAGAGACATAATTTATTCACTAAATATTGTTCTGACATAGTGAAGTAATACACTAGGCGGATAGGGATTCTAAAAGATACAAAAACAGTAATTTTTATGTGATGTGTTTAACACCTGACATAACATTACTCTAAGCTGTGTTTCACACCTAACATAACACAATAACAGTCCTCTGAGCTGTGTTTTACACCTGACATAACAGTCCTCTAAGCTGTGTTTCACACCTAACATAACACAATAACAGTCCTCTGAGCTTTGTTTTACACCTGACATAACAGTCCTCAAAGCTGTGTTTTAGACCTGATATAAGGAACCTGTGAGCTGTGTTTTACACCTGACATAACACGATTAAAAGTCCTTTGAGCTGTGTTTTACACCTGACATAACAGACCTCTGAGCTGTATTTTCACACCCGACATAACAGACTTCTGAGTTGTGTTTACATCTGACATAAAAGTCCTCTGAGCTGTGTTTTACACCTGTTATTAAAAGATGTCTGAGCTGTGTTTTACATCTTACATAACCTACCTCTGAGCTGTGTTTTATACCTGAGATAAAAAACCTCTGAGCTGTGTTTATTACCTGAGATAACAGTCCTCTCAGCTGTGTTTTACACCTGTTATTCAATATCTCTTGAGCTGTGGTTTACATCTGAAATAACAGACCTCTTTATTTCTCCTAATCTGACCAATCAATGAGCTGGGCCCTAGAACTAATGTATCAGACTTTTGAACTGGGTTACTGATCTCTTTTCAGTCATCAAGACCTTCTTCATTGTGGGCCACAAGAATCCACCAACCAGTCCTGTTGTCAAGGAGGCGCCTGCAGTTCAGGATGTTCCCACACCGTCGTCACCAGACTCCGTACAAATCAGGGTGGAAGGTGACCCTATCTCTGCCATGGTGAGCATTAGACATGTGTTGAGGAATTATCTTTCACATCAGTCTGAAATCCGCACTGAAGTACAGTGAAACCTCGAAATTATGACTACCAGTAGGACCTTGATACAGTGGTGGCATTTTCAAGATGGCCACCTAAGTGAGGTCTGATATAAAAGAGCATAAAATGGGACAGTGAAAAAGTGGTCGTTATATTTAGGTGGTCACATAACTGAGATGGTCGTTAGGTGAGGTATTACTGTACTCATCTTAATCTTAAGGGGAACTTGACACTTTACTGGCGCCCCCTTTTGAAGACAATGCAAACTAAAAATTTCTGGTTAAATAATATTGTCACAAGGCTACATATTTTGCAATTTGTGAGTTTTTTTGGGCGTGGACTATTTGGATGATTGGCAGGCTGATCAGCACAGTAGGGACTATTTGGCTGATCAGTGCACTGGTTTATATCAGAATGTGCTGATCAGCACCCATGAGTACTAGAGGTTATTATTACTGTAAAGAATAAGGTTAATGCAGTACATGTTTATAAATTTTACAAATTGAATATTTTAATATTATCTAATGTTCAGCACTAATATGGATACTAACAACAAGGCTATACCAAGTATATATATAGAATTGTTGTCAAGAATACAAGGTAAGATTAATCCAGAAAAAAATAATATCCTTTCATGTTGATCAACTCTTTATATGAATTGTGATGACAAATATGCATGGCTTTATATAGAATTGCGCTGAGCAGCACTAATTGACAGAGCTCAGGAGCATTGTATTGGGGGAGGGGCAAAGTACATCATGCTGACAAATACGCATCATATGGATAATAATAATAAGGAAGCAGCCCAATGTTATAAATGATTTTTATATTTTGAATAAATTACATACAAAACACTGTATGAAATTCATTGCATAAAATATGCTTGATAATCTTCATGCAGATCCTGCATATGAGGTGTATCAACTTTATCAATTTTTATCAATTTACAGGATGAATTCAAGATATTCAATTGACAAAATGACTACAAGTAGTAAATTATCACCTACTTTCTACATGTAGATTGTTTTTAATTCATGTATACATGAAACTGAAGGGTAACTCTAGACAAAAAACCTTCTAAAATTCCATGTATGCATATTTTCAGACTTTGAATATTCCTGCTGTATAGTTTGTTCACATTCATGAGGAATGAAATCTGCATATTATAACAAACCAATAGTAATTGAGCATTTAATACAAACTTGTTACCCATTTCAGTCCAATCTTGCACAGTTGTTCCTAACTAATTTAACTTCTCTTTTATCAGCTGCAGGGCTGAACATTTGCAAAGTCATCCAAACATAAAACAAACTTTTCTCATAGACTATTTGTAAATTTTCTGCTGATAGATGTTTTACATAGAACTTTATTTGCTTCAAACAAGTATGTGTCACATTTGACCATTTTTAGCTCAGCTGACTTTCAGTCATGCTGGGCTATAGCGATGGGCCTTTGTCCGGCGTCCTTCCGTCTGTCCGTCCGGCCGTCCGTCCGTTAGCAGGGCACAAATCGTAACCATAGGGGCTAGGGCCATGAACCATATGCAGTCTTAGAGGTTCTAAAAAGATCTCCTTGCAAACCTGAAATTAGGTCACTGCGACCTATATTCTCGAAGTTATCGGGTGTGTTTGCACCCCCCAGAAATAATTCTTTTAGCCAAAATTTTCATCCCAAACCTTCCATCTTTCACATACAGCTCACCTACCAACAGGGGAAGAACCATAATTATTTTGAGGTCACAAGGTCAAAGATCAAGGTCACAGAACCAACTTCTTTGAAAAGACTCAGGATGCATTTTAAGCCAAACCTTTCATCCCAATTCTTTGATCTTTCACATATAGCTCACCTACTAAGTGGGAGAAGAATCCTATAGATGTTGAGGTCACAAGGTCAAAGGTCAGGGTCACAGGATCCACTTCTTTGAAAAGGTTGTGGACACATTTCAAGCTAGACCTTTCATTCCAAACCTTTCAGCACTGATATCGCTTCTCTGCCAACAGGGGAAAAGACCTGTTGATTTTGAGGTCAAAGGTCAAGTTCACAGCACCCTCTTCTTGCGTGGAGTCATTTTCAACAAACTTTTCAATCTATACTTTCCATCTGTCATATATGGCTTACCTACCAATAGGAGAAGAAGCCTATTGATGTTGAGTTCAAAAGGTCAAAGGTCAAGGTCACAATATTGTTCTAAATGCTTGTGAACATATTTCAAGTGAAACTGTTCAACCCAAACCTTCAGTCTTTCACATATGCCACATCTATGCATCACTGAATTTGATTCAAACTTCATATTTATGGGTCTTTTTGCATGAAGAAATAACCAATTGATTTTGAGGTCAGCTGGTCAGGAGGTTAAAGGTTGCAGGTCTAAGTTATTCACTCATTGGTTGCCAAGTAATTACACCCGGCCAGATGTAAGTGGTTTGTAGTTACCCATCATTTAGAAAGAATCCTTGTGTGGTATTCCTTTTGAGACTGACAGGTATTGAGCAAGCTGTGGGATTAGTTCCTGATAGCTCAACAACCATACATTTTGCCTCAGACCATCATTCACTATGTTTTAACCAGACATATATGATAAGAATTTATGGCAATGTAGAAAGTTTAAACAAAATTGGCATATAGGTTCTGCAACAATTTTACTAGAAGTTGTGAATTGCAGCCCATGATGTCACAGGTCATGCTTGGCAGCTGAGCGTCATGACCCATGGGTCACTTGTTTCATACCTACATGCATCTGCAGTATGTGCAAATGTTTTGTACCATGTCTTTAATGAAAGGAGTTTTATCCAGAACTCTGCATGATAACAGCTTATGATGAATATGTTATTAGCATTTTTTGCAGGAAGATAAAATAATAGTAACTGATTATATCAGTCTGGTTTTGATGCTGCTGTACATCTGCATTCAGAACTAACAATCTCTTGTTTAAAAAGATGTGTTAGCTGTCCAATTTTATCTCTTTTACAAGAGAAAGAACCACAGGAGATTATCAACTGTAGTATATTATCTCTTTTACAGGAGAGGGAACCTCAAGAGAATGATCCAGAGGTCAGCACTGGCAAACCAGAAAGTAACCATGTTGATGGACAGGTTAGTCCTTCCCACCATCTTGGAAATAGGAAAAACCAGAAAAAAAACATTTTTCCAATTTTTCCCAGTCAGGGTGTTGTAAAAAGTTTGAGATTTTGATTTTTTGGTGGTCATTCTGTTATATTTGACGTATGTCCAAACTGTTTATACCAACAGTATGACTTGCTATACTGGCATTTTTAGCATAGAAATCCCTCTTTTCAATCATGGTGTCATACTTGTGGGATATACTTTATAAATAAAACACATACTAGTGTTCCTCAAGTTTACAGCAACTAATGTTCATTACAACAACATGGAGGATGTGTCAGATTGGAAACGCATAAGGTTGAAATCACTATGTTGGAATTTTGAATTTTGTTCCCATAAAATCCATGGAAACCTGTGTTATAAATTTGATACTCCAGTATATAACAGAAGCTCATTCTTAACCTTCAACACATGGTTAAGAGCCACGAGGAAGTTAGTTGACTTGTAATGTTTGTATGGTTGCCAGACACACATTGTAATCCTGTCACCTTTTACTGTTAGAAACTGTTACAAACTGAGTACCCATCACCTGTTGGTCGTACACACTGCTGTTTCTGGCCAAGAGAATCAAATAGGAGCTCCCTGCAGTCTGCATGTGTAGAACATTGTAACATTTGAAAAACTGGTATGTCATAGGATTTAAACATAAAAATACTTAAAATATAGTTCCTCTTTTAATGGTTATTTAAATAAATTGTGTCAATTCCAAAACTGCTCATTATGCTAATGAAAGCAAAATTACTAAATTGTGTCCATTTATTCTATTTAAACTTACATTTTATTATATTATTATTTTATTTCTTTTTGTTAATAGGCAAATGGTATGTCCACTGCAGCTCTCCTTGGAAGGAGGGAGAATATCAAGGTTTCCATGGAGAACCTTGTGCCCCCGACAGATCAGGATGGTATGTATATGCGACATAGAATACCTCGGACCTGTAGTGGGGATTAAAGTTACAAACATATACATATTTATTTTCTGTGCAAAATAAATCTTATAGTTAAACTTACTGCAACTCTTTACAGCAAATCTTACTGCAAACATTTGGGAATGGGTTTCAGCAGTTTATATATCATGATATATGTGAAAAAAAAATAAGGACAGGTGAGATTTTAAAAAGATATTGTCTGCTTATAATCAACATTTCTGTTATACTTCATGCATTCAAGTAAGAGTTTTTGGCAAATGAAGAAAAGCTTTTAAAAAACACTGAAATAAAAGAAATAGCAAAATTCCAACCTCAGGAATATGCTTATCAACTGCACTGAATCATGGTCATGCATGTCGTCTGTGACCATGCTTTTGGAAATGCATTGTTATTGGCCTGAAAGTGTCATAAACAATGCTTAGTGTGTCTAAATGAGGGTTATTTCAGAATTACCCATAAATCCTGGGAAACATGATTTGGGAAATATCAGGAAGGGTTTAAGTAGGACCAACTATCAAAAACTTTACCCATATAGCCAGTGCCTGAACTCAGGTCGTGGAAAACCCATCCAGGATCACCCCAGCCAAGGGTTGGTTATTCTGTCCCAGTACAAGAACAGGTCATTCTGTCAGTATTAGGTAATAAACATATAAAGCCTGTGATTCTTGTATGTGTCAGCAGGATTATTGTATCACCAGAAAAAGTCTGGAGATACTATGGTTTAGGCATGGTTGCGCCGCCGCCGCAGAGATTTTGTTTGGAAATTACTCAAATTATTTAAATAATATTTCATGGATCTTTACCAAACTTGACTTGTGCATAGATATGGGTGAGGACAAAGCCTATTTGAAAAGGAGTCATGACCTTAATTAGGAGAGTGACGTTGACCTTTAATAGGTCCATTTTGGGGGAAAATCTCACAAATTCTTAAATATCTCAAGAAAGCTTGCATGGATTGGTCCAAAAATCAAATTGACCAAAGATCTTGGGTAGCTTTGTCTTTTGCGGAAGACAGGTGGCGCCACCTTCTGTCTTTCTCTTGTTTTCGTGCCTTTAATACCCCGTCATTGCCACTTGACAGTACTGTGAGCATCAAAAGTCTAAAATTTATGGACAGATTTGGCTGAAATTGTGCATGTACATTGATCTTGGATACCTCAATCTAGTATTCAAGACTGGTGGCGCCATCTGCAACCATTTTGCTGTGGCATCCATCTGTACATGTGCTTTTGGTGAAAATTGCTTATAACTCTGGAGTGTTTCAATGTATTGGTCTGAAATTTGGCATGTCCTTCCATCTTTGAAAGTTTTCTTGTTAACCAGACAGGTGGCGCCACCTACCTTCCCATTTTTGTAGAATAAATTAATGCCTTTTTCTGAGGAGTAATTTGCCCTGTTGGTTCAAAATTGTGCACATCCATAGATAGATGGGGGTCACAAGGTCAAAGGTCATGGTCACAGGGGCCCATCTGTCCACATATTTGTTTCTGGATGATAACTCCAGTTTGGATTGACCTATTGGTTTCCATTTTGACTTATATATGACCAATCAATATTGTAAGAACTCTTTTGATTTTGGGGTCATAAGCCCAAAGGTCAAGGTCACAGGACCCACTTCTTTAAAAAGATTGTTGATGTATTTTCAGCCAAACTTTCTGTCCCAAACCTTCTATCTTCCAGATGTTGCTCTCCTGCCAATAGTGGAAGTAACTTATGGATTTTAGGGTCACAAGGTCAAAGGTATAGGTCATGGGTGCCATCCATCCACATAATAGTTTCCAGATGATAACACCAGTTCGGTTTGAAGTATTGGTTTCAAACTTGACTTATATATGGCCCACCACTAAAGTAAGAACTGTTGATTCTGGGGTCATGAGATCAAAAGTCAAGGTCATGGGACCCACTACTTTAGAAAGATTGTGGATGCATTTTAAGCCAGTCTTTTCATCTCAATCCTTCCATCATTGGTCATGTGGTGCTCCTGCCAATGGGGGAAGTTTCCTTTTGATTTGGGGGTCACTAGGTCAAAGGTTAAGGTCACAGGGCCCATCCATTCACAAATTAGTTTATGGATGATAACTCAGTTTGGGTAGACTGGTTGGCTTCAAACTGATCACAGGACCAATTTTGTGGAAAACCTCATTAAAATTTATCCTTGTAGACAATTGCAGCTGAGCGTCGAGACCCATGGGTCCCTAATTTTACATTTTTCTCTTGATTTTTCAGCTGAAGCTTCTGAGTCCAGTTTGATGCGCCTGCCTCGTAAAACTGTTGAGCAGTCAGACAAGCAGCTTATCCGGTGTATCCAAGAAGATACGGGTAACCAAGACTACTTCTACAAGCCACCAATCAATGAGTGCACACTCAATTTCCTGAAGGCTCACCATGAACGCCAGTACCGTGGCCACTACCTTGACGATTCTCCACAGTCCTTGGCCACATTTGCGGCGCCCAGGTTCAGTGCATTATTTGACATGATTGTATCAATAATATTCTTGATAGCAGTCTCCATTTGCTGTTTCCTGGTCTTCAAAATCAGCACCCAATGGATCATCGTGTTTGTCATCGTGATGCTGATTGAAATCATCTTATTTTTCCCGTTGTTTTATGATGCCTGTATAAAAAAACCTATGGCGCCTTCTGTTGAGAAACTAGGGCGATTCTTCTCAAGCTGGTATCCAAGGCATGTATTCGGTATCCTGTTGACCAGCTTACCTACAATTGCGGTATATTCAAATTTCAGCTGTAATCACTTTGAAGCGTACTACTGTTATCTCTTGCTGGTCTCTCTTCTGCACTATTGTAACTTTACCATGCTCAGCTCTTGGATGAAGTCCTCATTAGCGGCTTTGGCTGGGCTGGTCCTTGTGGCCCTGCTGATTATCATGCCCTGCAAAGTTGAAGAGTCAATGATCATTTACAACACCACTGGAGCGTCAAATACCACAAGCATCACCTCCACAGAGGTAGACAAATATATCATTAGTGTGACGTACGAGATTATCCTGGATGTAATCCTCCTCTTGTTTCTTATCTGGTTTTTGAACCGTGAGTTTGAAATCAGCTACCGCTTGAGTTTCCATGGTGACTATGAGGCAGCCAGAGATAAAGTTATCATGCAAAACGAGAAAGAAAAAACAGATTGGCTCCTACACAACATTGTACCGGAACACGTGTCAGAAGTGTTGAAAGGAACCTCTAAATATTCTAAAAATCACCAAGATGTTGGAGTGATTTTCGCCAAAATCACCAATTTTGACGAGTTCTATGATGAGTCGTTCGAAGGAGGTAGGGAATATCTGCGAGTGCTCAATGAACTAATCTCTGACTTTGAGGACTTGCTGAACAAAGAAAAGTACAAAGATATCGAAAAAATCAAAACAATCGGTAGTTGTTTCATGGCTGCTTCTGGTTTGAACTGGCAGACCAGAGTTAAGAACAATGATCCAAATACACACCTGTATGCGCTGATGGACTTTGCCCTTGACCTCCTAGATGTAGTTGATCAGTTTAATGCAGAAATATTTAATTTTGACTTTGAGATGTGTATAGGTTATAACTATGGAGAGGTGACCGCCGGTGTCATAGGTACAACCAAATTGTTGTATGATATATGGGGTGACACCGTCAATATATCAAGTCGTATGTACTCAACAGGTGTCTCAGGGCGAATCCAAGTCACAGAACACACAGCCGAAAAACTCAAGGACAAATTTGAGTTTGAGTACAGAGGGCAAACCAAGGTCAAAGGCAAGGGTGTTATGAATACTTATCTTCTGTCAAAACGGAAAGAAGGTGCAACATATGATTAACATATGATTAACATATATAATTATACATAACTATGTATGTTGTTACTTTTTTAAGCTTTATACATTTAAACAGTTGGCTGGACAGTAACCCCTGCCCATGCCATATTGGATGTTTCAGGGTGGTTTTTGTGTTATACTTAAGCTTCAGCTTTACAAAGAGTTTTATGCTTTTAAACACTTAAAGTTAAGGGTGAATCATTTGCTTTCTTTGGTGTAAAGTGGTGGTCGTGTATGTCCATAACCAGATAAACATCTTAGTGGCTTCGTTGTGCTGCAGTATTGGTACCAGTCCTGTGGCGGAATATATTGTGTGATATCAGATGTATCATATAGGGTGTGTTCATTTTGAACACAAGTCTGGACACTATCCACAAGTTCACAAATCAAATGGTCAAGAACGAGAAAGGAGTAGACATTTACTGACTTTTCATTTTCTGGGGAGTCAGCAAGGGATGAAAATGTCATTGGCAACATGGGTGTGTCCAGATGTAATCATGGGAAATCAATAATGAATTTATGTGAACCCTCATTTGGATACTAGTGTCAGAATCTGGTAAAAAAATATGGCTTAATCGTAACAGACACAAATATACAGCCGACCTCACAAAAGTGATTACATGTATTTTTATTAATGTAACATTGGTCATGCTGCCATTTTGACAATAGTGTCAGATGTCGCTTGTTCATAAATACATGCACTGTGATGCCTGGAGACCCATAACCCATCACTTTGTGTTCCCTAATCAGACACACCCAGTATCAACTAGATTAACACTCAGGTGTGAGCTTTATCCAGATTTGCGCCAGTATTTTTTAAATGGGGCCTTCCCTGACCCATGATCCATAAATAAAAAAATCTTGGAAACTAGTTCAGCAGCTTATCATAATCCATATTCTAATAAAGAAACTGCCACAGGTGAAAGCAGAGGTATTTTCATTATCGGCCAGTCAGTCAGTAAGGCTTAGTGTCAGTTCTTTTATAAGCTTGGCGATATGCTCAGCTAGAGCACAAGATAATAACATCATCTATTGAGTCAATTGTGTCTGCCAGATAAGTTGGGAGAACATTGTGTAGCCATTTTGAAAATTTGCATCCTGGGGCATACTATTGTTTTCTATTTAACAACATATGTAGCCAGTAGATGGCAGCACTATGGTAAAGTTCATAATGATTCTTGATACATCTTTTTCCCATAGGATTTCTTCCTTTTGTCTTGTCATTCTAGTTTATGAATATTTTTTGACATAAGGAGAAGATGTCTGGATAATTTCTATATTTATAATCAAAAGGCCACCTTAATATTTAATGTCTCTGAGCTTGGTTAATTTTTATTTCCATAATTTAATGTATATATTGATTGTAGATGCACAGTTGAAGGCCAAGGGCATTTTCATATCTTTCCTTAAGTTTAATAAAGAACAGGAAATACCTGTGAACCTTACCACAGAAAAATAATTTTGAAGACATTTTTTTTTAATTGTATATAAAACCAAATTGGGTAAAACTGTGTAAATATAAAATGTTTGTTAATGCCAGGTACAAAAGTATTCCTCACAGGATTTGACAACTAATTGTTGGGAAAGAAATTTCATTTTAACAGTTTGGAAATAAATGAGAAGATTCTATGACAAAGGTTATCATTCAGAGTGGAAGAAATTGACTCAGAATCTAAACTTATGTATCATGTTGTGTATCGTAAGGGAAGTGGAGTGATACATATTGTATCATGAGACATTGTATCGTCACAGCCCAAATATGCATGCCAGGAATAACTTTTTTACCTTTGTACCATCAAGCCGATGTACCACCTCCATAGACAAACATGCGCCGTCCTGTGTTTATGAAAAGTGCCTGTTATACCAACCTCCTTTCATTGCGTAACAAACTTTAAACCTTGGCAAAAACATTTAAAACTCCTTGTTTAATATTTAGATGTATGAAAAAATACAAAGGTCAAATTTGGAAACATTTAGAATTGAAGATTTTCCAAGAAATTTAAAATGTTTTATTAATATTTTTATAATAGTGTGTCTTGACAATGTAATAATGGTTTTAATGGAAGCCAGAATGGTTTTAGGTCAATTGTTTATTGATAAAATATCAGATGGGGCAACCATGTTATCATTAAATAAGTTGTATATTTTATTAAAACATTTACATAACCAAAGTTGTTCCATGGACCTCCAGTTTTTGGTAATACAGATAGACATGTATAAATTTTAAGAATATTTTTTATCTGTCAGCATTAAGCTATAAGATGTGTTTATTTTAACATATACAGTGAAACTGGTAACAAAGTTTACAAAATAATTTTAAAAATTCTTTATAATCATTTAATCTTATTTGAGGTGCTCCTGTCTTTTAAAATTAGTAAATAATGATTTAAAGGAAAATATGTGGTAAGAGCTATTTTAAAAATGAATGTTTTTGTAAAATACTGACATTTTTGTGGTGTTTTTGGGTGTCATGGTGATTGATGTCAGAGTATTTTCAAATATATAACCATTTAGTGTGATTTGTATTACTTAATTATGTAATAACAAAAATGTTGACCATTATAGAGGTAAAATATCGTCTTAATTTCTTACAAGTGTGTATTTTAAACATTAAAATGACAAAAACGGCAGATGAATATACTGATCAATATAATTTATGGAAACTGGTTCCATAAAATGGATTATCTCTACCTATCTGGGTTGTTGCCATAGCAACAGATGGCACAGGAACAAATGTATTCATAATATATCTCCATATATAAATATTGGTATAACAAAACCTGTAATCTAGTAGTTGTTGTATAGTTAGTGTTTGTGTCATTTACCCAGATGTAATGCCAGTAAAATCATGCATAATCATGCTACTAAACTTGTGAATTATATTGTACAAAAAAAAGGCATTGTATTATTTATGGATGTGTATAAAATTTGGTAAGTATGAGTATTTATGTCATATATAGAGTCAGATGTGTATCTTTGCACATGTTGTACTGACCGCCTTGTACCACCACCCCCACTGTCAAATGATTGAAGAAAATATGTAAACTTATCTAACTTTCCTGAAATTAAAAATACTGTTTAGGTAAAATACATGATGTACAGAATAGGGAAGTACAATAAATTTGTAACCTTAAGGTCACACCTTTTATTTATTATCGACAATCTATATTGCTTTAAATTGTTTATTGATAACAATCACATTTGAGGTATTAGTTCAGTTGATGCATAAAATTGAAATCTTAGCATTTGGTTCATTACAGGTAACGCATGAACTCCATAGGTTTAGGGTACTACAAGTGAGAGTATGTAAATATTCATCATTTAGGTTTGATTATCCAGACTACATAATGAGATTTTGACATAAATATTGCTTGCTCATTCATGAAAGCACACAATATTCCTGAAAATACTCTTGTAGTGATCTTCTTTGATACATATTGAACAGATATGATTGGCCAAAAAGAGACTGCCAAAGATTGTATGCAACCAATGAAAGTGAGAGTGATTTGCATAATGGATGCACTGTAGAAAGGGAATAATAGTGATTGAAATGCGCCGTGTGCAAAATGATTTGCATAAATCTATTTTAATTAAAAATCTGATTGGTTGAAATTGTCAGTGGGTATGCACAGCCAGTCAGATGCCTATAAATTTGCATAATATATTCAAAAGAAATAAACTATGTTTAGATTGGTGCGTGTGGACTGGTCTT
This sequence comes from Sipunculus nudus, assembly GCA_026874595.1. Classification (NCBI taxonomy): domain Eukaryota; kingdom Metazoa; phylum Annelida; class Sipuncula; order Golfingiida; family Sipunculidae; genus Sipunculus; species Sipunculus nudus. The sequence goes on from CM049315.1 coordinate 48,750,486, forward strand.
TGACAGTGGGAAGTGGGTACATTGTTAGGAATCATGTCTAGTCGGGTCAGAATATAATGACTGTGAATTTGTTGTGTCAAGTAGAATATAGTATTATGTGAGCTGTAATTTCCACATGTATTCTGAATCTCTGAAACTCGAGTGTTGTTTATTGCCATTAAAATGTTTGCACTTTTACAGTCCGTTTGTGTTTCATACAAGTTGTTGCTTGGGCATCAATTTCTTAAACAGATGGGAGTAGAGGTTACAGCTGAACAAACTTACTGTAAAAAAGCACATAACATCTTTATGTTGTTGCCAAGGTCAGGCATATGTAACAGGAAAGCAAACAGAGCTACATCTAAAGGTTCATGTCAGTTCTTCAAAGTTTAGCTCAGCTGACTCCACATCTACTCAGCTGTAGTGATGACCCTCAGTGCATTTTTAGCTCAGCTGACTATAAGTCATCAGAGCTATAGTCGTGGTCCATTGTCCGTCGTCCGTCCGTCTGTCCGTCCGTCCGTAGATGTGGCACGTTTTGAAACCGTAAGACCTAGGAATCCAAAATTCAGCATAATGTTAGATGTCCCCAAGATCTCCTACCAAGCCGAAAACTGGGTCTTTGCGACTTCGTTCCTTTGAGAAATTGAGGGAAAACCTCAATTTTTTATTAAAATCCTATTTTCACACTTCAGGACTGCCTAAAATCAAAACCACTCATCTGTTTTTCCTCGTATTTAAATATTCCTCTATATAGTTCCTATGTACATGCCAGAAATTAAGTCTGTAAAGTATAAATTCTTTAAGTTATGGGCCCAAACATAATGGACTTTGTAAAAAATCAGGAAAAATAATAACTCACTTAACATGAAAAATTTTGAAACTAGAGTCTATTTTCTCAAGTATATAACTATGTTTAATTAAGATTCAATTGTTTACCCAAAATTAGATCTGAATTTTGTAAATTTTTTAAGTTATTAGCATTAAAAAAAATCAGTACCTTAAATTTTGCCCAACTTTGACCATGGCACGTTTTTTTCCTGTAAGCACCATTGATTTAATTTTCACAGCGTGTAAACATAAATATTTAGTTTGTCTAAATCTGAAATTTGAAAATAAAAGCTTGAAAATTAAGCTAGTTATTGATTTTTTTTCTGTAGTCACTTGCTTTGATTGCAGATGCAGGGTCCCACTCCAGGTCACTGGAAGTCAGCTATGCCAGGGTTTCTGTTTGTTACAGTCACTGGGGGAGATCCCCTGCTGTGACAGGTGTACAGTTATTCTCAAATCACCACCCCAATCTTTTTTTTTAAGTTATTAGCATTAAAAAAAATCAGTACCTTAAATTTTGCCCAACTTTGACTGTGGCACGTTTTTTTCCTGTAAGCACCATTGATTTAATTTTCACAGCATGTAAACATAAATATTTAGTTTGTCTAAATCTGAAATTTGAAAATAAAAGCTTGAAAATTAAGCTAGTTATTGATTTTTTTTTCTGTAGTCACTTGCTTTGATTGCAGATGCAGGGTCCCGCTCCAGGTCACTGGAAGTCAGCTATGCCAGGGTTTCTGTTTGTTACAGTCACTGGGGGAGATCCCCTTCTGTGACAGGTGTACAGTTATTCTCAAATCACCACCCCAATCACCCCCCCCCCCCCCCCCCCCGCAAACCCAACCCACCAAGTGTTATGCAGTAATTGTTATTGTTTTCACTGTATCTCCTTAATTGTAATGCTGTTTCCACTCCGATATGCAAAAATTTTCATTGAAAAAATAATTCAAGGTGTAATCCAGAAGATGCAATGTTGTGTAATGTAGCATTTATAAAGAAATCAATTTTCTTTTAAATGATTTTAACAAATATAAATGAACCCATCAGTATGCTTAAATTATTATAAAATATGAAGCACATTATGGATATGAATCTTTTATTTTATTTCAGTGAATAAAATTAAGCATGTACTGAAAACTCTAATGTGCAAAACTTTTTAATAGTGTTTCAAGGGATAATATTGAAGATGCCATGTTGTGGCATTATTTTCTTTTAAATTCAGTTTAAACATTTGTGATTTAAAAATGATAAAATATATGTGTATGCATAATATGACTCAATATAAGCTACACTCTGAATATATAATAATTGCAGCTTAGATTTCTGATATTTTAACTTATATTTTCAGATTTTTTATTACAAATTTATAAAACTTTTAAATAAAAAAAATGAATCAGATAAAAACTATTAATGGAAAAAGTGGATATGCTAAAAAAATAGGCTTATATATAAACTTAAATGCATTATTCCTTGAAAGTGAAATAAAGGTATTAGTCCATTCTGTCCACTTGCCTGTCCATCTGTAAATTTTTCATATGCATCACAGTATCTAAAAAATTTTACTGTTTTTCTTCATAACAGTTTTGTCAGAGTATACGTTTTGCAATCATATATTTAGAACTTTAATATAACCAAGTAGGAGGGCCCCTTTCCTCTCAACTTCTCATATGCTTATATATATGAAAAATATCACAATAGAATATTTTGCATTTGTAAAAATTTCAAACTTCAGCTGAGCGCCGAGACCCATGGGTCCCTTGTTCTACTAAGGCAGTCATTAACCAGTCAGTCAGTTCCACCCTTTATCTGATCCATTCTTGTATTTGTGCTATGTGTAAACAGTGAGGATTAAATCTCCAAATTATATGATCTCCAAGTTGTGGTCCTGTGCACGGTCACTTTATTAAAGTGAGTAGTAAAGAGGTACGTGTGGTGTGTTATGTACACATATAAATACTAGAAATCTGCATTCTAAGGAATGCAAGCCTCCACCATGTAAGGGGTGGAATTTGTGTTTGCATTCACTTATTCGGCCCATATTCCCAGTTTCAATCGTGCTGAAGTGACACTACATTTGTGAGTATTCCTTGGTTACGTTTCTGAATCTGGATCATTTGCCTCATCCATACCCAAGTCTAATCGATTCTTTATTGGCCAATCCCTGGAAATTTTCATGGGATTCCGTTCATGATTGCGTGTGAACAAACCCACACGAAAAGGAATGAATGCACACCTTCCTGATGGAGCCAATAAATCCATTATTAGAGCGTTCATAATTCGAGATCAGTGTACCTTAAAACACTATCGTAACACAAGATACTAAATCAATATCATCATATCTTGGGGATTAAGCACACGCCCAAAAAAAAAACACATTCAACCCTCCGATTAACAATGGCATATTTGTCTCCTGATTGAAATCAACCACCCAGTTACCAAAGCAGTCGCTAAATTGACTATTGCAAGCAACTGCCACCACCTCCCAACCAATCCGTTTTCCACGCAGTCCATTGCAAGCTACCTCCAGTTTCCCACGCTAATGACCATTGCAGGCAACCACCATCAGCGCCAACCACAGTTTTCAACGCTAGTGACCGTTTCAAACAACCCCAACCACCACGCTTATGACCATGGCAAGCAGCTCCTACCAACCCATACCCAACAATTTCCCACGCTTGTCATGACTGTTAATAACCCCCCCACACACACACACACATACACACACACGCACATTTTTTTTCTCACTCGATGGGTATTTACTATTGCAAGCAACTGCCGCTTACCCAAACCATCGGCTTTGCCGCCAGATGTCGCCTGAAACCGAGGCATGGCGGCCTGTCCGTACATTTTACCGACAGTCCTGGAGTCAAAGTTTTGATAGGTGAGGAAAGATTTACTTTTACAACTTCACGATAGCACACGCACATTAACCTTCTTATATCGAGACCTGCATTCAGAAGCAGAAATGCCCAAAACCTTCAGACATCTTCATATCCAGTGTGGTCCGTGGGCACACTATCCCGGGATATATTGGAAATGGATGAAAATAATTGAAAATAATTGATTGAAAACCATTCGGATTTTTTTTCTGAAACATGATTCCACGCGTGAAGTTTATGCATATAACTTTTAGGTATAATATACAAAAGTAAAAAAAAAAATGGCATTTAAGATGCCATACTCAGATGAATATATAATCTCTTCAAAGAGTATATTGGAAAAAGCTCAAACTTCTAAATGCGTAAGTGAAGCTAGCTGTTTAACATAATTCAAAACACACCGGTTGCCCTAGCATGGTTTAATATCATTCATGAAATGATCACCAAAGCGATATATTTCCTTTAAATATAGGTTTCTCGGTTTCTTTTGAATAAAGTTTCACAGACTGAACGTGTTCATTCTGGAGCTGATGGAATCGCAATATAAGGAAAGACTGTAATGAGGCCATTTCGTAAAGAATGTGGTGGATAGATTGTCATAAAATTCGGTATGACGGAAGATCTTGAATAGCTTTGTCTTGTTCTCATGAATGGTGGCGCCATCTGCAACTCTTTTCCCCCTAGTCACCTTACAATCGCCGTCACTTAAATAAATGTGATCAATATATCTTGGCCAACTTTTGAGGATTTCTTTGAAACGTTGCTTTTTAAAAGGTTTGGGTCTGATTAGTCCACCAATGGACCCTACGTCTGATGCTCTATGTGCTGGAATGATGTTGGCAACGTCCGGCCCACAGATATAACATAGGACGCAGGGTCTGTTGATTGGCTATCTATAGGGTCGGATTTCGAAGTCTGTCAAATTGGGATCATGACCTCGGTCACTTGTAGACTCATTATGGCTTTTTGATGGCTTATTTTGAATAAAATTAATACCAAAAAAAGTCAGATTTCAATGGCCTGGGGAACGAGATACTATCGCGTGGGGACGAGATAAAAATAATTTTCTGTGTGTCTTATACGTGCCACTGTAGATTTCACATGAAAGATATCATCAGTTATTCCGAAGCATGGTTAGCAATGTATAATTGTTTTTTGCCGGATTTGTGGCGATTTCTTTCTTTTCATGCAATTTTGGTTGGACATAAAAATTTGTTACGGTTGCATGAGCTTTTCGCACTGATGAATGGCTAGACAATATTTTGCATTTTCATTTATATATAAGTGCTCGATGTCTGTTTACATGAGAATAGTACGTTTATGTAAAGGATAGCCCCCCCCCCTAAAAAAAAGAAATAATAATTATAATATACCGGTACATGCGCATTTCTATGAACTGTGGCATATGCCAAGGGACAAAGACGAAACCTTAAGGCCAAAAAGGTTGGTTTCTCAGGGGATCGGGATTATAATTGTGCTGACAATATTTTATCAAACATCGGCAACACCACACCTTTTTGATTGCATCGTGTTGTCCGAGGTACTTCTTCCAGTATGAATTGAACTCATTAAATGTATGGCACATTCAGATAACGGTACATTTTATTCATGAATATTCTAACTAAACCTGAGTGTACTCATAAAACCATCTTTAAGCCATCTTTAATGAACATACAGAACTTGAAGTTGTCAAAAATAGCTCCTTATCATAGACATTTAATCAAATATTGAATTAAACCACTTTAATGTGATGTGAACATGAGGCGAACAGGGCTCCGACGAAAGTTCCGCTATAATGTTTAGCACAGCTCTCGCCTTGTGTTCACACATGTACAGTTTGTTCATTTCGAAGTGTCACTTGAGTTAATGACCCCGTTATCTGACCGGCACTTGGTCAGTCTGAAGCCTCTAACTTTTAGTATCACTGATACAAAGCGGTCGCCAGTGATTCACGGTTCATTGTACCGCGGCTGTTTGTTCTGTACCCGTCATCCTACGGGATACCGTTCGAGGGGCCCGTCATATATGTAAGTGGTATAAAGCGTGTCTAACAAAGGGCTTAAGTGTCACGGACAGATGGTCAGTTCACCCACCTTGACGGCTTGGGTCTCCTCTTCCCAACCCCGGATATAGGTTTCCCCTCTCCCTTTGAAGCATGAAGGCCTGGAAGGGGCTTTCGAATTCCAATAAATTTTAGGTACTAACGGAGCAACCTATATTAAAATAGCATGATGCAAAGTCCGGTTGTTTTATTCTCGGCATTAAGCGCTTACTGTTCTATTTCTCAGATGTTTTAGATCGAATAACCCCACCCCCATAAATCCGCCCCTATCGAAGGAGTCGTTATATATAGACTCTGATTACCCTATAATTAACCTACATATAAGGAATGGTTAAAAAGACCTGTTACCAGTGATTTAAAAAAAAGGTTTTGTCAATATTTAGATAACTTGGTTTCATCATACTATTCCGGAATCTACATTTGAAACTGAATGTTGGTAAATTTGGATAATATGTGAGGTGTTAATAGGGAATAGAAAAGTTCGAAAAAAGCAGAAATTACTTTAATTTATAATCAAAATTTACACTCCATAATATTAGGGTTTTCACTCTGGAGGATGCTTATATTCGTGAGGAGGGGGGAGGGAGGGGGGGGGGGAGGGGATGCGGAGGGGGCAGCTGTTTATAACTGAGCCCCCAATTTACTCAGCCAAAAGGCTCATGGTTCCTGCTGTTGAAGTTGACGGTCGATCCTGACAACGCTTGTGGTACATCTGCATACATACATACATACATACATACATACATACATACATACATACATACATACATACACATATATATATATATATATATATATATATATATATATATATATATATAGGGAGTTGTGCGAGTCCTTCTGGGAAAAAAACAGTGCATCATCAGGGGACCCCCAGATTATGTAAACATAAAAAAAATCTGAATTATTTATTTTAATATGCGACGTTTTCTCACACGAAGTTATTTTTTTTATCTTTTATTTCCTTACGGAAACGGCGATTTCATAGGCATTTTACTACATCAGGTTTATACAAGATATTGTTTAAAAGGCATAATATGTAAGTGATCTACATTGGTGCTTAATATTACATTTTAAATGTCATTTGAAAACTTAGTATCTTCTAAAGGGAAGAAATGTTTTGATTGGCGGAATATGCTGCTGCTACTACTTATTTTTATATGAATATTAATAAATATTTCGATATGTGAAAATGCCCGAATCCTATAATGATTGCTTATATGTCAGCATTGAATGCTGGACTCATGACTGACTTGGCAATAAAAGGAGAACCTGAACCCCCTTCCAAAGTCCGCAACCCACGTTGACCAATCTCACGAAGTTCCACTACCCATATACACATGGTCGATTTATTAACAGCCGGTAGGTGGGAGCACCGGCTGGTATGATTAGAGGAATTCTAACGCTTCTGTTAACCTAAATGCTAAATTGATTTAAATTGAGTACGTATTATCACGGTTCACCTGGTAAAATGGACTGTCTGATTGCTATTGCTGATGCTCTTCAGTTAATTTTGTCGGTAATGATGTTATAGCATCTGTCACACTTATAATTGATAAAAAAGATTAATTGCAACATTTCTTTCATAAATGAATATGAACAAAAGTGATCAATGAAAATTAAAGTATGCGCGTTCTTCTGAAGTATCCGTGTTGTATATCATCGTTAGTGTGTATATAGAGAGTAGACTTGATCATATGTGTGAGATTCGAGAACACAGATGCTTGGGTTGTATCTTCCATGTATGGTTGTGGGTTCGATTCCCGCCCGGACAATTTTCCTTGAAGACAACGAAGATTCCCCGGACCAAAGTGTTACCACAAGAACGCCCCTTGCGCACATTTTAGATACTAGCATATTACCAGATCTTGTGAAGGGAAAGCTACCAATAGGGAGGGCCGGGTTTTCAATGGGCCGAGTTTACCCCCGGATACATACAGTTGATGCATGCAGTTTCTCAAAGATGGCGCTGATACGGACCCTTAAAAAAATAATGTCACATTCCTCTGGTTTCTTTTTTTTTGGGGGGGGGGGATATGGAAATGACACTCAAGAACACTTAGAATCGTTTCCCATACTCCAACCATCCCACTTCAATCCATGCACACGAGCATTATGTAACAAATGCATTGTCATTTTATTTTTTAGCTTAATATCACAGTAAATTTGAATATTGAATACATGGTGATCATACAGATCTTGGTGGTAGTAGCAAATATTAAATTTGAATTATTTCTATATTATTTATGAATTGGGATTAATAGAAAATTGTGTATATTGTCTTTTTTTAACAAGCAGCAGCATTTAAACTAGTCATACGAACAGGAACCAATTCTATATGATAAAATCAGTTTGGTAAATCGTGACATTTCATCAGATAACGGGCAATTTATAGTCACACTTGATAGACGCGCTTTTACTCACCTCTGTCGGAACTGATAAGCACGTTGGATGGTTTAATATTCGCGAGGATTCCAAATTCGTGATATCCGCGACAGTGAAATAATCACGAAAATGAAACCTTCGCGAATAAGACGCCGCATCAACACAAATGAACAATATATATATATATATATCTATATATATATAAATATATATATATATATTATGTTACCAACAAATCAATCATTGGTATAGTATCACTTTTATCAGCTGTTTTATGTTACCAGTAAATCAAACATTGATATTATGTAACTATTATAAGTTGTTTTATGTTGTCAATCATTTAAGCGCATGTACTCGTAAAATGTTCTGTTGCATTTTGGTCAAATAACTTACATTTTGACCGCATATCAAAATCAAGGTAAATCATCTAGCCCATTTCCTAGAAACAATTCCTACAAATACAATCTGTGCCCCCTTTTGCACGGTGATATTTCTCAAATTTCCAGAATGTGTTTGGATTATTTTGGTGGGCCCCAACATGTTATTAACACGTGTATGTAAACAAAACAAACAGCCTGTGTGTGATGAGATCGGTGTTTTCTTGTCTACCTTTACAAAAGGTTCAAGGGATTTTCTTTAGTTTATAAGCGAGAGATAACGGAATAGGCCACTTTAAGTGAGAGAAGCGTAGGGCCTACGTACCATACTTGCGCGGTGTAACAATGTTGCACCTGACCGCTAAGGGGCCTTATAACAACCGGAACTATCTACAAATAATTATCACCGCATGGGTGGTATCTTTGATGTGTCGAGTGGTATTCTTTGATGTGTCGTGAGACCAGCTTAAAAGTTCCTGTTGAAAAATGTGTTCCTCTTATCTGGCTACAACTCTTCGTGTATCGATATCATACTTTAAAGCAAATCATACAAGGGGAGTTATTTGAATAACCCGTGGGTGCCGAAACAAAGTACTCGCATGTGTCGGTAAATATATGTAGATGTGTATTGAGAACTGTAGCACTAAGGAATATGTACAGAATAACATCTGTAGCTCCTTGTAGACCTAGAAATGTACAACAAAAAATAAGCAATCATTCAATATGTTCATTTTATTATGGTCCTTTTAGAAAATAGTATCCAATACATTATTTAAAAAAACTGATATCAGTGGCATACTTGGAATAGAAAATGATCCCCCTAAGACTCACTTAATTGGCATTGTTTCCCAACACTACAAAAAAAAAAAAAAAAAAAAAAAAAGAAGGGGGGGGGGCTTCCTAGGCGTTGCTGAATTAAGAGGAGTTAAGTGACACCAGCATCATTGTAGAAAACATGTTCATTATTTTGCACTTGAAGAAGATTTTTCAATCAAAATGCAATAGATTGCGCTTTATATGATACCCTGACGAAATCAAATGATGGATAAACCAGAGAAGTTTCTGGTAGATAGCCACTTGGCAAAATATTGAGAAATTACTCATGCTTTATGAGGGAAATATTGAATATTACACCCTAAGAACACACTTGGCATATTATAACGACGATAAACACCTGGGGGGGGGGGGGGTATTTCTCAGGCGTACATACAAAGGGGTTGTGTGACAATGGTTGAGTGCCACTACCCTTGATTTTAATATAAAAGACAAAATATCGAGCGTAGTTTTATGGGTTTTTTTAACAGAATTATCAAGAAATACATCCCTAACCATGAAACTGCCACTGTTCACCAAGACAGTTTTATCTCGAACTTACCCTTGTTAACAAAGGGTCAGGTGCAAATACGTTAAAAACATGTTAACTTCTTTAAAATTTGTATTTCATTTTGTGGCCAAGATACGATAGTAAGCCCTGGGAAGGACTGTCGCTAGTTTACATAAAAATCTTTTTGATCCCTCTCATAATGTGAGAGAGAAAATACCCCCCCCCCAAAGAAAGTTTACGCATTATGTAAACGTTTACTTTATTGGGTCAGTGCGGGTAAGTATATATGTTCTGTTTTAAAAGATACATGGTATTAGACAAGTGATCTATTGCAAGACGACCCATCGTGTAATAATTAAAATTCTAACAAGAATAGTTAAATTAATCATAATAACAATATAAATCTCAATATATGTCAATGGCACTATAAATACAAGAGACACAGGGGTCTTATGTTGACTCTCTGTGACACTGGGCATAATATATAATGGTGGGTAATGAATAAGTGAAACAGCGAAAGTGAAAATACCGTTTAAACAGTCGTCCAATTAACACGGGTTGCTCCATCTGTCACTTACAGCTCTTCATAAGTCACACATTCGGTAGTTGCAGTCAATTCCTGAGATATTTGGTCATTACATTATTTATGTGATCCCCTAAAATTTCAAATTTTAAATTAACTTTTGGAAATTGTTAAATTCATTTCTTTCGCCTTCCATTTTGCTTGTTCTACTGAATTGCTTAAGTTTAACGAATGATAGATGATCAATATTTTCTTACTTATCCAGGAAAATTAGAAGAGAGAGAGAGAGACAGACAGTCAGAGAGGGTGAGAGAGACGGACGGACAGACAGTCAGGAGTGAAAACTTGACCTCCTTGACGCGGAGGTAATTATACAGAGCAATTCTTTTTCTTTTTCTGAGTATACGCATACCTACTACTAGTCTAGTAAAAATAGGGTTGAACCCGGAATAAATTGCAACAGAAATGAAACCAACTTTATTTTACGCAGAATCTTCTGAAGAATAACATATCAAAAGTCCAAAAAATTCCAATTGGGGAAAAATCATTAAATTTGAGGATTTTAATTGGCTAATTAACTATTAAATAAACTTTACTTATCTGCACATTGTCATATTAAATCTTTTCTTTATCCCTATGAGTGACCACTCTTTTGAAAGATCTCTTCATTGCCTGTCTGGCGAATCTTACTAAGATGAAAATTTAACAATAATAACGAATTCATGTATATTTATTAGGGCGGAGCTCGACAATAACACTTGCCCACTTGCCCGATGGGTTGGAATGCCGTTAGAACAACTTGCCCCATCGTCTGAAAGTTGCAAGCTGGGCCTACGATATATCAGACAATGCCCTTGAGACAGTCAAAGGGAATATCAGATTACAGGATAAGACATATAAATATAGGAGCAGGGGATATTTTACAACATGAAATATCATGAGGGATATGCGGTCATTGACATTATGGAATATTAAGCATTTGAATGATCTTCAGTTGCATGCTCTTCATTGCCTTGCTATTGAATCTGACTACGATATAAAATTTACCAGTAATAACAATTTGATGTTTATTGTTTAGGGCAGGGCTCGACAATAACGCTTACCCACTTACCCAATTTAAAGGGGTTGAATATATCGTGAGAACAACCTGCCCCGGTGTATGAAAGTTTCCCGCTGGGCCTATGATATGTCAGACCATTCCCTTGAGACAGTGCAATAAGGGGACCATTACATACAGGATAAATTATATAGAAATATAGGAGCGAAGATGTTTTATATCACGTTATGTACATGCGGAATATAGGGTTTTCGACATCTGAGAATATTTAACATTTAACTGGTGTTCAACCTCATTTCAATAAATTGCAATATAACAGATGTAATATTGCTTATTCTCCCCGTTGGATAATTTTTATGTATTGTGCTAACTTTAATAATCTATAGTCAAATACAATGAAAAATAATAATGACCATCGAAAGAGGATTGAACACTTAGCAGTTAGACAGGGTGAAAAAGAATGAACCTACATTTAGTCTCTCTTCATTTTATTTTCAACTTTTACTCATTTAGTGCTCATATTTCAAATTTTATAGTAAATAAAACAAATGAAAACATGAATCAGATATCAGATTTTGATACGGATGGATTTGTTAATCTTTTCCATTTGAAAAGGGACTTAATAGTATATATATATAAATTTATCTCTTTAAGTAAAAATCGACAGAAAAGTTAAAAAAGTACGACCAAAACATAATCCTATGATAAGACCAACATGATATACCTGCCATTTAAATGGGAACTGGGTATGAGTAGCCGATTTGAAATATTGCGTCGCATGTAAAATGTTGATATAACAGACTTTCCAGATTTACTCTTCGCATATTTATAGAGTCAGTAACTGAATATAGTACTTGCCCGATTGAACAACTGCTGTGTTGCCATGACATTTATTTATTCAGTCTATGTAACAGGACATGTGACACATGAGGATGCAGTATTTATATTAGACTTTAAATGTAGCTTCAATTTTCTTAAGCGTTGACCTGATTATTTAAGTTAGTACAATAAACAAAGCTTTTCTGAGGGGAGATTCAGTAAAGTTCCACATATTAAATTGCAATTCACTGAAATGAGGTTGAACACCATTTAAATGCTAAATATTGCGTGATGTACAATATCGTGATGAAAAACATCCCCTGCTCTTATATTTCTATGTAATTTATCCTGCACGTGATATTCCTTTGGACTGTCTCAAGGGAATGGTCTGATATGTTGTAGGCACAGAGGGAAACTTTCAGACACCGGGGCAAGTTGTTCTCACGATATTTTCAACCCCTTGGGCAAGTGGGCAAGTGTTATTTTCGAGCCCGGTCCTAATCAATATACATAAAATTGTTATTATTGGTAAAATTAAATCGTAGTCAGGTTCAATAGATAGGCAATGATGAGTTCTCTCAAATGAGTGGTTACTCATAGGGGTAAAGAAAAAGCTCAAGATGGCAATATACAAATAAGTAAATTTAAACTTAATAATTAATTACCCAATTAAAATTATCAAATTAAATGATTTCCCCAATTGGGACTTTTTGGTACTTTTATATGTTATTCTCCTGAATTTTCTGGTAATCATACAACAATAATAATTTCTGTTGCCATTTGTTCCGGGTTTGTTTTAAAAATCAAGTAAAATGACTAGGCTATAAACGCATGGGGACGACGCATACTGACTAATGACATGCATATGGAAAACGCGCTTTGCGTCTAACATAAGCAGAATATAATGCCAAACCATAAATCTTCGCAAGCGGAGTGTCATACACATTAAAGTATATCTCGTCTTGCCCCCCCCCCCCCCCCCCCAACAATTAAGATTAGCTATATATGCAGTCGCCTTCCCGTTAAATAGTGCTCAGTTCATGTGTAAACAGTCTTAACGACGAGAAAGTCACATGATTTGGACAATTTGATATGCAGATCATGATCACCATCTGTGGTTACAGTCACGTGTGCGTATGACCCAAGGCGATACTAGTTATTTTTAAACATGTAAATCAATCTGATGCATTTTTTTTTTCAACGTGATTCTTGGGATTAAAGACATTTCAATTAGGTGTAAGAGTTGTGCAAACACACCTACCGTATAGATTTAACAGTGATATAAGGCCGATATATAGCCCTGGAATATACGGAAGCCGAGCTGAGTTTGGTACAGGCCAACAGATAACATGAACCCCGAACCCCGCATCATTTTGGCAGCCGTATAGCAAATATCAAAGGGACAGCCCACACTGTTTCCTGGAGGAAATTCACTAAAATAAAGCACTCACCGGAAGTGGCATGTAAAAACAATAATAAGTTCCTTCATCCTGTTCAGAGATTCAGGAAACTGTACATGAGACTTTATAAATTAATGAATAATTCTTCAACGTGTTATCTGATATAGAATTTATTTATATATTTATATATTTACATTTCTGCACCAGCATTAATACTGACTTAAACCGCATAAATTTAGGCTATATTTTAGGAGTGTTTGCATTTTGCAAAAAAAAAAAAAAGATACCCTCTGCCGTTGTTCAACTTTTAAAAACTAGAACTAGCATCCCTTTCTATCCCTATTAAAGAAGTGCATCCCGTTCCTCCTCCAGTCTGATGTCGCGTAATTAACTCATCTGACTACAAGTCACCTTGGCTTTAGCAATCACCCTGCCCATTTGTCCGTACGCCGTCCGTTAACAGGCAAATGCCCTAACTGTTGGACCCAGGAACTATAAATTCTAACTTAACATCCAGGAAGGTCTTGGAGAAATCCCCATGGAAACCGAAATTAAGGTCACCTTGACATAGTTTCTAGAAATTACGAATGTTTTTGTAGATTTTGCATCCCCTAGAAAATCGAACTTTCATGTGTTGGTGTTCAAGGTAGCTGAGCAAAAAGTGTGCCTTTAAAATAGACAATGGTTATTATGATAATAATAGTAATAATATAAAGTTACGTATTATCTCAAGATATATACTTGTCATCCTGTCACGTATGAAGAACATCGGCCGAGCGTGTTATTAATACCTGTTGCGAAAAATTACAAACATTTAACAAAATACAAAACAGAGTTAAGGCAAAAAATGCACAGAAAAGTTGTGAATGTTAATTCGTAATGTCATATGTCATGTTTGTCAACTGATCGCAAAGAGCTCAAATTCAAGCCAAGAGTTTAAATTCACACACATACACAAATATAGATTCGTCTTAACACCAATCATATTTTCCTGTGAGTGATTCTCGCTCACTGCATCTACTCACTGCAGTTTGTAATACAGGAAAAACATGTTACACTCTATGTCCAGTCAAACATATTCCTTGGCATGGGCATCAAGCTACATGAAGATCAGGTTAGACACTGCAATGGCTCACCAGAGGAATTCGCAACTGGAAATGGTGTGAAGCAAGACTGTGTCCTCGTTCCGACCTTTTTCACAACTTTTTTCAGCACAATGCTCCAAAATGCTACAGGGGATTGCATCTGCATCGATTCTACATGATCGCAGAGCAGCATTGCAGGCCCACACCAAGGCTCCTTTTTTTCACCAGTCTGTCCTCGGGAAGAATACCAGCCACCTCACACCAGCATTGGCTGGAGTCAGTCCACCAGTTCATCTACCTTGGCTGAAAAATCTCAGATCCCAATACCGAAAAAGAGATTGATATCAGATTGACCAGGGCAAATAATGCTTTTGGGAGGTTGTACAAAAGGCATATGTAAGAACAAACGCCTGGAGAAAGACAAGAAGATCAGTGTACACACGGCTGTGATACTAATATCTACGAGTTATAGTTCATCATCTACGACTGCTTGAGCGCTTATATAGATGCTGTCTTCGAATCATCCTCAACATCCACTGGAATGTTTCTTTCATCGTCTATGTTAAATTCGTTTTGCATGCGGAGGCCCCTAGTATCGAGGCTATGCTCTAAGAGACACAGCTAGACACAGACTAAGAGCATATTTAAATAATGGAGGATCATTGCCTGACAAAGATGCTCTGCAAGATGAACGCTCAACCGGCCATAGTGATAAAGCAGCACACAAGGGAACATACAAAGACTCCCAGATGGAAATTTCTTATGGCCTGTAATATTGAACATCGCCATTGGCCAACACTAGGAAATGATCGAGGGACATGGAGATGCATCATCAACCAAGCTGTCTCTTGTTTTCGGGAACACTTGTAGGGCCATCCTTCAAGATCAAACAAATAAAGAGGAAGAACCTACACGAAACTACATGGATATAGTGCCGAAAGATGACACACAGCAACAGCAATGACCTAGCAAGGCCCTTCGCAACGGGAAATAATGTGAAGCAAGGCGGCGGCCTCTACCTGACCTTTTTCATCATTACCTTCAGCATGATGGTTCAACACGCACAGACGACCTTGGCGATGAAGGAAACTTTTATATCCGATCCCGATATGGTGGTAGCATGTTCAACCTGAGACGGCTGCAGGACCACATCAAGACTAGGAAACAATTCATCCGATAGCTTCTTTTCGTCAATGGTGCTGCCACTGCTGCTCACAGTGATAGAGAGAGAGAGAGAGAGAGAGAGAGAGAGAGAGAGAGGGCCTTGCAGCGTATAACGTCCTTTTTTGCTAACGTTGTGTTGCTCTACAGATTGGAATGCATCGAAAAAAGAGTGTTCTCCATGAGTTTGTCCCTCGGGAAAATACCAACCACCTCACATCAGCACTGGTGATGGATGTAGCGATGAACCATCCATCAAGCTGTTTCTTGCTTCGAGAACACCCGCAGAATCATCCTTCAGGATAAACAAATTAAGAGGAAGAATCTACACAAAGCAACAAGGATATCAGCGCGGGCAGTAAGATTCAATGATCAGATCGTGCTCGTCAGATGCACCTAGCTTTACCATCTTGTCACCTTCCTCACTACGCTGTATTCAGCAGTGGGATGAGAGCCACTGCTGTACCAGTCAAGTGAACTTGATGTTGCTTAGTGCTTTCTGAGGCTTTTGTTTTCCAAGATTGAAAACCCAAGAGAAGAACGCTGTTAGTTATGAAGACCATAATTTAATCATTACACAGATCACTAAAGTCGCAAAACAGCTGTCATCTTTTGCCTTAACAGGACACACCAGGCACAAGGCACAAATACAGACGCTTCCACCCAGCACCAGCCCCCTTCTACCCAGGGTATCTTGATTAAGGTTTTGGTTCGGGATGTTTACTGCATTTAATAGGGCTTCCACCTCGGCTGTATAGTTTGTTCAGTGAAAGCCAGTTGGCGTTGCCTCTGTCTGCCATTGACCGTCTGGGTACTCAATGTACATCCATGCACCACCTATCAACATTCCGTCCGTTTCTGACCCGTCTGTTTAGACTCGTAGCCGTGCCTCCTTAGGTATGTATCTCTAATAAATCATTGTTAAGGTGAGGACTTTCATACTTGCGCTGCCTTATTCAACCCTAATGGAGAGGTTAGGTACTGCTGCATATATGATTCTGGCTTTTGCTTCCTCTGGCCATGGTGGTATGATGTCAGAGTTTCAACCTGTGCAGGGAGCTTGGTCTGGGACTTCATCTGTAGCACTCTTACTTCCATAACAAAGCTAGATCCTTTAAGCCTGTCCGGGTTTAGTTCTTCCACTCACTTCTTCATGGAGTGATGCTTGGATGACCATGTGTTCATCAAGTGAACCAGTGCTTTGCATTATCATCACATGCTCCGTTGGGTTGGGGTGAAGGTGGGTTTTTTTCTGGAATCTTCTCAATTTGTGTTGATCTCATTCCCCAAATGATGATGCGTAAAGCTTGGTTATATACTTTGTCCAGGGTCTGACTGTGAGTCTAAGCAGGTGTCATCAAGGTGTTGGGTCCATACTACAGAAGAAGATACATTTTGCTTTGGTACACACTTAAGGATCTTCTCATTTGCTCTCAAATGAGTACCAGCCACCTATTTCATGATGTTCAGTTTTGTTCTGGCCTCTTCTGTGCCTCTGCATTCTTGATGTGCTGTTTCCTTGTCTGCCTTAGGTTATCCCTGTTTGTCAGTATGCCTGTTTGTCTCCATACTATAGATTTGCATCGCCTGTGGATTTACTCAAGTATTAGTTTTACATACGATGTATGCTACAATTTGTATGACCGCAATATTACATCATCTGTGGATGACTCCAGTATTAAAGGTAATAAAAAGGTAAAGATGGGGATGTTTTACTCTGATATCACCGACGATGTCAGTCTCACCCGGTTTTACAATTTAACTTCCTGGTATTTAGGGCATGTTCATTCTTGTACCTTTTCTCTCTCCCTGGGGAGCATACAACCCAAGAAGCCATATCAGGCCTTAGAAGGTAATTTGTTCTACATTTGCGTTCCGCCCATGACCAGTCCCCATTCACTCCTGGGTCGAGAGAGCACACCCTCATGGTAAGGACTTTGGCTAAGAGTCTAAGCGCTGACAGAGGTGAGAACGGGACGTGAACCCACAACCTTGCGGTCACAAGTCCGGCGACCCATTCTATATGCCACCAGGCTCCAGTATTAGTATTACATGACCTATGTGCTACAAATTCTTTGACTCTACTATTACATCACCAGTTGATGACTCCAGTATTAGTATTACACAGCCTGTGTTCTACAAATTGTTTGACTTAAGTATTAATATTACGTGGCCTGTATGCTACAAAGTCTTTGACTCTACTATTACATGACCAGTTGGTGACTCCAGTATTAGTATTACATTGCCTGTGTGCTACAAAGTCTCTGACTCTGCTATTACATCACCTGTGGATGACTTCAGTTTTAGTGGTACGTGGCCTGTTTCCTACAAAGTGTTTAACTCCACTGTTACATGACCAGTTGATGACTCCAGTATTAGTTTTACATGCCCTGTGAGCTACAGAAGCTTTGAGTGTACTATCACATGACTTGTGGATGACTCCAGTGTTAGAACTACCTGACATGTGCACTACAAAGTCTTTGCCTGTACTACTGCATGACCAGTTGATGACTCCAGTATTAGTATAACATGGCCTGTGTGCTACAAAGTGTAGACTCCACTATTACAACACTTGTAAATGACTACAGTATTAGTATTACATGGCCTGTGTGCTACAAAGTCTTTGACTACACTGTTAAAATACCTGTGGATGACTCCAGTATTGGTATTACATGTCCTGTGTGCTACAAAGTCGTTAACTCTACTATTACATGACCAGTTGACGACTCCAGTATTGGTATTACATGCCCTGTGCACTACAAAGTGTTTGACTCTCCTATTACATGACCAGTTTATGACTCCAGTATTAGTATTACATGGCCTGTGTGCTACAAAGTGTTTGACTCAACTATTACATCACCTGTGGATGACTCCAGTATTAGTTTTACAAGCTTTTAGAGCTACAGGTTATTTGAGTGTACAATAACATGACTTGTGGATGAATCCAGTGTTAGAATTTTACCTGACATATGTATGCTACAAATTCTTTGATTTCACTATTATCAGATGTGGTTGACTCCTGTATTAGTATGGCATGGCCTGTGACCTACAAAATCTTTGACTCATGGATTATTCCAGTATTAGTATTAAATGGACTGTGGGCTACAAACTGACTCCGCTATATTATCCCCTGTAGATTAGTCTAGTTTTTATGTTATATGACCTGAGTAAAAATTCACTCCACTTTTATGTCAACTTTGGATGAGTCCACTTCTGTTATAACATGACCTGTGTGATTCAAATTATTTGAAGCACACAGGTCATGTAATAACAGTAAAGGACTTGTCCAAAGTTAATAGCTCAACTCCACTATTCCATCACCTGTGGATGACTCCAGTTTTAGTATTATCTGGCCTGTGTGCTACAAAGTCTTTGACTCTACTATTACATGACCATTTGATGACTCCAGTATTAGTATTACATGGCCTGTGTGCTGCAAAGTCTTTGACTCTACTATTACATGACCATTTGATGACTCCAGTATTAGTATTACATGGCCTGTGTGCTACGAATTGTTTGACCCCACTATTACATCATCTATGGATGACTCCAGTATTGGTATTACATGGCCTGTGTGGTACAAAGTGTTTGACTCTACTATTACATGACCAGTTGATGACTCCAGTATTAGTATTACATGGCCTGTGTGCTACAAAGTCTTTAACTCTACTATTACATGAACAGTTGATGTCTCCAGTATTAGTTTTACATGCCCTGTGAGCTACAGAAGCTTTGAGTGTATTATAGCATGACTGAGCATGGATGATTCCAATGTTAGAATTATACATGACATATGTGTGCTACAAATTGATTGATTCCACTATTATTAGATGTGGTTGACTCCAGTATGACATGGCCTGTGGGCTTCAAAATCTTTGACTTGTGGATGACTCCAGTATAAGTATTAAATGAACTGTGTGCTACAAACTGACTCCACTATAATATCCCCTGTGGATGAGTCTAGTTTTTATATTACATGACCTGAGTAAAAAATTCACTCCACTTTTATGTCAACTTTGGACGAGTCAACTACTGGTATTACATGACCCGTGTGCTTCAAATTGCTCAACCCCACTATTACATCACCAGTGGAGGACTCCAGTGGTAGTATTTCATGACTATTGACTTGCATTGTTTGTTGCTAATATTACATGCCCTCATGCTACAGATTGTTTAAATCTACCAACTTATCACCTGTGGGCGAGTCCAGTATAAGTATTACATGGCTTGTGTGCTACAAGTTGATTAAACCCTTATTGATACTTAACTTTTGATTGATTTATTATATATTTATTAGTTTTACATGACCTTTGATTTTGTTTTGCTCCACTATGACATGAGCAGCTGATGACTATAGCAATAGTAAGACATGCCCCTGTGGTGAAAATTATTTGATTCTAACATCAGGCCTACATGATATCTGTGGGTCATACATATGTGTGTGATTACATATTTTTTTCTCCCCATTCGTATAGGTTGCCTGTTTATATTCATTATACTGGCTGTTTTTAGTGTGAAAGAGTCATATTACATGCCCTTTGTGCTACAGATTAAATCTACCAACATATCACCTGTGGACAAATCCAGAATAAGTATTACATGGCTTGTGTGCTACAAATTGATTCCACTATTATATATTTATTAGTGTTACGTGACCTTTGACTTTGTTTTGCTCCACTAAGACATGAGCAGCTGATGACTGTAGCAATAGTAAGACATGCCCTCTGTGGTGAAGATTTTTTTATTCTAGCATCAGGCCTACATATATGACATGGGTCACATATTAGAGTGTGATTGAATAATTTTGCTCTCATTGTTAAAGGATGCCTGTTTGTATTCATTATTTTTAGAGTTTGAATGGGTCATATTATAAACGCTGTAAAAGTCTAGCCATGCTTATCCTGTAAACTTATGTCAAGAATGCCTGAAGGAAAGTTTTGATCTTTTTAAAAAGGACAGGGATTGAGCAGAAGGGTGGAGACATATAGGCACCTGTGGCTGCATCCATTCTGTGATAATCCTCTTTACACAAGATCTGCTAGCCTCTAAGGTATCCATCATTTTATGTAATGGTAAAATGCAGTATGGCAAGTCAGTCAGTCCAAAACTGTGTTTATGACCCTGAATGCATTTCATTTTTTTTATTAAAAATGTGTGATATATGAGGCCAGCTGACTTTATAGAAGACAATAAATGTTAAAGATAGTAAATTAAAGTGAAGGAACTGATGCCTATACAAGCCAGTATTGAGACGGTATGCATAGAACTGAGCTAAGTGGGTATAAGTAGATCTGGTTGGGGTAATGGTTCAATATTGTTTGGGATTGGGGAGAATGGTCTAGTTGGTGGCTCTTTGTGCTGTGTACATTGCATGATTATAGTTTATATTAATGATTTACCGGTAATTAAAATTTGCTGAAACCCAGTGAATGACAACTTTAACAATCTTGTCTGGCATTTCTGACTTAAGCGAATAATTGACAACCAAACTTAATTTGTATTTATATTGATATATATATATATTGTATATATATATATATATATTGTGGATATATATATATATATATATATATATATATATATATATATATATATATATATATATTCAGCATTTGACTTCTGTGAATACAACACAAATTATACAATAAAACCTCATTGTGAACAGCTCTCTTAAATCAAATTACCCACTTGCCTCAGCTCCATGCACAAAATTTAAACTATAACAATATAAAACCTACTTGTGTTGGACCTTGGTTAAGTCAAAGCTTAATTGGAAGTTCCTTCAACTTGGACATGACACGATTTTACTCTCTCTATATATACACAGTAAAATATTTACATATAATATTTACATAACATTTTTACATACACTTTATGCTACCCGAGTGATTAAGTGTAACTGAAAAGGAGTGATAATGTATCAATGATACATTATATGAAAATACATGCAGGTTTAATTATGGAAACCCGCTTTTGTTACAAAGATGGACTTATGAATACCATCTCCTGTGACAGAAATAATAGTAAGCCATCAATTTTAATTTGCAACTGGTAATTGCACTGAAGATGAATAAACACACCAAAGTCTTGGATAATCCCTTGCAGAGAAATCTTATCTATTTATGAAATTTAACTCACAATAGCACACATTAGTGGACACTTACAAGTGCTTGCAGGACTGCAAAGCTGGACTTCTAATATCCTTTGGTAATGACAGTAACCACTTGTTTTTATGAGGTACATACTTTTGATTTTATGATTCAATGTACAGTTTGACTGCAGAGTTTTAGATATAACACGAATACTGTAACCTGTAATTTTCAGAAATACAGCTATTAAGTACACGTGTCAAGACATGACAAATAATACGTTGCTGGGGTACTACAAGTATGTCACGGAGAAAACAAAATGTCATTTAGACAATTCATCTTCTCTATATAATTTATGATTTCATAAAATATGATTTTCTTGGTGCTTTAACCTGTTTTTTTTAAAGGTGCTTAAGATTTCGAAACTACCCATACTCATAATTTACTAAAATTTATTTCAAGCCTAATGATGAGCATTTCCTGTCTGTAGCTACTAACATACAGTATAATAAAATACTTAAAAAATATACTTCTATAAAAGTAATCTTGTGTAACCAAAATGGATATAATTCCATGAAAATTTTACATGGATTAGATTATTTGTTAAACAAAACCAACATATAACAGAACTTGCACCATTTCCACACGTTTAAGAAATAAAGACAGACCCCTCTCTACTTTTATATATATATATATATATATATATATATATATATTTGTTATCTTGTACATTACAAAAAAAGTAGACATGTTATGAACATATTGGTTGAGATATACTATGAATCATAATACACAGGTATGTCTAAATAATTCAAAACTTCAACCAAGAATTAATGCATGGATGAAAGGATGTTAATGAATAAAATAAAGGATCACAGAGAGGCTGAATCTGCCATTGTCCTAAGTATATATATATATATGTTCAAAAGCAATACTCAGTTTCGAAAAAAACTGACTTATATATGCAGTAAATTACTAATGCCAAAACCAAATATAATATACAAAGTACAAATTAAACAGTAAATACTGTACTGGTACCGGTACTGTGGACATGTCAAATTGGTTCCATTAGTGGATCTTTTACACATCATATAACAAACTATCTCCATCCTCAGCCCACTCATAAACATACAATGCATTCATTTGTTTTCCATACATAAATCAATTTTCATTAAAATATTTTTTTTTCAATAAAAAAATTATTCTCAAACAGTCTGCTGATGCTCTTTTTTTTTATTTTAGAAATTTAAATTTATTTACATTTTAATGTTATCAAAAATTACAGCAACTCTTTCAGGCTGGTGCAGCAACTTTAAATTCAATGAAACCTTATTCTGCAGTTGGAAGGCACATATTTTTACATGATTAAAGCATTCAAATTTTTCTTCTGAAAGCAGAATTGAAGTTTCACTTAAAGCACAGCTGAGTATATGTAAAGTATTTATTCACACCCCATAGCAGATACTAATAGATATTTATTTCACCAATATATTTCTGGAAATTTTGATATTGTTACATTAACATTTCTAGACCCACAGCTCTACAATGATACATAAATTTCTTGATATAGTTCTGAGGGAGATCTTAAAGACAATTTAAAGAGATTTTCAGATATTTCCTGGATCCTATTATAATAGGACATACGTTCTTGGTTGATACAATATAAATAGATGAATATTTCTTAGAACTAAATAAAATGTCTACAAATATTCTTTCAACGAGATGCAACTTTTAGTGTATCACCAAATTAAATTGTGAATTCATACTTCCCATGTCAAGATTACAAACACGTATGAATAGACTATGTTATTTTCATTTTTAATTCATTTTGGCACTTCATCAAGCAGCAGATTGAAACTGCGTGTGTTTCGAGAAGTCTGACACTATCACCAATAAGGTGTCAAGGCATCACACAACGTTGATGTGAACACAGTAAACAAGGCGATAATTCTTGTCTCAGAATTTGGGTGCCATTTTATATATTTCCGAACACTGGATGCTGGCAGTATCTCTATCCAGCTATCACTCGCCGCATTTACACGACAAAATGTAGTATTATAATGCAATAGTTTCGTTTGGAAACGAATGGCTTCTGGACTATGAACACGGCGCTGCACAAAAAGAGTAAATGTTGCAGCAGACTAGTCCCTGCCGTATATCCAGGGGCAAGCACCTTGGAGGAGTGAGACTGGATGCTGCTGGATGATTGGGTATTTAAATATATCCCACAGTTCTCTGCGACAAATTTAGTTCGGCTTTCTTCGTGAAGGATCGCTTCGGGGTCCTTGTCTGACCTATTTATGGTGGCTCGTCCAATCAGCGGGCAGAGAATAGTCACAAGATAGGGAATCTCCTATGAATAATTAAACTCCGCCACTAAAATTGTAGCTCGGGTGAATTCGGTGTTTTCTGTGACAAGCCTAAAACTTTTCATCAACAGCCGCCATCTTGGGACAATTTTACCTTGAAAATTTTGGACTTTTGGCTTTATTTGGCACTTTAAGGAGCCGATTGTGCTGTCTTTCACCCGGCAGGGTGTTTGATGGACACACAGGGAATGGAACTACCTAGCCCAGAGCGGCTTTTGTGATGTTGTGGACTCTCTACACCCCGTAGTTTGTATCGGTAGTCGTGGCTTTGTGCGGCGAAGTTCGGCATTGGTGTAACCCTTCCGAGAGGAGAGCCCCAAGATGACCTAGAATGGCTCATGACAGGACATATCCCAGTTCTGGGCACCTTATTGGAGACGAAGAAGACATCTACGGGACCTAAAGTCCCGTGAAGGACATTTGTCAAATTTAGCATCCCGATTTAAAATTTGAAGTGTTCTGACTTGAAAACATGGCTGACCAATCTCTTGTGGCCGATGGAGGTCCACCGGCAAAACGGCCGAAGACAGACCCTGGTGCTGGGCTGTCGCCCACAGACAGCACAGGTAAATATTATCTTTATTCCACAATTCTGTCTTAAGCAGCTGCATGGGATAATATGCATCTTTATGGACGATCATAGGTACTGTGATGGATTTTGTTTTGGTGGAACACGTGTGCTTGACGAAGCCATGTTCATGTGTCGATTGTTTACCCATGCCGACGCAGCCTACAGTGCCTGGATGGCGATACATACAGTTATGTTCTGCCTAAAGTTTCGTTCCCAGACAACATTTTCCCGTGTAGGATTGTCATTTCTTGTCTCTGTGGTCACTTTCTTTGCTCTTGATTAAAATTTTTGTCATAGAAGTTCAAGAAATTTGAAAACTGGCCCATGGAGAAGTGCCTTGTTTTAACCCCATTGAATGGCACTTAAACTTAAGGAATATAAAATCAAAGTCTATACTGTTCAGTTTGAAATTATATATTGTTTTCCAGGACTTCACCCTTCCTTTTTGGGTGAAAATCTTCATCGTTTTATGTGAGATCTCTTCTGACAGCTGACTTGACAGTACAGCCCTGTCATGTCAGACACAAAGTTCTGAACTTTTGTATTTTTAATATGTCCCCTTTATAAAGTAGATCTTGTTGGATGTGTGGCTTAGGGGATAAGTGTCTCAGGGAAAACAAGTAGCTTTGATAGAAACAGTTCAGATTAATAATTATATCGGGGTAAAATTTTATCATGGACTATGTCAATCCTTAGCCTAAGGCTTAGGACAATTTGATATGTGATAAAGATTGGGTGTTGTTTGTAAATAGCCTATATTGGACAGTCAGCAGGCAGAATAGGTTCTTCCTGGTCTTTAATTTTCACACCTAGGGATTACACTAATATTTGAAACCAAAAGAATCAGCTGTTTGATAGTGTCTGCCTGAGGCCTTGACTGAATCCGTTTAAAAAACTGAGAAGTGAGAAAAATAAAATGATTTGTTCATTGTTGTTGGCCAGGGTTTCAACTTTGCACTGCATAAACATGTTGTTTCAAATCAGAATTTTGTAATATGAAAATTACATAATCATCATGGAGTTTGAAAGCAAATTTTAAAAATTTCTTGAAATTATATTTTCATGCTGTTTACTATTGCTTCATGAATTTTCTTGACTGTAACTAATACTTCTTATTGCAAAATCACATGAATACATTAACATGACAAAATATACATGCATGTCAATGACATCAGTGGCTGATGAATCTCAAGCAGAGCCTGTCGGAAACGTGTCACTCTGGACATCTTGAAAGACCTATCTAGTCTTAACAGTGGGATGATCTATCAATATTGTTTTGAGATGTCATGGAGAAATCTTGAATTTGTAATCTCATAAATCATTAAATGATATTTACTGAAGCCTGTGATGTTTGAAAACTTGGGGTCTCTGCATAAAACAGTAACATAAATGGTTAAATTTTAGTTTTAACTTGGAACAAGTTTGGTAACTTTTAGCAAGATATGTCAGCTTTGCTAAAAAGACACACTGAGCAAAATTGCAGCTTCAGATTGATGGCAATCAGGAAAAACTTTTGTGTTTGTTGAATTTTTCAGATTCAGAAATGATATTTATCAAGTATCTTTTTTATATAATAAGGAAAGGTAATTAAACTTGTAATTTTTAATTATTGCTTAAATTTTAGTTACATTGAACCTTTCTCTTAATTTCAATGAATTGTTTGACTTCAACTCCATGGAATTTCAAACATTGAAAGCCGGTTTTGAAAAAAAAAGTTAATATTCATATGTATTTGGTTGATTGTTGATTAAATATATAGATTTATCTAAGTTCATTGTGTCATTCATTGCTACCTTCCTTGAGTGCAATTTAAGATAGCATGTTTGCATTTCCACTGATCTGAACTTTAAATTACACATTTTGGAAAAGATGATGGATGAAACATGCTCTTTGTATGAAGTATTTGCACAGTCTGCAAAAGATATAATATATATACATGATAGTTTGAAAAACTGATCAAGCTGCCTGATCTTAAGTAAGGTCCTTGTTTCAGACTTATTTTGAAGCCTTCAAGTTTTAAACAACTGGATGATGGGGGAGATTCATGGATCATAATTAATGAAAAATACTCATAGAACAATTATTGACTATTGAAATGTTCCTAACTTGTTTTCACTATCCTGAATTATCAAAGGAAAATTATTTTGTCATTCAGCTAAAAAAAAACACCATAGTTTCAGTGCCAAAGTTTAAACCAGCACTTTTATAACCATTAGGGCAGCAGGCCAACAGAACTGCTGTGTGTTTATACACTTGTACAGTAAAACAATCTTTAGGTTCATATTGGTGTCATGTGTTCTTGGAAGTGGTTGTTGTGGCACCTTTAAAGGTAACTTTAATTTATTATAACATTTCATTAATACCAGTAGTTTTTGTAAGTATAGACCCTTTTCCACACAGTTATACCAAAACACTTCAGATAAACTAGATTTAACATTCTGCAAGTCTAGGAAACAAATTCACAGACTGTTTGAGAAATTGAAACAGCTTTAACAGGTATTTGAAGTTCATAGCTGTGGTTATGGTAAAACCTTTCAAGGGCATGCACACACATACACAAAGAAAACTGAAATAGTTATAGATAGTGGTTTTAGAAGTTCTGCAAACTATTTTCAATGTTTGGTCTTCATTTAAATGATTCATGCAGCTGTATAGGAATAGTAAGTTATGAAGAATTTCACTCAAAGCAAAAAATACCATTATAAACTAAATTTAAGTAAATATGTTAAGATCTATTCATCCTGCCAAATAACTAACATTTCTCTTGGCTGGATGTCTCCTCAAAATTACGAGTCACAAAACACTTAGTTTACTTTTTCAAATTTAACCCTTTGCACACATTTAAATGAGGTGGTACAGGACTTCACTTTAAAGTATGATTCTGTAATATGAGGAACATGACTGAATTGTTAGAAACATTAATTTGCTGAGATGATCATGAGGCCTTGAATAAATCATTTCATGGCTGAGACCTGATTTGATTTTATATTCAAACTACAAATTTGAAAATTTAAACTCTAATTTTCATCAATGTATTCAGAGTACAATTTTATATCATGGAAATACACAATAACTTAAGTAAAATGCACTTCCAGTTGCCAGTATGTTGCAGTTGTATTGGATATAAGATACTTTTCCCATGGTGAAGAAGTTTTAATGTTACCCATCCGTGAAACTGATAATTAAACTGCTTTTTACCGAAAATATGATCGTATCTTGTTCAAATACTCTCTCTATGATACTAAAATATATCTAATACTCAAATATATCTCTATATTGTGAGGCGACGAAACGGTCGTCAGTTAACAGTGCAAGACGTTTTGTCGCTGCAGGCGGCTTATGAATATTAAGCTTGAGCACAGAGCAGAGCACCCTACCACAAGTAAAGACAATCTGTGCCAAAAGTTAACAGTAGGCTTGTAATGATCATAGGTGCACAAGCTCATCCTTTACAATACAGTGGCATATACCATATCTGTAATGTTCGATGTATCAAAAATTTTGATTCAAAACATTGATGTTTGATTATCCAACTGCAAGTAGTTTGTCATATATGACGGTTTCTTTAATGACAATCCAAGTATCTGGATGTAAACATTGGGGAGAACCTGATTTAAAATGTACCATAATAATACCCTTATTGCATCGCTACATTTTGTTATACATATTGTATCATGACAGCATACTGTTACAGTCCCAGTGAACTGAAGACAGTTTTCACATCAGCCAGTGTTAGCGCTGCAGACAGGGCCACTAGCAAATGGTCAGTCTTAACCTCAGAATATCTGAGCAGTAAGCTGGTTGCGGTTAAAAAAGAAACATGGCTGTTTAGGCATATATTATGGGCCTACAGTACTTAACTTGAGGTCATGATGCAGGTCATGCTTTGGAAAACAAATACACTGCAGTCACCAGTGACCATTCAAACTGTCACAACAATATTGCTGCATACAGCTGGAAAAGTTCTTTAACATATTTTGGGCTATGATTCAGAACCAGGAACAAACTCAAGAAACTTGCCAATGAATAAAGTTCAGCTACAAACTACGGTGAAAATTTCATTTCCATGTTAAACACTGTCATTTCCGGTGCCTGGTAAGCCTTAAATGTCACTCATACAACCCAAGAAATGTATGCTTCTGCTTGTATGCAGTCTGAAATTTCATAAATCGAAACTTTATGTATAAGATAAACTTTAATTTTATTTCTACAGTTATGATATTTAATGCAAGGTACTCTCCATGGCTCAGATGGTGGTGTTTTGGTAGAAAAAAATCATACACATACATTGATATTTTTTACCAGCATGCCGAATTGCAGGGTATCTTTTTTCACATGGAAGGTATTGATTGTAAGAGAAGAGGCTTTGTTCTTACCAATACACACACCATATAAAAAAAAATTTTCATGATGATCTGTTTACAGCGGTCAGAGTTGTCTTAAACACCAAGAATGAGACCATACTCTGCTTGGTGGTGGTTAACTCTACTTGATTATCACAAAGCTTTGGACTTTGATGAGACCTAGATGTGTCAATAAATTTTACCTGGCATATTTTATCCTGGTTTATTTGTGAATTGTGAAATTTTCCTTCATTTGTTTGTTTTCCTACCTGCATGTCTTAAAAATAATGTCAGGTCATTTTGAGATATCTGTGAAGTTTCATGCTGAAGTTGCTTTTACTTTTTGATACATTCCTGGAGCCAGTGATATTCTGCAACCATGGAATCAAAGACAGAACCGCAGAATTGATAGACTGAAGCAGAATTCCCAGTCCTGAAAATTTAAAGTTTCAATGTAGTTTTTGCCCAAAAAAATATCTAGACAATTCACTTGAAACATGTACCGTTGCATGATTGACTGATGTTGTGCCCAGCACACAGATGTAAATAAGTTCCAAACTGGCCTTTTATCAGGGTTCACATTTGACCCGGGTAAAACATATAGTACCCAACTCAGTGGGTAAAACCAGGGTTAAAAGTATTTTATCCATGTTTTACCAAAGCTTTTTTCCATGTATATTTGCTTTTATATATATTTGCTTATATCTAGCATAACCAAAGTTTAGTTTCCTCCTGATTGGTCAGCAGAAGTGACCACATCACCCCTGTCTATAAGGAGCCATAAACCACACTGTTTGGCTGTGCAGAGCACATCACTCTAATCATTTTGGAACTAGAGGTAAAACACAGGAATTCTGGATAAAACCTTATTTTACCCAGCCCAGGTTTTACCGGGGTAATACCCAGGTGCTGGGTAAACGCTGCAAACTTTGTTTTATATGTATTACACAGAGCTAGCGCAAGGAAGGCTGGGAACTTAGCTTTAAGCCATCCAGCACAACGTTGTATGAAAGTGGCTTTTTCACAGAGTGGCGTATTAACGTGTAAACTGTTTACAAGTTCAGTGAATGCGGACACGATCAGCTGGCTTGCACTTAGACATACATGGAGACTCACACACTGCACCTCTCTTACAAGACAACTAGTAGGGGGATATAATTATAAATTAATATGAAGGGGCTTTATCTCAGGTGACAAGCCAGGCAACCATTAATACGTTTGTAGTATTGGACAACATCATGAAATGAATATATTTTTAAAGGTCAACAAAGTTCAAGAAAGGGAATGTGTTTCTGCAGGACATTAATATGACACATTTCCTTAAAAAATTTTAAATGAAACCCCAGATTTGGTGTGTTCGCCATTTGGGGTAGTATTAGCAGGGTTTAAGACTCAGAAGTTGAATTATCACTCGGACTTGCAGAATCCCTTTAGAAAACTAAATTCGGCAATTTTTTCTGCATGCTACCCAAGGGATAGACTTGCATTCAAATTTACCTATGTAATAATTCTGGGGCTGTTATTCAGTAATAAGGGTACGTTAATACTTGGGACTGCAACATAAATTTCTTTTTTGGGAGTTCTTTGTTTTCTGGTATCTTGACCGAGTCCATAAAAACCGTAAAGTCCAAAAATTTAATTGTGATTTTGCACCAGAAGGTCCCTTAACAGGTCAATGCATGGTAAGGACAGACAAATTTTTCTTGAATTTCTG
The DNA here is from genome assembly GCA_026874595.1 of Sipunculus nudus. Classification (NCBI taxonomy): domain Eukaryota; kingdom Metazoa; phylum Annelida; class Sipuncula; order Golfingiida; family Sipunculidae; genus Sipunculus; species Sipunculus nudus. The sequence continues at coordinate 48,781,454 of CM049315.1, forward strand.
ATATATGACCACATTATCATATCTGCAGCAGTCACCTAACTAAGGGACATATTAATAAAGTTTGCTGTTGCAACATCAGGTAAATTATAGAGAACCTGTTTTTATTATGCATTTCACTTCTTGTCTCCATAAAATAAAAAGTAAAAATAAATAAAATTCCATACTTACCATTATTCAAATACAAGCATAAATGTATGTTTACCGGGACATGAAATGATCAATGTTTCTTGATAAACCTAGAAAAAATGTCAGCATAGCAAGTAGTGATCATCCATGACACTTATGCATAAAGTTGTCCAATCAGCAGAATGCTGACCAGATGTCATTGACAATGATGACCAGTGGGGCCCAAGGACAGTTTAAGAACTGTGGTAGTTGAACTAACAGATATGTTGGTTACTTGAAAAAGTAAAAACGATTACTTTCAAGAAAGTGAACAAGGACTTCAATGCATGCATTAATATTTTCCCCCCGGTATTTTCACAATACTGGTCCTGTAAATATATAAGAACTAAAGCATGGAATAATGATTTATGTTTTTGACTCCTACCTCGGAATGAGACTTGTCAACTTAATATTGAGATGTTAATAATTGAAGAATATGATATTATAAGTCTAGGGCACTTGGACTTTGAGTTAGGCCGTGCTTCTTATCAATTTCTAAAGCTAATCACAGTTTCTTAGTCAGCAGCTATCTTTGCAATTTTTAACATTGCCATTTTTTACCAGCTTGTTCCTAATATTGCATTGGGGCAGTTCTCTGCAACTTCAGTTGGGTAAGATGGTGTTTCCATGGGTCGAGTCAGGGGTGTGGAAACTTTAAATTTCTTTATTTGTACACAGACAAGTATAATGCGAAAAAGTGGTTGTCCACAGCTGTGTCCTACTTGTCTGATTAAAAAAAACTTTATTCATAGTTATAAATAAAAATAACTAAAATTAATAGGCCTGTTTTACTTGATCCTTGATTAGGTTAAATAAAGTTTTAGAATATACCATCAGCTGAAAGACCCTATCTGTGTGGCCGCTTTATGTTGCAGCATCAAGAAAGTTGCAAAGTAAATAAAGTTAATAATTCACTACTGCTGGAGTGCTTACAATGTAACCTACTGAGCAAAATATTACTTTATTATTAGCATTTTATGGTAAGTTACAGTGGGTTTGTACTACACAGGAACTGGTCTACCATCAACAAACAATCTGGGCCTCCATGTATATCAACATTGTACACGCAGGGCACATGGATCAGAATCTTGTGTATTTTGATCACAGGCACAGTGTTGAATGTTGAAATGTAGACATAAATTGAAGCTACATTTTTACTGTTATATTCTTAACATTTTTTTCAACAAATAGTTTTCTGTCTTTTTTTGCTTGTCCATGGATGAATTATTGGTAGAAAATGTCTTGTCCAGTATCATAAATTGACCTATCCATGAACTCTATGTGACCTTAATAGCATATTCATTCAATGAATAATCATAAGCATTGGACTAACGAGCACCCAATCAGGTGACATTAAACATTGTAAAGTGTCAAACATCTGACATAAACAAAATTTTGCATAATTTGACAGAGCTGTGTCAAACAGAACACATGTAGTCTTTACCAGTAGGCAGTACCCAGGTCGGCATGTTTTCAGGAATATTTGTTTTATACAAAGGAGACAGTATAAAAAATTCTATACCACAGGCTACAGGAGCCATTCCTCTGACTACCGAGTAAATAGTAATGTCTTACCTGGCATGTTATTCGTATGGGACAAATAATCCAAAATATTGCAAAACAGTTCACAATGACTGCGATATGAGGACAGCGATACCATGGGCATGGAAGACCTTACATGTAGGAGCGTTTTGGGGGCTCATTGTAATAATTAGGTTAAAAGGGCGGAGCATTTGGGCTCTGGTGGATAGGTCAATTCCCCGTGTCCTACCAGACAGAGAGAGTCTGACCCACAGGTTGAGTTCACCTGCAGGATTCTCTGGTGTACTCACTGATAGATGGCGCTGGGATAGACCCAAACATTTCCCAAATAATGTCACATTCCTCAGGATTTAAGGGGGGGGGGGTGGAAAATGACCTGAAGTCCAGTTGAATATTTCATTTCACAGAATCAGGATAAATGTATAACGTGTTCTTTGCATCCTTTGTCTCTGAATTTTCATCGTCATAAGGTTATTAAAACCATTTTGTATTAACTTAAATTTCTTTTCTTAAAGATCACTGAGATCAAGTCCTGTTTTGTTCTATGCATGTATTTTGAGTACTAGTACCTGGTGATTGTTTTAAGGTTTTGATTATCAGCATTTCACTATTAGCTGCCTGTTGTAAAAAATCATATTAAAAGATGATGGAGTTGTAGAATTTATGCTCCCATGTTTTTTGGCCCATGTGAAAGTTATTATGCAGATATTAATGAATGCCTCCCAACATTAGGCCGCGAATGTTTGTTATAAAATACATAGTATGAGGCTCTTAATTTTGCATATTTCCCAGCAGAACCCAACACATTCATGTGTTTGACAAACAGGATAATGAGTGGCAGGGAAATGGCTGAATCTGGCCCATCATTTATTGATCTTTGTGCTGGCTTCTGCAGTGTGTGCAGCTTTCAAAACTCTTGGATGCTTGGTTGGAGTCCCTGCCTTTTGCCTAGCTGGTGGTGACCCTCTTTTTATAGCTCAGTCAGGTGTTAATGTGGTGTTGATTCCTTAGATCACCTTTCTTTGTTTCGTTTCAGTATTTTTTTAAAGCACAGTGTTTACCCCTCCAGGTCAGATGAACGACACAAACCGATCTGATAATTGCCAGGTCACTGAGCTTCAGGTATTTTTGAAGCTTCCCATATGATAAATGGCCAGTCCTGCGGGCCTCTCCAGTAGCCTGCACAGGAATGATAATTTTTCATATTTTAATGATAGCGGCTGCCCAGTAAGGAATTGCCTTGTCTTGGTCTTCTTTTGACCATAATTAGATAAAATCCATAAATATTGATGAAGTCATTAATGGCTGCATAAGCTTACAAGCTTTTGGTGTTCAGTATTGTGGCAGCCAGCAGCCCAGCCGTGTACAGCGCAAGGTTTTCAGCTTTTTAGTACCTAATACTGACACTGTGTGGTCCTGGCTGGTGGTTCAGCCATTGATTTTTAGCGTGTGCTGATTTAAGGGGCTGGCAGATGGATACAGCTCCCCCTGTCAAGATGCCTGGTTGTCAGTTACTGGCACAAGGAATAAATGAACGTCCCAGGTGATGGGAACAGTTAAAATATCAGGGAAACCTAGGATGTTAAAATAAAAAGAGTTTCGTCTAAATTTGCCAGTGGCAGATTGTTCCATATGCCACTCCTTACCATCTATCACTGGTCTAAAATATTCAAGTCTTAGCTTGAAGAATATGGTGTTGGTGTTTTGTAAAAATTTTCTGGAATTTAGTTAGATCATAATTTTATTGATCTTTTGTGGATTTGGAAAATGATTGTTTTCAGTGAACCTTCTATAAAAAAAGTGATACAATAAATGTCTGGTGGCACTGAATAGGATATAATTTATTACTTTGATTGTTAATAATTTATGCTAATTCTGAAGAACAAAAGATGGCACAAAATTCAGCTTGCTCATATTGAATCATAAACTTAAACATTTTCTCTCTTTTGTGATTAATCTAGGTAGAAGCTGGTTTGATAAATTTCTGGCAGTAACCTGTATACATAGATGGGTCTGATGGCTTGCACACATAGAATTTAACACCAGTTTCTGATGTCAACATTAAAAATTGAGATTAGCGATTCATGTTTTGTTACCAGTTTACAAACTTAAATTTTGTTTTTAAAAATTAAATATTCATAGTACTAGACTCCGGACACTAGTATAGGCGTCACAGACATAATGCAAATTATATGAAATTGTGTGTCGGTTGGAGTCAAATGGCAAAATTATCTTGTGAAACTTAGACACATTAAGGGTTGTTGCAGGTTGCAGAAGGCTCCTTTTCAGGGTAAATAATATGAATCAAGAGTTTGCGAAAACTTCCAGTCGTCAGCAGGACAGTGGGTCCTGCTGCAGAAGACTTATTGCTGGTCCTGTCAGATCTCTGTAGGACCTGCCGTGAAGTATGTTAATTCAGTTAACAGTAACAAGCAGAAAGCATATGTAACAATGAGTGTCAATAGGTTTATTGTGAATTTATGAATATCAATAAAACAAACCTCTTTTAACATATTCGGAGATATTTAGTTGTATGCAAGACTTCCGTGCACTATTCAGCCTACTCCTGGTTTGGAACTTAAACTGCATTATTTTACCTGTTAATTACACCTATAATATATAACCATACTTAATATCCTCTCAAATTTGTAAACATGTTTATATTTTATATGTGGCGATTGATATTGACGTGAACTGACTTTTCCAAAATAAATGTTATTGTTACTAATATTTTTCAGCTTTCTCAATAAAATCAGTGAACTTGAATATTATCCAGTGTCTATTGACATATAAATAACAATCAGTGATGAAAATATTAGCTTATTATAATTCTTATGTGTCACAATTACAGACATATCTTACTTTATTTGACTGCGTAAGTCAAAATTTCGCTCTTATACCCGGGCCAGACTTGCACTTAGAGCAGAATCATACTCAGAATCAGTTCTGAATAGAAACAACCTCAAGCGAGTGGTAACAGATAGGATCCGCTCTGAGAACCCTGGCACTAAATTAACATGAAATCACATAATTCTTATCTTATCGGACATTTAACCTTATGATTATGATCACGTCCTAGACTTCGTCAGTGCCAGGATCAATATTAAATTATACTTTATATGCCCTATTTTACTCAGGGCCTTATGGTCTTGGTTGAAAAATTAGTTTCATGGACACCCTGAGCTTTTTCCGAACAGCGTAACCAATTTCCGCACACTCATTCCTGCCAAAAATTTTATGAATGAAGTCACGTGAGCAGATTCTTACTATGAACATCTGATTGGCTCTCTGGCTAATGGGAGTCATCACTTAGCCAATCACAGGAACGTAGGCGTGGCAAATCACCAGTCGGTCACCGAGGTCTGTCTGGGTGTCAAAATAGAATCTGACATTGCAGGTTGACAAATATGTATAACGAAAAGAACTCTGTTTATGCCGAAAGGCGATGAACACTCACATTATATATGAGCAAATGAAAAGGATTTCCTCTCGTTGATGTTTAACTTGCCTAATTTTTAGTGCAATGTGCGCCTATTATTATCTAATTTCATCAAACCAGCGGGAAAACTCTTCTGGTTTTGCAGTGTTTTGCCCGCGTGGCGAAACTGTGAAAATCTTGTGAATGGTTTGGGAACTGAATTGTTTAGTCTTGACGCCTCTGGTTAATATGCCACCACGTTAATTGCCACACAAATAGTTGTCGATGCTAACAACAATTAGTGTGATTCTCAGTGAATTCGTCTTTTACAGAGATATCGTAACTGCAGTAGTGTATCAAGACTATTTTTATTCTGTGCCCGTCTGCTGATCAAACGCAATGAGCAACACGAAAACGCATGTGGGAGTGTTCACGCAGATATTTTTACACATGCTTTATAATAATCTAAGAAAATAGGTCTCTGAATCAAACGATATCATTGGAAAAAGGCCAGTGGACCCAGTTGTGCAAAACAAAAATTTTTCTTAGGCAGACAATAGGTCCGGCTGAATTAGAGATCCTATCGGACCCTCATACATCTAGCCGGTCAGGACTGCAGGACTGACCGATTTCGCATACTATGTGAATCAAATGTACAAACAATAGTAACAGTGGATGTAACTGCTCCATAATTATGAAGCACAGGCCGTGGTTTGTTGCCAGTTATCATCATCATAATATCAGCTCAACATTGCAGAGGCTCAAGCTCCATATAAGCTTGATGTCATCAGGCCTTAAAACATAGCAGCCCACTACTTTCTTATGAGAAATTTGGAGTGAAACCCATTAAGCTCGAGCTAGGGGCTTCATTATACTACAAGTATGGATGAAAAACCGTGGCCTCTGATGTAGAAGTCTGTCAGCCTGTTACTTTGTGTGTGGATATAGCAGGCAGACAAGGAGAAAGCATCCTGTGTATGTGTTCAAAAGATACCTTAGAATGATGTAATTGGTCCAGATGGAAACATTGTCAGATTCTTGGAATGACTGTTATATGTCAAGTTGAGGTTTGCAGTCCTCATACCATATTTATTAATCAATAAAGCCTCAATTACAACAGTTGGAGAATATGACATTGGCCTCTTGTAAGGGTATCATAAAACCCAGATAACTGAAAATTTTGAAGACCTCGCAGCTAGATTGAGAAAAAGGATTGTCTAAGGATGATCAGGTCAACACTAGGATATTTTGTCTTATTTTTAACCATTTAGTGTGTTCTTACACTGTTTATCAGTTGTCAAATAAAAAGCAAACTGCTTGAACATGAGATGTGATTAGTAATTCTGTTGTTATAAAAGCATGCAGTGCTGAACAGGAGGACTCAAAGGAGGTCCAGTCTGTTTAATTATAATTAAATGACTAGTAGCAAAATAACAAAGGTTTATCATCTTATATTTGTGGTAAAATTATACTTTCAAATATCATACTTTAAAAAAAATCATAATGTTGTATCTAATCTTTGCTTTGTTTTAACCATGGTCTTTCATTGTAGACTTCATCAGCTGAATGCTAGTAGTTATAACGCAACTGAACAATATTTTTATTTTTTTTTCAGATTTCAGTAAGATGATGGACGAGCTGCCCGATGTACTTGCCCATTTGGGCAGCCCAAAAAGTGGAGCGCAAAATGGAGCTAAAGAGCCGCAGTACCCACAACCGGACAATGCACCGCAGAAGCACCAACAGTTGTCCCAGCTTTTGTCAAGCACAACACCAACACCCCCACCTGCATCAAGTATAGGTGGACTACTTAATAATGCCACACCATCAGCAGGCCCACAGGTGGGGCTTGGTGCGCAGAGTTTGGCTGGGTTAGGGGCCACACTAAATAGTGCAACAGGAATTGGAAGCAATAGCCCTATGTCAAACAGTCTGTCGCCGTCACCAAATATCCCGGTCTCGAGAGCAGCCACGCCAAATACCTCAGCACCGCACAGTTTGACGTCTGATTTGTTAGGAAATTCAGCCGCCATGTCTGTTTTTAGTAGTATCACGAACACTACATCTGTGGTTGGGACAGTCACTATAGCTAGTGCTATGACTACAAGACCGGCCACATCACAGGCCCTGCTTTCAGGGGGCACAGGGACCTTGCAGGCCAATCAGCTGATAAATGGACCTCATCTAGGGGTAGGTGGTCAAGTCCGGGCTTCAGTACCTTCCACCCTCCAGGGTGCAATTGGGCAGGCAGCTGGGCTAATGGCGGGCGGAAGCTTGAACGCTGTGAATGCTAACAGTGCACTTGGATCTCAGACTCAGTCCCTTCCATCGAATCCAGGATTAACCCCAAATCAACAGCAGCTTATAAGGGTAGGTATTTTGGATAGAAAAACTGGGCAGATTTTCAGTATAGTCTGACAACTTTTACCTTTGACAGTGTGTTAAGAATCTTACAGATGAAGGTCTGATTTTGATATAAATTCGTCTTTAGTCCCATTGAGACCTAATTAATATATTCATAAGATTAGCTGATGGTGATAGGTTTGTTATTTAAGCATCACTCAGAAAATTTTGGTTGTTTCTAAACTTGTAAGAATGCATTATCCTGAAGGAGGAACTATGGATGAACTTTTCATCTTTGTTGTTTTCTTCAACAGCCTGTTCAGCCTGGGGCAGGAGGACAGCCCCAGCAGACCTCCCAAACTCCAGATCCAGAAAAACGTAAGCTAATACAACAGCAATTGGTCTTACTCCTGCATGCACACAAGTGTCAGCGACGGGAGCAGATCAACGGTGAGAACCGACCGTGTTCCCTCCCACACTGCCGGACGATGAAAAATGTTCTCAATCATATGACCACCTGCAATGCAGGAAGAAATTGTCAAGGTGGGTAAAATTTTTCCATAGAACTTGACACCAGGTTACCACAAAATATAGTCTTTATTTTTCTTTATGCATAAAACCTGCCCAAAGAACCCTTTTATACGCCTGTCTATATGGGATGTATTATGGTATACCTACCATCTGTCCATTAACTTTTAGTGCTGCCGTGATAACGGGGCTTTGATGGATTTACAGGAACTCACCATAACTACTTACCAATTGATTATCTTACCCGAGTTCGATTATGGGCAAAATCCATGCATATTTGATAGGGTCATAGGTCACTTGGCTACTTTGTGCTGTTGCTGCGATAACTTACAAGGTATACGATGCATTTTGATAAAACTCAACAGAAATATCAATCAGTATAATATCTCACCCAAGTTCAATTTTCAGCAAAATCCACACATATTCAATGAGGTCAGAGGTCACCAGACTTTGGTGGCACCATGGTGACTTAACAAAATTCTCATGCATTTTCATGAAACTCAGTATAAAAATTTATCTATACAGTTTCTCACCTAAATTTAATTCTCAGCTAAATTCGAGCATATTTAATAAGGTCAGAGGTCACAAGACGTAAGACAGGCGTATTATGCATGTTTGCAGTGTTCTTGTTGTAGATTGTCAGAGAAGAAATAATGAATTTTACAAATAGTGAATATTGTTTACTGAAGTTTTCATAGTTTGTTGAGAAGCAGTCTCCAATTTTTTTTCATTGCTTGCATAATGTTATCTTCATGGATAGGTTAAAGGAAACTTATTTTTATAAAGGCCACAAGGTCTCATTCATGTAAATATGTCCTAAGTTTGTTGTGGGCTGAGACTTTCTCATAAGTCATATTTATACTAAACTGCTTAATTTTATTTCCAGTCGCCCATTGTGCATCTTCGAGACAGATTATCTCCCATTGGAAGAACTGCACCCGGAGTGACTGCCCAGTGTGTTTACCACTAAAGCATGCATCTGACAGGAAAACTCCTGCAGGTATGGATATAGCCAGAGCTTGGTATTGAGGTTAACTACAGCTCTTGTTTCATGATTAATATAGTAGTGTCTTATGATGGAGCTTGATAAGAAGTGAAAATCCTATATACAGTGAAACCTTATTGTGTCAAAGGGACTTCCAGTAAGGCTTTGACTTATGCGAGGATGTTCATATGTTAATATTTTAACCTTGAAGTTTAAGCATGAAACTTCATCTGAACTGTGTTATTTGATTTACTGTTTATGTTGCCCAGCTGGGAAATGATCAAAGTACATATAGGTTAAACAACAGTGATCTTGATCATGTACTTTGATTTCACAAATGGCTGTATGCACAGGTACCAATCTCTAGCATAAGTTGAAGACGGATTATATATATATATAACTGTAGCAGCAGTGTGTGGTTACGTTTATCTTTTTAATTTTAAAGTTTTCTGTGTATGCTTTTTCAATCCCAGGACCACAAGCTTCGACAGGAACGCCAGGCGTTGCCACGTCAACACAGGGGCCAGGGCCAGTAGACATGATGCGTGCTTATCAGGCACTTGGATTAACTCCTTCCCTAACGAATGCTAATCCATTGTCCAATCCTCGAGCCCAGCTGCCCACGTCTAGTGCTACAGGTAAGCATGAGGGAGAATGGAGTTGTATGGTCTCTGGGCATGTGCTCTTGTCAGAGATATCCAGTCTGTTCTTAATGTTTGTTCTGTGTGTTATCTTTCAGTTCAGATGATACAAGTGCAACTGATGCATGGTGTCTGATAGTATAGATCTGCTAATCATGTGATTATATTAGTTTGAAAAAAAAATTGAATGCAAAAAAATTATTTGGGTTCATATATCAGTGTAATCCGAATTGAATTTTTGAAGTAGTGATAGTAGTTAAGTTAACCATATAATAAATGAAAACAAGATGAATAAAATCCTTGGTTGTTTTATAATGAACAATTCCCTGATAGTTCCAGGTGTACAAACTCCAGGACAGAACCAGACGAACCAGAATATGGGTCTCCCCAGCCAGCTTATGGCCACGAGTCAAGGCCAGCAAGCATCACCGAACCTCCCGTCAAACCCTCGCGATACACTGGCTACCCTGGGTATCACACCGGGTTCCATAGGAATCACGCCTGTAGTGACTGACGGCAGTATTGCCCAGCCCACGCGGAACAGCAAAAATTGGCACCAGCATGTGACACAGGACCTGCGTAATCACCTGGTGTATAAACTGTAAGTTTTCCTGCTTCTTGTATTATCCTTGGAAGGGTTGAGGTTTATATCCTTTTAGAGTAGTGTCTGTTAAATAACAGTGCAGATATTCATTTGTAAGTGGACATGCAGATATATGCAAAGACGTTACAGTAATGATCACATTGGTACGAAAAATAAGTAGTGCTCATGTAAACCTTGTGCATTGTTGCCGAGTTTGGTTCTGATCTGGCTTAAGTGCAGATTTGCAGGGGGCTTGAAAATTAAGCTACTGGCTTGCAGGTCATGCAGTTTCCAGGTTTTGCATGCCTGCCAGGAACTTTCAGGTGCATCTGTTTTGGGCATCATGTAAAGCATATTCAAGTTTAGAATTGAAAGCTGTTAGATGGTTATAATCTACAAGAAATTGCAGGTAAATGGAAACTTAGGTCTGAGTATTTATTGAAAAGAAAATAATTGTAGTCAGAATCAACCATTTCATTATCTAGATCATTTTCACCTTCTTTGTCTCACATATTTCAGGTTTCATAAATGTGGTCTAATCTTATAACTGCTGATGCCTCAATTTAGATCTAAACATGGAAGGTTCTCATGAAAATGTGGAGTCTTTCAGTCTCCTATTTTCCCATTCATTACTTTCTTTATCCAAGAGAAGCAACAAAATCTGCTGACTTTTGCCTGAGAAAGGAATAGGGGTTGGGGTAGATGGCTTTGAAACTAGAGGCAGAGATCACTTTATTTTTGTAAAAAAAAAAATTTAGAATTGTCTTGCTTATTTTATGTTAATGTTTGATTTTATACAGGATATGTGATCATGGGTGACTAAGAAATGTACCCCATTGCTAGAATTTTGAGCCTACTTCTTTAGAAAATACAGACCTGAACCAAAAAGACTCAAGACCACACTCAGCCTCATGGGTATAAAATCAGAAATTCAGTGGATTGTCACCAACAGGCCAGGGACCTATCAGTTAAAAATAAAAACAATGTGTAGTCCAATATTTCTTTTTCTGTGTTCTTCAGTGTTCAAGCAATATTCCCAACTCCTGACCCCGCTGCCATGAAGGATAGGAGGATGAATAATCTAGTCTCATATGCCCGTAAAGTAGAAGGTGACATGTATGAAACTGCCAACAGTAGAGTAAGTATACTTCATTTGCTTTTATTCATGTTGAATTTTATGTGTCACTCCCATGATTCTGCATGATATTAGTTTTATATCTTTATTTTTACACATCTGTAAGTTGAAAAGTTGAGGTGTGACTACTTTGAATTATAACAAACAGCTGTAAAAATTGCAGTATGCATTATTTGTATTTTTGGTGACACTTTCTGCTCTGAGCACACTTATTTTTGCAGTTATATCTTAATTAATACCCTAAACATTGGGTTGTGTTATACTGTATATAGCTCAAGTAATGAAATAGTTGCTTGTTCATTCACACAGACAGCAGTTGAGCATTATGTCGATCTGTACTTAATGTGTTTTATTTTGCTTGTGTAGGTTTCTACTCTGCAGAGCAGTTTCAGTGATATGTAGCAGTGTTTTTATTGAGACTGGTTTTTATCCTTTACAGGAGGAATACTACCACTTGCTCGCAGAAAAGATCTACAAGATCCAAAAGGAGCTGGAGGAGAAACGGATGAAGAGGATGGAGCTTAATCGTACAGGAGCTCCCATCCCTGGCACTGCACCTGCTAAACCGGGCCCCATGCATCCACCGGCTATCAGGCCTCCAAATCAAAGTGAGTGGCTTCATAATGAAAACTTTGGTTAATGATAAGCAAAATGACTGCCACTGATGGATATGTGAATGCAGTCTTATCACAGGCTTGGTTCAGTTGAGCAAGCTCAGACCAATTCAAGAATGTCAGTTCATGAGCCAGTATGATCAGGTTTGATATCTCTTCTGTCGCATGTATTTGGGATACTGAAGTAAAATGGTGTTTCATGCTATGTTTGAAATTGAAAATGTTTTCTCCTTGCAAAAAGTGTTATATATATTAAGAGATGCAACATGCATGACCTTTATTTTATGGTTTGATTCATAGTACATGTTTATTCATTGTAAGTTATATATGATATGCTGCTGAAGTGCATGCTGCTGTTTAATACAGTGACAAACTTGTGGGTATTAGATGGATTGAATTCATAATGTAAGATTAACAATTGTAACTGTTATTTAATATTCATTTAAGGTTAATAGTTTCACTCAACATACCTGTTTTGTCATGCGTTATAATACCTAATTTTATGAACACATTGTCTTTGCTTAATAAAGGATGTGTTCTTCTTACAGATGGCCCTCTGCCACCAAATGCTGCCCCTATGCAACAGCAACCGCAGCAGCCGCCACAGCCGCCACAGCAGAGGCTTATAGCTCCAAGTCACAACCTGCCAAATGCTGCTAATGATCCCTACTCTTATCCCCCTGCAACTCCTGCGCAAGCACCAGGTTTACGGCCAAACCCTATCCAGGCTCAGGCCACTATACTGAGACCTAACACACCCAACAACACACTCCCACAGGTGAGAGCAGCTATTCAATTCATAGCTTGCCATTAAAATGCTTGATTGTAGTCATTTGGTGTATATGACAAAGTTTTATTTTCAAGTTGATAATTGATATGGTTTTCCCTGTTATTTTGCATGAATATGTTTCTTTGTGAAAGCTCTGTTGTATATTATTTAAAAGATTTATTAATTTCTTTTTCATTTACTTTTTAGCCCTCAGCCCTTAGGCTGATGGGCTATTGTCGTCACCCAAGCTGTCCGTCAGTCCCTCCGTCCATCCGTCCGGCGTCCGTTAACTTTTACCTTGTGAGCGGGATATCTTGAAAAGGATTCACCGTCAGAATTTTATTTCCTCGGTAAAGATGTATATCGACAAAATCTCAGTCAAGTTCGAAGATGGGTGACCTTGACCTATTTTTCTACATTTTAAAGCTGATTATAGAAAAACACTTAGATGCTTATTACTCAGGAACCATTTGGTGGATTTTCATAAAACATACTATGATTATTGGGACTGATAGTCTGTACCTGCTATACAAGTTTGGTGGCGCCATCTACAGTTTCTGATTTTTTAATGAACTTTCATTGGATTTTTCAAATTTGGGCTTGTGAGCAGGATAACTCTAAAAGGATTCACAATAGGAATTTTATTTCTTTGGTGAAGATGTATATCGACAAAATCTCGGTCAAGTTCGAAGATGGGTGACCTTGACCTACTTTTCAAGGTCACAGAGCTTGTAATAGAATAAAACTTAGAAGCTTATTTTTCAGGAAGCATTTGGTGGATTGTTATGAATCATGGTACATACCTCTCCATTTTAAATTTATAACTGTGACATGTACGGATATACGTCCATGTGAGAACAGATATTTAGTACTTGTTACTGTTACCACCTCTAAACACTGTTCTTTTGGCTGAGGGCTTTTGTCAGCTTCTGCTGATATTCTAGTTACTACTCGGCTGTATTATTGATTTCTGATGAATATTTAGATTCATTATATTTACATTACAGGTTAAGATTTCCCTCTGTTTTCACTGTATTTTTACCTCTGTTTCATCAGTCGTAACTCAGATGGTTTTCTTGAAGTGAATGGAAACCTTTACTTTTGAGAATGAACATGCAGTCTGTATGAACTCTGAAAGTTTAGCGGAATGAATTCTAGGTATGACTGGTCCTGAGTGCCCCTCTAAGCAGAATAGGGTTGAAATGAAAAATGCCAGTAGTTTCTGATACATAGTATGAATCTCTATGAATGTTATTGTCCTATTTTAATTAAGGAATCTAAATGGATGACTGAATGATCTGATTGCAGTTGGTACCCAGTTCCAGTCCGACTGCCTCCAGTGTAAGTGCAGCACTGAGGGAATCACAACATCAGCTGCAGCAGGCTCTGCAGAACAGACAGAAACAGGTCTGATCTCTAAAATAAATTGTCCATTTAAATTGTATAAAAAGGAGTTAGAAAATGTCAACTATTAGCAGAGATCTGGTGTCTGAGTTTATATGTGTGTCAGTGTCCATGTAGTTCTTAGTATACAGGAAAGCAGTTTGCTGCATACAACCTGTCTAATAGTCCATGTAGTGCCTACATGAAACGTTTTGAGATATTTTGCATATATGAGTATTTGGAGTTCATTGGATGCTTTGTCAGTTAAACAGTAAAGAAAATTAAAACTTTTATTCAGTTTACTTTGTTTATGTTTCTTGAACTTGCCAATCATATAAGAAAAAAATTGACTTGTTTGGTTTTTGAATTTTTCGCACATCGCTGGCTTAATTCTGTTTCACTGTGTTCCTCTTGTGTATTTACAGATAGAAAATCAAAACAGTGCAGCATCACAAAATACAGGACAGCCCCCAGGCCTACCACAAGTTCCCCAGCCTCCCCAACAACAACCACCATTACAGCAGACACAGCAACCACCACCACCCCAGCAAGAGACTCCCCTGCTGTCAAACCAGCCCAGCGTACGGCAGAGTCCCGTGCCCAATCCTACCCTGCAGCAGCAAGCACCTGTCAAACCAACAGGACAGCAACAGAGAGTGCCCACTCCACAGCCACCGCGGTCTGTAGAGTTGCCCATACAGCAACCACTCAGTGAAAAATCTTTACCAGGACTGGTCAGTCAGAATTCTGTAGAAGCACCTCCAGCACCTCAAAGTCAGGAGCCTGCAAATGTGGAGGTCAAGGTTGAAGTAAAGCAAGAGATTAAACAAGAACCAATGGAATGTAACAGCAAGCCGCAAAGCAACGGTACGGAGGATATGAATGGAGGCACCCATCAGCTGGAGGTTAAGCCTGAGGTCAAAGAAGAGCCAATGGAGGAGACAGCAGAACCAGTCCAGGTCAAAGAGGAGAAAGTTGAAGAAACTCCCAGCTCCACTGAAGCACCTGCTACAAACACATCCCAGCCTGCCAGCTCAAGCTCAAACTCAGAAAATACAGAGGCCACAAAACCATCAGACAGCAAACCAATGGACACCTCTGCAGATTCTTCTCAAACTGGATCTCAGTCTAATAAACCCAAAAAGAAAAGTAAGTCTCCTACTACTGGATTTTATTCACAATAATTAAACAAAAAGTAATTCAATTAATTATTGGATATCAGTCTAGTTAAAGCAAAAATAGAATTAACCCTCCTCCTGCTTAATTGATTTTTTCCTTATATGTGCTGTAAAATGAATTGTTTGCAGTTTTTTTACTTTAGAAGGAGTGCTGAATGGATGCTTTATTTGCAGCATCTGTATGTTCTCTTTTTTGGTCCCAATTGTCAATACCTGTAGTATTGTATACCAGACTGAATCAAGAATGCTAAAGTGAGAAATTTTAGGATATCTTTAAATATATATATATATATATATATATATATATATATATATATATATATGATTGCTATGGCAACCAACTGAAATGTGAGAAATAAAACGTAAAAATGTTTTTTTTTGTCATTCCAATTAAACAATTTCTTGCAGAAGTTGTTATCTGTCTTTTAAGTCTTCAATCTCTTAACATGTGTCTTTGATAAGATATCCTTATATAAATATGCAGAGTATGCGAAATCCGTCAGTCCTGCGGACCTGACCGGCAAGATATCTGAGGGTCCGATAGGATCTCTAATTCAGCCGGACCTATTGTCCGCCTAAGAAAAATTTTTGGTTTTGCACAACTGGGTCCACTGGCCTTTTTCCAACGATATCCTTTGATTCAGAGACCTATTTTCTTATATTATTATAAAGCATGTGTAAAAATATCTGCGTAAACACTCCCACGTGCGTTTTTGTGTTGCTCGTTGCATTAGATCAGCAGACGGGCACAGAATAAAAATAGTCTTGATACACTATGTTACTGCAGTTACGATATCTCTGTAAAAGACGAATTCGCCGAGAATCACACTAATTGTTGTTAGCATTGACAATTATTTGTGTGGCAATAATTGTGGTGGCATATTAACCAGAGGAGTCAAGACTAGAGAATTCGGTTCCCAAACCATTCACAAGATTTTCACAGTTTCGCCACGCAGGCAAAACACTGCAAAACCAGAAGAGTTTTCCCACTGGTTTGATGAAATTAGATATAATAATAGGCGCACATTGCACTAAAAATTAGGCAAGTAGCGGTTAAACATCAACGAGAGGAAATTCTTTTCATTTGCTCATATATAATGTGAATGTTCATCGCCTTTCAGCATATAAACAGAGTTCTTTTCATTATACATATTTGTCAACCAGCGATGTCAGATTCTATTTTGACACCCAGACAGACCTCGGTGACTGACTGGTGATTTGCCACGCCTACGTTCCTGTGATTGGCTAAGTGACGACTCCCATTAGCCAGAGAGCCAATCAGATGTTCATAGTTAGAATCTGCTCACGTGATTTAATTCATCAAATTTTTGGCGGGAATGAGTGTGCAGACATCAGTCACGCTGTTCTGAAAAAGCTAAGGGTGTCCATGAAACTAATTTTTCAAACAAGACCATATGGCCCTGAGAAAAATTGGGCATATAAAGTATAATTTAATATTGATCCTGGCACTGACGAAGTCTAGGACGTGATCATAATCATAAGGTCGTGATCATAATCATAAGGTTAAATGTCCGATAAGATAAGAATTACGTGATTTCATGTTAATTTAGTGCCAGGGTTCTCGGAGCGGATCCTGTCTGTTACCACTCGCTTGAGGTCGTTTCTATTCAGAATTGATCCTGAGTATGATTCTGCTGCTAAGTGCAAGTCTGGCCCGGGTATGAGAGCGAAATTTTGACTTACTCAGTCAAATAAAACAAGATATGTCTGTAATTGTGACACATAAGAATTATAATAAGCTAATATTTTCATCACTGATTGTTATTTATATGTCAAGAGACACTGAATAATATTCAAGTTCATTGATTTTATTGAGAAAGGTAAAAAATATTAGTATCAATAACATTTATTTTTGGAAAAGTCAGTTCGCGTCACTATCAACCGCCACATATAAAATATAAACGTTTACAAATTTGAGCGGATATTCAGTATGGTTATATATTATAGGTGTAATTAACAGGTAAAATAATGCAGTTTAAGTTACAAACCAGGAGTAGGCTGAATAGTGCACAGGAGTCTGCATACAACTAAATATCTCCGAATATGTTAAAAGAGGTTTGTTTTATTGATATTCATAAATTCACAATAAAACTATGGACACTCATTGATACATATGCTTTCTGCTTGTTACCGTTCACTGAATTAACATACTTCACGGCAGGTCCTACAGAGATCTGACAGGACCGGCAATAAGTCTTCTGCAGCAGGACCCACTGTCCTGCTGAGGACTGGAAGTTTTCTCAAACTCTGTATATGGTTGCCATGGCAACCAATTGAAATGTGAGATATAAAATAAATGTTCTTTGTGTCACTCTAATTTAACAATTTCTCACAGTAGTTGAATTGTGCTGTCTTTTTAAGTCATCAACCTCTTAAAATAGGTCTTTGAATATTCTTTTTTTTTGGAAGAGAGTGGAAAGAATTATTTTATCTATATAAATATGAATAAATTTACTTGGAACACATGGGAGACAACAGTTTTGGAAGGTTTTTATTTTTCTTAAAAAAATACTTTGCTTACAGGACATCGTCAAAATGTGTAAGCTTCATTAAAAAAATGTAAAAAACTTCATTATAAACAGTTAATATTAAAGAAAATTTATATAATAAAATAATAATGCAAGGACTACAACTTCGGCACGAGTTGACATGCAAGGAATGTGACGATTAATCGCTAAATCATTCCAATAATGTTCACCCATGGGAGAGAACTTCTCTACATGTTATTATTCAAGTGACTTTTTTTATTTTTAACTTGTCTTACCTCTTACATATATGAGTTTTTTTTTGTTACAGTTTACATTGATTTCATGCTCTTTTCTAGTCAAATATATATTTCATCAATTCATCACGTCTTGAAACTTAGCTGACGTGCGCGTGCTGGTTTGAAGTCCGACACTGCACAGTCCGGTCCGTCACATCACCGTTTGCCATCTCCCGTAACAGATCAGTCAGTTCCTCAAGATCTATAATGAAACTGGCTGTCATTTTCATTGAGTTAATAAGAAAAACTTTTCCCATTATTCGATCAGAATCAATAAATAATTGTGCTATTTCCTCATTGTCAACAATAACAGACGCCGCCATGATTTACCTACTTCGAGGGTCATGACCGGTCATTTCCCGTACACATGATAAAAATGTCATCGCTTTTTGTCATGGTTTGTCAAATAACCTTCCAGGAAAATGAAACCATTCGAATGGAATCCCCTTTAGTGATCCCGCATAAAATTTCATACGGATTGACGGGATAAGAATTTTTTTATTGGCCTATAAACCTAGCACCCTCCCAAACCGTATATATACGTATCCCGCATGGCGGGGATGCGGCGCGTCGCCCGTATATTTAAGTGTTCCGCAGGAGGAGGGTTAAGTCTCCCAGGGCTGGATCTCATTCTAATAAACCCCAAAAGAAAGTAAGTCTCCTGCTACTTCTTATTCTGGTAAACCCAAAAAGAACAATGTCTTGTACTGCAGACCAAATGGTGATTCAGAGGTTTGTAGGTTCTAGTACAAAAAAAATTAACTTGCATTTATTTACATGTTGTCCTGGTCTGACTCATCATACTGGAACTGATTGTACTGATTAATTTAAAGCTGACATCACAATGCTCAAGTTGTACAGTAGAAAATACATGTAGATTTACAGACTGGCCTTTTGGTTTCTTAAACACACTCTTCTTCTTGTGAAACAGGGTGTGATCTTTAATCATCTAGCATTACAAAAAAGGGTCATCTGTGTATGGCAAGTATTCAAGAATAAAAAACGGGCCCAAGCCCACAGATTGTATGGATTGCTCCACTGAAAGAGAGGGGAGACCTTAAGCTGTATTTCATTTTATTCCAGTGTTTAAACCAGATGAGCTACGTCAAGCTTTGATGCCAACGCTAGAGAAACTGTTCCGCCAGGATCCAGAGTCTGTACCTTTCCGGCAACCAGTCAACCCAATATTGTTACAGATTCCTGTAAGTAAAATAGACACCCTCTAACCTGTTACTGTCAGCTCTCACTGTGTGAAGTTTGTCGTTTCTCTCTGCATACCCTTAATTTTCATATTTTTATAAGTATGGTTTGTGAAAAATAAAGTAAGAAATGCATTCTGTATTTAACTTGTATTTAAAATATGAAGGATACTTTTATATGAGTAATTCTGTTCATGGATTTGATCTTTGTGGTAGGTCTCCGTGTAACATCTTCACAAAAACTCATCTTCACTCAGTGTATACAGCTTCAAGCTTTACTACAGATAATTAAGCGTTGTCATTTAAAGTGCCTTGATGACTAGTAAGTATGTTTGAAGAAAGTGTGTTTTCACACAAGGTCAAACTGAGGAGGTCTTGACTTCACCATGTCTTGTTGATTTCCATGTGCTACTGTCCTTACATGTAGCCCAAAACCAAAACGGTATCCTTCAGATGTACATATACTTAGTTATGCTAGTATCAAGAAATATATGCAGCCGTCTTCTAAAAAAAACATTCAAGGGACTTGATATATTTGCACCTGCTCATGAGGAAATTACAGTACATCTGTAAATGAACTTAGTTGAGTTTTAGACGGTTTGAATTCTCTCTCCCTTGGCCATGAATTGACACAAGCTGATATACTGCATGTTTTATGGCAGTCAAATAAATGTATATTTGTTTGTTACAGGACTACTTTGACATAGTCAAGACGCCCATAGATTTATCAACAATTAAGAGAAAGTTGGATACGGGCGAGTACAAAGATCCCTGGGATTACGTAGATGATGTCTGGCTCATGTTTGACAATGCGTGGCTGTACAATAGGAAGAATTCAAGGGTCTATAAGTTCTGCACAAAGGTATGACCAGATAAACTTTCTGCACATTTGACTGGATTGTACATATCCTTTATCCAAATACATATCCTTTCTTTGTAGTTTAAAACAGTTTAAAATAAAAATCTGAAAAATTGTAAAGGTTTGTTGTTACAATTTCTCTCTTATTAACTCGGGGATTTTTTTCCTTTTAGACAATGTCTTTTTAGTCTGTTAGATTAGTTTATCTTGAGGATATAGGATTCAGTTCTCATAATTTCATTATTTTCTTTTAAAAGTTCCAAGTACACATTCACACATAATTATACAGCGGCAGAATCAGTGATAAGCTGCAGCTCAAGATTGGAGATGTTTTATGATCTCTTGAGTCCTGTTATGAACAAGGCCATGGGTTTTATACAAGATTGCTAACAGTTTTCTGATTGTTCTTTTGTAGCTGGCTGAAGTGTTTGAGGGTGAGATTGACGGTGTCATGCAGTCTCTAGGTTACTGTTGCGGCCGCAAACATGTGTTTCACCCCCAGGTGCTCTGCTGTTACGGTAAACAGCTGTGCACCATCCCACGTGATGCTACATACTACAGCTATCAGAACAGGTAACATAACAGTCTGCGAGACAATACTGTCTCAGAGGAAAATGTAATCACTACTAACTTATAACTCTGATTTTGCCTCATATAAGATCATTCAGATTGGATAATGACTACTTTTAAGTTTATTATATTATTGAAAAAATTTTTATTTTGACAAGCCAATGTCATTTTGTTCAAAGTTCAAATAAACATGGTCAGCTTCATTATTGGTTTATTATGGTACCAACATTCACAGTTAACTTGGTATTCAGCCTTACAATCATGGTTTCTTATTTAAAATTTATACACCTATTGCCTTAAAATATATGTGAAATTGCTACAATGTTAACCTCATCAATGAGGATTATACATTGTCATATTTGATACTGGAAGCTGACTTTAAAAATCCACTGATTATTTCTTTAAATGTATATAAATGACCTGTAGATAATACAACTAGTTATGTCACTGCTTTAGAATATAGTGGCATACTGGAATTAACGGTATATGTCTTACAAAAAAAACAAGTACATGGTGCATATAAAAAAAAAGTACATGCTTTTCATAAGTGCTGTACTTAGTATTTTTTAATGTTGTACAGAAACTTAAATGCACAGGCCCATGACCCCTCTGCCTGCACGGTGTGGCTTTGGTGAGGGCTTCTGCAGAGATTTTTAGTAGCTTGCTAGAAATGGCATCTGGTGCTTGCTCTGTGTCGCTGGTCTGGTTGGTCTCATTGTATACTAAAATTGATCGTCTTCATGATATATACTGCCTCATCCTGATTAAAAAATTAGAAACAAATCTGAAGAGTTCAATTCACAAACTAGATAATGGATAAGTCAGTGTCTAATTGCAGCTGTCGGTTGGCATTTATAATTTGGAAACATAGTTGCTATTTTTGGCCAGGACCAAATTTTGATCTGTCTTTGCCTTGTTCCTTTTTAGTAAATTGTGATTCTTTAGGGCTGATTGAAGTTCAAATGGAGCATTAAATACTGATAAATTAGAAAATAAACTACTGATTAAAATTTAAATTGAGAAAAAAATATCTTCTCAGAAGCTGAAGCCTTCAACTGAGCTGTATAATGAGACCTTAGACACATATGGTGTTTACTTTTTGATTTTGTACATACTACCTGCCTTTAATATCTTGCTTTCTGTTCTTTTAGTGTTGTGCTCTTTCCATTGCTTCAGTGTGATTTATTGATTCTTATTGATATCAGCTTGCTATCATTTCTGCCTAACAATTTATCTCTGTGATTGAGTGCATATTGTTGATTGAAAAGTGTCACATTATGGTGCTTTGTATATTACTGCTACAATTAACCCTTTGCTTGCCTGAAAGTAAAATGTGCCTGTTCTTATCCTCCCACCTTACCCCATGTGCAAAAAAAATCAGATGCTTGCAAAAACTTTTCTACTTTGTCAATGTCCTGTGTAACCATTGTAACCTGGAATAACCGTTGTTTTGTCAGATGATGCAAAATTGATTTGTTGATTTTCCACAACACCCAATTTCAGTTTTATTGAGTAATATTCAGTTTGGGTTAGGTGAAAGACAAATTGTCAAGCAAAGGGTTAATACTGTGGATCAGTGGCTTCTCTTTACCTGTGCAGACATGAACTTTTCACTTAATCACGTAATCTTATGAAAAAATGAAGATCTTCTGAAAAGTAAATTTCTCTGTTATGATTGAAATTGGTTGGGAGCTTTCAGTTCACAGTTTGGTGCTGGTATATAATACACAATCAAAACTTAAACTAGGATTCCATTGCTGGACAAGAAAAAAAGGCATAACTGTAAAAGAACACTCATTCAAGAACAGACTCTGGACAATTTGACCATTTGAAAGATGGCTGTTGAATGTAATGTGATTAGGTATTGGGCACAGGTTTTACTATTCCTTGTTGTCGTTTACATGTCTCCATAACAGTTGTTGCAGGGGCAGTGTGCATTGTACCAACAATGGAATTTGATATTACTTTTCTTAACTTGAAAAAAATTAATTGCTTTGGTTGTATGATTAATTTTAGAAAAAATCATATTTGACATGTGACTTCTGGGGATCTTTGGCAAACACTTTACCAGAAACATAATCCAGTAATCTGAACTTAAGGTTAAAGTAAAGATAAGAATGTGAATTGGAAAAATTGCCAATAAAAGATGCACAGACATGCCCTTATGTAATAAACTGCTGCTCCTGTCTGCACATGGCCGAGAATACATGTGGGAGTCCAATGAACAGATACTTACCTGACTGCTCTGACCTCTTTCTCTGCTTTGTAGTAGTTTGTGTATTCTTTGATTTAGTTTGCTTTGGTTTTGTGAGCATGCTCTCTGCACTGTCTTTTCCATGGGCCTGTGCTTGCTGATACCAGCAAAAAACAAGTGGGCCTTCTCTCCGATAGGTATGTCTACTGCGAGAAATGCTTCAATGAAATTCCCTCAGAAGAAGTGGAGCTTGCTGATGATCCTACCCAGCCATCAATGTAAGTAACATCTTGTATTATGTTTTGTTATGATTTTGATTCAGTGTCAGTCTATGTGGGGTAGGATTGCTTTACATGTTTGCAACTGCTGTGAAAGTGTATTTACAGCTCATGCTAGTAAGGCACATGGCCTTTTTGGTTTATTGTTGTTAAGAAAATTTTTAAAATGTATATGTTAACATTAAAATTTCTGTAGCTTTTTGTATAAGAACAATAGATTAAGATGCATGCAATGATGCAAGTCTTTTGGATAACACAACTTGAATTCCCTTTTATATATGTGCATGTACAGTTAAACAAAAATGTGAATATGGTTCTGCTCATTTGTACTTTGTATAATATGATCCCCTAATAAATTATTTGATTTGTCTTGTCCAGTTCAAGATAAATGTAAAACTCATTTTGTTCTCCATCTTAATGGTTTGTTTTGTCAGGCTCAACGAGTAAGATCAAATTTTGGTCCCTGTAGTATCTGTTGAAGATTAATTATTGATGCTGAAAGTATTACTGAAATCTTTGCTGAGTCTGGAATGTAGGTGTCTGATTCTTTCGGTTCAGAAAGTTTTGGATTGTATTCCGAAGTTCCTGCTCACATAATTTCATTGCTCATCTAACCGGTGGCCTATTCTTAGGTGTCTTTGTAAAATCACTGCTGGGTATGCTCAATATGGAATTAATATGTCATCTCTAAACAATATTGCAGCAGATTTTGTCTTTGGGCCTGATATCAGATTCGTATTTAAATCAAATACCTCTTGAATCTGCTATTTTAACACTAACTTGGAAACCCCTCAGCTTTTAACATGTGATATATTCAAAGTTTGAATTATTTTACATTGATAATTTATTATATTTACAGATATTTGTAATTATGACTGTACTTTTTTATTTAAGTACTAATTCTTTAATGCTAAGGTAGATTGTTAAAGATTATTGTAATGTGCTTGAGAGGGCTATTATGGGTGTGGGTGTCCAAGCAGCACAAAGTATTAAAATCCTTCTGTCTGAACCTGGGTCACTTAGTAAAATTGCATTATATTGTCAGTACCATGATAAATCACTGGGTATCAAAAACTTGTCTCTGCAGTTGGGGGGTAGAGTTGTACAAAGGATCACCCAGAAGGCCTGTCAAAGAAGGAAATATGTAAGTTGAAAGTGTTGTGAAATTTTGCAATGTACTGCTTGGTGCAGTTTCCCTGATTAGTTAGTTACCCTTGCATTTGTTCAAAGCGTCTCATGAAACCACTGAGGTTTATGTGTGTTGCCCGACTGTCTGTCACACGTGGTGGCCATGAACCCCAGTATATGTCACACGTGTCCCTGCCACAGCATGTAGGCCTATATTATGCACCAACAGTTGTAGAATGTGATTTTGCACTGTCTGTCAGACCAATGGTAAGAGTGGTTCAAGATTCCTTAGTCTTGTGCACTCAGAGATTTAGATTCAAATTAAAAAAAAAACGGGCAGTATCACCCATTCATCACAGGGGGACCATGGATGGTGAGTCTTCCCAGGAAGAGTAAAGACAGTGAGATATCTATTGAAACCAGGTTTGGCATGCCTTTGCTAATACCTGGGATAAAATGCTGATAAATCCAACTTTCACACAGTGGGCGAAAATGGCAAATTTAGACAAGTTTTAATTTAAAATGTTAAATAATTGCCTCTATTTCTGTATGTTTATGAAAGATGGTAAAAAGAAAAGGTCTATTTCCTCATCAGCTGCTCCAGGCTCTGTTCTGCATGGCACAGCCTGTATCATTCTGTGCAATACTGAACCACCTTAACCAGTCTGTTGATCCTAATCCTGTACTAAATTGTGTCCTGTTGGTGGTCCTTTTAATTTATCAAGTCTGGTGGTTGATTTAGTCACATTCAAAATGAATCTAAAAGCCGGTTGAAGTCTTGAGACCATGTGTACAGTAAATACTGTGGACTCTAATTCCTTCATGCGTGTATTTTCGTCATCACTTCCTTTTTCGTTAATGTCTGGCCAGTTCTCGTAGCGGTCTGTCAAGGCTCGGGTACTTGAGATGTGTAAAGAAATTAAATTTGGGGTGGAATGTTGTGTGAGGGATTCCTGGATCATGGTAGTACCTACATTTGTAAGCTTTTTAATGGATTTTTAAAAGCTGATGATGATGTTTTACAACTTTCGTCACATTGATATGTCTAAAAGTAACCTTTGTAGTCACTGGTCAAAGCTTGTTTTGTGATCTGAGCAGTCCCTTGGGAGGGAGGGGGGAGGGGTTTGGAGGTCTGAAGTGTCTGGGGGTGTGTTTATCCAGTGGATAGTTTAATCATTAAGATCTATTTACATACAAATCACATTGGAATCTAGAAATACTGCTTGCAGTTCAGGATAATCATCCGTGAAAGAAAGTGTATATATGGGATTTCTGTAGCAAAGTGTGAACTGTTCCATTTATTACTTTATTACAAATGATCAGCTGATGGAAAGCAGGTTTATTGGCTACTTTTGAAATGGTCCTTGAAACCTGCTGAGGGATTAATATACCAACCCTGGACCTGAGGCAAACAAGGAAAAAAGATCTTCATCTTAATTGAATGTCTTTGGCTCTGGTGGTTTAGATTTTACTACAGAAGTAAATTCCTAATGAACTGATCAGTTGTCCCAAAAGTAGCCTTTGGCACCAGTATATTGTCCACATTGTGAGTTGGGCACATCCAGCATGTGACAAATTCAGTAATGAATATTTGCTCAAACTTAATCATCTTTTTAACTCAGCAAAACACATGTTTACATTAGGTTTTGTAGTCTTGAAGTAAAGAAAAATAAGCTAGGAATGATCATAAATGTTTTTAGGGTGTAAGTTAGAGGAAGACTTTTGGCTAAGTGATTAGCTGGAAAGCATGTTAGTGTGAGTATAATTTTGGTAATTTCCCTTTTAATATAAATATTTATTTTCTTTACAGGAAAATCAAGAAAGATCAGTTCCAGAAGGAGAAAAATGACAAATTAGATTATGAACAGTAAGTGTAGAAATGTGTTCTTTCATCAATAAAAAAGTAGTTTTAACAGAAATCAGGAATTAACTTTGACTTGTCACTTTAGGTAAAAAAAATTATTGCTTGTCCAATATTTCCCCTTGAAAACTTGATTTAATTGGGATATATCAACTCTTTGTCATCTTTGTGAATTTAACTGAAAGTCTTCTGTTTATATTGAATGCTGTCTATATCCTGAGTAATAATCTGTCCAAAAATTTGTTTTTCTTTTAACACAGATTTTTACAGGAACAAGTCATAATGCGACATGAATATTTGTTTTCAGATTTGTGGAGTGCTCAGAGTGTGGCAGGAAGCTCCACCAGATTTGTGTTGCTCATATGGACCAGATTTGGCCAGGAGGGTAAGAGATTAAATCCTATTGGCTTAACTATTAAGTAAAAGTTGAAAGCTGTACAAAGTATTTAAAAATATTTTGGACACCAGTGAGAATATATGTAATGTGCCTATAGTTTACACAGTAAAAGAATGTAGACTCGCACACAATATAAAATTGATTGTAAATATGGATGTGATAATTGTTTTAGGAATCCTCTGTTGCCTGAAGATTGTTTAGCTAAAAGACACTTCTGAAGCAATTGTAAAAACTACAGCATCTAGTGACACTTGACCTGATTCATAATTATTTACTTGTTATTTTTCAGGTTCACATGTGAGAACTGCCTAAAAGCAATGGGACAGAAGAGGAAAGAAAATAAGTTCACTGCAAGGCGCCTGCCAACCACAAAGTTGGGGACTTATCTAGAAAACCGTGTGAACTCCTTCTTAAAGAGGAAAGATGCAGGTGCTGGTGAAGTTACGATACGGGTGCTATCAAGCTCGGACAAAGAGGTCGAGGTCAAGCCTGGAATGAGGGCAAGGTCAGTCCAGCTTTTATTAAATTTAATTTTGCAGCATTGGCGATATGGTTTCGTGAGAACATCATTTAAGTGACATGGTGGAAGGGCTTTGATATATCTGACATATAAGTAGTGGTATAATTATTTATTCATACTTTGAAATATTTGTCAACCTAGCACTTCTGTTGTCAGATTTTTTTTTAATTATTATACTTTATTTTTTAAATATTGATGTTAAGGTATCATCTTATTTGCTTGTATAAGTGTTGTGAACTGATTGTAGACTGAGCTTTGTAGACTGATTGTTTGATGGCAATTGACTAAACCAGCAGTTTCTTTTACTGTATAATGCATGCATTTCTTATTTATGGTTTGTTGAAATAGTTTAGAATTTGGTCAGAACAAAGAAGTTCATCAAATATCCTTTCTAGGTTCACTGAGACGGGAGTCATGCCAGAGAGCTTTCCGTACCGCGCCAAAGCCATGTTTGCCTTCGAAGAAATCAATGGGCAAGATGTCTGCTTCTTTGGCATGCATGTGCAAGAATATGGTTCAGAATGCCCACCGCCAAACACAAGGTATGTGGCTACAAGTATAATATTACTGAATAAAACTGGCATTAATAAGGTCTCCTTACATTGAGCCATTTGCAGTAAATGTGTAGGAAAATTGTCTTGTGCCAAGCTTGCTTTAATTCACAGCAAAGCTATTACAATAGTGTTAGAATAATGTACTATTGGGGATTTATCCAGTTTGAACAGAAATTATTCAGCTGTTGAAGGTGTAATGTTCAATTTTATAAACTGTAATCAAAGATAGACATGGTGTAGAAGGAGAACTTTTGAAATCTGTAAATTCTCAAAGTAAATGAGTTTGCATGTAAAACAAATGTATCTCTTCACATAATGATTACCATGGCTTTCCCAAATTTTCATAGTTGGATCATGTCTACATAGTGGCTGTATGTCAGCTGTATTATATTAAATCTTTTGCTTGCAGCACAGTGTAAAATGCTAACTAAAATGTCTTTCTGTGACTTATGTTAAAATTCCACATTTGTTGTATTTTCAGACGAGTTTACATATCGTACCTAGACAGCGTACACTTCTTCCAGCCAAGACATTTTAGGACAGCAGTTTATCATGAGATTCTCATAGGTTACTTAGATTATGTTAAACAGTTAGGGTAAGTATATATCACCTCATGCAGCATCTGATATTATGATCCTCTGTATCAGTCCTTACCAGAGTCGATGTCCGCAATAGCTCTCCTTACTTATTCTGTGCTGTACCTGTCTTCCTATGTCCTCTTTAATATGGTCTTTAATCTATCAATGCTTCCTTTGACAACCCAACCCAAGATTTCTGATATCCAAGTAAATAAACTCTATTGAATCTCAGGGAAAATTGCATTTGATAAAGGTCTGTCCATGAAATTCAGGTAAAGACACTTAAGTAACCAGATTTACTGTTAAATATTTATACTCCTTTTGTTGGATAATTTTCATTTTAGCTGCAAAATAATGAGTTGGTTAAAGACTTAATTTAGTCACTTTCTTTTTTCTTCCTTAAGTGCTATGAGCTGTTCATTACTTGCTGAGCACTACACCAATGTCAAGAAATATTCTGAAGTGTGTCATTGTGATTTTATTGCAGATACACAATGGCTCACATCTGGGCTTGTCCACCCAGTGAAGGGGACGACTACATTTTCCACTGCCATCCCCCAGAGCAGAAAATACCCAAACCAAAACGCCTGCAGGAGTGGTACAAGAAAATGCTTGACAAAGCAGTCATTGAACGAGTAGTTATAGATTATAAGGTATGCATTACCCTGGCTTCTGGTACTTCAATATCCAGGTAATCTACCAAGGGGAAGGGGTTTGTAGGGAACTAAAAGGACTTGATGGAATTCCAGTTCCCTAGAACAAGAATTTACCAGCTCATTTAATACTGGGCTAATTGGGTTACATGTTGAAAAAAAAATAAATAAAAGGGCAAACCTGGGTTTGGCTAAAACAGATGGAACAGTGTAAAGAGAGTCCACAGCATCTTTGGTCTTGGGATAGAGCTAGTAGATCAGAGCTGGTAGATTAGAGTGCAAATCTCAGCTTTAGAACTGTGAGATATTTCACTGTTAGCTTCCTTGTCTTGAGAGCGGGAAATTTTTCAGTTGTGTTATGACATGCCCAGGACCCACAGGTGGGCAGATACAAGGACATAAAATAATATGACAGGAAGTGAGTGCTTCTGCTCTGTCAGGTAGTCTCAAACCTTGGCAGATGAACATTCTTAGGTTAGGAACTATTTTAGTTTGCATTCAGAAATGGAAGGCAGTAACCTCTACAAACATAAGTTTATAACAGAGAAAATATGCAGAAAGATCTAAAATGGTATTTAGGAAAGTGAAGTATGGAAGGGGAAATATATGACCTGGTCTGTGATTGCAGGATATTCTGAAAGATGCCATAGAGAACAACCTAAAGAGTGCAGCAGAGGTGCCATACTTTGAGGGGGACTTCTGGCCCAACGTGCTCGAGGAGAGCATCAAGGAGTTGGACCAAGAGGAGGAAGAGAAGAGGAAGAGGGAGCGAGAAGAGGCTGAGGCTGCGGCAGCAGAAGTTGAGGCCGAGGGGGTTGTTGAAGGCATTGAGGGGACAGAGGTAAGCTTTGTTTAATTTTAAATGTGTCCCGTTTCTTGAGTCTTCAAAGGCATTGAGGGGACAGAAGAATGCTCTGTTTAATTAAAAATGTTTCCCATTTCTTAGATTTGAGGGCATAGATATGCACGCTGTTGTCTCTGTTTAGGTCAAGTATCTTTGCAGTGTTACCCCCACAAGCGATACCAGTCTTAATGTATGCTATGGTCATAACATCCTGTACTACTGAAATCAAATTCAAGAGTTCTTGGGATCTTGTTACAGCTACGAGGCTTAAATCTCATAATTTTGTGAATTTTCTCTGCCCCTTCTGAGCATGTTCCTATCTTCAGAACACTGACAAACTGTCTACATTCATCATATTGACAAGAAAGATGTATTTTGTGTAAAATCTTAAATGGTTAAAAGTAAAAATTCTGCCTTATCTTTGACATAAAGGTTCCTACCCGAGACTCTGGCTTGTATTTACGTTCACCTAATGAAACATGCACTACACACTTTTTTGTTGATGATCATGACATAAAATATGCGTGCTCATGGTAAAGGCCTTTTGGCAAAGTTGAGGTGATCACATCAAGATTATCTCTCTGCATATATATGTTTTATGACCCCCATTGACATGCAGTCCTTTCACAAGTTTAACATCTTAGTAAATGTCAGAGAAGATGGTTGTATATTGCTCATTTATTTTAGCCAGATGCCAAGTAGGGCCATTATTTCTCTCAGATATCATTTGTTAGCCAGTCATGTAGAAGTGTTCCCTTTGTTTATATTAAGGTATAAATAACATATTCTTAACCTATATAAAAGAGTTAAAAACTCATCAGAAAATTGCAGGCTTGTACATCATGATTGCAAATTACAGGGTGCCAAAGGAAAGAAAAAGGGACAGAAGAGTGGACGAAACAAGAAGTCATCCAAGAGCAAGAACAATCAGCGCAAGAACAACAAAAAGTCCACGTTACCCCATGGTGGAAACGACTTGTCTGCCAAAATCTACAACACCATGGAGAAACACAAGGAGGTAGGCGCTAAATCAGACACAATTGATTTATAAACAGTAGTTAGTATTTCACTATACTTGCATTAATATTCTGGGCACGTTGTAGTTTTAAAATATTTTTATTTTATATACAGAGGTTAAGAATAAAGTTTGTTCATTTGAACACAGTTTAATAGGGGGTGTATAAATTAAAAAGAGAGAATTAAATAATGTACCCAACAGGATCAGTGGCACCTTTGTTTGTCATCACTATTGTATACAACAGAAACATGTCTGCTGGCTGTTGCCATTTGAGGTGCAATTTCAAACATCTGCCCCCCCCCTCCCCACTTTCGCGCTCTCACTGGTGGTAGTTTACTGTGTACTATGATTGAATTGATAAGTTTTTAAGGATTAATAATGAAGACATTTATTTTCAGAGAAAAAAGTATAAATGTCTGCTGAAGTACTTCTAGTGCTTGAAAAAATAAATATTTGATTATTATATTATTGTAGGTGTTCTTTGTGATAAGGCTTCAGAGCGCTCAAAACTCTGCTAACCTGCAACCAATAGTGGATCCTGATCCCTTTGTGCAATGTGATCTCATGGATGGGCGTGATGCATTCTTGACCATTGCGCGGGAGAAACATTATGAGTTCTCCTCACTCAGGCGCTGCATTTTCTCTTCCATGGCACTGCTGTATGAACTGCACAACCAAGGCGGTGACAAATTTGTGTATACTTGCAATAATTGTAAAGCTCAGGTAGAGACCCGCTGGCACTGCACAGTATGTGATGTAAGTATCGCACAAAAGTTTACAAGTTATTTCTCTGCAAAACGTTTTGTATCATATATCATTGTGTCTTTATACATTGATATGTGACAGTGATATCAGAATCAGATTAATTAATAGTTATCTGGGTAAAAATGTGTTTCTGATTATCTAGAGGAATTATTGTTATTTTTGGTGGTTAAAGTCTTAATAATCACATTTAAAATAATCATTTAATTCTCTTCTAACAAATTATCTCTTTACTGGGTATAAAAGTGAATTAGTGAACAGCAGGTAGTTAACACAAACGCTGTGGAAGTGTCGAGCTATTCTCATTAAAGAGATGCAATTCCACTAAAGAAATGCTGTGAAATTCTTAGGGTGTTACCATTAAGGTATCAATTCCCTGAGGCTTCGTATTTGATATTTTTCCAGGTGTTTAAGGTCATAAAATTGCTTGAATATAACTATTTTTGAAAATATCCTTGAAAAGACCTTGAATTTTACTAAATGGTCTTTGAAAACCGTGCAAAGAATTTAACATTTTAAAAAATATTCGCACCATGTTAGAGTTTGCAATTCAACAGTTAAAAGAAAGACATGAAATACTCCAGTATTACCATTAAGAGTATGCAATCAATTTTACAGGACTTTGATCTGTGCATCATCTGCTACGGAAAAGTTGGTCATTCCCACAAGATGGAGAAGCTGGGTCTTGACTTGGATGATGGCTCCTCCGGTGAGGAGAAGCAACAGAACCCTCAGGAATCCCGCCGCCTCTCCATCCAGCGCTGCATCCAGTCTCTGGTTCATGCATGCCAATGTCGCGATGCCAATTGTCGCCTGCCTAGCTGCCAGAAAATGAAACGCGTGGTAGGTCATGCGAGGACGTGTAAAAAGAAGACTAATGGAGGCTGCCCAATTTGTAAGCAGCTCATCGCGCTGTGTTGCTATCATGCCAAACATTGCCAAGAGAACATGTGTCCTGTGCCATTCTGCCTGAACATTAAGCACAAACTGAGGCAGCAACAGCTGCAGCATCGCCTTCAGCAGGCACAGATGCTCAGGAGGAGAATGGCCACCATGACACGGGGTGGTGCTGTCGCTGCCACGACGCAGCAACAGTCCCAGCCACAGCCTCCTCAGCAACCCCAAGTAGCTCAGGTGACGCCCGCCACGGCCAGCAGTAAACCCATGATGAACGCCAGTGCTAGGGAAACTGCGGACGCAATAAAAACCATGGTGGATCAGCAGAATACGTTGCGGCCACAGCAGCAAATTGGACAAGTTCGCTTAATGCAACAGCAGCAGCAGCAACAGCAGCAGATAAACCCTTCTCACCTGCAGATAAGCCAAATGACTCGCAACCCCAACCCGGTGCAAAATCAAGCTAACACAAGAATGCCTCCACCTTGGCCTAACTCGTACCCAGGTCAGGGTCAACCAAGGTTACCAGGACCCCAGGGGGCAGGACCTCCAATGCCTCAGCATCAGGTCATGAATCCTGGTGCAGGGCCTGCGCAGCAACCACGCCCTGGAAATATCCCCCAGGCGGCATGGCAGCAGCTACTGCATCTGCTCAAGTCGCCACAGTCGCCCCAGCAACAGGCTCAGGTGCTTAATATACTGAAGAGCAACCCTCCGCTTATGGCAGCATTTATCAAACAGGTTCGTATTTTATCACCTCTTCTTCAGGGAGTGTTTGATCCATGGTGAAATCTGCACAAAATCAAAATAGCAGGGTCTTACTGCATGTTTACCTTTCAGTTGCTGTATCATTATCAAAGGAATTTTGTGTTATTTATCTGGCATGAATGTTTTATGTGCAGTCCTGCCATAAGTTTACAGCCTACAACCTTGTAGGCTGAATGAAGCCCTTATGGGCTGCATGCAGCTCTGGAATAAAGGGAACCTGATCAAAGTCAGGAAAGAGTGTGAATGGTTATAGAGTGCTGATCTCATTTAATGCAGAAGATCAGAATGCGCAGGATAAGTCATGCAAAGGTTTCCATATTTGTTTTTAATCTGAATCTCAAAAGTGATCATGCTGGATGAAGTTTTCACAAAGCACAGCTTATCAGACATTTGATGCATTGGAATTTCTTTTATGATTCAATGCTTAATTCTTCACTGTAGTGATCAAGCTATGAAAGAATTGTATATCTTGCAACTGTCATAGGAGAAATTGCATTGAAACATATGGCACTTGTAGTAAACGACCTGGTCTGTGTTGGGTTGGATGGCATGACAGAAAACATTGTATATCAGCATCCAGCATGGTCAGACAGGGTTTGTAAGTTTAGTAAATCCTGGCCTAATGACCACCCTGGTTTGGCGACCACCTCAAAATAATAACCACTTTTCACTGTCACAGTTCTTGTTTGCATTTTATGCAAGAGCTTATAATACCACCTCGAAAATGCAACCACTTTATCAAGGTCCCTTTGATTGTAATTTCTAATGTGTCAGATGACAGTGGTCATATTACCGAGGTGTCTCTGTACCAGTAATGACAGGCTGTTGATTTTATTGGTAATTGACAAACTGTTTTGTTTTAATCCAGCGCCAGCAGCAGCAGCAGACTGGCCAGCAACAGCCAGGTCCCCAGCATACAGGAGCTCAGCAGATGACCCCACAGCAACAGCAACAACAGTACTTTCAACATCAGAGATTACGACTGCTCCAGCAACAGCAACATGAACAACAGCAGCGGCAGCAACCTCAAATGCAACAAGGTGCACAAGGGCCAACCCAGCAGTTCCCACAGGCTCCACCGTACCCCCAGCAAGTACCAAGACAACGAGTCACCTTCCCCCAACAGAACTTCCATCAGGACGGCGGCTTGTTAGCGCAGTTTAACACACAACAACAACAGCAGATGCTTGCTGTACAGCAGCAACAAGCACATCTCAAGCAACAGATGGCTGCCAACCAGCCAATGTCCCCCCAACAGATGATGGCTGCGAACCAGTCGCCATTGCAGCAAGTGCGCTCGCCCCCATCGACACTGCCGCCCACGGTGCGCTCACCGCAGCCGGTACCCAGCCCACGTCAGCAAACCACCCCTAACCCTGTCCCGTCCCCAAGGACTAGTATGAACCACCCTGCTCCGTCACCCCAGTTCGCACAGACACATTCCCCGCACCCAGGCATGGGAGGCCAGCCTGGTACTCCCGCAGATCATAACCCCATGAGTGCGGACCAGATTATGTTATCACAGCTACAGGCATCTCAGTTGCCACCTCAGGACCCGGGCTTGGGCCAGCCCACGCGGGACTCGAATGCGGTCACACCACAGGACCAGTTGTCACAATTCGTGGATCAGTTATAACCCAGGTGGTTCTTAGCTGCTCCTTGTGTATGATATTTTCTCCGGCTCTCCGCGTTAGGAGACACTTTTTATGTGTGTGTGCGTGTTCGCACACGGGTGCTGCAGTCTCCGCTCAGGTGCACAGACGATTCACATACACACAAAAACAATACAGACTGCGTGCCCAGTGGTGCGGACCCATGCGGCCGCGCAGGAATGTGTTCTTTTACCCAAAGTAAACTCGTCACAACGTGGTGGCCACATTGGGCATACATAAATGAGAATTGAATGCTGATAATTAATGATGTACATGAAATGTTTCATAGTTGGAATGATTAAAAGGTGTACACAAGATTAATATATTGGATAATTGAACTTTGTAAAGAGCTGTAAATAATTTGTTGTAACTATCTTGCCTTAGAGTATTAGGTTTAAGCGAGTAGAGATTCTTTTTTATTTTGTTGGCTGTTCTAAGGAGATGAGTGTGACGCAGCAAGTACAGCCTAGTTACATGTTAGTTGTGACAAGCCTGGGGCGGGGGTCCCGCCAGTATTTTTGTAATTTCCTGGTCTCCTTACGCTGATCAGAGTCCATGTACACAGCATTGTATATATCATCTTTGTGTGCAGTCCATCATTTCATACACACTAATGCACAGCATTGGAATAAATTATGTACATTTAATATTAAAACCCATGCTTTGTTCATATTTATCAACTATACCTTTTCCTACCGAGGGTTACCCATTTAAAATTATCTATACCGTTATCTATACCGTAATTCCAAAGAGCAAGCTGCAGTGCAGAAACACACATGAAGCCATAGCATCCTTGCAAAGTGATTAAGAAACGCAGTAAATAAAACCCTAAGAAAGCAGCGTCTTTTCACAACATCCCTAAATCTGTGATGATGGGTAATATTCTATGGGTATTTCCACGCACAAAGAAGTGCATTTTCAAAGCTGTGAATTGTTTGCTCAGTGTTAAAAATTTTCTGAAAACGGCAAAGTGGGGCTGGTAACCCATCGGACATGCCTCGTGACTTTGCCACAAAACCAAAAAGAATCAAAAGGTGGTTAAATATAAATGTTAATCTTGTTATGAACCTTTCCGTCTTTTATTGGGGCTTGTTCTCCACGTAAGTTGGTGTCAAACCGTGTGATATTTAAGTTGGGGGGAATAAACGTCATATTTCAATGGGCGCCCTCTGATGGAATGGAATACATACAAATGGAACTACATACGTAATGGACCTGAAAAGGTTGTACTTTCGACGCTTCAAGGGGACCTTTTTCCGTATCTGATGTCGACTAAATAATGATAATTCATTGGATCTCTATAAAAAAAATGCCGGTCCCACTTTGCACAGACTCAGTTATGTTTAAATCCACGTGTTTATAACGTGGGTGGGGGACAGATGTAGTTGATCGTAACCGAAACACGCTAAACCAGGATATCCGGGGGCCTATCAGACGAAAAAAAAATATTCGCAATGGACAAGTTTCTTTATATATTCACCAACTGCAAGAGTGACCTTTTAAGCCCCAGCACGTGCAGTCAACCCCTTACGGTTACATCCTTTTCGGTTTGTTAATACGGGCACATGTACTGTGTTTACTAACAGCTTTTAGATAAAAAAAAGGCCCATATACCACCGTTACAGGGGCGTTATGAGGACCTTTTTTTAGCAAGGATTACCTTTAGTTCAGGAATACCCACATAAGTTTGGTTAGAAATCATATTAAATCTGCAAATAAGGCAGAGAATGACCAGTAAATGAAATATACCTGAACAAAACTTTTAAAACATTCAGAACGACTGCCCGGTCCTTGGAACATTCATACTTTCCTTCATACTCTCTAGTAAAGTTTCCTGAACAGCTTCAGATAAGCAATTTTAATGGAGTAATACAAGGATAACGAATTACATAATGAAAGGGATTAGGAATGGGCATCACAGGAAAGAAAATTTTACACCTCCAAAAGGGCACAAATCTACGAATTCCATTCTTTGTTTATAGTGAATAAAATGAAAATGTGATAAGGACACACGCATGACACTTTTAAGGGGCATAGGGCAGAAATATACTAAAATACTTATAAGGTCAAGTCCCGATTTAAAATAGATTACGGATTCATTTTTAGCCAAACTTAAGATCTCTAACCTTCCACCTTCTACATATTTCTCATCAGCCAATAGGGGAAGACCTTTTTGGGAGTTTGGTCTCAAGATCAAAGGTCAAGGTTACAGGGCCCCACTTCTATAAAACTATAGTATCTGCATTTTGCGCCAAACTTTTCACTGCAAGCCTTTCCACCTCTTACGTATTATTTATCTCCCAGTAGGGAATACCTATCAACCAGAGATGTCCATCTTTCTTATATGGCTCATCTGTCGATAGGGGAAGACCCTTTTTTTTATGCCCCCGCCACAAAGTGGCCGGGGCATATAGTTTTACCCATGTCCGTCATTCCGAAATCAAACAGTTGTACGGACTTTTTTTTCGCAACGCCTGCAGATATTGGCCTGATTTTTGGTATGTGGGCAGATATAGACCAGTTACAGATCGAGTTCGCGTTTCGTCCCGGTTGACCTACTTTTGACAGTTTTACGGCTCCTAAACTAAGAAAATTTCATGAAAAATAGAAATTTCATGACAAATACACATGTACGGACTTTTTTTTCGCATTGCCTGCAGATATTGGCCTGATTTTTGTGTGTAGGCAGATAATGACCAGTTACAGATCGAGTTCGCGTTTTGTCCCAGTTGACCTACTTTTGACTGTTTTACGGCTCCTAAACTTAGAAAATTTCATGAAAAATAGAAATTTTCATGACAAATACACATGCACGGATTTTTTTTCGCAATGCCTGCAGATATTGGCCTTATCTTTTGTGTGTGGGCATATAATGACCAGTTACAGATCGAGTTCACGTTTTGTCCCAGTTGCCCTACTTTTGACCGTTTGACGGCGCTCTAACATAGAAAATTTAATAAAAAAGTGCACATGTATGGACTTTTTTTCGCAGTGCCTGCAGATGGGGGCCTGATTTTTGGTGTGTAGGCAGATAATGACCAGTTACAGATCGAGTTCTTGTTTTGTCCCAGTTGACCTACTTTTGACCATTTGACTGCTCCTGAACATAGTAAGTTTCATGAAAAATAGAAATTTTCATAACAAATGCATATGTACTGATTTTTTTTCCTCAATGCCTGCAGATACCACCCTGATTTTTTGTGTGGGCAGATAATGACAGTTACAGATCGAGTTCGCGTTTCGTCCCGGTTGACCTACTTTTGATTGTTTTACGGCTCCTAAACATAGAAAATTTCATGAATGACCCGTTACAGATCGAGTTTACATTTTGCCCTTGTTGACCTACTTTTGACCATACGACTCCTGAACTTAAAAAAATTTTCAAAATTTTACAAATGTTTCTAATTTGCCCCAGGCGGGGGCATTCGTGTCGTTCCGACACATCTAGTTTTTAGCTCAGCTGACTATAAGTCATCTGAGCTATAGTCGTGGTCCATTGTCC
The DNA here is from genome assembly GCA_026874595.1 of Sipunculus nudus. Taxonomy (NCBI): domain Eukaryota; kingdom Metazoa; phylum Annelida; class Sipuncula; order Golfingiida; family Sipunculidae; genus Sipunculus; species Sipunculus nudus. Next base: position 48,819,757 of record CM049315.1, read on the forward strand.
GTCGTCCGTCCGTCTGTCCGTCCGTCCGTCCGTCCGTAGATGTGGCACATTTTGAAACCGGAAGACTAAGGAATCCAAAATTCAGCATAATGTTAGATGTCCCCAAGATCTCCTACCAAGCCGAAAACTGGGTCTTTGCGACTTCGTTCCTTTGAGAAATTAAGGAAAAACCTCAATTTTTTATTAAAATCCTATTTTCACACTCCAGGACTGCCTAATATCAAAACCACTCATCTGTTTTTCCTCATATTTACCATAAATATTCTTCTATATAGTTCCTATGTACATGCCAGAAATTAAGTCTGTTAAGTATAAATTCTTTAAGTTATGGGCCCAAACATAATGGACTTTGTAAAAAATCAGGAAAAATATTTACTCACTTAACATGAAAAATTTTGAAACTAGAGTCTATTTTCCCAAGTATATAACTATGTTTAATTAAGATTCAATTGTTTACCCAAAATTAGATCTGAATTTTGTAAATTTGTTTAAGTAATTAGCATAAAAATAAAATCAGTACCTTAAATTTTGCCCAACTTTGACCATGGCACATTTTTTTCCTGTAAGTACCATTGATTTAATTTTCACAGCGTGTAAACATAAATATTTAATTTGTTTAAATCTGAAATTTGGAAGTAAAAGCTTGAAAATTAAGCTAGTTATTGATTTTTTCTTGAGGCTCTATTGTAGTCATTTGCTTTGATTACAGATTACAGATGCAGGGTCCCACTCCAGGTCACTGGAAGTCAGCTATGCCAGGGTTTCTGATTTGTTATAGTCACTGGGGGAGATCCCCTGCTGTGACAGGTGTACAGTTATTCTCATATCACCACGCCAATCACCCCCCCCCCCCCCCCGCAAACCCAACCCACCAAGTGTTCTGCAGTATTGTTATTGTTTTCACTGTATCTCCTCAATTGTAATGCTGTTTCCACTCTGATATTCAAAAACTTTCCTTGAAAAAGTAATTCAAGGTGTAATCCAGAAGATGCAATGTTGTGTAATGTAGCATTTTTAAAGAAATCATTTTTCTTTTAAATGATTTTACCAATCATAATGGAACCCATCAGTATGCTTAAATTATGATAAAATATGAAGCACATTATGGATAAATAAAGACACAATTAAAAATTGTGAAATCTAAATCAAGTATTTTATTTTTAGATATTTATTGTTTTGCAGATTTAAAAGATATATTTTTGTGGTAAAAAATAAATAAACATTTGTATGCATGATGTGGTGTTATCTGACAAGATTGAGATTTATGATGATGCAATTGAGAATTATGAATCAACTTTTATATTCAGATATATATGTTATATTGAAAATGTATAGAAATATAAACTTAAATTTTAAAAAAATTGATGTGATAAAAAAATGAGGATTTATAACAAACATTTGTTCATTATTTTCCTGCATCAGCAGAATTTGAGATCAGGGTTTGTTTGTCATGTTTTATGTTGTTAATTAGTTATATTTCAACTGTATACATTTAAAAAAAAACATATTTAATAATATATATTATACAAAAAAAAGATTCGATTGAACAAATGTGTAAACTACTGAATTGTCAACAGTTAATCGAAAAGCCAACTAATGATCATGGTAATTGTACAGATCATTTGTTCACAAACTGCTCACATGCTTCAGTTTCAACATTAGGAAACACATGGTCAGGTCACAAAATATTATTTGCAACAATTTCTTGCCCATCAATACAAACCAATCATATAAACCAACATTGGCCTTTATTACCTCTTCCTCTTACACTTCATCTCCATTTGATATTATTTTAGATTTTTACCTTCAAGGTTAACGTCAGCTGAGCACAGTGACCCATAGGTCCCTTGTTTTTAGTTTTGGGTAAAATGGTCAAAGGTCAAGATTACAGGGCCGAATTATTTAAAAAAAAGACTATGGTTGCGTTTTAAGCCAATCTTTTCACTGCAAGCCTTCCACCTTCCACATGTGGCTTATCTCCTTAATAGGGGAACACACCTGTGATGATTTTAAGGTCACGGTGTCAAAGGTCAAGGTCACTGGACCCACTTTGTTTAAAAAACTTGCTTAAACATTTTAAACTGAAATATTTACCAAAACTCGCATAATTCTTAAGGCTTGCCTACCAATAGGGGAAGAACATTTCATTTTGAGGTCAAAAGGTCATAGGTAAAGGTCACAGGACCGTCCCACTGATTGACATCCTGACCAGACTTACACTTTACTGACATGCGATGTAATTACGCCTCTGTCTAGGGTCGCTACGCTTTTCAGTGCCAACATTTTTATACACGTCTGCCATTGATTCAAATGATAAAATCGATTACTTATATACTGTGAAGAGTCAGTTCCTTTGTCACTACATGTAATCAGGTCCTTTACATAAGTTTTAAGCATCACTTAGCCCGCAATGGAAGGTTACGGGCTTTTTGCGTAGCCCTTCCTGATCTTTCAGTGTTCTTTAAATTCAGTAGTCTGACACCGAAAGAGAAATCCTCTAAGGCAGATTAACAAAACCATGAGTGCATTTTCTAGGTTGATCATTAGGCAGATCTGAAAATCAGTCTTTAGAGAAAGTGCCATGAAGTTTTTTTTTTTTTTTTACACAATTTATTACAAAATATATAACAATATAAATCAGTAATCCTCAGCTGTGAGGCACAAGAATACTGATATATATGATCATGGTTTTACAAAGACACCCAGTTACCCACCAGGCCGAACAAATGATCAGGGTAATCGGGGCGAGCTTTTGTTCATGAATAAAGTTATCGTTGACATATAGATTACCATATTTGTCTTGAGCTTTTAAATCTCTGGTAGGTAGGGATAGAAAAAAAGTTGAATCCCTCATCTTAACCTTTTTAGGGCTGTAATAAAATACTGTAATTGTATCCGCCAAAACGAAGTTGACCGGGTTCCGCCGCCACAGCCGCCGCGTTCGTTTCCGGAGAACTCCTCTGAGACTACTGGACGAAGTTATCCGAAACTTACACCAGTTATCGGGTCACATGTGAACTGGTGCCTTACCGATTGGCGTTGACCTCTGACCTTTCCTCTCTGCCCAGCGTCCATTTGTGCGTCTATTTTCACACATAAACCCACATATCTCGGGAATATCATTTGACCGATCGGGAAATTTTTTTGTACAAATGTAGCCCCTGGATAGCTTTATAACATACACAAAAATGGTGGCGCCACCTGCAACCATTTTTGCACAGCGTTCGTCTGTTTGTCTGCCTTGGGCTAAAATCTTTCATATCTCTGTAATGTTTATACATTCTGGACAGCTTTCTTGATTTTATGACAGGTGGCGCCACCTACATTCTAGTTTACGCTGCAGACATCCAAGCCACCTCCAACCATTTTTGCACAGCATCTGTCTGTCTGCCGTGGGCTAAAATCACTCATATACATGTAGTGGTTTGACTTTCTGCCTAAAATTTTGCATATGTATACAACTTGGACAGCTTTCTGGATTTGTGGTAGGTGGCGCAACCTACATACACATTTCGGCTGCAGACATCCATGCTAATATGCAACACACCTCACTCTTTTTCCCCTTGCCACACAATCCATGCCTCACTTCACCCGTTCCACTCCGATTTTGGCGGATAAACGTAGTTGCTTGTCGACTACCCGTATTCTAGTTTCTCGATATGTTTAATACTTTTGACATACTTAAGTTTCATGTTAACATTCAAGTTCAAACACCACCAAGTTCCTCAGCAACAGTTCACAGTTTTTCTCTCCTTTTATTTCACATCTTGCTTTGTTTTTGTATAGAGCCCATGTAAAGAAAGACATTCATTTCTACAAAGTCCTTATAGTTATTCATATATTGATATCCAAACAAAATCAGTCTCCGCTCAGTCTACATCCAAACTTTTTTTTCAAATATATCCCACCGGAAATTAATTGCCTTGCAAATATAAAAATAATGCTAAATATTTTCCTCTAGCCGACATAAAGAACAAAGAGGTGAAATGGTACTATTATTTTCACTCAACACATTGTTTGTTAGGATCAAATTATGTATCAATAAGTAATTAAATTCGGATGTTCGCCTTATCTTTTGGCGCTCAATTCTTTTCTTATATAGGGCCTTAAAATCAAATTCAATCGTTTTATATTCTTTTCCCAATATTTAACAGAAACAGGCTGTTGAAATATTTGCTTTATTAATTTGAAATAAGACAATTTACATTTAAGTTGTGGTAAATTATATATCTTATCGTCTATAGGAAAATCCAGTCTAACTGGCTGTTTTTAACATGGTCACCAATAAGGTCATTTTTGTTCATGGCCTCCTTTTTTTAATCGAACTTTTTATAATAATGTATTTACATAACCAGTTTCTCTTGCATTTAAAACGTTTAAGAATAAATTCTTCAGAGACAAAATTTCCTGTTTTCGAAAAAAAAACTTTAACTTATACGAAACCACTATCAATCCAATGTTGGTAGTCTAAACAATTACACCCATTCGAAAACATCTTTTTGAACCATATTTGTTGATTAAGCAAGTTTGATTTTCCATGATCACAAATATTTATAAATGCACAAACCATGCACATCACAGTAATACAGTAAGCTGTTAATATCATTGTATATTTGTTTTATACAGTTTTTTACGATATTGAACAAGGGTGATGATGAAATAAATATTCTTGGAAGCCTGTTAGCTTTCAGTAACAGATTTTAAGTTGATCATTCTTAATCCACCATCTTCATATTTTCCAATAATAGTATTTCTCTTAATCCTGTCTCTAGCGGACCATATAAACTTTTCGTTGAGCTCTTTTAGTAACAAATCATGTTTTTAACATAGTGGCAAAACTGATTTAGGCAAAATAATAGATTTTATAACTGTTATTTTTCCTATTATTGTAAGGTTGCGAGATCTCCGCTTATGCAGAAGTCAGTCAATTTCAATAAATGTTTTCTTCCACTTAAAATGTATACACATTTCAAGGTGTATACCCCCAATACGCCAATGCTTCGTTTTTTTTTCAAATTAAGTTTTAATCCGGAAACTTGTGAAAAATAGTCAATGATCTTAAACGACCTATTCAATGACTTACAGTCACTTAATATAAGTGTTGTGTCATCAGCATATTGAATTACAGGATTTTTTTCAACACCACCTTCATTTATTTGATTAATATACCTTAATCATTTATAATGGCTGAAGCCAGAAATTCAGTTGCAATTATGAAAACGCATGGTTGAGACCGGACAGCCCTGCCTGATTCCTTTACGCATCTCGATCTCTTTAGCCAACCATCCGTTATTTTTCACTACAAAGCATGGTTCATCATATAAAATGATTACCCATCATAAATTTTGAGCCAAATTTAAAATGTTAAAAAGCCTTTAACATGAGTTGAATATTAAGGCTGTCAAAAGCCTGAAAAATCCAGGCACCTTATTAAACCTGATGTTTCATATTTTCTAAAGCCTTCAATTACATCCATCACATATCGACACCTGGACCCGATATACCAGCCTTTGATGTAAGCAGTCTGCGTTTGACTTCTTTTACTTTTCAGCACTTTCTGGAATCTGTTTGCTTAGACAAATGCTATTATTTTATAGTCGGTATCTGCTAAACTTATGGGTCTATAATTATTTTAACAACTTTATCTCTCTTTTTAAATATCAAACTGAACACCGCTTACTTCATGGATTGTCCTATTTTCCATTCTAAAAAATTTCTGTAATCATTTTAATAAAAAAAAGAAACACGCACTACAGTTTCCACCAAAATTTACGGTAAAGTTCTATAGGTATTCCGTCTAATCCCGGGCTCTTTTTTCCTTTTATTTCTTTTACAACCCTTCGCATTCCTCTATTTAAATGACTTCATCGCAAATTATCTGCTCATCTCGCGATAGGTGCGTGGGGTGCAATTCAGTTAACAACCGCCCTCACGTTTGACGCTTTGAGCAGTATTTCCAGGTATCAGCTTCCTGGATGCACAGTCAGTAGTGCGCAAAACATCTGACCCCTCTGTACTCGCATCCGCGCAATAAAATATTGAATCGAAACTTATTGGAGAACAATTCAAGCGATTTCATTATAGCTAAAAATGACCAGATTTCATAGCAGATCGACGGGGTCAGGTCACCGGGTGTAGTTTAAATGTATTTGCTTATGTCCTTGTAGTAAAGAGAGAGGCACGCGAAATGTTATCCGTCAAAAAATCTATATAGGTAAATGGAAACCAGTTTAACGGACAGTGAACTATGGAGCGTACGTATGTAGGCAAATTTCCATGGAAAACGCAGCCTCAACTAACCTTCGCATTGACCAGCGTAGTTGATTTTACAGCTTCGAGAATTTCTTAAACTTAAACCGTCAAAACTAGTTGGTCCTTGAAGCAAACGGCGTGAATTGTAGGCTATTGCTAAAGGTCTGGATCGTCAGTTGTTCGCTTTCTTGCATTTTCAGTAGGCATGCGCAGTGCCGCCCCCGGCACTGACTCGGGGTGTTATCACGACATTTGCTTTTGGCCTATCATTTATTCTGCTATATTATAAATTTTATTTTATTTCAATAATAACACCAGAGTTAGACTTATACAATTCTGAGAAAACTCCTTGGTATATTATAAGGTTTATTCTTATTATTTGGGATCTAGCGATTCCAAGTCATCAGAAAATGAGGCCTTTCGGACATAACTATAAAACCAGCGGTCCAGGGTCATCAAAGACAGACGTCTTTTAACTTTGTATACAATAAATATCACTTAATTATGATTGAAAATATAACCAATTATCTAGAATTATTACAGAAGTATAACAAATTTCGCACGCAGACTAATGCCAGAAAAACACATATGGGATACAACTGAGTGGTCGATAAAATTCAAATATTAACTCAGGGGCAGGGGGGATCCATGATTTAGGAAAGGGGATGGGGCATCTATCGATCAGGACTAATGGAGAAAAAAAAAACTAGAAAAAGATTCCCAGGTCCGGAAGGGGGGGGGGGGGGGGTAGGCGGGGGGAAGGGCGGGGGGAAGGGGGGGGGGGGTTCAAGCCGTAGTAATTGGTCTGAAATAATTTAATAAAAGGTTGGGGTGGCTGAAAGGGGGGGGGGGGGTGAGGGGTCCCGATCCCTTGGACCTAGCTATATATATATAGATTAAAAATTTTATGGAATTCCAATTGGTTATATAAAATTGAAAGTGTACGCCTATTATGTAGTGCAAGGTGGGACGAGGAAAGCGTTCTTTCTATACGGTAAACAATACAAATGTTATGAAACTGGCTACCATTCGGTTATGAAAACAGCCGATTATAAAACAGGCGAAGGCCAAGGTTATGCCGTCATGTGCTGCCACCTTGTAGCGGTCTACAGAACAACCGGATTGACTGACACATGAACCTTTCAGTTGCCGCCCAGCAGAAGAGGTCATCGATTGACCCAGCCGTTCCAATCAATGTCTAACTTAAGGCATCTCGCTGATATATGATAATATAAGATAAAGGTAAAGCATTTTTTTCTGTAATCACGCCGTCACTGTGTCAAATATATAAACATCAAGTCTTAACAATACAATCGGCCTATTGAAACCTCCTTTTGGAAACACATAACACGTATTATATCTGTTTAATCTTATCTACATATTTTTTAAAAGAATCTAGTGATCCCAGTGCCAATGTTATATATCTTTTTAGCAAAGAATGTTTGACTTTGTAGGTGTAAATAAGAAATGACAGCAGACGACATTGCAACTGGAAGATTTTGACTGGGAGAGCTAAGGAGCCGAAATTGCCTCCGCCAGGAGGGAGAGCATTTATTCCCGCACTTGTGTGTGTGTTTGTTCACAATATAACCCACGCAATCGTGAACGGTATCTAATGAAATTTTCAGGTCACCTCAGGAATTTGCCAATGAAGAATCGATTAGATTTCGGTGTGGGTCCGGATTTTGATTCGGATCCAGGAAAGACTACCAGGAATATTCACAAATGTGCAGTTTCCTATGCCCGATTGGACATTTGAATATGGGCCAAATAAGTGAATGCAAACACTTATTTGGGAACATATGCACCAATGACTCGGGGAATGTTGGCAAATAAGTGAATGAATGCAAGGGGGAAAAAGCAAAGAGACGAGCCCTCATTATTATGTAACGTGTGACTTAAATGCCATTCGGGTTTGGCACGCAACAAACTCAACTCAAGAAAGACTCACAAAGTAACTGATAATATTTTTAATAAACAAATCATTATTTACAATATGTACAATAAATGAAATGGTTCGTTCCGGTTACATAAATAAAAACTGTTCAAGTGAGACACCCATATTAAAAACAAACAGAATACTTAGTTTTAAGGTGTCTCCTCTAAATCACATAGTCCGAATACGACCCCTGGGGCTTCGGTGAGCTGTTCATAAAACACAACTGTATTTCACCGGTATCAGTCCATACGAAACGAATAACAGGATTACATCCTGAACCAGGCCTGCCGAGACATCATGACAGTTCGGAATATTTAAGTGCAGCCCACTTGACATCGGGCGCGTGGTGTTTTTATACGAGAATCGCGTCGAACGTCTGTTTATCCAGTTCCAGTTTTACGTTACAATACAAACAGTGTGTAATACAAAAAGTTCGGGTTCCTCTCCTGTTGTTCTCTGTGGTTGTTTCGCTTCACTGGTCTCCGCTCGATCATAATCCCGTGTCTTTCTGGCACTGGCTGAACCGCTTTGTTGTAGGCGCCCTGCCTTAGTCTACGGAGTCACAGTGGCACCATCACACGCAGTATCCCACGTTAAAGACCGCCGCGCGGAGGCCTGCATTCCTTAGAATGCATATTTCTAGTTTAATAGCATGTGATTTTGGGAAACACATCATCACTGTCTCCTCAATCCCTGCTCAATCAGTAAATATTTAATATTGATAAACAAATATACGGATCCAGGAATTTTTTAAATGGTGGACTCCACCCTAGGAAGAATAATTAGAAAACGTTCTCAACTGTCCTCAAATCCAGAAGGATTGGGGGTCTAGAGTGCAAAATGGTTAGAAATCCTTAAAATAGTTGCGGCGGCTGAAAAAGAGGGCAGACCCCCCGTCCCCCGCTCCTGGATCCGCTATTGTAAAAACTTTTCCGTCGAATATCATGAATGATTCGTTCTGGAGTACAGCTTTCAGCGTCAGCTTGTGGGTTGGACTGTTGGTTCGTCATCCTCGTACTAGTTGTACACAGTTCATCACACCATATAAGCCCACATGAGACACGTGGCTAAAGGTTACTCTAAATAAAGCCAGGTTCATAGGTCAAATCCAGTGATGTAGTCGAGTTCGCACCATCCGAGTCCAAGTGCAAGTCCGAGTCCAGGCTACCTGAGTCCATGTCAAAAGTCCTTGAGGTCCGAGTCCAAGTCCAAGTTCAAGAACCAGAGTCTAAGTCCGAGTCCAATTGAAATATCCGTATAAAGCAATTTATTATGGCAATTACAGATTTTCATGATCGAACATTTTAAAGTTGGTTCGCGCATGCTTTTAACTATAATGTTTAATTACATTTATAGTTCCCGATGCAGCGCAAATCTTGGTATATTTAGTGTTATTATTTTGTAGTATTCTGTTTGTAGTTCGCACATGTACATAAGTCTTAATATTATTTGACTGAGTAAGGTCTGGGTTGTTTTCTATTTTATTCGAGATCGATAGAATCCGAGTACAAGTCCGAGTCTAGGACCCTCGAGCCAAAGTCCGAGTCCCTGAAAAAGTGTACTCGGGTATGGACTCAAGTCCAAGTCCCGACTCGAGTCCTGCGCATCATTGGTCAAATCAGATTATGCAGAATTCTAATTAGTTTCAATATAGTGACCTATTTAAGAGCTGGTCACTATGGTAACCATTATGACATCACAATAACGACTATGTTATAATTTTAGCCGGCTTCTGAACTCGTGTATAAAAAGAATGTTACTGAAATGAGGACCGAACGACCGCAACAGAGGGGGCTCGGCTACTTTCACCTAGCGGTGACGACATCTGGTGGAGAAAGGTTGAACCAGGATAATGGTTTATAAGTTCTGTCATATTATGGCGACATGTTGTTCAGTAGCAGTGACATATGTAGTATATAGGTGACATATGCAGTAATAGGTGACCTCCAGAAAAGCGTTTATTTCCGCATGACACAACACCCGGGGCCTGCAAATGAAATAATATTAGTAATGAACAAGGGATCCATGGGTCACTGTGCACAACTGAAATTGACCTTGTAGGTAAAAATCTAAAGTAATATCAGATGGAGAAAAAGTGTAAGACTAAGAGAAAGAGATAATATAGGCCATGCTGGTTTAAATGATTGGTTTGTATATATGAGTAAGGTATTGTTGTAAAAAAATATTTTGTGACCTGACCATGTATTTTAAAATGCTAAACTGAAGCATGTGAGCAGTTGTGAACAAATTATCTGTACTATTATCATATGATCATTGGTTGGCTTTTTAATAAACTGTTGATAGCTCAGCAGTTTACACATTTGTTTAATTAGATGTATCTTTTTATTATATTATTAAATAAAATAACTCGCACCCCAGTCCACAGGTGCATTAGGACTTGATGGTGTGTGTGGGGGGGGGGGGGGGGGGATGGAATGTTGGAAGTTACAATATATCTGTATATTCATACAGGATAATCACTAAATGGGACAGTGCTTACTGGATAAAAAAATTCTTTCCCAATTACTGAATATTTAAAAATGGATAGACTGGTAGACAAACAGAGCTGATCACTTCATCTCCCATTCTGCACAGGCAGAAAAATATTATGAACAAATAATTGCATTAGATCCTTGTTTTTTTACTGTTTTTTTTTCAAGCTAGTTTGTAAGCTTAATAAATAATCCTAATGTAACATATCTGATTATTAAGGTTGATTTATTATTATAATTGCATCAACATATATCCCAAATTTGTTAGATAACAACACATTATGGATAATTGTATTTATTTTTTTAACCACATAAATATATCTTTTAATTTGTGAAACAATAAATATCTAATATATAAAACTTAATTCACAATTCATATTTTTTTAAATTATGCCTTTTTTATACATAATTTGGCTCAAATGTTATCAATTTATGCATACTGAGGGGTTTAGTTATATTTTAATTTGCTAAAATTATTTAACAGAACAATGATCTTCTGGGTTACTCCTTGAATTACTATTTTAACAAAAAAAAATGTATATTGGATTGGAAACAGCATTACAAATAAGGAAATACAGTACAAACAATAACAATTACTGCATAACACTTTGTTGGGGTAGTTGCTTGGATATGAGAATAACACCACCTGTCACAGCAGGGGATCTCCCCTAGTGACCTGTGACAAATCAGGTACCCTGGCATAGCTGACCTCCAGTGACCAGAAGTGGCCTGCCTGCAGCTGGACATTATGCAAATCTTATCTTGGGTATACAATTGAAACTTGATTAATTTAAGTTATATCCCTGAAAAAAAGTCTCTAGCTTCAATAATGATCATGTTAAATGGGTAAATATCTTTCCTAATTTTTTTCATAGTGCATTATGTTTGGGCCATTAACTTTTATAAATTATGTTATACTGACCTAATTTCTGGCATGTACATAGAAACTATATAGGGAAATATTTCTGGTAAATATGAAGGAAAAAAAACCAAGTGGTTTTGATATTATGCAGTTCTGAAGTATGATAATAGGTTTTTAATGAAAAATTGAGGTTTTCCCTTAATTTCTCAGTCAGAATGACCAAGCTTTTAGTCAGGTAAGAGGTCTTAGGGGAAATCTACCAGTATGCTGAATTTCTGATTCATTGGTCTGTGTCAAAACGTGCCAGTCTAACTGACGGACAGATGGACATTGGACCACAACTATAGCTCAGATGACTTATAGTCAGCTGAGCTAATAAAATTATAGACTTTGGTTCCTTTTATGAGTATACTATATGAAATATTTTATCTAGTCCTGATTTAGAATTAATCCTGCAAACATAAAATCTTATTTTCTAAAACCTTATAATTAATTGTAACATATTTGAAATGTGTTTAAGAATATATATTGGATATGTCATACAAATGCTAAAAAGGAATAATATATATATATATATATATATATATATATATATATATATATATTTGTACATTGTCATCATATTTTGCATATATATAATATATATAATATATATATATAAATTTTATATGTGTGTGTGTGTCTACAAGTCCCCACCCCAACTCTAAAAAATCAATTGATTCCACTTCACAATACATGGGAACTAATCCCAATGAATTTATCAAATTTAACGCAAATTCTCAGTATATCATGAATACAGATTAACAATCAAACTTTTTTTCACTGTGACAATTTTTAAGTAAAAAATGATCCATTTTAACAACTGTGAAACGTGAAAATTATGGAAAGGGGGGGGGGGGGGGGGTAGCCCTGCTAAAGCTTCAGTGACAGTCCGCATCATTGATGCTGATAAGATGTGTTTGCCCCTTCCCCTTTGCCTGAATTATTGGTGTGACTTCAGACTTTCAGGCAGCACTTCAGCTTGTTTCAGGGCCTCATACTTTTACATTTTGTATTATTGGTAGATTTTGTAGATCCCTCTCAGTCAATACCACAGAAAAGCAAAGACTGAGTTGGGGGGGGGGGGGGGGGAGTGAATGATCTGTCAGAGCGAAGCATTGCCTGAAAGACAGAAGGGTGTCTGTGGTATGTAAATTTTTTAAAATGCATGCCATAAATTGATATTTCTGTGGGTATTTTTCTTATAATAAAAGCTCTATTCATAAAAACAATTTTTATTGGCTTAAAGGTACCTGGCTAATAGTCACAACTCAAATTGAACTTTCTTGCAAATATGCCAACATATTTTCCCCCCATATGAATGCTCAAATCTCGGGGGGGGGGGGGGGCAGCTGCATTAGTTTTGGTGTGGGTCAAGCTCATTGTCCGGATGAAGGACTTTCAGGAATATTCACGAATGTGAAGTCACTTGCCCAATTTAAAATGGGAATATGGGTCAAATAAGTGAATGCAAACATGTGTTGGGGGTACAGATACACCAATGGACCTTGGCCAAAAAGTGAAGGAAACAAGGGACCCATGGGTCACTGAGCTCACCTGAAGTTGATCTTGAAGGTGAAAATCTAAAATAATATCAAATGGAGATAAAGTCTAAGAGGAAAAGATAATATAGGCCATGGCTGGTTGACATAATTGGTTTGTATTGATGAGTGAGAAATTGTTGCAAATAATATTTTGTGACAAGACCATGCATTTCCTAATGTTAAAATTGAAGCATGTGAGCAGTCATTGAACATAAGATGTATATTATTACCATGATCATTGGCTGGTTTTTTGATAAATTGTCAACAGTCCTGTACTTTACACGTTTGGACGATTGGTTATATATATTTTTTTATAATATATATTATTAGATATATGTATTTTTTTTTATTTTATAAAATCTATACAGTTGAAATATAACTTATGTCCCCAGTCCATAGGTGCAAGGACTTGGTGGTGCTGGGTGGGGGGGGGGGGGGGGGGTGGAATGATGGGATTTACAACATCTCTGTATTATTATAGTGTACATATGATTTTCACTTAATTCAACTGTGCTTACAGGATATAAAAATTCATTCACAAATAATATTATTGCTTTAACATATAATATATGAGTCAACACATATTATAATTTACAGCTATATACATAAGGTATAGATTGCAAAACACTTGCATTCATTCTACACATAAACAAAACAGAATTATTAATGACTATAAGTATCTTAATGCCATCATTAAACCTTTAAATGTGTCATCTAGTACTTGTCAGAATCTAATATTTTATCAAATAATATTTTAAAAAACTTAAATATGAATTATAAATTTGCAATACTGGTATGTAGCGCATGTGACTTAAGACCTGAAAATTTATTCTGTTATAAAAAATATACTTATATCCGTTGGTTCTCCATATATATTAACATTTGATAAGCTAAGAGGAAATGGCCCTGCTAAGATGAAACCCTGAAACTATAGAATAATAGATATCAGACAAAGAAAAATAATGAACATTAATTTATCAACTAAAATAAAATGCTGTAAAAAAATCAAATGAGCATGAACAAAATTTTAAAAGCATATTGAAACAAGTCAGTTGCAATTAGATACAGTGGAACCCCACAATTACGACCACCAGAGTCGTCGTAATTTGGGGGTGGTCCTATTTGTTAAACTCTTAGGTCCCTGGATCGTTTTTTTTTCAGGACCAAGAAAAGTGGTAGTAATTGTGGGGGTGGTTGCAATTGTGAGGTGGTCGTAAGGCGGGGTTCCACAGTGGAACTTCCACTGTACAAATCGCATTTGCATTGTGTAATAAATGAAAAGTTGTGGCCTGAAACCATATCAAATGATGCAATCAGGAAAAATGGGCCTAAGTGGTATATGAAAGGATACATTTCTTAACAAAAGGGTGAATTTAATTAAGTTGTCAATAGTTAAATATATGGTCATATGAGCTAAAAACTAATAAAACATAAGTTTGCCCAATATTCCTAGTTAACTTAGTTTAACAGTGTTATTCATATCAAGGCCCAGCCAACTTAAAAGTGAATGAAATGCTACAAAGTATATCTTATTAAATCTAAACATGTCATAAAGAACTTACATTAGATCCTACCATTTTATCACATCTGAATATTAGTATTCAAATCCTAAAAATTATTTAAAAAAAAAAATGTCAATATTGTTCAAGTTTAAACATAAAATTAATTTAACACTGAAATTATACAATTTATCTTGTTCATCAGTCCTGTGTTTTGAAGGGTTGGGTGGGTCTCTGTACGTTACTGCTGGTTGTTGACAAAAAAAAGTGAAATTATGAGATTCATCTTGTTCATTGTAAAGTCCTGTCAACAGAATGGAATGGTGGGAGGGAAAGGGGTGGAGGGGGGGGGGGGAAGAGAGAGAGAGAGAGTCTGACCCAAATCACCTAGAGCGGGCCAGCAGTGAATTTAGGTATTACACACCCTGCCCGGCTGAGAGCTGGCTGGAGTACATTGCATACCAATGGTTTGATTAACAATACGTGACATGGTGTTTGAAAACTTGAATAAAATCTAGTTTTTGATCAATTGGTTTCAAATTTCAGACCTTAACAGCTGATATGCTTAAAGGAACATACTGTGAAAATAAAATCTACAGCACTTACAGGAAAAACACGTACTGTGGTCAAATTTCGGCAAAATTTAAGGTACTGATTTAATATTTATGTGAATAACTTATTAAATTTATAATATTCAGATCTAATGTTCAGTATATATTTGAATCTTGATTAAATGAAGTTATATCCCTGACATAGTCTCTAGCTTCAGCATTTCTTAAGTGAGTAAATATATTTACTGATTTTTAACAAGGCGCATTATGTTCGGGCCTATAACTTCAACAAATTGTGCAATACTGACCTAATTTTACATATATACATAGATTTATGAAAGAATATGCCTACTAAATATGATCAAAAACGTATGTGGTTTTGATATTAGGCAGTCTTGAAGTGTAAAAATGGGTTTTAAATGGAAAACGAAGGTTTTCACCTAATTTCTCCAAGGAACAGAGTCCTAGTGACCCAATTTTTTGGCATGGCAGGAGATTTTGGGGACATCTAACCGTATGTAAAATTTTGGAATTGTAGGTCCAACTGTTTTAAAACATGCCCTGTTAACGGACGGACAGACAGCTGGCCGGATGTCGTACAAAGGACCAGGACTATAGCTCGGGTGACGCACATGGCGGTGGTCTCCATTCTGGAGAATGATTATTTCTAGTTTTTTTTTCCATGATGTCAGATCACGGACCACTTGCCACTGAATATACTTAACTGCATCGAGTATTTGTTGCATTGCTGAATTTGAAAAATATATTTCCGTCATAAATAAAGAAACACATCAATATAATTTGAAATATTATTTATTAAATTAATAATACATGTGTTACAAGAGAAATTCATACTTCCCATTAATGCTGGTATTTGAAGGATTAACAGTATTCATAAAATAGTGTTCAACACTTATATGCTCCCTGAACAGGAGTGCTTCAAATGACAAAATATTTCATCCACTGACACATTTCACAGACTCCATTCAGTGAAGAACAAACACGGATTTAACTTAAATGACCACCCTTAATGTAAATACAGCATCGCAAGTGATATTTACATAGTTGTACCTAATTTAGTACAGTCCTTAACAAAAAACATGTTCACAATATGCTTTCCTCTACATGAAGGTCCAAATAATAAGGAAATCTGGCTCACTAATCAGAGGTTTTCGTATATAATTAAATGACTGCTATAGCACCTCTTTTCTTAAATAATAAAAGAATATGCAAAAAAATATTTAACATATTTCAGTACACATTAAACTTCTGATTTTAATCATGGAAAACAAGACTTCATGTTGGTCAGAAAAATGATTATACTGGTTTTGTAACACGAAATATAAATGTATTTTTACATCAAACAGTAATTATCTAACACAGGTGACATTCTTGAAATTTGCTTATTCAGGAGTAATTACTATTTTAAGCCCTTCACAATGAACTCTATATGACACAGGATAAAATTTGTGTATACTGATGTTTGATGCAGTTCATGTGTCATATGAATACCATGGGTACAAACAAGCCAGCTAATTATTAAAATACAGGAATTCCTCTTTCAGTTGCAGACATCTTTCTTTTACAGACACCTCTATTAATATGAGCAGTTGATGAACTCTGAAAGTGGACTCAAATGTCAGCAACGTCTCTCATATGGCATACATGGTCTCCACGGTCCTTTCAAAGCCCATAATTGATGGTTGCCATTCCAAAGATATAAATAAATAGAATTAAATAAATAACCAATAGTCATTTAATCACAAAATAACTAAAAAGTGTGGTTACAAAACTGTGTAACCTTTGTGCTGATTTTTATAAAATAAAAAAGCATTTGAAATTGTGCAAATACCATTGGTTCAATTCAATAACATAACTCCTGTATCATTTTCTATAATAAGAACTAAATACAGGAATGGAAAGTTTGATATTGTAATATCAGTCTCAATAAAAGTTTCAAGAATTTCACCTTATGTTTGGTTTAGCAAAATATTCTCCATAACTTCATCTTCATTATTTGTTACTATTTACACCTGCTGAGCTTATAATGAATTCTTACATTTGTCAATAATACACTTTGCATGGGGCCACTAACCTATGTAACCTCTTCATTCTCACTGGCAGAAACTGGAAGGACTCTTACTCATACCAGATCAAATGGTTATAAACTCCCATGCTGGGAAAACTTCCCCATCTCATTATTACACACACAATACCTGAGAACTTGAACCTGCAGGTCATAAAAGTAATTTAGAGCTACTTTTGATTCCCACTCTGGCCATACACCTTTCATACTGACTTTGAAATCTTCAATGGCCTTGACATTGATAATGCCCGATGACAATGTACTCTTCTTTGTGGCCAAAACAAAGATCACTCACATATATCAATTTAGAAACAGCCCTATCAAGTCAAGCAAAATTGTACCACCTTTGTTAAGACCTGTACCACTTCACACTTGTTTAAATGATGTATTTTTCGCAAAATAAATAAGGATCTCAATCCATCCATCTATATAAATATATATAAATATATTCCGCTTAACATCATTGTGAACTATACTTGCACCAGGGAATAATATATATATATATATATATATATATATATATATATATATGTTTCACATCTCTTATACATCCTGTCCCACCTGGATTGAGATTTTACATATCAACAGACATGGAATGATTTTGTTAACATGGTGTACAAAAGGCTGGAAGTTTCGGTATACACTAAATGTATTCATTTATACTAGAAACTTCTCTATACTTAGGCTCAGAAAAATGAACATATTCTCTGCCACATGTATACAGACACTTACTGTACTCTTATGATACTATAATTTTCATTATAAACCCCTAAATTATCACCCAAAAAGCAGGTGAAGGCATTGTGGTAGCTATACTAAAACAGATAAGTATTACTGCATGAATATTGCTCAGTTTTCAATGTATAACATATTGGAATCTTGTTGTATCACATAATGATAAAAATATAGATAACTCCATCATCTGCCACATCATGCATACGGAGCAGTACATTTTCAGGGACTGATTTTCATGACATTTTACAGGATATGTAAGATCATAGAATTGCTGGGATTTTAATTCCTCAGATGGATGCTGATTATATATATGACTGGTTTTGATTTGAGTGAAAGCATTCTTCTTAAAATGTGTTTCCAATGTATTATTCTCTAAAGTGACTGTTTATACCATTTTTTATATATCATGAAGCACACAAATATCAGTCAGTAGTCATCTTCAGTACATTATGATGCTGTGTTGTGTGTGTATAGGCCAAAAAATAAGAGAAAGAAATAAAGAACACTAGTAAGGCCAAAAAAAATTAAAGGTATGGTTCTCAGGCACCGCCCGCATCAATTTTAAACCCCCGCATCAAAACTTTTTATTTTGATTTTCAATAAAAAATTTCCAATTTTTAGCTGCTGCCGCTCCGAAATTTCTTTCATGAAGATAAAACCATACAATTTCCTTTGTTTTGTAGTGCTTTTACTTATTTAGCAAAATAAAACTGTTATTTTCTTGCTTTACCCTTATCATTTGACATTTTTATCGAAACATACGATAAATATTTAAAATAAAAAAAGCGCCCGCCCGCATTGATTTCTGAAAAAAAAGTGCCTGAGAACCATACCTTTTTTTTATTTTGGCCTAACAAACTCTATTTACACATAAAATACACTACCTACAAACTACAGTTCTGTGGGACCACCCATGTACTTCCACTGCTGGTATAAGGACTGGCATTGTTAAACATACATCCACTGCCACCCCCAACTAATCTGCATCATTAAACTAATCTGTCAAAAATTACTGATGATTGCTGGTGACCGCAAGTGGTGTGAGTAATATATGTATGGATGTATCTCTGTCACTGACAAACGTACGTAGTGCATAAAATACCAAGATTATCAGATAAAGCAGAATAAAATACTGTATGCATTAAATGATAATAAAGTAAAATGGAGCTTTCAGACTGACACTTGACCAGTCCATAACACCTCCAGAAGCTTGAAGACACAGCATAGGAAAATACCTATTATGAACATTTTTATGGATGGCAATGCATTAAATATATTCCATATCTGTCGGCCTAGTCATGAACCACCTCTCTGTTTTACGAAGTTAAGCACACGTCGCAAGGCAAGTAGACGTTCTTTTAATGACTGCATGGTCAGGATGGTCAGCTGAGCCTTCGGATTCAGCGGGAGAACAGCAGTTATCCACCATGCCCATGCTGGGCCATTCGAAAGACTCATGAAGTTGGGTTCAGGATCTGGGAAATTGCCAAAGTGTTGCTGGATGCGAGATTTGGGCATGCTGGGAATGGACTCCAGCCATCCTTTCGCTTCTTGGTACACTTCCTCATGGAGGACTTGAAGCTCTGTAATAGGTCAAAGTATTAAGTGTGAACTTCATGTATAAACCAACATCCCACTAATATTAAGTAAATTGTGTGAAATATTTTGACCCGTTTTTAAAACTTAAATTGGTAATAAAAACATGCATGAAAAGTTACTAAGTTAGTTACATGCTATGGCAAAACATCTTACCAGGTAACCCTGTAGTGTTAACTTTTATTTTCTTTTCATTTAAAAAAGGATAGGTCCATGGCCAGTTGGTGGCAGTGTCTATTAAACGAGGATAAAGGTATACATACTATAAGAATATTTTTTTTAATTGCCTTCTGGAAAACGTGAAAAAGTCATAACCTGCAATGTTATTTTACTGCCAGACATTATTGGTAGAAAATATTTAAAACTGTAATCTTATCCCTTGGATTTATTTGTGAAAACAAAATTGTGGTTAATTTTTATCTATATTCAAAATGTGAGCATATGGAAAGCAAAGTAGGCATGAGAGCATCCAAAAGCAGGGTGATACCAGAAAGATAATATCTTATATCTTATCTTCATCCTTCAAAAATAGCTTACCTTTCTTTTCCTCTTCATCAACAGGGGACTGATCATTGACAAATTCCACTTTGGCCACATGGTAGCCATCTTTGACATTTCTTGACAAGACACGGAAGCGGGAGCCTCCAATGGTGTCAACCACGGAGCGCCCATCCTGGAAATACTGCACATCTCTGATCTCCAACATTGTGCCGTAATCTGCATAGGCTTCCCTGAAACAGCAATTTCCTTGTACTTTAAAGGGAGTTTTCAAACCTGAACAATCATGTAGTTCAATTTTACTTTTTCATTCACTATTATTCTTATATATATTTATAAGGTGCAACATATCTAAAGATTGGTCTTTAATTAACTATTAAAACATGTCATATACATTTAAATTATGCACTTAAAGTGTAATGTACTCTTTAGTTTCCAGTGTAATTTTTCAGTGTAAAATCCTTTGTGTCCTTTGTCACAGGAGGATTAGGTGCTATAGGTTCTCTAAATCCTCCTTGATTTAACATGATCTAACCAATTTTATTTTTATCAAATCTTGCTAACTGGATAAATTTTGTATGACTCACTCATTATCTCCCAGACATATACACATGCCAAACTGTCTGGTGCCAGACTCCATCGCACGTCGGATCATCAGGCGATAACGTGGCTCGAAGACATGAAGAGGGCATGCCACTGTGGGGTAGGCCAAGGTACACACAAATATTGGAACCTCTTGCTTCTCACTCGCAGCTCTACAAATAAAACAGGAAGCTTAAAATATAATTTTAAAAGATTTCACACCAAAATTATAAATATGAATCAGCTGTGGTTTATTCTCACATCAGGATTTCATTATTATATATAAGTTGGTGAGAAAGGACTGGACCTCTGAACAAGTGATTTTATTGGTCATCATAGCTGTCACTACCACATCCAAGATATCTTGACTGATAATTGCATGAAGCTAGGTTATCAAGTAAGAGGTTTAGATAAAGTATTTGGAGACATTTATAAACATTACACCATACACGCCACAACAGTGAATAGGGGTCTCATGGTATCTGCATAAATCTAAACCTAGTTTGAAAATGAAAGATACCAGCCAGTTTCCCCTGAAAATGAAGTAGGCAGTTTGTTCCACATAATATTTGTCTATCCTTGTTTGTTTGTGAGTTTGCTTGTCTTTTATGTTTGTTTGCATCTGTTCATGAGACCACAAAAAATATGACTTGTGTTTGGGTGACAATCTGTTTGTTGGTCTGCTTTGACTTGTGGACATGGACAATCTGTACATCTGTTTTGTCAGTAATACCTGGCTAATTCTGCCATTTCCTCTTCATCCTGTTTCCTCCTCTCTTCAAACTCACTAGGGAAATAAGTCTGTATGATCATTTCTAAAGATTCACATGTGGCCAGTCTTCTCTCTGCCAGATACTGTAAGTACAGAGAAATCAAATACTTGAGCTTCTTTAAAAATAGTCTGCAATGGTCAATTACCAGTGAAGGCTAATATTTTCTATAAAGCAGCTACTGATGCTTCATTTGTGGAAACTTAATTCAGCAAAGCCAATAACACTGCTTGAAATGGAGCAAATACATTCATTCCATCCTTTTTTGTGTGAAATGTATGTAAGCAAGAAGAGTAACACAAAGGAGTGAACTACAGAAAAATCTTCTAAAGAAGAGTTCCACAGATTTTAAAGAAACTTAAATTGAAAATCAATAATGTGAATACCTAGAATGGGTACTACACACACACACAGAGAGAAATAAGCCATACATGTGTTTACCCTCTAAATGATTGTACATGCTAACTAGAACACTTACCTCTGCCAGAGAACTCTTGCATAAAGGGCAGGTGGAGTTATGGTCCAAGCAGCGCTGGAGACACTGACGACAAAAACAGTGGCCGCAAGGAGTGGTCACAGGCCTCAGGAGCAACCTAACATAACAAAGAAAGATGGACTGTTTTGTCAAATGTCCAGAACCAAGATGTTTTACTTTCAATAAAAGCCTTACAGAAAAGACGAATAAACCTTCAGTAAATTTACTTAACTCAACAGATCTGGTTTTTAAAT
This sequence comes from Sipunculus nudus, assembly GCA_026874595.1. Taxonomy (NCBI): domain Eukaryota; kingdom Metazoa; phylum Annelida; class Sipuncula; order Golfingiida; family Sipunculidae; genus Sipunculus; species Sipunculus nudus. The sequence goes on from CM049315.1 coordinate 48,841,931, forward strand.
GATAAGGAAAATGTCTTTTAAACTTTAAGAATTTTGTTGAATGGTTTACCTCATGATTTACTGATTACTTTGAAACTGTATGCTGGGAAACCTTATAAAATGACCAATTATGTTGGTCTAGCAGATTGGGCAGTGTCATTTTAAGCATACAAGTTACTAAGTACATTAACTATTTTCTCAGCAGATCTAGCAGATTGGGCAGTGTCATTTTAAGCATACAAGTTACTAAGTACATTAACTATTTTCTCAGCAGCAAAGACATTTTACTAAGACAACAGTCACTGCAGTGAAAACATGCACTTTAAAAGACCCAGGAGTCAGAAATGTTGACACAATTGATGCATCTGTGACACACAATTAAAGTGTGATTTAAAATACAAACATGTATGAAAAGGAAATATAATATATAGTAATGTTTTTAACTGTACATAGATATAATGAAAGTACCTGAAGCAGAGACTGCATTCAAAGTCTTCGACAACCAACTTCTCCTGAGCAACAGGTCTAGGAGGTGGCATTTGTTCTTTTTCATCAGATCCTCCTGTAAATAAAAGAATGATCAGCATGAACAAAGGTAATACATGAAGCAAGGGCAATGGTGCTGATCAACCTGAAAAAAAACAGATCTTAAACTCATGATCTGGTTCATACTTAGGGATCTGATACAAGTCCATGATAAGATGGAATAGCTTCTAAACAGGAGGATGTTGTAACACTCAACCTTTTGGATTTGAGATTTATACTATAAATATGTAGCAGTGCTTATACAAATGCAATAATTTTGTCATAGAACAGCAGATTTAGTTATTTAGTGTCATAATGCCATTCTCTTACCCTTCAATCATCAACTATATCATTTCTGTACATGTATGACTATGAAAGCCTACTTTGCCCAATTTTCAAAGGCTTAATACTGGGAATAACCCAGACATTCACTCACTGGCTTGTTTTCTTGGTGGGGCTCTCGTCGGGCTACCAGGTATTTCATGTTTTAGAAAATCTTCACAGGAACGTTTGCAGGTTGGCTGTCCTTCTTGTTCTAACGAGGCTGTGACAGTGGCCATAGATAACTCGGATGACGCCCTGTGCTTTCCCAGTAGTCTTGGTGAAGCAGGTCTACTGTTTGGTGCAGACTGACCTACACATGAAAATCAGGAAACCTTTTTATTGCAATGAGTACACCAACACTTATATATGCCAATTTTGATTAAGTAACACAGGTTATAACATGATATAAATGTCAGCAAGGTTATCTTGCGAGAAAATTGTGAGAAATATTCATGAATTTTATAAGGAGTTTTAATATGTTCGCACAGAATGTAAAATTTTAATGTAAAATTCATCATATATTTCACTTTAAATTAGTCTTTACTAATAATTAATGGTAAAAAATAAGATTAAACTTAAATATTAATTCAAACCTGTGTATTAACGTTAATGTATTTACAGCTTTCTGCATCTTTTTATTTGTTAAAAGAGAAAAGGTGACTGTCCAATAAAGAAATCACTTAAAAACCATATTTAGACATGTTAAATTAAGAACAGTGCTTCAAATAACAGAAAACAAACAACTGTAAGGTACATACATTTAGAATATGAAGACTCCTCGAGAGACAGCTTGCTTGTGGAGGTGGGCTGAAACAGAAGAAACAAATTACACTGACTTTGATATGTCATCCTTCAACTCATCCAGCGAATTACATTCCACATCCCACACTATCGACACCCCCCTTGGAAACCAGAGTTATATTAAATCCTATTTCAAGACTTGTGTGCTTCTGACTTCTCTGTAATAACACTTCCTTCAGCCTCTCAACATGCTGCATGTGCAGCAATATATGGATAGTAAGTAGAAAATCATAAAAAGTTTCACAATTTTACAGTTTTTGCAGCAAACTGCTTCCCAACAGACCACATGTGGGTTTGTGACTCTATGTTCAGCATACAGGGAATGTGACTGCCACTATTGCAGGAAATGTCACCATAGCAACACTCATCTGCTCAGTATGTGTGCCAACTGCCACAGGCTGCCTTTCCATTAATTAGCACATGGTCATAAACATTATTAACAAGAACATTTCCTACTCTGTCACTCAGCAGATATCTAAAAATGTGCAATATTGGTGGTTAGTCTATATCTGATGACTCAAAGAAAAACCCTTTTCCTTCAATATTTTACTCTAGTATATGTTCACTGCTGGTATAAAAATTACACACTCAGTCAGAGGTCTGTGACTGCACTGATTAATACCTGATTGAAGTTGATGCTGACTCAAAGAATAAGAAAGTTGTGGACTGTATATTATTCTTAAGCCTAGTAATTCTAAATATACCTTGCAGAAAATGAATTCCCAAAATTAAAGACATCTAAAAAACTAGATAATATCATCAAAGATGTTTCATATAGCTTATTGACATTTAAATATTGTAGGCCTCTTGTCTACAGATTAACATATAGCTGGGTCCTTCTTAAGGTTTGACATAATTTTCTAAAGATGAAATATCATATTTTCAAACAAAAGCTGTAACATACACAACACCTACAGATGGGTATAGGTATGGATGAATGGAATTTGGAAGGTGACCGTGACTGTGAAGTTGCCATAGAAGTTAATGTAGTCGATCAATATAGAGATAGAACTGCCAGAGGTCAAGGAATGAATTTGTTGGGTCTAAGGGTGCCTTTCCATACATGCAGATTTTCACCCGCGCGGGACCTGCGCCGGTCCCCGCATGCAAAGAGTCCCTTTCCAAATGTGTGGGTCCCTGCATGCGGGTGACCCATTAGTTTGGATAAACGCATGCACTAATAATCATAATTTCTAAAATTTTAGTGTAATATCTTAAGAAATATTCAGTGTTAACATTTATACTAACTGATGAGGCAGATTGGAGCGGATTAATATCGTATCTCACCAGCCAGGCTTAAATGGTGGCTATTTCCTGTCACTCTTTAACTAGAGCTGGTCCCGGGCCGTATCTAAATGAAGAATGGTCGTATATTTTTTTAATGCAATTAAATAAGCTCTATCAGCTCCTTTTTCTTTTCAAATACAAGGACACATGCCTGCTACTGATATATACATGTAGCATCCGCATGCGGGCCCCCGCATGTATGGAAAGGCACCCTTAGAGTTAAACAATACTTCAAACAAGCCCACAAATTATGGTGCTCAGTGATCATGTCATAACAGGGCTTCTCCTCACCTTGGATAATACCTGAAGTAATTTGCTATCATTTTCCAACATTGGCCAAGGGAACAAATGAATAGTCAGATAGAGAACATTGCTTCCACCTGGATACATTTTTCTTTATGGAAATTTTTACAAACTTAAGTGAAAAAAAGTCTTGATTTTAGATTATCTAGCCAAAAAATAGGGAAGATGAGGCCAAAAAAAAATTTTTTTTTTTTACAAATTATTGAGTGTCAGGTTTTATCATGGGAAAAGTTAACAAATTTAATCTATTTAATGATGCAATACTTTTTTCTACATATATTAATAACAATAAAATTTATATAACATAGATAATAAAAATAAATAAATTTAATATTTAAACAGAAAATTACAAACTTCAATGAAAAATGACAATTTCCATTACAGATGTTTTCAATTTTTTTTTAATTTGACCACAAGTCATCAATAGGGGTACACTGTATTTCAGTGGGAGAAGCTGTCAATTTTTAACTGTCCATGTAGTGTTGTTTCCAAATCCCCTGTCAGATGGCAATAAACCGACTTCTTAAAGTAATATAAAGATTATTTTTGGTCAGTCTGGTAACTGGAAACAAAGATATAATTTTTTCTGCCTTATAGGGTAAGACATTAACATTAGCAAACCATGAATCAGAGGTTCAGGTAGTTGGATCATACTGACCATGGAAAGGTCCAATTTTAATTAAAAAAAACATTAACTTATTCCTACCTTTTCTGAGGATGGAAGATCAGCTGCTATTTTCAGCAATTTTTCCCGTAACTTGGCTTTCAGCTCCATTAAGCTGGATGGATCAAGGAAACTAGTGCCTTTCAGGGCTGAAGCTCCGATAAAATTTGTTAACTGGCTCGGTGGTAGGGGTGCCTGCATCTCAGCTCTTTTCAAATCTGTGTGTTGGGACATTCTGGAAACCATCTTGTGTAGCACCTGATACAGTAAAGCAAATGGGAATAATTAGTCATTTAAAAAAAAATGACAGCATACTTTATTCTGTTATTGCAACTGTCAGTCAAATATGACACAAAGTAAGAGCTGAACTACCAGTAGAATACTGACATTTACATGATGAAACTGGCAGACTATAAATATATGTAAAAACTACATCATCCTACCAATAACATTTCTTCAGATCACCAGTTACCTGGTGTTCCAAAAATAAATGGTGAGACATTTCAATGAGTTATTTTTTTCAATTTGAATCTGGGTACGGTTTCCCAATTATGTGATAAAGACTGGTTTGAAAAATTAACATTAGTAAAACTTGAAACCCTGACAGCATCACATTCAGTCTCAGTCTACCTGCTCAGTATTTATCTTTGTACTGCCATGTATCAATTTGTATTAGTTAAATAGTGCAACATCAGCTTTAATATTCTAAGGTGGATATGCAACTAAATGTCAGAACCCCTATCAATGGCAACACTTCTTCACTGAAGCCAGTTACTTCGAATGTGCTTGAATTACCACTATGAAAAGTTTACTATTACGACATTTTGAACAGTTTTATTGGCATAAAAATATCTAACACCTGGCCGGTAGTATCTCACCTTTGATAGTTCTGACTTAGCAGAGGTGATGGATGGATCTAATGACAAACATTGAAGATACGCAAAAGCTGCCTCCTCCCATTGCATGAGACCCTTCAGGGCTGTACCTTTTCTGAAGTAGGCCTGTAATTTCAAAAGGTGTCATTAACCTGCAGTGAACAAGCATATTAAAGAAATGCATGCCATTTTATTTTTGCCTACTTTCCATGACATTCAACTTTTTTTTCTCAAGTCCATCTGACCACTGGTTATCTCACTGACCTAATGATAACTGGATAATTGTGAGGCATTTTTTTTTCAGAATAACTGGTAAGTATAAAAAAGATCATCATGTTTAAAGACCATATATCAATCTTCCCTTGTATTTCATGGTTCTGATATTATACACAATGAGTTACAGTATAAACTAGACATTTCTTGGCACCGCATGTGCCAGAATATCATCAGACATAGTACGACCCCCCCCCCCCCTTTAAGAATAGGCTCCTGAGGCCTTGACCTTTGACCTTGTTACCCCAAAATTGATATTGATCATCCACTTTTATATATAAATCAATAGAGGTCTAGATTTATTGATGGGCCATACATAAGTCAGGTTTGAAATCCATATATTAATCCATGCTTGAACTATCATCTCGGGAACTAATTTTTGGACAGATGGCTCCTGTGACCTTCACCTTTGACCTTGTGACTTCACAACTGACAGGTGTCTTCCAATCTTGGCAGGTGAACTACTTGTGCAAGATGAAAGATCTGAGATGAATTGTTTGGCTGAAAATGCATCCACAATCTTTTTAAAGATGTGTCCAGTGACCTTGACCTTTGACCTCATGACCCCAAAATCAATTTGGGTCTTGTTTTTCCAATGGGTCATATACAAGTCAAGTTTGAAATCCATACATCAATAAAAGCAGGAATTATCATCCAGAAACTAATTTTTGGACAGATGGCTCCTGTGACCTTCACCTTTGACCTTGTGACCGCAAAATTGATAGGGGTTTTCCTCTATTGGCAGATAAACAATATGTGCAAGATGAAAGGTCTGAGATGAAATGTTTGGCTGAAAATGCATCCACAATCTTATTAAAGATGTGTCCTGTGACCTTGACCTTTGACCTCATGACCCTAAAATCAATTGGAGTCTTGCTTTTCAATGGGACATATATCAGTCAAGTTTGAAATCAATACATCAATAAAGGCAAGAATTATCATCCAGAAACTAATTTTTTGACAGATAGCTCCTTTGGCCTTGATCTTTGACCGTGTGACCCCAAAATTGATATGGATCATCCACTATTGGCAAGGGAGCTATATATTCAAGATGGAAGACCTGGGATGAAAGTTTGGCTTAAAATGCATCCACAGTGTCTTTTAAGATGCAAGTCCAGTGACCTTGACCTTTGACCTCATGACCCTAGAACCTAAAGGGTTCTTACTTTAGTGGTGGGCCATACATAAGTCACGTTTGAAATCCATATGCCTATCAACACTGGAGATATCATAAGAGGTGTGTGATTTTCACCAAATATGGACACATTGAAGGTCAAGGCCACTCTCATGGAAAAGGTCATGACCCAAATGTATATAGATCTCATCCCATAACCCATCTCTCTACATGTGCATAATATGAAAGAAGTCTGTCCATTAGTTTTTGACTTATAATGCTTACAGTACTGTCAAGTGGCAATTATGGGGGTATTAAAAGGTGTAAAAACAAGAAAAGGATAATAGGTGGCGCCACCAGTTTCCGGTATATCACAAGGCTATCCAAGATCTTTGGTCACCTTGATTTTTGGACCAGTCCATGCAAGCTTACTTGAGATATTTAAGAATTTGTGTTATTTCAGCAAAAATGGACCTATTCAAGGTCAAGGTCACTCTCCTAGCATAGGTCATGACCCCATTTTAAATAGGCTTCGTCCCCTTACCGATATCTATACTAATGTAAAGTTTGAAAAAGACCAGTGAAATATTTTTTGAGATATCCCACTCACAAGGTTTTTCTGCGGCAGCAGGACTGTCGTGAAACCATAGTTTCCCGACTTTGTCTGGGGATACAATTATTGAACATGGTAAACAGCTTGGTTGATGCTTACCTTGGGCCAGTCCAGCTGCAGGTTGATTGATATTTCAGCATCTTCCAGCGCTTCCTGGTATTGTTCAAGTGCAGCGTGAGCATGAGAACGGTTACTCACTACTAGATGATCAGTGGGAGCTAAAATTAAAATATATAATAAGTCAATACCGGTATGTCACCTGTGATTGCCTTACATAACCCAGTGATACTATAAAGCAGAACTGGTCATTTCCCTGCTACACTGACTCAGATCAATAAAGTAATGGGTTCTGAAATTTCTTGTAGAGTTAATTGTCTTATTTGTGCATTGTGATATGCAAACCTGAAAGAAAATATTTGAATAATAAGAGTTATTAAAGATATGAAGAAGCTTGCTGCCATTAGTAAAGAAAGGTAATCAGTTTCAGCCTGTTTCCTTTGCATATCAATGATGTAACAAAATTAATGATAAAACAAAATTTATAATTTTTCTTTGCATGAACTCAGCCTAAATAGTACATTGGTCGAGAAGATATAGGCAAAGATTATTTAAGGCATTTAAATGCATCTCTCTCCCTGTCTTTTTTTAAATAATGCTATCATCTGTCCAAACTGGTGTACTAATGTGGTAAGAAAGTCTTAAATGCAAGCTTACAAAGAATCATATTAGGACTATGAGAACCTTTTTTAAACTTGAAAATACAAGCCAGGTATTTGCTGATTTTAGTTGAAGTAAATATGGCTTTGAGTACGGCAACTATCTTTCAATGAAAAGATAAGGGTAGATGCTGTCAAAAGTCCTTACATCATAGCAACATGTAAGACTTGTGTCCCATATTGTGTAACCAATCACAACGGTACCAGTCCCTGTCATCAGCAATAGACTTGTTAAGTTGGCATACCTGGGGGCTATGGTGTTAGATTCAGTGACTTGAAAATTTGAATAAAGCCACACATTTGGATCTGGAAAAGTCACAAATATAGGAAGGAAATAAAGCAACAAGTTCCAAATAAAAAATAGTCAGAGAAAATAAATCCATTATTTCTAATTACATAACATAGTACAATGGCGGTAATATTATTCATTACAATAATATGGTAAAGATTTTTAATATTATAATCATTCCCTCACATTTGATTAAAATCTTAATATATTCTAATATTTTTTGAGGGAAGAAATATCATTTTAAAGTAAAATTTCTTTCTCAAAAATATTACTTTATTTGCTGTGACTTTTTTTATTAACACCTGTGACTTTAATCAAATTTTTATAATAATTATTTTTAAAAAATTATCATAATTTTAAACATATATGATTCACATGAATAAACTTGCAGTTTATTTAAATTCAAATTTATGGCCAGACTTTTAAAAACATATAAAATGTATATTTTTCTGCAAATAGTTTTATTTTGTCAATTAGTTTGTTTCATAACTATATAGGTTAACTAGGTATATATGTTAGGCATGGGTACAAGCTTTCAGTACTGGTAGCTCAAATAGGGTGGGAATGTTTTGACAACACTTGTTTCCTGGCTCAATCCTTATCAGTTGATGGTTAGCACCTCATCAGTGGGGACAGTCACAGTAGAGTCTGTGTCTCCATTTGCTCAGACTAGTGCTGTCAGGTCTTGGCTTAATGTAAAGTCTAGACAGTTGCACAGGACCATACACTCTGGTTTGCAACTTCATTAAATTATCCCACCACTAGCTGATTCTAAAACAATTTCAATGGCATGACTGTGGTGTCAAAATAAGTGAACTTTTTCTGAAAGAAAAACTAGAACTACAAGGAAACATCGGATGCATACATGTAAGAGTAATAATAAGACTGTTGTCATCAGTGTTGGACATAAAAGACAAATAACCATCTTCTATTATATTCTATACAGCCTACATTGTTGACTGATGAAAGTGAACTTCTTAACTTAAAAACATTTAATGTCTCTATTATATATATTATATACGACGTTGAAATAAGTATTCTTTATTTAAACATCCAGGGGAAGTGGAAATAAGCATCCCTTATTTCCATTCCCGGGGGGAGTGGAAATAAGCACTTCCTTATAAAAAATAATATATAATTTAAAAAATTATATTTTTTAATATTTACAAATTCATTTTTGATAAAAATCTTAAACTGAAGGCAATCTTGATTTTATTCAACAAAATCAAAATTACTAATGTGCAAATATTTGTCTTTGTTCAGGGGCAGATAGTTCATAAGGTCATGGGTCTCATGTTCGTTGAGTGGTGTTGTAACAATCGACTCATAGTCCCAAACACATGGCGGGGGGGGGGGGGGGGGGGGTGAACCGTGAGTTGACCGTGACCTTGAATTCTAGATTCGGGTCAGCCGAGGCCAGTATGATTGTGCCTGGTTCGCTGGCTGTATGCTTTGCATTTATATCCCGCACGGTATTTTCTTTTTCCTCTGATGAAATATTAAATCAAGAGTTAAAGACACTTATAAGACAAATTGCTACATCCATTACGCTGAAATAAACTCATTTCTACTAGTTTTAAGATGAACCCACTTACGTAAATGACCCGACCTATTTACATAATTCCATAACCGAGACTTATAGCACGTTTCAACGCGAGCTCACTGGGAGACACTTACACAACCAGCGCTTGTCAGATATTACTTAATTGTACTTACCACATTTGAAGGCTTGTGAATATACTTCTATTGCCTCCTTATATTTCCTATTTGCGAACAATGTATTCCCTTTGGCTTTTAGTTTGACAGCTTTAATCTCATCTGGAAACCATCTCTCAATAAGAGTTTGTAAAAGCACGTTAGTTTTCATTGAGGATAATCGCAATGTTGTCACTGAAATGCCACATTTCTTACACGTCTTTCCCTCATCTTTTTCTAAACATTTTCTACAAAAACTATGACCACAGGGCAGTGATAGGGGGTCGTTCATGATTGCTTTACAAACACCACAAGAAAACATATCATCCCCTTCTTTAGTGTCCGGTTTTTTCGTCATGTCGTCTCTTTGTTTCACCATTTTGACCAGTGCCTCAACAAGTTCTTTAAAATGATCGGGCCTGGTTCCACCTAGACGAAATGCTGTTGAATAATTCTCAAAAGCCTTCTTCAGATTTCCCTCATGTGCGTATGAATTCGCCAGCCCAAGGAACAACTCAGTCTTGGGGCCATGTTCCTTGATATTCCGCGAGTATATTTCGGCAGCTAACCCGTAGTTACTTGTTCTGAAAGCTTCCTTAGCTAGATCCACCATTTTGAGATCATCCTACATCAACTAACACGTAAAAAATACACAGAAACTGTACTAAGTAGGAAAATACCAGACGCCCATTTCAACTGACACACAGCATTCACGAAGTCCACATGAAACCATGTTTATAGTCCAGCCAACTAGTTGTATAACGATCATGTGACTTATGTCGGGCGCTCTGATTGGCGGGGAGGGCAGGTAGGTGTATCGGCGAATATTGTCGTCTGTTTATCTTATGAAATGGCTTCACTTTTACATAAAATTGTCAGAAAGTGGATTTTGACGGAACGTTTAAAATGGATTAACACGACAAGAGGCATTGATATAAACGTTTTGGAGATTAAAAATTGGAAAAAAACCAAGGAAGCCAAACTGAGATTTTGAGCATGTAAATACGTGTTTTGTAAGATTTCATAACACTAAATCAATAACTTATATACACTTATAATGATATGTAATTATATATAAATTGGGCTGTGTTCAATAAACAAAGTATTATTTCAATTTTATTTTTTAAAATAACGTTTTGTTCATTAAATTATAAAACTAAACTATAAAACAAATCAAACAGATTTGTGTGTATGTGTTTCATTAATTAATCAAACTAGTGCAAGTAATTTATTATAATTCTTTATGAAAAAATAGCATACAGAGGTATAACTGACAAGTGACATGACATATTTAAAAAAATAGAACTTGATATTATAATGAAGGTTAAACTTGTATTGCTGTCCCTTCTTGGATTTCTTTAGCGAACTTTAAGCCTACTGATCGACAATATATACGTATTTTATATAAATTGATATTTTGCCTAGGATTAGGATTTACTATAGGCCTGGTATATATAATGTTGCATATATAGTATTTCCTGTAAATCTGTTTACACAAGTTTTCCACGGTCATTCTGGTAATAATCAATAGGCTAATTGGTGATATTTGGATTCCAGCATGCTGACCTGTCCAGTTTACGTTTATCTTGACGGTAAATCTTTTAATAGACACCTTAAGTAAATCAAGTCGGCCTGCTAAAATGTATTCAATGAAACGTCATCCCATAGGCCATAGTCCTTCCCAAAACCCCTGTCCGCATTTTCTTTTCGCGATAATTATTTTCTGAAGTATGTATTTACTTTGCGCCTCTTTTGCATTTTTTATGCTGAAATACCGTGGATTGCGTCTTCCTGGCACTGATGGACAGTACATTCCTTTTAATCCTCCATGGTACACTTTCCATGTCTTTGGCTGCGTTTGGTGTTTGTTAGACAACAGTGACGTCACAAAGACGTCATAATGATCGGTCGCGCGTCACCTTCAATTGACTGACGTCATAAGTTAAACGCTGTAACTTGTTATGTCATTTTTTGGATTATTTTTCTCATATAAAAGCAACGCAAAGTAAGGCATTACTTTTTACGCAGGTAGTCGGCGGAATAGCTCCTGCAATTAACCTTTGGACAAGACAAGAAAGATTTGCACTGCTTTATTTTAAATGAGGCTTTCATTTGAAATATGAATATATGGGAGTGTGAATAAAAATAGCACTACAAATAAATTTAATTAGGAACTTGTAGTTTCATTTGAAACTTGCGGTTAAGTAATACAATTATATATAAATTACCTAACCGCTCTTTCATAACATATGCCCTTGCCTTCCAGCTGTCAGAAAAGTCGCAGTTGTGCAATTGCAATATATATATATATTTATATGATACCCTATCTTTCTAAATGTGCCCATACAGACAAGGTCTTAATGGAGTTTTTGTTTTGTTGTACGTAATTATATAAATCCTCGTGCAGAAAAGTCAAAATGTATATATATTTATATAGTGTTCAAGATTTGTTGGTTCACCAAACACCGGAGTCACCGGTAATAGGTTTCCCATGATCAACAATGTAAAGCTCGTTTATATATATATATATATATATATATATATATATATATATATATATATATATATATATATATATATATATTCCAGAACCTTATGTACATAATCCTTACTTCACGATTATTTTTAATGACAGCCGCTGAAGACATTTAAATGATATATTCGTTGTCTGTGTACGGATCGATACCTGGTAGGTGCCTGGATGGTCTGCTTAACATCCTTGGAAGAATTGTACTGCGGCGTCGTGACATGATATACGCTGCTGTAGTTTCACTTATAGGCCTATAAGTATCCGAATTAACAGGGAATGATTTCATTAACCTGCATGGCGGCATGCTCTCCGGCAAGCGCAGTAATCGGGACAATCGTCTATATGACGATTTGCAGATTGCCGATCGAAAGTTAACTGGATGTCTGTTGTAATTTGATTCACATATTGACAAATCCATTCATCACGAACCTACCGAACATTCTTTATATTAGGAGTGAGAAATTATAAAATGAATTCGTAATGTCCGCGTGCCTCCATCATGCACCCCGGCATATATGTACTAGAATATATATATGTATATATATATATATATATATATATATATATATATAAATATATATATATATATATAAATATATATATATTTGTATATGTACAAGAGAGAGAGAGAAAGAGAGAGAGAGAGGGGGGAGGGAGAAAAGCTTTCCTATTTCTAAAAAAATATGGAAATGGTGTAATATTTGTTTTATATTAATTGGTTATATCCGTTAGAAATGTTTTAGAATTAGGGTTGGCGCGACATATCGACATATCATTGCAGGACAACCGATTATCGATCGCTCTGACAAAATTTAGAAATAAAACACAAAAAGTAATCTCATATATTCGCACAACAAACTGGGAAAGGTTTTTGGGATTATTTTTTATTTGTAACGCATAGCAAACGCTGTGACTTAGATTCCTCCAGTTTATCAAGAAATATAAGGCAGTTTAAGTGCAGTAGAAACTTAAAGTTTTAGACAGCTTCACCAAGACTTCACTGAACTTCTCTAATAGGTTGGGATCTTAACTTTAGGACATGTTTATTTGAAAAGACTATATAGAGATTTCCATGTCAAGAAAAATACAATACATGTGTATCGATAATCTTTTACTGATAATCAATAGTTAAGATACTCTCGATTACCGGCCCTGCTATCAGACAAAGGAGTTTATTTGGAATACCTATACTTTTTAGAATTTATATCTGGGGCGGATCCAGGATTTGTGAAAACCCAGGTCTTGATGAGGAGCAGGGGGGGGGGGGGGGTTCAGGACGCATAAAATGGACTGAAACCCCTAAATAAAGATTAAGGCGGCTGAGGGGGGGGGGGGGGGGGTCGGGACCCCCTGGTATAAAATGATCCGACACAGATTAATTAGTTATTAAATTTATATTAAAGTATATATAAACTGAAATATACAGTGTACATCTATTTTTTTTTCGTTACATATTTTTAAAACAATTGGTTACTGCATTTTCTTATAATAGTTTTGTGTTTCATGTAGATATATCTCACATGTAGAGTGTATATATTGCATTATTGGTTGCAAGATTATATAACAGGGGTCGAGGGTAGCATATATATATATATATATATATATATATATATATATATACATTTAAAAAAGTTCAATCTCATTAAAACCTAGCTCAAAGATGAGCTCAAATATATTGACAATTGTTTATGTCGTCTTGATTTTTTCCTATAAAATACTGTACTCCAGAAGGTTTAATTATATAACATACCATTTTATATATGATTGCCTAAATCCTCATTCAGTGCCGCTGAATATATAAGTCACGGACCGATCCTATATAAAAAAATAAATATACGGTTTAGGAAAGAAAGATGGTTCGCATAATTATGACGTCAAAGGTTTCATTGTACTCCCCTCCTGCTGACGTATCCATGCAATCTCAGCTCTCTTGTTTCAGAATTAGACCATGCCATATAAAAATCTCTTTGAGGTATAGATTTTCATCATAGGCAGAGAAAGTACTACGGGTATATGGTGTAAAATGATAACCCGAATTCAAATCTGGTATCAGATGTATAGTAATCCAAACTCTAGATCATTCTAGCATTTGCGACAAAAATGTACAGTAAATCGTGGAAAACCATGTGGCTAATCTGAATGGTGATTTCTTATTAGCGGAAAATCGATGTCTCACAGGTGCTCGTAAAGCAAGACAGATCATATTACGCTAGAAATCAGCAAATGTTGTTTAAATACGTGATTCTGTAATGCATTTTTTAATGTTCAATTAATTAACCACGCATATCTCAGATTAAATGAATGCAAGCCTCCGCGATTCACCTATTCGGTCCATATTCCAGATTCATTCGTGCATAAGTGACTGTATACATTTGTGACTATTCCTTGATGACGTTTCTAGCTGGATCCGGATCATCTGTTGGGTTCAAACCAAAATCTGATCGATTCTTCAAAAATGACCTAGAAATGAGTAGGTACACTCCTGCATGCTTCAGTGGTTAAAAATCAAGCTGCGTTCTTCTTTCGCTTAACCAGTGTTTGTATGCATTTTCTAGTAATAATGTATGATTTGCTGGCGAAATGTTCTATGGCATTGTTTGCTGGCTTTTGCCTCCAATGAGAACGGGATATCTCAATCATTGTGCAGCCAGATTGAACAACGTGAATTAAAATGTCGTATCAGTATTGATCACATTATTAACTGTGTATAACGTTAAATCTCTCTTATTGTTTTCTAAATAAATGACGCACAGTGCTGAATGGCTGCAGCCCAGTGTCTTACAGTCTATTGGGGTTTCGGCTTTCGTATTACGATTTATGGAAAATTGTCATTTCCATTAGTTTACTTCGTTTGTAACGATTACAATGATAAGACCAATATAATGTTCAAGCATGAGAACTGTGCGAGATCAAAATTGGGATCAAATCATTGATACATTTGCATCGAAAAAAGGCTAGAAAGAAGCAGTTACTATCACTACTGGGTAGAGGATGCAGCACTGCTATGATTATTTCTTTGTTCATACTTAACTTGTGTTATTATAGTCACTTATATAACTCCAAAACAAAACAAACGAAAAATGTATGGTTCTATGGCACTTTTTTCAGAAATCAGTGCGGACGGGCGGGTTTTTTGTATTACATTTTTTGTATGTTTCGATAAAAATGTCATATGATCAGGGAAAAGCATTATTATAACAGATGTTTATTTTGCTAAACAGGTAAAATCACTACATAAAATACGAAATCTTATCAAAATTGTATTATTTTATCTTCTCGAAAGATGAAAATCAAAATAAAAATTTTTGAAGCCGGGGGGGGGGGGGGGGGGGGGGGGGGGTTAAAATTTACACGGGCGGTACATGAGAACCGTACGTTATTTTTTTGGCGTAACTTATTTCATTTGAGAAAAGTTCTACTTTTATTGTTGAGATAAAGAAGGTAGTTATAGTTTTTTTTCTCAAGATCAGTATGAAAGTGAGGGGGGTCCAAGTGGGTCTGAATTCCCTTTTAAAGCCCCCCCCCCCCCTTTTTAGAGTTTCAAACAATTTTTGCGACCTGGACCCCCTCCTGGACCCCCTCTGTCTTGGTTTTCTTACAGTCTTACTGGGTTGGACCCTTCAAAATCCTTGATCCGCCCCTGGGCTATATATATTTGCTATTTTTTTTTCGATGGAAATATGTCGCAGTTTACTTAGTTTAGCACAGGCGCTTGAATTGCTATGAGTGTAGATTATTACTTAATATTTAAGATTAAGTAAATAAAAAAGAGATGGACCATACAGTGTGAAAAACGTTAGGAAAATGTCAGATAAGTAATATAGGTAAAGAGAATGACCCAAAAAGGTAACAAATTTAACCGAAATCTATACTTATAGCAATTCAAGCGCCTGTGGTTTTAGGTAATGCATATAGGATTTCTCATTCCCACACTAATTGTATGCAAAATTTAATGTCTGTTGCTTTAATCGTTTTGACTTGTGCTCAATTAAAGGACCTCCTCAGGGTCTTCGCAACAGGTCACATGACTTGACTTACACAGAATATAATCTGAGAAATAAATGCTTATAAAATGTCCAAAGCATGAATGAAAACGTAATCGTAAAGTTTCAGCACTAAACCGCAAATAAGTTTTCTTCCATTACATATTAGTCAGATTCTTACTCGACTTCCCTTGCCCCCCCCCCCCCCCCCCCGGTACATGTCATCCGAGACATACGTTAGAGAATTACACTAACTGATACACGGGCTTGGAACTGAAAAACAGACGTGACCTCAAACAGGACAACTTACACAACAAAAATCAATACGCAAACTGTACACGCGAAATGCTCAGTCACGAGGCGCCAGGCCGGGGTTGTCCCACGTGACGCTCTTAAATCGGTCATTTGGCTCGCATTCTTGGACAATAAGAGGAAGTGACACACTTGCGTACATACTGCGTATATAACTATATAACCATAGCCCACTAACTACAACTATATAACTCTATATAACTATATAACAATTTAAATTTAACGGTGAAAATAGATTAATGTATATATATATATATATATTAAAGTTATATTCATTAACATAATAACGAAACGATGGATGACATACTAATTCGAAAAATATTTCTTATTTTTTTATTAACATGTTATATGTTTTTTTTTCATATACATATATCTTAATATCTATTTACATGTTACATTACTAATATGTTTATAAATATTTATTTACTGATATAATACAGACGTCAGGAAATTTATTTTTAACTTCAGGGACATATATGTACATTCATGCTTCGTGCTATATACATGCGTGCTTGGTAGACAGGGGATCGAGTGATGATTTCCATTTAATATCGGCCTTGGAAGAATTATCCCGTCAACTCATGCACTTTAATTTAATGAACACGCCGCGTGACTGCTCCTATATGCACATGGTGCCTTTCGTAGCACAAAGGTTCAATCACCTTTCGGGTTGCATGCTATAAGGGTGTCATCACATATATATGGAAAATGTCCAATTTGGAAGATTCAGGTTTTCACCATCCCAGTTGGACAGTTTCATGTTCGGAGGGTCCCAGTTAGACACGTCCAAGTTAGACGCTTTATCAGTAAATTATGGATTCCAGGGTGCAAAAGGCTGATCATAGTATAAAATGTATAATATAACATTTGATTATGTGTCTTTTGTAAGAATATATGTGAGCAATTATAGTAAATTACATATATAATGTGCCAATGTTCGAATATATAAACTGTTTATGTATTTTTTTAGACCACATGCGAGTGACCAATTTTTAATCCTGTTATACGGGAGGTTAAGCTGTCTCATGATTAAGTAGTGTATTAATCAGAAATATATTAGTGCAAATATCCCCATTTTCAGTCGTGTCCTGTTAATACGACCTGTGTAACTCTTTATACAAGCCATTATATATATATATATATATATATATATATATATATATATATATATATATATATATATATATATATAAATTTACAGATCTTTTACTTATGTCTGTACCACGAGTTTTATATTTAAATATCCACCAGGTATTTCTCCCGCTGACAATAAGGACACCTTATGGTATTGGGACAACCTTGTTAAATGGCTCCATAGCATATCTTTGTTGTGGTTTAATACTGGTTTACTTTGTTATCTCTCAGTTCAGTCTGAAAGATAATTTCACCGTGTGACGGTAGTGGTTAGGTTTCGTGGTAACTCAAACAAGCAGGCTAAACCTCATTTAATTGTATATATCTGACAATTAGACGCCAGTTAAAACGGTATGGCAAGATTTAGGTTTATATATTTAAGAATGAGCCCAGGTTTGCACAGGTGAGCACAGTTTAATATTGATTGGCCCGTGTAACCTATGGAATGAACGTGGTTCACATTGACATTTATCTTTGCCTATCTTCGATTCAGAAACGTGGTATTCTGTCACGTAACTACGTATATTGCATATATACTGAACACATTGACTATATATAGGTCGAAAACGGCCAATGATAAATACTCTTTACAATGTTCTTTTTATTAAATTACGATAAGTGCATCCCGGGAAATCACGGGCAAAGGTAATTAAAGGGGCCCAATCACCTATAAAGCATGCTTAATTAACACGATAAATATCTTCTTCCCTTAAAAAAAAATATTATTTATTATTTATTAAAAAATAAAAATGTGTTAAAAACAGTGGAGCGGGCGCGATCACAGGTTTCAACATTAACACAGCGCTTGGGGCCGTGTGCATCGGGGAGCCACAATACGTGTCAATCAGATGCAATGACTTGCTGATGACGAAAAAACGTGCTAAAACTTTCATAACTGGGAAACTGGTTATACGGTCCAATGGCCGAAACTGCAAGTATAAAGGCGATGCGTCTCGAAACACTGTCGTTGACAAGATCGAGTTCGGCTCTCGAATTGGCATGGCTGTGTCTCCGCTGCAGGGATCGGTGTAGGGAAAGTGGGTTGCTTCTGCCTTTGCGGCTGTGGATGCTGTAGCTTTCCTAAAAGTCACCGGCTCGGGATGTACGGTGGCGGCCTCTAGCGGCTCTCTGCTTGGCTTGCTGTGGGATCTCGTCTGTTGGCTCAGAGAACATACTTAAAGGACATGACCAGCGTAAATAAAACTGCAATTTGATCATATTATCCCGTAAATGAATTGTTTTTGTAACTTTTGGCTCTGTTTGTAGTCATTACTACCGGTCTAAAGTAATTAAAACCACGTCTAAAAAGAGCTCTAAGACGCTTGGTTTTACCCTGTTCGCGTTCGGCAATGATCGGTTTCGTGCCTCATGAATATTCGGAATGACGTCATCTCAGGAACGGCAGTCGGTCATAACAAAGCCACATGTGAGAATTCATGACAATAGGTGTACCGTTTCCTGTATTGCGTTCGATCGTTAATAGTTAAAATAATGCAAAATAGTTGTGTAGCGGGTGGTTGCAGTAACACAAACCGTGATGGTGTAAGTTTACACAGGTTTCCTTTGAGCCAGCCAGAACGTTTGAAGAAATGGGTCAACTTTTTTCGCGTGAGGCGAGCAAGCTGGGAGGGGCCATTAGCTCGTTCCGTTTTGTGCTATGTCTTTACACTACCTTAAAATCGAGCCATTGTCAGCGTATTATCACACAGGCAACATCAACTTTATGTTAGAATGAAGAATTGATTACTATCTTAACGAAATTCGGATAGTTAATTAAAATTATATTGCCAGTTTAAAAGCAATCCACTGTTTCCCATTGCTTGTTAGTTGTATTTAGTCGCGTACTTATAACACACAAGTACACCTATGTAACATCCTGCGAGCATGCCTTAAAAAATACAATAAAAATTGAACCCCCTTGTACAAATTATGTAAAAATATATATAAGATCTGGTTGCCAGGTATATTTTTGGGAAATTACTTTTTTGTGCATTTAATAAATCCAATAATATTATAAATATATATGTAAGCCTACCGGTGATGTACAGCGTTTTTTTGCCGATTTTATGCAATCCACTGTTTCTCCATTGCTTGCAAGTTGTATATAGTCGCGTGCTAAAATCGAAGTACGCCTCTAGATAACTTACCAAAAGTATGTCTTCCTTCCAATAACAGTGAAAGGAAATCCCTAGGCACTCATATAAAATATATTTTTCATATAGAATTCATTCGTGTCATAATTAAACGAATAAATATCTGAATATATTTCATTTTGAAGTGCGCCTGTAAAATAATGCAAGTATGACTATACCAAGAATTGACATAGAATTGTGTTCAATTGTATTCAATTCTGCATGAATAAAAGGATTAGTTCATTGTATTTATACAAGTTCCACTGAAGAATTTGACTTAAGAATTAAACTTTTACAGCAAAATTAGAACATCAAGTGATGCACAAAGGCTCCACGGCAGATTAAACTGGAAAAGGACTTTCTTAAATTCTTTCTTAGAGCGATTTTTATGTATATTTTAAACTATACGGTAATTTACTAGACTTCGGTGTAATGAATTAAAACATGATTAAAATTGGCAACATTTGTTTTTTGCAATGTTAATTCATAGAAGACCTAAAATTATAAAAATACATTCATAAACATCATTATTCATATATGTCTCTTTGTTTGCAGATTTTATTCCAGGACTAATAAAGTCAGATGATGACACATCTTGTTTAATTTTTAGCTCAGCTGACTTTCAGTCATGCTGAGCTATAGCGATCACTCTTTGTCCGTCGTCCGTCCGTCTGTCCGTCCGTCTGTCCGTCCGTCTGTCCGTTAACCTGGCACAAATCGTAACCGCTGGACTTAGAATCTTGTAACTTTACATTCTGAGAGGTCAATGAAAAATCTCCTTGGAAACCAGAAATTAGGTCTCTGTTACCCATATCCTTCGAGCTATGGGGCCCCAAAGTACCCCCCAGAAAAGTAAAAAATTTCATACAAAAACTTCAATATCTCATTAACTACTTGACTGATGGTCTTGATATTTGGCATACATATTGATCATGAGATGTTCCATCAGTTCCTGAGGACTGGTGGCGCCACCTGTATTTTTCGATTTTTTACGAATTTTTTTCTCTATTTTTGATACCTTTAAAAATGTGAACATCTGTTAACAAGGCACAAATCGTAACGACTGGACCTAGAATCTTCATTATCGACACACTGAGAGACCTATGAAAAGTCTCCATGGAAACCAGAAATTAGGTCTCTGTTACCCATATCCTTTGAGCTATGGGGCCCCAACGTACCCCCCAGAAAAGTAAAAAAATTCATGCAAAAACTTCAATATTCATTAAATACTTGACTGATGGTCATGATTTTTGGCATACATATTGATCATGAGATGTTCCATCACTTCCTGCAGACTGGTGGCGCCACCTAAATCGTTCAATTTTTTACTAATTTTTTTCTCTATTTTTGAGACCTTTCAAAATGTGAACATCTGTTAACAAGGCACAAATTGTAAAGACTGGACTTAGAATCTTAATTCTTGACACACTGAGAGGTCCATGAAAAATATCCTTGGAAACCAGAAATTAGGTCTCTGTTAACCATATCCTTCAAGCTATGGGGCCCCAAAGTACCCCCCAGAGTAGTAAAAAATTTCATACAAAAACTTCAATATCTCAATAACTACATCACTGATGGTCATGATTTTTGGCATGCATATTGATTATGAGATGTTCCATCAGTTCCTGCAGACTGGTGGCGCCACCTGTATTGTTCGATTTTTCACGATTTTTTCCCTCTATTTTTGAGACCTTTAAGGATGCTGTCATCTGTTAACGTGGCACAAATCGTAACGACTGGACCTGGAACCTTCATTCTTCACACACTGAGAGACCTATGGAAAGTCTCCATGGAAACCAGAAATTAGGTCTCTGTTACCCATATTCTTTGAGCTATGGGGCCCCAAAGTACCCCCAAGAAAAGTAAAAAATTTCATACAAAAACTTCAATATCTCATTAACTACTTGACTGATGGTCATGATTTGCGGCATAACTATTGATCATGAGATGTGTCATCACTTCCTGCAGACTGGTGGCGCCACCTGTATGGTTGGATTTTTTATGAATTTTTTTTTCTATTTTTGAGACCTTTCAAAATGTGGACATCTGTTAACAAGGCAAAAATTGTAAAGACTGGACCTAGAATCTTAATTCTTGACACACTGAAAGGTCCATGAAAATTCTCCTAGGAAACCAGAAATAAGGTCTCTGTCACCCATATCCTTCGAGCGATGGGGCCCCAAAGTACCCCCCCCCCCCAGAGTAGTCAAAAATTTCATACAAAAACTTCAATATCTCAATAACTACATCACTGATGGTCATGATTATCGGCATACAGATTGATCATGAGATGTTCCATCAGTTCCTGCAGACTGGTGGCGCCACCTATATTGTTTGATTTTTTTACGATTTCTTCCTCTATTTTTGAGACCTTTAAGGATGCTGTCATCTGTTAGCGTGGCACAAATCGTTACGACTGGACCTAGAATCTTCATTCTCGATACACTGAGAGACCTATGAAAAGTCTCCATGGAAACCAGAAATTAGGTCTCTAGACCATATCCTTAGAGCTATGGGGCCCCAAAGAACCTCCAGAATAGTCAAAAATTTCATACTAAATCTTCAATATCTCAATAACTACAACACTGATGGGCATGATTTTCGGCATACATATTGATCATGAGCTGTTCCATCAGTTTCTGCAGACTTGGTGCGCCACCTCTATTTTTTTCAAATTTTTACGAATTTTTTTTCTCTTATTTAGACCTTTAGAGATGTGGTTATCTGTCAACAGGGTCATGCAAGGAGGCCCATGAAGAGTGCCTGTGGAAACCTGAAATTAGGTCTCTGTTACCCATATCCTTCAAGCTATAGGACTCTGAAGTATCCCTCAGAATAATGGACAATTTGATACAAAAGCTGAAGTATCTGAACAACTTATGCGGAGATCACCATGATTCTTTGCATGGATATTGACCATTAAGTGTTTTTATTAGTTTCTGCAGATTGGTGGAGCCACCTGTATTTTTGTATCCTCCAAAACGAAGTTTTGCAGATACTATGTTTTTGACCGGGTTCCTCCGCCGCCGCCACGTTTGTTTCCAGAGAGCTCCTCTGAGGAAAATGGACCGATTTTTCCGAAACTTACACCAATTATCTAGTCACATGTGAACTAGTGCCTAACCAATTTGTGTTGACCCCTGACCTTTCCCCTCTATCCAGCGTCCATTTGTGCGTCTGTTTTCACACATAAACCCTCATATCTCGGGAACCGATTGACCAATCAGGAAATAAAATTTATACAAATGTAGCCCTTGGATTGCTTTATAACATACACAAAAATGGTGGCGCCACCTGTAACCATGTTTGCACAGTGTCCATCTGTTCATCTGCCTTGGGTTAAAATCACTCATATCTCTGCAGTGAATTGACTAATTCACCTGAAATTCGGCATGCATATACATCCAGGATAGCTTTTTGATTTTATGACAGATGGCACCACCTACATTCACGTTCAAGCTGATCACATCCAAGCTCATATCTCAGGAACCATTTGACCGATTGGGTCAAAATTTTGCATGTGTATAGATATCACATAGCTCTTTATCATACGCAAAACTGTTTTTGCACAGCGTCTGTCTGTTTTCTGCCGTGGGATAATGTCACTCATATCTCGGCAGTGGTTTGACATATCTGCCTAAAATTTTGCAGTTTTATACATCCTGGATAGCTTTCTTGATTTTATGACAGGTGGCGCCACCTACTTTCTAGTTTATGCTGCAGACATCCGAGCTCATATCTCGGGAACCGTTTGAAGGATTGGGCCAAAATTTTGCATGTGTATAGATCTCACATAGGTCTTTATCATACACAAAACTGGACTGGAGGGGCCACCTGCAACCATTTTTGCACAGCGTCTGTCTGTTTGTCTGCCGTTGGCTAAAATCACTCATATACATGTAGTGGTTTGACTTTTCTGCCTAAAATTTTGCATATGTATACAACTTGGACAGCTTTCTGGATTTGTGGTAGGTGGCACAACCTACATACACATTTAGGCTGCAGACATCCATGCTAATATGCAACATACCTCACTCTATTTCCCCTTGCCACTCAATCCATGCCTCACTTCAACCGTTCCACTTTGATTTTGGCGGATACACGTGGTCACTTGTCGGCTACCCGTATTCTAGTTTTTAAAGTTTACACATTTTTTCTCTATTTTTGAGATATATAAATAAAGACTAAATCTTGGCCTGTTGGTTAATCTGTTTGATGCTTCAGTTGAATGGGTATATACTACCATTCTGATGATAAAATTTCCTTCAGCGAATCTCTTCCCTGTCAGCTGAGCGACATGACCCATGGGTCACTTGTTCAATCATGTGATATATAAACACCTGAAATGTTGAATAAAAATCAATTGAACCTCTTCACAATGATGTTTTATTTTATTATCAGAAACATAAAAATATGAAAAACACAACACAAATGGATTTAATGTATAATGAATGACAGTGATTTAAAAGATCTGAAGTGTTAACTGGAGTTCATCGGAAGCCATGGCAGGAGGCATGCAAAATTGCACATGCACCATGGTTTGCTGCCGGACCACAGCTGTGAAGATGCATACCTGTTATCATCTGTTCCTGCAGGATAAATATAACCCATTACAAATAAAAAATAAATATAAATATATTTATATGTGTGTGCGCATGACAGAGGTGGGGAGCGTAAATTAGATGATCATCAATTTATTTCATTGTTGAATTTTGGTGCATACAATTTCATTGAAACACAAGCTTAAAATTATGCCATGGTTACTCAACAAAATTAGACATTTAAGAGAACATATCCATATGACTTGGTCAAAAACACCTTAGTTTTAACTTGTGAATGTCCACCATAGACATTGTGATGGCATGTAATTCGTTTTTTAACAGATGTAGAAAATAAATGTATTTTAATTACAGATTTCCTGCGTGGGTACATTAATTCATATGTACAGTTTAATTTTTTAAATATACAAGTTTTTTATACGATTTATCATTTATAACTAAATTGAATAAACAAACAGAACATTTAACTTACATTTTGCAAACACACACGTGCGTCTTGCACATAAACACTGCACCATGCACCGGTATAGGCCTGCATGTAACAAATCAACATTATATATATTTATAATATTATTAAGTATATTAAATACACAAAATAAATAATTTCCACAAAATATCTGACAGCTATATCTTTATTTATATTTTTACATATTTTTAAATCGTTTTTCACGCCAAGCTTGCGCATTTCGATTTAAGTACGCAAACATACACAACTTACAAACAATGGATAACAGTAGATTGCTTAAAATCGACGATAGAATCTTAATTAACTATCCGAATTCCGTTAAAATAGTAATTAATTCTTCATTCTAACAAGTTGATGTTGCCCGTTTGATAATACCCTTATAATAGCTCGCTTTTAACGTTGTGTGCAAAGAACCTCGTCAAAGAGCGTCTCGTGTCCGCCACTGTGTGCAATATGCGTTCTTGTCAACTGGCATCCAATCATGCAGGTTGCCCGATTCATTGGCAGAGGCTCTGAGCTAAAAACTGACCAATAACCATTGACTTAATATGGAGAAAATTCGGATAAATTAATCGCAAGTTGGCAACACGAAGGCTGTGGGTTTCGTACTTTGATTTAAGGACGACCGTCCTTCCTTTGAAGTATACGTACCTAAATCGAAGGACGTCTGAAAACTGCGGTCAGCCCTGATCGCATATTATGCAAATGTAAATTATCAAGCATTATATTAATAAGATAAGGATATCCGTCTGTTAGTCATTCGCATCATTTTAAAGGACTTGCACACCTTTCTTTTACGCGGGACGATATTAACGTGAAGATATTAAGATTCACAGCTGGCATGTCTTGTATTAAAAATTGCTGTGAATTTATCACATAATATGTGCAATTAATTTACATAACGTTCACCTATTTTACATGTATATTTGAAATAAAAACGACTTATAAAATAACCATTCTTTGTTCCCGATTCGTTACGGTGATTGTATGGTATTGACTCGTCACTCGAATTGTCATCATCCCCGCTCATGCAGGGTCGGCTCAATCATGTACGGCTGTACATTTTCGCTCCCCGGTATCCTTGTATCTTTACCTGAATGATCACTAAAGTTGTCGTAGCCTGAAGAGTCAAAATCGACTGTTGAATCCGTGATGGATTCGAAACTTTCAGAAAGGACATCGTTACAAAAACCAGTGGCCATGTATATACTAGTACACAGGGTGACTGCCGTAGTAAGCCTGCAGTTCCTGAGCTGACGTCACAGCCTGTGCCTGCACTTGAGAACCCGAGCGGCTCTGTAGCACTGAGTAGCCACATATTTTCCTAATTGCTCATTAATCAAGCTCAGTCAGCACAGGTCACCAGCGGTATGTCACTTTAAAAGGGGTAAGATGCACATTACACAAATGGGGTATATTTCGCTGGTCATGTCCTTTGTACTTAAAGAGCGCACAGGGCTGAGGTCTTGACCACAGCGTTCTGAAGCTGCTCGACGAGCGTAAACTTCTTATGGCTGGATGGATGCCATGACTGACCTGTCCTAAAAATTAATACATGTTCTCGCTGGCTGAAACAAAGTGTGTTGCAACGCACAATCGGACCTCCGGTTACGTAGGCTATATACAGATACAAGTGGACTGTGTTTATACAAACACATATAGAGCCATAACAACGTGTTAAACAGCCTTATGCGAGGTACTGAGACTGTTTGCTGGAATGGTTTTGCAGGGAAACTTTTGTATAAAGCAAAACTGACTGATCGTGTGAAAGAATAGGCAAAATATTAATTGCTCCTGATTATTTCCCTTAATTTTTTAACCCCCGCCTCTCTCTACCTCTCTCGCTCGCGTGTGAATCAGTCTCTTGCACGTGTAGCTGGTGTTATATAGTGACAAAAGAAATACATTCGTTACATATGATCATCAGCTGATAGGGCCTACTACAAAACCGCATTCTTTCACGGTCCGTGCAAAGTGTAAGGTACAACAGAAAGAGTATGAGGCCTCCCAGAAACAGTGGTATGTCTGCCCATGCAGATACGGTGGTATAGACGTATAGATAAACAGAGATGCAATGAAAAACCGCAGCTGGTAAAACTATTCGTTATCTGTATCATCAGGTGACCGTGTATCGTATCGTTGATGATATTTTGTCATCCGATGGAATGTAAAGTTCGTCATTTTATGTTCGTCTTCCAGTGCTTTATATTTTATACATACTAACAAATAAAAACAGAGCTTGAACTATGGATTATCAGTAAAGGCAATTAAAGAAAACAAAATATGATATAAGCTACAACCGTTTTCGGTTAGATAACATATTTTTATATGGACCAGTTAATAAATGCGTCATTTTATCATTGTGACCTAGGACCAATGCTGTGCCCAAATTTCAGCTTTTGAAAATCAGTCATATTGGAGTTCTAGCGCAAACAGAAAATACCAGAAGAGAGACAAAAATTAAATGTCAGTTGTCTTGCACTCGAGGGACCAAAGTGAATCCACCAACAATTTTTTTTTACCCGAATATGGATGTACAAATAAATTCATCAACCGTCCAAGCTGAGCTCCAAAAACTGCTCGTATCATCATGCATGAAGCTCGGAAATAGTCGGCACTATACGGAATAAAAAAACGTGTTGCTGATACTGGTGTAGCCATTTCAAATTATCCCTGTTTCATGTAACGGGGGGGGGGGGGGGGGGGGTTCGAAATCCATTTCAGATTACCCCCCCCCCCTCTTACTTGTAATGGATTTTATATTACCCCGGGGGTAACATTAAATCCATTTCAGATTATCCCATACGGTTTCAGAGTACTCCTTTATGTTTATTTGCTTAAAACCTATATTCTGGATTTCTATATTTAAGTTGAATCTTCGTATATCTTATGTTTGCATAAAACGTGTCATGCACTTTTATGAAGTCATTAAAAATATAATTAACCATATACTTAACATTTTGTGACAACATTATCTTTCATAGGTTGATAGCTTTTAATTTTGATAGCTTGATCACGTATCTTCCATGTGGTTTATTGAAATAACATTTACTGAGTTTAAAGCATTATAATTCATAATTTGGTTTAATCGGTGATCGGGTATTCTGTACAGTGCGGGGGTTACCTGAAATCTCGTCCAGACAACTACCGGGGGTAATCTGAATCTGAATCAAATTACCGGGGGAAGGGAGGGTAACCATCATAGGATTTCAGACCAATTAATGTATTGTTTATTGATAATTCTACATTTCTTTAGGTTTTATCCTGTAAATATGATATTTTTTTATTTATTCATCTTGTAAACTGATATTCCAAATTAGAATTAAAACACACACACACACACACACACACACACACATATATATATATATATATATATATATATATATATATATATATATATATATGCTTCAATTGCCTTTACCAAATATTTCGGTCCCCTCCCCTACCTATATATATATATATCCTGTCTATACGCCCTGAACTGCATATATCGAAAGCAGTCGCAAGTACATGGACCATACGTGTCCCCGTAATGTATATGTTTACACCTGTACACATGAATTCCAAGAATCCTTCGTTGACTTCAAGTTCATTGTCCGTCCTCAGGGCCGGCTGTGGTTGCGATATGATATCAAACCACACGAGCAGCTGTATGTATTGGACCGATGGATTCCTTGTGTCATATCTGTCTGGTTCATGTTCGTTACTTACCAAACCACAAAAAAAAGTTGTTCTAAGGAGTCGCCGCTCCTGTTTTTCATGAATCATTTTTTTAGTTTTACATATGAGCTAATATCGCCAATGTTGCTAGTCTTTTAACAGGAATTTTTAACTATTCTTTTTTATGGAGGAATGTCTAATTCGCAAAAAACAAGGGGTTATAACATTTATGGAAAAAAAGGAAAAGATAGAACGAATATTAAACTTTTGAGACCCATTTCACTTTTAAATATCGATTATAAAATATTAAAATATAAGATAATTTCTAAGCGTATTTACTAGATGTTTGCCAAATATAATTTATATGAATCAATATGGATACGTATGAAAGTCGATATATTGGAGAGAAAGTCAGAACTTTTATAGATAGACTAGATTATACTAACATGAAAAATATACCTGAAATCCTAATTAGTAATAATTATTAAAAAGCTTTTGATTCATTGGAATGGGATCTATTTTTAGAAATGTTTTAATTTTTGGCCCAATGTTAATTTCTTGGGTCAAAATGTTTTATTTTAACATTTCAGCTTGTGCAATTAACAGTAGCCACACATCTGTGTATTTACTTTAGGGATAGGAGTAGGACAAGACGATCCATTATCTCAATATCTTTTTATTTTATCATTAGAATTGTGAGCACTGTCTTTAACAAGAAAAACCATATAGTGTATTAAAGGAATTTATATACAGGTAGTAGACAAGGAAATTAAGGTTGTGTTATATGTGAATGATACCACGGCAATACTTTCAGCTAAAAAAATCGACTTTAAATATATGCTACATGGAATATGCTACATAAGTTTTCAGAAATTTCTGGTCTCAAAATAAATGAGGAAAAACATACGTTATTCTTTTAGGCAGTTTATGTAACTAGAACTGGAATTTTCTGGGTATAAAGTGAAGCAAAGTACTATAAACCTTGGGGATTACGATTAACAGAGATGAATCAGTACGATGAAAAAAAAAAAAAAAATAGAGCCAAAAATAGTAAAGGTTAAAATATATTGTCGTTATGGAAAACAAGTTAACACGCAAAGGAAGAATACTGATATCCAAATTCTTATGTTACTCAATATTTACACATATATGTTCAGTTCTACCGATCAAAAAAATTAGTACAACAGATAAACAAATGTGTATATGGAATTTTGTGGCTAAAGGGAAAAAAGTCTGAGTATATTATAGTGGTGGGCCGATCATCGAGTTTTTTTTCGAAAGTCAGTCGGTTTGCTGCCACTTTCAAGCACTCGATTACCAAAGGCAACTATCTATTATATCATACTCATGATTGTTTTTTTCCAGAATGCCTTTATGTTATGGGCAAAAATTATTCTTCCATTTTTTACAACATTCCGCGCTTCATATAATGAGTCTGTGTTACCTAATAGCCTCCGTATCTAACTGAGTATGTGATACGGTAGATGAGAGAACGGAAGACTTATTAAACCTCCGTGAACTGGCAGGGAGCTGCAGAATTAGCGGAGAGTTTTCTAACGAGATGTTCATTGCAAAATATGGGCGATATGGCGTTAAAATGCTCCATAATTCTCCAGGTCTATTCCAATTTTGCGAGATTCTCTTGGAAATAATCTCTTCAACTGATGCCAGGTGCCGCTGTCGCATGAGTAATTATATATTTAGCTTTTAATTACTTTTTTTAATTTTACCAAAAATTATATATGCCTATAATTTTCCTGGCGGGCCTGTGAAACCAGTATGCATGTCAGCAGTTGTCATAATTGTTATAAAATGAAGGTCCTTGCTCGTGGTGAAGTTAAAATGATACGCGGGAGTATTCATGAGGGCCAGCAAGTATAGATGTCCTGGACTGTGGTTTAATTCTTGATTATTATAATTAATTAAAATGAAAATTTGAATAGCATATCATAGTAATAATAGGAAAATATAAAAAAGGCAAAGACTTCTTTTCCTAAGGTAGAATTACTAAGACATACGGGCTGGGTTAATAGAGTACAGTTTCACAGATAATTGCATATTTCTTTATATATGTCTGAACCAATTAATAATCGATCATCGATCGGTTTGCCCAAACCGATGATCGATTATGAAAAAGGAACCGACTCCCACCACTAGTATATTACAAATAGATCATGCAGTGTTAACTAGTGATATAAAGCATGGGGGTCAGGGTTTGCTATA
Source organism: Sipunculus nudus (assembly GCA_026874595.1). Taxonomy (NCBI): domain Eukaryota; kingdom Metazoa; phylum Annelida; class Sipuncula; order Golfingiida; family Sipunculidae; genus Sipunculus; species Sipunculus nudus. Next base: position 48,872,391 of record CM049315.1, read on the forward strand.
CTTACGGGCCTGGTTAAGAGAGTACAGTTTCACAGATAATTGCATATTTCTTTATATATGTCTGAACCAATTAATAATCAATCATCGATCGGTTTGCCCAAACCGATGATCGATTATGAAAAAGGAACCGACTCCCACCACTAGTATATTACAAATAGATCATGCAGTGTCAACCAGTGATATAAAGCATTGGGGTCAGGGTTTGCTAGACGTTAAAAGGTTTAATGAATCACAGACAATGAACTGGATTAAAGATTCATAAAGAATAATGCAGGAGATTGGAAATATTTTTGTGATCATTTTTCAAATCATTTAGGAGGTTTAAAAATGCCAATTCACCTACCTTTTGAAAAAGAATTTATGTGATTTCTGGCTTCCTTTGTGTATATATTATTGATCTAAGGGTAATTTTGGTTGTGAAAAGTTCTTATAACATATTCGTGAAGGTTGTACGAACTTGTTTATCAACAACATGTTTGTAAACACAGCAATGTTGACAAAAGGGAAACACATGTATCTACAGGTGGTAGGTTGCATATATATGGTACAAAGGTCACTTGTTGCAAAACGCCCTTTGTAAAGCCCTGGGTTATATGACTTGCTGTCAGATGCCCTTGTTGCATTTGTTTCATTTTGCGGGGCCCAACATATTATGAACACATTGATATGAACAAAACAAGCAGCCTGTGTGCGGTGATATCCACGTTTTTTTTTTTGGCTTATTTTTATAAAAGCTCCAAGGGATTACCTTTGGTTTATAACGGTCAGATAGGTGAATAGGCCCCTTTAATAGTGCCCTTACAAATTACAGTCCCTGTGAAGTGGATAACTTGTAGGGATTGAACAAATTGCCAGAATTTTATTGTAATAGTTTAATGAAATAAAGGTAGTTTAGGGAAAGACCCGGGAATGGATCAGTTTGTATGGAACAATAAAAAAATATTAAGATTGATAATGAATCAGTTTTTTAATAAAAGCCTGTTTAACGCTGGTTTGTATATATGGTATTACAAAAATGTTATCAGGGAAATAGAAACTATATGGATTTTGGTATATGGGTCAGTCGAGGAGTACCAAAAGAATATTATTTGATTTATAGAGCAATTGCAGAGCAAGTAGTCAGCCACGAGAAAACGTTAATTACAGAGCTAGAAGTATGTAAGTTAATGTACTACACACAGTCTGGAATTAAGCAAGTTGAAGAAACACGTACAAAGGAAATTTATGACTATCGAATTGACAAGAAGAGACCTATCAAAAAGCTAAATTAACCCAAAAATATAATCTTAAAGAGACCGATTGGAGCTTCTTTTCCAGGTTCTTCAAGATATAACTAAAATATAAAATGTAAGGAATGCCAGGGTTTTTAATAAGGTTTTGATACATGCACATAATTTCAAGAATAGCAGCGCAATTTTGAATTTTCCTTGCACGTAATAAGGAAATATCACATCTCATGCAGAGGTTCAATTGATAATTGACATTCACAAACATTTCAAAGTACTTACATGCTGTGTACGTAATGGCAAGGTGTAAGCTGGAGGGAGCGTCTGCTTGACAAAGTTTTACGTAAATGCGTTAGCATGTATCTAATGACTCCCGGAATCAGTATCATAATGTATATATATAGAAGAAGTAGGCCATGGGGAAGGGGAGGTGGCGTCGGTGGTCGTAGCTTGGTTCGTTAGTGGAACGCCATGCAGGAAGGCTGGGAACCAAGCTACGGTTGTCGGACAATTAACTAGATCCACCATGAACTATTAGTCTAATCATTTAAACTCATAGGTGAATGTTTAAATTATTATTTAATCATGCATATATTAGATTTTTATTCAGGCAAAGGTAGAAAATATCCCATCCTTATCGGGAAAACATTTACAATCGGAATGTACTCATTTGCTTGCATGCATTTCGCTCGCCTACACTGGGGTAACAATACATTTGCAATTAAAATAAGATTTTTTTTTTACAATAATTCAATTTACAAAATGAAACTGCTGTGTTAACTACACCCTGGTCTAGCTATTTCCGTTGGTCTTCTTGCATGATTGATAACATACACGAAAGTCTACAGAATCAAAATAAAACTTTTTCCTTTATTCAACACTGAAAACGTGTGTCACAGTGTACAGCGGTTTCACGGTTGGTTCGGAGGTAGGTCAGTTCTATATAACAAAGCCTGCCCTAATACCCATGAATAAGCCTGGCCCTCTACCGGGGTAAAGAAATTGTCTGCTCTCTCTCTCTCTCTCTTAGTGGAAATAACACTTAAAAGGGGCCTATCCCGATATCTAGCTATCCCGCTGGAAAATTTTGATTATTTTGCCCCCCCCCCCCCACATGTAATTATTACATGGATATAAACAAAATAAACTGTTAAAGGTGGGACTGGTGTTTTCTGGCCTATTTTTTATTAAAGTTTAAGGGATTATCCCTATTATTAAGGATAATCCCTTAAACCTTAATAATAATAGGCCAGAAAAAACATCTAACAGATTGTGTTAAACTCAAAATCAAGCTAATGAATGTAATACTTCACAGGATAAGGTTTTGTTTGTTTAAATAAACTGTTGTTTTGCACATACTGCTTGCTCAGTCGTTAGCAGAAAATGAGAAAATCATGTTTTGTTCTAGATTTAATTTGGTCCGCGTGAAAACAAAGTTTTGTTTTGATAAAGTGTATTTTACATAAAGTATTGCCTAACATTTTTATATAACATGCACTGTATAATCTATCTTCATCGGAGGGAGCACGTGTACCTGCACGCAGGATTCATGTCATCACTCGCATGGATCTAATTAGTGATAAATGCTTAATATTTAACTAAAGATATCACGACAATTAGTGCCTATTTCAATACTGCATCGGTTAAACCAGTGCGAACTATTTGAAAATTACATGGAAAATGCTATAATATGGATATTTCTCATAAATATTACATTATATACCCTGTATCTGAATTATTAAAATTGTTTATAAATTATGCCTCTCCTCGCAGGACATCTTATTTATAGATTCAAATTAGGGTAAAATCATTGTGGGTGGATATACTATAATAGTCCCCGCCCACCTCCGCGAGAGCAAAATCATCGATTTCAATTTTTTTCTGTTTACTTTCTTCTACCATTTCCAATATTCGTTGGATTTTGAGTGCGACAGGATTTTTAAGTTGTCTCTACCCATCACAGCTCCAGTCTCTCGGACATTACTTTCCAGAAAATGATAAAAAAATCGATAACATTTCCTTTTGTTATACGATATGCTTTTTACGTGCTTGGGAAGACGATTTTGATATTATCATGTTGTAACTAATAATATGGAATTTTTGTCGAAGATATTTAATACAGAGGAAAAATTCGCCTTCCCGCGCTAATTTATAAGAAAGAAGTGCCTGAGAAACCAAGATTTTTTGGCATAACGAACTTTTTTTTAAATATGCTCTTTTGTATCACAGAAAGTTGATGCAGTGTTTGTCATAATGGTCGTTCAACAACTTTTCAAATACTGCCATTCAATAGTTCGAGAATGCTAACAGATTGTGTTAAACTCAATTAAAATAAAGCAAATGAATGTGTCTCTTCACAGGATAAGGTTTTGATTGTTTAAATAAACTGTTGTTTTGCACAAACTACTTGCTCAGTCGTTAGCAGAAAATGAGAAAATCATGTTTTGTTCTATAGATTTAATTTGGTCCGCGTGAAAACAAAGGTATTGTTTTGATAAAGTGTGTATTTATATAAAGTATTGTCTTACATTATATATAACATGCATTGTATATAATCTATCTTCATTTGAGGGAGCACGTGTACCTGCACGCAGGATTCATATCAAGACTCGCATGGATCTAATTAGTGCTAAACGCTTAATATTTAACCAGTGATATCACGACAATAAGTGCCTATTTCAATACTGCATCGGTTAAACCAGTGCGGACTGTTTGAAAATTACATGGAAAATGCTAGAATATGGACATTTCTCATAAATATTATATTATATACCCGGTATCTGAATTATTAAAATTGTTTATTAATTATGCCTCCCCTCGTAAGACATCTTATTTATAGATTCAAATTGGGGTAAAATCATTGTGGGTGGATCTATTAATAGTCCCCTCCCAACCCCGCGAGAGATTTCAATTTTTTTTGTTTTCTTTTTACTTTCTTCTACCATTTCCAATATTTGTTGGATTTAGAATGCGACAGGATTTTTAAGTTGTCTCTACCCATCACTGCTCCAGTCTCTCGGACATTACTTTCCAGAAAATGATAAAAAAATCGATACCATTTCTTTTTGTTACGATATGCCTTTTACGTGCTTGGGAAGACGATTTTGATATTATCATGTTGTAACTGATAATATGGAATTTTTGTCGAAGATATTTAATACAGTAGGAAAAAAATTCGCCTTCCCGCGCTTATTTATGAGAAAGAAGTGCCTGAGAAACCGAGATTTTTTGGCATAACGAACTTTTTTTTTAAAATTTGCTCTTTTGTATCACAGAAAGCTGCTGCTCTGTTTGTCATAATGGTCGTTCAGAAACATTTCAAATACTGCCATTCAATAGTTCGAGAATGCTAACAGATTGTGTTAAACTCAATTAAAATCAAGCTAATGAATGTGACACTTCACAGGATTAGGTTTTCATTGTTTAAATAAACTGTTGTTTTGCACATACTGCTTGCTCAGTCGTTAGCAGAAAATGAGAAAATCATGTTTTGTTCTATAGATTTAATTTGGTGCGCATGAAAACAAACTTAAGGTTTTGTTTTGATAAAGTGTGCATTTATATAAAGTATTGCCGAACATTTATATATAACATGCACGGTATAATCTATCTTCATTGGAGGGAGCACGTGTACCTGCACGCAGGATTCATATCAAGACTCGCATGGATCTAATTAGTGCTAAACGCTTAATATTTAACCAGTGATATCACGACAATTAGTGCCTATTTCAATACTGCACCGGTTTAACCATGGCGGACTATTTGAAAATAATTTGGAAAATGCTAGAATATGGATATTTCTCTTAAATATCAATTATATACTCGGTATCTGAATTATTAAAATTGTTTATTAATTAAGCCTTTCCTCGTAGGACATCTTATTTATAGATTCAGTTAGGGTAAAATCTTTGTGGATGGATTTACTTATAGTCCCCTCCCACAAAAATCATTGATTTCAATTTTTTGTTTTCTTTTTACTTTCTTCTACCAATTCCAATATTCGTTTGAGTGTGCAGGGGCGGGAGAGACGTCACCTTCGATTTCGTGATGTCCTATCTATCTATATTAGTAAGAATCTGGCCGCCATACGCTCTAACAGATACCTTGCTCCATTCAGTCTGTTCACGGAATAATATACATGCCTGCAAGAGTTCAGGTTAAAAAACTCCTTCCACCAGTTTTTAACGAATTAAATGCAAACACTACTCACGCGCTATCTGCACAAGAACTTTTGCAAAAGACGGAATTGGCCTATAAGGCTTTATTTGATTTGTCAGATTCTCGATGCCCTTCTGGCATCTTGATCTAAAAATAGCAAAAGATGCGTTTCGGGAGCCGCGTAGAGGTAGTGTACGCTGGTCATTTGATTGGTCAAACTGTTTTTTATTTTTAATTTAAACAGACACCAGAACGCTGAAGCAAGGCATCTAGTAGACAGCAAAAAAAAAAAAAAAAAAATTAAAACTAAACTTAAAATCAGTCTGCACCTATGCTGGAGTCAGGAATACATATTAGCACCTGCGTATGTAATACCAAATATACCCCAATTGTTTCAAACCTTGGTTTAGGTGTACGCAAGTTATATTTATTGGTGTAATCGACTTACTCCTGTGACCTCAATCTTATCAATTGGAAAGGAGGGGACGGACTCCCGTCAGTGGGTAGCTAGCGTCAGACATATAAGATGACGGCTTATTGTACCAGTTGGATCAATATGTAACATTAAAATTAATATACGCTTATAAAAGTGTATATATATATATATGTATATATATATTAGGACCACTACCTTTCTTGGTCCTAAATATACGATCCATGTAACTTAGAGTTTCACAAATACGACCATCCCCAAATTATGACCACTTTGGTTAGTCCACAAGATGTTCGTAATCGTGAGGTTCCACTGTATATATATATATATATATATATATATATATATATATATATATATATATATATATATATATATATATATATATATATATATATATATATATATTCATTAAGGAATATTTGCTACTCATGTATATTTTGAGTCGGCAGAAGAAAAAGGTGTAGAGGTGTAGACCTCTTGACTCTTTCACTTCTGTTATCGAAATTTCATACAGGAATTGCTCAAGCATTCTTCTTTTTATTTCACTAAGAGTACATCAATTCAACTACAGGACACTCAGACAACCCTAGCTACAGTATGTACCGCCTGACCCACAGGGAACAAGCTCTACATCGGCGTACGCTGAGGGTTTACCCCAAGGATCGTTGGACAGACTTGTTCAAATACATTACTATGGCATATATTCCTTACGTAGCATGAAGACGACATATAACCCCTAAATATTATCATGATGCAGGTGTATCCCATTTGAATTGATTTTTTACAGCTTTATGATCAGTGTGTCCGAAAGTACGGGCACTTACTGCAAAGAAAATGAGAAGTTGCTCCGTTACAACCAGAAAATACCAAGTGTCCGGTATTTTCTTTTTCTCCTCTTAATCAACAGACATCACCGTGCCTTCAGGCATTCCTGTCCACAAATTCTTGTGGTTTTCGCCACGACTTTTGAGATATTCTGCGCAGAGACACACAAACAGGCGGATATATTTAGGCCTATAAAGGGGATACGGATGCGCATGAAAATAAATCCTGCAATAATAATCCATGATCATGCATGCAGCATCAACTTTGACCCTGGTCTTTAGGCCTGTCGTGTATATTCTGACCGAGTTTCTACAGTTATAGGTAAATCTCAGTGTTATAGTAGTACATGCATTTCGCTCTTAAGGGAGCCTATTCACATAATTAAGTATGTTAAACATACATGGATTATAGTGTTTCCTCCTTTTAATATTTTAAGGTCTGTCAATATTTCGTTCTTGAGCCTTTTGCTTACTCCTGCACAAAAGTGGTAACACGTTTGTACTGGGCGCGATCAGTCCTGCAAAACAAAATCATATCGCACATGCTGCCTGGTTGCCGTAGCGCAACTTCACAAATTATGATTTCTCAAGCTTTCAACCGGTGTTTCTTCTTTCGTAATTCTCCTCTGATAACACAATCCTCTTATGGTAAACAGGGAAAAGATGATGTCACGGTGTATACTTACACACCCTCACACGCATGCATCCACAAACACACACACACAACAAAGTATTAAACAGGCGCTTTAGAGATAGTAAGTCCGGGATGGTTTTGCTGGGAAACGTTTTGATCCCGCGTAAGTAATGGCGTGAGATAATGCACATGTTATAGCAAACGTGTATATACCATTAACCCCGAAGGTGACAGCAAAGTCTAGTCTTTAACTATGCCTGCACTTTATGGACTTCGATGACGATACCACTCCTTGTTCTTCATAAATCACGGCCAGGGAGAACTTGATTCTGCAACTAACGCAATAGTCTTGAAAGTCTTTTCCGGAAAGCGTTGATCCAGCCTATTAGCCATTTTGGGAAATGTTTTCTTTACTTAGATTAGAATTGCTGATAATGCAAATAAGATTTACTAGTATATGGCTACATTTATTTGTTGTCCGTGCAGGAACCGTGTGTGTGTGTGTGTGGGGGGGGGGCGCTTGTTGATAGCCCCTTTCCAAATATGTTAACCGCACAAGGATTACCAATTTCATCTGGTAAACGCATTAATAATAATATTTAGTACTGAAGGGTTGTATTTTGAAAATTTGGCCTAATCTTTCATCCAATATCAACACTTTAAAACATTTGAACTTGGGGTAAAAGGGTTCTATCTCACCAGTCAAGCTAACACCTGATGGTGATCTTGTAGATTCAAATGGATAACCTTTCACTAGTCCACATAAGTGATAAAAGACAGAAAAGCTGAAGATAAAACAAATTCTAACAAATAATCATATTTAATATGCATCATGTTTTTCATATATTTTCACATATGCAACATTTGTACTTAATTTCCTGCATTTCAAAACATTCTCATTACATAACAATAAACTTGCTTCACTTAATTTCAAATGTATAAAGTGTTTATACTGACCCTATTTGCATGCTGTTTATGTGGTGATTATCATACATATCACTGATATCATCTTTAACATAATGGAAGTATCTTGATAAAAATATAAGCACTAATAAAAATAACCTTGGTCGATGGTAGATTATCTTGATTGAAAAAAGATAGGATAATGTGTCAACACTGTGAGATTTAAACAAGTATCCTATACAACAAATTAAAGAGTTCAATTTTCAATTATTTTTATTTCTGTATTGTGAGCTTGAAATTTAATAGTAAATTCATGTCACTATATTAATCAAGGTTGTGCAGCATTTCCTACACTTATTTCTTAAAGTTTACACCAACCTCAAACTGTGTCCTTGTCTTTCATTTAGTATTTATTTCAAACAAGAACCATGGCATGTAATTCATACCATACCTCTGTGAATCTTTAATATAACCAACTTATATTGAAAAAATAGAACATATATTTTCAATGCATGTCTCTGAAACCAGCTAGTCAGTAAATATAAATTTTGTTTGTCTACTTAAATCTGGGAATATTCATATTATAATATAAGAATAATCTATAATAATGGTTGAAAAAAACAAGGAAATATGTATGAATAATGAATATAAGGCTAATGAGTATTTAAAACATGGACCCTGGTCTGATCTCGTCGGTCAGTTAACCCAGGTGACTGTACAAGAGTACATCTGTAGACTTTACTTCCTTATTTTTAAGCTAACATATATGATGGACTTTTTCCTGAAATAATTTTTGAACGGATGTTTCCCAGACAAATTCTAAAAGTCAGGGTGCAACTTGTAATAAGGATGCGACTTCTGTTAGGAATTTTACAGTAAATTTGTTTTAAGAAAGGATGACACCTGTGTCCTATAGCTTCAGAAGTAAATGAGTGATGTCAGAAGTTGCATGTTGGGATCAAGGATAGACTGCTAGTGCATAAATAAGAAAATTCCTTGCAAGCAGACTTCATTCTAGCATGTCCCTGTTTCAACCTGCTATGATGGACATATTTTGTAAATACATGGGCACACTGGTTTAAATGTTTACCTACTGGTTAATGTTTTGCCAATTAGCATTACAAATTACACTTATCAGCATGCACATACCCAAGGCCCAATGCATCTTTGCTCCCTGTGATTAAACTTTGCTCATATCAGCATACATGGTTGAATTTTAGCACTCTATGTCCATTATGTTTTACATTATCCTTATATCAGCAGACACATACATGGGTCTTCAAATTTGATTAAAACTTTAGCAGAGTGAATATGACCCATCAAAAAGTTGCCATTTTGTATCTAACATTTAATGGTTAATCCTGAATCTTTAAAATGCTCCTCTTCTCGACATCCTCCATTTCTTTCAACACAAAAGCGACGTTGTACCGTAGCTCATGGAACTTGGATAATGGAACCTGAAATGACAGAAAACTCAAAACTGTTGTCAAGAAACACAGCAGTAGGGACTGTAACCTTCACTCCATTTTCTGAGCCAATTACACCCATCATGAAGGAGCTACACGGGAGCTAAGTCCCACAGAGGATTAATTTTAAAGTAATTTTTTATCATTTAAGATGTTCCATGGAGAGGCACCTATTTATCTTACTAACTTCTTACAGTCATATAAGCCTGCAGGATTCCTTCCTTCATAAAAACTATTTTTTTTTATTAAATTGTTTTTGCTTGTTGAAGGTAAAAGCCTAAATTTTAATTCAAGCTTAACCCAGTATATGTACATAAGCAGAATTCCATTCTAGTTTCAGACTACATGACCAAGCAGAATCACATTCTTCCTCTCATTTTATATCCTGATGTTAACCAGGCCCGGTGACTATTGGACTGGTGGGCCCTGGGTGTGTAATCTACCCCATTGCTGGGTCATACCACTGAGAAACCCTGAAAGGCCCATTTTTTTTGTGTGAGTGAAACATTAGGGTAAGGCATGACCTTCACATTAAGCCTGCAGAGCACTTACCCTGGGTGGGGGCCAACCTTAAAAATTCTCACTGCCTCGGCTGAGATTTGAACTCACAATCACCTGGCTTTGAGTCCAGTGCTCTACTCCTAAGCCACAGAAGCTGGTCATAGAAGCAATTGCCTTTTTCTCCCTGGAGCAAATCAACATCATTTGGTGAGCAAGCCTTTCCAGTGGCTGCAGCCTGGCTTTGGGATTATCTGCCATATAACATAATGACTGCTGGACCCCCTGACCCCCCCCCCCCCTCTGGATCCACCACAGCTCTTTCCCAAACTTTGAGATTTGTGTATGCAGCACAAATGAATGAGCTGTCAGATATGGCACAATCTAAGTGTTCTACAAACATTTATACATGCAAGTAAGACCATCCTATAATGATGTCCAGGTTTAACAATGTGTCCTCTTGTTTGTAAGCATTATATTATTTGTAAAAGGGTCAAGTTATGGATCATTAATATATCTCCCAGTTGGAATACGCTGAATGCCACTGGTCAAAGTGCAGAAGAGTAAAGTTATTTAAGTTACACAGCTCACGAGTTTGGGAGTGTGTTGATACATACCAGTATGCCTTGTGCGTCATACTGTGAATTGATACAACCCTGAGCTAGTTCTGCCAGAAAAGCAACAAATGCTAAATGCTGTAATCAGATGTTCACACCATGGACAAAAATACTTTTAACTAGAATACGGGTAGTCGACAAGCGACTACTTGTATCCGCCTAAATCAGAGTGGAACGGGTGAAGTGTTGCATATCAGCATGGATGTCTGCAGCCAAATTGTGTATGTAGGTTGCGCTACCTACCAAAAAATCCAGAAAGCCGTCCAAGTTGTATACATATGCAAAATTTAAGGCAGATAAGTCAAACCACTTTATTGTATATGAGTGATTTTTGCCCTTGGCAGACAAACAGATGGACGCTGTGCAAAAAAGGGTTGCAGGTGGCGCCACCAGTTTAGCGTATGATAAAGAGCTTTGTGAGAACTATACACATGCAAAATTTTGGCCCAATTGGTCAAACGGTTCCCTAGATATGAGCTTGGATGTCTGCAGCGTAAACTTGATTGTAGGTGGCGCCACCTGTCATAAAATCAGAAAAGCTATCCAGGATGTATAAGCATGCAGAATTTCAGGTGAATTAGTCAAACCACTGCAGAGATATGAGTGATTTTAACCCAAGGCAGACGAACAGCTGGACACTGTGCAAACATGGTTGCAGGTGGCGCCACCATTTTTTGTGTATGTTATAAAGCTCTCCAAGGGCTACATTTGTGCAAAAAAATTTTCCTGATCAATCAAACGGTTCCTGAGATATGAGCTTGGATGTCTGCAGCGTAAACATGAATGTAGGTGGCGCCACCTGTCATAAAATCAGAAAAGCTATCCAGGATGTATACGCATGCCAAATTTCAGGTGAATTAGTCAAGTCACTGCAGAGATATGAGTGATTTTAACCCAAGGCAGACAAACAGATGGACACTGTACAAACATGGTTGCAGGTAGCGGCACCATTTTTGGTGTATGTTATAAAGCTCTCCAAGGGCTACATTTGTGCAAAAGAATTTTCCTGATCGGTCAAACGGTTCCCGAGATATGAGCTTGGATGTCTGCAGCGTAAACGTGAATGTAGATGGCGCCACCTGTCATAAAATCAGATAAGCTATCCAGGATGTATACGCATGCCAAATTTCAGGTGAATTAGTCAAGTCACTGCAGAGATATGAGTGATTTTAACCCAAGGCAGACGAACAGATGGACACTGTGCAAACATGGTTGCAGGTGGCGCCACCATTTTTGGTGTATGTTATAAAGCTCTCCGAGGGCTACATTTGTGCAAAAGAATTTTCCTGATCGGTCAAACGGTTCCCGAGATATGAGCTTGGATGTCTGCAGCGTCAACGTGAATGTAGGTGGCGCCACCTGTCATAAAATCAGAAAAGCTATCCAGGATGTTTGCGCATGCCGAATTTCAGGTGAATTAGTCAAGTCACTGCAGAGATATGAGTGATTTTAACCCAAGGCAGACGAACAGATGGACACTGTGCAAACATGGTTGCAGGTGGCGCCACCATTTTTGGTGTATGTTATAAAGCTCTCCGAGGGCTACATTTGTGCAAAAAAATTTTCCTGATCGGTCAAACGGTTCCCGAGATATGTGGGTTTATGTGTGGAAACAGATGCACAAACGGACGCAGAGCGCAGAGGAAAGGTCAGAGGTCAAAACAAAATCGGGGCGCAGCAGTTCACATGTGACCCGAACATAATCCCAGGTTTCGGAAAATTCCGCCCAGCGGTTACGGAGGAGTTCTCCGGACACCTACGCGGCGGCGGCGGCGGCGGCGACCAGCTGAAAACATAGTATCCGCAAAACTCTGTTTTGGCGGATACAATGAATATCCAGGGGCAATATACCAATATGGTTGTCAAAGAAAAGTACTAAGTTAAACATTACAACTAGATGTGTCTGAACTACACGAATGCCCCCGCCTGGAGCAAATTATAAATATTTGTTAAATTTTGTTAATTTTTTCAGGGGCTGTCATATGGTCAAAAGCAGATCAACCAGGACAAAATGCAAACTTGATCTGTAATGGCTCATTATCAAGCAACACACCAAAAAACAAACAAGTATCTGCAGGCATTGTGACATCTTCACCGAAGAAATAAAAATTTCTACAGCGAATCCTTTATGAAATATCCTGTTCACAAGGCCAAAGGTGAAAAATCTGATAAAATTCATAAAAAATCTGAAATAGTAGGTGGCAACACTAAACTTGTGCATCAGGTACAGACTATAAGTCCCAATGATCATAGTAAGTTTTATGAAAATTCTACACAATGGTTCCTGAGATATAAGCTTCTGAGTATTTTCTATAATCAGCTCTAAAATGTAGAAAAATGGGTCAAGGTCACCCATCTTCGAACTTGACCGAGATTTTATCGATATACATCTTCACTGATGAAATGAAATTCCAATGGTGAATCCTTTTAGAGATATCCCGCTCAAAAGGTAAAAGTTAACGGACGCCAGACAGACGTACGCCGGATAGATGGACAGACGTGTGAATACTTGATATGGAACTGTAAAGCACAATTGCTATGTCTGTGCTGCTACCTGGTGGACAATAACTAGTGCTTTGGGACATGACTTATGTTAGGTCAAGGTCACAGGGATTCAAGATGGCTGATGGCTATGAATCAGTTTATGTCAACTGAATAAAGTTATCTATAAAGGCTTGGAAGTTATTTTCAAGACGGACGGACAGACAGCTTGGGTGATGACAAAAGTCCATCAGTCTATGGACTGACGGCTAATAAAAGGCTGTACATGTACATTTGTCATGAAAATTTCTTTTTTTTTCATGAAATTTTCTTTATTAAGGAGCAGTCAAACGGTCAAAAGTAGGTCAACTGGGACAAAACATGTACTCGATCTGTAATTGGTCATTATCTGCCCACACACCAAAAATCAGGCCCGTATCTGCAGGCATTGCCAAAAAAGTCCGTACATTTGCACTTTTCATGAAAATTTATATTTTTCATGAAATTTTCTATGTTAGGGTGCTGTCAAATGGTCAAAAGTAGGTCAACCAGGACGAAACGCGAACTCAATTGGTAACTAGTCATTATCTGGCCACACATAAAAAATCAGGCCAGTATCTGCAGGCACTGCGAAAAAAGTCTGTAATACTGTTTGATTTCAGAATGACAGAAGGACAGAATGACGGACATGGGTAAAAAACTATATGCTCTTTTGTGGCAGGGTCATAAAAAATAACTAGGGGTGGCTTACCCGTAACCATATCTGTAGAACATATGATTATTGTGATTATTACCCTGGATGGTTGTAGCTGCAAAATAAAATGTTAATTACCTGATGGAAATTCATGAGACACCTTTTAAAAGGACAGATTAATATCAGGTAACACTAGAAACAAAATGCCATGTTACTGTACAGGTAGAGTGAAAGCATATAATACCTGACCTAATAATAATGTACAAAAACTCATTTTAGCAATGGGGGGTGATGAGCTCCCTTGGCAGAGGTCTGCACTCTCTAAGTGCAAATTTCTAGTTAAGTTTGCAACACATGCTCCAACCTTAATGATAAAATGTATGATATTTGCACAGCATCTTATGTATTTAGAAGAATCTGACAATTAAGGTCCTAGAAAGTTTTTTTTTATCCTGTAGCACACAGAATATATGTCATCATGACCTTATTTGGGTTCCAAGAAAATTTTCCTAGTACCTCTCTTGCTGTCAAAGTAGAATTTTCCAGATTTTATGGTTACTGAACATGCACTGTTACAGGACAGATGAACAGCCAAAAGAATGAAACGAATGAAAAGTACTGCACAGCTCATAGATTAAATAATCTGATTGGAGGTTTTTCTAGTGGCATTATATGCTGCATGTTTCTCTGTCATAACACATTGACATTGGAAACTGAACATGTGTTTCTGTATTGGGTATTTATTATGAAAACAGGAGGCAAAAATTTGCTTCCCGTTTTAACACAACCCAAGGCTGTGCAGGGGCTCCAGTAGCAATAAATACTGAAGTAATTTATGAAACATATGACGCACAAACTAGATCGGGTTTCCCTTTTTGTTTGTCTCATAGCCTTCAAAATCTAATGCAATAGCATCCTAAACCTTGACATCAAGGCTACAATGGGAACAAATAATAGAGCTATTCCTGAATTGAATGAACACAAAACCACAATGTAAATTGGAACGTTAAGTAAAAGGTTGCAGTGCTTTAATCTTGGAGCCTGGATAGGTAGCCCTAAACAGAATAAAAAAAAAGCTCAGTAAACCCATTAGTATTGACATTGTAATTGGAAGGTAAATGACACAGGGCTACAAGAAACATTGTGGTCTAACTATTAAGAGTAAATCAATATATATATAAAACCAAATGTGTCCTTCAGTTATGTAATGTTAATTTTATTTCAAATGATTGGTACTTTTCCAGAGTTTACCATATATATATATATATATATATATATATATATATATATATATATATATATATATATATATATATATATATTCCAACTTATGTGCATGTTTGAACACCCCAGAATTAAAAAAAAAATACACACAAATTGGGAGAAAGGGTGAATGGATTGTTATAAAATTTGGTTTGCTTATGCATTTTAATGAACTTAACCTAACTGCCTGAATGATGATGTCACCTACATTTTCTCAATTAGTTCCTTATGCAAGGACATTTTGTCAACATGTCAGGCGGCTGAGCGTCATGACCCATGGATCACTTTTTTAAATAAATGACTGCTTGTATATCACTGTGATAACAGCTATCCTGTTGTCCACAGGGAGACTGCTCTATTTTTAGCTATTAGAGCCAGCCTTTTTAAAGCAAACTGACCAGGTGAACCTTAGTCACTAAAGCATCAAATGGTGCAAGAACCCTACCCTGATCAAGGGGCTCCTGGTGGGGGTTTCAGGTTTCCGTACCACTGCCCACACATAGCATTTTATTATTTTTTATTAGCATGAGGCTGGAGCCCTTGCTAGATAAAAAGGCTCCAGGTTGCATATATGTAAACCTGGTACTCAATAAGGGAATAACCAGTTTTAACAAGAAAATGGTTAGTCAACAACTGCTTTTGTAAATTTTTTCATGTTATTAATAGCCTTTAAAATAAACTGATATTTCCTGACTGTACGGCATTTCTTGTTTAAATGTAGACAAGATTGAGATCAACATTACTCTACTGTGCACAATATTTCAATGAAAAGATGCTTGATCTTTCTCAAATTAACAGAGATTTGGTGCCCATGAGGGCTCCAGACCTATAAAATTACAGACCTGTTTGAATTCAAATATGCCTGCCAGAGCCTGATCAGTGATTTCCTTTGCCTGCAATATCTCAAACAAAACATGCTTGATCTTTCTCAAATTGATACAGTTAATTGATGCATACAAGGGCTTCAAACCTGTCAAATAAAAGGCCTGCCTGAATTCAAATATGGAAGCCAGAGCAAAGGCAGTGATTTCTGTTCCACATAATATCTCAATGAGAACATGTTTGATCTTTCTTAAATTCATAGGGTTGCTTGATGCCTTAGGAGGCCCCAGACCTATTGAATTACTAACCTGTCTGAATTCAAGTGTCGCTGCCGGAGCCATGTTGGTTATTTCATTTTGTGTGCAATATCTCAATAAGTACATACTTGATCTTTCTCAAATTCTTAGTGTTGATTCCTGCCTATGAGGGCTCAAGATGTCTCTTATTCAAATATAGCCAACAGAGCCCAACTGGTATTTCCTTTCTCCCACAACATCTCACCAAGATAGGCTTGATCTTTCTAATATTAATAGGGTTGATTGGTAGCTATGCTAGCTCCAGACCTATTGAATTACACACATGCCTGAAATCCAACATGGCTGCAAGAGGACAATCATTGATTTCCTATGCTGCTCGATTTATATCTCGAAGAGTTAATATCATTTTCAAACTTGCAACCAGACAAGGTAGGAAAACACTGTTAATACTGTTATTATTAGGGCCCTGCTTGAAATTGTCTCTAGGCACCATTTAAATAATTGGTAATTAGTATAAGGCATTGGTAAGAACCAAGTTAAAATGCATCAGATTGTTAAATTGTTTGGAAATCAATTTTATTTATATTTTGGGAGTAAAATATTTGAGAGAAAACTTATTTACATATCTGTAATTATAAAACAGAAAATTCAGCTTGGAATCTATAATTATAAATTATAATTCATTATATCATATCTGTCACCAGACAATAGGTGACAATATGTACGGTGTTTTGTATCATAGTTTAACGAAGTCTGTTCTCTATTGATATTGACGTGAAGCGTCATCCTAAAGCGTTGACAGGTCTTGATTGTATATATATATATTGTGTATTCTTGTATGGAATCCCATCGGCTATCAGCTGATTTATCCGTGTCACGCATCGTGTGTAATTATTACATTTGGTATGTGGGTCGCCATGGTGACGCTAACAGTCAAACTAGGTCACATATATCCTTATATGGGACACTTGAGAAATAAGCCAATCAGAGAACTGGATTGCCGTACACAGTGAACAGGCGATTGTGACGTCAGACTTCAAGAAGAGACGCTGAATGTTGGTTCAGTTGGGTCTTGAAGCTTGAGGTGGCAGCACGCACGCACGAACATTGAAACGCCAGGAACGGCATAGAAGCAAGCTTCTACATGAGGCAAAGACCCAGCTTATGAGAACTCAGCCGTGCTGCCGTCAGAGCTTCGTATTGGCGATAAAGTGAGAGAGCGCGCTCGTCACCTGCCGGCCTAGTTCAGCTTGACCTAGATACATAACCGCCGTAAGCCGTGAAACCATTGCTACACGAGCAAGGTCAAGGACTCTAAGCTCTACGTAAAAAAAGAGCGCTATTGCATTCATGTGAACGTAAACCTACCCGGGTCGCAGACAAGCAAGATCAGTTGAAGATCGCTAAACTCAGAAAGACTAGATCTATATGGTACTAACCATACGCTAGATTCTACACAAAACAGTAACCAGAGATCTCTGAAGGAACTGGACTTTATGGTTTTTTTATACAAACCATGGACTCAGTAAAATATCCTGTAATTTTAATGTGAAGAACTGTCGTATTGACACATCAACGCACACACTCACATTGGTGTCTCTGTAAGTATTGTCTTGAATTATATTTGTGAATTTAACCTGATGTCTCATAGTTTCTATTGATCTAGGTGTATGATTGTCTGGTATTTTAATACACGTCCTTAAAAGAACCTGGAAATGTCACCTGTAATGGCCGGGATCTAATTTCTTGATGAGTGAAATCAAGTGGCGAGCGTAAACCCATCGTATGGTTTTATAGGATATATCCGTTGTAAAGTTTTCACGTTAAGTTAGGGGTGACAATATCCCACAAAGGTTCACAAGGGTATATAATTTAAACTTCCCATGCAGTGGTTATACACTGCAGTCGTTCCAGATCTCCTTCGTTTTAACCACTGCTCTGTATAGCAAATTTTTCCAGGTTACACCACCAGGGCTCCAACAGAGCAAACACTTGTAATCAGACCAATGGGAATGTGGCATCACATTGTGCATCCAACTCCCAGTTTTAAATCTGGGACACCCCACTCTCATTGGTCTGATTCTTGGCTCTGCTGAGATCTGTAAAAAACTTGTTTAAAAAAGCAGCAGTTTTGTAAAAAAACTTGTTTAAAAAAAGCAGCGGTTAAAACGAAGGAGATCAGGAATGACTAGTGTCTAACCACTGTGTGAGGAGCATATATCTTAATGTGAGACAATGCACCATTACAGCGCTGGCCTCAACATACTACCACTGTCAGGGTTCTAAAACTGTTTTAAAAGTTAGTTATAGGCTAGCAGAGCTTCAGGCACATATATGTTTTTTTCCTGTATGCTGCATTCTTCCCAGGCGTCTGACCATTTAGGTTTGTTACATACTGGGCTATGGCTGCAGTTTCCAATTTTTTTTTCACCATTTTTGCTCACTATTCTACAGTACTATAAGTCCTGATCTAATCTGACAAAGTCCTAATATAAAAGCATTTCCAGCATTCTTGAAAGAAATGTAACAGAGTGTTACAGAACCTAATATAAACAGATCACGTATGTGTGATGAACACAAATTTTGCAATGTAGATAAAAAAAAAAAAAAATCAGATTCTGCAACACTAGGCTGAGCGTGAAATGTCTAGGGGAATGAATAAAGAAGTCAGTGGTTTTTTTCGTAACAAATAACTATAATTTATTTTTAAAACAACCCTAACAATACAATACACTAAATCAATACATTTATACAGTAAAACAGCGTTATAGCAACAAGTTAATATAATCACACAGAAAGATAATGGTACAGTACCTCATTACCAACACAATCACAACGATAAGTCCTTTGAATGTAAACTGTCGGAGAATGACAGCCCGTTGGAAAGTTCTTGCAACAACACAGAAAGTAAACTGAAGTCCAAATGTAAAAAATCCAGGAAAAAGTTCTTGAAAATCTATAATTGCCGCATTTGTCGGATAATGTCCTGACACACGCTTCTGCGTCCGCTGGTATCTGGTCTGCTCTTCCCCCTGGTTCTAGAAAACAGCCCCTTTATATACCTTCACACCCCAAGCCGGGAATTTTCCGCTTCTCAAACAGTCTATAAGGACCCTACTCAACATTAAACAAGCGTTTCAGGAATTCTCTAGAAAGACATAGCCGTGTGTCTCTACACATACCAGGCTCATCACATGACCCATGACCAGGTGTGAAAACCCAAGGCTCACATGACCATGAGAGATCAACCAGTACGGATTAAACATAAAATGTAACAACAACATGAGTTACGCCTGTGTCACACAATAAAAAGAGCACCTGTAACACAGAGTTCTACATTTTATTTATTATATTGGATATACAGTGAAACTCCTCTAAGCTGGACACTCAAGGGACTGGAGGATTTTGTCTGTATTAGTGAGTCGTCCTGTTTATAGGAGTTTGGCATATTGTGTCAATTCTTCATTGAATGTTACTGATATCCTCTGTTTTGATTTTGTTTACGCTTAATTTGAAATACATAAATTTTATTTAAATCATTTTCTAAATAGCTTAAATATGCATTTAATTGTTATTTATAAAATTCAATTATTAAAAAAGGAAAGACAAACACTTTCTTTCTCTTCTTCATCAGCTAGGCCACACACACTCATCTAGCCAGTTTCACTTCGATGTACCATGCTTCATCTTCTAAGTAAGCATAGTTCATGGATGGTTGCATTGAAGACTGATTATTGACAGCTTTGGGACAGCAAGATTATTTCTTTAAGGATAGACTTCACAACGCATTTACCATTACAAAGTGCAAACTGTCGCTAACTAGATAAGGATTCCTGGGCCGGACCCCAATCACAATGCAAGAACTTTAGTCTTTGATGGTGGTCTTGCCAAATGAAAAGCTGTTTGGATGCTTAGGTTTTTTTTTTCAAATCAGACTGGCCAATCTTAATAAAGGAATGATTGTGATAAATACACATTTATAGAAATCTACAACATTATCGACTGTATATTCTCATGTAACATCACAAATGTTCACAAAATTACACATGTCCTCGGGCTACGTCGCTTTGACCAAAACAGGTCATACAAGGTCTGGACTTCGGAGCGCCATCTCCTGGCAATATATGAACAAAAATAGAACTTGTGATGTCTGTCCGCTTTAGAGGGTCGTAATATGTACTAGATACCCAGTTGGGACAGGAAAATTTGTCCAATTGTCTGAGATAGTGAGTTGTCCGCTTTACTGAGTTTACGTTAAACATAATATAGAGGCAAATTTGAAGGGACTGAAATTAAGTGTCCGCATTTGTGAGTTGTCTGCCTTACTGAGTTGTCCGCAAGTAGGAGTTTCACTGTATCTCATACATCTGTTTATAAAATTTTTCAGGTAAAATGAATTTGAACATATAATAATGTCTAATATCAAATTTGATAACTTCATTTTTTAAATCTCAGTAGCTGTTAAATATTAAAATACTGGCAATCAAATACATCACCATATGTGACTGCCAGGTGCAAGTAACATGTCCATCTGTATCTAAAGGTGAAATTCATCCATATGGGCTTTCTTGACCAGTTTATACACACCAAAACTTGAAAGCACACCTCAATCAATATCTAGAACTGCCCCATCTGTAACTGCTATAAAATTAAATAAATATAATAATGCGCCTCCCCCGGCAACAAATTTTGTTATTGCTAGGCCATTACCAAAAGGAACCCCCCAAAGGCACACTCGTTTGAGAGTGAAACATGACATGGAAAATCTCACCACTCCTCAGGTGAGATTTGAAGTCACAAACCCCCCCCCCCCCCCAGCTTTGTACACAGGGCTCTACCCCTAAACCATCAAAGCAGGAAAGATTTCAGGTAATTTGTGTCATCGGTGGTCTTTGATATTATCGTGGTAGCATGTTGTGAATACATGACTCAGTAAGCATTTATGTTGAGACTGGCAGGCCAACTGGAGTTGTGACACAAGTCAAGGGGGTAAATGCACTGCAACTGCCATCCAACCTACCGTATTTCATTGATATTAATAAAGGATGGTTTAACATGCATCTTCATTTTAATATTAGGCAGTGAGTGATGAGTTAACACAACGGAAATACATGTGAACTTGCAAACAAACTGGTAACCAGTGATTTTCTGTGTTTCTTAAACAAGTTGGCTATCATTCACCTAACCTGTGTGAGACTTGTGTGCATCCAGTCAGAAATTCAACAATCACACAGAGGGAATTTTTCAATATAATGAGTTATACAATAATTTTCTCGCACATGGTAGGTGTTGTTTACAAAATACATATACATATCTGAAGATTAATCTGGTTTATTTTAAGTGATTGTGTAAACGTAGGCTAAGAGACGTTAAAGCTGACAAATTCTGATTATTGATTGGCATGTTATGTCAGAGGATTGCAACACTGCTACTATGTAGAATCATTGTTGTTACTGTATCACATTTCCATTATGATGATAGCAACATGATATTGTTAAGCCATTCCTGGCAACTGGAGATATAAATCCCTGCTTGGTTTCTGTTTTTTTTTTTTTTTTTTTGTCTCCAAAATATCTCCAGAAGTTCAACCAAAATTTAAATGGCATTAAATAGATGGGTTAGTCATCTGATTAAGAAAAACTGGAGTGGACCAATTAATTTTCTGGGAAAAAGTTGGTGAATTAACAGAAAAAAACATATAAAAAGGGGAGAGTATGGCTGAATATTCTTTAATTAAATTTTACTGAGCAGTTATAGAAAGTGTCTTGAGGCTCTTTAATAATGGATAGGGGATGTAATAAAGTGAAACTTCTGTAATAGGACCACCCCTGGGACTGGCTAAAAGTAGTCTTAATTCTCAGGTGGTCTTATTAGAGTTCAGTTATAAGCAATGTGAGCAATTTTGGTTCTCAAATGGGTGTTCTTATTAAACAGGTTATCTTGTACAGCAGGTGGTCTTATTATACACATGGTCCTTCAGACAGGTTTCACTCTAAGGTTGAATCTACAAAATTAGACTGGGAGGGTCATTGGGACTTCCTTAATGACCATCTATTGAATCAATATATCGCAAGAGATTACTAAAGAAATTGAACCCCATTATTAAAGATTTGAACCATCCCACCCATGAAGTCTTGAGTTCTCTGTTGGTTATTGACACCACATTAAACAAGCAAATTCGTAGAAAATTTTAGTGTCCCCTGCTTTAGGCTCTTGTTGTCTTTCATGCATGATAAGCAACCAAAATAATGACATGTGGAGAAAATCTTGAGGGCACATGAAAACTTAAAAAGATCCACTATGACATGTGGAGACATCTGCAGGGTAACATAAAAACTAAAACACATTGAGAAAAAAAGACCAAAATCTACTATGACATGTGGAGACTTCTGCAAGCAGACATACTAACTAAAACACACTGAGAAATTTGATAAAAATCTGAGAATTTAGTTTTTGAGCTGGAGAGAATTATTTTTCAGATACACACTCAAAAAAAATCCCAACTGAGGTATGCATGAGAGCAATCACTGATCGAAATTTGAATGAAATCGGTTAAAATTTAGGAAAGTTATCACACAGAAATGAAAAACCTGACAGACGGACAGAAAGACAGAGAGATGGACTGACAGACAGACCAACCCAAATCAATGTCCCCTTTATCCACAGAGCAGAGGACAAAAAGAACTTTAACTTGCACTTATGTATCAGCTATCTAAAAAACTAAACATATAATCCTTGCAAGAATATAATCTAGTCTGTAGATATGTATTTTATAAATATATTGTTTATTTTTATCAATGTATTCTCTTATTGCTAGCACTCAAGTTGCAAGAAATATTTTATTACATACCAGTACATGTATATACAGCAACTTTATTACGTATATACAGAAATAAGCTGCATGTATCTTATCTTATATATCTTAGTCAAGATCTACCCTGAAACATTAATGTACATGTACCATTAAATGTTATCATTTGATCCTTGGATGGCCCATGGTCCATCCTACCACAAAATGTCACTGAATTCCATCAAGTACTTTTGGAGATACTGAGTGTACAAACCAAAGGGATCATGAAACCTTCACTGGCAGAGGTAATAAACATTTATTTAACATGACATTTGAAGAGGCTAATTAAAAGTTTTCTGTTACAAAGCAGTTATAAAACATTTATATAAATAACATACTAAATAGAAAGGCAGACAAAAGTGCTCTGATAACGTAACAGGCTTACTTCACAAACAGACAGCCTTGGCTCGGATAAAAATAATCTCCACCTGGATGAGTCTGTAACGTCACCAGGGGTCTGTTACGTCATGGCCATTGCTACTTACAAAATATCTGCAAGTGTTGTGATCAATAATAAGGATTACTAAAGGATTCTTCAAGGACTTGCATACCCAATGCGGGATATTGTTATTGTGAGAGCTGAATACCAGGTATTTGGTTTATGTTCAGTTTGTGTTCACAATTGTTGCAGGGTCGGGTTCAGATGCTATTGAATTTAAATTTGCCACATGGTTATGATAGAAACTGAACTTTTTATATAGATGAATTTGAAAATGTAATGCAACTGCTACTGGTAATGCCAATTAGCAATATTATAAATTAGGCAATAGTTGGGTTTAGTAGGAGATCTAACAGTAACTAGAATTTTAGATTCATAGGGCCAACAGTTTCAAAATGTGCCAATTAATGGATGGACAGAGCTAAGTTACAACTGCTTACTGTATCATTTCAGTAAAAAACAAGGAACCCATGGGTCACAGCGCTCAGCTGAAGTTTGAAATTTTTGCAAATGCAAAATATTTTTTGTAATGTTTTTACATATATATAAGCATATGAGAAGTTAAGAGGAAAGGGGCCCTCCTTCTTGGTTATAGTAAAGATATTAATATATGATTGCAAAACTAATACTCTGACTAGACTGTCATGAAGTAAAACAGAAAGTTTTGAGATACTGTGATGCATATGAAAAATTTAAAGATGGACAGGCAAGTGGACAGAATGGACTTATACCTTTATTTCACTTTCAAGGGAATAATGCATTTAAGTTTATATTAATCCACTTTTTCCATTAATAGTTTTTATCAGATCCATTTTTTTTTATTTACAAGGTTTTATAAATTTGTCATAAAACAAGGCCTACAGGCCCAATGCGAACCTGTGCATATGGATATAAACCAGGTATAACGCTTCAATGCTGAACCACTACTTTTCATATATATGAACAATGCAAGTACTAAACATCTGAACAAGAAACAATACACAAACATCACTGCTGAAATTCTGGCATGGGTGCACACAACACAAAAATTATTGTAGGTGGCACCACCAGTCTTGTATACAACAAAGCTATTTGACATGTA
Organism: Sipunculus nudus; assembly: GCA_026874595.1. NCBI lineage: Eukaryota > Metazoa > Annelida > Sipuncula > Golfingiida > Sipunculidae > Sipunculus > Sipunculus nudus. The sequence continues at coordinate 48,897,040 of CM049315.1, forward strand.
TAAATATGCCAATTTCAGGCTGATATATCAAATTCCTCCGTAGAATTAAGCAGGCACATACACTTTGCAAAAGTCATTGCAGATGGCGACACCTGTCTTGTGAACTAGTAAGTTCACACCTGGTGAAGTTTTTACTCTTCTTAAGTAAAGAATTACTATCTGAGGAAGATCCACACTTTCATAGCAATACACCACTTTGTGAACACAATTAAATGTGCACTTTATTCATCGTAACCCTGGTGGTACAATGCAAAACAAATGGGTATTAAAAAGTGCAAAAACAAGAAAAGGAGAGAAGGTGGCGCCACCTGTCTTTCACAGAAGACAAAGCTATCCATGATCTTCAGTCAGTTTGATTTTTGGACTACAAAGTAAGTTTTTATTGTGAATATCCCTGACCTATGACCTTTGCCTTCTGCCCACATATCAATAGGATTCTTTGTAGAGTGATGGACTACTAACCAGTAAAACTGGAGTAATCACTTGGCAACCAATGTGTGAGTAACTTTGACCTGCAACCTTTAACCATCTGACCAGCTGACCCCAAATCAATAAGCTATTTCTTCAAACAAAAAGACCCATGAATATGAAGTTTGCATCAAATTGAGTGATGCATTGATAAGGCATATATGAAAGACTGAAGGTTTGGGATAAACAGTTTAGTGTGAAATATGTTCATAAGCACTTGGAACAATTTAGTATTGTGACCTTGATCTTTGACCTTTTGAACTCAACAACACTAAAGATTCTTCCCCGATTGGTAGGTAAGCCATATAGGACAGATGGAAGGTATAGGTTGAAATTTTGCCTTTTGCTTGTGCTGTGAACTTGACCTTTGACCTCAAAATAAACAGGTCTTTTCCCCTGTTTGCAGAGAAGCGATTTGCCAATGCAGGAAGGATTGGAATGAAAAATCTAGCTTGAAATGTGTCCACAACTTTTTTAAAGAAGTGGATCCTGTGACCTTGACCTTTGACCTTGTGACCTCAAAATCTATAGGCTTCTTCTCTTACTTTGTATGAGAGCCATATGTGAAAGATCAAAGGTTTGGGATGAAAGGGTTGGTTTAATATGTATCCACAAGTTTGTCAAAGATGTGGGTCCTGTGACCTTGACCTTAAAATAATTATGGTTCTTCCCCTGTTGGTAGGTGAGCTGTATGTGAAAGATGGAAGGTTTGGGATGAAAAGTTTGGCTTTAAGAATTAATTCTGGGGGGGGGGGGAAGAAAACACCCTGTAACTCGGAGAATATAGGTAGATCTACTTTTGGGTATACAATAGACTCTTGATTAAATAAAGCCCAATAGCTAGGAAGATAGGAATAACAGAGACCTAAATTAAGGTTTCAAGGGACATATTTCATGGACCTCCCTGGATGGCAAGTAAGAAGATTCAATGTCCAATGGTTACAATTTGTGCACTGTTATTGACAACTGCATCTTTCAAAGTCTCATAAATCGAGAAAAAATGTTTAAAAAATTTAAAAAAATGATGGCGCCACTAGTCTATAGGAACTGATGAAGAACTCCATGATCAATATGCATGGAAACAAATCATGATGATCAATGTAGTAGTTGTTTAGATACTGAAGCTTTTGTATCAAATTTTTAATTATCTGGTACATATTTCTGAGACCCATAGCTCAGAGAATATATTGGAAAGAGAATCCTGATTTCAGGTTTCATGGACCTCCCTGGATGTCAAGTTAGATGATTCTAGGTCAAATGGTTACGATTTGTGCCCTGTTAACAGACAACCACATTTTTGAAATTCTCAAAGATACAGAAAAAAATGGGTAAACATTAGAAAAAATACAGGTGGTGCCACCAGTCTTCAGGAACTGATGAAACTGATGAAACATATGCATGCAAAGAATCATGGTGATCAATGCATTAGTTATTCAGATGCTGGAGCTTTTTTGTTCCAGTTTTTTAATTATTCTGCTAGGTACTTCTTAGCCTCATAGCTCAGAGGATATAAGTAACAGAGACCTAATTTCAGGTTTCCAAGGAGAAATTTCATGGTCCTCTATGGATATCAAGTAAGCAGATTCCAGGTGCAATGGTTATAATTTGTGTCTGTTAACAGATTACCACATCTTAGAAGGTCTCAAAAACAGAGAAAAAATGTGTAAAAATTTGGATAAAAAAATCCAGGTCACGCCACCAGTCTGCAGGAACTGATGGAACCCTCCCTGATCAATATTCATGCAAAGAATCATGATGATCAATACATTAGCTGTTCAGATGATGGAGCTTTTGTATCAAATTTTTAACAAGGCCTACGGGCCTAATGCGAACCAGTGCATTGGGAAATACACCGGGTATAATGCTTCCATGCTGGACCATTACTTTTCATGTATATGAACAAAGCAAGTACTAAACATTTTGAATAAGAAACAATTACAAAAACATCACTGCTGAAATTCTGGCATGGTGCACACAACACAAAAATGATTGTAGCTGGCACCACCAGGAGTCTATACAACAAAGCTATCAGAGATATATACATATGCCCAATTTCAGACTGATATATCAAACCCCTCCTGAGAAATAAGCAGGGACACACACTGTGCAAAAATTATTGTAGATGGCACCACCAGTCTTGTATATGACAAAGCTTTTCGATATGTATAAATATGCCCTATTTCAGGCTGATATATCAAATTCCTCTGTAGAAATAAGCAGGCACATACACTGTGCAAAAGTCATTGTAGGTGGCGACACCTGTCTTGTGAATGAGAAAGTCATCAAAGACAAATAGACAGACCAAAATATCAGGCCAATACATCAGACTTACCTTGAGTCTGATGCATGGGGCTGACCAGGCTTAGGTGAGAAAGGCAGTTGCCCCGAGTGAACTGTGACAAATTGCAAGCTCAGGCTATACTGAACTGAGTGAACTCATGACCTGCACCTGGCTAGACTGAGTGAATTTTTGACCTGTACCTGGATGCAATGAGTGAACTCTTGACCTATTTCATAATCTGACACAGTTGGCAGTCTGCCAATGCTATGAATAGAATGCAGCTACTGCATTGAGAGAACTCCTGACCTATACCTGGCTGCACTGAGTAAACTCTTGACCTGTTGCCTAATCTAATACAGTTGGCAGTCTGCCGAAGCTATAAATAGATCCAGACTGACCTTTGGCCTGTTGCCAAATCTGAAATAGTACCCAAATCATTGCATAAGCTCACAGATTGGCTCCACATGCAGCCCTGAGGGGCATGACACATGAGGTGATCATAAGATACTCATGAGGTGATCACATGCTATCTATGAGGTGATCACATGGTGCCCGTGAGGTGTTCACATGTCACCCTTGAGGAGATCACATACCTTGTACTTGGCTGCACTGATTGAACTCTTGACCTATATCTAGCTGTACTGAATGAACTCTTGATCTGTTGCCAAATCTGAAACAGTTGGCAGTTTCTCAACCTATTAAAAGATACAGACACAATCTTGGCCTGTTGGTAAATCCGTTTACACATACTGAAAACTGGCTAAAATGCTTTTTTTCAAGCTGAAATATTCATAAACTTCTTATCAAAATATCTAGAATAATAAAAGATGCAGTCGTTTCATTGTTAAAGGTCCAATAATTCTGCCAAAAATCATTCAAGTATACTTGAACAAAGGCCCCCTAAGAATAATTTTTGTGCAATGTTACAGAAGTTATAACTGAAACAATAATTTTGTAGAAGAACACTATTGCAGTCCTCAGTTTGAAATAGACATAATAATGGCCATAAGACCAACTTAAGCTTTTCACGACTCAACCAAAAATCAACAAACTCATTCTATTCTGATATGATTGAAAGAACCGTGTCCTAGGATAATTCTTTTGAAAAATTGAATGATTAAACCTGACAGTTTCATCATAAACATTTTAAGCTGAAAGAGGCTAAAATTATGAGGTTTTTGCCCATAAAAAACTGGTCAATGTAGGTGGCACCATGAAATCTGCAACTTCAAATATGAGTCATGTGACCAACGTTTGCACAATACTTGGTAATGCTAGCTTCTGTCTTTTCTAAGATTACTATGTCAGTATGCTAACTTGGTCAAATGACTAAGTTCAAATTCGTGTAACTCCGCTAAAATTCATCAAATGCAAACCATTTGAACAAACTTGAGAGGGGTTGCCTCTGGGATCATTTCTGTAAAAATGCTGCACAATTTGGCAGGACCATTTACAAGAAGAAGACTTTTTAAGGTTTTTCAGCTTTTTCCCAATAAAATCTAAGTAAAGGCAGATAGCAAAAAAAAAAATAAGCCGAATCCCACAACATTTGATATGTGACAGATTATTGCATAAAATCTAGAGAAGATAGCTCCTGCTATTCCTGAGGAATAATGGGTTAATATACAGATGACCAATGACCCCCGTACAAAAAAGGTCAAAGCAGGTGGCGCCACCAATACCTCAATTTCACCTTTTAAATTCATTCTTTGGAACCATAAAAGACAATTATTATAAGAATTATTCAGGAGATTATTCTTTTTGTAAAATATTAAACAAATTGGCCTCAGTGGCCTAAGTCAAAAAAGGTTTTGCAGATTTATAACTTATCTGAGAAAATACAGCAAAATGGCTAAGTTAAGCTTCCCATAACTCAGCCAAAATTCACTGAACCACAACCATTTGAACAAACTTCAATTATCAACATCTAAGGATAATTAATGTGTGAGATTTAAGAATTAGGCCCAGTGGTTTTTGAGAAGAAGATTTTTTCAGCTTCCCATAACTCAGCCAAAAGTCACTGAACTGAGACCATTTGAACAAACTTCAGAAAGCACTACCCTAGAATCATTTCTGTGTGATATTAAACTATTTGGCCATATGGTTTCAGAGAAGAAGTTTTTTGTAGCCGTCAGTATGATACAGGCACTGATGACCACCGCACAAAAAAGGCTGATGCAGGTGGCACCACCAATACCTAAAATTCAGATATGTCTCATGTAAACAACATTGGCACCAAATTTGGTGATGACAGCTCCAGCCATTTCTGAGATTGTAATTTTAGTATGCTTTTTTTGACAGATGACTAAGTTCACATTCCTGTAACTCGGCCTAAAATCACCGAACTTAAACCATTTGAACAAACATGAGAAAGATTGTTCCAGGGATCATTTCTGTGAAATATTGGACAATTCGGCTGAACAGATTCGGAGAAGAAGAAAAATAAGCAAAATCCGATATAGTTTTTTAGATGACTAATTTTTTGCATAAAATTTTGTGATGCTACCTCTTGCCATTTTCAAGATAGTTTGGGTTAACGTACAGACGCCGGACGACGGACGACCCCACACCATCGCATTAGCTCACAGGTTCACTAAAAATAAATGTAATATATACACTTTGGACTACTTTCACAATAACCTACACACTAGACACAGTAGGAATCTAGATTAATATTATCAACTGCATCTTTGTCTATCATTAATTTCCTTCATATGATCCCTAATGATTAGTAATGAATAATATGATTTTTTTTATCATTAAAATTGAACTGAAAAATTTAAATGATGATCATAAGTACCTGGTTTTATGGCTTTTATTTATATTAAAAAAAAAATAAATGTAATATATGAACTTTGGACTACCTTCACATCAATCTACACACTAGACACAGTAGGAATCTAGATTAATATTATCAACTGCATCTTTGTCTATCATTAATTTCCTTCATATGATCCCTAATGATCAGAAATGAATAATATGATTTATTTTTTTATCATTAAAATTGAACTGAAAAATACCATAGGTGACTGCATTGTGTTATTTGGAATAACATTGACACAGACATTCTATCCATCCATACAAGATTCTTACATGATCAGTAACTGCAAGTTAATTTTCTGTTACTCATCAACTGACAAATCCTTTTCTATTAATTTTTCTTTAATTTGTTATTAAAAACCAATAACAATTTATTAATTTATTGTTAATTGTTAGGTGTTTTTTCAAAACAACTACTAGATGAGTTGGGTTGGACACCTGGATCAACTGTGGCTGGGCATAAGCTGCCTGGCTGCCCTGTTGAATGCCTCGCCTCAAGCGTGCATAATTTGATGAAGGGTCAACAAGGTCAACATACAGGTGACTGAAGAGAGGCTATGTAGAGCCTGGGTCTTACATGGTCTCGTAAAAACATTAATAAAAGCTACAATATTTGGCCAATTTCTTTCAGCTTTCAAAACTACAAAGATGAAATCCTTATGGTTGCATGATATAAAAATTATATCAACAATGCTCTCAGGAAACAAACGTGCCATGGTCAAAGTTGGGCAAAATTTAAGAAACTAATTTTATATTTATACGAATAACTTATAAAATTTGAAAAATTCAGAACTAATTTTGGGTATTCAATTGAATCTTGATTAAATAATGTTACATCCCTGACAAAAGATCTCTAGCTTCAGCAATCCTCTTGTTAAGGGAGTAAATATATTTCTTGATTTTTTAAAAAGGGCATTATGTTAGGGCCCATAACTTAAAAAATATGCAATACTGACTTCATTTCTGGCATGTGCATAGTGAATGTATAGAAAAATATGTATATTATATATGATCAAAGTCAGATCAGTGGTTTTGATATTAGGCAGTCTTAAAGTGTAACAATGGGTTTTTATAATGGAAAAATGAAGTTTTATATTAATATCTCGAAGGAATTAAGTCCTAGTGACCAAATTCTTGGCATGATAGGGGATTTTGGAGACATCTTACTGTATGCAAAATTTAAGGAACTTAGAGCTGAAGCTCGGGAGCTGAGCTCTAGCAAACTGCAACACACAATAGCTTGATGTAAAAAATATGTGACATGGTGCTTGAAAACTTGAAAAAAAATCTACAGTTTTTCATCAACTGGTTTCAAAGTTTTGGTGTTAACAGTTGAAATGCTAACTAAAACATGCTTTGAAAATTAAATCCACTGCAGTTACAGGAAAAACGTGCCATGGTCAAACTTTGGGCAAAATTTAAGGTACCAATTTTATATTTTTGCCAATATTTAAAAAAATTAAACAGATTTTGATCTAATTTTTTGTATACAATTAAATTTTGATTAATTAAAGTTGTATTACTGAAAAAAGGTCCCTACCTTTAACACTTTTGGTCTTAAGTGACCAAATATATTTCCTGATTTTTTTACCAAGTCCATCATGTTTGGGCTCATAACTTTTTTCAATTAAATAATACTGACTTAATTTCTGGCATGTACATAGGAACTATATAAAGGAATATTTATGGTAAATATGAAGAAAACCAGATAAGTGGTTTTGATATTAGGCAGTCCTGAAGTGTGAAAATAGATTTCTAACTAGACATTTCTTGGCACCGCAGGTGCCAGAGTATCCCCAGACATAGTAGCCCCCCCCCCCCACTTTAAGAATAGGCCCCCATTTTTAGCAGCATATACTGACACTTGGCATATTTATTGTTTCTTCTATCTATCAATCCGCAATCTTGTTGAAGATGTTGGTCCTGTGACCTTGATCTTTTAAAGATGTGTCCTGTGACCTTGACCTTTGACCTCATGACCCAAAAATCAATTCGGGTCTTGCTTTTCCAATGGGTCAAATACAAGTCAAGTTTGAAATCCATACATCAATAAAAGAAGGAATTATCATCCAGAAACTAATTCTTGGACAGATGGCTCCTGTGACCTTCACCTTTGACCTTGTGACCTCAAAATTGATAGGGGTCTTCCTCTATTGGCAGATGAACTCTATGTGCAAGATGAAAGGTCTGAGATGAAATGTTTGGCTGAAAATGCATCCACAATCTTTTTAAAGATGTGTCCTGTGACCTTGACCTTTGACCTCATGACCCCAAAATCAACTGGAGTCTTGCTTTTTCAATGGGACATATATAAGTCAAGTTTGAAATCAATACATTCAGGAATTATCATCCAGAAACTAATTTTTGGACAGATAGCTCCTGTGGCCTTGACCTTTGGCCTTGTGACCCCAAAATTGATATGGATCATCCACTATTGGCAAATGAGCTATATATTCAAGATGGAAGACCTGGGATGAAAATTTGGCTTAAAAATGCATCCCCAGTATCTTTTAAGATGCCAGTCCAGTGACCTTGACCTATGACCTCATGACCCTAGAACCTATAGGGTTCTTACTTTAGTGGTGGGCCATACATAAGTCATGTTTGAAATCCATATGGCTATCAACACCGGAGATATCATATGAGGTGTGTGATTTTCACCATATATGGCAATATTAAAGGTCAAGGCCACTCTCATAGGAAAGGTCATGACCCAAATTTAAATAAACATCATCCCATAACCCATACCTATGTATATGCATAATATAAAAGAAATCTGTCCATTAGTTTTTGACTTATAATGCTCACAGTACTGTAAGGTGGCAGTTTTGGGGGTATTAAACGGCACGAAAACAAGTAAAGAATAATAGGTGGCGCCACCAGTTTCTGGAACATGACAACCCTTTCCATGATCTTCCACCAAATTGATTTTGGGATAAATCCATGCAAGATTTCTTGAGATATTAAAGAATTTGTGTGATTTTCCACAAAATTGGACCTATTCAAGGTCAAGGACACTCTCCTAGTTAAAGGTCATGACCTCATTTTAAATAGGCCTTGTCCTCTTACCCATATCTATACATATACCAAGTTTGGTAAAGTTCTGTGAAATATTTTTTGGGTTATTGCGCCAACAAGATTTATATGCGGTGGCGGCGGCGGAGGCGGCGGCGGCAGCTGCGGCGGGACCGGTATGAAAACATAGTATCCCCCGACTTTGTCTGGGGATACAATAAAAAAATTTAGGCTTTTCCGTAATATCTCGAAGGAACAAAGTCCTATTGACCCAATTTTCGGCATGGTAGGAGATTTTGGGGACATCTAACTGTATGCTGAATTTCAGATTCGTAGATCCAATGGTGTCGAAACGTGCCAGTCTTACGGATGGACATCTGGACGGACGGCTAGACAGACGGATGGACAATGGACCATGACTATAGCTCAGATGACTTATAGTCAGCTGAGCTAAAAATAAAGCCAACATTCCTCATCTCATTTAATTCATAGCTCCAATCCTGATAAAATGCCTGGTTACAAAATTTAACAGCTAGTCGAATATAGCTCTGGGCATGTTGATGTATATGCATATCAGTGGTTTGTCTGATATCTGGGTTTAGCAGTTGCTAGTGATTTTCATGGAATTATGCAGACACAGCAAACAAGGCTTTAGATTGTTAAACAGTTGGAGAAAACTATTTTGTATAATAATTAGGTATCAAGAAGAGTTAGACCCATACTTAATAGCTATTTAACATAGCATTATTTTGCACATAATTGACATGTGGTAACTTGTATAAATTTAGGTCATTCAAGAGTTATACAACTGGCCCAGTAAACAAAATGGACTGTGGACTCTGAACTTATTATTTCAGTAATTAGCCTACCTCGTCAAACTGATCATATTATATCTGTGACTCACAATGACAAGATAATAATCTGGACCATTCTTAATTGTCAAAGAGCCAGTTTGTTTATAAGTGTCACCTGTAACAATAACCAAATGGAATAAATGACTCATAAAGGATATAAGGATTTTCATTTCAATATAAACAGACTGTGCTGTCAAATATTTCATACAGATATTACCGGTAAACCAATAAACTAGCTGTTAAAGAGACAGAATTAACCTGATTCTTGTATACAAGCTAGGGCATATTTAAAATCTAAAATCTGCTACCTTCTGCACTGCTTATTATCATAATTTCTATTAATGTATATCAATGATACACAAATAATTGACTCTTACAGTTCAACACTCTTTGTAAAACAAACTTGGAATTTAACATGGCTGCTTTTGCTGGTTGTGACATCTGGTGGCAAAAATAAAAACTAAATAATTTAAACCACTGTGTCAGTGTGTGCCAGCAGGGGTTCCAGCTGCAAACTAGCTGGAAATCTACATAAATTTTTACAAAGAGTAAAAATGAAACATCCAATTTCATATCTTCCAACAAGTGCATAAGTGATAAATAATATAAAGGACATCTAGGAGCATAGAACATGGTGTGTTTTACTTAAGCATTTATATAAAAGAAAAGCACAAAGTGTGGGAAATACTGTACACCACAGTTCACAAATTTCACTGTAATAACATTAGCTGTAGACACTTGAAAGGTAAGATTACTGTTTCGTCCTCTCAAAATATTTTAAGCAATTTTAATTAAAGAAAAGAGTTGAGTTACGCTCCCAAGGCAGCGGAAATCTTGCGCTTCTAAAGAAGCAACTGATTTTCACGCTGCCAGCTTTGACCGTTTATGATATATTAAGACACCAGATGGCGGTTCATTGTCTGCTGAAAAAAACCTGCGTGTGATGTCGCAAGCAGCCAACCAGATGCCAATAAACAAACACATGACAGTCATCCTGGCTCCTCCCATAGCTGCACTTCAAGCATCGCTTGATGAGAGTTTCAGCTGAATTTTAATTGCTCCCTCTGTATTCTCGCATCATCGACTAATTCGATTATGACATTTTGACTGTGTTAGTGTAGCCATGTATCTGTTGTCTGCAGAACTGAAACCAGCCAGCGAGGTGTGCACGCAGCCTTTGTTGTTACGTTTCGTTTGCATTACAACTTGCCGGCCGGGCATCCTATGTGCCCAAGGCCCTAAGCAAACCACATCTGGGGCAATTCTCTCTGAACCTGTGGCCTGTTCAGATGGTTACTGGGGCTATAAGCTGTCACACAAAACGAAATAAACATGATTGATTCTGTGTATTCCTCACTTGGCGGTGTCTTCCAGCACAGGGTCTCATCTAATTGGACGAAAATACAGTGCTCCCCTCTGGTGTAGCAATTCAGGATACGAGGTCATAACAAACAGCGCTTACAGAGTTTAGGCCTATACTTAAAGCGCTGTGTAAAGAGCGTAGAGTTGAGTTTGTTCACTTATATATAATATGCCACAATATTTAGTCACCTGATATTTCTGTGGACAAGCTCTTCTGATACCTTCATAAATCTTCAGGGATATGGGGGGGGGGGGGGAATAGGGTGTACACCTCCCTTTATCAAAAATATGTGTTATAGAAAAATACAGAATTAACACTAAGTACTAAATCCAAAAAATACCACAAAAGTTTCTACACCTTTATAGGGCCTATGCCCTCTCCCTAGGTGCTTTGTGCTTCATCCGTTTGATGTTTAGTAGCCTTTCTATTTGAGCTCCTGCTATCCTCAAATTTTCTATCTGCCCCTGATATTATGGTTAGCTCACAGTTGCAGGATCACATTTCTGCAATATCCTCTTTGTCATTGGTTCCTGAGAGGTCCCACAATACAACCTACACAGTGTGTATTACCCCAGTATTATATGAATTCCTAGTTGGAACAAGGCTTGAAAAATCTTACCCAAATATTCAGAGTGGAAATAATTTTCTTTATATTAATGACACAATTAAAATGATTTAATATAATGCATGAAATTAAAGCTTTACACATAAATCATTATTATTATTATTTTTATTAGCATCAATAATTGACTTAAAGGTTACACTATTTATACCTGTTATTTACCTTTTGTTCTTTTATTATATTTAAAAGTGCTGATATAATGTACATGCAATGCCAATGAACCTACTTTATAAAACTATGTTTCTATAAACATGAACGCGAGGGCGTACACGAACATTGGTCGTGAACTGTTTGCAGGGTGTATTTCCATATACACGACACACCATTTCTTGTCTTTTTTTGCACGGTTCATCAAAGAAATTTAAGTTTTTGGTGAATTTTGTAGATCTTACCAAAGCGATTATTTTATTATGAAAGACTTGTTTGGATATGTATTTATCTGAAAATAAAGAATATACGTAATTGAAGTTACTTTCCTTCTACGTCCTGCTTTTCTATTGTCACATGTAACTAATTATTTAAATGTCATTGTGGTAAAGAGAGGTGGCATTGTATAAACAGTATAGTGCCTTTCATTTATTAATTCTACCAATCTATCCACATCATCTTCACTGAAAATCACCTCTCTCTTCACTCATGCTGGCTTTGTTTTAGGCAAGTGTTGTAACCACAGAGATGCCCTTCCTTTGTGATATAACTTTAAGGAATTTCCACGCGAATGCTGCAAGGCTTCTGAATCGCTGCCTAATTCAGAAAATTGTGCACTCACTCTCGCAGACTCACATATGAACATGCTCAAGTGATATTATCATAGAAGCAATTTTTATCGCGCTTGCGTTTGCTCTCGCTTTTGGAAACGCAGCTTAATGTCTGTTCACCTGCCTTGAAGGTGCGTCTTATTAATCAAGATTTCATTTTCATGATTATTTTGCTTTCATGCATATTGTGGCTTTGAAGCCCCTCACAACCATAAAGAACTATATATTGTGGTTCACATACATATAAGATACTAAAGAACTGAGAAGTTTCTTCTGAAATAAATACATAACAGAGGAGAGTGTTGTCATGGTTACAAGCTGGGTCCATGTTCCATGATGGCTGTTATGTACCCATATTTTGTTACCCATTACTTCTTCACATATAGCACATACTAGTCTTTATATAAATCTCACTCGCTGTCCTCCTGGTAAACAGTCTCCATTTCACCACAAATTACTTAATGGGTCTGGAAGAATTATTACAATGGTCATTTTACATTCGTTAATATCTACTTGAGCACTGCTTTCTAAAGCAGCTGGCATAGTGCCAAAAATGTTCTGACCAATGTGAGCAGAGTATTCTGGCTTAAGACTTTGTGTGACCCAAACTGCCCTCTAGCTCTCAGTCAATTTGGCATGTGCCCACCCTTTATTTGTATTATTAAGTCCCCCATGATTAAGCCAATCATTTTAGTCCTTAGATTAAAGGCACATAAACATTTGCAAGGTCATATGTATTATCTCATATTAGTTAATTTTGGCTGAAACTGGGCTTTCTGTCTTCAGATCATGTTTTATACTTTGCTATGATTCTGTGTAGTAGTAAACATTGTCAATGTTTTATTTATTTATCATGATCAAGAGTGCATCACCAGGGCAATATCCTGCACATGCACAAAACTCCCAAACAAGGAGATTAAACACAAAAGAAGAAATATCGGCTGAAAGTTATCTTGATTCATGAAGTAGTGTGGTATGGCCATCCGATGGCGGGCATGCTTTGTTATGTTTTGGGCCACTGATCATGCCAAGTGCAAGCTTAATTCCATTTTTTGTACAGGAGGAGGCAATCAGTGAAGGGTAAAATACTGGATGATATTTGCAAAATTAATGATGTATTCAATGTATATATTTAATTCAAACTGGGGGCTGCAGCCCCTGAACCCCTGCTCAGCCTGTGAACCACAGATAATATCTCAGGAGAGGCAGGAAAAATCTGAGATTTAACATTGTATACAACACCTCAAAAGTATCATGGAAGACATGCTGTGAAATGTATTAGGACCAGACAGTTGTTGAAGATGGTAATATGGATAAACTAGAAAAGGAAACCCAGTTCTAGTGATATATGAATACAAATATGACTAGAGATGAGATTCCAAGCACTAACAGGAGTGATACATGCATGTGCAGCCACAACTGAGGTACTTGAGTACAGTTTAACCCCAATGAGGCCCAGGTAGAAATGTAGCCTGGATTCCAAAGTTCGGCTGAAAGTACTCTATTTCACGTATAAGAGACATACCTAGTATGTGAGTAGGTCCCAGTCCTGTGCAACTGCTACACACAATTATCATGAACTTTACGTGACCTTAATAGAATATTCATTTAATAAATAAACATGAACATAACTGTTCCATGCAGCCAATCAGGTTGCCGATATTACTGTTAACCATCAATGATCTGACAATAATAAAATTTGCATAATTCTGCAGAGTTCTCCCAAACAGGACACATAGTCTGTACCAGTACCCATGTCTGCATGTTTTCCGGGATATTTCTTATGCAAAGGAGACAGTATAAAAAGTTCTAAGCCAAAGGTTACAGGAGCCATTCCTCAGACTACTGAGTGAATAATGCATGGCCCGTAATTCGAACAAGGCAAATAATCCAAAATAATGCAAGACAGTTCACAATGACTGCGATACATTTATCAGTGCAGAGTTTCCAGTTGATGTTTTCGGTCAATGCCATGTCTATGTCATCAACCTTTGTGACGTCATTATTGTCTTGTAAACAGCTGTGCAAGGAAGACCTTTTGTGTAGGAGGGTTTTGGGGGCTCATTATATTAATTAGGTCAAAAGGGCGGGGTATAAGGGCTCTGACAGTGAGGTAAATTATCATGCATGAAACATGTCAGTTTGTCAGACTGCTGATGTTAAAAGCCACCAACAGTAATGGGTCATACTAATTTCTAGATTCATGTTTTAATGCTGGTTAATCTATGAATAAACATGTTATGCAGAATATATATATATATATATATATATATATATATATATATATATATATATATATATAAATAAATTACTACAACCTACCTCGAATGACTTGATCTCCCCATTACTCAAGGTCATCTCCATCATAACACATGGCTCTAATGCCCGACTCAGAGCACTGATGAATACAAAAATAATATCATAGTTATAACATCATGCAAATAGGTAAATATGTACACAATGTCTTCTGTGTAATGTAATAGACATTGGTTGCTTTACTACAGAAGCTGTATACAGTAAAAAAAGACTTAAATATACAGAATATGGTAAAGGTCCATATGAACTTTGACCATTATTTAAACTGGTCAGGACTGTCATAAATGAAAGGTTATCTTTTCAATGCATGGAAGCATTGGAAGGTACATATAATATATTTTTTTTATTAAATCACAGCAAATATATACCTTACATGACAAATGACATAAATGTTACACTTGAAAGTAGACAGAGACTACCTCAGTCAAGAGTCTAATCACTTTGCTATTTGCTACCACAAAAATATGTGTCATGGTTCACCGACTCAATGTTTGGATCACAGGTCAGCTCAAGGACAAAAGGAAACCCTATGCTAGTGAATAAAGAATAAAGGTGAAGATGGCCAGGATAAAGAAACTGCTTTATTTCACAATGTTAAGAAATCCTTAAAAATTAAAAACATGTTATGGGAAACCTCTAAATATTAATGGATTATTTCTTGAGTGTTAACCCTTAACAGAGTTTTAAACCATATCTGGTTTCCAAGCACAAATTCTCTCATAGGAGTCAATCTTCCCTAAAATTTTCACTGTAATTGTTTGATCAGTTCCTAAGGTACTGTGTAGGAAACAAGTTTCAATATCGCTGGCCATAAGATGGCCATAATGGATTTCTGAAGGGTCTGAAATTCAATAGCACACGTCTTCTCATAGGCATCAATCTTCAGTACAATTTTTAATGATTGTTTGCACAGTTCTTGAGTAAGTGTGTGAAAGGATTTTGAAGAACACTGACTTGTGGCCAAACAGAATTTTCAACTGGTCTGAAATTCGACAGTGGCAATCTACTTGCAGGTGTGAGCAAAATTTATCACAGCAATTGCTTGAATGGTCTTGTAATTATGCACATGCAGGCATTGCCAAATTTCAAATTTAGGTAACCCATTTTTGGGTAACCCAATTTTGATATTGGGTAACCCATTTTGTTTGGGTAACCCATTCCATGTTTCAGATCACATAAACTCAGAACATTCAACTTACCAAACTCCAACAAGCAATATATGTTTGACCAGTGATTGTTTGTAACTTAAAGTTGGAAATAAAGATTCAATTAAAAAAACTGTTTTATATTCAATGAACCGTCAACAGGGTAGAAATATTCCTTCAATTGCCTGAAGTTAGCATGGAGTGGGGTTTTCTTTCATAACATTATCAGTACCCACCCCATGTGTGTAACTGTTATGCTGATAAAGTAGCAGCTGGTGTTATTCAAAATTAATAAGAGCACTGTAAAATGTGCACCAACTTGTACAAGCAAATTGGACAGAGGAAAGCTGCCTCCCCTGTGCCTTACAAATTTGTGAAAATGCTGAAAATAAGACTTTTATCTGTACTTTTTTCTATATTTTATTATAAATCAATTTAAAGTTAATTTGAAGACTGCATCGTTTCGCATGCATTTTTGTTGTCTCAATTTAAAATACAGTAGAGCGCTGTTTTTCCTAAAGCGCCGGGGGACAAGCTTTTTGTTCGTAAATACAAACATTCAGAAGTGCGGACAAGGGTCTAGCAGCAAGCTTTTACTACAGTTAATGATTAACTTAATGCCATTTTACCCGAGGAACACAGCGTTTCTTTTCGATCTTCATAATTGACGACCGGGACATATAAAAGATATTGGATTATTGCTGCGCATAATTGGCAATGATCAGTCTAACCTGCTTTAAGGATATGTGTGTGCTCTTTTTTCATCAAATTCACTGGAGGAAAAGGTCAAATGACATCGCCAAGGAACACGGTGTTTCTTTTCGATCTACATAACTGAAGACCGGCACATTATAAGATATTGGATTTATTGCTGAGCATAATTGGCAAAGATCTGTCTGACCCTCTTTTAGGATACCTGCGTGCCCTTTTTACATCAGATTCACCGAAGGGAAAGGTCAAATGACGACACCATTGGTGAAGCACTGTTAGTTTCTTTTATAACCGTCTTTAATATCCAGCATAACGCCCTCCGTTTACTCTTCTTTGACTCCATATCTCTGGTAAGTGACAGCAGGACTATCGTGTTAGAGTTGTGTTCTTCTTGACAGTAAAAGTAAATGATGAATAAGCTGAATAACAGCGAGTTTAAGTAGATGACACAATTGCTTTTGGGACTGAACTGCTCATTTGGTATGGCTAGGCCTGCAGTCTATGGCCTCGCACCTAAACATGCTCGAGCTCAAGCATTTAATGAATGATACCTCACCAGTGCTGATGCGAGTAAACTGTTATTTGTAAACCCAGTTATTTGGCCTGACATCCTATCCAAAGCTGATGAACTATGCTTGCTTGAGTACAAACGAGATGTGGTTGATAAAACACATGTGCTCTTAGATAAACTTCTCAGTCGCTTGCTAGGGGTACAGGGAGCTGAGCGTTTCAGGGCTAGTTGTAGTTTTCACTCCCTTGCCCCGGGGTCAACATCGGCCCTTAACTAATTAATTAGGGTTACCCCTGGGCTTAAACACATGACTGCAGGCCTTGTGACTTGTAATTAAAAATATTCATTTTAAGTATTTAGATACTTGAAATTTATTTCGGAAAAACAAATAAATTTTCTGTTCCCCATTTTAATTTTCGGAAAAAAACAAATTTTTGGAAATTTGGCATTCGGAAATGCAGCCCTCTACTGTACATGATGTTAAATACATATTCTGTGATAAAAAAAATATCAAAGGTTCAATAATATTAATTGAAATTGTTGTACCAATTGTGAACAACATTTTCTCTGATTTGTTATTTGAAATTATGTTATAAAACGAAGACTTTGGAAAATAATGATGTCGGCCCATGGGGTCAGTGCTGTCAAAGCGGCTTGTCAGTGTCCAAATTCTCAAAAACTGATCATCCAAATATGATATTTGATATTTTATCTAATTTTCAAGATTTTAAAATGATTCTAATCCGTAAGTGTCTGCAGGTTAATGATATGTTTTATAACTCATGGACTGTGGTGACTATTGCAACCACTACATTGAAAGATCACTCATTTGATGTCACTCTTTTTGAGTGCAACTGAAAACGATCTTGCCCTGTGAGTGATTGGCAAGCTGAAATATATCTGAATAAATTGTATGGGAATGAATATAAACTTATATAACTGCTGTTTTTTGCGGTATATTAAAGCAAAGGGAATTTGTCATTGTCACAAAGTTCGACAGTGAACAGTGCAGCATTTGAGAACAACCAAAGTTCTTTTGGCTTTTCCAACACTTGAATGCACCCCTGTACGGGGGTCTCTATAACGTATAATACCAGGGGTTTGAAGCAAACCAGACATCTGCAGGCCAAGCTGTGAATTGGTTACCGTAAATACGTGGTTAAGCCCCGAGGTACTGCATGCAAAGTGTACACTTGGGTTAAATAATAATTATTTGAACACATAGTTGTAAGAATATATTCAGGATATTTTCTCTGTGAGAAATGTTTATAAATCTCATCAATTTCCATAGGTTTTGTCCAGGAAATTTAGGCAAATGAATAATTATTCGCCCTAAATCCAGTTTGGATAACCTCCGGGCAAACGATCGTTTGGCTTTGCCGGATATGAAAGAGTATGATTGACAGAACACAGAGACAAATGAAGAGACAGATGGAAAACCTGATAATTATAGGGCAACTGACCAGGCTGTGCCTTAGTAAACCTTACCTGGTAGATATAGCAACATCAACTCGCCATCGGAAGTTTTGTAGTTTTGGAAGGTGTGGTCGATTTTCTTCCGAATGCTGATCTATAGCATTGCGTCTGAAAATATGTTTCATATACAAAAAGCTTTTTATTGGTAAAGCCTACATATGGAACTGCTTGGCAAAGCATATATATAGAACTGGAAGAGCAAATACAAATCTTGCATGATTATTTTCTGCTTGAAGGATTTTTTAAATCAGTGAAAAATATTTAATACTGTAAAGATAAAGAATAATTAAAGCAACATTTATAAGTAAATGGTAAAGGATTAACATACAGACTACAGGTGTTCTGTTTGAGAGAGTTGCCCAAATTATGCAATTTTCAGGTGACTGACTGTTTACATTTAGAACAGTAACCTGATTGGTTGCTCGCACCTGCCCTGCTCATGATTATTCATTGAATGAATATGTGATTAAGATCGCTTAGAGTTCATGGTAAGGTCAATTTGAACACATGTACTGCTTTCTCCCTATCTCACCCTAACTTAACCTACATATGGTTTAATTATAATCACATTATAATTATAATGTCCTCAATTTATGCAAATTTGAATGAATAATAACATATGGGCATACCCAGTCTGTTCAAGAAATTTCTTAATCTTCCCTAAGGAAAATTCTAAATCTCCTCCTCGAGTGGAGACCCATGTGACAACTTACAGGTTTCTCCTTGGGTTCAAGAACATTTTTGATCTCTTCCAGAGTACAAAAACTAAATACACATTCTTAGATAATACACCAAAGGCATTCTGGAAAGGCAAACACAAAGCATCAATATATATATTTTTTATCCAAATCACTGACAGGATTAATTAAATGCTTTTAAATGCAAAGACCAACTTCTCTACAATGTTTCTTTGACATCCCTATAAAAATTTGGTGGCATCTTCTACAGAGACAAACAAAAGGACAAACACAGGTGAAAATGAATTATCTAACAAACTGGTTGGTGAAGGTAATTAATGATAAAAATGATATATGACCATACCTTGATCCGAAAACAGCTGATGCTAGATCAGGTATGAATTCTTCTGGGATCCTGACAAGCACAGTGAAAACAGTATGATGTTCTCTGTAAATTCTGATATTTTGGCTGTAATTTTATTTTTGATGAATGAAAATATAAGATGAAGATTCAGAGTTTTAACATTGTAAAAGTAATTGATTAAAAGAAGGAAAACTTTGACAGTTAACAAACAGGTCACATTTATTTTGGCAATAAATATTATATTAAGTTAGTCCTATGTAGACAAACTGTAGGGAGTATAACTTTAAAATTCATAAATCAGACATACATTTAATTCATTTCACACTCAAAAAGGCATTGTTTGGGACAGTCATTCATATTATCTATTATCAATAAGATGTCTTCCTTGTTTTTTAGTCTCTCCATTACCATAACTTGCCAAAATTCATGAAACCTCTGTGACAAATATTAAAATAATTTTATTAACAGGACTTTAACAAAATATTACCTTCAATTCTGAGATTATTGTATAATTACATAAGGGTTTTTGCATAAGATAATTACAAAAATCTTTACCTTAGCTCAACTAAGTCTTCCTTGAAAACCTGTGACACAAATAAATAAATCCAGTTATTATTCACAGAAAGTTATTTTTATCTCAATTTTTTTAATATGTTTTATATTAATTAATATTTGGCATGTTAAAAAATTAATATACTTACACATGCAAAGTGGCACCTCTCATAATTAACAAGCCACTTTAGAGAGGAAGTGAGACAAATTAGACAGTGTACGGTACTACAACCTGAAATTTAGGTCAAGGTCAAAAATAAATATGGGGTGCAAATCTCTCACCTATGATTAAAATTGTGCCCAAAAATCAGTTTTTTTAAATCAAACATAGATGGGCATCTATGTGAACAGAACAATTAAGCGATTATAGGGGGCTATATATGGAGTGAACATCCTTGGGAATAAGGACAAGGTTTAAAATGAATATCAGGTGCAAATCTGTAACCTATGACTTATATCATGCCCAAATATCTGTTTCTGAAATCACAGATATTTGAGATCTAGTGCAAACAGGAACAGGAGAAAGAGAGAGAGAAAAAAAAATTGTAATCAGTAGTATGGTGTCTGGGGGGGGGGGGGGGTAGGGCAGGGGGTTTGGGGCTACAAAATGTTTGGACCCAAATATAGAGTTAATAAACTCATCAACCACTAAAATTTAGCCTTCCCTGCCTATATGGGAGGAGGGGGGGGGGGGGGAGGGGGAGGGTGCCTTTACAAGTGACCAATTGGTCAAAGTGATGAGCTGATAGGCATGAACTGTGACACTGACGTGAGAGATAGGAAACACTGAAAACAATAACAGAACTGATTGATTTTACTGGAGGAAATCAATATTGTTTCTTCTAAACTTTGCATTGTGACATAGACACATTTTGATTATACACTCATGCAACACAGAGATTACATTACAATATTACAATCAGAGTACCGGTAATAATGAAATATTAGATCATGAGTGCTGTCTCAGTAATCCTTGAGACTGAGCTCTTACCTCTTGTCGTAGTGATGTGCGAGGTATTCTCAAAGCTGCTGTCAACAGTCTATGTATACCTGAGAACAATATGGCTACTGTTTCTTCATTTAGTTTCCCACTTTTCAAGTCTTGTAATAACGCTGGATCTGCTGTTCTTCCCTCCAATGATGCGACAGTGACTGTCAGAAAAAAAACAAACAAGCGACCGATGGGTTATGATGCTCAGCTGTAAGATGCTGCACCTAACACAAATAATACCACAATAAAAGAACATAAGTAGATGTTGTTGAGATGCTCATCAAACAGAAATTTCACAACTCTCTATGGCCATTCTGGGAAGTTTTTACTTTTTAAGGTTTTTTTTTTCAAAACATTTTACATAGTTACAGGTGTGGACCCTGAATACCTGGTTAATGATGAAAATAACAGAATTTTTTTTTTGCTAAACCGGTAAAAGCACTAAATAACAAAGGAAATCTCATCAAAACTTTAATATCTTCTTGAAAGATGAAAATAAACAAACATTTTTGAGTGGGGGAGGGGTTAAACAGTTTGTTAAAATTGCCTGAGAACCATACCTTTTTTTATTTTTTGCCGGGCATTTTTGCAACAAATCATCTTTGCAACACAAAAATAATCTAATTCATTAATCACTTGATAATAATAATAATAATATTTATTTGTCTTGAATTTTAATAAGTTAAAACTTCCATGTGACATT
Source organism: Sipunculus nudus (assembly GCA_026874595.1). Taxonomy (NCBI): domain Eukaryota; kingdom Metazoa; phylum Annelida; class Sipuncula; order Golfingiida; family Sipunculidae; genus Sipunculus; species Sipunculus nudus. Next base: position 48,918,667 of record CM049315.1, read on the forward strand.
GAAAATAACTACTTAATTAAATTCTAGTAACCTTGTAGGATTTTCCTGAAGTCCTGCCGGTCGGTCTGTTTGAGTGGTTTGATCATGCGCTTTATTTCCTCGGGCACTTTGACACCCACAAACAGAGTCCTGTCAGCAGGGACGGCCCCTTTTGACTTGCCGCCTCCTTTCACCTGCACAATTGACATATTGCAAAGATTTTCAGGTGACCGCCAGGTTAAAAGTCTACTTGTTGCGGTCTGGTATGTTTTCCTTCAACAATTAAGTTAATTTGACATTGGATAGTAATAAACACCATTAAATTACACAAATATACAAGGAACCATGGTTCTCTTTCCGTGTATGTTGATGTCTGCTATTTCCGTTTCCGTTTGATTTTTCATACGTTCGGCAATACTGATTTCATTTCTAAACACGTATGAAGATTGCATTGTTCACTTACATTCGGATCCAAATATGCCTTGTGCGACCGAGCAGTTGTGAATCCGGTGTATATTTGATCCGAACAGAGTGAATGAAAAGGACCTACATAGACAAAGAAGTGAAGCCACCATGCAGACGACGAAACAAAGTCTCAACGCCTCAGAGTTGGTATTTTATCATCATAAATAAATATTACTGGGAAACATTCACCTTATAAATAAATATTTATTTTAATGGTTTTAAAATTAGCAAAACTCACATGATTCCGTTGTATGAGGGCGCACATGACTAAGTGTCATGCCCGGGTTTGGGCGATATTGTGAGAAAATATCCTCTGAATCTGATGAACACACCCCCTTTTGCCATGGGGTATACCCGAGGATGATGCGAGGATGCTAATTATAAAATATACTTATGTACGGTTCCTTACTTATAAACGGGGTCAAAATAGCACACAGACATTTCCCATGGTCAAACTTAATCAATTGATTATGATACATTATTTAAAATCATGATATTTTAGGTGTACCATATATTAGACCCAGTTTTGGCGCCATGGTATGAACAGTCACAGGCCACTGCCTTCATTTTTCTAGCGAAAGGAGTGCATACAAACAGTAGGCACAGCACTTGTTCTGAGTACTTCTGAGCCTGTGTGTTGAATGCCTTCCCTAGCCTAGGTCTAGTGACTGGACTGCTGGTTGGTTACACACTAGCTACAGGCCTGTAATGCAAACAATTCTATTTGTTCTTTCTTGTTTGTGTTACAGCTCCTAAGGTGGAGAGTTAACCCTCTAAAGCTTGGTCAGATCTGTCCAAAGTGGTTCGAACTCTGATATTCGGCGTTCAGCGGGAGGACATGCAACAACCTCTACATATTACCCACAACGCAGCTGTGTTGACTCAGTTGAGAAATAAATTGTAACTTAAATGTTCAGTATGTATTAAATTATTGGCACTTTCTCTAAAGAAATCCAGACAATGATTACCTCCATTGGCTCTTGTTTACAGCCTGGCAAGGCATGCTGGGAAGGCTAAGGAGGGTCTATCCTTGGGGGATTTATGAGGGAACCACCATATTTGGGTGTTTTAGGTAATTTGCATAGATCCCCCTGTTAATTTGCAAGTGATACCCTTTTGGGGTTGTGGTCCAATAAGAGGGGAAACTCTCACCAACAGGTGTTCAGACTCCATTCCTGAATGGAGTCTGAATGTTTGGGCTAGTTACACACATGATTATTTCAGCCTGCCAGGTGCATGTATTATATTTCAGCTGGGTGGGCTAGGAAGTAAGCAGTGATGATGTAACACATGAACACCACTGGCTGAAACAATCACACAGGCTCACTAGGACAGTCACCCAACACACAGGCTCAGAAGTACTCAGAACAAGTGCTGCATCTACTGTTTATATGCTCTTCGTCCGCCAGATAAATGAAGGCAATCTAACCATTCATATGAGTATTATGACCATATCCTACAAAAGTGAACACTTTTAGTCCATATCAACAATCAGGTTGATTGGATCTCTCATGCTAACGATGACCAACAAAGTCGGGGAACGATCATAGAAAAGTAGACCAAGTTGTAGTTCTGTAGTTAGGCCTAGTTGTTTGCTCTGTAGTGTGCTGGGTGCCTGTCCCAGTAAACCAATGTTTCAGCCAGCAATGTGTATGTCTTCATTTTTAGCTGGATGGTCCATGAGGCCGAAGGTCAGTAGTGATGATGTAATACATGCACACCATGGGCTGAAACATTCATGTGTATAACCTAGGGTGGGCTCAATAGGACAGGCACCTAACACACAGTTCACAACAAGTGTTGGGCAGCATTTGGTATGTGCTCCCTCCACTAGTTAAATGAAGCCAGAAGCCTGTGACTCTGTATATACTACAGAGCCACAACTGGGTTGCTTCTAATAGAATGAACACTATATTAGTGAAAGAAACTGCCAAATAGAGACACATTTTATGGGATTGAGAAGAATACCCAAATTACTTGTACATTCTGGTTGATATGCCAAAATTTTCTCACTCCTGTGGTTCATTCAGTCATCATCTATTGCACACATCCAGTTGGCAACTAATTAGTATTATCTTGATTTGGTCTTTTATATTGCCCTCCTAACTTTTGGGTCCAGTCACAAGATCAATGGCCATTCCGTGAGAGGTTAACCAGTATTTCCTTCAGACTACATACCACCCAATGATAATAAATGCCCCCATGACAGTTGTTACAGTCAAACTTTGTTTTACACATTTTAGTAGCAAACATAAATACTAAAGCCCTGGAAAGGCTAGTAAAACTCTTGGTATTCCAATACAGCCTCCCTGGTTGCCTGCTATTGTTACTAAATGATAGGTTTCCACTGCATTCCCTCTCAATTGGTCTTTTAGGACATAATGCAATTTAATGGTAACCATGTTCCCATCTGGAATAGGTCACCCATGAGCCCCTTGTGGAGTGCTGGAGAGTTAGTGTTGTTACATTTTCTTCAAACACTGACAAAACACTGGCCCTCTGAAAAAGCCTGTGTGAGAAAACAAAGGCACAGGTCTGTCTGTGCTAGCTCTAGCCTGAATATATGGTAGTCTTTATTACCTGCTTTTCATAATTTCAGGGCTTGATGACTACATAGTTAAAGTGAGAGTTTCTCCAATATAATGAATATATCTCTGCCTATTCATCACTCATTTAAATGAGCAATACCCTCTGAAAAGGTTTTACAAATACACCTTACAAACAAGTTACTCTTCCCCAGTGATCTGTTTAAATAAAATATAACAAAATACTGGCTCAAAGTACACTCAGAAAAGTCAGAATGGCTTCAAGAAACGTATTCAAATGTACATGCAACAAAGTTCAGTGCTTATGAATGGTATCAGCTGAGAAAGTACATGGGCAGAGTGGCCCATCTTGTTCATTATATACGTAATTATTAAATATTGTGAGAAAATACAGCCTGAAATTTTAATTTGCAGGTGTAGATTTGATACAGCTTCCAGAATGCATTTCCTGTGTGTTATCAACTTTTCATCTGTTTGAGTGTCTTGAAACCAATGGTTTATCAAGCAGGAATCAGTTGGTATAAACTGCAGTTGGATGCTAAGCTGGTGTAATACACGGATAAATTAGACGTCAAATATAACCCAAAACTTCCATTCTTTAATATAAAAATGATACCATATATTATGTGTGAAAAATAAATTGAATTATGTTACGGAACCTAATATAAACAGATAGCATATGGGTGATGAACACAAATTTTGTAATGGAGATAAAAAAAATCAGATTCGTTACACTAGGCAGGGTGATATGTCTAGGGGAATGAATAAAGAAGTCAGTGGTTTTTTGTTAACAAATAACCATAATTTATTCTCAAAACAACCCTAACATAACAATACACTAAATCAATACAATTATACAGGAAAACAGCGGTATAACAAAAAATCAATACAATCACACAGTAAAATACACAAAGTGCACAGTACCTGAATACCACCACCATCACAATGATAAGTTCTTTAAATGTATACTCTCAGAGAAAGACTGTCAAGTGTAAAGCTCTTGTAACAATCCAGAAAGTAAACTGAAATCCAAATGCACAAAATCCAGGAGAAAGTCTATAATTGCTGCACTCGTCAGATAAGGTCCCACAATCTGACACACGCTTCTGCGTCCGCTGAAAATCTTCTCTGCTGCTGTCTCCTGGCTTTAAAACACAGCCCCTTTATATACTCTTCACCCCAAGCTGAGAATTTTCCACTTCTCATACAGTCTAAAAGATCTTACACAACACAGTAAACACGCGTTATAGGAATCATCTAGAAGAACAGCGCTGTGTGTGTCTCTACATACCAGGGTGCACACGTGACTCACGACCAGGGGAGAAAGCCCAAGGCTAGAATGACAACGAGAGTTCAACCAGTACGGATTAAACTGCAAATGTAACAAACGGCCCAACAAGGGTGTCACAACACGAGTTACGCCCATGTCAAACAATAAAAAGAGCACCTGTAACAACTATTATATATTGAATTTGATATAACTGATGACAGCTGTCTTTTTCTATTTTTATTTTTATTTTATTTTTTATTTTAAAAGATATTGTCATGTGACTCATGTCTGATCTTAAATATTGACTTTAATAAAGTAAAAAAAATGTTTATGAGCAAGCAATAATCTAAATATTAGTTAGGAATTTCCCAAATGTTATATTTATGCACTTGTGAGGAGGTGCCGCAGATCACCATCTGGTGTACCTGTATTCTTGTGCATTTGAAGAACAGGTGGAAAGAGAACTGGAGTTTCAAACCAGATATGTGAAGCCAGTCGTATCCAAAAGTAAGGAACAGACTTGCTAAATTGTGGTTGGGAACGTTATCTGTCACAACATAACAAGCTGTTCACGACCCTGAAATATCATTTACAGCAGGGTTGTCAGTTTCTGGAAATGGCAAGTTGCCAGAATCTGATCTGCTCCTGGCCAAAAATCGGGCAAACTAATATATGCATATATGCACAAGTTATGCTTTAATACATCATGTGACTCGTGTCAGCCAGTGCCCTCCATCTTGGCAGAAAGCATCTGATTGCCATATTCTGTTAAATTTAATCATGTGAAATGAAAGAAAATAACTGCTGTCACAAAGTGCACACACGTGACAAGCACAGCCATACTACTTTGCAGATCTTTGACCAATTTGTTGTTGATCCTAATTCATAACCCTAATGAATATTAATATGAATGAAAATTATGGGAATACATGGAAATTCCCTGAAATCACGCGATTCAGCCAAAATTCAGCCATTTTTTCTTGGATGGCCAAAAAATTTTTGTATTGGCCAATAGTAGTTTAAAATGGCCAAATTTGAAAAATCTAGCCATTAAATTGGCCAACTGACACCCACAGGTGAGCAGTAGCAGTCTGGCAGTCAGAGGAAATCTGCTCACATGAGTGGACAAAATGCATAAGAATATCCATGGAATGAATCAAAACCACATAGTAATATATTTCAGTCTGTATATTTAAATGTAATTTAATTTTTCTTTTGCAGGGAGGAGAAGTTGTCGAGTGTGCTGAAGACATTACTCGGATTCAGCCTTTTGATGATCATAATGCCCATATCTATGTATTTTATCTCAAAGGCCTTTCTTTTTGAAGGTAAGTGGGTTTAATTTACCAATATTCATGAATACATTAACAACAGAATATTTTTCAGTCAGAGAAATTATTATGTTTATAGAATATAATATATATGTGTGCCAGGATCATAAATTAAATTTAACCTTAAGGCCTGCTTCATGAGAGGAGTTCCTGTTGAAACTCTAGCTCATTTAACCTCCTTATTGTGGTTCTTAAAACACTGACTTTCTAATAAATTGCAAAACTTGGCAAAGACTGGCAAATCAGTCAGTGATGAATAGCAATGTAATTTCATCTGAAACTTTAAACATGTAAATAAGATTACTTTTACATGAAATGAACTAGTTTGAAATCATATCTGAACTTAACAGATATAATAATGTTGAATAAACCGCACATTGGTCACATAAGACCACTTTTGTATATGTATGTTAAATGTATCTTATTGTAACTCAAAATATCAAAACAACACTTAACTGTGAACCAGACTTTTAATTCACAATCTGCTAATTCTAGCTACGTTGACTGCAAAGTACGTGTAACTAAGGTAATGTAGCAAAGGACTGTGTCCTTGTCCAATGTCCTGATGATACACCATTTACCTGTCTTGGGCCATACAGTGTAATTATATGACAAAATTGCATTTCAGTTTCTTCTCTTTTAGATGTGACGTTGTTGTTTATTAATATATTTGAACATTCACTGAAACCCTCTTTGTTTCAGGATTGTTTGGAATGAGCAGCAGTGACAGTTATTTCTATGCAGCGATAGTGGCCATCCTAAATGTTCATGTTGTCTTAGCTTTATTTATATACACAGCTTGGAATGAGGACAGAAAATCTAAAGCAGAATAATCTATAATCTCCCTTAAATCATTCCTGTATATATAATAATTTCTTATGTTAGGGCATACTTTGGAACTACAGTAAATAAAAACAGAATTTTTTTATGGGAAACTAAGGTTACAAGGCAAATGTTCCAGACATAGAATACTTCTGAAGATATAAATAATACCTGATTCAATATCTTTTAACACTATGCAAAGTAATCTAATGAGCGTCAGCTGAACACTGTATTATAAAAAGCTTTGCAAAGGTATTTAAAAAAGAAAGTGTCTGTTTCATCTACACCAATATATGAAACTTTTCCATAGCGTTTTTTTGCAGATAGAAACTTGTGGGTTGTGTTTAGAATGTTTCACATATTTGTTTAAGATCAAGCAATGGCTTAGAATTTTATGATAAAATTTCACATTTTATTTGATTGGGCAAGCAGCTTTTAGCAAGGTGGCTGAAGAGAAGATGTTTGTCCATTTGGATAATATGTAAAATTTATTTGTTTTCTGCTGAATATTTTGTGTCATCCAGATAAGACTTGGTCATAAGAAGTCCTCAACCGTTTTATGTTGTAAAAAGATCTTGTTCATTCAAGTATTATAGCAATCTGTATAATACCAATAACAGTAGTGTTTAGATAAAAAATGCGTGTGGTTTGAATATAACTCAAGTTGTAACGAGCAGCATATTATAGCAACTACAGTGCGAGTGAGAAGTAGTGACAAATTCATAAAATGATAAACAGTTTATTTAATCATGTAATATAGCGATATTGTAGAGATATCATCGAACGGATGCATTTAATTATGAGACTTCATGACATACAGGTTTAATATTTGATTTGCAGTCAGACCAATGGATTGCCGAATATATGTAGTTGATTTTATAACGGTATTTAACGGACTCAGTCTGCACAGTCTGAATTTATATTGACTGCATGAAGGGAATCCTTAAAAGACATTTTTAAAATAGGATCCACGAACCATGTAAAGTTGCCATTGGTACACTATAGCAAAGTTATTGTCAGCGTGGTAAATACTGAATAGTTAATGTAAGTGGAATGGATCTTTGCAACAGTACTTGAAATACAGCCAAAAAAATTTCTGAAGTCACAGCTTCTATCATTACACATTGCTCGTAAAATTTATGTTGTTTTGATGAACAATGTTGTTTGTAACACAGACATAAAAGAACACTGATAAGAATGTATATTTTTTATAGGGAGCATTTCTCCGAAACTTGTTTTTCTCCTGAATTGCAAGTACTACTGTCACATAATGTATATATCATGATAGAGATGGATATATATAAATATAAATACACGTTGATCTGGTCACTGAGCATATATATATATGGTCATTATATTGATAGAATATATAAGTTATTTTGTTCAATTTGTATCTGACTGTAAAATAAGACCATGTTTAAGAGTTATGGAAATTACCTGTGTTAGTCGATAATGAACGTGTTAGCTGTATAAAATATTTGATAATGTAAATTAAATATATACTGATACATATTGTTTTGTTTGTCTTTATTTGTCATTTACAGAAAAATTAAGATATCCGTAAAATCGGTGATGGAGAGATGTGTGTTGCTAAACACGAGGAAACATAAGCAATGTTACAAAGGAAAGAAAAAACTAAATGTCCTGAATAAATCTCTCTTTTTCACAGTCTGCATCCTTTGTTTCACAGGAAGCAATAATTGGTACAAAAACCATGACCACCCTTTAAGATGCAGCTACACAAGAGCCCGTTGATATCAGAGGCAACAGTGTAAACCATGAAATCACAGTTTGTTGGAACAATAACACAGAATTTTAGTTGAACAAAGCTTTGGATCAAAAGAGACGTATCATGCAGATGTTCTGGAGAAAATGTCTGAAAGTCGATATTGAAAATCTTGATTCTTATAAGCTACTTGTATTGTTTTGAATACTGGTTTGATCAGTGAGTTTATAGTCCGTTCCACAAGGGGGCCCATCGAAATTTGGGAATATTTTCATAAATTGACGGCAGTTCCCAAAAGTAAGCTGCAACGAATTAATGAAACAGGTCATTCCTATTTTTGTAATTCTTAAAATATATATGTGACAAAAGTCTATTTTTACAACATTTCAACCCTACCCACTGGTAAACGTCACTGGTTAAATGCGCAAACAACTACATTAAAACTAAGTTTATTGGTTGTTTAGTGTCATAAATGGTCTAAACAATAAAGGGAAGCTGGCTACTTAGACGTCAGTTCAAGATCTCGCAAAATTCAGAAGGGACAGAAGGTTTAAAAATAAAAATATTGGATTTTGTCAGGAAGTTATCATATTTGGCGTTTGGTTCCTCATCAGGTTTACTGCTAAACAGCGTGATAATATTCTAAGTCTGGGAGAATAATTGCCAAATTTCTATGTGGACCTCTCCGTGAAACAGAATATACAGTTTATACCCTGGAAGATGCTGTGTCATAAGAATAAAAGAATGTTAAACGCCTAGGGAGATAGTTCATCCTTTCTCGGCTCAATGTTACAGCTAGAAAACACGCAATAGTAAAAAAACTATATTTTAAACATCTGTAAAATCTTGAACTTATGAGCCCGAACACTATGCACTTTGTTAAAGATAAGGAAATATATTTACCCATTTAACATGAAAATTGCTGAAGCTTTTCAGGGATATAACTTCAATTATATACCGAAATTAGAACCGAATTTTGCAATTTTTTTAAGTTATTAGCATAAATAAAAAAATCAATACCACTTTCTTTTCAAATTTGGCCAAGGCATGTTTTTCCCTGTACGCACCGTCGATTAATTTTCACAGCATGTATACATAAGGTTTTAATCTTTAAAATTTCAAAGGATTTGATTGAAAAAAAGTAGCTTATATTCAAGTGTAAATCACCTTGTCAGGTATTGTTTTCATCAGCCAGCCCAGTTTAACAGTGGTGTTAAGTGGTTATGGAGCCCTCACCTGAGTTATGTAATTACTCCACACTCTTGGCAGCTTAGCTTTGCTGGGTTTAAACGTGGTCCAGCTTAGTTTGGTTACACCTTAGCACCCCTCCCCATCCCTTCCACAGAGAGGGTGCATGAACTAGATGGATGTTACATTTTCCCTATTGAATTCATTATTATTCTTTACTTTGCCACATTATGGATTTTGTGTTGTATCAAAAGGGATTACAATTATTACAGTACACATGTAATTGTATTGTGCCCAAAAAGTGATGTATTTGCTATAACAGTATAGAACTTTCCATTAATACCTCTTGCCAAGCATACCACTGGTAAACTCTATCAAGAATTTGGGCAAACTCTCCTGGAAATTAATCTTTAGCTCATAAACTGTTTTTAGAATTATTAATTACATTACTCGATTATTGTTTATCAAATATATCCTTTGGTATAACTCTTAGGCCCATAACCTTTTCCTTTATAGCATGATTATTTGTTTCAGGCTTTAATTGTAGAGTACAATATACTTATTAGATTTAGTTTATGCTAATTTGAAGATGTACAAATCTAATTTTTACAGTATTTTATTTCAGTTAATAAATGTGTATTAGTATTCAACAGCTCATCTTCACTTTCTTCCTTATTCTATATTTCCAGGCTTTTATATATTCCCAGTGGGTACTCGTATTTTAAACACAGTGTGTCATATTACTTTAACATAGTTCAAATACAGATAGTTTTACGATATTTGATCACGAGAGGCTCCTGCATCTTAAATTTGTTGTAGTCCAAAAGTGCACATCTAGTATTTGTTTTGCATTCATATATTTAGTATTTGATTATCACCAAATACCAAGGCCAATTCCTCTTACCTTTTCAAATGCCAATATATTAAAAACAGAAATACGTACATTCTGCCTTTGCTAAAATCTTAAAAAGTTCAGCTGAGCGCCGTGATCCATAGGTCTCTTGTTCAGCTTCCTTTCTCGGAGTAACAGATCGGTCCGTGCTGTGATCTCAATTAACCCTTTGGTTGATCTGCTTAATACTAAAAAAGCTGTTGCGTCTCTGCCGGGGGCTGCACTGTCTGAGCTTTACCTTGTGCAATTCAGTAATACATCAGGGGAAATCAAGTTTGTATCATAATAATAATAGAACCATTCAGAAGGCAATTTTTCCATTTTTTTCTGGACCTTGGGAGTTTTTTTTTAAGCTGTGTAATTAGTCCTCCTGGTTTGGAACCCTTCTTTTCCAAAAATACTAGTTCCGACCTTGCCATTAACAAAGGAGCACCTGATCTGAATACAAGATAAGTTACAACCTTAATTGCTATAACATCTGCAGGGAAAAGGCTTTTGTCAAATGTACTTATAATCATATCTTGGGTTTGGAATTAGTCGTCACTTACAATGGGGGAAATAAAGCTCTTAACACCCGAGTTGCAACGTTCACCTACGAGGTACATTCGATTTATCATTAGCCTTAAAAAGTAATTAAATTAAATTTTTCTACAGTTTTAGTGTTCGCTAACAAGGTTACTTTTATTTATTAAAAAATATTCCTACTTCAGGTTTCTGATTACAATGAGAGAAGGCCTTCAGACTAAAGAGGCTGCCGTTATTTTACTGGGGTTTAAAATACGAAATCATCTAAAAGAACCACCTTGTATGACCTGAGAAACATGACATGGTTTTTGGCGACTTTTTGTCACTTTGTCATTACATAAATAACATAAATACTTTGTATTTTACATAAAACATAATATATATAAAGCGACATGCTAGAATCAGGGAAGACACCAAGTAACAGAAAACTTAATTTCGTCCGATCGCTCGATATTTCTTCTGGAAAGAGATGCTCACAATTGTACTTCCATAATCTATCAGCAAATTAAAAACAAATATCTACCAAACTGGATGTGACAGATTAGCCCCCAAAAAAGGCATGGTTCTCAGCTATGGTTTTTCAGAAATCAGTGCAGGCAGGCGGGGTTTTTATTACCTTTTTTGTATGTTTCGATAAAAATGTCATTTGATCAGGGAAAAGCGTCATATCATAATTTTTTCCTAAACAGGTAAAGGCACTACATAACAAAGGAAAACCTTTCAAAATTGTATTATTTTATCTTCTTGAAAGATGAAATAAAAAAAATATTTTTTTATGCGGGGGGGGGGGGGGGTTAAATTGACGCTGGCGGTGCCTGAAAACCAGACCTTTTATTTTTTAGGCCTTTTTTTAAATATTTTCTGCGAAAAACGGAAGATTGAAAATAATTTACACCATCCTTTCGGTAAACTGTTTAATATTGATGTATTGTAGACAATATATTTAGTTTGTTATTTTAAACAACAACAAAAACGGGACGGTATATGAAAGTTCAACTTTACACATCATCACGACTTAAATGCCAAAACAGATATGTCTTTGGCTAGCTCTATCTAGTGTCGATAGCGGTCTCCGAGGGAGTGACGTAAACGTACCCAGAACAGTCGGCGTTCCACAAAGGCTTTAGGCCACACCAGGTGCGTGCTACAAACCCAACAGGTGTTCAGGAGTTGGCGAACTACGATCTGGCAGCTTGTCGGGACTTCCGAGGAGGAAACAGATTACATTTGCATGTCGAAGGTTCTGCTGTTCCTCTGCAAAGTGAAGCTCTGTCTGGAAATATTTGGCCCTGAAAGCGTTTTTAGCTCAGCTGACTGTACTGTAAGTCATCTGAGCTATAGTCGTGGTCCTTTGTCCTTTGTCCGTCCGTCCGTCCGTTAACAGGGCACGTTTTGAAATAGTCCATGGGCTGGGAGGGGTCACCGTGCACCCCCTCTGGGATTTTATGACATAGGTATTTTAAGATCCCCAAGTATGTCAAATTAATGAATTAAGATGTTAACATTGATTATTTTGGGATACACTACCCTTTTAGGCCATTTAAAGACAACCCCGTTTTACGCGCACATCCGCGGACAGGTAGGCTCGATAAGGGGATAGGGGTATGTAAATGCTTATAGCTCGCTTAATATTTGACATATTCAAATTAAATAAACTGCATTATGTTTGCAAATAGTGGAGAGAAGTCACTGACAACAATTATCATATAAATGTATTATGTATTTTTTTATGAAGCAGTTAATTGCTATACTTATAAAAAATCCAAAAAGAAAAACTAATTTAACAGCTTTTTCTTTCATTTTTTGCCAACAGTAGTTTATTTTCGAGATAATGTTGCATTTCTAAATTTCTACTGCATAAATACATTAGTACCTGACATTCCTACAATTTCTGAGGATAAAATTATGAATATTTGACCATATACACCTGCAATGAATTACTCATTGTTAATTCTATTTTATTGGATCGCTTTTTTATAAGACGGATGTGGTGTTATTTGTTCCTCTCCAGATGCATTGATTATCCCTGTGATGCTTCCTTGATATATCCCTTGTTATTTGTCTGAACCTGAAGATGTTTATTGGTTTTAAAAATAAAGGAAATCCTCTTTTGAGTCATTTTTACATATAATAATTTTACAAAATAATCATATTTAGGCCATAATATAGGAAGGGTCACTGTGCACCCCTACTGGAATTTTATGATATAGGTATTTTCTAGATCCCCAAATATATCCAGTTCATGAATTAAGATGTTAAAAATGATTATTATAGGATACACTACACTTTTATGGAACTGAGAGGGAGACAACCGCGTCATTACTTACAACAACGGAGGACAGGTAGACTTGTTACGGGGGAAGGGGTATAAAAATTCTTATAGCTCGCTTAAAATTGACATATTTACTTAAAATAAACTGTATTGAATTTACAAACAGTCTGAAAAAGTCACTGATAGATATAATTATATATATTTCTTACAAGTTTTTGGTGAAGAAGCAATTAATTAAGATATTAATCAAACATCCTGAAATAATTTCACATACCTTTATTCAAACTCTTCACTGCTGATGATTTTACAAGACATTTTGACATTTCTGAAGTTCTAGTTTATGAATTTATTATTCTATTTTGATCACCCTTTTTATAACAGGTAAAGGCGTGTTCTGGTGTTTATCTTTCGATGTACCTCACCGTGACGCTTCCCTAATACCATAAATAGTCATTGTTTCGAAACTAAGGGTATAAACACTAGTAAACTCTTTATCCAGATCATTTCGAATATATGTGTTTAATGATATAAAACTTTCTCCAAGTATAAGGACTAACCCGTGTTATGTTATCCCTTCCACACTGTTTAGGTTTTTGTCCTCATGACCTTATACCTTGTAAATCCTTTCTGTCATATTGTGTTATCCTTTGGCTAAACTCAAAATGGGGTAATGTTCTTTGTGTAATACCTACTATTGAAGCGTCTTTCTTTATTGCACATTGTCTATTCGTTTACTATTTTTAAGTATCACTTCGTACAAAGTGTATATAAATGGCACTGAAAATAACACGCATACGTCTGCCAGTAACAAGGATCACCAGTGGTGGATCCTGGTCAAAATGTGATGAGTGAACCGTGAACCAAGGAACTATAATAAATTTAGCTGCGAGTAATGGTTCACTTTTCACCAACTGATTGCTTGCATCACAGGTGAGCTCAGATTACCAGAACATAAGCGGCTAAAGTTAGTCACAACTGTGCATGCGAGTGAGATAAACTTTCTCCATATTCAAAAATTTGCAACTTTCTTTTAGTACCTTTTACTGACGATGGTCTCTTCCCCTCCCAGGAAAAAAAAATAAGTTCTCTTAATACCGAATATTCCTTCAAACAAATCATATTACGTTGATCACGGTTACCAGTTTATATTTCTGGCAGGCATCAAATGAAGACATATACTGGGCTTTTCACTTGTGAACAAACGTCATTCAAGTAAAAATATGGAGATTCTCTAATGATCAATACATTTAATATCATGGAAGACATAGACCATTGTGACACCTCGATTCTGGTACATTGATCGAGCTGAGACCAAATGCAACATTAAAGCTGCCAGTAATATAAAGTAGAAAGCCTATCTTAATATTTGGAAAATTATCAATTTCCATTAAAAAATAAACCTCACTGAATGTCTAAGCGTGTTTGCATTGAAAAGAATGTCCTAAACTGTTGGTAACATTTTACTGATTAGCCACAGATGACTTCCCGGTAGTGACCATATATATTATTTTATTTAAGTAATTTTTTATCAGCATTGAATATTATTTTGAATGATAAAATTGTAATGTTACTTCAGGAGAGGATCTAAAAATATAGTACTGAGTACTCCCCAGAAGCCATTGTGTGCATATATTATCTGATGTTTATGCAGGGACTGGAAAGAAACATTGACTTTTTTTTATATCACCTATCTGTTGAATAATATTAAACTATACTATAAACTAGGAAGCGGATTCTCAACAATATCTCCTGACAGTCGAATGGAATGCTTTAAAAATATGAGGCTTTAACTTCCTGCTTGTATACATAGCCTTGAATGATTGAACAATAAATTTTAGATTGGGAGTTCAATAACCTCGACCTCTCCCGGAGAAATAAGTGGTCCAATTTTCATTGACTTGACGAAAAAATGCATGGTCGTTGAAATTTTATAACTCCAGAAGTAAGGATTGAAATCTAAATGATTCTTCATTAAAACACGTATTTTGAGCTTAATGAATTTGTGTCATGCTCACGCTTAATTGTACTTTTAAGGATATGGATATTTTACCAAATTCTTATTATTCTTATTAATCTCGCTACATGATTCAAATGACAACCCCGCCATTCATGTTGAATCGTTCTGTGGTTAAAGGCCTTAAAGTCTGTCTTGAGTATAAATGCGAATGACTGATTTTTCTTAATCTATCTTCTAAAGGCAACATGATATCCATGGTCTCCCGTTTTATAATTTCAGAAGTTAGCACTGAAACTGCAGAATGCCTCATCATAAATAACGAATAATTGAAGACTAAAATGCATAGGAGCTAGAGGAGGAATATATGGGGATATATATAAAACCCATTTCTTTTGAAATGGTGTCATAAACAGGTGAAATCTAATGCCATTACTATATGTCTACAACACCATTATACAGAAGCTGAGTTGTACCGAAGTAAAATAAAATATATAGCACGAACATATATACTACACTTTGATGCAGACGTCAGAGACTGTATATTTATTAGTAATCTCAATGGTATCTGTGCCCTCATACTATGTCCGGCTTTGTCCATTTCTGTTTAGAACCCATAGCTTCTCTCTGTTTCCTTCGTCAATTTTCGTAATTTTTACAATCAGAAATCATACGTATGTTTTAAAATAGATTCTTCCCATTGATTAGCACAGATATAATCCTCTCCCTGTAATGTACTGTCACTATGAAACCTCCGCTCCTCTGCTTTCTCGCTGCTGTTAATACATGTACTCCTATACAATGTCCTTCCATTACTTACGACCGCATTGAAAAGAAATCATATAGTGTTCACTCTGATCGATCAATATACATTTAGATCAGAATCTGTGATTTGTTTACAATTTAAACTATCAAGTACGTTTCCTTGCAAGAAAATCTCAAAGCGACATGGTAAGGCATTTAAATATAACAAGACAACTAATGACCCAGTCATAATATAATTGTAACAAAAATATGGAAATCAAATCAATAAATACATTAAAAGATCAAGCAACACCAAAGTATGTTATTTAGCTGTATACACCGTAATTATTGATTTTGAATAATAATTGAAATTGTTGCATATGCCTTCCTGTTCTTTCTCCTTTTGACATGACTTAAAAACCTGTGTTGATATTGTGTTAAAAATACGCTTCTTTAACTGTATACGGGTCTAATGCACTAAGCTTAACAGTAAGTAATTTGTTAATCTTCCATTGTTGATCTTTAACTTTTTTTTTAAAAGTGAATCAGAATACTTAAGATGAACCAGCATTACGGATTAATTTTCTGTCTATTAGAAATTTCATATAATTATTATTTGTGATTATTAATGTGTTCATATATTGTTCCGGAGAGGGCTCATATTATTATTAAAGCCAATAAACACATTAAGGTTCAGGAGTATAACTACATGTATTTATAGTATTATGGAAGCATCACAGTGAAAAATTAATTACATCTCGACAGGAACATTGGACACCACATTCATCTTACATACAAAGGGTATATAGAAATGACAATGGGTCATTCACTGCAGGTGTATATGGTCAACTATTTATAATTTTATCCTCAGAAATTGTAGGAATGTCAGGAACTAATGTATTAATGCAGTAGAAATTTAGAAATGCAACATCATCTCGAAAATAAACCACTGTTGAGAAAAATGAAAGAAAAAGCTGTTAAATTAAAAAAAAATTGAATATTTTATTAGTATAGTGATTAATTGCTAAATCAACAAAAATACATAATACATTCATATGATTATTGTTTTCAGTAACTTTTACCAACTATTTGCAAACATAATGCAGATTATTTGAAGTGAATATGTCAAATATTAAGCGAGCTATAAGCATTTACATACCCCTACCCCTTATCAAGGCTACCTGTCCGCGGGTGCCCGCGTAATGACGCGGTTTTTTTAAATGGCTAAAAAGGGTAGTGTATCCCAAAATAATCAGTGTTAACATGTTAATTCATTTACTGGACATATTTGGGGATCTAAAAATACCTATGTCATAAAATCCCAGAGGAGGTGCACGGTGACCCTTCTTATATTATGACCTAAATATGATTATTTTTGTAGAATTATTAAATGTTAAAAATGGCTCAAGAATGGGTTCCCATTATTTTTGAAACCAATAAACACCTTCAGGTTCAGACAAATAACAATTCAGAGTATCAAGGAAGCATCACAGTGAAAATCAATGCATCAGGAGAGGAACATGGAACACCACATCCATCTTATAAACAAGGGATACCATAAAATAGAATTAACAATGGGTCTTTCATTGCAGGTGTATATGGTCAAGTATTCATAATTTTATCCGTAGAATTTGTAGGAATGTAAGGAACTAATGTATTAATGCAGTAGAAATTTAAAAATGTAACATCATCTAAAAAATAAACCACTGTTGGGAAAAATGAAAGAAAAAGCTGTTAAATTCAATTTTCATTTTGAATATTTCATAAGTATAGTGATTAATTGCTTAATCAACAAAAGTGCATAATACATTAATATGATAATTGTTGTCAGTGACTTTTCTCCACTATTTGCAAACATAATGCAGTTTCATTGAAGTGAATATGTCAAATATTAAGCGAGCTATAAGCATTTACATACCCCTACCCCTTTATCGAGCCTACCTGTCCGCGGGTGTGCGCGTAAAACGGGGTTTTTTTTAAATGGCCTAAAAGGGTAGTGTATCACAAAATAATCAATGTTAACATCTTAATTCATTGATTGGACATACTTGGGGATTTAAATATACCTATGTCATAAAATCCCAGAGGGGGTGCACGGTGACCCCTCCTAGCCCATGGACTAAAACCGTTGGACCTACGAATCCAAAATTTTGCATACAGTAAGATGTCCCCAAAATCTCGTACCATACTGAAAATTGGGTCACTAAGACTTTGTTCCTTCGAGATATTAAGGAAAACCCCCCTTTTTTCATTAAAAACCCATTAATACAGTTCAAGGCTGCCTTATATCAAAAACACTGATCTTAATTTGATCGTAGTAAATATTTATTCTTCCATACATTTCCTATGTATATTAAAAAATTAGGTCAGTATTGCGTAATTTGTTATGGGCCCATAAAATGCACCTTGTAAAAAATTAGGAAATATATTTACTTACATAACATAGGAATTGCTGAAAAGCTAGAGACTTTTTTAAGGGATATAACTTCATTTAATCAAGATTTAATTGTATATCGAAAATTTAATCTGAATTCTTCAATTTATTTAAATAATAAGCATAAATATAAAATCAGTACCTTAAATTTTGCCCAACTTTGGCCACGGCAGATTTTTTTCCCTGTAAGTACTGTGGATTTAATTTTCACAGCATGTACACATAAGGATTTAATCGGTAAAAATCTGAAATTTGAAAATAAAAGCTGCAAAATTAGGCTAGTTATTGAATTTTTATTGGAGGCTCTTGTTGTATTCCCTCACATTGTCAAGCAGTCCACTGTGGTCACTGTAGGTCATTCAGTGCAGCTCTATATGCTCCCCAGGGTGTTGTTATGTAATCCCATCACTGGGGCAAGCCCTCTCTCTTGTTGAGCTTGATCAGACTGTCTGCAGTTAATACCACAGTGAGCCTTTCTCTCCCCCCCCCCCACCCCATTCTGTCGACAGACCTGTTCTATAAATAAGATGAATCTTATAATTTCACATTTTTTTCAGCAACGAGCAGTGACAACAGAGACCCCTCCCCCACTTACCCCTTCATTACACGGGACTAATAAACAAGACGAATCTTATAATTTCAATTTTAAATTAATTCTTTCGGTTTTGTCAATTTTGATTTTTTTCAGGAAAAAAAAATCTTCAGGAATTTAATCCTTATATTCAAATGTGATAAAATATTAAGATCTAATGCAAGTGCTAACTGACAAGATTTAAGAAGTTATAAATACTTTGTAGCATTTCATTCATATCTCTTTAAGATGGCCGGGTCTAGTTGTGAATAACACGGTTAAACTTAGTTTTAAAATCAGGAATATTGGTCAAACTAAGTTGGATTAATTTTTAACTCATATGGCCATATATTTAACTTTTTTTAAAACTTGATTACCTTCACACATTATTTGTTAATGAAATGTAACTTTTATATAACTTTAATATAACACTCACCGTAGGCCCATTTGTTCCCTTGAGGCATCATTAAATGGTTTCAAGCTACAGGTTTCATTTATTACACAAGGCATATGCTTGTGCTCATGTCCATTATTCTTTAATTTACAGAGTTTCATTTTAGCATCATTTTAGCAGGGCCATTTTTTCTTAGCTTTTCTATTGCTAATATACATGAAAAACCAAAAGAAATAAAAATATTTTGCAGTTGCTAATATTTTCCAAAATTCAGCTGAGCGACGTAACCCATGGGTCCCTTGTTTTTTTATATTACGGAACTCCTGCTTTACCGGAACGCCTCTGAAACGTTGTCAGCTTTAGAGAAACCGACAGTAAAGTTCCTGTCAAGAACACAAAGACAGTATTTATGTTGCACTTCAAGGTTCTGTAGAGTCCGATGTATTCACCAATAATTATTTGTATTGTAACAAAAGAAAGCATCAAATATGTAACCTGTTTCTTCAACCGTCAGTCTTTCGCTCTAGGATCATCTTCCTGATAAAATGTTTAAAAGACCATAAACATAGAAGCGAACACAACTGGTATGTTAGGTCCAGCCTGTGTTAATGTTTATTAAATATATTACAAATATACTGGAAGGTTGAGATTAATTACTATCCTTGATATATATGGCAGATGTTATGTTGTTCTCTATAAGGAGAGTGTTTTGCTTCAAAAGTATCTTTTGGCATTGGACCACAATATACATACTGGATGTATAGAATCTGTTGGTTTATATGTGATAAATTAGCTTAATAAAACTTCCATGCCTCTTCCGTTGGTCTCTACGAAAGAGTAAATCACGTGCTAACACCAAGTTTTTAAAACCACCGTTATGCAAAATGCAACAGTGTCTGAGTAAATAAAGTTTTAATTAGAATATTAGAATTTTAATTTTAATTATAATATATCATGAAAAATGGTCAATTGTAGTAAATGCACAAGGGGTGATGGTAATAATAGATTTAAAACTACAAGCGTACTCACTGACACGTATATACATAAACGAACATACACACAGTACGTTTTAGGTCTACAATACCACTGCACAGTAAACTTATTATGGTCTTTAATACATGAAAATTATGTGTCTATATTTATTTTGATGATTGTATATGTTATACTTTTCATTAGAAAATAATTATATTGATTTGTCTGGCTCAGCTGACTTTAAGTCACCCGAGGTATAGCGATCTTCATTGTCCGTCGTTAGCAGGGCACGTTTTGAATCCTTTGAAATTCAGAAGTTGACATACAGTTAGACGTTCCTAAGTTCGCCTTGCTAATCCAGCACAGGGTCGCTGCGACTTCGTTTCTTTGCCGTGTCGACGTAATCGGAGACCGTCGGAATTAGCCCCGAAGAAATAGTTTGCCGTTCCCAAACCGTATGACAGCATGATTGCGATAGAAAAAATGTGTTTCCCATGAAAGTTCCGTTAAGTTATTACTCAATCCAAGCCCTTACGTCGAAGTCCGTAACTTCATGAATGAGAGTGTGACTTAACCTTTATTGCTGTCAGAAGCTAAGCCCCTGTCACAGTGTCCCGTATCAGCCTGGGGTTCACCTATGGACGTAACATTGATAGCATGTGAAAGAAGGCTGAAAATGGCAGATTGTCAGGGGCAACAATATAGGGGGGGGGGGAAGGGGGGGTATATATATACCCCACTTTTTGGCAAGGGGGGATGGCCAATGTAATCATCCCCCCCCTTTTTCAGAGAATAATATTATAATATTGCAAATGAAATATGTTAATGAATAGAATTAAAGACTTTGGATCCATTTACTAAAAATGTTATATCTAAACCTTGCTTTGAATTACAAAAACTTATTTTCTATTACGATATTATAATTATTTGAAATATGATTAACATTGGTATGTTTATATATATATATATATATATATATAAAATCATATATAAATAAATGGAATGATATATATATATATATATATATATATATATATATATAGTTGAATTAGTTGAATATGTCACTCGGAGACGCTGAAAAAGGTATGTGTGTGTGTATATAAATATACAAAGTCACCCCCCCCCCACCCTGGAAGAAAAATTTACGCCACTGCAGATTGTCATTTTTATATTGATTCATCATTTAATAAACTTTAAACCTCATGATCCTTATCCTTTGCGTGAATGTTTTGGAAAAAGTAATGGAAATCGCTGATGAAACCGTTATGTTCTGTGTCTGTACAGAAACCCTGGCTGTCCGTTTTGAACCCCTTGCGTCCCTAAAAACGCCGCGGGTAACATCTATCCAACATCATTCACCACGGATGGCAAGTACTGTTTATTTATGTTATGTTCCAACAAACACAAGCCGTAACACAGCCATAAGAACTGGAACGACTTTTTAATACATGGAGCCATCAACACACATGGAGACAATATAGCGGAAACCTTTGTGCATACACAACGGTCAGAGGCAATATGTGATATTACGGAGACATTAAATCAAGGAGGTCTTTAGTGGTTATACGGAGTAAAATAATCAAAGTCAACAATTTCATTTACTTTTTATCTCTGCGTCATCACGAATAAAATACCGGAACTTACGTCTCACTCCGTTATCTTCCCTGCTTCTACAGGCGAGTTAAATATAAAGTCTACATGCATTGCCGGCACACTTGTACACCTCGGTCAGTGTGTTGTGTCAGAGCCTATTCAATTGATTGTTATGATCAATGGAGTATATTTTCGTTATAAGAAAAGCCGTAGAGTAACCAAAATATAGTGCTTAATGTCAGTAGTGGAAAAGAATAGATGTGGAAACTGGCTGCGGACAGATGGATGAAGATCGTTAGCTTGCTGAAGAGGTGAAGGTCGTTTACAAGGTCACGCCTCTATATGCTAAAATCATAGAGATACAAGGCAAGCTTTGGTTAATGTTCGGATAAAAGAAATGTTCTGCAGAGATAACAGACAAGAATGTACACGAAGAAGAAATTAGAAAAAAAGTCACTTGATCCTTCTAAGTAAGGTCTCACTAGTCGATGTTAATATGTCAGCAGTAACATCTGCTGTTAACGTCAACAGCAGAGGGCTCAGTGTGCATTCGTCCTAGTTCCTTGTGATATTATTGATTGAAAAGGACGTGCAAAGGAGACCTTGTGTTTGATTACATGTAATAAGGAACTTCGAAGGTTGTACTCTGCACAGAAAACTCTTAGTTGTAATATTACCGTCCTAACGCATTTTTAATTTGAGCGTTATAGTTCATCGATCAATCCGGTAACCAAGACCAATCTAACATTTTTATATACATGATTTAATGAACACACCATGAATTTGGTAAAAATACAGTTTTCTTCACAGGTCTTATGGTTATAACACACCGTATAAAAGGAAATTGTAATATTGTTGTTTGTAAAGTGTTTTTTCTCTGAATGTGTTGATAAAATAGAGATTAACCGGTTGTAGCTCAGTGTCGAGCATTTTTCATTTTGCTTGGATGGTGTTTATAATGCAAATTTCATTTTGTACTTTATACAGTAACTTATGCAGAATGTAATCCAAACATAACAGATGTCCAAATGCATAAAATATATAATGCAATAAACTCATGACATACATGATTTATTGAATTCATAAATACATAATAAACGATTAAAATAATACTGTAAAAGTATATCGAAGATTTACAGTATTGGTGTTTTTTTAACATTATACTGTGATGCATAAGAAATTTATAGAAACTTCTTTGTGTACATCAAAATCAACACAGTTCCCTGCCATATTTCAGTGATAAATAATGAATGTAAATGACATTCAATTATGAAATAACATTTGACCTTCATTCCTTTTGCAGAAAAAAAAATGCGCTACTTTGAAACAAAACATCGTCATATAATATCGTGGGTCTAATCCTTCATCACATGTGTGTTCTTCTTCTTACGGTACACTTTGATCCATTTTAGTGATTCAGAAATTTACGTTCACAGTTGTTGATTAAAGACGATGTACCGTTATATATTTACTCTCAACAAACAAATTGTTTTATTCCTATTACTTGATGTCTGTTGTCTTCAGCTGCCATTACTTTTAATCCCTTATAATAAAGTAGAAGTCCCACAAACTTGGTATGTTTCACAGACTTTTTTCTCTCTATATATGCCACTATACAACATGAAAAGTATTTGAAAAATACATGCTTTTCCCTTTATGAAAGTTTTTGTATATGAAAGATCCTTCTATATTTATCGATAAACAAAACTAACCAGCAACCCCTGGAAATCACGGAATGGATTAATTTATGGTTCGCATTCCGCCATTGTATATGTACTCAAAATGTGTTTTTGCAAAATAATTTAAAAGTCACTTTTCCATTTATTTATCTCACGATCTAGTGGTATTTGAATCTACATAATTTGGGATAAAGCATGAATGGCTTGGTCCCTAGGTGACCCCTGGTCCCGCACACTATAATATGCTGAATATATTATCTGAAGACAACCGACTCATTTTTGTTTCATTCAATTTCATCATATTTACATTATCGTTTTGTGTGTTAACAATGAAATATATATACTAGACAAAATAACACATAAAATTTAAAAAATACACACGTTTTTTAAATGTAAACACTGACCAAGGATATATGTACTTATTTAGAAAAGATAAAATACAGATATATGTATTAGATTATAAGGGGGGGGGGGGCGGGGGGGGGAGGGCTTCGGTTGTAGACACATGGGCTAATTTGGTCCTATATGAAAGAGTGTCCTATTTTTAAATAAGATAATCAAAACCAATCTAGTTACAATATAAGTACATGTAATAAGATTGATTATTTGCACTTTTATTTTCGATATGAGTTGGTCTGGGGATGATTGGCAAAATACAATGTAATTAGAATATTATATCCAGTGGAATGAGTCGGGGAATATTACCTGTAGTAAATGCACGGGGGCATGTGTGTGTTATGAATATCATAAACTACAATCCATATGCACACAAAGTAAAATGCGAGCCTCACTTTATAATCATACATGCAATTGTATTTTTAACACTGACTGTATTATGTTCAGACTTCACTGTGGCACTGATGGATTGTAGCTCATTTGTGTCTTTATTGGGAGGTTATCTCCTGTGGTTAAGTGCTAAATTTACAAATAATGAACCGTTGTTTTTAAAGCAATTATTGATTATAATAACTAATTTACAATAATTATAATACAAATATACGATGTTATATTTGATAATGTTTGCATCAATTACTTCTTATTTATTCATATTGTTTAACATGTATCTACAGATCCCTTTATCTTTGTTTTAAATACACATGGTCGATTACTAAAATGTCTATATTGCCAAATATTTCATATCAACTCCTACAATAAAGGTTAAACTCTAATTTTCTGTGCTAGTTTATGTGTATGACATACACATTTCTGTTATATATTTTGTGATTTCTTTTCAAATGGATTATTTATGGGATTGCAAAGTCACACTTATTCACACAATGTCACTTTTTAGTTCCTTTTTTCATTCATGCTGAAGGTGCATAAATGGTTGATTATATATGATACTTTCACAATGGCAATACATTTATGTGTTAAGAAGGTTGATGGATGCAAAATGGAATTCATCTGCTAAGAGAAAAGATCAGAATAATCATCATTCAGGTTTGAGTGCCTGAACAGACAAGTGTTTAAATGTCTCTGATTAGCCTCAGGTGGCCCTATGGGGTCTCCCAAGGCATGACGCAGTCGTACCCAGAAAAAGCCGCGTTCAGAATGAGCCTTAGGCCAGACCAGGTATGTGCTACATCCCAAAAGGTATTCAAGAGTGGATGACATACGAACTTGTAGCTTCTCAGGACATTCAAGAAGGACGCAAATTACCTTTGCATTTCGAAAGCTGTGTTGCTCTTTAGCAAAGTGAAGCTCTGTCTTGAAATACTTTGCTTTGAGGGCGTTTCTTGATAGCACTAGCACGGTACTCTTGCTACACCGGAATGCATCGGAAATATTGTCATCTATAGAGATACCGGCACCAAAGTTCCTCTCATGAACACAAAGACAGTATTTATGTTGCACTTCAAGTTTCTGTATGGCTTGATGTATAAACCAGCAGTCCTTTGTATTATAACAGAAGAAAGCGTCAAATATGTAATCCTTTTCTTCAACAGGACGGGCACGAAAGTTTATCATCAACCGAACATTGTACCAAAGATATAACAGGCGCCACCTGAAGCGACATGTCAAACAGAATAACAGGATAAAAAACAGATTAAATGTGTAAACTAGAAACAAGTTTCTAACAAATTCCTTGTCCAAGATATTGCCACATTGATTTGTCAATAATTCTTCAATATCAAGCGTATACAGGTCCTTTGGATGCGAAGATTCTGTTATCCTACAATAATAATCGATAAAATTTACAGGCAACTTTTGCAGTATTCTCGTCTTCCCAACGTCACTGCACGGACATTGCAAAGGATTGCCTTTCATGACAATTGTGACATTTTGATTTCGGCTGAATTTACTCCAATCACGAATGACTGTATCCTTAATAGAAACAATGTTATTGTGACTAAGGTCCAACCAGCGAAGATGTTTTAAACTGCCCAATGTGAAAGTCATGTTATCCAAGCCACATGATGACACGTGTAATTCCTCGAGCTTAGTAAAATTTGTGAATATATCTGGGCTTGTTCCATCCCTGAATTGGTTTTTTGATAGTTCTAAGTACTTGAGTTCATTTATTGGAGAGAATCTGATTAAAGGCAGAACCATGTAATTTGGTATTATTTGAACATAGGCCGCCCTAAATTGTTGCAGTGTTGGTGGTAAATATATTGTGCTCTGTGATACAGGTGTGCTGACTTGTAGGTTATTCGATTGATACCAACGTTTATTACATAAATCTGCTGCTTTATTTATCGGCGCATAATTATAATTTTGATGCCGAATATTTAGCCAAGTCAGTGACTGCATCATTCTTAGCTCGGTGTATACTCCAAGTATGTCTAAGCCATATAACATATTTTGTGCCAGATTCAAACTTTCCAAATTTAAAAAGTTCTTGAGAACTCCAGATCTCAGAGCTATGATTTGGTTATGGCCAAGATTCAGCTTTTTTATGTCCATCGTACTCATGCATTGAAACATTGGCGGTTTCAGTTCCCAGAAAACACCACTCATACCGTGTCTGGCCACCTGGCTCAAGTCTAAGACACTGATTGAAGAACCTTCAAGCCCACACAGTATGTCAAATTGCAGGGTCGTCTCATTTATAAGAAACCATTTAGTTAATTGAAGACGCCGTATGTTCTTCAGGGATCCAAATATTTTTTGAGGCAAAACAAGGATAGGCTTTAAATGACGCAGTGCTAATTCTGTTAGGTTTCCCAGCCCGCTGAATGCACTTTCCTCTATCTCCCGTATTTCAAAATTTCTTTTCAAAGTAAGCTGTTCAAGTGAGGGTAGCCATGCAAAGCTGTCATTTCTTATCTTTGTTATACGTGTATCTGACAAAATAAGATGTGTCACGTTAGGCCAGATACATTTTATTTGATTCATGCATGTGATTTGGTTACCGAGACAGTTTGCCTTTATACCATCTTTTTGTACTATCGAACATGGACAACTGTTACCGCTTTTAGTGTTTGCATGTAAATGCGATCCCACTTCTTGTTTATCTCGGAAACCGCTTGTCAACAAAATGTCCATTCTGTCTCCTGTCAGGTTATTATAATGGAACTTGTCCATTGCAGTTATCTGTCCCCGGAACGGCATAAATTCTTCAGTGTCCTCGGTAATCCTTGCTTCAGAACAAACGAGGCACAGAAAGATGATACATGTCTGGAAGCACATCGTCTTTCTTCTACAGTCTATAACCTTGCTTTAAAGAACAGACCCGATCTGTAAATAAGCCGAGCTACACTACCACGGAGAAACAATGTTTAATAATACATTTCCGTGAACCCATTAACCGGATATGTTTTGCAAAACCATGCTTACCGCAATAGTTATTTCCACGAGATTTACTCCTAAACAGCGTGTGGTTATTTGATTTCATCTGAAGTTATTGTCTGACCGTGTTTTAGCATGGTTTTATCGTTAGGCTTTTTTTATTAAATCAAAAGTTTCAGGCCCAGTAAACGTTATAATTATACCGTATAAAGATACAAGTAAAAAGAAATAGCTTTATTTTGGAAATGATTAATACCCGGCCTTTAGTTCTTTATCACCAAAGTAATCTTGATTAATTATTTCATTTAATTAAAGCGTATTGACATGTTGAACAACCAAGTCTTCACGAAAGTAGGAAATAGCTGCTCTCATATGGGTGTATGTGTCTCGATTAAAACATGGGAAGACATTTGTTGTAATTCAAACGTTCCTTAAATAAAACCATGCTATATTCATCCATTTATTCTGTATTGGATTCAGGTTTAAATTACAAAGTTGGACCGGCGATAAGTTTGGTAGTCAGGTTCTAGGCGCTAGTCCACCAGGCCAGCCTGCTATCCTATCGTATCATGACCTACCTCCTCTTCTGGAATACAGTAGCTGGAACCATAATTGATTTATTCACCAGTCTGTGCCTTCGCTAAGCAAGTGGTAAAGGAAAACAAAAATGGTCATCGGTTGATTAAACAAACCATCAATGTGGATATATATATATTTATATATGTACATATAAAACGAAATTGAGCCTTTGTGTGAATCTCCGAACAGGGACAGGTACTTTTATCGAACGTGGCGCTACCAGGTGATATATAATCTTGTAGAGCTAAATTAATACTGTAATTCATCTTTTCAACAGAAATAACCTGCCTTATTTAATTTTTGCATAAAAGATATGAACTGTGATATACTGTCAGATGATTGGGGGGGGGGGGGGGTTATATGAAAATGTAAGCCCCATATTTCCGGCATCCTTTTCCAGAATGGTTTCAAGACGATTGATATTTGTTGAGATATTGGCGTGAGAACTTTGGTTAGAGAGCATACGTATCTCGTTTAATGTTAATTTCATTACGGTTTTATTCCGTCGGAGCCGTCTCTGTTTGACAGTTTCTATAGTAATGAGTGTTTGTTGAAGATTTCAAAGGAATCGCACCTGTTTAGTTTGATTTACTCGGGGGTTTGTCTCTGGAGGTGTGTCCATATTAGAATTCATGTTGTTATTGACGGTCGGCATATTAGGGAGTGGTGATTGGCCAGAGGACGGTCAGTACTTGTGACGTCAGCAAGCATATATAAGTCGTGATGGAGACGAAATTCGCGTCTATTGCCCGATCAGCGCGCCAGTCGGTAAAGCCTGACGATATCTGCAGTCTAGGGGGCAGGTTTGCGTTCATCAGAGTCTGGACAGCTGTGTGATGATACCTACAAGCGTAGATAATCGGTGTCTTGGGAATGCCACGGTGATTACTCTGTAATGGATTTCAAAGCGAGTATCGCACTTTTGCCGACGGACTGGTAAATCTGGC
Source organism: Sipunculus nudus (assembly GCA_026874595.1). NCBI lineage: Eukaryota > Metazoa > Annelida > Sipuncula > Golfingiida > Sipunculidae > Sipunculus > Sipunculus nudus. Next base: position 48,947,282 of record CM049315.1, read on the forward strand.
GATTTATACCTGTTGTGAGCACTTCCAGGAGCAGACCGAGGAGATTTATTTAACGCGTAACTGTAGCGGTATTGGATATCGCTGTGTGGAAGCATTTTCTACTACCTAGAAATAGATGATTCCAGGAGACATCAGCTGTGATACACTAAGTCCAGATAGAAAAGTCTGTGCGCGTTGTGTGAACTGTACCTCGAGAGGTAAACACGTAGACTCCAGCGACGGACTGTTGGTGGCCAGAGCTCCGTGTATCTATAAGTGGACTGATTGTACTATGTACATAGCGCGAACGAGCAGTCAGACACCGGGCGCAACAATCCGATGTCACGTGTGCGCGATGGTCATGTGATCAGGAGAAGTGTAAACAAAGGGACTTCTCTCTGTGTCGGACGTTTGTAATCAACAATGCTTGTATATATGAAGCGCCTCTCCAGATAAATGTGTCTTCTTTTTTAATTTATTGATTTGTGTGACTCATGTCTTATTCATTTTTGGAGTGTACGTATGTAAGAGTTTCAGCCAGTCGGTACGACTTTTAAAAGAACCTGGTCATTCACATCTTTAGCGGTGAAACAGCTCACATGCCGTCGATGAGTAGTAAATAAACCATTTATGGTGAACGTTATGGAACTATGGAAAGGCTTATATATTACCCAGTGCAAGTAAAACCTGTCACATCAATAAATAACAAAATAAACCACATTAACATATCACGATGTAATGTTGAGAAGCTTTTATTATTTCACAAGTAAACTTAACAACTGAGGCAATAATATTTTGCAATCACAATATCAACCAATGAAAATTTCGGCACAAATTCAAATATATTAAAATGTGTCCCAGGTTTACATAAAATATCAAGAAATTATCTGTTTCTTGTTCTTTTGTTTACAGTATTCAGATCACGAAGATAAAAACTCCTTTTTAATGTTTATGTTTTTGTAGAGACACCAGCTGCTTAAAAGAACCCTGATGTATTGTTAGAATAAAGTATATGAAGCTGTAGATACATATTGCATCATGTATTGCAGGGATTATGTTGGAAATACATCTAGAAAAAAATAAAAGTAAAATTTGACAGTTTACTACATTGGTAAGATAAATGTGATCCGTATCACCAATGTTAAATATAAACACTAATGCTAATAGAATTTATCCGACCCATGATTCAAAATTACATAAAACAATGGGGAATAACCATTTAACATAACAGACTAATTGAACAACCACCTAATAGGAAACCATGAGTGGTCCAGATAACCACTGACATTACATCCGACGAGATACAAGGAAGTACGTATTTCTTTGACTCACTTCAGCCTTTCTTTATTTGATTGATAGGGGAACTGCTTTATTATTATGTTCACAATTAACAATATAAGCAACTGATTGGTTTGTGTGATTGGTGTCAACCAAAACCAATACTAATTAATATTTTATCACTGTATGAATTTCCCGATCTGAGCCATGTGTCCACATTTATACAATAATTAATATGTTAACAAAGTATTAAGCCTATAAAATAACCGGGTCACACTTGACTGAATTATAAAAACCATTCTGTTTCGCTATATATATATATATATATATATATATATATATATATATATATAAGTATAAATATGTGGGTCAGAATACGTCAGTGGAGCATATATATATATATATGTATATATGTATATATGTATATATGTATATATGTATAGGTGTGCGTGTGTGATAAGATGACCACATTCCTATCTATTTGGTTATATGTACACCAATACAACATCTGGGAATGCTCTGCTGCTAGCGCTGGCCTGGACAGGTCAACTTGTAACCCCTAGTGATCTTTCACTTATGATTAATATGAAGTCTGAAGCTGCAAAGAGTTAGAGACAAGTACACGCTTTATTATCTCTGGCCAGGGTTTCGGTTGTAACATAATCTAAGCTTGCCCAGACAAAACAATTACTGCCTCAGGCGAAGAGGTCGCAGGTTCATGATAAACAACTAAGAGCTCGGACTGCCCAGGACCAAGGTCCCAGAGTTACATATATTCACTTATAATTGGGGACGTTTGGGGATACCTGTGTTTCTCCCCATAATTCGGTTTACTATTGGTTGTCCCGTCTCTTTTTTCTGGTATATATAGAAGATGCACAGACCAAGAATGCGCGATCATTGCTGCAAGGCTACGTGATGAAAAATTTATAAATGTGTCGGGAATTCTTTGTAATTACAAGTAGTTAACGTCAGTTTCGGACTTTCATGCTTCAGTCTTAACGCCGTTTCACTTACCATTCTACGTATGTATATCAACAAACAGTAGAAAGGGTTAAAAAAGCAAGCAAGCAAATATATTCGTTGGGTGCATCAAATCAGACTTATTACTGTGGATTCTGCCTGGCAACCATCAGCTCAGAGAGTAAACCATGTAAGTTATTGATATAGATTTCTCTGTTCAGAGTACAGTAAGGATTATCATAATTACCCGGTATCTTTTTTATGTATCAGACAGAGTTCGCTCTTAGATATGTCCAGATAATACGTTGGTTTTCTAGCAAATATATAAAGATGTATTGTGAGCATATTGAGATCTTTTGTAAGAGTAATATAAGTTACAAAGACACTTCTGGTTATGTATAACCATGCATTTACGATGATGCATGTATTTACCACTTCGGTTATATAAGAATAATGTTGAATAATAGTGAATAATGTTGTTAGTCTCGTGATATTTTCTCTGCTTCATAACCATTCGAGTTTATATACCTCTAGCGTGTAGAGGGTGTTTTAATATCACTATGACTGGAGGGATTCACCTAATAGGCCTATGTTTTTACTTTTTCATGTTCCATATGTATTTCCCAGTGGTAAAAAGGCGTAACGTTATGATCTAGTAGGTGACCTGTATAAGTAATAATTTGGAAAAGGACTCGCCAGTTAAGGGTAACACCCGGCCCTGTGTTATAGACTAGCTTTATGGCACTGCAGGTACCACCGAAACAGTAGCCAGGTTGATATGTAGGAGCAAGCGGTAACCCTCTGTGATTTATTATTAAAGGAAAGAACCTATGAAAGTGGTAAGTGGTACTATATTTCGTTGTTTTGACTTAATGATTTAATTAAATCATTTATTCTTGTAATCACTATTTGTGTTCATTGGTTATGACAAAGTTTATTGTAATGAATGAATATAACTAACGAATGTTTTCAAGTTCCAATATGTGACAGTTCATTACAGACACTAATGTTCCAATGTTCCAAACAGATCATTACACATTACATGTGTAATATTAAGATCTGAATATAATACGTACATATTTCATATTGTGTCTGACTATAATACTGATAAACAAAGAAATGAACTCATAGGAACATTTAATTACTTAATAATTAATTAATTAAAAAATGTGATTTTATGTACTGTCTATCTGATAGTATTTTATTTGATGTCATATTGGTTCAACAGGAATGTTGAATTAAGTTTCTGTACTTTTTCTTTCAGGTTTTTTTCGTTAATGGTCATTTTTCGTAATAAGAGATGTCCTAGAATCCCATTACATATATATAAACATGGATCCTCTGATTGACCAAGGAAAATTATGAAACTAAAAAATTCAAAACAAGAGAATTGTAGCAAGCAAATGACACCACTCGAAATGACAGCAGTTCCATCATAATCTGAAGATTAACCTCGTGTCAAAATAAGGGATGCGTTTGCTTTCATCTGAATCAACACTCGGTATACATCGAGAAAAATACACTCATTATGGATGTATTAACTAATCTTTCTAATTTTGCAAGGATGGTTATCATTTTCGGCTTTCACTATCGATTTGGTGTCCTTGATATAAATTAGATTACAATAGGGTATCAACTCTACTTACTGGGATGCAAAAATGTGTTTTTTCCCACTTAAATGTAGGCGAAGCAGTTGCACGGGGGTTAAGTGAGTATCGTCTGGTTAGAACGGATGAACGATGGGTCTCCAGATATTAATATTATTTTTCTGTTTTTGCTTATGCGAAGCAACAGCTTCAGTAACATCAAACGGAGGAATAACTAAGTTTAATGGAAAATCAATGCTTACGAGTCAGTTAAATTATGGACAAGAACAATTCCAAAATAACGCCAATAAGGATAAAGAGACACGGCAAACATTAGACGAACGACAAAATTCATTCCACGGAACGGAACTAACAGCAGCGCGGTGCCCCTGTCATATGCGAAATACAAAAAGCGAAATAATTGCAGAGTGTCGCGGTAAATTTATAACTTCAATTGGTGAGATTAAATGCATTTGGAAAAATGCAACAGATCTCAGATTGTGGAACACAAACATACGGGAACTAAATAATTACAGTTTCTCTTGGCTTCCTCGGTTGCGAATGCTTCGGATTTACAAAAACGAGAAACTTCGTAATATAGACGAAGGCGCATTTACCGATTTGAAGGACTTGACTCATTTATCGATGGTTTGTATACCCTCTGAAGTCCATTTAGGGGCAAATCTCTTTAAACCACTTAGGAAACTGCGATATGTTAACTTAGATCGTTGGCACCTAAAAAATGAAACTGAACTAAAGTTAGAGGTGCTTTGCGGGCTTCCAGTTTCCTCAGTTAGAGTGATAAAACTGACCCAGGTTGTAAAATACGGAGGAGATGGCATATTTTGGGATCTGAAACCTCCGATGTTCCTCTGCCTGGGGGGATCAAGAGTTAGGGTACTGAACCTGGCTCATAATCAAATTGTAGCCCTACGTCCTGGAGTTCTCACCAATTTTTTATACTTGGAAAAGCTGAATTTGGCGGATAATATGTTATTCGGATTGGCTGTACTTGTCGTGCTGGATGAGTTCAAAATGATGTATAATTTTACGTACCTCAATATTCGGCACCAAGCTTATGATTATTACTGGAAGAACACGATGAGTTTTTGCAAATATAAACCATTTGAAGTACGAAGCGAGACAAGTAAACCTAGCTGGCCTATATTTTTACCTGAAAAGCTTAAGACGCTCAAAGCATCTTATATTCCTATCATACCGACATTCCTGCACCTGCAATATGTCCGGTTTTCTACGAAAAATGATCTTCAGTCTTTGCATCTGTCAGAAAACTCATTCCTGCATAGCTTAAGGTCCCATATTTTTACAGACTTTATCAAGCTCGTGAACCTCAGTATCTCATCATGTGGCCTCGTTTCCCTAAATTTCAAATTTGGTCGTCTTAAACATCTACGACATTTGGATTTGAGTCAAAATTACTTGGTTACCCTTACTGAGAAAAATATACAAGACTTTAGTCAATTCGATCCCAAGTCGACAGTTCAAATTAATATGTCAGGCAACCCTTTACTGTGCCCTTGCAGTAATATTAAAATATTAAGAAGAATTCAAAGGCTTCCTGTCAAATTTACTGGATACAACTGTAGAATGATTGAAACTGAGATACCGAGAGACCTTTACTCGCTCAATATTGAGCAGATACTGGATAATGAATGTGGTTGTTGGGATTGGAAACTGTTCGAGAAAATATTTCTGACATATGCCTTTACGCTGATCTTTATTGTGTTATGTTGTCTGTTATATCGTTTCAGGTGGCGGCTGTTATACATATGGTATTTTGCTAGAGGTATGCTTAGTTTTCGAATTTCAGCCAATAATTTCCGCCATCTTTCCCTTATTGCATCGGGGGACATCAGTAATATTTTCCCTTGATTCCCCTTTATTTGTAGTTAGATCTGCAAATACAATTAAAAATCAGGTTGCAACACAGTAATATTAGCATCTTTAATCCAAACACATAAAACAAATATGGTAGTGTTTTGTGAACATTGTTCCTGATATCCAATATCTACAAAAAGATACGTGTATTTGCACATTAAAGGGAACATGTACACAAGTCTATATCCGCAAGGTTATTCATATTTATATAAATGAACATATATATATATGCTGAAGTACACATGCAAAATGTTCAGAAAATATATATGGTGTACCTTCAACAGACGTTTCACCATATACGTTCACCATCTCTCTGTCTCTCTCTCTGTGTATATATATATATCTATACTAGTATATATATATCTATACTAGTATATATATATCTATACTAATATATATATATATATATATATATATATATATATATATATATATATAAACTGTCACTTATCTGATTGTGAAATAGTATACATCAGGCAAATGTAAGAAAACATAAACAAATGGTGACATTTAAGGGACAGTCTGTAAAACACGAACTTTTATTGAATTGATAAACATTTTGTGGGCATGGTCGGTATTTGATATGTTAGTGTTGTACATATTTATTTCATAATAAGTATAGTGCATACATGAAGTACCCGACTGATTTTGCTGATCACTTTGTTAAATACAAGTTGTATTATCCATCTGTATAATGTGAATTTCGTCCTTTAGAAGAGTAACATATTGTCATGTGTATTGTAAAATATGAATATTAATAAAGTATGTATATAAGATTTTAATTTTTTTTTCTATATAACAGCACGTCGTGCAGGCGTTCTACATATTTACAAGGACCAAGATAAATGTGTATATTTTCTATTCAAATATACTGCATATGCATAAATTTTCATTACTGTATGCCTTAATATATAAATGTTTCAAGAAGTAACGAGTATATCCAAGTCAAGTGTGTGACAATATCTTTTTACTCGGAACCATAAATTACATAAACACTTGCCTATTTGGTTGTTCCTAAAACTGAACTCTAACTATGTATATGTTAGATATGTGACTGACGAAAATGAAATTTACTAGTAGAGCGCCCACCTATCGCCACAGTATAAACAATCCTATATTACTCTGATGCTTTCTCTCACTTTTAAAAACTTGTAACATTTTTCAAAGAATTGATTGGTAAGTTAATCGGTTCTTCTGTGATTACAGATACAGGTTCTTCTGTGCTTGTGCACCGATATGCGACAAACTTAACAGCCCCTTTTGCCTTGTCCTTTTACCTAATGTTTTTGACATTGTTAAGGATTGGATTTAACTTTGTACTGAATTTGCTCCACTCATGAATAAATGAATCTTTGATAATAACAATGTTATAATGCCATGACAGTGGGTTGTAGTGGATCGTCCAAGGTCGGTGGTTATCTCCGGGTTTTCGTCTAACACTTGTGTTCAGAACTGAGCTGGGAATTATGGGAAGAAGAAGAAGAACAGCCATCAAAGATATTTAAAGACATGACTGCGTGGACATCATCTTATTCAAGTCACAGAATGGCATGCACTTCAACTCAAGCTGAATAATAAGTGAAAATATATCACACTAATTGTAGGTAAATCTGTTAATCATTTTATAATATGAAGGACACGTATCCTGTCTCGTATGCGAATCAATTTATACTTTCTATTTCATCCGCGTACTTGAACCGCTGAGCACGCCAATGAATGCATCATTTATCAATTACTCATACCTCTATTTAAACGCCAAATACTTCCAAGCTATTTAATATCATGAGACAGAATCAATATTTCTACACTTAAACAGTTTTAATCATTCTTGATCTTAAAACAATAATTTGTGGACATCTAGATCTCGATTTTTCAACATTGACACATTGGTGGCTTTAATACCAAGAGTAAACCCATAATGTCGCGTGTAGAAAACTTATCAAGCGTTGACACACGGAATCACGTAGCTCGACAGGACTTGAATGTGGCCTTAAGAGCCCATTCTCCTGAATAAGGATACCGTATTTTCCAAAGGGATTCATAGATCTTTGCAGGCAAAACAGGAGAGTTTCAAAATTGAGCAATTTTAATCCTTTTACGTTTTTCAGGCAGATAAATATACTGTACTCCGACTACATTATATTCACAAAAATGATACAATACAATATGTATTACATAACGTGTTGTTATATATATATATATATATATATATATATATATATATATATATATATTTAAAAAAAAGCAGAACATCAGTATGTATGCCCAACTCTACGGTGGTTTCATGACACTAAATAGGTTAATGATGATTTCATTTTGATAATTTTCGTCATACAATTCTGATCAATTAATGTTTACATATGTCATTTGTAATTCAGAGGATTAATGTGCATACAGTGGAATAACTTTTATCTGAAGGTAGCCGGTCTACATAATCACTGCAACAAAATATTATTTCGGGTGACATACAACACTTTAATACAGTGAATCTATTTAATAAGATAATAATATAACAAGGTCTTATAATCCGGGTCAGTTGTAACCAATGTGAATGTGTCGGTTTACTCAAGGGTGGTCTTAAAAGACAGGTGGTCTTATAAGAAAGGTGGTCTTATTGGGATTTATCAATATACCGGGGTTGAAAAACAAATCATGAATTTTTAAATTAAATCAAATGAATCGGATAATTTTGATTAATTTCACATTCATTTGATTTAAATCGATTTTCATTAAAAAAATGACTCAAATGTTCCACTTTAAATCAGTTTCATACTGAAACCAGGTTATTAAACTCTATAAGACGCATATATGCCAAAAATAAATAAGTATATTAAAAATAAAATGCCATAGGCATGGGATAAATAAGTAAAAAAATTCACATCATATTCTTAATTGGATTTATTATACAGCTAACCCATATTACCTTTTAGTTTCACATGGCTGACAAATTAATGAATTAGATTTAAATTCATTTATTTATAACACCATCACATGTTATCAGATAAAGAAAATCAAACCATATAAATGGTTCCAGAAAAAAGGAGTGAACGGGTAATATTCTTGTACAGGTGTAGACAAAATATTGGAATGAGTCTAACTCTATAGAACAGTTATCTTAAATTCCAGTGTGGCCTTAATCCATGCTATGCTTTTACAAGCCCACGTTTTGTTTATACACAAGTTTGTCAGCTTTTCTGTGTCTGGCTTATTCCTGAATTTGGAGTGTGAATAAATCAAATTGTTCAGCATACCTTTTCCACACCATCACCGGAAGCTACAGTACCTACCATCTTCTTACATAATCAAATTGTCAGATTTTAAATTCTGATTTAAATAAAAATTAATCAATTTTGTAGACTTTTATTTGAATCACGGTTTTTATAGGGGCAGTAGTGTTTTCTGTACTGTTAAAACAACTGCTGCTATGCAAGTATTTATAAAGCACACTGAACCGGGTACCATGTTTTACATTTGTTCTTTCTAGAACACCAACAGAAAAAAAGAAAAACAAAAAATAATATTTTTTGCACTAAATTTAATCATAATTTTAATCAATGTTTTAAATCATTTGTCTTGAAACCATCATCATCTACTGAACAGCTGGTTGGAGCACAGCAGTGTGGTCCCGGATATTGACCTCTTATGACTCTGTTAATACGAGTCTTCCTGATAACAAAACCACCTAACGAAATAATTACCTGATTAAGGAACAGTACAGAAGCGATAGATAAATGGTTATAGCCTCTTTACGCTGTGGCTCTGCATCATATTAATGTGCATGTCAACCAGGTTATTTGGCTATCGCTGTTAATACAGGAAAATTATGATTGACCTTGGTAGATAGCGGTACGTATAGTATAATTTTACCAGGAGATGTCATAAGCACAGATGAGCAAATAAATTGCTCGGTCTGCCTATTCTGGGTAATGTATTTATTAAACACACAGTGGTTATATATATATATATATATATATTTTTTTATATATATGCCGTGACAACCTCAGTGCATCAGTGTTCACACTCACTTTATTTCAAATGATGAGCTAAATCGTTCGTTTCATAAATAGCGTAAGATACATTATATTTAAGCTTTAAACATTCCCATCTTTTACCTTGACCTCATATAATGAATAGACTAAATGGTATTAAGATCTCCATCTTGATTCATGATCTTTGCTAGATAGTCTTTACAGTCCTTATATATCACACAGTCACACAGTTTTCTCGTTTCTTGATATGTGAATTCACATTTTCATTCGTGAACTAGTATTTGAATTTCCCATATCTTGACTAGGCCTACTAGTTGTTGTCGAACATCCAGTTCAGGGTATACAGGTATAAATTAACCTCGAGAAATTGCATTGCTTACTTTAACGGGAATTAGCGATGAAAAAAAAAGGATTATATTGTGATATACTAGCCCTGATGAGATCACAAAGGGTAAAAAGCTAAATATTATTACAGTAACAATTTATAAAAGGGGCAGTGGTAAGTGGACATATACATTCCTCATCCAGGCGAGGATTCGACAATACATGTGAACTTATATAAGTCTTTAAAGCCAACATGAGCAAAAGTTCAGATTATAGTGCAGGTTAGGATTGCACCTTTATTTGTTAGTGTGTTTCTTCGATACGACGATATAGAATGCAAAGCGTATTGGTATCTGTATCGACATGGCGGTATTTTGCAGGGTTGGTTGATTTAAATCATTTGGCTTTATTGCATGGTTTTCTCTTTCTAATCGACAAAAGAGGGCTGGTAGGTTATTCAGTTAATCTGTCACATATAAAACTGTAACATTCAATACATCGATATTATTTCCTTGGTTATCTTGTTAGATGAAATGGATATTTTGAAATAAATCTCCAACCTAGTAAACAATGAAGTGATAAACCAATATGCCAAATAGAAGTTGGTTGTCCAGTTTTGAAAATTTGATGTTTTTATTGTATTTAGCACACGCATAGAGAGATAAATACAGTACGCGGATATAGTCAGATCAGCCACGTTTGTTCTTTTGGAGTTTTCTTTCGAGGTTTGCGTTGTTAAGCATTCTTATTTATTTTTTTTTAATATATTTTTGATGGAGGAAACTGCCTCCAGTTGTAATGATAGCTTAACTTAGTATATGTACATATGCAAGATTCCATTCCGGTTTCGGACTACTTGACAGGGAGATAGGCGGGGAACTGTCGGTTTTCGGTAGCGGCCTGTAGTTAAGCTTATGGGACTTTTCGATTTTTCGCAGGCAGTTTCTCATTAGTGCCGGGGGGGCGGGGGGGTTTGCTGGAAGCTTTGGCAGCCTGTAGTACCCTACAAAAAATTGGGAGGGGATAAAATTTATATAAGCATCGCATTAATGTTAAGGTTGCCGGCAGGGGGAGCGAAATGAGAGCGGCCAGCCACTGGGGCCCCATGAATCGCACACGCAAATAGCAGCTATTTGCGACCCAAAAAATTTAGGAGGGGGTAAAATTTCTGGTAGCATCGCATTGAGAGTTAAGATTGCCGCCAGGGAGAGTGGACATGAGTGCGGGCAGACAGAGGGGCCCCCATGAATCGCACGCGCAAATAGCAGCTATTTGCTACCCTAAAAAATTGAGGAGGGGGTAAAATTTCTGGTAGCATCGCATTGAGAGTTAAGATTGCCGCCAGAGGGAGTGGACAAGAGACAGGACTGCCACAGAGGCCCTATGAATCGCACGCGCAAATAGCAGCTATTTGCTACCCTAAAAATTAGGAGGAAGTAAAATAATAGTAGCAGCGCATGGAGTGTTAAGACTGCCACCAGGGGGAGTAGAGATCTCAAAGCCTGCCACAGCGGCCCAAAGAATTGCACGCGCAAATAGCAGCTATTTGCTACCATAAAAGTTGTGAAGACTGACGCCAGGGGGAGAGGAGATCTCAGCGGCCTGGCAGAGGGGTCCCCACGAGTCGCAAGCGCAAATAGCAGCTATTTGCTACCACAAAATATGTCAAGACTGCCACCAGGGGGTGTGGACTTGAGAGTGGACAGAGAGAGGGGCCCCCATAATCGCACGCGCAAATAGCAGCTATTTGCTACCCTAAAAAATTAGGAGGGGGTAAAATTTATAGTAGCATTGCATTGAGCGTTATGACTGCCGCCAGGGAGATGGACATGAGTGCGGGCAGGCAGAGGGGCCCCCATGAATCGCACGCGCAAATAGCTGCTATTTGCTACCCTAAAAAATTTAGGAGGGGTTCAATATATAGTAGCATCGCATTGATATTAAGACTGCCGCCAGGGGGAGTGTACATGAGAGCGGGCAGACAGAGGGGCCCCAAGAATCGCAAGCGCAAATAGCAGCTATTTGCGACCCTAAAAAAATTAGGAGGGGTAAATTTCTGGTAGCATCGCATTAAGAGTGAAGATTGCCGCCAGGGGGAGTGGACTAGAGACAGAACTACCACAGGGGCCCCATGAATCGCACGCGCAAATAGCTGCTATTTGCTACCCTAAAAAATTTAGGAGGGGTTAAATATATAGTAGCATCGCATTGAGTGTTAAGACTGCCGCCAGGGGGAGTGTACATGAGAGCGGGCAGACAGAAGGGCCCCATGAATCGCACGCGCAAATAGCAGCTATTTGCTACCCTAAAAAATTTAGGAGGGTGTAAAATTTCTGGTAGCATCGCATTGAGAGTTAAGATTGCCGCAAGGGGGAGTGGACTACAGACAGGACTGCCACAGGGGCCCCATGATTCGCACGCGCAAATAGCTGCTATTTGCTGCCCTAAAAAATTTAGGAGGGGTTCAATATATAGTAGCATCGCATTGAGTGTTAAGACTGCCGCCAGGGGGAGTGTACATGAGAGCGGGCAGACAGAAGGGCCCCATGAATCGCAAGCGCAAATAGCAGCTATTTGCGACCATAAAAAATTTAGGAGGGTGTAAAATTTCTGGTAGCATCGCATTGAGAGTTATGACTGCCGCCAGGGGGACTGGACTACAGACAGGACTGCCACAGGGGCCCCATGAATCGCACGCGCAAATAGCTGCTATTTGCTACCCTAAAAAATTTAGGAGGGGTTCAATATATAGTAGCATCGCATTGAGTGATAAAACTGCCACCAGGGGGTGTGGACTTGAGAGTGGACAGACAGAGGGGCCCCCATAATCGCACGCGCAAATAGCAGCTATTTGCTACCCTAAAAAATTAGGAGGGGGTAAAATTTATAGTAGCATTGCATTGAGCGTTATGACTGCCGCCAGGGGGAGTGGACATGAGTGCGGGCAGGCAGAGGGGCCCCCATGAATCGCACGCGCAAATAGCTGCTATTTGCTACCCTAAAAAATTTAGGAGGGGTTAAATATATAGTAGCATCGCATTGAGTGTTAAGACTGCCGCCAGGGGGAGTGGAGATCTCGAAGCCTGCCACAGCGGCCCAAAGAATTGCACGCGCAAATAGCAGCTATTTGCTACCATAAAAGTTGTGAAGACTGACGCCAGGGGGAGAGGAGATCTCAGCGGCCTGGCAGAGATGTCCCCACGAGTCGCAAGCGCAAATAGCAGCTATTTGCTACCACAAAATATGTCAAGACTGCCACCAGGGGGTGTGGACTTGAGAGTGGACAGACAGAGGGGCCCCCATAATCGCACGCGCAAATAGCAGCTATTTGCTTCCCTAAAAAATTGGGAGGGGGTAAAATTTTTAGTAGCATTGCATTGAGCGTTATGACTGCCGCCAGGGGGAGTGGACATGAGTGCGGGCAGGCAGAGGGGCCCCCATGAATCGCACGCGCAAATAGCTGCTATTTGCTACCCTAAAAAATTTAGGAGGGGTTCAATATATAGTAGCATCGCATTGATATTAAGACTGCCGCCAGGGGGAGTGTACATGAGAGCGGGCAGAAAGAGGGGCCCCAAGAATCGCAAGCGCAAATAGCAGCTAATTGCTACCCTAAAAATTAGGAGCCAGGGAGAGAGGCGATCTCAGCGGCCTGGCAGAGGGGTCACCACGAGTCGCAAGCGCAAATAGCAGTTATTTGCTACCATAAAATATGTCAAGACTGCCACCAGGGGGAGTGGACATGAGAGTGGACAGACAGAGGGGTAGCAAATTTAGGGTAGCAAATAGCTGCTATTTGCGCGTGCGATTATGGGGGCCCCTCTGTCTGTCCACTCTCAAGTCCACACCCCCTGGTGGCAGTCTTAACACTCAATGCGATGATACTATATATTTAACCCCTCCTAAATTTTTTAGGGTAGCAAATAGCAGCTATTTGCGCGTGCGATTCATGGGGCCCCTGTGGCAGTCCTGTCTCATGTCCAGTCCCCCTGGCGGCAGTCATAACGCTCAATGCAATGCTACTATAAATTTTACCCCCTCCTATTTTCTTAGGGTAGCAAATAGCTGCTATTTGCGCGTGCGACTCATGGGGGCCCCTCTGTCTGTCCACTCCCCCTGGTGGCAGTCTTGACATATTTTATGGTAGCAAATAACTGCTATTTGCGCTTGCGACTCGTGGTGACCCCTCTGCCAGGCCGCTGAGATCTCCTCTCTCCCTGGCGGCAGTCTTCACAACTTTTATGGTAGCAAATAGCTGCTATTTGCGCGTGCGATTCATTTGGGCCCCTGTGGCAGGCTTTGAGATCTCCACTCCCCCTGGTGGCAATCTTAACTCTCAATGCGATGCTACCAGAAATTTTACCCCCTCCTAAAATTTTAGGGTAGCAAATAGCTGCTATTTGCGCGTGCGATTCATAGGGCCCTTGTGGCAGTCCTGTCTCTTGTCCACTCCCTCTGGCGGCAATCTTAACTCTCAATGCGATGCTACCAGAAATTTAACCCCCTCCTAAATTTTTTAGGGTAGCAAATAGCTGCTATTTGCGCGTGCGATTTATGGGGCCCTTCTGTCTGCCCGCTCTCATGTACACTCCCCCTGGCGGCAGTCTTAACACTCAATGCGATGCTACTACATATCTAACCCCTCCTAAATTTTTTAAGGTAGCAAATAGCTGCTATTTTCGCGTGTGATTCATGGGGCCCCTGTGGTAGTCCTGTCTCTAGTCCACTCCCCCTGGCGGCACTGAGGTCCACTCCCCCTGGCGGCAATCTTAACTCTCAATGCGATGCTCCCAGAAATTTTACACCCTCCTAAATTTTTTATGGTCGCAAATAGCTGCTATTTGCGCTTGCGATTCATGGGGCCCCTCTGTCTGCCCGATCTCATGTACACTCCCCCTGGCGGCAGTCTTAACACTCAATGCGATGCTACTATATATTGAACCCCTCCTAAATTTTTTAGGGTAGCAAATAGCAGCTATTTGCGCGTGCGATTCATGGGGCCCCTGTGGCAGTCCTGTCTGTAGTCCACTCCCCCTTGCGGCAATCTTAACTCTCAATGCGATGCTACCAGAAATTTTACACCCTCCTAAATTTTTTAGGGTAGCAAATAGCTGCTATTTGCGCGTGCGATTCATGGGGCCCTTCTGTCTGCCCGCTCTCATGTACACTCCCCCTGGGGGCAGTCTTAACACTCAATGCGATGCTACTATATATTTAACCCCTCCTAAATTTTTTAGGGTAGCAAATAGCAGCTATTTGCGCGTGCGATTCATGGGGCCCCTGTGGTAGTCCTGTCTCTAGTCCACTCCCCCTGGCGGCAATCTTAACTCTCAATGCGATGCTACCAGAAATTTACCCCTCCTAATTTTTTTAGGGTCGCAAATAGCTGCTATTTGCGCTTGCGATTGTTGGGGCCCCTCTGTCTGCCCGCTCTCATGTACACTCCCCCTGGCGGCAGTCTTAATATCAATGCGATGCTCCTATATATTGAACCCCTCCTAAATTTTTTAGGGTAGCAAATAGCAGCTATTTGCGCGTGCGATTCATGGGGGCCCCTCTGCCTGCCCGCACTCATGTCCACTCCCCCTGGCGGCAGTCATAACGCTCAATGCAATGCTACTATAAATTTTACCCCCTCCTAATTTTTTAGGGTAGCAAATAGCTGCTATTTGCGCGTGCGATTATGGGGGCCCCTCTCTCTGTCCACTCTCAAGTCCACACCCCCTGGTGGCAGTCTTGACATATTTTGTGGTAGCAAATAGCTGCTATTTGCGCTTGCGACTCGTGGGGACCCCTCTGCCAGGCCGCTGAGATCTCCTCTCCCCCTGGCGTCAGTCTTCACAACTTTTATGGTAGCAAATAGCTGCTATTTGCGCTTGCAATTCTTTGGGCCGCTGTGGCAGGCTTTGAGATCTCCACTCCCCCTGGTGGCAGTCTTAACACTCCATGCGCTGCTACTATTATTTTACTTCCTCCTAATTTTTAGGGTAGCAAATAGCTGCTATTTGCGCGTGCGATTCATAGGGCCTCTGTGGCAGTCCTGTCTCTTGTCCACTCCCTCTGGCGGCAATCTTAACTCTCAATGCGATGCTACCAGAAATTTTACCCCCTCCTCAATTTTTTAGGGTAGCAAATAGCTGCTATTTGCGCGTGCGATTCATGGGGGCCCCTCTGTCTGCCCGCACTCATGTCCACTCCCCCTGGCGGCAATCTTAACTCTCAATGCGATGCTACCAGAAATTTTACCCCCTCTAAATTTTTTGGGTCGCAAATAGCTGCTATTTGCGTGTGCGATTCATGGGGCCCCAGTGGCTGGCCGCTCTCATTTCGCTCCCCCTGCCGGCAACCTTAACATTAATGCGATGCTTATATAAATTTTATCCCCTCCCAATTTTTTGTGGGTACTACAGGCTGCCAAAGCTTCCAGCAAACCCCCCCCCCCCCCCCGGCACTAATGAGAAACTGCCTGCGAAAAATCGAAAAGTCCCATAAGCTTAACTACAGGCCGCTACCGAAAACCGACAGTTCCCTGCCTATCTCCAAACGAGTGCGCCTTTTTGGGGCTCCTCGATGTATGAACCGATAAAAGGGGACCATTACAAGCCGAACGCCCGCAGGTGCAGTAGACGAGTGCGCCTTTTTGGGGCTCCTCGATGTATGAACCGATAAAAGGGGACCATTACAAGCCGAACGCCCGCAGGTGCAGTAGACACCGGGCCTGATTGACACCAGGATACAAAATGAGAGGAAGCGTGTGATACTGCCCTGTCAAGTAGTCCGAAACCGGAATGGAATCTTGCATATGTACATATACTAAGTTAAGCTATCATTACAACTGGAGGCAGTTTCCTCCATCAAAAATATATTAAAAAAAATAAATAAGAATGCTTAACAACGCAAACCTCGAAAGAAAACTCCAAAAGAACAAACGTGGCTGATCTGACTATATCCGCGTACTGTATTTATCTCTCTATGCGTGTGCTAAATACAATAAAAACATCAAATTTTCAAAACTGGACAACCAACTTCTATTTGGCATATTGGTTTATCACTTCATTGTTTACTAGGTTGGAGATTTATTTCAAAATATCCATTTCATCTAACAAGATAACCAAGGAAATAATATCGATGTATTGAATGTTACAGTTTTATATGTGACAGATTAACTGAATAACCTACCAGCCCTCTTTTGTCGATTAGAAAGAGAAAACCATGCAATAAAGCCAAATGATTTAAATCAACCAACCCTGCAAAATACCGCCATGTCGATACAGATACCAATACGCTTTGCATTCTATATCGTCGTATCGAAGAAACACACTAACAAATAAAGGTGCAATCCTAACCTGCACTATAATCTGAACTTTTGCTCATGTTGGCTTTAAAGACTTATATAAGTTCACATGTATTGTCGAATCCTCGCCTGGATGAGGAATGTATATGTCCACTTACCACTGCCCCTTTTATAAATTGTTACTGTAATAATATTTAGCTTTTTACCCTTTGTGATCTCATCAGGGCTAGTATATCACAATATAATCCTTTTTTTTCATCGCTAATTCCCGTTAAAGTAAGCAATGCAATTTCTCGAGGTTAATTTATACCTGTATACCCTGAACTGGATGTTCGACAACAACTAGTAGGCCTAGTCAAGATATGGGAAATTCAAATACTAGTTCACGAATGAAAATGTGAATTCACATATCAAGAAACGAGAAAACTGTGTGACTGCGTGATATATAAGGACTGTAAAGACTATCTAGCAAAGATCATGAATCAAGATGGAGATCTTAATACCATTTAGTCTATTCATTATATGAGGTCAAGGTAAAAGATGGGAATGTTTAAAGCTTAAATATAATGTATCTTACGCTATTTATGAAACGAACGATTTAGCTCATCATTTGAAATAAAGTGAGTGTGAACACTGATGCACTGAGGTTGTCACGGCATATATATAAAAAAAAATATATATATATATATATAACCACTGTGCGTTTAATAAATACATTACCCAGAATAGGCAGACCGAGCAATTTATTTGCTCATCTGTGCTTATGACATCTCCTGGTAAAATTATACTATACGTACCGCTATCTACCAAGGTCAATCATAATTTTCCTGTATTAACAGCGATAGCCAAATAACCTGGTTGACATGCACATTAATATGATGCAGAGCCACAGCGTAAAGAGGCTATAACCATTTATCTATCGCTTCTGTACTGTTCCTTAATCAGGTAATTATTTCGTTAGGTGGTTTTGTTATCAGGAAGACTCGTATTAACAGAGTCATAAGAGGTCAATATCCGGGACCACACTGCTGTGCTCCAACCAGCTGTTCAGTAGATGATGATGGTTTCAAGACAAATGATTTAAAACATTGATTAAAATTATGATTAAATTTAGTGCAAAAAATTTGATTTTTTGTTTTTCTTTTTTTCTGTTGGTGTTCTAGAAAGAACAAATGTAAAACATGGTACCCGGTTCAGTGTGCTTTATAAATACTTGCATAGCAGCAGTTGTTTTAACAGTACAGAAAACACTACTGCCCCTATAAAAACCGTGATTCAAATAAAAGTCTACAAAATTGATTAATTTTTATTTAAATCAGAATTTAAAATCTGACAATTTGATTATGTAAGAAGATGGTAGGTACTGTAGCTTCCGATGATGGTGTGGAAAAGGTATGCTGAACAATTTGATTTATTCACACTCCAAATTCAGGAATAAGCCAGACACAGAAAAGCTGACAAACTTGTGTAAAAACAAAACGTGGACTTGTAAAAGCATAGCATGGATTAAGGCCACACTGGAATTTAAGATAACTGTTCTATAGAGTTAGACTCATTCCAATATTTTGTCTACACCTGTACAAGAATATTACCCGTTCACTCCTTTTTTCTGGAACCATTTATATGGTTTGATTTTCTTTATCTGATAACATGTGAATGTGTTATAAATAAATGAATTTAAATCTAATTCATTAATTTGTCAGCCATGTGAAACTAAAAGGTAATATGGGTTAGCTGTATAATAAATCCAATTAAGAATATGATGTGAATTTTTTTACTTATTTATCCCATGCCTATGGCATTTTATTTTTAATATACTTATTTATTTTTGGCATATATGCGTCTTATAGAGTTTAATAACCTGGTTTCAGTATGAAACTGATTTAAAGTGGAACATTTGAGTCATTTTTTTTAATGAAAATCGATTTAAATCAAATGAATGTGAAATTAATCAAAATAATCCGATTCATTTGATTTAATTTAAAAATTCATGATTTGTTTTTCAACCCCGGTATATTGATAAATCCCAATAAGACCACCTTTCTTATAAGACCACCTGTCTTTTAAGACCACCCTTGAGTAAACCGACACATTCACATTGGTTACAACTGACCCGGATTATAAGACCTTGTTATATTATTATCTTATTAAATAGATTCACTGTATTAAAGTGTTGTATGTCACCCAAAATAATATTTTGTTGCAGTGATTATGTAGACCGACTACCTTCAGATAAAAGTTATTCCACTGTATGCACATTAATCCTCTGAATTACAAATGACATATGTAAACATTAATTGATCAGAATTGTATGACGAAAATTATCAAAATGAAATCATCATTAACCTATTAAGTGTCATGAAACCACCGTAGAGTTGGGCATACATACTGATGTTCTGCTTTTTTTTAAATATATATATATATATATATATATATATATATATATATATATAACAACACGTTATGTAATACATATTGTATTGTATCATTTTTGTGAATATAATGTAGTCGGAGTACAGTAAATTTATCTGCCTGAAAAACGTAAAAGGATTAAAATTGCTCAATTTTGAAACTCTCCTGTTTTGCCTGCAAAGATCTATGAATCCCTTTGGAAAATACGGTATCCTTATTCAGGAGAATGGGCTCTTAAGGCCACATTCAAGTCCTGTCGAGCTACGTGATTCCGTGTGTCAACGCTTGATAAGTTTTCTACACGCGACATTATGGGGTTACTCTTGGTATTAAAGCCACCAATGTGTCAATGTTGAAAAATCGATATCTAGATGTCCACAAATTATTGTTTTAAGATCAAGAATGATTAAAACTGTTTAAGTGTAGAAATATTGATTCTGTCTCATGATATTAAATAGCTTGGAAGTATTTGGCGTTTAAATAGAGGTATGAGTAATTGATAAATGATGCATTCATTGGCGTGCTCAGCGGTTCAAGTACGCGGATGAAATAGAAAGTATAAATTGATTCGCATACGAGACAGGATACGTGTCCTTCATATTATAAAATGATTAACAGATTTACCTACAATTAGTGTGATATATTTTCACTTAATATTCAGCTTGAGTTGAAGTGCATGCCATTCTGTGACTTGAATAAGATGATGTCCACGCAGTCATGTCTTTAAATATCTTTGATGGCTGTTCTTCTTCTTCTTCCCATAATTCCCAGCTCAGTTCTGAACACAAGTGTTAGACGAAAACCCGGAGATAACCACCGACCTTGGACGATCCACTACAACCCACTGTCATTGCATTATAACATTGTTATTATCAAAGATTCATTTATTCATGAGTGGAGCAAATTCAGTACAAAGTTAAATCCAATCCTTAACAATGTCAAAAACATTAGGTAAAAGGACAAGGCAAAAGGGGCTGTTAAGTTTGTCGCATATCGGTGCACAAGCACAGAAGAACCTGTATCTGTAATCACAGAAGAACCGATTAACTTACCAATCAATTCTTTGAAAAATGTTACAAGTTTTTAAAAGTGAGAGAAAGCATCAGAGTAATATAGGATTGTTTATACTGTGGCGATAGGTGGGCGCTCTACTAGTAAATTTCATTTTCGTCAGTCACATATCTAACATATACATAGTTAGAGTTCAGTTTTAGGAACAACCAAATAGGCAAGTGTTTATGTAATTTTTTGTTCCGAGTAAAAAGATATTGTCACACACTTGACTCGTTACTTCTTGAAACATTTATATATTAAGGCATACAGTAATGAAAATTTATGCATATGCAGTATATTTGAATAGAAAATATACACATATATCTTGGTCCTTGTAAATATGTAGAACGCCTGCACGACGTGCTGTTATATAGAAAAAAAAATTAAAATCTTATATACATACTTTATTAATATTCATATTTTACAATACACATGACAATACGTTACTCTTCTAAAGGACGAAATTCACATTATACAGATGGATAATACAACTTGTATTTAACAAAGTGATCAGCAAAATCAGTGGGGTACTTCATGTATGCACTATACTTATTATGAAATAAATATGTACAACACTAACATATCAAATACCGACCATGCCCACAAAATGTTTATCAATTCAATAAAAGTTCGTGTTTTACAGACTGTCCCTTAAATGTCACCATTTGTTTATGTTTTCTTACATTTGCCTGATGTATACTATTTCACAATCAGATAAGTGACAGTTTATATATATATATATATATATATATATATATATATATATATTAGTATAGATATATATATACTAGTATAGATATATATATACAAGTATAGATATATATATATACACAGAGAGAGAGACAGAGAGATGGTGAACGTATATGGTGAAACGTCTGTTGAAGGTACACCATATATATTTTCTGAACATTTTGCATGTGTACTTCAGCATATATATATATGTTCATTTATATAAATATGAATAACCTTGCGGATATAGACTTGTGTACATGTTCCCTTTAATGTGCAAATACACGTATCTTTTTGTAGATATTGGATATCAGGAACAATGTTCACAAAACACTACCATATTTGTTTTATGTGTTTGGATTAAAGATGCTAATAATACTGTGTTGCAACCTGATTTTTAATTGTATTTGCAGATCTAACTACAAATAAAGGGGAATCAAGGGAAAATATTACTGATGTCCCCCGATGCAATAAGGGAAAGATGGCGGAAATTATTGGCTGAAATTCGTAAGTTTTTTATACCTGCGCTAGCGAGAAGTATTATTTTTTATTCTTGGTTATCTGGTTAGTCTGTTAACATCACTGCCCAATAAAATACTGAAAAGGGTCGGTTCGTGACAAAATACTGATTTCAAAGGGTTATCATGTCCAATTACTTACACACGGGAAATATACAGTATCAAAGTACAAGTATTTATTGCTGTGAAAATTATATTAATTTAGTCAGAGTAAATATCAGAAAAATCCTCATTTTGAATTGAATGAACAAACAACCAAGTCTTCACATTGGTCGGATTACCTGCAATTGTTGGCTGTATGGGGTCTCCCAGGGCATGACGCAGCCGTAACCAAAACACTTTTCGTTCTGCGGGAGTCTTAGGCCAAATCAGGTATGTGTTACAAGCCAACAGGTATTCAAGAGTTGGCGAAATACGGGCTGGCAGTTGGTCTTGACTTTCCAGTAGGACACATATTACCCTTGAATCTCGAACGCTGTGCTGTTCTTTCGCAAAATGAAGCTCTGTCTGGAAATATTTGGCTTTCAGAGCAACTCTAGATATCACAAGCACCGAACTCTTGCTGCACCGAAAAGCATCTGAAATGTTGGTATCAATAGAGATACCAACAGCAAAGTTCCTCTCATGTACACAGAGGCGGTATTTATGTTGAACTTCAAGATTCTGTATTGCCTGGCGTACAAACCAGTAGTTTTTGACATTGTAACAAAAGAAGGCGTCAAATATATATTCTGTTTTGTCAATGGTACGATAACGAAAACTAAGCATACCTCTAGCAAAGTACCATATGTATAACAGCCGCCACCTGAAACGATATAACAGACAACATAACACAATAAAGATCAGCGTAAAGGCATATGTCAGAAATATTTTCTCGAACAGTTTCCAATCCCAACAACCACATTCATTATCCAGTATCTGCTCAATATTGAGCGAGTAAAGGTCTCTCGGTATCTCAGTTTCAATCATTCTACAGTTGTATCCAGTAAATTTGACAGGAAGCCTTTGAATTCTTCTTAATATTTTAATATTACTGCAAGGGCACAGTAAAGGGTTGCCTGACATATTAATTTGAACTGTCGACTTGGGATCGAATTGACTAAAGTCTTGTATATTTTTCTCAGTAAGGGTAACCAAGTAATTTTGACTCAAATCCAAATGTCGTAGATGTTTAAGACGACCAAATTTGAAATTTAGGGAAACGAGGCCACATGATGAGATACTGAGGTTCACGAGCTTGATAAAGTCTGTAAAAATATGGGACCTTAAGCTATGCAGGAATGAGTTTTCTGACAGATGCAAAGACTGAAGATCATTTTTCGTAGAAAACCGGACATATTGCAGGTGCAGGAATGTCGGTATGATAGGAATATAAGATGCTTTGAGCGTCTTAAGCTTTTCAGGTAAAAATATAGGCCAGCTAGGTTTACTTGTCTCGCTTCGTACTTCAAATGGTTTATATTTGCAAAAACTCATCGTGTTCTTCCAGTAATAATCATAAGCTTGGTGCCGAATATTGAGGTACGTAAAATTATACATCATTTTGAACTCATCCAGCACGACAAGTACAGCCAATCCGAATAACATATTATCCGCCAAATTCAGCTTTTCCAAGTATAAAAAATTGGTGAGAACTCCAGGACGTAGGGCTACAATTTGATTATGAGCCAGGTTCAGTATCCTAACTCTTGATCCCCCCAGGCAGAGGAACATCGGAGGTTTCAGATCCCAAAATATGCCATCTCCTCCGTATTTTACAACCTGGGTCAGTTTTATCACTCTAACTGAGGAAACTGGAAGCCCGCAAAGCACCTCTAACTTTAGTTCAGTTTCATTTTTTAGGTGCCAACGATCTAAGTTAACATATCGCAGTTTCCTAAGTGGTTTAAAGAGATTTGCCCCTAAATGGATTTCAGAGGGTATACAAACCATCGATTAATGAGTCAAGTCCTTCAAATCGGTAAATGCGCCTTCGTCTATATTACGAAGTTTCTCGTTTTTGTAAATCCGAAGCATTCGCAACCGAGGAAGCCAAGAGAAACTGTAATTATTTAGTTCCCGTATGTTTGTGTTCCACAATCTGAGATCTGTTGCATTTTTCCAAATGCATTTAATCTCACCAATTGAAGTTATAAATTTACCGCGACACTCTGCAATTATTTCGCTTTTTGTATTTCGCATATGACAGGGGCACCGCGCTGCTGTTAGTTCCGTTCCGTGGAATGAATTTTGTCGTTCGTCTAATGTTTGCCGTGTCTCTTTATCCTTATTGGCGTTATTTTGGAATTGTTCTTGTCCATAATTTAACTGACTCGTAAGCATTGATTTTCCATTAAACTTAGTTATTCCTCCGTTTGATGTCACTGAAGCTGTTGCTTCGGATAAGCAAAAACAGAAAAATAATATTAATATCTGGAGACCCATCGTTCATCCGTTCTAACCAGACGATACTCACTTAACCCCCGTGCAACTGCTTCGCCCACATTTAAGTGGGAAAAAACACATTTTTGCATCCCAGTAAGTAGAGTTGATACCCTATTGTAATCTAATTTATATCAAGGACACCAAATCGATAGTGAAAGCCGAAAATGATAACCATCCTTGCAAAATTAGAAAGATTAGTTAATACATCCATAATGAGTGTATTTTTCTCGATGTATACCGAGTGTTGATTCAGATGAAAGCAAACGCATCCCTTATTTTGACACGAGGTTAATCTTCAGATTATGATGGAACTGCTGTCATTTCGAGTGGTGTCATTTGCTTGCTACAATTCTCTTGTTTTGAATTTTTTAGTTTCATAATTTTCCTTGGTCAATCAGAGGATCCATGTTTATATATATGTAATGGGATTCTAGGACATCTCTTATTACGAAAAATGACCATTAACGAAAAAAACCTGTAAGAAAAAGTACAGAAACTTAATTCAACATTCCTGTTGAACCAATATGACATCAAACAAAATACTATCAGTTAGAGTTAGACAGTACATAAAATCACATTTTTTAATTAATTAATTATTAAGTAATTAAATGTTCCTATGAGTTCATTTCTTTGTTTATCAGTATTATAGTCAGACACAATATGAAATATGTACGTATTATATTCAGATCTTAATATTACACATGTAATGTGTAATGATCTGTTTGGAACATTGGAACATTAGTGTCTGTAATGAACTGTCACATATTGGAACTTGAAAACATTCGTTAGTTATATTCATTCATTACAATAAACTTTGTCATAACCAATGAACACAAATAGTGATTACAAGAATAAATGATTTAATTAAATCATTAAGTCAAAACAACGAAATATAGTACCACTTACCACTTTCATAGGTTCTTTCCTTTAATAATAAATCACAGAGGGTTACCGCTTGCTCCTACATATCAACCTGCCTACTGTTTCGGTGGTACCTGCAGTGCCATAAAGCTAGTCTATAACACAGGGCCGGGTGTTACCCTTAACTGGCGAGTCCTTTTCCAAATTATTACTTATACAGGTCACCTACTAGATCATAACGTTACGCCTTTTTACCACTGGGAAATACATATGGAACATGAAAAAGTAAAAACATAGGCCTATTAGGTGAATCCCTCCAGTCATAGTGATATTAAAACACCCTCTACACGCTAGAGGTATATAAACTCGAATGGTTATGAAGCAGAGAAAATATCACGAGACTAACAACATTATTCACTATTATTCAACATTATTCTTATATAACCGAAGTGGTAAATACATGCATCATCGTAAATGCATGGTTATACATAACCAGAAGTGTCTTTGTAACTTATATTACTCTTACAAAAGATCTCAATATGCTCACAATACATCTTTATATATTTGCTAGAAAACCAACGTATTATCTGGACATATCTAAGAGCGAACTCTGTCTGATACATAAAAAAGATACCGGGTAATTATGATAATCCTTACTGTACTCTGAACAGAGAAATCTATATCAATAACTTACATGGTTTACTCTCTGAGCTGATGGTTGCCAGGCAGAATCCACAGTAATAAGTCTGATTTGATGCACCCAACGAATATATTTGCTTGCTTGCTTTTTTAACCCTTTCTACTGCTTGTTGATATACATACGTAGAATGGTAAGTGAAACGGCGTTAAGACTGAAGCATGAAAGTCCGAAACTGACGTTAACTACTTGTAATTACAAAGAATTCCCGACACATTTATAAATTTTTCATCACGTAGCCTTGCAGCAATGATCGCGCATTCTTGGTCTGTGCATCTTCTATATATACCAGAAAAAAGAGACGGGACAACCAATAGTAAACCGAATTATGGGGAGAAACACAGGTATCCCCAAACGTCCCCAATTATAAGTGAATATATGTAACTCTGGGACCTTGGTCCTGGGCAGTCCGAGCTCTTAGTTGTTTATCATGAACCTGCGACCTCTTCGCCTGAGGCAGTAATTGTTTTGTCTGGGCAAGCTTAGATTATGTTACAACCGAAACCCTGGCCAGAGATAATAAAGCGTGTACTTGTCTCTAACTCTTTGCAGCTTCAGACTTCATATTAATCATAAGTGAAAGATCACTAGGGGTTACAAGTTGACCTGTCCAGGCCAGCGCTAGCAGCAGAGCATTCCCAGATGTTGTCTTGGTGTACATATAACCAAATAGATAGGAATGTGGTCATCTTATCACACACGCACACCTATACATATATACATATATACATATATACATATATATATATATATATATATATATATGCTCCACTGACGTATTCTGACCAACATATTTATACTTATATATATATATATATATATATATATATATATATATATATATATTTATATATATATAGCGAAACAGAATGGTTTTTATAATTCAGTCAAGTGTGACCCGGTTATTTTATAGGCTTAATACTTTGTTAACATATTAATTATTGTATAAATGTGGACACATGGCTCAGATCGGGAAATTCATACAGTGATAAAATATTAATTAGTATTGGTTTTGGTTGACACCAATCACACAAACCAATCAGTTGCTTATATTGTTAATTGTGAACATAATAATAAAGCAGTTCCCCTATCAATCAAATAAAGAAAGGCTGAAGTGAGTCAAAGAAATACGTACTTCCTTGTATCTCGTCGGATGTAATGTCAGTGGTTATCTGGACCACTCATGGTTTCCTATTAGGTGGTTGTTCAATTAGTCTGTTATGTTAAATGGTTATTCCCCATTGTTTTATGTAATTTTGAATCATGGGTCGGATAAATTCTATTAGCATTAGTGTTTATATTTAACATTGGTGATACGGATCACATTTATCTTACCAATGTAGTAAACTGTCAAATTTTACTTTTATTTTTTTCTAGATGTATTTCCAACATAATCCCTGCAATACATGATGCAATATGTATCTACAGCTTCATATACTTTATTCTAACAATACATCAGGGTTCTTTTAAGCAGCTGGTGTCTCTACAAAAACATAAACATTAAAAAGGAGTTTTTATCTTCGTGATCTGAATACTGTAAACAAAAGAACAAGAAACAGATAATTTCTTGAAATTTTATGTAAACCTGGGACACATTTTAATATATTTGAATTTGTGCCGAAATTTTCATTGGTTGATATTGTGATTGCAAAATATTATTGCCTAAGTTGTTAAGTTTACTTGTGAAATAATAAAAGCTTCTCAACATTACATCGTGATATGTTAATGTGGTTTATTTTGTTATTTATTGATGTGACCGGTTTTACTTGCACTGGGTAATATATAAGCCTTTCCATAGTTCCATAACGTTCACCATAAATGGTTTATTTACTACTCATCGACGGCATGTGAGCTGTTTCACCGCTAAAGATGTGAATGACCAGGTTCTTTTAAAAGTCGTACCGACTGGCTGAAACTCTTACATACGTACACTCCAAAAATGCATAAGACATGAGTCACACAAATCAATAAATTAAAAAAGAAGACACATTTATCTGGAGAGGCGCTTCATATATACAAGCATTGTTGATTACAAACGTCCGACACAGAGAGAAGTCCCTTTGTTTACACTTCTCCTGATCACATGACCATCGCGCACACGTGACATCGGATTGTTGCGCCCGGTGTCTGACTGCTCGTTCGCGCTATGTACATAGTACAATCAGTCCACTTATAGATACACGGAGCTCTGGCCACCAACAGTCCGTCGCTGGAGTCTACGTGTTTACCTCTCGAGGTACAGTTCACACAACGCGCACAGACTTTTCTATCTGGATTAAGTGTATCACAGCTGATGTCTCCTGGAATCATCTATTTCTAGGTAGTAGAAAATGCTTCCACACAGCGATATCCAATACCGCTACAGTTACGCGTTAAATAAATCTCCTCGGTCTGCTCCTGGAAGTGCTCACAACAGGTATAAATCGCCAGATTTACCAGTCCGTCGGCAAAAGTGCGATACTCGCTTTGAAATCCATTACAGAGTAATCACCGTGGCATTCCCAAGACACCGATTATCTACGCTTGTAGGTATCATCACACAGCTGTCCAGACTCTGATGAACGCAAACCTGCCCCCTAGACTGCAGATATCGTCAGGCTATACCGACTGGCGCGCTGATCGGGCAATAGACGCGAATTTCGTCTCCATCACGACTTATATATGCTTGCTGACGTCACAAGTACTGACCGTCCTCTGGCCAATCACCACTCCCTAATATGCCGACCGTCAATAACAACATGAATTCTAATATGGACACACCTCCAGAGACAAACCCCCGAGTAAATCAAACTAAACAGGTGCTATTCCTTTGAAATCTTCAACAAACACTCATTACTATAGAAACCGTCAAACAGAGACGGCTCCGACGGAATAAAACCGTAATGAAATTAACATTAAACGAGATACGTATGCTCTCTAACCAAAGTTCTCACGCCAATATCTCAACAAATATCAATCGTCTTGAAACCATTCTGGAAAAGGATGCCGGAAATGTGGGGCTTACATTTTCATATAACCCCCCCCCCCCCCAATCATCTGACAGTATATCACAGTTCATATCTTTTATGCAAAGATTAAATAAGGCAGGTTATTTCTGTTGAAAAGATGAATTACAGTATTAATTTAGCTCTACAAGATTATATATCACCTGGTAGCGCCACGTTCGATAAAAGTAACTGTCCCTGTTCGGAGATTCACACAAAGGCTCAATTTCGTTTTATATGTACATATATAAATATATATATATCCACATTGATGGTTTGTTTAATCAACCGATGACCATTTTTGTTTTCCTTTACCACTTGCTTAGCGAAGGCACAGACTGGTGAATAAATCAATTATGGTTCCAGCTACTGTATTCCAGAAGAGGAGGTAGGTCATGATACGATAGGATAGCAGGCTGGCCTGGTGGACTAGCGCCTAGAACCTGACTACCAAACTTATCGCCGGTCCAACTTTGTAATTTAAACCTGAATCCAATACAGAATAAATGGATGAATATAGCATGGTTTTATTTAAGGAACGTTTGAATTACAACAAATGTCTTCCCATGTTTTAATCGAGACACATACACCCATATGAGAGCAGCTATTTCCTACTTTCGTGAAGACTTGGTTGTTCAACATGTCAATACGCTTTAATTAAATGAAATAATTAATCAAGATTACTTTGGTGATAAAGAACTAAAGGCCGGGTATTAATCATTTCCAAAATAAAGCTATTTCTTTTTACTTGTATCTTTATACGGTATAATTATAACGTTTACTGGGCCTGAAACTTTTGATTTAATAAAAAAAGCCTAACGATAAAACCATGCTAAAACACGGTCAGACAATAACTTCAGATGAAATCAAATAACCACACGCTGTTTAGGAGTAAATTTCGTTGAAATAACTATTGCGGTAAGCATGGTTTTGCAAAACATATCCGGTTAATGGGTTCACGGAAATGTATTATTAAACATTGTTTCTCCGTGGTAGTGTAGCTCGGCTTATTTACAGAACGGGTCTGTTCTTTAAAGCAAGGTTATAGACTGTAGAAGAAAGACGATGTGCTTCCAGATATGTATCATCTTTCTGTGCCTCGTTTGTTCTGAAGCAAGGATTACCGAGGACACTGAAGAATTTATGCCGTTCCGGGGACAGATAACTGCAATGGACAAGTTCCATTATAATAACCTGACAGGAGACAGAATGGACATTTTGTTGACAAGCGGTTTCCGAGATAAACAAGAAGTGGGATCGCATTTACATGCAAACACTAAAAGCGGTAACAGTTGTCCATGTTCGATAGTACAAAAAGATGGTATAAAGGCAAACTGTCTCGGTAACCAAATCACATGCATGAATCAAATAAAATGTATCCGGCCTAACGGGACACATCTTATTTTGTCAGATACACGTATAACAAAGATAAGAAATGACAGCTTTGCATGGCTACCCTCACTTGAACAGCTTACTTTGAAAAGAAATTTTGAAATACGGGAGATAGAGGAAAGTGCATTCAGCGGGCTGGGAAACCTAACAGAATTTGCACTGCGTCATTTAAAGCCTATCCTTGTTTTGCCTCAAAAAATATTTGGATCCCTGAAGAACATACGGCGTCTTCAATTAACTAAATGATTTCTTATAAATGAGACGACCCTTCAATTTGACATACTGTGTGGGCTTGAAGGTTCTTCAATCAGTGTCTTAGACTTGAGCCAGGTGGCCAGACACGGTATGAGTGGTGTTTTCTGGGAACTGAAACCGCCAATGTTTCAATGCATGAGTACGATGGACATAAAAAAGCTGAATCTTGGCCATAACCAAATCATAGCTCTGAGATCTGGAGTTCTCAAGAACTTTTTAAATTTGGAAAGTTTCAATCTGGCACAAAATATGTTATATGGCTTAGACATACTTGGAGTATACACCGAGCTAAGAATGATGCAGTCACTGACTTGGCTAAATATTCGGCATCAAAATTATAATTATGCGCCGATAAATAAAGCAGCAGATTTATGTAATAAACGTTGGTATCAATCGAATAACCTACAAGTCAGCACACCTGTATCACAGAGCACAATATATTTACCACCAACACTGCAACAATTTAGGGCGGCCTATGTTCAAATAATACCAAATTACATGGTTCTGCCTTTAATCAGATTCTCTCCAATAAATGAACTCAAGTACTTAGAACTATCAAAAAACCAATTCAGGGATGGAACAAGCCCAGATATATTCACAAATTTTACTAAGCTCGAGGAATTACACGTGTCATCATGTGGCTTGGATAACATGACTTTCACATTGGGCAGTTAAAACATCTTCGCTGGTTGGACCTTAGTCACAATAACATTGTTTCTATTAAGGATACAGTCATTCGTGATTGGAGTAAATTCAGCCGAAATCAAAATGTCACAATTGTCATGAAAGGCAATCCTTATAATCAAGTAATTTTTTGTCCCTATTGATATATGCTATATCGGGGATACGGGGTACCCTAACGCTCCGGGCATAGATACCCCAGTAGATGTTTGTCATTATTAATATGTGCTATATCCGGGATACGGGTAACCCTAACCCTTCGGGCATGAAGTACCCCAGTAATTGTTTGCCATTATTAATATGTGCTATACCCTAACCCTTCGAGCATGAAATACTCCAGTAAGTGTTTGTGACTATTCATATATGCTATATCCGGGATACGGGTTACCCTAACCCTTCGGGCATGAAATACTCCAGTAGGTGTTTGTGACTATTCATATATGCAATATTCGGGATACGGGTTACCCTAACCCTCGGGCATGAAATAATCCAGTAAATTGTTGTCCCTATTGATATAAGCTGTATCCGGGATGCGGGTTACCCTAACCCTTCGGGCATGAAAAACTCCTGTAAGTGTGTGTCACTGTTAATATATACTATATCCAGGATAGGGGTTAGCCTAACCTTTCGGGCATGAAATACTCCCGTAAGTGTTTGTCACTATCAATATATGCTATATCCGGGAAATGTTTGTCATTATTAATATATGCTATATCATGGGTACGGGTTACCTGAACCCTTCGGGCATGAAATACTCCTGTAAGTGTTTGTCACTATCAAAATATGATATATCCGGGATACGGGTTACCCTAACCCTTCGGGCATGAAATACTCCAGTAAGTGTTTGTCACTATTGATATATGCTATATCCGGGATACGGGTTACCCTAACCCTTCGGGCAAGAGATAGTCAAGTAATTTTTTGTCCCTATTGATATATGGTATATCGGGGATACGGGGTACCCTAACGCTCCGGACATTAGATACCCCAGTAGATGTTTGTCATTATTAATATGTGCTATATCCGGGATACGGGTAACCCTAACCCTTCGGGCATGAAGTACCCCAGTAATTGTTTGCCATTATTAATATGTGCTATACCCTAACCCTTCGAGCATGAAATACTCCAGTAAGTGTTTGTGACTATTCATATATGCTATATCCGGGATACGGGTTACCCTAACCCTTCGGGCATGAAATACTCCAGTAAGTGTTTGTGACTATTCATATATGCTATATCCGGGATACGGGCTACCCTAACCCTCGGGCATGAAATAATCCAGTAAATTGTTGTCCCTATTGATATAAGCTGTATCCGGGATGCGGGTTACCCTAACCCTTCGGGCATGAAAAACTCCTGTAAGTGTGTGTCACTGTTAATATATACTATATCCAGGATAGGGGTTAGCCTAACCTTTCGGGCATGAAATACTCCCGTAAGTGTTTGTCACTATCAATATATGCTATATCCGGGAAATGTTTGTCATTATTAATATATGCTATATCATGGGTACGGGTTACCTGAACCCTTCGGGCATGAAATACTCCAGTAAGTATTTGTCACTATTAATATATGCTATGTCCAGGATACGGGTTACCCTAACCCTTCGGGCATGAAGTACTCCAGTAATTGTTAGTCATTATTAAAATGTGCTATATCCGGGATACGGGTTACCCTAAACCTTCGGGCATGAAATACTCCACTAAGTGTTTGTCACTGTTAATATGCTGTATCGGGGGTACAAGTCCCTAACCCTTCTGGCATGAAACACCCCAGCAAGTCTGTGTCACTAATAATATGTGCTTTATCCGGGATACGGGGCATTATAAACAGTCATAATATTACGACTCGTTGACATTACATAGCTTAATATATGGTGTGTACTCAGTATATTATTATACAATCCTTTCAACTTAAATAAATTTCCTGCACACATGCTTCTATACAATGTTTGAGCGGGCATCTTGTTAAATGAAGAATAAATTACGCCGTATACATATGAACGGTTAGTTGAGTTTTCGGTGAAATGCGCACTGCGATCGCAGCTTAATATGACCAAAGGCATTTGCTACCGCGCATATCTGTTTGCTACTTTGCGACTGTTAATTGCTACCGCGCATATTGCTTTGAGTGTTCCTGTCCGAGCGACCTCTGGCAGCAAAGACTTGCACTACGTCAACAGTAGCAGATTTTGCGATCGCAAATTCTTAGTCCCCATTGCGGTCGCAGTGGACAGTAACTTGCGACCGCGCAGGTCTTTTTGCTACCGCGCACATTGCGCATTGCGATCGCAGCTTAATATGACCAAAGGCATTTGCTACCGCGCATATCTGTTTGCTACTTTGCGACTGTTAATTGCTACCGCGCATATTGCTTTGAGTGTTCCTGTCCGAGCGACCTCTGGCAGCAAAGACTTGCACTACATTTTGCTATCGCGCACATTGCGCATTGCGCTCGCAGCTTAATATGACCAAAGGCATTTGCTACCGCGCATATCTGTTTGCTACTTTGCGACTATTAATTGCTACCGCGCATATTGCTTTGAGTGTCCCTGTCCGAGCGACATCTGCCAGCAAAGACTTGCACTACGTCAACAGTAGCAGATTTTTGCGATCGCAAATTCATAGTCCCCCTGGATAGCAAGGGACAGTAACTTGCGACCGCGCAGGTCTTTTTGCTACCGCGCACATTGCGCATTGCGATCGCAGCTTAATATGACAAAAGGCATTTGCTACCGGGCATATCTGTTTGCTACTTTGCGACTGTTAATTGCTACCGTGCATATTGCTTTGAGTGTTCCTGTCCGAACGACCTCTGACAGCAAAGACTTGCACTACGTCAACAGTCGCAGATTTTGCGATCGCAAATTCATAGTTCCCATTGGTAGCAATGACA
Organism: Sipunculus nudus; assembly: GCA_026874595.1. Classification (NCBI taxonomy): domain Eukaryota; kingdom Metazoa; phylum Annelida; class Sipuncula; order Golfingiida; family Sipunculidae; genus Sipunculus; species Sipunculus nudus. The sequence continues at coordinate 48,981,495 of CM049315.1, forward strand.
GCCACTTGCTACCGCGCAGGTCTGATTTGCTACCGCGCACTTTGCGCTACGAGCCGGGCTGTGCCTGATGGTAGCAAGTCCGGTGGCTGTTCAGTGCGCGATGTGGCAAGCTATGCACAAGAGTAGCAAATGCTACCGTGCGACTGCCATTTGCTACCGCGCACTTTGCGCTGAATAGCCGCTGAGAGCAGAATGGTAGCAAAGTGAGTGGAAGCTGAGTGCGCGTTGTGCCGGGCTATGCGCAATGGTAGCAAAGAATCCCAGGGATAAGTCTGGAACACCGACAGTTCCCCGCATATATGCTCGTTTGTGAGTGAAACCCGGTCGTTGGGCACGGTCTTCCCATTTAGCCTGCAGAGTGCTCACTCTGATGGGTGCCGACCGTGAAAAATCTCTCCGCCTTGGCTGAAGTTCAAATCTGTCCTGTGTTCTTACCCTGAGCCACAGAAGACGGTTTGTTAATAGTTCTTATCAGATATTTAATCTTTAAGCGTGTAGATAGAAGAAAGAAAAGAGCAGCATTTGAACTGGCCATCACTGACTGAGTAAGGATACTTCAACAATACATCTGTAAGATTTGGAGTCAAGCTTCACTTTTTTTTATAAATATGTAATTACCTGATACCGAATTACATTCATTACAAATAAAGTATTAATTGAGAGCTTGGTGTAAATGTTTCGCCATGAGCTGCCTTTATATATTGAAAGTTCTTCTATGACAACATGATAAACGTGCGGAAGGCTTAGTATTCGGCCATATAAGAATAAAATAACATTTTTTTGTCAGTTAAGCCGGTCTTATCACATTTACATTAATCTTTAAAGTATCGTATCTCTATTATACATCATAACATTCAATTTACCGTATAACTTCGGTCCATATATCTGATTTCACCACCGAGAATCAACAATAACCGAGTTATTGTTGAGAGCTATATTTACTTTATATTTCATGAGTGGAATATGGTTATTGACTGCTGCGCTAATTATAAAAGTTTTAATTTCCCAGATGACATAAGCCGGCAGCTAGATATTCAACTTTATTTAATTTGAAAACCAATTACTCGTTAATTAGTTTCATTATGTTTCATAGATTTGCTTAAATCAATGAAAACATGTTACAGAACTGACAATGAAGTTAACAACCGGCATAACGTTTTTTGTCTCATTAGACACAAGTCTGAAGAAAATTGAGAATGATATACCCACTTATATTCTGTATATGTCTCTTTTGTTTCAAAACAGAGGCTTCACCCAAGTCAGGCAAAATAATGGGAGAGCTGAATGCTTTGAAAGGACTAATCCTAAAGACAAATATGTATAATCCTGGATTTATGAAAGACGGTGCAGAGGCAGTAGTTGAAGCCGGTGATACTGAACAAGAGTGTAGGACACAGGCTTTAGATGAAAACGTCACGTGCGCAACGACGTGCCCATGTAAAATGAAAGAAACCAGGACAAGTATAATTGCATACTGTAGCAACAAAAATATAAAATCTTTAAGTCAGATAAAATGCATCTGGACTAACGTAACTGATGTCTATTTGTCAGAAACGGGGATATCAGAGTTACCGAATCACAGTTTCGCATGGCTACCTCATATTAGGTTTCTTCAAATGAAGAGAAATGTGAAACTTCAACAAATAGAGGAAGGTGCATTTACCGGAATGAAGAACCTTAAAAAACTATCGTTGGTCAAGTTGCCATCAAGTGTGTCTTTGCCTTCAAAGGTTTTCAAATCCCTGAAGAAATTGCGATATCTTAATCTTGGCGGTTGGCAACTTTTGAATGAAAATGATCTCAAATTGGAAGTGCTTTGTGGGCTTTTCGTTTCCTCAATCGCAGTTGTTAAATTGAGGGAAGTAGCTGGAATAGGAATGGATGGTATATTCTGGGATTTGAAACCTCCTACGTTTCAGTGCTTACGGGAGGCGATGATTAGGATACTTGATCTCTCACATAACCAAATAATTGCGCTGCGTCCTAATGTTCTTACCAACTTTAAACATTTAGAACGGTTGAATATGGCAGAAAATATGTTAATCGCGTTCAATGTGTTTAACGTGACTATGGAGCTTAGCATGATGCATTCTTTGACATATCTTAACATTCAGCATCAAACATATGATTATCGTTGGAAAGAGATGACAGCAAAAGTACCCGACAGATGCAGTTGTGGATATAATAACATTCCTGAAACTGCATACTCACACATTGGATCGCTAGTTTACCTCCAAACCTGAAAACACTCAAAGCATCTTATATTCCAATTATACAGACAGGCGCGTTGGTGTCTCATATCCAGTTCTCATCGGATTATGAGCTACAGTCCTTGAATCTGTCTTTAAACACCTTTGTGCATGCATTAAGGCCGGATATATTTACAAACTTTACCAAGCTCGTGGATCTTAGTCTGTCATCTTGTGGTTTCACCAATATAACGTTCAAATTGGGCAATCTGAGCCATCTACGACTGTTGGACCTCAGTCATAATAAAATTGTTACCCTCAACGAGTCCGTCATCCAGGACTTCTGCGAGTTCAAGTCGAAAGTGCACATTAATATGACAGGCAACCCTTTATTATGCCCTTGCAGTGATATTGAAAAGTTAAGAAGAATTAAAAGCTTGCCTGTCAAGTTTATTGGGTACAACTGTAAAGTCACTGAAACTGCGAGGCCGAGAGACCTTTACAGGCTCAATATTGAAAAATAACTAGAGAACCAATGTGGTGGCTGGGATAGGACCCTTTGGGAAAAAATATTTCTGGTACACTCATTTACACTGATATGTATTGCTACATTATGTCTGATATACCGCGTTAGGTGGAGGCTGTTATACTTATGGTGTTTCGCAAGAGTAATGCTTAATTATCGTGATCGTCAAACTGATGAGACGGATTACATGTTTGACGCGTTCTTGTGTTACAATGTTAAAGACGACTGGTTTGTACATCAAGCTATACAGAGCCTTGAGGGGAAACATAAATACTGCCTTTGTGTTCACGAGAGGAACTTTGCTGTCGGTATCTCTATAGATGAGAACATTTGAGATGCGTTCCGCTGCAGCATAAGTTCCGTGCTTGTGATATCAAGAAACGCTCTCAAGGCAAAATATTTCCAGACAGAGCTTCACTTTGCAAAGGAACAACACAGCCTGCGACGGGCACGAATAATCTGTATCCTTCTGGAAAGTCCTGAAAAGTTACCAGCTCCTAAGTCACCCACTCTTGAATACCTGCTGAGTTGCAGCACATACCTCATGTGGCCTAAGACTCCTACAGAACGAGGACTGTTTTGTTTACGGTTGTGTCATGCACTTGGAGATCCCATAGGGCCAAGAGGTGGAGATAGTAGGGGAAGTTTGAAGACTTGTTTATTTAGACATTCATTTAAAATGAGGATTCCCCTAATATTTACTCTGACTAGGTAAATATATTTTTCGCATCTATCAATAATTAGAGACTGAATAATTTTTGTATATATTTCTTGTGTGAAAAAAAATATTATGACTGGCCCTATCGGACGGAGGCAAAACCGGTTCATAACATTTTTAAACATGTCATCATTACAAACAACTGTGTACAGTCTTCTTACGTAAAAACAGGTGCGTTTTGGTCCAGTGGTACAGTCACTAAATATTCACGAAGTACTCAAGCACACGCACACGCTAGTTTGCCTTTACGCCAGTGCCGGATTCAGGCCACATGTGGCCTGGGATGTGAGACCAGGGAGACCTTCCTGTGGAAATTAAAAAACCTGACCCCCTTTATTTAAGTAATAGGTGTAGAACATTTCTGAAATTATGGCATATGAGGAGAACTTTCATACATTTATAACCGTTAACTACGGTGGTTCATTTAATACAATATAATTAATTTAAAATCAATCAAGTTTGTATATCCCCTAAGATAAGGCGAGTTGAAGAAAAGTTCAATATAAATTCAATATTAAATTATTCATATCCGTATTGAAGATGTCAAAGCCTAAAGAAATTGAAACATTCTACCTGAACGGCGGATTCGGAGCCGTGGCTGTTAAATCACTCAAATAGAAATGTTAAGGTCTGCATGCATGCATTGTGGGTACCTTATTATTTTAAAAAATACAAACAAATATGAGCTTCTTATAGAAATACGCTTTTTGTACAATTTCATTCAGCATTTGTTTTTATTAAAATGGTGTGTTGTTTTATGGAACATGTATTTTACCATCATAAATGTAAATATGCTAAAAATGATTACTCTGTTTTCGGGTAGGTACGCTGGGGGGGGGGGGGGGGTGCTTCAGCCCCTAAAGCCCAAGTCTTGATCCACTTTAGCTATAACTATAGCTCAGATTACCTTTAATCAACCTATCTTCATAAATGTTTTATATTTATAAATAACCGGTTTGAATATTTCGATAATCTCATGATTTTTCTTCAGCAAAATGCTCTGCTTTGGTCTTAAAGTCGCTATTCACCTGCCTTATTTATAGAATCTTTGTAATACCGGCTAACTCTGCAAATACAGATTAAAGAAAGAAGGTAATCATGAACATAATCTAGGTAAACATGATCTATTAAACCTTTCATAAAAATGAGACAGTCCCATTGGTAAAGGAGGGGGCTGTGTCTATATCCAAGGGGTTTTATAACATGGGGGGGGGTGGTGCAAAAATTGCCACCGATCGTTATAGAAAGACGTCATGCAGAAACACCTGGCTTCAATTCAGAGAGTACAGAGTTCTGTAAATGACAAATACTGCATTGCTTCACATGCTCTAACGATCATCAACTAGGGATCTTTCAACTCGGTTACATGTTTTTATCTGTATGTTAACACTTGCTCAAGTACCTTGTGTACAAGTATCCTGTAGATAAAATGTTTATACGTCAAAGTGGCGTTATAAGACCCATTAAGAGGTAGGGTTACCTTTATTTATTTTTTTTCGCTTCCTAAATATTTTTTGCTTTCTAAATTTTTTTTTTGCTTCGTAAATTTTTATTTCTGCTTCGTAAATTTTTTTCTGCTTCGTAAATTTTTTTTTGCTTCGTAAATTTTTTTTTTTGCTTCCTAAAATATTTTTTGCTTCCTAAATTTTTTTTTGCAAAATTTATGTCGAGATCTCGAGATGTTATCTCGAGATTTCGAGATAAATATTTTTTTCTGTGTCCTAAATCAGCCACTATAGTAAACAGTTTTACATGGTGTCAATAAATATGTTAACACAGGATTATAACAGCTTTGCCCCATCCTTTAATTATCCTTAAATTGATTACGGAATCTGGTTATGACTGCTTCTTTCAATATTTTCTCCTATGTATGTTATTTGAATGAAATGTTATTTAATTGAAACCTATATCTCGCAGCTTATTTTTTCCATGCACATGATGCTTAGGTCAAATAACAGATCGTATTTTTAGAGCATGAAGAATATTAGCCAGTAAAGCCAATAGTCATTAAGCAAAGGAATAATCTTAATATTATCTCCAAATTTTAATGGTTGTCAGAATATGCGCATATATATGTGTACTCTGAGAGATGGATTTGAACTACTGACTGCAGTTTCCAGATTGGAAAATATAGGTTTAAATTATCTTCTTCATCTGGTTTTCATACAATGCATGATGAAACGTGCCGCAATGTGCCGGAGTTGCTCACATTCATTCAAGAGATCGCATTAAAGCCTTTGTAGAGGACTGTGGCTGGATTCTGACACATGAAGCCCGTTTGTTTGGTAGGCTGTCATATATGTCGTTTATTGAATTTAACATTTTTTTTAGGCCATATATATATCGTAACTTTATCTTTGATTGTGATGCTTCTTATCTGAAAAAAGGACATTCTAAGATTCTCTCATGGTGTAGCATATCGCAGGAATAGAGTACGGGAACTCGGGCGAGACTTTTTATTGCTTGGCCGAAGCTTGTCCAGCCGGTTAGTCATTCTAACGAATAAGCGACGAATTGCCCACCTGGGGATTCTTTCGTAACTGCGCAGGTTTTCCCATTTAAAAGAATTGCATAAATTTGCACACTTGGGGCGTTAAGACAGCCCCGGTTGGCTTGGAGCTTGTCGATAACATACAAGGTAATTTAAAATATACATACATGCTAAAATACACTTATAAAATATAAAATTTTCCATATTTTTAACAGACTACATACTTTTTTCCCACCTGCAAGAACGCGTCAAGCGTAAAAATAATGAGCAGCTCCACAAGAGGTCGGGGATACCTACTTGCTTACTTCAGCTACCTACTTGGCGCATGTGCATGTGTGCATTCAGTGTGTTCCCCATTCTGCTCTGTCGACATAATCTTACTACTGTACAATATGCCTGGTGTTAGCAAAGTACAGCAATATCTGCAAATAATAAGCAATGATGCTGGCAAATGTGGCACTGATGTGCACGTATATATGGATATATTTTAGCACAAATATCTTGAAAGGTATAGAAGATGTAGTGGCTGGTTATTTAGCCCCCTACTTCATACGGTAGTCGGAGTTTTATGTCAAAATATTTTATATGCTTTTATATTACTCTACTCTCACGAGAAACAAGACAGACCTTTCAACGATCAATGATGTATAATTGAAATAAGTTAAACAACATGAACAGTAACGTCTACCAAGTAGATGTTCTTTGTTAATTCCATAAATGTATGATAAATCATTCCTTGTAATAAGAATAAATGGTTGTAAACTAAGGTTTTTCCCAAAGATGATGATTTAACAAAATGATACTTTATCCATTTAATAAGCATGTGATCCTCCTTGAACTATATCTCATTCCCAAAAAAAATGACGCTAATGATGATTGCTCACACATAAAGTCACACAATATAAATGTATAATCCAACACATTACTAGGAAACCATGGTTTAAGCTTACCTTAATTTGTGTATAAGGATATTTTATGAGCGCTTTCAAAATGTGGATCCTCTTACCTTTTACCTAAATAAAATAGAGGACTTCCCCTACTGGTCGCTGAGCCAAATGTGAAAGATGGAAGGTTTTGGATGAAAGAGGCTTCAAATGTATCCAGAAGCTTGCTAAAGAAGAGTCCTATGATCTTGACCTTTAACCTCTGAATTCACTATAAATAGTGTTTTTTTCCTTATTAGTATGTGTCACACCCCCCCCCCCAGAGAAATCGACTTTCAGGTTCTTTTAAACGGTGAATTTAGATGACCGAAGCTCACACATACACTGAAAAAGACGAGAAAGCCGTGTGCAACATAAACAATAAAAATGTAATAAAGAAATAAACTTACAGTTCTCTGGTGGAAGGGTTCCACACTGATGGTACAATATCCATTGAGTCCTATAAATACAAACAATCACAGAGTTCTGTTTAATCCGGCAACTCGATGTATCCACACTACATGAAGCGTCCCGAAAGCACCACCAAACGGAACGTCCTCAAAGCACCAAAGTCGCTGGTCACATGACCGTCGCGCGTGACAACCTAGGAACGTTCTCCTGTACCCTGTGGTTTACACGGTAGACTCTAAACACAAGCGCTTCTCCCCAATTCTGGTTTAATACAGTCTCTCTCTCTCTCTCTCGCTTAAGCAATCATCTCGCCGAAACACAGACGGACAGGCTCGTAGCCTTCACTGTCGTATAACTCTGACAATTCTGTTAAACATGCAGCTGCCATTGTAGTTATCTCTGGATAAATCCATAATCTGTACACGAACATGCCACAACTCTCATCAATTGATGTTTGGTGAAACTTCACGATCAGCGTATGTATTGTCTTCTGGTCAGTTACTGGGCTCCACCACGGCTGAAGATTATAGGCTATTGATATGTAAACATAACTCACAGGTCCGTTTGTGAGCTACACTGGCCGCCTGCAGACTGCTGCTTGGTTCCCTGACAATCTCGGACCATCCTCTGGACCATCAAACTGCTACACGACACTATCTAGTGTGTTGACCTTGTGCGTTTTCCCTGATACCCTCAGTTTATATATATACATAGTATTTTATACCCATGCCTACGTCACACATCCTGATCGCCTCTGGCCTATTGCCTTACAATATTATGAAGACCTGTCGTTCAATGCATGAATATTAAAATGGACACGCCTCCAGAGACCATAGTATGGGGTATTCACGTTTGTAGTTGCGTTTTGTTTGAAATCGACATTAAACAGTGCTATTACAGGATTAGACTAACCCGGCGAGTCTGAAAAGAAACAATTTTCACAGAATTAGGACTGAACTGAAACCAACATCAAATAAACAGTCGGGTTAACTAAATCTAAGTTCTTACGCTAACATCGAAACATGATACGGCATATACATATACAACAATTTAGAGAAACAATTATTTGGTTATACTATCTTTACTCAAAAGTGCAATACTCCAATAAATATTATTTATAAATAATATAAATGGTTAATATAAAAACATCACAGGAAGTGGACAGTGTGACCATGACGTTTGACCATGTGAATTCAAAAGCCCCCGGTTCCTTTCCTTGCTATAAGGTAATTAGTTTCTGCCAGATTAAAGGTGTAGCAGTAAAAGTGTGGCCAGTACTTCAAAACATACAGTGTTCACCTCAATTTCCACTGAACTTGTGGTCATAATCAGGCTGAGTCCATCTCGAGTTCAATACATTGAAGTTCAATGTCAAGGTCACCAGTATTGAATCTTCTCCAAGAACTTGACTGAAACAATAGGTGTACCAAATTATAAGAGGGGAAAATATGATGTACTTTAAAAAGTTATAAGGTTCATTTAATTTCCTTAACTGTGGCCACTTTGACAATGAAGATCAAGCTCATGTTCATCTGTTTTCAATTTTGAGAACTAACTGTCCTTGACCTAACAACATTCTGATTTTCATAATAATCTATCCACCCATTTTTGGAGAAATGTAATGTTTTATCATATGTTTATTAAATATTTAATTATTCCACTCTTAATTTGAAGGTCATGACCCCAATTCTTTAAATAGATACCAAAGGGTGTCCGGTTCAGTCAGATAATCAGCGGACCCAAGTATCCTTTCAATAAGACAACGATCCTACAAAGGGTATCGTATTCATCTGGATAACTTTCATACACAAGGTATTCTGTCAACTGAAATAACCCTCATCAACAGGGTATACTGTTCACTGAGATAACCATTTCGTTGGGTATCCTGTTTAATAAGATAACCCTCAGACACAGAGTCTCCTGTCAAATGAAATAAACGAACATAGGTTTTCCTTTACAAACATATAACCGTGATGCACAGAGTATATTGCTTACTGAGATATAACATATAACACAGATTATGATGTTCAATGAGAGAGAACATTATGCTCAGGCTATCCTGTGGATTTAGATAACTAATACACACAGCAAGGTATATTATTCACAGAAATAAGCACCATTAATAGGGTCTCCTGTTCACTGAGATAACCATATAACACAGTATATCACGGTTGCTAGGATGCAAATCTTTCCCAAATATCCAACATCGTGTTAAATCCATCTAACACAGGTATACTGCCGTGAGTTAGTGACATTGTATTCTGTCATATGACATACCTATCTTAATGGATATATCGATGTAGTTTCATGTCATGCGGGACTGTCATAAAACACCAAGTGACCTGACTGCAGAAATAGCCATCTGATGCCGCTTATTTTGAAGATAAACATTTAACATTTGGTATGTTTTCATGAAACAACGATTAAACACAGAATATAGCATGTTGTCATTGTAGTGTGAAATAAGCATCTCGCATAGGGTAACCTGTCCTATAAGATAACATGCAACATGCATAACAATCAAGTATTCTATCCTGTAACACAACCATATGACAAAGGATATCCTCACCTGTGACTTTTCCAAAAGGTCATTTAACAACAAGTATATCTCATTCTCATAAAATATCACTTTATGCTCCACTCGCACAACACACGAGGAAAAACAGAATAAATTCCAATTGGAAGATATGGGCCCACTGAGCCATTAAAATTTTATTACATATGTTATATCAAGGAAAATGAGAAATTTTTAACTGATTTAAGTTTTCAAAATTACAATTTTAAGCAATGGTGGGGTCAAACCGCCCCATAGACAAACATATAAACAATGTGAACAAGAAATTGAAAACCAGAGTCCACACTCACAACATAGTAATGAGAAAAGTGGTAAATGACCTGCAATGAGATGTTTGAAGCAGAGTCCATTTCCATCAGATTTGAGGCATGAGTCCATAATTGCAAAGTGGTAAGAAACGGTGATATTTGACACGCACTGAGTCCATAATAATAACAAGGTAAGCAGAATAATGGCACACTATTATCAGATTATACAGTAATATTAATAGGAGCAGAGTCCATACAATCATACAATAAGGTGAACAATGAAAATTGAAGCCAGAATACATCATATACATCATAAGCCAAATTAAACAATGCAACATGAAACACTTTGATGGGCTACATATATATCAATCAAAGGTGGGTGGTGGGGAGGTTGTGGTGAAGTGATGTGACCAGAGGCAGGCAGGAGAGGAAGTGGCGATATTGGGAGCTCTGTTTTTATAGGTCGTGTTTATGCTGATACGGAGTGAATATTGAGCTACCTTCTGATAAGTTGATATAAGGCACGACAGCTGGGAATCCTCGAAGGTCAATGCCGGCTGGTTATCTGGATGATTGCGCAATCTAACGCGAGTGTCACATTAAAATTTTATTACATATGTTATATCAAGGAAAATGAGAAGTTTTTAACTGATGTAAGTTTTCAAAATTACAATTTTAAGCAATGGTGGGGTCAAACCGCCACAGGGCACGGAGTGCCCCCCACCATGCAGATGAAAAGGAGGGCCTGCCTCTGGTTGCGGTACACCTAGGAATATTGTGGTAATAACATGAGCAGAAGGTTTACATAGCAGATTAATAACAGTTCAAAGAGACACTCATAATGGACCAATGATATAGACAGTGTTGAGACACCCCCTTAAGCAGTGGCACAATCAAATATACACACAAATAATAAAACTTATAAAAAGAACCCCCGGTAAAACCTAACTGATATACTTGATCAAAAGTGTCTGTCTGATTGGTTATGTATATAACAGTGAAACAGGGCTCACTTGATTAACCTGGAGCTAACTCTAAATATAAACGAAGGAACAGGGCTCACTTGAGACACTTGCTCTCCTACATACTAGTCCTTGTTACATTCTTGGCTTGGTAACAGATGAGCTAACACTAAATATCAAGGGAACAGGGCTCACTTGAGGCACCCGCTCCGCTAACAACTTATCTGAGCTACATTCCTCGCTTGGTAACAGATGAGCTAATGCTAATTATAAGCACACAAACAGGGCTCACTTGAGACACCTGCCACTGCCTGCTACACACACTCAGATGAGGTCCACTAGCAAGTACAAAATAACTAAGAGCAGGGCTCACTTGAGACACATACTGAGCTACAAGCTAATTAAAGGCAACATATAGTCGTGGTAGCAGACACCCAAACCTGATCAAGCTAAGAAACAGACAAGCTGATATGAAACTATGAACAGGGCTCACATGAGTCACCCAGCTAAGCTAAGCGCTATTTTTGAACTAACTAAATTGGCCGGGCTCACTTGAGGCACCAGCTGAGCTACATACTAGGCGCATGAAATTACACTTATGCTATATAATGAAGTAGCATACAAAATTAACAAAAGCATACAAATTAACATATTGAATCTGTTGTACCACTGGAAAGTGGTCATGGACCGTTGGAATCACATGACCATAATCAGGATATAGTATGCTAAAGGGGGGGGGGGGGTATACTAAAGCATTAGCTACTAGGGGCATAATAAGGGATGAGTTAGAGCTGAGAAGCTACTACAAGCTACAAGCGGAGATATTTATGAAACGCATTTGACCTCCAGCGGCCTAGCCGTCGAATTTCGGCATCTGATTTCCTTGCATGGCAGCTTCAGTGGCAGCCCCAATCCTGAAGCTATGCCCTTTGAATTTAGATGAATCCAGGTTTCAGAACTTAAGATCTCTGTCAAGTTGGGTATTGAAGTAGGACCTGTAGACAGGTATGCCAGAAGGAGAGCTGAATAAGGGGCCTGGATTAGCACCTCGTAGTGATATGAATTCCTTAAGGGCGGAGACTGGACAGGGACTGTAGGAATTTGCATGCAGACATACTTGCTGGACTTGCCCAAGTGGTAAGTTTTTAGAGTGCCGGATTATGATATTGGCTCCATGTACAGACAGCTTAATGTCACAGAGATGCACCACTTTTGCTTTAGATGCTCTTGCATTTGGAACTAGTTCGCCGACTCTGAAGCATCCGTGAAAGCAAACCAAATAGAGAGCCCTGAACATTGCCTTGAAGTAAACTGATTGGACAGTGTGTGATAAGGCAGCCAGAAGGTTATTTAGTGTGTTTAACGTAATAGGGTACCGTAGGTCAACTGAAGGGGTGAGTCTACGGGCCCCGGCAATGAGCCTACGGATTATTTCTGTCTTAGTGGGGTCAGGCTTGTTAGCTAGCTTATGTGGGAGTGAGATAGCTGAGGCTATGGTGGCCAGTGTGTTACCCGAACAACCTGATCTATATCTGTCTGACAAGAGAATGAGTGTTACCCAAGAGGACACAGGCATGATTGCCCAGCTGGAATGCTCCTGCGAATGACAGAATTTTTTCAAATTTTCCCATACCCTTGCAAATGCCTTCCTAGTTTTATCCGAGAGGCTGTGTGAGATGAGGAACTTTCCAAGGGCTTCTAGGTCATCGCTGGAGGTAGCTGTGGTATACTGACTGGCTTGCTGTTTGCTGTTGGGGCCAGCTTCCGGAATGTGTCTACCTGGAAGCGTGAGAGGGGCATCGGCCATACAATTCATTTTTCCTGGTATATGCTCAAATCTACACAATATCCTATATTTAAGAGTAGCCAATACAAAACGTCTTATAAGAACCATAGTGTTTAGCCAGGGTGTGGACTGTTTATTGAGAATATAAACAAGCGCTTGATTATCGGTTTTCAGGGTGACCTTCTTGTTTGCTACCTGATGACCCCATAACTCTAAGGCAAGGACAATGGGGAGAAGTTCCAGAATAACTATGTTACAATTCCCCCATTTTGCTGAAAATGATCCATAAAACCATTCTTGCCCAAGAACTGCCCCAAACCCGAGTACTTTAGCCGCATCAGTGAATAGCTTCAGAGAGTCAGAATTTGTCCAATGGTCATCCAGAAAGAAGTTCCTACCAATAAATGAGTTCAGGAAGTTTAGCCAAAGAGAAAGGTCGCGTTTTACCTCCTTATTCACTCTGGCACGATGATGAGGCTTGGCCAGCCCTCTAGCCTTATCAATTAGCCTACGCAGAAAAGCCCTCCCTGGAACGACCACATAACAAGCAAAGTTAAGGACCCCAATGAGAGATTGAAATTCCGCAGTGTTGCTTTTTCTTTCGTTAAAAATGCAGCGATCATTGACCTGGCCTTAGACACCTTATCGGATGGTTAGCGAGTGCATTGAGATGGGACATCTATTTCGATTCCTAGGAAGGTAAGAATCTGAGAGGGGCCTTCAGTTTTGTAAAGTGCTATTGCAACTCCCGTTAAATGGCAAAGTAGCATAAAGCTATTGAGCATCTCTTTCACCTCCTTGGCACTGTCGCTAATGAACAAAAAATCCTCCAAAACGTGGAGAATGTGATTTGAGGAGTACTGTTTGCGTAACATAAATTCTAGGGCTGTGCTGAATTTTTCAAATATACTACAGGATGATGAGCATCCCATGGGGAGGCACTGGTCAAAGTAAATTTTATCCTTCCAGCGAAAACCCAATAAATGGTAGGAGTCTGGATGGACCGGGATTATTCTGAAGGCGGCTTCGATGTCCGCTTTGGCCAAGAAAGCTGTAGTTCCAAGAGGTTTTAGCAGACTAATTGCGTCCTGAAGGGTTGAGTAAGATACCGTGGCCAGCTCCCTGGGAATACCGGAATTGACAGATTCAGATAAAGGATATGAAAGGTTGTGTATTAACCGAAATTCCCATGGTGATTTCTTCGGAACGACCCCTAAAGGCGAAATGACAAACGGAATGAATGGTTTTTCAGTGAATGGACCAGCGACCCGGCCAAGGGACAGCTCTTTTCTTAGTTTCTTATCAAATATTTCAGGTTTTGCCTGTGCGGAAGGATGGTTATCAGAATCTATGCATGGTGGATCTCCCTGGAAGCCCAAGCTAAACCTGTTGGTAAAACCGGAAACAAGTTCATGCGCCAGATGGGCAGGGTATTCGAAATCATATAAGAGTTGAGCTAATGGTTGAACGCGAACAGGAGTAGGTACAATCAGGTTATTTGTAACATCTGTGGTTGGGGTTTCGGAGTGGAAGTGGCGATATTGGGAGCTCTGTATATATAGGTCGTGTTTATGCTGATACGGAGTAAATATTAAGCTACCTTCTGATTGGTTGATATTAGGCACGACGGCTGGGAATCCTCGAAGGTCAAGGTCGGCTTGGTATCTGGATGATTGCGCAACCTAACGCGAGTGTCACATAAAACTCCATTTCTTTGCAAGAAAAGTCGGAATTAAGAACAGTGATGTAAGGCTCGAGTCCTCTATTAAGGGACTCAGAGTACTTACAATCGATTCCTTGACTCGGACATGTACTTGGACTCGAAGGTAAGGGCACAAGAAATCCGACTGAGTCCATCTCGAGTCCAATGGAAAAAGGCAATATAACAAAATAATAAAACATATACCAAACTTTGCTTAGCTTTGGGAGCTTCAAAGATAATTAACCATTATATCAAAAGCATTTATGAACTATAATTTTTAAATGTACGTGCTAATATGAAATTTCCATTTTAAATTTTAATTTAATAATATTTCTATTGAACTGGGACTCGGCCTTAGACTCGGGTTCCAAATGACTCGGACTCGAAGAAAATGGGCTTGGACTTGAATCTCAACTACTCAGACTCAGACTCGGATTCCAGTGGCCTGGACTCGGACTTGCACTCGGATTCTGATATTGTGGACCCGACTACACCACTGCTGAAGACCATTGTGGCTATCACACAATCACATAAAAATCTCAAAATATAAATACATTACCCAACACATGCGAGAAAAAAAATATAGAAAATATTATACAAGAAAGTTATGCATATCTGCCATGCATGATCTGTGCTATTATGAGCTGATATTTATGAATTCTTGGGAACCATTTTATGGTTTTACAATATCCCGCAGATTATACTTTGACGATCAAGGTCAAGATCATCTGGCTTCGAACTCATCTGCAAAATTTGTTGAGACAATATATGTATAAAAAAGGGGACATATGCAACATTATGCAGATATTAAAGGTGTCTTGGCCAAACGGATACGTTTAATACCTTTCTAAGGTCTGCCCGTAGGATGGACAAACCGAAACGCAACGGACCAAGACTCATTGCTGCAACTCAGCTACATGGAAGTCAGTCAAGTTATGAAACTATACAAGACAACAATATAACGGATATATATATATATATATATATATATATATATATATATATATATATATTTATATATACATACATATATATATATAGGGTTTAGGTTAATTAATATTGATCGGTTCGTAGGCAGTAATGATAAATAAATGGATATTTCATATATCCGAGGAGCTTAAGACCGCTCAAAATGAAGATCGTTGATTTTGACGAATAAAACGCCATAATATTTACATGATAATCAGAAAAACATTTTTTTTTAATATTTCTTTTGAGCGTATTCTATTGCAGTGTAAGACTGAATCTTCGTATTCATATACAGTAACACTCCGGAACTACGACCACAATAAACTGGTCGCATTTCCAAAGTGGTCGCCCAAGTGAGATTTGACCATAATGGGTCTTACAAACGCTCGTCTGTTTATATGTGACGGACACGTCGCTATTCAAAATAAATTGGCTGATCATGCTTTTCACCTAAATCTACACGACAATAACGCGAAACGCTTTGTACACATACACTTTGCACATCTTTTAAAATTAACAATATTACAATACAGTATGTACAATGAAGGAAAATCATTCTCCATAACCCAGATAAAGTCCATTTCTTAATAAAATGACCCCCCAAAAGCTGCGATTCTGACACTTGACATGCACAGCTGGCTCCTGCAGCATGTCCTTAAGCATGTCCTTACATAGCTGCGTTCATCAAACAATAAAGTTTCTTAACAGTCAGTTCAATGGTGATTTAAATATGAAACCATCATCAACCTTTGTTGACCAATGAGTTAATCGAAGCTAGGGGGTTATGCATAACGAATATAATTATCGGTAGTCCTAATAAAAAGTTTTGAAACTGTAAGGTTATGTTCCTGTCCTGGTGTGATCATCCGTGCCAACACTTTAATCTATGCCAAGGCATCTATAAAGGCTTGCGAGTTTGAAATGAACAAGCTTGATCAAAACAATTAGATGTATAAAACAAATATCTGTGGCTGTGTTTGTTTCATTCATTATGTCTCTGCGAGCGTGTGAGGGACTTATGAATAATTTTGTATTTTTTTTTAAGTGGGTATCAGCCTGTAATGAGATAAACGTCACGCTTAGATGATTGCGCTTAGATAAGCTCGCTTGATGTCACATGAATCGATCTTACCGAGGTAGTATCGAAGACAAAGGTGTAAAAATTGTAGAGTATTGAACAACGTATCTTGACAGCATATTTATGGTACACCTACGGCTATGAACGGAACCGGAAGTTAACGTCACAGATGCACTTTCCATCCACCATGTTTTCTTGCATAGATTAAAAAGGTGTTTAGTTTATCAAGACTTTTCACTTAATGTGTCATTATTCTGCGTAAACAACAGACTGTGTTGACCCCGGCCGACCAGAGTAGGGGTAATTAACGATTTAACCTGCAGTGAGTCTCAATAAGCCGAAGCAGGACCCTTATTTTAAAGAAATTTTATTTTCAAATACCCGAAAATTTCGATCATTACTGTTTCAATAAAATATTTAATACATAAGAGATAAGAAGTGTTTTGGGACTACTATAATGTTTTGAAGTAAGCAAACATTTCATTTAACCAGATATAAATTAAGTTTTACTGGCTGTAAATATACGTGTATAGCTTTGTAAAATCTCATGGACACTTTTGCCGATTCCAGTGTGTATATAGTGCCTATATTTTCCTGTATGCCCTGTCTATCTCATCAGCCCATGGCAATTAATATCTTTATGGGGATTGGTGATAACGCGGTTAGTTATTGGATCACAGTTTAATGCACTAATATACGAAAGGGCAACTAACTCCTTATATCCAAGAAATACTAAGCAGCAATGTCACATGACCCAAGCACCAGGAAGGGCTTAACACTGACATGCAATTTTGCGGATGGTCATGGCTCATATTCTCTGCTGAGGCCATATTGATTCTGATGGCCGTGTATTTATTTATATGTGGATAAAGTCAGGATTCATCCTGTAACAAATCTTGTTATGTAGCTGCTATCATTGATTTGACTGTAGCTCTTTGATAAGATGCTCCGTACGGAAAGGGACTAAGACATGGATCCTTATATACTGTTTTTATTGAGCTGTATATGCTCTTCCCATGTGGCAGAGGGAAATATGACTGATTTGAATGAAATAAGTCTTAAAGATGAATTTGTTAATGATTCAATGAAAACCGGCATCGAATACCCACGATACGAGGGATCACATCTCGATGCAACCACTAAACACATAACAGCATGTCCATGCACGATGAATATGACTCATGGGAAAGTTTCTGCTGTATGTGGGGGTGAAAGTATTGAATCCATAGAGGAACTCAAATGCATCTGGCCAAACACAAAGATTTTGCATGTAAATGGTACTCGCATAAAAAAACTTGAAAATGGCAGCTTTGGATGGTTACCTCATTTGCGTGAGCTGCATCTGAGTAAAAATGAAGATCTTCTAACGATTGCGAAAGACGCGTTTGGGGGTCTGAAATACCTAAAAAAGATAACGATGGTGAATTTAAACCCAAAAGCAATTGTAAACCAGAAGGTATTTGCGCCGTTGAAGCAACTGCAGACTCTCATAATAAGAAAATGGAAATTGAACAATGAAACTGCTCTGAAACTTCCCCTAATTTGTAGTCTTGGCAATTCGGATATTAAAGTCTTGAAATTAGGACAGGTAAATAAACCAGGAATTTATGGTATATTCTGGGATTTGAGAAAACCTATGTTTAAATGTTTAAATCAAACACGTATAAAGCATCTGGTTCTGAAGCACAACCAAATCATTGCTCTGAGAACAGGCGTTCTTATAAACTTTTTACATTTGAAAAAACTGAATTTAGCAAGGAATATGTTATTTGGATTTGATATAGTTGGCTTGCTCGCAGAACTTAACATGATGAAGGATTTAAACTATCTTAATATTCGGCACCGAAACTATGACCATAAACTAACGGAACAATCATCGAAACAAAGTCGCCAATGCAGGTCAGTATCTAATAAAAGAGAGAACGCTGAGGGTACGAAAACCTCTGAAATCTATTTACCAGCAAACTTGAGTCGGATAGACGCATCCTACATTCCAATCATACCACATTCCTTGTCGTTATGCGGTCTCCGTATCTCTCAAAACAATACATTGGAATATTTAGATATATCAAATAACACAATTCCATGTGGGACATTTCCTGATATATTTAAAAATTTCACCAGACTCAAAAAATTAAGCCTATCGGGATGTGCCTTGAAAAAAATACCATTCAACTTTAGCAGTCTAAAACACCTCCAGTGGTTAGATTTAAGTAACAATAATATTGCTACCCTCAACGAGTCACTTATTGACTGGAAGCATTTCAGCAGGAAAGAAACTGTTGAAATTAACATGACCCGCAACCCACTGCAATGTCCATGTGGTGATATTGCAAAACTAAGAAAACTTCAAGGGCTACCTGTACGATTCATTGGTTTTCATTGTAATATCACTGAAACTTCGAAACTAATAGATCTTCATGTGTTGAATATTGAAAATATGGAGAAAGAGTGTGCGCTTGGCTGGAACAGAACATTTCTTGCTAACATATTTTTAACATACACATGTACTCTAGTTTGTAGTTTGCTATTTTGCCTGTTTTATCGCTTCAGATATAGGCTTATATTCATGTGGTACATCGCAAAAATAATGGCGCGTTTTCGCAGTCGCCTTACTGAAGAGAGGGACTTTATATTTGACGCTTTCTTGTGTTACAATACAAATGATTACTGGTTTATACATCAAGCCATACAGAACCTTGAAGTGCAACATAAATACTGTTTTTGTGTTCATGAGAGGAACTTTGCTGCTGGTATCTCTATTGATGAGAATATTTCAGATGCGTTTCGGTGCAGCAAGAGTTCGGTGCTTGTGATATCTCGAAACGCGCTTGAGGCCAGATATTTTCAGACAGAGCTTTATTTTGCAAAAGAACAGCACAACATGCGAGATGCGAAGGCAATATGTGTCCTTCTAGAAAGTCTTGAAAACCTCCCGGTCCGTAAATCACCCACTCTGGAATACCTGCTGGGCTGTAACACATACCTCATATGGCCCAAGTCCACCGCAGAACGGAGCCTGTTCTGGGTACGGCTGCGTCATGCCCTGGGGGATCCAATTGGGTCACAGGGGGCTAATCAAAGACATTTAAAGACTTGTCTGTTCAGGCACTCAAACCTGAATGATGATTATTCTGATTTTTTCTCTGACTAGTGTAATGCAATTTTGCATCCATGAACACTTCTTTAACACATGCATTTATTGCAATTTTGAAGATATCAGATACAATATTAGTAAATCACGTCATGCACATTGTGCGTTATTGAAAAAGGAATTAAATTTTGAAATGTTTTGTTATGCCGAATATATTATCAAATTGCTTTCCCTGTAGAATGGGCAGTTTGATGCGCATGGTGTTATAGAGAAGATAATTGCAACTTGTTTTTCTGGGGGAAAAGGTGTTGTGCAGGACTTGAATGATGATATTAAAACCATTATGGGCTTCAGTTTAAGACAGTAATTGTCGACAATTATTCTCAGTTGTATATTACCTACGTTATAGCGTCATCCGTTCGTGATTTGCCTCATGTATGTACATTTTACATTACGTTCTATAAACCTCGCATATAACCACAGTTAGTATGAACACTGATAAATGCAAATATACCTATAAGGTCGAATTAGATCCGCCATTGAGGGCTAAAGAATTGTCTGCAAAGAAAAGTATTTATGTAGAGCTGACCATTTGTTGAATTGTTTCGTGATTTTCAAAGTGATCCATGTAGGGTCGTCTTTCAAATTGCAAGTTAAGGGTACACAGAAACATGCCAAAGGTCCTACTTGTGTAATAGCCAAAGAGTCTCCATCTTCCTCGCATCTTCCTCGGCCCACCTGACCACTCTTCAAAGCCATCATAATTAGTCATCTCTTCTCATTGCCTACTTTTGAGACAGCAATCTAGACCCCTATCCCCTTATCTTCACAGAACTATTACGTTGCTGAAGGAAAACATGGGCTGTCGAACAATGTTTGTGCTATCCAGAAAGGAGTAATACCTACAATAACTGTACGTATGTCTAATTTCAGATACAGATAATCAGAGGTTTCTGTATTTAAATTGTTATCGTTACTTAGTGTGACATTAAAATTCCATATATAATCGTCTTGTACAGAAATTCAAAGAATACATAATGAAATTTTGTTATGCAGGTAGACTAGCATTGAAAAATTATCCCATATCTGTCCGATAAATTGACTGCAGGAGTTTTATTTAAATTTAAAGCAATATAGGCATTTCAATAATCGACTATGTACATTTGAAACAATGTACGTAGGACTCTGTAAATACACGTTAACCGATATGAATAAATAAGCAGTAATTTCTGCTTTATAATCTGCGTTCTGTAATTGTATTATAACCACTGAAAATTAGTTATTATGGTAAGATATTGCTGTAAAGCATGGCTTTACTATTTGTAAATTTAATACTTAACTACAGAAGATAATCTCCCAGTTATGACACAAATATTCTACCATCCATAATTTCCACAGTTTAGCCTAAACATATTACAGTCGGTGTTATAAACCTAATACACGTATGATTATAAAGCTAGACTTGAATGGACTGTAGTTTATTTTATTTCTAATATACATTCATGCACCCGTGCAGTAATTACAGGTATTACAGGTACTTCTATTGAATATACCAATTACTTTACATTAATGTTTAAAAAATTATTTTTAATACGAATAATATCTCTACTAATACCATCCCACGTTAAATCAGCGCATTATCAGTTATATTACTATTATTGTAACCATATTGGTTTTGAATATTTTATTACAAGAAAGGACAGTGTTTCTTATAGGAGCAAAATAACTCAGTTGTCTAAAACCAAAGAAGCACCCTTTTAATCTGATAAAATGATTATGTTTTGGAGTTATACTAATTATGTGGATATAGATAACGTTAGTGTTTACATTTTAATAACATATGGTTATTTAATATTATTTGTTTTCAGGATATTTATGATTTTATAAACAGAAAAAGATAAAACCATGAAAATTATGATGAAATTGAATGAAACAATGTATTTTATTTTTCTTAAATAAATGGATATATGCATGGTTAATGTTTACATGTTATTAACGTGTGGTAATATTACTGATACTATACAAGTTGCTTTGTTTAGGATATTTGTGTCTTTATTGACAAACAAAAAGGATAAAAATTAAAATAATGATGATATTGAATGAAACAAGCGTCGGTCTTCTTTCCATAATATAATCAACATATTATGGTTTACCGGACCAGGGTTTATCGAGACAGAAACAGAAACATAGGAACCTATACTGTGGTTGCCTTTTTGTTCGCGAGGGTTTTAATTTCGCGATATTTGCGAATGGGAAATAATCGCGAAAATGAAACCCTCGCGAAACATTAAAAATTGAAAAATCGCGAAATTTCAGCCTCGCGAGTATGAAGCCAACCACAGTGTATTCGGGCTTTTACATCAAATCATGTTAATTCAAATATTATAAACTCTCGGAGATGTAAATAGAAAAAAGTAACTTTTAATTTACATAAACATATTTCGAGAAAATTAAATTAATAAATAAATCAATTCCGTGATTTTCACGGGTTGCTAATTTGTTTATTCATATGTATAGAAGGATCTTTCACACAGCATAATCACTGTATTTTCCGAGAATTTATCTCAGGTAATAAACGTTAGTAGAATGTATAAAGAGAAAATAGTTTTAAACATATTAAGCCTTTCTGTAATGGGGGGGGGGGGGGGGGGGGCAGGAGACCCGATGGAATAGCAATGCCATTTGTATAGAAACCAGGCATCAGGGTACATTGTCATTAATATCAATTGAGAATGTAAATTTCATAGATGCATATGATGAAGTATTATAGCCCAGTGTACAAGATACATTCAGAAAGCTATGACCTATGAAATTATGTTTTAAAAATAGCACATTTAATTTTGCAAGGTAAATGACTAATAAATTCTATTTTATAAATGAATGTTATGTTTGCAACCAATTCTTAATCATCAACGAAATACAGCAAGGAACTGTGTGGATGCTAATGTATAAAATGAAGTAACCTGTTTTGTAATATTTTAGATTATTTGTCTCATACAAAATCTAAGAAAGGTATACATTATTTTTTTAAGCAAGCAGTTGGCCGAATAGCTTCTGCAACCTTTGGACCTGAAAGGTTTACACTGTTTCAATCATATGAAAAATTATCCCAGAAAAACAAGCGGACACGGCTATTGGGACGGACTGTAATTATAAATTTCTTATGCACTTATGTAATCTAAAAAAAACACCAATATACTGCAGTCCTACGATTTATATTTACTGCATTTAATCGTTTATCACATAATGTCTTTATGCATTCAATTTATTATATATCTTATTCATTTATTGAATTATCTATTTCATGTATTTTGTACATTATTTTTTATGTATTCATTACATTCTGCATTTGTTATTGTATAACGTTCGACATGAAATTAGCATTATAAGCACCATCCAGGAACAATAGTAATTGCCGGACATTGAGCTACAACCGGATAATCTCTATTTGATCAACAAATTCAGATAAAAAATAATTGACAAAAAAAATTTCATTTTTTTTGCGGTCAGTTTTTGTTCAGATGACAAATGAACGAAATCTGTATTTTTACGAACTGGTGGTATTTGTCAATAAAACATGAATATCGAGATGTCTTGGAATGATCGTGGTGACAGCATTGATCGGGAGAACTATCATGTCACCAATCATTTGCTGCTGTTACTCTGTATTGAAGTCTAGATATTATTGTTTCGGAATCTGTATTTGTAAGTGTTGGAAAATAGATATGAAGAAAATACATGTATATAAAAAAAATAAACTTTCAGTAAATTGTGGAATATTTTATGCGTATGGATAGAGAGACCAAAGACTTAGGTGGTCTAGATTTTATAAATATCTCGTGCACACCTTTGTCACACCCCTAAAGGTATGAACGAACAGAATCTTTTAAATAGTACACCAAACCGGCTGAAACTCATACATACATACACTCCAAAAGATGAATAAGGCATGAGTAAACAAAACTAATCAATATATTAAAAAGAATGCACTAGCATTTCTCTAGAGAAGCACTCCATACATATAAACACTTAATCACAAACGTCTAATAAGAAACACAAAATCACTAAGTCCGTTATGTTCACTTGTATATACACACTGGAGTCCTCTGTTTGCACTGCTCCTGATCACATGAACATCGCGCGCACGTGACATCGGAATTTCAAGGCGCTTACATCACAATTCGCTCTCACTGTGTACACAGCACTATCAATTCACTTGTATCTACAAAGGGTTCCAACCACCAATAGTTCCTCGGTGAAGTACTCGTTTGTCCCACAGTTCATGCAGCACCGACGGATAGGCACACAGCCTATTCTATCTGAACTTAGAATCAATGTCTTTCACAGCTGATGTCTCCTGGCATCATCCAGCACTTCCTAACTGAATATGTCTCCACACAACGATACTCAGTACGTCTAAAGTTTCTCGTGTAAATAATATTCTTAGCCAGTTACTGAAAACGCTTACAACAGATACAAGATCGCTGGATTACCATCCCGTTGGCAACTGCGATATCCGCTCTGAAGTCCGGTACAGGGTTATCAACGTGGCCTGACTATTTACGCTTATAGACATCGTCTCTCAGCTGTCAAGACTCCCATAACGCCGACTTCCCTATAGACTGCAGACTAATCAACAGGCTACACCAAGTTGGCGCGCTGAACAGGCAATTACAGCGAATTCCTACTCATGCGCGGCTTTTATGTGCTTGCTGACGTCACAAGTCCCGACCGTCTTCTAGCCAATCAGCACACTCTGTTCTGCCGACCGTAAATAAAATACTTGAATATTATGATCGATATACTTCCAGAGATCAAACCCTGAGAAAAACAAACTAAACCAGGTGTTTGGCCTTTGATGTCTGCAATAAAAAACGTTACTATAGCGATCGTCTAAACAGAGACGTCTCCCACGGAATTAAACTGTACTGAAACTAGAATACGGGTAGTCGACAAGCGACTATGAGTATCCGCCATATCACAGATGCATGAGTAAAGTAAGGCATGGAATGTTCCTAATATGACATGACTCCAATTTTTTGGCACTAGCGATACCAATAAAACTCCTTATTTTTGTATAATTTCCACAAAAAACACCAGATCTACAGAAGGATACACTATGCAAGATTTCAGCCCGAAACACCAATCCACTACTGAGAACAAGTGCATCAATGTATTCTATAAAACACCAGCAGGTGGCGCCACCTGTCTAGTCTACAACATGCTATCCAAGACGGACAAACATGCCAACATTTTAGGCTGATATATTCATCCACACCTCAGATGCAAATGTACGGATGGACGCCACATAAAATACGAGATGGAGGTATCTAAGATCTATGGACATGCATAATTTCAAGCCAAATACGTTGAACCATTCACTTAGACAATCATATGGCAAACACACGGATGTAGGCCACGCAAAAATTATTGCAGGTGGCGCCACCAGTCTCAAACTACAAAATGGAGAGATCCAAGATCTACAGACATGCAAAATTTCAGCTAAATATATTGAACCACTCCTGAGATACGGGCTATTATTAAAATGACACCCAGATCCAAACTGCACAATAAGGACTGCAGGTGGCGCCACCTGTCCTTGTAAGGCACAACTATACAGGTGAACGAATAACTATGCCGGGATCCAAGGGTCTCAGAGGAAATCTTCGGAAACGAACGCGGCGGCGGAGATGGCGGAACCCAGTGAAAACATAGTATCCGCAAAAACATTGTTCTTGCGGATTCAGTTAACACCAAACGAGGCACCTGTTCCCTCTTACGTAAGTTCTCAAGTTAACATCTAAAGATGATACTCCATATCAATGTACAATAAATCATAAAAATAATCATCTGGTTATACTCCCTTATTTAACATGCAATAATATAACTAAGTCACAGTCCTCTAGTGACAACCATGTTTATCATAAAACAATTCTATAACAAAAATCATGGTGCCCAACATACTTATCTCATTCTCTATGACAGAAAGCGGAGCTGTATATAAAATTTTAAAAGCATTCATTTAGAAACGTCACGAAAAGTATTTGACACTAAGGCCAATACCTCTTGAATTATATGGACATTTTGAGAACATCGGTGTACACAGTAATGAGGATGTCCTTATAATGGCTAAAACCAATTCTATCCCATAGGTATTGTCGTACACACTTGTATTCAAAAGGACCTTCTACATCTACTATAGATGGTATATATGTATATTACTGTGGATTCATGACGTCGGCTGAGAACGTCTTTGACACGACGTCATTTTGGGTATTTTCAGCAAACTACCCTTTTTCGACAGTTTGTAGCAAAATATATTTATATCAAACATACAAAAATATTGTATCATTAGATGCGCCGGATCTTCAACTTTTACATGAAACAGTTTTTTCATTGAAATGTGGTCACACTTTTTTGTGAGACCATGTAAGATGGGTCTGTTATTTTGCACGATTACCGTTTTTCTTCAGAGTTATACTGCTCTGGCCTAGTCTGTAGGCCGTAGAGCACTTTACAACGGAGGGTAACTCTACCTTATATATATATATATATATATATATATATATATATATAGTTAAACCTCGTTGTGTCGGAGTCGAAGAGACCCATCAGAAAACTTCGACACATCCGAGGTTCGACACAAGCGGGTTTTATTTGGTAATTTGGTAACTAGAGTTGTCCGGAACATCGAGTCTGTAACTTCGACATAAGCGGGGTATTCGACCTAAGCGAGTTTGACACAACGAGGTTTCACTGTATATATATATATATATATATATATATATATATATATATATATATATATATATATATATTTGCAAAAGAAAAATGTTTCCGGAGTCTTCTAAGTCAGGTTATGACGGATGGCGACTTGCAAGCTTTAATGAACAGCTTCAGTTGGTCTAGAAAACTTGTAGGTTCGAAGATGTTGAACCACAGACAGCAATGAAAGTTCAACGCATTTTCAACATTTGCCGGGTCACAAAAAAACGATATGTCAACAGGTCAAAAGTTATTAACCACCTATTGCAAACCGTAATTTAGACCGCATCTTCAGAGTACACCAGACGGAACGGTAAAAATCCATGTCGGTCAGTGTTTCGAAGGTTAGACATATGGAATAAATGTTCATAATAAGTAATTCATCTAGTCACACGATACGCAAAGCCATCCCACACATAATTTTTCAATTTTAAACATACGTTTGAAAAACAGGCCGGTTAAAGAAAAAAAATTTGATCGACACACACGAGACACGTACGGGTTTGCGGCTCTCGAAAACCGGCGTGGCTTGCAGATCCACTGCCACGGAATCCGAGAGGGTGCCTGATAATATAATATATTGCGACTTTGCAAGGATCGTGCGATGCCTAAAATTGGCCGGCTGTGGAGCCATGGGAAGCGCCATAATTTCGTTTATATGATACAGGCAAAATAGTTTTGACCGTACCTATTTTCACTATGTTCAAAAGGATCACCGGAGAGCACAATTCTTTGAGAAAGCTACAAATATACATTTTCTTGATTGGTGGAGGAATTAATTGTATATGAAAGGGGATAAATTTGGTGGTGTAAAAACATGAAAATCCTTTACTGGTATGGATGTAATGTGGAGTTTTTGCATCAAAACTCGCATTAGAACAAATCCAACCAATAATCTAATACTTCAAAAGGAATTCGGTCCACCTTTGTTCGCAATGTTCTCTGAAACCGCGTTGCGTATATGACACTGTGCAATAACTTATTTTAAAGGTTATTATTCCCGCAGTGACTTAGGCGATATGAGAATAAATAAATTTAAATGTACTTATAATTTTGAGTGATTCTTCAGTTTTTACTGACTTGCACGGAGGTTAGACCGAGCACAGCCGAACTGCCTTCGGCAATGACCGGAAAGCGTGCACCATGGTCACTCAATCTCAAACACACCATTAAGGACTATTGTTCATATAAATAACGCTTGCTTTCAGTGAGGGGTTTGAGCATGTCTGGCCTTTGCCCCAGGCTCTGACCCACGTGGTTTAATGACAAAACCTAATTCAAGGTGCCAATTTCAGGAACAGGGGTGGGGTTAGACTGGTACCCTGCTCTATTATGGCCCTCAGCCAAGCATAGAGACAGGCGTACAACGCAACTTAGGTACTCCCAGTTGCAACTCATGACTTACGTGAAGACTGGTTCCAACTCCAGTCTGCACGCTCATACCGATTGTCATGGACGTTCACGCGATCCTGGCTGGTTATCCGTGAAGATTTCTAATAAAATTACTTTCTTTAGTTATTTAAAATTATCAAATATTGAATGAGTTGTTGCACTAAAATAAATTGACTGATGGATGTATAGATGACACGATATACTGAATCTTTGATATTCCACTGTACGTGGCATTGCTTTATTATCAATTACTATTAATCTAATTATAAATGTCACACGAAATGTACAGCAAACTTTTCACAAGTTCTCTGAGCAAAAAAAATGCTTATTTTTTATCATATTTAATACATACTGGAGTTGGAACCAGTCCGCCGGGAGTACTCAAGATGGCGTTGTACCCCCGTCTCTATGATTGGCCTAGAGCAGCGGTGCCATAATAAAGCGGGGTACCAGTCTAGGGTGGGGTGGGTGGAGTGGTTGCGGGGGTTTCTGGCCTTAAAAGTAATCTGATATGATGAAAAAAAATTGCGGCGGCTGAAAATGGGATTCGGACCCTCTGCATGGAGTCCCACTGGGTCCGCTTCTGCTACTTACGAGGTATGCATAATTCTTTCTTCAGGAGCAGTTTCCTTGCAAAGTACATTCAATTAATCTTTCATGCGTTGCTTACATCAATCTAATCTTTATACGTCCAACGATAGAATCCATTCAAATATATCATCGGTAACCAAAATGCCCCCGTGTCTCATTCCGGTTCGCAATGTAAACATCACTGACCAGGCCTTCAAGGTAAACATACCGAGGTATGAATTTCTTGCCACGAGCAAAGCGCTAAAAAAATATGTAATAATATTTATACATATCTTATTGAGACAGTATCCCACTGAAAACCTTTATTTTCTTTTAACTTTTAGAATAACAAATTAGCCAACATTCCACATCTCTTAATGGCATAATGGTGAAACTCGTTATAGAACCTCAGAGATTCGCTCTAATGTCTTAACCCCTTGCATATAAAACCTGAAATCCAGAAGGGCTTATTAATAACAAATCATACCTTCATCCCCACCCAAGAGACAGTTTTACCGACAGGCCATGGACCTATCCTTTAAAAAAATCTATACTAAAATATATGAACGGAATCGGAGGCTATATAATGGATTTTTAGAGTTACCCTCAAGAAAAATCCATTTTTTTTTTAAATAATCAACAGGATTCTATAGCATTTTGAGTTCTTTATCCCGGCATTCAGAGGCAATTCACAGGTATAAAACCGCTCCTGTTCTAGGGTTCACCTGTGAATAGCCATGGAGCTGTTGAGTTGTGACAAACTTTACTCTGGGCCAACGTGTTGTCTGTGTTGTCAAACTTGTTCGGTTATGGAAAGCATAATCGTTTGAAGATTTGCCACTAGATGGCGACTATTACCGGCGATTAATATTAATATTATAAATTTGTAGTCCGGCGGGTTTTGTTGAGAAACATTCACCACTGCCGTGAATCGAGCATCCCTTGTTTTATACTGTAAATGAGCTTGTTTGAAGTTCCCTGTCTGAAGGAAATTTTCGCTTTTCCACTTCTTAATCTTATTGTTTTTATTTTGTTATTGTTATTGCATAGCAGTACAGAGTTACTCAATTTAATTTTCGTTGAAATAACCATCTGTGAGACATAAAGTGTTCGTTTCCACTGGTAGTCTTCAACCTTACAGTATACTGAAAAGGTGAAATTTTTCAGTCTTTAACAAATCCTCCATTATGAAATAATTTTATTCATTTTTATAAATACTTACAGTTAATTAAGGAAAAAGGATGGGAGAGACAAAATTTACATCCTTCAGTTGAGTATAATTGTTTAATTACTGAATTGTGTTTTTTATGGTGTTTCTATGCAGTAAAAAATCGAGGCATTATAATAAAAATATACATGTATATTCAAATATTATATACTTATTTTGTAATACCAGGAAACTATATGAGACATAGCGGTAAGGACCCGATGTTGGACTATACGATCAACGTTACTTTACACCGCAAAGGTGCAGAAGGGATTCTGGGATATCGCAAAGCTGAACAAGCTGTTTGAATGAGGACTAAACCGTGAGTCAAGTGTTCTGGTAGATTGCAGCTCACGTGGTCTGTTCCATGAGTAAGCCGATTAGGACTGACGCAGAATTTGAAATTTGGTCATGTAAGGTAAAAAAATAAATAAATAAAAAGGTACGGTTCTGTGGCACTTTTCTTTTACAGAAATCACTGTGGGCAGGCGGTATTTTATTATGACTTTTTTTGTATGTTCCGATAAAAAATGTCATATGATCAGGGTGAAGCATTAAAATAACAGATTTTTTTTCCCTAACAGGTAAAGGCACTACATAACAAAGGAAATCTGACCAAAATTGTTTAATTTTATATTCTTAAAAGATGAAAATCAAAATCAAAATGTTTGATGCGGGGGGGGGGGGGGGGGTAAAAATTAACGCGGGCGGTGCCTGAGAACCATACCTTTTATATTTTTGGCCTAATGTATTTCGAACTATATCGCCGGCCATTGTCAACAGTTATTTTAAATCACAAAGATTTATCAAATGCTAAGATATTTACCCTTCATGTCCACCTATTTATAATCCGACCGCTTTATGATTATCGAGTATATTTCAAGGTCCTCACGCTTGAACTTTCATGGTTGTTGGACAACGATATAACATAATATAATAAAATGTGCCTATATACCTACTCTAAGATGCGTGTAAATGTAGAAAATAGAAACACAGGAGGGACGTGTAATGATTAATCCGTTGACAGAATTGTGACAGGCATATGTGACGTTCAAGGATTTTAAAGATTGGCTTTCCATATTTGAGTTGCTCATCAGCTCTGGTAACTGATACGGTGCACTTACAGAGATATAGAGCGGGCGATGCATTGAATCCCACGCGCTATGTTTATAGGTGATTAGGTTCCTTTAAAGGGGCATAATCACCGGTAAAGCATGTTGAATTCACATGCAATCCAGCGTCTTCTCTTTTAAATAAATTGGTACGTGCTAAAATATTGACCTGAAACACTGGCTTGTTCCTCTGCACGAGTGTTAAAAAGTGGACCGGGCACGATCACAAAATTACGATTAATTAAAAATTATATGAAATAGAATTATACATACCATTATAATATTTATACCATAATTATGCCAACGATTAAGTAAGTTAGCAGAACGCTGACTGTTAAAACTGATCTTTTTTTTTGTTGTCGGTTGATTATAAAGATAAATATAGTCATATTTAATTTAAAGAATCACCTGTAAAATCATAGATATAAGTATAGCCATATAATTTTCATGTATTAAAGACTCTGGTGTGAGCTTTGGCGGGTTGAAATAGGGCGACCTGAAACTTGAAAAATAGAAAAATACACGCTAAATGGCGTTTTTGCCTCCGCTAGGAGGGTATGCATTCATTCTCGTTCGAGTATTTGTGCTTTTGTTTACGTCACAACTGACGCAGTCATGAACGGAATCTCATATTTCAGCATCTTTCGGGAACCGGCCAAGGAAAAGTCGATTAGAATTTGGTGAGGATCCGGCACATGATCCAGATTCAGGGACGTGATCAAGGAATATTCACAAATGTTCCATCGCTTATGCACGAATGAACCTGGGAATACTGGCCGTATAAGTGAATGCAAACACACGGCGGAGGCTTGCATTCCTTAGAATGCAGATTTCTAGTTTCATACACTTCTACATGCGGTAGTCATATAATTATAAAGTCTATAGCACTCCCGGTAAGCGTATTTACCAAAGTGATGACACCACCCCCCCCCCCCCCCCCCCCCCCGACCTCTTCCTATGGTTCTGTGCCCGCGACTGAAAACTGCTGTGTTTTTGTACATTTGTGTACTAGTTGTACTCGTTGCGACAGCAGATATAAATCCATTATTACCATCACCCACTGGCACCATAATTACCCATTCCTCCTGAGATATTATCAGTAAGTCACGCCTTAATAATTTAAATTAAAGGATTATTATATTGGACACGGTTGCATTGTGCTTACGGTGGTTTAATCACGTGATATTTACCTACCAACTGAATTACAAGGAAGTTTTATTAATTTGGTTTGTTAACTACTATATTCCGTACATCAATTATATATTTTGTGGCCCATTGCCGAAAAAAATACATTTGAAACAAACCCCTGTCCTAATATAGAACAAAAGTACATCTGATATCAATATTAAGGATAGTAACTAGTCCAAAACGACCAGTTATATTAGTAATATAGTTAATACACACAGACATACAAATACAGACTGGGCCTAACATATTAATTTTGTTCCATTCTATTTTCTTGGCCTTTTAATCATTTTATCAGGAAGTTGAGCCTGGAACAAAGACACCGACGGAAACAAGGGCAGGATTAGAATAGGCCAACACTGCCGAACTTAATTCTAGAGGTTTAATACATGTGGTTTAAATTGCTTGATATTACATTTATAACCTTATGCTTAATTTATTCATAAACAATTGATCTTCCATTTGTTATCTAGTTGCCACGACGGTATGCGTTAATCCCCAGTCGCGTGTGTGTGTGTCATTGTTCACGACATAACTCGAGCAATCCTGAAAGGAACCTCATGCAATTTTCAGCGCATTTCGGGAATAAGCCCATGAAGAATCGATTAGATTTTGGTGTGGATCCTGCACATGATCCGGATTCAAGAACATCATCAAGGAATATCCATAAATGTAGAGTCACTGATGCACGACAGAACCTGGATATATGGGCCGAATAAGTGAATGGCGCAGGCTTGCATTCATTGAATGCAGATTTCTAGTTTGTCATAACTTACGTAATGAATAACGTAACTAAAGAGAATTAAATAATAAATCACTTACTGTATTATCATATAGAGCTATGTTTATTTTGTATCCGCTTCGTGACCTCTCTATGGTTATTGCCTCAATGATGCGCTAATTCTGAGAAGCCTTAGAGAAACATTGTTTAGACAATTAACTTTATCTCATAAAACCTCTCACTTGACTATTAGGTCCATTAGGTTCATGGTTTTTTCACTTTTTTTTATCACTGAAGTCATGTTACAGACTGTCAATCTAGATGTCAGTTGTGACAAAAAAGCTCGCAAGAAGGCTCAAGATGTTTTCCAAGTCGCTGTTATTCTGTATATACCTCTTTTGTTTCGAAACAGAGGCTTTGCTAAAGTCAGACAAAATAACGGGAGAATTGAATACTATCAACGGGCTGATCCTGAAGAAAAATCTGAAAAACCGTGGATTTATGAAACACGGTAAGGTAGCTGCAGTTAAAGATGTCGCTCAACATTTCAGCGGACTGGATTTAAATCAGACCGTCACGCGGGCAACGACGTGCCCATGTAAAATTAAGAAAACTGGGAACCAAACAATTGCAGACTGTTGCAGCCAATATATTACATCTATAAGTCAGATAAAGTGCACTTGGACAAACATAACTCGTCTTTATTTGTCGGGAACAGGATTAACAGAACTACCAAACTGTAGTTTCGCATGGCTACCTAACCTCCAGTTTCTTCAGCTGAACATGAACGTAAAAATTCGGACAATTCATGAAGGTGCATTTCTCGGTCTGACAAAACTGACATGGTTAGAAATGGTAAGCTTACCTTCAAATGTGTATTTACCGCTCAACGTCTTTGAACCGCTGAAAAAACTACGACATCTTAACATAAGCAAATGGCTTCTCAACAATGAAACAGCTGTGAAATTTCAAGTGCTTTGTGGAGTTCGTCGTTCCCAATTCCGTGTCTTGAAAATGAGAGAAGTGATCCAGTTTGGAATGGATGGTATATTTTGGACCTTGAAACCGCCAATGTTTCAGTGTTTGCGAGGTACAAATATTTATGATCTAAATTTATCACACAATCAAATTATTGTACTGCGAAAGGGCGTTCTGAGCAATTTTATGAATTTAAGAAGTTTAAATTTAGCCGAGAACATGTTGTTTGGACTAGATATTCAAGGCGTTTGGAGTGAGCTCAGAGAGATGCAAAACTTGCTTTATTTAAATTTTGAAAATCAAAATTATGATCACAAATTCAGAGGTAGATCTGACAAAATAAGCAGCAAATACAGTTACAAATATTATCAATTGCAAGCCTGCCCATGGCCTTTACAAATTCCTCCAAAATTGCAGAAGATCCAAGTATCCTATGTTCCAATTATACCAAATTACTTGTACCCGAATCTTCGATTCTGCAAGAATAATGAACTTCTAAATTTAGATATATCTGCGAACTCATTTTGGTACGGAATTAGTCCTGACATATTTACAAATTTTACTAAGCTTGCCAGGCTGAATCTTTCGTCCAGTGGCTTCACTGAGATAAGATTAATATTCGGCAGTCTGGACCATCTCCAAATGTTGGACCTCAGCCACAATAAAATTGTCACGCTCAACGAGTCGGTTATGCGCGATTTGAGTAAATTCAGTCGAAAGGTAAATCGTACAATTAATATGACTGGCAATCCTCTACAGTGTCCATGTAGTGACATCAACAAAATAAGAAGACTTCAACATCTACCTGTAAAATTTATAGGATATCAGTGTAAAGTCACTGAGACTTCGGGTAAAACAGACCTATACGCCTTAGACACTGAAGAATTATTGGCGAACCAATGCAGCACTGGCTTGGACAAGGCATTTGTTAGAAGCCTATTTCAAACATACGCATGCGCACTGATGTTAATAGTGTCATTTTGCCTGGTTTACCGTTTCAGGTGGCGCATCCTGTATTTATGGTATTTTGCAAGACTAATGGGTAATTTCAGTGCTCGCTTTGCTGATAAGACTGATTATATATTTGACGCTTTCTTGTGTTACAATGTAAAAGACTACTGGTTCATACGTCAAGTGATGGAAAACCTTGAAGTTCGACATAAATACTACTTTTGTGTACACGAGAGAAACTTTGCTGTCGGCATATCTGTTGATGAGAACATTTCCGATGCCTTCAGGTGCAGTAAAAGTTCCGTTATGGTAATATCCAAAAACGCTCTGAAAGCCAAATATTTCCAGACAGAACTTCACTTTGCTAAAGAACAGCACAGCCTGCGACACGCAAGAGTGATATGTGTTCTCCTGGAAAGTCCTGACAGGCTGCCAGCTCCTAAGTCATCTACTCTCGAATACCTGCTGGGCTGTAACACGTACCTGGTTTGGCCTAAAAGCCTTGCTGAACGTCGACTTTTCTGGGTGCGGCTGCGTCATGCTCTAGGGGACCCGATACGGCCACCTGGTAGCGCCAATCACAGGAAAACGGAAACCAATCTGTTCAAACACTCAGGTCTCAATGAAGTTTCTGAGGTCTCTGATGTTTAATCTGGTTGGTCTGACGTCTGCCTAGGTGAGGTATTCCTGCTATACCGAGTTGACGGCCATGTTATATACTTTATTTTGTATATAAAGGTAACATTTATGATGTTATTAGAAAATGAGGATCCAACATGCAATGGATGAGATAAACTTTGACTTTCCTTGAAATATTCAGCGGTCTGATCCGCTTTAATAAAGCATTTTGATAAAAGGAGTCTGTACCAAAAATTACATATGCCACAAGAAGTCAATATGTTGATGTGTAAATACTTACTTTAAAGTTAATTTAGCTAAGAGAGAAAATCTCCCAGCCTATCTGTAGCTATTCCTGTCGAACAGCGTATAAGGCGTGCAGGATATTTAAAACTTATAAATCTTGGCTTTTTATATGAATCCTTTCTTATTGTGTCTCTAACTTTGGGCCTAATAGTTCAATATTTACTTTATCATAGCTGAGGGGCGCCTCGGAGGGGGAAGTGCGCGGGAAGGGGGGAGGGGGGGTTGTGGTGGGGGGGGGGGGGGTAGGGACGAGGGTCCAGGACTTCCTCAACTACGACGCTCGGGCGCAATCTATTAATTCTTTAGTTTTAGTGTGGGTGACATTATGTAATATTATTAGTTTATTGACAAAAAATTATATGATTATTTTATTCAAAGAGAGTTGTTACAAAGTAACAATGTTATAGAAAGACCCTTCACATGCAAAATCCCGCTTTAATAATTATTTACTTGCACATGCGCAACGGATCATCCAGATGGGGGAAAAGAAGTAGTGATGTACAACTGTATATGATAAAATCACCATCGTGCGGAATCGTTTATCCGAATACTCGTTTATCCGGACAAAACCTTTGCCCGATTAACGACGCTCTATTGTATATTTTATCAGGAAAAGAATAATGACAGTTGCGCAAACAATCTGGTGAGAGTAATAACACCCTGACATACGTTTATATCCCTATTTTCGAACGACCTTATTATGTAATTATCTATTCGAAAAAATATTATTGTGATATATCGGCTCATGTTGTGTATGTGGATATGAATTATTGCAATTTTTATTTACTTTTTACCGGTTATCAGTTAAACATTGCAGAGCGGTCTTAATTATGTATGTGTATGATGTGCATTTAAATGAAAAAAAAGCTTTTTGAAGTATGTATTAATAGCACAAATTAACACATCCATGTGACAAATAAAAATATTCATTGGCAAGTAAGGGAACATGAAAACTACAAGCGAAATACATGCATAGCAGACTGCTTGGGTGAGTGAAGTACTGTGGCTGACTTTTAATTATAAATTTTGTGATTTAATAAATATATTTTACCATCAAGGAATACATGCTTCTTAATTCGAATTATTGGATAGGTAGCGCATTTATTTATCGGTGCGCACAGATTAATAGTTTGTGCGTTCTAAATAATAGATAGCTTTATCATGTCGGGCTTCTAAATATTGAGTTCCATCAAATTATTGTTATTTTGTGCACTTATTATTAAATATAATTAGTTATTTTTAAGTGAATTCGTGAAAATAGAACCCTTGTGAATAAAGTGAAAATCGCGTATTTAAACCCCGCAAATGTGTCGCCAACCATAGTATGTGAGCACATTTAGGATTAACCTGATTTGTAATTAGACCTATGAGGTTTGATCAACAGTGAGCTGAAATCCCCGCGTGTTAGGCAATCGTTACACAAACGATTATCGTTGGGCAATGAACATCGATAGGTTATTATTAGACGCTAATACCCAACTTTATCCTGAAGTAAATCAGTTACTCTCTCTCTCTCTCTCTCTCTCTCTCTCTCTCTCTCTCTCATATCTGACAAGAAGGTTTTCCAGGCGGTAAAAAAAGTCATCGTTCACTGATACCGATTAATTAAAAAAAATAGCCAGGGCGATCAGACGAGAAAATATAACAATTTGCGTATTCATGTGTTTTCCTTTTTCTTTGACATGCGGCTGAATGCCATAACTAATAAGGGACAATGCTCTGTACATATATTTTCAAGATATAAACATTTAAAACATGTTTTATTGTAATGGGATATCAAGTTTTATGTCTCGTTGAGCTGCATATCATATTTCACTTCCAAACGTGTTTTTTTTAGATACACAAAGCAGTGAAAGCAAAAGAAAATATGCAGATCTCTTTTATTGACGCTATATAATGTATAATCCTGGCTGTACCCGGATCTCCTCAGTTGGTGAACTCGTAGGCTCTCTGTGGGCACGGGCTGGCACTGGACTTTCCGCCATAGCTGTATCAAAGAATTATTATTATTACTAGTAGTAGCAGTAGTAGTGTTAGTGGTAGTAATAGCAGAAGTGGTAGAAGAAGTAGTTGTTTAGTAGTAGCAGTAGTAGTAACAGTTGTAATAACATTTCCAATTGCTGTTATTACTATAATTACAATTTCTCTCTTTTGACAACCAAACATTAAGGTTCCCCAAGAGGAATATGACAACTGGTCCTAGAATGTCTTTTACTTACTTTTATTAAGATGGTTGGTATCATGTTAAGTAGGCCCGAAGTAGCCCTTGTAGCAGGGTTACACGGTATATAATTGGTAATGTGATTGGATACTCACAAACTGTAGTTCACCAGTACTTGGTCGGATGACGCACATTTCACCCCGTTCTTCATCACGAACCCGGGGTAACCTTTGGCCTTTGCAGCCACTGCGCATGCCAGTATCCTCCCGGACACGTCATTCCCCGCCACCTGGCGACTGTCCAGCAGTGGGATCACGTGATTACCACTACTCTGACCGCTCTCCATCCAGCATCCACGGTCACGGAAAGCTGAATCATAAAAATATTATAAATTAATATAATAATAATATTTTTTGCTAAATCTTTCACTTGTACAGATACTGAAAATGCTGATTGTTTTCATATGTCGGACACATAAAACTATAAAATCCACCCCTTGATTGAGGATCTTTTTGTAAATTATTTTACCGCCATCGAAGACGTTGCGGCAAAATCCAAATAACTATACATGTGATATATGCTCCACTTTGCAGACCATTTTCTCTAAACGCTGTTGCCAATCATATTCGAATTAATGGCATTTGGAAAAACTAGGGAATCAATAGGATAAAGCAGAAAAATGTAATGTTTTACTCTCCAGTTACTCCTAAAAAGACACGATATAGGTGACTTGATACTCCTTTTCCACTTTTGTTAAAAAAGGTTTTCACAAATAAAACTCACGGGATTGAATGGGGGGGGGGGGGACGCTTAATATAACATTTGAGGTGCTCGTATGCATGGACCAGAAGTATATTACGGATAATGGGTAGACTTTGCCCTTTTCGAATCTCAGTGTATACCGACATCATAGTCGGAAATGGTCAATACATCGAGATTTCCTTGTATATGAATTTTATTTTATTTAAACATATTTAAAGTTGTAGGAAATGGTTGTAAAATGATATTATTAAAAGATAAAAAAACGACCGATGATCAATTATTAATCGATTATGTATTTTCTATATTATCGTAAAATCTGCTGCATATAATTATACCTTATATACTGACAGAGTAAATTAAGCCTGACTTGTACACTGAAAATTAAAGGTAAAGGCCGAGAAGTGGACATTTGCTGCACAAAGGTTATTTTTACAGCTGTTGCCATTTTTTGTTGTTGGAAAATGCAAGCAACTTAATCGACCAGTTATCGCTATAATCGGTTAATTGGCACACCACTCATATAATTTTTAGAGGGTATATACAATGAACCGAAATTGAGCTGGTCTATACCTTGGTGCATTGTGTCATTTACAAATAACAAATATTAACTAAAATATCAACACAATACATCCATAATACAATGACCAAGAATTATAAAACATGAGAATTATAATTACATGAAGCATATTTGGAAAGTATATCATATGTATACTGATTAAAGCAAACAGGCAAGAATAAATACATTATGTGAGGTACGAGGCAACCCAATAAAATATTTGATAAAATTGATAAAATCAGTCATAGAACTATTTTAAGCACACAAAATGAAATAAAAGTAATTTTTGTTCTTAAATAACGCAGTTAATACAAACATACATCTATACGCCTGCTGCATATATATGCAATACTTCATGTGCCTGATATATTCCCTACAGTTTTAGCTGATCTACCTTATGTGATAACAAAGAAGGTTATGTCATCAAGCTATTAAGTGTTCACATTGTTTTTTTCATACTGTTTGGAAATTGATAAACCGCAGATCCACGTTTTGCGGCCGCACGTCGCCTAATGGCCGCACCCCATGTTCGTAAATTACCTAAAAAATACCCAAAACCTTAAATAATGGCCGCACCACATTCTCACCACGTTTCATTGCCGGGCAGGGTATAAGAACATAGAATGAAGAAAGGTTCTTTCCTCGAAAGCTAGGCTGCAGCTAGGATAGCGTCGGGATGCTGAAATTGGGTCTGGCATACCATTTTTGAGAAACTGAACAAGTTGCAACTGTGCATGTTGCTTGGCTTTTTTTTATTTGGTTAAACAGCCTGATCTACCTAATTTTAATAGATGACAATTTATTGTTCATTACGGCTCACCCAAGACAAAGTCCAGTAGGACAAAAATTAATCTCAGACACATCACTGAATGCCGGAGAATATTGCGCGTTTAACCTGGCCAATTAAACTTCAATGGGACATCGAAGCATTAAATGGGGCGACATTACTTGTATTTAGACTTTATACAACGTCGGTTATTTAACAATAAAACCTTTAAATGAACGACTTCCGCGTCGATGATCATATAGACTGACCACCCATGGTTCTGCTGTATATACAAAATGTTGTCCGAACCGTCTTCCGGCAAAACATGCCATATATAATGATTACGGAACTAGCGGGCCTTTGGGGAATCTTGCGCCTTTACCCTGGCTTATTTAACTTTAATGGGACATCAAAGCATTATATAAGCCGACGGTTCTTTGTGATGACAAACTTTTATTTAAACGTCGGTCAATTAACAACCGTGACAAAACCTTTGAATAAACGAATCTCTCGTCAATGTTCACAGTCCAAGGGCCCTGCTGGTCATAATTTATGCACATATGAACCATCTGCTGGAAACACGTGCCATATTAAATGATTACGGAACTAGCTGGTTTTGAGGATATGACTTTTGATCGCCATCTATTGACAATGTATTGAGCGAAGTTAGTATCTGAACGCTAGTTTAATTGCCGAAGAACGTATGGTCTTTGACTATCTTTTGATTAACAGTGTATTTTAAAAGAAATGACATGTTCCAGATATATCTTTAAAAAATGTTTTTACCGGTATTACAGCCCTAGTCAAAATTAGGTACAACCGTTAGAGTTCATAATTTGGTAAGCGAATATCGAATAATATCATAGCGTAAAAATGGCCGTGGATTATGACTGACTCAGGAAAGTTTGTTAATACATATAAGCCTGTTTGAAATACTTATTATATATTTCATAATATTGATAATGAATAAAATTGAGATACAGATATGCAGTATCATGTTTGTATATAATCGGCGGGCCGTCCAGTCTCTAGTACATGTTTGATTTAAGGCTCACCTGCGTTTTTTATCCCAATCCCTTAACCAGAAAAAATAGACTGGATTTTCAGATATGTCTTATTTTATGGCCGCGGCAGCAAAACACGGATCTACGGTACACCTTCCTTCACGAAGCATTTTTACTATACCATGATGCTTTGCACATACATTCATAGTCTAGCTGAAATCTGGTAAAAGTATAAAACAAGTGACCCATGGGTCATGACGCTCAGCTGACTGGGAAGAGATTTGCAAAAGGATATTTTATCATCTGAATGGTAGTATATAACCATTCAACTGAAG
The DNA here is from genome assembly GCA_026874595.1 of Sipunculus nudus. NCBI lineage: Eukaryota > Metazoa > Annelida > Sipuncula > Golfingiida > Sipunculidae > Sipunculus > Sipunculus nudus. The sequence continues at coordinate 49,022,556 of CM049315.1, forward strand.
CATCAAACAGAATAACCAACAGGCTGAGATTGTGTCTGTATTAATAAATCTCAAAAATAGAGAAAAAATGCTTAAACTTTAAAAAAATACAGGTTGCTCCAACAGTCTGCAGAAACTAATAAAAACACTTAATGGTCAAGATCCATCCAAAGAAGCATGGTGGTCTCTGGATTAGTTGTTCAGATACTCCAGTTTTTGTATCAAATTTTCCATTATTCTGAGGGATACTTAATTCCTATAGCTTGAAGGATATGGGTAACAGAGACCTAATTTCAGGTTTCCACAGACACTTTTCATGGGCCTCCAGTTTTGTATCAAACTTTTCATTATTCTGGGGGGGGGGGGGGGGGGTATTATGGCGCCATACAGCTTAATGGATATGGGTAACAGAGACCTAATTTCAGGTTTACATTGAGATTTTTCATGGGTCTCCCTGTGTGTAAAGAATGAAGATTCTAGGTCCAGTTCTTATGATTTGTGCCCTGTAAACAGATGTTCATATCTTTAAAGGTCTCAAAAATAGAGAAAAAAAAAATCGAAAAAAAGCCCGAACAAATACATGTTGTGCCACCAGACTGCAGAAACTGATGAAACACTCCATGATCAATATCCATACAAACAGTTATGGTGATCTCTGCATTAGTTGTTCAGATACTTCAGCTTTTGTATCAAATTTTCCATTATTCTGAGCTGTACTTTGGAGTGCCACAGCTCAAAGGATATGGGTAACAGAGACCTAATTTCAGGTTTCCATGGAGACTTTTCATGGGTCTTCCTGTGTGTCAAGAATGAAAATTCTAGGTCCAGTCGTTACAGTTTGAACCCTGTTGACAGATAACTACATCCTTAAAGGTTTCAAAAATAGAGAATAAAAATTGTAAAAATTTGAAAAATACAGGTGGCGCCACCAGTCTGCAGAAACTGATGAAACATCTCATGATCAATATGTATGCCAAAAATCATGACGATCGGTGATGTAGTTAATCGGATATTGAAGTTTTTGTATGAAATTTTTCACTATTCTGGGGGGTACTTTGGGGCCCCATAGCTCAAAGGATATAAGTAACAGAAACCTAATTTCTGGTTTCCATGGAGACTTTTCATAGGTCTCTCAGAATGTCAAGAATGAAGATTCTAGGTCCAGTCGTTACGATTGGTGCCCTGTTAACAGATGTTCACATTTTTTAAGGTCTCAAAAATAGAGAAAACAATTTGTAAAAAAATAAAAAAAATACAGGTGGCGCCACCAGTCTGCAGGAACTGATGAACGTTCTCATGATCAATATGTATGCAAAAAATCATGACCATCAGTGATGTAGTTAATGAGATATTGAAGTTTTTGAATGAAATTTTTGATTATTCTGGGGGGACTTTGGGGCCCCATAGCTCAAAGGATATGGGTAACAGAGACCTAATTCCAAGTTTCCAAGGAGATATTTTATGGACCTCTCTGGATGTAAAGTATGAAGATTCCAGATCTAGTGGTTACGATTTGTGCCTTGTTAACGGACAGACGACCTGATGGCCGGATGACCGGATGGCCAGATGGCCGGATGGCCGGACGGCGGGACGGACGACGGACAAAGAGTGATCGCTATAGCTCAGATGACTTTCAGTCAGCTGAGCTAAAAAGTCCTCCCTAGGGCCTTTCTCTAATCTGCATCTGATTTCTCTGAACAGCGAGGCATGGTTAAAAAATTCTTAGGAATTCCAAGGTAGAAACATATAATGACGATAAGTTATTTTTGACTTGGAAGTTGACTTGTAAGGAAATAATAAAGTCTAAATAATAAACCATTCCCACAAAAAAGTGACCACCATAAAGGTAAAATGAAGAGGAGAATCCACCTTGAACATTGTCCAGGAAAAAAAAAGTCCCGCGTTCCAGTCCCCGTGGTTTATTTGCTGCTGTCTCAGTTATACCTCCATGGTGACAACTATCGGACTATTGAGAGTTTGGTTTACGTACATGAAGATACATGGCCATACGTCAGCTCATAAATGTAACGGCCTAAAGGTTATATTTAAAGCGAGCTGCATACGAGAGCCCCTGGGCGACGTCCTGTCGCTAATTAGAAATGGGAATGTTGTATATTCCCGTGAAGTGTGTTAGACATACCTGGACATTGCTGGTTGGAGGCTGGACAAGAGTTACGGGTTTCCTTATAATTCCCGGAGCCACACTGGCTGGCACATTCTGCGTTGTCCCAGCAGAAACAGTGACGTTCTCTTGTTGAAATCCCAGAAGGCTGCTGTGTTCCGCAGATACTCATTGGATATGTACAAGCCGACCACTGTGACCAAGGCTGCCATCCCACTGGACCTGCGAAAAAAATAAGACTTAAAGTAAGGTGGCGGGTTTGTGTGCAGTTGAGCTCGTGAGTCCACCGGTTTCATCCCCCGCTACAGACTACCGAACGCCACCATCGGAGCCATTGAGAGTGCCTTGCGTTAGTTATTATAACTAGTTGTAAAATTGTGAAATAAATAAGTTTATATTTTATTATTACCGAATGTCTATCATGGTATTGATGCTATAGGATAGAAGGCTGTTAGAGTGCTTTCTCGCCGATGACTTGTGTCACAATTCAAGTACAGACTAACCAGCCAACCGAAAAAATTATTACTGCTTGACTGCACTAAAATGATACGTGTCAACTTTTTTTTGCGATTGTTAAAAATATGAGGCTCTTCCTGGGTGAAAATGCAGCAAAATCCTGAAGGGACTGTCTTTCAACCCGTTTGTACTCTTTGCCCAAATACACTTATGATTGGTTAAGTGCTACGTCAATAGCTGTATAAAGGCCCCCAGAATCTAGAGTTTGTATGTGGGCCTTTAATTAAAATATACCAACCGTACAACCAAACTTTGTTGAACGCCAAAACAACATATATTTGTTGGTTTAGAATTGCACGATGCAGGACCTATACAGGAATAAAAGTATGGCTTTTAACACAGCGATTTAGTTATTTTTTATTATCCAGTTAATATGTTCTTCATATTTCCCATAATAGTCTTTCAGTTATACATCTGATATTGAGAAAATTAAGGGTACTGTATGTGTCAAGTGCCTCAATGAAGCATCTATATTCAAGCCTTAATTATAATATATTATTCAGTATGAGCATATACATTAGGGTGATTTCTTAAATACATTAAATCAAGAAAAAGTAAAATAATGAAATAAGAGCACAAATGAATATCATATAATCAGAATAAGATATGTAGAGGGACAATGGAAAGTCACGTTATTCTAACGTTTGTCCTCTTTGTCAAAAGATACGGGTTCTCCGGAGGGCACGTTGAATGAGGTCCTTTATGATTATCTAGGAGGGCGGGGGGGGGATCTCAGGGGCGTATTCAGGGGGGGGGGGCAAAGGCCGATGGGTTTGATGGGTAACACAACATGTTGGTTATGGAGAGTCAAAAACCTGTAGCTTGAACGTTCCGTTTATTACTCACTAATTCTATATTATTCATCACCATTAAAGCGTTTAATTGTAATGCGTATAACCTGGAAATGGATTCTAACAATTTTTCTTGAGGAAGTCAACCCCATACCATGATCAGTATATACTACGTACGTGATATTTTTTACATACCCGCCCTAACCGATTCCCAATTACAGATTCAGATACTGGTTAAGCTAGTATTGTCATTCAGCCGGGCGGGGGTATACGTTAGGGGAAATGGGTCCAAAAGGCAAAGGAAACCACCCCCCCCCCCCCCTCCGCCCGGCAGACTGTGCCACTTCGCCCCTTCTACATAAAAAACCCTGGATACGCCACTGCTTTTATCCGTACTCCAGTGGTTTGTCCCCTCGCGTTTTTCAGCACACAGTCAATAATAAGTAAATTAAACTACTCACGTGTATTGCCTCCATCACTCTTTGTCGTCCTCATGTTGTAAACATAAAAATGACCGTTCATTCCAACCAGATTCTTCCAGCAGCCATTTTGATTCATGGCCTTGACCTCTCCGGGGTCATTGGCGATACGGTCAAACCTGGGAGACATCTTTGAAAACGCGTCATCCGATATCTCCCAGCACTCTCCCCAGTAATGTACAGCAAAGCGTTTAATGCCTGTAGGAGTATAACAAATAAATGTACAAATTAAAACTGCTAAGAATGTTTTTATTTTCGAATATCTTTCGACAAACTCTATAGATGGATCATAGGGGAGCTATACATATATGTAGCTATAGCTCTATAACAAACTTTTCATGGCGGCATCTAATGTAAACAAATGCTTCTGATCCTCGGCCGGAATAATGGTATTGTACAACCTGACAATGGTTAGAATCTTTCAAATAAAAATATATAATTGTGATCAAAATGACCATCATAAACTTTTTGGATTTAAATAGGAATAGTATTAATCACGGACTATCTTTACAGTAAAACTTTGAATAACGATCACCTCGGTATAGCGACCTTCTAAAACCAACGAATATTTTTTTCAGGTTCCGATTCATTTTCTCTCTGTATATAAGACGACCACCTCGCAAATGAGACCACTCTATTGAGGTCCAGATGATGGTCGTATTTTCGTATTTTCGAGGTTTTATTGTATAAGCTTGGTATCGCCTTTATTTTTACCCCCCCCCCCCCCCCAATAAAGGTGTAATGCTAAAACACATTCTTTTAAACAGTGCGGGCTTGCGATTTTTTTTATTTTTTTTTGTATGTTTCGATAAAAATGTCATATGATCAGGGAAAAGCATGATAATAACAGCTTTTTTTTCTTAACAGGTGTAAAACACTACATTACAAAGGAAATCTAATCAAAATTGTATTATTCTACCTTCTTCAAAGAAATATCCGACTGGCTGGAGCTCAAAATTGGAAAGTTTCTATTGAAAGATCAAATGAAAATTTTTTATTGCCACGGGCGGTGCCTGAGAACCATTCTTTTTTTGGCCTGATAGAGTATATATGTTGAAACATAAAATTAAACGTAAAGCAATAAGATGTCTTCGTTACCTTTTTCGTACGCCTTGCGGGCACATTCAAACACGGTCTTGGAGAGATCGTTCCAGTCTATGTTGTTACGTGCACTGTGGTAGACGGATCCGCGCCAACCATTGGCATAGCAACCGACATGCTCAAATGATGAGGATAAAGGTGGCACATCTGAAATATGTATTTCGATTAGAATATAAATAATATAAATGATGACGTTACAGCAGACAAGCATTTCTGGTTGAATCATGGTGTTTAGCTGCAAAAGTCATAAAGAACTTTAAAATTTGAATAACAACAAAACGATTTTTAAAAAGTTAAGATTTAAAAACCTCCCAAGGGATTTTAAATTAATACTATAAAATCAATAATAATAAAATATAATAGCATAACATTATGATTAATATTAACAGGTGAATGATATTAACGTATTATTGATATAAATGTATTAATACCTGGCCTTACTTCTCTACAATATGATGGCAAGGTAAAATTTAACATAGAGGATTATGAGGTATATATTTAATATATACAGTGGTACCTTTCTTTTAGACCACCTGTCTAACAAGACCAACATTGGTTATAACTAACCACATCCTGTGAATTAAGACTACGTTTGGCAAACCCTGCGGGTAGTATTAATAAACAGGTTTGACTGTACGAATAAAAGATACCATTGTACGTGTTTACAAACACCACTTACCGCTGCCGCCCAATGAGCACGATTTTGCTTCAGAGTCGTCCCCTGGACACGGCTGACCACTGCCCAGTTGAGCGGGGTTAGAACAGGAGCGACTGCGGGTACGATGTCCAGATGTACAGGGAGTCCACGCCGACCAGTCACTCCAAGCGCCGTCCTGGTCTGTTAAATGCAGGGAAGAACTACATCAACATAGAAATAATGAACTTTTCTCGCATGTTAAAAATTTAACAACATCGGAACTCCATGACAGAAAAATAACGCCGGACTATGTATCATAATTACTAGATATGTTAAATCTACGTGAAATGTTTCTCCTCGGAATATTAAGCCTTAGAATATTATGGTATTTGCCAATATTTCGTTCTGAAACTGTCTGTCGACTCCTGTATTTCTCCTGTACATAAGTGGATATAAAATTGCACAGCGAGCGAACAGTGATCTGATCTGTTTAATACAAGGAGGCTAATGCATTTTCTATGTGACTTGATACTGGGTCATTTGCACACCTAAGTGAATTACATACATTCTTATGGTGTTTTTTTATATATATGCAAGTTTCATAAACACAACAATTGTGTAAAAGTCATATATTAACTTCATGATTTGTGTATGTATTTTGCATATGTATTTTACTTGAATTTTTTTCTTAAAGAAGTGCCCGAGAGAACTGTTTGAGGTCAAAATCGGTAAAAATAATGAAAAATACTTGAAACTGAAAATCTCGTTGGTGGGGGGGTGGGTTGGGGGGAGGTGGAAATTAATGCACGCGGTGCCTGAGAAACCAACCTTGTTTGCCTTATTTGCTACTGAATATCGAAAGATGATAAATGATTAGTTCGGAGCAGACTTTGATAAGAGTCATGGAGTTATTGAAGAATTAACAGAACATTTAAACTCCGTTTACCTTCCGGGCCGCACGCGTGTGTATTACATGGCCGGTGATCTCCTTGCGTTCCTAGTGCTGGAAGACCGCTCACTTTGATCCTGGTGTGTATACCAGGGCACATGGTACCGTTGATCGCCGGAATAGGTCTCCAGCAAAACCTGTACAAAAACGAGATCAGCGATTTGTTAATGTCGGTATTCTACTAAAATGCTGAACTGGTGATCTTTTCAAATGATGATTCCGCTAGTTATCTTTTGTATTCTCAGGTGTATGTTTATTTTTCTGTATGAGACACACGGAATGTGCGGGTGATGCAGACTTCAAACCAAAATATTTATTCTGCATTCGGAACCCCTTTTCTTTTTTTAAATATTTTTTGTGGAGGTGCCGATCTTCATTTTTTAATGCTGCCTCATCCTATATTAAGTATATCTGCAACATTCATTTTCGGTTACGAACCATTTGTGACAGGCGGTAGCACACTTCTCATTGATATCCTGGTGTTTACTAGGCCCGGTGACTACCGTACCTGCGGGTCCTGAATATGTAATCATCCCCATTAATGGAGCATACCACCCACAGAAGAACCCATTAAAGACGCATTCGTTTGTGGCTGAAGCATGGGTGTAGGGCACAGCCTTTCCATTAAGCCTGTGTCTGGGTGGGGGTCGCCAGTGAACAATCTCCCCGCTGCTCGTCTGAGATTCGATCTCACGATCTCCATAGAGTGTTTGAGTGTTGTGCTCCGACCATAGACCATGGAAGGCGGTACCCCTTGATTTATGATAATTATGAGATGATAACTGGTTCATACACACGTTAACATCTTGGAAACAATAGATGTTTGCTGTTTTCATATTAAGAAAACTACTGTCAAAAATAATAATAATACTATCACCAAACAGTGGCACCTTCCTTCTCCAGATAAAACAACCCAGATTAAAAATTGATGTTTTTTTACCGGATACAGAAGCGAATCCGGATGGGGGGACCTCCCCCCTTTCTCGGACCCCAGGACCTTTGTCATAAGCCCTCCTGGGTTGGATCCCTCCCCTTTTCCTATTTCCTGGATCCGCCCCTCGGATATCCGGGGCAGACACAGAGGAGGCCCGCCACCCAGGCACGGGTTCAAAAGTGTGATGAGAGTGAAGGAAGAATTTAAACATGACCCTCGGATGCAGAGTAGCATTGGGAAGAATAGGGGCAAGACGCAAAATCTGTCGTACATTATTCCATCTCCCCAAAAAGAGGGGGCGTGAGACTTGCTATAACGTTTATAACTAACAAAACCAAGGGCGGATACAACTTCTTGAAAAAAGGGGGGAGGGGGGCTTTACCATCAAGCACAAGTAAATAGGTGTGCTGGAGTGCAAGTATCGTCGATACGTGAACTCAAATGACCAATACATGTATAAAAATTCATTTACAAAGGTTCATGATATTTTCATTTAAAATCACGCATGTCGTATATGGTCTCATTATTTTTATTTTAACTTTGAATTTACATACACAATATGTTACATGGAGATTATGTATATAAATGTAATATTTTTCCAGGGTAAACGAGCTAGCTTGCGGATATCAACTAAGGCAATCATGTACCCAAGCGGGCTAATACAGACATGTACCGGGCCGATATAACTCATATCAACCGACAGCTATAGAGTGACTAGCCTAGTCATGTCGTATTTGGTATTGTTGTTTTACGGATTCGCCTATCCTATTTTTTGGTGATCATTTTCTTTAAAATGAGTACCATGTCCTGGTAATTTATGCTATTACAAAAAAATATCCCTGAAAGAAATCTTACATATATTGAATAAATGGACTAAATTTTGTGTTGATCATATACACCATTTAAAGTTTGAAGCAAGTGTTTTCTAGGCAAGCTGCAAAAGACGCTTTGAGTCTCGACCGGTAAAGAAAAAGATTCGCTCGCTCGTAGCACATATTTCGCTCCCAACAATAGAACAATAATGTCTGTGTGTGTGTTTGACCATACATAAGTTTTATAACAGCTTAAGTATTGTAACCCTTTCACTGACCTGAGTCTGAACTGGTGTCCGCCACCACAGTCCTTTGAGCAAGCCAGCCAGGGGCTCCATGCGGCATAGCCACCGGGCTGGGCAACTGAAAAAATGTAAACTAGTCCCTCATTGATCCGACCTCAATTATATGGACACCAATAATCCTAATATCGATTATCCGGGCACATATTATCTAGATGTCAATCATCCATTTATTAAAATTCGAACACCTTATAACCAAATAATACAAATAACCAAATATTGATTATCCGGATTATCAGAGATATCATTTATTCTAAGATATATATATATATATATATATATATATATATATATATATATATACTTATAATGTCAATTATGTCCTCATTCATAATACTACATTATAGGTACATTATATGGGTGTTGTTGGTTGTGGCTAGTACTAACCATCACACTCTGATACGGGGCATGTCTCGTCCTCTCTGTTAGGTCCTTGACAGGCTGACACATCCATATTCGTACAGAACCTGGTTCTAAAACGTTTGCAATCCGTGCTACAAGGAGTCCACCAAGACCACTCAGACCAACCACCGGTAGCATTACGATCAACTACAAATAAAAGTATCACATTTACAGATCAAACGGGCATTTGACTGTCATTAGTAAACAACCTGTTAAAATTCATCGAATAGCGACTTATTAAAAACATTTCTGGAAGTAAAAATATTATCCAGTGATAGAGTTTATGTATGTCCTTTTATATAAAAGTGATTAAATGATAAGAATATATATGATAAACACCAAATATAATTAATGAACAGTTAGGGTTTCTTCTCCAAAACGGTTTACCTGCTTTCGCTCTGAATTGGCGCGCTCTTCTAGAAATAGTTTGTTTTCTTTAGCGTGATAATTTTCCATTTATCTTCACAGTTATTGATTTTAAAATTCACTACGTACAGGTGCCCTTTTCTGTTTTGCGATTGAATCAGATAACAAAAATTCAGTGGCCACAGAGCGTGTCATGCTGGGACCAGTTTTTGCAGCTTTTGCACCATTGATCCCCATCTCCATTATAAGGAGCCTAAAGAATTTTATTTTATCGAAAGTAAGTAAGGGCTTTTAAAATAAGCTATACACAAAGTCCACATGACTTCACTTTGAAATTCGAAAGCTTTTCAGTTGGGTCAAAACAGGGAACTAAGACCAGTGACACAACCACCTTTTGACATAGTTTTTTATAAGTAGGTTGGTTTTTTTATTCAGAAATGTCAGTCAACCATAACCAATATTTTAATTATTTTGAAAATATGTCAGTTGTTTGAAAGAAAATATTGTTCACATAGAAGCCTTAGTCGAAAAATACAATTTCGAGGCGGAGTTACGAGCATTTGAGGATCTCGCATCAACTCATAAAAGACCACGTGGGCTACACTCTACGAGATCACGTAACTTACGGTTTGGTCCACAGTCAAAAAGCTTGTTCAGCTTGGCGATATCGTGGGAGCCCATCTGACCCTTTGCGGTGTGCAGACGCTTGTTGATCGTATAGTCCAACATTGGATTCTTACCGCTAAATCTCATGTAATTTCCTGGGTAATAAGAAAGAAAAATAGTTATTTAATTTGAGAATATGCATCTTTATTATAAGATGGGCTCCGACTTTTTCCTGCATGGACACAACATAGAAAAGAAAAATGCACCTTTCGATAATAAAAGTTTTATATAAGAAGTATGGAATTTTTTTCGTTTTTTTTTTATATCAGGATCAACATAGAGTAAACAAAATCTGATTCCATTATGGAGGATTTGTTTAATTTTTTCCTTTTCCTTTTATTACAATACGATGTAAGGTCTGTCTATAGACAACATGTATAATGAACACTTCCCAAAGATGATTGTATCAACTCTATTGAATATGTGCTGTGATTAATAATAATAATAATAATAATACTACTAATAATAATAAAAATAATAATATAATAATAATAATAGTTATAATAATAATAATAATAATAATAATAATAATAATTATTATTATTTTTATTATTATTATAAAAGATAACAAATCCTCCTAAGAGAAAAAACTTAAAACAAGCTCGTGTGCATTATCTATACGCGATTCAATGTACTTGAGAAATGTATCTCAACAAACCCGGCGGGCAAAGAATATAATGTTAATATCAGTCACAGGTAATACCGCAACTGCGTGTAGTCGCCGTCTAGTGGCAATTCTTCAAACAATTACTCTTCACAAGTTTGACAATATACATAACAAAAAAGGTAGCCAAAGACCACATATATACCGCCAGCTTAGTAAAATAATTGAAATATGCAATATATATAAATAAATTAATATATATATATATATATATATGTGTGTGGTATCACATATCACTATTTTAAGAAATCAGCATACATTGCATGTACCAACCTGGTTTAGAAAGGTAATCAGCGTAGGGAGGAAAGGAAAATGCCAGAGCGGCCTCCGACATGTGTAGCACGTGACCAAGTTCGTGGAACACCAAACCCCAGCACTCAAGTCCGATGTGCATGAGCCTTCCCGTTTGGAAACACCTGCAATAGCCCACTGAGCTACGTTTATTTTATATAAGTAAATATGAACTGTGTGGGCGCAAACAATTCTGGAAAAGTTAATTACAAAAAGTGGTGGGTTTTTACACCAGAGCCGATAGTGGCTCATCATGCCGGAGCTTATTCCCGTTTCTGTAGCGTGAAGCGACTGAGGAGTTTAACTCCTAAATGGGACGCAAAAGTCCATCGCAGGTTACCTTCCCAATATTTACCGGTTCCCACTGCTTGGTGGACAAAGCAGTACTTGCGGTTTGGACCTTGCCAAAAGGTCTTGGCACGATGGGGTCTGACCGGGATTCGAACTCACGACATCTCGATCCTGAGCCCGGCACCTTAACGATTACACCACCGCCCGCTGCAATGTATAACAGAGGCGCATTTCGTACGGGGTGCAGGGAGCGAACTCCTTATGTCAGCTTTGTCGAATGCATATACCGGTATATGTTTCGCTGCCGCAAAACCGCTGTATGACAGTTTTGGACCGACACTACACAGGTAGATAGTACAACTTACACTCATCATACCCCAATGTACAATTGTGTCACCTTATCTGCATGACTCGGTTGAAGGCTAATCAAAGTTAGGACAATTTTCTCTTATATATATATATATATATATATATATATATATATATATATATATATATATATATATATATATATATGGTAATGCTAGCTTAACTAAATAGCTCATCTTCAGAATTTCATTCCGGTTTCGGACAAAGTGACAGGGCTGTAGCACACACTTCCTCCAATTTTTTATCCTAGTAGTGACCAGGCCCGGTGACTACTGCACTTGAGGGGTCTGTGCGTGTCATCTTCCCCATTGCTGGTTTATACCAGTTTCTGAGCGAAACACAACCATGGGGCACGGCTTCCTTATTACTCCTTGCAGAACCCTGCATAGCGCCGACCGTGAAAAAGCTCACCGCCTCGCCTGAGATTCAAACTCACGATCTCCTGGCTTTTCACCCTGTTAACCCTGTAAATTGTGTTCCGTTTAATCGTTTATATCTATGATTGGTCGTTTTTTTTTTCATATATCGATGAAATCGAATGCATTTTTGAATAATCGATCAAGAACGGTTGTGTATGCACATGCAAAACAGTCATATTATATTTGAATCCTGTCAGGGATATAGAAAAGATTGGACAGAAAGTAGTAACTGTATGATAATAATAGTAAAATACTTAGTAATACAAGAGATTTTCATGAAGAACAGATAACATTTGATGAATCTCTATATACAACCACATTTAACAAGGAAAATTGTTTAGATAATTATGAATCATTAGATAACTGAAAAATCCTACCACAGGAAGATAAAAAATGAGTGACAAAGAAATTAACCCTGCAGAGCTATTTAGTACCTTGAAATCTCTTCAGATTTAGAAAATACCAGATCCAGATGGCTTTCCTGCTGAGATTTATTGTTTTGATCATATTAAAGAATATTATATTAATGCATTTAAGTACTCTTTTAAAACTGGATCCTTGCCAACCACTATGGCAAGGCATCCTCTGCCTTATACCAAAGAAGGATAGAGATACAGTTTTAAAGAACTGGCGCCCTCTCTCATTGTTTAACACCGATTACAAAACCCTAGCTAATAGACTTAAATCAGCGGACTAAAATAGAAGACTAAAATAAATCTATTCTCTTTTCCTTTTTGTTTTTTGAACTCTTGTTAACACATGTATAATTTTCAATAAATACTGCAACTAACATCTGAATATACATCCTTGAGTGAAGCCTCAAAACATATGATATAGAAACATACATTATTTTGCTGATTTTCTGTGTAATTGTATATGTATGGAACGAATTTGTATCCGTTTTCATATATGTCTATGACTGTAAGTTGTGTTTTAATAATAATAATAATAATAATAATAATAAACAAGAGCACCGCAGACATGCATAATACGCCCGTCGTGTATCAGGTGACCTCTGACCTCATTAAATATGCGTGAATTCTGACGAGAATGTAAATCAGGTAAGGAACTGTATTGGTTAATATGTAAAATGAGTTCCACGGAAATCCATTGTGTTTTTGTTAAGTCACCACTGTACCTCAAAGTGCGTTGACCTCTGACCTCATTATATATGCATGAATTTCGCTGGAAATCAAACTTAGGCGAAGTTTTTGATTGATTAACATTTCTGACGAGTTTTATCGAAATCCTATAATCCTTCGTAAGTTACCGCGGCGACAGCACAAAGTGGCTTAGTAACACGTAAACCTGATTAAATATGTGTGGATTGTACCCATAATCAAACTCAGCCGAGATAATGTTTTGGTAAGTTGTTATGAACTTATGAGGAGTTTGGTGAAAATCCATCGTAGCCGAGGAAAGTTATCGCGGCGACACTAAAAGTTAACGGACGGAGGGGCTGTAGGTATACCATAATAACTCTTGTCATATGACGGCCGTATATAAAAAATAGCCGGCAGCATTAAAAGTGAACCTTGTGCAGCAAAAAAGTGTCGACAACATTGCCCCTAAAGTGACCTTTCAGGATGATGTACAAGTCAAATTGAATTCAATCATTCATATATATATATATATATATATATATATATATATGAATAAATAACAGTATAGCTGACGTACCCTCCCCCGTATTTCATGCTGATGATGATAGGAGAACCATTGGAACCAGTGTTAGTGTTCGGGTCAACCTCTATGAACCTGAGACAGCTTAACCGGTGCAGATCAGCAATTATCCCGTCCATTATAGCTCGCATTCCAGGCAGCTTGTCACCTGGACATAGATATTTTTGAATTGATTCATTACATTTATTTTCTCGAAGAGAAGAAAAGCCTTTTTGCAATGATTTTAATAAATGATATTTCCAATGAAGCAATAAAGATAAAACATATCAAATGCTGCACATGACTTAAATGTTTGTTTCCCTTTGTTTCAGAGTTTAACTTCATTCATGTAGTTTTTATTTGATTATCAGTTTTATTGTACTATTAATCAGTGTAACTTATGTTTTATTTCATTTACCTAATGATACGATCATACAGATTACAGTTTACATACAAATGAAAATAATATATAACATATATTAAGTTTTTATATCAAGGGTATATTCGACAATGATATATATATATATGGTTAGAACCACATTCACCTGATGATCGGGTCGCATCCCGTGAAACAGACTGTTGTGAATTAACAGTGTTGTTTTTCTTCAGAGTTATACCGCTCTGGCCTAGGCTGTAGGCCATAGAGCACTTTACATCGGAGGGTAACACTACCTTATATATATATATTTGTTTGTGTGCGTGTGTGCTGGTTGGCCCAAACAGCCATTGGCATACTCTTAACAAAGATAAAGAATGATGTGTGTGGTATCTGTAGTAGATATATTTGGAAGTTGTAGAACGTGTGTGAGAAATAATCTTTGGCAATTTTATTACATAGTAATATTACGACGTATAGGAGAAATACATGTGATTCAACATACCCCATGTGTGGTCATAGTAATAAGGAACTATCTTGTTTCTGTACAAGATACGAGCAAACGTCCTCACGTCATCTGTCAACACTCCCAGCACTGAATAGATAAGGTATCCTGGCAACATTTGCATCCTGTCTTTGTCCTCCACTTTGTACTTCGTCAGAGGCACTGGATACGTAGACAATACAAACGCTTAGTGTTACGGGGTGCATATAATAGAATAAATCGTCCCGTTAGTGAAGATTGCTCTTCGAACAAAGCGATAGTAACGCCGGATATGTGCGGCATCGATATGGGTTTGAATATATGGTTAATCCACTATTTTCCACTGAGCTCCGTAATGTTACATATACCAAAATGATAATGTTGTAAACGTGCTATACACGGTAATAAAGAATTATCCCGTGTTACCAAACAAGCTATGTAACAGTTTTTTTAAACAGTTCAATATTATAAGAAAAGTGTTTTATACAAGTTAGTATTAGATCATATAATGTACTAAAGGACTTAATTTTCAGGTGAATGTTTTACATATATCTGATTAAAAGTGATCAAATAGCGTATCATAAAATCTAGTATTAGAACATGTAACGTACTTAGAACTAAAACTTCTAGGTGAAATTTTAACATAATTCTTTTGAAAATAAAAGTTTATCAATAAGATGCAACAAGAAACTATTGAAATATTGGAAATATGGAACAATAAACAAAATGGATAAAGCATATGGTCGAAATTAAAACCGGACATTAAACAATTGTGGTAGAAGCGTCACTTCTACAGGAAAGACAAGATAAAACGGGTATGCCATGGCTATTATTGGGCAATCCAGTCTCTTAATAGAGCATTAACTAAACTGAGGTAAGTATTGGTTATATATGGGCCAGTGAAATGTTATGCATCATGTAAAGTTTTATGAGGTGTGTCGTACATGGCAATCGCGAGGCGAAGCCGAGGTGTTCAGGTGTGCACACAATTTCTCTCTTTTCTGAGATATAACATATTCTATTTCTGTATGTATTTCAACCGACTATTAAACTTTTCAAACAAGTTAACATTTTCGTCACCTCTACTATGATAAATAGTCATTTTATATACGACAATGAATTGAATGACCAACATATCTTTCTGAAATGGAATAATTCTATGCAGAATTACAGTGATTTCAAAGTCGGGGAAACTAATATGATTTCAGCCAAGACTGTATTTTCAGATATAAATTTCTAGTTGCAAAACATTCAGGAAAAAGTTTGTAATTGTCTTTTCATAAAGATGACATTAAAAGATCATTCTCAACTTGTAGTGAGAATTAAACATACCTATCAAAGGTGTCATATTCTATTTAACTCTGCTAGAAAACCATGTATCTGACATATTTGCTGTGACTTTGCAACTTGTTTGCTAAAACCAGAACCTGTTGTACGACTGGATTATCGGCATTTACCATAAACTTCGGCGTTTTGAACGGCTATTTCGTCATTTTCAACCCAGATTAGTATTGTGCATGGGAAAACAACAACAAGCTGTGTAGGACAAAACAGGCATTTTAGGCAGCGCATTAATCGGTCGGTTTACAACTTTCATACCATTAAGACAGGTAGATATGATGTCCACATGGACCTTTCACATGCCGTGAGTGCCGAACATAGGTTATATTCGTGTCGCGAGTGCAGCACACTCGTGGGAGGCTCTCTAAGGACAGATAAAAAATAGATAATAAAGCATCATCTGATTGTACGTACCCTAAAATATACAGTCAGCATAAGATAGTATAACGCATATGTATTGAAATGTTAAATAGGAGATACTCACAGCGAAAGGATCGCGGATCTCCCCCAGGGTTTCCATCCTGAGGATAATAGGAAATACTGATATAAAATAATCCAGTATTTAAATATAATGATACCCTGGTGATGAAGAAATAAACGAATATATATTACAAATATTAGATGAAATACTATAGAGATATGCAATAATATATGAAGTATATACAGAACACCAAGGGATTTTTAGACGAAATGCTTAGTGATCAAACAATTAATCAAAGATTATGATCAATACAAATTGTTTAGATTTCCCTCCTTTTGTCTTCAGTGTTTGTGTTTTGTGAAACAAATCGCATTTATAACTGATATTTTCTGTATTATGTTAATTACCAGTTTGATTTTTGAAAATGTTTGTTTTACTGTGATTATTGTTTTGATTATTGGGTATTGTATATGTTATGTATTTATTATAATTTATGTATTTAAATGCATCTTTTTTGCAGACAGGGGAACATGTTTCATAAGCCATAATAGCTACCATGTTATCCTGTTAAAATAAATATGTTTAAATCAAAATTAAATTAACTAATTTCTTCATTCTGAAACAAAGTTAAAAGGCGGTTTTCATTGCTCGCGTCGAACATGCAGATCATGGACTGGATATGTGTATGAATATGTTATGAACCGGCTTGTTTGTTATTGGCCTTCGGGAAAGGTATCGGTCTGACGCATGAAGGGCAGGGGGACATCTTAACATGCTGCTTAAAAAGGATATGTTTCGGGGGAATGGTTAGAAAGGAGATAAACTTGTTATTTAATTGATCTCTAATGAAACGTAACACGATTGGGAATGCTTGTCGATATCATCGCGGCAGTACACGTCAACCTCTATGCTGATACATTAGCCGTATTAACAGGCAGCGATATGGACCATAAATGACGTGTCGAATCACGTGGGCCTGGGCTCCGCATTCGGTTGATAACAACGTTGCCGGTTAATAATACGCAATGTATAGTACCTCATAGGCTTGATAATTAGAGAAGCCCGAATCCTTAATATTTTACCTTATAACAAAGCGCCAGATGCGTTGGTCACAAACCCGAAAAGAGCTTGGTATTTATTTCAAAACTATGGGGCATTCACTTGTTGCTGCACATACCAGCAACAAATGCAAGAAATGCAATACCACTTATATTTATTTAAGGTAAATACAGATATCTGACAGACCCAACTGAGTGTGTAGGCGATCTGTAATATCAGACTGATTGCTCTTACCAGTAAAGCTTTAATTTCAGCAGACGAGAGAGCAGTTCGTTTATCTGGGATCTGTGGTCCACTGGTGTCTACGCTGTCCGGCGATTCATTGTCTGATCCTCTAACTCCAGTAAAACAGGCCGCAAAAGTGAAGGCCACAGTCAGGCCAAACCAGAGATGCATGTCGTAAATTCAGGTATAATTCTGAGAAAAAGCACAAAAAAACATACAGAATTTACGGTACTGAATGAAAAGTTCTAGAAAATCTTGCCTCAACTGGAATTAAGTTAAGAATTATCCCTTTGGCAGTATCAGAAACAACGGTTATCATTTAAATCAGGCAACATTTATAAATCAAATGGGCTTTATGACATTTAATTTAAATCATGACCCTAAGGACTAAATATCTGTAATAAAAAAGTTGTAACTTTTTTTAAAAATTAAGAAACCTTTAGTATATAGTGAAAACATGTCTGTACACACAAAGAAAGCAATATTCTGGCTAGAACATATAAAGGTTCTTTAGAGTGGACAGAGTGGGGAAGATTAAACTTCCAGCTAGAACCTTGAATGCCTATCCACGTTACAAAAACGAATATATACATACATATTCACACCTGCCTCGGTCTGTCCTATCTGTACGGCTCGTTTGAGCGAGATGCTATGACAGACGATAAATGACGTTATGCCATAAATACTGTCTGGAGGGCTGGTCGGTGAGCAGAGGTTGCTAATACGGGTTTGGATGTTGAATTAATCTTCCAAAGCCGGTTCACTCATCTTGATATACGGGTTATTTATCAAGGGATTGAGTTTCAAGGGGGGGGGGGGGCTAGCCATGACAACATGACACTCAGGCCATCGGAAATAAACTGACGGGCCTGGAGTCATGATGCGAGTCAATACAGAACGCCCATTATAAGGATCGGATCAAAATATTTGCTGTCTGGTATTATTTGGCATCACATGCTTATATGGTCGTATTATATTTATTACCTCCTTTCTTTACTAGGCACCCATTCACCCCAAGCGGTTCTTCTGGTTCAAATGTGAATGTGTCATGGCGGGGTCGTGTATATAAAACTTTGATGACGGAAGCCGGAAGCCGGAAACCAATAAATAAAGCAGTTTAAAGCATCTTTAATCTTCTCTCTTGACATGCAGAGAGGCCCATGAGTCTCCTTGGAAACCTGAAATTAGGCCTCTGTCACCCATATTCTCCGAGCTAAAGGTCTCGTAAGTACCCCCCCCCCCAGAATAATGGAAAGCTCGAGTAACTGAACAACTATTGCATTTATTACCATGATTTTTTGCATGGATATTGATCATGGAATGTTTCATCAGTTTTTGCGGTCTGGTGGCGCCATCTGTATTTTTCGAATTTTACGATTTTTTTTCTCTATTTTTGAGACCTTCAAAGAAGTTGTCAGTTGTTAACATGGCACGAATCGTAACCGCTGTACTTGGAATCTTATTACTTGACATCAAGGGAAGTCGATAAAAAGTCTCTGTGGAAATCTGAAATGAGGTCTCTGTTACCTATATCCTCCAAGCTATGGGGCTCGAAAGTACCCCAAAAAATAATTAAAAATTTGATACAAACACTCCAGTATCTGAATAACTAATGCATTGATCACCATAATGCTTTGCATGCTTACTGATATTTTCCGAGCTATTGGGCTCCGAAGTACCCCAAAGAATTATGGATAATTTGATACAAATGCTCAAGAATCTGAATGACAAATGCATTGATCACCATGATTTTTTGCATATACATACTGATCATGGAATGTTTCTTCAGTTCCTGCAGACTGGTGGCACCACCTGTATTTTTAGAATTTTCACGCATTTTTTTCTCTATTTTTGAGACCTTCAAGTAAAGCCTCATCTGTAAACAAGGCACACATCGTAACCTCTGGAGCTAGAATCTTTATACTTGACATCTAGTGAGGTCATTGAAAAATACCTTTGGAAACCTGAAATTAGGTCTCTGTTACCTATATCCTCCAAGCTATGGGGCTCGAAAGTACCCCAAAAAATAATTAAAAATTTGATACAAACACTCCAGTATCTGAATAACTAATGCATTGATCACCATGATGCTTTGCATGCTTACTGATCATGGAATGTTTCTTCAGTTCCTGCAGACTGGTGGCACCACCTGTATTTTTAGAATTTTCACGCATTTTTTTCTCTATTTTTGAGACCTTCAAATAAAACCTCATCTGTAAACAAGGCACACATCGTAACCTCTGGACCTAGAATCTTTATACTTGACATCTAGTGAGGTCATTGAAAAATATCTTTGGAAACCTGAAATTAGGTCTCTGTTACGTATATCCTCCAAGCTATGGGGCTCGAAAGTACCCCACAGCCCCCACAGAATAATTAAAAATTTGATACAAACACTCCAGTATCTGAATAACTAATGCATTGATCATCATGATGCTTTGCATGCTTACTGATCATGGAATGTTTCTTCAGTTCCTGCAGACTGGTGGCACCACCTGTATTTTGAGAATTTTCACGCATTTTTTTCTCTATTTTTGAGACCTTCAAATAAAACCTCATCTGTAAACAAGGCACACATCGTAACCTCTGGACCTAGAATCTTTATACTTGACATCTAGTGAGGTCATTGAAAAATATCTTTGGATTCCTGAAATTAGGTCTCTGTTACGTATATTCTCCAAGCTATGGGGCTCGAAAGTACCCCACAGCCCCCACAGAATAATTAAAAATTTGATACAAACACTCCAGTATCTGAATAACTAATGCATTGATCACCATGATGCTTTGCATGCTTACTGATCATGGAATGTTTCTTCAGTTCCTGCAGACTGGTGGCACCACCTGTATTTTTAGAATTTTCACGCATTTTTATCTCTATTTTTGAGACCTTCAAATAAAGCCTCATCTGTAAACAAGGCACACATCGTAACCTCTGGACCTAGAATCTTTATACTTGACATCTAGTGAGGTCATTATAAAATATCTTTGGATTCCTGAAATTAGGTCTCTGTTACGTATATTCTCCAAGCTATGGGGCTCGAAAGTACCCCACAGCCCCCACAGAATAATTAAAAATTTGATACAAACACTCCAGTATGTGAATAACTAATGCATTGATCACCATGATGCTTTGCATGCTTACTGATCATGGAATGTTTCTTCAGTTCCTGCAGACTGGTGGCACCACCTGTATTTTTAGAATTTTCACGCATTTTTATCTCTATTTTTGAGACCTTCAAATAAAGCCTCATCTGTAAACAAGGCACACATCGTAACCTCTGGACCTAGAATCTTTATACTTGACATCTAGTGAGGTCATTGAAAAATATCTTTCGAAACCTGAAATTAGGTCTCTGTTACGTATATCCTCCAAGCTATGGGGCTCGAAAGTACCCCAAAGAATAATTAAAAATTTGATAAACCACTCGAGTATCTGAATAACTAATGCATTGATCACCATGATGCTTTGCATGCTTACTGATCATGGACTGTTTCTTCAGTTCCTGCAGACTGGTGGCACCACCTGTATTTTTCGAATTTTCAAGCATTTTCTTTTCTATTTTTGAGACCATTCAAATAAAGCATCATCTGTTAACAGAGCACAAATCATCACTGTTTGACCTAGAATCTTCTAACTTATCATCTAAAGAGGTCAACGAAAAGTCTTCATCGATAGCTGAAATTAGGTCTCTGTTACCCATATCCTCCGAGCTATTGGGCTTGTAATTATACTTAGAACAATTAAAAATGTGATAGAAAAGCTTCTGTATTTGAACATCTAATTCATTAATTGCTATGATCCTTTGCCTGCTTTTTAATCATGGAGTGCTTCACCAGTTCCTGTAGACTAGTGGCCCCACCTGTATTTTTTTTCGAATTTTCATGCATTTATTTCCCTATTTTTGAGACCTTCAAATGAAGCAGTCATCTGTTAACATAGCACAAATTGTCACTGTTTGACCTACAATTTTCTTACTTTCAACCAGGGAGGTCCATGACAAGTCTTCATGGAAACCTGAAATTAGGTCTCTGTTACCCATATCCTCTGAGCAATGGGGCTCGTAAGTACCCCCAGAATAATAAAAAATAAGATTCAACAGCTTCTTTATTTTAATAACTAATACATTGATTGCTATGATTCTTGCATGCTTTTTGATCATGGAGTGCTTCATCAGTTCCTGTAGACTGGTGGCTTACCCCGCCCCTCCACCCCCAAAATCTGCTGAAATGTGAAATTTTAGTGAACCCCATAACTTATGAAGTATTCCACATTTTTCCCTCACATTTGGTACACATATTGTTCCTACCAAGTTCTTGGAATATTTTGAAAACCGGTGACCTTGAACATCTTCTTCAAGGTCAAATCTTTCAAAATGTAACATTTTTATGAACCCCATAATTTTTGTAGTATTTCCAATTTTGTCCTTAAATTTGGTACAACGATTGTTACTAGCAAGCTCTCAGACGAGTTTGAAACCTGGTGACCTTGACCAGGATCTTCAAGGTCAAATCAGTGGAATTATAGTTACTGTCTTGTGGACGAGATAACTTTTGAAGAGCTGCATATTTTCCTCCAAAATTTGAAACACTCATTGTTTCTACCAAAATCTTGGACGTGATAGAAATCCTGTGACCTTGAACATTGATCTTCAAGGTCAAAACATATGCAATTCTAGGCTTATTGTGAACCCAATAACTTTGTAAGTACTGAAGATTTTTCTTCAAATTTCACACACCAGTTTTTCTGCCAAAATGTCATCAGAGTTCGAAAAGCAGTGACCTTGAACTTCAAAGTCTAATCTGCTGAGATCTAGATTCATTGCTTTGAGATATTGCATATTTTACCCTTTATGTTTTGAAATGAACCATAGGGGGGGGGGGGAGATATATATCTGTTTTGCACTGCAAAAACAGAGCCATTCTAGTTTCAACTTTTTTTACACATTTTTATGTCTATTTTTGAGAACTTCAAATGAAGCAGTTGTGTATTAACAGGGCACAAATCATGAGTGTTGGACCTAGAATCTTCTAACTGATATCCTTAGAGTTCAATGAAAAATATCCTTGGAAATTGAAATTAGGTCATGGTTAACTATATTTTGTAAATTAGGCAAGAAACCATGAGCACCAAGAATACAGCTGAGCGTCATGGCCCATGGGCCACTTGTTCCATGTTTCCACCATTATAAAATACGGTAACAGAGTAAAATATTGATGAGTTATAATAATATTGTCGTACAAAATGAAATAAAATATGAATATAATATTTTATAAAAAAAAACATCGTGATTGTTACAAAATAGATTGAGTTTATGAAAAATTTGTCATATTAATTGAAGAAATGGAAAAAGCTTGACACGTTTGCTGACGGTATGACGACCAGTGCCTAAACCAATACTGTGGTTCCGAGTTTTACACATTTCGACTATAACCGGGCATTTCCGAGCAAAAAATAGTCTATAACTTCAGATTGATAACTTTGAGTTTTCAGATAATAATAGAATAGACCTTATTCTATCAATAAAAAATTAAATGGTACATTCTATTGATGTAGTATAGCATTTAAATTATGCTTCGATCATTGCTTTATTAAAGAAAGAATCCTTGCTTCCGACTTCGGACTTCCGAGTTTTACACATAGCCTTTTGGGAATCCCCTACCGGAAGTTATAGTTCTCCCGCTGAAGCCGTTTGACAGACGTGGAGACGAGTTTTTCGAGTAAAACCAGCTTCGGTATTAGAAAATACTGCACGATTACACGTAAGTCAACCGTGAATGTAATAATTTTTATTTTCCCCAATAGAATAACGTCCCCTTTTGTCTAAACTCACGAAACTGACAGTACGAGAAGTAGATGAACATTAAAAAGTAGTGTCAGAAATGGCGTGCAGTTCTGCACATACTAGAATTGATACGAACCCAATAGCTCTTACTGTCACCCCATCGTGTTCAGTTCAACCAAAACCGACGTTTGGGTTGACAGGCTGTCGCTGGGGGGGGGGGGGGGGGGGGGGGGGGCAGGAGACCACGAGACAAAAGGGGATAAAAGATACGCTGTTTGGGGGATAAAACGCAGATTTAGCACATTTCGAAATTATTCTCTCATCCAATTTACAGTTTCTTAACATTTTCCCAATAATCCTTCAATGATGTATCTCATATTGAAAACATTGAGAAAAGGTGTTCGTCATTTGCTTCACTGTATCGTCATATGTACATTTTTTTCTCATCAATATTCCAGGTTGTTATAATATATTTTGGGATATTCTGCTTGACTGTCCGATAAGTGTGTGTGTGTCTTCCGTGTGGAGGTTCACGAACATTAAGTTTGAAGTAAAAGTCAGGTGTGTCATCTTCTAAAATTTTTACATTATTGAGTGAATTCAAAGGTCAGTGTTAACGACCCGTATTATAAACATGACTTAGGGATGCACTGTATAGGCTGGAGCGCAGTAACGTAATGGTTAGGGCACGGGACATGTGACGCACGGTTATGTGTACGAGCCCTTTTCTGACAGCCTTCTGCGCAAAGACTGACTGACTGACTGACTGAAAGTCAAGTTGGCGCTCGAGCAAGTCACAGGTATCCGGAAAATCCGGCCCGCACTGGTTCCCTCAGCAACGACAAAGTTTGACAGATTGAGTCGGTTTTACAGTTAGGCCTAAAAAAAATAAAAGGTATGGTTCTCAGACACCGCACGCGTCCATTGTTACCCCCCCCCCCCCGCATCAAACATTTTTATCTTGATTTTCATCTTTAAAGAATATAGAATAATACAATTTTGATACGATTTCCTTTGTTATGTAGTGAATTTACCTGTTTAGCAAAAAAAAAACCCTATTATTTTCATGGTTTTCCCTGATCATTTGACATTTTTATCGAAATATACAAAAAAAGTGAAAAATAAAATACCGCCCGCCCGCACTGACTTATGAAAAAAGTGCCTGAGAACCATACATTTTTAATTTTTTGGCCTTAGAAATTTAAGCGAAAGTAGAAGACACGGACAGAGTTGAAGTTAGTAGTGAGAGAGACGGAGGAAGCCGGAGAACCCGGTGAGAACCACCGACCTTGGACAGGGCACTACAACCCATTCTCCTGGCAGCACGTTGGATCGAAACCGGGTCGACAGCGGAGAAAGTCGAGCGTTTTTCCGCTCAGCTGTCCAGGCCCAAGCCAGGCGCAAAGGCTCCTGGTCAAAGTCTTTAGTTCAAGGCTGCGCCCTCTCTCTCAGGAGTGAATGGTCACTGGTGTACAACGAAGAACCTTCTAGTGCCTAAAATTGCTGCTTGGATTGTATATTCACCAGTGGGATCAGAAAAAAATACAAGAATGCACAGGAACGAAAAACCAGAAAAGCAAAGAGTTAAGTCAGATAAGACTGATTTCGCCATTGTTTGTAGACTGTAAACCAAACTCTTATCCTTTCTTAACTCAGCTGACTCAAAGTCGTCTGTAACTTTTCTCTTTGTCCATTTTCTGTATGGCTCGCCGGGCTACCATTACCAGAGTACAGAACATGCAGAGTTGTACAGAACTGAAGTTCTATTGACATTTCGAGGTCAAGTTCCTTTTTTTCTGGCGTCATTTGCTTGTCAGGGCGAAAGCATGTAGTTTTCACTGGATTTGGTTCAAATTAGATGAAAAGCATCAACATATGTATTCCAATGAACTTTTATTTTTACTCTTTTAAATGATCTTGACTTTCGTTTCAGGAATTTATAAGTAATTCTGCTTTATGACCACCGACTCAAATTAACTTAATTGCTGTGGTAAGCATAATTTTAGGCAACTGCAAGTCACTTGTTTTTTTATTGTCAAATCAGTATTGTACTGTAGTCAGTTAACACATTTTCTGAAATTAGGTCATTGTGGTCCAGATGTGCTAAAACATAACTTTAGATGTGCCATTGGTATGGCTTAGCAAGACAACAGTAACCGGAAACTCTGTAGTCCTTGTCATTGTGTAGAGCAACCACCACTTTAGTCATAACCTTGACCTTAAACGCGAACCAGCGACTTTTCAAGGGGACATATACTGTACCCTCATGATTAAACATTCCACGCTCAACACGCCAACTCGCTATCCGTATTGATCATGTCATCATTACAATCATATACATGTACAACTTTCAAGTACCCTTATAGTGTTGTCCATAAATTCACTTGCTTTCCTTCAAATGGAATATTTAAGTATATATTTAATGTCTGCCCGCAACTTGTCATGTCACCCCTATAATTATGGGTTGTCCTGTGTATAAATTTACATAATTACCTTCAGATGGAGGGTTAAACTCTAACATTAATCAATACCCTCAACCTGCTCTAATTTTCATGTCTGCCTGTCTGCCCTCCAAGTGGAAAAGTACCATTAACAATTAATCTTCTCCCGCAACGTGTCCTTGAAATGGACAAGGAAGACCAAGGGTGTCACAGTTCATTACAATACTTTTGCTTTACTTTCAGATGCAGGAGCTGAATTGTTTGACTTACAATGTTTATTCTGAAATATTTTTACAGAATTAGAATCGAATACAGTGAAGACTCAAAGTCCTTTTGCACTTACAAGCGAATGATGCCCAAAACCAAACTGCCCAAATCCACAGCAAAGGTCAAGGTCATGACTAAAATGGTATTTGTTGCACAAATAGATTAGGACTATACAGTTTTGCGGTATTTAGGTTGTTTTATAGAGCCAATTATATCATAAAATATAAGCTATTGGAACAAACCTAGGTCACAGTGACTTAATTTAAGAAAATGTTGTTAACTTACTATAGTAGAATAGTGCGAAGAAATTCTGTCATATAATGTAAAAGTCAACGATAAGTAGTCAGGTGGGGGAGACATGAGTCGCTGCATTTCACTGAATTTAAACCAGTTAAAAAAAACTTATACTTTTGCGCAAACATGAAAATTATAGCCAAAATCCTATTGACTTGACCATGACAGCAAGGTCAAGGTTATGACTTAAGTGGTGATTGTTCTAAACAATGACTATGACTACAAGCGGTAACTCTTGTCTTTATAAGCCAAGCAAATGTCACAGCTAAAATTGTTTTTTTTTGCAAATCTGGGCCATAATGACCTAATTTCAGAAAATTTGTTAACTGACTATAGTACAGTACTAAATTGACAATAAAAACCAATTGACTTGCAATTGCCTATAATTATGCTTACCTCAGTATTTAAGTGAATTAGAGTCGGTGGTCATAAAGCAGAAGTGCAATAAATTCCTCAAACAAAGGTCAAGATCATTCAAAACAATAAAAAAGGTTTATGCGATTACCATATGTTGCTGCTTTTCACCAAATTTGAACCAAATCCAATGAAATTTCCATGCTATCGCCCTAACGAGAAAATGACGCCAGAATAAAAAGTTGTGACTTGACCTCGAAAGGGCAATCGAATTTCTGTTCTCCACAAACTCTGTATGTTCTGTGCTCTGGTAACGGTGCACCGGCGAGCCATACAGACAATGGACAAAGACAAAACGATACAGACGATTTTCAGTCAGCTGAGCTAAGAAAGGGTAAAGAGTTTGGTTTACAGTCAGCTAACAATGACGAAGTCAGTCTCATCCGACTTAATTCATTGCTTTTCTGTTTGTTTTTTTTTTTCTTTCTTGTGCATTCTTGTATTTTTTTCTGATCCTACTAGGGAATATACAACCCAAGCAGCCATTTTAGTCACTAGAAGGTTCACCGTTCTACATAAGTGTCCATTCACTTCTGGATGGAGAGGGCGCAGCCTTGAACTAAAGACTTTGTCCAGGAGTCTTTGCGCCTGGCTTTGGGCCTGGACAGCTGAGCGGTAAAACGCTCGGCCTTCTCCGCTGGCGATCCAGGCTCGATCCCAGGTGCTGCCATGAGAATGGGTTGTAGTGGCCCGTCCAAGGTAGGGGGTTCTCTCCAGGTTCTCCGGCTTCCTCCGTCTCTCTAACTACGGTCTTCACCTCTATCAGTGTCTTCTACTTTCGCCTTAAATATCTACCTGAAAAAAAAGACTCAGTCTGTCAAACTCTGTCGTTGATAATGGAGCCAGTGCGGGCCGGATATTCCGGAGACCTGTGACTGGCTCGAGCGCCAACTTCACTTTCAGTCAGTCAGTCTTTGCGCAGAAGGCGGTCGGAACAGGGCTCGTACCCATAACCGTGCGTCACATGTCCCGTGCCCTAACCATAACGCCACGGCGCTCCAGCCTATATGCATTCCTAAGTCATGTTTATAATACGGGCTAATAACACTGACCTGTGAAACCCCTCAATAATGTAATAATCTTAGCAGATGCCACACCTGACTGATGCTTCAAACTTAATGTTCGTTCACCTCCATACGGAAGACACACACACACTTTATCGGACAATCAAGGGGAATTTCCCAAAATGTTTTATTACACCCTGGAATATTTATGAGAAAAAAAGTACATATAACGATATAGTGAGGCAAATGACGAACACCGTATCCTAAATGTTTTCAATATAAGATTCATCATTGAAAGATCTCTGTGGAAATGTAAAGAAACTGTAAATTGGATGAAAGAATAATCTCGAAATGTGTTAAATGTACGTTTTATTTCTCCAAACAGCGTATCTTTTACCCCCTTTTCTCTCGAGCCCCCCCCCCCTTGAAAACCCAATCCTTGAAAAATAGCTCGTATATCAAGATCAGTGACACCGGCTTTGGAAGATTAATTCAACATCGATACAGGTATCAGCAACCTCTGCGCACCGACCAGCCCTCCAAACAGTATATAAGGCATAACGTCATCGGACGTCTGTCAGAGATTCCCGCAAGAACGATCCATACAGAACCAGAGAGGTGTGAGTATATATGTATATATTTGTTTTGTAACGTGCAGAGGCATTTAAGGTTCTAGCTGGAAGATTAATCTTCCCCACTCCATCCACTCTAAAGAACCGTTATGTGTTCGAGCCAGAATTTGTTTTCTTTGTGTGAATAGATGTGTTGTCACTCCATACTAAAGGTTTCTGAATTTTTCAAAAAAGGTAAAACGTTTTATAAAGAGATATTTAGTCATCAGGGTCAAGATTAAAATTAAACGTCATAAAGCCCATTTTATTTATAAAAAAACCCCTATTTTCTAACCTACGTAAAAGCAGGTTTTATTTTTTCTCAATGCTTAAATGTTCAATTGCAATTGAATATTTTTAAAGTCATGAAATGTTAACTTGAAAGTAGAGTTTAGAAAATGAATTGATGGTGATTTTACTGTGTTTTGTCATTGCATAATTTAAACGATTACCATTGTTTCTGGTATTGCCAAAACGGGCTTATATTCTTATGCATATTATTTTCGTTTTTTTTTATAGGAGATCCTTTTATGTGCCAAGAATTTTATGAGTAAATGAACAAACAGAAGCGAATCCCTAACCCATTAACTTGTCTATTGTTTAGGTAGAGAAATTTACCAACTAAATTCTAAGTGAGGCAAGATTTTCTAGAATTTTTCATTCAGTACCGTCAATTCTGTATGTTTGTTGGTGCTTTTTCTCAGAATTTTCCCTGAATTTACGCCATGCATCTCTGGTTTGGCCTGACTGTGGCCTTCACTTTTGCGGCCTGTTTTACTGGCGTTAGAGGATCAGACAATGAATCGCCGGACAGCGTAGACACTAGTGGACCACAGATCCCAGATAAACGAACTCCTCTGTCGTCTGCTGAAATTAAAGCTTTACTGGTAAGAGCACACATTCTGATATTACAGATCGCCTACACACTCAGTTGGGTCTAACAGATATCTGTAATTACCTTAAAGTATTTTAAGTGGTATTTGCATTTTTTTTTGCTGAAAAGATTGCTGTTATGTGTGGCAACAAGTGAATGTCCCACATTCTTGAAATAAATACCAAGCTCGGGTTCTTGACCAAAGCATCTGGCGCTTTGTTATAAGGTAAAATATTAAGCATTCGGGCTACTCTCATTATTCAGCCTATTAGGTACTGAACATTGCGTATTATTAACCGGCAACGTTGTTATCAATCAGATGCGGAGCCCAGGCCTACGTGATTCGGCACGTCATTCCTGGTCCATATCGCTGCCTGTTAATACGGCTTATGTTTCAGCATAGAGGTTGACGTGTATATATGGAAGAAGTGCTCTAATTTGGGTCGACAATCGTTTTAAATATACCCCCTGGCTTAACAAATGGTATTATTTAAGATATGGGTAACTGAACACATGGATTTTTACATTTGATTGACACATTTGATGTTCCTATTTATAGAGATGCTGAGTAAAGTGAGGATTAAAGTTTTGTCTTACCCTTGTGCACCCTTGTGCAAAATTCAGCCACTGCCACTTGAGTGGTGCATATAAATATAGTGACCACCCTGACCCCTATCCAAAATTCTGGATCGGCCACTGCCACTTGAGTGGTGCATGAAAATAAAGAGACCGCACGGTTGATTAAGTGGATAACATGCTTGGCCGTTTTTATAATTATATTAAGCAGCATGTTAAGTATTGTCCCTCTGCCCTTCATGCGTCAGACCGATACATTTCTCTAAGGGCATATAACAAACAAGCCGGTTCTTAACATATTCATACACTTATATCGAGTCCATGATCTGCATGTGCGACGCGAGCAATGAAAACCGCCCTTTAACTTTGTTTCAGGATGAAGAAATTAGTAATTGTATATGGCTATAGTATTTCATGTAATCTTTGTAATATATATTTGTTTATTTCTTCATCACCAATGTATCATTATATTTAAATACTGGATTATATTATATCAGTATTTCCTATAATCCTCAGGATGGCAACTTCGGGGGAGATCCGCGATCCTTTCGCTGTGAGTAACTCCTATTTAACATTTCAGTACATATGCATTATACTATCTCTTGCTGACTATATATTTTAGGATATGTTTAACCGCTGATTCTTTACTATATATTATTTAACTGTCCTTACTGTCATCTTCATGACGAGACAATTGCAAACTTGTTTTTCTGAATATTTTGCCACTAGAAATTTATATCTGAAAATACAGTTTTGGCTTGAAACATATGTTTCCCTGACTATGAAATCACTGTAATTCTGTATGGAATTATTCCAATTAAGAAAAATATGTCAATCAAGCAACTCATTATCATATATGTATAATGACTATTTATTATAGTAGAGGTGAAGAAAATGTTAACTTGTTTGAAATGTTTAAGAGTCGGTTGAAATACAGAAGTAGAATATGTTATATCTCAGAAAAGAGAGAAATAGTGTTCACACCTGAACACCTCGGCTTCGCCTCCCGATTGCCATGTCACACACACACCTGCTAAAACTTTACATGATGCATAACATTTCACTGGCTTATATATATAGCCAATACTTATCTCCGTTTAGTTAATGCCCTAGTAAGAGAGTGGTTCGCCCTGTACTAACCATTGCATACAGATTTTATCGTCTTTTCTGAGAAGTGATGCTTCCCACACAGTTGTTTAATGTCCGGTTTTAATTTCAACCATATGCTCTACAAATATTGTTTATTGTTCCATGCCAAATATTTCTATAGTTTCTTGTTGCATATTTTTTCCCACTTTTATTTTCAAAATATATGTTAAATCTTTTACCTGGAAGTTTTCGTTCTAAGTACATTACATGTTCTTATAAAACGTTTTATGATACGCTATTTAATCAATTTTAATAAGATATATGTGAAACATTCACCTGAAAATTTTGTCCTTAAGTACATGACATGATCTAATACCAAACTGTATAAAACCCTTTTGTTATAATTTTTAATTGTTTAAAAAACTGTTACATACCTTGTTTGGTGACACGGGATAGTTCTTTATTACTGTGTGTACCACGTTTACTACTGTATTATTCTGCTATATGTAATTTTACGTAGCTCATGCAGTGGAAAAAAGTGGATTAACCTTATATTCGAACCCATATCGGTGGCGCACATGTCCGACGTTCCTACCGCTTTGTTAGAAGAGCAAGCTACACTAACGGGAATATTCATTCTATTATATGCACCCCGTAACTCTCAGCGTTTGTATTATCTACGTATCCAGTGCCTCTCGCGAAGTACAAAGTGGCGGACAAGGACCGGATGCAAATGTTGCCAGGATTTCTCATCTATTCAATGCTGGGTGTGTTGACCAGTAACGTTAGGACGTATGCTCGTATCAAGTACAGAAACAAGATAGTTCCTTATTACTACGACTCCTCCTGGGGTATGTTGTAGTAAATGTATTCCTTCTATACCTCGTAATGTCACGATGTAATTAAATTGCCAAAGACCATTTACCATACATGTTATAACTTTCAAATCTGTTCACTACAGCTAACACACCCTGTTTATCATTCTTTCTCTTTGTTTAGAGTATGCCAATGGCCTATTGGCCCAAATAGCACATACACACGCATGCACACACACACATATATATCACTGTGGACTTTACCATTGACATAAACACTAAAAATATGTCGCTTTTTATATATTATTATTATCTGTATGTATACTATTATTTGTATGTTTGTTTGTCATTATATAAATTAAAGAAAACAAATTACACTGATTAATAGTACAATAAAAGCGATGATAAAATAAAAACTACATGAATGATGTTTAACTCTGAAACAAACGTAAACGAACATTTCAATAATATGTAGCATTTGGTATATTTTATGTTTACCGCTTCATTGGAAATCGGTTAATTTAATAATTGCAGGTAAGCTTTTCTCCGCTTCGAGAAAACAAATGTGATATTTCAATTTTAAAATATTTATGTCAAGATGACAAGCTGCCCGGAATGCGAGCTATAATGGACGGGATGATTGCTGATCTGCACCGGTTGAGCTGTCTCAGGTTCAAGGAGGTTGACCGAACACTCCCACTGGTTCCACTGGTCCCCCTATCATCGTCAGCATGAAGAACGGGGGAGGGTACGTCAGCTGTACTTTTATATACAGTTGATCGATAAAATTCAGTCTGACTTCACCCTGAAAGTTCAAGGAAACGGCAGGGTTGTTGACACTTGTTCGCTTCACAAGGTTCAATTTCAATGCTGCCGGCTGCTTTCGGTCCCATCTTTTTTTTTTATATCACTGACAGGATTCTTGGATAACATGACTGTTTAGCATGTGCATACATAACCGTTTTTGCTCGATTATTCAAAACTGCATTCGATTTAATCGATATATGAAAGTTAATGACCAATCATTGATATAAACGATTAATTGGTACATCTTAACTGTAGCGGTAGAGCCTAAAGGACGGTGAGATTTTTACGGTTTTCGCTGTGCAGGACTCTGGAAGACTTAAGGGGACAAAATCTGGAGCTTTATTATGGCTATTCTTTCACACTATAAGTTCAGTTTAGCTTTACACAAATGTTTCCCAACAAAACCATCCTAGCAGACGGTCTCATTTCCCCGCATACGGCTATTTAAGACCATGTTTTGGCTCGGCGTGTTGGTAAACTCAGTCTGTTTACCATAACAAGGCCGCATGACCGGAGGTCGGATTAGGAGAGGCATTACGCTGTGTTTCAGCCAGCATAAATATATTACATATTTTGGGCCAAGTCAGACCGGGTATCTCCTGATTGATACGTGTTTTGCTTCAGCAATAGATACGGCCCCACGCTCTGTATTTATGTTTACACTTTTCATCGCGCCCGGTCCACTGTTTATAACAGTTGTTTATAGGAGAAGGGAAAACAGTTTCAGGGCAATATTTTTGCAGGTTTTTATATATTTTAAAGGGAAGAAGCTATTATTCGTGCTAACTCAACATACTTTATAGGTGATTGGGCCCCTTTAATATTGGGAAGCCTTGCGTGCGTTTAACTCACAAACGGGTGTGTCTTTTGGGGTTCCTCGGAGGTATTAATCAGCAATGGGAAGATAAAAATTTAGAGCTGTCCCAACTTTAATTACCCTTCAACCGAATCATCCCCCCTCCTTTGAAGATAAATTGACACCACTGTGCATAGGGTATGATGAGTGTGTATAACTTGCACTATATCTGACAGTGCAGCGTCGGTCCCAAACACCCTCTTACAATGGCATCGCGGCAGCAAAACTTATACCGGTAGCTGCATTCGACAAAGCTGACGTAACAGAGAGTAATAAAGGTATATTCTATGTTGTTTTAAGCAAAGCAAACAAGTTTACAGTAATCAGATTCTTTAAGATGGGCCCATGCTGGCCACACCGGGCACACCGGCTCATTCGTGTTAGTCTGTGTATTGATCGTTTAATGCTAGTCTTTTTACAATTAAACAGGGTTGGGACAGGGTCTTGGGGGAAAAAAGGGCGAGAGCTCAAAATCCTGAACTATGTAAAAAAAAAAAAAAATGAGCCGGGATTGACAGAAGAATTTATACAGGATTCCCAGTGGCGTCAATTTATCTCCAAGGGTGGAAGGGGTGACTCGCAGGCGTGGGAGGGTATCGTAAATAAGGACCCATTTTACACTCACACACACACATATATATGACACATTTAATTGCATTGTGAGACACATTAAAAAATATTACAATTTAATGTTAGGCTTTAAAAAGTAAGGTATAATTAGAGTATATAATTATCCTTAAACCAATTTGAGATATATTATAGTTCATTGTAAACCAAAGTCTGTAAGTATTAATTTATTTCATTTCCAATACATAGATATTCTCTAAATATCGGGATGATTACGTTGACCCCCCCCCCCCCGGATAAAAAGTGATATATATTACCCCACCCCCTATATAAACCCCATTTACACACTTTTTTTGGAGCGCTCTACTTCGTTTAGCGCGGGCCAAGTCCCCCAAATGCGCCAGATTTCGAGGATTTTCGGCGTGGAGCGCGCTACATTTTGACAACCGGTTTGAGTCGGTTCTCGATCTAGCGCGCCCCAGACAGCCTCTGGCGCGGCCTACATTTGTGCTTTAAATGTGTGTTAACGGAAGTGGAGCGCGCTATCTATATAGAGCGCTCCAGTAAGACTCGGCTGTCATGTGACTGGGATTAACCAAAGCGCGCAAGGGGGAATCCAATCTAGGCCGCGCTAGATTGCAGTATTTATCTGCGTGTAAACGCAATGCAGATTCAAGGCCTCGCCAAGTGCAATGCGATCTAACATTTTTCTGAACCGTTCTGGCACGCGCAACATATTTCTAGTGTAAATGGGGCTATAGACGCCCCTGATGCAGACACAGGAAATAATTGGTGCGAGACCTCTAATACTTTATTTTTCTATTTACTAGAGTTTTGACGTCGAAAAAGAGGAGACACACGGTCTTGCACCCTCTACAAAATGCACCCAAGTTATACATGTGGTCTCGGACTACCTTTTTTATTTAACATTTCTAGAATTGTTTGCGCCCACACGGTTCGCCTTACTATAATCCGTTCCACACCTGTCCACCTAATTTTTCGCGATTATCTCTAAATAAGACAAACCTGCCTAACAAAATTTGTACCAATGGCATAGAGAGACAAAAGCGTAATTTTTGGTGCCTTACCTACTCACGATATAAATATTATTTACTTTACGGCCTGGTTGACATATCTCATATATATCCGTGGTTCGTGGCGTCCCTAATAAGTGGCCATTGTTTATTCTCCTTGGATATTGATATAAAGTAATGTGACGTAACAGTGAAGCGCGTGCACGCGGAGAATACAAGTCTCGCTGTAAACAGGGGTCGGCAGCTCTTGATTATTGGTCCCGTGAATGTTGGTACCTCTTTAGTACGTCACGTCTATTATGACGTCATCATTATTCCCTGACCTGCCCATTTCACAGATAAGTGGCAAGATGTCGTTACAGAATAGACTAGTTACTCATAAAATGGTTTTAAATTGTTTACAGGAAAATAACATAAGGTAGGCTATTATTTTCTATAATAGTTAATTATGCTTTATCGACTATCCAGGTGTTTCGCGGCGGGGAGGCTCATGCACATCGGACGTGAGTGCTGGGGTGTGGTGTTCCACGAACTTGGTCACGTGCTACACATGTCGGAGGCCACTCTGGCATTTGCCTTTCCTCCTTACGCTGATTACCTTTCTAAACCAGGTTGGTACATGCACTGTATGCACTGAATTCTTAAAAATAGTGATATGTGATACCATGTTATGTTTTATATATATATATATATATATATATATATATATATATATATATATATATGTATAATCGTTAGAAGAATTGCCACTAGAAGGCGACTACACGCAGTTACGGTATTACCGGTGATTGATATCAACATTATATTCGTTGCCCGCCGAGTTTGTTGAGAACAATTTCCCAATAGGGTTAATCCCGTACCGATAATGTACACGAGTCTGTTTTAAGTTTCTTCTCCGAGAGGGATTTCCTTTGCCTATTTCTTCTTCTTAGTCTTCTTAATCTTATTATTATTGAATAGCAAACATTTAATATAGTTGATACAATCATCTTGGGAAGTCTTATATAAGAGTTTTATTTTTGAAAAATGTATTTTTTCTTTTTTTTTGTTGTGTTCATTCATAAATAAGTCGGTGCACATATAATAATAAAGATATATATTATCATATAATATAACTTTTTTTTCTTAACACCCAGGAAACTACATGAGATTTAGTGGCAAGAACCCGATGTTGGACTATACGATCAACAAGAGTCTGTACACTGCAAAGGGTCAGATGGGATCCCACGATATCGCCAAGCTGAACAAGCTGTTTGACTGTGGACCAAACCGTGAGTCACATGACCTCGTAGAGTGTAGTCCACGTGGTCTGTTATGAGTTGATGCGAGATCCTCAAATGCTCGTATCTCCGCCTCGAAATTGTATGTATCACGTGAGGCTTCTATTTGAACAACATTTTTTTTTCAAACAACTGACATATTTTTTAAAAATATTCAAAATCTTGGTTATGGTGGAAAGACATTTCTGAATAAAAAAAACCAACTTACCTATAATAAAAAGTATGTCAAAAGGTGGCCGTGTCACTAGTCTTAGTTCCCTGTGTCGACCACACTGAAAAGCTTTCGAATTTGAAAGTGAAGTCATGTGGGTTTTGTGTAAAGCTTAAATTAAAGCCTTGACTTCCTCTCGATAAAATAAAATTCCTTTAGGCTCCTTATAACGGAGATGGGGAACAATGGTGCAAAAGCTGCAAAAGCTCGGCCCCTGCATGACACGCTCTGTGGCCACTGAGTTTGTGTTATCTGATTCAGTCGCAAAAGAGAAAAGGACACTTGTACGTGGTGAATGATTAAAATCAATACCTATGAAGATAAAAGGAAAATAATCAAAAATTTTTCTAGAAGAGCGCGCCAATTCAGAGCGAAAGCAGTTAAACCGTTTTGGAGAAGAAACTCTGACTGCTCATTAATTATATTTAATATCACATATATTCTTATCATTTAATCACGTTTTATATAAAAGGACATACATGAACTCTATCTCTGGATAATCTGTTTTACTTCAAGAAATGTTTTTGTGATGAGTCGCTATTCAATGAACCTTTACGGGTTGTTTACTAATAACAGTCAAATGGCCGTTTGATCTGTAAATGTGATATTTTTCTTTGTAGTTGATCGTAATGCCACTGGTGGTTGGTCTGTGTGGTCTTGGTGGACGCCTTGTAGCACGGACTGCAAACGTTTTAGAACCCGGTTTTGTACGAATATGGACGTGTCAGCCTGTCAAGGACCGAACAGAGAGGACGAGACATGCCCTGTATCAGAGTGTGATGGTTAGTACCAGCCACAACCAACACATTTGTAGTGTACCTTATATAGTATTATTAATGAAGACATAATTGATATTATTTGCATATATATATATATATATATATATATATATATATATATATATTCATATTAGAATAAATGATATCTGATAATCCGGATAATCGATATTTGGTTATTAGTATTCGGATAAATGGTGTTCGAATTTAAACATTTGAATGATTGACATCTGGATAATATGTGCCCGGATTATCGATATTCGGATAATTGGTGTCCATTTAATTGGGTTCGGATCAATCAGGGACTAGTTTACATTTTTTTTTCAGTTGCCCAGCCCGGTGGCTATGCCGCATGGAGCCCCTGGCTGGCCTGCTCAAAGGACTGTGGTGGCGGACACCAGTTCAGACTCAGGTCAGTAAAGGGGTTACAATACTTAAGCTGTTATATAAGTCAAAGACACACACAAACATTGTTGTTCTATTGTTGGGAGCAAATTATTTTCTACGAGCCAGCGAATCTTTTTCTTTGCCGGTCGAAACTCAATTCGTCTTTTGCAGCTTGCCTAGAAAACACTTTCTTCAAACCTTGAAATTGTGTATCTGATCAACACAAAATTTAGTCCATTTTTCAGTACCTTTAGTTTTCTTTAGGGATTTTTTTTTGTCATAGCATAAATTATAACTATTATTAAGGACCTGGTCTTCATCTTTAAAGAAAATGATCACGAAAAATTGGAGCTGCGAATCCGTAGAACATCATTACCAAACACGACATGACAAGGCTAGTCACTCTATTGCTGCCGGTTGATTTTGGTTATATCGGCCCGTTACATGTCTGTATTAGCCCGCTTGAGTACATGAGTGCCTCAGTTGATATCCGCAAGCTAGCTCGTTAACCCTGGAAAATATCACATGTATATGCTGTTACGAAGACAAATTGCTCAGGGGAAAACATTGGGCCGATCCCGGTTTCG
Organism: Sipunculus nudus; assembly: GCA_026874595.1. Taxonomy (NCBI): domain Eukaryota; kingdom Metazoa; phylum Annelida; class Sipuncula; order Golfingiida; family Sipunculidae; genus Sipunculus; species Sipunculus nudus. Next base: position 49,060,887 of record CM049315.1, read on the forward strand.
AACACAAAAGCAGTTCGGTCCACTTTTATGTCACCCCGTAACACTCCCTCTTAAGAGCGTTCTGCTATCAGAACAAGACTAATTATCCCAGGAGTCTCACTTTTGTTAGCTTATTCCCTGAGCCACAAAGTTTACCGTCATTTTGTTACGAAGACAAATTTTTCAGGGGAAAACATTGGACCGATCCGGGAATCGAACGCATAACGGTGGCGCATAAGTCCGGCGTTCAAACAGCTTCGCTACAGTTCGGTGCGCTTTTATGTCATCCCGTAACACACCCCCTCTTAAGAGTGTTCTGCTATCTGAACAAGACTATCCCAGGAGTCACACCTTCCGTGAACTATGTGGCGGTAATTGCCCCTTCACCTCAGGCCACCATTCCCTGGGCCACAAAGTGTGCCGTCACTTTGGATGAGCCCCTATTTGATACAAAGAACAATTGCTCAGGGGAATCAGAACAAGACTATCCCAGGAGTCACACCTTCCGTGAACTATGTGGCGGTAATGGCCCCTTTACCTCAGACCGCCATTCCCTGGGCCACAGAGTGTGCCGTCACTTTGGATGAGCCCCTATTTGATACAAAGAACAATTGCTCAGGGGAAAATATTGGGCCGATCCCGGATTCGAACCCAGGTTGGTAGCGCATAAGTCCGGCGTACCAACCGCTTCGCTAGCAAAGCAAGCTTCACTAGCGAGACAGCTAGGTCCGCTTTTATGTCACCCCGTAACAATACATAATCCCCATGTAACATAGTGTGCATGTAAATGCAAAGTAGAAAATAAATAATGGGACCATATACGACATGCGTGCTTTTAAATGAAAATATGATGAACCCTTCTAAATGAACATTTATACATGTATTGGTCTTTTGATCAAACGTATCGACCGATACATGCACTCCCGCACACCTATTTACTTGTGCCTGAGTGTTAAGCCCCCCCCCCCCTTTCTTTTCTAAAATGTTGTATCCGCCCCTGTTTTTGTTTCTGGGAAACGTCAGAGCAAGGCTCGCGCCCCCTCCTTTTGGGAGATGGAATAATGTGCGACAGATTTTGCGCGTTGTCCCTATTCTTTCCAATGCTGCTCTGCATGCCAGGATCATGTTTAGATTCTATCTGCACTCTCTTCACACTCGTGAACCTGTGCCTTGGTGGCGAGCGTTCTCTGTGTCCCCCCCCCCCCTCCCCCGGATAACCCAGGAGGACTTATGGCAAAGCCTGAAAAAGTTCCTGGGGCCCGGGAAACGGGGGAGGTCCCCCCCCCCACCCGGATTCGCTTCTGTATCCGGTAAAAAAAAAAATCAGTTTTAATCATGCCTGGGTTGTTTTATCTGGAGAAGAAGGATGCAACTGTTCAGAGACATTGAGAGACCGAAAATGAATGTTGCAGATGTACATAATTAAGGTTTAGATAGTATCAAATAATGAAGGCCGGCACCTCCACAAAAAAAATATTTAAAAAAGACTAGGGGTTCCGAATTCAGAATAAATATTTTGGCTTGAAGTCTGCATCATCGCACATTTAGTGTGTCTCATACAGAAAAATAAACATACATCCGAGAAAACTTAAATAACTAGCGGAATCATCATTCGCAAAGATCACCAGTTTAAAATTTTAATAAAACTCTAACATTGACCAAACACTGATCTCGTTTTTGTTACAGGTTTTGCTGGAGACCTATACCGGCGATCAACGGTACCATGTGTCCTGGGATACACACCAGGATCAACGTGAGAGGTCTTCCAGCAATAGAAACGCAAGGAGATCACCGGCCATGTAATACACAGGCGTGCGGCCCGGAAGGTAAACTGAATTTAATTGTTCTGTTTATTTCTCAATGACTCCATGACTCTTATCAAAGTCTGCTCCGAACTAATCATTTATTATCTTTCGATATTCAGTAGCAAATAAGGCAAAACAAGTTTGGTTTCTCAGGCACCGCGCTCATTAATTTGCATCCCCCATCCCCGCCATCCAAATTTTTATTTTTGCTTCAAGTATTTTTCATTATTTTTAACCGATTTTTACCTCAAACAGTTCTCTCGGACATTTCTTTCAAGAAAACATAAGTAAAATCCATATGCGATTTATATCAAATCATGAAGTTACTATATAACGTTAGTACAATTGTTGTGTTTATGAAACTTGCATTAATATAAAAAAAAATACCATAAGAATATTTGTAATTCACAGTAAGTGTGCAAATGACCCAGTATCAAGTCACATAGAAAATGCATTAATATCCTTTATTAAACAGATCAGGTCACTGTTCGCTCCTTGTGCAATTTCATATCCACTTATGTACAGGAGATGCACAGGAGTCGACAGACAGTTGCACAACGAAATATTGGCAAATACCATAATATTCTAAGGCTTAATATTCCAAGGAGAAACATAAAGTTTCACGTAGGTTTAACATATCTAGTAATTATCATACACAGTCCGGCGTTATGTTTCGGTGCTTGGAGTTCCGATGTTGATAACTTTTAATATGTGGGAAAATTTCATTATACCTATGTTGATGTAGTTCTCTCCTGCATTTAACAGATCAGGACGGCGCTTGGAGTGACTGGTCAGCGTGGACGCCCTGTACATCTGGATATCGTACCCGTAGTCGCTCCTGTTCTAACCCCCCTCAACTTGGCAGTGGTCAGCCGTGTCCAGGGGACGACTCTGAATCAAAGGCGTGTTCAGTGGCCGGCAGCGGCAGCGGTAAGTGGAACAGTCGCACCTGTAAAATGCGACCACTCAAGGGACTGGGCAAAGGTGGTCGTAATAGACGGGTGGTGGTAATAGAGAGGTGGTCGTATGAGACAGGTTCTGAAAATGTTGGAACTGCACAAATTTAGATAACATGTATGATGGAAGTATGTATATTGGTAGGCCTGCCACGTTTACACGTTTTACGACTGTGTTTCGATTAATTTCTGTCAACGTTTACAGAACGACAGAGCATTTACACGAAAGGCAATGATAGACAATGTCAGTCCGCTTTACATCGTCGGTAAATCTATAATACCGATATATCAGAAAATATTATTTAAAGAGACACAGAAACCAATCGCGTATTCAGGTGGACTTTTGTTTGAAAATTTAATGAGGGTTTTACTATTATAAACAAGAATCGGAGCCTTTGGTTTTAAATTATACAGGGTTTCTTTTACATAAGATGTACACCGCCGTGCCGCCGGTATCGAATTTGACATCGCCCTTGTGAAAATGCTCTCATTATTTACCGCCGTTGTAACCCCCGAAAATGAATGTTGCCGCCAAATTGGTATTAAACCTTTAGTCATTTGACTATCAAATGTTGATTTAATCGTCGCTTCCACTCCTACGAGCGCACGAACGCTGGTTTAGGTGACACAAGAAATAGGAGTACACGTGCAACCCGAATCGGTAACCACGGTTACAGTGACGACACGTCATGTCATTGGTTCTTTTCAACTCATTTGCATAGCCCTAGACGACAATTCTGCCGAATATTGCCGACTGGCTACCGTGCATACAAGCGGGCGATTAATGAGACCTTACGGAAAACGCAAATATCACGCCGTAGGGCACTTTCGAACGATCTCAAATCAGTTCTTAGAACGAGTGTGGCTGTCAAAAATTCGCGGCTGAGGCCACGTTCACAGCCACGGAGCCGCTGCTTATTTCTCTTGTGGAACATTTTAAATAACTATGGGTTTTCTATAAACCCCGCGTTATAAAAAAAACCTGCGTTGTCAGCTCTACAAACCCTAATATGAACGACTCAAAATTGTTTGCTGACGTCACTGGTTACTAACATCACTTGCTTTGAACATAGGAACATCATAGATTATCCACTCTTTGTAATAACGCCTTTCATGACACACTGAACAGGTCAAAAGACAGATCATGGGGGCACAGGTTTAAGATTAACTTCGTGGGACCTCCGTTCATGTGTGGTCGTGTGAGCATTGCCGGGCCCCGGGCCCAGGGTCAGCCCATGCAGGTCCTCCCAAACGACCACCAGTAAAACATACAGCGGTGCAAGTGACCGCAACTCTACGCATGTTCTATAAACATACCGGTCAGCGCTGGTCAGTGAGTAGCTCAATGAGTGCCCGCATTAGGCAGGTCAATATATAACTTTGGTCGGGAAGAACTGCACGTTATCCGCAACAGCCAGGTGGACGTATTTCACAGGTTTTATCTATAGATAATATAACGTAATTTCGAGAGGGACTGATATCCAGTAGTCCTAATAGCCAGTTGCCCGCATTTCATAGGTGGTCGTTCAGACATGTTGGACGGTATTTGTTAACACGTACAATGGTATCTTAAATACATACAGCGAAACCCGTGGGACTGGTGTTTATTCACAGGACGTGGTCAGTTATAACTAATGTAAAAGCTTTCGGTTCACCCAAGGGTTTTCTTAATAGACAGGTGTTCTTGTTCGACAGGTGGTCTATAAGAAAGGTATCACTGTATATATTAATATACACCTCACAAATCCTAAGGCTAGGTGTTAATTCATTTACATAAATGATACGTTAATATTAATGATTCGTTAATATTAATCATAATGTTTTGCTATCATGTTTTATTATTATTGATTTTATAGTATAAATTTGTGTTCCATAATTTGAAAATTCAGAACAAAAATGTTTCCTTTCTTGACAAATTAACAAAACCCATTTAAAATCTTTTTCGGAGGTTTGTCAATATGAACTCTTTTAAAATCGTTTTATTGTTCTTTTAATCTAACACTTTATGGATTTTGCAGCGGTACAGTATGATTCAAACAATAAAAACTTGTCTACTAAATTATTTGCAATACAGATAGAATGAATATTTTCAAATTGAAATACATTTTTCAGACGTGCCACCTTTAACCTCATCATTTGAGCATGTCGGTTGCTATGGCAATGGTCGGGGCGGATCCGTCTACCACAGTGCACGTAACAACATAGACTGGAACGATCTCTCAAAGACCGTGTTTGAATGTGCCCGCAAGGCGTACGAAAAAGGTAATTTTGGTTGTTTATTTGCATGCTCTTAGTAAACACAGTGTATGGGCCAATATTGACAAACAGAAAAACGTAATATGAGGTTTTTGGTTGCATATGTGCCGAAAATGAAAGGTCGCCAATTGCAAAATGTCTTCTTGTTCTTCTTGAACCTGTATAGATTATTTTGGTGCCCCCACATGTTATAAACATTTTTTCTTTTTTATTAAAGGTTGAAAGGATAAAATTTAGTTAATAGACGTCAGATATCGGATAGGCCCTTTTAAAGTATATTGCTAAACTTAAAAATACATTACACTCCATAAACAATATAGGCGGATAAGAACACTCAATTTTTGTTTGATCCACGGAACGTAAAGACACTAGAGTGAACGGTGAAAAAAAGACACCCTTCCAATGTGTAAATTTGTGGTCAAGGTATCCGGCGTCCCCATGTACTTTCATATAGCGAAGATACTTGTTTTCAGGGTTGGCAAGTTTTAGGCAGATAGGTTTTAACCATAGGTTTTAACCTGGTTAATACTGCCCCGCCTAAAACAGGTTTAGGGCAGGTTTTAGGCACCAAAAGTGCCTAAAACCTACAATTGTTTAAATTTTTAAATTAAAGAGCTATTAAACTACCAAACTGGCTAGGTAGATGCAGTCACAAGGCTTTTCTGGGCCTCTGGAAGGTTTCAGGTATTACAAGTAATGCATGATTTCCTGTTGACTGGCATCATGCAGTCTTCAAAGAGCCTGTATAGGTTTCTTGAGCATGAGGCCATGTTTGTGTGGCACATAGTTTCATTGGTCAATGTAAAGTTAATATCAGGACCCTTTGGGTTTCCTAATGAGTGCCCTGCTACCTGAAATGATGTAATAGAGCCTCCAATATGCCTCTTGTAACTTTGTGTAAGGCAGGGTATCGGGGGTGGTGGGGGGGGGGGGGGTGGCATGCTTGATTAGACCTGTTAATTACTATTTATCAGGGTGATGGGGTAATAAGACCCAATGGTCATAAGTCCTGCTACTGTGTACTAGTAGATGTTCATGTGAACTTTCATTCATGACGAGGATGATGCCATGAAAGCCATTGCCCTGAAAACTGTCTCTTGAGTCAAACATTTTATAAGTGATGCAGTCAGGGTCCCTGCCCATGACATGTGGGTTTCTCAGGCCTTTAGGTTGAACATGGCCCAAAAATGGTTATGAATATTCTGTGGTTTTCATCATATTCACTGCAATATATATTAGCATTTTTCAGTTTTATACTAATTAGAGTGTTTCATGAGGGTTCATTTTCACAATCTTATCAATCAGTTAACAGAGCATTTCAATCATTATATAGACAAGAAGTATGTGCACAAAATCTAAAAATTTGACAGTGGATGACTTAGCTAAGGAAATAAACAACTGATGGAAATTCTTGTTCATTATCAGATAATGTAAAAGATATTATCATATTTTAGTTTATGGCTAGCATAAAAGATCTTTTATTATTTATAAAATCAATCTCTTGCATTTGCCATTTGAAGCTACAGGAAAAAAAAACATGTTATGTTAGTAAGACTACAGTATAAAGGACTATTCATCAGTGTAAATGGAATAACTTTTTGAATTGGGGAAAAACTTCTTTCGCATATATCACAAAATTTAATCCCTTGTGATGAAAAAGCCAATCAAAGAATCTGGCTATAAGCTTACAGTATTAGTATTTATTTATAAATTGGCAGTAATGGAGGTGGGAGACCTCAGAACATGATTTTGGGATACAAGCTTAAACTGTCATTTGGAAAACCTGAAGTAGTGTTGTATTCATTTGTTGCTTTTGTTTGTATCATGGTTTATTTGTTTATAAGTTTATTATTTGTTTATTAGTTTGAACAAAGTGTTCCTCACTTTCAATTTGTTGAGCATATTTCTGTAATGTATTTAGCTGTGTAACAATAAAACATAGTTAAACTGCAAGTCATAGGTGAGGGTAAGTAAGGTTTTAGGCAGTAAAAGGTAGTTTTAGGCAGGTAACAACCTATTTTAGGCAGTTAAAGGCAGGTTTTAGACTCTGCCCTGTCGAAAACAGGTTTTGGGCAGCCTAAAACCCAACCCTGCTTGTTTTAACCATCCAGAGTAAAGCTATCAAATTTTACGCATGTGGTTTGAAAACATGTAATCTAAAACGCTTTTTTTTCTTTATTTATTATATTTTTTTTATAAAGCAGTTACAGTCCATTTTAAACATAGAATAACAGTTTTAGTTGTAATTTTAAGAAGATTTAAGAAGAATGAAAGATGATAAATATTTAATTAAAAACGCCTGGAGACATTTGTGTTTATTTTAAGATTGTCATTGTTAAATGTAAATTTTCCCAGATGGGGGAAATATAAACTTTTTAAAATTAAAATTTCGTTTAAATTTTAAAATCTTCAGAGCAGCAACAAACCCTTTATGTATATATAGCAGATCTAACAGAGGATATTCTGGGGTTTCTAACATGTAAACATGTATACATCATTAGGCCTGAAGGTTACTTTAATGCACATTTTAAAGCTAAAATGGACCATGGTATTTTTGACGATAATAAGACCTTAACTTAGTAACACTCGCAGGCGCTGTTCAATCCTGTGACGTCAAATAGATGTTGAGTTTCATTGAACAGTCGCAGTAGTTCTTATTTTACCCGTAATTACACTACCATTATCTAAATGAACCGACTTAACGTAAAATACAGATATTGATCTCCTTGCAAATGTAGAACGTTAATGTCTTTAGTGTGTTTCAAAAATACTGCAGTTTTGTTTGAGTGAATGTGTGTGTATCGCCATAAAAAGAATATACCCCCCACCCACCCAGTTTTACACAAAAAAGTTTTGAACCGATTTTGATAAATTTTGCGGAGGCTTAATATAACACTTAAGGAACAATCCATTAAGTGTGTTTTTTTGGGGTGGGGGGATGGGTAATCTAGGTCACAATTATTTAATTTTTATTTAAAGTATTCCAACCATTGTCAGATTGGGCAATACCATTATTCTGGCCAAGAATTAGTACTGTTTGTTGGCACAAGGTGCCGCCTTTGGTCTGGAGCTAGCTCACCTGTGATCCATCTATGGAGTTTGTAGAAAGATATTCGAAAATAAAAACATTCTTAGCAGTTTCTAATTCCACCTGTTATTTTACTCCGACAGGCATTAAACGCTTTGCCATACATTACTGGGGAGAGTGCTGGGAGATACTGGATGACGCGTTCTCACAGATGACTCCCAGGTCTGACCGTATCGCCAATGACCCCGGAGAGGTCAAGGCCATAAATCAAAATGCCTGCTGGAAGAATCTGGTTGGAATGAAAGGTCATTTTTATGTTTACAACATGAGGACGACAAAGAGTGATGGAGGCAATACACGTGAGTAGCTTAATTTACTTAACATAGACCGTGTGTGATGAGAAAATGCGTGCATTGGACAATCCACTGAAGTACGTATAGAAGCAGTGGCGTATCCAGGGGTTTTTAAATATAGAGGGCGTAGTGGCACGGGGCGGGGGGGGGGGGGGGGCTCCTTTGCCTTTTGGGCCCGTTTCACCTTTATTATATATATATATATATATATATTATTGCCCGCCCGGCTACATGACAATACTCACAGCTTTCGAAATCACCGTTAAACATGTCCAAATGACCCCTATTTAGCCTTATGCTACACATAGTAATATAAAGACACAAGGTATGAAACGACTGAGAGAGGACCCCGAGTGACCTGCTGTATAAACTATCCATTTCTAACCTACTGACAGCATGGTACCAACTTATCTCTTGCATGCACATAAAATTGAACCAAATGGCTCCGTTTGACACAAAACTTACTCGCGTTATGATTCCTGGCCGCGTATAATTAGCTGTTTAATCAGGCTGAGCGGGATCGTGGGATTGTTATTTACATATTGTATATCCGACCAATGAGAGCGCCGCCGATCTGTCAACTATCCCACGATGGTGCACGGAAGCCGCTCTGGCCTCGATGACATGCATGGAATGGAAGACCATCTCACACTGTCCGATGTATATATCAGATGTATAACTGAAAGATTATTATGGAAATATTAAGTAATATTATATATTAAGTTGGGTAATGAAATTAATTAAATCGCTATGTTAAAGTCATGCCTTTTCTCCTGTATAGGTCCTGCATCGTGCAATTCTGAACCAACAAATATATGTTGGTTTGGCGTTCACCAAAGTTTGGTTGTACGGTTGGTATATTAATTATAGGCCCACATACAAAATCCAGAATCTTGGGCTTTTATACATCTTAGACGTAGCACTTAAACAAACATAAGTGTAATACGGCAGCGAGTACAAACGGGTTGAAAGGCTGTCCCTTCAGGATTTTGTTGCATTTTCATCTAGAAAGGGCCTCATATTTTTAACAATCGCAAAAAATGTTGACTCGTATTATTTTAGGAATCGTGACACGAGTCATCGGCGAGAACGCACTCTAACAGCCATCCATCCTATAACATAAATACCATGGTAGATAATATAATTTTAACCTATTTATTTTACAATTTTACAACTAGTTATAATAACTAATGCAAGGCACTCTCAATGGCTCAGATGGTGGCGTTCGGTAGTCTGGAGCGATGGATGAAACCGCTGGATCCGGAGAAAATCACCGACCTTGGACGGGCAACCACTCTCATAGCAACCCTGCGGATCGAACCCGGTCGCCAGCGGAGAGATTCCGTCGATTTTCCCTCTTTGTATCTGTGGCGTTGTTTGAACCGGGTTAGCTTTCAGTCTAGACGTAATGTACCAAAGCCCATGAGCTATGCTGCACACAATCCCGTCACCTTTATTTTAAGTCTTTTTTTCGCAGGTCCAGTGGGATGGCAGCCGTGGTCACAGTGGTCGGCTTGTAGGTCTTTTGGTATCTGCGGAACACAGCAGCCTTCTGGGATTTCAACAAGAGAGCGTCACTGTTTCTGCTGGGACAAGGGAGAATGTGCCAGTCAGTGTGGCTCCGGAAATTATAAGGAAACACGTAACTCTTGTCCAGCCTCTAACCAGCAATGTCCAGGTATGTCTAACACACTTCATGGGACTTTTACCACTTTAACCTCAGAATAAAGGTGTGTTTCCATGTGCGCGTACATGCGTGTTGCGTGAAAATAGTTGTGTTTCCATTTGCGCGTATATGCGTAAATGCGTGAAGTGGCAGACGTATATATTTGTACAGTGGAACGAGCAGGCTTCCCACAAAAAGATGGTGACGTCATTTTACCCCGAATCCCAGAGTTCACGCAGACCCTATGTGTGAAAATCGCTCCTATGGCTCCTATGGCGATTTTCACGCACATACGCATATAGCTGACGAACACATGGAAACACCTCAGTTACAAAATCATATGAGCGACTTTTCGCGCATATACGCATATACGCGCATATGGATTCACCCCTTAAAAGTATGTTTCCATGTTCGCGTATATGCGTATGTGCGTATATGCGTGAACAAATAAGTGTGTTTTCATGTGCGCGTATTTGTGTATATGCGGGGACTAGCAGACTAATATATGTACACTGGGCAGGCCTTCCACAAGGAGATGGTGAAGTGACGTCATTTTACCCTGAATCCCTGAGTTCACGCAGACCCTATGCGTGAAAATCGCTCTTGTCGCGATACGCATAGGTTCTGCGCATATACGCTGACGGACACGTAGATACACCTCTGTTACAAAATCATATGAGCAATTTTTCACGCATATAAACATATATACGCGCACATGGAAACAGCCCTTAAGACTGTTTAACAATGCTTCGCTGTTCGGTGCAGATCAGAGAAAGTCTTGCCCGGGCAAAGGCCCTATATAGTTAGGGCATTTTCATGTTTATATCAGATTTAAGGCTGGATTATATGAACGTATGTGAAAGCATCATGGTTTACTAAAAACGCTTCCTGTGAAATGTGAAACCTAAATAGCTTGATAACATAACCGAATTTGTGTCGTATAAGGCAGATCAGCGAAAAATGAAGAGGATTTATCAGGCACATGAAGTATTGCATATATGTAGCAGTTGCATATATTCATATATGTTTGTATTAACTGATTATTTAAGAAAAATAATTACTTTTATTTCATATTGTGTACTTAGCATATTTTACGACTAATTATATATCAATGTTCCAAAATATTTTTTTGGCTAAATTGCTTCGTTGCCTCGTACCTCACATAATGGATATATTCTTACTGTGTTTTAGTTGCCTGTTTGCTTTAGACAGTATACATATGATATACTTTCAAAATATGCAATTATATGTTTTAAGCATTCATATAATTATAATTCTCATGTTTTATAATTCTTAGTCAAAGTATTATGGATGTATTGTTTTGATATTTTAGTTAACATTTGTTGTTTGTAAGTGACACAATGCACCTAGGTATAGACCACCCAATTTTAGCTGATCGGTTAAGTGTATATACCCTCTAAAATTATACGAGTGGTGTGCAAATTAATCGATTATATCGATGATTAATCGTTTTCTTTCATACTCGATTAAGTTGGTTGCATTAGGTCTAAAAAACAACAGCGCAAAATACCAAACAGCTGTGAAAATTAACCTTGTGCAGCGAATAAGTGTCCACTTCTCGGCCTTTACCTTAACTTTTCAGTGTACAAGTCAGGCTTAATTGACTTTGTCAGTATATATAAGGTATAATTGTATGCAGCAGATTTCACGATTATTTAGCAGGTACATAAAATGATCGATTAATAATCAATAATTGGTCGTTTTTTTATCTTTTCATCAAATTATTTTACAACATAAAAATAAAATTCATATACAATTAAATCTCCATGTATTTACCTTTTCCGACCATGATGTCGGTATTCATTGAGATTTGAGAATGGCAAAATCTACCACTAACCGTAATATACTTCTGGCCCATAGGTGCACAAATTTAATATTAAGCGTCCCCCTTTGAATCCCTTGTGTGTTATTAGTGGAAAAGACGTATTTATGTTTTACGATAGTTGACAAGGAGTATCACGTCACCTACATCCATGAGTGTCTTTTTAGGGGTAACAGGAGAGTTAAACATTAAATTTTCTGCTTTATCCTATTAATTTCTTAGTTTTTCCAAGTGCCATTAATTCAGAAATGTTTGGAAACAGCGTTTACGGTAAATGGTTTGCAAAGTGGAGTGTAAATCACATGTATAGCAATTTGGATTTTGCCGCAAAGTCTTCCATGACGATAAAAAAAATATACAAAAAAATACTCATTCAGGTAGTGGTATATTATAGGTTTAGGTATCTGACATCTAAAAAAAATCAGCATTTTCAGTATCTCTACAAGTGAAAGATTTAGTAAAATATTATATTTATATTTATAAGAGATTTTCATGATTCAGCTTTCCGTGACCGTGGATGCTGGATGGAGAACGGTCAAAGTAGTGGTAATCACGTGATCCCACTGCTGGACAGTCGCCAGGTGGCGGGAGATGACGTGGCGGGGAGGATACTGGCATGCGCAGTGGCTGCGAAGGCCAAAGGTTACCCCGGGTTCGTGATGAAGAACGGGGTGGAGTGTGCGTCATCCGACCAAGTACTGGTGAACTACAGTTTGTGAGTATCTAATCACATTATCGATCATATACCGTGTAAACCTGCTACAAGGGCCACTTCGGGCCTACTTAACATGTAACAGTCATATTTAAAGTCAGTAAAAGACATTTCAGGACCAATCGTCATATTGTTCTTGGGGAACCTAAATGTTATGTTGTCAAAAGAGAGTAACTGTTATTATAGTAATAACAGCAATTGGAAATGTTATTACTACTGTTACTTCTACTTCTACTCCTACACAACTACTTCTTCTACCATTTCTGCTACCACTTCTACCACTACTACTACTACTAATAACAGTTTTGGTTCTTATTCTTATAGATAACAATATTGATTCTTTAAAACAGCTATGGCAGAAAGTCTAGTGCCAGCCCGTGCCCACAGAGGGCCTACGAGTTCACCAACTGAGGAGATCCGGGTACAGCCAGGATTATACATTATATAGCATCAATAAATGATAGCTTCATATTTTCTTTTGCTTTCATTGCTTTGTGTATCCAAAGAAAACATGTTTGGAAGTGCAAAATGACATGCAACTCAACGAGACATAAGACTTGATATCCCATTACAATAAAACATGTTTTAAATTTTTATATCTTGAAAATGTATGTACAGAGCATTATCCCTTATAAGTAATGGCATTCAGCCGCATGTCAAAGAAAAAGGAAATCACATGTTTTGATATTTTCTCTTCTGATTGCCCCAACTAATTTTTCTTAATTAATCGGTGTCAGTAAATGGTGACTTTTTTACCGGTTGGCAAATCTTCTTATCAGGTATGTGAGAGAGAGAGAGAGAGAGAGAGAGAGAGAGAGAGAGTAACTGATTTTCTTCATGATAATTTAGATATTAGCCTCTTATAATAACCTATCGATGTTCATTGCCCAACGATAATCGTTTGTGTTACGATTGCCTAACACGCGGGGATTTCAGCTCTTTGTTGATCAATCCTCATTGTTCAAATTACCAATCAGGTTAATCCTAAATGTGCTCATATACTCTGGGTGGCGACATATCTGCGGGGTTAAAAATACGCGATTTTCACTTTATTTGCGCGGATTCAATTTCGCGAAATCACTTATTATATTTAATAATAAGTGCACAAAATAACAATAATTTGAAGGAAATCCAGAGTAAGTAGCCCGACATGATAAAGCTATATGTATTATTTAGAACGCACGAATTATAAATCTGTGCGTACAGATAAATAAATACGTTTCCTGTCTAATAATTCGAATTACGAAGCACGTATTCCTTGATGGTAAAACATATTTAGTAAATCACAAAATTGTTAATTAAAAGACAGCCACAGTTCCTCAGTCACCCAAGTTTTTTGCTATGCATGTATTTCGCTTGTAGTTTTCATGTTCCTTACATGCCTATGAATATTTTCATTTGTCACATGCATGTATTCATTTTTGCCTTTAATACATACTTCGAAAAGCTTTTTCTTATTTAATCTGCACATCATACACATACATAATAAGGACCGCTCTGCAATGTTAAACCTGATTACAGGTAAAAAGTAAATAAAAAATGCAATAATACATATCTACATACACAACATGAGCCGATATCACAATTATTTTTCTCATATATACATTATAACATATTAAGTTTGTTCGTAAATAGGGATATAAACGCATGTCAGGGTATAATTATAAAGTGGTGTTATTAGTCAGTTTAGATCTAATTATTTATTTCTCTCAGTCTTTATTCTTCTCCTGATAAAAAATACAGAAGAGCTTTGTTACTCTGAAAAGCTCGGGGGCATAGGTTTTGTCCGGATAAACGAGCGTTTGGATTAACAATGATTCACAACCTGACTTTCTCATATACATTTGTACTTCCCCCCCCATCCCCCCCCCCCCCCCGCACCCTCCCCCCCCCCCCCCCCCACCCCGCCACTGGATGTTCTGTCCCGCATGTGCAAGTAAATTATTATTAAAGCGGTATTGTGCATGCGAAGGGTCTTTCTATAACATTATAGTAGTTTGTAACAAATGTCCTTGAATGAAATAATCAAATAATTTTTTTCAATAAACCAATAATATCACATAATGTCCCCACACTAAAACTAAAGAATTAAAAGTTTGCGCCTTGAGTTGTAGTTGAGGAAGTCCTGGACCCTCGCCAAAAGCCCCCTCCCCCACCACTCCCCCTCCAAGGCACTTCCTCAGTAATAATAAAGAAAACAGCTAAGTGAATATTGATCTATTAGGCCCAGAGATAAGGAGAAATGGATATTACCATTACGGAACTTTTACTGCACCTGAACGCATCTGAAATGTTCTCATCAACAGATATGCACACAGCAAAGTCTCTCGTATACACAAAAGTAGTATTTATGTCGAACTTCATAGGTTTTGTATCAGTTGACCTATGAACCAGTAGTCTTTCACATTGTTACACAAGAAACATGATCAGTATGGGTAAGCGCATCGGCGTGTTGAACGTGTGTTTAATTATTAGGGTCAGTACATGTCCCTGAAAGTGGCTGGTTCGCGTTAAGTCAGACCATCCTGCCTCTCAAAGAGCCCTGGCCCAGGTCCTCACCATTAGGGTGCGCAGTCTTGCCCCAGAATTAATGTAAACCAAACAGCCTTCCCGCACTGAAAAGATTTCAGTTTGATATTCCTAAAAGACCACCTGATGATACTGCCACGAATGGATAATCTGAAAAAGATGCGTAAACTACGACGGAATCCGTGATATCAGAATTGATATTGTATTTTCAAGAATACTCATGGGGGGGGGGGGGGGGGGGGGGTAATTCGTTGATTGCTTTTGTAACCAGTTTCCACAAATTAAGCACTTGCTGAAACATGTTTTGGTGTATAACCGACTCCACTGTAATTCGCGTCTTGACATAAAATATCCCTGTCAAATCTGCCAAAAATTATTGGCGGACGCTACTATTGGCGGAAATCCCAGATGCTATCATGTTAAAACTGATTTCGAAGGATGCATCAGTTTGAGATCCTTTTTTTGCCACAAAGTTAATTGCCGAAATGAACTGTTTGGAACACAAACGTGACAAAACCACACATTTTTAAAGGATTTTTTTTTCAATTACAAGGAAACGCAAAGAATTTTTGCAATGCGCCTAGATTTAATATTAGCTTTCCCCTTATGTAGCGCGTCGGAATCAAAACGGCAAGAAACAAGGCTAGTTTTATTATCTGCGACTATCCGTTTTGGACTTTTAAAACCACAAAAAAGATCAAATGGATTTTGTGTGAAGCAGGGACGGACAGAGGACTTAAGAAAGGGGGGGGGGGGGGTTGGGGGGGGAGAACAAGTGTGAAGGGAATGTCAATATACTTTACAAATAATAAATATGAATAAACGGCAGGAAACGAAATACGGGAGCTTTTTTCTGCATTAAGCGTGATCTTTTCTGTTTGTCGTATTATTAGGTGAGAAATCTGCTTCTGTGAAGATACTGGTAGCTCACGAGCCGAGTAGACAAATACCCGAAAAGTCTTAAGGTAAAACACCCCGCCCTACAAATATAAGCTAAACATATAATCGCCCAACCCAAATATTCACCAAGCTCCCTTTCGCAAAAAAGACCAGTATTTGGGGGAAATACGTCTGAGCATTTTTTATTTGAGTCCACCAACTGGTACGCTATGGTTATATTGAAGCAAGTATGCGTCGATGGTTCACATTGTCACTTAAAAAAAATACACATTTGCCAGCCCGGTCCAGTAGACAGTTGCTTACGATTTCATAGCATTTTCGTTTCTATGTAAACGGAGCGAGGTTTAACGCCTGACGTTTAAAACTTTGACTGCGTGTCTAAAAATTAAAAAAAAAAATGTCCGTTCCAGCATCCCTGTCCACCTGTTTTTTTGCGATCATTTTTGTGCGAATCCAAGAACGCCAAAACTGTTTGACCATAGGGCAGAAAGAGAAAAAGCGTAATTGACTATTATGGAAATAATAGCCTACCTTATGTCATTTTCCTGTAAATAATTTAAAACCATTTTATGAGTAACTAGTCTATTCTGTAGCGACATCTTGCCACTAATCTGTGAAATGGGCATTTCAGTGAACAGTGATGACGTCATAATAGGCGTGACGTACCAAAGAGACACAAACATTCACGAACCAATAATCAAGATCTGCCGACCCCAGTTTACTTGTATTCTCCGCGTGCACGCGCTTAACTGTTACGTCACATTACTTTAAATCATACCCTGGATAAACAATAGCCACTTATTAGGGACGCCATGAATCACGGATATATTATGAGACATGTCAACTAGGCCGTAAAGTAAATAATAATTATATCGTGAGTGTACCAAAAAGTTATGCTTTTGTCTCTTTATGCCATTTGTGCAAATTTTGTTTGGCAAGTTTGTCTAATGTAGAGATAATCGCGAAAAATCAGGTGGACAGGGGGTGTGAAACGGACTATAGACTTTTCTAGCATGAAATACAGAAAAAAAGTTATAAGAGTTTTTGCCAACTTTCGCTTATTCTAGTTTGATTTTTTAATCTTTTTTTTCATATGCCCGTGTGAGCCCGGTTGTTGCCTCACAGAAAGGAACTGTAAAGGAAATGACGTCTTGACATTTTTTTCCAGATGCTGACTGCCTTGCAACACAAGATCACCTTTCCTGTATTTTGTAGCAACTCAGGATGTCGTCTAAAATTACATGCTGCTAAGAAATGTTACATATCCTGCCTCAGACATAAGCCTTTTCTCTTGTGGTATGCAGTGAAAATGTTGATTGTGATGGGATAGTGGTTTTGCTGATATTAGCCAGGGAGGAATTTTGAGTTTTGCAGTTGCATTTTTGTCCTCGCGTGGAGGGTATGCGTTCATTTCTGTTTGTCTGTGTGTGTGTATGTGTGTGTTTGTTCACAACGTAACTCACGGAATCATGAACGGAATCTCATGAAATTTAAGAAGATTTGATGAATGGCCCAGTGAAGAACCGATTTTGGTGTGGATCCGGATCCAGGAAAGTCATCGAGGAATAGTCACAAATCTAGAGTCACTTATGCACAATGAACCTGGAAATATGGCGGAGGCATGCATTTATTATAATTCAGATTTCTAGATGTATCTAGTATCAGTCCTTCCCGCTCATGAGCATGCGCCATGCAGCATTCTTTGCCTTTCATTAGTTGATACATACTGTCATCTCAAAAGCACCATCTAGAAGGTCGCATATAAAAATCCTACCCTTATTTATTGCATTATTACATATATATTCTCATGGGTGTTTTTAAACCCAGGCTACGGTTAAATTTAGGTATACTGTGGATTTAGAAAATACCCTTGCAAACCTATTCCCCAATGGTATCATGTGATATTGTATATAAATGACATACTTTTCTGCAAACTGGAGGTCAAGGGTGTACAATTGATGCTTGCCCGCATCCTGCCATATACCCTTATTACAAAGTGCATAAATTAAAATTAAATGATAAATCAATGTGTATTTCAAACTGATGATCAAATGCTTGCCCGCATCATGCATATCCTTGAAATGTCGTTCAGACAAAGGAGTTTAGACTTATCATATAACATAACAGATGCAGGCACCGCTAACCACCGCCTAACCTCTGGTGTAGGTCAAGCAAACGTATGCCTAATCCCATTATATTACCATACAACACACTTGCCTATAAAAAAAATATAGAGATTGTACATAAAATGAACCCAATTCATGGAGGAAAAAAAACATTTTTTTCTTTTATTTTTTTTCACAAAAAAGCATGAGGTTCTGTGATTAGTTCAAAAATTTTGGCACATCTATGAGCACTGTCAACTCGGCAGTGACGTCACACACAGGAAATTCCTGCCATTACTAAAATTCAACATCTCATCATAAGATTAGTATTTCAGACACTCTCAGCCACAAATTTTCAAGGAAGAATAAAAAAAACGTGTTTCTTGATTTCTAAATTTCGCCTGTGACGTCACACTTTGCACCACCCAGTCACATCAGGGCCCAGTCTCTGTTCTGGATGAAATCCTTATGCACATAACTCGACCGCCTGTTATTAAGTTTACCGAAATTCTACACGTTGGCCAGAATAAAATGAAAACTTGAAACACTGCCTCGTTGCTATTGGCAGGTTAAAGGAGTAGAGCTCAAAGGTCAGGGAGGTCAAGTCCAGGGGATTCAGGTTGGCGTCCTACCAGAGGGGGCTTAATTTGTCACTAGTCTGAATATCGTAATTCATTCTCTGAATTTGAGCAGCCGAACTTTTTTGTCATAATATTTCTTTATTCGAATGCAAGCAGCCGCTAAATTTTTCTCTACATATAAGCAGTCGTTTAATTTGGCGTTTTTTTTTTGTCATTCTTCTTTGATGCAAGCAGCAGTTTTCTTTCAAGAAGAACCTGTTACAAGAATAATGATGTCATATTTCACAGTAAGCTTGTGACCCACCCGAATACGAGCCGCATATTAGTTTCGCGTGAGAAAAAACTAATTAACGATACTGGAACATCCCTTTTTTAATTATTGACTCGCTGGTTCACTTGTAGGAATTTTTTTTATATTCATAGTAAATTTATGGGTCATTCTTAAGAAAGAATCCTTGACACGTCAGAAATAAAAACATGTATTAATGAAATAATATTTGGTTCACCGGATTGTGTGTAATATATATACGGCTGAAACTAAAAGAATATATGGGGCTGGAGTGCCCTAGTTGAGGAAGAGCCCCACTCCAGCCCTAGGCTCTCCTTCAGCAACGAAACAGGTGATAGCTACATGAACATTTAAATTTTAAGTAATCACAATTGATTGAGCCAAAATCGTTCAGAGCAAACGTTATTTCTTGCGCTTTTTGCATTCTGTTACTTTTGCAATATGCCATTTAACTTTGTCGTTTTGCCAGGGGCGCAATGTTCATTCCTCCTCGTACAGAAATACACATAGACCCGGGATATACCACATTCACCCCCCCCCCCCCCGCCATTTTCACAATATAGTGTAATAATAATATAGTTATCACAGGCGACTCCAGAGGCAAATTCCGTTGGGTGAAGTCAAGTATTTTCAAGGAATTACGACTGTCGAGTGCATGTAGTCGCTGAGGTGGTTGGGCGTGGAAGGGGGTGTCCCCCTACTGCGGTGTTGGAAATTAAAAAAAATCATCAAAATTCAAGCAATGTAGAAGCAATTTGAAAATTAAAATAACAGTTAATATTGTATCTCTTTGGATACCAACAAGAAGTACAAATGTTTTCCTTACAAAATCCTAATCTAGAAGACCTGCTCGACATTTTATTTCAGCGTTTAATGGAGTTGAGTACCAAAGTGGTGTTGAATAGAAGGAATCATATCATATTATCAGCCATTTTGCCATTTAGAAATTTATGTAACACTGCATATCATTAATATTTGGGGACATTTGCGCCCATGGGGACTGGCATTTTGCCGAACAAAAAACCTACCTTGTGGACACATTCACTCCGCTTCGGGCTTTTGACCTTACTTCGGCTAAGTCAAAACAAAATACCAAACTGGTTCAGAAAGGGTCGAAGCGTAGTATATTCTACGTACTCCAAATCAATGGGCCAGAAATTGAAAACCTCCAAATCCAAACCAAAAAATGGATCAATTTGTATCTTGTCTGTCTGGGTGCTCAATATAATGTTTCTGGTCCATAGCTAGCAGAATATACGTCACCATGATCCAATTTCAGGTTTCATTGGAGAATTGCCAAGGATTTCCCTGAAAGTCATGTTAGAAGAGTCTAGGGCTAATGGATGCAATTTGTGCCTTGTCTGTCTGGGTGCGCAAAACCATTTTCCAGTCCATAGGTCACACAATATATGTCACCATGACCTAATTTCAGGTTTCCAAAGACACTTGACTGGGACCTCCCTGAATTTTATGTTAAAATATTCTAGGTCTTATGAATACAATTTATGCCCTGTCTGACTTTCTGGGTACTTATATGACATCTTTTCTGATAGGCTGCAAAATATAGGTCATAGTGACCTAATTTCAGTTTCCAAGGACACTGGCAAATGACATCTCGGAATATTACAGGAGATTCTAGACCTAGCAGGTACAATGTGTGCCCTGACTGACTGTCTTGGTGCTTATATGACTTCTTTTTCTAAAACGCCACAAAATATAGGTCATGGTGACCTAATTTCAGTTTTCAACAGACACTGGCAAACGACGTCTCAGAAGATTACAAGTTTACATAACAAGATTCTAGGCCTAACAAATATAATGTGTGCCCTGCCTTACTTTCTGAGTGCCCAAAATCCTGTTTTCAGCCTGTAGGTCACAAAATTTAGGTCATCATGACCTAACTTCAGGTTTTCAGGGAGATATGCCTAGGACCTTCCAGGATATTGCATTAGAAGATTCAAAGCCTAAAAGGATATGATTTGTGCCCATCTGACATTCAAGAGGCACAAAATCAGGTTTTTGTCTTGTAGGTCACAAAATATAGGTCACCATGACCTTATTTCACTAGAGCCTCCCAGGAAATTGTGTAAGAAGATTCTAGGCCTAACAAAAACGATTTGTCACCATCTGACATTTAGGGTGTTCAAACATCTTTTTCATATAGGTAGCAGAATATAGTTCGTGACCTAATTTCAGGTTTCAAAGGAGATTTCCCTAGAAACTCCCAGGATGTTGAGTTAGAAGATTCTAGGCCTCACAGATACGATTTGTCTCCATCTGACATTAAGGATGCTCGAAATCATGTTTTTTGGCCTGTAGGTCACAAAATATAGGTCACCATGACCTAATTTCAGGTTCCCAAGTAGATTTGCCTTGGACTTTGGAGGATTCTAGGCCTTATCAATTCAATTTGTGCCCTGACTGTCTGGATGCTAAAAACAATGTTTTCAGCCCATAGGTCATAAAATATAGGTCACAATGACCTAAATTCAGGTTTCCAAGGAGATTTTTCTAGAAACTCCCAGGAAATTGTGTTAGACGATTCTAGGCCTCACAGATACGATTTGTCCCCATCTGACATTCAGGGTGCTCATATGACATCTTTTCCCTATAGGTCACAGAATATAGGTCACAGTGACCTAGTTTCAGGTTTCCAAGGACATTTGCCTAGGATCTCCCAAAATGTCACGTTAGAGGTTTCTATGCCTAATGGATACAATTTGTGCACCGTCTGATTGTCGGGGTGCTCAAAATCATGTTTTCGGCCCGTAGGTCACAAAATATAGGTCACCATGACCTAATTTTGGGTTTCCAAGGAGATTTGCCATGGACCTTTCGGATGTACAGTGAGAAGTTTCTAGGTTTTACTGTTACGATTTGTGCCCTGTTAACGGACGGACGGCCGGACAACCGGACGGACGCCGGACAAAGGGTGATCGCTAAAGCTCAGATGACTTACAGTCAGCTGAGCTAAAAACCCACCACCACCCCCTCGCTTCACTTTCTCGCATGTCGGACATGACCCATATTTGGGCCCCCATTGAGCATGTGATAGAAATGAGAGGCTTTAAAATTTGTTTTACATCTGCTGGTAAATGTGTAGTTTGGAGTATTCTGCTTGAAACATTTTCGTAGTCCTCTCCTAATTTTGTAAACATTATAATTATTCTGTATTATAGATAATGTGTATACGAATATAAAAATAGTTATATATTGAATAAATATTATTGTGTGAATCAGCGTAAATGCCAATAACTGTTAATCACCACAATTTTCAATCGTCAGCAATAGCATTATTTATAATATCACTATGTGAACAATGGCCTGTACATTAAAACGTGATGCTTTGTTAGTTCTTATTTATGATTTTATTCTATAATCACCTCTAATCCTTGGGTATTTTAATTATATATTTTTTTTTTATATTATACTGCAATTACATCAAATGATGAAAGAATGAATGTTATTGCCCTAGTAGCAACATTCGTGGTCAAAGTGGTCTGGGTGTGACGTGAATGGTGCGTGTCAGAGTTGGGTCCAAATGCAAATGCATTTGCATTTGCATTTAAATGTTGCACATTTGCATTTAAATGCAAAAATTTTGAAAAGCCCGCATTTGCATTTGCATTTAAATGTCAGACTGATGTATTTCATTTGCATTTGCATTTGCATTTGAAAAAATGCTCGGCATTTGCATTTGCATTTGAAATATGAATCAAATGTCAGCAAATGAAGCAAATTCTTAATATTTTGTCATTTTGCATGCAGCAAAAATATGTAGTTGTATACAATTCTTGTGATGTAGTTAATGAGATATTGGGCCCCATAGCTTAAAGGATATGGGTAACAGAGACCTTATTTCTGGTTTCCATGGAGACATTTCATAGGTCTCTCACTGTGTCAAGAATGAAGATTCTAGGTCCAGTCTTTACGATTTGTGCCCTGTTAACAGATGTTCACACATTTTGAAGGTCTCAAAAATAGAGAAAAAAAATCGTAAAAAATAAAAAAATAAAGGCGGCTCCACCAGTCTGCAGGAACTGATGGAACATCTCATGATCAATATGTATGCCAACAATCATGACCATCAGTGATGTAGTTAATGAGATATTGAAGTTTTTGTATGAAATTTTTGACTGTTCTGGGGGGTTCTTTGGGGCCCCATAGCTCAAAGGATATGGATTACATAGACCTAATTTCTGGTTTCCAAGGAGATTTTTCATCGACCTCTCAGAATTTAAAGTTACAAGATTCTAGGTTCAGTCTTTACGATTTGTGCCCTGTTAACAAATGTTCACATTTTGAAGGTATCAAAAATAGAGAAAAAAATTCGTAAAAATAAAAAAAAATTAAGGGGGCGCCACCAGTCTGCAGGAACTGATGGAACATCTCATGATCAATATGTATGCCAAAAATCATGACCATCAGTGATGTAGTTAATGAGATATTGAAGTTTTTGTATGAATTTTTTTACTATTCCGGGGGGTACTTTGGGGCCCCATAGCTCAAAGGATATGGGTAACAGAGACCTAATTTCTGGTTTCCAAGGAGATTTTTCATTGACCTCTCAGAATGTTAAGTAACAAGATTCTAGGTCCAGGGGTTACGATTTGTGCCTGGTTAACGGACAGACGGACAGACAGACAGCTAGACAGACGGACGACGGACAAAGAGTGATCGCTATAGCTCAGCATGACTGAAAGTCAGCTGAGCTAAAAAATGATCCAAAAAGGTTTTTGTTTATTATTTTCTACCGATAAAAAGTATATTTTTATACGGCAGTATAAATATAGACATTAGCATTAAAAAGCACTAAAACGCATTTGCATTTGCATTTGAAAAAATATGAATGCATTTGCATATGCATTTAAATGCAATGACTTGTAAAGCATTTGCATTTGCATTTGCATTTAAATGCAATGAGTGGTAAAGCATTTGCATTTGCATTTGCATTTAAATGCAATGAGTGGTAAAGCATTTGCATTTGCATTTGCATTTGGGGAAACAACAAAACATTTGCATTTAAATGCGGCGACTTGCATTTGAACCCAACCCTGGTGCGTGTTATATTGTAGGTCCTGTTGAATGACAGCCGAGGTCTCAGTGGTCTGGGTGTGACGTGATTGGTGTATGTTAAATTGTAGATCCTGTTGTATGACAGCCGTAGTCTCAGTTGTCTGGGTGTGATGTTATTGGTGTATGTTATATTGTAAGTCCTGTTGGTTAAAAGCCGTGGTCTCAATGGGCTTGGTGGGACGTGATTGGTGTATGTTATACAGTAGGTCCTGTTGGACGTCAACGGTAGTCTTAGTAGTCTTGGTGTGACGTCATTGGTATATGTTAAATTGTAGGTCCTGTTGGATGGAAGCTGCAGTCTCAGTGGTTTGGGTGTGACGTTATGGTTGTATGTTATATAGTAGGTCCTGTTGGATGAGAGCCGTGCCCTCAGTGGTCTGGGTGTGACGTGATTGGTGTATGTTATATTGTAGGTCCTGTTGTACGACAGCCGTGCCCTCAGTGGTCTGGGTGTGACGTGATTGGTGTATGTTATATTGTAGGCCCTTTTGGATGACAGCCGTGGTCTCAGTGGTCTGGGTGTGACGTGATTGGTGTGTGTTATATTGTTGATCCTGTTGTATGACAGCCGTGGTCTCAGTAGTCTGGGTGTGACGTGATTGGTGTTTGTTATATTGTAGGTCCTGTTCTATGACAGCCGTGCCCTCAGTGGTATGGATGTGACGTGATTGGTGTATGTTATATTGTAGGTCCTGTTGTATGACAGCAGTGCCCTCAGTGGTATGGGTTTGAAGTGATTGGTGTATGTTTTATTGTAGGTCCTGTTGGATGACAGCCGTGGTCTCAATGGGCTGGGTGGGACATGATTGGTGTATGTTATATTGTAGGTCCTGTTGGACGACAACGGTAGTCTCAGTAGTCTGGGTGTGACGTCATTGGTGTATGTTATATTGCAGGTCCTGATTGGTGTATGTTATATTGTAGGTCCTGTTGGATGACAGCCGTGGCCTCAATAGTCTTGGTATGACGTGATTGGTGTATGTTATATTGTAGGTCCTTTGGGATGAAGCCGTGGTCTCAATTGTCAGGTTGTGACGTGATTAGTGTGTTATATTGTAGGTCCTGTTGAATGACAGCCGTGGTCTCAATGGTCTGGGTAAAACGTGATTAGAGTATGTTCTATTGTAGGTCCTGTTGGATGACAGCCGTGGTCTCAATGATCTAGGTGTGACGTGATTTGTGAATGTTTTATTGTAGGTCTTTTTGGATGAGAGCCTTGGTCTCAATGGTCTGGATGTGACGTGATTTGTGTATGTTATATTGTAGGTCCTGTTGGATGACAGCCGTGGTCTCAATGGTCTGGGTGTGACGTGATTAGAGTTTGTTATATTGTAGGTCCTGTTGGATGGAAGTCGTGGTCGCAGAGGTCTAGGTGTGACGTGATTGGTGTGTCATATTGTAGGTCCTGTATGATGACAGCCGTGACCCAGTAGTCTGGGTGTGACGTGATTAGAGTATGTTATATTTTAAGTCCTGTTTGATGATAGTCGTAGTCTCAATGGTCTGGGTGGTAAGTGATTTGTATATGTTATATTATAGGTCCTGTTTTGTGACAGATATGCATTTCCTAATTCCTATACTGTAGCCCAACTCTTGGTTATTCACCTTTTATTGAGCATATGGCTATCTTATCATGAAACCCGTTCGCATAAAACTTAGCAGAAGCGCATGAAATTTTATTCAATCAAACTATTGAACTGTTGAGCTGCATGTCATATCGCACTTCCAAACATGTTTTCTTTAGATACACAAAGCAATGAAAGCAAAATAAATATATGAAGCCATCATTTATTGATGCTACATAATGTATAATCCCGGATCTCCTCAGTTGGTGAACTCGTAGGCTCTCTGTGGGCATGGACTGTCACTGGATTTTCTGCCATAGCTGTTTCAAAGAATTATCATTATTACTATTACTCTTAGTAGTAGTTATAATAAGAGTAGTAGAGATGGTAGAAGAAGTAGTTATGTAGAAGTAGCATTAGAAGTAGCAGTAGTAATTACATTTCCAACTTCTCTAATTACTATTATTACAATTTCTCTCTTTTGACAGCAAAACATTAAGGTTCCCCAAGAGGAATATGACAACTGGTCCTAAAATTTCTTTAACTTACTTTTACTAAGACGCTTGGTTACGTGTTAAGTAGGCCCGAAGTGGCCCTTGTAGCAGGTTTACACGATATATGATCAATCATGTGATTAGATACTCACAAACTGTAGTTCACCAGTACTTGGTCGGATGACGCACACTCCACCCCGTTCTTCATTACGAACCCGGGGTAACCTTTGGCCTTCGCAGCCACTGCGCATGCCAGTATCCTCCCGGACACGGCATCTCCCGCCACCTGGCGACTGTCCAGCAGTGGAATCACGTGATTACCACTACTCTGCCCGTTTTCCATCCAGCATCCACGGTTACGGAAAGCTGAATTATAAAAAAATCTTATTAGTATAAATATAATATTTTACTAAATCTTTTACTTGTACAGATACTGAAAATTTTGATTGTTTTTTATATGTCAGATACCAAAAATTAATATATAATATGCCACTACTTGAATGAGGATATTTGTGTAGATCATTTTCACAGCCATCGAAAACTTTACGACTAAATCCAAATTGCTATACATGTGATATATGCTCCACTTTACAAACCATTTTTTATAAACGCTGTTGTCAATCATATCTGAATTAATGTTATTAAGGAAAAAAAACTAAGGAATTATTTGGATAAAGGAGAAAAATTTAATATTTTACTCTCCTGTTCCCCCTAAAAAGACACTCATGGATGTAGGTGACGTGATACTACTTGTCCATTTTCGTTAAAAAAACGTCTTTTCAACAACAAACACACAGGGGATTCAATGGGGGACGCTTAATTTTACATCTGTGGTGCACGTATGGACCAGAATTATCATACAGATGAAGGATAGACTTTGCCATTCTCAAAACTCAATGAATACCGTCATCATAGTCGGAAATGGTCAATACATCGAGATTTCCTTTTAAAAAAAATTTTATATTATATAAACATATTTAATAGTGGGGATAATTGGTTGTAAAATGATATTATTGAAAGATTAAAAGCGACCGATGATCGATCATTTATCGATTATTTTATGTACCTTTTATATTACGAAATCTGCTGTATAGAATTATACCTTATATACTTACAGAGTAAATTAAGCCTGACTTGTGCACTGAGGTAAAGGCCGAGAAGTGGACACTTATTCGCTGCACAACTTTCATTTTTACAACTGTTTGCTATTATGCCCCATTTTTTCTTTTTTTTTTACACAATGCAACCGACTTAAAACAGTATGAAAGAAAACTACCATTCATCAATATAATCAATAAATTGGTACATCACTCATATTATTTTTACATGGCCCTATAATGAACCGATCAGGTAAAATAAAGCTGGTCTACATACCTAGGGGCATTGCGTCATTTACAAATAACATATATTAACTAAAATATCCAAACAATACATTCATTATAATTATATGAATGATAAAAACATATTTGCATATTTGGAAAGTATATCATATGTAAATTGATTAAAGTATGCAGGCAACTAAAGACACAGTAAGAATATATCCATTATGTGAGGTACGAGGCAACGAAGCAATATAGTCCAATTAAATATTTGATAAAATTGTTAAAATTAGTCATAAAATATTCTAATTACACAATATGAAATGAAAATAATTACTTTTCTCAAATAATCAGTTGATACAAACATACATATATACAACTGCTGTATATATGCAATACTTCAGGTGCCTGATAAATTCCCTACACTTTTAGCTGATCTACCTTATGCAACAACAAAATAGCTTATGTTATTCAACTGCTTAATGTACACAATGTCTTTCATTCTTGTCTGGTTGAATTTGATTTACCTCAGATCCGAGTTTTGCGTCCGCACGTCGTTTAATGGCCGCACCTCTTGTACGTAAAATCATTAGATTCACTAGTGTAAAGAATACCAAAAACCTTATTTAATGGCCGCACCCCCTTCTCACCACATTCTATTGCCGGGTGGTGTATGAAAACAGAGAATGAAAAAGATTCTTTCTTCGAAAGCTAGGCTGCACCTAGGAATGCTGCCGTATGCAGATATGGGGTCCGGCATACAATTTATGAGAAAGTGAACAAGTTGCAACTGTGCATGTTGCTTGGCTTTGTTTCTTAAATGGTAAAACAGTCTGATCTATCTAATTAGAAAAGATGACTATTTGTTTGGTTTATGATGGCTCACCCAACACGAAGTCCAGTGGGGCCAAGAAATTAATTTAAGACGGTCAATTAACAACCGTGACAAACCTTTGGATAACGCATCCCGCGCCGATGTTCACACTCCAGTGTACCTGCTGGTCATAATTTATGCACACTGGTACCAGAACCATAATCTGGCAAAAAGTGAGATATTAAATGGTTACGGAACCAGCTGATTCTGTGGTTATGACGTTTGAGCGCCATCTATTGATAATGTGATGAACGAAGAAAGTGTCTGAACGGATGTTTTTCATTGCCGGAGAACGCATGGTCTTTGGCTATCTAGTGTTTTACATTTTATTTAAAATAAAAACTTAACAAGTCCCAGCCAAATCTTAAATAATGTCTTACCGGTATTACAGCCCTGCTCAAATTTAGGTACAGCCGTTAGAGTTAATAATTTGTTGAGTGATTATCGATCTTTTGTCAGCCATGGCATGGAAATGATCGTGGTTTTAACTGACTCAGAAATGTTCGTTAATATATGTAAGCCTGTTTGAAGTATTATAAATAATATAATGTATATTATATTTCATAAAATTAATAATGAATAAAATTGATATACAAATATGCAGTATCACATTTGTATATCATATGCGGGCCGTCGAGTATCTTGTACATGTTTGATTTTAGCCTAACCTGCGCTTTATAGCCGCATCCCTTGACCAGAAAAAAAATAGTCAGGATTTTCAGATATGTCTTATTTTATGGCCGCGGCGGAAAGACGCGGATTTACGGTATATCTTCCTTCAGGAAACATTTTTACTATACCATGATGTTTTGCACATACGTTTATAGTCCAGCGGAAATCTGATATCAGCTTGAAAATACCCTCATTAGGACCTCTGCTTGGGCAAGACTTTCTCTGATCTGCACCGAACAGTGTAACATGGTTAAAACATTCTAAGGATTTCTAAGGTAGAAAATTAAAATTACGATAAGTTATTTTTTAAGTGGAAATTGACTTGCAAGGAAAAAATAATGTCTAAATAATAAACCATACCCACAAACACAGTGACCACCATGGAGGTAAAATGAAAAGGAAAATCTACTTGGAACATTGTCCAGGATAAAAAAAAAAAAAGAGTCCCACGTCCCAATCCCCTTGGTCCATTCATACTGCCGTCTCTTTTGAACCTCCATGCTGACACCTATCGGCACATTGAGTGTTTTGTTTACGTACTTGAAGACACATGGCCATACGTCAGCTCATAAATGTAACGGCCTAAATGTTATATTTAAAGCCAAGCTGCATATGAGAGTCCCTTGGCTACTTCCGATCGCTAGTTAGAAGTGGGAATGTTGTATATTCCCATGAAGTGTGTTAGACATACCTGGACATTGCTGATTGAAGACTGGACAAGAGTTTCGCGTTTCCTTATAATTCCCGGAGCCACACTGGCTGGCACATTCTGCCTTGTCCCAGCAGAAACAGTGACGCTCTCTTGTTGAAATCCCAGAAGGCTGTTGTGTTCCGCAGATACCAACAGACCTACAAGCCGACCACTGTGACCACGGCTGCCATCCCACTGGACCTACGCAAAAATAAGACTTAAAATTAAGGTGCGGGGTTGTGTGCAGCGTAGCTAATGGAGTTAGGCACAAGATGTCTAGACTGAAAACGAACCCCGTTCAAACAATGCCACAGATACGAAGAGGGAAAATCGAAGGAATGTCTCCGCTGGCGACCGGGTTCGATCCCGAGGGTTGCTATGAGAGTGGGTGCCCGTCCAAGGTCGCTGATTTTCTCCGGATCCACCGGTTTCATCCCCCGCTGAAGACGACCGAACGCCACCATCTGAGCCATGGAGAGCGCCTTGCGTTAGTTATTATAACCAGTTGTAGAATTGTTAAAAATAAATAAGTTAATATTATATTTTTACCGAATGTTTACCATGATATCGATGCAATAGGATGGATGGCTGTTAGAGTGTTTTCTCGCCGATGACTTGTGTCACAATTCAAGTACAAACTAACCAGCCAACCGAAAAGTTTATCACTGCTTGACTGCACTAAAATGATACGTGTCAACATTTTTTGCGATTGTTAAAAATATGAGGCTCTTCCTAGGTGAAAATAAAACAAAATCCTACAGGGACCGTCTTTCAACCCGTTTGTACTCGCTGCCTTATTACACTTATGTTTGTTTAAGTGCTACGTCCATAGATGTATAAAGGCCCCATAATCTGGATTTTGCATGTGGGCCTTGAATTAATATTTACCAACCGTACAACCAAACTTTTTTGAACGTCAAAACAACATGTATTTGTTTGTTTAAAATTGCACGATGCAGGACCTATATACAGGAGACAAATCATGACTTTTAACATACCTATTTAATAAATTTCATTACCCAGTCTATAATTTCTTCATATTTTCCATAATAACCTTTCAATTACACATCTTATATTAAGAAAATTAAAGGCACTGTATGTGTCAAGTGCCTCAATGAAGCATCATAAATTTAAGCTTAACTATAGCATATTAAGTTATCAAGTACGTGTAAATTTGGGTGATTCCTTAAATATAACAAATTATGAAAAAGTAAAATGATGAAATTAGAGCACAAATCAATATCATATAACCAGAATAAGATATGTAGAGGGACAATGGAAAGTCACGTTATTCTAACTTTTGTCCTCTTTGTCATAAGATACGGGTTCTCCTGAGGGAACGGTGACTGAGGTCCTTTATCAAGGGGGTGGTCTTCTCAGGTGCGTATTCGGGGGGGGGGGACTGGGCAAAGGGCGAAGGGTTTGATGGGTTACACAACAATATGGTAATGGAGAGTCAAAAACCTCTGGCTTGAACGTTCCGTTTATTACTCCCTAATTATATATTATTCATCACCATTACACCGTTTAATTGTAATGCGTATAACCTGGAAATGGAATCTAACAATTTTTCTTGAGGAAGGCAACCCCATACCATAATCAGTATATACTACATACGTGATATTTTTTACATACCCGCCCTAACCGATTCCCAATTACAGATTTAGATACTGGTTAAGCTAGTATAGTCATGTAGCCGGGCGGGGCTATACGTTAGGTGAATCGGGTCCAAAAGGCAAAGGAAAGCCTACCCCCTCCCCCCCCCCCCCCCCATCCCCATCAGACTGTGCCACTACGCCCCCTCTACCTAAAAACACTGGATACGCCGCTGCTTCTATCCGTACTCGGGTGGTTTGTCCCCTCGCGTTTTTTCAGCACACAGCCAATGCTTAGTAAATTAAGCCACTCACGTGTATTGCCTCCATCACTCTTTGTCGTCCTCATGTTGTAAACATAAAAATGACCTTTCATTCCAACCAGATTCTTCCAGCAGCCATTTTGATTCATGGCCTTGACCTCTCCGGGGTCATTGGCGATACGGTCAGACCTTGGAGTCATCTGTAAAAATGCGTCATCCGGTATCTCCCAGCACTCTCCCCAGTAATGTATGGCAAAGCGTTTAATGCCTGTCGGAGTAAAATAACAGGTGGAATTAGAAACTGCTAATTTTTTTTTTTATTTTCGAATATCTTTCTACACACTCCATAGATGGATCATAGGTGAGCTAGCTCCAGAACAACGGCGGCACCTAGTGGCAACGGATGGTACTAACATTTGGCCAGAATAATGGTGGTTGGAATCCTTTAAATAAAAAAAATATATAAGTGATAACCCCCCCCCCCCCCGGCATCTGGCAAAATTGAAACAATGACATAATCTTTAAATACACACAAATATCTCAAGGCGATTTTTTAAATTAAATATTTATAATCTTTCATTCTTCTTAAATCTCCTTAAAATTGCAACTAAACCAGTTATTCTTTGTTTATAATTGACTGTAACTGCTTTGTAAAATAATTATTGAATAAAGAAAAAAGAGCGTTTAGATTACATGTTTTCAAACCATATGTGCAAAATTGGATATTTTCTCTCATGATGGTTCAAACAAGTATCTTCGCTATATAAGAAAGTACATGGGGACGCCGGACGCCTGTGTCACAAAATTTACACATTGGAAGGGTGTCTATTTTCACCGTTCACTCTAGTGTCTTTACTTTCAGTTACGATCAATTACGAATTGTGTGTTCTTATCCACCTAAATTGAAAATGCAGTGTATTTTTAAGTTCAGCAAAATACTTTAAAGGGGCTTTTTGCGATATCTGACGTCTATTAACTGAAGTTAATCCTTTCAACCTTTTATTAAAAAAAATAGGTAAGAAAACGCCGAACCCAACGCACACAGGCTGTTCATTTTGTTTATAACCACTTGTTTATAACATGTGGGGGCCCGCAAAAATTATCCATACACGTTCAACAAGAACGAAAAGAGTTTTGCAAAGGACATTTTGCAATTGGTGACCAACCACCAATTATGCAAAACAACCAAGCATGCAAATTAACAAGCTTATAATATCCATCACACGGGCTTTATAAGAACTTTTCTCAACAGGACAGTTCATCAATATGTACGCAGAGAAAGTTCTACAGAAAAGGTTAGTGAATGGCTTGCTTTGACAGCAATTGTATTTTAACACTTCTCAGTGGACTACCTATACAGTAAACCTCAAATCACGACCACCTCGGTTATGGGGCTGTCCCACTTAGGCAACTCTACAGGCGACTACAGGCGACCAGGCTGTCGCCTCATGGTCGCCGAAAAACAGGCGACAGGACCTCTGCTATGACAATAGTCTACGACAAGCTACAAATGGCTGGCGACTGTCTGACGACAAGCTGCCGACAACCCGCGACACAGTCGCCGCGACAAAGGACAATCACCCACGACAACCTACGACCACATCTGCGACAACCTACGACCAGACTGGCGACAACCTACGACACCCGAATTTTTGCCACGTCCTCCCGCGACATGCTTCGACGATTTTCTTCCATGTGCTATGTGAGGAGCCGGACACAAGAATGGGTCTTGTTTCAAGTAACAACAGCCCGCGACAACACACACGACAACCCGCGTCACCTGGCGACAGCCTACGACAGGACCTACGACAACCCGCGTCAGCTGGCGACAGCCTACGACAGCACCTACGCCAGTAGAAGACAGACTACGCTCACTGGCGACAAAAAAGCTGTCACCTGAGAATTTTGAACATGTTGAAAATCCAGAGGCGACAGCTTCGAGGTCACGCGTCTTGGGGCGACTTCAGGCGACTACAGGCGACCATACAGGCGACCACCCGGCGACCATGAGGCGACAGCCTGGTCGCCTGTAGTCGCCTGTAGAGTCGCCTAAGTGGGACAGCCCCGGCAACGACCTCAAAACAACGATAACTTTTTACAGGTTCTGATTTTTTTTGGTTCTGCATATAAGACGACCACCTCGCAAATGCGACCATTCTATTGAGGTCCAGATGGTGATCGTATTTTCGTGGTTTTACTGTATAAGGTTTGTATCACCTTTATTTGTAACTCCTCCCCCACAAATAAGGCCTTAAAAAGGAGTTATGCTGAAACATAAAATTAAGCGTAAAGCAGTAAGATGTCTTTGTTACCTTTTTCATACGCCTTGCGGGCACATTCAAACACGGTCTTGGAGAGATCTTTCCAGTCTATGTTGTTACGTGCACTGTGGTAGACGGATCCGCCCCTACCATTGTCATAGCAACCGACATGCTCAAATGATGAGGTTAAAGGTGGCGCATCTGAAAAACGTATTTCAGTAAGAAAATATTTATTCAGTCTGTAAAATAAATAAAGTAATAGCAGACGAGTATTAATTGTTTGACTCTGGTGTGCAGCTGCATAAGCCATAAAGACTCTTAGATTTAAAAAAGAAAAGTTAGGATTAACAAACATCGAACAAGATTTTAAATGAGTTTTGTAAATTTGTCAAGAAAGGAGACAATTCTTTTCTGAAATTAAAATTACGGAACTCATATTTATAACATAAAACCAATAATAATAATAAAAAAATGGCAAAACATTATCATTAATATTAACGTATTGTTAATATTAACGTATCATTAATATTTAAGTATAATTAATATTAACGTACATTAAATAATAGTCTATGATCAATATTAACGAATCAGTGATATAAACATTTCATTAATATTGGTGTATCTTTATTATATGCAATCAGTAACATTAATGTAACATTATTATAATTAATACTAAGGTATCGGCAATATTAAGGTACCATTGATACTAGCATATCATTAATATTGGTGTATCATTAATGTTAGCGTATCATTAATTTTAACGTTTCTTTAATATTAACATATGACCATATATATTAACGTATGAGTATAATAGTAATGTGTCATAAATATTAACGTATCATTAATATTAGCGTCTCACAATATAAACGTATCAGTAATATTAACGTACCAGTTATATTAACGTATCAGTATAATAGTAATGTGTCATAAATATTAGCGTATCATTAATATTAGCGTCTCACAATATAAACGTATCAGTAATATTAACGTACCAGTTATATTAACGTATCAGTATAATAGTAATGTGTCATAAATATTAACGTATCATTAATATTAGCGTCTCACAATATAAACGTAACAGTAATATTAACGTACCAGTTATATTAACGTATCAGTATAATAGTAATGTGTCATAAATATTAACGTATCATTAATATTAGCGTCTCACAATATAAACGTATCAGTAATATTAACGTACAAGTTATATTAACGTATCAGTATAATAGTAATGTGTCATAAATATTAACGTATCATTAATATTAGCGTCTCACAATATAAACGTATCAGTAATATTAACGTACCAGTTATATTAACGTATCAGTATAATAGTAATGTGTCATAAATATTAACGTATCATTAATATTAGCGTCTCACAATATAAACGTATCAGTAATATTAACGTACAAGTTATATTAACGTATCAGTATAATAGTTATGTGTCATAAATATTAACGTATCATTAATATTAGCGTCTCACAATATAAACGTATCAGTAATATTAACGTACCAGTTATATTAACGTATCAGTATAATAGTAATGTGTCATAAATATTAGCGTATCATTAATATTAAGGTATTAATACATAGCCAGTCAATATGATGGCATGATAAAATTAAACACAGAGAATTGTAAGGTATACATTAAATCATTTCTATTCAATGGTATACCTTTCTTTACAGACCACCTGTCTCATGTCTGTTGAGATAACCCTTGGTACGCTACCGAGGCAGAGGAAATCTTACGCTTCTAAAGAAGCAACTGATTTTCACGCTGCCAGCTTTGACCGTTTATGATATAATTAGACACCAGATGGCGGTTCGTTTTCCGCTGAACAAAACGTGCGTATGATGTGACAAGCAGCCAACCAGATGCCAATAAACAAACACGCGACAGGCATCCTGACTCCGCCCATAGCTGCGCTTCAAAAGACCCAACACCCGATCCGGCGGATCGGGTCGCATGCGCAGTGCGCGTCTACCTTATATGGTAGTAGAGGCGGAGCGACATGGTGTTTGGCAACATTATCAAGCACGTGTACTTGCGTGAGCTCGGCAGATAACTGCAGTGCAGGATTATATTTACAGCAATTGACAAGAAATGTATCCTCTTTAAACGTAATAAACCATCAATTTTGATTTTCTAAACGCTGCTCGAAGTGTAAGATCTTCGATTTCCCTTTAAATTATGGGATTACGTCATCCTTCCGGTTTGACATGACCTCGAAACGCGAGCACATGTTGACACTGGGTTACTCGCGGCCGCATGGCCAATCGAGTGATGTAAGCACTAGTTCTTTAACACGTGTACGTGTTTGTAGGAATTTATAAAATGATGTACCAAGTGAACAAGGTAGGCGCGTGTTAGTGGTCATTACAGAAATTCACTTAAATATGTGTCACATACTGTAATTACAGTCCACGCGTGACAGTGGAAAAACGAACATGGCCGCCGGCAGTGAAAATATGGACATGACCGGCAGCAGCATCGACCTACTTGCGTACTGTATGGTTACCGAGATTTATATGTAGTTTGAAGACGCTGGCACGTTGAAAGTTTTGCATGAAATGTATATCAGCATGACGGTAGAAACGTTAGTTATTATAAGACAGATGTTTTTTACTGCACTTGCGGGGTTTGCTGAAAAAAGACTTCGTTTGGAAGCAAGCCATGTGCATGATGACAGATGTGGTATCAAAGATTCCGAGAGTTTTGTCATCCAAAAATTTTTTAGAGCAAATATTTAATAAGACCGATGAAGTTCAATTTACACATTATTGTCTCCATAGAGATTTTAAATAGCCTGATTTGGATTTTTTAGATTACCGACCACATGTAAGCCAACTTCTTCATTCACGAAATATCCCCATTTTTTACCAAATATAGAAACTGGATATGTGTCGTTGCAACTTTGCATGAGCATAAATGAATAAAAAATTCACAGAATATGAGTATTTTTATTTTCAGCAATTTTGTTGACATTGTGACATTGCGGTTTTGGTATGTAACAATGTAACACCACAGAGGTTCAACGCGTGCATGCACATACAGATGAAAGTTGGTTATGACGAGCATTAGGCATATTATATGATCAAAATTACAATTACTTTCCATGAGGCAATGTAATATTAGAGGAGGCTTTCAAGGTTCAAAACTGAAATTGGATTGTTTCGAGTCCGGGTGAGGAAACCTCTGCCCCCCCCCCAAAAAAAAAAGAAAAGGAAGTTTGGAATTCGGGATATATATTTATGTAAATGTATATTAACATACATGTATACCTACGTGAATGTATCAATCAGAGTGTGCTAAGAAATATGAGGAAAATTGTTTATAGTGCCATATGTGTCCACCAAATAAGACCGATGCAAACAGAATCCTGCATCTGCGACTTTAAAAATTAAATCAAATCTCTCCTTGTCACAAAACCTCTCTTTTATCAAGATTTATTACACTGAAGCTATACAAGACAGACAAAAAAAAAAAGAAAAAGAGGTGATAACATAACCTCTTTGAAAATGTATACGGGCTTTTTGTAAGTGCTATAATCCAATGAGGGCCGGAAACCTACACGGACAAATCAGGTATATTTTTTAGCTGTCATTGTGGACATCTGTGTTTTCATAAAATGGTGAAGCCCATCGTCAAACTAGGAATTTTGCATAAACAAAATTATACATCTTTTAGCAATGCAAAAAATAAAAATATTAATTAAAGTGGATAATTAGGAAAAACCTTCATTTTATAATTTAAATAAAAAAATATTTTTAAAATATTTGTGTCATAATTTATAATATTACCACAATATTCGGCACACACACACATACTTACCGATACATGTATACATGACCCATTCTTTATTCAGCATACCTGATTCACATATATAAGACCACATGCATTTTGAAAAATAACCTTTTTCTTTGAGTTAATATTTAGACAACTTGGTTATTTTTTTGTGATGATGTAAATCATTTTGGGTTTGTATTAGGCCTATCTTAAACTATGAATCTGATTAATACAGATCCTTATGAGATTGGTCAAACATGAAATGTTTAAATTCTGAGGCTGCAAATTCATTTATTAATCATCAGATGTACAGTCTCAATGGCGTGAAATTGTTGAATTTACCCTTGTCGTGAAATTAACTGATAGGTGACCCGATCCTGACAGCTGGGAAAAATAAACCAATAGCATTCTTCACATGATTGGTATAAGGCGAGGGACTAGAAAATTAATTCACTGAACATGTCTAGTGTCCATTTTTTAATGACCATGAGGACGCCATACACTACATAACACAGAGAAAAGTTGAGATAACTATTTAGAATAAGTTTTTAAGTTATATATATGTGTGTGTGGCGATAATTTTTTTTTGTTACACATAACATAAACATATATTGTGATATTATTTAAAATATAAATAATGTCTAATTGTTAAGTCGACAGCGTCATTCGGATTTGTGTGCTTTCTGCAATTAATTATGGTCATCCTGAATTAATAATATATTTCATGATTGTTTTTGATGAAATACTAAATAAAAATATTTCCATGCTACCATCTTTAGATGTTCATGATATCAGCAGTCGTCCTTCAGTTGAATTT
The DNA here is from genome assembly GCA_026874595.1 of Sipunculus nudus. Lineage (NCBI taxonomy): Eukaryota > Metazoa > Annelida > Sipuncula > Golfingiida > Sipunculidae > Sipunculus > Sipunculus nudus. The sequence goes on from CM049315.1 coordinate 49,099,297, forward strand.
ATAAATAAACATATATATGCCCCAATGAGGTGTTTCAAGAGTAGAAAAAATTCAGTTTAGTGGAAGAAGAGGTTGAATGTAACGACACTGATTCCACTATGTTTTGTGGAGGCAAAAGACCAGGCAACGCCCACTAAAACACGTGCAGTCTGTTATTGTTTACATTGGGGTGTCATGTCACGTGACCCCCCAACTGCCATTTCAAACCTATGCAATCTGACAGTCCGCTTCGGCACTAGAACTGGGAATATCTAAATAAATACTTGATTTTATCACTTTAAAAATGAGAACAATAATATTTGATGCATCAATAAGGCATACGTTTTGTCTGAGAGAGAAACTCGCTCGACTAAACTAAAATTATCCAGTCTTTCCCAGCCGGGGGCGATCGGTGATCGGCACTGACAGCTGGCCGGCTGGTGAGCAACATCGTCAGATATTGAAGAAAATATATAACGTATGATCATTTTAATGGTCACATTTGATTCCTTGAGTTAAAATGCGTATGTCAGACAAATATTATACTGAATAATGGCCTAGAATTCAAGCATGATGACTTTTTTCATGATTTCGGGCGATGCGTCTTGACAGGTATTTAAATTTCAATGACTCACAGCTACGCCATCTTGCGGCCCCTTTTATACTCCGGGTGGGTCTTTAAAGACCAAGTTTATGTTCGAATTTTAATTGCTCCCTCTGCATTCTCGCATCATCGACCGATTCGATTCTGACAGTATGACTGTGTTAGCGTAGCCATGTGTCTGGTGTCTGCAGAACTGAAGCCAGCCAGCGAGGTGTGCACGCAGCCTTTGTTGTTACGTTTCGTTTGAATCACAGCTCACCGACCGGGCATCCTATGTGCCCAAGGCCCTAAAGTAAACCACGTCTGCGGCAATTCTCTCTGAGCCTGTGGCCTGTTCCTACGGTTACCGGGGCGATGAGCTGTCACTCAAAACGAAATGAACATGATTGGCTCCATGTATTCCTCGCTTGGCCGTGTCTTCCAGCACAAGGTCTCATCTGATTGTACAATACAGTGCTCCCCTCTGCTATAGCAATTCAGGATACGAGGTCAAATCAAACAACGCTTACCATATTGGAAGTAGGCCTATAGTTAAAGCGCTGTGTAAAGAGCGTAAACCCTTGGCTGAACCGAAAGTTTTCACATTGCTTATAACTGACCTTTCTAATGAGAGCACCTGTGAATTAAGACTACGGTACATTTGGCCAATACACGAGTCGTATTATACACAAGTTCCACTGAATGTATGAAAGATACCATTGTTCGTGTTTACACTTACCGCTGCCGCTCGCTGAGCATGCTTCTATTTCAGAGTCGTCCCCTGGACACGGCTGACCACTGCCCAGTTGAGGGGGGTTAGAACAGGAGCGACTACGGGTGCGATGTCCAGATGTACAGGGCGTCCACGCTGACCAGTCACTCCAAGCGCCGTCCTGATCTGTTAAATACCAGGATAGACTACGTCAACATCGGTATATAGAATAACTTACAAATAAGAAAATAAAAAAAACACACAGGCATTTTGTGCTGATATGTAATAAATTTTATTACTAGCGGTATACACAGAATTTCGACATCTGAACTGAGACATTGAGTTGATGGTATGTACGCAAAATCGGGAGAAATAAGTGAAGGCTCGATAAGGGCGCGAGGATACGCCAATTGAGAATCTATACGCGGAGAGTGGCTAGTTGCAAGGGGATAAGTATCGGCAACGTTTAGAGCGGCATAGCCTTTTTGGACCACGCCCAAAACCTCAAATTACGGAAGGGCACCAAAACTTAATAAATCAAAACCAAGCAGTTTGTATAGTTAGAAAACCTTTGAAAAAATCTTAATTTCAGCACATCAAATTTATCCAAATGAACAAGATGATCACGAAGAGACGTTACCGGATCCTTTTTTATTCTTTTTAGTTTTTTAACGTATATAATGGCCGAGCACCATCCTCTCATTCAGTATTCAAGAGACCCGAGCCTACCAAGCCACCCAAGTATAGCAAATATATATATATATATATATATATATATATATATATATATATATATATATATATATATATATATATATAGAGAGAGAGAGAGAGAGAGAGAGAGAGAGAGAAAATCAGCCTACTTTAATATCTTTGTATACCGTTTCAATGTATACCATTTCAGGACTGAGGGAAGGGGGAAAAATTTGTTACCTACATATGAAAGTGTACGATTATAATGAAATTTTAATTAAACATGACTGATATTTTCATTTTTTTAATGCTATAATTTATTTAGGAGATTTTACTGTCTGGAATGATTTCCCTTTATATTTCATGCAAAGTCGGATGGAGGGGAGGGAGACCAAGGCCCCTGCGCCCCCCCCCCCCCCGCCCTTGCTACATCCTGATATTTAAGCATTTTCTCTCTGTGACTTGACACTGTTTAATTTGCACACTAACTTTGAATAACATATATTTTTATGGTATTTTTATAAAAAAATTTATAAACGTGAAAGTTGGACTCAAGTGATATTTAAACTTTATTATTTGTATATGTTCTGCATATGAGTTTTACTTATCATATATTCTCGAAAGAAATGTCCAAGCTACCTGGTCAAGGTAAAAAAAGGTAATTTCCTACTAAAATCAAAATCAGAATTTGGTTGTGGGAGGGGGGTTGGGGGGGGGGGGGGGGGGGTCGGGTAAAAATTAATACGCTTGGTGCTTGAGAAACCAACCTTTTTTGCCTTATTTGCTAATGAATATCGAAAGTTATTAAATGATAAGTTCGGAACAGTCGTTGATACGACTCAGCTCGAAGTAACTGAGGAATAAACAGAGCATTTAGACTCGGTTTACCTTCCGGCCCGCACGCCTGTGTATTACATGGCCGGTGATCTCCTTGCGTTCCTATTGCTGGAAGATCTCTCACTTTGATCCTGGTGTGTATCCCAGGACACATGGCACCGTTAATCGCTGGTAAAGGTCTCCAGCAAAACCTGTAACAAAAACAAGATCAGCGATTTGTTAATGTTAGTGTTCTATTAAAATGTTATACCTGCAACTGATGATTCCGCTTGTTATTTAAGTTTTCTCGGGTGTATGTTTATTTTTCTGTATGAGACACACGAAATGTGCGGCTCATGCAGACTTTAAATCAAAATATATATTCTGCATCTCGAAACCCCTTGTCTTTTAAATATATTTTTTTTTGTGGAGGTACCATTTTTAAATCCTGTCACAACTTAAATTATGTACATCTGCAACATTCATTTTTGGTTACGAAGCAAATGTGACAGGCATTAGCACATTTTACAATTATATCCTAGGGTAAACCAGGCCCGGTGACTACCGTACCTGCGGGTCCTATGTATGTAATCATCCACATTAATGGGGTATACCACCCACAGAGGAACCCACAAAAGATGCACTCGTGTCTGGCTGAAGCACGGGTGTAAGTCTCAGCCTTCCCGTTAAGCCTGTGTCTTGGTTGGGGTCGCCAGTGAAAAATCTCACCCCTGCTCGGTTAAGATTCTACCTCACAATCTTCATAGAGTTTGAGTATTGTGGTCCGACCCGAAGATACAAAAGCCGGATTCCCTTGATTTATAATAATTATGAGATGAAAAATGGTTCATATCGTGTTTAGATCTTGGAAACATTATAGAGACTCTAGAAGAAAAAGATTTTTGCTGTTTTCATATAAGAAAACTATCATAAAAAAATAATTATATATGTCTCTAAACTGTGGCACTTTTCTTCTCCAGATAAATCAACCCAGGCGTGATTAAAAATAATTTTTTTACCGGATACAGAAGCGGATCCGGGACGCCCCCCCCCCCTCCCCCTTTCCCGGGCCCCAGGACTTTTTTCAGGCTTTGCCAGTAGTTCTCCTGGGTATGAACCCTCCCCTTTACCAAAATCCTGGATCCGCCTCTTGGATATCTGGGGCGGAAACAGAGGAGGCTTACCACCCAGGCACGGGTTCACAAGTGTGATGAGAGTGTAGGAAGAATTTAAACATGACCCTCGCATTCAGAGTAGCATTGCGAAGAATAGGGGCAAGACGCAAAATCTGTCACACATTATTCCATCTTCCGAAAAACGAAGGGGCGCGAGCTTTGCTTTAACGTTTCTAAGTAACAAAACCAGGGGCGGATACAACATCTTAGAAATGAAGGGGGGGGGGGTCTTATCACTCAGGCACAAGTAAAAAGGTCTGCGGGAGTGCAAGTATCGGTCGATACGTTTTCTCAAAACACCAATACATCTATAAAAGTTCATTTAGAAAGGTTCATAATATTTTCATTTAAAACCATGCATGTCGTTAATGGTCCCATTATTTTTTTTACTTTGCATTTACATGCACAATATATTACATGGTGATTATGTATATATACATGTGACATTTTTCGAGTATGAACGAGCTAGCTTGCGGATTTCCACTGAGGCACCCATGTACCCAAGCGGGCTAATAAAGACATGTACCGGGCCGATATAACTCATATCAACCGGCAGCAATAGCGTGACTAGCCTTGTCATGTCGTGTTTGGTGATGTTGTTCTATGGATTCGCCTCTCCTAATTTTCGTGGATCATTTTGTTTGAAAATGAAGACCAGGTCCTTTGTAATATAAGTAATATATGACAAAAATTCCCTTAAAGAATTCTTAAAGACCTGTATGGAAACAATGGACTATTTTTTTGGTTTGATAATATACACCATTTCAAGGTTTGAGCAAGTGTTATTCAAAGATATAGGCAAGATGCAAAAGACGCATTGGGTCTCGACCGGTGAAGATAAAGATTAGCTTGCTTGTACCACATATTTTGCTCCCAGAGTTTGTAGGACAATAATGTTTGTGTGCGTGTTTGACTTTAAAGGGACCCAATCACCTATCTGATCTTTACAAACTAAAGGTAATCCCTTGGAGATTTTATAAAAATAGGCATTTGGCAGCATGTCAGATAAGCCAGAGCTTTGCAAATGGCGTTTGGCAACAAGTGACCTTTCTACCTCCGCATATATGCAACCTACCACCTTAGGTTACACCGTTTTATTCAACATTGCTGTGTATACAAACATGTTGTTGATAAACAAGTTCATACATCCTTCACGAAGGCCTTATGAGAACTGTTCACAACCAAAAGTACCCTTAGATCATTTATAAATACTCAGAGGAATACAGGATCACACATTTTCTTTTCAAAAGGTAAATGAATGGGCACCTTTAAACATAAGTTTTGTAACAGCTGAAGTATAGTAACCCCCTCACTGACCTGAGCCTGAACTGGTGTCCGCCACCACAGTCCTTTGAGCAGGCCAGCCAGGGGCCCCATGCGGCATAGCCACCGGGCTGGGCAACTGAAAAAAAATGTTAACTAGTCCCTCATTGATCCGAACTAAATCATATGGACACCAATAATCCGGATATCGATTATCCGGGCACATATTACCCAAATGTCAATCATTTAAATATTAAAATTCGAACACCATTTATCCGAATACTTATAACCAAATATCAATTATCCGGATTATCACAGATATCATTTGTTCTTATATATATAAATATATATATGTGTGTGTGTGTGTCAGTTATGTCTTCATTTATAATACTATAATTTAGGTACACTATATATGTGTAGGTTGTGGCTGGTACTAACCATCACACTCTGATACGGGGCATGTCTCGTCCTCTCTGTTCGGTCCTTGACAGGCTGACACGTCCATATTCGTACAGAACCGGGTTCTAAAACGTTTGCACTCCGTGCTACAAGGCGTCCACCAAGACCACTCAGACCAACCACCGGTAGCATTACGATCAACTACAAATAAAAGTATCACATTTACAGATCAAACGGGCATTTGCTGCCATCAGTAAACCACCTGTTAAAATAGCGACTTATTTCTGGAAGTAAGTTTATGTATGTCCTTTTATATAAAGGTGATGAAATGATAAGAATATATATGATAAACACTAAATATAATTAATTAGCAGTTAGGGTTTCTTTTCCAAAACGGTTTACCTGCTTTCGCCCTGTATTTGTGCGCTCTTTTAAAAGGATTTGTCTTCTTTGGCGCGATTATTTTCTATTTATCTTCATAATTATTGATTTTAATCATTCAACACGTGCAGGTGTCCTTTTCTCTTTTGCGAATGAATCAGATAACACAAATTCAGTGGCCACAGAGCGTGTCATGCTGGGGCCGAGCTTTTGCAACTGTTGCACCATTGATCCCCATCTCCATTATAAGGAGCCTAAAGAATTTTATTTTATCGAAAGTAAGTAAAGGCTTTTAATTTAAGCTATACACAAAGTCCACATGACTTCACTTTCAAATTCGAAAGCTTTCCAGTTTGTCAACACAGGGAACTAAGACCAGTGACACGGCTACCCTTGTGACATAGTTTTTTTTATAGGGAGGTTGGTTTCTCTTTATTCAGAAAATTCTTTCCACCATAACCAAGATTTTAAATATTTTTAAAATATATCAGTTGTTTGAAAACAAATGTTGTTCAAATAGAAGCCTAACGTGATAAATATTATTACGAGGGGGAGATACGAATATATGAGCATCTCGCATGAACTCACAACAGACCACTTGGACTACACTCTACGAAATTAAGTGACTCACGGTTTGGTCCACAGTCAAACAACTTGTTCACCTTGGCGATATCGTGGAATCCCATCTGCCCCTTTGCGGTGTACAGACGCTTGTTGATGGTATAGTCCAACATCGGATTCTTACCGCTAAATCTCATGTAATTTCCTGGGTTTTAATAATAAACAAAATGATTATATAACATTTGAAAATAAATCTTGATCATAAGAATATGCCCCGACTTTTTACTGCATGGTCACAACAAAGAAAAGAAAAATGCTCATTTCAATAATAAAATTATTATATAAGACGGAAGTATGGAAAGTTTTTTTCTTTTTTTTATATCAGGATGAATACGGAGTAAAACAAAATCTGATTCCATTATTAAAGGATTTTTTAAGTTTTACATTTTCTTTTTAATTACAATACGATGTTAGGTCGTCTGAAGACCATATGTATAAATGAACACATCATAGGTCCCAAAGATGATTGTATCAACTCTATTAACCCATAACTGCTATTCAATAATAATAATAATGATGATGATGATGATGATAATAATAACTAAATGTGGACGGACAATGGTCCTCGGAGGGCCCCGCATTTCTGCTAGTGCTGTACTAGTTTACATATGGGTGAAAAATTCAGTTAAATTTGCAAAATATGACAAACAGAAACAGGTTTTTATCCATATGCATGAGGGAAAAAAATCCTACTGGATAAAATGATATTCAAGAAGATATGTCTGAAATAATGTGTGCAATAGAAAATCACCGAATGTAGTCTGTTAGCCATATTTGATTTTGAGCAAGTCTGTAATTCAATAGGTCTGGAGTCCTCATAGGCAGCAATCATCCATGTGAATTTGGGAAAGCTGCAGTAGATTGTTGTTGAGTTATCGCATGTGAAAGAAAATCAGCGATCGGGTTATGGCGGCCATATTGGAATTCCGACAGATCTGTAATTCAATAGGTCAGGAGTCCTCACAGGTACCAACCACCCCTATGAATTTAGGAAAGCTGCAGTATGTTGTTGTTATCGCGCGCGAAAGAAAATCAGCGATTGGGCTGTTGCGGCCATATTGCATTTCCGATATGTCTGGAATTCGAAAGGTCTGGAACCCTCATAGGTACCAATCATCCCTGTGAGTTTGGGAAAGCTGCAGTATGTTATTGTTGAGTTATCGCGCGCGAAAGAAAGTGTCACTGACGGAAGGACGGATGGGCGGAAGGACGGACTGACACGCATGATCACTTTTGGGAACCGCTTGTCAAGCGGGGTCCTATTAATAATAATAATAATAATAATAATAAAAGGTAACAAATCCTCCTACGAGAAGAAACTTAAAAAAAGCTCGTGTACATTATTTTTTACGCGATTCACTGTACTTGAGAAATATTTCTCAACAAACCCGGCTTGCAACAAATATAATGTTAATTTCAGTCACCGGTAATACCGCATCTGCCTGTAGTCGCCGTCTTGTGGCAATTCTTCAAACAATTACTCTTCACAAGTTTGACTATATACATAACAAGAAAAGGTAGCCCAGGACCACATATATACCGCAAGGCTAGTAATACAATTGAAATACGCAATATATATATATATATTTATATATATATATATATATATACATATATATATATAAAATGGTACCACATATCACTATTTTAAGAAATCAGTGCATACAGTGCTGTACCAACCTGGTTTAGAAAGGTAATCGGCGTATGGAGGAAAGGAAAATGCCAGAGTGGCCTCCGACATGTGAAGCTCGTGACCAAGTTCGTGGAATACCAAACCCCAGCACTCACGTCCGATGTGCATGAGCCTCCCCGCCGCGAAACACCTGAAACAGACCACTGAGCTGCGTTTATAATATTAAATATGAACTGTGTGCGCGCAACAATTCTAGAAAAGTTAATTAGAAAAATGGTGGTCAGAGAAAACGTTGGGTTTTTACACCAGAGCCGATAGTGGCTTTTCAGGCCGGAGCTTATCCCGGTTTCTGTAGCGTGAAGCGACTTAGGAGTTTAACGCTAGTCCATTGCAGGTTACTTTCCCAGCATTAACCGGTACCCACTGCTGGGTGGAAGAACCAGTATTTGCGGTTAGGACCTTGACACGATGGGGTCTGACCGGGATTCGAACTCACGACATCTCGATCCTGAGCCCGGCACCTTAACCATTACACCACCGCCCGCTGCAATGTATAACAGAGGCGCCTTTCGTACGGGGTGCAGGGAGCGGGCTCCTCGCTAGAACATTCCTTTATTACTCTCTAACAACACTCTGTTTTGTAAGCTTTGTCGAATGCGTATACAGAAGCGGATCCAGGGGGGGGGGGGGGGTCCAGGGGGTCCGGACCCCCCCTTTTTCACCCGAAGCAACCTTTTTTAAGGGGGTTTAGACGTAATTTTGCGGCCTGGACCCCCCCTTTTCCAGACGTGATGACCTTTTTTTTTAGGATTTTCATTAGTCCTCCTGGGTTGGACCCCCCCTTTTCCTAAATCCTGGATCCGCCCCTGGTATACCAGTATATGTTTCGCTGCCGCAAAACCGCTGTAAGACAGTTAGGGACCGACCAACACTACACAGGTAGATAGTGCAACACACTCATCATACCCCATGCACAATGATGTCACTTTATCGTCATGACTTGGTTGGAGGGTAATCAAATCTGGTACAAGTTTATATATATATATATATATATATATATATATATAAATATATGTATATATATCAATTCTTGCTTAACTAAATAGCACATCTATAGAATTTCATTCCGGTTTCGGACAAAGTGACAGGGCAGTAGCACACATTTCCTCCAATTATATATCCTAGTGTTGACCAGGCCCGGTGACTACTGTAACTGAGGGTCCTGTGCGTGTAATCTTCCCCGTTGGTGGTTTATACCACCGAGGGACCCCAAAAAGACGCACCCGTTTGTGAGTGAAACACAACCAGGGGACACGGCTTCCTTGTTAATTCCTGCAGAGCCCTGCACAGCGTCGACCGTGAAAATCTCACCGCCTCGGCCCGAGATTCAAACTCTAGATCTATCCTTTTCACCTTATTAATGGTGTTCCGTTTATTCGTTTATATCGATGATTGGTCGTTTACTTTCATAATCGATGAAATCGAATGCATTTTTGAATAATCGATCAAAAACGGTTATGTATGCACATGCAAAAGAGTCATATTATCCGTGAATCCTGTCAGTGACATAAAAAAGATGGGACAGAGAGTAGTACCTGAAAGAAAATAATGGTAAAGTACTTTGTAATACGAAAGATTTTCTGGAAGAACAGATAACATTTTATAAATCTCTATATACAACCACAGTTAACCAAGAAAATTCTTCAGATAATTTTAAATCATAAGATTACATTAAAATCCTGCCAAAGGAAGATGAACAAAGTGTGACAAAGATATCATAAAATCGAACTTAGGCGAGATATTTTATTGATTACCTTTCTGATAAGTTTGATCGAAATCCTTCATATTCTTCGTAAGTTTTCCCGGCGACAGCACAAAGTGGCCTAGTGACCCATAGATCTTATCAGATATGTGTGGATTTAGCCCATAATCGAACTAGGGCGAGATAATCTTTTGGTCAGTAGTTGTGGAGAGTTTGGTGAAAATCCATAGAAGCGGCGGTAAGTTACCGCGGCGACACTAAAAAAAGTTAATGGAAGGACGGTGGGTATACAATAATACTCCCGTCATAAGACGAGCGTATGTAAAAAGTAAGGGGGGGGGGGGAGCATTAAAAGTGAACCTTGTGCAGCTAAAAGTTTCGACAACCCTGCCGTTAAATTGAACTTTCAGGGTGACGTATAAGTCAAACTGAATTCAATCGATCAAATATATATATAAAAGTAGAGCTGACGTACCCTCCCCCGTTCTTCATGCTGACGATGATAGGGGAACCAGTGGAACCAGTGGGAGTGTTCGGGTCAACCTCCTTGAACCTGAGACAGCTCAACCGGTGCAGATCAGCAATCATCCCATCCATTATAGCTCGCATTCCAGGCAGCTTGTCACCTTGACATAAATATTTTGAAATTTATATATAACATTTGTTTTCTCGAATAGGAGAAAAGCTATTTTGCAATGATTTTAGTAAATGCCATTTCTAATGAAGCAATTAACGTAAAACATATAAAATGCTGCATATGATTTAAATGTTTGTTTCCGTTTGTTTCAGCGTTAAACTTCATTCATGTAGTTTTTATTTGATTATCAGTTTTATTGTACAATTAATCATATTATTATTTATGTGTTCTTTCATTTACCTAATGGTAGACAATCATACGAATAACAGTTTACATACAAATAAAAATAATATATAACATAAATTTAGTTTTTATGTCAAGGGTATAGTCGACAATGTTATATATTTATACGTGTATAAATATAAATATTTGTTTGTGTGTTTGTGCTCGTAACAAAGATAAAGAATGATAAACAAGGTGTGTTATCTGCAGTAAATAGATTTGAAAGTTGTATAACGTGTGGGAGAAATGGTCTTTGGCAATATAAGTACTTAGTGATATTACGACGTATATAAGGAATACATTTGCTTCACGTACCCCAGGAGTCGTCGTAGTAATAAGGAACTATCTTGTTTCTGTACAAGACATCAGCATACGTCCTGACGTTATCGGTCAACACTCCCAGCATTGAATAGATGAGGTATCCTGGCAACATTTGCATCCGGTCCCTGTCCGCCACTTTGTACTTCGTAAGAGGCACTGGGTAAGGAGACAACACAAACGCTTACTGTACGGGGTAAATATAAAACCGGGCCGCATTGATTATCCCGTTAGTGAAGCTTGCTTTTCTAAAGAAGCCGTTGATACATGGACCATGTGCGCCATCGATATATGTTAGAATAGATTGTAAATCCAATATTTTCCCCTTAGTAAAATGTTTACATGACATCACATATACAAGAATAGTACAATTCTTAACGTGATACACAAAGTAATGAAGCAATATCCCGTGTTAACGGAAGGACGGTGGGTATACAATAAAACTCCCGTCATAAGACGAGCGTATGTAATACCGGCAAGGATCTTACTCAACAAGCGCGATGTCTTACATACCTAGTCCGTTGTTTATCTATTTGGCCAATTAGTCACTCATGACCATGTCTTTCTTCTGTTGCCGACAAAGCAATTAATGAGAAGTTATTGATAAACTAAACATAATCCAATCCTTACCTTTGATGTGTCTAGGATAAACATACCGGACTCTATATAAAGGGAGGAAGATGAGATCTATATTAGACTGACTTTTATTTACCATAGAGTATGTTATACTGCATTGCTGCTTCACCTTTATATTGTTCTTGTCCTGTTAGCTAAGGCGTCGCGGCCTGCTAAGCGTAAGCTTGATGTAAAGACAATGCATATAAACCTCGTTCAATCTTTCTCTTTCTCTCACTCTATTTGTCCCTCCACACAAATTATTTTTTCTGTTTTTCTGAAATTCTATGACGCTAAAAGATATCGTCTCAATAGAATAAAAGAATGAAAAGAAATAATAATAAGAAATCTATATAATGAACATCGGTTGTCTGGAACTCCGGTTGTGTCGAAGTAAATCCACCAGTCCCTTCGACTTCGACACAACGAGGTTTCACTGTATATATATATACATATATATATATATATATATATATATATATATATATATATATATATATATATATATATATATAAAGATAAGAACCTTTGTTAAGTGCCCTAAAATCTTTACATCATGTATTGCACAAGGATGTAACATCTTATTTAATGAGTCATCAGCAAGTCTGAATTAAGACATTTTGTAGCCTAAAATCACTGTTATTACAATGAATTTCATTACAATTACAGTATGAGGTTTGGTATACCCAATTACTATGATGACCCAACTTCATGTTTCGATTTGTATCATTTTTCTCAATAAATCAATTTATTTAATTAACTTGCCTGAATAACGATGTTTAATGCATATAACAATTATTTCAGATCATTACTGATAAGTCATCTGATAATTCATTTAAATATTAGTTAAAATACTAAGTAAACGTTTTCAGAAAGATACCCAGATTCATACTGCACATAAAGGATTTCAGGTGGCGCTACCTGCCTTTGTTATGCATAACTACATAGGTAGCGAATAACTATGTCAGCTTTCGGAAACATCGGTCCAAGGGTCTCAGAGGAATTTTCCGAACAACGCGGCGGCGGCGGCAGCGGTGGCGGCGGCGGAACCTGGTCAAAATCATAGTATCCGCAAAGCTTTGTTTTGCAATACAATTACAGTGATTCCATAGTCCGGGAACCTTATATGATTTCAGCCTAAAATGTATTTTTAGATATAAATTTCTAGAGGCAAAACATCCAAAGAAAAAGTTTGTGATTTTTTCGTCATGAAGATGACAGTAAGGACAATAAATTATAAATAGTAAAACGCCATCTGATTGAACGTATCCTAACATATATAGTCAGCATAAGACAGTGTAACGTATATGTACTAATACAGAAGCGGATCCAGGGGGGGGTCCAGGGGGTCCGGACCCCCCCTTTTTCACCCGAAGCACCCTTTTCTAAGGGGTTTTAGACGTAATTTTGCGGCCTGGACCCCCCTTTTTCCAGACGTGATGACCTTTTTTTTTGGATTTTCATAAGTCCTCCTGAGTTGGACCCCCCCTTTTCCTAAATCCTGGATCCGCCCCTGTAATATGTTATATAGGAGTTACTCACAGTGAAAAGAACGCGGATCTCCCCCGTGGTTGCCATCCTGATGAAAAGAAAATACTGATAAAATATAATCCAGTTATTAAATATGATAATACCCTTCGAGATAGAGAAATAAACGGATATTATATTATTAATATTGGATGAAATACTATAGAAAAATACAATAACTATTTTCTTCATTCTGAAACTTAGTTTAACGGCAGTTTTCATTGCTCCCGTCGACCATGCAGACGGGATTTGATATAATTGTATAAATATATTATGGACCGGCTTGTTTGGTATTGGCCTAAGGGAAACGTATGGGTCTGACTCCTGAAGGGCAGAGGGACGACATGAATGCAATACTCAACAAGCTGGTTTATACTATTATATAAAACGGCCACGCATGTTATCAGCTTAATCACTATTTTTTCGTGCACTACTCAAGCAGCCACTTCAACGTTGAGCATGCGCCGGTGCCTTCACACAGTGACGTCACACGGCTTTGGATGTTTGTCGATTTCACCCCGGGTCAGTACACGTCAACGGCTGAAACCGACACAGCCATAAAACCGGCAGCGATATGGACCAAAACTTATGTGCAGAATCAAGTGGGCCTGGGCTCCGTATCCGGCTGATAACATCGTGGCCGGTTAATAATACGCAAAGTACAGTACCTCATAGGCTGGATAATTAGATTAGCCCGAATTCTTAATATTTTACCTTATAACAAAGCGCCAGATGCGTTGGTCACAAACCCGAAAAGAGCTTGGTATTTATTTCAAAACTGTGGGGCATTCACTTGTTGCTTCACAAAATAAATAAATATTTTCAGTAAGACATTCAAAACCACTTATATTAATTACAGGTAATTACAAATATCTGATAGACCCAACTAAGTGTGAGTAGGTAATCTATATTATCAGACTGTGTGCTCTTACCAGTAAAGCTTTAATTTCAGCAGACGACAGAGGAGTTCGTTTATCTGGTATCTGTGGTCCACTGGTGTCTACGCTGTCCGGCGATTCATTGTCTGATCCTCTAACGCCAGTAAAACAGGCGGCAAAAGTGAAGGCCACAGTCAGGCCAAACCAGAGATGCATGGCGTAAATTCAGGGAAAATTCTGAGAAAAGGCACCAACAAACATGCAGAATTTACTGTACTGAATGAAAAGTTCTAGAAAATCTTGCCTCACATAGAATTTAGTTGGTATACTTCTCTACCTCAACTTAATGGATTAGGGATTAGCTTATGATTGAGTATTGACTCAAAAGTATGACACATAAAACGGATCTCCTATAAAAATTGAAAATTAATATGCATAAGAAAAGAAGCCTATTTTGGCAGCACCAGAAATCTTTTACATTAGGCAATGACAAAACACAGTAAATATCAACATCAATTAATTTACTAAACTCCACTTTCAAATTAACATTTCATGCCTTTAAAAATACAATCGAACATTTAAGTATTGAGGAATAATGAAACCTGTTTTTAGGAAGGTCAGAAAAAAGGTCAATTTTATAAATCAAATAGGCCTTATGACATTTAATTTTAATCTTGGCCCTAATGACTAAATATATCTAATAAAAAAAGTTTTTCTTTTTTGAAAGACATTTTAGAAACTTTTAGTATGCAGTAACAAACACATCTGTACACAGAGAGAAAATAATATTCTGGCCAGAACATATAAAGGACTGATTGGGGAAGATTAAAACTTTCAGCTAGAACCTTGGATGCCTATGCACTTTAAAAAACGAAAAAATACATACATACTCACACCTGCCGGGTTCTGTCCTATCTGTACGGCTCGTTCATGCGGGATTCTCTGACAGACGACCGATGACGTTATGCCTTATATATAAATTGTCATGAGGGCTGGCCGGTGCGCAGAGGTTGTTAATAGCGGTATCGATGTTCAATTAATCTTCCAAAGCTAGTGTCCCAGATCTTGATATACGGGTTATTTATCGAGGGATGGGGGGGGGGGGGTTTCAAAGAGGGGGGGGGGGGGGCAGGAGAGAAAAGGGGATAAAAGATACGCTGTTTGGGGGATCAAACGCAAATTTAACACATTTCCAGAATATTCTCTCATCAAAATTTACAGTTTCTTTTCATTTCCCCAATAATCTTTCATTGATGAATCTCATATTGAAAATATTCAGGATACGGTGTTCGTCATTTGCCTCACTGTATCGTCATATGTACGGTTTCTTTTCTTATCAATATTCCAGGGTGTAATAATACATTTTGGGAAATTTCTCTTGATTGTCCGATAAAATGTGTGTGTGTGTGTGTCTTTCTTGCGGAGGTTTACGAGCTATAAGTTTTTAAGTACAAGTCAGGTGTGGCATCTGTGAAAATCCGGCCCGCACTGGCTCCCTCAGCAACGACAAAGTTTGACAGATTGATTCGGTTTTACAGTTAAATATTTAAGGCGAGAGTAGGAGACACTGTGTTACGGAACCTAATATAGCTAATATAAACAGATCACGTATGCGTGATGAACATAAATTTTGTCAAGAAGATTAAAAAAATCAGATTCTGTAACACTAGGCAGCGTGAAATGTGTATAGGGGAATGAATAACGAAGGTTTTTGTTAACGAATAACTATAATTTATTCTTAAAACAACTCTAACATTACAATACACTAAATCAATACAATTAAACAGTATAACAGCAGTATAACAACAAATCAATACAATCACACAGTAAAATAAACAATGTGCACAGAATCTGGATACCACCATCGTCACAACGATAAGTTCTTTAAAATGTCTATGCCAGAGAATAACAGTCCAATGTAAAGCTCTTGTAAAAATACAGATAGTAAACTTTAGGCAGGCAGCATTGAATTGAATAGAGTTTGTAATAGTAGAATACCTGAAATTACTGGATAATCGGACAGGTCCCACAAACTGACATACACTCGTCTGTGTCCGCTTGAATCTTCACCCTCTCTCTCTCGGTTTAAAACACAGCCCCCTATTTATAACTTCTTGTCCCAAGCCGTGAATTTTCCACGTCTCGAACAGTTTAAGGATTCAACATAATACACAGTAAACACGCGTTACAGGAATCAACAAGAAGAACATCGCTGTGTCTCTACATATTAGAGTTCACACGTGACCTCGGCCAGGCGAGAAAGCCCCAAGCTAGCATAAAAACGAGAGTTCAACCAGTACGGATTAAACCGAGAATGCAATACGCGGCCAGACACGAGCGCTACAACACGAGTTACGCCCGTGTCACACAATAAAAAGGTCACCTGTAACAACTGATAAGGTTGAAGATCGTATTGAGAGAGGTGGAGGAAGCCGGAGAACCCAGAGGGGACGGGCCACTGTAGCCCATTCTCATGGCAGCACCTGGGATCGAACCCGGGTCGCTAGCGGAGAAGGTCGGGCGTTTTACCCCTCAGCTGTCCAGGCTCCAAGCCAGGCGCAAAGGCTGCTGGTTAAAGTCTTTAGTTCAAGGCTGCGCCCTCTCCATCCAGGTGTGAATGGACACCGGTGTAGAACGAAGAACCTTCTAGTAACTAAAATGGCTGCTTGGGTTGTTCATTCCCCAGTGGGATAAGAAATAAATTACAAGATTGCAGAGGAAGACTAGAAAAGCAAAGAGTTAAGTCGGATGTGAATGACGTCACTTTTAGCAGACTGTAAACCAAACTCTTTATCCTTAGCTCAGCTGACTGAAAATCGTCTGTATCGTTTTGTCTTTGTCGATTGTCTGTATGGTTGTCGGGTACCCCGTAAACTGAGCACCGAACTGGCACAGTTTGTACAGAACTGAAGTTCTATTGACCTTTCGAGGTCAAGTTTTTTTTTCTGGCGTCATTTATTTCTCAGGGAAATAGCATGGAGTTTTCAATGGATTTGGTTAAATTCGGTAGAAAGCATCAACATATGTATTCCCATGATTTTTTTTATCGTTTTGAATGATCTTGACTTTTGTTTGAGGAATGCATTAGCACTTCTGCTTTATGACCACCGACTCTAATTCACTTAAGTGCCGAGGTAAGCATTATTATAGGCAATTGCAAGTCAATTGTTTTTAAATTGTCAATTTAGCATTGTTTTATAGTCAATTAACACTTTTTCTGAAATTATGGTCATTTTGGTCACTTTGGCCCAGATTTTAGCTGTGTCATTGGCTTGACTAACAAAGACAAGACTTACCGTAACTCTGTAGTCCTAGTCATTGTGTAGAACCACCACTTTAGTCATAACCTTTACCTTGCTGTCATGGTCAAGTCAATGTGATTTTGGGCATCATTTTCATGTTAGCGCAAAAGTATACTTTTTTTATATTTGTTCCAAATTCAGTGGAATGCAGTGATATATGTCTCCTCCATCTGACTACCTTTTCGTTTACAATGACATAATTTTTCTTTAGCACTTTTCTACTAAAGTAAGTTAACAACATTTTCTTAAGTGAGGTCACCGTGACCTAGGTTTGCCGTAAACAAAACTGTATAGTCCAAATCAATTTTCATAACAAATGCCATTTTAGTCATGACCTTTGCTGTGGATTTCGGAACTGTGGTTATAGGCATCATTTGCTTGTTAGTGCAAAAGGACTATAAGTCTTCATTGTATTTAATTCTTATTCGGTAAAAAATATTTCAGAATAAACATAGTACGTCAAACAATTCAGGTTCTGCATCGGAAAGCAAAGCAAAATCGTTGTAATGAACTGTGTGTGCTCCTTGGTATAGATGACATTCATGGACAGTGCGGAAGAAGATTAATTGTTAATGGTACTCTTCCACTTGGAGGACAGACAGGCAGACACTAAACTTATGGCAGGTAAAGGGGATTGATTAATGCTAGAGTTTAATCCTCCATCTGAAGGTAATTATGTTAATTTATACACAACACAACACATAATTATAGGGGTGATATGACAAGTTGCGGGCAGACATTAAATATACACTTGAATATACCATTTGAAGGAAAGCAAATGAATTTATGTAAAACACTATAACGGGTACTTGAAAATTGTACATGTATATGATTGTAATGATGACATGATCAGTGTGGATAAGCGAGTTGGCGTGTTGAGCGTAGAATGTTTAATTATTAGGGTACAGTACATGACCCTGAAAAGAGGCTGGTTCGCATTTAGGTCAGACCATTCTGCCTCTCAAAAGAGCCCTGACCAAGATCCTCACCATAAGGGTGCAGTCTTCCCCCAGAATCAATGTAGGTCAAACAGCCTTCCCCACACTGAAAAAAATCAGTTTAGTATTCCTAAAAGACCTGATGATACTTCCACGAATGGATAATCTGAAAAAAGTGGGACGGCAAGATGTGTAAACTGCGACGGAACTGTCACAATCGGTGATATCAGAATTGATATTGTATTCTCAAGAAAACTCATTGGAATGGAGGTGGGTAATTTCGTTGGTTGCTTTGGTAATCAGCTTCCACAAATTAAGCACTCCACTGTAACTCGCGTCTTGGCATATGATATTCCTGTTATGTCTGCCTTTAATTATTGGCGGACGCGTTTAATTCTGGAACGAATAAATGAATGGCGGAGGCTTGCATCCATTAGAATTCAGATTTCTAGTTTTATCCAGTATCGGTCCACCCCGCTTACGAGCATGCGCCATGCAGCATTCTTTGCCCTTCTTTTGTTGATATATTGTCATCTCAAAAGCACCATCCAGAAGGTCGCAAATAATATATCTTGCCCGTATTTATTATTGCATTATAGATTCTAATGTGTGCTTTTAAGGGAAGGCTAAGGCTACATTTAGGTATACTGTGGATTTAGAAAATACGTTGGGAAACCTGTTAGATCACTTATATGGTGATATTGTATATAAATAACATACTGTTCTGTAAACTGGAAGTCAAGGTGTACAATTGATGCTTGCCCGCAACCTGTCATACACCCTCATTACAAAGCGCATAGTTTTACATTAAATGATAAATCAATGTGCATTTCAAACGGATGATCAAATGCTTGCCCGCATCATGTATATCCTTAAAATGTCGTTCAGACAAAGGAGTTTAGACTTATCATATAACATAACAGATGTAGGCAGCTAAGCACCGCCTCATCTCTGGTGTAGGTCAAGGAAACGTATTCCAAATCCCATTATATTATCATATAACATACTTGCCTATAAAAATATATAGATTTTACATAAAATGAACCCAATTCATGGAGGAAAAAAATTTTTTTTTACTTTTAATTTTTTCACAAAAAAGCAGGAGGTTCTGGGATTTGTTCAAAAATTTTGGCACATCTATTAGCACTGTCAACTCGGCAGTGACTTCACACACAGGGAATTTCCCAGATTACTAATTTATTCTTCATCAAAAGTTTGGTATTTCTGACACTGTCAGCCCCAAATTTTCAAGGAAGAATAAAAACAACATGTATAGCTAGACTTCTAAATTTCGCCTGTGACGTCACACTTTACACCACCCAATCACATCAGGGCCCAGTCTCTTTTCTGGATGAAATCCTCATGCACATAACACGACCGCGCGCTATTAGATTTCCTAACTGCTACACGTTGGCCAGAATTAAATGAAAACTGAGAACACTGCCTCGTTGTTATTGGCAGGTCAAAGGCTGAGAGGTCAAAGGTCAGGGAGGTCAAGTCAAGGGGATTCAGGTTGGCTTCCTACCGAAGGGGGCTAAATTAGTCATGAGTTGGAATATCGTAATTCATTTTCCAAATGTAAGCAGTCGTTTTATTTGTCGTTTTTGATTATTCTTCTTTGAACACAAGCAACAGTTTTCTTTCAAGAAAAACCTGGTTCAAGAAAAATGATGTCATATTTCACAACAAGCCCTACAGGCCTAATGCGAACCTGTGCAAAGTTTGGGAGTATGAATGGAGGTTTATTTTTAAAATTTAATATTGATCCTCTTATGTCCTGCATATCTTCCTTAGTCATTATGATTTCAGCAAAATGGACGTTTCGGACCTGAAGTTTAAGACTAGGGCATTTTAAAACTGGAATACGGGTAGTCGACAAGCGACGACTTGTATCCGCCGAAATCACAGTGGGACGGGTGAAGTGAGGCATGGATTGAGTGGCAAGGGGAAACAGAGTGAGGTTTGTTGCATTTTAGCATGGATTTCTGCAGCCAAAATGTGTATTTAGGTTGCCCCACCTACCACAAAATCCAGAAAGCTGTCCAAGTTGTATACAATGCAATTATATGCAAAATTTAAGGCAGATAAGTTAAACCACTACTTGTATATGAGTGATTTTATCCCACAGCAGACAAACAGAAGGATGCTGTGCAAAAATGATGGCAGGTGCGCCACCAATCTTGTGCATGATTAGAGGAGCTATGCGAGATCTATACCCATGCAAAATCTTAGGGGGATATGTCAAACCAGTCCTGAGATATAAGCCTGGATGTCTGCAGCGTAAACATAAATGTAGGTGGCTTCACCCGCCACAAAATGGAGAAAGCTGTCCAAGTTGTATACATGTGCAAAGTTTTAGGCAGATAAGTCAAACCACTACTGAGATATGAGTGATTTTAGCCCACGGGAGACAAACAGATGAAAGCTGTGAAAAAATGGTTGCAGGTGGGGCCACTACTTTGCGTATGGTGAAGATCTATGCGAGATCTATGCACACACAAAATTTTGGCCCAATCGGTCAGACGGTTCCCGATGTCTGCAGCGTTAACCTGAATGTAGGTGGCGCCACCTGTCATAAAATAAAGAAAGCTATCCAGGATGTAGTGTATGTTATAAAGCTATCCAAGGGCTACATTTGTGCAAAATTTTTAGCCTGATCGGTCAAACGGTTCCCGAGATATGCGAGTTTATGTGTGGAAACAGACGCACATATGGATGCTGGGCAGAGAGAGGAAATGTCAGAGGTCAACCAAAAAAGTTCCAATATGACCCGATCATAATCCTAAATTTAAAAAAATTCCGCCCTGTGGTTACAGAGCAGTTCTCAGGAATCAATGCGGCGGCGGCAGCGATGGCGACGGCTTCCGACTGATAACATACTAGGATGTATCAGTCAGGATATTTCGGATATGTTCCTTTTGCCAGGGAGGTTTATTGGGACAGATAATTGGACAATTTGGCAGCATGGTTTTGGGGAAGAACAATTTTTAATGTTTTTTAGCTTCTTCCCTATAAAATCTAAGAAATGCAGTTAGCCAAGAAATAAGCAAAATCCGATAGAATTTTTTAGATGAAATTTTTTGACAAACAATTTGGTGATGTTAGCTCCTGCCCTTTTTGAGATAGCTATGACGCACGACAGACGACGGAAGACCGACAACGACACACAATTGCATAAGCTCACAGATTGGCTAAAAATGCAAACCAAGTTTTTTTCAAACAGTTGAAAAATATAGTTTCAATTGTTCTAATCTGGGCAGAGACATATTGTCTAGACACCAGACAGAGCCAGATCAGTTGCCATGGTAATGTCTGGACCCCACCTGGTTGAACTGAGTGACCTCTTGATTTGGCTGCTGAAACTCGGCATGTTGTCAAATCTGTTTTCAAACACAGAAAGCCTTTTTCAATTGGCTACAATGATTTTATAAAGCTGCATTTACCCAATCTATTCTTATAAAACTGGCAGAACCCTACTACAGAATAATTCTTGTAAAGTTTAAACCAATCAGCTTAACAGTTTCATCATAAAACAGTGTATAAGCTATAGGAGTCTAAAATTAAATTTGTTTGCTTGTACAAAACAGATCAATGTAGGTGGAGCCAATAGAGGGTTAACACATGACGTCACAGGCCAGCTGGTCACAGAGCCCTGTTGGAGGGCAGCTATCAGTTACTGGAGGCCCGGTGGAGGCAAGGCATATGTGCTTTCTATAGTGTATAGCCTAAATGTGCACAAAGCAATCTGTACATACTATTTTTGTTTAATTGTTAAATTATTACACACTATGGTGCTTTTTTTCTTTTTCTTTTGGTATGTGCAGGGTACTGTCCTCTAATTATTCATAGATAAGGGGGAGAAGTTTTACTTAAAAATAAGAAAATGAAAATATATTTATTGACAAAACAATTTGAAATACTATAAAAGGATTTGTTATTAATAACATATCACTTTCATTTGAAAAAAATTAATGACACACACATGTAGAAATCTGTATGGACATATTTAAAACATTGAAACAATACTTAATAAAAAAAAATAAATTCGATTTACTTATATATATATATTATGTTAGTAAATCAAATTATTTTTTTTTGCATTAAGTTTTGTTTCAGGGATTATATATATATATATATATATATATATAATTATATAAATATATATATATATTTATATATATTTAACGAAGCTGCTTAATTGCAATAAGCTTTTGACAAGCAAATTAATTGCAATAAACTGAAGTTGTGTAAATGCAAAGTTCCCCTTTTAACATGTGTGAGGGGAAGCCAAATGGTTGATTGTACCGCCGAATAATTTCGGCATTTTTTAACACTATTCGCATGGTGATCGGGAATAAAACAACAGTGTTTTGAATCTTTTATCAAAAATAATAAATCATACAAAAGCACAAATTAAAAGGCAAGCCATGGTGGGTGAACAAAGGTAACATATATAAACAAGGGTAATGTACTGCTCATTTTTAAAATGGTATAATATGGAAAATATACAAAATGTCCAAAGTAATTTACATAATATCAACACCTGAAGAACACCTGAATAATCAAAATAATATAATCTGTTGGCTAATTCGATGGAATACCTTACTTTCAATACTTAAGTTGGGATCAAAGCAAAATGGTATAGGCCTATCCACTCTCGGTCATTAAGTGCTAAAGAGTATTCTTGTATGTATAATTTAAACACTGTACACGATTAAGGATTCACTAAAATCAAAGCCTATAGAAATATAGACAATACAGTGAATATGTTCATTTTCTACCCCTGCCGTTTTTTTATTGGGGCTGCTCATCATTTGTGAATGGGGACAACTCTGAATAACAGACTAAATTGATCAAGGATCTGTCCATTTGGCACTCTGCAAGGACTGATGTTATTAGTGATCTTTATCTTCTCAAAATAGTTCTCATTTGCTTCTCCTCCAAGATTTTGACAATAGATAACAGGTTGTATGGAGCAGAAACAGGGCTGTCCTTGTTTACCATATGCCTGCCCTGTCCTTGTTTACCATATGCAGGCAGAGGTCTCAGTGACCAGCCCTCCAGCCCCTCTGGCCCTCCACTACGGCTCAGCATGGCTATTGCTAGGGTGATAAGGGACTTCCTGTGATGTCAATGGGAACCCTCTATACTTCAATTTCAGAAGAAGATTTGAGAAGAAGATCTTTGTAGCCACTGAGCAGAAATGGGCTGCTATAATATTTGACTATATTCAGCTTCCCATAACTCGACCAAAGTCATTGAACAGTGACCATTTGAACAAACTTAAGAAAGCACTACCTTAGGAGCATTTCTGTGCGATATTAAACAATTTGGCTTTACGCTTTCAGAGAAGAAGTTTTTTGTAAGACCTCTGTATGCTTCGGGCACCGTTGACCCCCGTACAAAAAGACCAATGCAGGTGGCGCCACCAATACCTCAATTTAAGATATGACTCAAGTGACCAACATTAAAATAAAATTTGATGATGATAGCTCCAGCCGTATCTGAAATTGTAATTTTAGCATGCAAATGACTAAGTTCAACTTTCTGTAACTCGGTCAAAAATCACCGAACTGGAACCGTTCGAGCAAACTTGAGACTGTTCCATGAAATATTCCTGTGAAATTTTGGACAATTTGGCTGGACAGTTTCAGAGAAGAAGATTTTTAAATTTTGTTTTAGCCTTTTCTCAATAAAATATAAATAAATGCAGATACACAATAATAAGCTCCAGGGCACCAAGTTTCTCGTGTGACTAATTCTTGCATGTCATTTGGAGCTGCTTGCTCCGACGGTTTCTGACTTACAGCCATGGACGGCGGACAGCCAACCATGGACGGCGGACGGACGACGCCGCGCAATCGCAAATATAAGTTCGCTTATAAGGCAGAACTCACCAAAATGCAAGCCACATATTAGTTTCGCGTGAGAACAAACTAATAAACGATACTGCAACATCCATTTTTAATTATTGACTCGCTGGTTCCTTAATAGGAAGATTCTTAAGAAAGAATCCTCGACACGTCACAAATAAAACATGTATTAATGAAATAATATTTGGTTCACCGAATTGTGTGTAATATATATATGGCTGAAACTAAAAGAAACAAACTTTGCTTCGTGTCTTGTAAAGCGCTTTTGATAACTATTTTGTTGAATTAGCGCTATAAATTAAATATATTATTATTATATTATTAAAATATGGGGCCCTAGTTGAGGAAGACCCGCACTCCCGCCATAGGCTCTCCTTCAGCAACGAAACAGGTGATAGCTACATAAACGTTTAAATTTTAAGTTATCACAATTAATAGAGCCAAAATCGATCAGAGCAAACGTTATTTCTTGTGCTTTTTTGTATTATGTTACTTTGGCCAAATGCCAGTTAACACTGTCGATTTGCCAGGGGCGCAATGTTCATTCCTCCTCGTACGGAAATACACATAGACCCGGGGTATACCACATTCAGCCCCCCCCCCCCCCCGCCCCGGCCATTTTTACAATATTGTGTTATAATAATATTGTTATAAGTGGCGACTCCAGTGTCCAATTCTGCGGGGTGAAGGCAAGTATTTTCAGGGAATCACGATTGTCGAGTGCATGTAGTCGCTGAAGGTGGTGGGGCGTGGAAGGTGGTGTCCCCCTACTGCGGTGTTGGCAATAAAAAAAATAAATCATCAAAATTCAATCAATGTAGAAGCAATTTGAAAATTAAAATAACAGATAATACTATCGCTATGGAAACCAACAAGGAGTAAAATGTTTTCCTTACAAAATCCTAATCTAGAAGACCTGCTTGACATTTCAGTTAAGCGTTTACTTGAGTTGAGTACCAAAGTGGTGTCAAATAGGAGGAATCATATCATATTATCAGCCATTTTGCCATTTAGAAATTTATGTAACACTGCATATCATTAATAATTGGGGACATTTGCGCCCATGGGGACTGGCATTTTGTCGAACTAAAAACCTACCTTGTGGGCAAATTCACTCCGCTTCGGGCTTTTGACCTTACTTCGGCAAAGTCAAAACAAAATACCAAACTGGTTCAGAAAGGGCCGAAGCATAGTGTATTCTGCGTTCTCCAAAGTCAACGGGCCAGAAATTATAAACCTCCCGAATATGATGTAATTTAAATGTCTCAATAATATATATCTCTGTTTCAACAAATCAGACTGTCTCAACATTTTATGGAATGGGCCTATAAATTTTTTACTGATCACTGGGGGGTTTAGTGCTCATACAGAAAATCTTACTCAAATGCATTATAGTACAAAAATCTTCATTAATTGTCCCTGTTAACCGACCAAGTGAGGCTATTAATCTAGCTCTTAGTGAACCAATAAACAATAATTCATATATGATTAATCATTCAGTACTTCAGTAGTATCTATAATCATATTGGTACCCTCTATTAAAACATGAGTGAACAGGATTGCTAGACCAAAGGACCGATCTAAAAGGTAGATTTCTTATTGAAAGTTTGATTTGGTCATATTCAAAGACCATATATTTGATATATTTCAAGTAAATGAGGCAAAAATACACCATAATGCTAGTAATGCTGATTTGTCTGATAAAATATTGTGACTTCGCTCAGTTCTTTCAAATGATTTGTAGAAGTATTACAAGGAACATGTGAACATTAGTCTCAAAATACAGGTAATGGTTTGTTTAGGGAGTAATACAGCTTAGATCACTCTTCAAAGTTTTTGGTTCCAGGGAGTTCAGGGTTCAAACATGTTATTGATATTGAAGGGGTACAGATTGGCACCCACAGACTTACCTCTTTGCTTTTTTATCTTCTGCATTTTAGAGATCATATATATATTAACAATATATTAGGATAGTTCAAACAAATCCAGTTATACCTATAGATTGTGTTCGTTTAACGACTGAACTCTTGTCAGATGTAACCTTCACTATATCCAAATTTAAAAGTGTTATTTGTGCTGAAAGAATTATTCAACTATTATCAAATTCAATACTGTTCTTTGTTATACAATGTGGAGTTTTAGGTTTTTTTCGGGAAAATTAGATAAGGGGGTACGGAAATGGCCTTTTTTTGTTCACAAAATAAACTCATGCGATCATGAACGGAATCTTATGACATTTCCCGTGCATTTCGGAAATGAGCCAAGGAAGAATCAGATTTTGGTGTGAATCCTGTACATAACCCGGATTTAAGACGTTCATCAATGATTATTTATATATGTTTCAAAGGCTTGTATTCCTTTGAATGCATATTTTTTGTCTTCAAATAAAAATTGCTTTTTTTCAGGGTGTGCAAACGCTTCGTTATCGTATACTTGCTGCAGATATCCCAGGTTTGTTCAAAGAGGATCCGTCATTAAAAAACCCACCACCATCCCGTCGCTTCACTTTCCCGTATGTCGGACATGACCCATTTGGGGCCCTATTGGGCATATGATAGAAATGAGGGGCGTTAAAATTACAGTTTGGAGTATTTTGCTTGAAGCCTTTTCCATTGCCTCTCCCAATTTTGTGATCATTGTAATTATTCTATTATAATGTGTAAACGAATATTAAAATAAGGGTTATATATTGAATAAATGTTATTGTGCAAATCAGCCTGTATGCTAGTAAGTGTTAATCGCCACAGTTTTCACTCGTCAGCCATAGCGTAATTCTTGATATTACAACGTAAACAAGGGCTGTATACTAAAACGCGATGCTCTGTTACTTCTTAATTATGATTTTATTCTATAAACACCCCTTATCATTGGGTATTTTAATTATATTTTCGTCCAAATTATCATTTTTATATTATCATATAGGGTGTTTTTTACTTTTTTACAGGACGATCGAGTATTATGTACTGCAATAACATTTAATGATGAATCAATGTTATTGCTATAAACGTAAATTTGATGTTATGTTTCCATACAATTTATTCATAAAAATGAATATAATTTTCTTAGTTTTTGTTAAACTACATATTTACCCTTCCGTTGATCATATTTGTAGGTTTTGCGCATCGGTACCGAAAATAAGGAAAATGTAATATTTGAACGCCTTTGTAGCAACATTCGTGGTGTCAGTGTGACGTGATTGGTGCTTGTATATTGTAGGTCCTGATGGATGACAGCCGTGATCTCAGTGGTCTGGGTTTGGCGTGATTGTTGTATGTTATATTGTAGGTCCTGTTTGATGAGAGCAGTGGTCACAGTGGTCTGGGTGTGACGTTATTGGTGTGTGTTATATTGTATGCCCTGTTGGATGACCGCCGTGGTCTCAGTGGTCTGGGTGTGACGTGATGGGTGTATGTTATATCGTAGGTCCTGTTGGATGAGAGCCGTGGTCTCAGTGGTCTGGGTGTGACGTGATTGGTGTATGTTATATCGTAGGTCCTGTTGGATGAGAGCCGTGGTCTCAGTGGTCTGGGCGTTGTGTGATTGGTGTATGTTATATTGTAGGTCCTGGTGGGTGAAAGCCGTGGTCTCAGTGGTCTGGGTGTGGCGTGATTTGTGCTTGTAATATTGTAGGTCCTGATGAATGACAGCCGTGGTTTCAGTGGTCTGGGTGTGACGTGATTGGTGTATGTTATATTGTAGGTCCAGTTTAATGAGAGCAGTGGTCACAATGGTCTGGGTGTATCATTATTGGTGTGTGTTAAATTGTAGGCCCTGTTGTATGACAGCCTTGGTCCCAGTGGTCTAGATGTGATGGATTGGTGTATGTTATATTGTAGGCCCTGTTGTATGACAGCCTTGGTCCTAGTGGTCTAGATGTGACGTTATTGGGGTGTGTTATATTGTAGGCCCTGTTGGATGACCGCCGTGGTCTCAGTGGTCTGGGTGTGACGTGTTTGGTGTATGTTATATCGAAGGTCCTGTTGGATGAGAGCCGTGGTCTCAGTGGTCTGGGCGTTGTGTGATTGGTGTATGTTATATTGTAGGTCCTGGTGGGTGAATGCCGTGGACTCGGTGGTCTGGGTGTGACGTGATTGGTGTATGTTATATCGTAGGTCCTGATGGATGACAGCCGTGGTCACAGTGGTCTGGGTGTGACGTTATTGCTGTGTGTGTTATATTGTAGGTCCTGTTGTATGACAGCCTTGGTCTCAGTTGTCTGGGTGTGACGTGATTGGTGTATGTTATATTGTAGGTCCTTTTGTATGACAGCCTTGGTCTGAGTTGTCTGGGTGTGACGTGATTGGTGTATGTTATATTGTAGGTCCTGTTTAATGATAGATATGCATTTCTTAATTCTTATACAGTAGCCCGAGACATGAAACCCCCCCCCCCCCAATTCCCTCCCTGTGAATGGTGGTTTTGTTAGTAAACTGTTGTGAGCTTTTCTGTATTAATGAGAATTTTCTCTGTTAAAGTTTATACGCCAGAGTAAGCCAACCGAAAATTTTCCCTTATTGGGCCTATTATCGCCCACCCCGCCTCGTTCCCTTGTATCTAGGTCACACTTCCGTTTCCTGTAATCACTTTTTTGAAGGCGGAATGAAGTGGACTGGGAGGGAGCGTTGTTTGTAATACAGAAAAGCTCACAACAGCTTACTAACAAAACCACCATTCACAGGGAGGGAATGGGGGGGGGGGGGGGGTTGGGTTTACGTAAACATAATTGTGAGCTGTTTCTGTATTAATGAGAATATAACATAAACCTTGGGGAGGGGATACCTACCGGGAACGACGGAAAGAAGAGAACATCACAGCAGCGATGAAGCAGACGAAGACGTCGTCGCCGGAACAGATGTAGGAGTCGAGGACGGTCTGGAGAACTGTAGGACCTCACCCGCCGAAATCACAGGGCCCAAGGAATAAGGGCCCGAAGCTTGTAACGTGGCATCCGACAGATAGAAGCGGGGAAGGTAGAAGGCGACATCAAATAGCCTTTCTTGACCAGTTGGTTCGGGGAAATCCCCGATAAATGGGCCAAAGACGTAGAAATGGCCCTGACGTCATGAGCATTGACGTGAAGCTGCTCCAATGATGACTGAGATGCAGATTCATATGCTGAGACAATGGAAGCTTTTAGCCAGGCACTAATGGAGATAGGGTTAATTTCTTTGTTTGAAGTAGTGACTTTCGTTGAAATAAACAACTTCTTGCCCCCCCCCCCCCCCAATTTGAATGAGTAGCTTTAAGATAGTAACGTAAAGCACGAACAGGGCAATGTTAGCCCCGTAACGGTACTGTCCGTTAGGGAGGGCCGGAACGTGCCAGGGTAACGGAGGAACATCGAATGATTGTTCTGCTTATAAATTCCGTAGGGAAATGTAAGGTGGCCGATGAACCGTCGGCCGCAAATTGTGTAAATTGCGAATCGGCCACTAGGGCATGAAGCTCAGAGCGGCGACCAGTAGATGCAAGAGCAAGGAGGAAACCGTTTTCCGAGACAAATGCAGAAGATGCGACGAACGAAGCGGTACCTATGGGAGTCCGCGGAGGTGATGTAAGACAACGTCCAGACGCAAGGAAGGAGTGACGGAGCGAGGACGAGAAGCGCGGCATGTACCCCATGATAAATCCGTTACCAACAGATGACGGAGGACACGATCGTGACTCCGCGGACGGAGGACCGACAGCAGGGCGGCACGATAGCCACGAAGAGACGGTTAGGATAAATTGTTATCCAGTAGGAATGAAACGAAGAATTCCAAAAGCGCCGCAAGCGACGGATCTAAAGGAGATTCCGTGGGCAGACGCCCAGCTGGTGAAGAGACGTCACCGGGAGTCTGAGATGTGGTCCGAAGAACGGCGACGTGGAGCCGAGGCAAAGAGAGCAGCCGGACTTGAAAGGACCTGATCCTTGAGATGACCGATGAGAGTACGCATGCGCACAGAGGGCACGACCGAATTGGGCGACGTGCTCGTGGGAACGACAGGAGATCGAGCCGGAGCGTTAGAAGAAGCGGTGGTCGTGAGAAAAGCGAGCGCCACAGAGGAAACCAGGGAGTCGCAGGATGAATGGGAGGATGAGGAGGAGATCCGTCTGGTCCGCACGGGACAGACTGAGGAGGATACGGCGGATAAGACGTAGAGAAACCGGTGAGACCAAACGGATGGCGGGTGGGCGGGGAGACGGTCGCGAGGGCGACGAAGACGCGTCACGGTAGGAACGAGGACTGGGGGAGGGGAAAATCGAATAGATCGATATCCGGACGCCCCAGTCGAGTGAAGAGACACTGAAGTACGGAGAGCGGAAGGACGACGGGCGGAGGTGGAGACGCGGGGCGACGTGAAAGGGCTTCTGTTATAAAAGTTCAATACGCCCGGAAGATGAGACGCTCGGATCGAGGCCCGTAGCGTTATACATAGATCAAACAAGAGGTAGGTCTCCTGCATCAGTGAGGGAGACCGAGTATCCCCCTTCCCGTTTAAATATGCCACCACCGTGGTGTGGTCGGTCATGACGAGTATGTGACGGCCTAGTAAGCGGCGGGGACCAACGGGAGATGGCGCGACGGACAGCACGAAGTTCGAGGACATGGATATGAACGAGGCGTGCCGACGGGGACCAGACACCCGAGGCGCGGAGATCTGCCATATGGGCACCCCAACCGAGGAGAGATGTGTCGGTAAATACCGTACAATCGATCCCCTGAGAGAAAGGAACTTCCTGAAGGAGAAATGAAAGGTCCAGTCAGGGGCGAAGGGTCCACCACGTACGTTGATACGGGAGGACCGCAGGACGAACCGAACGGAGAGGGAGAAGGCCGTGAGCGCGCAAGAGAGACTGAACCGGACGGAGAAATAACCGACCGAACGGAACGAATCGGCGGCCCAGTTGAGAGTGCCGTGAAGAGAAGCAGCGGCACGAGAATCGATACGGCGAGACGCAAGAAAGGAACGAATCTGAGTCCTGAGCTTGAGAGCAAATGCGCGCGGTAGAGACGCAGTCCCTGACGCAAAAGCGAGAGTCACACCCAGAAACTGTAATGGAACGGGGTGGGAGTGAGCTGGGACTTCACTGTATAGACAAGAAAGCAAAGGTTCCTGAGTAATCGAGAACCGGGGAGCGGTGCGCCAGTAAGAGAGAGAGAGTGATCGGCCGCATGGATAGGCCTATCGTCTAGGTAAAGGAGCACAGATGGGCCCTGGGAGCGGAGGTAACGAGTGACCGTGTGGACGACTTCGCTATTCCCTGCAGCGTAAAAATCCAGGGCCCACATTGATCCCGAACGGAAGGGCACGTAATATGTACACGCGGTTCTGATAGGCGAATCTAAGAAACGGTAGGGACGACGGATGACACGGAACGTGACAATAAGCATCCGTAAGGTTTAATTTTGAACGCCCGATCCCTCCGACTGATAATGCGGAGAACCGCATGAATATTGAACATGCGAAAGGGCGGCGAGTTAATGACCGAATAGAGACGCTTGAGATCGATAATCGGGCGCCCCCGTCCGTGCGGTTTCGGAACCAGCAAAAGACGAGAGTAAAATCCCCGTGTGGAAGGGGGAACCTCGAGAATCGCCCTCTTGTCGAGCAGAGACTGAATGGCCTCCTCCAACGCGAGACGTTTGATCAGATCGGTGTAAGGCTGAGGGTAGAATGGTTGCAGGGTGACTGGAGGATCGTGCAAAAACGTAAAACGGAACCCGAACTTGATTGTGACGTTATGCTCGCCCAAGCGGGAAAATAGGTCGCTTAGACGAGCGCCAACCGGACCGAAAGAGTCATTTCTTGGTCGAACTTCGGCGCGAGGAACGACCGTGAAAAGGCTTTGCACGACTGGTACGGCCGGAAGGACAGGACGACGGAGCGGAGGCCCGACGAGCCGATGAGAGGGCCGTACCGGAAGGCCGCGACCGCGGAATGTGGTAAGACGGGCGCGGAGGAGGAGTTGCCGAACGGGAGCGGGCGGGCCGGTCGGAAAGATCCAATGCACGGTCTAAGAGGGGCCTAAGGTGGCCGCCAAACAGAAGATAGTCCGTAAAAAGTTGAGCGTAAAGCTCAGCCAAATCAGCCGGAGTTCGGGTTTCAAGGTACGTAATGAATGGATACAGGCCGAGAGGCGCAGTAAAATACAATTTCTACAATACGCCAATTAACCTGCTGGTGTTCAGCACATTCATGGGCTGACGCCTGACAGATATCATTTAGTGTGGTCAGATCCGTTGAGACGGCGAGGAGGTTAGTGTAAATCATTTACCATCCCCGCCGCCGGGTCGGTTATCGGGGCGGATGAAGAAAATAAGGTTTTCCCAACCGCGAACGATTATACCAGCCCGGATTCTAGACGTATGGGCGCCTAAGGAACGGCCAGATGATCCGGAAAAGGGATCAAACGATCAAAACATGACTCCCGGTACCCTCGGGAGGTCCAGAGGGTGCCGGGGGACCTGGGCCGTACCGGGGTCCCGGTAGTGGTCGAGATCGACCCCGAGACGGCGGCGTGGTGTTCCCCTTAAAGTTCAACCGTATTAACGGTGAATTCCATACACACCGGCGGTGTGGAGGAAGGCGAATGAAGGGCGGCCGGATTCAATTAGAAACCGGACGCCGACGCCGGGGAAGTCCGAGGCTGGAGCCGACGGAACTGAGGACCGTCTGGTTGTGTCTCCTTCGTGGAGGTAGCTACCAGGTCCAGCAGCGCAGATCTGCGCGCACGCCAATCCTGGCGCTGGAGCGCGATCTCCGACCACTGGTCTGTAGCCAGGACGGGATCGGCAGCAGAACATGAAGGCGATGCCTGAGAACTCCTTGAAGCGGGATTCAATGAACGACAGGAGGCTGGGAAAAAAAAAAGAAGCCGCGGTCGGCCAGCAGCAGGATCAAGCCGAGAAGCCACAAGAACTGGGCCCGCACGCGGAACAGCAGCGAAAGAGGTGGACGGCCGGCCAAGGATCGCAGAACAGCCCGCCGGAGCAGCAGGAATCACAGGAAGCGAAGGCGGCTGAACTAAAGTGGAAGCAGGAGGGCCGGAATTACCTACCTCAGCTCTATGAAGCCCCGAGGAATCCAGCGTGACAGCAACAGCCGGCTCCGTAGACAAGGAAGGAAACCGGCGGGGGGCCGGCGGGGAGGGCAGCGGTCGAAGTCAGAGAACCAGGTTGGAGAGGCAACCGGGCGGACGGACGCGGGTCTAGACGAATCGTCTAGATCCGACATCATTGAAGAGCAAAAACGTGAGAGTTTACTCAAAATGGTATAAGCGGACTGGGGTCCGAATGTGATAAAAATAATAGGAAAGATTTTTAGCGGTAGAACTACCGGGGAAGTAACTTCACAGGTTGAAATGGATGGGGAACGTAACACGGACGTGTTACGTCCACCCATGGTAGGATCCAACTCCCCCCCCCCCCCCCCCCCCCCCGTGGGAACAACGGGACCAGATAAGGTCACCGTGTACGGGGAACCCCTACAACCGGGGAATGGGACCACGCATGGAACATGGCCTTTGTCAGACGACCATGTCTGACAATAGAAGCAGGGATCTGCAGGGCCCCGGCAGATGTCATTGTGTGAACGGCAGGTGAAACAAGTGGGGTGAGAATCCCAAGTGGGGATTAATTAACCACAAGAAGAATAGTTATGGGGCTGTCCCACTTAGGCGACTCTACAGGCGACTACAGGCGACAGGACCTCTGCTATGACAATAGTCTACGACAAGCTACAAATGGCTGGCGACTGTCTGACGACAAGCTGCCGACAACCCGCGACACAGTCGCCGCGACAAAGGACAATCACCCACGACAACCTACGACCACATCTGCGACAACCTACGACCAGACTGGCGACAACCTACGACACCAGAATTTTTGCCACGTCCTCCCGCGACATGCTTCGACGATTTTCTTCCATGTGCTATGTGAGGAGCCGGACACAAGAATGGGTCTTGTTTCAAGTAACAACAGCCCGCGACAACACACACGACAACCCGCGTCACCTGGCGACAGCCTACGACAGGACCTACGACAACCAGCGTCAGCTGGCGACAGCCTACGACAGCACCTACGCCAGTAGAAGACAGACTACGCTCACCGGCGACAAAAAAGCTGTCGCCTGAGAATTTTGAACATGTTGAAAATTCTCAGGCGACAGCTTTTTTGTCACGCGTCTTGGGGCGACTTCAGGCGACTACAGGCGACCATACAGGCGACCACCCGGCGACCATGAGGCGACAGCCTGGTCGCCTGTAGTCGCCTGTAGAGTCGCCTAAGTGGGACAGCCCCATAAAGGGGTCTCCATGGCGGGAAGGGGAATAGACTCACTACTTACAATTCAGTTGGCAAACCCGACTGTACAAACCAAAACAGTGGACGAATCGCGCAGAGCGTGATCACACGTCCATCATGGCTGATGACAGAAGAAAAAGTGATTACAGGAAACGGAAGTGTGATCTAGATACACGGGAACGAGGCGGGGTGGGCGATAATAGGCCCAATAAGGGAAAATTTTCGGTTGGCTTACTCTGGCGTATAAACTTTAACAGAGAAAATTCTCATTAATACAGAAACAGCTCACAATTATGTTTACGTAATAAAACCCTTGCTAATTCACCTGAGCATATGGCTATCTTATCATGAAACTCGTTCGCTCGGAAAACAAATCACATAAAACTTAGCTGAAACGCATGAAGTTTTATTCAATCAAACTGTTGAACCAGCTTCGTTCTCCTTGTTGTTTTAGTTCGTAAACTCGTATACCTGTTGTGTGTACTTCCCTCCAATACCTTTAGGGCACTGATACACCGTACGTTTAATTCCGTACCTGTAAACAATATATATATATATATATGATTTATGTATCCAATATTTTCTTATAAAGGTACCAAAAAATATTTATTTGAAAACATTCGTCGCGTGCCACCGGAAAGGTAAATATGCGTCAGGGTTTACGATAATCGACGGTCTCCAGTGATGTCGTCGAGAAAAAAAACCGAGTCCAAGTGCAAGTCCGAGGCCAGGCCACTCTAGTCCAAGTCCGAGAACTTGAGGTTTGAGTCCTAAATCATTTGAAACCCGAGCTCAAGTCCGAGTCCAAATAACTTTAAAATGGAAATTTGAGATTATCATGAACATTTTTAACTCAGTTCACCCATGCTATTACTGAAACGATTAATTACATTTATAACTCCCGAAGCTGAGCAAAGTTTGGTATATAATTTTTGTCTTAATCTGTTGCTAGTTCGCACATATACATAACTTTTTTATAATTAGTGACAGATATTTTTTGTATTGGACTCGAGATAGACTCGGACTCAAATTCTCGAGTCCTAACCTACGAGTCCGAGTACAAACCGAGTCAATGATCCTCGATTCCAAGTCCCCAAAAAAGTGGACTCGAGTCCGGACTTGGGCTGTACTTGGACTCTAGGACTTTGCATCACTGACCGTCTTCGTGCATCTTTGAACATACTGCTAGTGAAAAGTACTACCGGAGACCTAATGAAAGGCCATTCTTTTAGTCGGGGGGGGGGGGGGATAGTGGCAGCAAAATATATACACAGAGGATGATGGGCCGAATAATACGTACCAGGTTCTCCAGTTTAAGAATCTGCCTGACGCCAGCGTTGAAGGGATGGTGTTTATTTGAAATCGTATTTAAAGACCGGCATGTTTACGTTGTTAAGGCACAGACAGAAATATCCGAAATGTCACCGTTTATGTTACAAGGGTACAAAAATGTTAGATACTTCAATATTTCCACGTTAAACGCAGCAGATCACTACTTACATACACCTCAGTTTTAAATTACACGAATTTGGAAATAGCCTTAATTTTGAAATTCTTTCTGAGGAAGTCTCCCACTTCACCTTCTATATTCCTAAGACTTTCAGTTAACGACATGTCAATAAGGAAAAATGTGTATATGCAGTTGGTCGTTGTGACCTACATTTGACGAGGAATATTAATTTTCTTTTTAAAATAAGAGCTATTCCAAAATACATGTCATGAAAAACTTTAGGGGTAAGTAAAATGCAGGGTTCATAATGACCATCTCTTTATAACCTGTGGCCCATGGGCCATGACGCTCAGCTGAATTTGACATGCAGGTATTGCATGAATTAATCATTTATGTTACGATCTGGTGAAAATATTTGTTAAGGAACCTTAAACAATGGATAAAATGACTTCCATAGTATTCAACATCAGGCGTTTTGTCCACAGGCCTGAGAAAAAAGTATACAGCGACATTTAATTTACGGGGCCCGAGAAGATTTTTACCAAGAATTCCCTAGATGCTAAGTTATATAGCAGAATAAAGACGTAAGTTCAGGTTTCCAAGGAGATTTGCCTAGGACCTCACTGGATGTAGATATGTAAGAATATTCTAGGCCTAACGGGTACGATATGTGCCCATCTGACATACAGGGTGCTCATATGACATCTTTTTTCAATATTTGGCAAAATATATGTCACGGTGACATTCCATCTTTTTTCCCAAGGACATTTGCCCAGGAAACTTCCAGAAAGGCACGTTAGAAGATTCTAGGCTTAATGGATACACTTCGCGCCCCGTCTGACTTGTGCTTAAAATAATGTTTTCGGACCATAGGTTGCAGTATATATATGACCTATTTTCAGGTTTGCAAGAAGATCTGTCTACGACTCAGTGCTTGTACAGTTAGAAGTATCTAGGTCCCAACGATTACGATTTGTGCTCTGTTAACGGACGGACGACGGACAAAGGGTGATCGCTATAGCTCATATGACTTACAGTCAGCTGGGCTAAAAATGAAGAGCTTTACATTTTTTACAACATCTTCATTTTTAAAATCTTAAATGTTCATTAACATATCTGCATGCGAATCAATATGTATATATACAAAAGAGGATTTGGGTTTTAATTGTTCTAACTTCATAGGCTACTCCTGAATGCACTACCGTGTGTAGCTGGAGTGTGACTGTGTTGATTAAAAATAATCATTCTACTTACATGCTGTAGTCACGCAGAACATTGCTTGATGACGCACATAGCCCGCCTGCCTTCACTACGAAGCCTGGATAACCTTGAGCCTTGGCGGCCACTGCGCATGCGAGGATTTTGTCTTCCGGGCGACCAGAAATCGGGGCTTGAGTGTCCAGCAGCGGAATCACGTGGATATCATGGACCTGCCCTAGTTCAAGCCAGCAGCCACGGTCACGGAAGGCTAAAACACCGTTAAATTATTTTTTTTAAAGTTAAATAGAACGTGTCTATTAAATTTAAATGTTTTAAATGAAACATAAGTTATTCTCAAGTGACACTGACTAAAATTAAAGGTTATTGGGACCATACAGGTTCTCAATTAGGACCCGCTATAGCGTATGAACACGATGTGGGTGTTAATCTTCATTAAGTTCTAAGACCGCTGCCTTTGGTCATATTGGATTTCCGATTGCTCTTAAATTCAAAAGCGTGCATACTCTCATGGTCGCCATCTTCAGTGATTCTTTTTCAAAGCAATCGTGAGGTTCTCGAGATAATAAAGGCGAACAGAATTTGAAGAACATGAATATTTTATATCAAGGCATTAAAGCAAGTATTATTTTAGTAAGCATGAGAAATGCAATGTAAACAGAAGGTTTTTTTCTTGAATTGTGACATCTTTTGATGTTAACAAGTTTGAGGAAAGTAGTAGTAGTAGAAATTTATCTACAATGGAACGAATATTTGGATGGAGGATGGCACACTGGTGGCCATTTTATCAAGCAACTCCTTTATGCTGGTCGTCTTTTCGCAGACGAGGGTCACGTCTTTAATAACCCTATTCAAGAGTACTGGATAATCAATGAAAAGGTCTTGAGATAATCTGTAACAATGCGAGTGACGTAGTATAATAAGGTGAAGTTGATCAATCACTTATGCGTGTACAGGTAAGACAAGAAATAAAAGACAGTGATCAATTACCTGGACAAGGGGAGTTTGCAGGACACGACTGCGTGGACTCTTCGTAATACTTTCCGGAGCTGCACTGACTGGAACATTCAGCTCTGTCCCAGCAGAAACAATCCCGAAATCGTCTTTCTTTGGCCGGAGGTCGCTGTGTACCACAAAGACCCAGCGTCTCACATCCAGACCACTGAGACCACGGCTGCCACCCAACAGGACCTACAACAGCACATACACCAATCATACCCAGACCATCAATACCATGGCTCAAATATTACAAGACCTATTTTATAATGTACACCAATCATGTCACACCAAGACCGCTAAGACTGTGGCTCAAACATTACAGAACCTACAATAAAACATGTATACACCATTCACGTCACACCAAGACCACTGGGACCAAAGTTGTTACCCAACAGAACCTACAATATTCACCTCTGAAACTGTTTTTTTTTTTTTTTTTACAAGGGCGTTATCAGAGGCACCAATCAAACCGCTAATGCCACCTGGTGGATGTTAAAAGTAATATCACAGATCATGCTTCCGACCGCTGTTTCTTTTTTAATATTTGCATTAATGTTTCGCGATATTTTTGGAGTAATCGTGCAGGCGCATGATCAGACCAAGGATCACGTAGCCTTATGGTGAACAAACACCTACACGTAACTGTGTATGGGAGAACGTGTTTACTCACACCTAGAACAATAAGGTATAAAACAAGTGAAATGAACATAGGAAGTCCCGTCCTCCGGGATGGCCCTGCCGATAAACGTTAGTATTCGGCTACAGTGAGCTAATTGCGTGATATACACATTTGTGCAAATACTTTTTGAGCTTAGATAAGTACTTACGTGATGCCCCTCTAGCAGATTTCGTCACTTTCAGATTATAAACGTAAAGATCAAGTTCCATGCCGACCATATGTTTGAAACATCCGTATGGTAACATGGCCTTCCCTGCTGTATAATCATCTGCAATCTGATCATTCTTCGCGTTCATCTCAAAGAACGCGTCATCGGGAAGACTCCAGCATTCTCCCCAGTAAGCGATGCCAAACCGCGAGATGTCTAGAATAGAAAATACATTCTTCATCAACAGTAAATAAGGTAGCGAGAGGTATTGTGTTTCACCTTTAGTTTCCCTGTGTGCAGTATTCCGCAAAAATTCGGAACATATTTTGTTGAAATTGTTGTGGGGGTTAGAATAACAGCGTAGGAAGAATCAATTAAAATTCTTAGCGGTAATCTGTTTCACCATCAAATGTTTTTATTTAAAGGTTTCCTTTCCTTAAATACACAGACTTTATCTTTGTCCCGGTCTGGGCTCAGATCCAACTGAAAGCTATGACCTCTGTCCAATTTCTTGTTATACATAGGATTTTTAAAAATCATCTTTTCAAAACCATCTGGAGCCACACAATATAGCATTCAGTTTTATCAGTATTTCTCGAACCATGGTCTGTATAAATTAGGCATTGCTTCTAGATATTCAATATACAAGACAAGGATAATGTACTTTTTGGAGATGACGTTCAAAACTTAAAGCAAGCAATGCACTTGCATTATCTGTGGAATTTGTATGATTTCCTCTGCCTACATATAAAGCTCTTAGTAAACATGACACACGTGACCATGTTCACAAACAAAACAAGTGACATATGGGACATGAGGCTCAGTTGAATGCGACATACAGGCGATGTATGTATTATTTTTGTTTTGTTTTGTTGCAAAAATAATTTGTAAGTTACCGTAAGAAGAATGACTTCGACAGTGCTCAAAATCATGTTTTTACGCAATGTCTGCAGAAAATAAGTCATAGTTTGTCCCCATTAGACTTTTAGGGTGCTTAAATCATGTTTTCTCCCTCAGCTCCTTTTCACTAGAGACCTTATAATGTTACACCTTGAAAATTCAGCAGAACCTTTGATGTCTCTTCATGATGGTCCCACAGCCGACCTCTAACCACGCCCAGAAAGAGCCTCTTAATTATCAACTAGACTGGCACAGACTTTAATTATGAACGTAACTCCCAATTCACTACATATAGTGATAAATCAATCTGAGTTACTAACCTCGAGCATAGGCTTCACGAGCGCATTCTAAAACTGTTTTCTTAAAATCTTTCCAGTCTATGTTTCCCCGGGCGTTATGGTACATCGTCATCTTGGAACTGCGACTGTAGCAACCAACATGTTCCAGCGCTGACATCACACGAGGAGTAACTACAAACAAGAAACTATCCTTGTCAGTCGTATATACAGGAGTCTATCCCAACAGAAACTATTTGCCACTCACCTCCTTGTTGTTTGTCTTCACAGATCACACTTTGGAAACCATAGATTTCTTCATCATTACATACTGTCATTTTATATTTAAAAAAAAAACTGGTTAAATAAATACTTGAAACAGGAGAAGAAGAAAATGACCATTGATTTGCATTAATTCACTTAAGTTAAAGTTTATTGTGAAGACAATAAAGATATAAACGGTAAATGTACAAGATATAAAAAAAATTAATTATTACAGGGTAAGGTATGATATAGCGACATTTCGGCCCTGTGATATTGAATAGTCTATGACCAGCGTATTAGCGTCAGAGTGCCTTTACATCTTGCACACTGTAAGGCTCTATGAGGTAGCTAAACAAGTATTATGTTGTGTTAATTCATCATTCTTGGCCTAGTGTTAAGATTATCATGATATCAAAGCAACAGGATG
This sequence comes from Sipunculus nudus, assembly GCA_026874595.1. Classification (NCBI taxonomy): domain Eukaryota; kingdom Metazoa; phylum Annelida; class Sipuncula; order Golfingiida; family Sipunculidae; genus Sipunculus; species Sipunculus nudus. The sequence continues at coordinate 49,140,270 of CM049315.1, forward strand.
GATGACTATCGCAGTACATTCCCCCGTTTGACTTATACATGCCTCAAGATAGCTTACCAGTCCAATATAAATGCCTACTGAGTCGTGTTATCACGACTAGATATGATACTGAAAGGTCGACAATTCCAAAGAATGTATTTATCATAAAGCGTTGGATAGTGACTACTCATATAATAAAATCTTAATAAACTTGGATTGCATTACTTGGATCTTAAACTAATAATTATTACTGTTACATGTAATTGCAAATGACACATCCTACATCCAAACATTTTAATGAAACATACATGCGTCGACAGAGCTGCAACCCTCGGATTCAGAGTCACTTCCGGGACATGGTTTGCCATTACCCAGCTTTGCAGGATTTGAACAAGGTCGGCTACGTGTCCGCTGACCGGAGCTACAACCAGTCCACGATGACCACGCGGCCCAGGCACCGTCCATATCTGAAACAATGGTGGATTTACCGGGTACGGTGCACCGTGTAGGCTGCAGAAATCGTAAAACAAGGAACATTGTAAAAAAAAAAGTTTTCTCTTATGAACTATCCTATATAAGGGCATACAGGGACTGTAGCAACTGTATCTGGATAAAGAAGAAACATCTTACATAATACGGATTTGCCTATGTATTTGTGTTACAAAATCGAATTTAAGATAAACTGTTTTGAAATGTATCTTGCTAAATGACGATAATATCATAAATATAACTGCGATTTCAATATCACTTGTTGAACTTTACCCGGTATATAGGCCTATTCACGAGCCCCTTCTTAACCGTTACAAAATAATGCACCTTTTTAATATATATATAAATATAATTTTTTATGTTTGGTAAATAAGATGAAACGTACCGGAGGACGGCAGGATCTTATAAATAAACATGACTAATCCTGCTCCCATTCCGAGGTTACAGTCGGTGGATGGAGACAGTTTACGAAGGTCCACTCCTGAATTCGGTCCTGTCCAACACTCTCCATAAAACTCCACGGCAAAGTACTGCCGGTCCAACATCTGAGCTCCCCTGGCGCATGGCTTTATCACGGTATTGACGGGGTCCTTCCAGTCCAGGTTGTTTCGGAGATTAGCGAAGAGATCCTGCTTAAGCATCGAGGTTGACCTGTAACAGCCGACTTCCTGGTACTGAAGGGTGCCATCTGCGGACAAACAAAGGTTTAATGTTCTTCAAGCGATAAGCTTAAAAATAAACGTCTTATGTTACATAGATGGTACAAATAGTTATTATAACTAATCAAGGCAATCTCCATGGCTCAGATGATGGCGTTCAGTAGTCTGTATGGGTGGAGGAACCAGGGAACACGGAGAAAACCACCGGCCTTGGACAGTCACCTACAATCCACTGTCACAGCCACGCCGGGATCGAACCCGGGTCGCCAGCAGGGAGAGCCAAGCTTTTTACTCCTAGGATGCTCAGGCTCCATTGCTATTTACCATGAATAATAACAGAGGTGGCGATGAACAGAGACGTACAGAGGACTTTACATAAGAAGGGGGGGGGGGGGGGGGGGTTAACACCCTGTCCCAGGTGAATAAGTGTACTGGGAATGCCGGTGGGCTTTATACGTATCTATCCCCAGCAGAAGTAGGAAGAAAACTGTGCAAGTTACAAATATGGGCGTTTTTTTCGGTATATAGGGCGCTTTTTGTTCTATTTTTCATATTTGTAGATCGATGAATAGGGATGGGGGGTGGGGGGCGGAATGGGATAGTTTCGACAGTGGAGCAATTAGCAATTCCTTAAAGAGACTTATTTAACACTCCGACAGCGACCATCAATTTTAGGTTGGTTAGCACCGGACAATATTTTTCAACAGAACTTACAAAAAATTAATTCAATATTTCCTGATGTATCCCGATCTATCTTGACGTTGTCCCGATGTCAATGGCTTGACCCTGGTTTTCCGGATCTCTCTTAGCGATACCAACTTCCAACTGTTTTTTTTTCCTCTCCCCTAGAGGAGGGGGGGGGGGGGTGTATTCGTCCATGCCCATTAGTGTTTCTGTGTGTTTGTTCACAACATAACTCAAGGATTCTTGAACGGAATCATGAGATTTTCAGGCCATTTCGGGAATCGGCCAATGAAGAATCGACTGGATTTTGGTGTTGATCTCATCCATGATCCGGAATCAGGAAAGTCATCAAGGTTTATTCACATATGTCAAGTCACTTATGTATGAATGAATCTGGGATATGGGAAGAAGAAGTGAAAGGCAACATGATGGAGGCTTATATTCCTTGGAATACAGGTTTCTAGTTTGTTTTACATCATTAAGTCATTTTTATAACGTCATTTGGGTGACAACGGAAGACATAAGGATGACATCGTGACATCAGTCTGTATACATGGGATGTTTACCCTGGGTTAACAAGGCCTAAGTGTACCTGCGTATGTACATGGTCCACTGTTGCACGGCCTATGTTCCGCCTGCATTCCCACCTTAGGAACATCAGCCACTCCGATCTGGGTCACGACTCCTGGGCACATGGCACCGTTAACAGCGGGGATTGGGCGCAGGCAGTATCTGCATATGGAAATACAATTAATCTCAGCAAACTTACAAGTATGTCATGTTTCTGTTCGATGTGTCATAAAATATTGGGCTTCGGGTTTTAATGAAGTTGCCGAACTGGGATTGTAATTAAATAAGCGTCGCTATAGTATAACAAAGGGCGCTAAGAAAAATCCAAAGGAAATCTTAATTTGAGATCTCATATATAATACACATTCCTCCTGCTCTAATATATTCCTAACAAAAGGTAGGAATAATTTAAAAGCTCTATGCTCTATAATCCGTGTAAATTTAAATTTGAAGTTTCCATGTGTTGGTGTTATAATATTAAGTTAAGGATTACTTTCAAACAGAAAGTCCAGAAAAAATCTGAACTACAGTTATAAGTTCTGATGTCACAAATGGATTTTGGGCAAATTGTCTGAACAAGAGAATTGGCAAACCGTGCATAATACGCCCGTCGTGTATCTGGTGACCTCCTCTGACCCCATAAAATATGCATGGATTTCGCTGAAATATGATCTAAGGCGAGATATTTTATTGATTAACTTTTCTGATGAATTTGATCAAAATCCTTTTTATTCTTCGTAAGTTATCGCGATGACACCACAAAGTAGCCGACTGACCCGTGACCTTATTAAATATGCGTTATGTTGCCCATAACCGAACTTGGGCGAGATATTCTGTTGGTAAGTACTTATGGCGTATTTCGGGAAAATCCATCAAAGCCCTGGTAAGTTATCGCGGCGACACTAAAATTAATGGCCGGACGGTGGGTATACCAAAATACTCCCGTCATATGACGGGCGTATAAAAAGTCTATATACAGTTAATTTGGGTAATAATGAAACAAAACCGGTCCATGTATTGAATATAATGCTCTACCAAAAACATCACTGCTCATTACTTTTTTGTAGTGTGATCATATCCAGAAATATGTAAAGTATAAATTATATGTCAATACTTACCTATGTCTGTACTGGTAACCCCCTCCACAAGCCTTGGAGCATGATTTCCAGTCAGTCCAAGCAGCGTAACCACCGGCCTGATTCACTGGGGGGGAAATATTGAAACAAGCAAATTCGTGGAATTAATGTCCTCCGCTTTGGGATCTTGTTGTCCTTCATGCTTGATAAGCAAAATTATGACATATGGTGAAAACTTGAGGGCCCATGAAAAAACTTAAACAGATGCACTGTGACATGTGGAGACATCTGCAGGAGAACTTAAAAACTAAAACACATTGAGATATTGGACCAAAATTTGATAATTTTGTTTTTGAGCTGAAGAAAATTAATATTCAGATAGACGCTCCAATACCAATCCCAATCAAGGTATGCATAAGAGCAATCACTGACCCAATTTTGAATGAAATCGAAAAAAATTTAGGAAAGCTATCGCATGAAAACGAAAAACTTGACGGACGGACAGAAAGACAGACAGACAGACGGACGGACAGACAGACAAGACAAACCCAAATAAATGTCTCCGCATCCGCGGATCAGGGGAAAAAAATAAATATATAAATGTCCTGACTTTTAATATATGAGAAACATGGTAGGTTCAACTGCGACTCAGTGCATTTAAATGCAAATATTTCAAATACATTCAAATGCAAATGCGATTAAATCGTACCAATAGTAAATGCAAGAAAATGATATGCACTTATACACAAATACGTATGTACTCAAATTATATTGTTTACCACGTGTGATATCAAAATATGTATGTATTCATTGACTAATAACTTACCCTCTATATAGTAAATCAATTTTTAATGAAACTAATATTATCACATGTAGCTTTATACATTTTAGTTATTATTATGTCGCAGATGTAACATTTTAACTGCCTTTGCCTTTCAAAAATCCTATGTTTTCAGCCTTGCACTTAAATCCAAATACTAAATTATCTAAACTAAATCCAGATGCAATCAGGTCAAAACCAGATGAGAAATGACAAATTGATACAGAAGACCTCATGATAGACTTTTTTTACATTTTAAACTTTCCAAATGTTTTTACTGCCCTCTCTATCTGGTCGAATGTATGTCCATCGCAAACGTCATATGTTCATACAACGTTCAGCTTTATTGCACTTAAGTTAAGATTTCAGAACCGTCTCCAAAGTTCGTTTAAACATTGTTTAAGTTTTCTTGGACCTTTTGACATGTGGGCCTACATATTCTAGAAGCTTAAATATAGCCTCTAGTGTGGTATTTGAGAACTGTCATTTAAAAAAAGTTGAACGTTTAAAGATTAGAAAAAATATCCGTTTTATATTTTTCAACTCCGAATCTACATTTCACAGTCATTTGTAGTTAAAAAATCGTTTTCATTGTATGGATATATAAAATATGTTAACAATGTATTTAATTGTTGCCTGTCTTTCATAGGCTAAAAAAAATGTATGGACAATTCAAATTTTATTTCATATCATCTGCATGGTGTCAGAAAACCCAAAGTTTAATAAAGAACGACACAGACAACATTCTAAAATTTCAAAATATGTGGAACAGTAGTTTGTAAAAATATGAAGGAAAATGTAAACAATGCTAAACTGAACCATGATACGGTTTGAGATTTTAAAACTTGTAACTTTTTTTTCTTTTAAGGAGAATGAGACGCACAATGAAAGCACAGAAAGACATCAGTCAGAACAAAGCAAAAGTGTTCCAGTTTCCATGTATAGACATATGTGATCTTAACAGCGTTTGAGTCTAAATTAATCAAAACTAAACTTGTTATTGTCACAATTATTAGTGGAGTTAATGAAACGTACGATTCAGTTTTAAAATGACCTGTCAATGGACACAATGCAACCCCGTTCCCGCGTTTATTTACACATTTACTTATTAGCCGATCATGTGACAATTGCAGAATTCATTCACATCATGGCAATTTTTTTCAATAGTTGAAATTTCTTTATTGCACTTATACTATATACAGGTTCTAAATTGCAGTTGCTTCAATATTCAAGAGTTACCAAAATTAAAACCTACGATCACATTCTGACGCCGGACATTGTTGGTTCTCACGGTTAGGGCCGGCGCATGACTTCTTGTCGTCTGCTGTACAAAACCTCGTTCTGAAACGCTTACAGCTGGTATCACAGGCGGTCCACCATGACCACTCTGACCAGCCGCCGTTAGCCATACGATCAACTGTAAAGGAGAAGAGGTAAATTAGCTAATTTCCTGCGTTACATAAATTTCTTTAAAACTTTTGTTCATTTTGATTATTATCTTCATATAATCAACCTACAGTTCATCTGGTCACCGCATCTTTTATAGATCGTACAATTAGGGTGACAAATATGTTTGTCTATTTTTTATATAATTACATTTTTAATTTGAGGTCAAAGCAACAAAAGTAGAATAAATGACAATGTGACATGTTAAACCTAACACCACCATCCTGAAAGTGGCCTTCTCAGAGTAACTTTAGTGGTGGAGAGAGAGAGAAAGAGAGATACAGAGACACTGCCAGAGCGAGAGAGAGAAGGGGGGGGGGGGGGGAGAGGGAGAAAGTAATCATCTATTATATTAGAGCATACAAATGATTATAGAAAATAAGGGAAAAATCACTCTTCATATGCAGTTACATTTGCATTCGATTAATGTGTAGGATAAAACAGAGTTGTCCGTGGCATTTCATTTTCGGACTTTCGAGTTTTTAAATATGTGTAAGGTAGGCCCTATGTAAATGCATATACTTATTAGCGCAAATGCTCGAAAAATCGTTCATTTGATTTTATGACTGTGGAAAATCAATATGCCTATCAGTGTTTAAGCGTGAATGCGTGGAAATCGCAAGAGGAACGATATTCACGCATACTCCCGCGTGAACATACGGGCTCAGGCTAAAATAACGTCAGCTCAGACTTTTTTTCTGCTAGATCCGCTTCATAACAGTACACAGTTCTGGCAGTTCCCGTATATTCACATATATGCAGAAAACAGGACTGACGCCTTTTTCAAGCATACACACATAAACGCAAGTATTGGTTTTAAGTTTTATACTCACAGTTGGGTCCACAGTCGTACATTTTGTTAAGCTTATCGATGTCGTAGTGATCCATCTGCCCCGTGGTGTTGTACAGGCGCTGGTCCACTGTGTAGTCCAGCATTGGGTTTTTACCGCTCCACCTCAGATAATGACCTACATAAATGTCCGGATAGAAAACGTATTCGGTAAGTACAGTATCCTTGTAAAGTCTGCTGGATATAATTGTTATGAAAAACTCAAATATATATTAAAGAATTTGGATGAAAATTTGTGATAGGTGTGGGTTAGCACCCATGGAACTAACCATTAAATTTGGATCAGCCTAACACGTTTTCAGTTTAAAGGATTCTTTGCCATTGCGCGACAGGACAATTTCCTTATCCCGGCCTAGTGCCAGGGCCGTTCATTATAAGTTTATTAATTTTTAGGCACCGTCTTTGTTCCAAAGCTAACCCGTGATCCAACCATGGATTTTAAAGGTGAATTGTGACACACATTTTATATCTGCAGGATCCAGTGATTAGGATCGTGGCGGAGGTACGTTTTCTCTCATTTGTTTGTGTAATTAGCAAATTCATAGTCCTACCGGGATCCATCATGTACTGGGCGTATGGTCCATAGGAAGCCGCGAGAGACAGTTCAGACATATGGAGGGCGTGACCCAGCTCGTGGAACAAGACGCCCCAACATTCACGCCCTATGTGGGCGTAACTGCCGTACACAGCGAAACACCTGGAAAAATACAGTATTTAAGAAACTCGGTCCAGCGGTTGAATAATGTCTGACTGTCAGGGTGCTCAAATTGTGTTTTTATCACAAACAAAGACCTTTCTGAATTTTAAGTAGGAAAACTTCACGTGCAACAGTTAGGGTTCGTGTCCTGTCTGACCATCAGGTTGCTAAAAAATAATTATTTTTGCTTATAGATTGCACCATACCGGTCACCATGACCTAATTTTAGGTATCAGAGAGACTTCACAAGGAAGTTCTGTATGAGTGTATGGATGTTCCGTATTAAGTTTCACAGAATTTTTGTGTTTTTTTTAGGAAATTGATGCTGGTCCTGTATTGATTTGCAAATTTGTGTCCATCTGAATTTTAAGGCACTCAAACGCACAATATGTCCTAATATTAGTTTCCAAACAAAATTGGCCCAAAATTTGGATTTTACAGTAGAAGATTCTAGGTTTAACAATTACAATTTCTTCCCGGCAGGCTTTCAGTGTACACAGATATAATACGGATGCAGATACCACATATATGTAAGGGAAAACAGGCAAATAACATAGATATAACGGGACCAAAGGAAGATATAATAGAAACAAGTAGACAGCACAGAGAACACACAAATAATGAAGAGATAAAAGCAACATATATCATAGAGATAACATAAACACAGACAAATATATCTGAGGTGACAGGAACAAAGACAGATAAAGGAGACAAAGCTCTGTAAAAACCTTTCAACTTTGGAGTGTCGTCGAGACAAACAGAACAAGTGATTCATGGGCCAAGAGGCTCAACTGCCTTGCAAGATCTATCATATCAAAGTGCAAATCTACTTTATATAAAAAGAACATTTTAATTATGACAAATTTGGGGTTCCCTAGGGGATTCTCTAAGAGCTCGTTAATGTTAAGTTTGCTATTTATGCTCTGTCAGCGGAAGACCAGAGGGGCATGCTCATCGCTTTAACTAAAATAATTCACTGACAGTTACAGTCAGCTTATTTAAAAAAAAATGGTATACTTCATGACAGAATGGCGATATTGTAGAAACCAGGGAACTCACGCACTGCCGCCACTCATCGTGATTTTGATTCTCCTTCCGGTATGTATGCTGGGATCGATTTTCTTGAATCTCAAACAGGTCAGCCGATGCAAATCCGAAATCATGGGGTCCCATAATTTAGTGATCCCGGGAAGAAGGTCACCTGATGGTAAGATAAATCAGTATTTTTTTATTGAATGGAATTGCCGATGGCAGGACCGGATGCCGGATTTCTTTAAAAGGAGGGAAGTAGCCAAGGACTGATCTTTGATAATGCAAACAAAACATGATTTTTATCGAAAAATTTCATTACAAGTAAAATAATACATTTACGTGTTGTTCATTCATAATAAAACCCTCGGGCTTCGTAAAGAATAAATTAATATATTTAAGGGGGTTGCATTTTCAAACCCCACCCTCTGTATACGGCCTGATTTATACATCTGCTTTAAAACAATGACATATTTTTGAAAAAAATCAACAGCATTTCCTTTCGTAGCTGTAGATGTACTTTTGCATTAAATATCACATTTTTAAATACTTTTGTTGGGGTAACCTTACTACATACAGAATTATATAATCCTTAACCCAAGTACGTTCTTCCCGCAGGGTTCAATTTAGGTTTGGGACTGCGTAACAGGGCGGTATAACGCTCGCTTCCTGTCATTCTATTTTATATGTCGAAGGGGATGAACATGAAAATCTCTAATTCCACTGCACACAGGGCGTTCGTTTTGTTTGTGCCCATGTCTTTGTAACATATGGAGGGCCCGCCAAACAAATTTAGTAGGTACATCTTGCGGCAAACCAGACAAGCAAACGTTTTATAAAGGACGTTTTCCAACTATAGTAGGGTGCCCATTGAAATTTGGCAATATTTACATAAACACACAAATTAATTTCAGATGGTATGCTTCATTGAAGATATAGTTAATTAGGCCAATACCCCATAAGTAAATTAAATCATATCTTGCAGAATTTAAAAGTAATGCAATTAAATCAATATCTGAGAAAACAGAATTTTTTACAACATTTCAACACCATTCATAAAGGTCACTGGTCCTATGCTCAAACAACTCCACTTATAAACTCCTGATTGGCCAAAATTTGGTCATAAATATTCTGCCAAGTGCAAATGTCTACAACCCATGACAGATGCCATGTCACTTGGCCACAAGATTAAGAAGAACTCTTGGGTTGCAAAATATAATGTTGGTTTTTGTGATGAAGTTTTACATCTCATAATAGTCCTTTGGTCCCTCATCAGTTTAATGGTGAGACTGTGTGATACTTTTTGAGTTTCAGAGAAAATTTCAATGGGCACCCTGCTGTGGAACAGACTACAGTAAACTTTCAACTTCCGCACATGTGCAAGCAACCACTTTGGGTTACATGGTTTGTCCGTTTGCCATCATTGATGTGCTTACCAACAGCTTGCAAATGAACAGGCTCGTGTATCCATCACACAGACGTTAGGCCAAAAAAATAAATAAATAAAAGGTATGATTCTCCGCGTCAGTTTTAACTCACGCATCAATACTTTATTTTGATTTTCAACTTTCAAGTAGAAAAAAAACAAGTTTGATAAGATTTCCTTTGCTATGTATTGCTTTTATCTGTTCAGCAAGAATTCTTTCATTTTCATGTTTTAATCCTGATCATTAGACATTTTTATGGAAACACACAAAAAAGGTAAAAATATAAAATATCGCCCTGAAAAAAAGTGCCTAAGAACGATACCTTTTTTCTGGCCTTATAAGAATGTTTCTGATCAGGGATTACCTAGAGATCGTTAAAATTTATCCAGAGTAAGTCAGAAATCAATCCATTTTGTAAACGGGGTAGGTGACCAGATGGAATATAAAGACTTACCCCAAGAGTCATCGAAGTAGTAAGGTACGATCTTTGTATGGAAGGTAAGATGGTGTCTCTCCAGGGCGTTGTACTCTAACAGCTTCAGCTCGCTGTAGATCACGTGACCGGGCAGCATCTCTACCCTGTCTTTATCTGCTACCTTGTACTTTTCCAGCGGCACTGTAAATTATGATGACGTGTACACGCAGAGGTCTTAACGAAAACTTGTATATATATAAAAGCTTTCAAGAACGCGAGGGTGAGCGTCTGTGACGCTTCAATCTATTCCGGGCCCTCGTTTCATCGGCTTCAAGCTTACGATCTGACACTCATCTTTGCCAATAGAACTGAGAAGATAACTGCCCATTGTATACTTACTCTGATTAGTTAACTGTGTAAACACTGTGCTAAGAACTGACCACTTCCATTTATTTTCCAAAAATAATGAAACGGTATCTCCATACTTTAATGGCATTTATTATCTTAAAATATGTTCAATTTTACATTTTACAAAACCATAATACAAGCAAATGTGTATGTTTAAGGTGTAATTACAACTTCCTTCATTGTTCCTGCTGACAGACAAAGAATCAAACCACCCAACAAACAAACAGAGATGAACTAAAATTTTTCACGGAGGTAAATATTGGTACTCACAGCGAAAACTTCGGAATCCTTCCCCAGTACTAGCATCCTAAGAAGGAAAAAGGAATTGTTTTTTAAAATAAAATATAACGCCAATTTATACAAATGATAGTTAATATAAGGTTTTCAGTAAAACATTTTACTCTTGGGACTGACCATTTTAGGCAAAGTAAATTATTATTTAAATGGTGCATAATATGCCTTATATCTTGTGATCTCTAACCTCATTAAATATGTATGAATTTTACTGAGAATGTAATTCAGGTGAGAAACTGTATTAGTTAATATTCATAATGAATTTAATAAAAAAAAATCAGATTTTTAAAAGGTCATCACGGTGCCACGAAAGTGTTTCTTTCTGACCTCATTAAATATAACTGGAAATCGAATTTAGGGTGAGATGTTATATTGAGTAATATTTGTTGAGTAATAATGTTTAGTTTTATCAAAATCAGTCATATTCCTCGTACGTTACCGAGGCGCCACCACAAAGTAGCCTAGTAACCTCTGACCTTATTAAATAAGTTGGATTTTGCCCATAATCGAACTCGGTGAGACAATCAATTGGCAAGTAGTCAATGAGATTCATGAAAGTCCTTTAAAGCCCTGGTAAGTTATTGCGGCGACACTAAAAGTTAACGGACGGACTGACCGTCGCTATAATATAATACGTCCCGTTATAGAAATGAACGTTGCACCCGTCAGCGTGACATTATAGGACAAATCATAACATTCACACGACGCAAAGCCGTCTTCATTTATCATTCACAAGATGTGTTTATCATTTACATTATATAAAGCTATTTTTTTCATTTTTATAATAGTGTTTCGATAAAATACCATGTTTTCCAGACTTAATCAAATTTTATTTTATTACTGTTTTCCTTAAAGGAATGTCTGAGCGGCTCAAGCTCATGATCGGAAAATTTCTATTGAAATCTGAAATAGAAAAGTCAGAAACGGGGTTAAAAATCGATGCGCTCGGTGTCTGAGAAACCAACATGTTTTTTTTTTTTTAGAATAAAGTGAATACGTAATGAGAAAAAGAGTAAATGCGCCGCCGTTCTGATTTGTGCATGACAGTAACTGTGGAATTTCTATGTAGACATACGCGGTGTCTGCCGGAGAAAGTTGTTCTGAAATTACAAAAATGCCCTCATACCAGTCTCTGCTTGAGTTCCGCGGAAGACAACAGTATCCGCTTGGTGTTTGCGTATACGTTCCGACCCTTTAGGATATCTGTGACATCGTCCCCCGCAGACTGAGCGATGAAGGTCATCAGCCCCATCAAATAAAGCGTCCTCGTCAAGGTCATGGTGTACTGAGTAACGAAAATGAACTAAAGTATCATTGACTACCCCAAGAGGGTATTCTTTAATCCCCTTTCGTGTGTGTGTGTGTGTCTGTTTGTGCGTTTGGTTGTGTTTGTGTGTGGGTTTGTGTTTTTGTTCACAACATTTTTCACGTAAGCATGAATGGAATCCATGAAATTTACAGGGCATTTCAGGAATGGAATCATAAGGAATTGATTAGAGTTTAGTGTGGACCCGAAACATGATCCGGATTCAGGAAAGTCATCAAGGAATAGGCGCAAATGTATAGTTACTCATGCACGAATGAATCTTGTCACATATGCCCTTTTTATTGTGTGACACGGGCGTAACACGTGTTGTAGCGCTCTTGCCTGGCCGCGTGTTGCACTCTCAGTTAAATCCGTACTGGTTAACTCGTTGTCATGCTTGGGGCTTTCTCGCCTGGCCGAGCCGGGGCGAGCTCACGAGTGGACCCTGGTATGTAGAGACACAGCAACGTTTTTCTAGATGATTGCCGTAACGCGTGTTTACCGTGTATTGTGTTAGATTCTCCGATTGTCCGAAAAATAGAAGCTTCTCGGCTTGAGGTGAAAAGTTATATAAAGGGGCTGTGTTTTGGAGACGAGATAGAGGTGAGAGAATATTCCAGCGGACACAGACGTGTGTATGGGACCTATCCGACTATCCAGTAATTTCAGGGATTCTACTATTACTAACTATACAATTTGGTGCTGCCTGCCTCAAGTTTACTTGCTGGATTGTTACAAGTGCTTTACATTGGACTGTTATTCTCCGGGAGAGTTTGTGTGGCCTTTCCATCCGGCATATACATTTTAAAAGACTTACCGTTGTGACAGTGGTGGTTTCCAGGTACTGTGCACTTTGTTATTTTACTGTGTGATTGTATTGATTTGCTTTTATACTGTGTCATTGTATTAATTTAGTGTATTGTAATGTTAGGGTTGTTTTAAGAATAAATTATAGTTATTTGTTAACAAAAAAAAACACTGACTTCTTCATTCATTCCCCCTAGACATTTCACGCTGCCTAGTGTTACAGAATCTGATTTTTTTTATCTTCTCGACAAATTTATGTTCATCACGCATACGTGATCTGTTGATATTAGGTTCCGTAACAACCTGGGAATATGAACCGAATAAATTCTGGAAGCATCTCACAATAGGGACACTCCCCCCCCCCCCCCCCCCCCACCAAAAAAAAATTATATTAACATAACGAAACAAAATCAGAATCAAAATAGGAAGAATATGTCGAAAAAAAGTTAACTGGCCAGTGTATAACAAAAATCAATATTTAAGCAACAATTCTGATGTTTCTGATAGAGCATAATCAGAGCAATATATAGAAATATATATCAACTGTGATTTGAACGATAAGCAAAACTTTGGAAGATATGAAAGCTGAACTTGCTCAATCCTTAATTTATGTGATCCTGTAGCCTTCCCTTTAACTCATCAGTAATATCCTAATGTGTAAGAGATCAATGCGCGGGTATAAAAACATCCATGAAAGACCAAACATATTAACATTTAATGTCAGCTTCTAGGAAAATTTCTTTTTTCCTTTGTCTAAAATAATAGGAAACGAACTCACAATCGCATGCTGCCAGAGAACAACATATTCATAGACGTTTATTTGTGTATAGTCTTTTGTGAATGGAGCTTCAACAAGACAACCATATATACAGTCAAGTATACATAAAACAAAGTATATTTTATAACATGAACATATTTAGTTATATATATAATCATTTCCTTTTCATACCTTATCAAAAGATATAAATTCAAATATTTTCCATTACAAGTTTAAACAATTTAATTGCTAGTAATTTAAGGGACTGAGCTGAGCTAATGATTTTATAACCTGTGACGTAACAGCATAACTTTCAAAACATGAATTTACCAGCCAAACAACCGTCACTGTTCATGTATCATGCAAAAATGCCTTTTTCAATATCCAAGACCACAAATTTGTTAAATATTTAATTTTCCAACTGGCTTTCGTCCCGGTTCGACCTGATACACGGCCGGCCATGTGTTACAAGACCAGAGAACTGACCGTTTTAAATAGAAACAGGGGGCTAGTGTTCTAGAACCCCCCTAAAATAACCTTTATGGACAACATTACTTTGACATCCAGTGCATTGCGTTCAAATTTCAAGCGGGACACACCAAAGGACCGGGCTTGATTTGTAATCTTATGTTATCAGGGGTGGATTCACGATGTTAGGGGGGGGGGCTCACTACCCTAGCACAGGTAAACTTAAGTGTGCTAGAAGTGTAATTATAGACTTTAAACATAACTCTCGCATACAGACTTATACGGAAGAAAAACAAAAACGCCAAAAACTTAGCTTTTTTCGGAGTTATGCGTATATTATTCTATTTTCAAGATGTTTAGGTCAATCGAGAGGGGACCCCCACCCAAAAATCAACCTCAGGGACAGATCAATAGGACCAGGCTGGATTGATGATCTGAAGCTATGATTTATTTTATTTAACATGGTGTTGTGAATCAATTTACATGTTTAGTCTGACTATATTTTGTCATGATGGCAGGGACTAAGTCGACCTGTATATTCATCATAATGCACATGACAGCACTATTCCGCGTATTTTGTGTTCTGAAATGTCTTTTAAAAGAGAAAAATTTGCCTTTCCTGGTCTCTATAAAATTCCAATTGGTTGAAATATACAGAAATTACAAATACATGGTGTACAGAAGACTTGGCGTTAAGTCATCTTTTACCCATATTACTTGTGTTTTATATTCCATTATTTTATTTTAGAGATTATGTGTACCATTTCAATGCTTGCCTAAATTTGAAAATATTTAAAGTATATACTAGCATGAGCAAACAGTACTGGCATATACTTAAAAGAGCTGTACAGTGGACAGGATTTAATGACGCGAGGCGGGAATGTCAAAATATCCCAGAATCAACATTTTCTTGGCTTGTGTACAAGCTACACAATTTAGTCTAGGGTATTTTCGGCTAACATATACTGATGCAGAGATCTTTCTTTTTTGCACACAGGTTTGGGTATAACATGATTTATTCAGCCACAAAGTTGAATATATGATGTCATAATATTAAATGTCACGACTTGGTTCTTTGGTCAGTTTTATGAGGTATCATGACAGTACTTATGATTTTATTAAATGACATATTCATCAGTGTTGGAGATCCCGAGACCCGTTTTGGACTCGGAAGGCTATGACTCAGACTCTGCCTCGAGCCTTCAATGTATATTTGATATACCTGGTAGTTAAAAAAGTTTATTTAAGCAATTTTGCTTCCTGTGTTTTTTTTGGGCAGCGACTGGAAGTACACCAAACTACCAAACTACAAATTGGTGTTTTTAACGGAGAGGGCTTCAAATTAGGGATTGGTGTTTCAAACGGTATATTTGGAGGTTCTGGTTCGAAACTTATAATTTAATGTATCAGGACGTGTTTGGAATTACTGGTGAGAAAAAGAGAATGAAAGTGTGGTTTCCTCGATAGAATATTTGTTTCCTCGATGGAATGTAGGTTGAAGTGTTAATGATTTTATTGATATTTGATATATTGATATTTGATAATTGATATGCAAGAGAAATGCGGTTTCCTTGATGATCAGAAAGTAACTGGCAGTGTGGAATTTTAATGGAAAGCATATAAATATGTGTCGATTACTCGATTGACCCAATGAGGTTTCCCTTGATTGCCACAATTAGTATCTTCGATGTAATAATGGTTTATAGTTACTAACTGAAAGCTTCTATTTTTAGAAAACATCTGAAATAAGAAATAACTATAAAGACTTCCATAGGCTATAAAGTGTACGTAATTAAATGAAATATTTACAACAGCAGTTAAGTAAAACCCTCATAGCTTTTTACAACAGTAAAAAATACACACTTATCGCCCCAGACCTCCAATGCATATCCAGATACCGATTCACATTATGATTCCATGAATATTCTAATCATCCTCATATTTTGTAAACCGACAATTCTGCAATTTCTTAGTCCTGGTGATGCTTGGGAGGAAATGACGTGAAATCCGGGTTTAAATTATTGCCAGGGGCGGATTTAGCCCCCCCCCCCTTTACGACCTAACCAAAAAAAATATAGGGAAAACAACTCATAATACACCGTCACGCTTCCAGTAACAATGTACGTCTTGCTTTATAATGCATTTAAGCTACCCCTCATTGCACGATTACAACCTAAATTTTCATAAAATGTCTTTACCTTGGAGGGGGTACACCCCCTCCTTGTACACCCCCTCTCAATCCCCCCCCCCCCCGGCGCTTCGGGGCCTCGCAATGTGAGCCCCCCCCCCCCCCCCCCCGCTTATTCTAAAATCCTCTATCTGCCCCTGATTGTAATGTTTTTCATTATTAAATGTCACATTATCTGTTTTAAGTTTTCTGTTTGAACCCTAAACTAGTAACAAACATCGGCGGCGACAAACTCCGACAAACAATTAAATGTCATGCATATAATTTTAGAAAACTTTTTCTCTGTGGCTTTGAACAGTGTGTAAAATTCATCTGTTTAACTTTCTGAACTTAACACTGGAGTTTTCATTCGGTGCAAGCACCCTTTACAAGAGCGATTATAAAATAGGTGCCCACCAGAAAATGTATATGTCTGATACTAATAGTTTTCATGCAAAAGAGGGCGATAAATTTGATGTGTATAGTTTAAATGACTAGTGATAAAGTGGTACGTTAATCCTTAAGTCACTTTTTTCCGTTATATGCCATTTTCAACAATAACCTTGGGAATACACCCAGTAAACACCTATTCTATAATCAACCCCAGTTGACCGTATTATATATGTAAAATGTGTGCATTGATATACCATTTCAGTTTGTAATTGGATTTAAGAGCTTACCGGTGAACGAAGAGTGCCTTCGTGCACAGTGTTCTCGGGCGGAGCTAAGGCGGCCACTCAACAGAGCTTGTCCATGTGCAATGTGTGTGTTGATCTTTGTGCTTTGAGTTCAATGAGAAACCAGCGCAGGCTACTAAAGTTGACAACAGATTGAACTGAAAGGTGGCAGGAACCTTTCACGTGAAGACAATGTATTCCACGGGCAAAGTTAGGGGATCCTCCCCCTCCTCCCCTCCCCCGTTCTTTTGTGTCTTCCAGACAAGCGAGTGTTCATTTATAAAAGCCCAAAAGAATGGATTTCTTTGTGGCTTTTTCAGTGACTGGCTCAATTTGGACTTAAACAGGTTTAATATAATCCACCGTCGGCAACTAAATTTTAAGTCACCGGCAACCATTTCGACCGGTCCATTTCTGAGTACTACTACTTGGCCACTGCGGAGGTGGGGGAAGCTTAATTTGACTCCTCGAAAAAGCACCAGTCTTATACGGCTATTGATGGTCGTCGAAACAACATGTTGTTTAAGAATAATAAATTGAATTTTTTACACTCATAAAATTACCCCTTCAAATATTAAAAAGCTATTTAAAAAATTATTTTAAAATTATTCAATTCTAAATGAAATTGACTTAAAGGCATCCTTTAGTTTTTTTCTAGGGTCAAAAAAGAAAATATATAACAGAAATTTGGGTAAGAGCAAGATATTTCTACTTCACTTTTCATATTTGGTGAATATGATTATTTTAAATTACCATTATTTACGGAAACAATTTTCTATCTTAAAATTTATTTCATTCTTAATACAAAAATTAACTATACTCAATAGAAACTTCTTATCAAGTCAAATTCAATTATTTTAAATTACCTAATTTGTCAGAATTAATATATTTTACCTTTTATTTAAATACTGGTGATTATTTTAAATTACCTATAAACTCGAAGACAAATTGACTTACCATTCAAATTTAATATAAATGCGTATTTCATATTACCGATAATTCTGAGAAATCATTTACGTCTATACCTTCAAATGCAATAAAGATGATTATTCGAAATGTTCTTTAATTCCCCAAAGACACATATCATGCCTTTCCAATAAAATCAAAACTAGATAGAAGTCCTACGACCACATGGATACCTCCGCCGGAATTCCCTGATCAAGCTTTCGTTTCCAACAGTGTCACGCTTCAGTATCAGGGTCTCAACTGGTCAGTTGTGGAACCGATGCTGTCTTCAGTACCGGGAATGAAAATCACTCCGTTTCAAAGTGGTATATAATCCTTTCAATTAAAATATATTATAGATGATGATCAAGATCACCTAACAAAACATTCAACAAAGCTTCAAATAACATTTGCATAAAATGGCTTATAGACAAATAAACAACGAAACAAGGGGGGAATATATTTCCTGGCAGAGATACATGTATTACAATGATTTTTACACCTAGAACAGTAACGTTTACTTGATCCATGTAATCAAATGTGCAAACGGTCGAAAGATATATACAGAATTTACAAATCAATGCAATCTTCAGGTACGCTACAGACTGATATTTTTAAGAACATTTTTTTCTGACGAATGGGATACCTTTGGATAAATATAATAAGCATGAGTGGTTTTCTAAGTAATAAATTCGACATGCGACCTGCGACATCCATATTTTAGGGTGTACGTACGCAAAATGGCAGTCCTCAGAGCGGTTTCCAGAACCTGGGAGAAATAAACCTGTCACCTGTCAGCTCACGAATCTATATATGGAGAGAGTTTGAAGGCAAGGGGACGTGTATCGGTAAAAAATAGTGCTGAATAACTTTTTTTGGACCACACCAAAATCATTTTCAAATATATATATATATATATATATATATATATATATATATATATATATATATTATTATTATTATTATTATTATTATTATAATTATTATTATTATTACGGAACCTATTATCAACAGATCACGTAGTCGTGACGAGCCTAAATGTTGTCATGGAGATAAAAAATCAGATTCTGTAACACTAGGCAGCCCGAAATGTCTAGGGGAATATATAAAGAAGTCAGCGGTTTTTTGTTAAAAATTACTATAATTTATTCTTAAAACAATCCTAACGTTAAAATACACTTAATCAATACAATTTCACAGTATAACAACAGTATAACAGCAAATCTACATTACACAGTAAAATAAACAAAGTGCACAGTTCTTGGATACCACCACTGTCACAGCGATAAGTCCTTTAAAATGTATAAGCCGGATGAACAGTTCACACAATTCTTCTCAGAGAATAACAGTCCAATGTAATTACAAAATCAATCTACTGTAATCCAAAACTGAAACCCTGGCAGTGATCCGAAAGGCAAACAGAAAACTATATAAAATCCGTCATAAATTTGAAGAAAATCTCTAACTGCTGCATGTATCGGAAAAGTTTCCACTCTTCTGTGTCTGCTGGGATATTCTCTCACCTCTCTCTCGGCTCTAAAACACAGCCCCTATTTAAAGCTTCTCATCTCAAGCCGAGAACTTTCCATTTCCCAAACAATCTAAAGAACAATACATAATACACAGTACACACGCGTTACAGGAAACATCTAGAACAACATCGCTTTGTTTCTACACTCAGGGTTCACACGTGGGCCGGTCCGGCTCGGTCAGGCGATGCTGCATGGCAACGAGTTATGCGTGCTACACGAACAAAATGTCAACAACACATGGCAACGGACAATGCTAGCGCCGCACAATAAAAGAGACATGTCAACAGATCACAGACATCTGTAACAATATATATATATATATATATATATATATATATATATATATATATATATATATATATATATATATACTTCGTGTTTTTTTTGTTGTTGTTTAAACAACGACTGTTGGAGTATGCCATGATTGCCACCAACACTGGAACGTAATAGTTTAATGTTATTTTCTCATGGGCAAAGTTGGAAAATGTGACATCTCCTCCCGTATCGAACAAAGGTGTCTCATCCATTATAAAAATACACGTGTATTAACGTCGTGGATTAAACATCACGCTACCTTTGGTGCTCTGGTAACACCCAGATATCGGAGTTGTTAACCTTCTGATTTTATCAACCTTGACACACAACCACAGTCACGTGATTAGATGATGATTCTTAAAATGACCCACACTTTTCAGTACTTTCTAGATGAAGGACATGGAATGTGGGTTTGATGGACTGACGGCTTGTGTTTACAGGGACGGATTTAGAATTTTAGGATAGGGGGCTCATATAACGAGGATGCAAAGCAATATTTGTGAGCAGCATGTGGGAAGGTATGGGATGAGGTATCGTGTGAAACCTTTTTGAAAATTCAGCTGGCAAGGGGACGTGTATCGGTAAAACATGGTTTTGAATAGAATCCATGAAATAAAGGTCATTGGGATTCAGTTTATCTGTTAAATCTAAGGGATTGTTCCTTCAATATAACCTCAGCCTCCACAGAATTTCATCAAAATCTATTCAGAACATTTTGCGTAAAGTTGCTCAGAGACAAACCAAAGAAACAATTAGAAATAACAATATCTCGCCCTCACCCCACTCCTCCCGGCGGAAATATAACTATAAAGCAGCTGAATGACGGAATTATCTAGCAATCATTTTGTCAATCGTTTTGTTCCCCTGTAATATGAGGGAGGGGGGCAAAGGTGCTATGGGGACGAATTATGATCCTCCCGATCTCACTGAGTTTGTCACACAGCCACAGTCACGTGGTCTGTGGTTATTAAGATGACCCTCGTGTTACCTTAGGTACTTCCATCATCGATCACTTCAAATGATACCCTGAAGGACATAAAATGTGGGTTTAATCGATTGACGGCCTTAGGTGGTGTTTAAGCCCCAGTTACATATGAGCCCCTACCGAGTTGCTTTTTGGCCATAAAGTAGGGTTTTCGAATGAGCTACGGCCAGACATTGTTCACTCGGACAAGCCTCATCAGTATTTTGCAGCTGGTAGGCATAATCGTACGTGGAGTTAAACAAGGAATCCGCTCAAATTTAAACCGACCCGCTAAATAACGTAATCCAATTCCAAGAATAATCCAACTCACTAAAAAAATTTAATTCAGCCCATCGAGCCTGCTTGACGTCATGGTTTCCATGTGTTTCTGCTAAGTCACGTACAATACCCAAATGAATGGAATTCTGCAGATGTACGTACTAAGGTTTGGTAAGCATTTAAACTAAAGGTATATTCCTCCATAAAAAATGAATCAAACAAAAATATATAATTTTTTTTATTAACAGTGTTTACGGAAGTGAGATATAATCAAAACGTGAACATTTTCACGAAAAGGTGATAATAATAACAAGGCCAGATATCCCGTTACCCACACAGAAGCACGTCTTGACATAAAACAGACCAACCACAAATAGGCGAATATATCGAGGTTCATTTAGCTTATGATAAGACAAAAACATACGTTGGAATTAAATTACATATTTTCCTTATAAAGATAGGTCCGTGGCATGTCGCACTGTCCGTTTTATAAGGATGCAGGTTACCATACGGTAAGACATATATATATATATATATATATATATATATATATATATATATATATATGAAAGTTTTTTTTCTGCAAAAGAGTCGTTTGTGGAATTTAAAGAGGCCCTTTTTTGGTATTTTTGTAGTGGCAGTTTATAGTTCAAGATTAATTTTGCGGACCTTCCAGTTAACCAATAGACTAAATTTTAACCCTTATCATACAAGATTTGCTCTCTCAAACGTAATACAAATGACTTTTCGGGTACAATACAAAGAATAAGCAAAAAGCACTAACTAATTGCTGTCACAATTTTATTCAATGTAACCCACTGACGACCTCAGACCTCAGCGCCACGTCAATCAGCTGGTGAACTCGTACACTTGCTGTGAGTATTCTTTACCAACACCACCCGGACATTGATCTGGCCTCAGCTTCTGCCCGTACCTGTGTAAACAAAACAGTAAACCAACGTTAACAGATTATCACAGATACCCTTGACTCCCCCCCCCCTCTATCTCTCTCTCCCCCTCCCCATATGTTTAAAGTTTACACACTCATATATATAGCATACATCTATATTCATATACAGTATAATCAATATAATAAAAAAGGTTATTAATTAGAACTGTTCATAGCATATTTTTATTATAATGCAAGGCTATTTAAAAGACTGTCATAAAAAGACTGTAAAGATGTTAACGTTTTATGGTGTTTTATCTGCTCTGACATATCGCACTAGCATTAGCTATAAGGATTCACAATTTTTCTTTTGGCGATTCCTCTGTCCCTTTACATTAAGCTAGCTGTTCTCCTGCCTGACTGAAGATGTATTAAGTCCTCCGAGGACTGAGATGGATGGGGCTTGAACCCGTTTCCTAGGCGTAGCATTTTGACCTAGGCGTAGAATTCTCGTGCCTTATCTGTACAATTTGTCTTTGTCTTTGATGGATGTATGAACTTCTTTATATACAAACTGTTAGTATAAACACGGTACATGGGCCCCATGTCAACAAAAAAAAAAACATGTCACTAAAGGTAGCTGGTTGCATATGTGCGGAAGCTGAAAGGTCACCAGTTGCATACGCCATTTCCAAAACTGTGCTACGTCTGACTTGCCGCAAGACGTCCTTGCATTTTGCATTTGGATTATGTTAACAATACGTGGATATACACAGATGGAACAGCCTGTGTAGCGTCGGCGTTTTCTGGCTTATTTTTTATGAAAGGTTCAAGGGATAACCTTTAGTTAATAGACGACAGATATGGGAATAGACCACTTTAAATAATAAATATAATAATGGTTAAATTGGGCCATATCTTTTATTTTTGGATCTAATAACAAAATTGCATGAACTATCAAACTAGTATATGTTTACCTGCTGCACACAAAACGTATATCAATGGCAGCTCAAAAAACAGACCCTTGAGCCTTACAGCTCAGCTGAATTAACGGTCAGCACTCAGCAGTGGTAATGACTATGTCAAAAACAATATATAATACTGCAGGACTGTATAGACTTGTACCTTGCATACTCATACTCCATGCAGATTTAAAATAAACATTTTATTACGAAAAAGAGTAAAGAACCAGCCTAAAGTATAAGTGGTTTTCATCATTGTCTGCTATATTGCGTAAAACAGAACCATCGGGGCGTTTTCATCCATTATTGTTCTAATTGAACGAGACGAGTGAATTTTAATTTTATTTTATTTCATTTGATTCATTTTCTTTAGGGGGGGGGGTTGAGAAAGGAGGGTCCCTAAACAAAAACTTTTAAGCTTTGGCCTAATAACTGTTTAAAGATGAGGCCTAAACCTGCTACTCACAAGCCGTATAATCACACATAACGTGGGCTGATGGAGAAGGTCCGTAATCCAAAACATTTTAAGCTTTGGCCTTATACCTGTTTAAACATTAAACTTGCTACTCACAAGCCGTTATCACGCATAACGTGGGCTGATGGAGAAGGTCCGTAATCCAAAACATTTAAGCGTTGGCCTTATACCTGTTTAAACATTAAAACTGTTACTCACAAGCCGTAATCACGCAACACGTAGGCTGATGACGCACATCGTCCGCCGTTCTTCAGGACGAAGCCTGGGTAGCCTTGAGCCTTGGCGGCCACTGCGCATGCGAGGATATTCTCCTGTGGATTCTCAGAGAGCTTGGGTTTTACATTCAATAGGGGGATCACGTGACTGTCGAAAGCTTGACCTTTTTCAAGCCAGCAACCGCGGTCACGAAATGCTGAAACAAGCACAATGTTATATCAGACAACAGAACCTTACTTGTTTAGGAACCTTCTGGTAGCGTCACCTCATAATTATACACTTGTGTGTATGTGGGGAAATAAAATTAACTTAAACTGTACATCTCTTTAAATTCAACCGTCTTGTGAAGAAAATCGTTAAACGCATCTTCAGATGCAACCCGTGATATAAATGCCCAGGATAATACATTGAACATCCATCATTATGCTGTATGATTCTTGAGGTATCATAGCATGTCAAAGCTAACTTAAATAGGAGCTATTAGTATTACATCTAAACAAACAATGTACATAGGCACATAGAACTGATTGTTAGTAATAATAATAATAAGAAGAATGAGAATAAGAATAATCATTATTATTATTATTAATGTACATTTATACTGCGCACTTTACAATGGAATACTGCTCAAATGCGTGTTACAGAACGTAACATATTAAAAGAAACATAATAAAAACAAGTAAAATTAATTCACAGAAGTACACAAGATGTAGATTATACTAAAAAAAGCTAAAACAAGAATAAAAAAAAAACAGTGATTGTAAGTGTTGTCTCTGAATAGGAAAGTTTTACGTCTAATTTTAAAAGTTTAGAGAGATTTGAACAGTCTCATAGGAAGATTGTTCAATAATTTTGGCGCAGCTATGGAGAAGGCACGGTCGCCACATGTTACCAGTCGATTTGAAGGCACACGGAGTAAGGAGGCGTCAGCCGAGCGTAAAGCACGAGCTGGCTGGTATTGATGAATGAGTTCACTTAGGTATGAGGTAACTTAAGCCGCCGAGCTACAGGTAGCCAGTGTAGGTAAGCAAGTATAGGGGTGATATGATCATGTCACTTGACGCGTTTACCAGGCAAGAAGCACTATTTTCGACATGTTGGAGTTAAACAAGAGGGAGATGTGTAATTCATCAAAGAAGACTACTGCAGTAGACAATCCTAGAAGTAATAAAAGCGTGGAACAGATACCGTGCTGCTTCTTTAGAAATATACTTCCTATATTATTCTAGCAATCCTGAGGTGAAAATAAGCACCTGTTGTACAGTTGAACCACTAGAGGAAAGGTGACTTAATGCAGTATCAGCAAGGTGACGCTTTTACAGAAAACAATACATTCATAAATTCATAAATGTAATGGGATTGTAAACGTGCTTGGTATATGTGTGTATCAAATGCATACCCCCTTTCATGCATGGAACCTTCCACAGAAATCCACTTAACACATATATATATACACACAGGCACACCATGAATAGATCAATCTGTTAAGTCCTCCTTCGATCGTACAGGGTTGATTGTGGATTATGGATGATTTGGCTATGACGTCCATCATTACTTATTTATATGCACATACTCAGCCGCACAGAAAATTTAATTCGTACACAGCAAGTGGAACTGGTTACGGTTTGTGTGACTTACGCCGTGGATTTTGTGGAATAACTACCAAAAAACCTGGTAACAAATATTATTAATTAAACTGAAGGTTTATCCTATATACGCTCTTTATGATTAAATTTTATCCTGTGAACGGATTGGTACATTAATGTAAAGACTGACTTTCATACCGAAGAAAATCTTGAAATAATCACAGACACAAGTAAAATGTACAATAATGTTACATAATTACTTTACTTTGGACATTACAGGGGGATTTATATTCTTTTCTTCTCTAATCTGGTAGACTATGACAGGCTTTGATTTCTTTTGGGAATAGGCTCCAAAGCGTTTTAGGGAATGAATATATGAAAACAAGACGGACGTAGGAAGAAATATAGACTAGTTTCTTGCTGTGGCTACAACCAGATTGCATCATAACAAAGTCCCTCTGATTAAATGACCTAATGCACTTCTAAATGATTGATGCTCAAAACTATTTATACGTTTCTAGGGTATGTAATGAATTATTTGTGAATATGAATGGTGATTTCGAATGCAAACATGCGACATATGGTTTGAGGCAGTAATAAGTGTATTTGAGATTGAAGAACAACCTAAATAAACCATTCCCTTTCCCATGACTCTTTTTACCACTGACCTGGACACGGGGAGTTTGCAGGACACGCCTGCGTGGACTCTTCGTAATACTTCCCGGTGCTGCACTGACTGGAACATTCAGCTCTGTTCCAGCAGAAACAATCCCGAAATCGTCGTACTTTGGCCGGGGGTCGCTGTGTACCACAAACACCGAACGTCTCACATCCAGACCACTGAGACCATGGCTGCCATCCAACAGGACCTGCAATATAACATACACCAATCACGTCACACCCAGACCACTGAGACCACGGCTACCACCCAACAGGACCTACAATATAACATACACCAATCACGTCACACCCGGACCACTGAGACCACGGCTACCACCCAACAGGACCTGCAATATAACATACATCAATCACGCCACACCCGGACCACTGAGACTACGGCTACCACCCAACAGGACCTGCAATATAACATACACCAATCACGTCACACCCAGACCACTGAGACCATGGCTACCACCCAACAGGATCTACAATATAACATACACCAATCACGTCACACCCAGACCACTGAGACCACGGCTACCATCCAACAGGACCTACAATATAACATACATCAATCACGCCACACCCGGACCACTGAGACTACGGCTGTCATCCAACAGGACCTACAATATAACATACACCAATAACGTCACACCCAGACCATTGAGACCAAGGCTGTCATACAACAGGACCTACAGTATAACATACACCAATCACGTCACATCAAGACCACTTGGACCAAGGCTGTCATACAACAGGACCTACAATATAACATATACCAATCACGTCACACCCAGACCATTGAGACCACGGCTGTCATCCAACAGGACCTACAACATAACATACACAAATCACGTAACACCCAGACCACTATGGGCATGGCTGCCATCCAAAAGAACCTACAATGTATAACATACACAAATCACGCCACACCTAAACCGCTGACCACCGCTGTCATCGAACAGGACCTACAATATAACATAAACCACTAAAGTCACACCCATACCTTTCAGGGCACGGCTGCCATCAAACAGGACATGCAGTATAACGTACATTGATCACGTCTCACCCAGATCTCTGACACCAGGGCTGTCATACAACAGGCCTACCCTCTTGTTGTTTGTCAACCGCGGCAAAAGTCCACGGCCTGGGAAGTCTTTTTATTATTTAAAGGACAATTTGGTATTGACCCAGTTGTTGATGTGTTGGCAGTTTAGACTTTCGCATTTCGCGCTCGCTTTGTGGTTCAGCAGATCGATATGCTTTTGCGAATTTGCAGCCTCCATTGATGCAGCTGCGCCAAGCTTGGCGGACCTTAGCAATGGTAAACCAGGTGACCAAGTCGATTGTAAGGGACCTCAAAAAGAGTGGAAATGGTTCAGCTGTCTTGCATGCCTCTTGCATGCCGCAAGTACACAGCCCATGTTTCACAGGTAAACAATTGAATAGGGAGTAAGATAACACAGCTGTAGTCCCGCTTTTTTGTAAGGCTTATCCCCGATACTTCTAGAAATTGTTACGCGGTCTTCCAAAGGCTGGCTTTCGATATTATTAAGGTTACTTCAGCATCAATAGCCTTGTCCGAGAGAGTTTGCCGCCAGAATAAGTAATATCATCCACATTCTGCGGACTTGTCTTTTCACTGCGATAGTGGATGCTATGTATGAGGTGTAGGGCTTGTTGGTGCATGATCTCAGTATTTCATGTGCTGATTGTGAGACTGAAGTCTCGCGGCATATTCATAACCTTTTTGACAGCTTGGAGTCTGCTGAGGTTGAAGAGCTTTCCATCTGCTCTGTACTTGAGTCCCGGTCCCTTCGTCACTGTTCTGAAAGGCGTTGGTGAGGATGGCGGTAAAGATCCTGCTTGACATGATGGGTGCTAACACACAACACTGCATGACACCGTTGCAGACAGGGAAGTCTTCAAATACTTCACCATCAACAAACACTGTTATCGTCATGCCGTCGGGGAACTTGCGTACCATCAAATGTTGGCTAATGTTTGCGAGTTCGGTGAGGTACACAACTGTTTCCTGGAGTATGCGCGCAGCAGATATTATGTCGGCAGTTCCACGACCGTTTGTACTTCAGAGGTCTTCATGATTTAGAGGCTATTTACTGTGTGGGGAAACTTACCCACTCGGCTCTCTTTCCATTGGGGCTAATCAGCGAAGCAGCTGAACACGAGGAAGGTGTAAGGACTCACCTTCGCTAAACTACAACACCAGACGCATCATACACTCCTTGTGTCACATGCACACATCTAAAATATATCACACACCAATCACACCAAACCCCGTCCACTTAGAAAACGATGTTTCATTTGAAGACATGCAACATAACTAGCAGATATACAAAAAAACCTTGTACAGATGGTGACAAAATGTTACGTATTTTTTTTTCGAGGCGTCTGAATCGTGTCGTTAAAATGAATTCCCTAAGGTTTAAATAAAGCCTTGTTAAATGGAACTATTGTATTTTTGTTCTTGAAAGGTAGAAAAAGGTGCAGAAAGTATAAACTTGTGTCACTTAATCCGAATGAAAAGCTTTAATGATTGTTGATTTGTTTAATGACGTTTGCTGTCAAACAATCATGACTGGTGAGCAGTTTTGTATATTCCTGTAGATTTCCATATGATCGGTGAAAACGTGGCGCCATATGGTGTATATTATTTTGTGTTATTAAATAGTCACAAGCAATTCACATACAGTTGTGAAAAAAAGTATCGCCATCGTAAAGACGAATTTTGATAAAAAAAAAATTTGTGAACCGTTTTACCTGATGGAAAATTGGAAGGTTAAAGAAAGTAAAAAAAAGATCAATCGGGGGGGGGGGGGGGGTAATAATATAATATAAACTTATTTATTTTACATCGATTGTACAAATAGTTATTATAACTAATCCCCCCATTCCCCTCCCCGTAAATGATGGTTTTGTTAGTAAACGGATGTGAGCTTTTCTGTATTAAGGAGAATATTCTCTGTTAGTATTCACACGCCAGAAGCTCCACTTACAAAATTTTCCTTGAGTAGGCCTATCATCGCCCACTTCCACCTCATTCTCGGTATCTAGTTCATGCCTCGCTTTGGTAGAGCCACATTATTCGAGGATGAAGTAGGAAGTATCGGGGGAGGGACAGATGATTGTAATACAGAAAAGCTCGCATCCGTTTACTAACAAAACCACCATTCACGGGGAGGGGAAAGGGGGTTTTATTACGTAAACATCGATGTGAGCGTTTTCTGTATTAAGGAGAAGAAACAGATAAACCATAGGGAGGGAGATACTGACCTGGAACGACGAGGATGAAGATAATGCGGTCAGCAAGTAGTAGAAACCACAGCAGAAGACGACGTCTGCAGGCAGGTAGCGGCCGAACGTGAGTAGACGTCGAGGAAGCTGTGCTGGTGACGTTAACGATAGTGCCTGCGGCAACAACGGGACCCATGGCATATAGGCCGGAGTATTGCAGGCGGGCGTCCTTGAGGTAAAATTGAGTAAACGTGGAAGGGGACTTCAAGATACACATTTTGACCAGCGCGGCAGAAGACAACCCCGACAGGTGAGCGAAAGATGAGGCGATAGCCCTGACCTCACGAGCCATGACATGGAAGGACTGGAGTTCAGCCGGACGTAAAGAGTCATGGGCGGCGATGATAGCAGCCTTTATCCAGTTACTGATAGTAATAGGACTTATTTCTTTATTGGCTGCACCCAATTTTGAAGAAATAAAAAGTTTCTTACGCCCCCCCCCCCCCCCCCCCGGAGTGATTTTGTAGCCTTAAGATAGTATCTTAAGGCCTGGACGGGGCAATTCGTGGCGCCGAACCGGTACCGGCCGTAAGGCAGGGCAGGAACGTGCCATGAAATTGCGGGGTCATCGTAAGACTGCGATTTACGATAAAAGTCCGGAGGAAAGTGAAAGTCCGCGGATGAACCGTCAGCCGCAATTTGAGAAAATTTAGGATCGGCCATGAGAGCATGAAGCTCAGCTCGACGGCCAGCAGTGGCGAGCGCCAGGAGGAACGCCGTCTTACGCGACAGATGGAGCAGGTGCGCGGAGCGGAGCGGCTCATAAGGAGCGCCGCGGAGGTGCCGGAGTACCACGTCAAGGCGCCTAGAAGGAACTACGTACCGCGGGCGGGACGAACGAGCGCGGACCCCCTGGAGAAAATCGGAAACGACGGGATGACGGAGAACCGAATCCCTACGGAGGGGGCGAAGCGCGGAAAGAAGAGCCGCCCGATAGCCGCGAATAGTGGGGAAGGATAAACGTTTATCCTGTAATAAATGCAGTAAGAAATCAAGGAGCGACTAGACCGGCGGATCCAGTGGATCTATATGACGCTCCCTGGCCCATCGAGAGAAGATGAGCCAGCGGGAGTCATACACACGGTCGGAAGATCGTGGACGGGGAGCCGCTGCAAGAGCCGCAACCGGTGTTGAAAACCCCTGATCTTTGAGCGATCGGACGACAGTAAGAAAGCGCTCAGAGGGTACGACCGAGCAGTGCGAGGACGGAGCGGCAGATCGACCGACAGCGGCAGGAGAATGGGCGGACAGACGAGAAACGAACGACATCGAGGAAACCACGGAGCCGCTGGATGAAACGGGACGATCAGGACGAGGGCCTTGAGAGGTGCCGCCGAGAGACGCAGGAGTAACCGCGGGATCAGGGCCGGTGCCGGGAACCCGTACAAGAACCGGCCGGTCCAGGCGGACGAGGGCGTGTCCGGGAGAAGGACGCGAGGGCGACGTAGCCGTGGACCGGACGGAACGAGGGGCGGAGGGTTCGGGAATTCGAACAGGTCGAAATCCGGAGTCCCCCAAGCGCCGAAGATCCCCCGGAGAACCGGCGGAGGGAGAGAAACGGCTGTAAGGGCACCGAGGCGATCCCGGGAAAGGGCGTCGGCGAGGACGTTCACGGCGCCGCGGACATGACGAGCCTGAAGTGTAATACCGAGAGGGATACACAGATCAAACAGGCGATAAGTTTCCCGCAGAAGCGAGGGTGACCGAGTGCCGCCCTGCCTGTTGATATATGCAAGAACCGTCGTGTTGTCTGTCATGACCAGAACATGGCTGTCGAGGAAGCGCGGAGACCAGCGTTCGAGCGCACGACGGACCGCTCTGAGCTCCAGAACATTGATATGGAGCAGACGCTCCCGAGGAGACCAGAGGCCGGAAATACGAAGATCGGCCAGGTTGGCACCCCAGCCCATCTGAGACGCGTTTGTAAAGATCGTAAAGGCGACGGTCTGCGTGAACGGAATGCCGCGAAGGAGAAAAGACAGCCGGAGCCAGGGTCGGAGGGCCCGCCAGGCCTGGTGGGCAGGCAGAATCGCCGTACTCTGAGATGCCGAACCCAGGAGACGCGCGGAGCAGAGGAGCGACTGCACCGGGCGGAGGACCAGGCGGCCCATAGGGACGAACGTGGCCGCCCAGTTGAGAGAACCGTGTAAAAAAAGCCGCCAGAGGGGAGCTGACACGACGAGTCGACAGAAGGGATCGGATCCGCCGGCGCAGATTGACCGCGAAGTCGAGCGGGAGAGACAAACGACCGGCCCGAAAATCCAGGACCACGCCCAGAAACTGAATGGTCTGGGTAGGGACCAGAAGAGACTTCTGGACATTGACCAGAAAGCCTAGAACGCGAAGAAGGGAAAGCACGAGGGCACGGTGGTGGAGAAGTAGATCGCGAGAAGGGGCGTGAACGAGCCAGTCGTCCAAGTACGGTAGGACTGACACCCCGACTGACCGGAGGTAAGTGGTTACAGCATGAACAAGGATCGTAAAGAACCAGGGCGCAATATTGATCCCGAACGGGAGGGCTCTGAATTGAAACACGCGAGTGCCGTAGGCGAACCGAAGGTACGGCTGAGACACAGGTTGGATCGGTACATGAAAATACGCGTCTGTTAAATCGATCTTGAACGCCCAGTCGCCTTGGCGGACGGTGCGGAGCACGGCGGGAACATTGAACATTCGAAAATGGGGAGGTCGAATAAAGGCATTGAGGCGCTTCAGATCTATAATCGGGCGCCACTGGCCGTGTGGCTTGGGGACAAGAAATATGCGGGAATAAAACCCGGGAGTTCCGGGATCGACCGGGATAATGGCACCCTTCAGGAGAAGGGACTGAATGGCATTTTCAAGCGCGAGACGCTTGGCCGGATCCCGGGGCGGGGGAGTAACGAACGGAAACGCCGTGCGGGGCGGAGGGGTGAAAAACGAAATTCGGAAACCGAAACGAACTGTGCTTAAAACTAGGGGATGCGAGGTGACACGCCTCCAGGCAGGATAACAGGTCAGAAGGCGGCCGCCTACCCGACCAGGAGTGTCACTTACGGCCGCGACCCCTCCGAGCGGATTTACCGCGAAAAGAGGAGGTCTGGCGAGACCCGGACGACCGAGCAGACGGGCGGGCGGGAGCCACTGAGCGGCTAGCAGCCGGAGCCCGTACCGGAGCAGTACGGGACCGGTAAGGGCGAGACGCCTGTGAGGTCGGAGGAGGCGCCGACCGGAGGCGGGCCTGACGATCTGAACGATCCAGGGCAGCCTCATAGACGCGGGACAGATGACCCCCGAAGAGGAGAGATCCCGTGAACGGCTGAGTATATAGATCCGAGAGCTCCGCGGGA
This sequence comes from Sipunculus nudus, assembly GCA_026874595.1. Lineage (NCBI taxonomy): Eukaryota > Metazoa > Annelida > Sipuncula > Golfingiida > Sipunculidae > Sipunculus > Sipunculus nudus. Next base: position 49,172,762 of record CM049315.1, read on the forward strand.
GATAGCGCGGGCTGGACGGAGCGGAGGGTGCGGAGACACCCGGCGCGGCGGAGTAAGACACAATCCTCCACCAGGCGCCAGGCCAAGAGTTGTAACTCGGCACATGCGTGAGCGGAAGCCTGCCATATATTATTTAATATGGCAGGATCCGGAGAAATAGACAACAGGCTGGTAACGGCCTGATGGTCGTTGACAACGCCGGCGGTCTGGCGGGCGAGAGCCTCCATATCCGAGAGCTGAGAATCGGATACATGCGCCGCCGGGAAATAAAGTAACCAACCGTCAGAGAAGGGTTGATCAAGCCCCGTTTCGGCCCGCATCGGTTCCGATGGAACAGCGGGAAAGGCGGGAGACGGGACGAGCCTGTCAAGGCAGGTCGCCCGATACGCCTTAAGGGACAACAAGGTACCGATCTGCCAGGGGCGCCGCGCCAGGCGGCACCGGCGACCCAGACGATGAGGATATAGCGCCGGTGACGGCGGCATGATGATTGTCAAGCAACCGAGCCGTCTCATCGGTAAATTCCATGCAGACCTGAGGTCCGGAAGTCGGCGCCGAGAGCGTGGACGGGTTCAGATAGAACCCGGCCGACGCGGCAGAGGCGGGCGGTGGCCTGAGGCGCTGGAAGGTCTCCTGCATGAGACTCCTACATGGTGCGGGCCACCTTATCAAGTAGGTCAGACTTCATGGTGCGCCACGCCTGCCTCTGCGTGTTGAGAGCAGTCCACTGATCCGTACCGGCCGGAGGCGCCTGATCTGTAAATTCAAGCGGAGAACGGACGGACGGAGAATCAAGAGCGGACGAGGCCGCGGGAGTTGCCGGGGCACAGACGGGGTCCGTATCAGGAACTGCAGGGCGGGCGTCTGGAGACCCGGACGGGAGGGGAACCGCATCAGCGGAAGGACGGTAACTAAGGGGACGAAGAGACAGACGGCTGGGAAGGGGCGGATCAAGCAGGGGGGAGCACTTACCTGCGCTGGAGCCGGTGGGGAACGAGTGACCTCCAGCCGAGCGGGACGCCGCGGGGACAACGCAGGAGGATCGGACAAAAACACCTGCCCCGGAGCCGACGCAAGATCGAAATCCGCCCTTAAGGATTCACAAAAACTGGAGAGACGGTGAATGATGGAAACGGCAAGAGTCTTCTCGGGGGGCCCGGGCGGGGCAGAGGTCGGACGCTTCCTGGAGGGGGCGGCTAGAGCTCTAGCCGGAGCCCCAACAGGGGTCGGGAAGACAGAGCCCTGGGAGGGAGGGACAGGATCTGGAACGAGAAGGGGATCCGCAGAGGGGGAGCGTAAAGCCACCCGACTAGACACAGAAGGAGTGACCCCCCCCCCCCCCCCGCCCCCCGCTCCCCGCCACCGGAGCCGAAGACAGCGCAGGAGAGGGCTCTATGGGATCAAGGGCAGTCGACCATGCATGAAGTCGAGCCCATTGAGAGGGCGGCCATGTATGACAATAATAACATGGGTCCGCCTCACTAAGGCACGTGCCCTCACTGGAGCGACAGCCGAGACAAGAGGGGTGTGTATCCCAGGAAGGGAGAGACGCTCCACAAGAGGAACAAGTCCGAGAGACTTCCATAGTGGCCAAGGGAAAATGAAAGCGTACTTACAATAAGTGAAGCAACGAGCATGGGGAAAACCAACAGCGGACGGACGGGAGTAGCCCGTCGACACGTCCGTCTTGCACAAACGCCAGAAAATAATGTGGCTCTACCAAAGCGAGGCATGACCTAGATACCGAGAATGAGGCGGAAGTGGGCGATGATAGGCCTACTCAGGGAAAATTTTGTAAGTGGAGCTTCTGGCGTGTGAATACTAACAGAGAATATTCTCCTTAATACAGAAAACGCTCACATCGATGTTTACGTAATAAAACGAGGCACTCTCCGTGGTTCCGGTGATGGCGTTCGGTAGTCTACAGGGGTGGAGGAAACCGGAGTACCCGGAGAAAACCACCGGCCTTGGACGGGCAACTACAACCCACTGTCATAGCCACGCCGGGGTTCGAACTCGGGTCGCCAGCGGAGAGAGCCAAGCGTTTTACCACTCAGCTGTCCAGGCCCAGCATTGCATGATATAGATTGACAATCAATGGCTCATTCAAGTCCTGTATATAAGAACAAATTCTGAACAACTTACGTGTGCTGCCACCGATAGATTTGGTTGTCTTCAGATTGTAGACGTACATGTCACGCTGCATCCCGACCAAGTGCTTGAAGCATCCGAATGGGGATATTGCCGCGACCTCCGAATACTCCATGGCCATCAGATGAGTCCTGTCTATCATTGCACCGAAATCTTCGTCCGAAATGGGATGACATTCAGCCCAGTATGTTATCCCAAATCTCTTGATATCTGTTATTGTATATATAAATATACCCTTCAAAGAAGCTAAGTAACAAAAGCAATAAATTGGACTAAACCACTGAGGTTTAGTTATCCTAAAAAAATATACCAAGGTAATCCTTTGTTTGCTTATCTGCCATGTCTCTTTCTTATTTTAACATAAAGTTTGTTATTATTTTTTATACGCCAATCATATGACGGGAGAAATATGGTATACCCACCGTCTATCAGTTCGTCCGTTGACTTTTAGTGTCGACGCGGGGCTTTGATGGATTTTCAACAAACTCGCCAAAACTACATACCAACAGATTATCTCGCCCTGTTCGATTATCGGCAAAATCCACGCATATTTAATAAGATCATGGGTTACTAGGCTACTTTGTGCTGTCGCCGCGATAACTTATGAATAAGTTTTGTTAAAACTAATAAGAACTGTTCATCAATAAAATATCTCGCCTTAGCTTGATTTTCAGCAAAATCCATGTATATTTAATGAGGTCAGAGGTCACCCCACTATGGATGCATCTTGGTGACTTACCGAAAATCCCATGGATTTTCATGAAACTCATTATACAAATTTACCAATAAAGTCTCTCATCTGAACTTCCTTCTCATCAAAATTCACGTATATATTATGAGGGCAGAGGTCACCAGATACACAACGGGCGTATTAACACGGTTGCTGTGCTCTTGTTAAATTTTATTATTTAATCTACGGTGAAAAAGCATAAAATATCTTGGGATACTGTCATATAGTTTAGCCTGAAACCACTGACATTGTGCTCCCACCAGTTTTTTGCTTAGAATATCTTAATTTGGAATAATACATGTTTTAATTAATTTCAAATATAATGATCATAAAGAAATCACTCTACTATACACCCCTAGACAGAATACAATGCTACATGTTTGTTAAAAATGACCAACGGTTTATGCGATGTATAATGGATTTAAAACAATTTTTTAATATGTGAATGTTTTGCCATAGATGCTGCTATAATTAGATGCTTAATTAATATATATATATATATATATATATATATATATATATATATATATATATTTGGAGCAACAGATTTTGATATTGATTAACAAACTATGCGAAGCATGTTTCCAGAGATGTGAAAACTAATCCATTGGTGCGAATGCATCATACCCTCTTGTTCACCCTAGATAAATGGACAGTATTCGCGATTATTTCCCATTCGCGAATATCGCCAAATTGAAACCCCCGCGAACAAAAAGGCGACCACAGTATATATATATATATATATATATATATATATATATATATATATATATATATATATATATATATATATGATAATATTTCAAACTCATTGAGTAGCGGTAGAATTTGACCACACGTCGCAAGAATCAAATTATAAAGAGACACTGATGTACTCGATCTTTCAGAATTTGTAAACTTTTTTGGAAAAATAGATATTACCTTTGGCATATGCTGCGCGAGCACACTCCAGGACCGTTTTGGTAAAATCCTTCCAGTCAATCTTTCCCCGAGCATTGTGAAACATTGGTTCCTTACTGACATCGCTGTAGCAGCCAAGGGGCTCCAGAGCCGACATTAGGCGTGGCGTTACTGTAAACATGCAAGCACAGCTAGTACTCTCCCGAGGCAGCGGTAATCGTGCGCTTCTAAAGAAGCAACTGATTTTCACGCTGCCAGCTTTGACCGTTTATGATATATTTAGACACCAGATGGCGGTTTGTTGTCCACTGAAATAAACGTGCGTACGATGTGACAAGCAGCCAATCAGATGCCAATAAACAAACACTCGACAAGCATCCTGGCTCCGCCCATTGCCGCGCTTCAAGCGCCGTTTGATGAGTTTCCGGTCGAATTTAAATTGCTCCCTCTGCATTCTCGCATCATCGACCGATTCGATTATGACATTATGACTGTGTTAGCGTAGCCATGTATCTGTTGACTGCAGAACTGAAACCAGCCAGCGAGGTGTGCACGCAGCCTTTGTTGTTACGTTTCGTTTGAATTTCAGCTCACCGGCCGAGCATCCTATGTGCCCAAGGCCCTAAGCAAACCACGTCAGGGGCAATTCTCTCTGAGCCTGTGGCCTGTTTAGACGGTTACGCTGGGGGATGAGCTGACACTCAAAAAGAAATGAATATGATTGGCTCCGTGTATTCCTCGCTTGGCTTTGTCTTCCAGCACAAAGTTTCATCTGATTGGACAAAAATACAGTGCTCCCCTCTGGAGTTGCAAAGCAGGATACGAGGTCATAACAAACAGCGCCTTACAATATAGGAAGTAGCCCTATAGGTAAAGCGCTGTGTAAAGAGCGTAGCACAGCTAGCAGTTGAGAATATTGGGCGTCTGATTTCGGGGAATTGATAAGGAAATAATAAGTATCTACAAACTTACCCCTTTAAAACTAGAGAGCCACAGTGTTCTGTGTGCATAATGTATAAAAGAAGTAAATGTCGAAATGTGTATCAGATGCATACAGATTTTTAACAAAAGCATTAACCAGTAGGTAAAAAGGTAGGGTACTCAGGCACCGCACGCGTCAATTTCAACACCCCCCCCCCCCCCCCCACACACACACACGCATTTTTTTAAATTGTGATTTTCAATAGAAACTTACCAATTTTGAGCTCCAGCCGCTCGGATGTTCCTTTCAAGAAGATAAAATAATACAATTTTAAGAAAATTTCCTTTGTTATGTATTGATTTTACCTGTTTAGCAAAACAATTCTGTTATTATCATGCTAAACCCTTATCATTTGACATTTTATTCGTGCACTGATTTATGAGAAAAAGTGCCTGAAAACCCAACCTTTTTTGGGGGCCTTACTGTGAGGATAATACATACTAAAGTCACTCGATATCTAATTAAACTCAATAGTATATCGTAAAACTTAATAAAAGTCGTTACATAATCCAATACATTCATGGTATTTTGATTCACAGAAGTACATATGCTTAAAAAAACCGTACATGCATCGCCGGAGCTGCATGCCTCGTATTCAGAGTCACTTCCGGTACACGGCTGGCCATTTCCTAACTTTGCAGGATTTGAACAAGCACGGCTTCGACTCCTCTGGTTGGCAGTACACTCGCTCCACGCTGACCACTCCGCCCATCCCCCGTCCCTGTCTGAAAGATCCAAAAACAGGTGCAATAGTATACGTGTATTGTCCCCGCTATTAGTTCAATTGCCTGAATACAAACATTTCCTGGCCCTGACTCTCTCAAAGTAAGTGTGTGTGCTTTTTGTGTTTAACAGAGAACCCATATCTAATTCAACTTAATCTCCAGTAGCTAAAAAGTGAATATTTAGGTTATAAATGAAAACATGAAAAGGACCTCGATTAAAATTAGGTCTTTCCGTCTTTCTTGCCGCCAAGTGCGTCCGTCTGTTCCTCAGTCACTTTTTCGTGTGTATTATCTCAAGAACCGGTCAATTAAGTGCCGTGAAACCTTTAATGAAGACAATGAAGATAAAGTCTGTAGAGGATGACGCCATCGAATTTCAAACCCGTCGGAAATAAAGTATGGCCGCCGGGCAGTGATTTTATAATTCTTTGCTTTATCTTAAGAACAGTTCTAGCAAATTGCCCTGAAAATATTACCGAATCCCTGACAACCAATGGAGGTTGTGCGCCTTCGCATTTCAGACCAATCAAAAATACAATATGGCCGCCAGGCAGCGATCGTGGAATTCCTTTCGCCGCATGATCCCAAGAACAGTATAATTAATTGTCATGAAAATGCTACCGAAGACTCGCATCTACATTGAGGGTTTGTTCTATCGAAATCCAGATAAATCAAATCTAACATGGATGCTAGGCAAATATTATTAGCAATTAGACCCTTTTGCGCTCACTTTCTATATTACTGTTTGAGAAATTGCAGTAATTTTTTTTAAAATCTGACAGTATATCCCCTTGGAGTACGCGCGGTGATAATTTTCACACAAGTCCGACATCTAATATGGCTGGCAAAAGGACTTCCATTTCGAAAACCTGGGCAACACGGACCGTAACAGATGTCCTTTTCGGTCACAACCATTTTTAGTTTGTCTGCTTTATAAAACCAAAAGACCTAATCTTTTTACATTTTACAAAAATGTCCACGACAGTTCTAAGTGACTGTGTTATAAGTGGGTGCATGTGAAGAATATTCTTTTGTTGTTATTATGTTAGTATATTACATGCCTATGTGTGAGGATTGAAACCCCTACATAAATATTATTTTCAAAATGCTGAAAATGAAGAGAAAAAAATACTTGTAAAATTGTGAACAAAACGATGAGGGCGCTACAGGAATGAGCAAGTGACTTACTTCCGCCTAATTACGTAATGTGTGAAAGACGTTGAAACATTTGCTACTTATCTAAATATTTTAAGTATAAATTATTTTTAAAAAATCAAACGAACCAGATGACGGAAAGATTTTGTAGATGAACATTGCCAGAGAACCTCCCAGTCCAAGATTACAGTTGTTTGATGAAGATAGTTTACTCAGGTCAACACCTGCGTCCGGTCCCGTCCAGCATTCTCCGTAAAACTCTATGCCAACGTATCCACGGTCCAGCAGCTGGGCTCCCCGGGCGCATGGCTCTATCACTGAACCTACGGGGTCACTCCAGTTGATGTCTTTACGGTAACTAGCGAACAGCTCCTGCTTCAACATGGAATTAGTCTTGTAACAGCCCACTGGCTGATACTTCAGCGTTCCATCTAGTGGAAAATAGAATACATAAATTCAGTCTATTTAAAAAAAAGGGTTAATTTATGCAGGCTTACTTTTATTCAATGTTGAAAAATGTTGTTAATATTGACACACTAGAATGAATTCCATATATACTTATTTCAATAGCATAATATTTGTGACTACACAAATAATACCAAAAAGAATGAGATATATGTAATTGCGGTAAAACATCCCGGGACGCCCGCATCTCGGCGATAACGGGGAATCGGCTACGGGTTGAATGTCAAATGGTTAATGTCAAAAATGAATATCAGGTGCAAATCTGTGGCCTAGGATTAATATTGTGCCCAAATTTCAGCTTTTTAAAATCAGTCATATTTCAGATATAACGTAAAATATAGGAAGAGAGAGAAAAATTGAAATCGATGGTTTTACACCCTGGCCGACCTAAGCCGGTCCATCCACAAAAATACAACATCAACACCCCCCCCCCCTCATATGAGCCTCCCTGTCTTAGGGGGAGATAAATAACTGTAAAATTAGAAAATATTTATGTATGTCAATCCGGGAAAAGGGATAAAAACATAGAAAGATACATTGCAAAGTCATATTAGTGCGTCTTTTTTAATCCTTGTCCAAAACGCCAACCCTAAAAAAATTTAAAAAAAAGCAGGAACACTGGGCTACACTATATATTTATGAGTTGTACAGAAGTGATTAACAAAGGAAGCCATGGACGCATTGGCTACATATATAGATGTGTGTTATAGAAAGTACCTGCATATTTGCAAGGTCCACTATTGCAGGCCTGGCGTTCAGCGTGCATTCCGACTCGTCTAACATTGGCAGCTGGGAACTGGGCGACAACTCCAGGGCACATAGAACCGTTAACGGCAGGAATAGGCCTCAAACAATATCTACAATTAACAACATAATATTAATAAAATTAATACTTAAAGCACCCTTAATACAATATATATATATATATATATATATATATATATATATATATATATATATATATATATATATATATAATATTTGTCATAACTTTATTTCGAGAAGTCAAAGGAATGAAAAAGATTTGCTTTATTTCTTCTTTATCCTTAATTGTTTGGCAAACTGGGGCAAGAAGTGTATTCTTCTATAAGTGAATTCCGGTAATTTTCAATGAGTGCGGTTGAGACCTGAATTGCTTTTATGAATATAAATATCGCAGTGATGGCCGCACAGTTATAAAAAATTATTGTTCCAGAATTACGAAACGTTTATCATGTCGTTGCAAAAACTAAAGCACAACTGCAGTTAGCAAATTTTACCAAACTTATAAATTGAAATTACATAGTATAAAATCTTCACTTTATTCACGTGACAAAATATTCCGTCCATAATGATTTAGCTGTTACAAAAAAATTGTAGCTGTTCTGACCTGTGTCTGAATTTATGTCCCCCTGCGCAGGATTGAGAGCACGGGAACCATTCAGTCCACGCAGCATATCCACCATCCTGGGTCACTGTATTAACAATAAAACAACTTAATTACCGAAACACTGCTACACGTAATATATACAACTAAAATTATAGAATCATCTGAAAGTGTAGCTTTACACATTAATGACATTTATATTTATATTACCATTTAAATGGCAATTACAGAATGTTCTATTAAACTTCCTGCTGACATTTTTATTAAGTCGTGATCACAAAAAAACAAAAAACAAAACTATTGGGATTTACCCTTGATCACGCTTTTTTCCAACGACCAACCAGGATTGCACGCGATCGATCGCATGATCAGTATTGGTCGTGATACCAAGATTGGTCGTTCATTCTTCTTGCAATATTCTACGACTTCAGAATTTAAATTCAGTCGCAACCAGATTTTTAACATTTTCAAAATCCACCCACAACAAGTTTCCCATCCAGCGGTCAGCAATGATGTCCGCTCTTCTCATGACTGTCCGGCGGGAAATAATGATGAAGAAATATACCCGTCTACTGACTATGTCTGAAATTTCATGCAGGAATATACACTGGAGAACAAATAATGTGGTACCTTTGAACAAGATTTGTTATTTACGGTAACTCCTGCATTTGCGTATCAGCGCCATCTTGTGTTCATTTAGTGTTAACACATAATGTTAGAGTAAGGCATTAAAACTGGCTAATTCCATTGTATATTCGTATACATTTGAGTGAATTGCAAACAGGAATACATAAAGCTTCACCACGTTGAGTTGAAATATTATTAATGTTAACGTTTTATCGGAAAGGTAGAGATCTTAAACTTCTAAGTTTGAATACTAGATGGAGTTGATAACCAAATGCGGGAGTTACCGTAAATAATAATAATCTTGTTCAAAGGTACCCCATTATAGGATCAGAGTAATTTTACCTACCGTCACATTCTGACGCCGGACATTGTTGGTCCTCGCGGTTAGAACCCGCGCATGACCTCTTGTCGTCTGCTGTACAGAACCTCGTTCTGAAACGCTTACAGCTGGTATCACAGGCGGTCCACCATGACCACTCTGACCAGCCGCCGTTAGCCATACGATCAACTGTAAAGGTGGAAAAAATATTCCGTCATTTCCCATTAAGTTAACGTTAATTCACTATCGAATAAATCTTGCTTGATTCTCAATCAAATGTTTGGTTCTCTGCTTAAAAAAAATCGGGCTTAATGCTGACCAGGTATATAATGTCTCATACAATAAATTTATGAATATTGATATCCTCATTAAGGCTAAATTACTTACAAGCCCAATGATACTACTGTTTATATAAGCAGAATTTTTTAATAATTATTCACCATAATATATTATATATATTATGGATCCATAATTTTTGGGATGAGGGAGGGTTTTTTTACACGATACATTAATAACCTAAAAACGTTCGTAAAATATGGGGGAAACAATTCAAAACTGATATTTTTGTTAGGAGGATTTAAACCCGATAACCCCGACCCCCCTTCCAAATCCGCACTTGTATGGTATCATTACTATCATTACTTAGAGTTACTTCAATCGTTCATTTTTAGCACATATATATATATTGTATTATTTTTATAGTTAATTTAAACATGTTATAAGGACATTACAGACTCATTTAAAACATGCTCACAGTCTGGTCCGCAGTCATACATCTTGTTAAGTTTATCAAGGTTGAAGTGTTTCATCTGGCCACTTGCATTGTACAGGCGCTGGTCTACCTGATAGTCAAGTATTGGGTTTTTACCGCTCCACCTCAGGTAGTGTCCTGAAATATAAGGCCACACAATCAAATTTTCAGTTCAACGGGAAATGGGAAATTTGTTTCGAGCGGGCGATGTTTTAAAGGTGCCCATTCACCTACCTTTTGAAAAGAATTAACGTGATTTCTGGCTTTTTCTATGTATATGTTAATGATCTCAGGGTACTTTTGGTTGTATAAAGTTCTTCACAGCAATTTTGACAAACGGGGAAAACATGTAACCTAAGGTGATAGGTTGCATATAAGGTGATTTTTTTGCAAAACTCCATTTACAAATCTATGACTTATCTGCCTGCTACCAAATGCCCTTGTTGAACTTGTTTTGATCGTTTTTGCCCCACATAAGATCACGTTGATATGAACGAAACATGCAGACTATGCGGTGATATAAACGTGGCCTATTTGTATAAAAGCTTTAAGATATTAACTCATTTTATAAAAGTCAGATGGATGATTGGCCCACTTTAATTCAGTGAGACTGACTACGCAAAATGTAAAGCTTACCATGAAACAAACAAATCCTCAAATCTTGAGATGATGCATATTATCAAGACAAAATTATTCCATTTTCTAATTGATTTTAAAATTACTTTTAAGGAACCAAGTCAAAAGAAAATTGTCAACATTACCGAGTGCCTCGTCCTCACCTGCATAAAAATAATCACGTAAAACAAACATGTATGTGACGGTGTGTGTATCCTGTAGAAAACACAAAGCTACCGCGGTTGTTTGGATAAAAGGCTGGCACCAGAGTCACATTTGAAACTTACAATGAAAAAAAAATATTTTTGGTGACATAAGCTGAGATAAGTTCAAGTATCCCGAACAAACGATGAATTTTTATGCACAATGGTTCTCTACAACCGAATGTTAGAAATGGCTCGATGGCAAATGATTCGGAACCAGGAACTTCATCAATGAATATTCACAAATGTACATTAACTTATGTGAGAAAGAACCTGGGAATATGGGCCGAATAAGTGAATTGATGAGGCTTGCATTCAGAAGAATGCAGATTTCTGGTTCAAATATCAAAGCAATATTTCTCAAACCTGGATCCATCATGTAGTCCGCGTATGGCCCAAAGGCGGAAGCCAACGTCAGCTCAGACATATGTAAGGCGTGACCCAGCTCATGGAACAGGACCCACCAGCACTCACGGCCTATGTGGGCTTTCCTCCCAAACACGGCGTAACACCTATAGTAAAGAGAACCCTAATGTATCATCCCATATGCTCAGCTGCAGTAATGAACAGCAACTCTTGAAGTAATCATCCTGCTCTCCATGCCCCCTCAAAGTAACATTATTGTAAAAAAAAACTGTATCTAAATCATTCCAAAAGTTATTTTCATAATTCATATAAGAGCCCATAAAGTATTTCTTATATCAAACGAGGATCAGTGATCTTTCTGATGATATATATAACCTTTTATTAATTTTTACATGATTTTCTAATATTTTATAAATATTTAAATTTTTAAGAGGTACGCTATTTTAAGTACCAATTAATAGTAAGTCAGCCACTTTAAGTCAGCCACTTTTAGTGAATTATTAGTAAATTATATGACAATATCTAATAACAATTGTTTTGTCATTCATATATCTTATTTCTTTCTACCCTAAAACTAAGAATTTTAAATTTTGATTAAATAACCAATTTTAAATTTCTCCTTCAAACAAGAAAGACGCACAATAAAGGAAAGACAAAAACATTTCTGAGATACTGTCATGCATTTCTATCATTATACATGTTTTATATTTTGTGAAACCTTTGGATTTACTTATATCTGTGACTTAACCAATAATAAAAAAAAAATTTAAACAGAAACACGTACTTCCCCCCTTTTTATAAGCAGGACCTACGCTACGTCTCCTTGATTTATCACGCCTCACTGCCATCTATTTATAATTAACAATCATTGAATCTCATTTTAATGTTTAAATGTTTTTTTTTTAAATAATCTGACCAGTCATAAAAAGGCTTGTGAACCAGTCTAAGTTTCTGGTATATGGAGTCTTGTTTTTACGGCTTGTGAACAGTTCAACTAATGTGTACTTTTTGTTTATTTCCATTGGAATTTATTGGCCGTTACGGTTCCGGCCCCATACGTAGGAGCTTGTTGAATAATAATCATTAAAAATGAAATAGCTGGCAGGGCCTGAATGTAAGCGAGAAACCCACTTAAAGGAATATGGTGTTTAATGCAATGTCTGATGATTTAACAGCAACCATGAATTTTAATATGTTGTGATGGGGGTTTAAAGATACACAACCAAACTTTGACTCACCCTGAGCCATACTGCATGGTAATCTGAATGCGCTCTCCGGTGTGTGTTTTGGGGTCTATTTCCTTGAACCTCAGACAGGTCAACCGGTGCATATCAGCAATCATAAGGTCCCATATTTTAAGAATCCCGGGCAATAGGTCCCCTAGAAAGATCAAAAGGCCCTTATTCTATCATAAAGTCCGTAGGTATAAATGTAGCACTTCTTAATAAAACGGCTAGACTTCTAAAATTCGAAGTTGCAAGTCTGTTTATGTATATGCAAGTTCCGTGCATGCGTTTAAAATATCCTTATTCGATTTGAAAACATACACAGACAAATATATATATATATATATATATATATATATATATAGAGAGAGAGAGAGAGAGAGAGAGAGAGAGAGAGAGCGAGAGAGAGAGAGAGAAAGAGACAGATATATATATAAATATTTGTATATATATATATATATAATAGATAATATGAAATAATCTTAAAAAATATAATTGCATAACTGAAATTGAACATTGAAGAACAGCACATTTTCATTTCATTTTAAATACACAGGTGTACTGTTTGTATTTGCAACTGTTTACTTTAAGCACATGAAAAATGGACACGACTGATGTTTTCTCTCAAAAATAATTTTATTTTAAGAACATATACGTACCCCATGTATCATCAAAGTAGTAAGGTACGATCTTTGTGTGGAAGGTGAAGTCAAGTCTCTCTAGGGCGTTGTACTCTAACAGCTTCAGCTGATGGTAGATCACGTTACCGGGCAGCATCTGCATCCGGTCCTTTTCTTCTACTTTATATTTTGTGAGTGGCACTGGAAGGCCAAAAAAATAAATAAAAGGTAAGGTTCTCAGGCACCGCCCGCGCCAATTTTTACCCGTCGCATCAAACATTTTTATTTTTATTTTCATCTTTCAAGAAGATAAAATAATACAATTTTGATACGATTTCCTTTGTTATGCAGTGCTTTTACCTGTTTAGCAAAAAAATCTGTTATTTTCATGCTTTTCCCTGATCATATGACATTCTCATCGAAACATACAAAAAAAGGTCAAAAATAAAATACTTCCCGCCCGCAGTGATTTCTCAGGAAAAGTGCCTGAGAACCATACCTTTTTATTTTTGGCCTAAAAGAAGAACAGAGGGCCAATAGGAGATACCTATAGTCTGTCACATGTTTAGATTTTAGTTTTAACAGAAATATTAACTTGAAGCTATTTTATATCTCGTATTGAGCAATTTTTTTTAATCTAAGGTTTTCAACTGTTTTGTTTAAATCATCTTTTAACGTTTACAGTAATACATTTCTTTCATACTGTAAATAGTAAGTATGCGGCAATGGGAACCCCGTCTAAACTGTCTAAATAAACAACAGTTTACACATTGCGAATTGTTTCAGGTTTTAAGAGTGATCGTGTATTCAAAGTTTAGCCCAAGATCCTTATTTCAGTTGACTGTTTTGGAATTCGGTGAAATAGTACAAAGTCCTCGATGTTAATAATGTTCTAGCCCCAGTCCCTTCAAAGAATGCAATAATACAGAAGTTTCTTTCCTTTAAGTTTCATTGTAAACTTTGAATAGTTTATTTGCACTATTTTATGTGACATGTTTTTTGTCTAAATCGGAAAATTAGGGGACACAGAATTTTCATTCCGTATATTTAGGTGAATGTATATATTTTTTTTTACGTGGCCTTTGTACTTACATCGAAAGCTTCTATATTCGAGTCCTAAGTCCGCATCCTGCAAAACAGACGAAATCATTATACAAGGTCATTATTCAAAGAGGTTTATTATACAATAGAAAAGATCTCTCTCAGGATTTTTTTAGCTTAACTGTCCATTGATACCTTTGAAAGGTTGGTAATAGCTATCGTCAAATAACGGGCTGCATTATTGAAAAATAAATATAGAGATTATTTTTACAACTGACATGGACGCAAGTGTGAATATCAGCATTCGATTTAGATATAGAAGTCGGCATGATATATATTCTGTTACGTTTCTAATGAAATGAAAGATGTCTTAGTATTAGGTTTGGAAACATTATCATTATTGTCATTATTAATGTGCTAGATAGGACAGAACCCTCGTAAAATAAAAAAAACCATGGAAAATACCTGGTATTATCAACTTTTTAAAGATAAACGTAGGCATCCAAATACTTAAGAGATTCCTTAAAGCCATTGCTGGGCAAAGCTGTTTAAAAAAAAGATAAGCTGTAGGAATGCTGGCGGGAGAGGATACTCTATGGGCTAGTGGGTATAGTTCCCACCCCATCACAACTACTGATAATTCCTAGATTTCAACTTTCTTGAACCTTACGGTATCTGGATAATAATAAAATGAATGTTAAGCTTGGAAGTTGAACCGAGGTTGACAGTTCAAGATATTGCCTTTTTTCTTGTTAAAGGATAAATACCTGATTTAACAATGAACAATGTGAAAAGTACACCAAATTGAACTGACGTTATTATGGGATTACTTTAAAAGGACTTCGTTTTGTCTTTTTGTTTTCCTGGGATTTTTAGCTGAGGGTCTCAACTCCATGTAATTCTGTAGGTGACTTAAAATTTTCTCAGTTGTTACTCTTCTTTAATAGATTTAATTAAATAATAAATGAAATAGTTTATGAATCATAATGCTAATTTAGATTGTATTCAATCCTGTATCAAATATCGTGAGACTCTGTTACCAAGTGGTTTTTGAGTTGGCTGGTCGTCAAGAGCGTCTTCGGTCCATTATATCTCTGAGATTGCTCTTTAATAATATCTGTCGGATCCTCTCCGTCCCCTCCAGCGCTGTAGGACACCATGGAGAGGAGTACGACAAGAAACACCCAGATGGTCATGGTGCTGCCCGTTGTTATAGTCTTCTCCCAGTCACGTTTTGTCTGCAAAATCACGTAAAGTATGAAACAGAAGATAACAGTTGAACTCCAGAGTTCCATTTCTGTTTTGGACAACATGACAGGGCGGTAGCACTGGCTTCCAATCCTATTTTTTTGTATCTTAATGTCACCTAGGCCCTGTGTCTACCGCACCTGCGGGTCGTGGAAGTGTAACCATCCCCATTGCTGGGCATAACATCGAGGAACCAAAAAAGACGCACTCAGTTGTGAGCGATACACGGCTATGGGACACAGCCTTCCGTTTAAGCCTGCAGAGCGTTCAACCTTTTTTTTTTTTTTTTTTTTTTCTTTTTCTTTTATTCTTTATTTTGGAATGCCTCAGAATATTTCATTCACGCGTTCAACCTGCGTGGGGACCGACAGTGAAAATTTCACAACCTCTTCTGAGATTTGAACTCACGACCTCTAAGCCGGTTTCGGCGCATATTTTCGACAGTTCAGGGTGAATTTAGAGGACACTTTGTTAAAGGATGGGCCATGGACGAAAGAACAAAAATTTCAATTTTGGACGTATCAATGGATATGATATGTGGATCTGGTTCCATACTGCCCTTGGCAAAAAGTGGGCGTTACGGGCGAGCTTAGGTTGAAAAATGTTTACTCGTACGAGCTTGGTCAGTATTTTCACAGTTTTTTTGTGGTGATCATCACTCCTTAAGTCTGAGTCCTAATGTCGGCCGAGCCCTGGTGGATTTTTAGAATCGGCCCAGCAGCGAGCTTTTAGACCATTGCAAAAGCCGGTCGACATTTTAGAATGTGGTCACGGCCCGGTCGAGTCCAAACGTTATTTCTGCTCTGAAAAGATACTTTGGTCCGACAGGACGCGGCTGAATACTGGAAGCTATTTAACTTTACCGAAGCTCCTCTGTGGTCCGCTATGAATTCTACACAAAGCTTGCTTGATGTCGATGTCGGCCGATCATCGCCCGTAAATCTTTGGACACTTGCCCAAGCGCCCAACGGACATCAGTTGGACCCCACTTGGACCACCTCTGCGACCTCTCGAATTGTGCTAACGCAGAGTTAAAGAGCGATAAACACGCCAACAAGAAATAGTGATGAGGCTCGTCCGAGTAAATACACGTTTCGTCAAAAATTAAATCGGTATGGGATCGTTGACGTGTTGTCCTGTACCACGACTGAAGAACCAGTCACAGCACGTCAACAAGGCTTAACCGAGTTGTTTTTTGGCCAAAAGTCGACTTTTCGGGCGAGCGTCGGTAATGTGACTTAGGCTTGAGACGGACATCCCATATGACTGAAACTTGTATGAGGAATGTCAGCTCGTGACCTCGACAAGTTGACGTGATGTGACTGTGGCTTTAAACAAAACCTCCGGTTAGACATGGTACAGAAGTTGGACAGATATTTAATATTCGCTTTCACACAACTCGGGGAAATTCGGTGTTCACATGCGAATATCATACACAGGACAGACAGACGCCAAGCCAAGGCTAAAGCTCCCGTGTTAGTTTTAAAAACATATATTTTAAATTCACTTCCGTTATCATGCTTGATAATCCTACCAATAGTCCACATATTAGGTAAGTTATACAGGTACACAGATGTTCTTCGGTCACGCTCTTGTCCTCTTCCTTCATTAACATTAACATGTTAAACATTAACTCATTTGTGTGATAGGCAATAGGCATTCGAATATTGGATGTCAGTACGCAAGTGACTATCGTCTTTAAAGGAATGGGATTTTGCTAAGGGAACCATGCGAATTTAATGAGTCCAAGCTGACCAGCCTTCGAGCCGATCGACCCGACTAATTTACCTTGTGGCAGACGTATTGGTTCAAGGATTGACAGTACAGAGTGTGCAGCAAAGGAATAAAAGCTGGTTTGCCAGCGTTGTGCTTGTGTGGTCATGGGTGGCTGTGCCGGCCAAGCATAATGACCAGTTTTACTTACAGAGACTGAAGACGCTTGGTCTAAATGTGTAGACAGTTTCCAAGAATGCGGATCTCCAATGTCGCTGAATTGTGTTTGCTTACAAGCATGCCTATAATTGTCCTGTAACGGATGGGAATTTGCCAAAGGAAAAGTGAGCCTTTGTTGACCAGCAATTAAACCGGGTATTGTCAATACACTGAGCGCAGCACAGGCTGTTTGCCGGAGTAAAGCTTGTGTAGTCCAGAGTGTCTGTAGAGGCCCCTCGTATGACGAGTTGTATTCAGAAGAGTTGAGGGCGACTGGTCAAGTCGTTTGGATAGTTTTCCAAATTTCGCAAGCGAATATCGAATTTCGCTGATTTGTTTGTCTTGATCAAAGCTCATTGCGAACTTTCGGAAATATTGCTCAGACAAACACGAAACAACAGACGCCAAACAACACAGACAGCCAGAAACACACAAACCACGCTGATCACATCACCCTCCACTATCTTCGTTGGCGGGGGGAAATATTATGGGACATACTTAGATATATATTCTGACATAATTATACATGGTCAGTCAGATATCGTTAAAATTGTTAAGATTTCAGTCCAATTTAAAAAATAATACAACAATCAATGAATGTTCACATGTGAAATCAGTAAAGCAGCAAGGGTAAGCTTACCAGAAGCGGATTCCTGTAGATCACCGAGATGAGATAAATATACAGAATATACATTTGTGATACAACGTCCGCTTTATTTATAGAGATAGCTTATGCAGGGATGCACCCGTATTCTGTCATTTAAATGTAATGTTACGATTTAGTATGTCTGGAAGCAATGCAAATTTCGTCCTTACCCCTTACAAATTACCCACACGGTCACGTGGACGTCATTTAAATTGTACCGGCTGCAACTCCTAGCAGGGATCAGGGCACCCGTATTCTGTCATATAACTGTAGGTACGATTTATTATGTCTGGAAGCAAATCAGATTTCGTCCTTATCCCTTAAAGATTACCCGAACAGAACAGAATAGAACAGAACTTTATTCAGGAAAAAGACCTCAGGCCCAAAGATCCAAACATTTCAATAAATATTCAATTTAAACAAGTCCATCAATCCAATGGAAGGTAGCAGTCTTATATTTTCTAGTAAACACTGCCATTAAGACAAGTAACAGAACTGCATACCTACATACACTATAAATCTGATTTGCCATCATCTGTAAGTATAAACATGATTGCATTTCAACAAACAGTCAGTTAAACAATTACAACAATATAATGTTAAGTAACAGTCTTAAAATGACTAATCAATCGTACCATAAACACATGTAACATTATTGCACACCTTAGTACACAATGAATCTATTTTGCTGTCTACAGTGAGTAGCGTTTAAAATATATAATTCAACCATCTATCATTTTTCGGCTCCTCAAAAATGAATTAAACACATATGAAGCAACTTTTGTTATTTCAAATGGATTATCTAAATTAAATAATTTTATAAAATTTTGTTCACTTGGATAATGCAAATCTTGTCTAATATATTTTAACCTCACATCGTGATATAATTTACACTCTTGCATTAAGTGAGCTTCATCTTCAACAATATTGAATCCATAGCATAAACAATATTTACAGATCTTCTCTTCACGAGAAATGTTATTATGGCGGCCCATTTCTATAGCTAATTCATGATTTGAACATCGAAGTTTAGCAAGTGCTGTACGGTGTTGTTTATTTGGGATACAATCAACATATTTTTCTAGAGTGAGCATAGATTTAAAAGTACCATAACAGTATAGTTTACTGCACAATTCAATATCACCATGCCAATTTTGAATGGACATATCTTTTATTCTCATTTCAACTTCTTTCCTAAAATAATTCACATCTCCAGTGTACTGTGCCATCCAAACATATCCAAAACCAGATTGGAACAACAATGTTCTTACTTGAGATACCCAGTTTGATTTACCATTGTTGTCTAAATTCATAAACATATTGTACACCTGTTTCTGATATCTATGTTCTGGCATATGCAAAAGTTTAATCCAATACTTAATACAACGCAATAAGCAAGTAACAGACAAAGGAAATCTGCCACATTCTCCTAATGCTGCTGCATTTGGAGTATTCTGACCTACATTTAAAATGTGTTTGCAGATTTTGTACTGTACTCTCTTAATTGTTTCTGATTTTTTAAAACCCCATAACTCACATCCATATGTTAGTATTGGCACTACCATTTGATCAAACAAATAAAAGAGATGTTTTGTACTTACATATTTACACTTTTTGCTGAATGTTTTAATCATGCATACAGCTTTGCTTGCTTGTAAAACCTGCTGTTGTTGTGTTTTTGACCAATAATTTTGTAACCGAACGGTCACATTAGACACTTAAATTGTACCAGTTGCAGTTCATAGCAGAAAATTTGTCCTACATATATCTGTGTGTTCTAATTCGAAATTTAAAGGAGTCCACTTGCATATCAGATGTGGCCTTTAATAAAAACAAGCCAAAAAGCGCCAATCCCATGGTGCACAGGGTGTCCATTTTGTTTATATCCACGTGTTTATAACATATAACATGTTTATAACGTGTTTGTAATGGTCGGTCGGTCAGTTGGTCGATTGTTGTAGCGGGTACCAGTCCACTGCAGTCTAAAAAAAGGGGGGCAGTCTAGTCGAACGGTAGGTGAAGGTTGCCAGCAAGAGGGGTGCAGGCAGCTTGGTCATGACGGACGTGACGGCTCGGACAGAACCTGAAAAGAGGCAACAGTCCGCTGTGAGGCGGTTTTGTGCAATTGTAGCTTTTATGTAAGTTGCAAGTTGTGTAACAGTAATTAAACGTCTGTTACCTGTCTCTGTTTTTATTGCCCCTCGTCAAGGAACATTAAGCACAAAGGCTAGGGAAGTCGGTGAAAACGGTACAATATTGTTGCTACTCACAGTTGTGGGAATGACCCGTACAATTAGGCCATGTTATGGTGAAATGGTAGAAGGTAGAAAAAAACTATAACAGTGCAGATTATACACATCAAAATACATGCGTTTGTATCTTTGGTAGTTATAATATAATTAGTCTTCCTGACAAAAGTATGTCATTTACATGATCTCACCGTAATATTTGAATAAATCATCATCACGTACCGATCCTTGTAAGCCCGCCGTGATTTATACATGAAAAAAAAATGATTAATTTGTTGTGAACGGACGTTAAAGACTGGTACCCTGCACCGACCGGTTTTCCCACCCTCTTTGTCCTTATCCAGCACCCATTAGATCAAAGAGGGGTCCCAGTCTAGATCCCCATTGCAAAGGACTGTGGGACATATCACATAATAATGGCGACTTTTTCTCTATATAAAAATTTTAATAGGGCTCTTGGTAAACCTATGGATTAGATGAGCTTACATTTGTGCTACAATCTCTCAGAAGGTTCATTAAATATCAAAAGGCAACGAAAAGGTAATTATGTTGACACCGCCTAAAAAGTCATTTATATACGATTCCAAAGTGGTCTTAAGGGCAAATCTCAAGACATTGATGGAGAGCAGCATAGCGAATCGGAATCAAGCGGCTTGGGACGAGACAAGATCCAATAGTGTACACTTAAATGACTTTCAAACCTTCCCTATGGCAGCCGCATATGTTTAGCCTTTTTTTTTAGCAAAAAAATTGGCTTACACCCCCGCCCCCCCCCCTCCGGACCAGTGAATTTGAGGTGGTTGCTAAACCAAGGCGGTCGTTAGACAGGTTTATATATATACATATATATATATATATATACATATATATATTTTTTTATTACCAAACATATACATAAATACAGAAATCATATACATACGACATTAATACATAGACTCAACAAATACACAAACTCCACATCCTAAATCAACTATATTAACTA
This sequence comes from Sipunculus nudus, assembly GCA_026874595.1. NCBI lineage: Eukaryota > Metazoa > Annelida > Sipuncula > Golfingiida > Sipunculidae > Sipunculus > Sipunculus nudus. Next base: position 49,194,061 of record CM049315.1, read on the forward strand.
TTTTGCTAGTGAATTCCATTTTTCCATATATTTATATTTCTCATTATTGTTTTCTGCTATAGCACTCTCGATCCTTTGTATATTTTCAATGGCTATTTTCACTCCAATAAAGCTGGGTTGCATTATACTGCAATTAAATATGTATTTGTTAAAAATCAGACTTATACAATTCAATAACATTTTGGAAGATAACCCTAGTATCATTTTTTTTCTATCAAATTCAATTTCCGAGTTAATGATACCTTCTCTTTTTAACCATTGGTATAATGCTAACCAAACATTTTTGTATATATACAGTCTCGAAATAGATACACATAAGTTTCTTTTTGAACCTATGCTCCCGAGGCAGCGGAAATCTTGCGCTTCTAAAGAAGCAACTGATTTTCACGCTGCCAGCTTTGACCGTTTATGATATATTTAGACACCAGATGGCGGTTTGTTGTCCACTGAAATAAACGTGCGTACGATGTGACAAGCAGCCAATCAGATGCCAATAAACAAACACTCGACGGGCATCCTGGCTCCGCCCATTGCCGCGCTTCAAGCGCCGTTTGATGAGTTTCCGGTCGAATTTAAATTGCTCCCTCTGCATTCTCGCATCATCGACCGATTCGATTATGACATTATGACTCTGTTAGCGTAGCCATGTATCTGTTGTCTGCAGAACTGAAACCAGCCAGCGAGGTGTGCACGCAGCCTTTGTTGTTACGTTTCGTTTGAATTACAGCTCACCGGCCGAGCATCCTATGTGCCCAAGGCCCTAAGCAAACCACGTCAGGGGCAATTCTCTCTGAGCCTGTGGCCTGTTTAGACGGTTACGCTGGGGGATGAGCTGTCACTCAAAAATAAATGAATATGATTGGCTCCGTGTATTCCTCGCTTGGCTTTGTCTACCAGCACAAAGTTTCATCTGATTGGACAAAAATACAGTGCTCCTCTCTGGTGTTCCAAAGCAGGATACGAGGTCATAACAAACAGCGCCTTACGATATAGGAAGTAGCCCTATAGGTAAAGCGCTGTGTAAAGAGCGTATTTTGAACCTTACAAAATGAACATCTGTCAGATGATACAACATTAATCTTAAATAAAAAAGATTTCAAATTCAGTATTCTATGTATCAGCGAATATTGAAAGGCTTGCAAAACTGCCGAGTCTGAAAGTTTCTTAATTTTTACAAAGGATTGCAAAACAACATCTCTTTCTAAGTTTAAATCAGTTGACCATTTTGCTACCCAGCTCTCTGGTTCTACCCAAACTCTCTCAATTAATTGTCTGTATATAAACTGTGAAATTTTCGTACAGTTCAACATCTTTTCCAGTTTATCATCTTGCCTATATTCTAAATTGCTTTCCAATATCAACTTTTTCCATTAAAGAGTAATAGCATTTAATAATCCTAAATATTCTAAATAATTTATCTTATTATGTACTTTGGTTTGTACCTCTGTAAATTTCATTAACCTTATTTGATTACTTTCCTCAACCATCAAATCTGCCACTCTGTATATTCCTGCATTATACCACTTTTTGTACAATATTACTTTCCGGTCAACCTTGATGAACGAGTTATTCCATATGATCTATTTGCGAATCTCTTCCTTACTTTTGGACAAGTGTAATTATACCTACACCAGCATTACAAAACCTCTCGCCAAAATGTGTTTTTTTATTTATATATTTTAAACAAATCCTCTGTCGAAACATTAAGTTTAAAAATGAACTTTCCACCCGGTAATTTTAAAATTTTAAAATCCTTTTTATCCAGGCTATTTTCAACGATTAATTTTGAGTGGATATGTCTATCATTAGCAGTTCTCCCTTCTCGTACGGACACCACAATGTACTTCTTTTTATTTTTTCATTCTTTTGAGACCAGAGGAATTTATAAATCTGTTTGTTAACTTCTTAAATGAATTTATTATCCGGGCGTGGCAGAACAGACAATAAACAGATAAGTTGAGACAAAATGAACGTTTTGATGACCGTTACTTTGCCCATAATCGTTATCTTCCTGAAAGACCAAATATTCAAGATACTTTTTATCCTGTCAAGTTGAGGGTAATAATTTAATTCCTCTAGCTGATTTAATGATGATTGTAACTTTATACCTAACATGGACACTGGACCATAAGTCCAAGATAACTTACAATTTTTAACATATCTTTCTGCATCTTTATTTTCTTTACAAGTTTTTAACAACGGCATTATTGCAGTTTTTTCAACATTAATTTTCAAACCAGATATAGCCTGAAATGATTTCAGGGCACACAAGGTTTCTTGGACGCTTTGTACATTTTTTAACATTAGTACAATGTAGTCCACGTACTGGCTTATTTTTTGTGCAGAAATTCCCATACTTGATTCCTCGGATCTTTGTATTATCGCGTACATATATGGCCAAAATCTCTACCGCTATAATGAACAAATACGGAGATACCGGACAACCTTGCCTTACCCCCTTACACACATTAAAAGACTGACTAGACCAACCGTTATTTAAAACACAGCTGCTAGAATATTTATATAATATTGAACACCATTTAATAAATCTTTCCCCAAAGTTAAAGTATTCCAAAGCTTTGTTTATAAATGATCTATTTAATGAATCATAAGCTTTTTCGAAATCGGAGAACATGAGGAATCCATTAATTTTCGATTTTATTTCGCTTCATAAATCGCATTTATCACTTTATTTATATTTTCACCAATAAACCTGCCTTTCAGAAACCCTGTCTGATCTTCGTGTATTATTGCGGTAGTAGTGGTTTTATTCTCTCTGTTATACTTTTAGCTATAATTTTGTAATCTACGTTCAAAAGTGTTATGGGTCGCCATTTTTTTTAACTCAACTATCCTTTCCTGCTTTTGGAATCTGCGTAATTATGCCTTGTTTCTGGGGAAAAAGTAAGTGATCCAGTTGAAAATGAATGATTTATAGCTGACAAAAGTAATTCTTTTATTTCAGGCCAAAAATGTTTATAAAATTCAACATTTAACCCGTCACTTCCTGGAGTTCTATTATTTTTCATACCTTCTAATAATTTTTTTATATCATTTTCCGTAATATCCCTCTCACATACAAATTTTTGAGCTTCTGTCAAACTCTTGTGATTCCCTCTTTTGTCTAGAAATTTTTGTTCTGCCCTGACTGTTTCATCTTCATTCATTTGGTCTACACTGTAAAGTTTTTCATAATATAATTTCTCTTGGTGTAGGATTTCTGAAGGATCTGTTGTTAGACTGCCATATGGTAAATTCAGTTTAGTTATAGTCTTCTTTTTTAAAGTTTCTTTTTTTTCAAGTTTAAGAAATAATAATTTGATTTTTCCCCCTTGTTCAAACCATCTTACCCGACTGCGAAACACTGCCCCTTGTGTTTTCTCCTCAATTAAGGATTCTAGTTGACTTTGAGTTTGAAGGAATTGTTCAGATGGGACACCGTTATTATTCTTTATATCATAGTTTTGTTGTTTACACAACATATTTTCTAGTTCTTGAATTTTATAATTTCGTATTTTTTTCCTTCTTATCCCATATGATATACATTCCCTACTTACACCCATTTTAACAGTTTCCGACAACCAAAGAGAATCTGTCCCTTCATTTTCTTTCACCGTTCTGGCTATACTTTTCTTATTAATTTCTTTAAATTTTTTATCTTTCAAATGTAAAGAATTAAATTTCCAAAACCCAGGTCATTTTTGTTCTTTTTTTTATTAGTAGCACAATACTTAGTGCTTTATGGTCAGATTTATAGCTTGGAATAATGTCACTCTCCAATAAATTTCCCTGTAACCCAAAGGATATCAAGAAGAAGTCTAATCTGCTTTTAACTGGCCCCCGCGACCATGTATACCCCAACTCATTCTCATGCTGTTGCCGCCATATGTCACTCAGGTCAGCTTCCTCCATATATTCCATAATTACATTTCGTGCCTTCATATTTCTCATTTCTGTCGTACTAGTTCTATCCATTTCATCAATAAATTCCAATTACCCCCTAAAATCCTGTTATCTTTTGATAATTTTCAATTTTTTCAAATACATTATGAAAAAAGGCTGGTTCATCATTATTTGGTGCGTATATGTTTGCACATTTCAACCTAATATCGCCAATGCTGCAATCAACAATGATATATCTTCCACATTCATCAGTTTCTATATTATGTACATCAAAAGGTACATTATTTTTAATCAAGATTGCCACACCACAAGAATTACTTCTGTAATGACTAAACATTATTCTATGGCCCCATTCGGCCCTCCAATTCTGTTCACAATCCTGTGTGCTGTGAGTTTCCTGTAAGAATATTACGTTATGTTTTTTTCTTTTTCGTTTTTGGTGATCTCTTATTCCATTTACATTGACTGATAATATTTGAACACTATTATTAGCCATTTCTTCTTTGGAAAATAATACGCACAAGTATCACAAGTTTAAATCTTTTGACAGATATCAATGGAGTTTGATTGGACAACATAAAAAAAACTATACATAAATATAAAGAATACACAAATTCCACTTACAGCGGCTGGTCTGTTGTCCATGCACCCCTCCTCGTGTTAACACTCTTGTCTTACATAATTATGTCACTTAAACACACAAAGTCAAATCCAAAACCAAAGTTCAAAAAAGAGACTCTGAGGTGTGACGCCAGAAGTCGGTAGAGCACCTGTCAGTAACACCCTCACGTGTTCCGATTTCACCCTGTCAGACTATGGGCGGTCGTCCGTATCCAACTGGTCCCTGGCAACTGTTGAAATTTTAGTTGGCTTGCCGTCAACATAAAGTTGACCCCTCAAGAGGCTGACTTTCAACCCTTGATTGTGGGCTTCCAGCATTTGCGGTTTTGCTCTTTGTTTAGTCCGCTTTGGTTAGATCTTCTACAAACCGGCTTTCACTTGACCAACATTTCTTTTTACCCTCTGGGAGAATTTCATTGCGCAATGTTCTGTCAAAGAATCTAATAATAATGTGACGTGGTTTGTTACCTTGTTTCCCAGTTCTGTGAGCCACTTCTATTTTCTTCTTAATATTTTCCTCATCTATGCCCGGTAACAGTTCATGGTCTTACTATCATTTATAAACTGAACACTTTTTTTCTAATTCCCCGACTCTATTTTTCAAGGTTTTATTTTCCTCTGTTAAACTGTTTACTGATGCAACTAAAGTTGTGTTTATGTTACTTAACTGTTTTTCCAGGCTGTCTTGTACCTTTCTGACCAATGTTTTCATATCAGCCATAACAACTTTGATTTGGGCTGACTGAACTACGTCACAGGTTTGCGATTCCAATTCACGGCTTATTTCATCCATGACTCTTTTCTCAGCTCCTTCCACATCTTTGTCCATACTCCTAGTATTACTTTCAGTTCTCTTTTTGCCAGCTCGGTCATTTTTAGTCTATAGTAGTTTCTGTTCCGTAATAATAAAATTTGTCAAGGAGTATCGCAAACACGTCCCAACTCAACGACCATTACACCGGAAGAATATATATATATATATATATATATATATATATATATATATATATATATATATATAATATTCATATATATAAAAATTCAGTACGATTGTTACCATTTTTTTCACCTCGCCTGATGAAATTGATGGCGTTAAATTATGTCAAGGTTTCAAAATCCCACAAATATTGTCTACCAAAGGAAATTTATCCTAAATAAGCACCTAAAAATTTCCCCAGAATTCTCCAAACCTTAACCGTCATACCTTAAGCCAGACCAGCACCACATAGGTTATTTTTCTGATAACATCGTTGCTTTCCGTCCTAAATATATCTAAACGATCTATACCTTGGAAGGGAATTTCATTGTTCTCGCACTGACTATATGGCCAGTTGCGTGTATTTTTTGGAAAACTGCGACTTTTGGCTAGTGACCCGCAAAAATGTGACAGTGTTGTTTGCTTCAATTGAAAGAATTACTTTGTTACAAAAAGAACACGAGTTTTAAACTTTTCAGCGCCTTCCAGGCCACATAAACTTTTGTTTGTTTTGACACATGGAAACCGTTTTAGCTTCACAGCCAATAACAGCTGACGTCAAACTGCATACTTCCTCAAAATTGCTAGGATATGAATTGTCTCTGGTCCTTTCGTCTGACCATTTCAACAGAGCTCTTATTTTGGGTTACTTCGGCTGTTACTGAGCCATACAGTTGTTTGAGCCGATTGACATGATTGGCTAACGCGCAAGTCATAAGGCTTACGTGCAACACCCCTGGATAAATCATGGTGCGTTAATACTATGGACATTACAAAATCCCCGTGAAAATACGTTGCTTCACATAAAAAATCTACAGATCGTCAGTGAATATTAGTTCAAACATCGTGCACTCACTGAGAAAAATGTAAATATGCTTGGCGGACAATCAATCTCTTGTGTTAAAATATTATTAAAGAAATTGATCGCGCAGGGCGTGTACATTACTATGGGTTTCTGGCTGGCATCTCTGCAATTGGGCAAATAAGCTGTCAACAAACTGAATGCTAAAAACAGAAGCGAACCTCTGTGTGTCAAGTTCGACGAGGGGACCAGAAACGTTTCGTCTTTAAATATACACACGCATTTTAAACTCACTGATTCTACTGAATGTAAGGGAAAAAAGGCTCGTCTCTTCTTTTGCACCGGCTGTGAGGAATATAATATGTAAAGTTAGTTGCCAATTTGCCCTGCGGGTCAGCAAAGTGTTCGTCGAACGGATTTGCAACTTGTGAGAGATCGTGATCCAAGAAGAAAACTGCGTTGGTTCAAGGGATGATTAAATAATAATTAAAATAAAATGGGAGGACGGCTTGTTTGGGTTTTTGGCGTCAGTTTCTGGGACTTTCTATCCTGTGATTAGCGGTAGATGGCATCCCGGGCTTCGATCGAACTGTATGGGCTTCTTTATATTGGCAGTGGGTGTATTTGCATTTCTAGTACCGTGCTTACGTAAAATGTTCGGCTTAAGATGACGAATACACTGAATTTTTCATTTTGATTACATGTAGTTATTATTCGTGCTTTTACACAATCATCATTCTTGCTCTTTGGCTTTCCTGGAAGAGTGCAGTGATGTCAAACAAAAGTGTCAATATTAGCGGATCGAAAGACGTGACACAACTGGGACTTAGTAGACCCGGGGCTGTGTGTGCTTTTTGGGGTCTACAAATATTTTTAAAGGTATGTTGTATACGATCCTGGATGGACAAAATGTTGATTCTGGCCTTCAGAAAACTGAAATAAACAAGCACATGAGAGTGGTCAGTGATGAGGCCGAAAACAAAATACAATTGAACCATTTATTCAACAACAAAAGTTGATGGTAATTTCTCCTCATCAGCATGATGTTTTCCAGTGAATTCGCTAGTCCTGCCGGGTCCTTTCAGTACTTAGTTGGTGAACTCGTACACTTGCTGTGAGCGTTTTTGTCCTATGCCTTCCTCGCAGTCTTCGGGCGAGAGCTTCTTCCCGTACCTATAGATATAAGACAATACACCAATGTCACCAAATACGGAAAAAAACAGATCGTTTTACATGTCTGTGATGATAAGTCCTTCATATATTCTTATAAATGTGTATTCTCTATATCATTAACACATAAACTCATGACTCATATATTTTCGAGTTATATATATATATAATGGACTAACGTAACATTACTATCACATTTATTTTGCCGTATCAGCAAAATAATTTTTGCTCAACAATTTTCAAATCTGAAGCTGTAAAATAGAAAAAGAATTGGATATAAATTAATTTAGAAAGTGATAATACTACGAACAGTAGCCTTGCGATGGTTGAGGTGGCAGAAATATAAGCACCTAAAAAATAAATGCAAGGAGTAAGCCTTCCCCATAAGTCGTTTCTACTCAAAACGAATCTTTTCCTGTTAGGCATTGTGGGACGGTCGGAAATACTTGTCCCAACTGTCAAAACCACAAAATCAAAATTTGTTACATTTCAAGGAAACACATTCCACATGCGTATGCTAACAAAATATTACTCATTTCGTGAAATACCTGCTACAGAAAAATCCGTTTATGTAATTTGCCTTGAAACAATTCTTATCCAACGTAATTGAACGAACTACATTGCCTCTTTACTACATTTATACTTTCATACATTTATACGCCATATGTGTATTTAGAAGCCATGGTGCATTGTTGGGTTCAGATTGTGACGCCTAAAAACCCTAACCAGCAGCGTCATACTATAGTGAGTCCGATTCTGTTTTGTGTGCTAAAATATCATAGATGCTACTCACAAGCTGTAGTGACGGAGGACATTGGCTGACGACGCACATCGGCCGCCATTCTTCATCACAAAGCCTGGGTAGCCTTGAGCCTTGGCGGCCACTGAGCATGCGAGGATCCTACCCTGTGAGGTGGCGGCCAGTTGATGTTTTGTTTTCAAGAAGGGAATCACGTGGATGTCGTGAACCTGTCCTTCTTCAGGCCAGCAACCGCGGTCACGAAATGCTGGAAGATTCAATGTGATATTGAGTGGCAGACATGCTTTCATCTATATAATATAAACTTATTTATTTCACGTGGATTTTACAAACAGGATCACAACTAATTATGGCACTCTCCATGGTTCAGATTTTGGCATTCAGTAATCATTAGAGGTGGAGGAAACCGGAGAACCCTGAGAAAACCAACGGCCTCGGACGGGCAACTACGGTCCATTCTCATAGCTACGCCGAGGTTCGCACCCGGGTCGCCAGCGGAGAGAGCCGATCGTTTTACCCCTCAAGTATCCGGGTCCCATTTATAAACAACTCCTAAAACAATTCTGAAGTCTATTTTGCACAGTTACATGGATTAAATATTCATAATGGAACTGACTCATGATGGAACTAACTGAACTGTTATATGAGGTCCGATGAATGCCTCTAGTTCCAGTCTGGACAGGGTGGTCCTGGATAACACATCCAAGATCTACTTTAATGATCGGTCAGGTCAGCTGTGCTCACAGGCCCAGCACGTATGTGCGCTGTTTTCGATGCCCATAACCATTTTCGGCATCAGCTTTTCAACCAGATAATAGTCAACCTAATATGGACCCTACAAAATCGATTTGTTGACAATTGGCCAGATTATTTCATGTTCTCTGAATTCTTGTATAGAATGGTTAAACTGAATTTTAAGAGGGGCTCTCTGTTTTACCAAAAATATGCTTCAGTTTCTAAAGACGAATATCCAAGGCAAAATCCTCTCTTGAAAAATCACGGATTCATGATTATGGCCTACCTCGGGCTTATCTTGAGCTATTTGTGAATACCTGTATTGGTTATAATGTGAGATACCTTTTCTGAATATATCTTATTTGGTCTCTTGCAAATGGTTGAGATTAAGCTTTGATGTTGTTTATTAGTCCCTGGGTACTTAATTCTAGATGTGGTATCAAAATTTAATATACATTCAGTTTCTTCAATTCTTCAATTACCTGGACACGGAGAGTTTGCAGGACACGACTGCGTGGACTCTTCGTAATACTTTCCGGAGCTGCACTGATTGGAACATTCAGCTTTGTCCCAGCAGAAACAATCCCGAAATCGTCGTACTTTGGCCGGAGGTCGCTGTGTTCCACAAACACCGAACGTCTCACATCCAGACCACTGAGACCATTGCTGCCACCCAACAGGACCTGCAATATAACATACACCCATCACGTCACACAAAAACCACTGATACCACGGCTGTCATCCAACAGGATCTACAATATAACATACACAAACCACGTTACACCCAGAGCACTGAGACCTCGGCTGTCATCCAACATTATGACTACGACTATGACTCTTGTGACGGGTATCTATGAACAAGCTAGATCTGTCCAGTCATCACTGAGAAAGTACTAATAAAATTCAATTTAAAAGTGAAACTAGAGACAGAATACACGTAGAAATGTTTGAAAAGCATGTAACAACGCATAAATAAAAGGGTAACAAGATTCCACCAAGCTGGCATAAAGGTTGTGGAAAACTGCGCAGTAATCGTTGAGATAAGTTGGTTATATCTGAATAATAGATACCTCAATTACATGATGAGAGTAGCTTAATTTGTTTCAAACCATTGGAAAATATGTGTGTTTGTGAGTGAAAATGTGTGTGATGATGTGCGCGCGCAGTATTTTCTATGATAAGTATTATTGATAATCTAAATTTTGTATAACAATTTTTTTTTTAGATTAAGTGGACGTTTTGCAGGTAAGTTGTTCCATACTTATTCAATCTTAAATAAATATAATTCTTACTTATAAAAAATATTTATAATATATATACATGTATTTTTATTTTATTTTATTTAATACAAGCCATTAAGTGTAACATATTTCAGTTTTTACACAGGTTAATTGTGCCATAAAAGGCAGTATTATTATTTTATTCCATTAATTGTTTCTTCATGTCAGGTATCGGTCCTACTAAAGTTATAAATTGTACCTATTAATTTGTTCAACTTTGTATCAGGAATATTCAATGGGATAAAAGAAATTCTGTCATGATGAAATTACAGATAAAAATTAATGAATAGGCTGATCTCATGTGGAATTTTCCTTAAATAAGTTATTTAAGTCAAAAGAATGTGATGAAGGTATTGTGTCCATTCGCAGTCTGATTCAGGATTGGACACAATCACGATCAGTGTTTGGACTGGTCAGAATCAAGATCAGGATTTGGACTGGTCAGAATCACGATCAGTGTTTAGACTTGTCAGAATCACGATCAGGGTTTAGACTGGTCAGAATCACGATCAGTGTTTAGACTTGTCAGAATCACAATCAGTGTTTTGACCGGTCAGAATCACGATCAGGATTTGGACTGGTCAGAATCACGATCAGGATTTGGACTGGTCAGAATCACGATCAGGATTTGGACTGGTCAGAATCACGATCAGGATTTGGACTGGTCAGAATCACGATAATTGTTTAGACTGATCAGAATCACGATCAGGGTTTAGAATGGTCAGAATCACAATCAGTGTTTAGACTGGTCAGAATCACGATCAGGGTTTAGACTGGTCAGAATCACGATCAGGGTTTGGACTGGTCAGAATCACGATTAGTGTTTAGACTGGTCAGAATCACGATCAGGGTTTGGACTGGTCAGAATCACGATCAGCGTTTGAACTGGTCAGAATCACAATCAGGGTTTAGACTGGTCAGAGTCACGATCAGTGTTTAGACTGGTCAGAATCACGATCAGGGTTTGGACTGGTCAGATTCACGATCAGCGTTTGAACTGGTCAGAATCACAATCAGGGTTTAGACTGGTCAGAATCACGATCAGGGTTTGAACTGGTCAGTATCACGATCGGGATTTGGTCTGGACAAATCGGGACCTATATATGGCAACTAAATTTATATCAGTCACACCCCTGTGTGAGTAAGAATCCTGATCTACTTACGTGTGTTGCCAGCGACAGATTTGGTAGTCTTCAGATTGTAGACGAACATGTCATCCTGTATTCCAACCAAGTGTTTGAAGCACCCTCTTGGGGACATTCCTTGAACCTCGGAGTAATCCTTTGCAATGAGATGGGGCTTCTCAATCATATCCTCAAAAGCCTCATCCGAAACAGACCAGCATTCTCCCCAGTACGTGATACCAAACCTTTTGATATCTGTTAATATACAGAGAGCCACCATTTAAAGGACACAGGTTCATGCTCATTTTAACTAAGCATATTAGGTAACATAAAATACAGTGTTGCCTCCTATAAAAATATCTCCCCAGATTTCGTTTTGAAACTATATACTTATATAATGTACAATATAGCGTATATACGGTAGAAATGAACTTGCATCAGGCGCAATCAAGGAGGTGAAAGTAAACCTAAATATTGAGTTCTGTACTATTGTCATAAATTCGGAAGCCACCCAACAGTAAAAAAAATTGTACTCTCTGCCAAGTACATCTTCCATCCTTTATTACACGATTTCGCGGATATGCAATATCTTACCCTCGGTCACGCGGTCTTAATTGCCATAGTAAATTTAACAAACACACTTGTTCTATCAAAACACAGAACAGTGGTGTCAATTTACCATCCCCCTTGCTTAAAAGTGGAGAGGATATGTACCCCCCCCCCCCCTCTTGTATTAACGCCCGTGACACAGAAACAAAACATGTTTAAAACGGATTATAAAAAGACAATGTTAGCTGATATAGCTTTGCTGTGAAACACTTGAGGGATAGAACAAATCGAAAAGATGTCGTGATATTAATGAAAAGATACACACGTTCCGTCTAATACATCCTAAATACCGTTCAAAATTTTAAAAAAAAATATCATTAAGAAAGTTTTCGATACGTGGTCGAAGGACACAAATTTTAGAGAATTAAAGAATCCTTGGAGGTCCCTTTTACCTCTGGCGTATGCCTCGCGGGCGCATTCCAGGGCCGTTTTTGTAAAATCCTTCCAGTCGATGTTATTCCGAGCGTTGTGGAAAAATTTAATCTTCGAATCACGACTGTAGCAGCCGAGATGCTCCAAGGCCGACATCACACGTGGAATAACTGAAAACAATGAAAAATATCTGTAAATATGAAGTAACCCATTCCAAGCAGGAAGTTTAACATATTCAAATTTGAACTTGAGAGTTGTGTTGCTTTATAAAAGATGATATGTGTAACTGAAGAAGAATGTTTTTTCATGTTTATCAGTAATACAAGATACTAAAATCTTAAAACGACTACTTAAAAATTTATTTTACATCCAGAATATATATACATGTGTATAATATATGTACATATTATCATATATATAAATATATATAAACAAATATATATACATATAAATATATATATATGTATATATAGTGATATGAAATAGTATATAAATGTATGTTATGTATCTAGCCGTTGGCCTATTTTACATGATCCAGTGGTATATTTTGTCCTTAATGATTGCATAAGCTACAAAGAACCTTCATGAGTCGCCGGAGCTGCAAGCCTCGGATTCAGAGTCACTTCCGGGACATGGTTTGCCATTGCCAAGCTTTGCGGGACTTGAACAAGTTCGGCTACGTGTCCTCTGACTGGAAGTACAGTCAGTCCACGCTGACCACTCAGCCCAACCACCGTCCATATCTGAAATAATGGTGTATATACCAGATAAACTGTATCGTATAGGCTATTACAATCATAAAAAGGAAAATTATCAATATACGTTTACTTTTCATGACGTAAGTCATGTATTAGGGCTTATGTATACAAAAACTGTAACAACATTCTGCAGAAGAAGAAAGACCCTTCTTAATAAGAAGTCAGGATTGGTGCATATTGACGTCATTTCTGTTCGAAATATAATTAAAAGGATCCATGTTTTTTTGTTCTTGTCCCGATTAAACTGTTATATTAATATTAGTATGGTGACATTGAAAGTATCGCCGAACTGTGAACATCATTGCGTCACTGGGTTATGCCAAATTTCATAGAATTCCTTAATTTTTCAAATATTAGGTGCAATAAAAGTTGGAACACTGCTGAAACGAAGCAAAACATGTATATAAATATACCTTTTACTATTACAGGCTTACAGATCCAGTAGCAACTTTTATATTAAATTTTAAAGGTTTACATTCCGATATCTGACGTTTGTTATCAAAAGATAATTTCTTCAAACACTTTATAAGAAATAAGCATAAAAACGTCGATCCAACGGTACGCAGGCCGTTCGCTTTGTTCATAACAAGTATAAGGCAAGAATACTGGCCGCCGGAGGTAATAAAAACACATTCAACATAGCGCCATTCCAGCCCTCTGACATGAGGGAGTATACGACCAGCTTACTGGCTGCCAGAGTGCCGTAACATACTTCAGCGCAGAACGTACTACAAGCCTGTATGAGGATGCAAATATTCTCGTCATTTCCGACAACGCCTCATGGCCTACAGGTTCAGTGTCAATTGACATAAACCAGACTAATCGTTAGCATTTTAGTATTCTTTCTAACAACACCAAACATGAACGAGAAAAGTTCGGTTTTAACTCAGTATATTAGTAACCCCCTCCACATGTTTGTTGAATTTCTGACCGCATGCATACAGACATGGCTCGCACAGGTTGCTGGACGCAGCCAACCTCTACGCGATACAGGAAATGAGTCGTTTCCATAGAGAATGAGTTTCAGTTTAGATTGTCAGTTTATATGTATTCCCTTGTGTTAATTCATTATTCGTAGCACAATGTTCAGATTATGGGCTGTTTACCACAATATAAATGCAACATGATGGAAGACCACTGCGATGGGTTCCTCGGTATTGCTTGCATCACGACTCAAGCAGGCTTACCAGCCCAATTATTAGTGCCTACTACGCTGGGTTGTCACATTGAACAAGGACCCCTTAGGTTGCAAAGGACACCGACCAGAGTTTAGCAAATGACGTTTTATATACAATCACATATATACAATCACCTATACCCAAAGTACATAAAAGCGCATAAGTTCTACAGATAAGGCCGGTGCATTGCTTGCTTTAACTTCCTACCGGTTCTTCTTCTTATCGTGTCCGCACACTAGATGTCGTGTTTTTGCCAGAGTTCTGTACAACTTTTGGCAATATCATAATATTATGCAAGGTCCCCAGCCTTGTATTCTTGTTCCAATAGAAGAAATCTCAGCAGGTGTTCCACGGTTTGTGGTTCAGTGCCACATATACAGGACACATCTTCTGTGTTCAGGTATCTGAACAATTTTAGAGTCACTTACCTCGGCGAGTCTTAGTTCGGAGTCTGTTGAGGCATTTCCATTCAGACCTACTTGCATCACTACCAGGGGGGTTCTTCTTTAGGGCCAATGGACATGGGTATTTCAGTGTAAATATTTGCTATTCTCTTTTCCCATAAGGCTGCTCTGGTACTTACAGCTTCAGCACTTGGTTCCGTTTCTGTAACAAAGCTTCGTCGAGACTTTACCCGGCTTTTTGCAGGTTGATAGCCAAATAGAGGATGTCGCTCATCTGTAGTCTGGCGATAAGGTTCTCTGCTGCATTGCGACGAATCTCTGGAGGTGCTATACCAGATAGTAAGTATAGATTGTCAGTAGGTGTTGGTCTAAGACATCCAAAGATCAGGTGGCAGGTTGTGTTTAGGGCTGAATCAATTTTCTTAGCACGGGCAGATCGTTTTCATACTGGGCATGCATACTCTGCAGTTGAGTAGCAGAGGACTATAAGGCAGTTGATCGTAGAGTGCCTGGGCTAGCACCCCATCTTGTTCCAGTAAGTTTGCTGATGATGTTATTTCTTGCACAAACTTTAGCTTTAAACTTTTCAACATGAGTCTTGAAGAAAAGGAATCGATCAAGGGTGACACCTAAATATACTGGATGGTTACAGTTTTCAAAAGGAGTACCGGACCATGTGACATTAAGGTGAAGTTTTGCTGATGATGTTACGTAGATGAAAAGCACATACCTGTGTCTTTGATGGATTTTTACGAAGGTAGTTTGCCTCATAGTAGGGTGTAAGAATATCCTACCGGTGTATGTACAAAGACATTTAATACGTGTGACAAAGGTGCTTTGTAAGAACGAGTCGTGTTTACACGTGACAAAACTATACCGTATTTGTTGTCCTGAAAATATGTATGAAATGTCTGTAGACCTGTTTTCTTTATTAGAACGTACCTAACCCGTTCCACACAAGGTACCTTGAATATTAAACTTGCC
This sequence comes from Sipunculus nudus, assembly GCA_026874595.1. NCBI lineage: Eukaryota > Metazoa > Annelida > Sipuncula > Golfingiida > Sipunculidae > Sipunculus > Sipunculus nudus. The sequence continues at coordinate 49,209,737 of CM049315.1, forward strand.
ATATAAAAGAACGTCAGCTGAAGGAGATATAATGATATGAAGAACACGAGTACAGAAATGCAAGCGGAAATTCCTAGAAATATTTAACTTCTAGGAAAGCACTCATTATGGATAGATGAGACATCTGACATTACATCAGTATATATATACATGTATATATATATGTGTGTGTGTGTGTATGTGTGATGTACATGATTATACGAACCAGATGACGGTAGGATTTTATAGATGGACATAGTCCAACCAGCTCCTACTCCAATATCACATTTGGTGGATGGAGTCAGTTTTCTCAGGTCAACCCCGGAGTCTGGTCCGGTCCAGCATTCTCCGTAATACTCAATACCCACGTATCCCCGCTCCAGTAGCTGGGCTCCCCGGGCGCACGGCTCGATCACTGTGCCGACGGGATTGCTTCTGTTGAGGTATTTACGTCGGTTATCAAACAAATTCTGCTTGAGCATTGGTGTTGTCTGGTAACAGCCGAGTGACTGGTACTGCAGTTTTCCATCTGGAAAGGTAGAATACGCAACATCTCCAGTTTAAAAAATACAGTGCTCACCCGGCACCCCGGAACCATAAAATATGCAATTTTCACTAAGTTTATTGAATGAACTTTTGACCATTGGAAATTGGCACATCAGAGGGCCAGTTTAGAAAGTTTAGAGGGCAAAGTTTAGAATACGGCTTAAAGCTCAATTAGATAAAAAATCTAAATCGGCTAAGAAATAAAAGAGAAGAAGCATCTTTTTTCGTGATATTGAAAAAAAAATGCACTTTAAATGAGTTTTACTGAAATTTGTGTCGAAGTAGGAAAGAACATACCTGGACTTAGTGGATGAAACAAACAAAATCAAAATCGGTAAAGAAATAATGAAGAAGAAGCATTTTTTTTTATTTGTTTTGAAAAGTTTGCATAAATTTACATAATTAATGAGGTCAAAATTATGTGTAGAAATTTAATACCCCATACCTGGCACTATCTGATAAAACGAACACAATTAAAATCAGTCAGGTAAAAGCCTGCATCAATTTTCATAATTAATGAGTTCCAAATTTCTGTGTTGAATTTTAACACCCCACACCTAGCACTATTAGATAAAACAAATCAAAATCTGATAGGAAATAACGGAAAAGAGGCATGTACACTTCATGACCTGCCACCAACAACTGTTAACTAGGCAGTCGAAAAACAATTTGACAATGAAGGCTTGCCAGTACAGATAAACGTTATACTATAAGTATAAGATAAAATTTACATTTTGGTATTTCTATTGGAATTAAAATAAGGCCTAAAAAGGTTGATTTTTCATCCCCTTTTTTCCGGAAATCATGAAAGATTTCTGACAAAGAAAAGAAAAAAATAAACATTAAATTCGAGCGGCTGGAGCATAAAAATTTCTGCTGAAAACAAATTAAATAATTAGTTTTGACGCTGGGGGGGGGGGCTGAGTAACAGACTTTTTTTCGCCTCCCATATTGTTACTTCAATTAATTATGAAAGATAAAGCAATTTATAGTCAATGAGAGTTTAAAATATATCCTAAAGTATTAATAACCTGAATATTTGCAAGGTCCGCTGTTGCACGCCCGGTGTTCAGCTTGAACTCCGACCTTTTTAGCGTCAGCGACCCCGAACTGCGTAATAACCCCCGGGCACATAGTTCCGTTCACCGCAGGAAGAGGCTTCAAACAGTACCTGCATATAATCATGGAATTATGTTAGTTAACGAATCTAGCTTCATAAATACACGCTAGAGGCTCTACATGGAGAGGCATGTTACTAAATGATGGATTTTAAGAGTTGTCTGAAAATATATAACACAATACGTGACTTTATTCAGATGCTGTTCAATATATATGTATATCATGATATTTTATATGAGAAAAAGAAACATTTAAATGGATTTTTTTTTTGTATAGTGATGCCACTTGTATCGCAATTCCTTTCGCACATTTATATTAAAAATACGAAACAAAGTGTTTGTTTTTCAATAACCAAAGCGCTCCATGGCTTCTTTTGCATCTATATACATATTTATACATGGATACGTATTCAGGCAAGATTGTCTGATCAACTACAGGGCCCTGTTGGACAATCAGGTAACACATTGCACCCTCAGCCAAGAAAAACTTGTATTTGCAGGTTGTAAACTTCCCCATAAGGGTAACGAAGCAATAAAATGTTCACATTAGGCAAAAAAATTAAAAAATAAAAGGTACGGTTCTCAGGCACCCCCCGCGTCAATTTTAAACCCCGAATCAAACATTTTTATTTTGATTTTAAATAGAAACTTACTAATTTTTAGCTCCAGCCGCTCGGACATTTCTTTCAAGAAGATAAAATCATAAAATTTTGATAAAATTTCCTTTTGTTATGTAGTGCTTTTACATTTTTAACAAAACAAATGTTATTATCAAGCTTTTCCCTTTACATTTGACATGTATATCGAAACATACAAAATCATTAAAAATAAAGAAGTCGCCCGCCCGCATTGATTTCTGAAAAAAGTGTCTGAGAACCAAACCTTATTTTTTTTTGCCTTAAATAATAAGTTATCATTAGAATGAAATATATCGTCCAGCTGTTGTTTTGCTGGTGCGGTGCATACCTGTGTCTGAACTGATGTCCCCCTCCGCAGCCCTTGGAGCACTGAAACCATTCAGTCCACGCGGCATATCCTCCCGCCTGCTTTACTGCATCGAAAAAGTAAAATCTCTGATTAAACGTTTAATTTAATATTTTTACAGTTTTTGATGACACTTTGTGTAGGAATAGTGCGACACCAAAAAAAAAAAAACACTGCATTAAACTGTCAAGTAAATCTTGATCACCATAATATATTTTTTATTCAAAGGCTAGTATATCATTGTGATATAGGACAATTCCTTTGTTCCGGTTAGAGGCCGCCCCCTTATAGGTATTAGGCGAGCGTTCGTTCTGTCTCTCAACACCTGTGCTACTTCAGCGTGTCAGTGTGTACAATACAGGAAAGTCTGATAAGATGATTCTGGTGGAGGTGTGTAGGTTCCGACTACACGTTATTATTGCACAGTTATTACTGTACAGTACGTTAGATGCAGTTAAAAGGGGTTCAACCAGCTTTGGACAAGGCACGAGCGGGGAGGAAACAAAACTTGAACCAATGAGCCTTTCAATGAGTCAATGAGTGGTTACATTTAATATATAACTTAATATATGTCATTCAACTTATACATGCATACGTAAGCAATATACTGGTAACTGTCGCCCAAGGCGGAAGAGCGAACTTGTGGCAGGGTCCACCAGTTGATTTAAGATAGTAAATCTCATGACGTGCATTTAGTTTTCCTTATAGAACCTGTTGTGCTGCAAAATAACACCGCTCAGGACCCAACGATGACGAATTCAACTGAAGCTTTAATTTTTGAACACATGGCAAACATTGAAAAAAAGTTAAGCTATCTGTTCAATTTGATAGACCCTACTTTTTCCATAATATCTATAACAATACAATTATAATAAATTGAGACAGCAAGAATTATCACAGACACACGAATGGAAATGATGATGAAAGAATATAAGGTTATTTTTAACCTTCCGTTTCCCAAATAACATTGTACTGTTCAAAGATAAACTAATTAACCTACGGTCACATTCTGACGCCGGACACTGTTGGTCCTCGCGGTTAGAACCCGCGCATGACTTCTTGTCGTCTGCTGTACAGAACCTCGTTCTGAAACGCTTGCAGCTGGTATCACAGGCGGTCCACCATGACCACTCTGACCAGCCGCCGTTTGCCATACGATCGACTGTAAAGAAAGAGAAAAAAACAAATGACCTCATTTCAAATTCAACAAAAATTAAAATTAAACATCGCGACAGGCATATATTTGTATATAGCTTTTTCCACAACCATGTGTATTGTGGGTAATAATCGTTCGCGATATTCGAGTCCATTTAGGGAGCGTTGTGTGTTATGTCAAATAGAATTAAATACAAGATGAAGCCCCACACCTGAACCTAGCAGTTGAAGGCGAGGCAGAAGTTTTACATTTAACATTTGAAAGGCCATTCAGGATCTTTCCTGTCAATATAACGAACCCGAACACCAAATTTCAGTCGTCGCCAACAGGCGGCGCTTTTGAAATGAGAACAATAGTTTAATAAATAAGGGGTCATACTCATATCGATACTTGAGTTTTATATTTGGTTAAGCAGTCCCATTGACCCCGATTCACACCTTAAATGTGCATTTAAATTCGAAACATGACATCAGCGCAGTTACTTTAAAATTCTAGTTTGACGCATTTTCTAGATCATTATAAAATATGCTCACAGCTTGGCCCGCAGTCGTACATCTTGTTAAGTTTATCAATGTCGTAATGGTCCATCTGCCCGGTGGTGTTGTACAGGCGCTGGTCTACCTTGTAATCAAGTATTCGGTTTTTGCCACTCCATCTCAAGTAGTGTCCTGAAAAATAATTACCGAATGTCCACAGAAGAATAAAATCGCTAAGGTTATTTAAATAAGAGCTTTTCTAAAGTCGCATTAAAAAATATGACAAAAAGAAAAAAAAACAGTCTATACTGGCTAGTGCAAGCCGCTGTATTTTAGAAGTATCAAATAGACATGAAAATATTGTGCCAAAACAGTCAGAAAAGTAAAAGGACGCAAACTGAGCAGCAGAATGTGCTGTTAACTATAGAATGTCATGAGGAACAAATCCCCCGCCAAATGATAAAAAGACTAAATTTATCTAATTTATCAAACGTTGAATTAACAGAAGTCACACAATTAACCAAGATTACACATGAACCCAACCTGGTGAGGAGAGAGAGACACGTCTTATATATTAACCTGGACCCAAATATACCCTTTTTGAGAAATTGCAGATTAAAATCAAAATTTTTTACAGGTATGACAATCGCTATGTTAATTAAAAGTTGGTATAAGAAATCGTTATTTTACATATCGCGACGCATGTCACAATGCGAATATATAATTTTGAATTTAAAAATTCCGACAAAATCTCAAAAAAATCATTAAAGCATGACTCAACACTAATTACTTCAGGAGACCCATACGATACCCGTGCCATTACAATTAGAAGTAGACCCTTTTTGAGATAACATGCACGTATCATAAAATCTGTAAATGGACGGACAAACGGACGGACGGACGGAAACGATCACTCTTTCCCCCTCTCCGCTAAGAGGGGATAATAAGCTTACAACTGTACAGACTACTGCCTGCTATGAACCAATACATCCACCGCTAACTATTGGTCAAGCAAACGTATTCCGAATCTCTTTATATTATCATATAAGATAATCTGTTATGAAAAAAAATATAAATATAGATTCTACATAAAATGAGCCCAATTCCTGGAGGAAAAACATTTTTTCTATATATTTTTCCACTAAAACATGAGGTTGTGTGATTTGTTAAAAAATTAGTGGCACATCTATGAGCAATGTCAACAAGGCAGTGACGTCACACACTGGGAAATCCCCTGTGACTAAAATTCTAGATATCAGTAAAAAAAACAGTATTTCTGCCACTGTCAGTTTTCAAGAACGAATAATAACAACAGGCATTACCAGATCTGAGTTGTTGATAAAATTCAGTCCATGATGTCACATGCCAATCGAGTCAGGGCAAAGTCTGGGATCTGGATGAAATGCTTCATTCACACAACAAACGCACGTGGAATAGGTTTACTTAACCTGTATACTAGATGTACGTTCAGTTGCTCAATTGCCGATCAGCAAGACATGGGTGAATATGTTTAATCAGGACACCAACAAGTGGTGAGCTTACTTGGTGAATGAAATATAGGAGGCAAATTAGGGTAATTTATTATAAACATTTCTGGGACGACCTTGCGGCAGTTTTCTCTATCCGAACAACTGACATATCTAAGTGAAATATTGGACTATCAGTAGAACGTGATGTAAAAGTTAATGAGATACTTACATTTATTGAAATTTAAATCTTTCCTTCACATTATTTGAGACACAAATTTTTCCTTTACATTTATTGAGATACAAACGTTTCTGTACATATTTTAAGTTAAAATTCTTTCCTTTACATTTATTGAGATACAAATTTTTTCTTTACATATTTTTCTATACGTTTCCGTGTATCAAGTTTCCGCGCCCGTATCACTGCGATACCACCATTACAGACTACAGAACGCTACCATCATTCTGAGCCATTGAGACTGCCGCGATTTGTTATATAATAACTATTTGTACAATCCATGGAACATAAATAAGTTTATGTTATATTATTTGCATTTTCAGATATCGTTAACAATTCTGGAAACAGATTTATTACGTTATATCACCAAGCAAGCACGTGCATAAGTTCTGCTTATATCTACAAAGCCCGCGTCATTGATATTACACCGCAAAGTAGATCAAAATTTTGGTAAAATACAACACTTAAGGAACAACCATTATTTCCATGATCAGTGGAATTAATCTTGTCGATACATGCTGTATATTTGATCCATTTACTTAATTTTTGTACTTCAATTCTCAGGTGAAATTGTTGTCGGCGTAAAAGTGTGCTGAGCAAATGAAGGCATGCAAAGGTTTATCCTCGACAGTCACGGATGTCGCTAAAGAATAGACTATAATCCGTTCCACACCCCATGTCCACCTAATTTTTCGCGATTATCTCTACATAAGACAAACTTGCCAAACAAATTTGTACCAATGGCATAAAGAGGCAAATGCGTAATTTTTGGTACCTTACCTACTCACGATATAAATATTATTTACTTTTCGGCCTGGTTGACATGTCTCTTATATATCCGTGGTTCATGGCGTCGGCCTGGTTGACATGTCTCATATATCCGTGGTTCATGGCGTCCTTTATAAGTGGCCACTGTTTATCCTCCTTGGATATAGATATAAAGTAATGTGAGGTCACAGTGAGGCGCGTGCTCGCGGAGAATACAAGTCTTGCTGTAAACAGAGCACCCTTCCGCTAGAGGTCGTTTCTACTCAAAACGAATCTCTTCTGTTTGGGCACTGTGGGAAGGACCGAACTACTTGACAAGTGTAGCCTGGTACCAAATTCTCTTAACACGGAATTAACGGACGGACGGACTAACCATAACTACAGCACATATATACCGGGTTACTTATCAGCAAATAGTCATGCAGACGTCAGCTGAGCTAAAATTGTACGTGGGTTCCCTTAACTTGCCGAAGCCCGAAGTTCAGCCCCGTATATATTATGCACCTATATAGTACGTCCCAGTACCCGTGTCAACATGTTTTCTGAGATAACTTTTCATACGTGTGTGAACCTTTCTTGTCCTTAGGTTGCAGGAGTTATTCCGCCGACTACCTGCGTAAAAAGTAATGCCTTACCTTGTTTTGATTTTGTATGAGACAATCTAAAATATGACAAAACAGATCACAGCGTTTACGAATTATTCCTTGTCTGAGAACTGATAATAAAAGCCAGTCAAACTTGTGACGTCAGTCAATTGAAGGTGACGCGCGACCGAACATTGTGACGTCTTTGTGACGTCGCTGTTCTCCAACGAACACAAAACGCAGCCATAGACACTGAAAGTGTACCATGGAGGAATGTACTGTCCAGCAGTGGCGATAAGACGCCAACCACGGTATTTAAGCATAAATAAAGCAAAAGAGTCGCAAAGTAAATTCATTTTATATGACACAGAACTACTTTACACAAAGTTCAACGCATTTTAACGGACTACATTGGCTCCTTTTCACCACTTGTGTATTTCCGCTGTCAGTGTACGTGTTGATGCCGCGCGGTGCATTATTGGAGTCAGATTTTGACTCCAACAATCCCTAGACAGCAGTGTCGTACTCTTGAGAGTCCGAGTCTGCGCAGTGTGTAAACAGGGGTCGGCAGCTCCTGATTATTGGTCCCGTGAATATTGTTGCCTCTTTAGTACGTCACGTCATTTATGACATCATCACTATTCCCTGATATGCCCATTTCACAGATAAGTGACAAGATGTCGCTATAATGAATAGACTATAATCCGTTCCACACATCCCTGTCCACTTAATTTTTCGCGATTATCTCTACATAAGACAAAATTGCCAAACAAAATTTGCACCAATGGCATAAAGAGGCAAAAGAGTAATTTTGGTACCTTTCCTACTCACGATATAAATATTATTAACTTTACGGCCTGGTTGACATGTCTCGTATATATCCGTGGTTCATGGCGTCCCTTATAAGTTGCCATTGTTTATCCCCCTTGGATATGGATATAAAGTAATGTGACGTTAACAGTGAGAAAACAAGTCTTGCTGTAAACAGAGGTCGGCTGCTCTTGATTATTGGTCCCGTGAATGTTGATGCCTCTTTGGTACGTCACGTCTATTATGACGTCATCACTATTCCGTGATATGCCAATTCACTGATTAGTGGCAAGATATCGCTACAGAATAGACTTGTTACTCATAAAATGGTTTTAGATTGTTTACAGGAATTTCATACGGTAGGCTATTATTTCCATTATAGTTAATTATGCTTTTTCCTCTTTCTGTCCTAAGGTCAAAAAGTTTTGGCGTAATCGTGAAAAAACATAATTTGAAACGTCACAGTGATCGGTACCATAGTCTGTTCCATAAAAGGAAGCCCATTGAAACTGGGCAATATTTTCATAAACTGGCACTTTAATTTCAGATGGCTTGTTGCAAAGAAGGAATGGGGTGTTGGCTTAATTTACTATAATTAAATTATAATCATACCAAGCAAAATATTAAAGCATGGATTCCGTATAACAAGAAAAAAATGTACATAAAAATTGCGTCGAAACTGCTCTAATTCAACATGTTTAAATGTTCTGTATCTGCAGCATTGATACCTACGCCTTTGGTAGATTTGAAGCCCCAGTGCACTTGGGGGAAAAGAATGCTTATTCCTAAACAGAATCGTATTCCATTGAGTGTGATCATGCGCAGAGGAGCAAGTTGATTGCGTGCCTAGCAACCCTACTGCACGTAATGAAATGGTACATACCGGAGGTAAGGTTTCAGGCGGCAAATGTCAACTCTGCGTGACGCACCGATCTATGTATATAAAATACAAGGCGAGATTATTCCATACCTGGATCCATCATGTAGTCCGCGTAGGGTCCAAAGGCTGAAGCCAAAGTCAACTCAGACATATGTAAGGCGTGACCCAGCTCATGGAACAAGACTCCCCAACATTCACGGCCTATGTGGGCTAATCTTCCATACACAGCGTAACATCTGCAATATCAACAATACAATTAGTGTAGAAACCTTCTTAATTACCTCATGATTCAAAATAAATTAAAATGAATGTGCTGCTCTAACGGTAGGTATAACGAAAACAAATTATGTACAGATAGCTCCTTATATTAAAGAGTATAATGATTTATATTCTTTTTATTATGTCCACCAAAATAAAAGTTTTTTTAAAAATGAATTTAAGAGGGAAAGAATAACAGGATCTGTGTTTCCATATTTCATCAGGAAAACTTAGTCCACTGATCAAGTCTCCGAAAGTAGCCCAATCAGCCAGGTCTTGAACCAGTGGGCCTGCTGAGGAGTAATTTGGACTTAGCTCTGTCAGATGGCCCGTGATTATTGAATATGGCCCACTGGTGGCGAATGAGACCTCATCTTAGAATAGGGCTGTTGTTTATGTTTGTATTTGTTATAAAATTAGGTTCAACTAAAAATAATTAAACCAGTTTTTTTCAAAAGTTAATTTGTTTTTATTAACATGATTGTACATGAATATACACGGAATGCCTTTTACTGATGGACACAAGCAAATTCTGGTAAGTTAACACTTATTGCTAATTAATCACTATATTTCCTGGAATGTGACATTGATTTTTGTCACATTATAAAGACAAGAAAAAACTATCACATAATGTTACATTTAAATGACTTTGTTATAATAAATTCATGAAATTGTTTATAAATCTTAAATATGCTGCATTTAAAATTAAATCCAAATGCACAACCATAAAGACGAATTTTTATAATATCCCTTACAATGAAGCCTTGTTAGAAGAGGACGGAACAGAATATTACAGAATAGAAAAATATAAAATGGAATAGATTAAATAAATTGAAATTGGATAAATTAGAATAGACTAGAATAGAATATATTAAAATAGAATAAAATAGGATAGAAGTGACAAGTGTCCCGAGCTTAATCGGACCCCAGCTGCATTTCCAAAGCCGAATTCTGGTGTATCAAAGAAGCTAATTTACAACTGGAAACGAAATGCTAAAAATGAATTACATAATTGTGGGGATATATGGGAAATGCCCCCTTTAGGACACACTTGGCATCGTTCCCGACATTTCACTCCAAGCACTTAAAGGGATTTCAGAGGCGCGGCCACAAAGACGTTGCGCGACAAAAGTTGATTGGTACCACCGTCGATTGTAATGTGGATGACAAGACTCACCCTCCACCACTTTCCATGGAGATCTTAACCCTACTTCCGGTGTGCGTCTTATGGTCAATTTTCTTAAACCTGAGGCATGTCAGCCGGTGCAAATCGGAAATCATAGCGTCCCATATTTTTGAGATCCCTGGTAAGAGGTCACCTGAATATACACGATATATTTTTTCAATACAGTATTTTGTTTGTCAGACTGATAAGAAAATCCTGCATGCATATCTAATAATAACAACGTTTAAATTTCATCAAAAGAAATAGAAACAATCGATTTAAATTCACATCAATATGAACATTTGTTGCTAATTGCATGAATAAGCATTTCTAAAAGTGAATCATATTTTTATTTTGAATAATGCATCATATATCTAGGTTTGACATATTTAACCTTAATTGAAAGGATATACATTTAATAGTGCATTCTGGAGTTTCATAATAGGCCTGAAACGTAAATGTTATGTTAAAAATTCCGTACCCCAAGAATCATCAAAAAAGAAAGGTACAATCTTGGTGTTGAAGGTCAAGTAATGTCTTTCCAGGGCGTTGTACTCTAAGAGCTTCAGTTGGCTGTAGATCACGTGACCGGGAAGCATCTGCATCCTGTCCGCTTCCGCAACTTTGTATTTGGTCAACGGTACTAGGAAAGAATGAAGAATTTGAAAGTTTTAGTTTTTTTAAGTTCCCATTGTCGTTGAGGGCTAAGTGAATGTGGTATTGTAGATTCTGCATATGCCATATAAAAGTGCTTGGCTTAGACCAAAAAAAAATTAAAGGTTTGGTTCTCAGGCACCGCCTGCATCAATTTTAATCCCCCGCATCAAAAATTTTTATTTTGATTTTCAATAGAAACTTATCAATTTTGAGCTGCAGCCGCTCGGACATTTCTTTCAAGAAGATAAAATCATATAATTTCCTTTATTATGTAGTGCTTTTACTTATTTAGCCAAATAAATATGTTATTATCATGCTGTTTCCTTATAATTTGACATTTTTATCGAAACATACCAAAAAAATAAAATTAAAAAAACCGCCCGCCCGCATTGATTTTCTGAAAAAAGTGCCTGAGAACCATACCTTTTTTTTTATTTTGGCCTTACATAGCTATTTTTTTCAAACAAGTTAAACATGACCCAACAAAAATCCATATAACACGGACATGCATCTATTTATCCCTCAAGGGTCATATACATTTCAAGTACTACGTGAATTATCTTAAGCTATTAGTTCAATTCGCGTGAAAAATAAAGGTTTCAAGCAAAACAATCCGGAACACGGACTTAATACCTCCGATTCACCTGTTTTGTACGTTTCTATGGTCCTAGCTGTGAGTATAAAGTTCGCGTGTGTCTATTTACCAAAACAAGCACTGCGTGGACAGTGAGGTCCGATCGCATGCGCATGCCTAAGCGCCTCAACTTCAAGACAAGAAAGAAATCCAGGAGAGCCCTTCGGAAGCTTGAGTAATCCTTGATTTTATAAGTTGAGCGGTAGGGCCACTATGTTTTCTTTGCGTCATTGATCGCGCCCGGTGCAAGCTAATTTTCACTTGTGTACAGGAGTATAGGCAAACAGTTTTAGAAAAAAAAATAATGGCAGAAAATATAATACTACATTGTCACCAGAGCTCTAGAGAGCTGTGACGTTTTTATAATTTATTGGAGTATGTCACTTTTAAGTTGGGATAGTATAACCAGGTGATTGTTTCTCGGTATTGTTGTACATTGATATGCTGTATCATGTATCGATGTGAGCGTGGGAACGTAGGTTTAGGGAACCAAGGTCCTCAATTTAATTTCATTTGTAATTCTGTGAGAATAATTTCTTGGCAGACTCGTCAGTCCTAGTCTATACAGTTTCCTGTAATGGTTAATGTAGATTTCAAACACAACGCATCTGCAAACATGATTTTCCCATACTCTTGTCTCTGGAGGCATTTCCATTTTAATATTCATGCATTGAACGACAGGTCACCATAATATTGAAAGGCGATAGGTCAGTGGTGATCAGTATGTATGACGTAGTCATGAGTATGTATATTAAAGAAACACCATCTCCCAAGTCAACACGCTGGAAAGTGACGTCTAGCATCAGGGAACCGATCAGCAGAGGGACGATTTCCCGGTATATCGATAGTCAGAGTCTGCGGGCGGCCTGCGTAGCTCACTGACGGACCTGTGATTAATGTTCACAGAAGCACTTGTAAATAGCCGATATTTATCAGCCGTGCTGGAGTCCAGTAAGAGAGAAAAAAGACAATACATTCGCTGATCGTTAAGTGTTACCGAACATTGTCGTGCGCTGTAGCATTTTCGTGTACAGATACTGGAGTTATCTACATCAGAGTGAACTACAAAGGCATGCGTTGTATGACAGTGAAGGCTACGAGCCTGTCCGTCTGCGTTTTGGCGAGGTAATTGCCAAAGAGAAAGAGACTGTGTTACACCAGTGATTTGTCTAACGGGTAGAAGCGCTTGTGTTTAGTATCTACCATGTAAACCAAAGGGGTACAGGAGAACATTCGTAGGTTTCATGTGCGCGATGGTCATGTGACCAGCGGTTTTGGTGTTTTGAGGACATTCCTTGTAGTGTGAATACATCGAGTTACCGAATTAAACAGGACTCTGTGATTGTGTGTATCTAAAAGACTCCATGGATATTGTACCATGTGTGTGAAACGCCTCCTCCTGAGAATTGTAAGTTTATTTTGTATTACATTTTATTATTTATTTAACACACGTCTTTCTCATCTTTTTGAGTGTATTTTCCTCAGCCATCTCAATTCACCGTTAAATGAACCTGGCGGTCCAATCCTTCGGGGGTGTGACATACATAAAGAATTAACACTACATTTTATGTATACATGTATTTTACATACCTAGTATGCGAATAGGTTCCTTTAACACAAGTGACCTATGGGTCATGACTCTCAGCTGCATTTGGCATGTATACAGGTGATGTATGTATTAATTATTAATGTTATGATATGGTAAAAAATATTTATTAAGGAACCATGAGGAATGAGTAGAATGACTTCCAGAGTGCTCAAAATCTTGGTTTTTTAGCTCAGCTGACTGAAAGTCATCTGAGCTATAGTGATCACTCTTTGTCCGTCGTCCGTCTGTCCGTCTGTCCGTCTGTCCGTCTGTCCGTCCGTTAACCAGGCACAAATCGTAACCGCTGGACCTAGAACCTTGTAACTTGGGATTCTGAGAGGTCCATAAAAAATCTCCTTGGAAACCAGAAATTAGGTCTCTGTTACCCATATCCTTCGAGCTATGTGGCCCCAAAGTACCCCCCAGAAAAGTCAAAAATTTCATACAAAAACTTCAATATCTCATTAACTACTTGACTGATGGTCATGATTTTTGGCATACATATTGATCATGAGATGTTACATCACTTCCTGCAGACTGGTGGCGCCACCTGTATTTTTCGTTTTTTTACGAATTTTTTTCTCTATTTTTGAGACCTTTAAAAATGTGAACATCTGTTAACAAGGCACAAATCATAAAGACTGGACTTAGAATCTTAATTCTTGACACACTGAGAGGTCCATGAAAAATCTCCTTGGAAACCAGAAATTAGGTCTCTGTTACCCATATCCTTTGAGCTATCGGGCCCCAAAGTACCCCCCAGAATAGTAAAAAATTTCATACAAAAACTTCAATATCTCAATAACTACATCACTGATGGTCTTCATTTTTGGCATACATATTGATCATGAGATGTTCGATCAGTTCCTGCAGACTGGTGGCGCCACCTGTACTGTTTGATTTTTTACGATTTTTTCCTCTATTTTTCAGACCTTTGAGGATGCTGTCATCTGTTAGCGTGGCACAAATCGTAACAACTGGACCTAGAATCTTCATTTTCGACACACTGAGAGACCTATGAAAAGTCTCCATGGAAACCAGAAATTAGGTCTCTGTTACCCATATCCTTTAAGCTATGGGGCCCAAAATTACCCCCCAGAATAGTAAAAAATTTCATACAAAAACTTCAATATCTCATTAACTACATCACTGATGGTCATGATTTTCGACATACATATTGATCATGAGATGTTTCATCAGTTTGTGCAGACTGGTGGCGCCACCTGTATTTTTCAATGTTCACGAATTGTTTTCTCCATTTTTGAGACCTTTAAGGATGTAGTTATCTGTCAACAGGGTACAAATCGTAACGACTGGACCTAGAATCTTCGTTCTTGACACACATGGAGACCCATGATAAGTCTCCATGGAAACCTGAAATTTGGTCTCTGTTACCCATATCCTTTGAGCTATGGCACTCCAAAGTACATCTCAGAATAATGGAAAATTTGATACAAAAGCTAAAGTATCTGAACAACTAATGCAGAGATAACCATAATTGTTTGCATGGATATTGATCATGGAGTGTTTCATAAGTTTCTGCAGACTGGTGGCACCACCTGTATTTGTTCGGTTTTTTTAACGAAATTTTTCTGTATTTTTGAGACTTTTAAAGATATGAACATCTGTTAACAGGGCACAAATCATAAAAACTGGACTAAGAATCTTCATTCTTGACACACAGGGAGACCCATGAAAAGTCTCCATGGAAACTTGAAATTAGGTCTCTGTTACCCATATTCTTTAAGCTGTATGGGTCCAAAATACCCCCCCCCCCCATGAATAATGGAAAATTTGATACAAAAACTGCAGTATTTCAATAACTACAACACTGATGGTCATGATTTTCGGCATACATATTGATCATGAGCTGTTCCATCAGTTTCTGCAGACTGGGTGTGCCACCTCTATTTTTTTTTCAAATTTTTACGAATTTTTTTTCTTTTTTTTGAGACCTTTAAAGATGTGGTTATCTGTCAACAGGGTACAAATCGCAACAACTGGACCTAGAATCTTCATTCTTGTCATGCAAGGAGGCCCATGAAAGGTGCCTGTGGAAACTTGAAATTAGGTCTCTGTTACCCATATCCTTCAAGCTATACGACTCCGAAGTATCCCTCAGAATAATGGACAATTTGATACAAAAACTGAAGTATCTGAACAACTAATGCAGAGATCACCATGATTTTTTGCATGGATATTGACCATTAAGTGTTTTTATTAGTTTCTGCAGACTGGTGGAGCCACCTGTATTTTTGTATCCGCCAAAACGAAGTTTTGCGGATTCTATGTTTTTGACCGAGTTCCTCCGCCGTGGCGGCGTTCGTTTCCAGAGAGCTCCTCGGAGACTAATGGACCGATTTTTCCCAAACTTACACCTATTATCAGGTCACATGTTAACTGGTGCCTAACCAATTTGCATTGACCTCTGACCTTTCCTCTCTATCCAGTGTCCATTTGTGGGTCTGTTTCCACTCATAAACCCTCATATCTCGGGAACCGTTTGACCGATCAGGAAATAAAATTGATACAAATGTAGCCCTTGGATTGCTTTATAACATACACAAAAAATGGTGGCGCCACCTGTAACCATGTTTGCACAGTGTCCATCTGTTCATCTGCCTTGGGTTAAAATCACTCATATCTCTGCAGTGAATTGACTAATTCACCTGAAATTCGTCATGTGTATACATCCAGGATAGCTTTCTTGATTTTATGACAGGTGGCGCCACCTACGTTCACGTTCACGCTGATGACATCCAAGCTTATATCTCGGGAACCGTTTGACCGATCAGGAAATAAAATTTATTCAAATGTAGCCCTTTGATAGCTCTGTAACATACACAAAAAATGGTGGCGCCACCTGTAACAATGTTTGCACAGCGTCTGTCTGTTAGTCTGCCGTGGCCTAAAATTACTCATTTCTCTGTAGTGGTTCGACATAACTGCCTAAAATTTTGCAGGTTTATACATCGTGGACAGCTTTCTTGATTTTATGACAGGTGGCGCCACCTACATTCTAGTTAACGCTGGACACATCCAAGCTCATATCTCAGGAACCATTTGACCGATTGGGCCAAAATTGTGCATGTGTTTAGATCTCACATAGGTCTTTATCATACACAAAACTGGAGGGGTTACCTGCAAAGATTTTTGCACAGTGTTTGTCTGTTTGTCTGCCATGGGCAAAAATCGCTCATATACATGTAGTGGTTTGACTTATCTGCCTAAAATTTTGCAGGTGTATACAACTTGGACAGATTTCTGGATTTGTGGTAGGTGGCACAACCTACATACACATTTAGGCTGCAGACATCCATGCTAATATGCAACATACCTCACTCTATTTCCCCTTGCCACTCAATCCATGCCTCACTATCCGATTTTGGCAGATACATGTAGTCACTTGTCGGTTACCCGTATTCTAGTTTTAAAAGTTTACACATTTTTCTCTATTTTTGAGATATATAAATACAGACTTAATCTTGGCCTGTTGGTTAATCTGTTTGATGCTTCAGTTGAATGGGTATATACTACCATTCTGGTGATAAAATTTCCTTTTGCGAATCTCTTCCCAGTCAGCTGAGCGTCATGACCCATGGGTCACTTGTTTCATAGTCCTTTAGAAAAAAACGGTAACAGCAAGAAGATTTTACTAGGAAATTCCCAGATGCTAAGTTAGAAGTTTCTACGTCAAACTGCCATGACTTGTGTCCCTCTGACTCATATAGTCTCAAATCACAGCTCACAGAATATAAGTCACAGTGACCTTATTTTGAATATATAGGAGACATCACCCTCTTTTCCCTTTATACTAATTTCAGGACTTTAACGGAGACTTGCCAAGGGCCTCCCTGGATGTCATATTAGAAAGTTCTAGGTCCAATAGTAAAGTTTGGTGCCATACCTGACTGTTTAGGTGCTTATAAGCATATTTTGGCCAGTTACTTGCAAAATATAGGTCACAATGACCTACATTCAGGTTTCAAAGGGGATTTGGCCAGAACCTCCTTGGATGTTTTGTTATAACATTCTAGGCCCAACAGTTACCTTTTGTGACCTGTTTAACTGTCTGGTTGTTTAAATCATGTTTCTTGCCAGTCGTTTGGAGAATAAAGGTCATTATGACCTAGTTTTAGGTTTCCAAGAAAATTTGCCCAAGACTTCCCGGGATATAAATTTATAAGATTCTAGGTATAACAGATTCAGTTTGTGCATATCTGACTTCTAGGGTGCTCAAACCATGTTTTATCCCTATAGTTCACAGAATATAGGCCACAGTGACCTAATTTCATATTTACAAGGACATTTACCAAGGACCTCCCTGAATATCACATCAAAAGATTGTTGGCCAAATGGATAAAAGTTGTGCCCTGTCTGACTCTTTTGAGCCTCAGTGACCTAATGTCGGGTTCCCGAGGAAATTTGCCTAGGACCTCCCTGGTTGTACAATTAAATGTTTCTAGACCTTACAATTACGGTTTGTGCCCTGTTATCGTCCGGACTGCTTCATTGGAAGGTCTCAAAAATAGAGAAAGATGCGTAAAAATATAAAAGTACAGGTAGCGCCGCCAGTCTTCAGGAATTGATTGAACACCATTTGATCAATATGCATGGAAAAAATCATGGCAATCAATGCATTGGTTATTGAGATAATGGAGCTTTTGTATCAAACTTTTAATTATTCTTGGGGTATTTTTGAACCCCATAGCTCGGAGGATGTAGGTCACATTGACCTTATTTCAGGTTTGTAAGGAGATTTTGTATTGGACCTCTATGGGTTTTAGTTTCTTGGTCTCACGATTACGACTTGTGCCCAGTTAACGGAAAGAGGGACGGACGGACGGACAGACGGATGACAAACAAAGATGACTTTCAGTCAGCTGAGCTTATTATCACCAAACAATTATCAGAAGTCGTAAAAACGTTCCCTTAAGTTAGGAGAATTTTACAACCTGTTATGTACTTACGTCGAAAGCTTCTAAAGGAGAGTCCTGTATCAGCATCCTTAAAATAAAAATAAATAATAGTTATAACCATTGCAAATTAATGGTTTAAAAGAGATTTGCCTTCATTAATATAAACAGCGGTCAACTTGTTGTTCAAGTCAGCTATGATATGATAAGGTATACATATTATTTTAATTCATTATGAAGCAAATATAGGGAATTTATTTTCGTTAAATCTACTGTTGGTCGATTAATGATTGACATGTTACATTTTAATCCAGGGAAGTTCTGTTTTTGTCATTGGATCTAACGTCCAGAGACACAGAGTGACGCCTGAATATGTTTTTCCGTTTGATTTTGATGTCTTGTTTTTTTAAGCGGCGTTTACCGGACGCGCAGTATGCGATATGCGGATTGTGGCAGCGGAACGCAATATGTTGAATTTGGTATAGATTCCCGTGGGGCATTTATCGGGCGGTAAAACACTGCTTTTCATCAACCCGGCTGATTTACCATTTACCTCTTTGGCTATGCTGACATAATTTAGGTCACTTTGAAGCCTGGTCTTGTGATATACCGCGCACGGTATGCGGATCCAATTCTCCCCTGAGAATTCCATTTTACCGCATGTCTCATGCCGCATACCGCGGGTCCGGTAAACGCAGCTTTATGGTGGTAATAGCATATAGAGGACTTGCAAGTGCAGTGATTGGCAGTTTTGGTCTAAATCTGATATAACTGCATATGAACTGAAATATGATATATGATATATGATATATGAGATATATATATATATATATATATATATATATATATATATATATAGTTATATATATATATATATATATATATGGAATGCAGGATGCTTTTTATTAGTATACAAATTCGTGATTGTCATATTCAAACCAAGAAGGTTTATTCAAACTTTAAAAATATGCACCGCATCACAAGTTTTATCATCATGGTCAGTTTTATTCATTGAATGGTACCATCTTTTTTTAATTTCTGAGAGACTGCTGGGAATATTTAAATACTTCACATGAAGTACATCTGTTACACCTTTTTCTGGTCAACACGGCTATCTTGAAGAAAAGCGAACAGTTAATAAGACTAAAAAATGTAAAATTTCACTAAAATATATTAAGGTTTTTGTATATTTTTTAAATAAAAATTCTTACAATTTCTGAATTATTCGTGCAATGATTTCTTTGAAATTTAGCTAAATATGTTTTTCTTGGATATCTTTATAACTTATGCCAGACTGATGGCACCATCTGCTGTTTCATTTGTTCTCAAGTTTCATGGTTATTTAAAAAATTACTGAAATTAGGGTATCAGCAAAGTTATCATATATTTTGCATTTGAAATATTGTCGATTAGTCAGACACAAATCCTGTTATCCTAGAAATCTGAACTAGATTAGATTGAAAAATTCTCCAAAATTATTACAAATATGCCAGTTTGAGTGAAGATTTATACCATAATACAAGTTGATTAATAATTCACGCATGAATTGCTCTAGTATGCAAACTAAATAAGTATTAAAATTCTTTGGCAAGTTTATCGTTTATTTTGAGAGTGCTTTTCAAAGTATTACCTCGGCAGCTACGTCAAAAACAGGTGTGAATAATAGCCCATAATTTCACAGGTCATGCTTTTCAGCTGAACGTCATGACCAGTGGGTCACTTGTTAAATTTCTAAGACATTTAATGAATAATTAAGTCGAGCTACCAAATGTATTCGTCACTTCTGAAGAATTGGTTGGACCTATTTCTTTGAGCTTTGCTAAAAGAAAAGGAACTTTGTGCAGGAATATAAGGACCTTTGTGCAGGAATATAAGGACCTTTGTGGGGATGCTGCACATCCTTTCTTTTTTCGGCTGGTCACAATATGAAAGCATAAAACCCTTAAACATAAAAAATGAATAATTTTTAAAGTGCTTAATTAAAAAATAAAATTAAAAAAGGCTTATTTCTTGCACACTTACAGATACCAAAACGAAATTGCAAAAATGTCTGAAAACACTGTCCAACATTTCTTTGCCTTGAGAAAACAGCCCTATAAGTAAAGCTATGGGTGGAGATAATTTTGTATATTCTCCAAAAGTATATTATCGTGTTTAGAAATAAAGGGGTGGAGGTTTTGACATGACAAATGACACGGTGACACACAGAACATGAATGAAAAACAATATGAATAAAATAATTATACCCATTGCTTATTCAACAAAACAATTATTTTGAAGTACAACTAAACTTTTCATAAATGATTACCCTTTTATTAATTTAACTTTCACCTTGGGACCTTAATCGACAATATGGTCTGAGAACTTTGTAATTCTGTGACTGGCACATTTTACTTCATACTCAAAATAAAACAATGTCTGAATCATACTCTTCTAATGCTGTAACAAAACAGGATTTCAACTCACAAAGTGTTTCTGGAGGTCCTTGGCCGATAAGAGCGTCTTCGGTCCGTTATAATTCTGCGGCTGACTCTCTATAATTTTCGTCACATCCTCTCCTTCACCTCCCGCGACGTAAGCGCCGTGTGATAGCAGAATGACCACTAGCAAAATGGCGCCCATGATGCAGTCTGTCGTCTGTTCTTTCCAAGTTTGTATGTCTGCAAGGTAGCACATCAATTCATGTACAAGAATGTCCTAGATATTTACATAAGCAAATACAAATGTTCATATAACAAGTCTGTCTAATGATATAAATATATGTCACACACCCAGGACCCGCAGGAGTGGTACACCGGACCTGGTTGACACCAGGTCGAGTTTAAGCCAGTGGCGCAGGCAGTGAGGGGCCAGGGAAGCCATGGCCCCTCACTTTCAAAAGTGTGTGTGGGAGGGGAAGGGGGATGGGGTGGTGGGGGGTGGGGGTGGGGGGGGAGATGCTTACGTATTGGACGATTTGGACTTCATCATACTGGCGTAAATAGTTTTCTTTAAATCAGCTCTTTAAAATAGTAACAATTTCATTCGAGCATTATATGATATGTGATCAACCCTTCCCAGGTCAGGGCCCCCTCCCACATATCCTCCTCCGCACGGGCGCCGAAGCCCCTTTAGTACTGGGAGTTTCGTATATTATTCTCGTATATATATATACCATCATTTTTCGTATTCCTAAATATCAATCCCCCCCCCCCCCCCAAACTTTTGATCTGCTTCCTACGCGTCTGTAAGCCCCCGTCACGTCGTCCGGAATAGAACCCTGCAAATGTACATGATACTTAGTTAAGCAAGCATTAAAAAATGGAGGGTGTTACCTCCACACACAAAAAAAATACCCCAAAAAATATTGGATTTAATCTTGTCACACGGCGACTTACTTTTGGAATCGTACCACAACACCTGGTGTCACTGCAATTTAAAAACATTTATTCTGGTTTTTATCGGGTCACTTCAGTTTATTTTCAGCACGGGTACAGTCCTCACCATAAAACAGCCATGATCATGTAATTTGCCTTGATACAATTTCCATCACACTTATTCAAGCGGAATGGTAAGTCATTTTCACTACATTTGTACCTACCCTGCTGGTGTATTTATAGAAGGCCCAGTGCATTGTGGGTAAGGGGTTATTTTATTCTTGTGAATACGATTCTGCATAGTATGGAATATAAAATGTCATAAATTAAAATTATTTTTACAAATATCTGTCGGATAGACCTCCATGTTTCATATCAGGAAAATGATAAACGGAAATAAAGATTCAGTATTCATCGGTTCTGAAGCGTTTTGTTCACGTATACGGCGGTTATATACATGACCACTGTATATAACCACTATATTGTACAGGTACTTCTGACAATCTACCTTTCGAGAACATACCGCGAGTTAACGCGGTAAGGACACTGGCCATGGAGGCTGGCAAATGCACTCAAATGCTAACATAAAGAAGAAAGATTTGTATTTTTTAATTTCTATATTATGAATTAAATCTAAGGTCATGTTCATTTGATAAGTTTATTACAGGTACACGGGAGAGGATCCATTTTACCGGCTTCTGGGGTCCAGGCAGCGTACCCGACTCAACAGGTCGTGAGTTCGAGTATTATCCGAGGAGCCGTTAAAACCGGAAAAAATCCGTCCCTCAGTATAGGACGATTATGATGCTGATCACAAGATGTTCATCAATATCCTCAACTTATCAATTAGAAGGTTATAAACTTTGGATAAATTAATATTTTAATTTTAAGGGAAAAAAGATATATGAAAAATGAAAATAATTTACGAATACCTTTTGGCCCCCCCCCCCCGGGTCCGCCACTGATAATAATTACATAAAATAAATAAATCAATTTCTAAATCCCTTAAAACTTTATCGCAGATGCCCTTCTCTTGGGACGTTCCAAAATCCAATATGACTCTCCAAAATTTTAGCCTGAGCGTACGGGACTCTCCAGTTTTCTTCCTATTGAAAGCCCTGGATTATAATTGGAAGGATGTGCCACACAACAATTGTGGATCACTCACAAAATAGTGCGTCTTTGGACGGTTCGTCGGTCTTATGACTTACCAATGGGATTGTGACCCCCCCCCCCCCCCCAGTAGCCGCAGGTGCGGTAGACACTGGGCGTGGATGACACCAGAATACAAAGTAAAATGACAGTAGCGAGTGCTACCGCCCTATCACCTGGTCCAAAACCAAAATGAAACTCCACATGTACAGATGTACCTACTTAGGTTATGATTAACATGATCACCATTACCAAATTACATTCGTCCAAATATGTTTAAAATATCAGACCTCAAACAGCGCATTTTCCGACGGCTTATCAAATTATCCGAATATACATCATAGAGCATCGCAGCGTGTGTGTGTGGCTACATGACATCCATTGTAGGAAATCGTAATAAGAAATTCAAACAAGGGGTAATGAATCCAAAGCTTACCTGTGAACATTACCTTAATGTTAATATTACAGGTTTACAGAATGATTCTACCTCATACTTGAATTTAAATTGTTAAGTTTTAATTTTTAGTGCAAATTGTAATATGAAATAATATTTAAGTTTTATAACTTATCTTGGAACTGTCTGAAGTAACTTACATGAACAGAAAACCAGGCCATTCCACCCAATCCGTGAGAACATGACATTCAGGCCTTTTGAAGGGATAATTTGGACCTGGTTATAATGGTGTCTATACTGTTTAAGTGCACTTGGGCGTAACGAACCTGCGTTACTCGCGGGAAGTTGCGCGCGCATGCAGTTGTCTGTGTCACCACGTAATGCATTGCTAGCATTTAGCACGTTTTGCGCTTATCAAGTGTTTTCCCGCCTAGCCCATTCCAGTTTGTACGGAGAGCTTTATTGTCCAGCCGGACTAGACAAGTAACTACAGTCACTTGACTTATATTACTGCGCAGCATATTATGCATCTCGATATATATACATGTATGTCATTGATGTTATTTATCTTTATATTGATTTTATCCTGGCTTTTATAGTCAGTAAAATTCTCCGTATACCTAACTTATGTTATTGTCAGTATAAATAAATTGACAGGGGCCTGCGGGTCATGATAAAAGTCACAATAGAACAGCCATTCCAAGGGTCGGATCAAAATATTTGCTGTGTGGTAGTATTTGGCATCAGAGGCTTATATGGTCGTATTTTATTTGCTAAATAATGAAGAAAAAAATGTTGTTACAAAAACATTTGTGGTGGTTACCATGGCGGCTAGAATTGAGTTCTGAAGCAGTTTTGGCTACCACATGTACAGTCTCCGCTGTCAAGCCGTCAAGACGGACGGACAGAGAGTAAAACCAGTCTCGTTATTAATAACTGCTGCACGAGTACACGTAAGAAAACCTTGGTTGTAATATTATCATTTTTCCCCTAACAGAGCAAATGTCACTTTTTGTCTTACCTCGTAAAAATGGCAGTTCCACAAGCAGATGAAAAAGTACTGTTAGAAACGGCGTGCACATCTAATTATATACTAGAATTTATCCGAACCTTTTAGCTTGCACTGCCACCTCAACGTCTTCAGTTAATGAAAAATCGACGTTTTGGTGACAGGCTGCCGCTAATTCCACCCATGGGTCTACGATGGTTCTGAAGAAAAGTTTCTTAATAAGGCCAAAAAATATGCTTCTTAGGCACCGCCCGCATCAATTTTAACCCATGCATCAAACATTCATATTTTGATTTTCATCTTTCAAGAAGATAAAATAATACGATTTTGATAAGATTTCCTTTGTTATAAAGTGCTTTTAACTGTTTAGACGAATTCATTCTGTTATTATTATCATGCTTTCTCTGAACTTATGACATTTTTATCGAAACATACAAAAAAGGTAAAAAAAAATCGCCCGCCTGCACTGATTTCTGAAAAAGTGCCTGAGAAACCATACCTTTTTTTCTGGCCTAATTGGCCAATTTATTTTATTCAAATGTTGCATACTGGCCGGATTATCCGATTGGATGATGCACAACATATTTGATTTGCTGCACCAAAAGTGCAGCATATGCCACAATGCAGACAAGATGGTAATTTTAAATGGACACAATCGAGTATAATTTCCAATGGACCCATAACACAAAACTGCACATAAAATCTCCAACAGGTAGGTAGGTCCGGCTCAACATATACCTGTACATATGATTTTTTAGAATCCTATGAAACATTTATGAGAAAAAATGTTAACAGGTAGATGATAAACGGCGTACGTTCCCCATAGCAATATAGCTCACTGGTAAGCTAACATATCATAAACTCCAACTTATTGTCCTAAGTGATAGCAAGTCACAACAATAAATTAATCACAGCAGACATTGTCATATCGCACATATAAATAAATCGCACACAAAGGCCATGCCATACCGCACATATAAAAAAATCGCACGTAGAAGACCATGTCATATCGCAAATATAAAAAATCGCACACAGGAGATCATGTCATTTCGCAAATATTAAAAATCGCACACAGAAGACCTTGTCATTTCGCACATATAAAAAATCGCACACAGAAGACCCATGTCATTTCGCACGTATAAAAAATCGCACACAAAAGACCATGCCATATCGCACATATAAAAAAATCGCACACAGAATGCCATGTCATATCGCACATTTAAAAAATTGCACACACACAGAAGACCATGTCATATCGCACATATAAAAATCGCACACAGAAAACCATGTCATTTCGCAAATATAAAAAAATCGCACACAGAAGACATTGTCATATCGCACATATAAAAAATCGCACACAGAATGCCATGTCATATCGCACATGTAAAAAAAATTGCACACAGAAGGCCATGTCGTATCACACATATAAAAAATTGCACACAAAAGGCCATGTCATATCGCATATTAAAAAAAATCGCACACAGAAGACCATGTCATTTCGCAAATATAAAAAAATCTCACACAGAAGACATTGTCATATCGCACATATAAAAAAAATCGCACACACAATGCCATGTCATATCGCACATGTAAAAAAAATGCACACAGAAGGCCAAGTCATATCGCACATGTAAAAAAATTGCACACAGAAGACCATGTCATATCGCACATATAAAAAACTGCACACAGAAGGCCATGTCATATCGCATATATAAAAAATCGCACACAGAGCACCATGCCATATCACACATATAAAAAATCGCTGACAGAAGACCATGTCATATCACACATATAAAAAATCGCTGACAGAAGGCCATGTTATATCGCACATATGAAACATTGCACTCAGAAGACCATGTCATATCGCACATATAAAAAATTGTACAATGTGAAAACTGCTATAGATTTCATACATATTAAAACCATACAAAGATTTATACACTGAAAATAATCAGTTAAACATCAATCTGTAAAACATATGTTTTATATAATACATATAAAGTAAAAACGCTATGTCCAGACCTACCAGAGGTTTGTCCCTGCGGCGTGGTTCAGATGGGTCGGATGAATATATCGGTCTGGCATAATGTCCTCGACCTTATATAAGATTACTGTATGTTGGGAACTCAGCACCCGTATTGTCATTAAATATCATTTATATATATCATAATGATTAAACATTGAGAAGAAGCGGGTATTTAGTACAGACTGAAAGATTGTTAAGCAGGACAAATGCGGGGTATACCCTAAAATATGACAGTTGGGATACCATTATTTCCATTATACATGTGGTATTATACTGCACGACATTTTGTATTACCACACAACTGTATTAATGCGTATTTATTTAGGATATACAACTTTCAATATCACGGATGTACCGATTATATGTTTCAAGATCAAATGTTACGCAAATGAAATTTATCATGCATATAATATGTGTAAAAGACTTTGCCCTACACCATGCAGTTATGGTATATATTCGATGTAACATTTAGTCATGATTTGGTAAATGTACTGTCAGCATGCGAACGAAATATAAATAATGTTAATATGAAAATCCACATGAGTGCATTCGTCTATACATTCGTATGACTTATTATAATATTCAAATACATGCTCATCGAAGGAAAAAGTATGTGAATATGATACACTTATTATATGTGTTGGCATTTGTTTTTATGTATTTATTTTATGTCATTAATATCATATTGAAATAAGAGTTAAGCTATGATTTCACATCCACGGAATCCGTCTTGTGATATTTTATATACCGGCGGGGTAGTCTGTTAAGAGTTATATGTCTTCAGGGGCGTCAATACACGGGGGATGGTCGAATATACCCCCCCCCCTACTTTTTTTCGCAATAGAGGATGATTAAGGCAATCATTCTTATTGCTATTCACAGATCCATATTTAATATAAATATTTAAATGAAGCTTATTTTGTTTGATTTTATCTAATTTTACAAGAAGGGTGCTTATTATAACCATTTGGTCATATTTAACACCTGTTAAATGTGAGAATGATATCATTAAATATGTACTGAAAAAACAAATACATAATATAATAAGTTTGCCATTCAAATTATTGTGATTTGGAAACGAACCTATTCTCAAAATATTGTCCTATCTTTAAATACATATACTTAGTTGTATGATAATTTGCAAATTTATTAACAAATTATACTAAGTGTATTGGTCCGATTACTTACAAGAGTACATGTTTCATACATGAAAAGGGGGTTGTTATGCTATTTGTCCTTGTAATGTCTGAAGTAAAATGGATGGATTTGATGCAAATTGTGGCGACATGTTGATTGAACTGTCTGAAACTTAAATGATGGGTTTATTCGCATACTGAGGCGGCATGCTGATGGTAGTCTGAAATTAAAATATATATAACCATTTACAAACCATCCCGGCACACGGATTTGTTATCTCCAATTTATTCTTTATTATACGCTGATATCGTTCTGTGTGAGAGTAAACTTGTTATTGTTTATCATGTCAAGACTGCGTGATCAGAGTTCCGATCCTGCACAAATCCACAAAAAAAGGAGAAGGAACATGAAGAAAAATACACAGAAATAACTTCGGTTGGAAGCCTGAGAAACCTTGATTTGTGAAGGTCAAGCAAACGTATTCCACATCTCATCATATTATCATATAAAATAATTGGTTATGAAAAAAAAAATATTAATAAAAATTTTACATAAAATGAGCCCAATTCCTGGAGGAAAAACATTCTTTTTATATATTTATCCATAAAAAAACACGAGGTTGTGTGATCTGTTTAAAAACTATTTGCACATCTATGAGCACTGTCAACTCGGCAGTGACGTCACACACTGGGAAATCCCCTGTGACTTAAAATTCTAGATCTGTGAAAGCGCAGTATTTCTGTCACTGTCAGTCCCAACTATTCAGGAGAGAATAAAAACAACATCCATTACTAGATCTGAGTTGTTGATAAAATTCAGTCCATGATGTCACATGTGTACCAGCCACTCAAATCAGGGCAAACTCTGGGATCTGGATGAAATCCTCCATTCACACAAACAACGCACGTGCAATAGGTTTACTTAACCTGAAGACGCACAGCACGGCCACTAATAAGCTTGCGCTTTGTTCAGGTTTGGTTCCCCTGGTAGCGCCCGATGCAAGCCATCGTACACTTGTGTACCGGGAAAGCAAACGTGTTTAAAACGAAATATTGGCAGTTATACCATTATAGTTAAATGAGAAAGCACTATTTCATGTATATTTAACATACTTTGAATGTGAAAAGATCCCCTTAAATGATAGTTTTTGTCACATGTTCCTGTGACTGATAGAACCTTGCTGAAATGACTCAGTGACACAGAGGATTGATTGGATAAAAAGGATGATCACAGATGAAGAAACAAAATCACAAATTTATTGAATGGTCATGAAATTTTAGGGTCAAATTGGATTCTGATACAGTACCAAAGACAATACTTGCCAATTAATAAAGATATTAATTAATATCGTTTGGTCGTTTTTCTTAAAAATCAAATAAAGTGATAGCAATTTCAAATAATCGACAATAAACGATTATGGACCCGCTGAGAAGTCATATATCAGGGGAAATCTCGAAAATCGGTCAGAAATACTAGAATTACGAAACATAAGGTAGCGCGAAATCAGGATAAGAAGAAACACAATAGTACAATCGTCTGACCCCAAAAATATACCTGGAAAGCAGTGGGATTGGCGGATCCAGAGGAATGGGGGGGGGGGGGGGGTCCAAGGGGTGTTTACCCCCCCCCCCCTTTGAACCGTGGCAAACCTTTATAAAGATTTTTTAGTGAAACAAAATCGGCCTTGACTCCTTCCCCCTTTCCGGGCCAGATGATCCTTTTTCAGGATTTCGCTTTAGTATTCCAGGTTGAACCCTCCCCTTTCTAAAATCCTGGAGCCGCCCATGGATTGTGATGTTAGAAAGGATGTCAAGATGCTGTCAAATGTTAAAAAAGTAATAAATAGAGGCGGGTGCGTGAAATAATCGATTAATAAATGATCATTTTGTCTTTCAATCATGCATCGAACATTATGAAACAACCGATTTCTACGCTCCGCACACAGCGATTATACACTGCAGGCGACCCAGAGCTCTTTTGTTTTAAAAGCTGCTTTGAACAGCAAGATTCTCTAAGTTACCTACCCCGGTATGTTGCATACGATCCTGGATGAACAAAATGTAAAATTCTGGCCCTCAGTCAACTGTAATGAACAGGCACATGATAACTGTCAGTGATTAAGCCGCAAAACAAATGCCATTGACCCATTTATTTATTTATCAACAAAATTTGATGGTAATTTCTCCTCCTCATCATGATGTTTTCTAGCGAATTCGCTGGATCTACCGGGTTCTCTAAGTACTCAGTAAGTGAACTCGTACACCTGGTGTGAGCGTGTATGTCCCATGCCATCCACGAAGCGCTTCTCCCCGTACCTATAAATATTACGACAATAAACCAATAGCACCAAATACATATAAAAAAAATCGTTTTACATATGTCTGTAAAGTAACTAGATCCGTCATATAGGTGTTATACATATGTATTATATATAGAATTAACACATAAACTCATCACCATTGGTTTTTATACGTGACTAATGCAACATCACTATTACATTTCATGTGCCGCATCAGCCAAATAATCTTTTGCTCAAATAACCTTTTGCTCAAATAATCTTTTTGCAAATTGAGAGCTGTAAACTACAAATACGCCTTTGTGCAAAGGATGAAGTATACGTGCATGTGTATATGTGCGTGTGTGCATGCGTAAGTCGTAATGCACACGAGCTTTAACCAATGAGCCTTTCAATGAGTCAATGAGATAACAAGGAATATAACGATGTCAACCAAATTATACAAACATGTGTAAGGAAACCCCGCCATGGTAACTCTTGCCTATGGCCGAATAGCGCATGTGTGGAAGGGTCCACCGAGGCGGATCCAGAAAAAAGAAGGGTCCAACCCAGGAGGACTAATGATAAAACCTAAAAATATGTGGGGGGGGGGGGGGGGGCTCTCCCTGTCATGGTTTAAAAAATTAGTGGTTCAGAGCGGGGGGGGACCCCTCACCCCCCTCCCCCCTGGATCCGCGTCTGGATTGCTGTCTTAATGTAGCACCACCAGCTGTTAATTCATACTCAACACATGAATACGAAAGCAGCAAACTGTGAATAACTTAATACTCTAATTGCTAATGAATATATATATATATATATATATATATATATATATATATATATGCAAAATGAAAATGAATCACGTATAAATGGGAAAAGAAAGAGATAAAATGAGAGATGTAACAGCTAAATGAGAGGGGGGGATGCGATGGCTCCCCTCTGGATCCGCCACTGATTCATTAATATAGATTTATATATATACCCGTTCCATATGCCGGAGGCAATGTTATCTGTCCTTGTGCTGTCTGAAGTTTAAATTATGGATGTTGCCGCATGTTGTGGTGACATAAAGTGTTGATGGACAGTCTGAAGTTTAAAATCACGGATTTGGCTCCGTGTTGTGGTGGCATGTTGATGAAACAACTGATGTCCCTAGAAATTACCTTACAGGTCCAATATTCAAATAATCCTGATGTTTAACACCATCCCGGCGGTTCATTCATATTCCAATACAGGCAATCTCGCAGTGACCTCCCGCGCTGCATAATTAATCTAACAGAATAGCACAAATAGTCAACAATATTTTTGCCTCCGCAAGGAGGGTATGCGTTCATCCCCGTTCGTGTGTAAGCGTGCGTCTGTGTGCGTCTGTGTGTGTGTTCAAAACATAGCTCAAGCAATCATGAACGGAAGCTCATAAAAATTTCAGAGCACCTCGGGAATGGGCCAGTCGCGAATCTGTTAGATTTGTTTTTTTTTTATGTGGCCACAAAAGAAAAATACTATTATGAAGAAATAATGCCGTCATTTATATAAAAGACGCTAGCTAACTGTCCAGTATCTAACCCTTTCCATGGTTAATGTCCGTGCACACGGTATTTTTATTCGATGTCCTTGGTGGTCTCAAAATAACTTATTACAGCTAATTCAGAGAATAATATTTATATATTGCAAATGAAATAAGTTTATAAACGGAACGATAGACTTTGGTATCATTTATGAGTTTACTATGAAATATTTTATTTTGGCATACAGACGCTGAAATGGTATATGTGCGTGTGTGTGTGTGTGTGCTTCCTCCCCCCCCCCCCCCCCGGAAGATAAATTGACGCCATTGATCCTGGCACAGGTAAAAAAATGTGTGCTGGGCGTGCTTGTTAATTTACATATCTCTCGCATGTAGAGGCGTTGCTATTCGGTGGAAAAAGAGGGGTGTGTACTAGGGCCCTGCACGGGCTAAAAAATTGAACCCGCACCCGCCCCGCATCATGCCCGGTCAGCCCGCAGCCCGCCACGCAATCAAAGAAATAAATTCAGCCCGCCCCGCAATTACTATGATTCTTTCAGCCCGCACCCGCCCCGCAAAATTTTCCTTTAGCCCGCAACCGCCCCGCCCCGCATTTTTCAAGTTTCAGGCCCGCAGTTTAGCCCGCAAAATAATTAAAAATACTTTTCGGATCCAAAGGTTAACATATCAAGATATTTTACAACATATATATAAGACACGCTTATCATTAATGTATATGAAATGTTTGATGATTGGAATGAAAAATTAATTTGAATACGTTTTTGCAATAATTCAAACCATAATTCATGAAATGTTTTTTAAGACATGTCTGATAGGTTAAATGGATTTAATATATACATAATAATTTAACACACCTTAAATATGTTTTCATATTTTACAGGGGAAATAAACAAAGCTTTGGTTTATTGTGTCTGTTTCTACTTAGTTTTATAAAAAAAAAATGTAAAGAAAAAAATAGACTTCTTCAAAGTATGTGTACCTAAAGTTACCCTTTAGAATAGTATTGGCTAATCATAAGCCATCAAACTACTGAGATGTGTTGCTGGTTATTTTTTTATTCAGTCATAATCTGCTAATTAGCTGAAACAGAGACTAATCAGGTCAAAGGAGTAAAGGGGTAATCTGACCGATGTGGCTTTAGGTTCAGGATGTTCACTGAGATCTAAACATGACCAGAGCCTTGTTTCTTATAGCAATCATCAACACATGATGCTGTGACCAATCAGGGATTTGACCAGCCAGTGGTCAATGTCATTTACAGTTAGACAGCACATGGAGTTATATAGATCAGGAGTCCACCTTAGGCTTTGAGCAGTTCCAGGTCAATTGAGTCTCCTACAGAGCAAGCTGAAGCCACACACTGTCTATTACGAGATCAAAGGTAATCAAGCCCTTGCTTCACTCCAAGCCATATTATATAAAATGTGAGACATGACACAAGCACAGGGTTACAGTCAATATACAACATCAGGCCAGGTAACTTTATAAAAAGTTATGAACAGCTCCCATTGCAAGGACAATTGTTTAAAGTCTATTTTCTATTTTATATAACAAATTGACGTTATACCTAGAAAAGTCACATTTGCATAGTGTTGTTAAAACTGTCAGTGAGTGTAAGGGGTTAACAGGAATAAAGTATTTTTTTCAAAATTATCTTTTCATATTAATATTTTTACGACACCTGAAAACATTTATACAAAAATACCAATTTCTTCATATGATAGTTTTTTTAAAGTATAATCTTATATTCATGTTTTACTGAACTGCCAGATCATCAACCCGCAGCCCGCCCCGCCCTGCACAGACTTCATTTCGGCCCGCCCCGCCTCGCACTTTGTTAGATGTAGCCCGCCCCGCCCCGCTAAGATTCCTATGCGGGGGCCCGCAGGGGACTGCGGGCTGCGGGTCAAAACCAGCCCCGCGCAGGGCCCCAGTGTGTACCCTTAGCCCTGCATCCCCTGCTATCTCTGCCGCTGACAGCCTGAAACATTTACCCACTTGTGCAACTTCTTTCCTTTTATTCAATTGGAAAGTAAAGAAATTTTTTACGGTATAACGCCACCCCTCCTCTTTTTTCGACCAAATTCACATAGATTCACGCCTAATACAGAAAAATACCGCATCATGTTGCTTTTTAAACGATACCCAGTTTGCACCGTTAGGCAGTCTACATTTTGCAGCCTCGCTAAATAACCCCCTCTTCTAAAATCCCCTATCTTCGCCTTTATCCACGTATCCATTTCTGGCAAATATATTCCAGTATGTGCAATGTACAAAATACAAAGGAGCCTTAACCTGGGGTTATTATTAGCGAAATCAAATGCCCTTATATTTGCATATTAGCTCGTCACAAGCCCCTTGAAGGACATGGCGATTCCCTCTCATAGGCATGTTCGTACGTCACGCGTTATGTATAGGATGGCGAAGACTGAATGATCCATATATACAGAGAAACAGTTGCCAGAGCATTAATGCAAATTGGGAATGAATGAAAAAAAAGTAAATTATATCAACCAACTTATGAATCCTTCGTTTGGGATGCGTGGTTCCTTATCTCCAGTTTCCTATACATATCACAACAGATTCAGAAATTATGTCCCCGGGGATAGATCTCTTCTATACGTTGTTGCAGAAGAAATTTTACAGTAATGAAAATTGACTGATATTCATGTTATTTTTAAGCAATAATGATCCTTGCGTCTGGTCAGTTTTACCTCAATATTATATGCAAAGTCGGGTGGAGGGGGCATGGCGCCCTGATACACTCCCTGGATACGCCCCTACTTTATACCAGTTGGAATATATGCCTGCGGGCGTGTGCTTGAATATGAGTTATGTAATTTTTTCTTCTCTCGAGGCAAAATATTTGAACCAGTCAATGACTAAGAACTGATACTTTAAAATAACGGTTCTGGCAGATGGGCCAAGAATCAGACCAACCATAGCGGGTGTGGCATGTTTTAAAATTTGGAGCTGGATGCACATTATATTCCCCGCTACCATTGGTCTGATTACAATTCATTACTCTGTGCCAACCCTGATGGTGGAGACCCGGGGAATCCTGCTATACAAAGCAGCGGTTATAACGAGGTAGATCTGGAAAGACGGCAGTGTATAATGGTTGTGTGAGGAGCGTACAAAAGCATATTTGCACAAATACCTACAGGCAGGCAGCTCGGTTAAATAATAATAATATAAACTTATTTATTTTACAGGGACTGCCAAATAGCTATTATAACTAATCAAGGCACTCTCCATGGCTCAGACGATGGCGTCCCTAGTCTGGAGGGGTGGGGGAAACCGGAGACTCCGGAGAAAACCTTTCGGTTCATACCAAGGAGTTTATGAGGCGAATTCTGGGCTATAGCTCAGTTTCAACTATATGTACAGCCTCACAGTAGAAGCGGATCCAGGAGGGGGGGGGGGGTGTTCCGGACCCCCCCCCCCTTTTTTTCACCAGAAACAAAGTTTTTTAAGGGCTTCAGACAAAATTTGCGGCCTGGAACCCCCCCCCTTTTCCAGACCTGGGGACCATTTTTTAAGGTTTTCATTATTCCTCCTGGAACCCCCCGCCCTTTTCCTTAATCCTTGATCCGCCCCTGTACAGGGCTTTAAGAGTCAGCCATAGCGTGACTTTATAAGTTTAAACATTATCTACACATTTCGCTCAGCAAAATTCATTCATAAAAGTTTTCTTATTTCTCATCCACACGGATAAGATACAGGAATTTCATTACGTCTTTGAGTGTCAGCTGTTGATGTCAAATTGCTACCGTTATTACTACCTTGTTTAAAATTTATGATCGATCTTTTATTAAGAAGGAAGGAAACTCTTCTTCCGTATCAGATAAACCTTGGCCCCTCTTGTATTAAACAAAATAAAAATTGTACATGCTGCAAATTGTTTATTCTTGAATAACAAAATAGTTGTATTATCTTGAGCATGTATGTAAACAATATCCCAGGATATAGGTAGGTATTTGTCCTAAAACAGGTATACATAACATTATGGGAAGGCTAAACAGATGTGTGCATGTAAACCAAAAAATATCCTATATGTTATTCTATGTAAGTATAGTTCCTAAAAGCGCAGTTTCAACAGTCCTCAACACATACTGTAAACATAAAACAATTTAATGAACAATGTTTACACCTCCGACGGTAGGTAATATGTGTTAATGTGTCCTGTTTGGGTTCATTGGTTGATTACATTTTGGTTGATGGCTTTGTCTCTAATGTCTGGATTAACTGTTTATCTGCTAGCAAATGTACTTCACTAAATGAAGGGTTTTGATGAGCGATACTTTATATTACGTTGTATTTTTGATCACCATGATACGTTTCTGATTAAAGAATTTGGCAGATTGTTTATCCATGCGAATGATCAGAGTCATTTTATTTTGGCTGGCAGAGATCCCCTGTGATGGAACCATCGAGTTGGTGAACAGTAACAAAAATTTCTCTGAGCTGGTAGTCATAAATATTTCCTTCTATACGCATACTTAGCACACACCTAAATTTGATCAGGAGGATATATATATATATATATATATATATATATATATATATATATATATTTATATACATAAAAAATGTGCGCCAGAATCTATGAAATCTAAGTAAGACAGTATTTTTATTTAGTAAAAAAAATTAAATGGCACATGTTCAGTTGCAGCCATTCTGCCCTATGTCAGACATATCCCCGCTGAAATACAATAATTAATGCGTGTTTGCATAAGCTGGTTCCGATACCATTCACAGATACCCATCATTTTCACCTTATTTCCGAGGGTTTAATATTCAAGGATATTTACCATACGCGAATATCCCGAAATTCAAACCCTCGCGAACAAAAAAAGCAACCACAGTATATAGCCAGCCAAAACTTTCATTTTGAAGACATTTTATATTTCCCTCCAAAATGAGCTTTGTGGTATTAGGCCAAATACATCTGATTTGAAGCACGGAGGTAATTTTTTCGTCACAACAGCTTGCAGTAATGACAGTTTTATCCTGTGTCATATTACAGAGGCAGCTTGTATGCTGTTGATAGCTGGCGCCTTGATCACAGGGCTCAGACGACTGTTCTTGTTGTGCAACATGTCGCAGAACATTCGTGTTCTGCGACATGTCGCGCGACATGTCGCTTCGTGTATGGCCGGCTTTAAGAAGTGATACTTTAAAATAACGGTTCTGGCAGATGGGCAAAGAATCAGATCAACCATAGCGGGTGTGGCATGTTTTAAAATTTTGAGCTGGATGCACATTATGTTCCCCGATACCATTGGTCTGATTACAATTCATTACTCTGTGCCAAACCTAATGGTGGAAACCCGGGTAATCCTGATAAAGATAGTCCAGGGGGTCCGGACTCCCCCCCCTCTTTTTCACCAGAAACAAAGTTTTTTTAAAGGGCTTCAGACAAAATTTTGCGGCCTGGACCCCCCCCCCCCTTTTTCCAGACCTGGGGACCATTTTTTAAGGTTTTCAGTATTCCTCCTGGATTGGACCCCCCCCCCCCCCCCCCCCTTTTCCTAAATCCTTGATCCGCCCCTGCACAATGCTTTAAGAGTCAGCCATAGCGTGACTTTATAAGCAAAATTCATTCATAAAAGTTTTCTTATTTCTCATCCACACGTATAAGATACAGGAATTTCATTACGTCTTTGAGTGTCAGCTGTTGATGTCAAATTGCTACCGTTATTACTACCTTGTTTAAAATTTATGATCGATCTTTTATTAAGAAGGAAGGAAACTCTTCTTCCGTATCAGATAAACCTTGGCCCCTCTTGTATTAAACAAAATAAAAATTGTACATGCTGCAAATTGTTTATTCTTGAATAACAAAATAGTTGTATTATCTTGAGCATGTATGTAAACAATATCCCAGGATATAGGTAGGTATTTGTCCTAAAACAGGTATACATAACATTATGGGAAGGCTAAACAGATGTGTGCATGTAAACCAAAAAATATCCTATATGTTATCCTATGTAAGTATAGTTCCTAAAAGCGCAGTTTCAACAGTCCTCAACACATACTGTAAACATAAAACAATTTAATGAACAATGTTTACACCTCCGACGGTAGGTAATATGTGTTAATGTGTCCTGTTTGGGTTCATTGGTTGATTACATTTTGGTTGATGGCTTTGTCTCTAATGTCTGGATTAACTGTTTATCTGCTAGCAAATGTACTTCACTAAATGAAGGGTTTTGATGAGCGATACTTTATATTACGTTGTATTTTTGATCACCATGATATGTTTCTGATTAAAGAATTTGGCAGTTTGTTTATCCATGCGAATGATTAGAGTCATTTTATTTTGGCTGGCAGAGATCCCCTGTGATCCAACTATCGAGTTGGTGAACAGTAACAAGACAGTAAGACAGTATTTTTATTTAGTAAAAAAAAATTAAATGGCACATGTTCAGTTGCAGCCATTCTGCCCTATGTCAGACATATCCCCGTTGAAATACAATAATTAATGCGTGTTTGCATAGGCTGGTTCCGATACCATTCACAGATACCCATCATTTTCACCTTATTTCCGAGGGTTTATTATTCAAGGATATTTACCATACGCGAATATCCCGAAATTCAAACCCTCGCGAACAAAAAGGCAACCACAGTATATATATATATATTTAAACGGTCTCCGACTGCCTTTTTCGATTTTGCTTGGTAGTCGACATAACAGTTCACTTTTACAGGGCAATATTTACTGCGTTATTAACCTTTAATTTTCAGACGTTGGTGACATCATCATTCTGTCCTGTGAAGATACAGACTGGTTTCGGGATGTACTTGCGGAGCGCCCCCTAGTGGGCGGAGAGGGTCTCCCAGAGCGTTGCGTAGACGGAACCAGAACAGCGGCTGCACTGCCGGGTGTTTTGGCCACATAAAGGATGTACTACAGCCCAGAAGGTATTTAAGAGTCGTTGGTTTTCGGGCAGGAAGTCTCTCTGGGCTGTCCAGGAGGACACAGATCACGTTGGCGCGTCGTTCACTGTGTTGCTCCTTGGCATAATGAAGCTCTGTTTGGAAATACTTTCCGCGCAAAGCATTTCTCGATATTATAATTACAGAAGTTCTGCTGAACCGGAAAGCGTCCGATATGTTTTCGTCAATAGGGACACCGATTGCAAAATTCCTTTCGTGTACGCATAGACAATTGTTTTGAATTTCAATCTTATGTATCGCTTCATCCACAAACCAATAATCTGCAATGTTATAACAGAAAAAGGCATCGAAAATATATTCTTCTTCTTGCTCTTGCGGGGGTCTCTTTCTTATCATTGCTCTGGCAACATAAAATGCGTACAAGAGGCGCCATTTATGGTGAAATCCTATTGCAACAGTTGGAATTATTATCACAAAGCAGACATACATAAAATATAACTTATAAACAAATTCGCTGTCCCATCCATTTGCGCATATAGCTATCAATTCATCTATGTCCAGCTCATACAAAGATCTGTTCAAGGGTTTACATATGAATCCAGTGATTTTTACCACCAGCTCCTTTATTCGGATAAGTTTTTCGCGGTCACTGCACGGGCACAAAAGTTGATTACCAGTCATATCAATCGTGACGTTTCGGCTGAAGTACGTCCAGTCGTCGATCACACTGTGACTCAGAGAATGGATGCTGTTATAACTTAGGTTCAGCCTCTGTAGATGTGTCAGACTATTGAATCGGAAAACACTTCTTTCAGGCCGCACTGAGAAAGGTCCAGGGTGACCAATTTCGTAAAATTGAAGAACAGGTCTGATTGTTAACTTTGAATGGGTTTTTGGATATATTAATATATGTTATCTTATTTGGCAGAAACATGATCACAAATTTATGTTCGGGATCCGGAAAAATAGGAAAGTATCTGCCTCGTACGATTTGTAATTCGGGCGGCACCCTAACCGTAATCTTGTATTCGTACATTTTATCCTTAGTGCAGGTGGGAGTGCTATTTTCCTCGCGCTGGGAGACCTGTCCGCTCCATCTGTGTGTATAATTCTGATTCTCAACGTTAATTGTGTGTAATGAGGGCATTCTGTTCAGTTCGACCGGTATACCCAATATGTCTATTGCAAATAAAGTATTGCGAGATAGGTCAAGTTTCTTTAAATGAAGAAAGTTGATCAATACTCCGGTTCTTAAAGCAATGATTTGGTTGTTGGCCAAATTTAAATTTTCCACCCATGTCTCGTTTAAGCGGCGGAACAATGGTGGTCTAACATCCCAGAATATACCCCCAATCCCCCCTGCATTTATTTCCTCAAGATCCAGTATTTTTACTGATGATCGACTTAGACCACATATCCATTTAAATTTCAATATTTTTCCGTCACTCATTTTCCAATTCGTTAGACTGAGGGTTTCCAATCGTTTCAGACCCAGAAATACACCATCTTCTATTCTAAGGCGAAATGGAATACTTGTATTTCTCCTCAGCAGAAGAAACGTTAGTCCTTACAACCAGCCAAAACTTTCATTTTGAAGACATTTTAAATTTCCCTCCAAAATGAGCTTTGTGGTATTAGGCCAAATACATCTGATTTGAAGCACGGAGGTAATTTTTTGTCACAACAGCTTGCAGTAATGACAGTTTCATCGTGTGTCATATTACAGAGGCAGCTTGTATGCTGTTGATAGCTGGCGCCTTGATCACAGAGCTCAGACGATTGCTCTTCCGCGGCCCTCTTGTCAACTAAAAGCAAGTTTGAAATACAAAATGAACTATTGTGTTTTTGTGGCCCCTGGTTGGTTTATCTTACGGTTAAGAAAAGTTTTGATGTAATCTTATGGAAAGTTAGGGTAACAGCCGATGAAAAATCAATTTAATGTTGGAAGAACTCTGTGTCAACTTCATATGATTTAATTTATTACCTTTGGATTATCGAGCAATTGACACCATCGTCACTCACTAGTATTGGGGTGGGAAGCGTAAATTTCCTAAAAAGGCGAATGTTTCTACTCTTTGTAATTACAGATATCGCCTAATTAGAGCCGCCTTCGCTCTGGCGAGTAGTGAAAAACGTGATGCAACCATCAAGTTGCTAAATCTGGACACATTTACTTGGGTTGGAATAATGTATTTTTTTGTAACACACTACAAGGTGTGATCAAAGTCATGCTGTAGGCTTTGAATGCTAACTAGGTTATTGATATTATTGCAGGATTACTGGTAGCAACGGATGTTTAAGAGAAGTGATGGGAGGTTCATTCAGGATTTCTAAAAGAGTTCTTTAAATCCTGATTTTTGCTAGATTAACAAACATATCATCTGCAGTATAAAAATTATCACTTTAGAACCATAAAAGCATAAAATCAAAGTCGATTACAATAGCAAAAACATATACCTTTGGCTTGAAAGGATCCTGAGTTTTGGTTTGGTTCTGTATTTTTTTTTAATTTGATTGGTCATCTCAAACGATTATGGAAAAGGTCAGTGTTGCTCTTGTATCAATGTTAGCAGCAGGCCCTACAAGACGGGGGCAGCTGGAGCATCATTCCTGGAAACAGAGGGTAAATTGGGGCCCTGGTAAGCCAAGAATTTCCCATTAAAAAACAAGGACCTGTTTAAAAACGTTGTTTGAAAATGTGGAAGACTAATTTTGTTTCATGTTAGCTAATGTATAGTATTTAATCTGTTGGGTTTCCTAGGGAACAAAAATTACTTAAAATTGTTGACTATTCATTTAATTTTTTTATGTAAGTTTACATATATATGATTTATATACTTTATTTACTTTACATGGATTGAACAACTACTTATAATAACTATTACGAGGCACACTCTATGGCTCGAATGTTGGCGCTCGGTAGTTGGTATGGCGGGAACCGGGAACCGGAGGACCTGGAGAAAAACACCGGCCTTGGACGGGCCACTACAACCCACTCTCATAGCCACACCAGGGATCGAACCCGGGTCACCAGAAGAGAAGGCCGAGCGTTTTACCACTCAGCTGTCCAGGCCCGGGCCTAA
The DNA here is from genome assembly GCA_026874595.1 of Sipunculus nudus. Taxonomy (NCBI): domain Eukaryota; kingdom Metazoa; phylum Annelida; class Sipuncula; order Golfingiida; family Sipunculidae; genus Sipunculus; species Sipunculus nudus. The sequence continues at coordinate 49,250,826 of CM049315.1, forward strand.
TATCTTTTGAATCAAGATGGTCCAGTCCCACGTTCCATCTCTCATAAAACCATTGTGCACAGAAGAGTTCAGGAGTGCTCATTCATCATACAGTTTCAAAGTAATCGTGTTCTTTTAAGATAATACCAGCTTAAAGTGTATCTCATATTTTAATATAAGACTGAGAAGAATTAAACCCGCTCACCTAATACGAATGTGGAAAAAAGAAACCGCCAAAATCTGTTCTCAATCTAAATAGCCAAGTTCGTCAGCTGAGCGTCTTGACCCATGGCTCATTTGTTTCTGTTTAGTCAGATTTAAAAGCGGAATAAGGATTTCAGATTACGTGTATGGATATTGATATTTCTAGCATTACCTTGCTCTTCTTGTAATGATCTCTCTTGGCCTGAAACAGGTCCGTGCTTGCTGTTGGCGCGCTTGTAACTAGACTCCATGTTCACCCTCCCATCATTACGCGGCTCAAAGTCTATTCTCCTTGCAGTCTGTGTTTCTATATTCATTCTCTCGCCAGGGCCGGTCTTCATGTCTGTTCTCCCGTGCGTCTGCTTGTCCATGTTCATTCGACCGTCAGTCTGCGTTTCTGCGTTAATTCCCCTCTCATTGTGCGTCTCCATGTCTATTCTCCCATCAGAATGTGTGTCTGTGTTTATTCTCCCATCAGTATATATTCTCCCATTGGTGTCGGGCAAGAAAGGAGAATTTAAAATGAACAAGACGCAGAGAAACAAAACAGGGGACACTATTTTCCAAATCATCTTATCACTTCTATAAACGTTATCACATCTCCCAGCAAAGCTGCATGGAATATTGCTAGGTTGTGTTTTGTACGCTCAAAATATATAAACTTATGTATGACTGACCTAATATACCATGATTATATAACTTAAGCAAACATGTGATAAGAAACGTTCAAGGAAATGTATTTGAACGATCAAAATCAGTAGTGTTGGGAAGTAAATACAAATTAGGCTATCAATGGTGAAGCTATAAGAGTGCTTTAACACGCCAAATATTGAATCACAAAAATAATCTCAAAACGGGTTAAGACAGGATACTTTTGCGGAAGCTGTGTTAACATTTTGTGCACACATAGACGGCACACCTGCAGTAAGAGGGTTCCCTTTAGAACAGGTTATGTTTACAAACACTTAAAGCCAAGTATTACAAAAATAATAATATCCTCGTCAAATTTAAACCAAATTTTAGATTCTAGTCTAATAATGCTTCATGCCAACTGTTAATTGGTTGTCTCTGTTGACATTGTGTAGAACCCAGAAGATAGCATACACGTTTCTGTGGCTCCTAAAATTTTGTCCTTTAATACTGCAAACTTTGGAGCAAAGACTTTTAAAAGTGGACAATTCGATGAAATGTTCTAGATTGTGCACAGCAAGACTATTGGTTTGAATTCTATAAAGAAAAGTGGCTTTTGGATGCATTTTATGAGTTCACTAGAGATCTTTTTGTAAACGCAGGAGGGAACACCAGGCCTGGACATCATGTGTTTTGTTGGAGCTGTAACACCTGAGCTTCCCAGGTCAATGAGATGTGGGCCTTTAGAAAGATTTTGGGCCGAGGTTTACAACAGGATCAGAGAATTTGGTATTTGCATATTTGTTTTATGTATTTGTTTTATGTGTTTGTTTTGTGTATTTGTTTTGTGAATTTGTTTCATGTATTTGTTTTACGGATTTGTTTTATGTATTTGTTTTATGAATTTGTTTTATGGATTTGTTTTATGTATTTGTTTAATGTTATTGCATTAATATCATACTGAAATAAGTGTTAAGCTACGATTTCGCATTCACGGAATGCGTCTTGAGAGATTTCATATGGGCACGGTAACCTGTTTTTTATGTCTTCAGGGGCGTCAATTAAGGGGGGATGGTCGTTAAATACCCCAACCCTCTCCCCTACTTTTTTTGCAATAGGGGATGATTAAGGCAATCATTCCCAGTGCTATTCACAGATCCATATTTGAATGAAGCCTATTTTGTCTGATTTTATCTAATTTTACAAGGAGATTGCTTATTGTACTCTCAGCATGCAAACTAAATAAAATAATGTTAATATGAGTAAATATCTACATTAGTATCTGCGTCTATACATTCGTATGAGCTATTATTATTTATTTTAAAATACATGCTCATCAAGGGAAAAAGTGTGAATGTTATGTATTTGTTTGATGTGTTTGTTTTTTGTATTTGTTTTATGTATTTGTTTTGTGTATTTGTTTTGTGTATTTGTTTTATGTGTTTGTTTTATGTGTTTGTTTTGTGAATTTGTTTCATGTATTTGTTTTATGGATTTGTTTTATGAATTTGTTTTATGGATTTGTTTTATGTATTTGTTTAATGTTATTGCATTAATATCATACTGAAATAAGTGTTAAGCTACGATTTCGCATTCACGGAATGCGTCTTGAGAGATTTCATATGGGCACGGTAACCTGTTTTTTATGTCTTCGGGGCGTCAATTAAGGGGGGATGGTCGTTAAATACCCCATCCCTCTCCCCTACTTTTTTTGCAATAGGGGATGATTAAGGCAATCATTCCCAGTGCTATTCACAGATCCATATTTGAATGAAGCCTATTTTGTCTGATTTTATCTAATTTTACAAGGAGATTGCTTATTGTACTCTCAGCATGCGAACTAAATAAAATAATGTTAATATGAGTAAATATCTACATGAGTATCTGCGTCTATACATTCGTATGAGCTATTATTATTTATTTTAAAATACATGCTCATCAAGGAAAAAAGTATGAATGTTATGTATTTGTTTGATGTGTTTGTTTTTGTATTTGTTTTATGTATTTGTTTTGTGTATTTGTTTTGAGTATTTGTTTTATGTGTTTGTTTTATGTGTTTGTTTTGTGAATTTGTTTCATGTATTTGTTTTATGGATTTGTTTTATGTATTTGTTTTATGAATTTGTTTTATGGATTTGTTTTATGTATTTGTTTAATGTTATTGCATTAATATCATACTGAAATAAGAGTTAAGCTACGATTTCGCATTCACGGAATGCGTCTTGAGAGATTTCATATGGGCACGGTAACCTGTTTTATGTCTTCAGGGGCGTCAATTAAGGGGGGATGGTCGTAAATATACCCTCACCTTCCCCTACTTTTTTGCAATAGATGATGATTAAGGCAACCATTCCCAGTGTTATTCACACATCCATATAATTGAAGGAAGCCTATTTTGTCTGGTTGTATCTAATTTTACAAGGAGAGTGCTTATTGTACTCTCAGCATGCGAACTAAATAAAATAATGTTAATATGAGTAAATATCTACATGAGTATCTTCGTCTATACATTCGTATGAGCCATTATTATTTATTTTAAAATACATGCTCATCGAGGGGAAAAGTGTGAATGTTATGTATTTGTTTTGTGTATTTGTTTTGTGTATTTGTTTTATGTTATTGCATTAATATCATATTGAAATAAGAGTTAAGCTACGATTTCGCATTCACGGAATGCGTCTTGGGAGATCACATACGGTACCGGCACCGTAACCTGTTATATGTCTTCAGGGGCATCAATACAGGGGAGGATGGTCGTTAAATACCCCAACCCTCTACCCTACTTTTTGCAATAGAGGATGATTAAGGCAATCATTCCCAGTGCTATTCACAGATCCATATTTGAAGGAAGCCTATTTTGTCTGGTTGTATCTAATTTTACAAGGAGAGTGCTTATTGTACTCTCAGCATGCAAACTAAATAAAATAATGTTAATATGAGTAAATATCTACATGAGTATCTTCGTCTATACATTCGTATGAGCTATTATTATTTATTTTAAAATACATGCTCATCGAGGGAAAAAGTGTGAATGTTATGTATTTGTTTTGTGTATTTGTTTTGTGTATTTGTTTTGTGTATTTGTTTTGTGTATTTGTTTTATGTATTTGTTTTGTGTATTTGTTTTGTGAATTTGTTTTATGTTTTTGTTTTATGTATTTGTTTTGTGTATTTGTTTTGTGTATTTGTTTTGTGTATTTGTTTTGTGTATTTGTTTTGTATATTTTATTTATGTTTTTGTTTTATGTATTTGTTTTGTGTATTTGTTTTATGTTTTTGATTTATGTTTTTGTTTTATGTATTTGTTTTGTATATTTGTTTTATGTATTTGTTTTATTTATTTCTTTTGTGTATTTGTTTTATGTACTTGTTTTGCGTATTTATGATATGTATTTTTTCTATGGATTTGTTTTATGTGTTTGTTTTATGTGTTTGTTTTATGTATTTGTTTGATGTGTTTGTTTTATGTATTTGTTTTATGTATTCGTTTTTTTGTATTTGATTTATGTGTTTGTTTTGTGTGTTTGTTTTATGTGTTTGTTTTATGTATTTGTTTTATGTATTTGTTTAGTGTTATTGCATTAATATCATACTGAAATAAGAGTTAAGCTACGATTTCGCATTAACGGAATGCTACTTGAGAGATTTCTTATGGGCACGGTAATATGTCTTTAGGGGCGTCAATTCAGGGGGGGGGGATGGTCGTAAATATACCCTCCCCTACTTTTTTGCAATAGAGGATGATTAAGGCAACCATTCCCGGTGTTTTCACAGATCCATATTTGAATGAAGCCTATTTTGTCTGATTTTATCCTATTTTACAAGGAGAGTGCTTATTTTAACCATTTGGTCAAATGTAGTATCTGATGAATGGCAGAATGATGTCATTAAATATGTACTGAAAAATAAATGCATAATACAATATGTTTGCAATCTAAATTTTTGTGATTTGAAACTAACCTATATTTAAAATATCATCTTACATATTCTTAGTTGGGTTGTAAGATAATTTGCAACTGGAACCAAATGTGATATTTTAATAGTCATAGGTTAATAAAAAATGTAGGCAGTGTGATTTCGGCGTCAGGTTAAAGAATCAGAAGCGTTTTTCCCTGATTTTTTTTATTTTTTCAGGCTAGATAGGGGCGCCCTCTTCGCCCCCCCCCCCCCCCCTTGACCTAACTAAAATATTCTTGGAATAAACTCATAGTACACCGTTCCACTTCCAGACAAAAAAGCGCGCCGGATACTCGTGCCGGTTGTTTTTTTTAACTCCTGCATACGAGGGTTGTAAGACCAAGTGTATAGAACAGTTACAATGTATGTCTTGCTTTATAATGCATTTAAGCTACCCAAGATTGCACGATTAAAACCTTAATTAACAAAAAAAAGGCTTCACCTGGGAGGTGGATAACTCCCTACCATTCCCCCCCCCCCCCATCTAATTCCTTTATCCGCCCATGCTAGTTATTTAATTATTATTTAATCTGAATTAAGCTTATGACATATTTTATAGACGAACCTGTGTTTTCAATAAGTATGGTGAAACATAAAAAATATGATATAGGCCTACAAGTGAGTGAATTGTAAGGACAAATGCTCGCGAACAGAAAAGGTCCTAGGCAACGAATTAGAAAAAGCAAGGAGTGCTGGAGATAATGCATACTTCTCATTTGACAAACTGATTATAAATGGTAAAACATACAAGTGGGATGAGGACACAAACTCAATTGTTGATTTTCATGAGAGGAGGTCACGCATAAATGATGAATAGAGTTTTGGCCGTGGCCCAGGAAAATATGTGAACAATTCAACACAATTTAAGTATAAGAGAGATACCTCACCTACAAAAGAAACATATCATATAAATATTCTTAGAAATATTGTAAATACAAAGAGAAACTTTAACATTATATCTTGGAACTGTCAAGGACTTAAGTACAAGCAACAAAATAATGAAATGAAAAAATTATTGATAAATTATGATATCATTAGTTTGTGTGGAACCTGGGGTGTAGATGATTCAGAATTTGATGATATGATGATGGGACTCACATGCTTTTCTACAACCCGCAAAAAGGCGGATAAAGGAAGATATTCTGGTGGCATATCTGGTTTTGTAAAAGATATATTTTGTACATATGTTCGTCGCATATATGATCATTTTCAAGACATGGTTTTATTCTTGATGGATGGCAAAATTATTGATATTTGTAATGATATTATTATGATATTTGCATATATAATTCCAGATGGCTCACCAATATAATGAGAACAACGGATGGTATCAGTATTTAAGAAGAGAAATTACACATATTGAAAGTTAAATACACCAGTGCAATGTATATATAGCTGGGGATTTAAATGCTAGAACTGGGAATATACAAGATTGCATAACTCCATGTAAAGTAGAATCAAATATGATAAATGATCTTCTAACAATTGAAAAAAGATTGTATTAAAGAGCGTTGTTCTAAAGTTAAAATAGTCAATAAGTATGGAAGAATGTTTCTTGGTTTTTGCATAGTAAATAATCTCTGCATATTAAATGGTAGAAATGTAAATGATGCGGAAGGTCAGTTTACTTGTGTGTCCGATAATGGAGCTAGTATTGTTGATTATATGGTATTGTCAGTAGATATTATGCATTGCATATCTGATTTTGAAGTACTGAATTTTGACTTGTCTGATCATTTTCCAATATGTTGTAGGTTCACTTGCACCAAACAGCACACATGTATTCCTCCTCACTGCACCTGCACCCTTTTCATAGAATCCATTGGATACCTGAACTTGCACATTTCTTGCACCAGAATGTTTTGGATCAGACAGGTAATGTAACGGTTGCAGACTTTCAGCATTATATTTCACGTTCAGAAGTTAAATATCAAGAAATAAATCAGGCAGTAACTATTTTAGAATATATTTTGTTAACTGCTTGGCTAAGATGACAAAACCAGTACAAGAAAGGAAATTATTAAGACAACCAGCTTTGTGGGACACTCAATGTGAAACCCTGAAAAGAATAAATAGTTAGCATTAAATAAATTCAGAAATTCAAAAAATCAATTTTATCTGGAAGAATATAAAAAAAAACAGAATTTGTAGGCAAAAATTGTAAGAACATAAACACAAGTTACAATGTTCTTTAATTGATAAAATAAATGAACCAGATAAATTTTGGAAAGAGGTAAAATCATTAACCAGAGAACAAAGGAAAAATGTTTATATCAATCCAGATGAATGGTTTAATTATGCGGAAGGTCAGTTTACTTGTGTATCCGATAATGGAGCTAGTATTGTTTATTATATGGTATTTTCAGTAGATATTATGCATTGCATATCTGATTTTGAAGTACTGAATTTTGACTTGTCTGACCATTTTTCCAATATGTTGTAGGTTCACTTGCACCAAACAGCACACATGTATTCCTCCTCACTGCACCTGCACCCTTTTCATAGAATCCATTGGATAAAATAAATGAACCAGATAAATTTTGGAAAGAGGTAATATCATCAACCAGAGTACTAAGGAAAAATGTAAATATCAATCCAGATGAATGGTTTACTTATTTTAATGACCTCCTCCATGTTAAGGTAGAGATAAAATCATCATTTAAGAAGAATGTTAATAATTATTTAGAAAACCATGACTTAGATTTTGAAATATATGTACTCAAAATTCCCCATATGTTCTTAATTCTGCTATCTCTGAAAGTGAAATCTTGTGGAGTATTGAAAACACAAATGTAAATAAGGCACCTGGGACTGATGGGCTCATCATAGAGGTATTTAAATGTACTAAGAATATTATAATTCCTTATTTATCCATATTGTTTAATAAAATAATGGTAACAGGACATTATCCAAAAAGTGGGAGAGAAGCAATACTTCACCCTTTACATAAATCAGGAAATCATAATAAAGTTAATAACTATAGAGGAATTGCCTTATTAAATACTATAGGAAAGCTATTTACTAAAATTCTCTGTTCAAGAATAACAAGATGGGCCATAGAAAACAATAAACTATATGAATGTCAAGCTGGTTATAGACAAGGTTATTTCACTAAAGACCAAATATTTACATTACAAGCAATAATCCGGAAATATTTATGCAAGAAATAAGGGAAGGTTTTTTTGTGTCTTTGTCGATTATAGCAAAGCTTTTGATAGAATTTCACATAAGTTACTTTTATACAGATTACTTAAAATAGGGATCCATGGAAACATAATTAAGGTAATAAAATCCATGTATGAAAAATTAACTTGCTGTTTCAAGGTAAACAATGGTTTAATAGAAGAATTTAAATGTATTAATGGTACAAGGCAAGGTTGCTTATTAAGCCAAATATTTTTTAATTTATATCTTAATACATTCTTTGAAATGGTTCATGAAATACAGCTTCCTGGTATCCAGATGTCATTAGAACACACAGATATAAATACATTAGCCTTTGCAGATGACATTTGTCTCATTGGAGACTCGGTGGGGAGGTTTAAGAACTTATTAAACATTTTAGAAGACTTCTGTGATAGATGGGGTATGCAAGTCAAAACTGATAAAACAAAATCTATGGTATTTAGAAGGGGAGGGATTGTCAAACAAAATGAGAAATGGTATTTCAAGGGTAAGAAGCTCTTAAATGTGAATAGTTATACATATTTAGGAGTACTGTTCTCTTCATCACTGAAATGGAACCAATGTTTAAATATGCTCATGTTAAAAACAAGTAAGGGCTTAAATATTATCAAAAAGTGTGAATCAAATGTGGTAAAATGTCTTTATCTGTTGTTTCAACTATTTTTGAAAGAGTTATACTCCCATCACTTTTTCATGGATCAGAAATCTGGGGATCCTTTCCAAGACCCAAAATAGAGTGCATGCAATCAAATGTTTGTAAGCAACTCCTTGGTGTGAGTAAAAAAAACAGTTAATTCTGCTGCTATATTAGAATGTGGAAGATACCCCCTACATTGTATATATTTTAAAAGATGTATAAATTATTGGTTAAAAATTATCACAATGGGTAATTCTAGATATCCTAGATTATGTTATAACACCCTCAAACATTTAGATGATATGGGAAGAAACACATGGGCTACAGATATAAAACTACTGTTAAACAGATATGGTTTTAGTTTTGTATGGTTGGAACAAAGTGTTGGCGACAGTAAAATGTTTATGAAGATGTTTGTACAGAGGGTCAAAGACAATAGCCAGCAAGGAATGTTATCAGAAATCAGAAGTAAATATAAGCTCAGTATATATAGTGAAATTAAATCAGCAGTAGAACCAGAAAAATATTTATATAATTTGCCATTTGTATAAAGGCAGGCTTTATCAAAATTAAGATTAAGTGATTATTGTTATGAAATTGAAATTAAAAGGAGAAATAATATACCCAAAGAAATGAGGGTCTGTAAAATGTGTAATCAAGATGAAGATGAGATCCATGTTTTATTTCATTGCTCTAGATATGAAAATTTAAGAAATGATTTTTTACATCTTTAAAGGTAATTCCAAAAAAATACATAACGTTTATATAAACATTTAAAAATCCAGTATTTTAATGTTCATTTGAATCTGGGTAAATATTTATTTCAGGTAAACAAATTAAAGAAAACCTCGATGTGACAGATAGTCTTTGATTATGAAACAACACAACAGCAGGTAACACAACTATGTATAATGTATGTATTATATGTGTAGGCCTATAAGCATGTTATATGTTCAATGTTCAATTGCATTTATTTATTTATATTTGTACCTTGGGCCACAGGGCCTTTTCCACAATAAAACATTTTCTTCTGCTCGCGAACAGATCATCAGCTCGGATTTGTAAGAATCACCAAACGTCCCTATATCATAACAGAGATGGACAAACCACGGCTCACGGGGCGAATGCGGTCCACCAGTTAAATTGATGCGGCTCCTAGTACAGGGAAATGAGGTAATTTGATAAAGTTTCCCAGAAAATATTTGAATATCAGGCAAAAAAATAAAAGGAATGGTTCTCAGGCACCGCCCACGCCAATTTTAAACCCCCGCATCAAGAATGTTTATTTTGATTTTTAAAAGAAAATTGCCAATAGTGAGCTCCAGCCGTTTGGACATTTCTTTCAAGGAGATAAAATCATACAATTTTGATATAATTTTCTTTGTTATGTAGAACATTTACGATGTGGCCCGCAAGAGACCTCATGCACTGACGTTCAATGTGGCCCCCTTAAAGAACGGATGGCCCATCCCGGCTATATAATATGCCGATGTTCTTCAATATACAAATATCATGCCAGTATTTAGTGTTCATTTCCAATTGTTAATGTCCCCTATTAACAAATTGTACCCAGTGTATTGGTCAGATTACTTACAAGAGTACATGTTTCAAACATGAAAATGGGTGGTTATGTTATTTATCCCTGTAATGTCTGAAGTAAAATGGATGGTTTGAAGCATATTGTGGCGACATGTTGATTGAACTGTCTGAAACTTAAATGATGGGTTTATCCGCACATTGAGGCGGCATGTTGATGGTAGTCAATTTTGCATTATGTTTGGGCCCATAACTTAAAAAAATTACGCAAAACTGACATCATTTTTGGCATGTGCACAGCGAGTGTATAGAAAAATAGGTATATTATATATGATCAAAGTCAGATCAGTGGTTTTGATATCAGCCAGTCTTGTGTAACAATGGGGTTTTAATGGAAAAATGAAGTTTTTCATTAATATCTTGAAGGAATAAAGTCCTAGTGACCAAATACTTGGCATGGTAGGGGATTTCGGAGACATCTAACTGTATGCCAAATTTTAGGAACTGAGAAATGAAGCTGGGGAGCTGAGCTCTAGCAAACTGCATCACACTAGCTTGATGGTATGTTTCGGATCAGTACTTACTGAGAATTAACGCTCTAAAGATAAGGTGTTCAGGTGAAATGATGTTTCGAGAAAATGGCCAAAAACTATATTCGTAGTGATCATTCGTACTACACAGGTAACTAACCACAACTACATGTTGACAGTCACATAAATTTGGTCAAGACGGTGGTTCTTATCAAACCATGCTATAATAACATGAGTTAATTGACTTTTTTGCTTAAAAAAACATATTAAAACGATTAAAGTTTGACCTGTCACCTCAGCGACTTGTCAAACACCACGTGCATGGACTTCAGTAGGCGGAGCTTACAGTTTTTGCCGAGTGCCAAGGTGCGCAGAGCACCCGACAACCGGGACCCGCGGCTGAACAGGTGCATAGCCGGGCCTAATAGGTAACCGCGTGTTTACACAGGAACAAGGGGAGCGGGATCTATGGCCATTCAAGGAGAACGAAGATTGATTTACTTTTCACGGTTTACATACATTATAGGTATTTGGGAGTTGACAATAGAGGCGAGTTTATAACGATCAAACAAATCTCGCATACACATACAAGTCATATGTGAAATCTGGACTTATTGTTTATTGGAAGGTTGAATAGGAAGACGATGGTTTGTAACATTCATACATCATGCACACACGTTCAAGTCACAGAAGGAGCCCGATTATCTTATAAGGTTTATTTACATGGAATCTATAAATGGCAACAAATTAAACAATCAACGTAGTGATAACTGACCTGGTGATAACTGTTTGTATAGTAATAAGTGTCCATTAGTAATTAGTCACTAGATCTTTCTTGTTGAATGCACATATCCAGGGGCGGATCCAGGATTTAGGAAAAGGGGGGGTCCAACCTAGGAGGACTAATGAAAATCCTAAAAAAAAGGTCATCACGTCTGGAAAAGGGGGGTCCAGGCCGCAAAATTACGTCTAAAAACCCTTAAAAAAGGTTGCTTCGGGTGAAAAAGGGGGGGTCCGGACCCCCTGGACCCCCCCCCCCCTGGATCCGCTTCTGATATCCGAAGGTGGATCTAAATGAAATAGTATGTTGTTACAACAGCGGCTGACAATAGCGCGTTTAGTTGATAACACTGCCAAAGTCGATAGCTGTCGGCCTCCGGTGTTCCTTCATGCGTAAATGTAGAGACGCCGTCATCTGATGATTCATCGTCGCTGGCCAACAGTTTGATCACGGAAAAAGGTTCGGCCCGCTGAGACTTCTTGATATCATTCAACTGCTGCAGTTTTTCAAGTGGCATTCGGGATTTGCGTTGTCGGCCCATCGTAGTTTCGTCTGGTATTGGCGTAGTCCGCCACGTACGGACTCCAATTATCTGTGATATGGCTTGTATTGTTTACTATATATGTCAGCGCTGCAAGACTGCAGCAAGTATTGGCGTAATATTTATTTGTTGCGGTGTTGACAGTATGAATATCATAGACGTTATTGTTGGGATATGAAGCAGCTTATAATAAAGTAATTTTACGTATTTGTCGATAGGCTCAGGATTTAGCAGAAATAACATGATGTCAAGTGAAAATTTGTGTTTCGGCGTAACATACCCGAAAAAAAAGACAGAAAGGCCAATGACACTAACAGATCATTCACAAAGACGGGTTTGTTTGCACACTAATTAGCTAGAGTTAGGGTTGCTCTCCAACGCTTATCAGTTGTATGCTCTGCTAATTAGATTGGGCTATCAAACATCCACCGTCAGTTCTTGCCACCTCGTGCACGGAGGTACTTGGCCCTGGGGGCAGAGTGATTGACAGGCCTGTGTCAGGGCTGGAGTTAGTTTACAAACACCCTGTCAACACAACTTGGTGTTTACTGAATAGAAAAAACCCTTTTCCACAAAATGTAACCGGCGACCCAAAATGGGTTCAGGTGCATTAGATCCGCCAAGTATTCAATATTACCTATACCTATTATTGAAAAAAAACACCAATTTTTAGGATTTTGACCAGTATTGCTACCTTAAAACATCGGTTCTTGCACATGGACCAAGAATCAGACCAACCAGAGCGGGTGTAGCATGTTCTAAAATTTGGAGCTGGATGCACATTGTGTTTCCTTGCTCCTATTGGTCTGATTACAATTCATTACCGTGCCAACCCTGAGGGTGGAGACCCGGGAATCCTGCTATAAAAAGCAGCGGTTATAACGAGGGAGATCGGGGACAACTACAGTGTATAGCCGCTGTGCGAGGAGCGTACAAAAGAATATTTGCTCAAACACCTACAGGCAGGCAGTTCGGTTAAATATAACTTATATAAATTGTACAAATATTTATTATAAATGACTCAAATGATGGCGTTCGGTAGTCTGTAGGGGTGGAGGAAACCGGAGAACCCGGAGAAAACCACTCGATTCATACAAATGATGCCAATTCTGGGCTAGCTCAGCTTCAATTCATATGTACAGCCTCACAGGGTTTTGAGAGCAAGCCATTGAGTGACTTAACTAGTTTAAACATAATCTAAACACTTCGTTTTGCAAAATGCATTCATAAATGCAAAACTTCCTTATTTCTCACCCACACTTATACTAAGATTCAGGAATTTCAATCCTTCTTTGCTGTTATGATATGTGATAAATAATGTTTATAGAGTGGCCTGTAAAGTGGAGCCACCTGTTGTAAGTACATGTAACTAATGACGCGCATGCGTACTGGGACTTTAGAGTGATGATCGCCCACGTCAGCCTTACTCCTTATGTACTAACTGTACTAATAATACAAAACGTACAACAAAACCTCACACTTGTGAATCAGCCGTTGATGTCAAATTGCACTACACCTGAACCCCCATGCACGTGCTCGTTATTGCTACCTGCTTTAAAATGTATGATCGAACTTTTATTAAGAAGGAAACAAACTCTTCTTCCGTATCAGAAAAACCTTGGCCCCTCTTGTATAAAACAAAATAAAAATTATACATGCTGCAAATTGTTTATTCTTGAGTAACAAAATAGTCGTATTATCTTGAGCATGTATGTAAACAATGACATTTTCCCAAGACATTAGTAGATATTTGTCGACAAACAGGTATACATTATGGGAAGGCTAAACAAATGTGTGTATGTAAACATAAAGAAACATCCTACTATATATTATTCTATGTAAGTATTGTTCCTAAAAGCGCAGTTTAAGCAGTCCTAAACACATATTGTAAACTTAAAACAATTTAATCAACATTGTTATATACCTCCGACGGTAGGTAATATGTGTTGTCCTGTTTGGGTTCATTGGTTGATTACATTTTGGTTGATGGTTTTGTCTCTGTTGTCAGGATGAACTGTATATCTGCTAGTATCTGTACTTCACTTAGTGAAGGGTTTTGTTGAGAGATACTTTATATTTCGAGGTATTCTTGATCATCATGATATGTTTCTGATTAAAGAATTTAGCAGTTTGTTTATCCATGCCGATGACCGAAGTCATTTTATTCTGGCTGGCAGAGATCCCCTGTGATGCAACCATCGAGTTGGTGAACAGTGACACAAATTTCTCTGAGCTGGTAGTCATATATATTTACTTCTACGCATACTTAGCACACACCGAAATTTGATCAGAAGGTATATATATATATATATATATATATATATATATATATATATATATATATATATATATACATATACTGTGGTTGGCTTCATATTCGCGAAGCTTAAATTTCACTGTTTCTTCCTTTTGAACGTTTCACGAGAGTTTGATTTTCGCGACTGCGCCAGAACCTATAAACCCTAAGTAAGACAGTTTTTGTATTTATTATAAAAAAAAGTTCAATTTTAGTCATTATCTGGTTCCGATACTATTCACAGATTAGGTCGCTGATTAATCAACCATGTTTTCAAAGTTGTAATAACTATTCACTTTGTGCAGATCCATACCCATCATGTTCACCTTATTTCCGAGGGTTTAATATTCACGAATATTTACCATTCGCGAAAATCCTGAAATTCGAACCCTCGCGAACAAAAAGGCAACCACAGTATATATATATATATATATATATATATATATATATATACATATATATATATATATATATATATATATATATATATATAAGGTCTCCAAATGCCTTTTCGACTTTGCATGGTAGTCAACATAACAGTTCACTTGTACAGGGCAATATTAACTGCGTTATTAACCTTTAATTTTCAGACGTTGGTGACATCATCATTCTGTCCTGTGAAGATACAGACTGGTTTCGGGATGTACTTGCGGAGCGACCCCTAGTGGGCGGAGAGGGTCTCCCAAAGCGTTGCGCAGACGGAACCAGAACAGCGGCTGCGCTGCCGGGTGTTTTGGCCACACAAAGGATGTACAACAGCCCAAGAGATATTCAAGAGTTGTCGGTTTTCGGGCAGGAAGTCTCTCTGGGCTGTCCAGGAGGACACAGATCACATTGGCGCGTCGTTCACTGTGTTGCTCCTTGGCAAAATGAAGCTCTGTTTGAAAATACTTTCCGCGCAAAGCATTTCTCGATATTACCATTACAGAACTTCTGCTGAACCGGAAAGCGTCCGAAATGTTTTCGTCAATAGGAATACCGATTGCAAAATTCCTTTCGTGCACGCATAGACAATAATTGTTTTGAATTTCAAGCTTATGTATCGCTTCATCCACAAACCAATAATCAGCAACGTTATAACAGAAAAAGGCATCGAAAATATATTCTTCTTCTTGCTCCTGCGGGGGTCTCTTTCTCATCATTGCTCTGGCAACATAAAATGCATACAGGAGGCGCCATCTCTGATTAAACCCTATTGCAACAGTTGGAATAATTATCACAACGTAGCAGATGTACATTAAATATAACTTATATACAAATTCGCTGTCCCATCCATGTGCGCATTTAGCAATTAATTCATCAATGTCCAGTTCATGCAAATATTTGTTCCAGGGTTTACATATGAATCCAGTGAAGTTTACCGGCAGCGTCTTAATTCGGCTAAGTCTTTCCAGATCACTGCACGGGCACCAAAGCGGATTACCAGTCATATCAATTATGACGTTTGCTTCACGGCTGAAATTCTTCCAGTCGTCGATCACCGAGTCATCAAGAGTATGGATGCAGTTATGACTGAGGTCCAGCCTCTGAAGATGTTTAAGACTGCTCAATCGGAATAACACGTCTGTCAGGCCGCAATAAGAAAGCTTCAGGCTGATCAGTTTCGTAAAACTGACGAACAGATCTGGTTTAATGTTAACTTTGAAGGGGTTTTTGGATATATCAATATACGTTATGTTATTTGGCAGAAAATTGATCACAACCTCTTGCTTGGGGTCCGGAATAATAGGGAAGTAACTGCCTCGAACGATTTTTAAATTGGGCGGCACCCTAACCGTGATTTGAAAGGAATAGGACGTTTTTCCTTTGGTGCAGATGAGAGTGCTATTTTCCTTGGGCTGGGAGACCTGTCCGCTCCATCTGTGTGTATAATCCTGATTCTCAACGTTAATTGTGTGTAATGAAGGCATTCTGTTTAGCTCGACCGGTACACCCACAAAGTCTATTGCAAATAAAGTATTGTGAGATAGGTCAAGTTCCTTTAAATGAATTAAGTTGATCAATACTCCGGTTCTTAAAGCAATGATTTGGTTGTCAGCCAAATTTAAATTTTCAACCCATGTCTCGTTTAGGCAGCGGAACAATGGAGGTCTAACATCCCAGAATATACCGACAATCCCTCCCGCATTTACTCCTCTAAGATCCAGTATTTTTACTGATGATCGACTTAGACCACATATCCATTCAAATTTCAATATTTTTTCGTCTCTAATTTTCCAGTTTCTTACACTGAGGGCTTCCAATCGTTTCAGACCCAGAAATACACCATCTTCTATTTTAAGGTGGAATGGTATTTTTTTATATCTCACCGCAAGAAACGTCAGTCCTGACAACCACCCAAAACTGTCATTTGGAAGATATTTTATATTTCCCTTTAAAATGAGCTTTGTGGTATTAGGCCAAATACATCGGATTTGATGCATGGAGACAATATTTTCGTTACAACAGCGTGCAGTAATGAGAGTTTTATCCTGTATCATATTACAGAGGCAGCTTGCATTCTGTTGATAGCTGGCGCCTTGATCACAGGGGTCAGACGATTGCTCTTCCGCGGTCCTCTTTTCATCTGAAAGCGAATTTGAAATACAAAAAGTAGTATTGTGTTTTGTGGCCCCTGGTTGGTGCAGACAGCCTTACGGTTTAGATTTTTTTAATGAAATTTTGTTGAAAGTTAGGTTAACAGCCAATGAACGAATAATTTAATGGCGGAGGAACTCTGTGTCACCTTAATATGCTTAAATACCTTATCGTTGGATTATCCAGCTATTGACACCGTCGTCACTCACTAGTATTGGGATGGGAAGCGTGAATTTCCTAAAAAGGAGAAAGTTTCTACTCTCTGTAATAACAGATATTGCCTAATTAGAGCCGCTTCCGCTGTGGCGAGTGGTGAAAAACATTCTGCAACCATCCAGTTGGTAAATCTGAACATCCATATGGCTTGGGATCATGCATTATTTTCGTAACACAGTACACGGTGGCGTATCCAGGATTTGAAAAAAGAGGGGGCCTTAGTCGGGGGGGGGGGGTGTTCTGCGTTCTTTAGACATATGAAACAGTCTGTAGTGAATTTACAGTGTTGTTTTTCCTTATCGTTATATCGCTCTGGCCTTGTCTGTAGGCCATGAAGCACTTTACACCGGAGGGTAACTCTACCTTCTATTATATATATATATATATATATATATATATATATATATATATATATATATATATATATATATATATAGCATACATATATATATTAATGAATATATACTAACAAGCAAATTCATGGAATTAATGTCCTCTGCTTTGGGTTCTTGTTGTTTGTCATGCTTGATAACGGACGGACAGAGTGACAGACAGACAGAAGCCAGACACTTCAAAACCAATCCCTACCAAGGTAAGCATGTTTTCAGTTGCACGCCGCCATCGCCGCCGCATAGGTTTCCGGTGAACTCCTCCGTAACCACTGGGCAGATTTTTTTTTTTAATTCGGAATTATGATCGGGTCACATGTGAACTGCTGCGCCCTCATTTTTGGTTGACCTCTGAACCTTCTGTGCGTCCATCTATGCGTCTGTTCTGACACATAAACCCACATATCTTTGGACTCGTTTGACCAATCAGGAAAAAAAATTGCACAAATTTAGCCCTTTGATAGCTTTATAACATACACAAAAAATGGTGGCGCCAGCTGCAACCATCTTTTTGTCTGCCTTGGGCTAAAAATCACTCATATCTCTGCAGTGATTTGACTAATTCACCTAAAATTCAGCATACGTATACATCCTGGACAGCTTTCTTGATTTTATGACAGGTGGCGCCACCTACTTTCACGTTCACGCTGCAGACATCCATGCTAATATCTCTGGACTGGTTTGACATATCTTTCCGAAACTTTGCATGAGTTTAGATCTCACATAGCTCTTTGTCATACGCAAAACTGGTGGCGCCACCTACAACCATTTTTGCACAACTTCCATCTGTTTGTTTGCCTTGGGTTAAAATCAATCGTATCTCGGCAGTGGTTTGACTTATTCACCTGAAATTGGCATGCGTATACATCCTGGATTGCTTTCTTGATTTCATGACAGGTGGCGCCACCTACATTCACGTTCTTGCTGCGGATATCCATGCTAATATCTCCGGACTGGTTTGACGTACTTCCTGAAGTTTTGCATGCATGTGTTTAGATCTCACATAGTTTTTTATCATACACACAAAACTTGTGGCACCACTTGCAAACGTTTTTTGCTCAGCGTCCACCTGACTTATTCACATGAGATTTGCATGTGTATACATCTTGCATAGTTTGTCGTTCAAATAACAGTTTGCGCCACCTACAATCATGTTTACATGGCAGACTTCCATGCTAATATGTAACACATCTAACTCTTTTTCCATTTGCCACTCAATCCATACCTCACATCACCCATCCGACTCTGATTTTTGCGGATACGTCTAGTCGCGGCATAGCAAGCGTCTAGTGAAAGTACAAATTGCTTGCATGGATTGTGTTACAGAACCTAATATAAACAGATCAAGTATGCTTGATGAACACAAATATTGTAATGGAGATAAAAACAAATCAGATTCTATAACACTAGGCAGCGTGAAATGTCTAGGGGAATGAATAAAGAAGTCAGTGGTGTTTTGTTAACAAATAACTATCATTTATTCTTAAAACAACCCTAACATTACAATACACTAAATCAATACAATTATACAGTAACACAGCGGTATAACAACAAGTAAATACAATCATATAGAAAAATAATGTGCACAGTACGTGGATACCAACACCGTCATCACGATAAGTCCTTTAAAATGTAAACTCTCGGAGAATGACAGTCCAGTGTAAAGCTCTTGCAACAATCCAGAAAGTAAACTGAAGTCTTAATGTATAAATCCAGGAGAAAGTCTTTGAAAATCTATAATGGCCGCATTAGTAGGATAAGGTTCTAGAAACTGACACACGCTTCTGCGTCCGCTGGAATCTGCTCTGCTGCTCTCTCTTTCTAAAACACAGCCCCTTTATATACCCTCACACCTCAAGCCGAGAATTTTCCACTTCTCGAACAGTCTATAAGATCTTTCACAACACAGTAAACACGCGTTTCAGGAATTCTTCAGAAAAACAGTGCTGTGTATCTCTACATACCAGGCTCATCTCGCGACCTCGGCCAGGCGTGAAAACTCCCAGCCAGCATGACAACGAGTGATCAACAAGTACGGATTAAACATAGAATGTAATACGCGGCCAGACAAGAGTGCCACAACAGGAGTTACGCCCGTGTCACATAATAAAAAGAGCACCTGTAACTATTATTGAAAAGTTTTTGGCCATCATCCATGTTACAGAACAATCATAGGGTCTGGAGAATCCACTTCTGCAAACAAACAAAATGGAAAAGAAAGTTAGGAAAAAAAATTGAGAAATGTGTAAGTAAATAATCCCTTTACTGTTTAGATTTATTTTAGAAATTTTCCTAGTCTGACACTCTTTACATTTACATTACACTAATTTACAGACAATATCTTGCCAAGCTTTTGTTCTTTCTTCACAAAATTTCAACAAAAACAACAAAAATTGTTTCTCTTCAGGCTAATAGGAACCTTTAGAACTGATTATAAATACACTTTATTACATCAGATATATGTCTATAACTACATTACAGACAATATCTTGCTAAGCTTTCCTTCTTTCTTTTCCATATGGGACTAACATTACCATACCTGTGCATAGAGAAGCATGAACATTTTTAATTGCTTAAGACGCCATATTTTATCTATGTGTGTGTATACATGTACTTAAAAAATCGAACATAAAATAAATGTGAGTTAACAAAAATAACACCTGCCAGTAGTTGACTGGCATATGTGTTAGCAGAATAAAATGAGGGAGGCGCCCCTTTGCTCCCCCCTATGAATACACCCCTTGAACAGGGTGTGATCAAAGTCATGCTGTAGGCTTTGAATACTTACTGGGTTATTAATATTATTGCAGGATTACTGGCAGCAACGGATGATTAAGAGAAGTGATGGGAGGTTCCTTCAGGATTTCTAAAAGAGTTCATTAAATCCTGATTTTGACTAGCTTAACGAAGAGATCGTCTGCAGCATCAAAATTATCACTTTAGAACCATAAAACCATAAAATCAAAGTCTATTACAATAGCCAAAGGATGTATTTCTGCTTTCAAAGGATCCTGAGTTTTGGTTTGGTTCTGTATTTTTTTGTGTGTGTTTGATTGGACATATCAACCATTAAGATAAAGTTCCGTGTTGCCCTTGTATCAATGTAAGCAGCAGGCCCTACAAGACGGGGGTCAGCTGGAGCATCGTTCCTGGAAATGGATGACCAAATTGGGGCCCGGGTAAGCCAAGAATTTTCCATTTAAAAACAAGGACCTATTTAAAAACGTTGTTTGAAAATATGAAAGGCTAATTGAGTTTCATGTTAGCTAATGTTTAGTATTTTAATCCGTTGGGTTTTCTAGGGGACAAAAAATACTTGAAAATGTGGACCATTAATTTAATTTCTATGTTAGTTTACTTATATATGACTTATAAACTTTATTTATTTTAAATGGATTGTACAACTACTTATAATAACTAATACGAGACACTCTCCATGGCTCGGATGTTGACCCTCGGTAGTTGGTAAGGATGGCGGAAACCGGAGGACCTGGAGAAAACCACCGGCCTTGGACGGGCCATTACAACCCACTCTAATAGCCACACCAGGGATCGAACCTGGGTCACAAAAAGAGAAGGCCGAGCGTTTTACCACTCAGCTGTCCAGGCCCCTTAAATGATTTGAATCAAGATGGTCAAGTCCCACTTTCTGTCTCTCATAAAACCATTGTGCACAGAAGAGTTCAGGAGTTCTCATACCGTAAATCCTGTTCTCATCGCCGCGGCATAAAAACAAACTCAAAATCTCGACATTTTTTCTTAACTCGGGATGCGGCCTTAAATAGATGGTTTAACCGAAATGAACTGTGAGAAGAACTCTCCTGGACACGGCGCGCCTTTGGGCGATAATAGGAGATCAAACACACTGTAGAGGGAAGACTTTTTGTAGTTAAAGAATTTTTGTTTTAATTGTATAGTCTATCATATAAAATATAATATAGTTCATATAAAATATAATAATTATTTGAATACAAATTGTTATTTTAGAATGTAAACATTGAATAATAACAACATTAATATCGAGATTAAAATGAATGAGATTATTCACGGTGAAGACTGGTGGTGACGTATGTTGGACAAATTCGGTATTACCGTTCAACCATTCATAATTTCGACGAAGCCGGATTGCCTCAGATTCAATGTTGTTTACTTCTGGGTAACCATTGTTTTTTTATACGATATATTTTCACGGATATTTGGTATGCATTTTAATACTGTTAGAGGGGAAACCCGCTTGTGGATATAAATGGTAGAACATGTCACCACGGCCGATGGAATTTGGTGAATATACAGATTTTATAGGCTTCATGTGCCGTGATGTATTCTGTGTTTAGCAACCGATTTTCCATAATATTTTGGATAAAAAAATATTCCGCTTGTACTTTTGAAGTCAATGTATTTTTTTATTCTTAAAGTATTATTTGAAATCTTAATCTATGATGAAAACTCAATTTTCTTGAATTACTCGGAAGATTCGTTTCATATCAGTTACCTCGGTATTGTCATTGTCACATCGTACTTTGATACATCGCTCCATGTCCAAACTTGCTAGTGCGTTAGAAAATATCGCCGGTCCGGTGAACTAAATATCAAAATAACTGGTACCTTCTCGAGATACGAATGTACAGGAAACATGACGCGTGAAAACGTGATTTTAAAGTGAAATTAAAGTGGCCGGTCGAGGTAAAAGAAGTTTTTTTTATGAAGAAAATTTCCCTGTGGCTGTCATCTTGTCAAGTCAGCGTTCGCGCATGGCACGCTGGGACGGAATAGTTGGCTGTTCTGTTTACCACCCATCGCGCACAGCCGTTCGAAATATATTCCTAGCGGAACACCAGGGGGTTTATGCACATGGCGGCATTCAAACTTGATATGAAAACTGTTGTCAACTATTATTCGACTCTTTAAGATGTCAGCTGTCTATTTATTTAACATTCTTTACAAATAAACTTTGCAAAATAATGCCACAAATGAGTTTAATGTAAGCTTTTATTTCCTTGCGAAGCGGGCAGCAGTGTGTTACAGCAGGGGGTTTAAACGTATTATTTGGTGATAATTACCAAGATTTTTTTTATAACAAGTTATATACCGCACGAAAGATATACATTTCAAGGTTCTACATTTTAATTTTTATATTCATACCACGAGCCTTAATAAAGTTAGTGCAGGTTAATAATATGACAGTTTTAGCAGTCTCAACCATCATGTCGCCCCATGAGCGCTACTGAGTGACGGTGCCTAATCGTGAATAGTATTCAGGCTTTTTGCATCAATAAATAAATGTATAAACCTCCATTCAGTGTTCATATAATGGTCTTTGACAATTGCACATACATGCAAAGAAGCGTTTTTGACGCATACAAGAAGCGTTTTTCGTAACCACAATACAAATGAAACGATCGTTCGGGGAATCTTTCCTTTTCTGATAAATGCCTTCTCGTCCATGCAAAAGTCGTTTGTGACATACAGATATTTTGTCCCTATCTCGAACGTTAAATGTATTTTAAATACTTAACCCGGCAACATATTTAACCTCTGTAATATATACTTTTTTATTCCTGTGTTCATTAATGCAGCTTGTCGTGATTTAATTTGCTACGTGCAGCTGATTATGGCTACCCTCAGTCCAGAGACAGAGTCAGGGTGCGGCCTTTAAGGGTTTTTTTTTGGTATTTGGACCTTAGGGGGAGCTCCTTTGAGAGACCTTGCAAACTCAGGGTGCGGCTATAAATAGACATGCGGAGATAAAAACAGGATTTACGGTAATCGTTTTCATTTAAGATAATACTAGCTTAAAGTGTATCTCGTATTTTAATTCCAAGACTGAGAAAATCTGAACCCTCTGACTAAATACGAATTTGGAATAAAGAAATCTCCAAAATTTGTTCTCATTCTAAATAGCCAAGTTCGTCAGCTGAGCGTCATGACCCATGTCTCATTTGTTTCTGTTTATTCAGATTAAAAAGTATGGATATTTACATTTCTATCATTACCTTGCTCTTCTTGTAATGATCTCTCTTGGCCTGAAACAGGTCCGTGCCTGCTGTTGGCGCGCATGTAACTAGACTCCATGTTCACCCTCCCAACATTACGCGGCTCAAAGTCTATTCTCCGTGCAGTGTGTGTTTCTATATTCATTCTCTCGCCAGGGCCCGTCTTCATGTCTTTTCTCCCGTGCGTATGCTTGGCCATGTTCATTCTCCCGTCAGTCTGCGTTTCTGCGTCGATTCCCCACTCAATGTGCGTCTCCATGTTTATTCTGCCGTCGGATGGGGTTTCCATGTCCATTCTCCCATCAGAATGTGTGTCTGTGTTTATTCGTCCATCAGTATATATTCTCCCACCAGAGTGGAACAAGAAAGGAGAATTTAAAATGACCAAGACGCAGAGAAACAAAACAGAGGACACTATTTTCCAGAACATCTTATCACTTCTATAAACGTTTTCACATCTCCCAGCAAAGCTGCATGTAATATTGCTAGGTTGTGTTTTGTACGCTCAAAATATATTAACTAATGTATGATTGACATAATATACCATGATTAAATAACTTAAGCAAACATGTGTTAAGAAACGTTCAAGGAAATGTATTTGAACGATCAAAATCATTAGTGTTGGGAAGTAAATACAAATTAGGCTATCAATGGTGAAGCTATAAGAGTGCTTTAACACGCCAAATATTGAATTACAAATATATCCTCAAAACGGGTTTAGACAGGATACTTTTGCGAAAGCTGTGTTAACATTTGTATTTATGCAGTAAAATTGCTTTTATAGTTCACGGGGATGCATTCTTTGTGCACACATAGACAGCACACCTGCCATAAGACTCCCTTTAGAACAGGTTATGTTTACAAACACTTAAAGTCAAGTATAACAAAAATATTAATATCCTCGTAAAATTTAAACCAAATTTTAGACTCTAATAATGCTTCATGCCAACTGTTTATAGGTTGTTTCTGTTGAAATTGTGTAAAACCCAGGAGGTAGCATACACGTTTCTGTGGCTCCCATATTTTGTTTTTTTTTTATACTATAAACTTTGGAGCAATGACTTTTAAAAAGTGAACAATTCGATGTATGAAGTGTTCTAGATTGTGCACAGCAAGACTGTTGGTTTGAACTCTACAAGAAAAAGTGACTTTTGGATGCATTTTATGAGTTTACTTGAGATCTTTTTGTGAACGTTAGAGGAAACACCTGCCCTGGACATCATGTGTTTTGTTGGAGCTGTAACACCTGAGCTTCCCAGGTCAATGAGATCTGAGACTTCACAAAGATTTTTGGCCGAGGTTTACAACAGGATCAGAGGATTTGGTATTTGCATATGCAAAAAAGCCAACAAGTGAAGCACCAAAGAATTTGGAACTAGCAGGATTCATGTGTTGTTTACGAACAGACTGACGGATACACTACACAGAACTGTCCTTGAAGGTCAGTATGTCAAGGCCATCAGGTGCCAACAGATGACCAGGTCATTCACCCAAGCCTATTCACATGAACCTGGCCTCACTTGTAGCCGAAAACCAATACATAAACACAGCTAGGAATTATCCTAAAATACTGGACAGCTCAGCAAATTACATCTGGGCTCTCTGAACCCCTGGTCAGGGTGAAATAAGTTACAATGTCTCCGTGATTTTATCATCGATCATAGTATTGATATACTTTCTCTAACAGAAACTTGGCTAACTGGCACAGACAGGGATCAGACTATGATTAGTGCACTCATATCTCAGGGATATACAATCAAGCATAAACCTCGCCAAACCCGTGGTGGGGGCTCAGCTATGATGATGCTACTGACAGGGATGCAAACTCATTTATGAAGTTACTGTCCTCCTTTGGTTTTCAGCAGCATGTTAACCAGAGAACACACCGTCGTGGTCACATACTGGTCCTTGTCATTACCCAAACAACAGACCGCCTTGTTACATATGCACTCTGATGCTAATGACAGGGATGCAAACTCATTCATGAAGTTACTGTCCTCCTTTGGTTTACAGCAGCATGTTAACCAGAGAACACACCGTCGTGGTCACATACTGGTCCTTGTCATTACCCAAACAACAGATCTCCTTGTTACATTTTTGTACTCTGATGCTAATGACAGGGATGCAAACTCATTCATGAAGTTACTGTCCTCCTTTGGTTTACAGCAGCATGTTAACCAGAAAACACACCGTCGTGGTCACATATTGGACCTTGCCTTTACCCAAACAACAGACCGCCTCAGAAGATCATGGGCTCCCAGATTACTTCCCTGTCTTCATAGATATCTCAGTCTCTAAGCCCAAGCTTCCTCAACAGAAGGTGTCTAATCGGAGAGTAAAAGCCATCGAGCATTCTACCTCGTCGGAAGCCATTGCTGACTCTGCTCTTGATGCTCCATCGTCACTTAGCCCTCATAAATAACGAAAATATTTGCATCCTCATGGGGCCTTATAATGCGTTCCTCAAACCTAGATGTAAAACTGGCCGTAATGTCAGAGGGCCGATGTGGCGCTACAATAATCGGAGATCGGCAGACTTCAGTCCATCCAGAATACAGCAGCCAGGATCATTTCCGTTTCTGCAAGGCATGGCAACAGAACTGTCCTGCATTCATTAAACTGCTGCTGTGCAGGTACGATTTAAATTTATTTATAAGGCTTTTAACAACATTGCACCAGTTTACATTCAGGACCTTTTACAACCTTATAAACCATCGAGGATGCTCAGATCTGGTGATCGGGACTTGCTCTTTGTCCCATTCACCACTTCATCACTGGTGCAGACGAGGGCATTCAGTGTGGCTGGTCCACTTCTATGGATCGAACTTTCATGCGTCTAAAGATCCTTACTGTCTTTGTCTGTATAACTCGTATACTATTGTCTCTTAATATCTTAATACTTTTTAGCGAACCTGTGAGCTTATGCGATGGTGCGGCGTCGTCCGTCGTGAGTCGTGCGTCGTCTGTACGTTAACCATGGCTATCTCAAAAACGGCAGGAGCTAGCATCACCAATTCTTTTGCAAATAATCAGTCATCCAAAAAACTATATCGGATTTTGTTTTTTGTTTTCTAACTGCATTTTCTTAGATTTTATAGCGGAAAAGCTAAAAAAAGCTTTAAAAATCTTCTTCTCCGAAACTGTCCAGCCAAATTGTCCAATATTTCACAGAAATGTTCCCTGGAACAATCTTTCTCAAGTTTGTTTGAATGGTTCCAGTTCGGAGATTTTTGGCCGAGTTACAGGAGGTTGAACTTTGTTAACTGTGCAAAAAAGCATATTAAAATTTAAATCTCAGAAACGGCTGGAGCTATCATCACCAAATTTTATGCCAATGTTGGTCACATAGGTCATATCTGAAATTGAGGTATTGGTGGCGCCACCTGCATCGGCCTTTTTTGTACGGGGTCGTCAGTGCCTGTATCACACTGAGGGCTACAAAAAACTTCTTCTCTGAAACCATATGGCCAAAATGTTTAATATCGCACAGAAATGATCCTAGGGTAGTGCTTTCTGATGTTTGTTCAAATGGTCTCTTTTCAGTGACTTTTGGCTAAGTTATGGAAAGCTGAATTTAGTCATATGCCATAACAGCCCATTTTAGCTCAGTGGCTACAAAGATCTTCTTCTCAAAAACCACTGGGCCAAATTCTTAAATCTCACACATTAATAATCCTCATATGTTGATAATTCAAGTTTGTTCAAATGGTTCTGGTTCAGTGCTTTTTGGCCGAGTTACGGGAAGCTGAACTTAGCCAGTTTGCTGTATCTTCCTATATGAGTTATAAACCTGTGAAACGTTTTTCGACTGATGCCACTGAAGCCAGTTTGTTTTATATTATTTTACAAGAATAATCCCTACAATAATTCTTATAATAATTGTCATTAATGATTTTTGGCTGAATTATGGAGATTGAATTGAGTTATTTTACCATATATGTTAGCTGTGTGATGCTGTTACATCTAGCCTGGCACCAGTTTATCAGCATCTATTACATCATGCCACTAGACATTCAGATTTCAGGTTATCTTTGGTTAATATTGACAAGAAAGTTTTTTTTAAAAGCTTTAAAAAAAAATTTAGATTTATGATTTAAGTTATTCATCATACCAATGATTACAATCATGGATATTCAGCTCTCTGTGGCTATATAAAGACAACTCGTGGATTATAAATTATTGGTATCCCTACTCAACTTAATTCAAGAATTTGCCATCAATGAGATATATCTGTATTTTAATTTTGCATTCAGTATGCATCAATAATAATTTTACATATATTCCTGAATTCTTTTTTTTATAAAAAAAAAAAGTCAGGTGAAAAGCATTTTGTATTGGGTAAATAAATTTCAAAGTTATTTCAAGTAGGCACCACTTTTGTGTACAGATGGCAGCACATGGTATACCATTGGCAGATTGCCAGTCCCTTGATGTTGGCCATTAGCCAAGATGATGTCAGCTCTATAAATAGTTTTGGCACAGTGCTAAGATTGGAAGAAGTGCAGCCAGGTATAGGTCAAGAGTTCACTCAGTGCAGTAGCTGCATTCTATGTATAGCTTTGGCAGACTGCTCACTGCATCATATTTGGCACCAAAGTTGAGCCTGAATCTATTTATAGCTTTGGCAGACTGCCAACTGTGTCAGATTATGCAACAGGTCAAGAGTTCACTCAGTGCAGCCAGGTACAGGTCATAAGTTTACTCAGTCTAGCCAGGTGCAGGTCAAGAGTCACTCAGTGCAGTAGCTTGAGGCAGCAATTTGTCACAGGTCACTTAGGTGCAACTGCCTTACTCACCTTAGCCTTGTCAGCCCAGTGCATCAACTCTGGGGAAGTTTGATGTATTGGACTGATATTTTGACCTGTCTATGCGTCATTTACAAGACAGGTGGTGCCACCTACATTGACTTTTGCAGTGTATGCGCCTGCTTATTTCTACAGAGGAATTTGATACATCAACCTAAAATTTGGCATGTTTATACATATCGGGTAGCTTTATATTGTACAAGACTGGTGATGTCACCTACAATAATTTTTGCACAGTGTATGTCCCTGCTTTTATATTACAGTAGGGGTTTGACATATCAGTCTGACATTCGGCATATGTATATATCTCTTCGTTATATATAAGACTGGTGGTGCCAGCTACAATCATTGTATCCACCAAAACAGAGTTTTGCGGATACTATGTTTCAGTCGGACGCAGACGCTGCCGCCATCACCGCATAGGTTTCCGGAGAACTCCTCCATAACCACTGGGCAGAATTTTTTAGCTCAGCTGACTTTCAGTCATGCTGGGCTATAGCGATAGGTCTTTGTCCGTCGTCCTTCCGTCTGTCTGTCTGGCCGTCCGTTAGCAGGGCACAAATCGTAACCATAGGGGCTAGGGCCATGAACCCTATGCTGTCTTAGAGGTTCTAAAAAGATCTCCTTGCAAACCTGAAATTAGGTCACTGCGACCTATATTCTCGAAGTTATGGAGTGTGTTTGCCCCCCCCCCCAGAAATAATTCTTTTAGCCAAAATTTTCATCCCAAACCTTCCATCTTTCACATACAGCTCCCTACCAACAGGGGAAGAACCATAATTATTTTGAGGTCACAAGGTCAAAGGTCAAGGTCACAGAACCAACTTCTTTGAAAAGCCTGTGGATGCATTTTAAGCCAAACCTTTCATCCCAATTCTTTGATCTTTCACATATAGCTCACCTACTAAGTGGGAGAAGAATCCTATAGATGTTGAGGTCACAAGGTCAAAGGTCAGGGTCACAGGATCCACTTCTTTGAAAAGGTTGTGGACACATTTAAGCTAGACCTTTTATTCCAAACCTTTCAGCACTGATATCGCTTCTCTGCCAACAGGGGAAAAGACCTGTTGATTTTGAGGTCAAAGGTCAAGTTCACAGCACCCTCTTCTTGCGTGGAGTCATTTTCAGGCAAACTTTTCAATCTATACTTTCCATCTGTCATATATGGCTTACCTACCAATAGGGGAAGAAGCCTATTGATGTTGAGTTTAAAAGGTCAAGGTCACAATATTGTTCTAAATGCTTGTGAACATATTTCAAGTGAAACTGTTCAACCCAAACCTTCAGTCTTTCACATATGCCACATCTATGCATCACTGAATGTGATTCAAACTTCATATTTATGGGTCTTTTTGCATGAAGAAAAAACTAATTGATTTGAGGTCAGCTGGTCAGGAGGTTAAAGGTTGCAGGTCTTAAGTTATTCACTCATTGGTTGCCAAGTAATTACACCCGGCCAGATGTAAGTGGTTAGTAGTTACCCATCATTTAGAAAGAATCCAGTTGATATGTGGACAAAAGGCCAAGGTCATAGGTCAGGGATGTTCACAATAACTTATTTTTTAGACCATCTCTATTTTTCTTGTTTTCTTGTATATATAACCATAAGGCACTCACAACTGGTACATCTCACTATGTGCCCATAATCGTCAGTGACACTTGTGATATGTGACTCCCTTTTGTATCAGCTCATGGAGTGATAAGGATATATCATTAGTGCATAACAAAAACACTGTTGCCGGAATGCTTTGGCCAGGCATTAAGACTATGAGAGTTAAGTGTTAAGTTTAGCTATTGATTTATAAAATGATGGGAACATTTTGCAGTTTATATCATGGAATCATAGCAATAAACTTAGTTTTATAGATATCTGAATATTCTTATACAAATCATCAGATATACCAGCAAGTGTTTGTTCTGATAATATGTTGGTCTGTACCTGGATTTAGGATGGCTTTATTTGATTACAAGACTCTTAGTGATGCTTTCTGTATTTCTTTTCTTTTAGGTTTTGCAGTTTACCTACCCTGCTGACCTCATTGAATAGCAAGCTGATAATTAAAACAAATTGGACTTGCACTTTTTACATTTGCATGTTCATAAATCTGATATGAGAGCTCTCCAACCTGATCATGCCTTTTGAATTGTTTTGGACATTCATAACTGTTACATTCTTTGAAGCATTGCTACAAGTTTAGTGTCTTATTGGAGGATGTGTGACTTGTCAGAAAACCATTATGTCTGCCAGGTAGCCATTTTAGAAATCCTTTCGCCAGGACAGTTTCTGTGATTTTTTATGATGTTTGGTCCCTTTTAGAGGATGTTTGTTGTTCAATTTCCGACCTGTCAGAAATCCAATATGGCCACCAGGACGCCATCTTTAAATTCCTTTAGAACATAAAGGCCAAGGTCATAGGTCAGGGATGTTCACAATAACTTATTTTGTAGACCATCTCTATTTTTCTTGTACATATAACCATTGCACTCAAACTGGTACATCTCACTATGTGGCTGTAATTGTGAGTGATGCTGGCGACATATGATGACTCTTTTTTGTATCAGCCTGTTAAGTGATAAGGCTGAGTGATAAATACCTCGTTACTGCATTACAAAAACACTGTTGCCGGAATGCTTCAGCCAGGCATTAAGACTGTGAGAGTATAGTATTAAGGTTTAGCTACTGATTTATAAGATGATGGGAACATTTTGCAGTTTACTTTATGGAATCATAGCAATAAACTTAGTTTCTTAGATATCTGAATATTTTTATATTTTTTTTATTTTTTTACAAATTGTTTTCCTCCATTTTTGAGACCTTTAAAAATGTGAACATCTGTTAACAGAGCACAAATCGTAAAGACTGGACCTAGAATCTTCATTCTTGACATTCTGAGAGACCTATGAAAAGTCTCCATGGAAACCAGAAATTAGGTCTCTGTTACCTATATCCTTCGAGCTATTTGGCCCCAAAGTACCCCCCAGAATAGTAAAAAATTTCATACAAAAACTTCAATATCTCATTAACTACATCACTGATGGTCATGATTTTTGGCATACATATTGATCATGAGATGTTTCATCAGTTTCTGCAGACTGGTGGCGCCACCTGTATTTTTCAAATTTTTACAATTTTTTTTCTCTATTTTTGAGACCTTTAAGGACCTAGTTATCTGTCAACAAGGTTCAAATTGTAACGACTGGACCTAGAATCTTCATTCTTGACACACAGGGAGACCCATGAGAAATCTCTATGGAAACCTGAAATAAGGTCTCTGTTACCCATATCCATTAAGCTGTATGGCTCCAAAGTACCCCCAAGAATAATGGAAAATTAGATACAAAAACTCCAGTATCTCAATAACTACAACACTGATGCTCATGATTTTTGGCATACATATTGATCATGACGTGTTCCATCAGTTCCAACAGATTGGGTGTGCCACCTCTATTTTTTTCAAATTTTTACGAATCATTTTCTCTATTTTTGAGACCTTTAAAGATGTGGTTATCTGTCAACAGGGTACAAATTGTAACAACTGGACCTATAATCTTCATTCTTGTCATGCAAGGAGGCCCATGAAAATTGTCTGTGGATTCCTGAAATTAGGTCTCTGTTACACATATCCTTCAAGCTATAGGAGTCCAAAGTATCCCTCAGTATAATGGAAAATCTGATACCAAAGCTGAAGTATCTGAACAACTAATCCAGAGACCACCATGCTTCTTTGCATGGAAATTGACCATTAAGTGTTTTTATTAGTTTCTGCAGACTGGTGGAGCCACCTGTATTTCTTTAAAAGTTTACGCATTTTTTCTCTATTCTTGAGACACAATCTCAGCCTGTTGGATAATCTGTTTGATGCTTCAGTTCAATGGTTATATACTACCATTCAGATGATAAAATTTCCTTTTGCAAATCTCTTCCAAGTCAGCTGAGCGTCATGACCCATGGGTCACTTGTTTAAAATTCGGAATTATGATCGGTCACATGTGTACTGCTGCGCCCTCATTTTTGGTTGACCTCTGACCTTTCCCCTCTGCCCAGCGTCCATTTGTGCGTCTGTTTCCACACATAAACCCACATATCTCGGGAACCGTTTGACCGATAAGGCTAAAGATTTTGCACAAATGTAGCCCTTGGAAAGCTTTATAACATACACTAAAATGTTGGCGCCACCTGCAACCATTTTTACACAGCGTCCGTCTGTTCATCTGCCTTTGGATAAAAACACTCAAATATCTGCATTGGTTGGACTTATTCACCTGAAATTTTGCATATGAATAAATCCTGGACAGCTTCCTTGATTTTATGACAGGTGGCGCCACCTACATTCACGTTTAAGCTGCAGACATCCAAGGCCAAAATTTTGCATGTTTATAGATCTCATATAGCTCTTTATCATACGCAAAACTGGTGGCGAAACCTGCAATCATTTTTGCACAGCTTCCGTCTGTTTGTTTGCCGTGGGATAAAATCGCTCATATCTCAGCAGTGGTATGACATGTCTGCCTAAAATTTTGCATGTTTATACATCTTGGATAGCTTTCTGGATTTTGTGGCAGGTGGCGCCACCTCCATTCAGATTTACGCTGCAGACATCCAAGCTCATGTCTCAGGAACCTTTTGACCGATTAGGCAAACATTATGCATGTTTATAGATCACACATAGCTCTTAATCATACACAAAATTGGTGGTGCCACCTGCCACCATTTTTGCACAGCGTCCGTCTGTTTGTCTGCCGTGGGCTAAAATCACTCATATCTCAGTAGTGATGTGACTTATCTGCCTAAAATTTTGCATGTTTATACATCTTTGATAGCTTTCTCGATTTTGTTGCAGGTGGCGCCACCTATGTTTATGTATACGCTGCAGACATTCAGGCATATATGTAAGGACTGGTTTTACATATCCCCCTGAAATTTTGCATGTGTATTGATCTCACATAGCTCTTAATCAAACACAAAATTGGTGGCGCCACCTGCCACCTTTTTTGCACAAGTCCTTTTGTTTGTCTGCCATGGGCTAAAATCACTCATATATATATATATATATATATAAATTATTATTATTATTATTATTCTATTCATTAAGCTCGCTGTAATTACCAAAGGTATAATAACTGTAAGCCTGTGGAACGAATGTAAAAAGGAAAATCTCTGACGCTCCCCGTAGCTGTTCCGACTATTAGCATATGTTACGTACAATAGGAAAATGTGCGCCTATACGGACTACAAATACATAACCATAGCTCATAGCTCATAGCTCATTTGTGTATCACATAATATTATTGCCTAACATTCGTATCAGGAAATCAATCAACTGAAAACCAAATTGAAATCAACTTCAAGTGTGACCTTGAACTTGTTGACAGGGTTCTTCCTTAAGGTAATGGGTCACACAGTTGTGAAGACAGAACCCAATCATGACTGATATATACAGGTAGTACAAATCAGATTTCTAAAGAACTGATATCACCAGTTTTGTTTAAATTCTGCATGCTGATAGGGATATAAAGGTAAACTAGAATATCTTTATCTCGCAAAAACACGCATGTCTCCCCTGTGGCCCACATCCACAAGAAAGTGGGGGAAATATTTTATTTCTGCAAATTTGCACTTGAAGATCAAGGTCTAAGTCCCCAGTTTTCAGGTTTATGTGAGGTACTGGTTGAAACCATTTGTGTATTACATTTGACTGGAAACTAAGCCATTCTTCAAACACTTAAAAAGTCCAACTTTTATGGTGCTTAAAACAATTTTTGCTGTGTGACAGAATAAAGGTAACTGTGATCTCGTTTCAAATTTCAAAGGAGAATTTCTCCAGTTGAAACAGGAATTTTACAGTCATTTTTTTTATAATATGTGGCCTGCTAATGTACGGTCGGGCAGCAGACCAAGTCCCATCGCTATGGCTCAGTATGAATGAAAGTCAGCTTATAGCGAAAAATACAGCCTTATGGAAATAATGCAACTAATCATGATAAGTCAACTTATGAAGCTTAAATGTACTAGGTTAAACCACAGTTGAGAACTGATACGATTGCTGTCATTTGACGGTCTAAAAATTAGTGTGTGAAAAGTGTGAAAAAAAACCAGATTCAACAACTGATGAAACAATTTATGATCAAGAAACACACCAGAATTCAGGACACTCAATGAACTCACAGTTTAGACACCAGTGATGTAATTAGACAGTCTAAAAATAAAGGAGAAAATGCTTCGATTTAAAAATACAGGTGGCGCCACAAGTCTTCAGGATTTGATCAAACTAGTCATGGTCTGAAAAAATACATGGACCATAGATATGAAACCATAGCAGAGAAACTGATACTTTGGTGCCATTTAACAGAAAATAAGTAGAAAAATTAGAAAACAAGGCCTACAGGCCTAATGCAAACCTGTGCAATACAAGGATAAACATCAGGTAAAATGCTTCCATGAAAACATGCTTGACCATTCTTTGAAAAGTACTTGATTACTTGTGTGACATGTACATGTACAAAGCAAGTACTAAACATTTTTAACTCGGCTACCAATAACACAAACGTTATTCCTGAAATACTGGCATAGATGTGCACAACACAAATATGACCATAGGTGTTGCCACCAGTATTGTAAACAACAAAATTATTCAAGTATATAGACATACACAATTTCAGGCTGATATGTCAAATCACTGATGATAAATAAGCTGGGACATAGACAGTGTAAAACATATTGTAGTTGGCGCCAACAGTCTTGTATACGACGAAGTTATCAGATGTATAGATATGCACAACTTCAGGCTGATATATCAAATCCCTCCCTAGAAATAAGCAGGGACATACACTCTGCAAAACTCATTGTATTTGGCGACACCAGTCTTGTTTACGAACAGGCCATCAAAGATGCATGGAAAGGCCAAAATTTCAGGCAGCCTTCTCTTGAGTAAGTTCACTCGGCTGACTAAGCTCAGCTCAGGAAGGCAGTTACCAATAAGTCAACCGAAGCTACTGTGCCAGGTGTAGTTATTGCACTGACTGAACGCTTGACATGTTTCCAAAGCTTACACAGTTCGCTGAATGGTTTCGGAAAAGATTTTCAAAGGTTTTTTAGCTGATGCTAGCTCCTGCAGTTCCTTGGATTGTATTTCTAGTATGCTTATTTGGACAAATGACCAAGTTCAGCCTCTTGTAACTCAGCAAAAAATCTTCAAACTGAAACCATTCGATAAACATGAAAGAGATTGTTTCTGGATTTATTTCGGTGAAATATTGAAGAGTTTGGTTGGACAGTTTTTGAGAAGAAGGTTTTAAAAGTTTTTTTAGGCTTTTACCTGTAAAGTCTCAGTTAATACACATGACCAAAATAACCTCCATGCGACAGAGCTTTTTAGATGATTGATTCTTGTATTTAATTGTGTGACGACAGCTCTAACCGTTCTTGAGATAGTATGGGTTAACGTGCGAACGACGGATGCCTCACCATCGCATAAGCTTACAGCTAAAATACAGGTTGTGCCACAGTCATTAGCAGATGAAACTGTCTCTGATCAATACTCAGACTAAAAATCATGGCAAACAAGGCATTAATTATTGAGATACTGGAGCTTTTATATAAAATTTTAAGTGTTCTGGGGTGCACAAAAAAGCTCTATTACTCGGATAATATATAGGTCACAGTGACCTTATTTCAGGTTTAAAGGAGATTTTTAGGATCTTCCAGGATCTTTAGTTGGACGTTTTTAGGTCTAACGGCAACTATTTATGCCGCGGCCGGACGACGGTCAAAGCGTGATTTCTTAAGCTCAGCAGGACTGAAAGTCATCTGAGCGAAAAAAAGGGGGAAAATACCATTTAAGTCAAGTATTTATGCCCGAGATTCATTTTTATTCACATCTTCTTCAAGTAAAGAGGAGGGGGCCGGGGGGGGGGGGGTAAAAATTAAAAAAAAAATGTATCCCAAATCAGGTAGTCCATATCAGGATTTTCCTTTCGATTCAATGATACATGTAAGCCGTAAAAGGACAATCGAACAAAAATCCTTTTATCGATTTTTGTGGCGTACCTCCAGGTTCTCCACATGAGGAAACAGTCCTGCACAGAATGGACGCACAATACAATACAACCGCGTTTATAAACGCACACGCTTCACAACTAAAAGATGGTGCCATTTAGAGGTGCACCGGCAGTCAATGTAGAAAAAGGCGAAAAGCCATTTTAGTGATCTATGCATGCCTGAAAGTCATTTACCTCCTTTTTTCTTCAAGTCAGGGGGTGAAAACAATAAAAAGTATCCCACATCATGTAGTTCATATCAAGACTTTTTTGGTACTCAATAACAGGTGTACGCTGAAAAAGGCAAGTGAATGCGTGTGTGAATGCAATTCATGCAATTAAAAAACCGTATTGTATAAACATTTCCTTTTCCTTATTTTTCAGATGACCACAGTTTATTGAGCTCAAACGTGATATTGCTTGTGCAGCTGCCGATTGAACGAAATATTGCGTGTCTTTAGAGTATTTATTGACATACCTGGGGACACTTCCAAGTGAGCACTCAACATTTTTTTCAATATTGAAAACAAACTGAAATGAGGTTGAGATATTTCAACTTGTTTTCAGCATTAAATCAATGAAGATTTGACACTGAAAGTTCAATGTTGATGATAACTAGGTTTCAACATTGAATCAATGTTGGTTTTTACACTAACAATTCAATCTTAATTTTTCAACAAGTTGTCAATATCGAATGAATATTGATTTGACAATAATCTCTCAATAAATGTTGATGATTTAAGGTTGAAGCAATTTTCAAATACAAAGTTTTTCCAATTTTGTTTCAACATTGATGATAAATATTGATTCAATATTTAATCAATGTTGATTTGCCCACTGGGTAGATTAGGAATTTGATCTAGATCTCGAAATACGTGAATCTACACCCATTTAATAACAAGTTACCCACTTCTAGTAAAATTGTTGCAGAACCTATATGCCAATTCTGTTTAAACTTTCTACATTGCCATAAATTCTTATCATATATGTCTGGTTAAAACATAGAGAATGATGGTCTGAGGCAAAATGTATGGTTGTTGAGCTATCAGGAACTAATCCCACAGCTTGTCGATACCTGTCAGTCTCAAAAGGAATACCACACAGGCTACATATAAGGTCAAAATATAGCAAAAGATCAAGGAAATCCATGCAAGAATTATTGTGAAACGGGTGCTTTCATATTATTTTTTATTCAATACAAGCCAACTGTACTGAGCTTTCATAAATGATGGTCATATTTATTAAGAAATCTTTGACCCAATGCAAGATTACATTAATATACATCCCACTGCATTCACTTTAATAGTTCTTGAGATAATATGTTCTAAAGGAATTTAAAGATGGCGTCCTGGTGACCATATTGGATTTCTGACAAGTCGGAAATTGAACAACAAACATCCTCTAAAAGGGACCAAACATCATAAAAAAATCACAGAAACTGTCCTGGCGAAAGGATTTCTAAAATGGCTACCTGGCAGACATAATGGTTTTCTGACAAGTCACACATCCTCCAATAAGACACTAAACTTGTAGCAATGCTTCAAAGAATGTAACAGTTATGAATGTCCAAAACAATTCAAAAGGCATGATCAGGTTGGAGAGCTCTCATATCAGATTTATGAACATGCAAATGTAAAAAGTGCAAGTCCAATTTGTTTTAATTATCAGCTTGCTATTCATTGAGGTCAGCAGGGTAGGTAAACTGCAAAACCTAAAAGAAAAGAAATGCAGAAAGCATCACTAAGAGTCTTGTAATCAAATAAAGCCATCCTAAATCCAGGTACAGACCCACATATTATCTAAAAAATAAGTTATTGTGAACATCCCTGACCTATGACCTTGGCCTTTTGTCCACATATCAACTGGATTCTTTCTAAATGATGGGTAACTACTAACCACTTACATCTGGCCGGGTGTGATTACTTGGCAACCAATGAGTGAATAACTTAGACCTGCAACCTTTAACCTGCTGACCAGCTGACCTCAAAATCAATTAGTTATTTCTTCATGCAAAAAGACCCATAAATATGAAGTTTGAATCAAATTCAGTGATGCATAGATGTGGCATATGTGAAAGACTGAAGGTCTGGGTTGAACAGTTTCACTTGAAATATGTTAACAAGCATTTGGAACAATATTGTGACCTTGACCTTTGACCTTTTAAACTCAACATCAATAGGCTTCTTCTCCTATTGGTAGGTAAGCCATATATGACAGATGGAAAGTATAGATTGAAAAATTTGCTGAAAATGACTCCACGCAAGAAGAGGGTGCTGTGAACTTGACCTTTGACCTCAAAATCAACAGGTCTTTTCCCCTGTTGGCAGAGAAGCGATATCAGTGCTGAAAGGTTTGGAATGAAAGGTTTAGCTTGAAATGTGTCCACAACCTTTTCAAAGAAGTGGATCCTGTGACCCTGACCTTTGACCTTGTGACCTCAACATCTATAGGATTCTTCTCCCACTTAGTAGGTGAGCTATATGTGAAAGATCAAAGAATTGGGATGAAAGGTTTGGCTTAAAATGCATCCACAGGCTTTTCAAAGAAGTTGGTTCTGTGACCTTGACCTTTGACCTTGTGACCTCAAAATTATTATGGTTCTTCCCCTGTTGGTAGGTGAGCTGTATGTGAAAGATGGAAGGTTTTGGATGAAAATTTTGGCTAAAAGAATTATTTCTGGGGGGTGCAAACACACCCCATAACTTCGAGAATAAAGGTCGCAGTGACCTAATTTCAGGTTTGCAAGGAGATCTTTTTAGAACCTCTAAATCTGGATAGGGTTCATGGCCCTAGCCCCTATGGTTACGATTTGTGCCCTGCTAACGGACGGATGGCCGGCCGGACGGCCGGACGGACAGACGGAAGGACGCCGGACAAAGACCCATCGCTATAGCCCAGCATGACTGAAAGTCAGCTGAGCTAAAAAGGAGGTGTCATAGTCATACCTGCAGATGGAATGCCATAATAGTGATTTAACTATATATGTAACATTCGCAGGCCTGATGTAAAAAAATATCTATTAACATGTTAATTATAAGCATAATTACATCTGATGTATAAAACTCTAAGCCTGGTCTGCATATAATACAGTGGGATGGTCTTGTGACTTTGACCTTTGCCCTTGTAATGTCAAAATTGAAAAGAGTATTCCGCTATATTGGTAGGTAAGCTATATGTGCAAGATAGATGGTTTGGGATGAAAAGTTAGGCTAAAATGCATCCACAATATTTTTAAAAAAGGGGGTCCTGTGACCTTGACCTTTGACCTCATGACCCCAAAATTGTATTTGAGTTCTTGCTTCAGTGGTGGGCCATGTATCAGTCAGGTATGAATTCCATATGTCAAACAAAACTGGAGTTATACAGATGTTTGCTTAAGTGGTGTTCTGAGGAATGGTGCTCCATGGTAAAAGAGAGAAATAGAGGCAAACAGTAACAATACATATTTTACATCATAGTGTAGTTAATTTTAATGTATATAATGCAAAAATACATAAATGTAAAACAATCATATTAATTAAAAAGAAAAAAAATGTTACATATCACCTGGATTCCATAAAAAAACATATTCCATTAATCAGAGATTTGAAGAAGACCCTTTCCCCTTTGTTTTAATTCATAAAGATCAAATTTAAAATAACAGAGTGTGAGGGAAAGAGAGATGGAGAGAAGGTGAAAGAGAGAGAATGCGTGAAGCCATCTATATGGTATCCTGAAGAACTGTACAAAAAATCTATAGCCATAGTTATATAAAACAACTTTATCCAGATATAAATGCAAGATTGCCTGTATTATCAAACATTCATGTATTTCAGATTCAAGTAAATTCAAGAGAAATATTTTACTAAATTCACTCATAAATCATACACACTAAAGTGTACAGGGTTACTTATTCAAAGTTAACATATCAAACAGATAAATATTCAGTTTATAACAATGATGAGATAATCATGATTACAATGGTTGGATGAAATCATATATGAATAACAACATTTAAAATATTAAAATTACAATGAAAAATCAACTATATATATACATGTATAATATATATATAAGTAATGGTATAACCATTTATCATGTATATGTGAATATATATATATATATATATATATATATATATATCTTATCATAACATAATATAAATATATATATATATAAACATACATACAAACATAGGACATTCAATATGAGGAAAATTTGAATAGTCCAATATATATATAAATATATATATATATATATATATATATATATATATATATATATATATTAATTAAGGCAAAGACTAGAATTATAATAATAATCACTGACACGACTCAAAGCAACATGTGACTTTCAACATAATGATTAGTACATATAAAGCTACATATAACAGACATACATACATACATACTGCTGATATCCCAGATTAAAACATTCCTCTCATGTTCACTGCAAACTAG
The DNA here is from genome assembly GCA_026874595.1 of Sipunculus nudus. Lineage (NCBI taxonomy): Eukaryota > Metazoa > Annelida > Sipuncula > Golfingiida > Sipunculidae > Sipunculus > Sipunculus nudus. Next base: position 49,291,559 of record CM049315.1, read on the forward strand.
TAGAGTGATAAACAGATATAACTCCAGCAGATTAATATACTATGATTTATTTCAATCAAAGGTTACTCAACAAAGTAACATGAGACCCTTGTCCTATAATGAGTCTGACTAATAAAACATAACTTTAGTAACTCTGGCCTGTTGATAAGTTCTCCTGCTTAGAGTCACCATTCATCTACCTTTTCTATAGAATCTATTGGCCTGCTGTGGTGTAATGGTTAAGTGCTCATGTTCGAGAGGTCATAAGTTCTAATCCCAGTCAGACACTCACCATGTTAAGACCCTTGGGCTCAGTCCCAACTGCAAGTGTGCCTCTGTCCACCCAGCAGTAAAATATGGGTACAAGTAAACAGGTAACCTGCGATGGACTAGCATCTCATCCTGGAGGAGTTTTACTCCTAAGCTGCTTTATGCTAAAGAAACCAAGATAAGCTTCTTCCTGATAAGCCAGTAGGCTCAGGCATAAAAGCCCAACAGACTTCACTGGACCTTCACCTATTTGCCTGCACGGCGTATATATATATAAATAAACTTATAAATTCCTGTGAACAGAAGTTCTTATAATGCCTCTGTGATGGATGTATGAGCATGCTTTTCTACAAGCTGTTAGTAAAAGCAGCGATGTTGACAAACACAGAGTACCAAATTGATAAGAATAAGGTTAGAAGCAGGGAAGAGTCAAGTACTTCAAAACACTTTATTCCAAATAAAGATTGGATTATATGACCCTACATGTCAGTGTTAGTGCACATGATATCATTTAGTATGATAATTTTCTGCTGTAGATCTACCAGGCTGTTCATAATTACATTTACCATTAAAATATGTAAAATAAAACATCAATGGCTCAATAAGTGTAAACTTGTAAGACAACAGAGCTATCTATCACAACTCATTAGTGGACTGACCCATTAATAGGCTACACAAGCAGCCCATGTTTTAAACAGCACATAGTCAAGTCACTTTGACATGCTAAGGGACTAAACATTAATCGAAATAAGGGGAAATCTTTTGATAAAACCTGCCTTGATTTGTATAGCTCTTTCATCAATGATTCAACTCTTAGTCTGGCAGTTTATGTTTTGGCTTAGTAATATAAACCATTCCAAATTCAGACAGACTTTTCTACCATTTGGTGATTTAAAAATGAAGATGCTGTGTTATTTTATTTGTGGGAAAACCCTACAGCCTCACCCAGATCTTCTGTACTAGCTCAGATACATGTAGTTAGCATGACAGGAAGAGAACCATACATTAGTTATACTATTCACCAACAGGTGGCAATGTCTAAACCAGATATCACAAAATAGCTGGATTTAAGTCTTATTACCTGTACTGACTATGCAAGTCTGCAGCTGATATTACAGGCAAGAAGTTTGCATACAGATAAAACAAAAGTCATAAGCTTCTTTGGAGTAAATGTTGAAAAAATTATTTCCTACTCTGCACATAGTGATATATATTTCTTGACACGTCAGAGCAGCTTTAGTCAACTTTAGTGTCACAATAATCAAAGATACACTAAAAGCCATTTTCTGAAGACCATAATCAAAATATAATCATCCCTGAAGACCAATATCAAATAATACATCTTTAGTGCTTAAACTTGAATTAGAATAAACTTTGAGCATGTTAGTCTATTCCAATCACCTGTCCACCTGATATATATTTCTTGACACATCAGAGCAGCTTTAGTCAACTTTAGTGTCACAACAAGGCCTACTGGCCTAATGCCAACCTGTGCAAATTTTGGGAGTATGAAGGGAAGATTATTTTTTTTTTAATTTTATATTGATCCTCTTATGTCCTGCATATCTACCTTAGTATTATGATTTCAGCAAAATGAATTTTGGACCTGCAAGTTTCGAACTAGGACATTTTAAAACTAGGATGTATCAATCAGGATTTTCGGATATGTTCTTTTTACCAGGGAGGATTATTGGGACAGATGAACAGACAATGGTCTGACAGTAGACAATTGGCAGCATGGTTTCGGAGAAGAACATTTTTAAATGTTTTTTTAGCTTTTTCCCTTTGAAATCTAAGAAAATGCAGTTAGCCAAAAAATAAGAAAATCGTATAGAATTTTTAAGATGACTAATTTTTGCAAAACATTTGGTGATGACGCTAGCTCCTGCCCTTTTTGAGATAGTTATGATGCACGACGGAAGACAGACAAGGCCAAACCATCGCATAAACTCACAGATACACTGAAAACGCAAACCAAGTTTTTTTTCAAATAGTTGAAAGATATAGTTCCACTAGTTCTAATCTGGGCATTCTGCATCTAGACGATGTGTCTAGACGTGGAGACATATCGTCTGGATACCAGGCAGAGCCAGGTCAGTTGCAATGGTGATGTCTGGACTGCACCTGGGTGCACTGACTGACCTTTTGACTTAACATATTGAAACTTGCCATGCTGCCAAATCTGCTTTGAAACACTGAAAGCCTTTTTCAATTGGCTACACTGCTTGTTTTAAAGCTGCATTTACCCAATCTGTTCTTATAAAACTGACAAAACAATACCATAGAACAATTCTTGTAAAGTTTAAACCAATCAGCTTAACAGTTTCTTAAAACAAGGGACCCATGGGTCACTGTGCGCAGCTTAAGTTGACCTTGAAGGTAAAAATCTAAAATAATATCAAATGGAGATAAAGTGTGAGAGAAAGTGGTAAAAGAGGCCATGGTTGGTTTATATGATTGGTTTGTATTGATGAGCAAGAAATTATTGTAAACAAAATTTTATTCCTTAAGCTCAGCAGGAATGAAAGTCATCTGAGCTGAAAAAGGGAAATATCACTTTAGTCATTTATTTATGCCCGAGATTCATTTTCCTTACATCTTCTTCACCATATAAAATCACGTCAAGGGGTGTGTGTGGGGGGGGGGGGGGGTAAGAATGAGAAAAAAGGTATCCCAAATCAGTTAAGTCCGTATCAGGATTTTCCTTTCGATTCAATAACAAGCCGGAAAAGGACAATCGAACAAAAATCATATTTTTTCGGCGTACCTCTAGGTACTCCACAAAGGGAAACAGTCCTGCACAGAACGGACGCACAATTTACAAACGCGAATACAAACACACACGCTTCATAAATTAAAGGATGTGCCATTTAGCGTTGCACCGGCAGTGTATGTAGAAAAAGGCGAAAACCCATTTTAGTGATCTATGCATGCCTGAAAGTCATTTACCTCCCTTTTTCTTCAAGTCACGGGATCAAAAAACAAAAAGTATCCCACGACAGGTAATTCATGTAAGGATTATTTTGGTACTCAGTCACAGGTGTACGCTGGAAAAAAGAAGCAAGTGAATGCGTGTGTGTGTGTGTGAATGCAATTCGTGCAAATAAAACATGAATTGTTTAAAAATTTCCTTTTCCTTATTTTTCAAATGACAACAGTATATTGAGCTAGCACGTGATGTTGCTTTTGCATCTACCGATTGAACGAAATATGGCGTCGCTTTAGAGTATATATTGACATTCCTGGATACGCTTGATTATGAAATCAGGAATTTGATCTAGATCTCAAAATACGTGTATATGCACCCATTTAATTAATATGTGTTATAGTCATACCTGCAGATGGAATGCCATAATAGTGGTTTAACTATGTAACAGTCGCAGGCCTGATGTAAAACATAAGTATGAACATGTTAATTGTAAGTCAACTAGAATACTGAGAGGTCAGAAAGGGTCCTCAAAGGGCCCACAGACATCCAGTGGGTCTGTGTGACGCTAGGAAAAATATAACAACGCACCTGATTACATGCACAGACAGAGGGGACCGACTCAACTCAGTACTTAAACACTGAACATGTGAAGGTTTGAATCAGTAATAGTTGTGTATAAAGATATAGGAGTGGGCATCCCAAACACCAGAATAATTACATCAGCATAATTACATCTGATGTACTAAACTGTAAGCCGGCCTGGTCTGCATGTAATTCAGTAGGATGGTCTTGTGGCCTTGACCTTTGGCCTTGTGATGTCAACATTGAAAAGGGTATTCCTCTATTGTTAGGTAAGCTATATTTGCAAGATGGATGGTTTAGGATGAAAAGGCTTAAAATACATCCACAATATTTTTAAAGAAGAAGGTTCTGTAGCCTTGACCTTTGACCTCATGACCCAAAAACCAATTAGAGTTCATGCTTCAGTGGTGCGCCATATATAAGTCAGGTATGAAATCCATATGTAAAACAATACTGGAGTTATCATCCGGAAACGAACTTATGTACGGCTAGACGGACAGATCTTTTTCAAGCGTGGCCCTAATTATATATTAAGAAGACAATGGTCGTTCCAATGTATTCTATAAAGTAGAAACATGTACAATTACTTCCTGTTTCTTTTTTTTTAATTTCAGAAATACTATGTTTCCTTAAGTGGTGTTCAGATGAATGGTGCTCCACTGTAAAAGGGAGAAATAGAGGGAAACAGTAACAACACATAATTTACATCATAGTGTAGTTAATTTTAATGTATATTATGCAAAAATACACAAATGTAAAACAATCATATTAATCATATTAAAAAGGAAAATGTACCATTTGATCTGTATTACATAAAAAACTTATTCCATGTATCAGAGATTTGAAGTAGACCCTTTTCCCTTTGTTTTAATTCATAAAATCAAATTTAAAATAACAAAGAGTGTGAGGGAAAGAGAGAGATAGAGAGAAAGTGAAAGAGAGAGAATGTGTGAAGCCATCTATATGGTAGCTGAAGAACTGAACCATCGTTATATAAAAAAAAACTTTATCCAGATATTAATGCAAGACTGCCTGTATTATCAAATATTCATGTAATTCAAGATTCAAGAAAATTCAAGAAAGATATTTTACTAAATTCACTAATAAATCATACACACTAAAGCGTACAGAGTTACTGATTCAAAATTAACTTATCAAACAGATAAATATTCAGTTTATAACAATGATGATATAATCATGATTACAATGGTTGGAAGAAATCATATATGAATAACAACATTTGAAATATTAAAACTACAATAAAAATCAACAATATATATATATATGTAAGTAACTGTATAACCATTTATCATAACAAAAATTGAAGTATATCTCATATATATATATATATATATATATATATATATATATATATATATATATATATATTAAAACTACAATAAAAATCAACAATATATATATATATATATGTAAGTAACTGTATAACCATTTATCATAACAAATATTGAAGTATATCTCATATATATATATATATATATATATATATATATATATTAAAACTACAATAAAAATCAACAATATATATATATATATATGTAACTGTATAACCATTTATCATAACAAAAATTGAAGTATATCTCATATATATATATATATATCTCATTTATATATATATATATATATATATATATATATATATATATATATAAATCTTAAAACTACAATAAAAATCAACAATATATATATATATATATAAATATATATATATATATATATATATGTAAGTAACTGTATAACCATTTATCATAACAAAAATTGAAGTATATCTGATATATATATATATATATATATATATATATATATATGGAGAGAGAGAGAGAGAGAGAGAGAGAGAGAAAGAGAGAGAGAGAGAGAGAGATAGAGAGAGGGCTTTAACAAGAAAGAACCTTTGAACAGTCAAGGATTCTCAGGCAAAACTGTTGGAGAGTCGTGTCTGAGTTTGGATCTTGCCTATGGGAGAAGATTTGTGTCAAATTTGGAATTTGTAAAATTTTTGTTGTTGCCTCTTATGTCATTATCATGTCAAATTATTATTAGAAATCATGTCATTATATAATTATTTGATTATAGAGGAATATGAGGGTCCATGTTTACAGGTCTGACTGGTTTGTTATGAGGCAGCCAGTGACTGTCAGTCTACAAGGGCAACCTTTCCATCTTATCATAACATAACATAAATTGAAAAGAAAATTTATGTGTGTATATATATATATGAGACTTTCAATAAGCAGAAAATTTGCTGAAGATTTATTTACATATTAACATAACAATGTCATAACAAATGAATTTGAAGAGTCCAGGATATGGTGCACATATTAGCGCATATATATATATATATATATATATATATATATATATATATATATATATATATATATATATATATATATATATTGTATCATATACAGTTAGTTTTACTTCATGTACTACAGAACTGTTCCTTATCATAACGCTGTCATAACATAAGTTCTGGTGTGTGTGTGTGTGTGTAAATATATATATATATATGACTTTCAATAGGAAGAAAATTTGAAGAGTCCAATAAATATATATATTTATATATATAATGATAATAATCACTGACATGAATCAAAGCAACATGTGATATTCAACAAAAAAAAATTCAACAAAATTTGTACATAAAAATATACATGTAACAGACAGACATAATACCACTGGTATCCCAGATTAAAACATTCCTCTCATATTCACTGCCAATTAGTTGAGTGATAAACTGAAATAACACCAGCAGATAAATTTATTATAATTTATTTCAATCATAGGTTACTCAACAAAGTAATATGAGACCCTTGTCCTATAATGAGTCTGACTAATAAAACATAACTTTAGTAACTCTGGCCTGTTGATAAGTTCTCCTGCTTAGAGTCACCATTCATCTACCTCTTCTATAGAATCTATTGGCCTGGTATAATGGTTAAGAGCTCATGATCAAGAGGTCGTAAGTTCCAATCCCAATCAGACACCCACCATTCAAAGACCCTCGGCTCAGTCCCGACTGCAAGTGTGCCTCTGTCCACCTTGGAGTAAAAGCTGGTACCAGTAAATACTGGGACGGTAACCTGCGAAATTGGCATACACATACAACAAAAGCTTCTTTAGAGTGACTGATGAAGAAATGACTTCCTACTCTGTGCACTGTGATATATATTTCTTGACCCATCAGAGTTGCTAGACGTTTAGTGTCACAATAACCACAGATACACCAAAAGCCCTTCTTTGATGACCATAATCAAAACATAATCATCCCTGAAGACCAATATCAAATAATACATCTCTAGTGCTTAAACTGCATTGGAATACACCTTGAGCATGTGTTAGTCTATTCTAATCACCTGTCCACCTGATATTTTTTTTTTAATATACTTTCAAGTTCATTAAATTAGCAAACAAAAACAAGAGCACCGCAAAGGTGCATAATATGCCTGCTGTATGTCTCCTGACCCCTGACCTCATTAAATAAATGTGAGTTTTGCCAAGAATTTAATAGACTGGTATATATAAAGCAGTACTATGAGGAGAGAAAGGCAAACTTTTAAATGCAAAAGTGATCTAGAATGTAAAGAATATTTAATTAACACTTGTGGTCTTTTGGTTATACTGCCAAGCCTTCATAGTGTCCCTTGAGAATATGACCTTTTATCCTGCCCATGTTGTGGGAGGAAAATACAACAGACATTCCATTATAACATCAATAATTCTTTGGGTTGTATTATTTTTATATCTTGGGTTTTGCATACAAGTATAAAGCATTTCCTCATATTTGGCTTTCAGACAGAAAAACAAGAGAGTCCAACAAGGTAAGTTATTATTTTCACTCCATTTGAATATTCATTTCTCTAGTTCTGTCTCAAGAACCAATGTTTTTTTAGTCGAGTTGTCTGAACAATTAGACATGAGAAAACAAATGGACAGGGGGAGTGGAACAGTTGCTAGATCATATATATGTATATAAATTGGAATATGGTCACTTGTTTACTCGTTTAATATTCAGTTTTAAATCTTGTGATGTCCAGACTTGGTTACCGGCGATGAATGTAGCTTTGAGGTTCAGGTCATCATCCAAGAAGACAAAGTCTGCGTCTGACCCATAATCCAATGTTCCTTTATCTTTCTCGATCCCCATGACCTGGGCAGGGTGTAACGTGGCACACTCCAGGGCTTCAATGATTGTACACTCTGTGTTGTTGAAGAAATACTGGACGCACTGGTTCATGGTGGCAATACTGGAAAATACAAAGGTCAAAGGTTATAAACACAGCATATACAGATGTAAATACATGACACCTAAAATTACAACCACTAATGGGGCTGTGATAAAGTGGTTGCATTTTTGAGGTGGTTGTCCAAGCATGGTCTGACACTGAGACCAAAAGAAATCGGGACCATGAAAATATGGTCATTATTTTGAAGTGGTCACTAAATCTGTGTGGTCATTAGACAAAGTATTACTGTATAGAATTTGCCTCCACTGCAGTAAATTACCAAAGCATGAAGGACTGTCCCTCTGGAAGAAGCCAACTGCAACATTTTTGGTTTTGTGTGTGTGTGTCATGAATATGTATTTGACTGACCAAACATCTGGATTAGTTTCATGATATATGATAGCCTCCCTGAGAGGGGCCTGCTCAGATATGTTTTTGGCTATGTGTGGATCTAAAGGCATCGGGAAAACATCTTAAATATTGTTCTCCATTTTGAATAACAGCATAAAGTTATACAGATAAGCTTACATTAAAATCATATATTATAATTTAGCCTGGATTTCATGGTTCTACATGCATATGGTCAGAAATAAACCAGATATAAATATATTAATAGAACTAAGAAAAATCAACATCTGTGCTCATGGGTCACTCCTTACATGTGTACTCTAGCCCTTTCTGGCAGACTGAATATAATACCATATTAATACTTTTGGATGATATGGAATGAATGTTAAGGAAGGCTTCACTGAATTCTAGATGTCCTTTTTAATATGGGTAGTGAGGTCATGCATCAGGAGAATCAATCTAGTCCACAACATGGGAACCCCTTGGTACAGGGAATTTCCCTTATAATACCCAAATACCAACTGAGAACTAGAAAAAGGGTAGTCAACAAGTGACTACGTGTATCCGCCTTAATCAGAGTGGAACGGGTGAAGTGAGGCATGGACTGAGTGGCAAGGGGAAATAGAGTGAAGTGTTGCATATTAGCATGGATGTCTGCAGCCAAATTATGTATGTAGGTTGCCCCCCCTACCACAAATCCAGAAAGCTGTCCAAGTTGTATACATATGCAAAATTTAAGGCAGATAAGTCAAACCACTACATGTATATGAGTGATTTTAGCCCGTGGCAGACAAACAGATGGACGCTGAGCAAAAATGGTTGCAGGTGACGCCACCAGTTTTGCGTATGATAAAGAGCTATGTGAGAACTATACACATGCAAAACTTTGGCCCAATCGGTCAAACGGTTCCCAAGATATGAGCTTGGATGTCTGCTGCATAAACTAGAATGCAGGTGGCGCCACCTGTCATAAAATCAAGAGAGCTGTCGGGGATGCATAAACCTGCAAAATTTTAGGCAGATATGTCAAACCACTGCTGAGATATGAGTGATTTTATCCCATGGCAGACAAACAGACAGGAGCTGTGCAAAAATGGCTGCAGGTGGCGCCACCAGTTTTGCGTATGATAAAGAGCTATGTGAGATCTATACACATGCAAAATTTTGGCCCAATTGGTCAAACGGTTCCTGAGATATGAGCTTGGATGTCTGCAGCGTAAACATAAATGTAGGTGGCGCCACCTGTCATAAAATCAGAAAAGCTATCAAGGATGTATACGCATGCCGAATTTCAGGTGAATTAGTCAAGTCACTGCAGAGGTATGAGTGATTTTAACCCAAGGCAGACGAACAGATGGACACTGTGCAAACATGGTTGCAGGTGGCGCCACCATTTTTTGTGTATGTTATGAAGCTCTCCAAGGGCTACATTTGTGCAAAAAAATTTTCCTGATCGGTCAAACGGTTCCCGAGATATGAGCTTGGATGTCTGCAGCGTAAACGTGAGTGTAGGTGGCGCCACCTGTCATAAAATCAGAAAAGCTATCCAGGATGTATAAGCATGCCGAATTTCAGGTGAATTAGTCAAGTCACTGCAGAGATATCAGTGATTTTTACCCAAGGCGGACGAACAGATGGACACTGTGCAAACATGGTTGCAGATGGCGCCACCATTTTTTGTGTATTTTATAAAGCTCTCCAAGGGCTACATTTGTGCAAAAAAATTTTCCTGATCGGTCAAATGGTTCCCGAGATATGTGGGTTTATGTGTGGAAACAGACGCACAAACAGACACAAAGCGCAGAGGAAAGGTAAGAGGTCAAAACAAAATCGGGGCGCAGCAGTTCACATGTGACCCGAACATAATCCTGGGTTTCGTAAAATTCCGCCCAGGGGTTATGGAGGAGTTCTCCGGACACCTACGTGGCGGCCGCGGTGGGCTGATCACATAGTATCCGCAAAACTCAGTTTTGGCGGATACAATGAATCCCCAGACCACCCACAGAGTGTTATCAATAGACATGGTGGCTCCTGCTGGAACTATCAATAAATATAAGATGTACATTCACGCATAAATGGAATATGTTCCTTTAAAGGTACATAACCATTTGCAATAATATATGTATTTTCTCACACAATTTTGGCAGAATACAAAAGTTTCATAGCACACAGACTTATTTTTACCTATTCAAAATGTTTATACGTTGTTATGATCGTGTGTGTGAGTCCAATAGTCCGACCCTAGTCCGTGTACCTGTTCACTACAACAAGAGTGCGTGACCAGAGTTCTGAGAGAAGAAACACAGAGGAAACATTGGTTGGAGGCTTGAAAAACCTTGATGTGAATTTGAATGCGACAGCCACCAGAGTGCATGCTGTGATAATTTTTTGTTTCCCTGATCACACTTGGTGCAACTTGATTTCCACCTGTGTACATGATTTAGCAATTCATTTCAGAAAAAACATTGGTAGACAGTATACTATTTTAAGGAGAAAACACTATATTTTGTGTATGGTTTACAGACATGGTTTGTGTACAACAAGTCTTACCTGCCACAGAGTGTGTTTGTCCCGGCAATGGTTGCTCTGTTATCTTTAATCTCAACCAGCATCTGCCCGATCTGGTGATGACCTATGGCCATGCCCATCGCTGGTACCGCATCTGTCACAAGCACAAGACCTGGAATCAGAAAAATACCTCTCAAATGTCATTTAGAATTTTGTAAATATCAGGTTTGACGAACAAACCAAGATCCATCCTTTACAGTTATAATAAGTAATATCTAAACGTTTCTGGAGAAAGTTTTTTTATGTGACAAGGATATATGTGTGGATGATGCACATTATTTCCACTGGAGGACTTCATTGCAAAATATTTATCAGGCAGCATATTAAGATCTTTCTCAAATTTAAATGACACAAGATGATGCTTTTGTAGTACCAAATTCTTACCATAACTGGGAGAAATATGTTGCTAAAACTTAATTTGAGATATTCAAGATTTCCTTTTGACCTGTGGTATACAAATTTTATGACTGTGTATCCCAAAGTGCCCCAAACATATGACTAGCCTCAGAGTATAAGAGTAAATAAAAAATATTTATCCCTATAGCTCAGCTGAGATAATTTTATAAAAACTGACCAAACCACTATGCTCATATGTTAGTCCATTTGACCTTATAACACTAACGAGCCCCAAAATTTGCTCCTTCAAAGAAGGCTTTCCATGCTTATGGTTGCAAAAGCTGTTTATAAGATTATAGTGATGTCACAAAGGTTGGTCATGTGAGATGTTGCTTTGACTGATGTTCTCCAGTGATGAATATATCAGGATCATTGTGAAGTGTTTTCCCATATTTTAGATTATGTCTCAAATGAATTATGCGAAACGTAAGACATTATTATTCACTTGGGAGTCGGTAGAATAGCTCCTGCAACCTTTGGCCCAAAACTTTTATACTGTCTCCTTAGTATAAATACACAGAAAAACATGCAGACATGGTTACTGGTACAGACATCATATTCTGTTTAGGAGGGTCACCCAAATCATGCAAATTTTGCACTTGTTGGGTGATTGACTGTTAACATTGCCAACAGTAACTTGTTTGGTTGCTCATAACTGCTCTGCTCATGACTATTCATTGAATGAATATGCAATTAAGGTCATACAGGGTTCATGGTTAGGTCAGCCTATATAAAAATAGAATACATTTCTGTGGATACCAGTGTTGAGGTCAGGTCTGAGTCTAATGTTGTTGAGTGCAAGTCCAAGTCAAGAGTCAATGAGTGTTCAATCCAAGTCCATTCTTATTAAGTTCATTTCTTTTGAAAACTCAGTTATAATCAAGGAAGTTAAAGAGAGTTAAAGATCAGGAAAAAAAGCATGAAAGAATAAGACTCATCTGTGTGGCAGATAGATTTTTCTCCCGATTCCAAGTTAATAGGACAAACCAGAATATTATACAATTCAATGTCATTGACCTAAAAGTCTTTTTGTTTTAGTTTTCTTGTACATAAAACATACAAGACAATGCCTTTTAATCATCTGGTCTTGAGCTGAATTCAGTCTGATTTCATGAGTCATTTCTTTTGAACCTGAGCAGAAGTCTAAATCTATCCATTACCAAGTCCAGGTCTGAGTGGACTTGAGTAAAGACTGAGTCCGAGTCTGCATGTACCGTAAAATCTCCACTTAAAACCGCGGTTTAATCAAGAAATTCAAAATCTTGAAATCAGGTTGATTTCCTGAAAGCACTGTGCGGTTTATACTAGAAGGGTTTCCTGAATATCTTCCTGACAGGCATCGTTTTTGGGCCGGCGCGTGGGCGATAATATTGCAACTTTCGGAGGCTGTTCTTAGCATGCATGGGAGCCGTGTGTAAATGTATTATTTACGATTATTTGTTATTTATAAATTAAATATTGCTGATTAGTTTTCATGTGATATATAACTTGTTATAAAATCTTGGTAATTGTCACCAAATAATACGTTTAAAACAACCCTGCTGTTACACACAGCGGTCCACTTCGTTGGGCATGGTCAAGCAAAATTGAAATAAAAGCCTACTTTAAACCCATTTGCGGCATTATTTAGCAATGATTATTTGTTTAAAACGTAAAATGAATAAAAAGCTGACATCGTAAAGAGTCACACAATGGCAGACAATCGTTTTAAAATCAAGTTTGAGTACCGCCATGTGCTGAAACTCCCCGGTATTCTGCTAAGAATAAATTGAACGGCTGTACGCGGTGGGTGGTAAATAGAACAGCCACCTATTTCGTCCCAGCGTGCCTTGCGCGAACACTGCCTTGACAAAATGGCTCTCCACACGGAAACTTTCTTCAGGAAAAAAACTTGCTAACCCGGACTGGCCACTTTAATTTTTTAAAAAAAAATCACTCGTTTTCAAGCGTCATGTTTCCTATACGTGCGTATCTGGAAAAGGTAACTTCAGTTACTTTGATATTTAGTTAAGTTAACCAGCGATGTTTTCAACGCACCAGCAAATTGTGACATGGAGCGATGTGAACGTACGATGTGACGAAGATAATACCAAAGTAACCGGTATGAAAATGATTTGAATCTTCCGAGTTATTCCAGAAAATGGAATTTTCATCAAAAATTAAGATTTCAAAATATTACTTTTAGAATTAAAATATACAGTGACTTGAAATAGATCAGCAGAATATTTTTTCCAAAATATAATGACAAATCGGTAGCAAACAAGAATACGGCACGGAATATAAAATCTGTATAAACAGGCAGAGGTTCACCGGCCCTTACGTCTTCCCAAACTTCATGCTTGAGTGACCCTGCAAAAAAGTGTTATGATGTGTTTAAACAAAATGCCCAAGGAATTTTTAAAGTGGACAGGAATGGCCGAGTCGCAACCTACGCGTGTTCATTTCTAGATGATTGCTCGATTGTGTCTTTTGTCAAATCATTCCGTAGCGAAAGTTGGTGCGGTTTTAAAGGGGGGTTCTTAGTATTTGAGCCCCTCGCGGTGTCTCGCCTGGAATTTCGGCCAAGTCTGGGTGCGGTTTTAATCGGAAGTGCGGTTTTAAGTGGAGATTTTACGGTAGGTCCTATATGACTGACTGATACGTACCATCTGGGTGTGTGCGGTGGGCGATGCGGAGAGCTGCAGGATGAGTGTGAATACCATCTGCAATCATCCCATAGAATATCCTCCTGTCTTTAGGAATTTTGTTACTCGCTAACAACCCTACAAGGTGGGGGTCACGGTGATGGAACTGTGGAAGAACAACAAAAGTAATGCAATAAAAGCACACCTGATGACAGCCTCTGTAGCATGACCACCACACTATCACAGCCACTGTTTATGGTCCCAGCTGAGCATTTAGGGACATTACTGACATAAACAATCCACTGAAATTACTACTTATTTTTACCTAGAGGTAGTTATATAAGTAGGGTTTCACTGTATTAAAGATGAAACCATTGTATATGAAAACTACATGAATATTAATGATAATACCTGAAAGCTGCCAGATCTGACTTTTCACAGTTATATATGTATTATATAAAAACCTTAATGGCTACTTATCTTTAGAGGAAGAAATGATATAATAGTAATAACAAGTGACCCAGGGGTCATGACACTCAGCTGACCAGGAAGACATTGACAAAAGTAATTTTATCATCTGAATGTCAAATTTGAATGAAATACTTTTTCCAAACTTGACCTTTTGTATAAAATCATCCAATATTCATTGGGGTACTATGGAGCTCTGTAGCATGAAGGATATGGGTAACAGACACCTATTTTCAAGGTTTACATGATGACTTTTCAGGGGTCTCCCAGCATGCCAAAAAATAAAATTCTAGGTCCAGTTATTATGATTTGTGCCCTGTTAACAAATCCAAATGTTTATTCTGGGGGGTATTTCAAAGCCGCATAGGATGAAGGATATGGGTAACAGAGATGTAATTTCAGGTGCACAAGAAGACTTTTCAGGGGCCTCCCAGCATATCAAGAAAGGAGATTCTAGGTCAAGTCATTATAATTTGTGCTCTGTTAACAGATGACCAAATCTTTATTCTGGGGAGTACTTCGGATCCCCAGAGCATGAAGGATATGGGTAACAGGGACCTTATTTCGGGTTTCCATGTAGACCTTATATGGGCTTCCCTGGAGGTGAGGACAGAAGATTCAAGGTCCAGTCATTATGATTTGTGCCCTGTTAATATATGACCAAATCTTTATTCTGGGGGGTACTTCAGAGCCCCATAGCTCACAGAATATGGGTATCAGGGACCTTATTTCGGGTTTCCATGTAGACCTTTTATGGGCTTCCCTGGAGGTGAGGACAGAAGATTCTAGGTCCAGTCATTATGATTTGTGCCCTGTTTACAGATGACCAAATGTTTAAAGATCACAAAAGTAGAGAAAAAAAATCGTTAAAAATAAAAAAAATATAGGTGGCGCCACCAATCTCCAGAAATTGATGAAACACTCCATGATCAATATCCATGCAAAGAATCATGGTGATTAATGCATTAGTTGTTCAGATACTTTTGTATTAAATTTTGCATTATTCTGGGGGGTACTTCAGAACCCCATAGCTCAAAGAATATAGGTCACAGTGACCTAATTTCAGGTTTACAAGGAGAATTTCCATAGACCTCCCAGAATTTCAAGTAAGAAGATTCCCGGTCTAGTGGTTACGATTTGTGCCCTGTTAACAGACAGATGCCTGGATGGCTGGACGGACAACGGACAAAAGGTGATCCCTACAGCACAGATGACTTTCAGTCAGCTGAGCTAAAAATTGAAAAAATACAGGTGGCGCCACCAGAATGCAGAAACTGATGAAACATTTCATGATCAATATCCATGCAAAGAATCATGGTGATCAATATAATAATTGTTCAGATACTTGAGCTTTTGTATCAAATTTTCCATTATTCTGGGGGGTACTTTGGAGCCCCATAGCTCAGAGGTTATGGGTAAAAGAGACCTAATTTTCAAGGAAACTTTTCATGGGCCTCTCAGCATGTCAAGAGAGAAGATTCTAGGTCCAGTTGTTACGATTTGTGCCATGTTAACAGATGACCGCATCTTATGAGGTCTCAAAAATAGAGAAAAAAATTCGTAAAAATAAAAAAATACAGGTGGCGCCACCATACTGCAGAAACTGATGACACATTCCATGATCAATATCCATGCAAAGAATCATGGTAATCACTGCAATAGTTGTTTAGGTACTTGAGCTTTTGTATCAAATTGTCCATTATTCTGAGGGATACTTCAGAGTCCTATAGCTTGAAGGATATGGGTAACAGAGACCTAATTTCAAGTTTCCACAGGCCCTCTTCATGGGCCTCCTTGCATGACAAGAATGAAGTTTCTAGGTCCAGTTGTTGCAATTTGTACCCTCTTGATAGATAACATAGGTGGCGCCACCAGTCTGCAGGAACTGATGGAACATCTCATAATCAATATGTATGCCAAAAATCATGACCATCAGTGATGTAGTTATTGAGATATTGAAGATTTTGTATAAAATTTTTGACTACTCTGGGGGGGTACTTTGGGGCCCCATAGCTCGAAGGATATAGGTAACAGAGACATAATTTCTGGTTTCCATGGAGACTTTTCATAGGTCTTCTAGTGTGTTGAGAATGAAGATTCTAGGTCCAGTCGTTACTATTTGTGCCATGTTAACAGATGACAGCATCCTTAAAGGTCTCAAAAATAGAGGAAAAAATCGTAAAAAATTGAACGATTCAGGTGGTGCCACCAGTCTGCAGGAACAGATGACACATCTCATGATCAATAGCTATGCCACAAATCATGACCATCATTCAAGTAGTTAATGAGATATTGAAGTTTTTGTATGAAATTTTTTACTTTTCTATGGGGTACTTTAGGGCTCCATAGCTCGAAGAATATGGGTAACAGAGACCTAATTTTGGTTTCCATGGAGACTTTTCATAGGTCTCTCAGTGTGTCGAGAATGAAGATTCTAGGTCCAGTCGTTATGATTTGTGCCACGTTAACAGATGACAGCATCCTTAAAGGTCTCAAAAATAGAGGAAAAAATCGTAAAAAATCAAACAATACAGGTGGCGCCACAAGTCTGCAGGAACTGATGGAACATTTCATAATCAATATGTATGCCAAAAATCATGACCATCAGTGATGTAGTTATTGAGATATTGAAGTTTTTGTATGAAATTTTTGACTACTCGGGGGGGGGGGGGGGGGTACTTTGGGGCCCCATAGCTCAAAGGATATGGTTAACAGAGACCTAATTTCTGGTTTCCAAGGATATTTTTCATGGACCTCTCAGTGTGTTGAGAATGAAGATTCTAGGTCCAGTCTTTACTATTTGTGCCATGCTAACAGATGACAGCATCCTTAAAGGTCTCAAAAATAGAGGAAAAAATCGTAAAAAATCAAACAATAAAGGTGGCACCACCAGTCTGCAGGAAGTGATGACACATCTCATGATCAATAGTTATGCCACAAATCATGACCATCATTCAAGTAGTTAATGAGATATTGAAGTTTTTGTATGAAATTTTTTACTTTTCTTGGGGGTACTTTGGGGCTCCATAGCTCGAAGAATATGGGTAACAGAGACCTAATTTCTGGTTTCCATGGAGACTTTTCATAGGTCTCTCAGTGTGTCAAGAATGAAGATTCTAGGTCCAGTCTTTACGATTTGTGCCTTGTTAACAGATGTTTACATTTTGAAAGGTCTCAAAAATAGAGAAAAAAATTCGTAAAAAATTGAACGATACAAGTGGCGCCACAATTCTGCAGGAAGTGATGGAACATCTCATGATCAATACGTATGACAAAAATCATGACCATCAGTCAAGTATTTAAAGGCCGGGATTCTGAACCCAGTGGTTCAGTTGGGGTTTTCCCTTGTAACACGATAGGTCATGTGACTGTGACTGACAGCCAGGGTCCAGCTTTTCACGCAGCATTCAGTCAGTGCATGTGGTTTACTGCATGACATAGTGGTCTATTCTTTTGTACTGGCTCAGTCAGTAAGTGTGGAAGTGTGAATCAGAAAACAACTTAATGTCTCCTTGGATCCCTATACATATTTTATATTTGAATGGAACGGCAAAGATTTTGAAATATATGTGATTGCTGTGGAATACAAGTCTTTTGAATAGTCAGAGGAAGGCGATATTAATCAACTGATACCAAACAGATACCCCCTTAGTACAGCTGCCTGTGTAATATGTATACACCAGCACACCAAATTTGCTGGCCCTGTGCTTGTCACCTTGCTTGCCTGGCCCCCCCAGGGGTAAATCAAGATTAATGACTGGATTGAAAGATGTGTACAAGCTACAAGGCAGGGTTCAAAGGCAGCACAAAGAAATTCAGTGGTTAATAAGGTTTTTCGAGCATATTTCATTTCAAATTTGTTTAGACTTTATTTAGTATTTTTCACGGTAACAAGAACTTATGTTAAAATACTGTTAGTTTCATTTAAATATGACTCAGTCAATTATATTAAATATGTAGGCCTATATGTGTTTTGTATGTATTGAGAAATTCCCTAAATTATTGAAATAACCAAATCTGGTTCATATCCCAGTCCATGGCCTTACACTTCACTGACCCAGAATTTTATTCAGTCCTGCAGCAGCACAGCTTCACACTGTTGAAAACTGGTGTAGGAAATACCTGCCTGCCGTGTAGTATGTACTCCCATTCTGTGTCATGTAGGTGTTATTTATGACAAAATTTTGATATAAACTGCTTTATCAATTCAATTATTTCAGAGCCATTATGGAATAAAATTAAAATATGCCCAGTGATCAGTTTCAGCAAGGATATGGTTTGGTGAGTACCAGCATTTTGAACCGACTAATGACACAGCATACCCTGCCTGTACAGGAGGCCACGTGCTGTTGTTTATATACATACTGGCTGCCATCTGATTGGCACCTGCTGTGACTTTGCACCTCCCCCGCTAAATTTGAACTGGGACTGGCATGGGCACATATAAATCATTTTCCTGCAGAAACCACATAACTTCATACATGAAACATAATTAATTTCAGTTATTTGTAGTATTAGGAACATGTCTGCCAAAATCCAGCTCAGATAACAACTTTGTTCCCAGCTAATACTCAAAATATAGTCAGAGCCCAAGTGAACAGTTGCAGATTTTATGTTAAACTCCATGTTGCCCAGTAATGCCCCCTGGTATTTATAGTGGAACCCGAGATATTGAAGTTGTTTGAAATTTTTTACTTTTCTGGGGGGTAGTTTGGGGCCCCATAGCTGGAAGGATATGGGTAACAGAGACTTAATTTCTGGTTTCCATGGAGACTTTTCATAGGTCTCTCAGTGTGTCGAGAATGAAGATTCTAAGTCCAGTCATTACGATTTGTGCCTTGTTAACAGATGTTCACATTTTTAAAGGTCTCAAAAATAGAGAAAAAAAATCGTAAAAAATCGATAAATACAGGTGGCGCCACCAGTCTTCAGGAACTGATGGAACCTCTCATGATCAATATGTATGCCAAAAATCATGACCATCAGTCAAGTAGTTAATGAGATATTGAAGTTTTTGTATGAAATTTTGGACTTTTCTGGGGGGTACTTTGGGGCCCCATAGCTTGAAGGATATGGGTAACAGAGACCTAATTTCTGGTTTCCAAGGAGATTTATCATGGACCTCCCAGGATGTCAAGTAAGAAGATTCCAGTTCTAGCGGTTACGATTTGTGCCTGGTTAACCGACAGACAGACGGACAGACAGACAGACGGACAGACAGACAGACGGATGACGGACAAAGAGTGATCGCTATAGCTCAGATGACTTTCAGTCAGCTGAGCTAAAAAGAGCACAGCCAAGGTGCATAAAATTCCCCCAAATTTGTCTTGTGACCTCAGACATCATTAAATATCTGTGAGTCTTGCTGAGAATTAAATTCACATGAGAAATTCTGTTAGTATATATGTATAATGAGTCTCATGAAAATCCATGAGATTTTTGGTAAATCATCACAGCGCACAAGTTTGTCGACCTCTGACCTCATTAGAATTTTGCCAGAAATCAGACTTAGGAGAGATATTATATATTTCATATTTCTGTCAAGTTTTATCAAAATCCATCATATTACTGGTAAATTATCGCAGGGACACCACAAAGTATCCTGGTGACCTCTTGCCTCATTAAATATGCATGGATTTTGCCTTTAATCAAACTCTGTCAAGATAAACTATTAGTAAGCAGTTATGGTGAATTTTGTGAAAATCCATCAATCAACTGGTAAGTTATCATGACAACACTAAGAGGTAATGGAGGGATGGATGGCCAGACAGATGGTTTTGTTGTTTTATCATACCATCGGGTCATGCTACATGAATCTGCTACTTTTGTAGTTTCTTTCAGAATATGATAATTTAAGCCTAAAAAAAGTGAAAAACAAAGACTCACTGGTAACATGGCATTAAACAGGTGAGTGATAAAGGAGGCACCAGCTTGTACAGCCTTCTCTCCTTGCTTAAGGTTTGCCATGGAGTGTCCTGCAAAAATTCACCATGTCTCCCGTTTAATAATACAAAAAATCATCATCATGTTTTCCATGTAATAAAAACATCTGAAGAATGATCTTTGTTGATATTATGTAAGGTACAAAATACACTGAATGTAAATTTTTCCCTTACATAAATATATGTAAATATATGTAAATATATGTAAATATATATAAATATATGTAAATATATATCTAGAAAGAGGCAGAGGAGTACAGGTCAAAGTATCTTCCTTTTATTGACATATTATTTGACAACAATTTCTTGTTGATCTCATTGGTGATGATGGTTAAACATTTTTCTCTATTAGAGCATATTTGAACAATAACATGATTTCAGCCCCTAATGTCAAGCTGTCAGGATAAAGGAAAGACTCTGTCCCTCAAGTAGAATTCATAATCTCCATATAAGGGGGATGATCTCGAAACTTTTCCTTTAACAATCGCTAGTTACTGTAACAAAAGCAATTAAGGGAGACCTACCAAAACCCAAACAAGGTTATCTCAGAGGAGTTTGTTAAGGTGTCATTAAGCAACTTTCAAATCTGACCATATGAAAATATATTTAAATGTACCTGTCATCAGTGTTAAAACATAGATTAGAGGAAAAACAAGCTCAGGGTCTCCTGCTACTATACCAGCCTCTGATGCATTACAAAAAGAATGACAGAGAAAAGATTCACATTGACAGAATTTAATAACAGGGTACCTTTGAACATGATTACTGATATTTAAGGTTACTACATCTTTTACTCCTTAGCATCATCTAGTATTCAAACACTGAACAATTTCGAAGTTTAAGGTATGTATCTTTTCGATTTTACATTAACTTTGATCATATTTCAGCTCAACTCTCATAGGTATTCACTCAAATGTATTAAAACACAAAGGAACTATCCAGTTTGAGTGCCTTACTCAAACGATATTAGATTCACTAAATGAACAGAAGATGGCGCTGATAGGCAATCACTTTTTACCGTAATTAATAATAAAGACTATATGCTAAGGTACCCCATTCGATTATATTAGATTTCTATATCAAGAAAAAAGTGGCTTTTAATGGCTTATTAACAAATTAACTATTTTGTTTGAGATACCCAAATTTATCATTACAAGTGTTTAAGATCATTCCCCCCTGTTTAACAAATAATATTTTTACAAACATTTATATGCACTGTTGAACAAAAGACATCTTAGAATTACAGGTTTCTCTTCTATCATTGGGTGTTCAGTACTCACCTAACGAGACAACAACTCCTCTTTTTGTAAGTTCAGAAATGACCTCTGATGACCCATCATGTTCTGCTGCCAAGGTAACAATGGAGGTGTGATCCAGACTCTGATACATGTCCAGTACATCCTGGATTCCATTGTCAAATGTCCGGATAAACTCTGCAGGGTGAGCCCCTTTCTTTTCTATATTGATGAAAGGACCCTCAAGATGTAAACCTGACAATATGAACAAAACAGATTAAAACACTAAAAAACTAGAATATGGGTATAGTCGACAAGCAAAAACAGTTATCTGCTTAATCACAGAGGCATGGATAAAGTGAGGCATGATATCTCACCTAACTTAACAGCCCTAGAGATGTGTGGCATCAGAGGTACCCAAGTATCCAATGACACATGGATAGACAAAACTAAAGATTAATATAGGTGTCACCACCAGTCATGTGTACAAGATAATGCCATCCCATATCTATGGACATGCACAATTTAGTGCCATACTTCAAACCCATCCTGATATAAATAAGACTAAAACATAACTGTTCAACACTAAAAAATAATTGTTCAACACTAAATCATAACTATTTAACACTTAAACATTACTGTTCAGATAAGATGAATAAACCATTTACTTTTGTCAATTTTCACAACTCCTGATTTTAAATTAAAACCATTTAACAGCTGATTTTCAGCTGGCATCTTTACTTTTACAAATCCCTTTTTTAGTTTGTTTTTTTAAGCAAAAATGGTCACTCTAGCACAAGATTTCCATGAAGTGTTCCAAATTATCCCAAGCTGTAAACTGATTTGATTCTTTCAGAAAGTGGAGCCTGTCTAAAAGACCACCTGTTTAATATGACCACCTGTCTATTAAGACCATCCTTGAGAGAACGGATTGCATTCACATTGGATATAACTGATCTGTTTAATAAGACCACCTGTGAATTAAGACCACTTTTGGCCAGTCTCATGGGTGATCTCGTAACACAGGTTTCACTGTATTTGATTTCAGCTTTTCTTTAGATCAGACCATAGCATGCCGATGTTGATAGATTGTGCCCAGAGTATCATTGGCAAGATTTCAATTAAGACTGAAATTGGTACAAACTTTGGACTTGAGTACTCGACTGGCATTATTCAACTGGGATTTAGGTACTAAATGCCATGGCAACACAGTTTACTGATGCAAAATATGTAAAACTTCGACTTGGTGATGGCTTTTTAAATGTTCATGCAATGAAGGAATAGATGTAAATAAATTGAAAAATCACACTAAAACATACATAACTCAAAAGTCCCTTCCAAATTGCCTATTTATTAAGAAAATATTTATGTATAAATTGATTAGCATAGGTTAAAAGCTCTATGGTAATCATTAAATGATGACTGTAATATTACGATTTGCATATCCTTTTTATTATACAGACAAATGAGTAGGACCTGATTAATTGATAAGTATTACTCGGTAATACTTGAGTACCCCTTTCTGTCCTAATTTAGGTCTTTTGAGTGACTGAGTTATGAAATCACTGCAATATCAGAACAAGTAGTCTCACCTAGAATACCCGCTCCCTCTTCACTGCCATTGCATCTTTGGATTTTTGGAATGATCTGGTACGAAAGAGAAATAAATCATAATTCTTACCTATTTGAAATGAGAACATAAGAAAAATTATCAAGATATACTTTATATGTTAATTAAGGTGTGTTTCAAGGTGTATGTGCATGCACATGTCTGGAAATAATAGCGGTATTTCCATGAGCACATATATGCATATATATGTAAAAATGATGGCTGTATTGGCAAGTGCACATACATACATATACTGGTATGCATGAACTGACCAAAGTAAACAGAGGTACAGTGGATCCAGTAGGTCTCCCAGAAAAAAGATGCTGGCATAATGTCGTTTTACTGGGAATCCCTGAGTTCACGCTGACCCTATGTGTAAAAATCTCTGTATGGTGATTTTCTCCCTTATATGTACATGGAAACGCCACAGTTCCAAAATCAGATGAGCAAATTTTTCATCTCTCATTATAAAACACATGGTGGGTTGGTATACAAACCACTGGGCTCTTGTTACCACTTACATGATGATAGACATGTTTTGGTGATGTGACTAGAGTAGGGCAGTATGATGTCACACCGTGAGCCAGCAGCCCCTTAGAGACCTTACAAACACCAGCTACTATATCATGGTCACCCTCCTGAGAAAAGTCGAAACCAAAAGCACCTGAAAACATAACATTTACATTTGATATAATTACAAACATAAAAATATAATCTAAATGTGGCATGCCTGTTTCAACATATCACATTTTTTAGTCAATCTGCACATTGGTAGCAAGTATTAAAATCATAAAGAAACATGATTACAAAGAATTGATAAGGTAGAATAAAAAAAATTGTGGGTATATTTTTGTAATCTTTTTATCATAGGTTTTTGATAAAGAATTTCATATGATCACTGGACAGCATGATAATAACATAATTGTTTTGCTAAACAGGTAAAATTGCAATATAGCAAAAGGAAATTGTATTAGAATTTTAATACTTCTTTTTTTTTTAAGAAACTTCAGTGCAACTGGAGCTCAAAATCAGTAACGTATAAATGCTTGATGCAAGAGGTCAAAATTAACATGTGAAGTGCCAGAGAAACCAACTTTCTTTGGCTGCACTTAATTTAAATGAAAAAACTAATATGTGATGTGTTAACTGTTTCCTCAATTTATTCAAATCTCTTCCACAGATTTGACTGTCATTACAATCTAAGGAACATTAATATATCAAATATATCACTAGAATATCAAATTAACTTACAAGATTTAAGTAAAGTTCTGCTGTTATGCTGACATATACCCAAACGCCTTTATTATAATGTCCACTCAGTTTTAAAGTGTGCACACTTTACGGATTACAACTACCATTAAGACACTCCCATGGACTGTGACTAATAACATGAGTATTAATTGTATCTAGCAAATTTTCTACATTAATTTTACAAAAAAAAATGCAATCCTATACAGCAAAGCATTATATTGTGGAGTCTATGTTTACCTCTTCTAATTAACCACAGGTGTGTCAGTTGTTGGGCTGAGATGACTTTAACGCGAGGAAGAGACTAGGCACAAAAATGCCTAGAATATTTCTTTTAAAGCCAGCCATTCACCTACCTTTTTTTTTAATTAATGTCATTTCCAATTTATTCTTCATACATATTAATGAATATTTAGGTAATAACTGGTAAGAAAGGTTCTCATAATGCCTCTATGACAGATTTGTGACTTTATCTATCTACAAGCTATCAGTAAACACAGTAA
Organism: Sipunculus nudus; assembly: GCA_026874595.1. Taxonomy (NCBI): domain Eukaryota; kingdom Metazoa; phylum Annelida; class Sipuncula; order Golfingiida; family Sipunculidae; genus Sipunculus; species Sipunculus nudus. Next base: position 49,316,504 of record CM049315.1, read on the forward strand.
TATTGACAAACAGAAAAAGCAAGTAACCTAAGGTGGTTGGTTCCTCATATTTTGAAGTTTATTAATAAGGTCACTAAATATAAAACCCCCTAGTAAAACTCTGGTTCAACTGACTTGCCATGCTACCAGATGTCCTTGTAGAATGTGTTTGGATTATTCTGTCCCCCCCCCCCCCCCACACACACACGTTGAAAACATGAGGATATAAAGAAAATGTAAAGCCTTTGTGTGGTTGGATCAGTGTTTTCTGCCCTGTTTTAAAGAGTTAAAGGGATTGTCTTTAGGTAGTAGATATCAGACATTGGAATAGCCCCCTTTAATACTTCTGACAATTTTTAAGTGGACAATTCAAATCTCTGAAAAAAAACACTGTGATATTAGCCTTCAGCCCACTCAAGTATTTAAATATGTATGGAGATTTATTAACATTATGTATTCTCATATTAGTCAATATTAAAGCCATACTGAATCGTATTTACAGGTAAGTGTATTGATGGTAGATCAATAGGTTTATCTCTGCAATTTGATAACACTGGAAGAGATATCCAGTATCTATGGCCATCTCATACAGGGTAATAATGTGACCATGAATCTCTTTAATGCATTCTAGTTGCACTGATATAGAGAGATATGTGTGATATATATGAGAGATGCAAGGACCACCTGCTTGGGTTATATCATGATGTCATACCTAACCCTAGCTGTGTGAATAATTCCATTACAGGTAATAATATGTGAATAAAATAGCTTGAATCATAACATGATTTTGTCCATGATTTGTTGATATATACTATTTACTCATTTAATTTCATTGGACAAGCAATAAACTGCAGTTATTTAAAACATTTCCTATGGTTTCAGTATATTATGCTAATAAGATGATACACATCATCAAATTGTGAAAATAACTTTTCAGTAAACTCTTTGAAATCAACTTAATCCTTGGTTTCAAGAATTTCATCATTATATACTTTTCTTGCATTATATTATATAAATTTGTCAATCATCAATGAAATACAATTACATAATTGCTGTGGGCATGAGAAATTGAGAAGAGGCTTTTATTTATAACATACCATTGATCTGTAGATCTATGAATCCCGGGGAAATGATCAGATCACCACAGTCTACTTGTATATCGGCAGCTGATTTTTCTAAATAAAACAGTTTTTCTGGATTAAGAATTTTTCCATCCCTGACCCAGAGGTCCTCTCGTATAATTTGGTGTTTCCATAATAGACGGCAGTTTCGAAACTGTGTGATGGTTGACTTGGCAGTTTCTGTCATTGTGGAGATTGTCTGGAATATACAAAAACAACATTATTTAAGTTAACAGTTTTACATTAAAGGAACATAATAAATGAGGAGCAATACTGAAACTTTCACACTATCAGTTCAGTTTTGCTTTCTACAAAAAACTTCCATCAAAACCATCCCAGCACACAGTGTCAGTACTTGGCATACTATATTTTTCTTTTATGTGTTTAATTAATTAACATCCATGCATTTAAATTTTTTTAATTTTTCAAAAAATATGACATTTACTACTAAAGTAGGAGTTGAATGGAGAATTGATTTTGAAGAAAATAATTGATAATTGAATCAATTCTAATGGCCCTCACAGTTCACAGGCCTACAGAGAAGCCTTAGGGGCATCCCTTGACTGACAGGTGCTAGCCAATTTAATCGGACTCAATATTATTAGGCTCTGCCATATATTGAGTCCGATTGCCTTACAGTGAGAGTTTCTACAATATAAGCCACAGACTACACACAACCCAAAGCCCTTGTAACCAGTGTCAATAGGTGTTTATTACCCCGTGCCAGCGCGTCACTGTTCAGAGCTGGGCCCGTTGAAACAAAATGTAACAGAATTTAAGCTGTCAATCACTCGAGTCAGCGAGGCTATCAGTGAGGTCATCAAGTGCACTTATTGGACTGTTCTTCTCTGTCTCTACTAAACTCGTTGACATGCCTCTGGTAGAAAGGTCAGTAAATGATTAACAATGAAAATCCAAGTTTAATTTTAGTTGCTATCAAAAATATGAAACGAATAGTAATTGGCGTTAAAATGGTGTAATCCTGTGTCTTCTTATTTGGCAGTAAACAGGCAGGAAAAGAAGATGCAACAGAACCTTTGCATCTTCTGTGGCTTATATTGTAGAAACTCTCACTGTATGGCAATTGGACTCCATATATGGCAGGGCCTTATAATACCGAGTCTGATTAAATCAGGCTAGACAGGTGCATGAAGTGTCCAAAAAAATTGAGGGAACTTACACTCTCACACATCTTTAAAATGGCACCGGGTATGACAAAACCTTGCAATTACACCATAAGTTGTAAGACTGAGCTGGTCTTAATATTATATAAACCATTCTGATTTAAGTTTGTGTGACCATTTCCAATCTGGGTCATAATTATACAATGTTCATATGAAAATTGGGTATCATTATCAGGTATTGTGGTCAGATATAATTTAAACATGGAGTGTCCATGAATATTGTATTTACAAAATGTCTTTGCTAAATAGATGTATTCTACCAAGATACAATATGTATATCAGTCCAATCATTTGAATTACTCTTTTAATTAATATCTGCAAATTGAATTATTTTTTTTATAATCACATTCACAACACTAACTAGCTATATACAGCACATACAAGGGAGTAGTGTGAACAAATCAAATGCCAAAAAGTATGAAGTATATTATATTGAAATTGTTTGACCCAAGTTATTTAAGTATGTATTAATTATCACTCTTATTTTTATCTAAATTTAGGAACCAAATTTTGGACATCATTATTCATTATCATGATTGATCATTATTTATGGAATTGTCTTTTAACTGGGTAATTAGAAAAATATAACACAAACCAAAATATTTTTCAGTCCCCATTGATATTTGCAACGTCTGTGGATAAGGTTGCAGAGAAAATACTGTCCTTTCAACAGTGCATTATAATATGAGTACTGTGTGCAAGTTAACAATTAACATAGGAGTACTTAAAAGTAAATGCCAAAGTTCGGAAGATCTATTTCCCACCTTTGTGTGTGTGTAAAATTCGCTAATAAATCACGATGTAATTAAATACTTACCAAAACATATCACACTGATAACAACAACAGTTGTCACTACTGGTTCCGTGCAGTGTCAGCTTGATCTGTGTCACATCATTGTTTTGGGCGTCTTGTCAGGTGATTTGTGAGCGATAATACTTTTTGTCATGAGCGCTGCCATGTTGCCTTGAAGTGTGCGACTGTCTGATTGGACAGCACAATTAAGGGTTTCCACATATTGGCCAATCAGAGGTCATGTTACGGGACTCTTCGACAGGACGCTTCAGCTGTCATATTCCTCACCTTGCGAGCGAGCTTGCAGATGTAAAACTATCGTTTTCTTGTTTATTTTTCGGTGACAGTCTTTACAATGGTGCAAAAGAGGACAACAGCTCAATGGGTCCGAATTCTCAGATTCCCCGTCCTGTTTGGAACTTTCCTGACACTTTATGCAATCGGATTTAGGAAAAAGTGAGAGCAATTTATCCACAAACTAGAAATATGTATTCCGAGGAATGCAAGCCTCCGCCATGTGGGAGTCCCTATTGTGGGACGCTCCGTAGCTACCAGTGTCTACCGGCCTCAAAACACAAACAAACGTCGGGCTAGATGCACTCTTACCTGTGTTTGCATTCACTAATTTAGCCCATATTCCCAGGTTAATTTGTTCATTAATTACTGGCTTACATATGTTAGACATATCAGAAGCCACCAGAGGCGCTGCGTGCGTGCTGGACCCGGGCTGTGGGCGAAACTTGTGACCAGGGCTGCCTGGCTGGCCTGACCAAGCACGTATTTTTGATCATTCATAAACCTTATGCTAATCGCGGGATTCCCGTAACACGTGATTGTTTGGACCAATGATCATCAAGATCATCTAATCCGGGTCTTTGAATGGTAAACAAACATGGTGGATGCGAGATATGCCCCTGCGAAGTTGAGGTCCGAATTTGATATGTGAATATTTTGGCCCGATTATAGAATCCGGCCTACATTTCCAAGATGGGTCTAACCTGACTGGACCATCTCATATTAGTAGTAATCAACATAAGCCATGATATGCCTGATGATATGACATCGACATGCCTTTTCCTTCTCCATTACATGAATCCTAAACATCATTACGTGCGTCTGTATACTGCCATAACCTCGTCTATGTAGACTGGATTCTATACTCACTCCTTTCCTCATTGGCCCATTCAAGAAATGTCCTGAAAATTTCATGAGATTCTGTGCATGATTGCATGAGTTATTTGTTAACAAACAAACACACAAACATGTATGGATGCATCACTTCCTGGCATAGGCAAAAAAGATGCAAATTGTAAATTATTCTAAGTAAGAGTAAGACATCTGTCACAGCAATATCACATTAGTATACTATCAGTAGGATAGATGACTGAGTAACTAGTTAAATATAAATAAATCTGAATAATAGCCCTAGACAAAGTGATCTCATGAACATGTGTGTAAAGCCTAATATGTAGAACCTGATGAACTTAAAACATTTATAATTTGCACTTTCATTAACAAGATGAAGATGTTCACTACTAGTGTTAACAACCAAACTGAGAGATTTAAGTTGAATTTGTATGTATAAGTTAATGCAATTTATGATTACTTATGTTAAAGTTTTACAAGTTTTGACAATTTAAATATTTTAATGTTGGACAGTAAAATTTAATTAAGTTTTTTTACTGTGTAAATTTAAATACTAAAAGGAATTTTTAATGTTTTAAGTTTGCACAGTGCAAACAGAAAATGTACAGAAAACAGACTAGTTGGAAGTAAACAGAAGGAAATCAGTTGTCTTTATAAGTACAGATTAAAAACTAATATCTCTGTGATACTGCCAATATCTAAATCTGATATGTATTGGAATAAATGGAGGGTACCCAGATTTTAAAAAGATATGTTAAATGCTTGCATCATTCCTTGATTACTATACCTTATAGATATGCAAACCTTGTTTTCTTGTCTTGTAGGGAGAAATTCTGGGAGACTGAACTGAAAGAAGTTCGTGAACATAACCAAGAACAAAGCATGGAAAACAGAAAGATGGGCATTGAATTCCGACAAGCCTATTACAAGGGCAAAGAAGAACCAGCCAGGTCATAGCAAAATGGAGCTGAAAACTGTGATGCACAAATAAGACAAAGTTGTTGACTGTTACTGGTGGAATGAAAAAGAGTTTATCTGCATCAGATGCAGAGTTACTAGAGTCCTTAAAATGGAAGTGTATTTTTGAGATACATGTAATTATACATGCCAGTGAAGCAGACCCATTCAAAGAATGGACAATTGAAACTATATGTACCAGTATATGTGCTATCATGCTGTGCATGTGCTTTAAATGTATCCAGTTCTTACACAAAGATTGTGTTGAATAGCCCAAGTAAGTGTTGCATTATTCTGCAAATCCTGGCTGCTTTGGCACAAAACCTGTTGTGAGATGCATAAAATGAGCTGCATTTGGTTTATCTAAAACTTTTAACTTCACTGAAAATACTGACCCATGAAAATATATATTATTATTTATGTGCATATGTAAATGAGATACATATTCATATAAGAAATTAAGTTGAGAGAAAAAGGGGAATATATGAGACTATTTTGCATCTAAGTTTTAAGGTTGTTAATTTTCTGTATTAAAAGATCTCGCAGAAAATATTGCCACTGCAGATATGTTGTCTTTATTTTCTAGCAAACACTTTGTCCTGAACTGGTTGTAGCCATTAAAAGGCCATACAAAAAAAGGCCATGCATGTATTTTGTAAGTATTTAATTAAGCAGAATGGTTGGCAATAAATAATAAATTATATGCTACTTTGAAAAAGTTTTATATTTGTGACATTATGGAGTCACAGTATCTGAGTGCAAGTGTGTGGTGTTGTTGATTAGAAGGGGAGAGGGGGGTGAAGATGTGAATCCCAGCTTCTCTCTGGTGGGGTTAATAGACGGGGCCAAACCCAGAACAATTTGATATTCTTCTCTACCATACTTTTCTCAAAGGAGTTTACTGTAGAATCGATTTCAGCAGAAATCTTGCCCTTCTAAAGAAGCTACTGATTTTCCTGCTGCCTGGTTTGATCGTTTATGATACACTTGGACACCAGGTGGTGGGTGTGTCTGCTTAAAAACACATTATGCTTATGATGTGACTAGCAGCTGACTTACTGGCAATTAACAAACACTTGACAGGCATCACGGTTCCGCCAAGAGCTGCGCTTCAAGTGCTGCTGGATGACAGTTTATGGTTACTCTTAGTAAAGACCAGTCAAATTTTAATTGCTCCCTCTGCGTTATTGCATCATCGACTGATTTGATTATGACATTACGACTATGTTAGCGCAGCCATGTATCTGTTGTCAGCAAAACTGAAACCAGCCAGCGAGCTGTGCACGGAGCTTATGTTGTTATATTTCGTTTGAATTTCAGCCCACCGGCCGGGCATCCTATGTGCACAAGGACCTGTGTAAACCATGTGTCAGCCGGGCTTTTCTCTCTGAGCCTGTTCAAATGGTTGATGAGCTGTCACTCAAAACAAAATGAACAACATTGGCTCTGTGTATTCCTCGCTTGGCTGGTAAACCATTTGGCTAGCAACATGTCCTGATTATTATGTAGATTCCTTGTCCCATCAGTTGTGTGTCGCATATTTGGCATTGTTTACACGCAGTCAAGAGGACCACACATATTCATGGAATCAGTTTGTGGTCTAGCTCATACACAATGGCCTCTTCAACCCCTTAAAAGATTTTCCCAACAGCATTAATATTTGCTATTTATCAATCATGTGACCATTTCAGCCAATCATGTAGGTTGTGTCATCCAGCACAGGGTCTCATCCCATTGGACCAAAATACAGTGCTCCCCTCTGGTGTAGCGATTCAGGAAACAAGGTCAAAACAAACAGCGCTTACGATTTAGGTAGTAGCTAGCCTATAGGTAAAGCGTTGTGTAAAGAGCGTAAATCACTTTCTGCTAGGGACATTTTTGTATCATGAATATCTCATGAGATACTTTACATATTTTAATAAATTTGCCAAAAATAATATTGTACATAAATATATTGAAAGTTTGGCTTTAAGTACCTGGCATGGTGAAGTAAAATTGGTACAAATTTTTCAATCTGTATTAAATATAATATTACTCTAGATATGAAATTTGGTTTTTAAGCAGTAAATTGCAGATAAATTAGGCAAATTCTTAAGTTTATTGTTACACTATGCATTATTTTTTAAAAGAAAAGCCTAACAAAATACTGATCCTTTTACTAATAAAGCCTTATTATGTATTCTGTTCATCATTTTATAAGATAATTTACACATTCCCACCATTTAATAAACTAATTTGCAATATTTAAGTATGTATATATATGCAATAAAAGACGGGACATTTTTAAATATTTTGTGTCAAAAATACATTACTCTGTCTAATTTAAGCCAAATTATCAACACATTTTTAGCAAACCTGTGAGCTTATGCGATGGCACGGAGGTGTCCGTCCAAGGCTGGCTGTCTTTAGTCCATGGCTGTAAGTCAGAAACCGTCAGAGCTAGCAGCTCCAAATTACATTTAAGAACTAGTCACATGTGAAACTTGGTGCCTTAGAGTATTATTATTCAGTATTAATATAGATTTTATAGAGAAAAAGCTTAAAAACCTTTAAAAATCTTCTTCTCTGAAACTGTCCAGCCAGATTGTCCAATATTTCACAGAAATAAAATAAAATTTCACCAAATTTTATGCCAATGTGTGTCACATGAGTTATATCTGAAATTGAGGTGTTGGTGGCGCCACCTACATTGATCTGTTTTTTACAAGCAAAAATGTAAGTTTAGACTCTTCTAGCATATACACTGTTTTTTTTTAAAGAAACTGGTAAGCTGATCAGTTTAAACTTTACAAGAATTTATCTATGATAATGTTCTGTCAGTTTTATAAGAATTGATTGGGTAAATGCAGCTTTAAACAAGGGACCTATGGGTCACGGCGCTCAGCTGTTATATAAGATAAAAAAATATGATTTTGAAATGAGGCACATGCTGGTTTTGTGTGGAAATAAATATAAGCTGTATTATGAGTTGTTAGTGTTAAGCTTATGTATAATTTTGATAGTTTCTTTGGAGACAGGGAAGAGATTGATTTCATTTATTTTATTAACAAATGGAGTGCCACTGTCATACAGATTTTGACTTGGCCATATAACTGATAAGCAGCACATATAAGATAAAGAGTTGAACTATTTATTAAAATTTAATAACAAATATTGAGCCAAATATAATTTTTATTAAAAATAATAAGAGAATCATATGATTTTTTTAATAAAATATAACTGAAATGATTATTAAAATAATATTATAGAATATATTCATGAATGCATTCATGAATACATTTTGAAAGTATTTGCACTGGTATTCAAATACTTTCATTTTTACCTGAATTCCCATTCTTATGCAAGAAATTTTATAATGGAGTACATATTCATATTCATATTCATATACATTTGCCAAGTATTCGCACCATGTCTGGTATTTATTCAGTTTTAGCCAAACAATGATGTTGAGAATCCAGAATATAAACAAAGGACCCATGGGTCACGACAACCAGCTTAAGTTTGAAATTTTTGCAAATGCAAAATATGAAAAATATTCTATTGTAATGTTTTTTATTTATATAAGCATATGAGAAGCTAAGAGGAAAGGGCCCTCCTACTTGGTTATAGTAAAGTTCTCAATATATGATTGCAAACTAATACTCTGACAAGACTGTCATGAAGAAAAACAGTAAAAGTTTTGAGATACTGTGATGCATATGAAAAATTTGCAGATGGACAGGCAAGTGGACAGAATGGACTAATACCTTCATTTCACTTTCAAGGGAATAATGCATTTAAGGTTATATATAACAACATGGCATCTACAAAATTATTCTTTGAATCCCTATTAAAACGTTTTGCACATTGGAGTTTTCAGTACATGCTTAATTTTATTCACCGAAATAAAATAAAAGATTCAGTACATTTGATAAAATAAAAACATCTTTTCAAATAAAGTATACACACTGTTGGTTGAATGAGGGACAAACAATATCATTATGCTAATTACAATCTCAGCTATAATTAATTACTGGAATTAATAGTCAATTTCACACCTGGTGAAGTTTTACTCTTCTGAAGTAAAGCATTACTTATCTGATGAACATCCACACTTTCATAGCAATACATCACTTTGTGGACACAATTAAATGTGCACTTTAATCATTGTAACCCTTGTGGTACAATACAAAATCTTAAAAATGTAGCATGTCCAAGAATAAAATAAAATACAGCAAATTATAACATTCATCCAGTTTATGCACCAGCTGGGGGGGGGGGGGGTGAGTGCAGGGCAGAGGGGAAGCCTGCTAGTAGTGGCCAAGCTGGGCCCAGGCAAGCTGCCTGGGGTGGGTTACATAATGCAAGTGAAGGCTGTACTACTAGGTGGGCTAGATGTAAACAACACTTGACATGGTGTATGAAAACTTGAATAAAAGCTACTCTTTTCAAACAATTTCTTTGAAATTTCAGATTTTAAAAGATTAAATCCTTGTGTATATATGCTGTGATAATAAAATCAACAGTACTTACAGGGAAAAAACGTGCCATTGCCAAATTTGGACAACTTCGTTTTGGCGGATACAATTAAAGTTATTTCAAATACCAAATTTACTTTGAAGGTCTGAGGTTTTTATGCTCTAGTTGTAAATTGTTTATCACAATCTGTGTACCAAATATTAATCCCATAAAGAATCAAAATAAAGATGCATCACTTAAGCAAACTGTTTATAATGATGGTCCTTCCATTCACCCCAACCCTCCCAATTAACTTGGTCAAACTTTTATTTAAAAGTACAAATTTGGTGAATGCTCGTTATAAATTCTAAGTTCTCCAATGACAAGGACTACTTGTACTCCATATAAATGTTGTTTTGATGGGGCATGTACAAAACTGGCATATCCACACACCTATATCTCTTTTACAGAAAGGAAAACAATGTATTTGACAATTTAGATACTGAAGTAATTTATTCCTCAAAATATTATGGATGTTTTCATTAATACATTGAATCAAGTCATTCAAAATGACACAAACAGTAAAATAAACAAGAACTGGAATAGTGCTTTCATTATTGTGGCCTCACTGCCACCACTGGTATCTCCACATTATCAGACATTCAATAATGAAATTTCAGTGCAGAAATTCCAGATTATTAATTCTTGAAGATAATTAAAATTATATAGCAACATCAGTCTCATTGTACCATGCTGATACTGGGCACTGAAATGACCCCAGACCAGTGAAAAAATAACACAGTTCTCCAGCTCTTGTTTTGAGGCACATTTTATTAGTCGAATATAACATTCAGAGGAATATTTGGCCAGAGTTTGGTCTGCATGCGATCACAGAGTCTGTCAAAGTTGAGCTGCATGGCTGTCTCCATCCCATGAATCATTGCTGCACCAGTCCCGTAAAGCTGCTTCATTTCCTCAATACGACGCTGGCCAGGCCGCTCTTTTGGTGCTCCACAGGTGACTGTCTGCTTGTTACTGGTGACTGCAAGAAACAAAACATAAATATATGAAAGAAATATAAACATGTGGATAAACCTGGTAATAAATACAAGAACCTGCCACTGGTGACTGTGCATTACAGGCACTGGAATATTACTAATTTATTAATTTTGCACTTGAAGACCAGTTTCATATTCCACCAATAGATAGCACTGTATGTTCACACACTGGACAGTGGATACTAATTTAAGGCCCCACTCAAAAATATGAAACCAGTTTTAGCTTCAGGAAAAACTGATTCCATATGGTTTAGCCTTGTATTTATAAATGAACGGTTTATGTTTTAATAGACAATTCATGATAACATCATAAACTATTTAATATTATAATATGAATAAATGGTAAAAATATTATCAAAAGTTAATGATCCATACCTGGGCACTTTTAGACCTAGTGAAAGCTTAATTTATTGTGACTGGCCAATTTACTGCAATTATGAACTGTTTCTGTTTCCTATAACATGTCCACATGTCAAATGATATGGACATACACTATTACAGGATACTTGCATCTCATCTTCAGCAATACAGAGTTAAAGTAGGAATACTGAATTCAATACACTTCTGAAAAGACTGTTTATACCTCAATCATTGCTTATTCAACTCTAACAGGCATTAACAGTATCAGTTAATTAATTAACTAGAATACAGGTTGTGGACAATAGACTACATGTATCCGCTAAAATCATAGTGGGATTGGGAAAGTGAGGCATGGATTGAATGGCAAGGGGAAACAGAGTGAAATGTGTTGCATATCAGCATGGATGTCTGCCATGTAAACATGATTGTAGGTGGAGCCACCTGTTATTTAAAAGTGAAATTATCCAAGATGTATTCATATGCAAAATTTCAGGGGGATAAGTCAAACCACTGCTGAGAGGAGTAGGGCAACTAAATTTGTATAAGCTGTAGTGCTATCTATAGTCATGCAAAATTTCAGTCCTATACTCCAAACCAGTCCAGAGATATTAGCATGGATGTCTCCAGCATGAACATGAATTGAGGTGGCGCCACCTGTCATAAGATCAAGAAAGCTATCTGGGGTGTATATGCATATTAAATTTAAGGTGAATAAGTCCAACCACTGCAGAGATTTGGCTGATTTTTACCAAAGGCAGACAAACAGATGGACACTGTACAAAAATGGTTGCAGGTTGCACCACCAGTTTAGCATATGATGAAGAGCTATGTAAGATCTAAAGTCATGCAAATTTTAGGAGTGTACGTCAAACTAGTCCTGAGATATAAGCCTGGATGTCTGCAGACTGAACGTAAAAGTAAGTGGTGCCACTTGCCACAAAATCAAGAAAGCTATCCAAGATGTATATACATGCAAAATTTCAGGCATAGAAGTCAAACCACTGCTGAGATATGAGTGATTTTATGCCATGGCATACAAATAGACAATCGCTGTGCAAAAATGGTTGCAGGTGGCGCCACCAGTTTTGTGTATGATAAAGAGCTATGTAAGATCTATAGTCATGTAAATTTCATGAAGCTATGTAAAACCAGTCTTGAGATATTAGAATGGATGTCTGCAGAGTGAACATGCATGTAGGAGGTGCCACCTGTCATAAGATCAAGAAAGCTATCTGGGGTGTATATGCATATAAAATTTAAGGTGAATAAGTCCAACCACTGCAGAGATATGGCTGATTTTTACCCAAGGCAGACAAACAGATGGACACTGTACAAAAATGGTTGCAGGTGGCGCCACCAGTTTTGTGTATGATAAAGAGCTATGTAAGTTCTATAGTCATGTAAATTTCATGAAGCTATGTCAAACCAGTCTTGAGATATTAAAATTGATGTCTGCAGAGTGAACATGCATGTAGGAGGTGCCACCTGTCATAAAATCAAGAAAGCTTTCCAGGATGTATAAGCATGCAAATTTCAGGTGAATAAGTCCAACCACTGCAGAGATAGGAGTGATTTTAACCAAAGGCAGACGAACAGATGGACTGTGCAAAAATGGTTGCAGGTGGCGCCACCAATTATTGTATTATATAAAGCTACCCAAAAGCAAAATTTCAGCCTGATCTGTGAAACGAGTATGAAGATACTTGGTATGTGGTATAATGTGTGAATACAGACTAGAGATGGATGCACGGCAGAGGAAAGGTCAGAGGTCAACACAAAAATTTTAGTGACTGGTTCAGTTGCCTTTTTCATAAATCATGCAATAGATGCCAGAGAGGGTCATGGAATCAAGGTCTTTGAAAGTGTAGCCACAGACTTGGTATTTTGAAGAATTAAGTTACCGATTCTTCCTTTGGTTATTTAGATAGACCTGCTACTAAGATGTCAATCCTTTAAACAATATGTCTTATAGCTTGAAAAAATTTTTACCTAATATTTACCCTGAAAATGTATACTCGGCTTATATGCGAGATTGACTTATAATCAAGTTTTTATGGTATTTTGATCAAACATACCCATAATTTGGCAAGCGACCCTTGACATCTGCATTTTAAATATAACTTTTAATGTGTATACAGCCCCTGTTGAGCAGTTTTGTGCAGGCGGAAGAAATAAACCTGTCAGTGTTTCAGAAGGGTGCAAGATGGTGACACAGAAGTACCCAAAGGACAGCATCCAGGTGAGAATCAAGAAAAGTTTAAAGCAAGGTAATGCTTTTTTGGACCATGTCCATTTCCTCAAATTATAGTAGGACAAAGCACACATATTCGCCATTCAATGTGTGTAGTTCAGTATAAAAAAAACAAAACTTACTCGAGTCAGACAAAACTTTCCTCTGCTGCTCATCTTCTTCCTCTTTTTCTTTTGCATCTGAAATGATACATACTCATAAATTCATAAATACATGTAAATACATACATACACTGTCTTATGTGCATTCCCTGTGCACCATGTCATTGCAAAAATACTTGTCTACTAATGTTGTGCTAGCCACTGATATAACTGTGATATTAAATGAACTATGATGGTTCCTTTGTCATGTAACAGGAAAAGTATACATAGTAATGGGTAATGTTTTGAAACCTTACACAGACCAGTCTTAAAATATAAAACAATATCCCACTGGTAAACCTGAATCAAGCAACTTAATTATGATGACTGTAAAGGTATTTAAACCAGATTTACCACTTTATCAAAAGATGTACTGAATATTGAGGCTAGTGTTGCTGTTATGTGAGGTAAAATCATACACAGAGATTTTGAACCAACAACCATGAACATTAAACAGTCAAGTGATTTTATATAGCACAAAAATGTTGAAAATTTCAGGCATTCAGTACATGCAGGAGTTCATGCAGAGAAACGATGTTGGTTCCTAGGAATGTGTGACATCTTAAGTACAATACTGTACATTTTCCATATCAAATAATAAATAACTTTGTTTTCACATTTTTATAATTAACCCTGGCCTCCACATTATCTAAGTGCTAGAATTTTTTATATTTCCTGTATATGCTTGACCACCACACCTCTCTCCTTCTTGTGCTTTGCTGACTGTGCAAAGAACTCCACCATTTCGTCAGTGATTTCCATCTCAAACTGCAACCCTTCTGGTAAGACAATCTTGTGTTTGCGTTTTTTGTGCCTGTGCCGTGACCTTTTCCTTCGCTTATGGCTCCGACTACTTCCACCACTGCTTCCTTTCACCGAGGGCTCTGACGAGGTGATCGAGCACTGGGACGATAAACATTCGGACATCTCCGAGCAGCTCTCCCCATTAGACTCTGTGTCACATTCAGATAGATTACGAGAAGCTTGACGTTTTGGGGAACTGACCGACGATCGATTCACCAACTGGCTCTTTAATGATGCTGCAACTGTTTTACGTAACTTCCTACTGACTTTTTGAGTATGTGGCACTTTAAACACTCCACCATCATAAGGAGCCATACCCTTTGCGAAACCTGATTCTGATTCAGTATTTGAGACAGGTGGCTCCCTCTGGACACTTCCATCTACCTTAGGTTTACCACCACGCTTGAACACTGTACCACTTAATGAGGTTGGGTAGCTATGGCGTTCTATATTTTTGTCATTTCTCTCTGGATATGAAAGACCTGTCTCCTCTTGACACTGAGAGTATGCGTCTCTCATTCCCTGCCAGTAGTAATAGCTGCCGTACAACCTGGCGAGGTGGTGATAGTACTCCTGCATCTGTCTCTGCCAGATGTTCCACTGTACCGATGTACCTGACTGTATGTCCTTCATCATCTGCTGTTCTGTCTGATGCTTGTACTGTATGTGCAGCTTGTGCCAGTTGTTCACCTTACTGTAGTGGTCCCAGTATCGTTTGTACTTGGGGTCATTATACCAGGGTTCATCTGATGGCTGAGGATGCATGCAGCTTTGAGTCTCCTCTCTCATCTCCTCTGCCATGGCCATTTACTCTTTATTCCTAAAAAATATGTGACAATGAACACATTATATATATATATGAAATGTATTGACAGGTCCTGAGGATTATTATGTGATTTCTGGCTTAATCTTTGCACATATTAATAACTTAAATGTAGATAATACCTCTTAAGAAAGATTCTTATATATAGGTTCTAATGCCTCTGTACTGATTGTTTTTTTTTTCTATAAAAGCTGTTGGTAACACACAGTACATGCACCGAAGTTGACAACAGAGAAACCATATAACCTTACCATGTCACTTGTTGCAAAACACCCTTTGCAAAACCTTGGATCATCTAACTTGCCACCAGATGTTTTTGTTTGAATAATTTTTGAAGGACTTCCAAGTTATAAACCACTGATATAATCAAAACAAATGGCCTGCTTGTGTAGTGGGATAAGCATTTTCAGGCCTATTTTTATTAAAGGGATTGTCTTTAGTTAATAGACATCAGATGCCCAAATAGGCCACTTTAAAATGTCATAATATAATGTCATAGAGTAATGGCATTAATGTCATAATAGGTCAATGGAGCAGTATAAGTACTACATTTGTTGTGACACTATTCCAATTTCCATGTTACTGACTGAAGATGTTTTTGCATTATCCAGTAGTTACAGGTTTGCTGTAGTCTGGGACTTTAGCCCTGCGTGCTCTGTAAGCGTATTTTTGATGGAGCCGATGGACAAGATGCCACACAAGCCAAGCAGAAAACCACATTTCCATGTGGGACCAAGCAAGTTCTAGTTTATAGTTAAACAAATTTTAAAGGAATATCAGGAAGATTCATCTAGACAGATACCTCATTATAGAATTATTATTTTTTTAATTAATTTGATTAAACTTTCATTTATTTTTAAATTCATAAATAAATGTTCATATGCATTTTTGCATTGATCAGTGTGTTTTTGTTGCCCTCTTATATTCTGTATACCTTTAAAATATCACCCCTACCATTTTTTTTATCCTTCATATCTCTCATATTCATAATCAGATCTTTCAACTTGTGCCTTATGTCAAGTTATGAACCTTACAACCAGTCCCCCTAAACAAACAAAACACCAGTGTTTTAAGTATCTGTGACGAAACACCACGAAACACCCACTTAAGTTCAAACCTGAACCCAAAACGTAACACCAATCAATAAATAATCATCTGATGAATATATCTCTGCAATTTTGTGTTATAAATTTATGAATTAAGATTGTAGGTTCAATTCCCTGTTCAGGCGCCTTCTGATGATTAGTAGTTGTTTCTGTTAGAAGAATTGAGTGTAGGGACATCTACAGGGGAAAAGTAGGAGTTAAAATAGGGAGTGAGAGGAGACAGTTTTATTTATATTTTCTTCAACAGAAGCAAAGCCCGCGTTCTATAGTGGCTCCAAGATAGGGTTGGGACGGTTACCGGTATACGGTATTATCACGATATCTGACAGCTACGGTTATCATACCATCAACTTTCCTTTTATCGCGATACAACGATATCAATTTTGTTCACGATTTTGGTTCACAAACAAGCCCTTGAAGTACAAAATAATTTATTTCAAAGAATCACATTTATTTTTATAAACCACATGTATTTGAATACACGAGTGTGGGTGGAACCTTGTGCTTACAGACTTTGGGATTAGTCGGAAATGTCCGGAAGTAACAGGATGAATCGGAGAGGACAAAAGCTTGAGAATTCCAGGAGAAAATAACATTATAATGAAAGAGCAATAAATACACATATTTATGCTTTTATTGCACGGAACAAAAATGTCAGCATAAAAGTGTCACCACTAAATCGAACATTCCATACAGGTTGCATATTTTGCCATATAAAATTGAGATGGTTTATTTAGCCATGATTGGTATGACAAGCTCTCCGAAAATTCGCCGGGATTCTTCGGCTTTTATGTAGCTATAGGAAACTGATGGAAAGTTGTGACAAGGGTGATTCGACGATGGGGGCAGGACTTCCCGCGCCTCAAGCTTGCACACCTGCAGGACCTTCATGCAACTTACATCACTTAACGAGTCATTCTGTGGTACTGGCAGGCCGCACAATTGGTATAAATGTTATTAATACTTAACTCCTTGTATAAAGTCAAGACTTTAAAGGTGGTTGTTATAAATATCATTATTGATAGGTTATTAATGCCATTATATATAATTATAAATATCGCGATATCACGGTATATCGCGATAAAATTTGAATAATTATCATGATATCAATAAAAACCCATATCGTCCCAACACTATACTCCCAGATGATAATTTATTAACCGATGCCAGTGTTTTGCTTCAAATTCGAATTTAAAAGGGTGTTTCGTGGCGTTTCGTCATACATACCAAAAACTCCAGTGTTTTGGGTGTTTAGGCGATCCCTTGCGACAGCTGAACCATCCTCAATAAACCCAAATATCGCCCATCAGTCCCAACAATATTTCGTTCTACAAGCTCCTTATCGGACCCGCAATTATGTTTTGTAATGTTATACTTATACAGAAGCTCTCTTTATTTCCAATGAAGAGCTACCGGATTTTGTGCTTTAAAGTATGTTTTACCTGATAACAAGTCACGGCTCAGTCGTTGAGGTCGCTCACTGCTTCCCGCGCCCTCTGTCGGTTACTGTGTCACTGTGATCGACAGATGGCGCTGCTCAAAAATGTTTGCCCTTCCCTGCAGACAGCATAACAAGGCTGCGCCTGTGGCCTCAAGTTGGGCTTATCCTAGGTCGTCAGAATTGAATTGTTGTTAACTAACACCCTTCATCATAAATCGGAGCTAAGATGCAGCAAAATACCAAAATATCTTCCCTAAAAATAAATTAAAATAAATAATTACCCTGATCGTTTAGCCAGTGTTATGTGTGAAACAAACGTAAATTACTACATCATTATATTATTACAACATTATGGTTATAATTACTTATGCGAGGCAATCTCCGTACCTGAGATGGTGGCCTCTAGGAGTAGATGAAGCCCAGGACCTGGGATAAACAACCGACTTTGGACTGGACACAGTTTTCTTACAACCTATAGTGCCGTTTCTATTACACACAGGTCTTTATATGTAATATATATTAATATAAAATTCATTTAAAGACCTGTTTGTAATAGAAACGGCGTTACAGTTTGTTTTCCTGCTTAATAACTCCACAAACAGCGATTCGAGCAACTCTGGACTGTAGAATCAAACCACAAAAGGAACCGAACATAAAGTTTGTTCAGGCCAATATAATGTACAGATATCGTTCATTCCAGTTGAAAAGAACAGAAAAGTAACAACTATATATAATTTAACCGCCATGTGAAATGTGAAGAGAACAAGTCTGATCATTTCTTAACAATCGTCGCGAAAAAAACTTGTTCTTTCTGTTGTGACTCTTCTGGTTAGGGATTGTGGGCACAGGAATCCTAGCCCCACAATGCACCGGGGCTTCCAAATACACATGTGGCGTAGGTATAACGGTAGAAAATAACTTAATGTAGTTGGTTCAAATTTGTTTAAAAAAAGTTGTTTATTTTCATTTTTGTAAGAGACACTCTAAGGAACCCCATATGTTAACAGTCTGGTTGGAGAGCTGGGCCAGTCAATCTTTAAAGGGATTTCATACAAAGAAAACCTGCGGTATATACACCGTTAGCTTATAATTATGATCTTCTGTAGTGTTCACAATAGAGGTTAATTTCCTGAAAATATTTTGTACCGGATTTACATATGGATTTAGCGGGCTGCAGCCTAGGGCCCCACAGTCTAGGGGCCCTTAGCCTCCTGCTAAAAATTATCATAATATAGATAAAAAATAGGTTTACCATCAATTTATTTCATATGTTTCGTTAACATAAGGCCAAAATTATGTATCCACTTCTATAGGAAAAATTTGATTGACCGATATTATGAAGTTAGCAATTCGCTCCAAAATTTGTAAATTTACTATATTGAACATGATTAGCAAGCGAAAAAATGTCAAGGAGCATATTCGGACACCGTTTTTTTTCAAATCTGGAGTCCTGTTCAGTTTTATTCCTTTCTTTAATGGCCATTAACTGTACTGCACAAAACTATTTTTCTATATTCCCAAAAGAACCAAGCATAATCTACGGTCAGTAATATCAAAAGATGTGTTTTCTGATCTCAGCGTTTTATGTATGAAAAGGAAAAGGTGCGACATTAAGATTTCAATGAAGCTAATGATAAATTTACATCGAAACAAGTTTGAAAGAAGGTGGTACTATAATAACTGAAAACTACTGTACCATATATCTATGAACATTCAGTTAAATCTGTTTTAACGCAATAGGGTCTAAAACACTACTGGTCTGGTTGGCAGACCACTATATGTGATGTACAGAGTCACCCTATATGCATCAGTGCACAACCATGGCACCACACCATCTAATTAGATGAATAGCTGTATAAACAGATTAACAGATAACCCACAAGGCCATATCTGATTATATGTGCAGCAGAGTAATTACTGGGGTGGTGATGTGTATATACCATAGACAATTTATTTTCAGTATCCACATACAGTAAATTATTGATATAACTGTAACCTTTACTTATAAATATTAAATACACAATATGTATAGCCAGAACATGCTTGTTAGCAGTTTCAGGTTTCCAAGGAGATTTTCATAGACATCCCTGGATTTAAGGTTAGAAGATTTCAGGTCCAATTTTATGATTTGTGTCCTGCTTTGATATCAAATTTTTAATTATGATGGGGGTGCTTATAAGCCCCATAGCTTGAAGAATATGGGTCCCAGAGACCTATTTTCAGGTTTCCATGGAGACTTTTCATGTACCTCTCTAGATGTAAAGTGAGAAGATTCTAGGTCTAGTTGTCACGATTTGAGCCCTGTTAACAAATGACCGCATCTTTTTAGGTCTCAAAAATAGATAAAGAAATAGTAAAAAAATAATAAAAAATTCAGGTGGCACCAACTGTCTGCAGAAACTGATGAAAAACTCCATGATAAATATATCCATGCAGAGAATCATGGTGATCAATGCATTAGTTGTTCAGATACTTGAGCTTTTGTATCAGATTTTCTATTTTTCTAGGGGGGGTGTACTTCGAAGCCCATAGCTTGTAAAATATGGGTAACAAAGACTCTAATTCCAACCAAAATACAACATTGACACAACGTTATTTTAACGACGTTGCATTGACGTCGTAGATTGATGTCAGTGTGACATCGATATAACAGCACCAGCTCAACAAATGAGAACATATCTGATTCTATCTGCATAATACAGCTGGTATACAAATGGTGAAGGAGGAAGCAAACCATACACGAATATAAAATATATTTATACTGTGATTCTAACAGATCTTAATCTTGATTAACCAACATATGAAGGTTATTCTATATTGATTAGTAAAGTACGATTCATTAATTTATCAAAATCCTATTCGGGTCATATACTCCTTTAAATGGCATATATATGTGTCCCAAGAAAAGCTTCACGTCTTCTGTCTTATATAAAATCAACGTATCCACACCACATCATATATAATTAACCATACAATCGCCGTAGGTCTATATGTCAAATTTCTTTACACACACCCTCACATATAAACAAACATATATATATATATATAAACAAGGCTTTCATGAACACGGGAGTAAGCGAAAATTCTTGCTGTATGCCTCTAGAGGATCAAAGTTGACCTTTGTATTAGTCACGGACCATTGCCGACTACTTCAGGGACCAGTTAATTGTATAAACACTGTGCTGATAACTGAGACTCAGATTTCACAAAAATCAAATCATCATATAATAACGCAATATTTATGTGATTCATGTCATGGTACAAAAATGACATAAAATAAAAAAAAAACACTTCAGAATTTGACATAGATCGCCTCCCAATATAGAAATATGGAAATGTGACGCTCTAAAATTTTGGCCCGAGTGTCCCATAATCTTCAGTTTTATATATATATATATATATATATATATATATATATATATATATATACAGCTTTTACATCTTGTGTTTGCCAAATTAAATGCCATTTAACCACCCACCGCATATATTTTTTTTTTTGGGGGGGGGGGATTATCTGTTCCTGTAACACTTATCTTTATCACAAACATCTTTATTTGTGTTATTCAACGTAAAGTGTAATATGAGCAATTCGGGTTTTGCACATCAAGATTTTATTTATAGAACTAGAAGTAGTACTGGAAGCAATAAAGATGAAAAGAGATATTGCAAATGCAAAAAAAAACGCTTTGTATACAGCTTTTCTGTTTTTTATATCCTATATGACAATAAACACACATGCACATATATATGTGTGTGTATATGTAAGTTTCATTTCTGTAATACATAAGATACAAGACCTGCATTTTCTCAGCCTATATGCACTACACAATCATTTTAAACAGGAAATAATAGGGATGGTTAGCAATTACAATTCTGTGATTCATACACAAATCTAGAGATGCCAAGCTGGTATAGAGCTTGCATGGAAACCTCAGAATCAAACCTCTGATAGAATCCGTGAGAGGAAAACATGTATTTTTTGTATAGTAATAATAAAATTGTGCAAAATGCAAGTTAAAAAGTGTCTCAGAGCTAGCGGATAATATCTAAACAGTTTTCATTATTAGGGGACAATTGTATAATTATTTTTCCGCTGATTAATTAATAATATCTTAGCGTGTTACTTTTGAGTAACTTCTTATTCAATTTTGATATAGTTAATTTTGTGGACCTGGGATCAGTGGTATAAACACTAATTTCAGTTGAATTAAAGTACAGCTTTCTGTTTAGAATTAATTCAATACTACTAACTGATATTGTAGTGGTACACAGATTAATCACACCCCCAGTTGTTTATATAGCTATTTATCAAATTAGATGGCGTGGTGTGGCTGACTGTGCACTGATGCATAGAGGGTGACTAGTGCGCTAATGGTTAGATCTATATATCACATATAGTGGTCTGGTTGGCAGTACTGCCAACCAGACCACACTGCCAACCAGACCAGTAGTGTTTTAGACCCTTATCTTTTAACGTAATATAATTATTATGCATTTGTCAAAATAAGAAAATCACCAGGAGGTATCGCCATCTGTGATTAGGGGTAGGAACTATTTAGCAGTCGGACTCCGATAAGTTCATTGACTGCCCGGTAGATGGCCATCGTTCCTAACCAACCAGCGTGATCACGTGACCAAATAGTTATGGTGGCTACCGATTAGATTTTTATCTTTAATGCGATATGAGCGCCGCGAACGCCTTGAAGTCTTGCCATAGGAACTTCGTTTAATTGCCAAGGAATGACCAATGGTCTAGACAGGTACGTTCAAGTGCAAATAAAAAGTCTGTAAAAGGTTTATGATTAGGATACATGCGATGTTTATATATGTGGTTCTGTTCATCATGTTGTTTGCACATGGGGCACAGGCTTACACCGGCAGCCTGGCTGTACAGTGTATATATACAGTAATCACTGGCATTCACTATATTCTGGCATGGGCGTGTCCCCAGAACTCGCACATGAACTTCCTATACTGATAATATATTGTTAAATGTTACATAAAATAATTTGGAGTCCAAAGATTTATTCTACATTTAATTTAAATTTTTAATTCATTATTTGTGTTAATTTCAAAATTAAAAATAGACTTCGGATTAAGAAAGCTTGGACACCTGTATTTGTCTGCTTTACTTGATTTTTAATTCATTGAACTGATTTGTCTAAAATTAACTGTTTAAACATGCTATATATATAATCCATATATTTATCCCACCACCCAGGCCGTGTCCAGCGGTATTTATTTATTTTGTAATATTTTTTAAATGCATAAAAGCTTACATTTTTTTCTCCAAGAACCATAGCAAAATAATTTTGGAATACTGTCAGCAGGGCACTCCTCCCAGCCTTGATTAAATCCTTTCAATGAATTTAAAATGCGGTATGATGACAAATAAAACATATTTTTTATTGCAACTTTTTATCAAATGCCTAAGCTAATAATCTTAAAATAGGTGAGATATATTTGATGATGCATGGGGAAGATGTTACAATGATATCTGTGTAGGTCAATCACTTTCAAGTATTGTTGTCTGATGTACCAGATGATTTAAAGAGGAGCGGCAATTTAATAGGATGTAGTCTATGTGCTCTCTTTAAAAAAAAGTCATCATTGCCACATAATGAATGTAATTACATAAATACTGTTATGTAAAATTTTATGAACATAATAGGGGCCTATTTTGATATCTGATGAGTATAAAATAACAATATTCCTGTTACTGCCTGTTTGGCTTGAAAGAAGTGTGGTATTCATATATATTATATTCATGTGTGTGTATATGTGTGTGAGAGAAAGAGAGAGAGAGAGAAAAGGAGAAACAGTCAATAAATGTGACACCTAATATAAATTTGAAAAAGAACGTTTGGATTGATGGCACTTCACTTTGCTTAGAAAAAATAAAACAAAAACAAAAAATCCAATATACTGTTAAGTACCTGTAGCTTAGATCTTCAGGTGAGTATCTATAAAGACAAAGTTTTAATTAGTAAGCAGCAATCTGTTACATCATTAAGTCTAGGCATCCTCATTAACATGGAGTACATAGCAACCAGGGCCGCTATCAATATTTAATTGTACTTGAAAGGTATTTGATCACTATATCATAAAGCAATCAGGCCTAAGCTTTTTATAATCATGCTCAGCCCATCTGGTGGTTCTCCATAATTCATGTTACTACCAGTCTTATTGTATTTTACAGCCGGTAGTCATGAACAGGTGGGGCAGAAATGAGGGCACCCTGATTTTGTTTCAGGAAACTCGTCATGCAAATGATTATTTTGGTATGTGGGTTACGTGTGCAAGGTTGAATGCAGGTATAATCCTAAGGGATTAAATATTATTTAATAACAAATACTGTATGTTGTATTTATGCCATAGGATCCTGTTTATAAATATATGGATACTTTAAGGGTGCTTTATAGGATCAATCAGAACTTATGAATCAATCACAAAAATGCTTACATATGATGTATAGTCTTGTCTCCTATACATGGGGTTTTGCTATAGAGCTTGTATGTTTTCAGCAGTTTTGCCAGGCCATATTTGCAAGCTGTATGAACTTGACTATTATCTCCAAGCGACATGCAGTGAAAAGTGTAGCCATCTATGAAATTTGTGTATAATAGAGAACTGCATCTGATGAATACTACATCAACATTTCATTAAACACATACATTTTATGTGGTTTATAGAAAATTGTAATTCCTGTACAGAAGATATTTATATAGTTTATGGGACTGCAACTAATCACCTATACTGTGTGTGCATGTTGGTAGTCTGACTGAACCATTGACTCCATGGACAAAAACACACACATGAATATATATATATATAAAAAGAGTAGGACCTTTGAATTATGGACACTGATGGGACATTTTGCCCGCAATAGTGAGGTGTCCTTAGTAGGGAGGTTATAGATTTCGGGAATTACTTTCAAGGGACTGCACATAAGTGACCGTAAATAGGAGGTGCCCTTAGTACAGAGGTGCCCGTAAGAAGAGGTTCAAAATTTGTTATGTAAAACTGTTTTAATAAAAGTACATGTACCATAATTTTAAATCTTTATCAAATAACTTATTTTTCTTTTTATTATGATTGTATAGATCACTAAGCTAAGATCATTAAGCTAACTCCTTAAACTCAGATACTATACTTGTTTTGGTTAAGTTTTAATTTTTAGTTTATTTAAATATTTGACATTTTTATCAGCCTATATGAAATTATATTTTGTTGTTTTTATTCTTGTGTGTGTGTTTGTGTCTGAAGGAGAGGAGGGAGGCAAGATTACTTTAAAAAATAAATCAGTGGATAATATCAGTGGTTGGGTAACAGATGACAACAATCCAGATGTTGATCATGTAGATCTGGGATGATTTATTCCATGGTTCCCTCACCATATTGCTCCTGTTTCATTTTCAGTTATATTTATCAAATTGCAAGTGTTGCTGTCTGGAGAACTGGTTGAAACAAGTGCATGAGAAGAACAGTATAAGCCTGTGCTCATCAAATTGATAAATATAGGTCTTTGATTAAATTTGGGTAATGAATATTGCCACTCAATTTGCATCTTGATTTGATTTGTTTGCACAAGGGGATACTAACACCTTGTTTCATGCATCCATCCAGTCTTCTTTCCAGTCATTTGTAGTACTTATGCAATTGGCTTGTTGAAGCATTTAAGTAAAGCCATTTGACCGAAACCTTCCACATACAGCTCGCCTATCGGTAGGGGAAGAAATCTATTGAATGTGAGGCCACAAAGTGAAAGGTCAATTAAGGTCATATAAAGTAAAAGACCATATTAATTTCTAATAATAATGCAGGTGTCTCAAGACCTGATTAGGTTTTGGTCACACTTGAATGATTTTTTTTTATTTTTATTAAATTTTCATTCTAAATTTTATATTTCACATGTGTAAAAAAATATCTAAAAAAAACTGATTGCTCAAATTCACTTCTAATTAATATTGCAAGTGAACCTTTTGGGTCTCCTGACCTGATCAGACTTTGGTCACACTTGAATTATTGTTTAATATTTAAAGATTTTTTTTTTTTCATTTTTAATCAAATGTCCTATGAGACAGGATTTCACTAAAACTGTTACTTATGTTGACTTCTAATTTAAATGGCAAGTGCCTCAGTGGGTCTCCTCACTTGATTATGTTTTGGTACATGTAAGTATTTAATTTGTTTAAATTTAAAATTTAAAATGAAATCTCAAAAATAAGGCTCATTATCAAATTTTTTAGGCTCTTATTCATGGTTATTGTATATACTTGCATTGTCAAGCTCCAGACAGCCCAGTTCTGGTCATTGTAGGTTATCTAATACAGCTCTGCCTGCATACATGATTTGTTATGGGTCATTGGGGAAGCAGGGGCTACAGTTGTACAATTATTCTCAAGTCATCCCAAACTCCCACCAAGTGAAGTGCAATAATTGTTACCGGTATTGTTGAAATGTATTTCCTTAATTGTAAAGCTGTTTCCACTCCACTGTGCAAAACTTTTCTAATTCAAAGAGTAATCCAGAAGATGCCATGTTGTGGTAGTGTAGCATTTTTTAAGAAATCACTTTCCCTTTAAATAATTTAAACATTCAAATTAAATTATTATTAAACTCATCAGTATGCATAATTTGATAATATATGAGCCAAATTAAGGATAAATAAAGGTGTAATTTAAAATTGTGAATTCTAGATCAATTTATATTTTCAGATATTAATTTATTGTTTAGCAAATTTATAAAATTTATATAAGGTTTTGTGGTAAATAATTTAATACATCTGTTTGCATTATGTGATGTTATCTGACAATATTAAAAATAAAAGATGATGCAGATATAGAATTATGAATCAACTTTTATATTCAGGTATTTTTATATATATATATATATATATATATATATAGCAAATGTTTGAAATTTTTAAACTTTGATGTAATAAAAAAATAAGGATTTATTTTCCTGCCTCAGCAGAAAGGTAAATAAAGTGATCAGGTTTGTTTGTCTACCTGTCTGTTTGTCCATTTTAAATGTTCAGTAATTTTGATTTCAATTTTTTCCTGAAAGCACTATTGAATTAAATTTCATATCCTATCCTAATATGCAGAGATGTTTAAACTCCCACCATCCCCCCCCCCCCCCCCCCCATCAAGTCCTTTCACCTGTGGACTTGTGACATAAGTTATTTTGCAACTGTATACAATTATAAAATTGGGGGAAAAAATTGGTTTAGTAAAAAAATGAGGATCTAATTGAAAAAATATGTAAACAGAAGTGAGTGCTGAACTGTGAACAGCTTATCAAAGGGCCAACTAATGATCAATGCAATAGTATAGATTTTATGTTCACTAACTGTTCACATGCTTCAGTTGCAACATTAGGAAACACAATGGCCAGGTCACAAAATATTATTTGCAACAAATTCTTACTCATCAGTACAAACCCATCATATTGACCAACAATGGTCTGTATTACCTTTTCCTCACTGACTTTATTTCCATTTGATATTATTTTAGATTTTTACCATCAAGGTTAACTTCAGCTGAGCACCATGACCCATGGGTCCCCTGTTTCCTCTCTTTCTGAGAGTGCCAACTTGTATTGATAATATAAGATTCTCTTCATCTAGTGTTTTGAAACCTTGTGTGTTTATTAGGGCCCAGCTTGAATAAGGGGGTGCCCTATAGTAATCAACCTGTCTGTCTGGCCGTATGTCTGCCAGATTCGTTGCTTAAGGATAACTCTTGTTTGGATTGACATATGGATTTCAGACTTGACTTGGCCCACCAAAAGAGCAAGATTCCTATTGATTTTGGGGTCATGAGGTCAAAGGTCAAGGTCACAGGACCAACTTATTTAAAAAAGATTGTGGGTTCATTTTAAGCAAACCTTTGATCTTCCACATATAGCTGACCTTATTATGGCCAATAGGGGAAGAATTTGATTAATTTTGGGGTCACAAGGTCAAGGTCACAGGGGCCATCTGTCTACAAATTTGTTTGGATGGATTTATGGATTTCAAACTTGACTTATATCGGAGGTTAGGGTCGCATGACCCACTTCTTTAAAAAATATTGGGGATGCATTTTACGTTAAACGTTTCCTCCAAAACCTTCCATCTTCCTTATATTGCCTACCTGCCAATAGTAGAAGAAACTTATTTTTGCATCAAAGGTCAAGGTCACAGGAGCCATCTGTCTGCAAATTTGTTTCCAGAAGATTACTTCAGTTTGGACTGAAATATTGGTTTTCAAACTTGACTTATATATGGCCCACCACTTAAGTAAGGACTATTTTGATTTTGGGGTCATGAGATCGAAGTTCAAGGTCACAGGATAGACCCACTTCTTTGAAAAGAATGTGGATGCATTTAAGCCAAACTTTTCATCCCAAACCTTCAATCTTCCAGTTGTGGCTCACCTGCCAATAGGGGAAAATTATTTTTGATTTAGGGGTCACAAGGTCAAGGTCACAGAGCCTGTCTATTCACAAATAAGTTTATGGAGGTTAACTCAAGTTTATGTAGACAGAATGGCTTCAAACTTGATCACAGGACCCACATTTCGAAAAAGCTCATAAAAATATCCTTACAGACAAATTAAGCCGAGCGTCGAGACCCATGGGTCCCTTGGTGGACTTTTAATGAATTTTTTTTATATTTGTTAATAAAACACATTTTATACGTATTGCAGCATCTGAAACAACAATTTATAATACCCACTTTTATTTGAAACATGGCAAGTGTATCTTATAAATTTCTCTTTTCCAGATTATGTTTTTTGTCACACCTGAATCATTTCTGAATTTTTTTCTCAAATTTTCAAGTTTAATTTTATATTTGATGTTATATCAACTTTTATATTTCATATGTGATGCAGTTTTAAAAAATAGGTATTGATATTCACTCAAGGCATGCTTATTATCAAGGCATGTTTATAATGCTAAATTATATCAGCCAAAGTACACATTTCTCACGTTCCCATTTTGTGGAAAGTCTGGTCCTTTGAACATTTACTAGTTACTGTAGAAAACTTCTCATCCCAAACTTCCATCTTTCACAATTTTTGTATGACTCACCAGCTATTGTACATCATCAAAAAAACCTCCTGCGTACATGACCACTCCATTAAACTGGACACTTTGGATGGTACCACAGGTGGTCATGTTAGCAAAATTTTACTGTACTTCAGACTCTCTAAAACAAATTGAAAAATAAACGATTCCAATATCTAAAAATAAATTCTTTCAAGGCCATCAATAAATGTATCAGTTCTTGTAGCCATCAATATTAACATTGATTCTTGTAAGACTCATCAATAACCTGCTGTTTTTTTAAAGGTATTTTGATTTGGTCATGGTTTCTGTTGTAAAGTGATTAACCTTCAGTTGGTATATATTGGGAGAGCCACTGGTCAGATACATGTGTATACATACCTGTATATAAAGATATTGAGTTCAGTGTATATATCATAAACAGCCACACCCACTGATTAATAAAAAGCAGAATAATACCAGTATAGACTTATGAGCTCCTGTGACAGTATCACCATGGCAACTGTGAAAGCAGCAAGCTATGCAGGAAGTAGTTATTACATGTTTTGCAATTTACTGTAATATTGGATGTTACGATGACAGCATGAGTGGCAAATGGCAATTCTGCCTGGAACCATTAAAAAAAAGTTTCCTGCATTTTTTTTTGTAGTTGAGGAAAATTTGAACAGAACAGACATGCCAACATGGAACCTGCACTTAATGATATTGCACATCTTTATTTAGTTTTATTTTACAGGCCAGGTAAAAAAGGTAAAGTCCGCTGGGCTTTTACACCTAAGCCTATTAATGGCTCATCAGGCCGGAGCTAATCCCGGTTTCGGTAACTTGAAGCGACTTAGGAGTTAAACTCCTCCTGGATGGGAGGCTAGTCCATCACAGGTTACCTTCCCAGTATTTACTGGTACCCATTTCTACTGCTGGGTGGACAGAGGCACACTTGCGGTTGGGACCTTGCCTAAAGGTCTTGGCAGGTGGGGGTCTGACAGGGATTCAAACTCACTACCTCTCGATCATGAGCCTGGCACCTTAACCATTATTACACCACCGCCCCAACTTTTTTTTTTTTACAGGCCAGAAAGAGTGCAAATTACAGCAGTAGGGAAGTTAAGAATTATTCCAGGTCACAAGCAGTAAGATATGTTATGCATGGGAAGTACTGTGAACCTTGGATTTAACTTTTTTCAAAATAAATATAAACTGATCTGTACATATTAAACTTTAAAAAAAATCATATCATGGTAAATATCTTATCTTATTCTGTACAGTTTTATTGATTATTGAATATAAGTTGGGGTTTGATCATTACAGTTTTTACCATCATGTAAATATTGGCAGTTTATAATACAATATTGGCCATTTATAACAGTACTCTAATTTTGTAGCAAGGGCAATCTCCCAATGACAAAATTTAATATGAACCTCAAGAATTTACCATAAATAATAAACTACAAGCCATTATTCTGTATTATAAATTTCAGATCCATGCAATTGAAAACTGAATTCAGAAGATTCAGTAAAATAAAACATTCTTTGAATATAGTTACTTTCAGTTCCTTCAGTAGACAGAATGTCAATATGAATCCATAATTTGTGTTATACATAGAATGTTATAGCAAATATAAACACAAATTTTCAATGTCTTATCTCAATATTGTAACTTTACTTCTCTCCAAGATGGACAAGATCATTATTTTAAGCTTTAATATAATAATCAGTATACATTTTGCACATTCAGTCCTACATGGTGTCTGGATTAATTTAAAAAAAAAAAATACTTTTTTTTTCAGTCATAATACACCATGTGGCCAATTACATGTAATTATACAGATCAGTGTGTAATTTTGTATAATCAGTTTGTTTTAAATATATGAATTTTTTATCAAATATAGTTCTCCTTAGTCACCAGCTTATCTGCACAGTTCTGTCATTTCAATGATTAATCCTTTTAGCTCAGCTGACTGGAAGTCATCTGAGCTATAGTGATCACCCTTCATCCGTTGGCCGTCAGGCCATCAGTCTGTTAACAGGGCACAAATTGTAACTGCTGGATCTGGGTTCTTCTCACTTTACATCATGGGAGGTCCATGAAAAGTCCCTGTGAAAATTTGAAATTAGGTCTCTGTTACCCATATTCTTTGAGCTATGTGTCTTGTAAGTACCCCCCAGAATAATCAAAAATTTGATACAAAAGCTCAATTTTCTGAATAACTAGTGCATTGATTACCATGATTCTTTTCATGAATATTGATCATGTAGTGTTCCATCAGTTCCTATACCTGGTGGTGCCATCTCTATTTTTTCCAATTTTCATGAATTTTTTTCTCTATTTTTTAGACCTTCAAATTTAGCCTCATCTTGTAACAGGGCAACTATTGTAATCTCTGGACCTGGGCTCTTCTAATTTTACATCAAGGGAGGGCCATTGAAAGTCTCTGTGGAAACGTGAAAATAGGTCTCTGTTACCCATATTCTTTGAGCTATATGTCTCGTAAGTACCCCCAGAATAATAAAAAAATATGATACAAAAGCTTAATTTTCTGAATAACTAGTGCATTGATACCATGATTTTTTTCATGAATATTGATCATGGAGTGTTCCATCAGTTCCTGTAACCTGGTGGTGCCATCTGTATTTTTTCCAATTTTTACGAATTTTTTTTCTCTATTATTTAGACCTTCAAATTTAGCCTCATCTTGAACAGTGCACAAATTGTAACCGTTGGACCTGGGCTCTTCTTACTTTACATCAAGGGAGGGCCATTGAAAGCCTCTGTGGAAACCTGAAATAAGGTCTCTGTTACCCATATTCTTAAAGCTATGCGTCTCGTGAGTACCCCCCATGAATAATAAAAATTTGATACAAAAGCTCTATTATCTGAATAACTAATGCATTGTTTACCATGGTTCTTTGCATGAATATTGATCATGGAGTGTTCCATCAGTTCCTGTAACCTGGTGGCACCATCTGTATTTTTTCCAATTTTTACGAATTTTATTCTCTATTTTTGAGAACTTCAAATAAAGCCTCATCTTGTAACAGGGCACAAATCGTAACCCTTTGACCTAGAATATTCAAACTTGAAATCTTGGGAGGTCCATGAAAAATCTTCTTGGAAATCTGAAATAAGGTCTCTGTTACTCTTATCCTCCGAGCTGTTTGGCTTATAACCCCCCCCCCCCCCCCCCGAATAATCAAAAATGTGATACAAAAGCTCCAGTATACGAATAACTAATGCATTGAGAGTCATTATTCTTTGGATATATATTGATCATGGAGTGTTCATCAGTTCCTGCAGACTGGTGGCACTACCTGTATTTTTTCAATTGTTTACACCTTTTTTTCTCTATTTATGAGACCTTCAAATGAAGTGGTCATCTGTCGAAAAGCCCACAAAAAAACTATTTCTAAAGGCTCATCACAAAATTCATGTTTTTTTTTTTTGCACTCTGGCTGTCATTTTGCTGATTGTTCAACATTCCTTGAATTCAGCTGAGTGTCATGGCCCATGGGCCACTAGTTGTAATGGTCCATTGCTTGTTGGTGGCATTTTCTATTTAATAAGGATAAAGAAGGCTGCTCTATTCATAGTTATTAGGGCCAGCATATGTTTGGCAGCTGATCTGGTGAACCCATGTTACTGAAGTGTGACATGGTACAGGAACACAGGTTAACTTGATGAGGGGGGTCCTGGCCAAGGTATCACACACATCTAGTTACTTTCTTATGTTTTTAGAGTTGTTGCCATGAAGATTTGAGTGTACCTGTAACTAAGCAACAATGAAACAGGTTGGCCTGCTTCCTGCCGGCTGCCAGCCCTGGCATGCAGATGTCTGTGCGGCAAGTGGTGACCGCTTTGCGTATTGTGCAACTCTGGCCATCTACATATACCAGGTAAGAATAAACAAAAAATTATATAATAATTCACTATCTTAAGATGAAATTTTGATTTCTGATACCTGATCAGTAAATTTTCCCTTCATTTCATAGCAGCTTTATTCTTTGTTATCAGGTTTATTGTTCCACGCTTCCGCAGAACATTTTGGGTTTGTCTGTCCCTCTGTCTGTCCGTCTGTCAGGTTTTCGTTTCCTATGATAACTTTCCTAAATATTATCTGATTTCATTCAAATTGGAGTCCGTGATTGCTCTCATGCATACTTTGAAGAGGATTGGTTTTGGAGTGTCTGTCTGAAAAATTTATTATCACCAGCTGCAAAAACAAAACAAAAATTTTCTTTTGATCCAAATTCACAACAAATTATGACATGTGGAGACATCTGCAGGGGACGATGAAAACTAAAACACAGGCACTATGATATGTGGAGACATCTTCAGGGGAAAATAAAACTGAAACTGGGGACAACAATAGGCAGAAGTAGGGGACATGAATTCCAGGAATTTGCTTGTTATAACTAGAGTGTGATGCAGCCACTATAAATTGTTGCCATTTGTTTACCAAAATATACATATGCATCAGCATATAAATAATTTGCAAATTATATATCATTATATAATTTACATATTATAACAGTTACATCAATGCATTGATTGTGAATTCCTATTATACTTGTGAAGGGCACTTGTCACAATACACTTGATTATTAGCAGTTAATCTTTATATATTTTTTTGCACTTCCCAAGTGTCCATTAAAAATTTCATCGTTTAGTCAGCTTGAGAAATTACTGTGGAAGTGGTCGGATTGGCATGTCTGAACTATCGTGCTTTTTTTTAATTTACAGCATTAGCGCAGTCCAAATTTTCATACAAATCAGTATGTATATTTAATTTATTTTGAATCAAATTATTACAATGTTTAAATGATTATATAAAAGATAGGTTTGTAGCGCAACCTACCTCCCACCTAACAAGCTCTGGTTGACTGTGTTTATGTTAAGGATGACTGAGACATGGATGATGAGACTGGACAGGCCAGTGTGTGTTGTGGGATATTCTATATACTCTTAATAGATAACCCCCCCCCCCTTATATGTGGACTCGCACATTAATGCCTCCATGATAAATCACAGCCAGTGGGGCAGAGAGTGGGCATCATCACTTACTAGCTAGCAGGCCTAGGGTGTAAACCTCACCCTATGGCTTGTAGGTAAGTCACTTAAAAGAGTAGCTAGGGTTTCCGCATATAAGGTGTTAAGCATCAGTGAAGTTGAGTAGCCCGCAACCCTCCATATCTCTAGTGTAGCATACACCCTGTGCATTGCATTGAATTGCAGTATACTGTTTTGGCATATAATTGATAATCATTTTAAATCTAGATCTTTTGGCCATTTGGTGATGTTAAACTTAAATACCTGTGTTGTATAATATTATCTGTGAGAAAAGTCCTGCAGTGTGATATCACAGTTGGTTATCTCCAGCATGGATCAGGTGGCTGGTATTTACTTTATAGACAGGATGATCGGCTGAGCTGATTGGATGGTTGGATAGTTGGAAGCAGTGAGGTATGAGCAACAGAATAATTTTTATTGGTTCATTAGAAAAGATGCAGCCATCTAATCTTAGAACCATGTATGATTGTTGAGAGAAAAAACTTTTTATACAATTCAAACAGTTACCAAGAGCATGCACTGACTAAATCTACAATTTACAAAACTTGCACCAAATGTGATTTCACTTTTTACTTAAGATGGAGGTTTTGATGGCTTTATGCTGGCAACACTATATTTCTGCAGATCATGTTTTATCAGGGATTGATCAATATAGATTTTCAGGTCCAAACTTGTCTATGAATCAACTGACCTTGACCCAGTTAATGATTGATTGATTCATCTTTACCCAGTCATGTTAATGACCATGCTGGCAACCTTGTATTACCCTAAAACTAAGTACCTCCATATGCAATAATGAAGGTGAATTTATGGAACTTACTCAATTAATCATTTAGTATTTTTGACAGAGTTATATATTAATAGCTCAATAAATCTTGACCCAGTAATAGTTTGCAATTTTCAGTAATTGATAAAAAGGTAAAATTCACAAGTAAACTACTATAAAAGTTTTTTAAACATTCCTCACAGCAAGTAATCTAAAGTACTGCAGTTGTTTTTAGAAATAAAGTCAATGTATTAACTAGTGTCTATAAGGTCAGCCAGTGCAGTCTGAGGTAGCTTTTGGGGTACAGCCTCCACCATATGTTTTTTGACAGTAATTGGGTCCTTCTACAGGAAATGTACACAACATTCTCCAAATGTGCTGGAAACCCTGGTATAATGCTCTGTGTGTTTAACTTATTAGTGGTGTATAGGGGAATAAACATAGAACTGTTTACTTAACTTTAATGGCTTTCTTACACAAGCCATATGGATCCATTTTAATTTCACGTGCCTTTCCTAATCAATCATGAGTGTATGTTTTTCTGTAAGTATGAGCAGTGCTTGGTTCCTAGTGGACAGATGTTTTGAGGTAAAACTAGCTGAGTGATTTGAAGAATTCATGATCACTTTTAATTAAAGACCTGTTGATATCATATGCAAACCATTTTCTGTTAAGAAGTAACAGCTTGGTATTTGGCACTGTAATGTTTGTAGAATTTCAATTAAGTTGAATCAGATTTGTGTTGAAAACCAGTTCTATAGAATGGGCAGCTGGCCATGCTTATAAGTGTTGCCAGAAGGCCAACTGTTGCTTTACATGGCTAAAATGCTATACCTAGGACAGGTTCTGCCACCTGCTAGTAAATAAAATAACTAATAATGTACAGGTCTGTAGTTCTTTGACCATCAAACAGTACTGACTGATATAGTACAGACATAGGAACATTAAGTGCCCCCTGTCAAGCCTCGCTGAATCTAAGGTGTTTTTTACCAGTGACAGAGGTCTCCCCCAGAATTTCACCCAACTATCCATGCAAGTGACATGGCCATTGCCTTCAGTTCTACGTAGCTCTGCTATTGCCATTGCCAAAGTAGTGATAGCCATTTGACCAAGAGGGTAACTGTGGTGTGTTTGACTCTCTCACTGACAGATATGGTGTTACAAGAATGCCCTACCCCTGGTATTACCGGGGGAGGGGAACACCCTATCAGCTATGACCTCATAGCAACCAGGGGAGTTTCCCTTGGCAATGATGCCATAGATGCTGCTCTGGATTGACCACAGAGCTGGTGATGCAGGACTGAAAAATGACCTGGGTAAACCTGGTGAACAAGTAATAGTGAGGAATGTATTGCAGTGGTCTTGCTTCAGGTTGCATTCATATTGTGGTTAACGGCCCAATCTCTCAATTATATGCTAAGAATGATAAATTAACACAATAGTATACATGTGAGCTCACAACCCAAACTGAAACATCGTCTCCATGGACTCGGGTCATTTCCTGTATTGCCTGCAAGCTGCCTGGATCCTGTAACCTGTGCCAGACATGCTTGTGTTCATGCGGTCATAAATTCAACAAACATGCCAAGGGGTTTACCAATGTGCTGGATTAAAATGTAACTTTTCTCGCTCATGTTTGGTATTATTAGGAAGTACACAAAAAATGCTAATAATTGGTCAGGTTTATGTTGATAGAAAGTGTACCTGTAGGCCATAAAGCATTGTGAAATGAAGAAAATATTTGCATCTTCATAAGGCCTTTTAATGCGTTCCTCAGACTTAGATGTAAAGACACTCTGGCGCCAGTAATCTGGTCATAATGCAGGAGGGTTGATATGATGTTATGGCCACAGAGGAGTTTAGTGACCATGTTTGAGTTGCACCACAGTCAGTTATAATAGAGATAACCATGTCATAGCCTACAGTCTGTTTATCTTATTCTTCTCTTATTTGAACTTTTAATTTTTAGTATCACCAATTTGTTTAATTTAATGTTGAACTGATAAATGTCTGGGTCTTAGAGATAATTTTTTCCAACGGTTGGTTTACATGAAATGCCATGACAGAGAATCCCCTAATACTACACCCCTTTATATGTGTAACAGTTATTACAGACTATTGAGAAAATATCTTTCTGGAAAAAAAATGAATGAAGTAATGTAGGATATGAACCAATACAATCACTACAGTAATGATATTGTGATTTTCAATATGTTGCTGCTGATCAGAATAGTCATTGCTGAGGGTAATGTGGGTCCTTTGTTGCCCAGAGTTCATTTACCTTTAACAACTTTTTTAAGGCACTTGTGTCTGATTTTAAATTTTGTGATTTATAAATATTTATGTCTTATGTTTCAGTTGGACAGACAGTACAATGAATTCCGTCTGCATTCCATCATGTCAGAACACAAGAAAACAATCACAGCAATTTCATGGAACCCACGCAACCCTGATCTCATAGCAAGTAGCAGTTCTGACAGAGTACTTATCTGGAACATTGCCGAGCAACGGGTCACAGGTCGTCTAGACAACACAAACTCTACACCCACCTCTATCGGTTGGTGTTTCCATGAGAAAGAGTGTGTGTCATTTGTATATGGAAGAGGACCGTTGTTCTTATGGAATGTCGCAGCAAATGGACAGCTAAGCACTCATAAAGAGGCTACCAACTTTGGGGCAGATATCTGTCAGTTTCGTTGGCACCATAAAAAAATGGGAAAATTAGCATTTGGTCATGCAGATGGAAGTCTCTCTTTATTTTGTCCAGGTGAGTGTAATGAATTTGTGGCCTTGTTCATTCAGGACATATTTGACTTTCATACTAAAGAAAATGAAATTACTGGAAAATTTATCTGGCTGCTTAACATAATCATCTTTGTCAGTCATTGTTGTAGTTGGCTGATTATTTGCAGTCTTCATCTTACACCATTTTACTTGGAAATTTTGCTAGTCCCACAAGCTTAGGTAAGATCTCTTGCCAAGCCTGAAACTAAGTGACCTTGATAAAAAATCCAGCTATAACCCAAAGCAGACCAATCTGACTAAACTGAGGAATCTTCCTCAATATGCCCAGTTACTTCCCGGTTTCCCCTATTTCATCTTTTTTTTTTCATTAATTTTTTATCTATTATAACTTGATTGCTATAATGTCTAGGTGTTCTTGTGTATAAGGACACCTGATTAATATTTGTAGTCTGTTGGCGTTATGTTAAATTCAATATTTTAAAATTTAAGAAAATCACATAAAATGTTGTCAAAAAATGTCTAAATTGTCTATTTATTCCTTAAAGTTCACATATAATTTATCATCAATAATAACATAAAATTTGGTGTGATTATGAATTTGAAGATAGAAAGCTACACTTTTTGAGACATGCTTATTTTTGCTTTATATGTATCTCTCAATAAAGCAAATTGATTCAACTATGTCAAATCAGGTCTCATCTATAATTGTCTAAGATAAAATGTTCCTAATCATCTGTAAGAGGCTTTTCTGTGAGCATTAGACATTTTACTTGTGAAGGTCAAAGGCCACAGAAACACGTCCTCCGACCAGAGACCCCTGATGGTGCTGATGAGGAGGACGATCCGGTGACAGGGCTGGAGTGGGACCCGTTATCCACGGAATACTTACTGGTCGCTAATACTCATCATGGTGTGCGGCTGATAGACTCAGAATCCCATACGGTTATCATGCGCTTCCACCTGCCTAGTGCAGCCGCTCAGGTCCACACCCTCGCGTGGATCAGCAGCGCTCCAGGGATGTTTGTAACTGGAGGTACGATACCATGGCTCCAGTTTCGTTTAACATCACCAGTAGGGCTCAAAGTTAAAAGAGTACTCGAGTACTTGAGTCCAAGTGCTCAGTACTCAGGTGCTTGTGTAGGCCTGCATAATTTAAGATAAATTAGTAGTTTTTCATATAGTTATGTCTTCAAATCAAATAAGTTTATTACTAATGTATATCAGGTGTTGCACATTAAGTTGCATAACACCATTTTACATGCATTAATGGATGTAAACTCATTATGTATATATCCTCCAATGCTGACAGCAAATAAGTAATAATGGTAAAGAAGATGTTAAAATTCCCAGTATTATATCTCAGATTAGCTTAAAATTTACATGTTACAATATTCTTTTGTGAAGAGAGAATGAGAATAATGCATAATCATTAGGAGTGAAAATTAATTTTACCTTGTTTAAAATTCCTGCAACAAGAATAAAATAAAATATGTAAAGACAATAAATGTAAGTGTGACTTTTATTGTCCAAAGGGAATGAAAGATGGAACTACTGCACTATACATATGAGATGCTTAGCCTCTGTGATGTAAATGATATGTCATTTCGCAGAATTGATGACCCAATGACTGCACACAATGAAAAACTCAGCAAGAAAACTATAAGTAAAGACAATATGGTTAAGCAGAGTTCTTTTATTTCAGTTGGTTATAATACTAAAAATTGTGCTTTTTTCTTCTCTCATGTCAGCCGATTTTGCTTTCCAAATTGAATGTTGTGGAACAAAATATGGTGTAAAAACATGTTGTTAGGATCAGGGGAGTTACAACAATGTATAAGCTAAAATGTTTAAAAGATGTGTGTTTACTTTATTTCAGATACTCATGTAGGAGTCATGCGATTATGGAATGTATCTAAGTCAACCCCAATAGAAAACATCAAACTTAAGAAGACTGGATTCCATGCACTGAACGTGTTCTCCACAAGTCCTAACACTAGTGCTGGTAGTACTAGTGACTTACTAGATGACTTATCCTTGGCCAACCCCTCGTCACCCTCACCAGGATCCCACTACGCCCTGCCCCCGGCTCACGCTGTGTGCACGTTTATGGATGGCGGTGTCGGACTTTATGACCTTGGTAAACGGAAATGGAACTTCTTGCGAGATCAGGTAAAGTGAGACATGTTGCAAGCTGAGGAATTAATATTTGTGTTAACTCTGTTGTGAGATCAGTTTGACATATTTTCAAGTTATTTTTTATTGGCTAATGATTTTACTTATGGTAAAACAAATTTTAGTGGAGCAGAGTAATTATTTTTTTAGTAAATACAATGGTTATAAAGCGAGGCTTGTAACTGCAGTTTAGACTGTCAGACAACCTTCTGCACCTGGCCAAGGTCTTAATCACAAGAGTGTACCCTCTGTACCCAGGAGTGGATGGTTACTAGTATGGAGGGACAGCAAATGTAGAACAAATAACTTTCTAGTGCCTTCTGTCTACTATGTAAACTTTAGTTATATGTTTCCCCAGAAAGCTGAGAAAGCGGACAGGCAGAACAGGTCTCAAAGACCAAGAAGGAAAGTTAGATGAGACTTACAGTGTGGGTGATATCACACTATAAATCCAACTTAGTACATGATATGGATGGGTTCATTTTAGATGTGAGGCATTGTTAACTCTTTGTAGTTCTCTGTACTACTGTAAAGGGGTAAGGACATAAGGGTATTCCTGATATTTAACACACAGATGCCACCTATAGTGAAAATGCTAATATTGATATATGGGCTACTTAGTAGGGCTGAAACGGGTACAAAATTTTGGACTCGAGTACTCGACAGGCATTACCCGACTCTGACTCGAGTACTCTTTACCATGGCAATGCTGTAAAGTTTAACTGACATCTGTTTATCGATGCAAAACATACATAAATTTGACTTTGTGACTCCAAACGAAGGAATAGATATAGATACTAAAATTAAACAGAGTGGAAAATCCATTCGAAAACATATAATTAATAAATGTGAGTCTCTTCGAAATAAACTGTACAGTATGATTATTACTTTGATAATGAATAAATAGGCCGAGACTACCAGTATATTTACAGTAATATTCATTTATGCGTGTACATACACGAGTACTCGAGTCCAAATTTCGGACTCCAGTACTCGGTAAGTATTACCTGGACTCAAGTACTCGAGTACTCCTTTCAGCCCTACTACTTAGTAGTTTTAATTTATTAATTTTGCAGCCGTATCATTTCTCGGGCTCTGTTTGCCTTTGGCAGGTATGCAGCCCAATGGCCAATAGGGTGACACACATGATATCAGCATGACCACCCATATACAGTCACTCTGTTTTCATGCAGTACTACTGTAGGGAAAAACGTTTAAACCGCATGCACACACCTGCACCTAGGGTCCTAAAATATTGTCAGTTTCATTCTTGGGCAGTGCACTGTGCACCATGACATCTCTCATGACACCAGCAGGTGTGGATTTTTGGAGGGGTATGTACCCCCCCCCCCCCCGCCCCCTTTTTGACATAAGAGTTATGGGAAATAGAAAAATAAGGGCCTAATTACAGATCCAGATTTTGCATCCTAGAACCACCCCATGTTGTGCTATTACAGCCTAAATTTACAAAATTTTTCTACACTATGGGAGTGGATTGCCTACTAAGATTGCCATTGTATAAAATACTTAATGTTTAACTTTTCATGATGGTTTAATCATTTATTCCATATTCTGATAGATTAATTTCTTCAAGACAAATCACAACTTGTCAAGCTTAATTGACTTGAGATGCACAAACAAATTGACCATTAATTGTTCACTGTACTATTTGAATGGTTTAACAACTGTTCATTCAGTATTTGAAATTTTATCAGTGAAGAATTGTATCAGAATTTGTGTGTTTTTTTTCTTTTAGGGGCATGTAGAAACAATATTTGACTGCAAGTTCAAGCCCGATGACCCTGACTTTATAGCAACAGCGAGTTTTGATGGCACCATCAAAGTATGGGACATCAACACCTTGACCGCAGTAAGGCTTTGGTCATTGTAGCAGCCACTGTTTATGAATACAATTTTATATTGTAACTCCAATTTATCAGTCTTCTATTGATAAACAAGTTAAATCATGCTGTAATGTTAAAGGGACCTATTCACATACCTGGTATATTGAATATACATGAAATATAGTGTTTTCTCCTTAACATATTATGATATCTGCCCACATTTTATTGTAAAACTGTGTGCTAACTCTGGTGCACAAGTGGAAATAAGCTTGTACTTTGCGTAAAAAACATACATAGTGCGCATGCAACCTAGTGGCAGTACAGTGCAACTTCACAAATCTAGACTTTTCAAGATGGGACCTTTGGTCACGCAGTCTTGTAATGGTAAACAAACACACATGGACTGTGTTTACTCACATACAGAACCATAATGTATAAAATGGATGAATTGGCGTTAGTAAATGTGTAAGTTGATATGGTTTTGCTTATATGGTTAGCCATTATAACTGATAAGTGTTACATCTTCACCTAATTGGATGTGGTCTTGAACAGGTGTTGTTATATTATATAACAGGTACACACATCACCTGGGAATGAGGGTGTTATATACTCCCTAGCTTGGGCACCCGCAGATCTCAACTGTATTGCAGCCTCAACATCACGTAACGGGGCATTCGTTTGGAGCATTTCCAAAGGAAAGATCATCAAACGCTTCAGTGAGGTAATTCCAACAAACTACATAGTGGTACCAATAGACTGACATTCCACCAGAGATCATCTCTACTCAAAACAAATCCACCTCCAGTTATGAATTCTGGGATGACCAGGATGACTTGTCTCAACTAAAAACTCCAAAATCAAATTGTCCACAGTTCAAGAATATATACCCTCTGTTTATATAGCATATGTGCATGCCTACAAAATAATACTTATTCCAAGAATAAACTTCCATGTTCTTGTAATTTTCCTTGAAGCAATTATTATCCAACATATTTTAACAGACTACATTATTCTGTTCACTACATTTATACCTATGCTGCTGTTGTATTTAGAAGCGCCAGTGCATTGTGGGGAAAGGGTTTCTTTCCCATAATCCTTAACCAGCAGAGTAGTACTCTTGAGGGTTTGATTTGTCGCAGTATGCAAATGATCATGATTAGTGTAATTATCAATTGAGGTGCATTTTCTACTTCCATTTTTATTCAGATTCATGTTTAGGAATAAAGTTAAACCTTCAGATCTAGGAGACAGACAGAACTTCTGTTTTTATTTTTTTTTTGTAATGGAGAGGTGAGTGTATTAGAGAGGTTTGGTAGTGAGTGGGCAATTATATGGATGTTTGATATGTCTAATACAGGTATTAATAACACTGTGTTGTCCATTTTGAAAAAGGTTTCTTTAAGTTTCTAAATAAGGGAAAGATTAAGCACTATACTGGCTCATTTGTGTTTCATGGTGCTGATACCATGTAGTAATGACTACCGTAAAATCTCCACTTAAAACCGCGGTTTAATCAAGAAATTCCAAATCTTGAAATCGGGTTGATTTCCTGAAAGCACTGTGCGGTTTATACTAGAAGGGTTTCCTGAATATCTTCCTGACAGACATCGTTTTTGGGCCGGCGAGTGGGCGATAATATCGCAACTTTCGAAGGCCGTTCTTAGCAGCAGTCTCGCATGCATGGCAGCCGTGTGTAAATGTGTTATTTACGATTATTTGTTATTT
This sequence comes from Sipunculus nudus, assembly GCA_026874595.1. Lineage (NCBI taxonomy): Eukaryota > Metazoa > Annelida > Sipuncula > Golfingiida > Sipunculidae > Sipunculus > Sipunculus nudus. Next base: position 49,359,476 of record CM049315.1, read on the forward strand.
ATAGATTAAATATTGCTGATTAGTTTTCGTGTGATATATAACTTGTTATAAAATCTTGGTAATTGACACCAAATAATACGTTTACAACAACCCTGCTGTAACACACAGCGGCCCACTTCGTTGGGCATGGTCAAGCAAAATTGAAATAAAAGCCTACTTTAAACCCATTTGCGGCATTATATAGCAATGATTATTTGTTTCAAACGTAAAATGAATAAAAGGCTGACATCGTAAAGAGTCACACAATGGCAGACGATCGTTTTAAAATCAAGTTTGAGTGCCGCCATGTGCTGAAACGCCCTGGTATTCTGCCATGAATATTTTGAACGGCTGTACGCTGTGGGTGGTAAACAGAACAGCCACCTATTTCGTCCCATCGTGCCTTGCGCGAACACTGCCTTGACAAAATGGCTCCCCACACGGAAACTTTCTTCAGGAAAAAACTTGCTTACCCGGACTGGCCACTTTAATTTTACCTTAAAATCACTCGTTTTCAAGCGTCATGTTTCCTATACGTGCGTATCTCGACAAGGTAACTTCAGTTACTTTGATATTTAGTTAAGTAGACCAGCGATGTTTTCAAACGCACCAGCAAATTGTGACATGGAGCGATGTCAACGTACGATGTGACGATGATAATACCGAAGTAACCGGTATGAAAATGATTTGAATCTTCCGAGTAATTCCAGAAAATGGAATTTTCATCAAAAATTAAGATTTCAAAATATTACTTTTAGAATTAAAATATACAGTGACTTGAAATGGATCAGCAGAATATTTTTTTCCAAAATATAATGACAGATCGGTAGTAAACAAGAATACGGCACGGAATATAAAATCTGTATAAACAGGCAGAGGTTCATCGGCCCTTACGTCTTCCCAAACTTCATGCTTGATCGACCCTGCAAAAAAAGTGTTATGATGTGTTTAAATAATATGCCCAAGGAATTTTAATGTGGACAGGAATGGCCGAGTCGCAACCTACGCCTGTTCATTTCTAGATGATAGCTTGATTGTGTCTTTTGTCAAATCATTCCGTAGCAAAAGTTGGTGCGGTTTTAAAGGGGGGTTCTTAGTATTTAAGCCTCTCGCGGTGTCTCACCTGGAATTTCGGCGAAGTCTGGGTGCGGTTTTAATCGGAAGTGCGGTTTTAAGTGGAGATTTTACGGTAGATCAAAATACGCTGCAATAATAAATGTTTACTATATAGTAGATTTTTCCTATATCCCTAATCTCTGGAATGTCAAGTGAACTCATGAAAGGATGAAGAGAGTGATAGGAGTTATCTTGACACAGTTTGACATTTCAATGAATATACATGTAATTAATTTAAGTACTTTTGCAGGAGACTCCCGGTGTAGCTTGAGATATATTAGCATTGGGGAGCTTGTGATAGTAAAATTTAAATTTATCAATTTGTTTATAATTTTGTTCACAGCATGGGAAATCCAGTATATATTCAATAGCTTGGTGCCATAAAGACTCCCGGAGAATTGCCACATGCTCAGCGGATGGTTATTGGTAAGTGACCTTTCCAGTAGATAATGATCTGCACGGCTTATTTAAAAATTGTCCTTGTGAAACAAAAGTTTTAGATACGGAAATACTGAAAACTATGGATTTAGACTTTCATTATCATGGTTCAGTCTCCAAACACTTCTCATGAGCTGGGTTAGAAGATAGCATAGAGATTAAGGTTTTTGAATTATGAAGCAGAAGAAATTCATTTTGATAATTTGTCAGTGCACATTCACCTTTTACTTGCCTTCTTGGACAAGTGGGTCCAGCATAAACCTTCACCAAAAAGCTTCAATCGAAACTAATCTTTAAGACCCATAATCTTTCTTGAAGAAATGAAATCATATTGACAATGCTTCTTAATCCTAAGTTACCTGTGTAACACCCGGACCCACACAGCAGTACAAGGTCCAAGACAGGGCTGCTGGGGTATCAGTGACACGGAGGGGTTAGTTTAGAGGGGAAAAGTGAGTCTGGATTGAGCGTTGACTCTGTATAGATGTATAAGTATGGAATAACGGACATGGTGAGATTTTTATGTTGTTACAAGTTTACACCTGTATGTTTATCTGAAGAAATAAAAAGGAGAAATGAAATTAACAAAGAAACATTTGGACGAACATGTCTAAATAAATTTAAGAAACACACCTTGTGTATATGGCTGCAATCACTGATTTTTGTAGGGCAAGAAATATTCATGTGAGGCAAGTAAAAGCTATATGTTACACTTGCCTGACTATGGATGTACTTTCTAAAGTTTATGTAAAGCCCTGTGCTCTATGAAATCCAGAGGGCATGATATATTCTTACCATGTTCATCCACATTCAGTAAACAGTGAAATTGATACTCCATGCATGGATTTATCTTTGAAAAATTCTTGAGAAGTTTCTTGTCTCCATATGGAGTCAGACCGTAGAATGTTTCTTGACATTTTTAGGCTCATGATCAGGCTTCTCCTGATAATCTCTCTGACCTTTGTTTGTCTGTGCCATTAAACTTACCAATTCCACATCAGCTTTAGTTTGAGTATTTTGTTGTGGTTCTCGGTCTTGACACTGGAGAAACTGAGGCTCTGTTGCTAGCAACAAAGTAACTAGGTGGGAGCCCCAAGTGGTGTAGGCAGAATGGGACTGTTCTGTTTTGAGAGCCGTGTCTACTAAAAACTGGAGGTGATAGGTTATTGCACTGGTCAGTAGTGGCCCACTCTGTCCACTACTGAAACTACAAGTTTCAAGTAACAAGTTTCTTGTCAGTCATACCTCTTGAGTAAGGTGACTTTGTACATCGGCAGTTATATTGGATGTTTCAAGCAGGAAAATTGATTATTGTGTCAAAAACGTAATAATTATTGCAGTGACTTGCATTCCTGATGTGGAATTTATATATTAATTAAGACAACTCATAGATATTGAAATCTATATTTGATATCAGTCTGTAGAAGTGGCATGTTTATTGTTGAAAGCTGATTATTTTCCAGCATTGTGCGACAAGTAGATGGAACTCTGATACAGAAGTACAAGCATCCAGCACCTGTGTTTGGCTGTGACTGGAGTCCAAATAATAAGTAAGTTCATTACAATTTCTTTGTAATTACCCAGGCAGATAACTTTAATGTAATTATAGCCAGCCTAATAAATTTTTAGAAATGTTATTATTGTATGTGAGAGTAAGGCATATTCTTGCAAGCCTCTTTCTTGCACAGAGATAATGTATGTGTGATAAGAATCAACTTCTGATATTTTTATCTTGATTTTTTTTCAATAATGAAAATGAATCTGACCTTAAAACATTAAGATGTTTCACAAAATCATTGATGTAAAACAGTTTTCATATATTTGTTCAGAGTTTAAATTATAGTTTTGTTTTTTTTTTTAACAATGAAAGATGTGTACTCTTGTTTGCCAGTGAATTTATAGCTCAGATTTTATAAAGATTGCAAATAAATTATCTTTTTTTAATAAAAGGTTCTTTACTTCTCCAGGGACATGCTGGCTACAGGGTGTGAAGATAAAAATATCAGGGTTTATTATTTGGCAACAACGACAGACCAGCCGCTCAAAGTTTTCTCAGGTTTGTTACTGAATTTCACAGACACACAGGGAGAGATATTGAAACAGACACTTACACATACAAAATTAGTGGTAGGCAGCTGTACAGTCACACAAAGAGCAGATATACATATGCAAAGCCAGGTGAACAAACTAAAGGCTTAGAGACAGATTTTAAGATGGATGTAAGGATGTTTTAGCTTCCAGTTAAAGCTATCATTCCTATACTCTTAATCCCTTTTGTCCATTGAGTCTCCCACTGAGGCAACAACTGTTCAGAGCAACAAAACCAAGTCGTTGCTCTCTGTATTTTGCAACCTAAACTCTTTACCTACTGATATATGAATGGTTAAATATTTCCACATTTTAGGGCATACAGCAAAAGTGTTTCATGTTCGGTGGTCACCCCTCCGAGAAGGGATTCTCTGCAGCGGGTCTGACGATGGGTAAGTGATTGTCTTTCTGATACAGGATTAATGACACTGAGGCCTTAAGGTTACAACAGTTACTTACTAATTCATATAGATTTTTTGCTTGCTTGCATAAGTGGAAAGCTTTGAGGGACTAATTTAGCCAGATTAAGCCAGTATATATCGGCTCTGTATAATGATGTAACCACAGGTGTCACAAGAATTTCAGTGGGAGGAATTTTAGGCATTATATCTGAAAAGATGGCCCCTTGGTTAAGAAAGTTTTGATTTGTGCTGTTTCAAACTCACAGACATGGTGTCCAGTTGTTAATTTGTTAGTGAATTGGCATTTCCATATTTTGTGATTAGATCTTACATATAGTAAGGAAAATGAGATCAATTCCAGTTCCTTCATGATTCAGTTATTTATCAAATAAGCTGTCAGAGAAAAAAAACAGGTCTTTTTTCTTGATTTCATGTGCAGCATTGTCAGGAAAGTATTCAAAATGGCATTTTATCATAAAATATTTAGTTGGAATGGTATGCAGACAGGAAGTAAAAGAGATATGCAGGTGATTTATCTGAAGCATGGCTAGGCTTTTATGGTGACTGCTTTGCCAATGAGGTTGAGTATGCAGACAATTTATAATAAAAAGCCAAGAGCGACCAAACATTCCCCATTTATTTTGATCTCAGAGTATGAGGTTGACTGTTCTGTATGTTCTCCCAGCTCACAGATAAGGCTGTCAGATTTGTTAGGCACTCTGTGCACATCTTATGAATGATGTATGCGGGGTTTTGATTAGCTGCCAGTGGAGAGTTCATGATGCTCCAGATGGAGCCTCTGCTTTCTGTAGACTGGAAGCCCTTGACCTGAAGTGTTGGCCCTGGAGCAAGGGTCCTTCAGATGAAGTACTGCCGATTCTAATGCACTTCTAACACCATTTTAAGCAAGGACCTCTACAAATAGGTTGGATTATCTAGAGTCTTATGCATTGATTGGGAATGTTTATCATATTTAAAAGAGGAAAGGTATCAAGCTATTTTTTTGCATGTCAAACAAGTAAATTTTAAGATGGATGTTAGTCACAAGTCTAAATGTCTAGGGCTGAATGTGAGGCAGTGACCAGTCTGATCACAAAGCATCTGTTTATTTTCAGTCAAAGATAGTGTTTTATCTGTTCACCAGATTGCATGTGATGTTTATTCATCTCTATAGTGTTTATATTAAACAAAATGGCTATAATATACAGATATTTATTACCGGTTAAGAGTTATTACCTATTCTTTCTTCTGATGTATCTTATTGAAACATCAAGATATTGTAGCAGGAGTATATAGCAAAGCAATTACTGTAGATTCAGATAATATCGTGGGCTTAAAATTTTGTGGTTTTTGTACAAAACTCATATCGTTGGGGTATTTGAATTCGTGGAAAAGACAAAGAAAACTTTAGGAAATTATGTTTATTAATACCTCCATGTGCGCAAGGAATACGAGCCCGATGTACACAGGTGGTTCGGCTTTGATGCTTATCACACAGTGCACCTGTACCGCAGTCAATTGGGTCATTATTGAACAAACAAGCTCTGCCCGACCCGAGCCTAACAAAGAATTATTCAGCCGTGCATGACCGACACATTCCGGGCGATACATCGGCTGTTAGTTGTAACACCCAATACATCGGTTATCAGTTATAACACCTGATCACACCACGTTCACAGAAAACGTAAACCATCACTTGACCGGAGGAAAAATATGAACGGGACCGTCCACATGAAGGTTTTTAACTTTTTTTAGCTCAGCTGACTGAAAGTCATCTGAGCTATAGCGATCACTCTTTGTCCGTCTGTCCGTCCGTTAACCAGGCACAAATCGTAACCGCTGGACCTAGAACCTTGTAAAGTGGCATTCTGAGAGGTCCATGAAAAATCTCCTTGGAAACCAGAAATTAGGTCTCTGTTACCCATATCCTTCGAGCTATGGAGCCCCAAAGTACCCCCCAGAAAAGTAAAAAATTTCATACAAAAACATCAATATCTCATTAACTACATCACTGATGGTCATGATTTTTTGCATACATATTGATCATGAGATGTTCCATCAGTTCCTGCAGACTGGTGGCGCCACCTGTATTTTTCAATTTTTTACGAATTTTTTTCTCTATTTTTGAGACCTTTAAAAATGTGAACATCTGTTAACAAGGCACAAATTGTAAAGACTGGACCTAGAATCTTCATTCTTGAGACATTGAGAGGTCAATGAAAAAATGTCCATGGAAACCAGAAATTAGGTCTCTGTTACCCATATCCTTCGAGCTATGGGGCCCCGAAGTACCCCCCAGAATAGTCAAAAATTTCATACAAAAACTTCAATATCTCATTAACTACATTACTGATGGTCATGATTTTTTGCATGGATATTGATCATGGAGTGTTTCATCAGTTCTGCAGACTGGTGGCGCCACCTGTATTTTTTCAATTTTTACGAATTTTTTTCTCTATTTTTGAGACCTCTGAAGATGCAGTCATCTGTTTACAGGGCACAAATCATAACGACTGGACCTAGAATCTTCTCTCTTGATATGCAGAGAGGCCCATAAAAAGTCTCCTTGGAAACCTGAAATTAGGTCTCTGTTACCCATAACCTCTGAGCTATGGGGCTCCGAAGTACCCCCCAGAATAATGAAAAATTTGATACAAAAGTTCAAGTAACTGATCAACTATTGCATTGATCACCATGATTCTTTGCATTGATTTTGATCATGGGGTGTTTCATCAGTTTCTGCAGACTGGTGGTGCCACCTGTTTTTTTCGATTTTTACGTGTTTTTTTCTCTATTTTTGAGACATTAAAAGATGCGGTCATCGGTTAACAGGGCACAAATCCTAATGACTGGACCTAGAATCGTCTCTCTTGGCATGCAGGGAGGCCCATGAAAAGTCTCCTTGGAAACCTGAAACTAGGTCTCTGTTACCCATAACCTCTGAGCTATGGGGCTCAGAAGTACCCCCCCAGAATAATGGAAAATTTGATACAAAAGCTCAAATATCTGAACAACTATTGCATTGATCACCATGATTCTTTGTATGGATATTGATCATGGGATGTTTCATCAGTTTCTGCAGTCTGGTGGCGCCACCTGTATTTTTTCGATTTTTACGAATTATTTTCTCTATTTATGAGACCTTAAGATGGGGTCATCTGTTAACAGGGCACATATCGTAACGCCTGGACCTAGAATCTTCTCTCTTGACATGCAGGGAGGCCCATTAAAAGTCTCCTTAGAAACTTAGAAAAAGGTCTCTGTTACCCATTTTCTTCGAGCTATGGGGCTCCCAAGTACCCCCCAGAATGATGGAAAATTTGATTCAAAAGCTCAGATGTTAACCTTAGTCATGCAACCTTATAGCCTATTTGTCTAAACATATAACATCTGACCTGAAATATTCTATGAATATTTATTATGCTGTACAAAGTCAACTAATGTTTATGTATACATAAGATTATTCCAAAAATAAGATTTCTGTATTCTGATTTTGCATTCACTAGCCATCTATTAATATTCAGAATATATTGATACAAAAAAGTTAATATATTAGCATGAAAAACACTTTGTTCAACAAAATAACTATTTGCTAACTGATAAAAGTATCTATAAATCTCTTTTACATAGTAACAACACCAGATCTCATCAACACCTTTAGTCTCTATAAATAGCCTTCACACAATCCCAACATCAGTTCACATCAAGATTCTACACATCTATAAATAACTTTGGCATGATGGCAAGATTACAAGTGGAACACATGTTTTAACCTTCAACTGTTCCTACAACTTGGTATGCATTTTCATGGTAAGTTAAGTGTTTTATTTTAAACCAGTAATTACAAATTTAAATGTAAAATGTCGCTTTATCAGCAGAAATCCTGAAACCCCATAAAACTGATTTCATGCCAATCTGTCCTCCAGTGTGACATAACTCCTCTGCACACATATCACCCAAGCACTAAACCTGCTGTTTATTCCATTGCACGTTTCCATGAGGCCTTGTTGTTTTACACTAGAAAAAATATAGTTGTTCCATTTTCTCAACACCAGGTTATGTGCTCAAGTTTGGTATGTTGATTTATCATTTATTCATTGTCTGTGCATTCCAGAACAAAAAAAAACCTTGCAGTTCCACTTTATTTCTAGTCTGTATGCGCAACATGCTGTTACCAGCAAAATTTAATTCTTGCAATACCAGTTAAAACTAATGTCTGATGACTACATATTCATTAGATTTTGCATGCAAAACATGCTTGTAATTCAAGTTCAGCTGAGCGTCATGGCCCATGGGCCTCTTGTTTTTTAATCTAGGCGGTAGTCTCATGTGGAGCCTGTAATTCCCTGACGGGGCGGTGAGAGGAGACAGGGTTCGTTCATCATTCATCATATCAGCTATATTTGGAGAATATAAAAAAATAATTTGCATAATAGTATTCTGTTACGCTTACTTATGCTAAAATATATATGTACAACTGTTGGCAATATTCGGAAGAAGTATCGCCTGTATGTATTATTAAAAGCTCACTGTTATGCACGCAACTGTTGTCACAATATTCGGAATAAGTTCTCTTTTGTGTCCCGCGGTAATCGTGGTAATGAAAATGAGTTTACAAGGCCCTTGTCTTTTAGGCCAATAGGTAGTGTAAATCTCTATTGAAAGAAGGTTAAAAAGGCCTGTACCGAAAAAGCTGTGCCTCCGTAGCTGTGGTTACGAACATTGGAACTTGTGTACCGTTCTTGGCATGTCAGAACTACCACTTTGCGATAGAAATGTGGTATTGTTCTTTAATTTTTTACCCGAAATGTTGATAAGAGGAAATGTGGGGATAAGTTTTCAGTTTAAATTATACTTTGATATTGTTTTATTGTAAAGATATCAGGGGGCCGTGTTTGTACGATCTTAGTAGGAAATAATTTAATTGACAAAAGAATATTTATAAATCCCGTATTTTTATAGTAATTTATGAAAAGCAATTCAGTGCATTTAATAAATGTATCAAAAACAATCATAAAATAGTAATAAACAATTTTTGTATCTTTATTGAAAATTCAGCCAGCGGTAACAATTATATATAAAAATTCGACCACCAGCCGTTAAGATACCGTATATCCTCTGACTGTGTGATTTTTTTATCGTTGGAATCTTGAATTTGTGGATTATCTTGATCCACGAAAACCACAAAAATAAAATCCCAACTAATATTTCTGAATCTACAGTATACTTAATCCATGCTACCAGTGGAAATGGGTCTTATTAAGAGAAAGAAATTGAATTGATATTGGTAAATTGGCTTTTATGATACCATGGGGAGAAAAACGTGTATGAAATATATACAGGAGGAATATCCATTTTACCTGAATTGAGAGTACTTGATGAAATTCTGCTTTAAGAGAAAGGGTCACAAACAGTGTAAGGGTTTCATGAGTGTAGATTTCGGCATGGAGTGTATGGAAAATAAACATGCTGTGCCCTTGTGAACAGGTTTGATTAAGGCTTACCATGTTATGTTAACTTATGACAGCTGTATATTATGAGGTATCCTTCTATTACAGGACGATAAGGATCTGGGATTACACATGTGACTCGTGTATCAGTATCCTCCAGGGCCACACTGGGCCAGTACGAGGGTTGTTGTGGAGCAGCGAGATTCCATACCTTCTCATCTCAGGTAGCTGGGACTACTCCATCAGAATATGGGACACGCGAGATGGAGCCTGCATTGATACAGTATTAGACCATGGAGCTGATGTTTATGGTGAGCTAAGCTTGTATGTCCATCAGTATTAAGGGTTGTTGTACATAAAGTATAATGTTGTCTGCAGTTGTGATGTAGAATATCCCTCCATCACTTCTTAGTTCAGCAGACTTTAGCTCCTGGGAAAATCTCCTTGGCAATCTAAAATAAGGTCACAGTGACTGATATCCTTTACCAACAGGCTAAAAACATGATTTTGACCACTTTGACAGCAGGACAGGGCACAAATCTCAACCATTGGACCTAGAACTTCTTACTCAAAATTGAGATAGGACCTTGTGAAGCCTTCTTGGAAACCTAATATTAAGTCACTGTGGCCTCCAATATGTGAGCTGTAGGGACAAAAACATGATTTGAGCACCCTGCAAGTCAGATGGACACAAATAACAGTCACATTTTGTGACTATAGATCCCTTAAAAGCTTAGGTGCATTGTTGAGATTCAGGAGTCATATGTCAGTATTATGGGTCAGAATATATATGTTTTATGTGAATACTGTGATGTCATATTAGGCAGTTAAAACAGTGTTTTTTTTCAGGCTTTGGAGCCTCTGGCCTGACCAAAAAAAAAGTTCTTCTATTGCATGTATGATCATTGTAGGTGCACAGGCAACATCTCATGTATGTGGAACTAAGAGAAAGGAAACACTACATGTAGGACAGACTTATAAATAATATTGCCAAATTCCTGTAGCATTAGGATTTACAATTTAAGTACAGCATTACAAAAAAAATCTTTCTTTTCTGTATGCCAGGATTTGACAAATTCCTGTCAAGGGCAAGCACCAAGACCCATGGTTCCTTTCTTCATATCTCATTAAAATGATGTGAGACTATAAGATATTTATGTATAATCATGTAGGTTTAACAAGTCATCCTGCACGGCCATTTGTCTTGGCTTCCTGTTCACGAGATTCTACACTGAGGATCTGGAGTCTGACCTCCCTGCTGCAGCCACTAGAGATCAGCATCCTTGGAAATAGACCCTGGGCTGACTTTATGGGACCAACAGGTAGGCCAGTTACAATATAAATGCTGCTCAGGCTTCTTTGGAGCCAACAAGTGGGCCTCAGAATAATGTATGCTTGGGTAACATAATCAGGCCATCAGCTAGTCAAGGTAAATTTTGGTCGGTTTACCTGCAGAAGGTCATTTGGATCAGCTGGTGGAGTCTAAATATTTCATTATAATGTATACTGGACATCCTTTATTATTTTGCAAATGTGTTTGCTTGATCAAACAGTAAATGTGAAGCATTTTCAACAGTGGTGACCTAGAGTCCAACCAGATCTTATTAACTGGTAACTTGTAGTAAAGGTGTAACTGGATTATGAAGATTACTTCTCTTATGTCACTCATTATACAATGTGTCAGTCATTCTTTATATCACAATTATTTTTTAAATGAGTTCTTTGTAAAACCAACACCAGTATTTAATCCTCCAGCAGTATACATGTGAATCATATCTACATTTAGAATACATTAATATCAATTGACAGAACAAGCCATGGGAGCTGGGGCCACCCCGCTGCTGACAGGGAAGGCATCACGTGATATGAAACTTCAGATAGAGAAGATGACAGGAGATCAACAAGAAACCATTATCAAGTGGTTCTCCGCTTTCTTCTCAGTGAGTCTTGGTCATTTATATATGAAATGCCCAGTCTGGGGCTCGTTGTTGTAAATAGTTTATTGACATTTTGATTCAATGTTCAGTATACATCATGGTACAATTAGCTTGGGATTTAGCTCAAGCATAGTTCATAAGCACCTTTTTCTCGGGTTTGGTTCATTTACATTTATATGACCAAGTTATTGAGCATTGATAATTATGCATGTCATTGATGAATATGGTAATGGACAAAAAGGCCTGTAATTTGAGAAATTAGGGGCTTATTGTTTTTGCTATTATATCATACTAGATAACAGTTCTCGTGCACAGCCACTATGGTGCATGATATAGTTGCTGTGCATGAGAACTGTTATAGATCTATTCTACTAATCCAGCCTTATGCAACAATTTGGAGCTGTTATATCATAGTTTTACATTGTGGGGGGTAAAGGAAAGGGTTTCTGGGTACTGTGACCTTGACCTTTGTTGTCTAGTTTTAATCAGAGTGGTGTTTGGGCATCGTTTTCTTATTGGCATGATAGCATTATGGTTAGATTTGGTCCAAATTTGCTAGAAGATGGTGACTTATGACTCCCTCAAACTGAGTTACTTTAGGATGACCTTGCCAGGTGTGTCATGACCTTGACCTTAGTTTTTAAGGTCAAGTCACAGTGGTCTTTGGCCTTCATTTACTCATTAGTAGGATAGCACTCAGTGTCGTAGATACTCTCAAGTTAACAGGAATGTGCCTTTGCTAAAAGGAAACAGTTATACAGTTGTTTATGGTAATACCATCAATATCAAATATATAAATATTTCTCAATTTTAGTTACAAATAATAACCAGAAATGTTTTGCCATAAAGACAGAAATATTTTAAAATATTTGACAAAATAATCTGTCAAAATAATGTTCATTTGTACGAATATACAGTAATTATCCTTGTAATTTATCTTTACTTTTTGACAGGTACCAGGAGGGCCTAGCAATGTGTGGGAACTTGTATCTGTGATTAATGGAATGGATGACAGTCAGTTGTCAGAAAACTACAGCAAGGGCATCATGCACATGAAACACCTGCCCAAGTTTAAGGGGGTGAGTTAACTCAGTCACCTAAGTGATCATCTTCTAAATTTTCAAATTTCAAGGATTTACCAGTTGAATAGTAAAACAGAAGGTCTAATTTATATGGAGAGATTCCATAAAATACTCTTTTAAAAAAAGTCCATTCACAGTTCTGTATGAATTTTGAGATCAAGAAAGTCAAAAGATTATCTGGAGAACATGAGGATAATCTATGAAAATTCTGGAGAAGACCAGGAGAGTCGAACTAAAGATATATCATAGTTAAGATCAGGAGAACCTCTTCAGAGATTCGGAGAAGGTCTGACTAGTCCATTCAAATATCTGTATATGATCAGAGACAATCTAGAGATGTAGGGAGATGATCAGGAGAGTCCATCAAACTATCCTTCAGTGGTTTAGGTCACACCCAAAGATCCTGGGATGTTGCATCTAAGGTCATCAAAGGATTTAGGATTGTTGAGAGAGTCCACTTAAGGCATGGAGATGATTAAGAGAGTCATTTTATAGATCTAGAGATAAGTTGATTATATCTATAGATAGTGGGTTCACTAAAGTCCAAATATGACTTATTGACATTTTGGGCAAATAATGATTATTTATTTTCATGTATGGACGCATAAGAATTACCAGCCAATGCAATCATTTTATAAGAGAAATTACTCAAATAATTTAAAGTATTCTGATATTAAACATTTTCTGCCATAGCTTATGTATAAGTATAATGTCAGTAGTTCTTTGTCCTGAAATTTTTAAAAAATTAATTTGCAGGTCATATTCTCTCATTCACCTTAATTTTATATATAGGCTGAAGCTCAGGAGCTAGAAATGGTCAAAATGTCAAAGTTTGGTGCTGGTATTGGTGCCCCCAGCAAAGAGGACCGGCTACGTGATGCGGCACAGATACACATACGTCTAGGAAATATACAGCGTTACTGTGAACTGCTTGTGGAGCTGGGAGAGGTAAAGCATTGCATACAAACTCTCACTGGTGTTCATATGATGCTGAACATTAGCAGAATGTAATCCTTAATAATATTGCCTTTAACTTTCATTAAAACAAGCAACTTTACCTGACAGTTTAACATCTTCTGGAAAGCACTTCCAGAGTGTTTGTGTAACACACATATATGCTCTATTTTCACAATTTTTCAGCCTGGAACTAGACATTTTAAATTTTAAAAGGACATAATCAGGAGCAATATCATGCCTATTCTTTACACTATCAGTTCAGTTTTGCTTTAAGCAAAAGTTTCCCAGGAAAACCATCCCAGCACACATTCTCAATGCTTTGCATATGGCTGTTTAACACCTTGTTATGGCTTTGAATGTTGGTAGACACAGTCCACGTGTGTCTGTTTACCATAACAAAGCCATGTGACTGTAGGTCTGATTGTGAGCCACAACAGGTGATGTTTCAGTCAATGAAAACATGTATTACATTTCTTAGGCCAAGTTAGTCAGAATATCTCCTGGTTGACATGTGTCCCATAAGCTGTTTTTATTTTGACACCTGTGATCACCCGCGGTCCACTGTTTCGACACTCGTTTACAGGGGTAGGCAAACGGTTTCAAGGCAATATTCTGGCAGGTACCAATTTATTATAAAAAGAAGACGCTATTTTTTGTGTCAATTAAACATGCATGACTAGGTGATTGGGCCCCTTTTTAACAGCCAGTTTCTTTTGCTCACAGGAATGGCTGGAGGTTTACAGTACAAATTAATGTGAACTTTTAAACATTAGACATCATTTTGCAGTCACTGATATACTTCTCATTTATAATATGTTTCAGTGGGACAAGGCCCTTGCTGTTGCACCAGGAGTGTCTCTAGAATACTGGAAATCTCTTGCAGAAAGGTTTGTTTGCTTGAAATATATCTACCTCGCTTGTTCAAACACAACTGAAAGTTAGGGAGTAATTTGCTTACACAGGAACCATTTTAATGAGGTCTTTATTAAAATGATGCCAGGGTAAATGCAGATTGCAGGGTGGATTAAGGAGGGGGCACAGGGGTTTGCATCCCCTCTTTTTGAAACTAAAAAATTGGGCAATAGAATAACTCATGTTTAATACCAAAAGCAGTGCTGGATTTTGCATCTCACATGATATATGGTACTGCAAGTTCACCTGCTTAATACACTGGTAAAGTTCTGATAGATAGTGCTGAGTTAGACCTTTTGTGGAATAATGTCAAATTACTCAGGATTTATAAGAAAATATGGGAAATTGGCCCCTTTTGAACATACTTGGCATTGTTCCTGACAGTTTAAGACTATAACTTGGCAATGCAAAAGCTTGGTGGCCTCAGAAGACTTGTTTGACAAAGATGTTGTGGGATAGACCCTTTGTTAAATAATGGCAGATTCTTCAAGGCTTATATGGGAAATTGACCCCTTTTGGACATACTTATCATAGTTCCTGACATTTCAAGACCAAAATGGGCAATTCCCAGGTGTTGCTACAGAGGAGTTGTGTTACAAAGTAGTATTGACACCACCGTCAGTTATTATATAGATACACATGTCCATGTTAATACTTTATAGGCGTGCCAAGACCTTGATCAGATTAGAGAGTGATCAGGCAGTCCCTTACTGCGTGTCTACAGGAATGGCTTCCAAACTGGTGGATTTCTTCACCCGGAGGGGACAGCTGCAAGACGCCATGTTGACAGCTGTGTCCTGCCATGAAGGAAACCTCAGGACACCTGTGACCCACAGGGGAAGGTCAAGGTCACATGTAAATGGAGTAGAAGACTCAACTAATGATAGCATTCGGTTAGTAATGTAAATTTTCACTGAAAAAATATTCCATCAGAGTTGTCATAATTGTGTAACCAATTAATGCTGCATAAAAAAATTGATCAGCCCATTAAAGAAAAGCTTGGATAAAACCCCTAGCTAATACCATTCACATATAATGATAAAAGTATTGAAAGGAAACATTGGCATCCTGTCCTTTAGTGCTATTGTTATTTACGGTAATTACTACTTTTTCTTCTAAGCACCATCTAGAATTCAAACTTTGAATGATTTTAATGTTTTAAATATTGTGTCTTGATTAAAAATAAGCTTGAATCATAGTTTAGCTCATCAAAGTACATGTATTCATATTAGCCATCCACTCAGCTGTATTAGTAATATGTAGGAATTATCCATCACATGAAATGCATTAAATAAACTTCTGGTGAAATTATTAAGAAAATATCAGAAATGTTGAATGTTTTAGGTGCAGTAATTATCATCATATTAATCAGTCACTAGGATACAAATATTAAATGCCTTGCTTTCTTGTTTCAGTTTACTTAAACAGACCAGTAAATGTTTGGCTGAGTGGCATCTTTGTAATGGATCACCCACTCTTGCTGCGTGCTGCCACCTGGCGGTAGAAGACTGCAAGGTACGTCCTTCTCCCTTCAGGAACAGGAACATGGAAGGTCCGTCATTTATGCTCACACACATCCAAACACATTAATAAACACATATATTGAGTGAGTCACTATTCAGTGAAAAGGGCTGAAAAGCAAAACAAATAGAAAATTTAAATTATGCAAAACTTACATGAATTCTGATGTTGATGCAGGGATGCAGCAAACAGGCATTGAATATTCTGCCAATTGTGGCCTGTTTATAACAAGTTCCACACCAATTATTTCCAGTCTGTGATTGAACAATATTTCAGCAAATTACATGGACTGTGGACCTAGGTCTGTTTAGCATGAAATATGAAATAGCATCTTGTATTTATTGATACAAAGCTTTAGATAAATATTTTTATGAAATGATACAAAGCTTTATTTATCATATTATATATCATATTATATCGAGTCTGTAACAGTCTAACATTTTCTGAAAGCATCTTGGACAGTTGGAAAGCTGGATTAAAACCAAAATATATTTCAAATTGAAACAATACAGTTATTCTATCGGTGTATCTACTCAAATTTCCATTCACTAGAAAAATATGGTCAACATAAAGATTGAAGCAATTGTCTGCCTGTGTAGTCTTCCAGATGGCGAGGTCCATAGACTTAACTTAGGTAACCATGATGCCATGTGATCCTGTTTGGTATTAATTAATGAAAGGAAAAGATTAGTGATTGTACAATTCTGTGGTCCACTAAATAACTGAAATTACACAAAGACACATTTCTAAGTTTTCCTGAAATAAAATATTTAGCAGAAAATTGATGCTTTTTCATGAATCAGAATGGTTGATAATTTTATGCTTTTTTTAAATGTGAAAAAAATGACTTCCACAGAGAGCGATGAGCAAACTGATCAGAGGAAATGAGCTGGAGTTGGCGGCAAGCATCGGGAGATTTCTTCCTGAGGTGGAGCCTCTGCTTCATGTGGTGATCGAATACTTGTCTCGGCGATGTGAAAGAATAGGACGATGGTATGACCATTCTCTGCTTTCCCCTGTTCTTTATTTTTCTTTTATATGTAAAATTTGTGTAAATTCCAGTATAACAAATATCAATTGATTATCTCCCTTAACATCAGGTGTAATATTAGAAAATAGGCTGTTTAAAATATTTGTGTTTTGTTTTTGATTATGCTTATAACAAAGTCTGAGTATAGCTGCTGACAGAAGACAGATCTCTTTCATTTCAATAAAGAATGTTTCCTTTGAATAGATATTAATAATCTTTGTTAATAGTGATAGGGACTTAACCATTGATTTTATTATAATTTTTATGCTCTTTGCAAATTATGTTTTCCTGCTTATTTTGGCAGGCATTTAAGTCATCTTAATTGACAGGCACTGAAGCCATCAGAATTATTTCAGTTTTTTTCTTCTTTCTAAAATCTGTTTGTTGGCTGATTGATTGCCTCACACTGACGAGTACAATCCAACAATGCAATTATCGGGTGGGTCTTTTTACCGAGCACTAGCCTGGTTTCACACCTGGCATTGCTCTTACCCGTGTGGGGCTACTGAGTGCTCGGACTTCTTACCAAGTGCTACACTGGTGCACTCCGGGTAATGCTCTGACCCATGTGAGGCTACCAAGTGTTAGGAACTTTTTACCGAGTGCTACCATTGCGCACATGACAAATGTAATTTTATACCGCTTTCAAAACAAAAACATCTGATCTCATTCAATTATTTACGTTCTATTTGTTTATAGACCATATACCCCACTGGTTTCTGGAAAAAATGCCTGAGAACCATACATTTATTCTGGCCTAAAACAAAACTATCAGATCAGTAGGTTTTCATGTGTTTTAATTCATTTACAATCCCTTTATACAATGACAGGGACCTGGCTGTAGACTTACTGAAGATGCTTCCTGATCCAGATGTCTTGCTGGCCAAAGTCTGTGCCCGTTGTGCTGCCAGCATGTCAGAGATCAATGACCTTCACAAAATGGTCAGTATTCAGCTCACAAAATAGAACATCGATTAACACAGGAAGTTAAGAGGGATAATCAATGGCAGGTGGTTTTGATGTATCTAAAATTTGTATCATCACTGATGGTCAGTGCTACATTATAATTTCATTGGATATTAGTATGTTTTTCTTGGTTAATGTGTATATGTAGTAAATCATCTGTCAGGGTGGTGATTTTATAATACAGGATGAATATAGGGTTGAATGGGGTGAAGACAGAGAATGAATCGGTGTGGTTGTTTCACTCTGTTGTTAATATTAAGACCTTTTGTGCATTAAAAACTAATTTTGTGAAAGAATGACAATCCAAAACTTTCTCCATTCTGCTTGACCTGTACATATACCAAGGAAAACAGTGGTATCTTATACAATCAACGCAGTATTTTAGAAGCCTTGAATGCAATTTAAATGCAGCACCAATTCTTTACTGAGCTCTTTTGAAAAGTGTTTAGGGCCCTTATCCTACTATAATTTTAGAATTATGTCTTCCCCCTCCAGGGGAGGCATGTTGTTTTCAGTGCTATTATCTGTCATCATTGTTGTTTTCCATCGTCTGTAGGATATCTTGTGAATGCAATAACTTTTGAAGGGCTGCATGTTTTCCTCCAAAATTTTAATAACTCATTGTTTGTATTTGTTCCTACCAAAATCTCACAGGAGTTTGCTTCCAGTGACCTTGACTTTCATCTTCCAGTCAAATCTGCTGAAATATAAAATACTTGTGAACCCCATAACTTTTGAAGTATGTATCATTTGGTCCTCAAATTTGGTACACCAATTGTTCCTATCAAGTTCAGTCTCTGGTGAGTTTGAAACACAGTGACCTTGACCAGGATCTTCAAGGTCAAATCTGCTGAAATCTAGAGTCATTGTTTTGAGAGAGTTATTATACCCGTAATGTTTTGGGATGGCCCATAGGGGGAGACATATATCTATTTTTTGCAGCAGCAAAAACAAAGCCATACTAGTTTGGTTTGCTTTAAACTTTGCCAATACACATCCCTTGCCACTAAACACTCTCTGCAGATAGATTCTCGCCAGGATGCTGTCCTCTGAGTACGTTTGTGTAGGATCACTTCCCCCTTATCAAATCCCAGTTTCATGAAAATGCTCATGGGGGCTACCTTTTTGTCTACACAATAACCCCGGATGTTATAGGTCACAATGATGGGCCTAGCACTAGTAAATGTAAAACATAATGTCAAGTTATGAGTAAGTGTGTAGTGTGTATTTCTCTGCTTTTGCAGGCAGGTTACCCGAGTTTAGATGAATGTCTGGCACAAGCTGAATCTCTCTCTGGCAAACGAGATGTGTTCAAAGCCGTCAAGTACTTCATGTTGTCTTCTTCTCCAGAAACTGGCCTTGACCTTGGTCTGAGTTGGGTCAAAGGTGAGTAGCGTCATGGTAACAGGAGTCTACATAATTTCCGGGGGGGGGGGGGGTGATATTTTATGCTTTGTGTTACAGAAGCCTTGTAATGCCCAGAGACATTATACTTAGTAGGATTGTTACTAAACATTCCATTCTTTTTCTCCTTTAGTTGCTCAGGAGCAGATTCTAGATTTTTTTAGGAAGGGAGGGGATTGCTGTTACCTCCTTGGGATAATGCCCTTAATAATAATAATAATAATAATATTTCTATTTATAAAGCACTAATTCAATAGAACAGTTATCAAAAGTGCTTTACAAAACTAAGAGCAAAAATTTATTAAATCAAAACTAAGAGCTCAATTACTAAAATAATATTACTTCAAGAACTCCACAGCTCCCAAAAGAGAGGATGCAGCATTAACAATTTGGAGGGAACAAAACATTCCTTAGGATCCACCCCTGCAGCTAATATCATGAAAATTTTCTATATTTGTGTTGTATTGGTTAGTAATTAATGTCAATTAATTTGATTCTTTTATAATTAGGTGAGAGAATAATATGTGCAGTTGTGCATAAACAATAAAATCTTCTTGTAGCCAGCTCCCTTACTGTGAATAACCCACCTTTGTCGAAGTTTCTCACTTGAAATTCAAAGATAAATTATACTTACATAAAACCTGCTTGTGTTGAACCTCAGATATGTTGAAGCTTTATTGTAAGTCCCTTAGACTTTGACACAATGAGGATTTACTGTAGTTAAATTATGTCAAATAATGTAAATATAGCAGCAGTAACAGTCTGAGAAAGATTTAAGTACAGAATTACTCTTAACTTTTGTCAAGTATTATATTTAATTGGTATGGGCCATGGGCTCACTCAATGAACTATAATTTATTTTAGTTTACAATGACCCTGACCTCTTGTAATGCTGTAATATTTGTGCTGTTGTTAGTGTGTCATCCTTTTTACAGACAAGCTGCGGCAGTCTCAGTGGCAGGCTGGTGACGTGTTTGACATGCTGCAGATGGTGGGGACCATCCGCACAGACAGACTGCAACAGCACAAGTGTAGCAAGTAAGTGCCAATCTCATGGTCCCTTGATTAATCACACAGTACTGTTAATAAATTTATAGTTTGATTCTTTCTGAACATTCTAATCATCCTGGATTAGCCTGCAAAGCTTTGTACATTATGTATTGAATAATAAAAGTTAAAAGTTATAGCTTTATGTAACAATACAGATAAGTTAACATACTTTTACAGTTTGTTACACTCCCCCTGTTCACCTGTATTTTCGTGATTAATTTTTTGGCAAGGCAAACTGGCCATACAAAATGGCACCCATGGCTGAAGGAGGAAAATGCATAATTCTTAATATCATATACATGCTTGTGATAAACATTGTTCACTTTACAGGCAGGTTGTCTGTTACATATCCATGATATTTAGTGTTGCTGGCTAGTGCAGAGGTGGTATTACTGTTAATAATTAATGATGACCTGATTGATGGTTCTGTTTCAGGGCTCGTGGGGAGCTGTTGGTGTTGAGTGCGTATGTCGGGGCTTTGATGGCAATAAGGAGAGGGTATGCACATATTGTGGAGCCTCTGTTTCTTCATACAAAGTAAGTGCAGTTCCTGTCTATTATGCCTAAGTATCAGCTTGTTCAGGTATTCTCCCTGACATTTCATGTATACATGCATCATACAAATTAAAATCAAGGCTGACTGGTTGTGTTTACAAAATTTGTAGATCTTCCCCTGGATGGCATATTTTGTGAAAGATCACTTCTACATAGAGAGCCAAATGATAATGAGTGGCATTATTTTTGTTACAGGTCACTTTTACACAGAGCAGATAGATAATGAGTGAAATTATTTCATGTTATAGGTCACTTCTACTCAGAGTAGTCACTTCCACACATAGAGCAAAAAGAAAATGAGTGACATTAGTTTTTTACAGGTCACTTCTACTCAGAGTGGTCACTTCTACACGGAGTACTTGATTTTTTAGTGATATCTTGTGTTGCAGGTCACTTCTTCACATTGTTAATCTTTGAGTGATATTATTTTGAGTTGAAGGTCACTTCAACACAGAGTACTTAATCTTTGAGTGACATTATTTTGTGTTACAGGTCACTTCTACACAGAGTAAATAATCTTTGAGTGACATTATTTTGTGTTACAGGTCACTTCTACACAGAGTAAATAATCTTTGAGTGACATTATTTTGTGTTACAGGTCACTTCTACACAGAGTAAATAATCTTTTAGTGACATTATTTTGTTACAGGTCACTTCTAAACAGAGAGCAAGTAGATCTCCCTCTGAGTGAGAGTCTGTTGGTATCTGAGATGGAAGCCTGGAGAGCTCACATGAATCTCAAGTCAAACAGGTATCAATTTATACTAAAATTTCACTACGTACTTCACTAGTTTGTTAATATTTGTGAATTTGGAAATTTTCTTACTGCTTCATCATACGCTGACATAAAGTATGGTTAAACAGGAAAGTATTAAGTGTGGCCTGATAGTTAAGGTATTTATGGTAACAGTGCTGAATTTCTGCATTTAAAGACCTTGATAGCATTTTGCAGATCCTCATCTGTACAATTCAGGTTTACTCAGATTTTAAATGAACTGCTTTGCTTCTTGATTTCTCTGGAATCATGAAGATGAAATAGTCTTTGTTTATTATTTATATTCATATTCATTCAGTAGGCAATGCCATCCAGCAACAAGATTCTGTCTGTAAGAATATGGTGAAATTTGGTGACAATTAACTACTTTTATTGAATTGCTTGTACAGAATGAATAAATCACTAAGATATGCATACAGGTGTTCTGTCTGTTATATGCTTCAATAACACACAAGCTGTGACATGTACAGTGCAGTTAGAAATGCATACATTAATATGCATACTGTATAGGTATTCTAACACGTCCCCTTTAATGTGATGTCACATTGTCGTTAAGGGTCGGGTCTCCGTCACGGGCAGAATCCTCAATGACGATAGAGCAGCAGAACATGTACGATGCCCTGCTTCGTAAAGCGGGAAAAGATGTCTCCCCGCTAGAGCAGGGCCCAGATGTAGTGACAGGGTCACAGCTACCCAGCCATTCAGACGTTCACTACTCCTGCCTCAATGGGCAGAGAATACAGGTGAGACAAAATTGTCAGGTACCTTGCAGAGCTCAACATTATCAGTTAACTGCATGGTAGGGGCAAGTAAAATTTTTATAAAACAGTGTCAGGGCAACCACAGGCATGGCCACATTTCAAATTTGGGTAACCCATTTTCGGGTTACCGTATTTTGAAATGGGGTCCATTTTGTTTGGATTACCTGTTCCATGTTTCAGATCACATTGACTCTGTGCATTCAACTAACTGAACTCCAAGAAGCAAATATGTGATTGACCCAGTGATTGTTATAACTTAAAGTTAGAAATAAAGATTCAATAAAAAAAACTTTGTTTCATACGGTTTATTCAATAAACTGTCAACAGGGTAGAAATATTCCTTAAATTGCCTGAATTAACCATATAGTGGGGTTTTCTTACATAACCATGTTTCAGTAGCCACAAATTAATTTGTGTAACTCTAAAGCATGCTGATAAAGTAGCAGCTGGTGTTATTAAAAATTAAAAAGAGCAATATGTAAAACATGTGCACCAGCTTGTACAAGCAAATTGGACAGATGAAAGCTGCCTCCCCTATCCCTTATAAATTTGTAAAATGCTGAAAATTAAGACTATCTGCACTTTTTAGCTCAGCTGACTGTAAGTCATCTGAGCTATAGCAATCACCCTTTGTCCGTCGTTCATCCGGCCGTCCTGCCGTCTGCCTGTTAACAGGGCACAAATCGTAACCACTTGACCTGGAATCTTCTTACTTTACATCCAGGGAGGTCCATAAAAAATCTCCTTGAAAACCTGGAATTAGGTCTCTGTTACCCATATTCTTCGAGCTATGGGGTTCTGAAGTACCCCCCAGAATAATGGAAAATTTGATACAAAAGCTCAAGTAACTGAACAACTAATGCATTGTTAACCATGATTATTTGCATAGATATTGATCATGGAGTGTTTCATCAGTTTCTGCAGTCTGGTGGTGCCACCTGTATTTTTCTATTGTTACAAATTTTGTTTCTTCATTTTGAGACCTCTTAAGATGTGGTCATCTGTTAACATGGAACAAACTGTAACGGCTGGACCTAGAATCTTCTCTCTTGACATGCAGGGAGGCCCATGAAAAGGCTCTGTGGTCTCTGTTACCCATAAACTCTGAACTATTGGGCTCTGAAGTACCCTCCAGAATAATGAAAAATTTGAAACAAAAGCTCAAGGATCTGAACAGCTATTGCACTGATCACCATGATTCTTTGCATGGATATTAATCATGGAATGTTTCATCAGTTTCTGTAGTCAGGTGGTGCCACATGTATTTTTTCGATTTTTACAATTTTTTTCTCTATTTTTGAGACCTCTTAAGATGTGTTCATCTGTTAACAGGGCACAAATCCTAACCACTGGACATGGAATCTTCTAACTTGACATCCAGGGAGATCCATGAAAAGTCTCATGCAAAACCTGAACTAGGTCTCTGTTACCCATATTCTTAAAGCTATAGGGCTCAGAAATACCCCCTAGAATAATTAAGAATATGATGTAAAGCTCCATTATCTGAACAACTAATGCACGTATCACCATGATTCTTTGCATGCATATTGGTCATGGAATGTTTCATCAGTTTCTGCAGACTGGTGGCTCCACCTGGACTTTTTAAAAGTTTAACCCTTTTTTTCTCTCTATTTTTGAGACCTACAGATGCGGTGGTCTGTTAACAAGGCAAAAATTGTAACCATTGGTCGTAGAATCTTCTTACTTGACATCCAAGGAGGTCTGTGAAAAATATCCTTGAAAACTTGAAATAGGTTTCTTTTACCCATATTCTCTGAGCTATGGGGCTTATAAGCACCCCTCAGAATAACTGAAAATTTTAAACCAAAGTAGGGCACAATTATAACCATTGGGCCCAGAATCTTCTAACTTGATATCCTGAAAGTTCCTCAAAAGTTCTCCCCAGAAACCTGAAATTTGGTCATTGTGACCTATATTCTCAGGGTTTTGGGGTATGTTTGAACACCCCAGAAATAATGCAAAATACATACAAAATGCCAGATTCCTCAGGAAAGCCTGGTTGGATTGTCATCAAATTTGTTGTGCTTATGGGTCTTGATGAACTTAAGCTAATATACATGAACAATGATGCCACCTACATTATCATAATTAGTTGCCTGTGCAAGATCATATTGTCAACATGTCAGTTGGCTGAGCGTCATGACCCACGGGTCACTTGTTTCCATTTAATTAAAAATAAAGTTCCTTTGAAGACAAAAAAATTACATGTTTTGCTTTTTTGATTCCTGTTTACGTGAATTTTGTTGTCTCAATTTAAAATAAATTATGTTAACAACTTGAACATATTCTGTGTTTTGAAAAAAAGCAAAGGTTCAATGATATTTATTGAAATTGTTGTACCAATCGTGAACAAACTTTTCTCTCTGATTTGTTATTTGAAATTATATGTTATAAAATTAAGTCACTGGAAAGTAATGTTGTCGGCCTGTGAAGTACATGTAGTCAAAAGTGGCTTGTCAGTGTCAAAATTCTAAAAAAAACTGATAATCTAAAAAAAACTGATAATCCAAATATGATATTTGATATTTTTGCTGAATTTCAAGATTATAAAACAATTCTTATCCGTAATCGTGTCTGAAAGTTTATTAATATAAGTTACAAACTCATAGACCATGGTGATTATTGCATCATTACGTTGAAAGATCACTCATCGATATCACTTCTTTGGAGTGCATTTGAAAATGATCTTGCCACGTGAGTGAGCGGTGAGGCCAAAATATATCTGAAGAAATCGTATGGGAGTGCATACAAACTCAAGCAACTGCCAATTCTGCAGGAAATTAAAGCGAGGGAATTTTTCATTGTCACAAAGTTCGTCAGTACAGCATTTGAGAACACCCAGTTTCTTTTGGCTTTTCCAGCGCACAAACACACCTCCTATATGGCCTATACCATATAATACCGGGGAGTTGAAGCAAATCATGGAACGGAATAGACTGGTACCCTGCTCTATTATGCTGTGAATTGGTAACTGTAAATATGCAGTCAAGCCCCGTTGTACTGCATGCAAAGGTTACACTTTGGTAAAATTGATCACAAAGTGACTAGTATAGTTGAAAGAATATATTCAGGATATTTTTTTCTGCAAGAAGTATTTATAAATCTCATCAATTTTCATAGCTTTTGTCCAGGAAATTTAAGTGAATGAAAAATTGTTCGCCCTAAATCCAGTTTGGGTAACCTCCGGGGGAACGAAACAATCATTTGCCCAATTTGGCCATGCCTGCAACCAGAAGTTGGCTCCTACTTGCCTGACTTGGGAAGAAGGTCCATTATAAACCTTTACCCAAAGACATGAATCTTACTTATCTTCTTATCTTTCATTGAGAAATGAAATCATATTTATAATTGGACATGTTTTCTTGAATTTTCTGTACATTATCTGTACAAATACTAAAGAGAAATATAATTGGCAAACAAAAATTAAAACATGTTCATTGTATAACATGCAAACAAACCTGCAACATAGTCAAGTTATGTTGAACACACACTGTGTTCGTGGTTGCGATAATTGATTTTTGTTGAAAATTCATGTAGGGCAAGTAAATGCTAGAAGTTCTTGTGCAATTGGGCAAAAAAGTCAGCCACAAAGCCCATCTGTGAATATTCAGTATTAATCAAGTAATAATAAATTAACAAGTGCTTAGACTATATCGTTTGCAAGGGGAGAACCTTTATTTTAATAAAATAGTTCATTTGTTAATATTTGCAGGGTGCAGCCTACTTTTTGGAAGACGGCAGATCAGCAGTGTCTATTAATGAAGCCATGATGTGGGCAAAGGTCAATCCATTTTCTCCACTAGGATCTGGTGTCAGGATTAATCCATTCTGAAGGAATATTAAAAAATATCTGATAAATAATTTGAAGGTTATATTACTATATAGATCACAAACTTGATACTGCACTGTGATGCAATAGTCATTTCAAGTAACAGATGATCAGTTTATAAGGGTAAAAAATTATTTCTGCCTCGGGGAATCTAAGAAAGTTGAGGTGGCCACATTTGGGAAACATCTGGATAATTGAATTTTATCCTAAGAAGTTTTGGATATGTAATGGGGTTATTTTAATATGCCAATCTTAGACCAGTCATATTATGGTATGGGCACCATTTGTCTCTGTCTGTTAACTTTTGGTGTTACCAAGAAAACTTCCCAGGAATTTGATGAATTTTCACAAAAAAAACTCTATAATTACTACTAGAGTTTCTCACCTAAAATCAATTCTCAGCAAATCCATGCATATTTAATGAGGTCAGAGGTCACCAGGCTTCTGTGAGGTGTCACCATGACTTACCAGGGAATATTAGGGATTTTCATGATGAATATTTACCAACAGATTCTCACTTGAATTCAGTTCTCGGCAAAATCCAAACATATGTAACAAGGTTAGAGGTCACAAGACTTCTTTGTGGTATTGCTGTGAAAACTAGGAATTTGACCAGTTTTGCTGACATTTTCAGTATGAATGTTAAACTATTGAAGTAACCCCTGGGTTCAGTTGTCTGCATAATTAATAAGGTCAAAGGTCACAAGACATATAACATGCATATTATGCCATCTTGCAGTGCTCTTATTTTAGGTTGATGGGAGAACCATATGTTTTCACATATGCTTCATATGACAGCAAGATGTAAGATTTGTTATGGTTTATTTGTTTAAATATCTAATTATTAATATTATTGATAGTTTTGGTTAAAGACTAGAAAGATGTCCTGCCTTTGTTCCTGATAAAAAAGTGTTATCAGCACAATACAGTGCCATATGTTGTCTACAGGTGTAAACGGATTTATGAGGACCTGTGTATGTTACAGTCAGGAAATTTTCCATTATGTGCTTTATAGTGATAGAGTGGAATTTCAAATAACTGATATTAATGAATAGATATTGCATAGAAATGTGATTGGGACAATTTACACAAACAATAAAAAATAGAGGCATACTTCTAGTGTTCACTACAGAAATTTCAGCTTTTGGTTGACAATGTGTAGTTCTCTACAGAACAAGCAGTACTGATGGGAGTGTTAAATTTCCTCTGTAAGGTTGTGTAGAGTAAAGAATTTATACAAATTAACAGTGCCAATAAGGGAGTATTTAGTTGAACTTTTAGAAAAGTTGGAGAAAGCGAATTTTACTCAAAGGAGTTGGTGATTTGGAAGTATACCTCACTGAATAAGAAGTACTGAGTGGAGAATGTGTTGAACTCCACTGATCAGGGGACATGCACTGAGTGGAGAATGTGTTGAACTTTGAGGATCAAAGGAAACTGATTGGAGAATGTGTTGAACTTTATTGATCAGTGGAAACTGATTGGAGAATGTGTTAAACTTAGCTGATCAATGGAAACTAATTGGACTTTATTGATCAGGGGACTCTGAGTGGGGAATGGGGTGAACTTTTATGAACTAGGAAAACTGATTGGAGAATGTGTTGAACTTTACTGATCAGGGGACACAAGTGGAGAATGTGTTGTACTTGCTGATCAGGGACACTGATTGGTGAATGTATTGAACTTTACTGATCAGGAGACAGTAATATGGGAATATGTTGAACTTAACTGAACAGAGCATACTGAGTGTAAATATGTTAAACTTTACTCATCAAGGGACACTGGGTAGAGAATGTGTTAAACTTAGCTGATCAGGGGACAGGGAGTGATGAATGTGTTGAACTCAACTGGACAGGCTATATTGAGTGATGAATGTCTTGAACTTAATTGCTCAAGCGTACTGAGAGGATAAAATTTTGTCCATAATATAAGTTTATTTAGTGCTGAATAGAATATGGAGAAGGGTTGTCAAATTTAATTTCATTTAAGTAATAAATCAGTGTGATCAGGCTTTGAGGTTCAGGAAAGCAGTAGGATTAGTCTGATTCTGATCTCAGGGAGGAAAAGTTCTCAGATATTATAAGTTATTAGGAAATTATTACTTAAGAAGAAGGAAATTGCAAGGGAATAACTTGTTTGCATTTTTGCATCCAGGGTAAACCTTTTTTTTTATATGATCAAAAATAATAATTGCATCAGTTTTAAAAAGTTGCATTATTATTAAATATGAATTATTTAGAGACATGCTCTTAAGTAAAGTCATCTAAGAAGTAACTAAATTTTCATGTATATACATTTATGTTAGGAAATGTTGAATCATTTATGGTAGATGATATCTTACTACTGATCGGAGTTATGTTTTATATATGGCATAGAGACAAACAGTGAGGTTTCTGTTTCAGATTTTAATATGGCAGCTGCATGTTTTTGTCACCTAATTTACATATTTGTTATAGAGAGCCAGAATACTTAATTTAATTGACTATTCAACGATAATGTCAACCCTCTCATATATCAGGTTGTGAAGTCCAAGATTGTCTGTTAAAAAAAAAATGGCAGTGGTTTGTCATGTTAACCTTTTTTTGGGTGGATAACACATGTTTTGCCGGGAAAAAAAATTATTGAATGTTGATTTAAAGTACAAAAATTTAATTAACTGCTATTGAATGCACATAACTTGACAGAATATGTTTATATCAACAGTGTAAGCTCAGTAACATATAAAGATATATAAGGAGAAATTCATCAATCTTTTTGTTCAGTTAGTCATATATTTTAATATGATGATATCAGGCTGTTGCTTTGTGTTGTTCTAGATTCCACAGATATCAGAAATAACTGTAGATTGATATTTGAGGGGATAGTCTCTGTTATAGAAAAGTATAGTATACCTGTAGGTTTTGGTATCAACTTCAAGTGCCATACAGAGTGAATTATCATTTTATTAAGATGGTATTGTGAATTATTTTTTGCATACATTGATATTTTGCTGTTATTGGTAATCAAAACAGATTTGACATTGGAAACTTGTATGTACTGCATGTACACATATATATATTGCTCATATCATATGATAGTGAATCACAGACTTATTTGTAATCACTCATACATTCTTTAAATTATCATTTTTGTCAGACCAGTATATGGTCATGAGTCATTTACTGTATATATTTCATTACTTGTTGTCAAGTTATTCACTTGCTGTGTTATTGTTAAAATTTATGATATTTTGTACTAAAATAGTAGGTATTAACAAGAAATATGATACACAAGGGGAAACTGGGACCAATACCAGACATATTGTTTGTATACATTTTGGGATGCAATGATGATATTTTTTATCTGCCTTTGACAAAATGATCTCCCATATTGTGCACTCAGCTTTGGTACTGATCTGTGATGGTGGTCATATGTAAAAGGAATCCTTTAATGTGCCTGTAATTTGCTGGGTTGTGTATGCCATTTAAGAGATGGAAAAAGCATCAAGTTTGTGCTGATCTGGGAACCAAATCAAGTGGTGTTCTTTTGAAAAGTTAGAATTGGACTGCCTGAAGAAGACCACAGTCCTTTGTGTATGTGATAAATGCTAGAAGTGATATAAATTTTTGAATTTTGTATGCCACGTCAAGGGACCATACAGGAAGATAATGGACAATACAAATGCGTTCAGGGAACTGTAAAAAAAAAAACCTCACGGTTGATATATATGACCTAATGACACTGATCATCTGATCCTTTTATGAGTTTACAATAAATGGCTCAAGTGTTTTAGTATATAATGGTTGCTCCTGGGACCATTCAGTAGATTTTCTGTCAGGAATGCATGCAGGGATCAATTTCGAAACATATTACCAGTATGGTATAATAGGAAGCTGCTCATTGATAGGGATATGGCAATACGTTCACTTGCCCCTCTTATTTTAACAGTAAATTAAATATGCCTTCATATATCAGAGTGAATCATTATCTTTGTTGAGATCTTCTCTAACTGTCTGTCCTCATCTGTTTAAAGTAAGAAAACTTTGGAGTCACTGCATACTTATTTGTCAAATTTTATAAACTAATATGTGTCAATTTGATCTTGAAGGTCAAATCGGAAGAAGTATAGGATTTCGTGTGAACCCATAAGGCTTATATATACTTGTATAATATATTGCAAAAACAAAGCAATTCTTGTTCAGCTTACAGTTCTGGTATATATCTTGTGCCCTTGCCATATTTGTAATTGTATCCATGTGCATGAACACAACAACTAAAAAAGCACAAATGGTTGCTGACAGTAGTTTCTAGTACTGTAATTTCTTGCCTTTGACACAGGTGTCATACATACAAGATATCTGAGCTTTGTAAATGCCTCACAATGAACATTGTGAAAAAATTATCTTTAAGGCAATTCTAAAAAAAAATGTTCTATGGATTGGTCGCTCACATTCTTCCTGGATCAATTGTTTTTTCATACAAATGAAGACCAGGTCTTTAGTAATTTTGCTCTTGCTTATATGTGCTATGGCACAAATTCCCTAAAACAATTTTTAAAGGAATAGAAAATGAACCAAATTTTGTGTTGATCATATACACAGTTCCAAGAACTGGAGCAGATGTTTGTATTTTCTCGGCAATCTGGCAAAATTTTGTGTCTCGACCAGAAGAAAAAAATTCATCGGCTCACGACATCTTTTGTTCACTGAGTCTGCAGAACAATAATTTTGTTGGTGTGGCCTCATGATAATGAATTACAGTGAAACCTTGTTGTGTCAAACTTAAGTCGAATATCCCAATTATGTCATAGTTACAGACTCCATATTCCAGACAACTCTAAATTATTACCAAATAAAACCCACTTGTGTCGTACCCCGGATGTGTCAATTTTCTGAGGATCCCTTCAACTTTAACACAACAAGGTTTCACTGTATATTTCTTATGCTTCAAGTGTGCACTCATTTCACTGGGCTTTCATTGTATTGAGATTAATTAAACTACAAATATTTAATTTGTCTTGAGCTCACCTTTGTGTACATGTATTTTCTTTATGGAAATTTTATTTATCCACAAAGTGTATTGGTGATTGGGACATTGTCCCATTTTCTACTTAGCTGACCATTAGTCATCTGAGCTAAAACAATAGTCATTTGTCCTTCATATGTCAGACCAGCCATTAACAGGGCACAAATCATAACTGTTAAATATATATACTTTAAGAGAAGTCAGGGTAAACGGTCTGTGGGATACAAAATAAGGTCATGGTAACCAAAATTCTTGAAGCTAGGGGTGTAAATATGTTATAAGCACCTTTGAATTAAGCTTAAGAAAGTGTTGCTGAACAATTATTTTGCATTGGCACATTTAAAATAGTGCACCTCATTAACACCCATAAATATTTCAGCTTAAAAAGTTTATATTGAATTTGTAGTGAGTTATTAAGACTTTATTCCAAATCCTTTGGGTCATGAATAATGAAGGCACTCAAAGAGTTGTCCTAAATATATAAAAGTGGAAATTGGCATATGGATCAAAACATTTTCTTATTCTTATGCTTGCTTGTATACGATTTAGCCACATTGTCTTTCGGTTTGCTCAGCATCATGTTTACGTTACTTATACAGGACCAATAAACTCACTCTGCAGGCTTTAAATCAAATGTTATGACATGCTCATGTACAATATATTATGATGTTTATATGATATTAAATATTATGTGATAAATATGTTCATATCAAGTTTAATGTTTTTTTCTTTGTTAAGCTTTTGTTGTGTACACACATTTGAATTATGTATAAATCAGATGTATTCATCTACATGGACAACAGATCACAAGCTTTAATGTGGATGCTGGTACATGTCTATTTGTTGTATTAGCTATTTGTAATTAATAGAAACTTTGTATTTGTTAAGCAGTTGTGACTTTGCTGTCATCCAGCATGTAATAAATTTATTTCTATCAAATATTAGCTGTTGTCTGTATATGAAAGGGGCCTATTTCAATAACTGACATCTATTTACTAAAGATAATCCCTTTTATAAAAAAAAACACATGCAAATACACACACATTAAATTTCTAGTTTCTATCAACAAAGAATTCCCACATTTTCAGTGTAGCCTGGAAAACATTCATTCAAATCCAAAGACCTCCAGTCAGACAATAAGTTCTGGCAATAAAGTTCTTTATTAAGTCATATATATATATATGTATATATATATTTATAAAATCAAATGCACATATAAATACATGCATGTACAACAATCACTCTTTCCTGTTCTGTTTAATAAAATAAAACTGACATAAACTGGAATATGTTGTAATATGGTATCTTTCTGTTCAGTGATTGTACAGGAGTAACATGTCACCAAGAGAAGTATGTAGAATTGCAGTGTAAACCAATGTTGTATGAATTTATGAACTATTCTTTACTAAAGGATCTTATCTAGATCAAATTCTTTTCAAGCACTTTCACATGTTTATATGAATTAAACTAGCTCTAAAAGCACATCTACTAAAAAATATAACTTTGATCTTAAAATCTGATTTGCAAGAATGAAAACTAAGATAAAAATCTATACAGATCTGGCCAATACAATAATCACTCTGTGTTGGATTAACACTGTTGTGTGATAAATACTTATTTCTGTGTTGGACAGAGAATGTGTCTTGCATGAATGTGTCTCAACTCTTAATTCAAGCTGCTACTCACAAATTATATTTATCTCTGTGCACTGTAGGCAATATCACTGTCAATTAAATGCTCTGCAGAGCAGGGTTTTCAATTTTCCGCTCTGTTATGCATCCCTGCCAATTGCAGTGCTCAAATTTGCTTTTCTGCAGTCTTATTTTAATACTAGTAATCTACACCTTAATAATGTCAGTCTCCAATTTCTGCAATGTACTCTGTCAATATTTGTAAGGTATATTGATAGCTACCAGCCTGTGCACTGCAAAGACTGCAGTGTAAACATGTACATGTATCTGTTTCTGAGCACAATGCAGGGATACTTCAGATTCGTCTTACTTCTAAATTTGAACACTGACATAGATTTACGTCTTAAGGATCTTAATCTAAGCCCAAAAAATATTCCACAATACTCTTAGTCTTACTATCCTTCAGAAACAATAAATCTATACAGAGGCAACATTTTACAATCTGGACATCAAATATTAAATCCCGAGACTTAAAATAAAGCCTTACAATGAAATGTTGTGCATGATTTGTATACTGATATTGTTAGATATCCCCTGAAAAATTGCATACCGCTAGACCTGAATAAGTTAGATGAAAATCTTAATACAAGTGCTTGTGGTGTGTGTTTGGCTGCTTTATGTATGTATACATGTCAGGAATAGGCAAAAAAAATCTAAGGTATGGTTCGAAGGCACTGCGCGCATCAATTTTAACCCCCGCATTAAACATTTTTATTATGATTTTCAATAGAAACTTACCTATTCTGAGCTCCAGCCACTCAGACATTTCTTTCAAGAAGATAAGATAATACAATTTTGATCAAATTTCCTATGTTGAATAGTGCTTTTACTAATTTAAAAAAAAAAGTTCTGTTATTATCATGCTTTTCCCTGATCATATGACATTTTTATTGGAGGATATAAAAAAGGGGGAAAAATATCCCAACTGCACTGATTTAAAAAAAAAGTGCCAGAGAACCGAACCTTATTTTTTTTGCCTTAGTTCTGTGAGTGGTTCAGATTAATCAGTGGCTGGTGAGTTCAGATCTTCTTCCCATCTGGTTTACTGTGATTTCTTTAAACTGTACTATGGTGTCCTGGACCTGGTCCTCCAGTGACTGACCTGTAAAACAAGATGCTAAAAATATGCCTTGACTGATATATCACCTTATGAACTGATGCATGTTGACTGATATTAATTATATCTCTGACAAGCATCAATACAAATTTTTTATGGCTCAGATAAATAATTGATATAATTACTGATGGCTCTAACCAGCACTGATAAAAAAATATAATTTAATCTTCATAAACTCTTAAAGCAATTAATCAAGTTGTTCAGATATATTATTCTTGATCTGTATGGCACAGAACACACTAACTTAAATTTGGGAGAATCTATCTAGATATTTAATGGCATATTAAGCTGATTTGAAACCTCCCTGTTTACCATATTCAACAATTATCAATAACCCTGCTTCAATAATTTAAATAAACATATCTCCTGGTTAAACAAAACTTTGATGCCAGACTTAGAGAAACAGTCTGGAACATTCATGCTATATCATATCACGGTGTATAAATACAACAACATAATGAGGCCACTTGTGCAGAAAAAGTCGATATAGTAAATTGTGAAACATGTTCGAGGACCCTGATTACAGGACATATAGACTCAAGCGGAAATGAACCAAAACTGTTAGCATTAATCTGTCATTACAGGTTCCAGTTTGAATCTTGAGTGCCTTCATCCTAAGAACACGGTATTAATATAGTTTAAAGATTGCAAGCCTTCCTTTTAACACAGTGATTAAAATATTTGAGGCAACTGTCAGCCAACCATCCTCATTTAGTTTTATACAATAAAAAATATAAAAATGAATATAAAGTCTCCATTTTTGTTGGTTTAATACAACAAAAATATTATTTGAGTTCTTTTTTTTCCCAAAGAATGCGGGAAAGTATGGAGCACAATATAACTCCTGTACTAATTTGATCTGGGATTGTATAAAAGTGGCCTTATTAGAGGAGTGGCCTTCATCCAGGGGTGAGCCTTCAGGGAGGGAATCAAGTAGGATCACAGAATCTGGTCTTAATATTAAGATCAGATTTCTGTGAGGAGTTTTAGTATTCTACAACATGAAGTGTTCCTGAAATATCTGAAGTTGTGATAGTAATCTCTGGTCATTATTACCTGAGAACAGACCTTTATACTTGTTAGATTTCATCATCGTCATGTAGGCATCAGCATCCATGACAGTCCCATCTTCACATACTGGCGGTGGCCTCCTGGTCGCCAGCTCACCAAGGGTAGGACGGATATTAAAACGGTCTGGTTTCTGAAGTCGTTCATCCCTGCGATGTTCTACATGGCGGTTAATGATAGCTTGAGCCTGAAAGAAAGTAATTAAATAAGTAAAAAATAAGTTAATAATATAGAGGGCCAAGTTCACACATGTATAAAAATTCACAGTAAAGTGATTATATAACTAATTAAACTATGTTTCTTGTCTGAAACCTGGTGAAGATATTAATCTACACTATTCCCCTAGACTGACTGTGCAACTATTTATTCTTAACATGTGATATTTGACCCGTAGTTTAGCAGTTATTTATCCACTACTTACAAGCTTTCTTCCTTTGGCTGAGATGGTTTATTAACAATTTATTTGAAGCAATCAAGTGGAATTCAGATTGAACCTGATTATCCTCATTCTTTTAAACATTACATGCTGCGGTATTAAAATTTATAAAATACTTCACGTTTCATAAATTATATAACATCATACAAATATTTAATACACATGTCATAGACTGACTACACAAACTAGAAAAACACCTAGGAAAGGAAAGAATGCTTAAATTTTTTTAAAGAGTTTGGATAGTTTTTTTTGTATCTTATATATATATATATATATATATATATATATATATATATATATACATGTATCTTTTGGTGCTTCTTAAAGCAAATGTTTTTCTCATATTCAGTTCAATGAGGGTGTTTAGCTGCCTGTTTTGATCTATAGATAGGAAAATATTTGTATAAATGAGGTACAGATATATACATTTGCCAACGAGAAGAGCTGAGTCAGCACGTACCTTCTGTTGTGACAGTATGAGATTTTTGTCGGCCATCAGCTCCGTTATTCGTAAGTTGTTCTTCACTGCCTTTGATGCTGTGGACCGTGCATGCATTGGCAGCTTGGACTGGTACGCGTGGTCTGAAAACTGAGCCTCATCTTCTGGCTGGACTTTTCTAACTCTATGATAATATCATA
Organism: Sipunculus nudus; assembly: GCA_026874595.1. Taxonomy (NCBI): domain Eukaryota; kingdom Metazoa; phylum Annelida; class Sipuncula; order Golfingiida; family Sipunculidae; genus Sipunculus; species Sipunculus nudus. Next base: position 49,395,703 of record CM049315.1, read on the forward strand.
TAAATAGGTTTTTAAAAATTACAATTTTCCCATTATATAATAAGTTCTACAACCATAATGAAACCAGATGATGCAATAACTGTTAGTTTCAAAACCATCTACAAAAACAATGAAAATGGTAATTGATATTTATTCTCATCTTCTCACTCATCAAATGTCAGACCTACAGGACAAAAATAACCAAATATAACTTCTGCTTTCCGCTAATGGTCATATACAAAAAATTATTATCTGACCTGATTCAGTTTTCACCATATCAAAATGTTTCAAATGATTATGTTTTAAATGGTTTTAAATTTTTATTGATCACCGGTATGACTTTCTTCATAGCAAATGTCCATGCTGAAAAAAAGTTGTATTTATGAATGATTTAACATTTGATATTATACATATACCTCTACTTGTGCTTTTACAGAGTTCAACTTAATATTTATTACATGTCAAATGACTCAAATTGTCAAAAATTGTTTATGATTCTCTCAAAATTTCCTTTTTTTACATTAAAGAACTACTAAATTTACATACTGTCTGTTGGTCAATATTTCGTATATTTTTTCAACCAACAATGTGGCAGCCCCTTCTTTACAGTGGATTGTTCCATCAACATATTCTGCAGGTATATCAAGCTTGTGGCGTTTGAAAAACTGAAAATACAGAGATAACCATCACAATGCAATAAAACAGTATCCCCAAGTCCAAATAAAACCTTGTCAGGTTACCTGAAAGTTCTCTTCTGAATACTTACTGAAATAATTTTTATTAAGTTGAAATTAAACATTAACTACAAAGAGAAACTTGTGTTGAGCAACTGCAAATCAAGATGGACAAAAACTAGTTCAATGCATGAATGGTGCAGTTCTAGTTTTGTTGATCTTGTATATTCAGTTCCAAAACATGAATTGGACGTTTTTATTAAGTTTTATTTTGTTCATCATGTTATCTTATTTGTAAAACTAATCTGGTACCTTAAGAGAAAGAAACTTTAAATACTATGTGCCACATGTTAAAGCTATGCTTCTTAGACATGAAAAAGAACTTAAGAAGTAAAAAGAATGTGTGTGGCTGTTTGCTTGATCAAACTTTTTATTTAACCTATTTACCAGACTATTAATTGTAGTCATATGTATCTGGTGAGCATGACACAGAATGAACCTGGTCACTGCAAGACAGTACACTTACATTTTCTAATAACGACCAGTTCTTAAGTTTTGAATCAAGTGATGTGCCATTGTTGAACATGTGCATCTGTATCTCCTGTGGAAAATACCAAGAGAAGATCTCTGCTACAAGATACCCGTTTGTTAAGTCCCTGCATGGAAGAAACAAAAAAACACAAGTTATTTTTAGTCACGGTCATATATTAGACTAAATACACATCAGCCATAAAGTTCATAAATGTACTTCCAACCCAACACAAAAGTGTTGGCCCTACTTTCTTGGCATAGACTTTGGATCATTTTGCAACATCACTGAACCGCCCATCAACTGATTCCAATATGAACAAACAGCATGAGACAGTGCACACATATATGTATGTGTGTGTGAAAAAATAACTTTGTACCTTGCACTGACTTTGTGACAAATAATCCAATATATGACAGAACAGTTAACAAGGTTTGTGATATATATATGTTCATCACACGTGAACTGAGAAATAAACAAACCATTTCAGCTGATGATGTCAGACAATGCAACGTCTTTGTGACATCATTGTCCTCTTATAAGCAGCTCTCGCAACCATAGACATGGAAAGTCTTTCATGGAGGAACGTACTGTCCAGCTGTACTGGAAAGACGCCATCCTCAGTCCATTGACATAATCAACCAAACAGGGTCACGAAAAAAATACTTTTAATTAGATATATATTACTTTACAAAAACTTGGCGGAACACCTGCATATTTGTTTTAGAGTAAAAGTTATTTGTAAAGAATCTTCTTAAAACATTTATCATAAAAAACAATCAGACAAAGGGCCCTAGGACAGACAAAAATTTTAAGATACCAGCGGCTGGACATAAAACAGTTTCTGTTTACAGAAGTGTTGTGCCTCGATTAGAGAGGTGCATGAGTTATTCTACAGTCGTGCCAAAATTTTAATATTATTGCAGACGTTTATGTACCTTTTATTTATACTTTAGTTTTATCAATAGCCGGTGAATACTTCACTTTAGAAATGAATCAATGAATGCAGTAATACTGATACTTATAGTCCGTTCCTGTACCCCTGTCCACCTGATTTTTCGCAATTATCTCTACATAAGACAAATTTTGCAAACAAAATTTGCACCATTGGCATAAAGAGGCAAAAGCGTAATTTTTGGTACCTTACCTACTTAAGTTATAAATATTATTTACTTTACGGCCTGGTTGACATGTCTCATATATTTCCGTGGTTCATGGCGTCCCTAATATGCGGCCATTGTTTTTCCTCATTGGATTTGGATATAAAGTAATGTTACGTAACAGTGAAGCGCGTGCACGCGAAGAATACAATTCTCGCTGTAAACAGAGGTCGGTAGCTCTCGATTATTGGTACCGTGAATGTTGGTGCCTCTTTAGTATGTCACGTCTATTATGACGTCATCACTATCCCCTGATATGCCCATTTAACAGATTAGTGGCAAGATGTCGCTAAAGAATAGACTAGTTACTCATAAAATGATTTTAAATTGTTTACAGGAAAATTACATAAGGTATAAGCTATTATTTCCATAATAGTTAATTACGCTTTTTCCTCTTTCTTCCCCAAGGTCAAACTGTTTTGGCGTTCTTTGGTTCACAAATAAATAATCGCGAAAAAACGGGTGGACATGGGTACTGGAACGGACTATATAGTAAGTGATAGTGCCACTGACACTGGCAATGAACTTTATCTTGCACAGCTACAAAACAAATTTTACCGGACAACAGAGAAAGGAAATTTTGTGTACTGACCATTTTGGTGTTTTGACCTGCCACGTAAGGTCGAGGCTCTGGATCCATCTGATGACCTCCCTGGATAGTCCTGACATGCTGTCTTGTGGAGTATGGTCGACAATATACACGTCTTGTACAACAGACGAGGGAGGCCACCGGTTTGTTTATTGACGACGAGATAGGACCGGAGCAGCAGGGCAAGCCCGGTCGTGATTGGTTGATTGGAATAGACTGGTACATGCTCTAATATTCCTCGTCCACAGTGTAGCGCCACATACTCTGATCAGCTCTGATTCTCGCGAATTGATCTCCAGTCACTCGAGCTTAGGCGGGTCCTAGATCAATTCATTACAAACTGAGGTTATAAGGCTTTTTAGCATAAAATTTAAAAAAAAATGCCAGTTTGGGTGATATTTAAGCGATAAAAAATCAAATTAAAACTTTAAGCAATTGTTAAAACATAAAAATAAATTTTATTATTATTATTAATAATTAAACTTCTCACTAGGCTATATTTTATTGAGCTTAAATCGTTTTTATTTTATCTCAGCTGTGTATGCTGAGCTGTAGTTATGGGTCTTGTCCCCCGTCTGGTCGTCCAGTTATAGCAGTGGACAGCAGGGTTGGGGTAATTGTAATATGTAATTGTAATTACCTGTAATTAATTACAATTTTTCAAGTAATTGAATGTAATATGTCATTGAACAACATCCAATAACAAGTAATTGTAATTGTAATGATTACAAGGGGAAAAAATAGGTGTAATTTCATTTACTTTTCAATTATTTTCCAATTACTTTCCAAATTCATGACAGAGCACCATACCTTAAACCTCATTCCTTTGCACTGTTTATCAAAACAGGTTGTAAGCTATGATTGTTGAATAAATGGTACCAATATACTAGTATGCAATAAATATTGTAATAAGTAGGCCTTATCAATTATGCTGGACTTTTATTTTGCAAATGCCTCCACTACAATGAAGATAATTAAAGCTACCATATAATGTACACCTGTCCAGAGCTACCCCACAACAAGAGTGGGTTTACTACCATCACACTTTCACTAAAATGGAGGCTGGAACATACTCATACTGATCTGATTGTATCAGTGTTTATCTGCTAATTAGTAGACACTTAGAGAGTCACAGGAACAAAAGAGGCTAATGATCGGGGAAGGCTGATATCAGAATCACCACAAGTGGCTCATGAGGTAAATAGAGATAGGTATCAAGATGGCAGGGCTGTCTCAGTTAGCTGGCTATAACATTTGAACAGTCTCAGCTGTTTCCTGTGCCCAGAGACTCTGGACAGTGTATACTGGTTTTACTACCTATCATACATAAGAAGATAATCATTGTGTATGCACTGGATTTTCATTACCTTTTCCTATAAATAATTTTTAAATAATTTATAAATAAAACAAAATCAAGTTCTAATATATTATATATTCAGCATGAAAGCATGAATATATTTATATGAACTAGAATACGGACAGTCGACAAGCGACTACGTGTATCCGCCGAAACCAGAGTTAGACGGGTGAAGTGAGGCATGGATTGAGTGGCAAGGGGAAATAGAGAGAGGTGTGTTGCATATTAGCATGGATGTCTGCAGCCAAAATGTGTATGTAGGTGGCGCCACCTGCCACAAAATCCAGAAAGTAATTCAAGTTGTATACAATTGTAAAATTTTAGGCAGATAAGTCATACCAGTCCTGAGATAAAGGCCTAAGCCTGGATGTATGCAGCCTGAACGTGAATGTAGGTGGCGCCACTTGCATAAAATCAAGAAAGCTATCCAGGATGAATACACATGCAAAATTTCAGGTGGATAAGTCCATTCACTGCAGAGATATGAGTGATTTTATCCCAAGGCAGATGAACAGATGGACGCTGTGCAAAAATGGTTGCAGAAGGCGCCTCCATTTTCTATGTATGTTATAACGCTATCCAAGGGCTATATTTGTGGGGGAAAAATTCCTGATTGGTCAAACGAGACCGAAGATATATGGGTTAATGTGTCAAAACAGACGCACAGGTGGACGCACTAGAGAGAGGAAAGGTCAGAGGTCAACGCAAAATATTTTGGCATCAGTTCACATGTGGCCCGATAATCGTGTAAAGTTTCGGGAAAACCCCAGGCCGTTCAGTCTCTGAGTTCTGTTCCGGAAATGAACGCGGCGGCGGCGGCGGCGGTGGCAGCGGAACCCGGTCAAAAACATAGTATCCGCAAACCTTTTTTTTCGCAGATACAACATTCACAAGAAATGTTTGTATCAATCAGTTTAGTAAAATCACATTATATTTAAAATTCCACTCCAGTGTTTATGACATAACTTTAAACAGCATTGATAGTAAAGAAATTAGGATTTATGAGTTGATTAATGTGTATGATTACTGTATAGGATTAAGGTAGTCGCTAATAAGATTTTCTATCATCAGAGGTTTGAACCAGCAACAATTATTTCCACATGTGCTCTAACTGGCACATGCCAGTGTTACCAAGAAGCAAGACATTTTGTCTGATAAAGGAAAATATGTGATAAACGAATATTAGATATTTTTTTGCACAAATGAATTCAAGATAACATGCTTAAAATATAGTTTACCCATATGTGCTTTCAGATATTTCTATTTTGTGTCAAAACACTTATTCAGCAAATGTTTCAATGCCTGATACTATAAACAATACACATAGTGTTTATAGATGATGATGACAGCCAGTTTTACCTTGCCATAAGAGTAAAAAAGTGTAAATTTGAACCTTATGCAATGATATATTATCATTAGTATAGCTATTGTGCACTTTAAAATATGATACCAGCCTGGATATGTTTTGTTTGCATTTTTTCCTTTTATAAATTAAATCAGTTGGCTTTTCTGTCAAGAATGATACTTTACCTGAACCATGTCTCTGTATATTATAATTTTTTATAAAGTAATTTAATGTAATTATTAAAAAGTAATTGTAATTTAATCATTACATTGTAAAATTTAAGTAATTTGTAATTTTAATTGTAATTGGGATTTTTGGAAGTAATTGTTATTGTAATGATTACTTTTCAATGTAATTGGCCCCAACCCTGGTGGACAAAGCGTAACCGTTTTTCCTAGGAATTTCTTTCTAAATATCCAGACCAATGTGTATCTGTCCCTCGTTAGGGTTGAATAGATAACAGGCCTTTTCATGTATAGCCGCCTGCAGCGACGAAACATCTTTTACCTTTAACGGACGACTGTTTAGTATCAGACCTCTAACATTTAGTCACCCTTGGTGGCTAATACATTTAATGTCCTTATAAAGACATTCATTCATGAGGTGTCACAGTAAAGCACGTGAACGTATCATATCTCTAGCAAACTTCCTATCTGTAGTGTTTGACCTAAAAAAGTATATGTTATATTAAAGGCAGCATATTGTGTCCTAGCTAATGGTAAATGTCTTGATGAATGGTGTCTGTTATTTTGTAATATATCTGAAATGATATTTTAAAAGAAAAAAAAATAGCACAAAGTAGAGCGAGTTACGTCCTAGTGGTTTCTTTTTAAACGTAAGGACATATCTAAAATCCCCTAATCGCTTGCTTATCTGTCACGCCGCTCTCTTGTTCCAAATTGAATCCTAAAATTTTATTTGAATTTTGTAATCATAGATGATCAAATAAACAACACGACGTTATGTTATAGTTTTATTTAACATAATGCGGCGTCCTCAGTCTTTGGAAGAAAATTGTAATTTACGACTTTGCTTGATTTGTTTGTGAGCGGCAGCGCTTTCTGTAGTTGTATAAAAACATCTTTAACGGCAGCCTCATGCTTATGTAGATCAATGCAGAACCGGTTGTGTTGAGGTCTTCAACAGCGTGTTATTCCTCTTTTCAGTCCAGTTTTCGTCTCTCTTTTTCCTGCGTTTCCTCACTCCTATAGGCCTACTCTTACTCCCTATCCCCAGTTGCTGCGGTCAGATGCTGTAGTACCCAAGACCGCTGGATTGATTACAAAGGCCTTCAGGTTGTAGGATATTCCATATACTCTTGTAGCGTATAGTACATTAAAATAATAATATTGTCAGTATTGACATATTTGTTTACCTTTTAGGTAGGTCTCTCGGTGCCGACGGCATAGGTCACCCAGTACAGCTATGCTTTAAGAACGTAACCTGGGTGACGTGACGTAATTTCGTACATAACAGACAGTTATCATTTTAATCCAATCAGGTCATGATATAGTTTCGTGACGTCATTTTATTTTATATCAAGTAAATGGGGACTAATGATAATGTAAAGAGATAGGTACAAGATGTTGGTGAATAAAGGCCGTTAGTCTGAACACGTCTACACTCTTAATAGATAACCCCTCGCGGCTTTCCAGGGCTGTAGTCGGGCGTACACGCGAGTATACGCCGTATACTCACTTATTTTAGAAAGCAATTCAAAGCATGTAGCGTGTACGCACTTATTTTGCCTAACAAGATCGTTTATCAACGTGTATTTTTTTACAACTTATAATACAAGTGATTTTTTTTAAATATATATATTGCTTTGTCACTTTGAATCTTGCCACAATCGTGTTTCCATACGATTTGAAATTGCCGGGGTCTTGCGCAGTCCTGCGTATCACGTGCGGTAACTTGAGGCGGGTCAGAACTGATACACTGTATCAAATACGGTGATCTGACTGTGAGAGAAGCCTGAGTACATAGTCTTAGACCACATGCTCTGTATACAACTTACAAGATCTCTCTGGACCAGAAACAGCATACTTGTGTCAAAATATGAAAAGGCAATCTTCTCTGGAACAGTTCCTTAAGCCAAAGCGCAGTAAGGATATTGCTGAAGGTAAGAATTTGAAATAATATATTACCCCTACAAAACATTTATGTCTGGACAATTTAGAGCTCCATAAGTATACCTAAATATGAACATTTCAAAACCTGATTAGCACTCAGGAAAAGACGTAAGTTTATGATTACTTGCCAGAGGGTCTCTCATCCGGGGAATTTAAAGCTTTCAATTTCATCCCAGAGCAAACATTAAAGAGGCCTGTCATTCTTTGTTTCCCCTATACTGGAGTCAAACATTTATTATGTGGAGACTCTTAGAAGTTAGAATGCGCCCTCAAACACCATGTCAGCTACACTCGGACCAGTCGCCCACCCTAACATTTTGTTCTAGATCCGCCACTGCATATATATATATATATATATATATATATATATATATAATAATAATAATAATAATAATAATAATAATAATATAGTCCGTTCCACCAACCGTGACACTAGGTCTTTTTGGGTTTTCTTCTCATCCTGGATTTATAATGTATGTTCATAGCGGTACGGCGAATGCTGAGAAAACGACATAATTTTGTGTGAAGTTAGCGAAAATTGATGAAAAACAACTTACATCACGACGCCGAGTTGTTGTTTTTCTTTATGTGAGAACTGCAATGCCAACTCAGCGCTATATGTGAAAAATTTGCCGTCATAATGGAATGACGTAACCTTGACGTCACGGTCGTCGCGTGAAATTTCCTGAATACACGTTATGAAGAAGCCAGCAGGTGGCACAGAGCCAGTGGTCAGCAGCCAAAGTTGAGCTCTTCTATTTTATAATACTGTATATGGCCGATTTTTAAATTGATAGTGTACGGTACACAGAGCCCTGGTCATGGCTATGCCCGAAGCTTCATTCGTGTAACTGGTGGTATATGCGTGAAAAATCGCTTTGCTAGGCCCGTCAGCGCGTTTAGTTCTAGACTACAAGTTTTCTAGCGACAGCCGGTGCGAATCTATTCACATTTGTTATAAAAAAATGCGAATTTTAATTCCCGTCAAATTAACGAATAGAACTTTAACAGGAAATGCAAAAAGTTTACAAAATTCCATGCGAATCTACGTATTTCAGGTCCCCGAGACACCGGCACTGGCATCTTGTCATCCCTATTTAAAATGAACTGGTCAGAATATTCGCCTAACTTTTTACCGCTTTGTGCGTACTTGCCTTGCAATATGGGCGATCCCATTTCAAGGTTGGGACGACCCCGCACACTTTAGATTATTTTAGATACTAAACATTTATCCTTGTCCGTACGCGCAGGTTTGGACTAAATTTTTGCTCAAAATTAACATTTTACACAAATTGTTTTTTTGTCATAATCACTGGATATGTGTCCCATAAAAAAAGGGTAGTGCATGGTAATGAATATATGTTTCTGGGATCGCCAATAAATTCAGATTTGGCCTAAACACAAGAATTTAAATCCATTTCCAAGGAAAATCGTCCAAAAATCAACGCAAGGCAGGCTTGGTACCATGTTAATCAAATACTGTCCTTGCGACAGCTGTTATTAGTATTGATTTAAACTTTGCCAGAAAATGTAATTTACATATATACAAATGACTGTATGAGGGCGAACAGAGTTCACTGAAAAAAATGCCCGAGCTTGAAATTGACACGAATGGACTGCGCGACCCTCGCTCAGAGAGCCACCGGTGATACATTGTAAAAGAAAATCGCTGGTGTTGCATGCCCTGTACACGTGCCTGGGGGAAACCTAGGGCACACAGGCACGGTGTACAAGTTTCTGGCGTTTTTAGCTCAGCTGACTGAAAGTCATCTGAGCTATAGCGATCACTCTTTGTCCGTCGTCCGTCTGTCCGTCCGTTAACCAGGCACAAATCGTAACCGCTGGACCTAGAACCTTGTAACTTGGGATTCTGAGAGGTCCATAAAAAATCTCCTTGGAAACCAGAAATTAGGTCTCTGTTACCCATATCCTTCGAGCTATGTGGCCCCAAAGTACCCCCCAGAAAAGTAAAAAATTTCATACAAAAACTTCAATATCTCATTAACTACTTGACTGATGGTCATGATTTTTGGCATACATATTGATCATGAGATGTTACATCACTTCCTGCAGACTGGTGGCGCCACCTGTATTTTTCGATTTTTTACGAATTTTTTTCTCTATTTTTGAGACCTTTAAAAATGTGAACATCTGTTAACAAGGCACAAATCATAAAGACTGGACTTAGAATCTTAATTCTTGACACACTGAGAGGTCCATGAAAAAATCTCCTTGGAAACCAGAAATTAGGTCTCTGTTACCCATATCCTTTGAGCTATGGGGCCCCAAAGTACCCCCCCAGAATAGTAAAAAATTTCATACAAAAACTTCAATATCTCAATAACTACATCACTGATGGTCTTCATTTTTGGCATACATATTGATCGTGAGATGTTCAATCAGTTCCTGCAGACTGGTGGCGCCACCTGTATTTTTCAATGTTCACGAATTGTTTTCTCCATTTTTGAGACCTTTGAGGATGCTGTCATCTGTTAGCGTGGCACAAATCGTAACGACTGGACCTAGAATCTTCATTTTCGACACACTGAGAGACCTATGAAAAGTCTCCATGGAAACCTGAAATTTGGTCTCTGTTACCCATATCCTTTGAGCTATGGCACTCCAAAGTACAGCTCAGAATAATGGAAAATTTGATACAAAAGCGAAAGTATCTGAACAACTAATGCAGAGATAACCATAATTGTTTGCATGGATATTGATCATGGAGTGTTTCATAAGTTTCTGCAGACTGGTGGCACCACCTGTATTTGTTCGTTTTTTTTTACGAAATTTTTCTGTATTTTTGAGACCTTTAAAGATATGAACATCTGTTTACAGGGCACAAATCATAAAAACTGGACCAAGAATCTTCATTCTTGACACACAGGGAGACCCATGAAAAGTCTCCATGGAAACTTGAAATTAGGTCTCTGTTACCCATATTCTTTAAGCTGTATGGGTCCAAAATACCCCCCCCCCCCCCCCCAGAATAATGGAAAATTTGATACAAAAACTGCAGTATTTCAATAACTACAACACTGATGGTCAGGATTTTCGGCATACATATTGATCATGAGCTGTTCCATCAGTTTCTGCAGACTGGGTGTGCCACCTCTATTTTTTTTTCAAATTTTTACGAATTTTTTTCTTTTTTTTTAACCCTTTAAAGATGTGGTTATCTGTCAACAGGGTACAAATCGCAACAACTGGACCTAGAATCTTCATTCTTGTCATGCAAGGAGGCCCATGAAAGGTGCCTGTGGAAACTTGAAATTAGGTCTCTGTTGCCCATATCCTTCAAGCTATAGGACTCCGAAGTATCCCTCAGAATAATGGACAATTTGATACAAAAACTGAAGTATCTGAACAACTAATGCAGAGATCACCATGATTTTTTTGCATGGTCATTGACCATTAAGTGTTTTTATTAGTTTCTGCAGACTGGTGGAGCCACCTGTATTTTTGTATCCGCCAAAATGAAGTTTTGCGGATACTATGTTTTTGACCGAGTTCCTCCGCCGCAGCGGCGTTCGTTTCCAGAGAGCTCCTCGGAGACTAATGGACCGATTTTTCCCAAACTTACACCTATTATCGGGTCACATGTGAACTGGTGCCTAATCAATTTGCATTGACCTCTGACCTTTCCTCTCTATCCAGTGTCCATTTGTGGGTCTGTTTCCACTCATAAACCCTCATATCTCGGGAACCGTTTGATCGATCAGGAAATAAAATTGATACAAATGTAGCCCTTGGATTGCTTTATAACATACACAAAAAATGGTGGTGCCACCTGTAACCATGTTTGCACAGTGTCCATCTGTTCATCTGCCTTGGGTTAAAATCACTCATATCTCTGCAGTGAATTGACTAATTCACCTGAAATTCGTCAGGTGTATACATCCAGGATAGCTTTCTTGATTTTATTACAGGTGGCGCCACCTACGTTCACGTTCACGCTGATGACATCCAAGCTTATATCTCGGGAACTGTTTGACCGATCAGGAAATAAAATTTATACAAATGTAGCCCTTTGATAGCTCTGTAACATACACAAAAAATGGTGGCGCCACCTGTAACAATGTTTGCACAGCGTCTGTCTGTTAGTCTGCGGTGGCCTAAAATTACTCATTTCTCTGTAGTGGTTCGACATAACTGCCTAAAATTTTGCAGGTTTATACATCGTGGACAGCTTTCTTGTTTTTATGACAGGTGGCGCCCCCTACATTCTAGTTAACGCTGGACACATCCAAGCTCATATCTCAGGAACCATTTGACCGATTGGGCCAAAATTGTGCATGTGTTTAGATCTCACATAGGTCTTTATCATACACAAAACTGGAGGGGTTACCTGCGAAGATTTTTGCACAGTGTTTGTCTGTTTGTCTGCCATGGGCAAAAATCGCTCATATACATGTAGTGGTTTGACTTTTCTGCCTAAAATTTTGCAGGTGTATACAACTTGGACAGCTTTCTGGATTTGTGGTAGGTGGCACAACCTACATACACATTTAGGCTGCAGACATCCATGCTAATATGCAACATACCTCACTCTATTTCCCCTTGCCACTCAATCCATGCCTCACTATCCGATTATGGCAGATACATGTAGTCACTTGTCGGTTACCCGTATTCTAGTTTTAAAAGTTTACACATTTTTCTCTATTTTTGAGATATATAAATACAGACTAAATCTTGGCCTGTTGGTTAATCTGTTTGATGCTTCAGTTGAATGGGTATATACTACCATTCTGATGATAAAATTTCCTTTTGCTAATCTCTTCCCAGTCAGCTGAGCGTCATGACCCATGGATCACTTGTATTATTATTGTAATTGCATCGCCTTTGACCAAAAGGATATTACCCTTTCATCTATATCTAAAATGGGGGGGGGGGGGGGGACACTTTATTTAGAAATCGCGTTCTTTTATGATGAATACGACACTTTTTAGCCGAGATATCAAAATAATTTTATTGTTAATTTTAAAAAAATTAAGTGTCTTGTATTCTCAAACTTAAAAAGGATCTCCTCTGACTCTGAAACAATGTACAGTCGTGTAACACGTGCTATATACATGTAACTAATGACAGTGATGTACTGCTGCATTTTATTATTGATTGACCACTCCACATAGCCAAACAGCGGGAACCTCCCACCTGCAAAATGGAACACCGCTTATGACGTCACGCGCGTGCGAGGCAGAATCAAATCAGTTGACCAGGCACAAAATTCGTAAACGCCTGCAGAGTTTCTCCTGGATTTTGATTTTTGTTCATTACAGGCTATTCATCTCGGGTATGTGGCATTTTTCCTGCCAGAAAATTAGGTCGCGTTCTAATTTAACTCCTCACCAAAAATCTTTGTTTTGTTTTGATTCTGATTCAAAATATCGCGAAAAAACCTAGTGTCACGATTGGTGGAACGGACTATAATAATAATAATAATAATAATAAATAAAACAAATAGTTCAATCTAGGCCTACTCTTCATACTCATAGAGTCGCAGGTCTGAGAAGGACTATTCGTGCATGATACATGAGCATGCTCCACTTGTTATATGCATTAACTGATTAAGCATGTATTAATGATTAAGACTTGGTTTGTGTGCCCTACTGCATTTAGCCCTGTCGAGGCCCATACGTTAGGGGTAGGCAAAACTGGCTAGATAAGTAAAAACTAGAATCTAGAGACCAGGCACGACCCCCCCCCCCCCCCCCACCCCGCCCTCCAGTTCCGCTTGACACCAACAGTGCACAATGGTAACAAAAACAATATCCAAGCAGATAATGCATATCTTGTGAGTTGTGACTTCTTTATTAAATTTTATTGTCGAATTCTAGGGACGTAACTCGCATGTCTCTGGAGTAAGTTTCAATTCCCCTCTGATATTTACATGACTGCCGCTTCTCAGTCTCGTATGTTGTCAGTTTCAAGTAATTTCAATTTCAATACTGCAAATCTGAAAAACGCTTGATTTCTTCTCTGAAACCAGACATCAAACATTCAGAATGTCAGTTTAAAGGTTCCGCATGTTATACGGTGTAACGCGTTCATGGTCATATTTGTTAATTTCATGCAGTCTGATGTATATTTCTTTTTCAGCTGATATCATTTTCAAATAAAAATGGATAATTCCATCTTCTTCGAATGCCAGTCATTTTTTTTTAAATTATTACCCCCTGTATGTGTAATGGTTGAGTCCCATTTGATGGTTAATGTATTAAAGTTGTATCTGGTAGCAATATTATTCAAAGACTTTCAACGTCCCAAAATGGGACGCCCTGAACAAAGGGGGCGTAAAAAAGAAAAGCGGCGAAAAAATTCCGCCCATTTGGAAGTTTTTCGTGCCTTTGAAAAAGAAAACTAAAGAAGGTAAGCGAGTATATATATATATACGTAATCACATTTCAAATATATAAAAATTAAGTATAATGTTTTAGAAAAGGAGTATTATGTTTTAAGTGTTTACCCCCATCTCCCCTATATTGACGGCCCTGTGTGAACCCTTTTTGAACAAGAAACGATTGGTAAAGCAGTCACACACTGCTACCCCAGTTTTTTTATTTTTTTTTTTTAATTCAGAAGTGGAGGTTTAAGCTTTGGTCTGTAATATATAAAATGTGGTGGTGATTTTATATAGCTGACATGATCGGATTCAAGCAATTTATTATGTCACAGTTTGTGTGCATCATTTTAAACTTTTTATACTTTTTTTAAACTAGATGTTGCTGATACTGTAACAGAAGTAGCTGAAGTGATGGAAGTGCAGGAACCAGACATCAGTGTAGTGGAAAATGACATGCTGTCATCCCCAAGTGAAGAAGGATCTGTATCCACACATTTGGACTGAAAAACAGTATTTTCATTTTAAAGAGGCAAATCCATGGTTAATTACAAAAGGTGATTATATGGGCTGCTCTATTTGTTCAGAGGTAAAGCGACAGGGTCTTAGTGTCTTCAAAGAACAGGGCATGAATATATCTACAGAGTGGACATCATGTTCTGTTACTTTCACTAACACTGGCAACCATCAGAGTCAGCTGTCTACTTTAAGAAGCAAGATCCACAAGCATGCTGCATCCAAGGCACACAAAAAAGCTGATGAAATCGTCAAGTCATCAAAACCTCTTCACCATTCCTTTGAAAAACAGGTAGAAGATCAAGTGTGTAAAACAGCATGCATATTTCGGACAGCCTATGTTCTTGCCAAGAAGAACAAACCTTCAGTGATTTTCCAGACTTTATTGAACTTTAACAGGAAAATGGACTGGTCATGGGTTTTACACTACATTCCCGATATTCTGCTACACAAATTATTGACCATCTGGGTGATGGGATGCGGCACAGAATATTTGAGCAGTTAGTCTCAAGGAATATTAAGTTCAGTGTCATGATCGACGAGTCAACAACGCTATCCAAAAAGTCAGCATTAGTAATTTACATCCAATGTGTCATTGATCAAGAGCCAACTATGATATTTGTGGATCTTGTTGAACTAGATGCACAAACATCAGTCGCTGTGACAAGTAGTCTGCTTTCATGCTTGAATAAACTTGGGTTTACAGACAGCTATCTGTCTGAAAACTGGGTGGCCTTTGCCTGTGACGGTGCAAGTGTCATGCTCGGTAAGAAGTTGGGGGTAGCAGTACGACTACAGGAACGGTTCCCCAACATCATAGTCTGGCACTGTTTGAACCACCGATTGGAACTTGCTGTTGGTGATGTCTTAAAGGACGTGACAGAAGTAAAGCACTTTCAGGCATTCCTTGACACATTGTATGCTTTGTACAACCAGTCGCCGAAGAATCAGCGGGAGCTATGTGCTGCAGCACTTGAATTGGATGCAAATCTGCAGAAGATCGGTCGTGTCCTTGATGTCCGCTGGGCAGCAAGCAGCTTCCGCACCGTCAAAGCTGTCTGGATTAGTTATACAGCACTTCATAGGCATTTTGAAACTGCATCCAGTGACAAAGCAAGAGACAACAAAGAACAGTCTAAATACAAAGGACTGATGAAACGTCTAGAAAGCACAGAGTTTCTTTGTGATCTTGCCTTAATGTATGATGTTCTTGAGGAAATTTCAGCATTGTCTGTCAAACTGCAGTGTCAAGGTGTGACTCTCCTCAGAGCTGACAAGTTAATGAAGCGCTCTATTAGACAGCTTTTGTCCATGCAGGAACATCCAGGTGACAGGCTCAGTGAGGCACAGGCAGCAACCAATAAGATGGAATTTAAGGGAATAAAACTTACTTCCCATCCCAAGATGAAACGCATTCATGCAGGCCAATTCATTGCAAGTCTTGTGAACAACATGCACGAGCGCCTGTTCACTACTGGATCTACAAGACATGCACCCACTGCCACCTCAAACAGTGCTTCATATGCAGCTCTGCTGAGCAACCTTGCTGTCCTGGACACCAACAATTGGCCTGAAGTGCTGGAGTTTAACTATGGAGATGCCGAAGTTAAACAACTGTGTCACAGATTCAACCTGAATTCCCTGACTGTGATCGACGGCTTTCGGGATTTCAAGGAAAATAAAAAAAATGTACCAGTACAGCTTCAACCGCTCATGCACATCATCAGCACCATACCATAAAAGTAAAATGGTTGACAAATCTGCTCTTTGGAAAATGCTGTGAACATTGATAATGAATTCTCAGTTCTGCTTCAAAATTAAATAATGTAAAAATGTGCATGTATTGCATTGATTTTTGTGATTTTATTTAATGTTATTTTTACTTATATCAAACTGAATATGTTACAAGAAAGGCACTGCATAAAACCATGTTTTACGCCCCCGATGAAACAAAAAACGTATAGGTACAATGTCTGATACAAAATGTCATCCACCAGGTGTCATTGGAATCCATCCATGCAGAGAGCCTACAAAAACACATGAACATTTATGAATAGGATATTAGAAAATCTGTCTCGTTTGAGTGCCTAAAATTGCTCCAATTTGATTTCTAAATCATCATATTTTCAAAAAATTCCGCACCGCGGGAGGGGGACACCCCCTCCCACACCCTCCCCCCTCGGGCGATTCGCGCCCTCGCCCCTCATTGCAAATGCCCTCATAGTATACCCACTTAATTTTTTACCACTACAGCACTGCCCTCGCCCCCACTCTATTAGTGGGCTCAATCATTAGTGCATTGATAAAGGGTTAAGTGGGAGGGCATGAATTCAGTCTCTAGTTAGCAGGCCTGGAGGTCAGCCCTCCAGGGCCCGCAGGCAAGTCCCTTAGGGAGTAGCTCGGGTCCCTACGTATGATCAAGGAAATGAAGCTCGTGAAGCCAATGGTGAAGTTGAGTAACCGGCCTGGCGACTTCAGATCTTTAGTAAAGTGTACACCCGAAGCATTCCCTCCGTATCTGTAGTAAAGCGTACACCCAAGCACTGACTGACAGTACTGTTTTGGCATGCGAGTAATAAGCATTCTAAGTTCGGACTGGTTTTGATCTATTGGTGAGGTTAAACTTTATTTCTAGTGTTGTTTTCTATTATCTGTGGGGAAAACCCCTACAAGGTCACGTTTGCAGATACCTTTCACATATACCACAAAGTAGGCCTATCCATTGGTCTGAGGCTAACAGCAAATTATGAGGCATACAGGATCATGGTTACCGAAGCAAAAAAATGTTCATTATAAACGGAGACTGCTCACAAGGAAAGGACAATCCTTCTCCAAGCGTTATTAAATGTGAAGATACACTTTCGTGATGGTATTTTTTACATACGTATTAAATGAAAATATCTTCCTTACAATAAAATACCACAGTCCACAGTTAAAGACGAAATAACATAATTCCGTCGTTGCTTGAAATGTCTCTAGTTTTCTTAATGGACCTTCTCTTGGTCTGGCTCTCTCACAGAGTAGCGGAGGGAGAGAGCCCTGGACCTAGAGCCAGTCTTGGACATGAACAGTCCTAAATCATTGATGCCACAATCGATCAAACATGCGGCGAACATGACCTTTAGCCATGCACGGTGTCCGCGCTGGATGGGTATGCAGAACAGGGCATACTTGCATAAAATGTCTGAATGTATGTACCAGAACAGCCTTGTCAGAGATGGCGGTCTTGCCATCTTGTTTCAGGATTCTTCGTTGGGTACGGTGATGATGGGGATTGAGTATATGCACCTACAATATGTCCAAATCACACTTCCGTACATACAGGAGCGTGCTGGTGCTATTACATACATCTGCCTTTCATCTTTTATTACATACAAGGCTTTCTTCCACACCTTAATTGTTCAGATGTACCATCGTTTCTGCAGCCTTGCCGATCCGCTTGCCCAGTTCATTGTCCAGTGATAGTCTTCTGTAGATAACAGAGCCCAGGTATATGAACTCCTCCACCACTAACAATGTGTAGTTAAGGATACGGATGTTGGGGATGAATTTAAGCCCGTGAGGTCTGCTTGTTAAGACTGATGATTCGGCCAAAACTGATGAACCAAGCGTCCGATGAGTCTCTGTAGGGTGAGATGCCAACACAGCAGCATCCGCATCTCACGTATTATGCATGCAAACACTTGGTCATGCTCGAAGTCGAGCGAGATTGAAACGGGCTCCCGTTCCTTCTACTGAGAAGATAGCCGTCTTCAGCGACGAAACGTCTCATGACTGATGATGGGTCGATTGTTTCGTCCCTCCTAAAATATAGAGCCGAGTGGTGTTTGTATTACGTTGTAAACGATACGATCGTTTTTTCTCGAAAAATGTGTTTTTAAATATCTGGGCATTGTAGCATTACAACTTTTGCAGCATTGTAAAAATGTCTTATGTAGAACATAACTGCTACAGGAAGGCAAAAGGAAGTGCATTTTACATCATTTATTAAGTGCTTTGGTTCAAGAAGACAAGGAACCATACTGCCCACAGCCGCCATGGCATTAGCAATGAGAACGTATTCATAGTGCCATGTCCTTGTGTACTATCTCTGTATTATTAAGGGATTAAACGCATTTAAACTAAAAATTTTATGTGCGTATTAGCTTACCGTAACTAGATTATGGATTTTCTCCCTTTTACTGATACATCATACATATCCTATGGAGCTAATAATACCACCTAAGTGCATGGGGTGACGACTAAAAAGGTAATATCAGAAAAAGATAAAATTTTAACCACCCTTGGTGGCTAGTGTGAAGGGAGATAGTATCAATGGCGAGAGAAATAGCAACAAGAGAAATAGCCAAACAGTGAAGGAGCGAGGACGCAGCATAGTTTCACGCCGCAGTTAAGTGGGCAAGGTTCCGAGGATGACCCAACTCTTCATACTGTACGGTGCATTCGGTGCATACCGTAATGGGAGGCTGTAATCATCTTGCAGAGTCCCACGTCGGGACCTCCACAGGATCGGAAGCCCAATCTGCAAGAACCGTATACAAAGCCCAACATGCCATAAATGGAATTAATGTCAATGCCAAATCGTGTGTCAACTGACAATATAAATGTTATATAGTGTATATAAATATATATATATATATATATATATGTATATGTATATGTATATATACACACACAAAGGCTTGCCATAGTAATGATTAAAAAGTCCATAACGTATGAATACAGGGCGGATCAATTATCATCCACGACAAGAAAGATTATATTCACTGTCCAGTTCAATAGTGATACCACAAGATTAATAATCATTTAATGACTTTCAGCTTAGGAACCCATCCGCCGAATTGTATCCGCCAAAACAGGGTATAAGTTTTCAGCCCGAGGCCGCCGCGGCCGCATAGGTTCCGGAGGTCTCCTTCGTAACCCCTGGACTGATTTTTATGAAACTCGGAATTATGATCGGGTCACATGTGAACTGCTGGGCACTCATTTTGGGTTGACCTCTGACCTTTCCTCTCTGCAGAGCGTATATCTGTGTGTCGTTTTGACACATAACCCAACATATCTTGGGACTCGTTAGACCAATAGGGCTGAAAGTTTGCATGAGTTGAGTTCTTGAATAGCTTTATATCATACCAAAAAAAAAACTGGTGGCGCCACCTGCAACCATTTTTGCACAGCGTCCATCTGTTCGTCTGCCTTCGGTTAAAATCACTCATATCTCTGCAGTGGTTGGAGTTATCCACCTGGAATTTAGCATGTGTATACATCTTGGATAGCTTTCTCGATTTTATGTCAGGTGGCGCCACCTACAATCATGTTTAGCTGGCAGACATCAATGGTAATATGCAACATCTCACTCTATTTCCCCTTAATAATCAATCCATACCTCACTTCACTTGTACCACTGACTTAAGCGGATACATGTAGTCGCTTGTTGACTACCCGTATTTTAGTTGAAATAAGCAAACATATAGACCTATGAGTAATGTTATATAATAATTTTATTACATCATATAGGCTGTCATACTCGGGACATGCATACTGTAATGTCAAAGATAATGATCCATCCTCTCGTGTTCAGGTTCAACTTCATCTGATAAGACGGTGCTGTGAGTTTTGTTCATGTCTTATATTTCATCTGTTGGATGAATGGACCACAGGCAACAAATGTTTTCATTGATTCTGAAACACTGTGGAGTAACCATTTTCTGGATTTACCCTCTTGAGCTGCTTTGTTCTTTATAATTAACCTTTAACCCCCACTCCCAGCTTGTTTGGATTACCTAGTTATGTGTAGTATATAATGATAAATTTTGTTAGCAAGAATTAACATCTTCTTAATCTAAGCTTTTCCACGTTTTTTAATGACTGACCTCATAACTTCCATGCAGCTTATAGATTGCCCTCTGACCTTCTAGTTAATACTTACATTTACAGACTTATTCACCGACGCATAATTATTATTATTTAACAAAGATTTCCAAGTCAAACATAACACAGTAAGCTAATAGCAGGTATCTGTGCTCTGGAACCCTTCTGCTAGAAGGTTTTCACAGACCTTGCATCAACAGAATCTATTAAAGTGACAACCTACTTAATTTGTATACTACTGCCATACATGACCTCTCTGCATTTTAAAAGAATTGTTAGACAGTATGAAATAATTCTTCTGTTTAAAGAAACTGCAGTATTTAGGCTAATTAAATCAAGAAGCCAATGTTCCTCTAAGTAATGAAGTACAAAAGTACCCAGATGTACTCAACATAATCCATACATGATAGTATTTTCAAGGGCGGATGCAGAGGGGGACACTTGGGATGCGCTACCTGTTTTTTTTTTACCAAAACTATGGAAAACAATATGACTTATATAAGGCTTATAATATAAGGCTTATAATGAAAACTGTGCCATATCATGTGACTGGTGCAATTTTCTTCCCTATAAGTCTGCATATGAGAGAGATATATAAAATTTTCTACCACTCCTGTTACATTTGTTTACCAGTGCCCGAGTTTAGACTAAGCCCCCCCCCCCCCCCCCCCCGGCCCCCCTGTATCCGCCCCTGAATTCTGTCTATACAAAAAACACACACTTCCTTTAACCATAACCACATTTTCATACATGTATATGAAAAACATTTTGTAAATAAAATGTCCTGTCTGCTCTAGTCAAACAAAAATTGTTAACATAGAACATGAGAAAAACAATATTGTTCAAGTGTAATGATATTTACATCTGCACAGATATTCTTTGAGACAGCCATTAAGTACACAGTCTATTGGTGAAAGTCACAAATTCAAAGAACAGCTACATCTTCAGGATTTTAAGTTGAATTTCTCCTGTCTAATAAGCTACGAATGATGCTTTGCTACCCTATATAATTACCATGTCACCCATATTGCAGGATAGCATTTTACAGTCAATGCAATTTGTGATTTAGACTCAACAAGTGCCCTGTTTCCTGACTCAAGATAAAAAGATGCATATAGTTTTCACACAGGTTTTCATCACATATAATAGAATATGATGCTTACAATTTAAACACTGTGTCAATTTATATACAGTGTATGATTAAATAATATGACAGCTGCTTGTAAATACATCATACAGATTGGTACAACGCTTAATTTAAGCCTGTTTTGCACTTCAATATAATTTTCTGAGCATGGGGGACATGAATAGATAGGGGACCAGTCTATACATCATATGGTTTATGACTGACATACAATATATATATTACCACAGTACAGTTTCAGGTGCCATGTTAATGGGTAACATCAATTGAACTGTACATCGCCATGCTCAGTGTAATGGTGTCCTTGTATGTACATGTATTCAGTGAAATGATAATACACCCAAGTGATTGCTGCATTTACCAAATGGTAATAATGACATCCGTCAGATGCCACTAGCAGCCTAAGGCATTCATAAATATACTCCACCTTACATAAACTTGCATTAATGCAAAGCTTTATTGCAAATTTGATATTTCATGTGGTGCCAACTACTTGACTTGGGCCAAAAAAAAATTAAAGGTATGGTTCTCTGGCACAGTCCGCATCAATTTTAAACCCCCGCATCAAACATTTTTATTTTGATTTTCAATAGAAACTTACCAATTATGAGCTCCAACCGCTCGAACATTTCTTTTAAGAAGATAAACTCATACAATTTTTAATAAAATTTCCTTTGTAATGTAGTGCTTTTACTTGCTCAGCAAAATAAATCAACTATTATCATGCTTTTCCCTTATCATTTGACATTTTTATTGAAACATACCAAAAAAAATAAAAATAAAAAAAACCACCCGCCTGCATTGATTTCTGGAAAAAAGTGCCTGAGAACCAAACTTTATTTTTTTTTTGGCCTTATAACAAGTCATATTTAATATATATTTTATGCGGCTGCTTAGAAACCCCTGAAAACCTGTATTTACATAACCTGTGCCATATGAAAGATGCCGTGGTCATGGTAGCAAACGATCATGGACATGGATTAAAATCATTGACAGTTAGACATTCCTACGTAAATCTACACCCAAAAAATTGTACAGGTGATTTTAAGTGTTAAGCAAATGTAGCAAAGGTACAGCAAGGCCATTATAAAAATAAATATGTTAAAACAATTCATTTCTTTGTACAGAACTGTACAGAAAGTATATCAGCTTCAGAATAAGCCGAAATGCTAAAACTTAAAATACATGACCCTGATGACTTCAGTGCTGGTTTTATACATATACACCAAACAGGTCATCACCAGATAAGATGCTTTTCCAAACCTCCGCATGCATATTTAGGGCGGTCCTGTAGCTTTATTGTAAGTTGAAATTGTATGTATATTTTACTATTATGAGAAAACCAAAAAAGGTATAAAAGGAAGTGTGAATGTAACATAGTCACAAATCTGCTAAAGATTGTCCTAGCCAGTTCTCATTGGACTAAAGTATACAGCATGTCTGTGAACTCAACAAACCAAATGGAAGATCAATGGTCAACTAATTACTATTCTAGTCTGATATTTACAAAGTAAAGAAAACAGAACAAAAAGAACTATAGATGGGGACTGGAGAAACTCCTGTATAATTTTCACAGCACACCGTTGTGGCATAGCTAATTATTAAATAAGGCACATTTACTTATTATATGGTATTATACAGTGGAACCTGAAAGACCATCTGTCCATTAAGACCATCTGTCATTAAGATCATCAGTCTTAATCTGTCTATTAAGACCATCTGTCTATTAAGACCACCCATGGGTGAGCCAAAAGCATTCACATTGGTTATAATTGACCTGTCTAATAAGACCACCTGTGAATGAAGATCACTTTTGGCCAGTCTAGTGAGTGGTCTTATTACACAGGTTTCACTGTATTTGTGGTGAACGTGAATGGAGTTACAGATCTAAAGCTACTTCTAGCCGCTAGTTTCTCTACACTTCATGATATGTGTCTGATCACCCAGGTCAGTATGGAGCTAGGAGTTACATGTACTTGTAACTGGAACTAAATTGTTTGTACTGGAATGCTCATCAGACATTTTTAAGA
Organism: Sipunculus nudus; assembly: GCA_026874595.1. Classification (NCBI taxonomy): domain Eukaryota; kingdom Metazoa; phylum Annelida; class Sipuncula; order Golfingiida; family Sipunculidae; genus Sipunculus; species Sipunculus nudus. The sequence goes on from CM049315.1 coordinate 49,419,369, forward strand.
CTGGTTTGTATACCATTACTGTCGCACCCCTTTAGGTCAATCCTGACAGGCAAATACCAGTCATTTTGTCAGTGAATGTAACAATCCACCAACTGCAGCAAACTGGTTTATCTGAAACATCTTCTCTAATATTTACATTTGAATTCATAGCTAAAAGGAATCTGGTGTTAGACATCTTTTGCCAGTAGCTGCATGACTATCAGCACATCTTGTCATGCCAGGGCACTGACCTTCAAATTTCTAGTTACCAGATGCTGGGTGACTGGCTGGGTAACTTTTTTATTGCCAAAAATAGAGTAAGTACGAAAGTACCCACCAGATGCCGCTGCACTACCCTCAGTAGTGGAGAGGGAGACACCTGATGGAGATTGTTTACATGAAATATATGTTATAATGAAGATTGGCTATACTTGGGTGGCATCAGAAACTTCAAATGATACACTTCCTACCTGTGATTTGGGTAGGAGATTAACTCTTTCTGACATATTCTTGAAGTTACAGAAAAAAATTAGCTGATTAAAAACACATGTTGCACTATCATACATTGTTAAGTGATTAGAAGGGCAAAGCAGCTGTAAGCAGCTGACCATCAATAACACAGGCTTTGCTGATCTGCTTTAGTAAAAGTTAAAGTTCACAAGCTGCAACAGCCCCTGACGAAATGGCCAGCATTTGCCTGTCAATATAAATGCCTTAACTCTAGGTACCAGAAAATGAAATAGGTGAAACATATTGGAGTCTCTTCACATGGGCACCTCTCTGGAAAGGACACCTCACAATTATGGCCACTAGGTGAAAAGACCCACCCACCATAACCATGGCCTAAACCTCAGTACTGTGATCACCTTGAGAAATCAAATGTCTTGTCTCTGTTTACCAACATCACAGATGTTCATTGTTCAACATATTTACATATGGAATCACAGCAGAAAGAAATCAAGTATTGGCCATCATTTTCTCAGCAACAGCATCCATCCCTCTGTCATTCATGCATTTTACATGTAAACTGAAATAAAAATTTATATAAACTGGCTAAGGATACACACTGACTCACATGTCCTAACATTATTTCTACCAACAATGACTTCCAACAACTCATTTAAACTTAAATTAATTGAGCCAACTAGTTTTAATACTTTTTCTAAATGCCTTAGGTGGGACTACAGTGTAACATTTTCTTCTCTTGTCAGAGGAATGATAATTTAATATTGATCATATGACTGACATTTCTGATCACATTAAAAATACACATTTTTTATAATAAATGCAAATTCCCAATGGCACTGATCAGCACCTAGTTATTGACAACAGAATCATTGTCTACATACACAATATTTCACAATTTCATGTTCTTTATGCACCATATACTAAATCACATCACTTGTGAAAAACTGGGTATCACTGCAGTTAGGAATTCTACCAGCTAAAATTCACATAATCTTCACTTCAAACCCCATGAAGCATATATATATATATATATATATATATATATATATATATATATATATATATATATATATATATATATATATATATATATATATATATAATTTCAACCTTTAAATCAAGTTTCTTTCATGTTGCAAACTGAATTTTTAATTTTTTTTTGTTTGAAAAAATTTGCATATATTAGAAGAATTTTGTCCATAACTAGTTTAATATATCTCACTCCTTATGTTCTAATAATGTGACATATTGTGAAAATTAACATTTATAAAAGAAGAAAGATGTTATGCATATCAAACATTAGATTTAACAATAGGTTGCAGCAAGATTTTGTCCTTGACATCACATGACTGATATTTATGATGTTTATGATGATTCTACATTAATTGGTTCATGATACTTTAACACTCCATGAGAACTTCAAAGGGACCTGGTCTTTGGTATAAAGCTTTTCTGCAGGCATCAGTATACCTCTAAGAGTTGGCAAGGTAACATGAAACTTTGTGGCAGGTTAGTGTAACACCCAAGGAATGATCCATTTAATCTTTTAAGGTAAAGTGGATCACCATAATATATTTTAAATTCAAAAGATTATACACCTCTGTGACACAGGGTGATTCCTTTGTCCTGAGGAGAGACCACTTATTCATAGGTATTAGGGGCAGCATTTGTTCAGCCATTCACCAGGCTCCTATCAGCTAGGCTACTGCATATATAGTAAGTTATATCAGTCAGATTTCTAAATTCCACAGGGTTAATTCCTAAAATAAGTGGGCCATAGCACTTTGACAGACAACATGAAGTATGAAGTGTTTCATGTCACAACCCTATTAACATGAGCAAATATGAGACATGTTGTACCATATCATTTACTCATAAAATCAAACACTACAGGATAATAGAATATATGTGATAATTGGAGGTTTGTACTGCTTACTTTTAGTTGTCAAATCCATTCAGTTTTGCACTCTCTGTTTACTTTTGTATTGCTTCAATATTTTAGAGTAATTTCTTGTATTATGCAGATCAGATAATGGGATCTAGGTAATAAGAATGTTTGGTCATGTGACATGGGGAAACAAGGATGTAGTAAAGAAATCAGTATTTTTAGGAATCAAGACTTAATGAAGACAATTCTTTATACAAGTAAATTATTCATTAAATCCAGCAGACTGAGGTTTAAAGGTTACAAATAAAATTAAGTGAAAAGTAAACAGGCAAGAATAAAAATTAAGTATTGTACTGTGTGTCTTTAATGATCAATGTAACTAATTGCAAGAAAAAAACAAGGGACCTATGGGTCACGACGCTCAGCTGTTATATATGATAAAAAAAATATTATTTAGAAATGAGGCACATGCTGGTTTTGTGTGGTAATAAATATAAGCTGTATTATCAGTTGTTGTTTAGCTTATGTATGATTTTGATAGTACCTTTGGAGACAGGGAAGAGGATTGATTTCATTTATTTTATTAACAAATGGAGTACTATTGTCACACAGATTTTGACTTGGCCATATAACTTATAAGCAGAACATATAATATAAGAGTTTAACTATTTATTAAAAAAAATTACAAATATTGTCCCAAATATAATTTTTATAAAAAATAATAAGAGAATCATATGATTTTTTAAATGAAATATAACTGATTTGATTATTAAAATAATATTAAAGAATATATTCATGAATGCATTCATGAATACATTTTGAAAGTATTTGCACGTGTATTCATATACTTTCATTTTTACCTGAATTCCTATTCTTTATGCAAGAAATTTTATAATGGAGTACATAATCATATTCGTATTTAAATACAATTACAAAGTATTCGCACCATGTCTGGTATTTATTCAGTTTCACCAACCAATGATGTTGAGAATCCAGAATATACAAAATTCACACATTTAAATAATGATCATAAGTACCTGGTTTTATGGCTTTTATTTATATTAAAAAATAACTGTAAAAAATTCATTTATGACTAATTTCACATCAATGTACAAACTAGACACAGTAGGAATCTAGATTAATATTATCAACTGCATCTTTGTCTATCATTAATTTCTTTCATATGATCCCTAATGATTAGTAATGAATAATATGATTTACTTCTTTATCATTAAAATTGAACTGAAAAATGCCATAGGTGACTGCATGGTGTTATTTGGAATATGTGACATTCTACCCATCGATACAAGATTCTTATATCATCAGTAACTGCAAGTTAATTTCCTGTTATTATAAACTAACAAATTCCTTTTCTATTTTTCTTTAATTTGTTATTAAAAACCAATAAAAATTTATTAATTTATTGTTTATTGTTATGTTGTTGGTTAAAACTACTAGATGAGTTGGGTTGGACACCTGGATCAACTGTGGCTGGCCATAAGCTGCCTGGATTCCTGTATGCCTCGCCTCAAGCGTGCATAATTTGATGAAAGGTCAACAAGGTCAACATACAGGTGACTCAAGAGGGGCTGGAGAGAGCCAAAGTCTGACAGGGTCTCATAAAAAACATTAATAAAAGCTACATAGTTTGGCCAATTTCTTTCAGCTTTCTAAACTAAAAAGCTGAAATCCTAATGTGTGCATGATATGAAAATTATATCAACAGTGCTCACAGGACACAAACGTGCCATGGTCACAGTTGGGCAAAATTTAAGGTACTAATTTTATATTTATACTAATAACTTATAAAATTTGAAAAATTCAGAACTAATTTTGGGTATTCAATTGAATCTTGATTAAATAATGTTACATCCCTGACAAAAAAATCTCTAGCTTCAGCAATGCCCTTGTTAAGGGAGTAAATATATTTCTTGATTTTTTACAAAGTGCATTATGTTTGGGCCCATAACTTAAAACAATTACGCAATACTGACATCATTCTGGCATGTGCATAGAGAATAAAAATATGTATATTATTTATGATTAAAGTCAGATCAGTGGTTTTGATATTAGGCAGTCTTGAAGTGTAACAATGGGTTTTTAATGGAAAAATGAAGTTTTTCATTAATATCTCGAAGGTATTAAGTCCTAGTGACCAAATTCTTGGCATGGTAGGGGATTTTGGAGACATCTAACTGTATGCCGAATTTAAGGAACTAAGAGCTGAAGCTGGGGAGCTGAGCTCTTGCAAACTGCATAACACTAGCTTGATGTAAACAAATATGTTACATGGTGCTTGAAAACTTATTAAAATCTACAGTTTTTGATCAACTGGTTTCAAATTTTTGGTGTTAACAGTTGAAATACTAACAAAAACATGCTGTGAAAATTAAATCCACAGTACTTACAGGAAAAAAACGTGCCATGGTCAAAGTTGGGCAAAATTTAAGGTACCAATTTTCTATTTTTATTAATATTTTAGAAAATTTAAAAGATTTTCATCTAATTTTGGGTATACAATTTAATTTTGATTAATTAAAGTTATATTACTGGAAAAAAAGGTCAATAGCTTTAACATTTTTTGTGTTAAGTGATCAAATATCTTTCCTGATTTTTTACAAAATGCATTATGTTTGGGCCCATAACTTTTTTAAATTAAATAATACAGACATAATTTCTGGCATGTACATAGGAACTATATAGAGGAATATTTATGGTAAATATGAGGAAAAACAAATGAGTGGTTTTGATATTAGGCAGTCCTGAAGTGTGAAAATAGGTTTTTAATAAAAAATTGAGGTTTTTCCTTAATTTCTCAAAGGAACGAAGTTGCAAAGACCCAGTTTTCGGCTTGGTAGGAGATCTTGGGGACATCTAACATTATGCCAAATTTTGGATTCCTAGGTCTTACGGTTTCAAAACGTGCCACATCTACGGACGGACGGACGGACGGACGGACGGACGGACGGACGGACAGACGGACGGACGACGGACAATGGACCACGACTATAGCTCAGATGACTTATAGTCAGCTGAGCTAAAAATGTCATAATTGACTCTTTTTCCACTTGGCAGATGCAGCTATTTTATAATTATCCATTAATGAACTCTAATTATATTAATAAAAAGGCAAGTTGGCATATGTTCACACCCATCTTCCTGTCTATGGTTGTGGTCACATGATCAGAGATGCATCTTTAACACACTTTGTGTCCTCAAACAAATTAACAGGTACTGTAACAATCACATTATTTAACCAGTGGATAAGTTAAATTAACTCATCACACTTTCCCATTGCTTCAAAGGGCCACTTTTGCCTTGTATGACTGCCAGGTGCAGGCACAGGATGTCCAGAATGATGAGAGCAGGGTACTGCACTCCAGTAGACTCCTTGTTGTCCTTGAATAATTTTATTAATTCTGGCTTGGCGCCTGTAATGCATGGTGCCCTATATGTGGCTAAGGCTGCTTTTGTGAGCAACCATTATGTAAGGATATTAAGCCCCAACTTCAACATCATTTTTTTACAAACATTAATTGTCCTTTCAGTACAATTTAATACAAGTTATATCTTTCACTAATATACAGCAATTATACCACCATTTTAATTACTTATTTTTTAAATAACCACCCTCATAAATTCTACTTGTATATTTTCAAGAATTCAATTTGTCCAAAATGTGTCCTTAAACATCATGTACATGTGTGTGTATGTGCATGTATATCACTCCATAACAACCTCACTCTCTATGTAATCCTATGTAAGTACACTGACTTGAACCTGTATGAAGTCAAACTTGCAACAGATCCTGTCCCACCTTTGACCCATAAAGGACTCTGTGCATGTGAGGAGAGGACTGGTCCACTTCAGGAATACAGGGGTGGTAGGTACCTGACAGTGACATGCATGTACTGCAATGCCAGCTCCTACCACTTGAACAGCGACATTTAAAACAACTTATCATGAAGTTTTTGTTTTATCTTTCCTTAGTAATTTAGGCAAAAGTTTGATTTTCTTCCTTTTTTCTTTCCCGTGTTCATCTAGACTGTTTAAACTTCCCGTATCTGTCGATTCAGGACTTGAATTTTCTTCCTCCTCTAAAGGAGAAGGGGTAATTTGAGCACCTACAGCTCTCCGTACAGCGCTGGAATTGCTGGCAGATTTTACCATGCCATCCTTCGCAGAGTCTTTAATGTGATCAGAGGACAGTGCAGATTCTGAATACGAGGTCAGCAGCGTTTGCGGTCGCTGAGCTGTATTGGAGATGTCCAGACTGTGAGATTTGGTGTACGCCTGTCTGTTCCCCACATCAGACATCCCATATTCATGCAGGTTACTCCTGAAATTATACAAACAAGTTACTGTGATAAGATTTATTTATATATGCCCTATTTTTATAGCGTTCTTTTCATGTTCATGTGTGATCAGAACCATTTCACATAAAAGAAACAGACTTTACATTATGCTCAAAGATGGGAAAAACCCACTACAATTAAGACCTATTGTAGCACGCTAAAAATAATGAGTTTTAAGAGAGCATTTAAATGTGTCAAGTCTTGTGACCTGAGCTTTCTAGCTGATGGATACACACCAAGCATATCACATATGAGACTGCTGTTACAAGTATTTAATGTTTGAAGAACATACCTTGCCTGCATCACAGAGATGGGAGTTCTCATGTATTCTTTTTTTTTATTAACTCATAGCTTAATGTTTAGATAATCATCTGTTTGTCACAATATTGATGTAAAAAGATGGACTGTTGTTGCAGTGCATTTCCCCATATGACTGGTGTCAGGACTCAAGCAGACCTACCAGTCCAATATAAATGCCTAATGAGATGTGTATTTACTGTAAGACTCAAAGTACTAGTCAACATTAAAATTACCTGCTGAGGATCGGCCAAGAAAGTATCAAGATAGCCAGTGTAGACTTTTGAATACAGGACTTATTCAATACATACCTGCTATGACTGGAAGTCTGATCAAGATAAAAATCTACTGGTCCCCCGGAGCCACTTCGACCTCGGTTTTCTGTGTCTTCATTAATGGTTTCTATTGCTCGGTTAAGCGTGGATCGACTGTGGCTGCCTTCTCTCCCACCTGTCAGACCAGACTGTAGTAAGCCTGCATTCACCGCTACAAAAGTATAGTAACACTAATATTTTAATACGTGTGTTGTGCGCTTTTGTCACTAAGTCCATTTACAAAATTTTTGTGATTAAAAAACTCAGTGGGTGACATGATGTTATTGTTAGTATGTTAGAGATTGTGATTAACTGCACCAAAGTGTAATTTAAAGAGGTAAATATAAGAAAAAATGGTGAGATAGCTGCTTTTTACATGTGCATGTGTATTGTTAAGATATGTGACTGCATTCCCAAACCATGTGATCGAAACTGACACACCCTGTGGTGCTATGCTGAGCATGATACCCAAATCAACAAACATACACTTGTATTTTCCTTATCAAGTTATGTAACCTTATATTTTGCATTGACTTATAAAATTACAGTCTATGGATAGGTGAATGTACTTTTTTAGTGATTAGATATGTGTGAAAAGGGGTATTTGTGGAGATCAGCCAGACTTTGTCATATCATCCTTAACATGTGAACTACAGGGTACAGTGCCTGGCAGATCTGTGTGTAGGATATAAAATAAAGCTAAAATGCAGCATCACCGGTTTCTGAATTACGATTGCATGTTAACCATTGGGACCACAACATATATTTATACAGTTTAATATTTCTTAAATGAACAATGAAGATTCTTTTTCTATGAATAACCTCAGTGCTTGAGTTATAATGAGAGTTCACATAACAGATACCCTATCATTCAATCTTGAATAATTCGATATGCAGTCAAAACACATATATGAGGCCTATTTCAATCAATGACCAATAAATATATTCTTCATTTCATTAAAGGTAATCAATAATTTGATACATGAACTATTACATTACCAGAAGTGAAAAAGAAACTGATTGTATCTTAATTATTTATTAACCATACATAACTGATATGTGAATTTTTCAAAACTGAATCTTCAGTATGTACAGTAAAAATACAAAACTTAAAAATTGTCACAATTATCTAACACAAGTATACTCTTTTTCACAGCAAGGAGACCACTGATTTCCAAGGAAAAATTCAAAGTTTTTTAATTATATATTTCACAATAATTTGTTGCAAAAATTAGGATAGTATTAGCCTTATACTGAAATCAAGTACTAAATCATGATAAAGTTTATAAATAACCTTCTGTTTATTTTTATTTTCAGAAGGCATGCTAGTTTTATTCTCCATGTTTTATACTTGTATTAGGAGATGCCTTATTCTTTTATTATCTGCTTAATGCAAAGAGAATAAGTTTTCTTAAATTCAGTGGCCACCTCATGGTGATATGCACAAGACAACTGTTTCCCCATTTAGCTGGGATTAACTGACCACACCAAAGCTTCATGCAATATACAGAATACAGCTGATTTACAACCAAATGCTGAATAAATGTCAAATATTTATGAAATCATGTGTGATGTTTTGTGATTGACTAATTTTTATTTAATTTTAATTCACTGTTCTTTGTTAATGTCGTATTCAAACTAAATTTGGGAGAAACCTTTTTGCACATTTTGAATCCAACTAAAACTAAAAGCAATTAATTATTTGTTATAAAAAGCCCTATCCCATAACTCATTAATTTGACATGAGTTTAGCTGAGTTTGACTGGTGATCAAAATATTGTATATGAATGGTGAGAGTGATAATACGAATGGTAAATGTATATAATTAGTAGTGGCAACAAGGTGCCATGAAAGTTCCTGATACACTGACCAAATGCATGCTGCCCTCTGCAGGAACTGGCAAGAACTAAAGTGACAGGTCAAATCTACACCCACTAGATGGTCAACTGAAATACCTCTGGCATCACAGAGAAACTAATGATATTAGAAATTAAAATTGGATGTTTATTTTTAGACCCATGCAGGGGCGGATCCAGGATTTAGGAAAAGGGGGGGTCCAACCCAGGAGGGCTAATTAAAATCCTAAAAAAAGGTCATCACGTCTGGAAAAGGGGGGGTCCAGGCCGCAAAGTTACATGGAAAACCCCTAAAAAAGGTTGCTTCGAGTAAAAAAGGGGGGGTCCGGACTCCCTGGACCCCCCCTGGATCCGCTTCTGCCATGACAACAAATATTGAGAGACTGATCAAGAGTCACTCAGATATAGCTTCAATGCATATGTAAAATACATATGACTTTTCCAAATGTGTCCTTGCATATAATAAATCTAAAATCATCATATGAACAAATTTTCCATATAAATTTAATAAATTTATTCAAAATGTTAAAAAGCTTATCTAATTCAACATAAAATCTTTTGAGAAACAAGTAATCTGATGAGGAAAACTAATTTATACATCTGTAAAACTAAAAGACTTTTTAATTATATTACTTACATTTAACAAGAGTACATGGTGTGTCTCCAAGTGATTCTTTACTTGTAATAATTGTGTACAATGATCATACAGAACATGAGGGCTCAGTGTTCTAAAGGCCTAAACATCTACCACTGGTTATATCCGAAGCTAATGTAACATGCACAAAACTTTCATTGATAATTTTATTTATATTTTCATAAATATACATGTTTAATACAAGTATGATTATTGTAAACAATTCCATGCAGAGTTTTACACAAACTTGTAATTTGATTCAAACAGTGTTTATGAATTATACTCTGATATGTTATCACAAGTGGTGATTATAAAAAGATGGATACACAGTTTTCCATTACACATGCTGGGAACCATTGCCAAAAATACAACATCCACAATAAATACCAATACATCAGCTCATGCAATATACAATGAAAACTGATAATCAGCAATGAAATCAAAGTCCAAAAGAAGTCATTGCACTTATGCCAAATAATACAACATTTGAATTCTGGGGGTAGGTCTTCCTCTGTCCACTAAAGTCATTCACTGGCCAGCCACAACAATGCTACATACCCATGACATGGTATCCTAGCAGCCCATATGTTGAACAGTCAAACAAATGAACATAAAAATAACCCAAAACATAGGCATAAGAAAGCAAATGATTTGTGGATACAAGGTCACTGAAAATATAAGTCCCTTCAGTTAACTATATAGCAAATCTTTTTTTTTTAAAAGCATTACAAATGTTCTCACTTTATCATTTTAAAATAAATCAATCTTTTCTATTTTACATTTATACCTTTATAGCTGATCTGGTCCATCTGGGAACATGAAACTGACATCAGCCTTGAAATGTACAAGTCTTGAAACTTACAAATGTACAAGTCTTGAAACTGACATCAGCCTTGAAATGTACAAGTCTTGAACATGACATAAGTCTTGAAACAAACAAGTCTTGAAATTGACATCAGTTTGAAAAGACAAATCTTGATACGGATGCAAGTCTCCTAACAGACAGGTCTTGTGAATAAGAAGTCCCCTCCCCCCACCCCATGATGTGAATATATGGTAATAGTAGTTCTGCTAGTGATATATGCAAAATATCCCCGTTTTGGCAGAAAAAAACTATCAACTGCATTCTTTAAATCTGACTTTCATGTAGTCTATTATTGTTATTTTTACTGCAAATGCAATTGTGCATATATATTCTATACACTTATATTGAGTCTTTGCTTTACAACCTAGTCTAAAACTATAACCCATATAATTCATTACGACAATAACCCTTGATTTCAAGTGACCAAGTACCACAAACCATTAAGAATCAGAAAATATATATCAGCAATATATGAAGCAGTCACTAAGAATGAAGCACATAATAGTGGTCTGCACATCTTCAAGTTAGTACAGCAGAGAATACAATATCAAGCCAATATGCAAATGAGAATGATCCCGCACTAAGAGGGCTCCCACCTCTAGAACCGGATAAATTAAATCCTACAGCAGTAAGTTGAATCCCTGCACGCATTAGACTGGCACAAACATGGTGGTCATGTCCAGCTCGGCCTGAGAGACGTACAGGAAACATGGATGTGAGTCAAAACGTCATAATTGTTCAAATATGTCACATGAACACCAAGACAGAGTTGGTCAAACCAAGAAGTTTTAATTATTATTTAAATTATTGTATCTCTATGGTCAAACCTTAATGACAGCTTAGAAGTATTTTAAAGACTTAACAAGTTTGGCATTTAATACTTTTGATATTTTATTTTCTTCTAAATTCTTCTCTGAAGTTACCCAATTAATGTTTTCAATTTTTTTAAATTTTCAAAACACAATTCTTGAAACACTTTTTCCACAAGGCACTACAATTACGGAATGGTCAGTTTAATATTAACACTTACAAAATATTTTTAATTCTTCAAGACATTAACTCATAAGAGCTTCTAAAACAATCCAAGTGAAAATCAAAACTTAAGCCCACATTTCAATTTTGTTTTTATATTGATACAATATATAGCAGTTAAATGATGTACAGAATAATTCCTATATGACTAAAAAATCTGCAAAAAAGCATTTAACTGGTTCAAATAGTGCAAATGGAATAACTACAGCCATGAAATATACCCAATTTAAAATTCATTTTGAAATTTTGTTAGAGCAAGTATAGAACAAGAATAGTTTTGGACTAAACAGATACATATGTCAGAGTAAAAACCTCATATAAACAAACACAAACATAGTCCTATATAGAATGAGAGACTCTATAATGAGCATTATGTAAAATTGCATCCCAATAACCTTTTAAAAATATGTAAAAGTACACTAGACTTCAAGCAGTTTAAACATATCTAAGCTGCCTTTGTTTGACAGTCAGTGTATGGAGGATTCATATACTAGTATATCATACACCTTGTTTGTGAACACTGTGAAAAGAACTGTAGTTTTCTTAAATCTATAACTTACAGATACAGCCAAAAAAGTGTATCTGAATTTAAGATTATCGATAATGTTCACACTTTGAGCAAAATACCAGTAATTATAAAGAACAAAGATTTCTTACATAAATATTATCATACTGATTACATATTAAATGTTAGTATGAATAACAAACAAGAATTTTAAAGCCTGCATTCATATAAGACCATGCTGGTTTTCCAGGAATAAACCCTTGATTTTTAAGCATCAGCCCATGCCATAACAAACCTTCACCCTTCTGCAAAATGCTGCTCAGCAGGAAACAAAAGCTCAGTAGTGCAACCTCATGCCAGTAGACCATTATTTTCAAGGAACAAATGCAAATGAGATAGGTAACTGGTAGTATTGTTTATGTGCATTCTATGTTTATAATCAACATGTGAATTCTCCTCACTATAATGCACCTATATTATATGACCATGGGCTGCGTTTCCCTGAGTGACCCTGCTGTCTCTCCATAATGATGATATACAAAAAAATTTTCAAGATACAAAAAAAATTATAATTTTAATAAAAAATTAAAACATACCAGTATTATCACAGGAAATGGTCAGAGTATCATGATTTTAATTTTTTAGCGTGATTACGGTCCACTAACTACTAGTGTTTATCAGTATAATGTAGTATACCTAAAGAAGAACTGTAGCCTATAAAGCCTCATGTACCAAATATAAAGTAAAATCAGTACCATTTAAAATTTGATGGAAAATACATATATACTAAAATTGTTTCCCTTAACTAAATGTACAATTCATGGCAAGAAAACTGGAAAAGGTGGTCTGGATATCTTGTGTAAAGAGCTAATACAAGTGTGCAAAATAGAAACATCAAGTGACAGCAACACTAAAAAAAGTTATGGACAGATACAAGAGAACTCTTGATTGGTTTAGCTTCCTCATGCATGATAATGCATTATGCAGAACAAAGTCCTGGAACACTGATGAATGTGATGTCCTGATCACCAAGTGTCACCTCTGTGTGAATTTTTTAAATGATTTAAACCTCTTTGTTCTATTTTTCTCTTCTTGTTTATAACTGGTTGTAGACCTAGGTTATGACCAGGACATGCAGGTGGCAGCCAGAGAGGAGGTTTGAAGACAGAGAGGCTTAAGAAGATTCTTGTTCACTGCTTCCTTTTCCTGTTGCTCTGTGTGTAACACCTATAACTAGACAGAAATCCCTGAGGTGAAGACAAGCTAATACTGAGAAACACAGAGTTTCAAACAAGCAAGCACAGTAAAAATCAGGTGCTGTGTGGAGGAGTTAGAACAAACTGTGGTCAAAGGAGAAATCTGCTTTATTTTGCCAAAGAAAATAAGGCTAAGGATGTGCCCATATCCCAAGGAAAAGCTCAGGTATGGACAAGGAGTTATCTATACAAAGGAAACAACAGACAAATCAGCACAACAAAGGAATGCATGTTGTATCTTCTGAGGAAAAGGCAAAGGAGCAACAATTCTTGTCTGAAGAAAGGCAAACAAAGGGGTACATTTAATCTTATCTAAGGAAAGGCAAACAAAGGAACAAGAACTTTGGTCTTAGGAAAGGCAAACAAAGGAACAGGAAATCTGGTCTTAGGAAAGGCAAACAAAGGAACAAGAAATCTGGTCTGAGGAAAGGCAAACAAAGGAACCAGAAGTCTGGTCTGAGGAAAGGCAAACAAAGGAACAAGAAATCTGGTCTGAGGAAAGGCAAACAAAGGAACAAGAAATCTGGTCTGAGGAAAGGTAAACAAGGGAACAAGAAATCTGGTATGAGGAAAAGCAAACAGAGGAACAAGAAATCTGGTCTGAGGAAAGGCAAACAAAGAAGCACATATAATCTGTTCTGAGGAAAAAAACAAACAAAGGAACAAGAAATCTGGTCTGAGGAAGGGCAAACAAAGGAGCATATTTAATCTTATCTGAGAAAAGGCAATCAAAGGAACAAGAAATCTGGTCTGAGGAAAGGCAAACACAGGAGAACATGTACTATGGTCTTAAGAAAACAAAACAAAAGAGCACATGTGATCTGGTTTGAGGAAAGGACGGACAAACATGCATGCATGTCATATCTTCTGAGGAAAAGGCAAAGGAACAATATTTTAGTTATCAAACAAAACAGTACATGTAATCTGGTCTGAAAAAAAAGAAGAAAAGGAATAAAGATAATCTGGTCTGAGGAAAGGACACACAAAATAGCACAAGTAATGTGGTCTGAGGTAAAACAAAAGGAGCATGCACATGTAATCTTGTCTGAGAAAAAAATAAAACTGGAAAACAGAACACAGAGATCTAGTCTGAGGGGTAGTCAGGAAAACAACACAAATTATCTTATCTAAGGAAAATCAAGAAAAAGGAGCACATGTATTCTAGTCTAAGAAAAGAAGAAATTGTAATCTGGACCAAGGGAAAGGTCAAGGGTCTGTATAACCTTCCAGTAAGACAATGGTAAAATGTGTTATTAATTTGGTTCATACATAATCACTATTATTTTGAATTATTGTGGTTCTAAACAGGTTCGGATCTAATTACTGTAGGGGTATAGGTAAAGTTTAGTCTTAACTAGTCCAGACATTATTATTGTACAGGGATTATTTAAGTTTGGTTTTGAATCTGGTAAGATTAGATCATACTTATGACACTACTGGATGTGGTGTTTTTATTAAAATTAATATTAAGGTGGTCTGCTGAATTGAAAGTATTAATCAGGTATTCAAGTGAGGGAAAGGAACTGATCATTCAGGTAAACATTAGTTTTACCCAGTAGACAAAATTGTTGGCAACAATTTCTGTAACATTTTCAATATAAAGTATTCTGACTGTTATTGATATTAATCTTTGAGAAAATATAACAATCAAATATTACTACCATTTTAGAAAATACTGGAAACCAAATATTCACAGAAGAAAAGAACAAATCTGCATAATGATAGTAATAAAATTTGAAAATGAAATTATCAGCATTTGTTAAAACATGTTTATGATTTAAAAATTGTTCAGATGTATATTGGCCTTTGCAATACTTGTGTATTTATTCTGGTGTGACTCCAATGATTATGTTTAGTACAGTTAATCTAACATGTGGTCTGTATTCAACCCTGAATATTGACCAGAAAAGTCCTGTAGCATTTTAGGTCTGAAAGGATTCAATGCAAGTATAATATGTACTGAGACAACAGAAATCTAAGTATACAATGAACCTAGTCAGTTACTTTAAAATACAGTGGAACCCCACAATTATGACCACCCTGGGGACTGAGCAAAGTGGTCGTAATTTTGGGGTGGTCATATTTGTGAAACTCTTACTGTGGTCGCATATAACACACAGATATTTAACCCTTTACTGTTTACAAGCCACTAAAGAGCACTCTAAATGGGCAACTAGAATGCCATGATATGTATAGATTCTTTCAGGACAAAAATATTGCATATTATTTCTAAGTTTTAATGATTTTCAATAATCTTCAGCAAACCCTCTTGCAGGGAACTGTTGAAAATTTGATAAAGATACAAAAATAGCTTGAAAAGGTATGGCTGTTAATGTAAATATAAATAGTGTCAGAATTTGTCGGAAATCTAAAATAAATGTGTAAAGAGTATAAACAGTAAAGGGTTAATGTGTATCAGAGCTTATCTATTGCATATCTTTAATGTGAATTATAACAAAATATTTTACTTAGCGGAGGATCCTTATTATGAATGTTTTTTGTGTGTAGCTATACATATTTATTCATGATAAAAATTAATATACATGTACACATACGTAGTGACTGATGATTAACAAATAATAACACTAAGGCAATACGATTACAACCTACTGAATGCATATTGAACATAATACGTGGCTGTTATATATTTAGCCTTCCGCTTGAGTATATATTTCGTGCACTTGAGTTTTCCCGACGCTAAACTGTTGAGCCATTTGGTGTTGCCGCCTTGATTATAACGCCACTTTATCCTTCAAGGAGAGCTCTTTCAGAGGCATGGTTGCCTAACAGCAAGCAATTTAAATGAAAACTTAACCAGTAGAGAAATAAACTGACAACGATCTATCAGAAAAGGCAAGTTAATGTGAAGGATTTTCCCCCTATGCAAGCTTTATTTATACATTTCACGGACTGGTCAATACTCAGTGTCAGTAAGGTATGAACACATTTAGGATTAACTAGGTCATTACTTTTACCAATGAGGATCGAACAATATGTGATGAGTTGAAATATTAAGCCCGCAACCCCACACTTAGGGTAGCTGTAAGACTGGTGATCACTGAGGGGCAATTAGCATCTGACCCCAGGTCAGACCGGCTCATTAAGTAATCAGGCCGATGGTTACCCTCTTTGATCTATAACCTACACCTCAACGAGTCTCAGCGAAGACACCGAGTCGGGAAGATATGCGGGACCAGATTAAAACTCGGGTTAAGAAAACTTGTTACCCGCTTTGATCTTTCGTTAAGGCGCCTGTGACAAGGCGCAGCCATTGACTCGTGACAAATGTTGTTTCAGTACTTCTCGGCGGTGGTCGCATTAGCTGGGTCGCATTAGCGCTGGGGCAAGGAAATCAGTCGTAATTCTGAATTCAGGGGTGGTAGTAATTTTGAGTCATTTTGAAACATAAATAAACTAAAAAAAATTCGGGACCAAGCAAAATGGTCGTAATTGTGGGGTGGTCGCAATTGTGCGGTGGTCGCAAGGTGGGGTTCCACTGTACCTATAACAATTTTACAAGGTAAAGAAGTCTTGACATAAATGAAGCAATGTTATGAAACTGTTAAATAATATTTCAATTTTATTTAAACTTAAAAAAAAAAAAACATGTAAAACATGTCAAGAGCTTTATAAACTCATTTTACATTGCTGATTTACTGTACTGATTGCAAGTGTCTGTGTGTGTGTATGTATGTGTGTTTGATATTATTTTAACCACACAGGATTAACACTGACCACTTACTATGCATGTATAATTATTTTCCAACTTACACATTTTTATAATAAACAGAAGGAATTAGGCTATAAGTGCATCCTCAATCATTTTACAAGATTAGTCTGGCTGTGAGTATTTTAGAGCTATGTTATCACAGTTATCAGTTGGTTCATTTTTATGTTAGTTTACCTGAGAAAGGCAATGGGGTTGTAAGGCATTGTTATATAGCGCATGAAATGGGATATGAGTATCATGCTGAACTGAAACGTTTCCTACATATCTAAAATTGTGAGTTACTGAGAGGTTATGTATCTTCTAGTAGAAAACTCAAAATAAAAAAAAAAAGAGAAACGAAGTGTCACCGTGTGAGTGCTATGAATCCTGGGAAGGTATGTGAGTGGATGAGTGTGAGCGCACCTTGTTGGTACGGAGGCGGAGGTGGTACATCTTCATCAGCGTCATCTACATTGACCTGGGATGTGGAGTAGTAGGAATTAAGTGTTCTTTGGCTCCCTGAAACGTTAGAAACAAGGTGTCCTCAACCAGAACCACAACCTCCCATCTCCCATCAAACAGCCTGCTTCACCACACGGTAAAATACCACCTCATAACCAAACATCCCAGAAGAAACTACCAGTATTCTCAGTCCTGCCACTCTTGATATTGTGAAAAAATGTATAAAATCTTACAAGAAAAAAGTACAGAATTGTCTAAAAAATATGAAAAAATAGATATCCCATCAAATTTGAGCAGTTTTTGTACAATTTTACAGTGTGTGTATGATACTTCTAAACAATCTTCAGGTAAGAAACTTGCAATTCTGTGGCAAGCTATTTCAGGACTTCTCAGTATTCCATATTTCTAGTGATTTTTTCAAACATGGCAAGATCACCAAAAATATATGCGCAAATAAAATGTGACATATATAAAATACTGACAAAGGGTATCTGCTGCACTTAATAAGTTCATGTAAGTACTGATGTTGACGATTTGAGAAAAAAAGTATATGAAGTATTAACCTTTGAAAAAAGGTATGAAAAAGTATTAAAAGAAGTCTTTCCTAAAAAGAGTATGTTACTTTTAAAAAAGTAAAGTGGCAGTGCTGTATTATTTCAAAGAAGAACTAGTTACATGAATGGTAACCCTAATGTGTAATAACCATGTTGTCCTGATGTATTTGTAAGTTTATGTTGTATTCTCCCTTAAAGGGGCCCAATCATCTATAAAGCATGTTGAAGAAAAATGAAAAAATAGATTCTTCCCTTTAAAATAAATTTGCACCTGCCAAAATATTGCCCTGAAACCGTTTGCTTACTCCTGTAAACGAGTGTTAAAAACAGTGAACCGGGAGCCATCAAAGGTGTCAACATAAACACAGTGCGTGCATCTCCTGGCCACAACATGTCAATCAGGAGATGCCCTGACTGAGATAGCCCCAAAAATTGTAATACATGTTCCTGCTGGCTCAAACACCACCTGTTAAGGCTCACAATTGGACCTCTGGTCACGTGACTTTATAATGGAAAAACAGACACATGGGATTGTGTTTACCAACACATAGATCAATAACAAGATGGTAAACAGCCATATTCAAGGTAGTAAGACTGTTTGTTGGAGTAGTTATGCTGGGAAACTTTTGATTAAAGCAAAACTGATCTGTTGAGTGAAAGAATAGGCATAATATTGCTCTTGATTATGTCCCTTTAACTTCTCTACTGAAGTATGAACATGTCCTTTGGCAATGAAGTGGGCAATAACAGATATAATTTTCTTCAGGTAAATGACTAAATGATATGGCTGCGACTCTTCATAAACTGCCGTTAAGATTTGGTAAGAGCTATAAAAGAGGTTTGTGTTACTATGAGTATTTTTAAGTTATCCTGGCCCTTGTCTCTTGAGCAAACTTTTGCTGCAGACAGCCTTAGCATACAGAGTCATCAGTATTTTGTCATGGTACAAAGCAGAACATGGGGGAAGAGGTTTTTACGCTGAATTTCATGACTGTTTTTTTCTTTGTTTTTTTTTTGGTGGACAGTTCCATGTTCAATCCCTACAACTGCCTCTACAAAAAAATCTCAATGGAGCCTCATATGTTGGCCCATGCAAATAAAACTACTGTAATTAACATGATAACTGCATATCATATTGCAGGCAAAAGAGGTACTTTTTTCATATATCAGTTCAGGAGGGTAATTATTTTCATCTTTATTATAATTTGTTTATTTATTATAATTTGTTTATTTATTATAATTTGTTTATTTATTATAATTCATTATTTTTTATATGAAAACTTCACATGATTAGTACACAGCATTGATAGTGTGCAAATTGTTTTGCTTTACAGTTAAGAGCACATCTTAACAAACAATATTTTATTGTAATGTTATGATTTTATTTATAAGGTCTGATGCCAGGACCACAAAGTCCTTCTACATTTTAAAGGCTATGTTAATTTTATATGTTATAAAATGCAATGGTAAATTTTCATAATATACGTATAAAGGGAGTGATAATACACTAACAAATGGGTTAATTTGTGCACCAATTTCCCATCATATATTAAGTTAATCTGGTACCAGATATAAACTACAAGAAAGAGAACTAAGACCAATGTACAGTTTATGATTCCAGCTGGCCAAGTGTTTTTATGATTGTCCTGTGTCAACAATAAGTTAGTGTAGAAAGCCAACCGGTTTGAGTGTGTGTAATGCACAGAGTAAATTGATAATGAAATTCAAAGGTGTAAAAAAGTGTAAAATTTGTTACTAGATCTAAATAGCTTTGCATTTATGTTCAAATGCCAAACAATAATTCCACAGAGAAATCATTTAAAACAATTTGTTCATCAGCATATTTTTGTCTGTCATATCAAAGATAAAATATAACAGTAGGCTTGAGTATATGTGCATTTATGTCAGCTTGACTAATGGACCTATGGGTATTAAGTCAACCACCCCAAACCCTATGGACCCTATTGGAAAACTTTAAGGGCTATTCTATACATACATCACTTCTGTGAACCTCTTGGCTCATTTCTAGTCTTTTTTTTCATATAGCTATCTGTATGAGACCTGAACCAGCAGAATTCTGGCTTTGTTAGTTTTACACATGCATATATGTCACTCAACTATGTTCTCTCCATTGTACTACATGAAACCTCACAATTTGAGATTTAACATCTTCCACTGACAGCAAGTGACAAGTGAGGGGATATGATTTCTATCACCAGGGATAAAACTGACAAGCTGTGACAGTGTAAATTACATGATAATTTGTCATATTCAAATGCCACTACACAAAGGGAGACCCATTCAGAAAAATTAGATTTCACTATGGTTTCATAGCCGACTTTGTACAATATATTCTGCAATAAATAGAAACTAAGATGTCATGTAGATTGTTCTTAAGGCAAAACCAACGACAGACGCAATAAACCTCACCTGTCTGGTTCTTCAATATTTTGTTGGTTTAATTAATTAATTAATTAATTAATTAAACAATCTATATTTTCCACATCTCACACCTTTAAAAATGCGGATCTCACAGGAACCTATACAAATATATTATACGGCAGGACTTCAAAGAAGAATTCCTTCCTATCTTCAAGTAACATGTGGAGGAAATTTAATTTCCATCGACCTTGGTATTTTTTCACCCAAACAAATCTCCTGTTGGTGGAATGCGAGGTGAATCCCTAAAGAATAATACCTCAGTGTTTTATATCTACCTCTAATATATATATATATATATATATATATATATATATATATATATCTATCGATTTCCAGTTCACAGAGATTCATATTTTTTATCAGGATAATATTATTTAAAGAAACAGACGTCTTTTGCTGTATCTGCATGTCATTTCAAGGAGCCATACATATTATTGATCACTGAAATGTTCTGACATGATCTGCTTTAAGATTTATTAATAGCAATTTCTCCATGAATAATCTCAAGTATTTAAATATATCTCCACTAAAATGACAATTACAGTAAATATCTTCACTAGTATGGCCACCAGGACAATAAAGGAACTCCTGATAGATATCAAGGTGGCATTGTCAGACATTTGAGGTATATCACTGAATGATTACCGGTAGTCATTGAAGTGGGATGGTTGTGTTGCAGGGGTGGTTGTCAGAGGCAGGGTACCAATTTATGTTTAATCAGCCATAAATAAAAGGTTTGTGCATATAGTTACAGGTGCTGGATATGTTACTGATATGTTTACCAATCAAGATATGACATTTAAGTATAATGTGTATATGACTGATAGATTCCTGGCTTAACTACAGTATTTACTAAAAATGAGTAACCTCTTACGGTTTTACATTATACATATCAAATGTGCAAGTATTACTATTAGTGAAATTGTCAGTTTAATTTCTTTTCTAGGTTAATTTATTGTGATTTTTACTGAACTGGCATTGAGCTTTTCACATGATAGGCTTACTTTGTTATCATATATCATGTATATGGGATATAGGCAAGTAGGCTAGCTCGCTTGTTGCCAAGTCCAACAGCCATGGCACAAAAACGGTACAGGCAGTTTTTTATGTCTCTTAAATGAAAGTACCTAAGGACCTGTGAACAGACAATAAGGAAACAGCGAGTATTCTGAGTTCTGATATCACTGATAACTCTGGTCTAATCCAATTAATCATTGATTACTAATTGTTTTCCTTCTCTTTCTTTCTTCTACAAGTGTTTGTACTGTATCTCAAATATGGTTGATTTTCAAGAACTGACCTCCAGGAACAATATTAGTCATAGGTGGCAGATTTGCAGTTGATATTTATTTTTGACCTTGAGCTAATTTCAAGGGTCGTGCACTCCATAGCTAATTCCCCATTATCACTCAGTTGCTGGCATTAGGGGTGTGATCACTTTGCAAATTCAAACATCTAGTTTAACAAATAAGGCTTATGGTCTTTGTGTCTGTCATTTGTTAAACTTTTTCTAAGCTTGTTGGATAGCATACAACCCAGCTGCCATAATGGATAGTATAACTAAGTTATTCATTCTACATCTGCCTGCAATCCATGACCAGTATAACATTCACTTCTTCATTAAAGGTGCCCATTCACCTACCTTTTGAAAAAGAATTCATGTGGATTTCTGGCTTCCTCTGTGTATATATTAATGATCAAAGGGTAATTCTGGTTATGAAAAGTTCTTAAAGGGCCTCTTGTGGAAGATGTGTGAATTTGTTTATCAACATGTTTGTAAACACAGCAATGTTGACATATGGGAAAAACATGTAACCTAAGGTGGAAGGTTGAATATATGTGGAGGCAGAAAGGTCATATGTTGCAAAACACCATTTGCAAAGCTGGCTTATCTGACTTGCCGCCAGATGCCCTTGTTGAATTTGTTTTATTTTGGCGGGCCCCCACATACTTTTAACACTTTGATATAAAAAAATTAAAGCAGCCTGTGTGCTGTCATTAGTTATCCACATTTTCTGACCTATTTTTATAAAAGCTCCAAGGGATTACCTTGAGTTTATAAAAGTCAGTTACGTGATTGGGCCCATTTAAGAGGCACACCCTTGGCCAAGGGTATTAGCATAAAGAAAGACATAAATAGAATGTAAAGCCCGTAAGCCTCAACCTTTCTGTTTTAGCCTCTGACTATTAGACCACCACAGTGACCATAATCCTTCGTATATCATTTTTATAGGAACATTTATTTTATCAATGTATATTCCTGCAGATTCCATAATGTTAGTAAATACTCTTAACTCCAGGACTTACATTTTGGAGTTGTATTTTTGGACTGCATCACATGGTCATTGTCCTCAGACTGGCATGCTTGACAATGGTTTATATAAATACCCCTTAGCTGGTGTAAAGCACACCAGTCTGCTGACTATATTAATATGATATGGTTGAATGCTACAGCTCAAATATGTACATCCCTGAGTTGAGAGTTTTTACTAATGTTGTATATCATATCCACATTTCACAAGTAGTAGTTTTATATTATCTGTTTTGCCTGTGTTGGTGACATTACAGGAGATTATTGTCATTTTTATAATTTAATTGATTAATCAAAACTCTTGAGGGCATGTCTGTCAGTTTAGCTGTTTTCTTGTTAATTTAGCTGATGTTTTGTCTTCTCTATACACAGCAAATTTGGCATGATCATGAACATCAAATGAGTAATACCGAACTTCAGTTCCCAACCAGTTTTTGAATTTGCTAATGACCTTTATCCACAAAG
Organism: Sipunculus nudus; assembly: GCA_026874595.1. Taxonomy (NCBI): domain Eukaryota; kingdom Metazoa; phylum Annelida; class Sipuncula; order Golfingiida; family Sipunculidae; genus Sipunculus; species Sipunculus nudus. Next base: position 49,442,761 of record CM049315.1, read on the forward strand.
CTGGTCTGACATAAAATAACTGGAGACAGTGATGCAATCACACATATCTATTACTTACAAGCATGCAACCTAATCTATATTTCATTTCTCAGGTAGAGACATGGGGTTTATTATATGACGAGTGCTATCTAAAATATATACAGTGAACATATCCTCAGAACACACAGAAGATGGGCCTATATACTGAGGGATGTTGCTGTTTATGTGGAACTATGTTCATACCACCCACAGATACCAGGACAACATGTACTATCAGCTAGCTGTGGTGATGGGCCTGAGAAGACATGAGATTTGACAGATGTGTCTAGTCTCATATCCCCTCACCACTGAGTACCACCAACAGTATACTAATACTTACCAGGTGCAGATGTGGGGCTCCCAGCTGTCAGACATACAATCAAATGTTAACCCTTTAAATACTTAACCCTGTCACAATCATAATGTGAGAACTTTGAGACATTTAACCCTTGCAGAGTTAAAACCAAAATATAAACTCTTGAACACTACTCTCAATACAATCACACTGTAAACCCTTCCAACATTTAACCAAAATTTAAATACTTAACCCTCACTACAACAAAATATTAACCTTTCACATACTTAACCCAAGGCACAAATCAATATGTGTAAACCTTTCATCACGTGGCCCTCCCTTGGTAAAAGGTACCCATTCACCTACATTTTGAAAAAAAATATGTTATTTCTTGCCCCCTCTGTGTATATATATTGATAATCTAAGGCTAATTTTGGTTGTGAAAAGTTCTTAACCTCCACGAAGGGTTTATGAACTTGTTTACCAACTACATGTTTGAAAACACAGCAGTGTTGACAAACAGGAAAAACATGTAACCTAAGGTGGTAGGTTGCATATATATGCGGAGGTAGAAAGGTCACTTGTTGCAAAATGCCATTTGCAAAGCTCTGGCTTATATGACTTGCTGCCAGATGCCCTTGCTGAATTTGTTATAATTATTTTGGCGTGTTTCTACATTTTCTGGACTTTTTTTATAAAAGCTCTACGGGATTAACTTTAGTTTATAAAGGTTAGATAGGTGATTGGGCCCGTTTAAAGTTTAAAAAACAAAATATAAAACCCTCTAATCATGAAAGCCTAAATACAGCCAAGCTGATAACCCTTTAAACACTTAACCTTCCCTTGGTAAAACCAAAATGTTACCTTTTGAACACACAACCCTCAATCAAGCTATATGTAAATGCTTGAACATTAAACCCACACTAAAACTGAATATTTCACCCTTTCAAACTGTCAGCCTTCCAATCATACCCATCACATACTACTTCACCCCAATCACACATTGACAATCTCAATTTTTAGCCAACATTTCTTTGAACACCATCTTGATAAGGAAAATAAAAGGTATGGTTCTCTGGCACTGCCTACATTAATTTTAACCCCCTGCAACAACAATTTTTATTTTGATTTACATCTTTAAAGAAGATAAAATAAAAAAATTTTGATAAGGCTAAAAAAAGATTTGGTTCTCAGGCAGTGTCGGCAGGTGATTTTTAGTTTTACCTTTTTTTGTGTTTCGATAAAAATGTTATATAATCAGGGAAAAGCATGATAATAACAGATTTATTTTGCTTATCAGATAAAAGCACTATATAACAAAGGAAATCTGATCAAAATTGTATTATTTTATCTTCTTGAAAGATGAAAATAAAAATAAAAATTTTTGAAGTAGAGGTTTAAAATTGATGTGGACAGTGCCTGAGAACCATACCTTTTTATTTTGGGCTAATATATCTAGTTATAGCATTGTGTATCTGTGCCTATAGCAGTTTCTAAGATTTTTCTGAAACAAACAATGAACTGAATAATAGCTTGTTGAACTAAAGGTTTGGGAAACCTGTACTGTAACATATAAATACTGGTGCTGAATAATGCATGGGTATGCATATAAAAAAGAGTTTGAATTGCTCGTAAACAACTGCAATCTGCATTTTTTATTGTTTTCTTGTTGGTTTGAGAGTTAAAATAAAGTGTTCATTCCCTAAATTACATTAAAGTTCTCAAAATATGCATTATTTACATGTCCAGAGGAACGAGAGGTTCATGTAATAATAGTATAAATTACTTTTTTATATTATACATTCTATATTATACATAACTTTTTAGAGGAATGTAAGCACTGTACATGAGTTTGTGGAATACATGGCTGGCAGTCTTTTTTGTATGTTCAGAATTGCTGGGATTTATGGACTGTAGTTCTGAATATAGGGAGAACATAACTAGGATAGCAGCCCTAAATTAAAGAATAACTGTAACTGGGATTGCCCATTAAATCTTGATTTTGTGTCAGATTTAATCAGGCTCCTGGGAATGCATAACAACAATTACAGGAACATCAGGTATTAACAATCTACATCCAGAATGGCCGCATGGTGACTGGTGAGAACAAGGATTAAACATATATTAAATATTAGTACAGTGACATACAGGGTTACTGATATATTGTATACAGTACTTTACATTATAATGGACATGTTACCAAGACCAGGGGCTTATTAACACATTTTATGTGCTTTATCTTACAATGAATGTGCAAAATCAGCCATATTTACATAACACAAACACTCTATATTGCAAGAGTGGCTGTAAAAGTAGACCACAGATATACAGTTATTGAACTGCTATGGAAGTTCCATGCTATTAAAAGAGGTAATTATGTCATGTTTATTTGATATATACTGCAGTTCTAAATGTTTAATTAACATATATGAAAAAGATGAGAGACTGAGCTACAATGAAGTGGGGGGGGGGGGGCGTTTGTGTAATGTATATTATCACAATATTACTTGTTAGACCTCAGAGACCCCCTGAGTTGGATTGCAAAACCTTGGCTGGGCTCATACTGAAAATACAGGTCAAATCACCTGGGTGAGTTTTTCTTCAAACCAATATTACAAAAGACAATGTGAATAACATAAGAGATTCATATTACAAGTTATCACCTGAGAGAGGTGCAGTGGCCCTCAGCTGGGATGTTATATGAGGGAGGCCACTGATGTTTTTACATTGTGGTGTTTTACATTACAAGTTAAAGAACTGCAGGTTACAAGTAATTACCTGAGAGAGGCCAGGGGTGTTTTTACATTACAGAATTACAGATTAATAGTTATTACTTGAGAAAGATGTGGTGGCCCTGATCTGGGACGTGAGATGAGAGAGGCCAGTAGTGTTTCTACATAGTGTTTTTTTACATTACAAATTACAGCATTACAGGTTACAAGTAATTCACTGGGAGAGGCCAGTTGTGTTTTTACATTACACATTACAGGTTTCAAGTTATTACCTGAGAGAGGTATGGTGGCCCTTTTTGAGCTGGGACATTAGATGAGAGAGGCCAGGTGTTTTTATATTACATGGTTACAGGTTACAAGTAACTACCTGAGAGACGTTAGGGGTATTTTTACATTACAAGTTACAGGATAACAGGTTACAAGTAATTAACTGAGAGAGGCCTGTGGTGTTGTTGCATTACAGAAATACAGTTTACAAGTTATTACCTTATAGGGATGTGGTGGCCCTGGTTGAGCTGGGATGTGAGATGAGAGAGGCCAGTGGTGTTTTTACAATACACTGCATGATAACAGGTTACAAGTTTTCAGGTGAGAGATGCCAGGGGTGTTTTTTACATGACGGGATGTTTTTTACATACAGGATTACAGGTTACTATTTTTACATGAGAGTGGCCAGGGTTGTTTTTACATTAGAAGTTACAGGATTACAGGTTACAAGTAATTAACTGAGAGAGGTCAGTGGTGTTTTTACATTACAGAATTACAGGTTACAAGTAATTACCTGACAGAGGTCAGAGGTGTTGTTACATTACATATTACAGAATCACAGGATGTAAGTTATTACCTGAGAGAGGCCAAGGGAATTTTACAAGAAACATTACAGAATTACAGGTTAAAAGTTATTACCAGAGAGAGGTGTGGTGGCCCATTGTTGACCTGGGACATTAGGTGAGAGAGGCCAGTGGTGTTTCTACAATACATCATTACAGGTTACAAGTAATTACCTGAGTGAGGTCAGGGGTTTTGTTACATTACAAATTACAGAATTACAGGTTCAAGTAATTACCTGAGAGAGGTGTGGTTGCCCTGAGCTGGGAAGAGAGATGAGAGAGGCCGGGGTTATTTGTTATGCAGAACCCACACAGCCTCTCTATCTCGGTCCAGCGATGTGACCTCTCCTGAAGGTCTTTACCCACTTCTTCTAAGGCGGCTCTGAAATAACAAAATAAATGCCCTTAATACCATCTTTTTTAAAATACAAAAGCACTGCACCTATTGATAATTTTAGATTTAATACTCTAAAGTTACTTTAGTCAGCATTTGATTTGTTATTTTTTTCATAGCCGTTTAGATAAATAAATATCATATCTTAAAGGTTACACATTTTACAAATAATACAGAGATCTAAACAGATTATTTCAATTTTCTAAATTTATTATAGAGGCATGCCACAATCACAGGTATGAGGGGACGTGTATCACAACAAGTGACCCATGGGTTATGATGCTCAGCTGACTAAGAAGACATTCACAAAACAAATTTTATCATCTGAATGCCAAATTTTGAAGGGGGTATCCCCATTCAAATGAAGCTTAGCTCAGAGGATATGGTTAACAGAGACCTAATTTCAGGTTTCCAGGGAATTATTTCAGGGACCTCCTTAGATGTGAAGTTAGAAGATTCTAGGTCCACTGGTTACGATTTGTTCCCTGTTAATGGACAGATGGACAGACAGACAGATGGACAGCTAGACAGACGGACAAAGAGTGATTGCTATAGTTCAGATGACTTTCAGTCAGCTGAGCTAAAAACAGAAGCTTTAAGGTGGTTATAAGCAAATGTTATGGGGAAGTCATTATAGAAAACCTTTTTCTAACAGTAATTACCAAACAAAAATTCTGTTAAACTACAATAATTCTCAAATGAGGTGGGAAATAACAATGAAAATCAAATCAAAATGCAGAAGCATATCACAAAATCATGGGACACCTCAGATCACATTATTTAACAGTGCTCAGCATCAGATATAATAATACCTGGTTTCATACAAAAGCTCAGAAGCCTAGCACAACCAAGTAATTCATCTGACGGGAAGTTAATACACACCTTGCACCCATTATTTTAGTGTCTGTGTCATCAATAGATGTGGTGTGGGCGATGCGAAATGAGCCCATGAAGGCACTCTTCTTTTTGCGTATCTTTTCACACTGAAATAGAACCAAGTAATTCCATATATTAACATACAGCAATGATTTTTCCACATAATATAGAAATTAAAATGTCATTATATAGAACTTAATTAATGTGACAATATCCTTTCCAATCAAATGTTGATAATCTTTTTTTTTTTATAAAGATGTACCAAGGTTTTTGAGAAATGGTTCACAGTCATTTAGCAGGTATAATTTCAAATTCTTCTTGAATTATTTGAAGTTTTGTGGTTTATGATTTTACTGTGTTTTAACTGCTACAACACACATGACACTCAAAACACTAAAATGAACACTCTTACCATTTCTTTAGCAATCATAAGTTGTTTCTCTGCTAGTTCTTTTTTAGCTTCATAATGACGCGTCTCTATCTCGTAAGTCAGCTGGAGCCACTGCTGTAGGTCGGGGAGCAAATTCGGCAGATGACGAAGTCGCTGTAATTCTTCCTCTGATTTTCTCAGTGCAAGGCCAAGCTTTATAAGAGAATGAAAAAACAAACCATTAGGCCCAAAAAAAAAAAGGTTTGGTTCTCAGGCATATTTATCAGAAATCAATGATGGTGGAAAGTGTTTTATTTGTATGTTTTGATAAAAAGGTCGAATGATAAGGGAAAAGCATGATAACAACAGATTTATTTTGCTAAACGAATAAAAGCACCACATAACAAAGGAAATTTTATCAAAATTGTTTGACTTTATCTTCTTGAGAGAAATGTACAAGCGGCTGGAGCTAAAAATTAGTAAGTTTCTATTGAAAATTAAAATAAAAAAATATTTGATGCGGGGGTTTAAAATTGACACGGGCAGTGCCTGAGAACCATACCTTTTATTTTGTTTGGCCTTATAAATATGAATAAACTTTTCTGAAGGACACAACACACAGACTTCAACCCCCCTGCAAGTGTGGCAGAGATTGTCATTATTGAGTGTGGTGAATCAGTCCCCTCAGATGTTACTTAAAGACTGATAGAACAGCCGTAGTGCTAACATTATCCCCAAGACAGACGGATGGCTGCTGCTGCTGCTGCTACTACTACTACTGCTACTACAACTATTACTTGTACTACTTCTACTATACATGATGCAGCCTAATTTAGGTAGGCACCATTACTTACACACCATTATTTTTGCAACACCATTTCTAATGCATTATATTTAAACATTTATTTATCTGTCTCTCTTCTCACTATATATTTGTTGATATTTCCATCCCCCTGTCATTACCTTGCTGACTTCATCTTCTGCCAGCCTCAGTCTGGCCACCTCTTCAGCTGTGGACTCCCGAGCCTCTTTCAGTATTTCTGCTTCTTTCTGCATGCAAAAGTTAACAAAATAATTTCAAATCCAAGAGAGTAAATCATGCCATAAGCAACGTGTAAAGACAAATCAAACATATTCATAACAAGGAAAAACAAAACAAGATTATCAAAGAACTAGACATTTCTTGGCACTGCAGGTGCCATAGTATCCCCAGACAATTAATCCCCCTCCCCTTTAAGAATAGGCCCCCCCATCTTTAGCAACAATTAATATCAGACCACACTCATAGAAAAGGTCACTCTCATAGAAAAGGTCACGACCCCAATTTCAATGTACATCATCCCCTAACCCATGTCTATGTATATGCATAATATGAAAGAAATCTGTCCATTAGTTTTTGACTTATAATGATCACAGTACTGTTAAGTGGCAATGATGGGGTATTAAATGGCACGAAAACAAGTAAAAAAATAACAGGTGGCGCTATCAGTTTCTGGTACATGACAACACTATCCTAGATCTTTTGTCAAGTTGATTTTTGGACCAATCAATGCATCCCTTATTGAGAAATTAATGATTTTGTGTAATTTTCACCATATATGGCAATATTCAAGGTCAAGGCAACTCTAATAGGAAAGGTCATGACCCCAATATATATATATACATAATCCCATAACCCATGTCTATGTATATGCATTGTATGAAAGAAATCAGTCCGTTAGTTTTTGACTTATAATGCTCACAGTACTGTCAAATAGGAATTTTGGGGGTATTAAACGGCACGAAAACAAGTAAAGAATAATAGGTGGCGCCACCAGTTTCTGGAACATGACAACCCTATCCATGATCTTCCATCAACTTGATTTTGGGATCAATCCATGCAAGATTTCTTGAGATATTTAAGAATTTGTGTTATTTTCCCAAAACTTGGACCTATTCAAGGTCAAGGACACTCTCCTAGTCATGGTCATGACCACATTTTAAATAGGTGTCGTCCTCTTACCCCTATCTACACATATACCAAGTTTTGTAAAGATCAATGAAATATTTTTTGAGTTATCGCGCCAACGAAATTTATATGCAGCAGTGGCAGGACCGGTATGAAAACATAGTATCCCCTGACTTTGTCCGGGGATACAATAACTGTTATATTACCTCTGCAAGTTATATTGTACAGTTATTTTACAAGCATTCACCATATGTGGGTTCCTCAGATGCTCTATGGCTTTCACACGCTGTGATTCAATGTTCTATTTATATTTATGCCCCTATTCATTCTTGTTTTATCTATTCAGATTAAAACGAATGATCTCCTTTAATTAATATAAAGATACATCTTTGGGATCAGAAACCTGTTACCATTTTTATGATATAATTTGATTGTTCTACCTTCACTTACACAATTTCATCATGTAATTTGTTCTCCTGCCTTCACTGACACTATTTTATCATGTAATTTGTTCTCCTACCTTCACTGACACTATTTCATCATGCAATTTGTTCTCCTACCTTCACTGACACTATTTCATCATGCAATTTGTTCTCCTACCTTCACTGACACTATTTCATCATGCAATTTGTTCTCCTACCTTCACTGACACTATTTCATCATGCAATTTGTTCTCCTACCTTCACTGACACTATTTCATCATGCAATTTGTTCTCCTACCTTCACTGACACTATTTCATCATGTAAGTTGTTCTTCTACCTTCACTGACACTATTTCATCATGTAATTTGTTCTTCTACCTTCCCTGACACTATTTCATCATGCAATTTGTTCTCCTACCTTCAATGACACTATTTCATCATGCAATTTGTTCTCCTACCTTCACTGACACTATTTCATCATGTAAGTTGTTCTTCTACCTTCACTGACACTATTTCATCATGTAAGTTGTTCTTCTACCTTCACTGACACTATTTCATCATGCAATTTGTTCTCCTACCTTCACTGACACTATTTCATCATGTAAGTTATTCTTCTACCTTCACTGACACTATTTCATCATGTAATTTGTTCTTCTACCTTCCCTGACACTATTTCATCATGCAATTTGTTCTCCTACCTTCACTGACACTATTTCATCATGCAATTTGTTCTCCTACCTTCACTGACACTATTTCATCATGTAAGTTGTTCTTCTACCTTCACTGACACAATTTCATCATGTAAGTTGTTCTTCTACCTTCACTGACACTATTTCATCATGTAAGTTGTTCTTCTACCGTCCCTGACACTATTTCATCATGCAATTTGTTCTCCTACCTTCACTGACACTATTTCATCATGCAATTTGTTCTCCTACCTTCACTGACACTATTTCATCATGCAATTTGTTCTCCTACCTTCACTGACATTATTTCATCATGTAAGTTGTTCTTCTACCTTCACTGACACTATTTCATCATGTAATTTGTTCTTCTACCTTCCCTGACACTATTTCATCATGCAATTTGTTCTCCTACCTTCAATGACACTATTTCATCATGCAATTTGTTCTCCTACCTTCACTGACACTATTTCATCATGTAAGTTGTTCTTCTACCTTCACTGACGCTATTTCATCATGTAAGTTGTTCTTCTACCTTCCCTGACACTATTTCATCATGTAATTTGTTCTTCTACCTTCCCTGACACTATTTCATCATGCAATTTGTTCTCCTACCTTCACTGACACTATTTCATCATGCAATTTGTTCTCCTAACTTCACTGACACTATTTCATCATGTAAGTTGTACTTCTACCTTCACTGACACTATTTCATCATGTAAGTTGTTCTCCTACCTTCACTGACACTATTTCAACATGTAAGTTGTTCTCCTACCTTCACTGATGCTATTTCAACATGTTATTTGTTCTCCTACATTCACTGACACTATTTCACCATTTAATTTGTTTTCCTTCATTCACTGACACTATTCCATCACATTAATTGTTCTCCTACCTTCACTGACACTATTTCATCGTGTAATTTGTTCTCCAGTTCAATTTTCTCCTGGATCACAGTCTTCTTGTCTTGCTGTACTTTATGGAGTCTGTAAAACAAATAATACAACCATCAGTATATATATATATACACACACCTATGTTGATGTATCATTTATGTTATATATTTATTAATGATCACTTCCAATCAATGTGATACATATTTTGTATCACACATTATAAAAAGTAATCTTATAATTCTTTTTTAATAAGCCAATGGGACTTATTTTTGGTAAAAAATCTGAATATGAATCTATCAGGGCTTATTAGGAATTCCTTTCATCATTAATAATACAGCAGAAGTGTCATTAATTTGAACGGCTTGGGGGACAAGGTTTTCTTGTGAATTATCTTTCAAATAAACATCTTGGAAATAAATGAAATAGATTTAAATCTAAATTTTTTCAGTAAAGAATACAATAATCATAGTGAACATATTATATTATATATATTCATATTATAATCCATTACATTTAAAATTATTAAATCTATTATTTCAATTCTTGTTAATATTTGGAACACTGTTTATCTCTGTGTAAATGTGCTTCAAATAAGATGATCTTTAGAACAATTTAAAAAAAAAAATTTACTGTTCACATTTCTGATAAATGACCAGAATTTTGGTTGTCAGTTTTCAATATCAGATAAACAATTTTTCAGAAAAATGGCTTTTAGATAAATGATCCTCTACCTTTTTCAGATAAACAACGCTCCATCTGCTTGTCATAGGGGGATTAGTAGGCATAATACTCAAAGCCTTGAAAAAAAATCAGGTCCATCCAACTGATTAATCTGATTCTCAATATAACAGTAACTCCTCTGTTTGCAGCGAGATATATGATCCAGTTCTTGATAAATCCTACACCAACAACTCCATGTTCCTCATGACCAGTTTATTAATAGATTACCTTTTCCATTTTATAAATCCCACATTTCAGTTATAACTTGCATCTTATTTCCAGATTTTTTTATTTCACTTTATTCTGATTTTTGTCATGAATTAGTAAAACTAAAACATCTGAGTACCTTTTCACTCCAATGATCACATATGTCTATATCATTCAAACAGTTGGTTGTGTACTTAAGGATTAAGTAAAGCTGCCTGATTTTCAAATTATATTTGAAATTAAGTAAAGTTTCTACAGTATTCTGTGCATATTTTATACTTCTTTCATTAAACTTGATTAAATACACTAGTTAAACCAAAAAAAGGTTGGTTTTCAGTCATTTCTTGTGTCATTTGCCCCCCCCCCTCCTCTATTGAATTGTACATAAATAAAACTATTAATTTTTATTTCAATAGAAATTTACCAATTAAGAGTTTAAACTGCTAGGACATTTCTTTCAAGATAATATAATAAAAGAAATTCTATAATATTTTTTTTATGATGTGTTTTTTTACCTTTTTAGCAAAACCTTTCTGTTATTATCATGTGGTCCTCTGACAACATGAAAGGTTCATGAACAATTTATAAACCAATTTGCCTTCTTACACTTGTCCTGAAAAAAGTACCTGTCAAATTAACCTTTATCAAGTCCATTTTTTAGTCAAACCCCCACACCCTGCTTTCTATATCCACCAAGGGGTGCCCATTGAATTTGGCAATAATTTTATAAATTGAATGATAAATTCCTAAAAGTAAGCTGCAAATAAGGAATGATATTTAGGCCTTATTAGCTATAATGAATCCAAAAGCATACCTTGCATACAAACTGTTTTAGGAATGCAATAAAATCATAATCTGAGAAAACAGTCTATTTTTTACTACATCTCAGCCCCACTGATGAAGGCCACTGGTCACATGCACAAAGAAGTACAATTAGAACTTGCTGATTGGTTGATTAATGTCATAAATATTTTAAACAAGGCCTACAGGCCTAATGCAAACCTGTGGAAATTTTGGGAGTATGAATGGAGGTTTATTTTTAAGATTTGATATTGTTCCTTAAGTCCTGCATATCTACCTCAGTCATTATGATTTCAGCAAAATGAACTTTTCGGACCTGCAAGTTTCAGACTGGGGCATTTTTAAACTAGAATATGGGTAGTCGACAAGCAACTGTGTATCCGCAGAAATCAGAGTGGGACGGGTGTAATGAGGCATGGATTAAGTGGCAAGGGGAATAGAGTGAGGTGTGTTGCATATTAGCATGGATGTCTGCAAATAAAAAGTGAATGTAGGTGGTGCTACCTGTCATAAAATCGAGAAAATTGTCCAGGATGTAAAAAAACTGCAAAATTTCAGGTGAATAAGTCAAACCACTGCTGAGATATGACTGATTTTATCCCAAAGCAGATGAACAGATGGACGCTGTGCATAAGTGGCTGCAGGTCACCCACCAGTTTTGCCTATGATGAAGAGCTATGTGAGATCTATACACAAGCAAAATTTTGGCCCAATCAGTCAAACGCTTCCCAAGATATGAGCTTGGATGTCTGCAAAGTAAACGTGAATATAGGTGGCGCCACCTGTCATAAAACTGAGAAAGCTGTCCAGGATGTATAAACCTGCAAAATTTCAGGTGGATAAGTCAAACCACTTCTGAGATATGAGTGATTTTATCTCAAGGCAGATGAACAGATTGACAGTGTGCATAAGTGGTTGCAGGTGGTGCCACCAGTTTTGCCTATGATGAAGAGCTATGTGAGATCTATACACAAGCAAAATTTTGGCCCAATTAGTCAAACGCTTCCGAAGATATGAGCTTGGATGTCTGCAGAGTAAACCTGAATGTAGGTGGCGCCACCTGTCATAAAATCAAGAGAGCTGTCCAGGAAGTATAAACCTGCGAAATTTCAGGTGGAAAAGTCAAAATACTGCTGAGATATGAGTTATTTTATCCCAAGGCAGATGAACAGATGGACGCTGTGCATAAGTGGTTGCAGGTGGCGCCACCAGTTTTGTCTAAGATTAGGAGCTATGTTAGACCTATACACAAGCATAATTTTGGCCAAATCAGTCAAACGGTTCCCTAGATATGAGCTTGGATGTCTGCAGAGTAAATGTGAATGTAGGTGGACGCTTTGCAAAAATGGTTGCTGGTGGCGCCACCATTTTTAGTGTATGTTATAAAGCTATCAAAGGGCTACATTTGTGCAAAATTTTTAGCCTGATCATTCAATTGGTTCCTGAGATATGTGGGTTTATGTGTGGAAACAGACGCACAAATGGACACTGGGCAGAAAGGAAAGGTCAGAGGTCAACCAAAAATAAGAGCGCAGCAGTTCACATGTGACCTGATAATAAACCCGATGCTTAAAATACAAACCAAGTTTTTTCAAACAGTTGAAAGATATAGTTCCAATAATCTAGGAATTCTGCATCTAGACATTGTGTCTAGACTTCTAGACGCTGTGTCTAGACATCTAGACACATTGTCTAGACACCCGCCAGAGCCAGGTCAGTTGCCATGGTGATGTCTGGACCCAACCTGTTTGTACTTAGTGACCTCTTGACTTGACTGCTAAAACTCAGCATGTTGTCAAATCTGTTTTCAAACACAGAAAGCCTTTTTCAATTGGCTACAATGCTTTTTTAAAGCTGTATTAACCCAATCTATTCTTATAAAACTGGCAAAACCCTACCATAGAATAATTCTTTTAAAGTTTAAACCACTCAGCTTAAGTTTCATCATAAATCAGTGTATAAGCTAGAAGAGTTTAAAATTACATTTTCCCTTGTAAAAAACATATCAATGTAGGTGGCACCACCAATACCTCAATTTCAGATATGACATATGTGACAAACATCGGTATAAAATTTGGTGATTATAGCTCTAGCTGTTTCTGAGATTTTAATTTTAGTGTGCTTTTTTGGACAGATGACTTAGTTCAACCTCCTGTAACTGGGCCAAAAATCTCCAACTGGAACCATTCAAACAAACTTGAGAAAGATTGTTCCAGGGATCATTTCTGTAAAATATTGGACAATTTGGCTGGACAGTTTCGGAGAAGAAGATTTTTAAAGCTGTTTTAGCTTTTTCCCTAAAAAATCTAAGAAAATGCAGTATGAAAAAAAATAAACAAAATCCGACAGAGTTTTTCAGATGACTGATTATTTGCAAAAAATTTGGTGATGTAGCTTCTGCAGTTTTTGAGATAGCTATGGTTAACGTACAGATGACGCACGACAGACGACGCGCACCATTGCATAAGCTCACAGGTTCGCTAAAAATGTAACTATCAAAATGAAGCTAGCAACCAATGGCAGACGCCATTTCACTTATCTACAAGATTCTGAAGGTTGTATAAATATAAATATTAGGTTTTTATCATGGGTTTTTATCTCATATTAGGCCTTTTGCCCCTCTTACACCTCAGTGTCAAAATGTGTAATTATATATAATTTTTTTGAGAGTATAATTGCCAAAGTCCAATGGCCACAAACTGGTGGAACAGACTATAGTTGAGGGTGGGGGTTGTAAAACCAATTACTGACTTGTCCTGCATCTCCGTGAGGGAATCCTCCGCCTTCTGTAGCATCTTAAGGTCCTCCATTACTTTCTTGATGTGTTTCTGCGAACTGCGGTGCTGCACCAGGGCCAACCAGCAGCCTCCCAGCGCGACCACGATCGAAGCCACCAGGGCCAGGTCCTTTATATAGTTATGTCCTTCTTAAATCAAATTAGGAAATTTAAATTTAATACAGTTGAAAATTATAATTCTATATCGACACATTTGTTTCTCTGAAAATTTATTCAAAATAATGTGCTTTTAAATGAACTGCAGAATTTAATATTTAATCCTTAATGCTGTCTAAACATCATTTGGAATTCCTAACAAATTGTTTCAAACCACCCTATGAAGATTCATAATTATTTAATTTAAATGATAGATAGTGAGAATACACTGAATTTGCTTTTTCACTCCAGGATATTTAAATTTATCAAATTTATGTTATAGAGCATTTACATTACACAGGAAGAAAAGAAATACTAAATAAAGACTGAAAATCTGAAAAGTCACAAGTATCACATATGATGTAACTACCAGGAAATTCATTTATTAAATAAGTTTAAATAAAAGCCTGAGGAGCCATATAAATCACATTGAACTAAACTACAAGACAATGAACTCCAAGTTCTTGAGTAACAGTAATGATTTTCATGATCCTGCAATCCTTGAATTTCACAAAGCTAGACTAATATTAAATAACTTTAATGTGATGTCAAACAAATCAAGTCTTGCACAAACATATATGCTGATAAGAGACCAAGAACTTTATTGATTTTGAAGAGCATAGATTTATCTTGGGGATGGTGTTATAAAGGGGCGGGGCTTACTTTTTGGTGCACCAAACAGCACACAGTCCATTGCTTTGAGTGACAGCTTCTGCTTGTGGACTGGGTTCTTCAGACCCAAGATGTTAGTTTTGAACTGCATGTTAACTGCCATCCTGTAAACAGACAATGAACATACATGGTTTGAGTCATGGCAAACTGCTTGATTATTCTCTGATAATTCTCACCTTTCATAATGGACAAGTATATCTAGAACAAGAAACAGGTCGTCCCGAGGACGAAATTCTCTGCTCACCTCCTTCTCTGGAATGCAAAATGATGTACTTTTGCTTAAAAGTACATTCTGAAATCTGAAAACATAAATTAGAATGAGACCTGAATCATGGTTTTGGAGATATCTTGTTAGAGATGCTTTTTACAGATACAAGTAATTTAAACATTCCCCATCTTTCCCCAAAAAAATCTAAATGGGACAGGAGGTACATTTGTCAGATCAATGAATAGTTGCTTCTCCAATCTTTTTAACTGGCTTGTTTATATGCAAAAAAATGCCTAGAACCAAACTCAGTGAGTTATTTTATTTATTTACATTCATACTGAATATCAATAAAAACCCAATAATTCCTGGTAATCCCAGCAATATCACAAAGATGTCTGGGGACCTCTGACCTCATTTAATATGCACAGATTTTAAAAGAATGAACACAGGTGAATCTGTAAATATTTATTATGGGTTTCCTGATAATTCATCAAATCCCTGGTAAGTGATTGCAGTGACACTGAAGGTTAATGGACAGCCAAGTGGATAGACAGATGCTGCCCATACCATAACTAGACCCATCTTATATAATAATGCTTAATTAATATAAATGACTGTACAGTATTATATCATGTCAGTGTTTAGACATAGATGCAACTGAAGAACTGTTTTTGTTCAACATAAAGCTAGCCTAAAATGATTTCCTATGCTGTCACATGAAATATTTCTTATAATTGTCACAAATACTACCGAGAAATCATAGCATATTCCAGTGAAAAATAACCCATCGCACACTACTGTTTCCTGCGATTATCAGTTTTCTACATTCACAGCATCAGAATCTGGCAGTTACTTGTGACAGTTTACAAATGTCTGCCACAGTCTACATTCTCCTGTCATTTCCAACAAGAAACAACATATTTATATTGATTTAAAACATTGATACAGTATGTGCCAAGGTGCTCTCATTTGCTGTAAAATTTTCATAATGAACTCACATAGTGGGAGGTCTACTTATAGGATGTATACATATATACCAGGTATGTTACATATACATGAAGTGGTTTCTTGTAAAATTATTATTTTATCTGTTAATATTTCATTCTGAAACCATTAATTTGCTCCTCTTCACAAGTGGAAATAAACGTGCACAGGGGGCAACCAGTGGCATATAAACATAGGGTGCACATTGCATCGGTGGCTGAACCACACCATGTTCCTCCTCAAACAAAAAGACAAAAATATTGAAAACTTGAAAATTGGCAGTCACAGGCAACTACAGTGTACAGGTATCTACCAAATCACAGGAACATAGGTAAAGTAAGCAATGAATGTTCCTGATATGACATGATTAAAAATCTGCAGCATCAAAGATGCCAATTAGAACTCCTCATATATGTGCTATTTTCACCAAAAACAGATCTACTTTGTTTTGGTGATTACTAATGTTGTATTTGTTTCATCTGAAATGATAAAAGCATAATGATCTAGCATTCCTTAATAGCTGAAGTTCCTGTCACAGTCTTGGCCATGTATCTGTCTTCATTCAACAAAACCCACAATGCTCACTCACAGGACATGAACACATGCATACAATTGTTATCTGAAGTGTACATGCTCATGGCAAGATCTATACATAATGGGAAAGTTACATTTTTTGGGGGGTGGAGGTAACCGCCTCCATTATTTAAAATGCTGACTTATCTAATTCTTTAGCTAAGTATTCACATCTGCACAGTTCCATTTTGTTTTGGGACTATGTAACCCGGTGGCAGCACTTGCTTTTTGTTTTTTTTTTGTTTTATATCCTGGTGTCACCCAGGCCTGTTGTCTACCCCACCTGCAGGTCCTGGGTGTGTAACAACCTCATTGCTGAGGTTTAACATTGAGGAATCTCCTAAAGACGCAACTCGTTTGTGGGTGATATATGGCTGTGAGGTATAGCCTTCCCATTAGGCCTGCAGAGCGCCCACCCTGGATTGGGGCCGAATGTGAAAATCTCTCACTCCTCGCCTGAGATTTGAACTCACCACCTCCCAGCTTTAATTCTGAGCTCTACCCCTGAGCCACAGAAGCCATTGTGCCAGTAACAATTATACCTATGCTGTGCTATAATGTAAAGACCACATCCTATCACATTACAAATATTTTAACAAAGCCCTTCATGTATTATCCCACAGATACAACCATCCTCCCATGAAACATGCCAATCACAAATGGGATGCATGCTGCATGGAATCAAGGTAAAGTGCAAGAAAAAGTGAACATCCAAAGATTGTGGTTGATATTGATTGAACAATGTGTTGTGGGAATATTAAACCCACATTGGTATCAAATATGTAAACATGGATACGATATATGATTAAAATCCCTGATGCTAGGGTACATGAAATTAACATGCCCAAACAAGTAACGTTTTCAAAATATTGTCATGAAGAGAGTGCCATCTTAGATTCAGATATAAATCTTGTTTGTGTATGAATTGATATGAACATTTATACCAGACTAATGTTAAAATAAATTTTGTAACATCCGTACATTTTTTAAATTTTGCAAACATTAAATGGGATTCCTGCATGCCAAGCAAACAAATGCTTTAATTAGTAATTCCTAATTTAATGGTTAACGACCTCAAGTTTCTACGAATATTCAAATTTCTCTTCAAATTTTGCAAGATGACAGGAATATATATGACTGATTCACATCATTTCTTTTTCTTTTCATTTTACTGATAAATGCAAAATATTTGTACTGCAGCCTTAAACAGTGAAGTTTTTCAGTTTCAAGGAGCTCTGAATAGAATTACAACCAGTAAGTTCACAGTAAATGTTCCAACATTTCCCCGTTTCAGTTTCCTATGACTATCTAATCATCCAGACAAGAATGAATCTCACATACAAAGTCTCTAGTTCTCAAGGTTGTGATTTGTTCTCTAATAACCTTAAAGGGGCCTATTTCGATATCTGATGTCCAACATCTGAAGATAATCCCTGGAACTTTCTATGAAAAGAGGCCAGAAAATGCTGATATCATGGTACACAGGCTGTTTTATTTAAAGTCACTTGTTCATAACATGTGGGGGGCCCAACAAAATAAACTAAACACATTCAAGAAGGACATCTGGCGGCAAGTCAGACAAACCAGAGTCTTACAAATGGCACTTTGCAACTGGTGAGCTTTCAAATTCTGCACATATCCACCAAACCACCTTAAGTTACATGTTTTTTTCTGTTTGTCAACACATCCAGTCCTCAAGTCTGTTGGGCTTTAAGGTAACGTTTTGCCTTTGTATTTAAGCATTAAGCCATGCATTGTTTTTATAACTCTCTCTTAGAACCAGCCAGTAAGTTCAATTTACCAGATTAATCACACATGCCTTCTGGGCTACTGTTTCATACTGCTCTGCTGATTAACATCTATATTTAGCTTCATGATACTTGTTCAGTTGAAATCAAAACTAATGCAGCTTGATGGCTAAATACATCTATGAGGATAGGATAGGTATTATATAAGAGTAAAATACTGAATAAACCAACCTATTCTGATGTTCCCAAAGAGATAAAATGATGAACTTGTCAATCAATGCAATATTTAATTGCATGGCATCAATTAACAGCTGACCAAATATTTTATTTTTCAGACATGTAAAAAACTAATGTTCAGTTAGCTGTTTACCTTCTTGTAAAATTAATTCAAGAAGATAATATCTCTTTATCTTAAAAGACCTACAGAACATTGATCTGTACGTGTAACTACTAAAGAGAAATATAATTAAGGCAAAAAAAAATAAAAGATATGGTTCTCAAACACCGCCCGCCTAAGTTTTAACCCCGCACATCAAAAATTTTATTTTGATATTCATCTTTCAAGAAGATAACATAATACAATTTCGATCAGTTTTCATGTGTTTTGTATAGTGCCTTTACCTGTTTAGAAATAAAAAAAATATTATAATGCTTTTCCCTGATCATATGACATTTTTATTGAAACGTATAAATAAAGGTAATAAAAAAACCTGTTCACCCACACAGATTTCTGAAAAAAAGTGCCTGAGAACCATACCTTTTTCCCCCTAAAAATAAAATATTTGAAATGTTAATTGTCTCAAATGCATTAAAAACAATCATGTGGAACACATTTTGTGTTCATGGCTGCCAGTGTTTACTTATTTTAGAATGGCAAGTAAAAATTCATGAAGGACAAATAAAAGCTAGATGTTACTTGCCTGTCTGGGCAAGTACTTTCAAAAGTTAATGTCAAGCCCTGTGGTACCATCAACTCATGTAAGTCAGTAACTTAGCAAATTAAAACATCATAAACCTTGCATTTACTCCAAGAAACCTGATTAATTCTAATACATAATACAATATCATATTTGATTTATTAACTTAACCTTACTACTATTTTAAAAGACATAAGAAATCATTAAGAATTGTAGTTGAAAGAAGCAAAATTAAAAAAAACTGATAAATGATTTAGTAAATAAGAACAAGAGGCCAAGATTGGAGGTACACCTGGTATAACTCTAACTGCAGACACACTGTTACATTTTATAGTGTTTGGCAGGCTTAACACAAGATATTCCCACCTACTTGTCACAGGCATATCATGGTGATTACATTTCTTGCATCACACATCTTTCTCTATATGTTATATTTTAAAATACAATTATCAACACTGTCTCATGAATGCATTAAACAAAGTCAATAAATCTGATTAAAACAAAAAAAAATTAGAATAATAAAACTACAAAATGCTCCAAAGAAAAGTATGCTAATACAGTGCTTTTATTTATCAAAGAACTCCTTAAAATTACACATAAACTGTACAGGATGCTCTTTAGAAAGATGTGTTAATTTATAGAAATATGATAAGGCCGACATAACCTATACAGTAAAACCTCCAAATTAAGACCACTATTGGGACCTCAATAGTGGCACATTGCCTAAGTGAGGTCTTATATAAAGTGAGAAAGAGAATCAGGACCAGTGAAGAGTGGTCATTGTTTTGAGGTGTTCACTAAACCAATGTGGTCGTTAGATGTGGTTTTACTGTAGTATAAGTGTGTCAAGAAGTAAACTGTATAAATGTTTTTACGTGTATAAATCTTCCTCAGTATGTAATGGTTTGAGGTGTGACCTTTTCTCTTGTTATATTTTTTCCCAGGTACAGTATGTTGTCTGACATCAGGCCCCAGATGTTGAAGACAAATCACCAACAATACCGTCATATCAAACTATATTACATTCTGAATTTTATACGGGAGGTATGACTGGGCCAGCTGGTAGCATTCCAGTCACACTGTAAGATTCATTAGCCATGAATACCATTCTTGTATACAATTACATGTGTACACTAGTATATAAAGCCCTGAGTGACAACCACTCTGATATTGTATGAGCTGATGCCTGGCAAGACAAGCTGACATAGCAACTGTCTTCCTGGGCTGAAGGGTGTATTTTTCATGGTAAATGATATGTTTAACATGATCACTTAATAAGCCATGTCTGGTGGCCCACTGAAGTGGTGTATATCTACAGGCTGTGCAATATATAGTGGAGCCTTCTTATGTCGAAGACATAAAGAACTTAACTTTCAGAGGTTCAATGCAAACAGGTTTATTTTATAACTTAAAACTTTGATCATAAAACTTCAACAAAAGAGGGTTATTCATTTAGAGTGAGCTTGACATGAGGTTTCACTGCATATAGCATGCTACCTATGAGTATGTAAAGCTATGTTTCTATGTGCATGTATATGTGTGTATGTGTGAACAATTTCTCACATGATTTTGTAACTGGGGTGTTTCCATGTATATGTGTATGTGCATATACATGCAGAAAATTGCTACAGGAGCACAGGGTCTTTATGAACTTGAGGATTCTTGGAAAATAATGTCACTTCAGCACGATTACTTTGAAGATCTGCTACATCCATTGTACAAGTGTATACTTCTGCCTGTTGATGCATATATGCATGGCATATATGTGTCAAGGCCCAGATCCCAATCTAGACCAATCAGCAACTGACTGGTCCAGTCCAAATCCGGATTATGATTTATGCTTGACCAAATAAGGAGTGTTAATGTAAAATTGTTTATATTTACAAAATGAATTTGGTTTATTTTAGATACAGAATTTATAATTTTGACTCATACAGACATGATGTATCTAGGTAATACAAGCCAGAAAACGTGTTATTCATCAAGTTTAACATATTTCATGTATTACAAAGGTTAAGCTGTGCCACAAAAATGAGCTGTATTCTTTCATTCCATCAATTCATCTAAGTTATCAGTCCTACTTATATTCACTTGTTCAACTCACTCTATGTAATTAAAGTTTGTCATGAAGAAAATAGATTTAAGTTTATGAGTAGGCAGGGCTAAGATGAATTTTCATTAATTTAATCATAAGTATGTGCTGAAGGCATTATTTAGTATCATGTCCACTCCAAGTCTGAATCAAGGGATATGGGCTGGACTTTATCCTGATCAGGGTTTGGACTGGTCAGAATTACGATCAGGATTCAGTCTTGACAAATTACAGATTCATCTAGACCAACTGTTGACTGGTCAAGACCAAATCCAAATCGGGATTCAGTCTGGCCTGAACCCTGATCGGGCTCTGGTCCAGCCCTTGCCTATCCCAAATCTCAATCGGGGTTTAGGCCAGACAGAATACCGACTGGGATTTGGTCTGGACCAAAAGCCGATTGGTCCAGATCAGGATCTGGGCCTTGACATATGCACAAATTGAAACATCTATCTTTTCATGAACGTATGCATATGTGAGTAAATATGCATACATGGGACACAGCCTAACAGTGTTTCATATCCCAATCCCCTTGGCTACTGCATACTTCTAGTTTAATTCCTTGTGATTAAAAGGTCTGTATACTGTATAACACTTTTCTCCTATATCCCCTCCCAACTGTATACACACCTTGTTTACTCTATCAACTAAATTGACCTGATCCAACTCTTGGAGTGTTAATAACAGGTGTATCCAGACTTAAATAACTAGTCTCTCAGGTAATTACATACCTGTACCTTAGAGAACTTCTGGTATGATTAATTAACCATACAGTCTGTACACAAAAAAATAAGTGCTCATAACTGTATAAAACAGGTCAGACAGTTGTAGCTAAAAAACATACCATTTACTTTGTGTGCTGTGTATGTACCTATGATGTGAACAAGATAAACACAGAAAAGGTCACCAAATGTTACAGAATATGACTAACAAGAAACCTATATTAACCACATATTGTTATAATACATCATTATAATGTCATATTTGCTTGGCCTAATTGAAGTATTAACCAGAATTTTCTATATGATTTTTATACATGTGCATTCAGTCAGAATTCTTTGGCCTACATTGATCATTACATGAAATTATTAATGTTGTCAGAATGAAACAGTCAGTAGCAAAATATTAGCTGTCCTTGCAAGACCAATCCAAACACCAAAATGACAACCTGAATTCATAACTACTCACAACAAATCAGTATCTTGTGCAAAGACTGCCAGTGTGGCAAAAAAATCAAACTGATCGGCACATAGAGAAACTACTGAAGTCTGTGCCAGGCAAAAAAATGTAAACAGATCAGGTAACAAGAAAGCAAATAACAGAAAAAATGCACCCCTTGATGGCCTAAAATTATCATATAAGAATGTTAAAGAAATTAAAAAAATAGCTCTAGAATCAAAACCTCAACATGTCTTGGGATTTACATCTTTGGTTCACTCTTCACACTGTGGTTACTCATACACTGCCATTATTTGAGGTCTCCTTCTTTTTATCCGCTGCTTTGTTTGGCAAGTTTCACAGGATCTTATCACCAGGGCCAAAAATCCAACCAATTAGAGCAGTCACATAATTCAAACTTGGGAGCTGGATGAACAATAATGGTATACAATGCCCTTATTGGTCTGATTACATTTGTTTGCTCTGTGTGAGCCCTGGTGGTTTAAACCCAGAAAATCTTGCTATATAAAGCAGCGGTTAAAACGAAGGAGATCTAGAATGACTGCAGTGTATAATGGTCGTTTGAGGTGTGTACACTCTGGGCAGGTCTTGCGGTTTCCCTTGGCATACCAGTCGGTAAAACACCATTAAACAAATGACATCAGTGCCATACTCACAGCAGAAGGTAACTTATTAACCCAGATAACATTACAGAATATCATAAGACCTGTTGTACTGACTGGTTTATATAAATCATTTTTTTTATTATCTTATGGTAATTTTTGCAATGAATCAACAAAGAATCACATACCAAATTTTAAGTCTAACAATTCTTTCTACAAAGGTACTATATTGGCTATCATACTGGCATATTTGTCAAATAATTTGATATATCCTTCTAATGATAAGAGCACACTTAAAGGAAAAATATTCCACTACTTTCACACTCCTCCCAGGTAGCCACAACACCAAGTAAAACAAACTGAATGTGATAAATGAAAAACTGGAAAGGTACCCAGCCCATATGGTAAATGACCTATCATACGAATGCAACATGATTAACATGCAATTTCAAATAAGATAACACAGTACAACTAGCTCGTGGAACACTTGAACAATAGTGAAACTGGAAGCGTTCTCAGCCAGGGAGCACATTTTCATGGTATTCTGACCTAAATACATGAATACCACAGTATATAAATAAATAAATATTGAAAACCACAGTATATACCTGTATTGATACTGACTGAATGTGTTTAACGCTTTGTCGAGCAGCTACAGGTTGCTGTAGTCAAGATTTCAGCCCTGTGCACTCCTTAAGCATAATTTGAGAATTTTGATAATTTTTATGAAGCCGATAGACGTGATGCCACACAAGCCAAGCAGGGAGCCGCCAGAGAACACCACCTATCCATACCAGTGACCTGAGGAAAACCACAGCACCCACAGCCACAATGCCAGGCAGGATACAAACCAACAACGATACCAGCAGCAGAAACCTAGTCAATCCAGAGTGCAGAACTCTATCTCGAATGATTAAGATACTGAACCACCACAACATTTACCTGTATCAATATTTGAAACCATAGTTTATATACCTGTATCAATCTTGGAAACCACAGTGTATATACCTGTATTAATAAAGAAAACTACAGTATACTGTGGTTTCCTTTTTATTCACGAGAGTTCTAATTTCACAATATTTAAAATATGAAACTCTCATGAACATGATGCCTAATGAAATGAAATGAAGAAGAGGGGATGGCACATCTGCTGCTCTGCACAAACAGATTAGTTATCACACAACCTAATCAGCGACTATGTGTATCCCCCAAAATCAGAGTGGAATGGGTAAAGTGAGGCATGGATTGAGTGGCAAGGGGAAATAGAGTGAGGTATTCTAATTTTCAATTGTATTTGAGATGTTTAGTGTATGCATCACATAATATCAGTAATATAACAGGTTAAATGACGTTCTGTGTAGGAGCTTTTTTGGGGCTCATTATCATAATTAGGTTAAAAAGGCAAAGCATATGAGCTGTGGTGTTTAGGTTAATTGCAAGCGTCACTGCCATTAGTTTGTATTTTCTGATGTTATTTGTTGTACATATTTGAGTCAACAAGGATCTGAACTGAACTGAATCACCAGGACTGTCATTTCCTCACTTAGAGCTTATTCTGTAGCAGGGCTTGGCTGTGTGAAATACAGTGACTACAACATTTCACTAAGGCAGCCTCCTGATGACAGAAAGTATTAGATGATTATGAGGGCCATTATTTACACATTAACAGAATCATTGCTGTCAGATTTAAATGTCACACCATCCTAAATGGTGTCACTAAAAGATTTTTGTCATATAAAGGTTAAATCATTGCAGGTGCTGAGTATATACAATAAACAGACCAAAAACTCCTCACTCTAAGTGAGTGGGTAATACACATAAATCACATACTCATAAATCTACACGTTTTAACTCAGGCTATCTTTCTCTTATGATCATTCTTCCTGAGGACTTTGTCATAATACTCTACATTGTACTCTTTACGATACTTTTAATGTCTGCTTAAGCACATGTTAATTAAAAGTCAATCTACCTCTGTTCTTTTCTCAGGAATGATTATTCTCTGAACTGTTTTTAAATGTGTTTTGTATTGTAACTCAATTTAATATAACTTGACAATATACTCATTTACATTCAAAGGGATCGCTAGAACATACTCCTTGGTGTAAGTGTATACATTACAAATGCTGATGATAAATTTAAATACCTTTTGCAGGAATATAGAGTTTGAGGCAAGAAAAATAGTTTAGATACTGACTTAACTGTCAAGTTTAGACAGAGATACTGTGGTTGGGTTCATATTTGCAAGGTTAAAATTTTCTGATTTCCACTTTTCAGTGTTTCTCAAGGGTTTGATTTTCATAATCTCCCCATATGTACAGTAATTAAGCTACACAAATGGAGTGCATCCTGTATTGTATGAATTATATGTTCATAAAAAAATCTTCATAATCTGAAAATGGTTCTCGGAACAGTGAGTGGGTGGAAATTCTTGTTCATCCTGTACAAGAAGATTATGGAAAATATCTCATAATATTCATAATATCACAGTGTGATAAAAGTTAATATTAATAATAATAACAAGCAGCTTTGGGCATTGATAATACTTATGACATGCCATGGAGGTTATAGTATAAACAAATTTTTACCTGTGTAGTTGGCAATTCTTATTCATAAAGGTTATATTTTCACGATAATTTTCCTTTCGTGAATATGGCAAATTTAAAACTCTCACTTACAAAAAGCCAACCACAGTAAGTTTTCAAAGCAGACAGTCACTTTTGATCTCTTATTATCACCCAAGAAGCATATGCACATTGGTAGGCCCAGTGTATACAGCAGTCACTCACTAATCATTTTCAATGTATGAGTTGAGGGAAGAATGAGAATCTGGGAAGATCCAAATCCTCCTGGGAAAAATTAGAATTCTAATTTTTGCCGGGAAAAATGAGAATCCAGTGATGGTATGAAGGGATTCCCATTCTTCCCAGGAAGAATGAGAATTCTCATTCTTCCTGGGACAAATGAGAATTCCAGTCTCTCCTGGGAAAATTGAGAATTCTCATTTTTCCCGGGAGAGATTGGAATTCAGTTTTGAAATTCAAACCTGGGAAAAATTAGAATTCTCATTCTTCCGAGGAAGAAATGGGAATTATTGATGCCAAGGTAACTCTTTTAATTTTTTTCAAACTTGTTTCTCTATTTCAGAAAGAAACTTTGATCATCTTTCTTTCTCATTTTCTCTCAATTTTTTCAAAGAAATAAATAGTACACTCACACAAAACAGAAATATGTGAATAAAATATGAAGCTGACAAAAAGTTTCATATATATATATATATATATATATATATATATATATATATGTATATAAAACAAGTTCCTTCAGCATATTTCCATTTTATATGTTTAGCATAAAAAATGACAGGTATATGTTTTTCATGGTTGAACTTTACATGTATAGATGTCAATCTAACATTGATGTTTATCTTCACTGAATTTTAGATTAAAAATATTCACATCTACAAATCTTTATAATTGAATCATGTGTGCTAAGAACTAATATGTAAATATCAGGTGTGCTTGTTTTCAACTTACATGTATGTGATGGGTTTAGTACTCTCATGTGTGAATAAAACTGATTTTAAAAGAAATGTGTTTTCTACTTTTTTTCATGACAAAAATGTTACTGTTCTTTCAGCAATGGTCAGTTAATAACATTAAAGTTTGGTTATAATACTGTAGTAAAATATGCAAACTTAACCCGCCTTAACTATTAAAAGGATATCATTTAACAAATTGGAGCTGGCTGGGAAAAATAAGAATTCTAGTTTTTCCCGGGAAATATCAGAATTTTCATTCTTCCCGGGAAAAATGAGAATCAAATAATAGTATGAAATGATAGTATGAAATGATTCTCATTTTTCCCGGAAAGAATGTTCCCAGGAAAAATCAGAATTCTCATTTTTCAGGATTCTGGATCTTCCCAGATTCTCATTCTTCCCTCGACATATGGATCTCATTACTGTCTGCTGTTTATGACATTGTTTTAACCCACTTTATTTTAATTCACACCAGTCTGAAATCTGTGTAATCTCAGCCAATGGCACCCTTTGGTAAGGATAAGATATCCACTATTAACACACAAATCACTGACATTTTCATTGTGTCATACATAATTTGTCAAACATGCTTATTAACGGTCAATTCTCTGCAATGAATCAATTGTCTGGCCCCTTTTGCACACACTGGCTCACATTTTTTTTTTCAAATTATGTATCTATTTATATACTTATAATTTAAAGTTTTGGAGACTTGCTTTTCATTTAAGACGCATAATAATTAAAGTCAAATACCTTGTTTACAATATATGTAAGATAAATACCATACTTCAAACATCCAAACTCTCACATTATTCAGACTGATAACCCAAATCTACTTTACCTGAGTGATAAGTGGAACAGTTAACACAGTGTAAATTATGTAATTTAGATATGAGGCAGCTTTTATCTCAGTTTAATTCACCCAGGACTGGCTGTTCCAGGCAACAACTGGATAGTAGCAATTTCTGGACTTAACATAACATTTGTGCTGATAATTTAAATAATAAATTTAGATATATATTAGGCAGAAACATAACAGATCATAACAGGACGCTGAAGCAATTAATTTAATTAAAAAGAATCTGACAAATGTCTGTCTAACCTTATTTTTAGCAAGGCTTTTGATTAAGATTTCTCTGAGTAAACAGAAAAGTAGCCACAGCTACCGAGGTACGGCTTTTTCGGAACCGGCCTTTTCAACCTTTTTTCAATATAGATTAAACGAGACTTACGCTGCCTATTGGCCTAAAAGACGAGGGCCATGTAAACTCATTTGCATTACCGTGATTTCCGCGAAAGAGCACTTATTCCGAATCTTGCGACAACAGTTGCGTGCATAACAAAGAGCCATTAATAATACATGCAGACGGTACTTCTTCCGAATATTGCCGATAGTTGTACATATATGTTAGCGTAAGTAAGCGCCACAGAATACTATTAGGCAAATTATTCCTTTATAATCTCCAAATATAGCTGACATGATGAATGACGAACGAACCGTGTCTCATCTCACAGCCCCGTCAGGCATTTACAGGCACCCCATGTGACTACCACCTAGATTAAAAACCTTGTGGACAGTCCTGCTTTTTTTCCTCTGGTCAAGTGATGGTTGACTTTTTCTGTGACGTGGTGTGATAACTGATAGCCGATGTATCGGGTGTTACAACTAACAGCCAATGTATCGCCCGGCACATGTCGGTCACGGCTGATTAATTCTTTCTTAGGCTCTGGTCAGACGGAGCTATTTGTTCAACACTGACCCGATTGACCGCGGTACAGGCGCACCTTACGTGTGATAAGCATCAAAGCCAAACCACCTGTTTACATCGGGCTCGTCTTCCTTGCGCACATGCAGGTATTAATAAACATAATTTCCTAAAGTTTTCTTTGTCTTTCCACGAATTCAAAAACCCCACGATATGCGTTTTGTACAAAAACCACGAAATTTTAAGCCCACGATATTATCTGAATCTACAGTATCATGTACAGGTGACCAGGTCTAGCAAAGGTCAAACAGTAACACTGGAATAAAGCGGTGCCTCCACAGAGATGAAGTCACTAGTGACACAACTAATGGCAGATGCAGCCCTTCAAAAACCCCATCCCCCTCCAAGGATAGATGGGTGTCATGGTGATGACCTAGACCTGCTGACACACTGACTGGAGTGGATGCTCTGACTAAACAGCACAGCCAGTAGTCACACATCATCATTCATGATTCACAGCAGACTGGCTGCACAGCAGACTCACATACAGCCTCCAGAGCTGCTGGCTTACATACTAACTGCATGTGTCAGAGTGAGACAGCTCTACAGTAGGACAAATATATGAATATATGAGAGAAAGAGACAGAGAGAGAGAGAGAGACAGAGAGAGAGAGAGAAAGAGAGAGAAAAAGATAGAGAGAGAAAGAAGCACAGATGGAGAGAGACAAGAGAAGACTCACAGACACTGATAAGGAGGCAGAGAGATAGACAATATTGAGAGATACAAAAAGAACCTAAGACACATTGAGGAAGAGACAGAGATGGTAAAAAATGATACGGACAGACAGAGAATGACGATCCAGGCAGACACAGAGAGACAAAGAGAGATAGCAGAATACACAATATCTGATACATATGATATGTAAAACATGCTCACCTCTAGTTTTCCTTGTCCAATCCACTGTCTCTTAAAAGTTCACACACACCATACCATGTACGTGTATCATCTCTCTCCAATATTTATCATATATGTGCCCTCTGCCTCTCTTTCTTTTGCTCACAAGCAGACTTGCAAACTCGCTCTCAAACTCCCTCTCACAAAATACACAAGCATATAATACTACAAGGAAAAGATATCATGAATTAAAATACATTTATATATGTAATTATAAAAAAAAAAATCTGATACTTAGTCTGATAATATACAAGAGAAAGGTCAAGAATAGGTTCATATGTGATACAAATAATAAAATTTCACATAAACCTGTCAGTTTTTTTAAGTATCTGTAAACTAGAACAACAATGAGCAAAGCTAACCTTACAGGTGTTCATTGGAAGTAATGTTATGACAGATACTTAAAAAATACTGCAGTCCTATGTTCCCCCAGAAAAGCCTCACTGATTTAAAGGTATTTAAATATGGATCAGAGTTTTACAATATCTCAAACCTTTGCTAGTTCAAAGTCCATTTTAATATGTTATAAACTATTGATACTGGTGGCTCTGTAAATAATTACAGTTAACGTAAAAGTGCACTGGGTATACAAGTACTGCTTTTGTGTGCTCCTGTTGTTAAATGGTACAGACATGTGTATTCCTAGAATGCCTGTTACCTGCTCTGTGGTAAACTTGCACACCTGCTCATCAGCCTTGGGGAGAAAAAAACTAGATTTGTTATTGTACACTTTCTATAAATAGCATATGTCTCAATATATGGGTGTTTATAAGATACCTGTGTTCTCTACCATTTAAATATGTATTACAGAGTGATAGTAAATCACTTAAACACATCAAATCTGATATGGAACTGCATTATTTTATATTACATTACATCACTGATATTATATTACATTGTTATATTATCGATATTATATGATTTTATATTATATTAAGAATAATACATCATGTAAATAAATAATATACATCAGTTTCAAGAAATTTTTAGGAATTAACCTGTCAGGGTTTGATAAGAGTGTGTGGATTTGATATGAATTAACTCTGAGGACTGGGTGCAGGCTTAAATCTAATTGCAGATATTTTGTTAGCCATGGGGATGTTTATTGGCAAGGTAAAGACAGCATCAACCCTTTGTTTGGACCATACCCAAATCCTTAAATTATACTAGGATTACATTATATATATATATTAATGTAATTCTTGTATAATATATCAATTTATATGTTGTATAAAATCATATCATATCATATATATTTTTCATAATGGACAAGTTTTTATCCTCGATGACCATCATTATTGGTGGTGCATATGCAGAGCACCAAGATGTCTATTCTTCATGTACCATCAAATCAAAATTAATTAACAATATAAAATTAAGTTTGAAAAACCCTACTTGCACACAATGCACAAGCAAGGTTGGTCAATATGGACAAAGGACACAAGGTTATAGGACTACGCATGATGTCTTTCAACTGCGACACGGAATCATTATATAAATATCCCTGTGCCCTATATGTATAATATCTGGCAGACAGTGACAAGATATGACTGTACAATCAGTTTGTACTTTGAACTCCATCAGTTCACCCACAGGACACAAACAAGTCTAGCACGAGTGACCAGTAACTTAACATTGGTCAGTGCAGTCTTCAAACAGACAATATAGCATGGCTTGCAAAAGGCCACAAACAGTGGATATTTATTTAAGCCATACATGTTTTGGTCATGGCAATTTTGGCTCTGAAACTTCTCACCTGTGCAGAAGGGCTGGTATTATAATATCCATGTAGGATCTATCAAGAGAACAGGCGTCTACAAAATTATAGCTTTAAACCACTATATAAAAAATATCTATCGCTTCAAAATATCTCCTTAATTTTGGTAATGATAACTCTACTACACTCCCTAACAGATCTATCTCCATTGAGTATACTGAGGTAGCTTGCTAGGCTGTAGACTCTGAAAACAGTGCCTCTTGAGTGCCATCTATTTCTTCTGTAACTTAGAGAAGAAAAAATTCTTTATAATGTTCCTTTTTATAGATATCTCAACAGATACGTTCAGAAAATAAATTTTAATAAAAAAAAACACCACGCAAAAAACTTATCTATGCTATCCAGTGTCAATACTGGATGGAAGGATCTTCCTCGTCGATTGTAATAATGACCAAACTAACCGCCTTTCAAAATGTAATTTTTTATCTATCAAATTTCTCACAATATTATATACCCCATAAATAAGGATAAATTTGTCGATCTGTTATAACAAGCCTACAAAGTCAAAGAGTGTGTATATCATACAAATTCATAAAATAACACTGAATTTCATAAAATAGGTAGGGCTCCTCCCATGCTAACATCACAAAGATTACAATATATACCAACAATTCAGCAGGAAATATAAAACCAAAGTCTGATAAAATATTACAGATATTTAGATATTTAAAATAAAATAAAATATGGAAAAAATCCAGACAGCCACCAGAAAAATCTCTGACCTACTATCACAGAAAGTGGCTGAATGATGGGGTGTAAAAAAAATAAATTATAGTGAGTGTATATATACCCTTGGGTAAAGTTCATGTGTGATTTATAAATGCCAGGTACTAGACACCTACATAGAGTGTAGGCAGCATCATGTGGAGAGGTCTGTTAATCAGTGGACAGATGTTACAGACAGGAGATGCTGATACTGAAGCAGGTACCAAGTCTCAGGTTCATCTGATACAACATCACTGAACAGTCTAAACAGTGTGCTAAGCTTGAGGATTTCACATTTAAAGGAATAAATGTTGAACTTGAGAAAAAATTATTCATGAGAAGCAGTTCAATGTATTATCATTGAGAGAGAAAATGAGAGAAAAAGTAGCATTTTATCACACAAACAGAGAGATACTGACAGAGAATTGTGGGGGTTTATTGTCTGATGATATTAGTCTCAACTGACTTTACACTTTGCCTTCCTGGTCTTCAGGGCCTGTTCATTCTTGTAGCTTTCTCAGCTCCATTCAACCCAAGCAGCCATAACAGGTGCTAGAAGATAATTTGTTTTGCATTTGCCATCAACCACCCATAGGCAGTACCCATTCATTCCTTGACAAATAATATGTGCTCAAAAATCATGAGATAAGTGAACACTGATCAAGTAGAAATTACTGTTCATTACTGGCAGATAATTTGAAAAGTTTCTCATCAGTTACAATAGCAATCTTTTTCCTTCCAACTTGCCTTCGACGATGGGGCCTCTTATTAATCAAAGTTTTATTATTTGTGATAATGAACTTTTCACGAATATTGCTCATTTGAAACCCTGAGGAGGATAAAGCTCCCACAGAATATGGTCTGTGCCCTGCTGCAAAATCATCAGAAGGTTACAGTGAAGGCTAATCACATTAACCAAACATAATAAAAAGTACCGCAGCCGGGGAAAATGTATAAGGAATCATGACCAAACCATTTTAATTATCTGCTACACATACACAGGCTGCTAAGGCCAAAAAAAATTAAAGGTATGGTTCTCAGGCACCGCCCGCATCAATTTTAAACCACCGCATCAAAACTTTTTATTTTGATTTTCAATCAATTCTTTCCAATTTTGAGCTGCTGCCGCTCCGACATTTCTTTCAAGAAGATAAAACCATACAATTTCCTTTGTTTTGTAGTGCTTTTACTTATTTAGCAAAATAAAACTGTTATTTTCATGCTTTTTCCCTTATCATTTGACATATTTATCGAAACATACCAAAAAATTTAAAATAAAAAAAGCACCCGCCCGCATTGATTTATGAAAAAAAAGTGCCTGAGAACCATACCTTTTTTTTATTTTGGCCTAAAGCATTACAACTAATAGTGATCTCTGATTGTGGTATATGACAAGACAACCCCTGGATGGACCACACAGCTCTAAAAGGCTTGTCTAGCCTACAAATATCAGTGATAAAATCACAAGTCACCAGTCATGACTCCATTAGTTTAGGCCAGGTTTGCAAAATGTTTTGGTTTATGTAACATGTTTTGGTAACATGAGGTGCCCATGTTATAGAGGTGCCCACTATAAACTAGAATACGTGTAGTCGACAAGCGACTACGTGTATCCGCCTAAATCAGAGTGGAATGGGTGAAGTGACCCGGCTGTAGATTTTCCGAAGAAACTGCAAAATATCCACGGATTTCTGCGGATTTTCCGAGTATTGGGACTGCGGCATTTTTCCGAAGATTTATAAAATTCTTCGGAAAAAGCACCAAATCTTAAATCTCCGAATTTTGCCGTAGATTCCGCACTTTTCCGCAGATTTCTGCCGTAGATTCGGCACTTTTCCGCGGATTTCTGCCGCAGTTTCCGAACTTTTCCACACTTTTCCGCTGATTTCTGCTGCAGTTTCCGCACTTTTCCGTGGATTTCTGCCGCAGTTTCCGCACTTTTCCGAGGATTTCTTCCGCACTTTTCCGCAGATTTCTTCAACTGTTTCCATAGATGTTTTTCTGCAGCTTCCCCACTCTTTCATGAAGGTTTCCTTTGGTAAATGAATTTCTGTGGCAATATTTTTCTGAAATTGTAAAAATTCTAATTTTCTGAATAAACATAACAATCAGCTATATTTTGAGAACGTTGCCTTCCTTTTCTTCTTGAATATTAGAGTATTGCCACACCTGCATCTGCTTATAGATGTAATAAGTGAAAAACACTAAAAGAAGTAAACTGATTATTTACTTAAAAATTATAATAAATATTAGTTAGTTTTGTTTTCTTTACAATGGCTTCAATAAGTCACTCAACTTGTGTCTCATATTTGCTTTGGTGGACCTATCAAATATCCTGGTGATTATATCTGGAAAGAAAAAAAAAAATTTAGTGATCTTGCAAGAAACATCATATTGTGTAATTTTTTAAGACCTCTTTCATAGTAAAATAAGTATATTTTCAGACATGGAATTTTTCTATAAGATATTTAAGTACTACAACTTTAAAACTGCAAGAAAGTCAATTAAGTGTAAACTGCATAATAATCAGAAACACTGAAAATTTTCTATTGACAAACAGTGCATTATGTTTTATATGTATCTTTCTCAAAGGTTTGCTGGTAATTCCAACTCTAAAGGCAACATTAACCTGCACACATAAAACTCATAAATAATGAATAAATATGGATGCACATGGTTTGTAAACAATTTTAAAAATATTCTTTTTAGGCCATAACAACAAATGCCCCAAATAAATACATAACAGTGGTGTCATATATATGGCAAGAAAATGCATATTGCTGATCTGAATTGAAAGATGTATCCTATTCAGAAATAAAAAGGATATTTTGGTTGTAAATAGAAAGATGTTTACCATATTTAAGCTATTTAAGGATATTTCAGAATACTAGTTCAGTCTGTTGAATGACTCTTTGCATCATCAAATTTTCAATAACAATACTTTTATGGTTAAAAAAAATGTATTTTATAATAAGTAAGGATGAGGCATGATGATTCTCAAAATATGCTTGAGGAAATACCCAGTGTTATTGGCTATCTAAGTCTATACATATATAAACAGTACCCATTAGTGCTCATCCTCAGACAAGTAAATTAACAAGATATTTTGCATATTCTGTTCACATATTTTGAACTCAAATAAAATAGGTGGATATGCTTACATGAGTTGTGTTCTCTTCATTCCTCCTGACTGTTAACCGCTCCATTTGAACTGACCCTGCATTTATGCACTGTAAGCGTCTTGAAACACTGCTTCCTGTAACCTGAGATGCTGGGGACTGGCCGTGCAAGGTCAAGATGGCTTGATGACAGTACTTGACAATGACATAGTACAGCTGCAGCTGGCTTCTGCCCAGGGTGCATGTACATGCTTTGTAACACATGGATCTTTTAGTACATTATATATAATTAATACCTATTCATTTTAATGAGTTGTTTTTTAGTTCCAAGGGGAGCTGGTGAACACTTAATCTCAGGTTAGATCAAGACACTTGAAAAAAATTCATCGGAGAGAAATATATATGTGATACATTTATCTTTCAAAACATTATTTAATTTTTTGTCCAGCTTCATATATATATATATATAATTATATGAGTGTGTGCATGTGTGTGTGTGCAGGAAAATTACACATATGAACAAATTATAATACACAGTGCCTCTATCACAAAATTGATTTGAACAGGAAATATTTTTCTATATTTGTATTCTTGATGCTTTTCTAAACATATTGGTATGTTGGATGCCATATCTCTATAAAGAATGAAGTATATTATATTTTTTTATAGTTTTTAACATGTAGCTGGACTTAGCATTTTTCCCTTCAGGCCCAGTACATCTCCATGTCCAAGTAAAATTTCTATGTCCAGAAAGCCTTTTCACAGCCAAAAATTTTCTAAGTCCTAGAATTTTGTGGAAATCCGCGGAAATCGCGGATTTTTTTCCACACTTTTCCGAAGTGTTCGGAAAAGTGCGGCTAAAAATCTTTGGAAATCTTCCACAAATGCATGAAATCCGTGGAAAACTGCGGAAATCCATGGAATTCCGAAGTTTTCCGTGGAAATTTAATTGACATACAGAAATTTTTCGGAAAATCTACAGCCGGGGAGGCATGGATTGAGTGGCAAGGGAAAATAGAGTGTTGCATATTATCATGGATGTCTGCAGCCAAATTGTGTATGTAGGTTGCCCCCCCTACCACAAAATCCAGAAAGCTGTCCAAGTTGTATACATATGCAAAATTTAAGGCAGATAAGTCAAACCACTACATGTATATGAGTGATTTTAGCCCGTGGCAGACAAACAGATGGACGCTGAGCAAAAATGGTTGCAGGTGACGCCACCAGTTTTGCGTATGATAAAGAGCTATGTGAGAACTATACACATGCAAAACTTTGGCCCAATCAGTCAAACGGTTCCCAAGATATGAGCTTGGATGTCTGCTGCATAAACTAGAATGCAGGTGGCGCCACCTGTCATAAAATCAAGAAAGCTGTCGGGGATGTATAAACCTGCAAAATTTTAGGCAGATATGTCAAACCACTGCCGAGATATGAGTGATTTAATCCCATGGCAGACAAACAGAGCTATGTGAGATCTATACATATGCAAAATTTGGCCCAATCGGTCAAACGGTTCCCGAGATATGAGCTTGGATGTCTGCAGCGTAAAAGTGAATGTAGGTGGCGCCACCCATCATAAAATCAGAAAAGCTATCCAGGATGTATACGCATGCCGAATTTCAGGTGAATTAGTCAAGTCACTGCAGAGATATGAGTGATTTTAACCAAAGGCAGATGAACAGATGGACACTGTGCAAACATGGTTGCAGGTGGCGCCACCATTTTTTGTGTATGTTATAAAGCTCTCCAAAAGCTACATTTGTGCAAAAAAATTTTCCTGATCGGTCAAACTGTTCCCGAGATATGAGCTTGGATGTCTGCAGCATAAACGTGAATGTAGGTGGCGCCACCTGTCATAAAATCAGAAAAGCTATCCAGGATGTTTACGCATGCCAAATTTCAGGTGAATTAGTCTAGTCACTGCAGAGATATGAGTGATTTTAACCCAAGGCAGACGAACAGATGGACACTGTGCAAACATGGTTGCAGGTGGCGCAACCATTTTTTGTGTATGTTATAAAGCTCTCCAAGGGCTACATTTGTGCAAAAAAATTTTCCTGATCGGTCAAACGGTTCCCGAGATATGTGGGTTTATGTGTGGAAACAGACACACAAACGGACGCAGAGCGCAGAGGAAAGGTCAGAGGTCAAAACAAAATCAGGGCGCAGCAGTTCACATGTGACCCAAACATATTCCCGGGTTTCGTAAAATGCCGCCCAGCGGTTACGGAGGAGTTCTCCGGACACCTACGGCGGCGGTGGTGGCGTGCAGCTGAAAACATAGTATCCGCAAAACTCTGTTTTGGCGGATACAATTAGTGCCCATGTTATAGGTGTCCACTATATGGAGGTGCCCTTGTAATGGAGATGCCCACTAGGAGAGGTTTCACTGTATTTCTTTTTTATTGACCTGGTATAAACCTGACAGGTAATGTTTTACTTGTATTAAATCCTGTGTTAGGCAAGGAGGAGGAGAGATCTGGTTTGTATTAACTGTGATAGGGTGTCTATGTCCCTTGATCTTCCTCCTCCCTGTCACATGTGTACATCAGGATCAAGCCACTATCAGATGGACTGGTCCCTATAGGTACACAGACACAGTGTTTATCTATGCATGCCATACCAGCCAGCTCTCTCCAGACAAGGCATCATGCAGTGTTAGTCTCTGCACAACATCTTATGAAATTTTTATTTAAAATTAATAAAATTATATATTTGTTTGTTCATTGGGAGTATTTTTTATATGTTTCAGATATTATCTAACTGTAAAGTTTATATCATGGGATATATGTTATACCAACATCAGCTATCACTATCATACATAAAAATTGCCAATTTTTGCATTTTATACCCAAACAACTGAAATTAAATGTGAATATTTATTTCATTACTGACAAAGAGATTCGATTTATTCTTAACTCAACAAGATTTTATAGCCTGTTTGTCACTGAAATACATTTTTAATGACTGAAAAGACAGTTAAACAAATTAATCCATAATTGTTATCTCACTGGCACTGTAAAAGGATGGAGATTATGTGTTCAACTCTGCCTGTTTGTCTGCTTTGTCAAAATACCACTGGATTTAAAGCGAGCTATTCACCTACCTTTTCTTAAGAATTTATGTGATTTCTAGCTAACTCTGGGTACATATTAATAAACTCAAGGTAATTCCTGTTTAGAAATGTTCTTATAATGTCTCTGTGACAGATGTATAAGCTTATTTGTCCACAAGTCGTAAGTTAATACTTAACAGGCTCCAATGTTGACAAACAGGAAAACACACCATGTACCCTAAAGCGGATGGTTGCATACTGGCAGAAGTTTAAAGCTCTCTATTTGCAAAACTCTGGTTCATCTGACTGGATGCCAGATGTCCTTCTTGAATGTGTTTGGATTATCTTGGCAGGTCACCCACATGTTATAAATGCATGGATATAAACAAAAGGTTAAATGGAATATTTTTAGTTAAAAAATGTCAGAAATCAGAATAGGCCCCTTTAAATTACATTTTATGGAACTTGTTAAATATTGCCTTGGTGAGTTGGAGCATACCTGAATTAATATGGGTAGCAGTTGAAGGTACGTTTTTACCTGTGTTTGCAGAAGTACAAACACAGTTCAAAAGCATTAATACTATAGTAGTTTTTAAGTTCTGAAGGCATTTGAAGTACACTCTCAGTTGTCCTTGTTTGAATGAGTCCTCATTTTTATGTTGTTATGTTAACACTAAATTCACTTTAATGACTACATTAAAATAAGACAACCGAACTGGAATCTGAGGACAAAAGGCTCTAAATTGCTTTACTCTGTATTCATTTTTTTTGCTCAGCTGTGAACCTAGCAACCCATACATCCAACTATTCAATAAACTTCCTGTTCTTTTTGTTCCTCTCTGTTTATCTTTTTTTATTCCCTGTCACGAAAGGATCAAGTTAACAGGATTTAGCTAATAAATGAACATGTATCGTGAAAGCGCAATTTTTTAATTTCATGTAGATGGAACTATGACACCATGGCTTTTTCAGGATGGTAGGGCAAGCAGGCTAATTTGTTACAATTAGATGCCAAATTAAGAGACTAAATAAACATCAACTACAAATAAAGCACTTGTGTATATATATTATGTAGCTGGATTATGTAAGATATACCTTAAAGTACTAAATTATGAACAACAACATTCAGTATGTACAGTACGTAATGTAACGCTACTGTAGATAAGAGTATTTCTGTATTAACATTCATTGCAAGCTAAACTGTATGCTTCCCAGCAACATGATGGCCCGCCCCCTTTCCTAAGTTGCCATGACAGCCATGCATGCTGATACATGTACAGCAGCTGTCATCACAAGCTGTCACTTATCTTACTGAGCCAGGATGAGCAAAATTATGACAAATCCTAATTTACAGTCTTTGAAAGTACCATTTTATCAATAGTTATCATATGTAATCCAAGCCTTAGTATCATGAGGAAAAAACTTATCACTGGGGCACTTGGTACAAATTTATGATTATGATTGGGTAAAAGAAATATGACAAGTGATGAAAACGGAGGGATTTCACAGTAATACCTCCTGCACTCTGTAAACTGACCTCATCTTGGGAAGCTTAGTGTTAATACTAAATATTTTACATTAATTAATTCACCAGTGACATTGCAAAGCATGTGGGTGGTAACTGCCAATATCAGGAAGGGAAGGGGGGGGGGGGGGGACTTTTGTTCATGCAATTTTTTAATCATTATTATATATATAAATATATATAAATATAAATGATACAGTCACAGTAATGTAGTCGAGTCAGTCCAAGTCCTTGAGTGCTGAGTCCAAGTCTGCCTTCTTTGAGTCATATAAAGGAACTCAAGACTGAGTCTGAGTCTAATACATATTCTTACCAAAAAAATTTAAAATGGTCCTTTCATTTTATCATGTACATTTTTTTATGAACATGCTTTTACTATTATGGTTAGTTACATATAACTCACGATGCAGAGCTAGGTATATATAGCGTTACTATTTTGTAATATTAGATAAGTTAGTCCCACATGTATATAACCAAAGTCATAATAGTATGTGACATTTTTTTTCTTTTAGACATCTAAATGGACTTGGCCAGATTTCTCGAGTCCTGAATTCTGAGTCTGAGTACAAGTGTGAGTCCTGAATTCTGAGTCTGAGTACAAGTGTGAGTCCAGGACCCTCGAGTCATAGTCTGAGTCCCTGAAAAAGTGGACTAGAGCTGAATATCATTGGTCACTCAGGATATATATTTGCTCCAAATGTTTGTCCAACACAATAAAGCTTGGGTCTTTTGGGTCAATATGTACTCGGTGAGATTAGCAAAAGGGAAGGTAGAATTATTTGTGTAAGATCATTGGTTATTAGACTTATAGTTATTATATAAACTTATTTTTATTAAAATCAGATCAGAGTATATGGGGTAAATGAAAGAAATATCACAGTAAATGACTGAACTCATGAGTGCACTTTCCAGTATATTTGTATTAAAATCTTTCAAATGAAAGTTGCAATTTGGCATTACTTAGTTGAAAATTAAGTTACAATTCAAAAGCATTAACACCATGGTAGTTTTTAAGTTTTTAAGGCAAAAACAGGTTATATCATAATGAAAGAATATCCTAAGCAACAATATAACAACATTATAAACAAAATAGCTGTTATATTAATCGTAATTAATTTACAATAAGTATTATCAAAATATAATTACGAATTATAATGAATTAAATTATATTAAATTAGAAAATTTTCTTAATCCTCATACTGAGTTTTACATTAGTTTATTCGACAGTCATTTTGTCAGACTTGAACTTTGACTTTCCCGTTCACTTGATCACTAGTCTGACATGCTAACCAGTCAACTGTAGTTTTTGCATGAATACCAAAATGATTAAGTCTTCACAAAGGTCAGCAACTCTCTCGGGAAGCCACATCATGTTTCACAGCCAGGTTAATACAGGTTCTAGACTATAGTGATATGTTTATGTTTGTTATTAATCATGAGTCAACAATTACTGAGGCATAAAATAGAGGGAATGATCCCCTCAGGAAGAGGTCATGCACTTTGAGGGATCAGTCATTAATCTGTTT
Organism: Sipunculus nudus; assembly: GCA_026874595.1. NCBI lineage: Eukaryota > Metazoa > Annelida > Sipuncula > Golfingiida > Sipunculidae > Sipunculus > Sipunculus nudus. The sequence continues at coordinate 49,483,772 of CM049315.1, forward strand.
AATCCCAAACTCCATCAATAAAGGCTAAGCACTGCAATGTATGAACTACCTTGTACCTCAAATCTCACTTGACAATAATGCTATTAATAAACAGACCCAAACTTGTTTAATATATTTCTTTTTGAAGAGTATTGTTATTGATGGACACTTTTATAATAATCAAATTAAGAAGATAAACCTGCATTGTTAGAGATTCCCATATACCAGGTATAAGCTTTTTCAGGCATTAAAGTATGACTTATGCAAGATGCACTTGAAAAGCTTTAATAAATAAGGTACTAAAATTATATTGACATTTTATTTTTTTCATTAAAAGGCGAGTTCAATAAATCTAAAATGTAAGAAGAGTCTCTTAATCAGAAGAGAAAGTTCATGTTTACTGACCATGCATTCAATGGCAATGTACAAATAGTGATAAGGGTCCATAGTTAATGCCTTGCTGCGGTAATCTGTTGTTAAATATTTACTGACAATAACTCTTATTCTCAATTATTATTCTGAGTGAAGTCATTCAGTCTGTTTAACAGACCACATTTCATCACACAATTAAGGTAAACCTGCATAAAATTACATTTAATTTCAATGATAATAAATATTGCTTTCACATATACATATATACATGTGCTAATCACATACATCAACACAAGAAAATCGCCTAATAAAACCCTGTTGACATTTGGCGTCCTATTTAAACATTGTGTTGTGAACATATTTTATGCTTATACTGATGCAGTAAACCAGAGTGTTTTTTTTAGTTTAAATCTGCAATAATGTCCCAGACAACAAAACACATACATACTGCATCTTGACACTTGAATAAAACCTCAAATATCTATTTTGTTTTATGTTTAATGTTGTTTTGAAGTATCTTGGCAGAAAGAGCTTTCCCTTTTGTAACAAAACATACTAGAATATATCCAATACAGAAATGAAAGTGTTAGCAATCGTATTAATCTGGAATTGTGTATTGTACACTGACTGAATGCACTCTGATCTCGATCAGGCCTCTACAAGGGTTTGTGCACAGAAAGTGTTTAGTAAATAAAGAATTTAATTCCTACAAAATGTATGGACAACTGGACAAACAAAAAACTTCTAAGAATTTTTAGGATTTTGAGATCACAGACCAAAAATGACCATAAAAGACCATCTTATAAAAAAATCCAGGAATTTCCAATGACTCTGAAACACCTGTAAAATATCTATACCAAAGTTGAGCACTGCTGCAGGGAGATAACCTTTACTTTGGCATAATTTACAGGTACAAAACAGAATTAAAACATATTTATGTATACCTGATATATCTGAACAGGCAACACTCCAATTCAGAAGCCTGAAGTAACATATGACATCTAACTTACATCACTGATAAATAAAAATATGCAAATATTTTGTATCACTAGTTTTAAATTTTTGCTAACTCTGATACTTTTTTACCTAACCATATGAAAACTCCCAAACACATAGTGACAGTACATCATCACTCAACATAGGTGGTACTGAAACCACAGGTGTGTCATGCTTATACTGCTACCTGACACAATAGCATACCAGCAGGTAGTAAGTATCTGATTGTTTTTATAGCATGCTGAGCAGACAATACACATATCACAGCATATACAATATACACTGGGTACAGGCTAGGCCACTTCACACTGAACCACACCAGGCAAGGTGGCAGCTACAACAGGGAAATATTGTACGCCATAATGGTTTTGATATTCCAGATTGCGACCAAAGCTTGTTGTGAGCTCTTTATCAGCTGAAGATTTAATTAATCAAATGAATATTATAATACATCAGTTTCCAATCGTAGAATCTTTTAATTTAAAGTATTCTACATGACTTGGAATAATCCTGCATTTGCATGTTATGTTTTTTATACCAGCTGTAGCAGTATATACTGAATTCTAACACAGAACTTGTTACATCAAGGTTTTAGACTGCAAGATACATGGTAGCAACATGAATGCATTGGATTACTTGAAATAAGTCAGGATTTGAGGAACAGAAATACAACATTACAGGACTCAGAGGTCAGTCCGATGGCATGGATCTATCTGTGGAGAGAGTTTGGTGTTGATTGGACCCATAGGGGTAGAGATGAAGCCGAAAGAACACTCTTGGATGATGTATATATGGATTATAGTAGGATAAAGGTATTAGGGCTAGGCCTGCATTTATAATGCTGGTTAATCAATCATACAATCATCAAACACATTCCCATGATTTTTCTTCTAGATTTAATGTTAGTTCTTTATGCTCGAAATAACCCTGCAGCTAAAGCAGATAAATGAATATCAAAGAAGAACCCTATGCCAGGACAAAAGTTAATCACACACCGTGGAGTATCTATATCAGTGTACCCAACTGACATCAGCTCAAGGGCATCCAGCTATTATATTCATCAATAACCACCTATAAGTAATTAGTAAAAAGGCTCATGCAAGATTGCTTGATACTCCATTTGCTGCAAATTTGACCCTGGTTTTACAGATGAAAATATCAATAAGTATTTAAGTTTTTCATTAATCCCTTACACTTCACTACTGCCCTCTATTGCCTGCTGACTGTCACAGCTCCGGAATTAAATACCATCTCACAAGGCTCTCCGAAGGTCATTTGCATACCCCTCATTGGAGTAGGTTTAAGGGTTGAAATATTTACTGTTACCCATCATATCTGTACTTAAATGAAAGAGCAACACCTTAACAGTTGGTCTACCATGTAATTAAGAGTCAAACTGGCGCAGATGCCAAACATTTGCAAAATGTGTCATCTTGGCCAAGATTGTTTTTATGTGCAAGCCATGTAAACGAATATAAATAAATATTCAGCAGCTATAAAAATGAATGACAGCTTGCAATCAAAACCTAGTTTTTCTCATTCTTTTATGGACAAATATTAAAACTTTCATGTACATGTGCAATGTGGATAGAGCTGCTTACAACACAGACTTCCCAAAGTATACTGACTGAAGATGATTTTGCTTTATCAAGTTGCTGTAGTCTGGGACTTTAGCGTTATTTTGATAGAGCCAATAGATGAGATGCAACACAAGCCAAACAGGAACCCACAAGAGGTGCCACCATTTTATCTGTGATGGGAGAAAGCCACAGCATCCACAGCCCCAACGCCGGATACAAACCAGCACCAATCCCACTGACAGGTACCAAGTCAATCTAGAAAGCAGAACTCCTGCGAATGTTAGATTGAGCGATCATTATTTTCTTCATCAGCAAAGTATAATACAGTTTACTAATGAACACTTGAGTTATTGATTTGGACATAATGAAAACAAGACACACCAGTATACAAATGGCTAGGCTACCTACCTGGGCAGGATGGGTCCGCCAACTGCATTTGCTCGGAATGTCTGCACATACTGTTCCAGCTCCACCTCATTTACGAGCCATTCAATCACGTCATCTACTGTCCAGTTGTAAACTGTACAACAAAATGAAACAAATAATTAGGATATTCCGTAGTGAGGCTATAATGATAATTTTCTCATAATGTGACACTGACACCTATCGCGATTCTCCTAGTACGATATACTGTAAAACCAGAAATTTTTGTGAGCATGCAAATTTTGTGGCTTTTGCAAGTGCGCTTTGATTTGTGAAAAAAAAAATCATGCTCATGAAAATTGCTTCTACATCAATTGTTAGTTCAACAAAAATTGCATTTTAATCTACACCAAAATGAGAGCACATTTGCTACATAGATAATTATGCAAGGACCGCCACACAGTGCTGGGGTGTATAAATGCTGTTAACTGCATTTAAACCTTAACCATTCATCCATCGTCAATGTTGGCAATAATTTTTTTTTTTATTTTTAATTCATTAACTAGATGTGTCGGAACGACACAAATGCCCCCACCTTGAGCAAATTAGAAATATTTGTTGAAGTTTGTAAAATTTGTTTATATTCAGGAGCTGTCATACGGTCAAAAGTACGTGAACCAGGACAAAATGGGAACTCGATCTGTAAGTGGTCATTATGCACCCACACACTAAAAATTAGGCCAATATCTGCAAGCACTGTGAAAAAAAAGTCCATACATGTGCATTTGTCTGGAAAATTACTATTTTTTCATGAAATTTTCTATGTTCAGGAGCCATCATACGGTCAAAAGTAGGTCAACCGGGACGTAACGCAAACTCGATCTGTAACTGGTCATAATCTGCCTACACACCCAAAATTCAGGCTAATACAGCAGGCATTGCGAAAAAAAAGTCTGTACATGTGCATTTATCAAAATTTTCAATTTTTCATGAAATTTTCTATGTTCAGGAGCCATCATAAGGTCAAAGTAGGTCAACCATGACAAAACCAGAACTCAATCTGTAAGTGGTCATTATGCACCCACACACCAAAAATTAGGCCAATATCTGCAAGCATTACGAAAAAAAGGCCATACATGTGCATTTCCCATGAAAATTTCTATTTTTCATGGAATTTTTCTGCGTTCAGGAGCTGTCATACAGTCAAAGGAGGTCAACCAGGATGAAACGGGAACTCAATCTGTAACTGATCATTATCTGCCCACATAAAAAATCAGGCAAATATCTGCAGGCATTGCGAAAAAAAAATTGGTACAACTGTTTGATTTCGGAATGACAGAATGAAGGACATGGGTAAAACTATATGCCCCGGCCACTTTGTGGTGGGGGCATAAAAAACAAGGCGAACAGGCCTAATGTGAACCTGTGTAAAGTTTGAGGGTATGAATGAAGGTTTACTTTTAAAATTTAATATTGATCATAGTATGTCCTGCATATCTACCTTAGTCATTATGATTTCAGCAAAATGGACGTTTCGGACCTGCACGTTTTGGGCTAGGACATTTTAAAACTAGGATGTATCAGTCATGATATTTCAGATATGTTCTTCTTTCCAGGGAGGATTATTTGGACAGATGAACTGACAATTTGGCAGCATGGTTTAGCAGAAGAAGATTTTTAAAGCTTTTTTAGCTTTTTCCCTATACAATCTAAGAAAATGCAGTTAGAAAAAAAAAATTTTAAAAATCCCATAGAGTTTTTCAGATGGCTGATTATTTGCAAAAAATTTGGTGATGCTAGCTCCTGCCGTTTTTGAGATAGCCATGGTTAGCGTACAGATGACACACGACGCACTGACGCATGACGCACAACGTTGCACCATCCCAAAAGCTCACAGGTTTGCTAAGAATTCCTGTGTGATTTATGAAAATAACATGCCTGTGAAAGGTCAATCTATTCCAATTTGCAAAACTTAAGTTTAATCAAGTTTTAATCAAGAACTAAGGAAAATCATTGGTGTGTCAAATATCAGATTCAAGGACGGATGTACAATGGACACTGAGAGATCTAAATAGCTCAGATGACTCAGCTGAGCTAAAAATTAATTAAAGATGGGTAACGGAATGGAATATACTTTACAGCATGAAATTGTACAAATGAAATGAAATCAAAAGATTTGCTTAAACATTTCCCACTCTACGTTTACATTACAGAGAAAATGACATCACAGTACTTATTCAATATATATATTTATATATATGGCAGATGATGTTAAAAGATTCTGAACTGTCCTCACCTTCAGAGCTTGTCCACTGTTTCCATAGCTCCAGGAATGTGATCATGTCATCGCCATGGTGAAAAGTGCTGTGCCTCTCAAACCCATCCTCATACTTAAGCTCATCACGCAGAAACTGGAAAAAAAGTTGAAGCTTTTGGAAAAAAATCTCACATAGAAATGAGTTTGTAATTTTAGCATTGGCAGGTGCTGTTGCTGTTCTGTCCCAAAACTTTTATACTAATTAAGTAGCTTTACAAGGTGCACATTCCCTGAAAATAACCTGACAATAAGGCCAAAATAAAAATTTGTATGGGTTTCAGGCAACTTCCTTTAAACCCCCGCATCAAATATTTTTATTCTGATTTTCATCTTTCAAGAAGATAAAATAAAACAATTTTGATCAGATTTCCTTTGTTAGGTTGTGCTTTTACCTGTTTAGAAAAGAAAATCTATCATAATTATGATGTTCCCTGATCATATAAAATTTCTATCAAAACATCCCCCCAAAAAGTAAAAAAAATTATTGCCTGCCCGCATTGATTTCCGTAAAAAAGTGCCTGAGAACCAAACTGCATGAGAGCATAATATGTCCATTGTATGTCCTGTGACCTATCACCTAAATATATAATAGCCGCTTTTGCTGAGATTCAAACATATTGGTAAATATTTACAGAAAATTCCATAAAAATCTATTTAAATTCCTGTTTAGTAATGGCAGCAACAGCAAAGGTTATAATGGATGGACTAACCAATGAATGGACTAAATGATGGAAACTGATGCTCATCAATTTTAAACCCCAGCATCAAAATTTTTTTATTTTGATTTTCAATAGCAAGCTCCAGCAGCTCAAACAATTGTTTCAAGAAGATAATACAATTTTGATAAAATTTCCTTTGTTTTCGAGTGCTTTTACTTGTTTGGCAAAAAGATCTGTTATTTTCATGCTTTACCCTGATCAAATGACATTTTCATTGAAACATACCAAAAAAAGTAAAAAAGAGAAAATTGCCTGCCCTTACTGATATCTGTATAAAAGTGCCTGAGAACCAAACTTTTTTTTTTGGCCTAACTTAATCAAACTGTGATTCTTATCCTCCATGTTAGTTATGACAATACAAAGAAAAGATATGTTTATTAACCATCAGAAAAAAGAGACTTAACTAAAAAATAGGTGTTGAAGGCCAGGTTTTAAAGCAGTCCAAAGAATAAATGACCGGTTTATGACTTGCCTATTCATTCTACAAATTACCATGGCATGATAACCACCTGTGATTCACACTATATTATTGATTTTGGGTTTATATCAACCCGAAGGATGTATACTGCCATTGTAGAACCATACATATTCCAGAAAAATCAATTTGCCAAAATACCAAGGTTGAACAGCCGATGCTATTGCAGAGGGAAATTGACATGCATCCACTGCTATAGTTGCCTTGTCAGTCTACATCTCGAGGAGCCAACCTCAACGCCCACGTATAATATCATAATGCTGGGTTCAAACACTTATGACAGTTCATGCAATCAACTTGTGATGAAGTGATTGACATTGGCGGCATGTTGTTCTCCCTTGAACATGATAATTAGGGTCCTTACGGTACAGCAAGGTGCCCCTAACAGATGGTTATGAGTAGCTAGGTACGTAAAGGGGGACAGATCTGTTTGTTTAAACATATAATTACGGGACCCACAGTATAACTGATCCAGTATTTTCAAAGGGGGTGTTAACAGGGGGGATGGGGTCCAGCTTATGAAAACTAAGGAGAAAACCTTGATAAGGTCCTCGGAACAGAAAAGGAAGGGGGGGGGGGGGGGAGGCATCTTCCCAGGCCACAAAAATTGGATTGGCAATATTACAAAAAAGGCTGCAAAGGCTAAAAAGGGGGTTCCCTGGACCCCCCCACTTCCCCATTGGATTTAATTGGGATAATAACTGCATGTATCAATAATTATATATTTAAGAAAAAAATTCATCATACCACAAATAATTAATATGACATTTCAAGTTTCTATATTTAACTGTGTATAATTTCCTGAGTGTATATTTTGTAAAGATTGAATGTCAGTATACCAGCCAGTTACAGATTTCAAATTATACTTGTTTTCAGAAGATCTATAAATATTTTGTTCTTACATCCATAAAGCTAAAACTAAATATTTACAACAAACTGCATATAGAATACAAGGTGACCAGCTGTTAACTGTAAAACAGCACACATTTCTAAAACACAATCTTTATTTAAAGACAGTTTAAATTTGAGTAGACCCCACATTTTCATGATGTTTTCTTAAATGGTAATTAACTTGTTGTAATGCTCATTCTTTTATTGTGGAGCAAATAAAATATTTGACTGATACCTGTGAAAACATGATTTGGATCATACCCTGAAACAATAGTTACCGACCGAGGGGTACCAGCCCAAATCAGCGTATCCAGTGTTCACCTTAAAACTGTGAGTAGATTGTGGTGGACCAGACCTAATTTTTAGCCTTGATCCATATAAAGACTATCAATTAATTGTCAACTTCTATCAGACAAATTGTGTCTCTGTATCAGCTGTCACTGGAGCAGATGTCAAGCTTGTTTAAATGTCAATATAGCAACTGTCAGGTTATATGTCAACTGTTCTCAGACAAACTGGACCAATTATATTGCCAACTATTAATTATCAATAATTATTGCGCCCAATACTTTTGATACACTGCAATTATATTTGTATCTTTATCACTGTATTCTTATAGCTTTCCTCTGTATCTATAAAATCGTTCAAACAACTGTACCATTGTTGAACTGTCACCAGAACAAGAGTGGTTAACAGGGCTATTGTCTACTGTTAGCAGGGCAACTCACAGGCTGCAGTCAATGGTAATTAATAATAACAGTTTGATGTTTACAGTAAAGAAATCAATGAATGCTTACACATCACAGCGGTTATTTGATACATTTCCTTTTTCTATTACACTGACCATTTTGTTATTTTGTCTTTATCATAAGGCAACACCAATCTGTTGCCACCTCAAGTCAATCAATAGTTCTGGCTGATTAAGATTATTCTTTGTAATCTGCCAATCACCTTGTCTCTGCCTCCCACACATAAAATAAAATATGTATGACAAATTGCAGAAATGTAATTAAGTGTCATTTATTTATTTCTTTGCAGCAACTGGGTGACAATCAAACTTCTTGTGCTTTGTGTTTGTAACTCAATTTCCTTAAAATAATTTGGCACACTTGACCCAAGTTTCCTTTCCATAGATCACACAACCGTTAGCATGTACATTTTCTTTTGTGCAGGTAGAAGTTGTAAAAAGGATGCACAATGAAAAAAATATTTGTGCACTTTCTTGTTTTTTACTATTTATAAACATCACAATCATAAATTAGCATGTCTAATCTTTGAGCAACAGAAACTCCTTAACAACCAAACTCCTTTTCTCACTAGTAATACAAGGTGCATGTAGAAATCTTAAGGTGCATGTAGGTTTTGTTTCAAGGGTGCACCTGGAGCATGTAAACTTTTTAGCCGAATTTGTACCCCGACCTGACTAATGATAAAACTCAATTGACATTTTCTGATAATACCCTATGGCATAATAAGATTAATAAATATCTTTTTTACAATATTTGATAAGGCAGAACTTACACCTATGACACGAAAGTTTGAGACCTTCAGGACACCAACCAACAAACCCACAAAAAATAAACCTGACACTGTAACGATTATACATATATATTTGTTTGGCTTATTTTCTTCTCCTGACAGGAGGCCTCCCACTCCATAAACTACCACCCACACACCTCCTGGGGTTTTTTTTACAAGAATTGACTCCTGCCTGTTAAATAAATATGATTTAGTTGTACACTAAAACAACTGTCTGGCAGATGAAAGATATACATCAGAGACAGTGTTATTTTATCATACAATGTAAATGACAAATGATACTTACTTAGTAAGTACACTCTTACCATTTCATGTAAATACAAGATGTGTTTACTGAAGTAATGCACTGCCTCCACAGATCGTAAGCTGACTATAGTATTATCCAGCACTGCCTGATGTAGAAATTCCCATACCATACTGGATTTTTACCTTAAACACAGGTTAATACACCATGATTTTCAGAGCATTTTACTATCCTTAATCAGCAATAAACTGCTTTGTGAACAGATAATTGTGACAAACTGCATGACTCCAGTAATAAGTGGCTTATTCCAACCCTAAAACTAGGACAAAACATCCATAACCACAAATGGAAAAATTCCATTGGATGACATATATAGCAGGATATCAAAATTGTATAAAGAAGGTTATATAACTGCAGTTGTAATTTTAAAATGACATGAGAAGCATGTCTATCATAAATAATTGTGGAGCTTCATTTATAATGTCAAACTTATTTAACAGTATAACATGAGTAACATAATATAGTTATTGTTATCAATGAATAACAATGAAAATTCCACCATGCATGTATCAACCATATGACTGTTGACAATTACCCTATATCAAAGTAAATGTTACTTTGTCATGTACCGTAAAAGTCGTTGCAGAAGTCGCATCCTTATTACAAGTCGCACCCTGACTTTAAGGATCCCCCTGGGGAATAGCCGTTCAAGTTTAGTTTCAGGAAAAGTCCATAACATAGGTCGCACCAAGACTTCGGAGGCGTCCCAACCACCTGATACTTTTGGAATTTGAGTATCATTCCTTACGATGCAAGACTACAACCAATGTCCCCGTAGTACTTTTGTGGTTTATAAACTAGATAAACCATTTAAACGTAAAAATAATTGGACAGCTTTAATACAATGCTTATATTTAAGGAATAACAACAGAATCTTAACATATAATGTCGGGGTTCAATTGTCAGGTAAGATTTGTACAGTGCCAAAGTCAGCTGCGTCGGATAACATTTTGTGCTGTTAAACGATGTCATTGTTGCCGTTTCTTACTAGGTTAAGTAACTTTAGAATGCAAATATCAAGTTAAATGACTGTATTAATAAACTAAAAGAGTCTGAGGCAAAATACTATCACAATCGAGCAACTCGTTAAAGATCGTCAAACGTAGGGTGGATTCATTAGACTATGATTAGTTTGCATACGCGTGACGAGTCCCAATCCGTCGCAGTGGGCATGATTTGAACTGACTTAAGACAACTGAAAGATGGAAAGAATAATTCAGTTTGAATTTATTCACCTAATTTCTTAAATGGGCTCTAAAACTGAATTTAGTAACCCTTCAATTTAGTGTTACAACTTACCATCTAGGCGCGGCACATGCGAGGTATTACTGAAATCACTGAAATATGTCAGTCAACAGCGGGATAATGAACGCTTTATTGACCGGTCAGTTAACGTAAAATAAACATAATTGAATTTACAGATATTATATTTACTGGGACTAATTATTTTTTTTTCTTTGATAATATCTGGAAAACCCAATTCCCATCGTTATCAGTGATTATATTCAAGTGGCTTGGATGTATGGCAAACTCAGCCGTGTTGAACCAGATCCGTCATGACACCAAACGGTGCCGGTTCCCGCTGAATTTAGGTGCGTATGTGGCATTTTAAGTAAATAAAACATATACCTAAATGGTGTTTGTTATTTCATTGTATTGATTAATGTGTCTTCATTAAAAAATCACGAATACGTCAACGCACGATTGACCGTAATGCATGCTTGCCGCCATATTGTTGGGCATACGATCGTCCTGAAAGAGACACGGGTAACACTCGAAGCAAATTGTATATTTGTAGCTCACGTGAAACGGTATAACATTGTTATCCAAAACGCTTGAGAACCACGAGATGGTGACAGTGACCTAATGGTTCTTAATATGAGAGTTTATAATTGTGGATATCAGTCACGGAAGGCTTAGTTGACATGGGGATGTAAAGGTCATTGCACGGGTGACCCGGGGCTTGAACTTCCGCTACATGGCTTCAAAGGTCAGCTGGTATTCAGCGATCAACCGGGCAGGCAAAAGAATTCACGACGTATGTGTAGTGGATCAAGCTTGAATGTGACGCAACTTAACATGCATAAACGGATATGGAACCGCGAGTTTTTCATTATGGAAAGCATACCCATATAGTTAAACGGAAAGAAAATGCGGCAAATAGCGGCAGACTGGCATATGCGTCAAATTGACTCATGATATAATAGTAACGCAGATTAGGAAGTGTCACTTGAATGACGACTTGTCAGAACGGGTAGGTCTTGAACTGGGCAAATTTAAAATTTGCATTTAATGTTAATAAAATGAAAATTTCGTCAGTTCACAAAATATAAAGCATAAGAGATGGTTGAAAGTGTAAATTATTGGGGAAAGACGTTTCACAAAGCACTGGTTAAAGGTATTGCCGATTATCGCTAAACTAACGTCGTTCCATGTACCGGGAAAGCTGACAGAAACGGGATAAGTACGTATTACAAGTCGCACCCCGACTTTGCTAGAAAATTCTAGTTTTTAGAATTCGATTTCCTAGTACAAGTCGCGACTTCTGCAACAACTTTTACGGTACTTTGTGTTATTCCTGTTTATCATTTAGAATTAAGAAAAAGAGCTGCAGGTATGTGGAAAATAGATGAAGGAGGGGGACTGCCAAGGAACAAGCTTATATTTTTTAGTCATTCAGATAAACAGCTTGACATTAATGGTTAACTGCTTGCCAAAAGAGGATTCCTATTTACCCAAATGGGGAAGTGGGTGCGACATTAACCTTTACACAAGGGCCTGAATCTTGATTACCAGTAATCTTAAGTTAGCCACTTTCTTTTTTCAAAAGAAGTGAAATCAAATTGTAATACCTCTAGCTTAAATAACCTGCATGATTTAATCTGTGCAAATGCTAATGAGGAATATTATTAACAAACAAATATTTTAATATGTATATTGTTGTAACATAATCATGTGGATCACATTTTTTTGTGGCTGTGGGTGCAATCACTGGTTTTTGTGGGACAAGTAAATATTTATGTGGGGCAAGTAAAAGCTATTTGTCACTTTCCCTACTTGGAAGGCAATTTAAAAAACTAATGTTGAGCCCTGTTTTATAAACAATTTTTCATTTTAAATTTCTTCTATAGCTTCAGCATGACCTAAAGTGACAGTTTTTATGTTTTGTTTTACTAATATGAGATTTAGATGATTTAAATATGACAGACCAGGTTAGCCAACCAGGGTGTACAACTGGATCTGATTCAATGGGAAAAGTGATACATACAGAGCCCCCTATCCCCAACCAACTGAACTTTGGTTCCAACCACAATTAGCTGTCATTACACCAGTCCTGAGCCAACACTTGAAAATTAGTTGATGTACTTCAAAGCATATATCAAGGATCTGAAATGCATGTCTGTAATCATTAAACAGAGCTAATCTTTTTCTTTAAAATGTATTTTATGTACAAGTAAATTACTTGCACATAAATTGTTAATGGCTTAATTGGTAATTTAAGCTTCTTTCTTCACCAAACTATCTGAACTTTTTAAAATATTCAAAAGGACCTTAGCAATTCATAAATGAAACTCACTGATAAATTTGACACTATCAGAAATGATATTTTCTTTGTGCAGACTGAGGGAAACTTTTGAGAACTCTGCTCACATCATAACAATATCCTCCATTGTTTGATCAAACACAGCTGTTTATACGGAAATAATGCACACCTTGAATTGTACCACAACACAACACAAACTGACCTTGTGTGAAGGAAGTAATATATACTTGCTTATAACATACCTGGATATGAAACAGGTCTGTTAGTTGCAGCACATTGCCAGGAAAATATGTCTAGATATACACCCCCAGTTCAGTTGTGGACAAGTGCTAATCATTTTTTCCTGCTATAATTGCTAATCAAGATTCAGATAAGGAAACAGGTCCACCAAAGAAATTACAAATGTAATTAATTTGTGGAAGCCACTATAATATCAAAACTGAGGAAAGAAGGGCTGTTTGATCAAAAGGGATCCTGTTTTGGTGAATGGATCAAATTTTTGGTATATGCAGTGTATACCTAGTACCTAGTGCTTGCTGCCTACAACAATATTGCATTCCTATGACTACTAGTCAGTAATTGCATTGACAAACAGTTTATAATATCTGTCATGAAGTTTTGGTTTAACTTTCTTTTTATGTTTCAAATGTACTTCAGAATCATACTCCAGATCTAAGCTGCCAGTCATAACATATATAAGACTCATTAAAGCCAACCAAAAAAACTCTTGCTACTGCTAGGCAATAACAGACATCTAGTTACATATTCTGATGCACAGTGTCACCTCTACATTCTCGGACCTAGAATAAGGGACATGATCAACCATTGTCCGTATTAGACAGGTTACCTTGGGCGTTATCTACTTACGACTTATCACCTCAAATTTCCCTGAGTGTGTGAATGTCTCAATCACTGGCCCTAGGCAATCTGGTGGTCCTAAATTTAAACTCTGTAAGGTCTAACCCTGCAGGTAATAAACTATCATCTCTGTAGTTCTGTGAAACCTGTATGTGGGGTATCTTGGTGCATGACTGAGTGTTAACCCCTGGACCAATATACTACTAGCCCTAAGGCCTTTGGAATTAATTTGATTGATTCATCTCTCAAACTAGCTGGCTTCACTAACAGCTGACAAGTCTATTCAGACAGGTAATGTAGAGCTATAACTTGCTCATGCAGGATAACCTGTGAATGTATGCAATCACATTTTGAGCAGGAAAAATTGGAATATAGGCTGAATCAGTTAAACTTTTGAAAAGAAGTCCCCCACTGTAAAAGGGGTTTGGCTAATATTATAATATAAAACACATGGCAAGTGCTAATGTCATCAGGGGTTCACCTGGTGAGATCACAGCCAGCCACAGCATGAGTGTCTCTTTTGCAGCAGGTGAACTACCTGAGGTATAAGGCCTTCAAAATCTTGCTTACAGGTAATCACTTGTTAATAAAATACAACAAATCTAAGGACCTTATCAAGCAAGGGAACTGTGGCTGTAGGACATATTTCCCAAAGATGATCCTATACCGTACTTCACTCTTGTAATTTGACAGTAATAAATGTTGTGCTTGTTACATTAATTTTACATTTTACATAAATTTTAATACTGTGTTACACCTTTTAATGTTTCTGGCTACAATGCTCCATGTATTATAACAATTTATGAATTTGACTACAATGCAGTGGACTACACCTTTTATTCAATATAACTTATGTTGTGCATATGTATATATTACACCTTCAAATTAATTTTCTATAGTACTGTATGTAGTTACACCTTTTAATTATTTTGCTATAATGCTGTGTATTACACCTTTTAATTGAATATATAATGCTGTGTGTATTAAACAATTAAACCTTTAAAATAATTTGACTATGATGCTATGTTTCACCTTCAATTAATTCAACTTAATACATGGTAATGTCCTGTGTGTAACACCTTTTAATTAACAAAAATGATAAACTAGTTCTTCTGAAAAACAGACCTCCACAGAAACAAAACATTTTTACAAATCAATACCATGAAGCAAAGCCAAACAGTTTTAGCTCAGCTGACTTTTTTTCAGCCAAGATTTTGGGGCCACAAGGTCAAAGTCAAAGGGGCCATCTGTCTTCATATGTTTCCAGAAAATAACTCCAGTTTCAGCTGACATGTTGGTTGACTTTTATATGACCCACAAATAATGTAAGAACCCTTTTGATTTGGAGGTCATGAGGTCATAGGTCAAGGTCACAGACCCACTTCTTTCAAAAGATAGTGGATGCATTTTAAGCCAAACTTTTCATCCCAAACCTCCAGTCTTCCATATGGTGCACCTGCCAATTGGGGAAGGTTCCTTTTGATTTTTGGGTCACTAAGTCACAGAACCCACTTCTTTAACTAGATGTGTCGGAACGACACGAATGCCCCCGCCTTGGGCAAATAAGAAACATTTGTAAAATTTTGAAAATTTTTTTAAGTTCAGGAGGTGTCGTTTGGTCAAAAGTAGGTCAACAAGGGCAAAATGCAAACTCGATCTGTAACGGGTCATTATCAAGCAACACACCAAAAATCATGCCAGTATATGCAGGCATTGTGAAAAAAGTCCATACATGTGCATTTTCCATAAAAATTTCTGTCTTTCATGAAATTTTCTATGTTTAGGAGCCGTAAAACAATCAAAGTAGGTCAACCGGGATGAAACGCGAACTCGATCTGTAACTGTCATTATCTGCCCACACATAAAAAATCAGGGTGGTATCTGCAGGCATTGAGGAAAAAAAGTAAGTATATATGCATTTGTTATGAAAATTTATATTTTTCATGAAACTTTCTATGTTCAGGAGCAGTCAAATGGTCAAAAGTAGGTCAACTGAGAGAAAACAAGAACTCGATCTGTAACTGGTCATTATCTGCCTATACACCAAAAATCAGGCCTGTATCTGCAGGCACTGCGAAAAAAAGTCCATACATATGCACCTTTTTATGAAATTTTCTTTGTTAGAGCACCGTCAAACGGTCAAAAATAGGTCAACCGGGACAAAACGTGAACTTGATCTGTAACTGGTCATTATCTGCCCACACACCAAAAATCAGGCCAATATCTGCAGGTATTGTGAAGAAAAGTCTGTACAAGTGTATTTGTCATGAAAATTTATGTTTTACATGAAATTTTCTATGTTCAGGAGCCGTAAAACAGTCAAAAGTAGGTCAACCAGGACGAAATGCGAACTCAATCTGTAACTGGTCAATATCTGGCCACACACCAAAAATCAGGCCAATATCTGCAGGCATAGCGAAAAAAAGTCCGTACATGTGTATTTGTCATGATATTTCATATTTTTCATGAAATTTTCTATGTTCAGGAGCCGTAAAACTGTCAAAAGTAGGTCAACCAGGACAAAACGCGAACTCGATCTGTAACAGATCTATATCTGCCCACACACCAAAAATCAGGCCAATATCTGCAGGCATTGCGAAAAAAAGTCTGTACATGTGTATCTTTCATGAATATTTCTATTTTTCATGAAATTTTCTCTGTTTGTACAACGGTCAAAAGTAGGTCAACCGGGACGAAACGCGAACTTGATCTGTAACTGGTCTATATTTGCCCACACACCAAAAATCAGGCCAATATCTGCAGGCATTGCGAAAAAAAGTCCGTACATGTGTATCTGTCATAAATATTTCTATTTTTCATTAAATTTTCTAAGTTTAGGAGCCGTAAAACAGTCAAAAGTAGGTCAACCGGGACGAAACGCGAACTCGATCTGTAACTGGTCTATATCTGTCCACACACCAAAAATCAGGCCAATATCTGCAGGCACTGCGAAAAAAAGTCCGTACATGTGTATTTGTCATGAAATTTCATATTTTTCATGAAATTTTCTATGTTCAGGAGCCGTAAAACGGTCAAAAGTAGGTCAACCAGGACGAAACGCAAACTCGATATGTAACTGGTCAATATCTGCTCACACACCAAAAATCAGGCCAATATCTGCAGGCATTGCGAAAAAAAGTCCGTACATGTGTAGCTGTCATGAATATTTCTATTTTTCATGAAATTTTCTATGTTTAGGAGCCGTAAAAGGGTCAAAAGTAGGTTAACCGGGACGAAAAGCGAACTCGATCTGTAACTGGTCTATATCTGCCCACACACCAAAAATTAGGCCAACATCTGCAGGCACTGCGAAAAAAAGTCCGTACAACTGTTTGATTTCGGAATGACAGAATGACGGAATGACGGACATGGGTAAAACTATATGCCCCGGCCACTTTGTGGCGGGGGCATAAAAAGAAGGTTGGGAAAGAATCCTTTGTTTCTTGGGTCATTAGGTCCAAGGTCAAGGTCACAGGGCCGATCCATTCACAAATTAATTTATGGATGATAACTTAAGTTTAGGAAGACACGTTGGGTTAAAACTGATCACAGGACCCATATTTTGAAAAAGCTCATAAACATATATCCTTATAGACAAATTCAGTGTTGTGGCCCATGGGTCCCTAGTTTCAATAAGCAACTACTATAAAACAAAAAGGATTCCTCTGACAATATGTGATAAATTACAAACCTGCAGTATACAATAATTATGAAATAAATGCTGGTCCTGTTTGAATACATCGAGGAAAGACTGATTTCTTAATTTTCAGTTCAATTATCTTTTCATCAGTTCTTGGGTTACTTGAAAATTATTTTAATAAACTAAGCCAAGAATTGCTATCAGAGCTCATGTCATGATTACTTATGCAAACTGTACACATTCTGCATTGTGCTCAAATTATGTATGACACATGTTATGATAATTATTCAAAATGATTCCTGTCTATAAGGCCAAAAAAAAAGAATAAAGTTTGGTTCTCGGGCACTTTTTTTCATAAATCGATGCAGGCTACCAATTTTTTATTTTACCTTTTTTGTCATGTTTCAATAAAATTGTCATATGATCAGGGAAAAGCATGATAATAACAGATTTATTTTGGCTAAATAAGTAAAAGCACTACATAACAAAGGAAATTGTATCAAAATTATATTATCTTCTTGAACGAAATGTCTGAATGGCTGGAGCTAAAAATTGGTAAGTTTCTATTGCAAATAACAAATTTTCTATGCGCAGAACTAAAATTGATGCGGGCGGTGCCTGAGAACCACACCTTTTATTTTTTGGCCTAATGATCCCATTAAACATGGATATGGATACCTGTATGTTGGCACAAAATGTCATTGTACATTTTAACAACATGTCAGTATATATATCATTTTAATATGAACTCAGAATACACAAATGCTGCCAGTATGGCAAAGTGTAGGCCCACATTCTGTGACAGTACTGCAATATCAGAACCATATGAATCTATCTGAAATTATCATAATGTATTTGAACATATATACTCTCTGCCTACCAATCTTTAAATATTCACACTGTGTGGTGTACTAGAAATATTTGACTAAACTATATATACACATTCTGGAATATATTTCAGCCAATTATATGGGTAAATATGAAGTGTGGTTAAATATAAAGCACGTTTTTGGTTTGGCAGCACTGTTGGCCAGTTTGTCACTTCCCATGGTTATGTCCTTTCATATAACATTACCTATAAAGAACACTAATATATCATTTTATACAGTATCTTATCTGACTGAACAAAATTAATAAGTCAGCATATTAATCAAGGGATTCAGAACAAACATATTAGATCACTGATGTAAATCAAATTTAATACAGTACAAAGCTTAGCACTGTTAGTGTTAACATAAACCAGTCAGGTCATTTGCCGCCTCCCCCAGGAGGGTATGTGTTCATTCCCGTTTTTGTGTTTGTGTGTTTGTTCAAAACATAACTCACAAAATTATGAATGGAATCTCATGAAAATTTCAGATCATTTCCAGAAAAGGATTATTCACAAATGTACAGTCACTTGTGCATGAATGAACCTGGAAATATGGGCCGAATAAGTGAATGGCAGAGGCTTGTTTTCAACAGAATACAGATTTATAGTTTGGTTATTTGATTATCAGTTAGAGTAGACTTTTTTTTAAAAAAGTTGGCTCTTAAGCACAGAAAAAAATAGACTAAAAATAAAATAAAAAGTTGCATGATTAATACTGAGAAGCCGAAGCAAGATTAATTTGTTTTCTTGTTTGATTTCAGAGAAGTTATTATACAATCTAAACCATAAGGCATTTCTGTATTTCTCCATATTATATAATAACAAATATTATAAAGTACTTAAATCCCCAAGATAAATATATATTATATCATTATATTATCATAACATATTTACAATATATATTAAACCTTCCACATATTAATTAAATTTCAAGCAAAGAAAAGACTTTCATCAATTTCATATCCCTTACACAATTTTCATTTTATGACCCAGAACTCATGAGTTCATAATCAAACCAATACATACAAATACCAGAGTTGTATCATGTGTGTGTTAACAGTTTATATCAGCTATACTATTCTTGAAGGATTGATTGATGGGTTATTTAATATACATCACCAGGTGAGTCTCATTTCTTTTGGTTCAATTCTCAATGTGACTTTTATCCTGGAATGTTAATAGGGAACTGACTATTTAATATAAAGGAAGGCTTTAAGGAGTTGTTTCTGAAGTGCATACACCTCTCCTGACAACAAACCGTAATACCTGAATTATGTTTATAAAGAGAGAGTCACTCATGAAAAATGCATAACCCTCATCTTGTGATTTCTTACTGACAGTCTCTTAATTGTACATTAAGAAACTGAATACCGCCTGAAACAGATAAAGCTATGAAACTAATATGTACAAAACTGTAATAGCTTAAAATCTGCAAACATTTTGTCTATATTTAAAAACTTCCATTGTAACCTATTAATGCTACTGTCCTTTTTTAATCCTCAACTTAAACTCACAGTGATAATATGAATCTTGACTAGTTCAATTAATGCATTTCACATCACTGGGTCTATATAGATAAATAGTCAATGTATAATTTCCAGGAACAAACAACAGAATACACTCCAAAGCTTAAAGTAGATGATCACTGCCATGTCAAAACAGAGAGTTAAAGTGTAATTCATCCTCACATCCCTTGGAGTGTAAATTTTATACTCAAACCGGCTTAGAGGAATGTATTTTGAACTAACTAAAGCCCATTTTAATGAAGCTTCATTCAACAGCGCCATATGTGGATATGAAAATTTCTCTTCACCTTCGAGGGAAAACAAGGTTTATGAGGTATTAAAAACTTGGACACACCATAATGACCTTCTGAAATCTATAAACTGATATGAGAAAATAAAGTTTTATCTATTCAATGCCTAGCATACACTTGAGCTTGATGTCACTTGGTGATCGTGATGGGGTGAGTATAGCTCTAGTTAAAATATCAAGTGGTTTGTTCTTTTTAAAATTCAAGTGTTAAATAACTAAAGCCAACCATTCACTTAATCAAAATATGGCCTAAATAAATGTGAACCTAAACAATGTAAAAAATTACCCTGATTCAAGAATATTTATGACATTCCTTTGAAAACTCTGATCAAATTACTTTTGAATGAGCACAAAAATTAGCAGAGTTTTAGGTGAGGTTAAAGGTTAAGTAGCAAATTATGGACATTTGATTTTCCAGTTTTATTGATCGTGTAACATTAAATTGAACCAATTATCAATCAATTATTGGTTAGTGATAACTTAAATATCAGGATTCTATCAGGATTGCAAAGACCTGAATTATAAGTATAAATGAAGAGGGTGAATTAGGCAACTGAACAACTGGTGAATGTCAGGTATTCTGTATAAACTGATGTGACTTTTAAGTTGTTTTGACTGCTCTGGTGTCTGATTCAGTAGCCTCCTTAGTTATATATACAGACTGAGAGTCAACTCCCTGAGAGGGACTACTGTTTACAAACATGAAAGCAGATACGCAGAGCCTTAAAAAATATATACAAATCACCTGCCTGGAGGACTCCTATGAAGGTCTGAGTATCATATCATATACTTCAGTACCAAAATGTAGGACTGTAACAGTATATGGTTATATCCCTTATACAATATTCCCCTCATGATGTGAATCATATGAAATGTAATAATAAATTAATACATATATAAGTTATATAACAACATAAATTCCAAGGAAATTTTCATCCTTGTTCACAGAAATAGAACCAAACTTAATAATAATCTCCAAATAATTTCCAAACCACAAATTTATATAATTATTTAAATTAAAATTTGGCAATATGATGCCAATCAAACTGCTTTGGGACCTATGATGGTTGATCTTACAAGCATTATACTATATTTATAGTTTATATAGCATTTTTAATATGTGTATATAATATTTGTTAGAATATTCTTGAATGTTGGATGTTGCTTTCCATGGGATGATCATTTATCATCAACTTATCAAAACAGGAATACTATATTTATAGTTAATATAGCATTTTTAATATGTGTATATAATATTTGTTAGAATATTCTTGAATGTTGGATGTTGCTTTCCATGGGATGATCATATATCATCAACTTATTAAAACAGGGATACCTGGTGAAAACCGATACAAATACAATAATTAACTTTGTATCATGACATATCAACTGACAGGAGCACTGTTTTAGTCCTACCTTATGGTAGAAATGCAGTTTCTGCAGCCATTCAGGGATAGAAAATTTTATAGGTGAAAATAAGACAATTTCATAATTATTCACAGGCCAGACTGAAGGACGAAAGGTATGTCTATATCCTGCAACTATACTCATACAGCCTGGCTGAAGGCAACAAGGGATAAAGCATTTAACTTCATAAGCCTGATTAAAGGATGTGGTCCAATTATCTGATAGACTGGAGATTACAGATGGATAACTAGTATGGCCCCAGATGTGAGGCACAAGATGAAACATAATTAAATAAAATGTTGTCTGAGACATCAAACCCATACCAAGATGATCCACAAGCCACTGGCTAATACCAATCAATAACTCTTTTATAATGAAATAACTGTAACAAGGGGACAGAATCCTTTGAATAAATTTTGTATGGTGATCCAGATTTCTCCAAAATTTAATGGACTGTTCCTTGAATGTGTTTCAAACCCTCCCAAAAATTTCAACAAAATCTGTTCAGAGAATTTTGCTTAAATCTGCTGGCAAAACAGCCAACGGTAAAGTATAATACATGTTGCCACCTGATGTAGGTACTAAAGAGGATCAGGAAGACTTTGATAAATGCATATTATATAATATATATATATATATATATATATATATATATATATATATATATATATATAAACAAGTTCAGACCAAGTGGCAGCACATGAAATGCATAAAAGCAAGGCCAATACTTAAATGGTCACAGGTATATGACCAATATTGTGCAAGTTACCCTGACAAAAATAGACACTAACTGAAATAAAACAGTACAGTTTGATACAACCATCCAAACCATCCACACTGGGTGCTACTCCTGACTTAGATTTGCTTATTTACAGGTGAAAGGAAGATCCAGCACTAGTAACAATCTAGCTAGACTAAAGAAGACATGTAGATAGTAGCTTCATTTTTGTTCCAGGTTAAATGTGTAAGTTCAGGTGTGATGCAGAAGATAATTCAGTTGGGTAACAGTCTATTTAACATGCAAATGGATAACTGCCAGAAACGCACAAAAACTATGCTGCAGAGGAATTTGGCTGGGCAAATAAATGTAGTTCAGGAAGGCTGGAGACAGCCGTTCAGGCAGCATGCAGATGGCAAATCAGGTAGGTTTATATAGGTTATAGTTCTGGTAGGATATTACAGGTGGTAGTCCAAGTAGGTTTAAACAGGTGGTAGTTAAGGTAAGTTGATACAGGTGGTAGCTCAGGTAGGTTGATACAGGTGGTCATTCAGGTAGGCTGATATATGTGGTAGTTCAATTGTTTATACCGGTGGTAGTTCAGGCAGGTTTATACAGGTGGTAGTTCAGGTAGGTTGATACAGGTGGTAGTTCAGGTAGGTTGATACAGGTGGTCATTCAGGTAGGCTGATATATGTGGTAGTTCAATGGTTTATACCGGTGGTAGTTCAGGCAGGTTTATACAGGTGGTAGTTCAGGTAGGTTGATACAGGTGGTAGTTCAGGTAGGTTGATACAGGTGGTAGTTCAGGTAGGTTGATACAGGTGGTAGTTCAGGTAGGTTGATACAGATGGTCATTCAGGTAGGCTGATATATGTGATAATTCAATGGTTTATACGGGTGGTAGTTCAGGCAGGTTTATACAGGTGGTAGTTCAGGTAGGTTGATACAGGTGGTAGTTCAGATAGGTTTATACAGGTGGTAGTTCAGGTAGGTTGGTACAGGTGGTAGGTCAGGTAGGTTTATACAGGTGGTAGGTCAGGTAGGTTGGTACAGGTGGTAGTTCAGGTAGGTTGGTACAGGTGGTAGTTCAGGTAGGCTGATACAGGTAATAGTTCAGGTAGGTTGATACAGGTGGTAGTTCAGGTAGGTTGGTACAGGTGGTAGGTCAGGTAGGTTTATACAGGTGGTAGTTCAGGTAGGTTGGTACAGGTGGTAGTTCAGGTAGGTTGATACAGGTGGTAGGTCAGGTAGGTTGGTACAGATGGTAGTTCAGGTAGGTTTATACAGGTGGTAGGTCAGGTAGGCTGATACAGGTAATAGTTCAGGTAGACTGATACAGGTGGTAGTTCAGGTAGGTTGATACAGGTGGTCATTCAGGTAGGCTGATATATGTGGTAGGTCAGGTAGGTTGGTACAGGTGGTAGTTCAGGTAGGTTTATACAGGTGGTAGGTCAGGTAGGCTGATACAGGTAATAGTTCAGGTAGACTGATACAGGTGGTAGTTCAGGTAGGTTGATACAGGTGGTCATTCAGGTAGGCTGATATATGTGGTAGTTCAATGGTTTATAACGGTGGTAGTTCAGGCAGGTTTATACAGGTGGTAGTTCAGGCAGGTTTATACAGGTGGTAGTTCAGGTAGGTTGATACAGGTGGTAGTTCAGATAGGTTTATACAGGTGGTAGTTCAGGTAGGTTGGTACAGGTGGTAGGTCAGGTAGGTTTATACAGGTGGTAGGTCAGGTAGGTTGGTACAGGTGGTAGTTCAGGTAGGTTTATACAGGTGGTAGGTCAGGTAGGCTGATACAGGTAATAGTTCAGGTAGGTTGATACAGGTGGTAGTTCAGATAGGTTTATACAGGTGGTAGGTCAGGTAGGTTGGTACAGGTGGTAGTTCAGGTAGGTTTATACAGGTGGTAGTTCAGGTAGGTTGATACAGGTGGTAGGTCAGGTAGGTTGGTACAGATGGTAGTTCAGGTAGGTTTATACAGGTGGTAGGTCAGGTAGGCTGATACAGGTAATAGTTCAGGTAGACTGATACAGGTGGTAGTTCAGGTAGGTTCAACTGGTGTGATTCAGGTAGGTTTATACAAGTGGCAGTTCATGTAGGTTTATACAGGTGGTAGTTCAGGTAGGTTTATACAGGTGGTAGTTCAGGTAGGTTTATGCAGGTAGTAGTTCAGGTAGGTTTATACAGGTGTGATTCAGGTAGGTTTATACAAGTGGCAGTTCATGTAGGTTTATACAGGTGGTAGTTCAGGTAGGTTTATACAGGTGGTAGTTCAGGTAGGTTTATACAGGTGGTAGTTCAGGTAGGTTTATGCAGGTAGTAGTTCAGGTAGATTTATACTGGTGGTAGTTCAGGTAGGTTTATACAGGTGGTAGTTCAGGTAGGTTTATGCAGGTAGTAGTTCAGGTAGATTTATACTGGTGGTAGTTCAGGTAGGTTTATTATTTTTTAAAATATGGTAGTTCAGGTACATAACTAAACAACAAATAAGGTAATCAAGACAAGTATCTGTTATGGGCTAACACTGCCCAGTAAATACTAGCAGAGTACAACTCTACTGGGTAGGAATTGTGCATATAAAGAAATCCTTTCCTCACAAAGCACTGGGGCTTCTAAATAAAACAGCGGTGTCAACATATAAATGTAGTGAAGAGTGAAATGTAGTCCCTTAATAAGTGAGTAAAAGGTGCTTTCAATGAGCTGTGACAAATTGTTATTTTGGAGTTTGACGCCTGAGAAAAGCAGTCCTGGCTATCCCACAGTTCCTTACTGGATGAGGTTAGTTTATGAAGAATTCACTGAGGATTTTAACTCTAATCGGCTAAGAGTGGTAGGCACAAGACTTGCATCACCAGAATATCATGAATTACACCGGCTGGACAAACAAATGACCGAGCCTATATATTGTCACAAATAATCATATTATATTATGGATGGTTTATTTATTACCAAGGTTGCTGGGGTGCTCTTACAAGTAAACAGGAAGGTTAATGATGAGTGACTTTGGAAGACTGTGTAACAAGCACATGTATTAGCAGTTAGATAATAAATCATTGATACAGTTGTGTCAAACATATCGCAGGTGTAACATAATACAGTGTCTAATTGGGTTCCCAAGGTTTACACAATGCACTTATCCCCATAAATATTATAAATAAATGTTAGTTGCTAGTATATGTAGTATATATATACCATGAAGGGCCATATACTTTTAAAATTTTGAAATGTGTCGTTTCCTTTCATGATTGAAATTCATTGGCTAACCAACAACACAATGAGGGAAAATATTGCAGCCTCCTGAAGTATAGGATGTTTGCAATTAAAAAAAAAAGTCAAGGATTGTAATTAATAAAATCTTATCTATAGATATCTTTAATTTAGTAAAGAAAAACTGGATTTTTTTATTTAGCTTTAAAAACTGAAAAATCCATTGCAGAGTTAGAATGACTAGACTCATTGTTTTCACTTCCTGATTCAGAGAAGGAAACGAATAATGCATCCTTGTAAGTATTTCTTTGGTTCCCTTTAAAAGCTTACAAAACAAAGCCATTCAAACTTATTGTAATGGAATTTTGTCTTGTGAAGAGATGCTATAAGTGAACATACAGAGTTCCAAATAGAACTGAATTCCATTCTGAGATGGTTAGTCATAAATCAGCTGTCAGTCCATGGTGGTCAGTATTATCCTATATCTGACTGGTCAAAATCCAAACTGTCCAATGTCCACTACATACACCATGTACCACACAGGCTATATCTGCAACATTTGGTTTTACATGCCCCCAGGTTAACGAGCCAAGCTTACCTGTGGCAGGTGCTTCTAATCAATACCTATCAAAGCTCGTTAATTCTTTTGAATGCTTCATGATTATTTAATGAAACAGCCATGATCTTCTGCAGACCACACCCTGAGATACAGTAACATTTCATAACGAACTTGAGGGTTAAATTTATAGGCTACATGTTCTTGTATATGTAAGAAAGTAAAAATATGAAATATAAATATTATATTATAAATCACTCTTATAAGTCTACTCTTATGAAAAACAGGTCTTAATTATTACACTCCCACGCAGTTCCTGCTTCCTCAACCTATTATGAAATGTTCTTATCACCAGCAAAACGGATACCAGAATATAGGAGGCAGCCATAGAGCCAGTGTTGTTAAATTTTGCTTACATTTTGCTGGGCCCCTGTGTTGTCAGTTAAAATATTATAAGAAAATATAATTAATCACTAAGCCTGGGCCTGATAACCACTATTTGCAGCTCCCCCTAATCCAGCTCTAGCAAGCACTGTCATAATCCTTCACCCTCCCGGTTCTTTTGTAAATTATGGATAGTGGTTTTCAGTTTAGTTTAATTGCTGTGGTTGGCTTCATATTTGCGGGGTTAAATTTATGCAAATTTTATTTTTTAAGTGTTTTGTGAGGGTTCCATTTTTGAAATATGATAATAATTACCATAATCAGGGTATATTGATTATTATATTAAATATCAGCACAAAATCTTGAGAAACTGATGAGAATCTAAAAGAAACACTGAACAAGTGGAAATCCTTGCTGATTACCTGTTGATGATATATAAAATATATGAAATTGTCTACAGTCTATATTTTTATCATAATATTAATCTTTTGCCATTTGGTTTGAATGTTAGCACTAAGGATAACTAATGATATGTCAATGAAACTATAGTATATAAAAATGACTGTTCACACATGTAGATGACACTTCATATTCATGAAGGTTTCTTTTTTGCAATAATTTCCCTTTTGCAAAAATCATGAGTTTGAAACTCCCGCAAAGAAAACGCCAACCACAGTATTCAATCAATTAAATGTACTTACATCATCACTTTCAGATAAATCCACTTTGCCATTCCCGTCATCGTCAATCTGCTCATGCAGTAACCTGATTGCTTCGAATCCCAAACGGTCTTTTTCACAATATTTATCTCCTACAGGGCATTCTGTCAAACAGAGGTATATAAAATGAAATAATGATATAAAAAAATCTCTCTTACTGATCAACACCAAACAATTTGAACACAAGATTAGGACTTTTTTCACTCATCCCCAAAATGGTAAGTGCCAGGAGCAAATGTGTAATATCTTGTAAGTTGTTACCCGAAAATCAACTTTTTATATATTAAATTTTAAAGCACTGAGGCTGGGGAACTTTCACAGTCTGTATATATGTATACATCAGCCCTATAAATGTCTGAAACAAGCAGACCTTGTGCAGATACTGTATAACACAGGAACTAATGTTTTGATATATTACACTTTGTTAAAGCAATTCTCTCACAATATCATTCAGCAAGATGAGGGCTTATGTCTTCCATCAGCTCAATTCACAAATGATCAGCAAACTAATTTTTTAATTTACAACAATTTCCACATTTAATTGTATCCGCCAAAACAGAGTTTTGCGGATACTATGTTTTCAGCTGCACGCTGCCGCCGCCGCCGCTTAGGTGTCCGGAGAACTCCTCCGTAACCACTGGGCGGAATTTTACTATACCTGGGATTATGTTCGGGTCACATGTGAACTGCTGTGCCCCGATTTTGTTCTGACCTCTGACATTTCCTCTGCGCTCTGCGTCCGTTTGTGTGTCTGTTTCCACACATAAACCCACATATCTCAGGAACCGTTTGACGGATCAGGAAATTTTTTTTGCACAAATGTAGCCCTTGGAGAGCTTTATAACATACACAAAAAATGGTGGCGCCACCTGCAACCATGTTTGCACAGTGTCCATCTGTTCGTCTGCCTTGGGTTAAAATCACTCATATCTCTGCAGTGATTTGACTAAGTCACCTGAAATTCGGCATGCGTATACATCCTGGATAGCTTTTCTGATTTTATGACAGGTGGCGCCACCTACATTCACGTTTACGCTGCAGACATCCAAGCTCATATCTCGGGAACCATTTGCCCGATTAGGCCAAAATTTTGCATTTGTATAGATCTCAAATAGCTCTTTATCATACGCAAAACTGGTGGCGCCACCTGCAACCATTTTTGCTCAGCTCCCGTCTGTTTGTTTGCCATGGGAAAAAATCACTCATATCTCTGCAGTGATTTGACTAATTCACCTGAAATTTGGCATGCGTATACATCCTGGATAGCTTTTCTGATTTTATGACAGGTGGCGCCACCTTCATTCACGTTCACGCTGCAGACATCCAAGCTCATATCTCAGGAACCGTTTGACCGATTGGGCCAAAATTTTGCATGTTTATAGATCTCACATAGCCCTTTATCATACGCAAAACTATTGGCGCCACCTGCAGCCATTTTTGCACAGCTCCCGTCTGTTTGTCTGCCATGGGATAAAATCACTCATATCTTGGCAGTTGTTTGACATATCTGCCTAAAATTTTGCAGGTTTATACATCCCCGACAGCTCTCTTGATTTTATGACAGGTGGCGCCACCTGCATTCTAGTTTATGCAGCAGACATCAAAGCTCATATCTTGGGAACAGTTTGACCGATTGGGCCAAAGTTTTGCATGTGTATAGTTCTCACATAGCTCTTTATCATACGCAAAACTGGTGGCGCCACCTTCAACTATTTTTGCACAGCGTCCATCTGTTTGTCTGCCACGGGCTAAAATCACTCATAAACATAAAGTGGTTTGACTTATCTGCCTCAAATTTTGCATATGTATACAAATTGGATGGCTTTCTGGATTTTGTGGTAGGTGGCACAACCTACATACACCATTTGGCTGCAGACATCCATGCTAATATGCAACACTTCACTCTATTTCCCCTTGCCACTCAATCCATGCCTCACTTCACCCGTTCCACTCTGATTTAGGCGGATACACGTAGTCGCTTGTCGACTACCTGTATTCTTGTTTTTTTTTGCAGCTGCAATACCAGTATATGAAACATGAGATAATTTGATTTGCCAAACTTATCAAAATGATTAAACAACAAAATGACCAATACATGCATATCAATTAACATTCCAGGCAAGGTAATACAAATAAAGCATGGGTTTTAGTTAAGATGTGGCAATGTAATCCATTACTCATGTGAAAAGTTGGAGAGTAACAATTAGGACCTGGCATTACCTGGGAATAGCACACAAGACACAATGCCTTAATGGAGTTATATCAATTATTATTCACAAGGGTTCAAAATGATGACTCTTTCAATGCAGCAACTGATTAACTGAGTGTTAAAGAGAAGTCAAGACTTGTGACAGCTTGGCATGTTATTTGTATAACAAGCAGTATATTTTACCAGAGTACATGTTATCAAAATAGGATGGTGGCAAACTGGGTATAAAAAAGTCAAATTCAAATTACACCGAGCTAGTTTCAAATTAGACTTGGTTAATTTTGTTCCTGTATGTGGCAAAGCATTGCATGCAAATAGTGGTGGTATTAGGGGAATTGAAAACTGAAACAGAATCTGGTAGTCCTGAGAGATCAAATAAAAGATAAAAAGGGAGTCTTTTATGATTTCATAATGAATGTTTTTGGTTGTTATTATTATACACATTATATTAATGATAATCCAGCAACAGAAAAATAGAAATGGAACTGCATATCCTGAAGCCTCTAAATGACATTGACGAAGTCTGGGTGACATGCACATTAGGGTCTTATGGGATCCTGACCAAATCATCCACAGCTGAAAGACAGTGAATCTGATTTATAAAAATGCTAAATGTTATGGACCAGAACATAAAATAAACAATGTACACTAATTTATACCAAACAAAGATTTTCTTAAAGGGCCTGTAAATAATTTTTTCATCCATGCCATTCAAATGTTAAACAGATGATATATAACATTTCAACTCAAATCTGGTACATCATACCACAGTGAACAGGCCGGACTTGCTTTATACTACATTCATAATAAAAATATAACTTATGATAATCATTAAATGATGTTGCAAATGTGATTCATAACTTTGTCATGGACACTGCCCAAGGGGACACTGGAAGGGGATCCATCATTAAACCTTAATTGTAAGTTTAGTTTTCATGGGAACCTTGACCTTGAATCTACTCACTTCTGAAGGTAATTAAGAACTTGTAAAGTGCACTAATATAATTTGTTTTACTGTGCAAAAATGGGCATTCCCAGGAGAAAAGCAAACATATTAAAGTTTTGTTCATTGTTTGATTTTGTTCAATGACCTTTTGTTCAGCTCAATGGAATGAAACCAGGTGCAAAATATCAAAGAACAAATGAAAAGCCAAAAAGGTACCACCAAGTTAATCCTTGCAATATAATGGAGTCATTTTATGTTTATAGCACATATTCTTGACCTTGGGAATCATTTTTACACTTTCACCAATCACCGCTGAAAGGATTTTGACCTAGACAAACCCCACATGGCGGTTTCACACAAATATTTATAACCTGTATATATGTATAATCTATTCTTAAATTACTTTCTGTCTAGTGAAAATTCTGAAAATAAAATGACAATGCTCTCTAAATATTTAACTGTTCATTTTTAAATGTTTGAGTTCTTTTCAAGTATTTGGTTACACAGACTTTATTTTATATTACATATAAAATTTCATCTGTGAACTGTACAGGGTTCATGTATATAAGACTGGGTGGTCAATATGGGCAAAAGCCCATCTGACTAATACCAATAGAAGTGGGCTTTGGTCAAGTGGACATTTGTCCAAGTGCGGTTTTGTTTGTCACTCTAGCTCTGTACCGTTATGGTTGCATAATCAGTAACACAGTTTTAGGGAAACAGCTCTGTAACATTTTTAAACAAGAACTGCATTAAGCCGCCTTTCATTGAATCTGTTATGTATACCTGTCATTCTGTCAATTAACTGATATGCACATAAATTAATACCTACATGTCTCAGGGAACTGTGACATTTAAATTACTGCTTGGTAAGTCAGTGCACAGGCCTTCTGCAAGCTTCAAATATTCAATTTAACAAAAAGAAATTGTTGTTAAATGGATATTACTTGACATTCTCAGTTCCATATAAAAGCATATAAATTAAACCAGCAAAGCAGCAAACACGTTAATTTAAAGCTTACATATTTATAAGTTTTATAAACAAAATTGCATTTCTTTGAGAAATTGCCTTTTGTGCGATTTAATTTCATGAATATTGTTGTCCAACCTGCTGGCAACTGACTGTTAAATACACATACATGTGGTAACAAATAGATATCTTAAATGTCAGTCCTGGCCCTCAATGAGTTAAACATCATCTGACAGATCTTTCTTATCTGGTAACACGTCCCCATTTTCCTGGAATTCAATAAAAAGCTTTAAACACAAATCAAGATTTGTGTTTAACATAGTGGACACAGAGTGTACGCTATCATACAAATTTTTGTGATCGGGGGGATGTATTAAAGTTATGGCATTTCAATGTTTCATGCGTATACTTACTTATCGAGTTAATGTCCACAGGCAGTCCCGATTTGGAGGGACCACCCCCGTTTGTTTTCTGTGTTGTGACAGACGTGTCGGCTGCACTCAAAGAAACCACTAAGAACACAACACAAGCCGACCTGATAAAACCTGTTATATAATTCATTTCTGACATAAAAATTAAACTCCAGTAAGGTTACTTAATCCTGATATGTATATCCCTTGAATATACAGACATGCTTTGTAATTTACCAGGTAAATCCCTGGTTTTGTCGAAAGCGCAGGGTAAACGTGCCTTCCTTCCTACACATCCAACAAGTGGTTGTGACAGTCAGTCGGCTGTTGGGGAAGCCCTGTCACACCCCCTCAAATATCTTAGCAGGATTTGCCTAAACCTGTGGGATCCCATCGCAAGTTGTTTGTCTATTTTCAGAAAATAATCAAGAAGAGTGTTAAGTACATTGCGATTTGCACATATTTCAGGAGTGTTTATCATACGCATTATTTTAGAGGGTGTAAGTAATTAATAGAACAGCGGGTCTCTCCGGTCTTGAGGAAGACCTGGTCAAATGTCATTGGTCTATTACAAGTCACATGACAGGGAATTCCAAAATGGCTCTCCCCACAAAACCTGGTGAGTTGGCACACGCGATTTAATCCAAGTTTGTTCATCCTATCATCGCATATGTACGCGAACCGGTGTGTTAACAAGATCCCTTATTAAAGAAACCTGGCAAAGATATGATGAAGATATGGTTTTGTGCTGGAGATTTTACGCAGGCAACAATTTGTAACGGGTCATGCCCGAACTTCTGCCAAGGGAAACCTGTCCTGCGATGACATTTGATGTCAACATCCGAGAGGTGGCGTTGTGTACACATATACCAACACTGACACTAAGTGACATGACACTGACAAGTTCTCAAACTAAAGAAAGCAAAGTCATTTTATCATTTGTTTTAACTTGCATCTGTAACTAAATATGATACATATTTAATTTATAGTCTTATGTTAGGAAGAAAACACTGTCTAATTTGAATATGATCAAACTTGTCGGATATTTGAATTAAATTATAGGTATGATTCATTTTCTATAATTTAAATATAATCATGTAAAATAATTATTTTAAAGACTCCACGAATCCAGTAAAATGTTGACAACACTAAGCTCTCTTCATCAGATTCATATGAAATCAATAACAGTTAAAATGGCATCAGGTTCATGTGAAATTAATACCAGTAAAAGTGCATCAGAGTTAAATGTATATTAATACCAGTAAAAGGGCATACAATTTACATGTAAATTAATACCAGTAAAAGAACATCAGATTTAAATGAAAATTAATACCAGTAAAAAGGCATCAGATTTAAATGTAAATAAATACCAGTATAAAAGGGCATCAGTAAGCTGATTCATGAAAGGGATGACTCTTTAAGTCTTTGTATTTACCAGCTTATGTTACAATTAATATAAAGGGCGAGAGCATTAGACTCAAAGCCAGGAGATCATTAGTTAAAATCTCAGGCGAGGAGTGGTGAGATTTCCTTAACTTGTGCTGTGTATTTATTAAGGGCTGTATTGGTTTGATATACTGGGTGTAGCCATCAGAGGGCAATACAAAAAATTTAACCACTGCCTACATTCTTTGATTAGCTAATCCAGTGTGTTGACCAAGAAATGCTTGTGTCCCTCCAGGAAATAGACTCCCCAATCAGCACAGAATAGGCCGTGAGTCATGGAATTTTTCTCAGTGTTGCATGTTTTAATAAAGCACTGTGTTAAGAGCATGTTTGATTGGCTTCCAGTTGCATCATTCATGTGATATATATATAAGTACTAGCCACCAAGGGTGACTAAAAATTTTTAATAAATCTGAGCGTACATTTTTGTCACCACTCCTTGTGATGGACAACTTGGGTTTGATTCTAAGCTCAGTATGATCTGTGTCTATAAAAGGGTGAAAACTCATCAGCATTTCAGATATCTCATCTTTTACAGAAAAAAATTTGTTATAATAAGTTAATTGCATAAATTCCCATTTTTAATTTGACTATAGATAACCCTTATAAAACAGGACCAGTACAAAAAGCATTGTGGCCGCTATGTATACATTCATACTGCTTCTATCATGGCGGTATGAGCAGTACAGCCTGTGTTTTCTTAGACCAAAATGCACAATAACTTAAGTAAAATGCACTTACAGTTGCCAATATATAGCAGTTGTA
Organism: Sipunculus nudus; assembly: GCA_026874595.1. Taxonomy (NCBI): domain Eukaryota; kingdom Metazoa; phylum Annelida; class Sipuncula; order Golfingiida; family Sipunculidae; genus Sipunculus; species Sipunculus nudus. The sequence goes on from CM049315.1 coordinate 49,517,781, forward strand.
TTGAAAATCAGATACTTTTGCCATGGTGAAGAAGTTTTAATGTCACTCCATCTGTAAAACTGCTAACATAACTGCTTTTTTTTGGAAAATACGATACTATCCTGGTCAAACACCACTTATCTCTATATATGGGGAGGCAACGAAACAGTCGTCCGTTAACAGTGCAAGATGTTTCCTCGCTGCAGGCGGCTACTTAAGTACATGCCTCCTTGCTGTCTGGTGTCAAACACCATTATCAGCCACTAAAACCAGCAGCGTATAGCAAGAACTGCTAATATGGCGGCATACAGTCAGAGCAAAATATGCTAAGTCTTTCCACTGCCTTGGGAGTCTATGTTGGCCCTTCATGTATGGGATTCCAACTGGTATCTTTTATATTGCATTAGGTAAAGTATTTCAATTCCCCATAGTATTTTGATCAGCTGTTCATTGCATTAGCTGGGTTTTTTAGCTGCACAGACATGTGGCTCAAGTAATTTTCAACTGTAAAGAAAACACAGATGTTATAGTATGGTATTCTATGAAAATAAAATGATTAATGTAATACTATTAAGCAAGAAGTGAATATGGTGGTGGATGGGGGTAAAACGGTAACAACCAGTTATTTAAGGTTATCCACTAGGCTACATACCTTGATGACTCGCACTGCAAAAATGCATGTAAAAATTTTCATGTAGGAAAAAAATTTTGTAAAAGCAAACTTCATTTAGGGTAAAAAGTTCTGATGTATTTTGTTACTGTTTCAGGTAATACAGACCGAGGTTGGAATGACCCACCTATGTTTCTGTATGTGGACCAGGCAGGGGACCCTCGGCCTGCCACGCCCAAGAGGAGTCATCTGACGAAGCGTGTGCCGTTCCCTAATGCGATCCCTGGTCGTGCTCAGAGTGAGTTTACTTATTTTTTTAAATCTATATTTATCAGTGAGCAATATGTTCATCACTTTAAGAGGCCTGATATAATTAAACACCAGCACTGACAAAAATTAATATGATTATCAACAGCTTCATCAATAAATGTATTGATAAAAATAAAAAAAATAATTATGAAACAATCAATTTGTCTTCAAGAGTGTGGGGATGACTCGGAATGGGAGGATTATCAAAGTTGGGACTTTTTTTTTATAAACACACACTCACACATTATATGTTTACAAAATATGTAATTCCAATTATTATTTTATTTCATTTCCAGTATCTAAATATTATTCTCTGAATATCAGTGGGGGGGGATAATTACATTGACCATCCCCCCCTTGCCAAAATGTGAGGGGGATATATACCCCCATCCCCCACCCCCCATCCCCTATATCGATGCCCCAGAGAACCACCATAAAGCAGTACATAAAATTGAACAAGTTATCACGTGATGGTGAGAGTTATTCAGGATATATTAAGGTAGGTTAAGTAAAATGAAACATGCATTTGACCTTTTTATTGGTTTCATGTGGACAATGTGGTGCTTCTGTTATTTCTCAACCAGTCAACATTGATGTCTCTTATTATAAAATTTAGGTATTTTATCAGTAATATCATGCCTGTAATCACTACTAATATTTATCTAAATATTCAGTCAAAATTTTCTAATCATTGATTGCTGAACCTTTATTGATAATTTATATAAAAATTTCTCCTAAGTCTTAGCAGTGTTATATAATCTAAGTGAGAGTACTGTTACAATATATAAGTATTTATGTTTAATATTTTCATACACAGATCAGACTCCAAACACTCCCCCTCAACCGGGCACAGCAACACCCCCTTTGAGGCCGACTTTGCCGAGTGGAGACAATCCCCAGCCAGGACCTGCTTCAAATGTTCAGCCTGCACTGCACGGAAATGTTGTTTTGCTTCCCCCTAAAGACAGTACTGCAGTTCCGACACAACCAATTCCAATTCTTGTACCGTCAAAACAGGAAATAGAATCAGAAAGGACAGAATTAAATGCAGCACTGAATTCTAAGCCATCTGGACTTGTGCCAAAGATCTCATTGCCGGACTTTCAGGACGATGAACAGTTGTTTCATTATGTTTTCACGAGACTTGAGAAGGTATTGAGACAGGTTGTGAGCAATTTAAAGGTGGGTACAACAAGTGAAATAAGAAAAAAGGCTGCATACAAACTACAAACAAATTAAGTTAGAGAAAAACGACTTGCCTATACTGTTTGATGTGTCAAATAAAACAAATATTTGGTTGTCTGCAAGTGAATAACATTGACAAATTTAAACCAAGTCTTTCTTATTCCTGTCTCCAGCATATGGATCTGTCTACTATTCTTCCACCTCCCAGTCATCCAACATCCTCCCACCAGAACACTATTCTTTGTATTCTACCATTCCAACCTTTTTTCTCATTTTCTTTATATTCTCAATGACTTTCCCAATCCATATTCTCCTTTGTTCTGTCTCCTATTCTCTCTCTTTGCCTTGCTTCACCATGCTTACTCTTCCTTTTCTGTTACTTTTCTCTGCCGTTTTTCCCTCTGTCTCTCTGCTTCTTTTTCTCAGATTCTCTCCAGCCTATCTTGTACTTGTAGCCACTCAAATGTTCTTTATGTATTTATCCTGCGTGATTGCTGCTACATTCTGTGTCCTTACTTTAATAATACTTGCACTTAATTTTGCCCATTATCGTTTCCATACTGTCTCACATTCTTCCTTTTTCATGTTCACCTTGTTCCTTAATGTCTGTCTTGTCTGACAGTCCCTTTTAGTTACGTGCATCAATAAACATATAAAGACAGGATACCATGCATTCTCTAGTGGTTCTGCTAATCTGTGTGGCATGACCTTCGCAAGGATGCAAGATCAAACTTCAAACTGAATTTATCAGTGATTTGCATACGTTTGTGCAAACCATATCATGTTTGAAACAGTTCTAAGAAGATACACTTTTTTTCTGAATTTTACATTAATTGGTCATTAAGTGTAATTTCTCTCTCTCTTCATCTCTCTCTCCCTCTCTCTCTCTCTCTCACATATATATACATATGCACACCTTTTTTGTATTTGATATAATACTATTAAATAATTATCTCCATCTATCCATAGTTGGATTCTCGAGATATTTGTTTTTGGTATTCTTCTTATTATTCTGCTACTTTTTTCCATCTGATTTTATTGATACTTACCAAAGATGTACCTTACTATGGGCTAATTACCTTGACCCAGCTTCAGGGACCATGACATTTTTTCAGGTCACAGAAGTCAAAAAGTGCAATTTTTCAAAATTTCAATGTCGATTTTCTCCTTATCTATATCTGGTTGCCATCATTTCTGGGGGGTACTGCTTCGAACTCACTCATACTGAACCATATGAGATAGATGACTCAGCAGTTTTTAATTAGGCTACATTTCTGGATAAACCATATGGATAGGTGGAGATATGTAACTGTCCCATGACGGTTAAAAGAATTCTAGTTTAATATTATGTTCTGTTGAATATAAATGTACACAGTGGAACTGGTCTCAAAGACCACATGTCTTTTAAGACCACCTGTCTATTAAGACCACCCTTTGGTGAACTGAAAGCATTCACATTGGTTATTACTGACCTGTCTTATAAGACTTCCCTTTTGGCCAGTCCTATGGATGGTCTCCTAACACAGGTATCACTGTACTCTCAATTTCTGTTCATGCATACTGAATATTAAAGAGCAGTCTGTTATTACAGGCCAGAGAAGCAGATGACATCAAGAGAAGGTTAGAGGTTTTCCAGTCCATGTGGCACGAAGGCAAGATCTCACACGCAGTCAAGACAAGCATGGCTAAACTTTCACTGGGTGAGTGCCATCAGTCCCATTTACAATAGTAAGATCTGGCTTAATCTAACCAAGTCTACTCTCCATACACAGCAGTCATACATTGCAGTTGTTCTATATTTCCCTCGCATTAACCACAAGATTACCTCGGTTTCATCACCCAGGCTTGCACATGAAAAAAACAGGATAGAAACATGAGATGAAAAAGATTAAGATAATGTCATGAAGTTTGATATTAGCCCACTAAAAAAGGGGGATGCTGTTGGGTTGCTCTAATTCATGTACCTTTTAAAATTTTAAAATGTGAAAAAATGATAGAATTTCATATGATAATAAATGAATTTTAGAAATACATATACCAGTACCATTAGAAAAAGTTCTATAACTTGTGCAAAATGATATATACTTTTTAATATAGGGTCCAGTATGCATTTGAATCAACTTTTGGATTGGTTTTAAATTTAGGGGTTTTTGCCAGGGATCCTACCTTAAGCAGTGTAAAAGCTATCTTGTACTCGGGCTATAAAATTGTTTCTTGTGTCAGCCAAACCTGAAACTGGTCACCTGCTCAAAACATTCTTAATTAAATACAACAATAAATTAACATGTAAACGTTTGAAAAGGTTGTTTTATTTCATTGAAATTAAGTCACAAAAAACATAAATCTAACACACTTAACATATTAAACATGACATAAATCATACAAAACATGACATGAGTACAGCGTACAAAAACAAGCATGACAAACAAAACCCCAAAACAAGAAAAACTCCTGAAAAGGGCTTTCTACCGAGGCATCTCATGCACTTATTCTTATCTCAAGATTTTATTTGTCATGCAATGTTCACATATAAATATTTCAATTCTCACTTAACTTAATGTTCAATGATTTCCTTTTTTCAACTTTATACACTATTAAGTCTCAGTGCTTATGAATACTTTGTATGTTGCAGCTTTAGGGAAGAGGAACTGTGATCTTGCACATGAGCTTCATTTAGGTCTGATGATGGATTACATCTCAGAGGTAAATATCATTTAATTTTATCTTAATTCTGATGAAGGTTCACACCCAAAGACATTTTGTTAAACCTGCCGCCAACTGGCAATTTTCTTTCTGTCTTTATTTGCGACCAATCACAGACAGTTGGTGAGCAGCTGACAATTTGAAGTCAGTCACGGACATTCTGGGATCCTCTGCGACTGCTTGTGACTAGCTGGCATTCAGTTGCAAACTCAAGATCACAGAGTTTCCTGTCTGGTTTATTTAATTTTGAGATGATGCACTTGTGTAACTGTAAATATTGTGTTTAAAAAACTATAAAAATATCAGCCACTATTTACCAGAACAGCCTAATTCCACACCTGTCTCTTCACATGCCCCTATTTTCTGGTTTGGGTTGCGGTATTCAGGTGAGGTCTGATCATAAGGATAACGTATTTTGATTCCACATGGCCATCAATTCATCTTCCTTAAATTCAGGGAACAACAAAAAAGCTGTTTTGGTGTGACGCCACATTTAACAGTCCTGGACTGGTCACCTAACCAAAACTCCTGCAACCAATTGGATGTTCAGTCACAAGTCCCATTGCAAGCAATCACTGATGATTGCAACAGTTGCAAGAAGTCGCAAGTTTTGTGATCATCTGCGGGGAGCAGTTGAAAATCACTTTGCAAGGCCTGGTCACTTGCAATTCACATGAGATTATGATCAGCGACTAATCACAGATCCCTTGTGATTTTAGTCTCATCATATCGGAGTAAAAAATGCCAGTGGGTGGCAGGCTTTACATAATCCTGCTTATGTAATGTGTGATTTTAATTTTTATACCCATCAGTAAGAGCATGACATGACAATGACGTAAAAGGCATGTGCCTTCTTTCAATTAAAACAAAGATTTCCTATGAGCAATATATATGTTAACATTCTTGTGCACCAGCTTCACAGCGTAGTGTTTCCATCCCCTCATCAGACTTTTTATCAATTTAAGATTTGTGTGAAGGTGATATGTTTTTCTTTCTCTTCCAGGTTGGCCAGTGGATGGTTGGCATTAAGAGATTGATAAAAGAAGCCCGGCAAGTACCACCTATTTCACCCGATAAATACGGTGATGATGACATGGAGTGGCCCCCATATAACCCAGCAGCTCAACCAGAGGTTGCTACTGATACAAACAATGAACAAATGGCATCACAACCTAATGTTCCAGAAACAACAACAAATGCTGACAGTAACGCGATCAAAACAAACTGTGATACAGAAGCAACAAATGCTGAAAAAACAGCCGAGAACAAATAACACTTGTACATTGCACAAATATTTTATACGAGTTGATTTTTTTGCATTTATTAACAATACACATGGAAAGTTGCAGCTGTATATAACGACACAATACATATCAGACTGTTTTTATTTTATCTGTTTTTATCATCTTAACAATTGTTGCATGTGGAAAGGCCATACAGTCATAGTAAATAAACAATATATGAAGTAAGCTGAGAAATATTATCACTGTTTAAAATTGTATGATTGAATTTCCTTGATAGTGTGGACATGATATAACCTCTCGCAAGTCATTTTCTTTAAGGTAGCATCCTAGGAAGAAAAAAAAACACTTTAAATCATTCCAAAAGTTTCTGTCCTTGGAGATTCCATAAGTCTGCTGATGATGACCATGTGATATGATCAAAAGCTACAGCTGCGAACGTGCAAGTCCCTGATTTTAGAATTTTACAAACCTTATTCCAAAAGTTGTTTTAAAATCCTATGCTGTCTTGTACTTGTTGAAAAAATTAAATTTTAATATTATTATTGAATCAAAATTTAAAGTTTCAGTTCTTCACAAGGGATATACCAGTAATGACTATGCTGATTTAAACATAATTTTTGTCGCACTTGGTAGGGGTTGTTAGAAAGTATACTAAAAAAGCTAACAATTGGTGTGGTTTTTGTCAAGTGTTCTTGTAGCGCATGAGGCATGAAAAATTAAGAAATTATTTGCATCGTTACAGAGTGTTACAGTGCGGTCCTCCTTGAAAGATGTAAAGGCACTCTGATGCTAGTGTGCTGGTCATAGACTCTCCAATGTCAGAGTTTCGAAATGGTGCTACTTGTCTTTACAGTCAGTTTTTCAGAGAATCTAATGGCTGCAATTCAACACCTGAAAATTTTAGTCACATATCTGGTTTCTGTGCAAATGGAGTCTGTTATTATCATGGTGGTAACCATCTGGAAAATTGGTGCCGTGCACCTGACAATCAAACTTGCCAAGTGCTCAGGATATGAGAAAGTGCTGCCATCCGGCAGATACTAGTGACACCATGATTCACCACTGTCTCAACCAAGTGTTCACCAGAAAGGTTGAGGTTTAAATGTGTCAAACAAATGTTTAAACAAAAAACATTAAGATGAAAATATATGTATTATACATTGACCTGAATGACTTTGTAGGTTGCTGAAAGTCCTTAATTAATGAAAAGCTGAGATTAAATAGGCACCTTAGGCAGAATTTCAGTAACATTTGTCATGATACAAATAATAAACAAGCATTAACAATTTTCAGGGGAATTGTTGCCAGATCTTCAAATGTTGTGGTTAAGGTTAGCTTGCTATGTATATCATCAACCAACATCCATCTTGTGAAAATAACCCATTTCATCACAGTAAATAGTTGCTCGTGTAGTCAGCATCTTGAAAACACATTCATTGTAAATATATCCATATCAAAGACATCACACTAGCCAATGCTTGAATATCATGGATTCTTTCAAGAAAGGCTTAAGAGTAACCTGTCAGCTTAAGTTTACTTTTATCCTAAACCATTTGTGGCAGTTGAATATTCATTTATAGGCTGTGGTTGCTAAGCAGGCCATGTGTCCTTTAATGGCAACTAGTGAGTCCTGTTGGTCTTTTTTTATATACAAATTAGTTAAATCATATTTAATAGCTGATATTATACACATGATCTGTTGGGGTGGACAGGACCCCACTCAAGATTGTCAGTGATCACAGCTACATCTGGTGTCAGTCTACGGAAGCAGATATGCTCTCTCCAGACCTTACAATCAAAATTAGTGTGTCGGTCTACAGAAGCAGATATGCTCTCTCCAGTCCTTGCAATCAAACCTAATGGACAGCAGAAACAGAGTTTAACCCACTCATTTTTAAGCAGAATGTTTGAAATGCCACCAGTATTGTAAACCGGTACTTAAAAAAATGCAAAAAAATCATACTAGTAAATCAGTCACTTGAATGTGACAATGATGGTCATGCCAGAACTGTGTGCAGGGACTGACTGAAAGCTTGATATGTACATACACAATGAAGGGAAGCTTAGACTGAATACTTGCATAACACTAACAGATGGGGTCCCAATGAGGACATTTACCATTACATGACATTCTCAACACATCCTGTCATCAAAATAATCTGAAAAAGTTTTGTGATTTATTTAGTGATAATTGATAATGCTGTTAAGTTATACCAAGTAGCAATGTTTATCAATAATTATTACAAAGAAAATGTTCTACATCAGGTAATCTAAAACAACTAAGGTAACTGTGGGCAGGGACTGACTTCTTCAAACTCTGTTATTGGAAGACGAGTGCTAGTATAAATGCAAAATGCTAACAATCATGACACCACTGATTTTAGTAAAACTGAGACTTATTACCACTAATAGGTCTGGATAAAATGGTTGCAATTTTGAGGGGGTCGTCAAAGTGAGGTCTTAAATAAAGAGCAAAAAAAAGAATCAGGACCATGGATAAGTGGTCATTGTTTTGAGTTGGTTGATTGACCGAGGTGGTTGTTAGGTGTGGTTTTACTGTAAACACTTGCCCATCTATGAAATTCCAAACATATTCATCAAAAGCCTCAAAAACATGTAGGTTCAGCCACAATTTATTCAGACCATGTTGTGCAAGATATTATTTTATGACAACTGGACTACCACACATCATTTCATTGTTTCATACAGTGCATTGTTATTTGCTGTATTTATACAAAAATAAAAAATTAAGATCATTTGTTTATTCTTGACATACGTGTGTACAAAAGGGTATGTTCAATTATGGGAAGCTTGTTTCACATATCTATCCTCTGTCATCTTTTTTAATACATTAAAATTTCTAATTTAGTAGAAAACATTTGTGAAAAGTCTTCCCATCTGAGAAAGGGAGCCAGGAACCCAAAAGCTAGTGTATAGAACCTTCACACAGCTAATCCTTAAAAAGATGTTCAATATCTACATTACTTTTTTTGTGATACTAATAGTGCAACAGTAATCTTCAAATTTGGCATGTGAACAGGAAAGATTTAACAGAAACTTGTCATTAGTGAAGAGGAATCCCCTTGAACTGCAATGACTAACAATGTTTATTAAAGCCAGCCGATCACCTACTTTTTCCATAGAATTTGTGATATCTGGCTCACTTTGCTAATTATCAATGAACTCTAGGTAAATTCTGTTGGGGAAAAGTCTTATAACAGCCCTGTAGCACTTGTGTGAGCTTATTATCTACAAGCAGTCAGTAAAGACAGCCATATTGACAGATGGAAAATATGTAACCTAAGAAGATGGTTGGCTGCATATACATGTATGCGAAATTGAAACAGTCACAAATCACAAAATGCCCTTTGCAAAACTCTGGTTCATTGTACTTGCTGCCAGATGCCCTTGATGAATTTGTTTGGATGATTTGGGCAGGTCCCCAATGTTATAACATGTGGGTATAAACAGAACTAACAGCCTGTGTGTCATGGAGTAGGCATTTTTTGGCTTATTTTTATAAAAGGTTCCAGGGATTATCTTTAGTTAATAGATGTCAGATATCAGGATAAGCCCCTTTAAGCAGATTAATCCGCATATTTTTATACAATTTTTAAGGATGGTCCAATTGGTCTAATGGTGGCACTTCCATTGAACGAGGATAGAGGTAACCATACAATAAGAATATATTTGTAAACAATTTTACTTCAGGTTATCCATGCATGGGACCTGGGAACAACGCCAAAGGCATGACTTATTATGAAGACATTAGAAAAATCTCTATTTTTCTTTCCATTTGTCAAAGTTGGCCTTTGAGGTCTGCCTTTGCTGGGACCTTCCATTCCTAATTCCAACCCATTAACCACCATTTAGCTAATACCCCAGACTTGTTGCTTCACCAAACTAAAAAGTACTAAGAAATCACATACCTTCACATACTTCAGAGATCATTTACCTATGCCAAATTTCAGGATCACCAGGTCCAAATATTACTAGGATGCATGGTGTGTTATGTAAATACAGGAACTGAATTAATCTATGCTCGGTTAATATGCATGTCACTGTTCTTGATAGTTGCATCACAGGTCAGCACTGCCCACCAGAATAAAAGCATCCCGTTGTACCAGAGAATGACTCTTGCCCTCTTCTGGGAGAAGCAAATTGCGCTACTTCAAATTAAGCAGAGGTGGCACCACCTGCAGGTCTCAATGTCAGTGATGCAGTGATTAGTCAAGTTCACACCATCAGAGTCCAGGCCACTTGAGTCCAAGTCCCTGTGGTTTGAGTCCAAGTCCATCTTCTTCGAGTCCAAGTCCAATAAAGATCTTTATATTAAAATAAATTAAAAAAAAAGATATTTGAGATAATCACGCAAATTTTGTTAGTTTACAAATGCCCTTTACTTAAATGTTTTATTTACCTTAACCCCCGGATGCAGAGCTAAAACTTGGTATGTACAGTTTTTATTTTTTATTTATTCTGTTGGTAGTTCAACAATATGCACATATTTTATATAATGTGCGTTTTTTATCTACTGGACTCAAGAAATCAGGCATAGTCCGATCCCCCCCCCCCCCCAAATTCCTAGTTCTTAAAGAAGTGGACTAGAGTCAAGTCCTGAGTACATCCACCAGATTTAGTAGTGATGGGTGCAGCAGTTCATGTGAGTCACTAATTGTACAATATATGCAAACATGAAATCATAAAATTTCATATCAATCATGTAAGTCCTTAGAAAACATCATTTTGAAAATAATTCCATTTAATATGGTATTCAGTTTATTGTAATTCCCCTTGCTCCATGAAATCCTTGTGTATGGTATGGAAGTTAAAAGTATTCTAATCTGAAGGAAAACGGGAAAAAAATTTGGACTGCAGAAGGTAATTCAACACAGGTGACATTACTTGCAAGTTGTATATTTAAGGTATGTGAGGTAAGTGTTGGCAAAATTTGGTGAAAAAAGCAGCATTTGTTTTAAGAGAGATTTGGTAACAGGATACAGGACAAACGGACGTGAACCATTTTGGTACTCCTCCCTCCTAGTGTGAGGAACTGAAGTTACACGTCCCATTATTTCATACAAAACTTTTGTCTGTGACAGGTCTAGTTTAGAATGCCACATAAACTGAACAGACACAAATCTGAGATGCCAGGATATGAACAGTCTTTGGCTTTACATGAACTGCTGCACAGTCCCTATGGTTGGGACTGCTTGATCGGTCAGATATTTTATATGGAAGGGCCTGTGTCAATGCTGTTTCATGAAATGATCATAGGTTTTGCAACTGTACAAGGGTAAATGTGTTGATATAATAAATATTGCCTGGCCCCTATGATCAAGCAGAATGGTGAACTAAATGTATGCAATTACCATAATGGGGTGATGATGGGGAATAAGAGATATTCCGAATGCAGTTTTTTGTGCAAATGGAGGAGAAAAAGCACTGGCTGGCACAGCCGGAAGCCCATTTTTGCAAGCAAGCATGATTCAGCCAGACAGTCATTAGCACTGTCTTAGGCTAAGATTTCTGTTTGCTTAATGTGATCATTGAACACATAGAGTCTACAATTAAGTGTTGGTATGTTGTAAGGCAGATTAAATGAAACTTGCTAAACATGACATTTATCTGTTAATAAAAGACGATGTAGCTTTGCCCTGTATTATCATGCGAGCCCTTTGATACAAGATAAAGTTATTAAGCAATAAGTCATTTCTAGGCTTTATCCTGTTCATGCAAGTTTTCATTTCTATTAAACAATTAAGACATTGAAGACAAGACCATATTAAATATCAGGATGATTTGTAATGAAAAGTGTTATGCTCAGTGCACATGTAGGTGTATTGAATGAATGGGTTGGACGCCAGGTGTTCTAGTTGTTTGCCCGCAATTTCTCAGGCAGGCATATTCTACCTCCATGTATATACTACCTTTTGAATAATAACAAGTACAAATATGTGATCCAGGACAAATATTGTGTCCAAATTTCAGCTTTTGAAAATCAGCCATATTAGAGATCTAGAGTGAACAGAAAATGACAGAAGAAAGAAAAAATAATTTGAAATTGAGGGTTTAGTATTCCCCCACCCCTCTGGGAACCTAAGTTGGCCATCCACAGAAAAAGTCCCCCCCCCCCCCAATATGGATAAAGAAATAAGGGGGGAGGGGAGGGGAGGCAGAATAAAGTGTTACCTTACCTGTAACAAACACACTGACAATCATAAGCTTTAAATTTTTATTTCTTGTAGGTACAGACTGCCAAACATTTATTATTATATACAAAAAGGACATCAGTTCTCTTTTAAATGGAAATAAGAAATAGAGAGTTGCAGTGGTATATCTTCTTCCTTCCTTCCTCAATGGCCATACCTGAAATATAATAACATCAGTAAGATAGGTGTTTTAAGAGTTAAAATGTTTTATGATATACAAATTTGTGGGAGCCTTACTGAAGAGTGGGCATTTTCAGAATGATTTGCCAATAGGCATGTGGAAATTAAACCGAGTTTCATTCACTAAATATACTCACATCCCCTACACCAAGTATTGGATCATAAAATGAACAGCACCACATCATAGCAAACATATGATTTATGTAGTGCCGTTCATATATTTTAATGCTGGTTGAAATTACTAGGGCTGTAATGATACATCATCACTCAATAAGATACTTTGCTCAACAGATGATCCACAATATGATACATTTTTAAAATATTATAATAAGTGTTGGGACTAAACATTGATTATAACTGATGATCAGTCAGCTGATGCAGACAATCCGATGTTTGATCTTGCATTGCCACAATAAACTTTTTTCACAAAGGGAAGGTACGCTTTCATAAAATTTATACAAAGAAACTAATAAATTCACGCCCAAGTTCAATATATACACATGTAGGATATAGAAATATTTGATATATTAGCCAATATCAGGCCTATATATCAACTAAGAGGCTGTACAGGTCTGTATTTGATCAGAAATTTCATACTCCTGGAGGTCAAACAATTTTTACTGATGGCTGGTCATGAAATTACACTCGTCTCCAAATACTTCACAAAAAAAGACAATTAATGGATCATCAGTAGCTGTTATACAGTCAATGATCGATTATGATCAAGGAAGGGACTCCCAACACTAATTGTAATTTAGATTCCAAAATGAATTTTCCCTTGTGAAGAGTAACAGCAATAAGCTATCGCTCCCAAAATTGATTTACAAACCTTCATAAAATTGATTTCCAAATGATTAGCCAATCAGGAACTGTTCAATTTGTTTATAACCATGACCTTTCACATTAGAGGCCTTACATGGTGTTGAAAGACTATTTTACATGACAGACATCACTTTCCATTAGATTATCAAATATTTTCCATGAATCAATGCAAGGACACCTGATGATATTAATACAATACTTGACTGTATCGTGATATATATCAGTGTACCAGTGTATCGCTATAGCCCCAGTAAATTATACAAATCTGAAGATGCTTTTGTTCTCTGGTTTCTGGTTTCTGAATATTTAGCAGGTATTATGATATCATGAAAAAAGGCATGCCTGCAATGAATCAAACACCTTGCCAGACGTTTATTCACTTTTCATGAATTGCATGAAGAAAGGCAAATTTTATTTAACGATGTTGGAAAAACTGCTAAAAAATGAACCATTGTCCTAATTTAAATTTGGATTTGAGAAACTTACTTTTGGAACTCCCATTCTCGGTTATCCAGTGGACACACCTGACGGGTCTTCAACCATCGAGATATACAGTGGAAGTGAAATGCATGCTGAAAAGAGAGGACATTTTGATTGTATGTAGGTTAAACTTTCCACATAGCTCAGGCAGCCAAGTTGGTTCATACTTATAATGGGGTACCTTTGAACAAGATTATTGTTATTTACGGTAACTCCCGCATTTGCTTATCAGCGCCATCTAGTAATCAAACTTTGAACGATATAGAGGCAGGAAAATAATGAACAAATGTTTGTATTAAATCCTCATTTTTTTATCACATCAATTATTTTCTAATTTAAGTTTATATTTCTATACATTTCCAATTTAACATATATATCTGAATATAAAAGTTGGTTCATAATTCTCAATTGCATCATCATAAATCTCAATCTTGTCAGATAACACCACATCATGCATACAAATGTTTATTTATTTTTTACCACAAAAATATATCTTTTAAATCTGCAAAACAATAAATATCTAAAAATAATACTTGATTTAGATTTCATAATTTTTAATTGTGTCTTTATTTATCCATGTGCTTCATATTTTATAATAATTTAAGCATACTGATGGGTTCAATTATATTTGTTAAAATCATTTAAAAGAAAATTGATTTCTTTAAAAATGCTACATTACACAACATTGCATCTTCTGGATTACACCTTGAATTATTTTTTCAAGGAAATTTTTTGCATATCGGAGTGGAAACAGCATTACAATTAAGGAGATACAGTGAAAACAATAACAATTACTGCATAACACTTGGTGGGTTGGGTTTGCGGGAGGGGGGGGGGGGGGGGGGGTGATGATATGAGAATAACTGTACACCTGTCACAGCAGGGGATCTCCCCCAGTGACTGTAACAAATCAGAAACCCTGGCATAGCTGACTTCCAGTGACCTGGAGTGGGACCCTGCATCTGTAATCACAGCAAGTGACTACAGAAAAAAAATCAATAACTAGCTTAATTTTCAAGCTTTTATTTTCAAATTTCAGATTTAGACAAACTAAATATTTATGTTTACATGCTGTGAAAATTAAATCAATGGTGCTTACAGGAAAAAAACATGCCATGGTCAAAGTTGGGCAAAATTTAAGGTACTGATTTTTTTTTATATGCTAATAACTTAAAAAATTTACAAAATTCAGATCTAATTTTGGGTTAACAATTGAATCTTAATTAAACATAGTTATATACTTGAGAAAAAAGACTCTAGTTTCAAAATTTTTCATGTTAAGTGAGTTATTATTTTTCTTGATTTTTTACAAAGTCCATTATGTTTGGGCCCATAACTTAAAGAATTTAGACTTTACAGTCTTAATTTCTGGCATGTACATAGGAACTATATAGAGGAATATTTATGGTAAATATAAGGAAAAAGAGATGAATGGTTTTGATATTAGGCAGTCCTGAAATGTGAAAATAGGATTTGAATAAAAAATTGAGGTTTATCCTTGATTCCTCAAAGGAACAAAGTCGCAAAGACCAAGTTTTCGGCTTGGTAGGAGATCTTGGGGACATCTAACATTATGCTGAATTTTGGATTCCTAGGTCTTATGGTTTCAAAACGTGCCACATCTACGGACGGATGGACGGACAAACGGAAGGCAGACAATGGACCACGACTATAGCTCAGATGACTTATAGTCAGCTGAGCTAAAAATTGATTAATTTATTGTTTATTGTTATGTTGTTGGTTAAAACTACTAGATGAGTTGGGTTGGACACCTGGATCAACTGTGGCTGGCCATAAGCTGCCTGGCTGCCCCAGTATATGCCTCGCCTCAAGCGTGCATAATTTGCTGAAAGTTCAACAAGGTCAACATACAGGTGACTCAAGAGTGGCTGGAGAGAGCCAAGGTCTGACATGGTCTCATAAAAACATTAATAAAAGCTACAATTTTTGGCCAATTTCTATCAGCTTTCTAAACTAAAAAGCTGAAATCCTTTTGTGTGCATGATATGAAAATTATATAAACAGAGCTTACATGAAACAAAAGTGAAATGGTCAAAGTTGGGCAAAATTTAAGGTACTAATTTTATATTTATACTAATAACTTATAAAATTTTAAAAATTCAGAACTAATTTTGGGTATTCAATTGAATCTTGATTAAATAATGTTATATCCCTGACAAAAAATCTCTAGCTTCAGCAAGCCCCTTGTTAAGGGAGTAAATATATTTCTTGATTGTTTTTTTACAAAGTGCATTATGTTTGGGCCAATAACTTAAAACAATTACGCAATACTGACATCATTTCTGGCATGTGCACAGAGAATGTAAAGAAAAACATGTATATTATATATGATTAAAGTCAGATCAGTGGTTTTGATATAAGGCAGTATTGAAGTGTAACAATGGGTTTTTAATTGAAAAATGAAGTTTTTCATTAATATCTCAAAGGTATTAAGTCCTAGTGACCAAATTCTTGGCATGGTAGGGAATTTTGGAGACATCTAATTGTATGCCAAATTTTAGGAACTGAGAGCTTAAGCTGGGGAGCTGAGCTCTTGCAAACTGCATAACACTAGTCTGATGTAAACACTGTTACATGGTGCTTGAAAACTTGAATAAAATCTACAGTTTTCGATCAACTGGTTTCAAATTTTTGGTGTTAACAGACAAAATGCTATCAAAAACATGCTGAGAAAATTAAATCCACAGTACTTACAGGAAAAAAAGTGCCATGGTCAAAGTTAGGCTAAATTTAAGCTACCAATTTTTTAATTTTGTTAATATTTTAAAAAATTTAAAAGATTTTGATCTAATTTTGGGTATACAATTTAATTTTGATAAATTAAAATTATATTACTTGAAAAAAAGTCCATAGCTTTAACAAGTTTTGTGTTAAGGGAGTAAATATCTTTCCTGGTTTTTTACAAAATGCATTATGTTCTGGCCCATAAATTTCTTTAATTATATAATACAGACATAATTTCAGGCATGTACATAGGAACTATATAGAGGAATATTTATGGTAAATATGAGGAAAAACAGATGAGTGGTTTTGATATTAGGCAGCCCTGAAGTGTGAAAATAGGTTTTTAATAAAAAATTGAGGTTTTTCCTTCATTTCTCAAAGGAACAAAGTCGCAAAGACCCAGTTTTCGGCTTGGTAGGAGATCTTGGGGACATCTAACACTATGCTGAATTTTGGATTCCTAGGTCTTACGGTTTCAAAACGTGCCACATCTACGGACGGACGGACAGACGGACGACGGACAATGGACCACGACTATAGCTCAGATGACTTATAGTCAGCTGAGCTAAAAAGCACAAAGGAATATTTTATTAATTTGCAGATAAAATAAAAGATCTGATAATACTTACAAAATAAATCTTTTATTAACATAATAAAACATATGATATGCCAATAAGGCTATAGAATATGACTGTTGCAGATGAGGCATCTTAATCACAAAGCTTTTATTTTTGCAATGATTTCCCTTTGGCAAGAACCTCAAATCTGAAACCCTCACTACCAAACAGCCAACCACAGTAAGACTTTCTACAGCAGTATAAGGCACAAGCTTCATTCAGACTTACATTACATACTCCCCATGCTACTGTGCATTCCTCACTGGTTGCTGAGGCCTGGTTAGCCTGACATTCTATACCTGTAACACAGAATATATAATACAAAATGCATCTCTTATACAGTACATATTATGACCTTGTGTTAACACACCAAATCAAGCATATAAGGTTAATTTACTGTAAGACTTAAGAGTTGGGTTATTTTTAAATACCTGGCAATCAAAAACAATAAAATACTGAAAAACCAAAAACAGCTTCTTTTAGAATAGGCACAGGATGGCAATTTAAACCACAGACAGTTAAATAATGATTCCCTACAATGATTGTATTTGTTTCCTTTAAGTAGTTAAATGACCCATATATAGAAACAGACCTTGTATTGTAATTAATAGAACTACTGCATTTCTGATTTATTTAGATACAGCAAAACTAGGAATGGGGCAAGTTTGCCATAGTACTATATTATGAGGGACCTTCAATAAGTGCAGTGATAAAGCTATGTACTGTTTACACTGCTACAGGAAAAATTATTCACAAATCCTATTTATTCCTTCAAGTTTTTACCAATGATTTATTGGATTACTCTCACACAAAGATACAAGAACAAACAGCTGAACCATCTTTCCTGACTGGCAAACATGCCTCTGTTAAAGTGGCATGGGTGACATGAAGTTGATGACTGTCTGCCAGTTAATTTTCTGATTTGTGTAAACATGAAACTACATCACGAGAAGATAAATGATATTAAAACCTAAATTTAACACCTCCTTAACACAACCAGCAAGACATCAGTCATAAAACCAAACTTACATAAATCCATAATGTGGTTTCTGCAAATGGCACAATTGTCTACCACAATGTCTGAAAACAAAAATGAAAGATAACAATGAAGTGGTAACATTTTCATTGGTGGTCATGTCGGTAATATGCCACATTATACAACATTTACTGGTTTAAACCTCTCATGGTATGAACACTGTTTAATTCTGATTCTTAAATATAGAACATCTTGAATATAACATTCAAAACAGCATTCCCCACAGGTTCTTAATTTACAATACAAGTATTGTAACAAGATTATTAAATTAAGTTTAAGAAGTCTATTTAAATTGTATTAAGTAATGGTTTAATCAGTAATCACTTTCTCATTAAAATATCTAGAAAAATTATTAACCTTAAGCTTCCTTTTTAAGGATGGAAATTATGTTTAATTAAGCACACAGATTTTGTCACTGAAAGATACTGTGCACTTACCCCATGCCCAAAGTGCTACTGCATTCCACTGGAAAAAAAATATAATCAGATATTACATGATCATAAGACCATTATAAGTATTCATGATGCATACAAATAAACTGGCCAACATGTTCAGCTTAGACATACCTATTTAATCTATTTCTGTAACATTACTAGTAATGGTCCAACAAAAACAATGGTCTACTGAAAAGCCTACCCTTTTAAATATAAGTTTAAGTATGCTATATGCCTACACCAGAAGTCAGACTCCAGTTTGTACAAAGCACTCCAATACCATGTCTACTAAAAACCCACTCAACTTCAAATTTGAAGACAAAACATGACAACATTAAAAAATATAATCATTTGTTGAATATATCCATGCAATACTGTATCATAATTGTATGAAACATAGTTAAATGACAGTGTTTCACATAACAGTCAATTCACTGACAGACACAGCAACCATTTACGCTTGCTATGGGCATGTGACAAACACATTTGGACAGATACCCATATTCAAACAGCTGCCCGAATTGGCAGGTGAGATACAAAGGTATCTAACCAGTAAATGTGGATTTTAGAGGGGCTTTTTAAAAGGCTTATTTTAATATCTAAAATGCATTATTTCCAAAATGTTATTATTCTATAATAAGGAGAAATGTATACTTATTAATAATGTTGTTATTAATTCGTGTTAAAGATTGTAATATTGGCCACTGATAAAAAAACACTCTAAAATGCACAATTACTATCTTACCCTGATTAACATATTCAAGAGATAAAATTAACAATTGATGCCAGATTTTGGCTTCAGATTTGAAGTGGATGTTTCATGGTATTTCATCAGAGGTACCCAACATTCTGTTATTTTGGTCTTTTGGGTGACTCCTCCAAGACTACTGATTAAAGTATTATTATCAATGTTTAAACCTACAAAATGTAGGGCCTCAGTTAGACCCAGTTGTGACCCTGTAGTATATACAGAGCCACAGGCCAATGCTTTCATTAATATAGTGGACAGAGCGCATACAAACTGTAAACACTGCACTTGTTCTAAATACTTTTGATCCTGTATATGGGTGCCTGTCCTAGTGAGCCGGTGTGATTGTTTCAGCCAGCAGTGTGCATGTGTTAATACCATGATCACTGCTGTGAGTGTCCTAGTGACTGCACCACTGGTTACACATGCGAATGTTTCAGTCTATGCATGTGTGTATTACGATTCAGCTGGGTTGGCCAGGAGGTCAGCCGCATCTACCGGTTGTGTGTGCTCAGTTAGCTAGATAAATGAGAACAGTGGCCTATGGCTCTGTATATACTCCAGAGCCACAACTGGGTGAAGGCTTATATTATAACAACTTTACTCATGTTATTATGAATCTCTTATTTTATTTTATGCTAAATATTAAACAATTTTCATAAACATAACACTAATGATAAAGTATGACTAAATGACTACTGACAAGTACTGTGTACTCAGTACTTGATAAGCTCTGGGGTTGGCACCAGTCTCAGACACTCTAATTACCCTGGTAGCCCTGCCCAGCCTCCAGGCATGCAGCCCCATGATTGGCCAGATTAGGGGTAGCACAGTGGCCTGTACCTCTACATCACAGTGTCCTGTAGGTGTACAAATGTACACCTACAGGATAGGGTGGCACTTCAGCACCCATTTCTTCGAGTACTGTTGTCTACAGTCTAGGCCTTAGTCTAACAAAGTAACATATATTTAGTAAAACCAGAAACCATCGACTTACATTGTTATAATTAAAAATCGAAATCACATAGAAACAATTTCCTTGGAATCGCACCTGGTTTCGTATTTTCGATTGGAGACCAAATTATAGCAAATGAAATGACATGCGTAATTCACTAGTACGACACCACTTGTTAAGACTCAGTTCAACAAATCCACATGCATCGCAATCAGTGTGAGGACCTAGCCAGTTACCTTTTTCACTTCAAATCTTTTCTTGGCTGTCTTCTCGCCACTTGAGGTAGGTACTTCTTCATCAACGTCCATAGCTGCGGCCATTTACGAGTTGCCTGAACGTAAATGGCAATCTTCTGTTGTTTCTTCGGCTGTCTTTCTTGTTGCTCAACCAAACCGGATATACAATGAAAATGGCGAAATATAAAGACTTTATGTCGCTGACAGAGGGCGCTGTCGTCATCTAACGCATAAATAAATGGAGTCCGTACGTGGCGGACTAGTCATCATGCACTGCTCTTCTGCCTTGGTTTGACTTTCTGGTACAAATGTGATGTCATTGGCTACAAATAACTCAAATCCAGTAAAACTTGTTTCATTTTTTCCCCTTCATGTTTGGTGCAGTCAGTATTATATCAGAGATAGCTGACTGAAAGTCACAATTAACCCCCCCCCCCCCGGATAATAAAAAAAAAATGATACAAAAGCTCCATCTTATCTGAAAAAAAAACTATAATGCATTGATTGCCATGATTCTTCCCATAAATATTGATCATGGAGTGTTCCATCCGTTCCTGAAGACCGGTGGCGCCTCCTGTATTTTTCTCATTTTTACGCAATTTTGTTCTCTATTTTTGAGACCTTCAAACGAAGAAGTCCGGACGTTAACAGGGCAGAAATTGTAACTGTTAGATTAGAAAATGACTGTGTACATCCAGGGAGGTCCTACGGAAATCTCCTTGGAAACCTAAAATAAGTCATGGTGACCTAGCCTATATTCTGCGAGCTATTGGTCATTAAAAGATAAGATAACATTTATTAGCCTTCATATCCAGGAATTTGTCGTTGACTTGCAATTCATTACATAAAAATAGATAAGTAAATAGATAAATACATAAAAATAATACATAAACATAAATTAAAAATAACACATAACATATTGACTATGCATGTAAAAATAAGCATGTAAAATGATAAAACAGATATTTCTGCAGGTAAAAACACATAATTCAAAACATTAAATATCTAAGAGGGTTGTGAGTTAAAAAGTTTAATACTGTATGGTACGAGAGATTTTTTAAAACGAGTTGTTCTGGAGAATATTGTATCTAGGCTTTTACCTGAAGGTAAAAAAACGGAACTTTGAATATAGGGGATGAGTTGTGTCATTCATGACCTTTGATATGAAGGCCATTGTTTTGGTTTCACAGATTTCCTGGTGTGTGGCAAGAGAAGTACTAGTTATTCTACAACTTCTCTTCCTGGTATTATTTAACTGTTTCTTTAACTTATCAGATATATT
Source organism: Sipunculus nudus (assembly GCA_026874595.1). Classification (NCBI taxonomy): domain Eukaryota; kingdom Metazoa; phylum Annelida; class Sipuncula; order Golfingiida; family Sipunculidae; genus Sipunculus; species Sipunculus nudus. Next base: position 49,539,558 of record CM049315.1, read on the forward strand.
TGTAAACCAGCACTCCAGTGAATAAGTAAGGACACTGGAAATTACTGAATTATAAAACATGCATGGTAATTATGGTTTTGTCAATATTTAGCTTTCTTAGATAATAAAGGTAATATAATCTTTTTTTGCTTTCTTTGATTGATTCAACACATGTTCTTTCCAATTCAGATTCCTGTCAATAATACATCCTAAGTATTTATAATTTTCTACAATATCTACATTTTCATTTTTGATAGAAACTGGGGTAATTACAGATTTTGATCTCCTAAAATCAAAAACTACTTCCTTAGTCTTCTTAATTGAAGGTAGTGTTCCTCACACCAACCAGTCACATATTGAATGGTTTTCCTGTAGAGGGATTCATCATTCTTGTGTATCAGGCCTAGAATGACAGTGTCGTCTGCATATTTGATAATTTTACAATCTGAAAGGCTCACAGACAAATTGTTTGTATTAAGAATAAAAAGGACTGCTGACAGAACACAGCCTTGTGGAGCACCAGTATTTATGATTATATCTGAAGAAGTTTCTTTCTAACATGTTGTCTTCTATCCGAGAGAAAATCTAGAATCCATAGACAGTAGGAAGGAGGAATGTTATACCTACAGAGCTGATTGATCATAATGTGTGGCTGTATTGTATTGAAGGCTGAAGAATAATCAATGAAAAGTGATCTGGCATAATTTCTGGGGTCCCTGTCTAAGTGTTGATAAATATAATGAGTTAATGTGGCAATTGCGTCGCTTGTGCACCTGTTGGATGAATATGCAAACTGATGTTTATCTAGCATTGGTTTAACAATTGGAAGTAATTTGTTAAGAACTATTCGCTCCAAAGATTTTGCGAGAATAGATGTAAGTGCAACAGGCCTAAGATCATTCATCACTTTAGGAGAGTTATTTTTGGTGACTGGAATTAATTCTGCGGTCTTCCATAGTTTTGGTAGTTTACATAAGGAGAGAGACAATTGAAAAATTTGATGTATGATGAAGGACAAACTATTTCTACAGGTTTTAATTAATTTGCCACTGATTTTGTCGAGTCCACAGGCTTTCTATACATTAATCTTACTTAACTCTTTGTTTACATCAGTTAGATCAGTAAGGATGCATCATCGCATGATTCTAAATTTGCTATCAGACTGCTCTGAATTTCATCTTTTTCCTTTGAGAAGTCACTTTCATCAAAACACGCATAGAATGTATTTAATTTGTCAGCATAGCCATTTTCAGCAAGCAGTGAGCATTCTTTCTTGCTTTTAGTTATACCAGTTCATTCCTGAAGACCCTTCCAAGCATCTTTTGATTGCTGGCTATGGAACAGTTTTTCTACTTTCTTTTTATATTGTTGTTTGGCTTTCTTAATGGCAGAATCAGTTTCTTTTTGTAAGTCATATCTGTTTTCTGAATTGCTTGTGAAGGCTTGGTGCTTACATACAATAAGTTTCCTTAGATCACTATTGATCCAAGGTTTATTATTAGGGTAAATCTTAATGGTTTTAGTAGGTACCAGCATGTCTTCACAAAATGATATATAACTAGACACAGTTTCAGTAAGTTCATCTAAATCATATGAAGTGTCAATGAACATTTGCCAGTCTGTTAGATCAAAACATGTTTGTAGGGTCTCATAGGCTTCCTTTGAGTTCACTTTAATATTAATTTCACGTGGTTTCAGCATTTGAAGTTTACGTCTGTAAATAGGTTGCATATAGATCATATTATGGTCACTATTTTTCAGTGGAGGACCTTGAACACATTTATAAACAGATTTAATATAACAATAAAATAAGTCCAGTTTCTGGTGACCTCTTGTGTTACAGTTCACGTACTGCGTGTAGTTTGGTAGTGGTTGATCAAGATCACAGTGGTTCATATCTCCGAGTACAATGTGCAGAGCCTGTGGTTTTTTTTCTTCTAATTGGGCAACAATATCCTGTATCTTCTTTGATGCAATGTCTTTATCAGCACTGGGGGAATTTAAACGACTGTGAGAGATATATTGACAAAACTCTCCAGGTAGATATGAAGGACGTAGGCTCACTGATAGGGCTTCAAGGTCTGGTGAACATATACTAGACTTGACGGTTATATTCTGACACCATCTGTTATTAATATAAAGAGCTACACCACCGCCTCTTGATTTATTAGAGTCCTGGGTTCTGTCTTGTTTTAATAAAGTAAAATTAGGAATGTTCAAGAATGTGTCAGATATGTTTTGGTTCAGCCATGATTCCGTTAATGCAATGCAACAAGCCTCTCGATATTGATAAAGAAATCAAAAACATGATTCTGAGCATCTAGTGAGTCAGAGGGGGCACAAATTGTATCCATTTGGCCTAAATCTTCTAATGTGACATTCAGGGAGGTCAGGATCCTGGGTTAATTACTTGTATTGTCCTTGGAAATATAAAGTTAGGTCACCGTGACGTATATTCTGCGAGCTATAGGAAAAAACATGATTTGAGCACCTTAATTGAAAGTCGGATGGGCTCATGCAAATAGTATCTGTTACAGGCCTTGAATCTTCTAACGCAATATCTATGGAGATTCTAGGCAAATTTTCATGGAAACCTGAAACTATTTCATGATGAACTATATACTGCGAATGACTGGCCAAAAAAAAAAACCATGATTTTGAGCACCCAGACAGTCAGCCTGAGAAAGGGCACAGATTCCTTCCGTTAGACGTAGAAACGTCTAACTGTACACCAAGAGAGGTCTTGGGCAAATCTCAGAATCCTGAAATTAGGCCACCGTGACCTATTTTCTGTGAGCCATAGGGGGAAAAAGAACATTATTTGAACACCCTGAATGTCAGATGCGCACAAATTCTATCCGTTAGCACTAGAATTTTCTAATGAAATATCCAGGAAAGTCTTAGGGAAATTTCCATAGGAACCTGAAATTAGGTCATTATGACCTATATTCTGCGGGCGATTGGCCAAAAAACTTGATAAGGAGCACCCAGATAGTCCGGAAGGGCACACAACTTTACTGTTAGACCCAAAACCTTCTAATGTAACATACAGGGAGCAGTGATGTAATCGAGTCCAGGCCACTCGAGTCCAAGTCCAGTTCGTGTGATTTAAGTTCAAGTTCACCTTCTACGAGTCCGAGTCATTTGGAACTCGAGTTCAAGTCCGAGTCCAATACAAAACTTCTTATTAAAAGAAAATTAAAAAGAATATTTGAGATACTCATGTAATTTTTTTTGTTAGTTTACAAGTGTCCTCTACTTCAATGTTTACTCATCTTTACCCCCTGATGCAGACCTAAAACTTGGAATTTATGTTGTAATATTTTTCGTAATTCTCCCATACTTACAATCTTTATATAATTTTTACATAGTTTCTTTTCTATTACATCCCTGCAAGGGAGGTCCTTGGAAAGTCTCCTTTTAATCCTGAAATAATTCACTGTAACCTATATTCTCTGAGCTGTGAGCAGGAAACCAAATTTTGAGCACCCATAAATTTATACAGGTCATAATTCTTAACTGTCGGATCTAGAAATCCCTTTCTTAATGTAAAGGGAGGCCATTGTAATTTCTCCTTTCACACCCAAAGTAAGGTAAATGTGAACTACATTTTGTGAGCTGTGTGAAACAACATGATTTGAGAAGCTTATAAGTCAGACGGACACAAGTCATAGCAGTCTGACGTAGAAACTTATAACTTTGCATCTAGGTAGTTCCTAGTAAAATCTTTGAAACCTTAAATAAGGTTGCTGTTACCTATTTTCTGGGGATTTTTGGAGAAAAACATGATTTTTAGCACTCTGGAAGTCATTCTTTACTTGTTCAAGGTTCCTTAACAAATATTTTTCACCAGATCATAACATCAATAATTAATACCGATATATGCATCACCTCTATGTCAAATCAACTGAGCATCATGACCCATGGGTCATTTGTTTATTTATTTATTCATGGGTGCACAAACAGGCCCATAACTCGGAGAATATACTAGTAGGTCGCAGTGCGTAATTTCAGGTGTCCAGTGCGATTTTTTATGGACCTAAAATATAAATGGATGTTGAGTTAGAAATTTCCAAGTTTAGTGGTTACGATTTGTGTTCTGTTCATGGGCAACCGGACGGATGGCGAAAAAAAGATTGATCGCCATAGCTCAAATGACTTTCAGCTGAAAAAGTGGATGCAATTCAGAAAAGGTTTCGGGGGGGGGGGGGGGGGGGGGTTATGTCGCCGCAACCTTTTTTTGAGGGGTTTTCAGACCAAATTTTACGGCCGGGACCTCCCTTTTCCAGACCTGGGGACCTTTCTTGGTATTTTTACAAGTCCTCCTTGGTTGGAACCCCACTCCTCCTAAATCATGGATCCTTCCCTGCAACTTCAGTTAAAGTATTCGTGGAGCACATGTTGCAAAATCTATTCGTTACATGACAACCTACTGATAAGCTTTGCCTTAAGGATACCATTACGCCCTCTTTCCGCAAATCGAAGGTTACTCATTTCTGTGGCCTGAAAACAATTCTGGGAAATACACGCATGATCACAGAGCGATCAGACAAACCGAAGAAACAAAGTTTGCCCTATATACAATACATAATATATTACTAAGCTATCGCTGCGTCGCATTCTTGATTCCATAGAGTACATCACTTGCTGTTGAGGTAAGATTCTATTGTGACTTCTGGTCAACGGTTATACGCGGTTTGCCATACTGTATGTTATCCGTGCCACATCACTTACCTTCATGTTTAGTAACTTTTGTTCCTTGACAGAAAGTCGACAAGGCAGGGATTATGGCAGCTGGGTCGATACTTTCAATCTTGTAGCAAGTCCAGACACAGATTCAATGAGTTGTTCGCCGCACCAATATTTCATGGATCTGTTTGCATTTTGAAGACCAATTTGTGCTCTTGTCTGGAAAATAGACTAAAGTTTGTTCTAATTGTATACACAATTTCAAGATTTATTGCATTTTGCTATACTCAAGCATGCAAATTTTCATGTTTCTGCTCCGAAGAGTCCGAAGAAAATAGAACAATTATTTTGGGTTGGGCCGAGTTACTGATTCCAGTAACAAAATAAAGCCCTTCTGTTTATTTGTAGTTTTTGCATTTGTGGTCTTTTTATTTCATATTTACTTGTCATTTGTAGACTATTATATACATTCACAAATATTGAATATCTTAATCATTTACAACTGACACAAAGAGTTTTAAGCCTTTAAATAGACACATCTTCACACACTGATATATATTTATTTCAGTCGATAATTAACCGTTTATGCAAATCATGAAGGTTAGACTGGCCCAGTCAATGAAAAGGCCCTGTGTCGCACTTAGTGTCGGTACTGCTACCACGCGGCAACTTACATAACTAATTACTACTCTCTGACCCTCTTATTTCATCGACTGGTAAACTTGGGCCGTTCCGGACAGTTAGCGCCACACATCACCGCCTCGCTGAACTAAGGTCATTCCCAGTGACGTAAGGAGTATTTATAGTGGTCTTTCCCAGAATCTTAAAAAAAACCATCATGGTAAATTCAGTAATCGCCTATTGTGGGCTTCCAGCTTGCTTTATATATATATATATATATATATTCCCATTTGACCAGTCTAACTATGTTTCGGTCCTCGGCATTCACAGGAGACTTGACGGCTTGATATGCAAATGCGATGGAATCATCAGGAGCCTTGTAACGCCCTAATATGCAAATATCAGGGATTCACCATACGGACTTTACAGGGCTTTAGTGATAAGAGCTAGAACCGAGTTACGTCGCGTCTATCGGCACAAGGAATCACGTTTCATTTGAAGCATTTTAGCAGTAAACATCAATATACTAAAGCCCAGGCAGGGCTACATGAAGGTCACTTGACACTTAATTGGATAGGAACCTATATATCATGCAATTTATTTGGCTGTTATTAATCTGCTTAACGGGATTAGCTCTCACTTGCCTACAAACGGTTCCTAAGTGATGCTAACTTTTTTAGCTGATTTATACAAATAATCTACTGATAAAGTCAAATCATGTATAGCTCTCTTAAGGTAGCAGGACTGGTCAAAATCCTAAAAATTGATGTTTCTCAATAACATCTATGATATTCATACTGTCAACACCGCAACAACAAAAAATATTACGCCAATACCAAACGAAACTACGATGGGCCGACGACGCAAATCCCGAATGCCACTTAAAAAACTGCAGCAGTTGAATGATATCAAGAAGTCTCAGCGGGCCGAACCTACTTCCGTGATCAAACTGATGGCCAGCGACGATGAATCATCAGATTACGGCATCTCTACGTTTACGCATGAAGGAAAACCGGAGGCCGACACCTATCGACTTTGGCAGTGTTATCAACTAAACGCGCTATTGTCAGCCGCTGTTGTACTTGCCTCCAATAAACAATAAGTCCAGATTTCACATATGACTTGTATGTGTATGTGTGATTTAAATACAAACCTTATTTATTTTACATGGATTGTACAACTATTTATAATAACTAATACGAGGCACTCTCCATGACACGGATGTTGGCGCTCGGTATAGTCGGTAAATATATAATTTATTTTATACGAGATTTGTATGATCGTTATAAACTCGTCTCTATTGTCAACTCCCAAATACCTATAATGTATGTAAACCGTGACAAATAAATTAATCTTCGTTCTCCTTGAATGGCCATAGATCCCGCTCGCCTCGTTCCTGTTTAAACACGCGGTTATCTATTAGGCCTGGCTATGCACCTGTTCAGCCGCGGGTCCCGGTTGTCGAGTGCTCAGCGCACCTTGGCACTCGGCCAAAACTGTAAGCTCCGCCTACTGAAGTCCATGCACGTGGTGTTTGACAAGTCGCAGGTGTGACAGGACAAACTTTTATCGTTTTAATACGTCTTTACAGCAAAATAGACAATTAATCCATGTTATTATAGCATGGTTTGATAGGAACCACCGTCATGACCAAATTCATGTGACTGTCAACATGTAGTTGTGGTTAGTTACGTGTGTAGGACGAATGATCTCTACGAATTTAGTTTTTGGCCATTTTCTCGAAACATCATTTCACCTGAACACCTTATCTGTAGAGCGTTATTTCTCAGTAATCACTTGTCCGAAACATACCATCTTTGAGATAAATAATTTTTAATATGTCTTCTAAAAAGCATTTTTTTTTATTTTACGCCTATACTAAATTTGAAGGATTTTATAAAGGTAAAAGTAAAAAATGAAATGATTTGTGAAGATTTCAAAATTAAATACTCTGTAAAATCGTTATTTTTAAACTTAACTCACTAAACAAAAAAAAACGCCTGGGGATTATTATCTAAATTCTCGATTTATTTAAGAAGATTTTCTGTATCGGCTTTAGTTGTGCTGGAATAAACTTTTTTTGTTAAAAATTAAAATTAAATTAACATTTTTACAAATTCAAACCTGTTCCTCGGAAACACAGATTATTATCACCAAACTATAGAGAATTTTCTTAGCTTTCAGAAAATGTATACTTTAGGGGGTATTAAAGCATTAGATTGTTCCATGCAAAGGAAAAATTGAAACAAAGTCAGGTCAGGTGGGGGGCGCAGCCCTGCCACCTTAAAAAGCCTTGGCATCAGAAGGTGTTCTCCGTAAACAGCAGAAGGGTCATATATTAATATAACACGAACATCTTTTATACATTAACAGGACCAGACATGGAAGTACTGAGGGCCTCAACAAAATTGACCCAGAAAAATTGCTGCCAACAGTGTAAACTTAAAGGTATGCGAAAGCAAGCGCAGGCGCTATGTACAACTTGCAAGATGGGCTTCTGCGAAGATTGTGCCGCTGACCATACTAAGCAACCAATATTTGCTTCACACAAGTTGGTCCTTGTATATTCTGTAAGGACCATGGAGGTGACTTCGAATATATCTGCAAAACCTGTATTGTTGGTCTGTGTGCGCACTGTATTTTGGCAGGAGATCACGAGACACACGAAGTACAGGAAAAAACGACACCTATTGACCTAGATGCAAATATCATACTTAAAAGAGCAGCAACTGGAACGAAAATTGTAAATGCAAAAAAAGCGATGAAAAGCATTGAAGACGACAAAACTGGGAGAGTGGGTGCGTGGAATCGGATGGCAACTGAGATACTTGAACACTGGGACAAACTGAAGGCCGAAGGAGATAAAATGTTGAAAGATCATTTATCTGTTTACCATACTAGCATGATTACAGCTCTCCAGACATATCAAGAACAGTTTGCTACAGGTCAGGCTGCGATAGAGAGTGGCGCACGTCTTTGGAAGAAAAATGACACAGACTTTAGGGTGAACAGGACCTGGGTAGAGGAGAACCTATTACAGAGGGTGACATCAGCAAGAAAAGCTGTCCAGACAGTGCCGGATCCTGCCTATATATGTATGGACGTGTTGCAACTGACAGGACTCCACAAGATACCTAAAATTCTACAATGGTGTCGTACGAAATGTGACATGTCAACAGTGTTTGAACAACTGAAGGAAAAACCGAATTTGGTGACCAATGTGCAATACACGGTTGATTCCTGTAAACCTGGAAAGTCTTGTCATATTTTTGTGAAAGGTAATGGTGCTGCAATAGTTTGTACCGGCGGACAAGTTTACGAAATCCAAACAGATGGCACGCGGAACGTTTTGCAGGATGCCGGGAAGGCATTAATATCATACCAACACGAGAATTCAATGTATTTTCTTCAAACAGACGGCTCGCTTTTCAAGATGTCAGACCCAGGAGTGAAACAACATCTGATCCATTTAAACGTTTCTCCTCTGATGATGTATATTGCTCGGGATGTAGCGCATTTCTTCCATGAGACAGGTATAGGAAGGCGAGAACTATCAGGTTATTCATTAGGACCACCCCCTCCCCTATATCTAAAGCTGACATCGAAGGAGAAAGACTCGTGTCTGTTGGTGGAACGGCTTGTCCTAGACGGTACATGTAAATTCATTGCAATACTTAAAAAATCCTATGACGTCGTCATGTTAAACGAAGAATGCAAGGAACTGAGTAGATTTTCTTTACATGCAGAAGACGGACGAAAAATGGACGTTTTGCCAGGAGATATGACTGTCATGGCGAATGGGCATCTGCTGGTGGCAAATAAAAGACGGGCCAACGTTTTGGAATTTACGCTTGATGGAACATTCATAAGGGAGCTGAATACTGGCTTCGCCCCTTGCTTCAACCTGAGTCAAGCAGATGAGTTAGCCATCTCCTACCGCCACCCCTGTTTGTGGGTTGTGACAGGAAACAGACGGGGAACCAGGTCTTTTCGAAATGTCTCCTCCTCTGTGGATCTTGTTATGCGCGTGGTCCTTTTTAGATTTGATATGTGAAGGAGTTAAGCATCATTGACTCTGCATTATCTTTCAGTCTTCAGCCCTTCACATCAGCAGTAGGTAATTTTTTTTTATGTAACATGGACGAAAGACGCGCACACTTATTAACTGTCAAACTCCGTCCATTGGTACTAACTAGATATGATGTCCCTTTGGAAGATGACTTGCTTCAGCTATGTAAGCCCTGTCTTCAGAAGTTCTGAGAAGAATTAATTTTCTTTCTTGATGTAAAGACAACATATGAGTGTACATACTATTGTATAGAGTATATAGTATAACTGTCATTACAGCCGGTAGCACTAGTGTCCACAGAAATTATCAACATCTAAGATCAAAAGGAGACAACCTATATGGTTTTATGATAAATTTATATATTTGCTTGTGTAAAAGCATTTTTGACTGACAACATTTGGAAATTTATGAATAATATACTAAATGTTGCTACTATTTTTTGAGATCATTTGTACACGGATAATGATTCTGTTTTGGCAGTGAACATTTGTATTTGAAGAAAATTCATTTCTTTTGGCAAACACAAATTTGCTGTATTGTTTTGAAAAAAAAAATAAATTTAACAAAAGTAAGTTGGAAAGATATACTACAATTTACAATAAAATAAAATAATAATAAATAAATATTCCAGAAATATAATCCATTCATGATTCTTAGGAAACAGTCCGTTTAATCCCGAAACGTTAATTATTTATATGGTGTCAACAATTGGTCATTTGCGAAAATACTTATTTTGACATACGTTGATAGGGTGTTTAGCTCGTAATTATATATTCGCCCACAAGACAATGCAGAATAAAAAAAAAATCAATGAATTTTGCACATATACTTGTTCGTTAATAAACTGTTACAAGAACTTTTATCAAACTTTGTTGACTGAGTGTAACAGATTACTCAGGAGTCCGGATCCGCTAACAATTGAACCAGATTATGTGCCATGGGGTTAGCTAAATTGACCATTGTATTTTTTGAAAATGAATGAATTAACAGTTTTCTCATTTTCCTGTATTATTTAATACTACAATTCATATCGGAAAAAGATGTACTAGTCTAACATAATTAATAAAAAAATGTCAATTGATATTGTTACTGCCCTGACCAGGGCCAGTAATATCCCAGGTTGTTGTAATTTTAGAATTGATAGATAAGTAGATTTGTGTTACCATATGTTTTGCCATGTTTGTGGTATTTGTTTAATGCACATATGTGTCATCTGAATTAAGTGTCATTTTAAGCAATTAATTTGCGACCTCTGTTGGAAAACTATTATTATATGTATCACATTTAATTCATGCAGTGACTTTGTGTAGGCTATACCAGTTATTTTAATTTCCTTAATTCAGACGGAGCACCAGGCTTCATGTGCTGTTTATTGTTTGAGCTAGCCAGCCGGGTAGTAATTTATCATGCTGTGGCTGGTGTCCAGCCATACCAACAGCTCACCAGCTTGTACAGTGCTTCACAGGGTCAAAGATACAAAATTGTCACTGCTCTCAGCTCGTGGGACAGGGGGTACTCTCGATAGCCCCGTGTTATGTTACTGTTCCCAGGCCGCCTGGGTATTTTAGGCATGCCCCGAGACAAGGGTGGGGTCAGTTGGCAACAAGTGTTAGTTCAAGTCACTTTACTGTTGTGTACATGTAAAGATTTTAAGTCACCGTTACGGCACCCTAGTCAAAGACTCAATGTCATCATAATGTGTGGGTCAAGTCAATAATAGCGCACAAGTCTGTGAGTATTTCATTTTTATACATGTCATTTTAATTCAGTATGGTTTATTCAAATATAACAGGACATATATAGTGTTAGGGGCGGTAATCTTGCCCAGTGTATTTTCTTGGCTGTCAGATCAGGTCAAGCCGTTGCTTCCTTTGATGTTAAACTTTCATGTTGTAACTGTTTATAATTTTGTGTCATGTTGACAGGATATCTGTGAGAATTTGTCAGGTTATAGTAATACAATGTTGCCATTTTGATAATTTATGAAGTGAGTCTCATACAGTGTTAAGATAACTTGTTTATGGAAGGTTATGATACAAAATCCAACTTGAATATGAACAAAATTAAATGTTTTATGGGTTCTTATAAATGTTTATTCAGCCAGTTTCAAGTTTCAATTTATTCATGATAATGATATATTCTTTATTGGTAATTCAATGCATGTGAACGTTGCTCATGAGTTGACAAATCATTTTGTCATTATTATACATCGACATTTATGTTATTATCTTATTTGTTGTAGATTCACCATGATCATGATCATAACCCTAACCTTTTATGAAGTGACATGCGTGTAATAGCAGTGCAGTAAAATGATATACGTCTACAAGTTGTTACATTTGTGTTTTTAAAGACCCGCGCGTTACAGTGAATAGACTTAGCCAAATGGAACACCTTAAGACTACCAGGCGTCAGAAAAAGGCAGCTATTACTCGCCACCTAGGGACATTACGTCGCCTTGTTGCTGAGGAAGATGTTGATGAGGTTCAGTCAAAATTGCGGCAACTTCGTGTATCATTCTCTGAATTTGAGGCCTCACATGACTGTTATAGAAATGCGTTAGAGGATTTAGATGAGATTGATGAGTGTGAACAGTGGTTCCAGGATGTTGAAAATAGCTACACCTGTGCGTTAAAGGAAGCGAAAACTTGGCTGAAGTCTGCGCTTGATGGCCCCACGGTTGAGCGAGATGTCGCAGTAAATGGTGTTGGTGATGAAAAGCCTGTCCCGAGTCAGCAAGATTTAGTCGACCTTCTGAGTATCCCGAAGGTAGAGATTGACAGATTTGACGGTAATCCCATTGAATATCAAACCTTTATTGCCATATTTGATGAGACCGTGGACAGTAAATTTGTTGATAGCCAGTTAAAGCTAACCAGATTGTTGCAATATACGACTGGGCCAGCTAAAATGTCTATAAAGAATTGTGCTCTGATTGGAGGCGAGGCTGGCTGTAAACAGGCGCGGGAGATCCTAAGGAACCGTTTTGGAGACTCCCACCTGGTGTCGCAAAGGATCATAACAGACCTCAAGTGTGGCAGGAAGGTTGTAAAAGCTCATGAACTGCAACAGCTCGCGGATGAGCTTACCATGGCCTTAACAGCTCTGGAAAAACTTGGAAAATATTCAGAGCTTGATACACAGCAAAGTATCATAGACATAGTGCAGCGGTGTCAACCGTATATCCGTAACCGCTGGAGAAAACAGGCTTTGACTACATAGAAGGACAAAGACGCGTACCCTACATTTAAAGATTTTGTTGAGTTTGTGAAAATGATCGCATTAGAAGCCTGTGATCCTGTGTATGGGACTGAAACAGTGAGGTCCAGGGATAACCCAAAGAGCGCCATCAGCAATGCGGTGACGAGCTGGCCGTCTGTGAATCCCTCAGTGACTTCAGGACTACAGAATCCTCAGCATGCATCATCAGGTGAGCCCAGACAATCGCGTCCTTGTGTGGTATGTAGTCAAAATCATAGACTGTTTCATTGTGACTCTTTCAAAGCCATGCAGCCTGTAGATCGGTTGCAGGTTGCTAAAAGAAACAGATTGTGTTACAATTGTTTGTTGGCAGGTCATAGTACCCGTGAATGTAGAAAAAGATCAGTTTGTACGGTGCCAGGTTGTGGTAGAAAGCATACAAAATTTATTCACGTTGAAGGTGAAAACGGTAGGCAGGCTTCTCATGAAAATGTTATTGATGAGACTGGAAGTGATAATCAGGTCAGTGTGAGTAGTAATGCAAGTGTCAACACTGTTAATACCAGTGTCTACTTACCACTAGTTCCGGTGATAGTCAATGGTCAAACTGAAGCCTACGCTCTGTTAGACACTGGATCTACTAACACATTCGTCAGTCAGCGACTAGTGAGTCAGCTGAAGCTGAAGGGCACCGCAGCAAACTACGAAATGAATACCCTGAACAACAGTTCGAAAGCATGCTCAAAGATTGTGTCTTTTAATTTAAAATCAGTGGATGGGAATCAAGCTACAGAAATGAAAAATGTACTAGTGGTACCAAGCATCCCAGCGAGGTATCCTGCCCACGTGATAAACCTACAGAGATATCCTCACTTGTGCGGTCTGCCAATACGACAGGTAGATAGCGACATACAGGCAGACATCCTTATTGGTATGGATAACGCATTTGCCTTGATGCCTCTTGAAGTAAAGAGTGCCCCTAACGACAGAAATCAGCCTTATGCCATTCGAACCTTGTTTGGTTGGTCTCTCAGTGGACCTATTAATGGTCAGGTGTCTCAGGTAATTAATTCAAATTTTGTGGACCTCAACCAACAGATAGAGAAGCTATGGAGTATGGAGTCGGTTGATGAAGATGTCACGTCATTGTCACCGGAAGACCGCAAGGTTCTTGATCTATGGCACGATGAGATCCGTCATGAAGAAGGTCACTATGTTTTGCCGATACCATGGAGAGATGGGACACCGAAATTACCCAACAACAGGTACGCTGCCACAGTTAGGCTTAACAGTCTTCAGAATAAGCTTCGTAAGACCGGGATGGCTGAAGTTTACCAAGAGAACCTTATGAAAATGGTCACAGATGGATATGCTGAGGCTGTTCCAGAGTCAGAATTGTCCCGCAAAGATGGATTAGTATGGTACCTCCCTCACCACGCGGTCATTTCTGAAGCAAAACCTGGAAAGGTCCGTGTGGTATTTGACTGCGCAGCAAAACAAGACGGTGTAAGTTTGAACAACCAGTGCTATCAAGGTCCAGACCTGAATAACAAGCTTATACATGTATTGCTTCGGTTCCGACAGTACAAGTATGCCATTACAGCAGACGTAGAGGCCATGTACCACCAAGTGAAGATCCCTCTAAAAGACAGGAATGCTCTTCGGTTCCTATGGAGAGAGGGGAATTCTCTTGTGGAATATAGGATGACATCACATTTGTTTGGGGGCGTTTGGTGCGCTAGTAGTAGCACCTTTGCCTTACGCAAGACCATCGAAGATACACCTACCAGTGACCTTGTAAAGGATACTATTCGTAATGCCTTCTATGTGGATGACATGCTGACATCGGTCAAGTCAGCACATGATGCCAGTGAAATCATGACAGGTGTGAGACAAGCTCTCAAGTTTGGTGGTTTCAACTTGACAAAGTTTATTGTGAATGACACGCAATTACTGCAGAGCATACACAGCAAAGACAGAGCCAAAGAGGTAAAAGAAATTACCCCGGAAATGCACAGCAAAGCACTTGGCATTCGATGGGATGTCACTGCTGATGCTTTCTATTATGTCAGCAAATATTCGGAGCCAGAGAATGATGTTACAAAGAGACGGATGCTGAGCCAGCTCTCTTCGATGTACGATCCACTTGGTTTGGTCTCTCCCATAATGCTTCGGGGCAAAATCTTGTTCCAGGAAGCAGCCCGTCTCAGATTGTCATGGGATGAACCAGTTAAAGATGATCTGGCTCAAAGATGGTCAAGTTGGCTTATCTCGCTGTCAGATATTCCTCACCTAAAATTTCCCAGATGTGTTATCCCGGAGGAATTTGCCAATGGCGCAGTGGAATTGCACCATTTCTGTGACGCGAGTGAAGTCGGATATGGAGCTTGTACCTATGTCCGGGTTGTAAATCAACGGGGAAGAGTTCATGTTGCTTTACTTGCTAGCAAGGCGAGATTGGCTCCGATCAAATGCATGACCATTCCTAGGTTAGAGCTTTCAGCTGCTGTAGTTGCAGCAAAGTTGGATTGCATGATCAGAAGGGAGCTCGACACACCCCTCCTGAAGTCAACGTTCTGGACAGATAGCCAAATTGTGCTTGCGTATATCCGGAACGATTCGAAGAGGTTCAAGGTGTTTGTTGCAAATAGAGTGTCAGTTATCAGAGATCTAAGTTTTCCTGACCAGTGGCGACATGTCAATGGCCAAGAAAATCCTGCAGATATCTTGTCCCGTGGGTGTGACGTCAAGAGTTTTCCGCAGATGTGGTTCACAGGCCCTCGGCTGCTGACTGAGTACAAGAGTTCATGGCCTATCATGACACCCGTTGAGCAAGACATACCAGCAACTGATCCGGAAGTCAAACGAGATTTTTCTCCTACAGAGGATGTAGCATGTACGTTTGTCAACAATGCCCTCATGGTTGATGGCAGAGGCAGTCAACATCCAATGGAAGCCTTGATGAGTTATTACTCTGATTATTACAAGCTGAAGAAAGCCATATGCTGGATACTACGAGTCAAGCAGTATCTCAGGGGTGATAAGTCAGTCACAGGAAGTCACATATCAGTCGCCGAGATGATTCATGCTCGGAACCTAGTCGTCAAACATGTCCAGAATCAAGCCTACCATGAGGAAATCAGAGCACTCGAGCAAGGTAAGGTAGTGTCGAAATCTAACCCACTCTACAAGCTGACACCTGCTCTGAAAAATGGAATATTAGTTCTTGGTGGGCGGCTAAAGCATGCAGCTATTGAACCCGAGTGCAAGCATCCAGTGATATTGCCAAATGAACACAAGTTAGCTGCCATGGTTGTTCGGCAATACCATAACTCAGCCCACCTTGGAATCGAGTGGACTTTGAGTCAAATAAGGAGGAAATATTGGATTATAAAAGCAAGGAACCTGATTAAGAAGATAAAGAATGACTGCATCACATGCAAGAAGCTGTATGGGTCACCAAGGGTTCAGAAGATGGCTGATTTGCCTCCTGAACGCTGCGAACCTGGAAGTCCACCTTTCACCTATGTTGGTGTTGACCTATTTGGACCATTTCTTGTCAAGAGAGGCAGATCCGAAGTAAAACGATATGGTTGCATCTACACTTGCTTCACAACCAGAGCCATCCACCTTGAGGTCTTGAATAGCTTGGAATCTGATGCTTTCATAAATGGTTTCTTCAGATTTGTATCGAGGAGGGGGTCCCCGCGTAAAGTTTGGTCAGATAACGGCACTAACCTCGTGGGCGCACGTACAGAGTTATCTAAAAGTCTTCGTCAGTTAGATCGTGGTCAGGTTATCAGGGCTGCTCGTCGTCGAGATGTCGAATGGCAATTCAATCCCCCATTGGCATCTCACCAAGGAGGCGTTTGGGAGCGCATGATCAGAACCGTTCGGAGAGTTCTGGTGTCGTTGCTAAAAGGAAGTCCAAGAATGACAGACGACGTTTTGAGTACTGTTTTCTGTGAAGCAGAGAACATAGTGAACAGTCGACCAATTACCAGGTGCAGTGATGACGCGAATGATGATGCCCCGTTGACGCCGAATCATCTCTTGCTTCTAAGAGGCAACCTTCCATTCCCATGGGGAGAATTCCAAGGTGCTGACGTGTATCGAAAGCAGTGGCGCCACGTACAGCATTTAACGACACAATTCTGGAGAAGATGGACCAATGAATATCTGCCAGAATTACAGAAAAGGCAAAAGTGGGTTGAAGAAAGGCAGAATATGAAGACAGGTGATTTAATTTTGATCCTGAGCGAGAACACACCAAGGGGTTCATGGCCTTTAGGAGTGGTATCGGATGTAATACCAGGGAGGGATGGCCTAGTTAGAATTGTCAAGGTTAAGACCAAGACCACAGAGTTGATTAGGCCAATTACCAAAGTGGTATCCCTGGAAGGATCGCCTGGCATGTAGGTTATTTATTGTATATGTAGGATGCATGCATATAGTGTATAGTATTTTTTATGTTAGATTCACTTGTTGAAGTTTTTTTTATGTACCCTTTTTTTTAGCATTAATTTCTGCCTGTATTTGTAACATGGAATCCCTATGTTAAATCAAGTTGATTTAAGGCGGGGGAGTGTTACTGCCCTGACCAGGGCCAGTAATATCCCAGGTTGTTGTAATTTTAGAATTGATAGATAAGTAGATTTGTGTTACCATATGTTTTGCCATGTTTGTGGTATTTGTTTAATGCACATATGTGTCATCTGAATTAAGTGTCATTTTAAGCAATTAATTTGCGACCTCTGTTGGAAAACTATTATTATATGTATCACATTTAATTCATGCAGTGACTTTGTGTAGGCTATACCAGTTATTTTAATTTCCTTAATTCAGACGGAGCACCAGGCTTCATGTGCTGTTTATTGTTTGAGCTAGCCAGCCGGGTAGTAATTTATCATGCTGTGGCTGGTGTCCAGCCATACCAACAGCTCACCAGCTTGTACAGTGCTTCACAGGGTCAAAGATACAAAATTGTCACTGCTCTCAGCTCGTGGGACAGGGGGTACTCTCGATAGCCCCGTGTTATGTTACTGTTCCCAGGCCGCCTGGGTATTTTAGGCATGCCCCGAGACAAGGGTGGGGTCAGTTGGCAACAAGTGTTAGTTCAAGTCACTTTACTGTTGTGTACATGTAAAGATTTTAAGTCACCGTTACGGCACCCTAGTCAAAGACTCAATGTCATCATAATGTGTGGGTCAAGTCAATAATAGCGCACAAGTCTGTGAGTATTTCATTTTTATACATGTCATTTTAATTCAGTATGGTTTATTCAAATATAACAGGACATATATAGTGTTAGGGGCGGTAATCTTGCCCAGTGTATTTTCTTGGCTGTCAGATCAGGTCAAGCCGTTGCTTCCTTTGATGTTAAACTTTCATGTTGTAACTGTTTATAATTTTGTGTCATGTTGACAGGATATCTGTGAGAATTTGTCAGGTTATAGTAATACAATGTTGCCATTTTGATAATTTATGAAGTGAGTCTCATACAGTGTTAAGATAACTTGTTTATGGAAGGTTATGATACAAAATCCAACTTGAATATGAACAAAATTAAATGTTTTATGGGTTCTTATAAATGTTTATTCAGCCAGTTTCAAGTTTCAATTTATTCATGATAATGATATATTCTTTATTGGTAATTCAATGCATGTGAACGTTGCTCATGAGTTGACAAATCATTTTGTCATTATTATACATCGACATTTATGTTATTATCTTATTTGTTGTAGATTCACCATGATCATGATCATAACCCTAACCTTTTATGAAGTGACATGCGTGTAATAGCAGTGCAGTAAAATGATATACGTCTACAAGTTGTTACATTTGTGTTTTTAAAGACCCGCGCGTTACAGATATTATACCAATCTTCTCCTAAAAAAAGACAATATGTATAAAATTGGATCCCATATTTTCTTATTGGGTATGCATTGGATACATTGTACACTTTACTAAACCGAATTATGTTTTTATTGTCATTGAATTTTGGGATTGTTTTTAGCTTCCGGTATTAGCTAAGCTGACCGTAAGTCACGTCGGCCACAGGGATGGCCCTTTGTAAGTCTCCGGTCTGTTTGTTCAAATCATAATCGTATGGCCACTTCACATGCTGACAGGTTCAGGTAAGTCCCTTGTAAAAACCAAAATGTCACTGTAACTTGTTCATTCTCAGAGTTCTGGAGCTACTCGTCGGTTTGTGGACAGACATAAAAGGGTAGCCGTATAAGAGGCAGGAAAACCAAAGTTCCCTCGCTGATAGGTCCTAAAATTTTATCAGAGGAAACAAAAAGAGCAGGTTACTATGATCTATACTTAGCAATGAATTGAAAACCTAGTACAGATGACTGGTGACTTATACAGCAGACTGATGGCGCCACCATCCGTCCGTCTTTCTATTTTTATGCCATTTATTTTTCCGTATTATATTAGTATGTATATTTTAGAATGAAAAATTACAATGTTAAGTCTAAACCTGCAGGGCAAAAATCCTAACTAAAAGGAAAGGAATTTGAAACTCCACGTACAGACAGGTCGTGATACCGATCCACTGATACGTCCACTGGCGCTGTGTAAATCTGAAATTAAATAATTGTGACGTTTTCGTTGTGACATACACGGGATGAAAACGTATGTTTGAGAACCTAAGAATATCAGAATAAATTCATTCAAGAGACCATATTTATCAGGAACGGGTGGATGATGATATCTTGTGTGCTTATCCGAGTAAAAGAATTTAACAGCTGGAGAGGACCGAAAATGGCACCTGCAATTTCTTAATTTTATGCTCTTTTGCTTTTTTTAAAAATAATATTAGTATGGCACAAGTCGTAGCTGTTAGACACAAAGTTCCATCTTCACTTCATGACATAATGAGGTTTCTCAGGGGACCTGATTGGAGATGGTGCAAAGACATAGTTTCCAATGTGTAAGAACCAAAGAAGTCTGACCCATAGTAGACCTGTGAAGTAAAAAATGTATTCATATGCATATATGCAGACTGCATGGTTGTGGTTGTGATTAAGCCACTGTGACATATATTAATGTGATTTGACCTCTATTAGCATGACTGAGCGTCAAAGTCCATGGACCACTAGAAAAAAAACGGCGTTGTTGTTTACAAGTTGGAATATGTATTTATGGAATAAACATTTTTATCTTAAGCAGATATATCAAACTCGCATGTCACAATAGGCCTAAAAAGTAGAAGAAGAAATAAGCAAAAATATATGGCGGTCACGTGATTCAAGTTTGAACAGTCCGATGCTCGGTGGCAAGTTTGCAATCATGGTGAATCGTGCGGAATCATTTAACCGAATTAACGATCGTTTATCCGGAAAAAATCCTGTCCCCCGAACATATAATATAACTTATATATATATACCCACTATATATACTGTCAACGTTGTAACCCCAAACAGTAACGTAATAAAATGTTTTCAGTGATATGTAGGAAATAAAGTAAGATACTAGTATAGTGAGCAAGGAATCAGCTTATTTTATGGTCTTGAATATTGCTCTTATACTTCACCTACTTTAAACACCAGTCTGATAACAACTGTATGACCTTTGATAACATATCGATTAGTACTATTGCATATAACAAATACACGCATGGCAATATAAAAAGTCAACCTTATTCAGCGAATGATACCGTTTCCATATATGGCAAAAAAATAAATACATGCCAAATGCGAACTCTATTATTTGATTTGGCTCATGTGCATTAACATTTGAAGTATTATTTAGTTAATCAGTGAAACGTTTATCGCGTAGTTCAGAGGTAAACAAACAAGCCCATGCAGATAAGATGAACGTGCACACAGTACACAGCGATCCAAATATGGCCCAGGCCCTAGAATCCGCGGGGTCAATATATGCTATTTATTTTAACGGCACGTGTTGACATAAGGTTGTTGAAGAGCAAATTCCGCAAAACTAGCCTGGTCCCCTGTTTAAATTGACCTTTTAAAGCTTTAAGTCTATTAGGAGGTAATGGGTTATAAATTAGGGATTAATTTAGAAGTCCATCACCGTCACGATCATCAGAAATTCAATTTTTTCTCTATGTACGTGTCGTATGTAGCATGTATGTATATATATATATATATATTTGCAAAAATAGTTGCGTAGAAAGGTCTTCAGACCTTGGGGGGATGGTCATCTTGATATATGTATATATATATATATATATATATATATGTATATTTATACGTATATTTAAATATATATGTTTATATATGTATATATACATATATGTATATATTTATATATGTATATATGTATATATATGTATATATATAAATGTATATATATGTATATATGATTATAAATATGTATATATATATGTATATATATATATAAGTGCACGGGAAGTTCATTGTATAACACAGTAATAAAAAATCAAATGTACATTGAAGAATGAAGGAGATATCAAGCCTTCAATGAGCTCGAAAAGACAAAAAAAAATCATAGGCCAAAGGGGATGAGGGAAAATAAAACAAAATAACACATTATGCTTCGTAGATTACCTCGTGTATTTTGATAATTCTCAGTCTATCGATATCGCTCTACTTTCAGCGATAAACAAATTGTACATTATTTAATGACAGTAATATTTTGTATTTTGTTTCTTTTTCAAATTATGACCATGAGAATTGACGATGATCATAATATTAGATATCTAGATATCATTAATACGCATACGAACGCGGTAGGTATACATGTAGGAAAATCGGGCCTATAGTGTAGAGCTGTATGAGTAGAGAAGTCGTAAAAACAGGAATATCCTATCACTGACGTCAAAGAATGGAATTTCCCAGTCCGTTTTATTGCGTATGCGTTTTCAATTGCTATCGTTAGCGATCGAAACGTGATGCATACGCATACCTATATATACATACGTACTGCATTCGCACATATGGAATCACTCCAAGAGAATATAGTATTAATGCGTGCGATTCCTATATAGCTACATACGAATACGTAACACATATATGTACTGTGTATACGCACATATATGAAATACTACCTTTATCTTTTTAAACAGGTACAAGTACAGGTACTAGCAGTCGTAATATTATCGACTTGGATTAGACGATCGATCATTTTTTTATAAATCTAGTTGTACATATGTTCTATAGATGAAGATGAACAATAATTAGGTTATCACCATGTGTCAAAGATAGAAGGACATGTCAATATATTTGTCAAACATAACAGACCATGCACTATTTCTTTAAATGTCATAAAGGCCTTTGAAAAATTGAATACTCTATCAGTTTATAAGAAAATATTAAGTCAGGCAGTCAAATGATGTTGATGGATACATATTTTTCTACGAACATGCAACTGTTTTAAATAAATATATTTTGGATTATAATACAGTGTTTATGTTTCGTTTTATAATTACTAGCACATGAAGACTAGCTTTTTTTAATCCCAAAACGTCAAAATAAAATAAAGACTGACTAAACAATTTTAATATTAACAGAAAACACAAGCGTGACAGGTGTACATTTATCCATAAATTATAGCAATAACATGACTGAAAATAATTTCTAAATTAATAAGCAATCCTAAGACAAAAGTTTATTCAAACCCTACATACACATGTTCCAATAATAGAATCAAATCGTGTTTGTTGATGCCCTAAGAACAAAGGCACATTTTGTTGTCTGCGTTATGAGTCCCCAAAAATGTAAAGATACAGAGGGCCTCAGGCCATGATTCGGAGTAACAAACTGCTTCTGCCTTGATACACAATTACAGTTGCCGACAGGTGGCGCTGCAATAGCCCCTATCTTTGGATATATTGAGAAATAAGGAAAATGACCCCCTAAAGACACACTTAGTTTCATTTCCAACGGTTAAAGACCAAAACGCTATATATCAAAGGGCCTATTATATACAAGGAGTGACCGCAGAGGAGTTCTGTGACAAAAGTCGAGGGCGACCACCGTCAATAATAATAATAATATAGATGAGTTTATATTATATATAATCACATTGCTTATAACACACACACATATATATATATATATATATATATTTATAAATGTATATATATATATAAATGTATATATATATACATAAATGTTTATATATATATATATATATATATATATATATATATATAGAGAGAGAGAGAGAGAGAGAGAGACTTCGTCCTTGACGCCTTTTTTTCCAAGAAGTAAAATTACTGCACATGACTGTCACCTGATCCTAAAGTAAACAGATAAGCTCAGGTACTTAGATATGACACGCACAAGTACCGAGTACACTCGAAAAAGCCATCAATATCAATACGAGCGCTCAGCAAGAGGCAACGTGAGTGTCCATCTTCAATTTTAAAGTAAGTTTGACTGACATTAGTTGTTATATATTCTGAGCACTTAAGTATTTTTTTAAGTCACGAAAAATTATTTAACTGATGGAAATTAATTAATTTGCGCCTGTTAAACTTATGGAGTTTCATTTTTTTTCTGAGGATTTTATAATACAAAAGTTCATTAAACATGCAATCATTTGTCTGATGGCCTATAATATTAGTTGTAAGACAACATTGATTCAATAAATTATCTGTAGCTGGTTTATTGATTATAGACTTTCGATTCGATTTTAATTCCATTATTGCAAACGATCATAGTATATTCTATTATAGAGATCCTCGTGGAGTAAAACCTCGCCCAACGACCACCTCGACCACCATTTGTTCTTTATTGTTTTTTATAAATTATTGCCATAACATCTGATGTTGGATATATATGGTTTGCCCCTCTGACATACCCTGTCGGCTTGTAATTAACAGTGGCGTGCTTTATTATGTCGAGAACCGCATTGTAACGCTCGATGAGCATGCATGGAAATATCTTCGCAATTGTTTTACAACTCCTCAAGACCTAGAGGCTCCCTACCATTTAACATAAACCAGACTTATAGTTAGAAACATTTTTGTGCTGTTTAATATCACGAAAAAGAGTCAGATATATATTCAGTATATTGGGAAATCCTCCTGCACGTTTGTTGCATTTCCAACCAAGTCATAACGGGATACGAGGACGCTAGCCAACTTGTACCCGGCACAGGAAATATCTGGTTACCATTAAGAAGAGATTCACAATTTATTTGCACATGTATTCTGTTGGATAACTTTCATCACTCGCAGCCTAATGGTCAGATTAACGGCTGCTTGCCACGTTATCGATGCAATAGGATGGATGGCCGGTGTAGTTAAATTCCCCGTATGGCTTGTGTCACAAGTCAAGTGGGACTACTATTCTATGCTTACCAAATCGTGTATTCACGACTAGATATAAAGGAGAAAGAGATTGAAATTGAGCATTAGTGCTCACCACAACATGTTTATTGTTAGTCTGCCCTAGAGTGAACTAGAGATAAACTATTTCAGAGTGACTGTAAATGCAATTAAGTAACGGTGACTGACAACTATCGGCGGTTCAATCAATGCATTGTTACAGCTATATCAAACATGTGGAAAATTCTATATGCCAAATATGGATATTTTGCAAAGTGCCTGTCATGCTTTGAAGGGTCACAGTGTGTCATCTAGGTAACATAAATTACCTGACACAGGTATATAAATTATCGATTTGAAAGGCCCTCCACACTATCAAACCCTTGTTCGATTTCGACACCTAAGATATCAAGAACAGCACTTAACATATAATTAAAAAAATGAGTTAATGATGAATAAAGATTAATGATGAATTGTAGTTAATTACTTCATACATGTTTTACCCACCCCCTAGATTAAATAAATATGCACCTTGATAACGCAACCATTAACAGAGCTTATATATATATATATATATATATATATATATATATATATATATATATATGCACGTTTTATATATACACATTAAAATGTTTTTCAAGTTAACACCATGGCAACTCGGCATACGTCAGGAAATTAGATAATCGTAATTGTAATCGTAATCATATACTTTTAAGGTAATCGTAATTGATTACATATATACTTAATTGTAAAACAGTAACCACCCAATGTCTGATATATATATATATATATATATATATATATATATATATATATATATATATATATATATAATATCATTATGGCATTTCCTCAAACGTGCATAATATCAAGAACTTACCAAATATATTTAATCGTCATTTGTTTTTTTATAGATCCACATGATGGCAACCGGGCAGGCTACGGGAAAATGTACAAATGTACTGTTTGTTTGAAGGATCAGGGAAGTATGATAATCCACCAGTGTGGTCACGTGATATGTCGTGAATGTCAGGGTAATTCTGAAGGAGGAGCCCTCGAAAAGGAAGCTGATTGTTATGTTTGTGCGGTGTTTTCAGTTGGCGAGAAGAAAGACCACAAACCGGTTGGGAAATGCATTGGCACGAATACCCCGAAAAATATCTGCCAGCAATGCAGTCACAGTGCCACCTTGCGAGAAGGTGAGGTGCTATGTGCAAATTGCAAACGGGTGTTCTGCGACGCCTGCTCCGTAAAGCACACTGAGCAAAAAGTGTTTGCAGACCACAAATTTCTTCATTTGTTCTGTAATGAACACGGAATGGAATTTGAGTTCGTCTGCAAAACCTGTTTGGTTGCCCTGTGTGTGGACTGTGTTCTCTCAGAAAGGCATGCAAATCACGACGTGCAAAGCACGTCAAAAGACATTTATGGAAATGCTACAAGCACAACAGTCTCTATACAGCGTAAAACCGGTGACGGGCAAAAAGAAGTTAAACAGGTGGATGTAGATGCTGAGATGAAAGAGAAAAGAGCAGAATTCGAAAAAAAGATTGAAGATACAACAACTGTGCTGGATATGCTAGAAGCTCAGGTAAAAGAACGATTTAATGAATGGGAGAGATTTGCAGCAACACAATCCGATCGTATAACGAACCTCAAAAACGAAATCGACAAAATTCTAAAGGACCACGCAATATCCCTAAAGGCTGACATGGAAGAACTGAAACATGAACGTCTTGCAAAGATAACAGAAGGTCGTGCAAGGGTAGAGAAGGGTAAAGACTTGTTGGTTAAAAACGACAAAGACTTTATTTTGAACGTAGGTTGGGTAGACACAACCATGGATCAAATCGTGAAAACCGTAAAAGATTCCTTAAATTCATTACCCAGTCCCTTTTACTGCTGCACGCATCTTTGGCAGATGGAGGGACTTCACAAGATCTCGGGGCAAATTCAAATCTTTCTCAATAAAGTTGAAATGTCGAAGGTCTGCGGACAACTCACATGCACCCCAACACAGATAGATATTATTGATGGCAAACTAGACCGACCAGATTCAGACAAACTTGTGCAAAATTCGGGTAGATTTCAAATTCATGTGAAACAGAACGGCGCCGCTGTTGTTTGCAACAGTAACCGAGTTTATGAGATTCAAATAGATGGAACAGTGTCACTGTTAAACATAAATGATATTGGACAACCTCTTGCACACTGCGTCTGTGGTACGAATTTCTATATCCTCACAGAATACAGAAATATTCTACGAGTGGAAGAAAATGGACGGTTTACTAATTTTTTTTGTCTAGATTTTCAGCCAACACCTCCTTGCTGGATTTGTGTTAAAGATCAAGAAGTATACATTGCTCACGACGACGGTTTAAAGAAGATTTATCGTTCAGGACTACACTCACCCCCAATGGATATGCGCGGATCATTTAGACTCTTGGAGCCAATTGTGCATGATGGGACAACGAAGTTTATCACATTTATAGGAAGAGGGATGGACACATTGTCGTCTATGACGACAATTGTACGGCGATTCACAAATTTCCATGTCGATTGGCTGCAATAAACAAGTTTTATCGTTCCCGCCCTGTCAGGACTATTTATGATGAGCCGGGGGGTATCACTGTGTTGCCAGATGATCGCATTCTCATTGGGCACCCTAAAGAGAGCAAAATAATACAGTATAAACTTGATGGGACTTGTCTTGGGGATTTTATAACCAGGGACACGCATAAGTTACCTAGAAAGCTGACTGATATCTCGTATCTTCACCCATGTTTATGGGTAGTCGGGATTGGACGTCCAGCTAAAGGAAATTTACAAAAGGAACGCACTGATGACAAAGATACGTATGTCACCCTTTTCAGGTTTGATAAATAAATCCCGAATAGGCCTATGTCTCATTAAATAGACAAAGGACAATGGTACATACGCTTTATGTGTGTATTCACAGATGTTTGATTATTTTATTATTCCTTTTGGCAAAGCAGATGCATGCCTAGACTGTTCTTTACTTCTTTGTTATAACTTGTTTATTAGATTATTTTTGTACCATAACAAAGGTATGAACACCAGCATAAATGAGCTAATTATGTAGGATTCGTTGTTGGTTGCACATTAAATATATGTATTTTGTGGAGAAAACAATTGAAAGCTAGCATTTAATGTATATGCGTATGCGGTACGTATGCCTAATGCAGCTAGAAAATAGACCCATGTGATTTCATTAATACGCTTCATTGATTTTATTAATACGCATGCGTACGCGGTATGTATGCAACAGAATCGGGCCTATATTGTAGAGCTGCATGAGTGGAGAAGTCGTGAAAACAGGAATATCCTATCACTGACGTCAAAGTTTGGAATTTCCCTGTCCGTTACATTGCGTATACGTTTTCAATTGCTACCCGGAGCGATCGAAACGTGATGAATTTGTATATGTATACGCCAACGCACTGCTTACGCACATATTTAATCACTCCAAGAGAATATACTATTAATGCGTGCGTTTCCTATATAGCTGCATATGAATACGTAACGCATTTACGTACTGTATACACACATATGGAATACTACCTTTATCCGCCTTTTTTTTACAGGTACAAATACAGGTACTAGCAGTTTTAATACTATCGACCTGGATCAAACGATCGATATTTTTTTTTATAAATCTAGTTGTACATGTGTTCTATAGGTGACGATGACGATAATAGGTTATCACCAGGTGTCAAAGACAGACGGCAGAGTCAATATATTTGTCATACATAACAGACCGACAGAATCTGTGCTGGGTTTCTTTGTATGCACTATTTCTTTAAATGCCATAAAGACGTTTGAATGATCTATAGGAGCTATTTGATAGGATGCCAGAGCTATTAATAATCGAAAGTCGGTTCGCCTTCGAGGCTAATTTATCCCTAACTTGATGACAGCAGAGATAAAGCACATGACTCTTTTAATTACAGAGATTATGTT
This sequence comes from Sipunculus nudus, assembly GCA_026874595.1. Taxonomy (NCBI): domain Eukaryota; kingdom Metazoa; phylum Annelida; class Sipuncula; order Golfingiida; family Sipunculidae; genus Sipunculus; species Sipunculus nudus. The sequence goes on from CM049315.1 coordinate 49,567,370, forward strand.
TTAGTGAAGGTATGCTTTAAACATATTTTTCTTGTTCAAAAATAAAAATATTGTACTCTATCAGTTTATAAGAATATATTAAGTCAAGCAATTAAATGATGCAGATGGATATATATTTTTCTACGTACATGTACTGTTTAAAATAAATACAGTTTGGAATATAATGCAGTGTTTATGTTTTGTTTTATAATTACTAGCTTACCTTACCCTTGCAACGCTATGCATATGAAGACTGTATGAACGGAAAAATAAAATAAAGACTGACTAAACAATTTTGATATTAACACAACAGTAACACGTGTACATTTATCCATAAACTAGAATACGGGTAGTCGACAAGCGTCTACGTGTATCCAGCAAAATCAGAGTAGGATGGGTGGAGTGAGGCATGGATTGAATGTCATGGGGAAATAGAGTGAGAAGTGTTACATATTAGTATGGATGTCTGCCACATAGACATAATTGTAGGTGGCGCCCTCTGTTATTTGAAAGAGAAACTATCCAAGATGTATAAACATACAAAATTTCAGGTGGATAAGTCAAACCACTGCCGACATATGAGTGATTTTATCCCACAGCAGACAAACAGATGGACGCTGTGCAAAATGGTTGCAGGTGGCGCCACAAGTTTTTTGTACGATAAAGAGCGAGTCCGGAGATATTAGCACGGATATCTGCAGCATCAGTGTGAATGTATGTGGTGCCACCTGTCATAAAATCAAGAAAGCTGTCCAGGATGTATACGCATGCCAAATTTCAGGTGAATAAGTCAAACCACTGCCGAGATATGAGTGATTTTAATCCAAGGCAGACAAACAGATTGACGCTGTGCTAAACTTGTTGCAGATGGCGCCACCAGTTTCTTGTATGTTATCTCCTCCACAATACAGAGCCCTGGTGTAATAAAAGTGATGTGTGTAGTTTTTATTTGCTGTGAAAATTTGAAACATTATAAACTGGAACTGTTTTCACATACAAGGTTAAATATACATGCAATGTGGTGTTCATTTTAAAATATCGTACATGTCAATATTTGGATCTAAAACCGTTTGAAAACTTATGTAGACAACTTGAAATATGCTGGCACCGGTTGCGGTTAGTGACACCAAACATTATCATGGCGCATGCCACCTGGTGCATCAAGATTTTATCAAGCATAAAACTCGGTGTTCTTCTTTCATATCTCTCCTCTTTGTTTGAGAGTTGTCGCGCATGCGTAGGATTGTTAATCTGTTATCGTTATGGTAAACATGCATACTCACTCGGAACCATTACAAAGTAGAAGACAAATGAATTGTGGATCGCATAATCGTGTGCGGGATGGTTTGCTTTAAAACTTGAGTATTCAGCCAAAATGATCTGTTAACTTGAGATGAGAATATAAATTCAACTTTTTATTTCGGATGTAACTTTTCCTTACTGAATATTGTTAAATTGGGTGGACTCCTAACCCAATTGTTACTGATATTTTTTTCATCATAGACGGACTACAATGTTTTAATTCCCTGCAACAAATGATTACATACTATCTTGCGAAATATAGTGGCGGATCCAGGGGGGGGGGGTGTCAAGGAGGCCCTGCCCCCTCCTTTCTGAACTGAAACAACCTTTGTTTAGGGTTTCAAACCAAATTTTGCGACCCTGGCCCCCTCCTTTCCGGACCAGAGTATTTATTTTCAGGTTTTCTTTCAGTCTTTCTGGGCGTGACCCTCCCCTTTTCAAAATCCAAGATCCGCCCCTGATATAGGCTTGTATCATTTGTTACAGTTGTCTTCCTCTTCGTGAAGTATAATGATTACCGTCCCTCTAACCGAAATGTACAACTCCCGATTATGATAACAGACCATATATTGATCATGAGAACAATGTACAACACATTCACGGTAATTTCAAACCAGGTCCAGGCTGAAAGGAAGTTCTTAATTAATCCACCAGATGGCAACAGACTCTTTCAATCGGTTATTTTCTTGTATCTCACGAAAGGTATTCCAATATAACAGCATTATTCTAGCTCAGAATTACAGAAATTTGCTAAGTGATCTCCTATTACTCATCAAATAATTAACATATCCGGTTACATTTAATTAATTACAAAACTGAATATGTTGATAAATCATATAAGACCTAATAAACTAACGAAAACACATACATACACATCTTTCTATTTGGTGCATTCCGAGCTACATTTGCCTCTGTCAGGAAGGTATGCGTTCATCACCGTCCGGTGGTGTTTGTTTGTGTGTGTTTTTGTTCACACAATAATTCCCCCAATCATGAACGGGGTCTCATGAGTTTTCAGGACATTTCGGGCATGGGCGGATCCGGCACATGACCCGGATTCAGAAACGTCATCAAGGAATAGTCACAAATGTTCTGTAACTTATGCACGAACAAACCCTGGAATGTGGACCGAACAAGTGAATGTCCACATGACAGAGGCTTGTATTCCTTAGAATGCAAATTTCTATTTCCTGATGTTTCCAATCTTCATTTGACATTTCTGTAGCCATTACAAACCGTCCAATGTGATTTATTTGAACTGCATTTAACACAACATAAAATCCATCCATTTCGTATCCATGGCATTAAACCTCAAAATGCTTGGAGTCAGTCAACCATCATTTGATAAATAATTTGTTTGTTTTCAACACAGCTTTGAGATTACTATCAATCAATTCAGCTTCATTCTGGAAAACTTTGTATCCTAAATTAAATAAAATATCCGTGCATGACTCCTGTATGATTTGTACCTGCGGCCATTTGAGATGATTTCTCCACGCCGACGCTGCCGTGCGAGAATCTCGCGAGGTAGAGAAAAGATCTGCGTCTCGGCCCTGAGTGACTGTTGCTTTTTTAATCCACGAATCTACCTTAATTGAATAACTCATGTTGAGGAAGGCGTACATGCTTTTCGCGCTGGTGGTTGGGTTAATCGCAAAATCCTCATATCGAAACGCTCGGTAATTATCAAACTTTCTAACAATATTTGTTTTTGCAAATTTAATCTGGTCGGAAAGACGAGAACATATCGCCTTGACTTTTCTCATTGTAAAGGACGCGTTAAAAATGTTCAATTTCATATATGAACTCAATATACCTCTTGGGTCCCGAAATAAGTGAATGACATGTCGACCCTGGTCCAGTAATGAATGTATCGCTTCAATACGTTTTAACCTGATTTCTTTCACCGTGACGTATTTTTTACTCCGACATTTTGTTTCCAGTGAAGACCATGTCTGTTCATTACAGTCTTTACGGCTCATGTTACCGCAAAATACCCTGTGGAACCAGACGTGACAACGATCCCCCGTGCAAGTATCTCTGGACTTTTCGATAATTTCTCGGAGATTACACTGAAGTATTCGTTCCAGGTAATAAGTGCCTTTCTGTTGAATATTTTGGTAATGCATCTTTCCTAAAGATAATAACTGAAGAGGTTCGAACATGTAGAAAACGTCCTGGTTTCGGGCCAGAAGTTCACCGATAAAAGAGGACCCTGTCCGCTTTGTTGTGAAAATTAGGATACTTCGGACGGGCTGCTTAGGGGATCGTAGGTTTTTATTATGATGTGTACCAGGCTTTTCAGATGTAGAATTAGAGACAGAGTCCATAAATCTAAGACCATTTTGACATGAGCTATTATTTTCAGAATGCGTCACGTAATGTGTGTTGATATTTAATACCATTTTTTCCCGGTCGCTTGGCCTTTGGGTAATTATAATGATCCACAGAAGCAAAGCGACTGTATAAACACTGATAAACACGACCAGATTCCTCTCGAATTCCCTCAGCTTCCCCAGTTTAGAAGCCGATACGACGTTAATCCCCATAGCCCTACAAAGAAAGATCCTATATCCGGAACCTTTTATTATGGATTTCAGACCAATGCATGCTGCCTGGCCCACCTTCCCTTTTTCCGGACCTTGGGACCTTCTTTTAGGAATTTTCATTAGTCCTCCTCGGTTGGACCCCTACTTTTCTTAAATCCTGGATCCTCCCCTGTAATATATGAAATTATCGACATCAAAATATATGTGTAAATTCACAAAAATCTTAACAAATCCTTCTGTGTAGTGTTTGGATTCACAAAATGCTTGGGAAATCCACGAGGAAATCTTCGGAGAGCAGAAGTGAATCCATTCCCTCTAATCTGACAGCATCACATGAGCAATCGGTACTGGTGCTGAGATAATAAGTTAATAGAGAGCACTAAAAAGGCCCTATATGATCCATGTGCTTTAATCCTCCAGCACAAGGTTACCGCTAAATCGGCCTATTATAATATTACGGCCAATCTTTCGTCGCCATACTCCGGCCTGCACTAAGACCGTTGTGTGGTCCCACAATCGCAGTGCTAGGCGTGCTGGTAACTATTTTAAGTACTTCAACTTAAGAGAGACGTATGTTGCCCTTATATATTCCCTGTATCGTGGTGCGATGATCTGCATGTGCAAACTCCATCTTGATATGTCGTTTGGAGATGCGATTGACACGGGGTACCTTGTCACCACGGACACTTGTCACCTGAAGACAATATATAAAGAGGAGGATAGGAAAAGGAGAAAAAGAATGAGAAAGGCCATGTGCTGTTCAGTTTATTACACTCGATGCGTTACCGAACATTTACGTAAGACTATTGCTGCAAATGCCTGTCGCTCCTCCATAAATTACCTTTAAGCAAACGATGGGAGCCCCAGGCAGTTTGCTTCATGGTACTGGACTATAAAGACGCAGGTAAAATGACTAAGTCGACAACTTACCCTTCGTAGGACAGAATATGTGCTGCCACCTGCTGCTACTTAACTGTCAACTTACTTTGACATAAGGCGACCACAATTAAGACACATTTCTGGTGTTTTACTGCTAGACTGATATATACCTACATGTAGACTTGTCACGTTAAAGACGTACTATACGAATATGTAACGAAATCACCGTATCGTTTTTCTATAAGTTAATAAGCTAGCGTATAATTTGCTCTGCGCGTTATCAATATAATATAAAGAGGTCTGTTATATTGGACTTTTTAAGATTCAGCGCATTCATGAAATGGATGCAGCACAAAGTGTGAAAAAGGTTGTAACAGATTCTGGTGATAAAAAACAAAGAGAACGTTGGTCTTATGTTGGTCTATGCAGCGTGACGGGACGGGCGATTACAATGATACGCGGGATGTGGTGTGGGATAGGCTAGCGTATAATTTGTTCTGCGCGTTATCAATATAATATAAAGAGGTCTGTTATATTGGACTTTTTCAGATTCAGCGCATTCATGAAATGGATGCAGCGCAAAGATTGAAAAAGGCTGAAACAGATTCTGGTGATAAAAAAACAAAGAGAACGTTGGTCTTATGTTGGTCTATGCAGCGTGACGGGACGGGCGATTACAATGATACGCGGGATGTGGTGTGGGATAGGCGTGCAAAGTGTCACCAGCACCACCACGCGGACGGTGTGTAACATATGCATTGGCACATGCCTGAGAAGTACGCACATGGTATTACCCTAATATACTGTAATAAAAAAATAAATGGAAATTTATGCTAAGTCACCCAAGACCTGCTATATATCTCAACAGTGCTCCCACGAGACAGTACTGTACTACCAACAGATGAAGTCAAACTAACTGAACCTTAATTAATTATAAAACGCTCCCACATGGTAGGGCACTATCACCTGGATGTATTGAATTCATGTTATGTGATCAATATATATATATATATATATATATATATATATATATATATATTTATATATAACCATAATGCCCTTCTCACACTGGCGTGAAAAGACGCGCGCCTAGTGGCGCTAACTTCAACGCCTATTATCTCACAGTTAGCGCCGTTTTTTACGCCATGCAAAGTAGTGATGGCGTTGGTTGGGGATGTCATGCGCTAATTTACGCAAGACAACGACGGTCAAAGCCAAAATTTGCGCCATTCATCGCATAATATGGCTTTGATCAACGTTGACTCGCGTTGTTTTTAACGCCAGCCAACGCCTGTCAACGCATGTCATAAGATGGCAGGCTATGTCTCGCGTTTATAGGCGTTGGCAGGGGTTAATATTAGCTCGGGTTCAGGTCGGCGTATGGCGCTTATACTACATAGTGTCTTTTTGGCCGTTTCCTATCGCTTGCGATGTCATCTGTTTTTTCTGTTGGGTGGAAAGAGTCCTTGGACACGTTGGACGATGACACGTTGGAGGATTTAGCTATTTTGGTCATGCTGAGATGCTTCAGGAAGCGCAAGGCGCGAGTCCAACGTCGTCTCAGGACCTGCTGGGTCAAGCCCTGGCTCAACCCGTCGACATCAGCTTGGGGCATACGATGGCTTGATGGTAGAGCTAGCCGATGGATCAACGGAGGATTACATTGCCTTCCAACGAATGGACCCAGAGTTGTTTGGAGATCTGCTGGCGAAGGTGGGCCCTCTTATTACCCACACAGATGCGCCAAGCAATCTCGCCGGGAGCCAGGTTGGCGCTAACTTTGAGGTACCTGGCAACAGGGAGTACATACATGTCGCTACAGTTGACTGGTGCAAACTTGAGCGTTTACAAACATTTTCCAACCAAATTTATGCTTATACCTTGATGGAGAATTTTCTTGCAAAACCATGTGTGTAATTTAGTGGGCAATCTCATTGAGTAGTGGTTCAGTGAATGCAGGAGCCGATACGAGTATGTTTATCATTATTTTTGTGTTACTGCATGTGTTATTGAGGGTTATATGCAAACTGATACGATCCCTAGGGAAGAAGCAACATTTTTAAATGCTGTTAGGCATGCATAAAATGAAACCTGTGTTTCCAAATGCGAGATCAACCTTTCCATTATTTGTTCCAACAAGTTCCGGAAATTCACCCGTTAACATATTTTTACATATTGGGGAATACGTAGGAATCAGTCAGGAATCTTCATGCCCTCTCTGTCGGATATAATTTGAAACATGAGCAGATCTTACAAAATGTGACCTAATTTTGGTATACCTTTTTACTAGAGTGTAGGACAGGCAGTTGAGCTCATTCTGTGACCGTAATGTTTGTATAGAGAGAGCTTACGGGGAATTGTCATTCATTATCAGTTAAGCTCTGATTGAACTGTGCCCTAGTAGTCATGGTGATATGTATGCGTAGATTATGCCGATTGGTCAGAAGGTCTTTTGTTCTACTGTTTGCAGAATTTTTGTTCGTCACTTCCGGTAGCCGATTTTAACGAGTAGTATCGTGTTACTCTTGTTTTGGTGTTTTAATGGTCAATTAATTTAAAATTGATAGGTAGTTTAATTCTGTTGGTAGTCCATCCATAGGCACATATTTTATTTAATCTGTGACAGAGTTTTATTTTCTACTGGACTCCAGATGGACTTTGCCTGATTTCTAGAGTCCTTGCCTTCGAGTCCGAATTTAAGTCAGAGTCCAGGAGTCCCTCGAATCCTAAATCACTGCAACTAGTAATGAGTAGTTGTACGATAGTATTACGACTGTCGTAACAACACATTTATGAACGATCTCTGGTCGTTGAGCTATAATGTTGGTCGCGGCTTATAAAAGACCACCATCGTCAGACGGTTGCACCTGTGTCTGTCACTAACCTGTCGACAAACGTTTTACGAATTGCTTCCACTACCTAATTCCACACCAGTCACACTCAAGTTTTTGTTCAGATCGAAGACCTTCCGACCGACCGACCTCCTTCAAGAGAACCGGCGATCAGCAGTGACTAGTCGCACAACCTCTTTACGATCATTCATGACGCATCTGATCAAAAGTGCAGTTTTATCCCCAGGTTTGACTAGACCTATATGTAGCTGTTGGATTGCCATTTAACATAAATTCCGTTGTAGTAGTTAGGATAGAATAAAAAATGCGTACACCTGCGTATTGGAAATTGTACAATGTTTGCAGAAATGGGCTAAGTCTAGAAGCACATATTTGACAATTTAAGCAATCTCCCGCAAGTTTCAGTTTCAGATGAGCATCATGGCCCATTGGCTATTGTTTTACCACAGTAGTGTCAAAAAACTTGATTTCTGTTTTAGTTTATTAAACCTCCGCTAGGTTGAGAGGCATTATATTTACCCCTGATTCTTTTGTTTGCACCTTCACCTAAAAAGATCTTAAAAGATTTAGATTATTTAATTTGTGGAGAATTAAATTACACCTAAGGTGTACTGTCAATGTATATCATACATATTAATCTAAATTTTGTAAGATGTCACGGAAATATATCATTAGCAGTATTTGCCTTAGTACACTTTTGAGGACTCGATATGTAAGTCAGTGTTTATAACTTCGTCATCTTTGTTGGCAGAGGTTATGTATTTATCCCGTTTGTCACCACACATATTATCTCCTAAAGTGCACAGTAAAGACAGTAAAGTGAAATGACATTTGTGGAATGATTAAATTTGGGGGAGGACGTTTGCACATGAAAAGATGGCCTAAAAAACTAATGCTGACCACATAGTACTGACCAACGTACAGTACATGTATTACGCTATACAGCGCACAGATGTGCCAGCATTGTATAGAAAAACTGGGATATACTACAGTAATATTGTCAGTTCTCGGATTAAAGGAAACACAGTTTCCGCAATGAGGTGCCTTTATGGTCAATTATGTGGTAATTAGTGAAAGCATTTTCATAAAACCTATTATAAGTTTAGTTGATGCTTATCGTAAATCAAGAGTAACCATTATTTAAGTCCATCCGCCGAAAACACTAATTACTACTAATATCTGCTTGTGAGGGACTTACAGAAAACTCGATCCTGAGGTTAACCTGCGTATTATCAGCACCCGACAGTATTTGAGTTCCATATTTGTGCATTTTAAATAATGATTTTTTTTATGTTTCTTCAACTAATTACTGAGTGGCAATATAATTGAACGAACGTCGAATAAATAATAAAATATTGTAATGGAATATTTGGTTTAAAGTTGCCCATCGGGTTGTTTTCCTAACTAATTTGTAAATTCTTCTCATTCGGATCAATATAATCAGACTGGTTTGTGTTTTGCTTACAGGGAGCCGTGAATCAGCAAAGAATTTTTTGGAAATAAAAACGTCTTTCAATCTGTCTAGCTGCTGTCTATTGGACGGGCCATTTTGGTTCCCTGACAGAGAGTCTTCGGTCACCGTCAGAGTGCCTTTACATCTTATATGGAGGCAAATATTTTCGTCATTTTTGACGTCTAATGGCCTGCATAAGGCTGTCTCTTGACATAAACCAGAACCATCTTTGGTTTTAAGTATTCTTTCTAGTAACACCTACCAGGTGTGAGAAAAATGCCGTTATAACTTAACACGTTGGTTAATCCCTCTTCATGTATGTTGAATACATGCATGGCTCGCACGGGTACTGGACGTTGGCCAACTTGTAGCAACACAGGAAATGACCAATGAGATTAATTGGTTTGTGAGTACACATTTTATCTTCTGTGCTAGTTCATAACTCGCGTTAAAACTTTCGGGTTGTTGATGCAACAGAATTGGTGGCCGTTGCAATGCATTCATAAGTATGGCTTGTGTCACGATCGATCCAAGTTAGGCTTACCAATGTAAATGCCTACTGTCCTCACGGGCATCTATTGGGATGACCAGTTTGTGATTCTGATATATCACTGATCTTTTTTTTTAATTGTGTTCATGACATGTCCCATACACTGTTCATTGTTAGCAGTTTCAGTCTCAGAGGCTGTCTAAAAATACATTTTGCACATAATTAACGTTTATTAATGGCTTGAATAACGTTAATATGGGATGTCCTAAAACATGGGATTATTACAATATCAAACCAATGAAGGTATTTGAAAATATATCTACATATCGTTTGGAAGCAGAATGGGCAAACACCACTTCATTTTTAACTTTCCCAAAAGATGTTTTACATTCATATTTGACTTAAATAACGTAGATATCGCTAAAACAATAAGTGCTATATTGTTTCAAGTTGCGATTTAAATTCATTTAATATTCTAATGTTATCTAAAAATATAAATATAAAAAGTATGTTATTTTAAGGATCTCGATGAAGAAAGTTTTGTTTTGCAGACATTTGATTGCATTTCAACAGTTAACTAGGGTCCGAGGGGTCTCTTCGCTCAGCTGAAATTGTCAATAAGAATATTTTTAAATAATTTTTTTTCAGAATGATGGTCCTGTGACCTTAACCAATGACATTGTGACCAAAAAATCTGAACTTATTATCCTTGAACTTGCAGCATTTATATTATTGTAAAAATCTTTTGGAAAAAGTGAGTCCAGTGACATTGACCTCTGACTAGGTAACCTCAAAATCTACATATTTCTTCCACTAGAAAGTCCGGGATGAAAAGTTTGATTTACAGTGCATCAACAATCATTTTAAAGATGTGGCACCTGTGACCTTCATCTTTGTCCTCTGGACCCTGAAAATCAAAATGTTTTCCTTACATAAGTGGTGGTTCATTAATAAATAAAGCATAATTATCATCCATAAACTAATTTATGAATGAATTGGCCCTGTGACCTTGATCTTTGACCCCTATGACCCCAAATCGAAAAGAATATGCCCCTATTGGCATGTGAGTAATATCTTGAAGATGGGAGGTTTGTCATAAAAAAAATTCGGTTTGAAATGCATACACATTCCTTTCAAAGTAATGGATCCTATGACCCTGACCTTTGACCTTTGGACCCCAAAATTGACAAGATTCTTACTTTAGTGGTGAGCCATATATAAGTGAAGTTTGAACCCTGTCAAACTAAACTGGAGTTATCATCTGAAAACTTATTTGTAAACAGATGGCTCCTGTGACCTTAACCTTTGACCTTGTGACCCCAAAATTCATTTATGCTCTACCCATACTGGCTGGTCAGCTAAATGTGCAAAATGGAAAGTTTGGGATTAAAAGCTTGGCTTTAAATGCAGCCATAATCTTTTTAAGTAGGTGAGTCTTGTGACCTTGACCTTTGACCTCATGACCCAAAAGGCATACATGTTCTTCCTTTAGTGGTTGGCCATGTGTAATTAAAGTTTGAAATCCATATGTCAATCCAACCTGGAGTTACCATAAGGAAACAAATTTGTGTGGATAGACGAATGGACAGTCAGACAGACAGACGAACAGACAGACAGACAGGGTGATTAATATAGGGCATCCACTTGTGATCAATAAACACACAAGGTTTTGGGACACTAGATTGAATTACAGCTGAAAAACTGACATGATTGTTGTCATTTTATAGTAAAAAAAAATAAAAAAAAAAAATAGAAAAATATTCGTAAAAATATGAAAACAAACAGGTGGTGCCACCACTTTTCCGGAACTGACAAAACTAGTCATGGTCAATATTCAAGTCAAGATTCATGAAAATTTATGCATTAATTATCAAGATATTGCACGTTTTGTATCAATTTTTTTATAATTCTTTACAAGCCCAATAGCTCAGAGGATATAGGTCGCAGTGACCTAATTTTATGTTTCCTAGGACGGACGACGGACAAAGCGCCATACCTATACCACAGTTGACTTACAGTCAGCTGAGCTAAAAACTCTTTTTTTTATTTTCTCTACCAGTCTTTTTTATTGGAATGTTAATTTTATTTCAATTAATGAGAATAATTGAAGCGATTGAGGGGATTCTCACAATATCAGTAAAGTGATACGCATTCTGTCTGGTTTGGGGAATTCCTAATAACATGTAACATACTGTGGCTGCATTTTTGTTCGAGACGGATTCAAATTCGCGATATTCGTGAGAGGGAAATTATTGCGAAAATAAAACTTTCGGGAATAGATAGTCTCATCATCGAAGTTAAATTTAAAGTAAAACGTTTGATGTTATAAATAATCATAGATTTATATGTTACTCGCTAATGAAAGATTGCTATCATAAATTATATCAGATCTTTCAAAGTATGTGGCGATAATGTGACTAATAATTTCGACTCGTTCGATTTTCCGTCTGGTCCCTGCATGTCCAAATGTGACGCATTTGCGCACGCGTAATCTTATATATTTAAATGATAAAATAATAGATATACTGTATTTAAATAATTTTATAGTGCGATCGCGAAAATTTAACTCTCGAGTAACAATGAAAAAACTGAATGTCGCGAAACTTTAGCCTCGCGAATATGAAGTCAATCACAGTACACCGCGCTTTATATATGTAGACAGGCAATCGGTTCTGGCAAGACAGTTTCAAAGCTATATGCGTCACAGGTCTTAGAAAACAAACACACATTTCATGAAACGTAAGAGAAACGCAATATAATGATTTGTGATAAAAAAATTAACATATGAATAATCTCTATTGTTGTAATAGTCGGTTCAATAAAATGTATAATACAAAAACTACTTAACAGTCTGGTGATGATCTATACTTATTGGTAGCGTAGGCATTGCATGTTTTGTATACCGGTGAATAATATAAATAAGCACAGCGTCATGTATAATGACACCATAAAACATTTATTCAAGGAATGAACTCGTGACTAATGTGGGACATCCAATGAATGAAGTGGATTTTTGTAAAATATCCGTTTTAAAATCTAGCATTTAACTGAAATGCTGAAGTTCATGGACCGGGCCATTTGGAATAATCATTCCAGTCTGGATCTTATATAATTGTTTTGTAATAAGAATATAGGTTATGTGTTCTTCAGGCTGTATTCAATTTTATTCAAGCAATTTCAACGTTTCTTTCAGTGACACCAGATGGTAGCACACTAAATTAGTCTGTCATTTTCCTGTACCGTACTGGGTTGAAATCCCGGATTTTCTACATCTTCCTCTGAAATTAATGGAATTGTTTACCTCGAATTAAATATTTTAGATCATACTTAATACAGCACCAACATATCCATCATTTTAAATTTCAATATACTGTATATATCTTCTTCCTTCATTCGATGAATATTGTCGGTTTCAACACAGCCTTGAGGTTTCCATTATTAAAATCATCTTCATTCTGGAACACATTATATCCTAATTTAATTAATACATCGACGCAGGACTCTTGTATGAATTTTACCTGCGGCCATTTTAGATGCGTTCTCCAGGCCAAGGCCGCCGCGCGGGAATCTCGTGAGGTTGAGAAAGGCTTCTTTATTTGAGGATCAGAGGATGTTGCCTTTTTTACCCATGATGCAACCTGTTTTGGAAAAGCCATACCGAGGTAAGAATACATATCCTCCGCGCCCCTGGTCGGGTTTATCGCGAAATCCTCGTAACGAAACACTCGGTAATTATCAAACTTTCCAATTAAATGAGTGGATGCAAAGTCAAGGTGGTCAGTAAAAAGAGAACAGATCTCCTCACATTTTTTTCTCAGTGTGTCTGACATATTCAAAAGTTTCAATTTTATATATGAACTCATAATACCCCTTGGGTCCCTAAATAAATGAATAACATGTCTATCCTGCTCCAGTAAAGTTAGCACTCCTTCAATGTTCTTTAAAATGATTTCCTTCACAACGACGTATTTTTTATTTCGGCATTTTAATTCCAGTGATGACCAAGTCTGTTCTTTACATTCTTTACGACTCATATTACCGCAAAATACCCTGCGGAACCATGCATCGAAGCGATCCCCCTTGTACGCTTCCCTGGACGTTTCGATAATTTCTTTGAGATTACATTTCAGTATTTGGCCCAGATAATAAGTGCCATTCCGTTGAATAGAATCGTAACCTTTCCGGTCAAGAGCCAGTAACTTAACAGGTTCAAACATGTAGAAAACATCTTGGTTTTGTGCCAGAATTTCCCCAATAAACGAGGACCCGGTCCGCTTTGTGGTGAAGATTAAAACACTTCGGACGGGCCGCCAGGGGGAGCTTTTGTTTCCATTGTGATGTGTGTCGGAGTAAGTAAAATTACGGACTGAGTGCATGTACATATGATTTCCATATGGAGGATTAAAAGTGTCAGTATTCATCCTGGAATGTGTGTTGATATTTTCCCGCCTGCTTGGTCTTTGAGTAACTGTTGTGATCCAAAGGAACAAAACCACTGTACAAACACTTATAAACACAACAAAATTTCTTGGCAATCTCTTCGAATTCCACATTTTGGACGCCGACATGACGCTCCCCTTTTGCCCTGTCATATGTGCAACCTACCGGTAGATCCTGTGAAAATTAGAAATATCATTGTAATTCGACCTATAATCGTAACATATAACATATAACATAAATAAAATATATGAAATTGAGTCCCCTCTCTCTCTCTCTCTCTCTCTCTCTATATATATATATATATATATATATACACACACACACACACACATATATATATATATATATATATATATATATATATATATATATATAGTGAAACCTCGTTGTGTCGAACTCCCTTAAGTCGAATACCCCGCTTATGTCGAAGTTACAGACTCGATATTCCGTACATCTCTAGTTAAATTACAACGTTACAACGGAAGACTCGAGTTACGGACAAATCTCTAGGGAACGAACGAGTGTTAATTATAATTGGCTTCGTGTAGGGCGTCACGTGCTGCTGCTTACTGACAACGCCGCAAGTTAAAAATGTGATGGCTGGTCACAGGTAGATGCAGCGACGATCGCCAACTGCTGGAAGCCCACTGGCATTTTGCCAGGCGCCACACCAGAAAACCAAGGGTCCCCCGAAGAGAGCGACACTTGCTTAGTCCAGGCACTGTAGGCGGACATCAGGAGTCTTGGTATGGAAACGCGACTCGTAGCGTAGCAGTATGTCGCGGTCGATTCAGCTACAGAAACCGAAGCCGAGTTAGACGATGCAAGTATTCTGTCGATCGTCGGAGCAACAGCGGACCAGGAGGAGTATGGTGACATAGACGGAGACGTGAATGATTGCCGTTTAAACCAGTGAAGAGGGCTGACGCTAGAGACGGTCTGCAGGCCAATATCAGTTTCTTTGAACAGCAAACAGACGCCGCGGATACGGCTAACATCATGGAGAATCTTTGGCAAGCCGCCACAGTGCATGGATGTAAACAGACTAGCGTCACAGATTTTTTAGCTCAGCT
Source organism: Sipunculus nudus (assembly GCA_026874595.1). Classification (NCBI taxonomy): domain Eukaryota; kingdom Metazoa; phylum Annelida; class Sipuncula; order Golfingiida; family Sipunculidae; genus Sipunculus; species Sipunculus nudus. The sequence continues at coordinate 49,582,387 of CM049315.1, forward strand.
GACTATTAGTCATCTGAGCTATAGTCGTGGTCCTTTGTCCGCCGGCTGTCCGTCTGTCCGTCCGTCCGTTAAACTGGCACGTTTTGAAGCCGTAAGACCTAGGAATCCAAAATTCGGCATAATGGTAGAGGTCCCCAAGATTTCCTACCAAGCCGAAAACTGGGTCTTTGCGACTTGGGTCCTTTGAGAAATTAAGGAAAGACCTCAATTTTTTATTAACAAACCTATTTTCACACTTCAGGACTGCCTAATATCAAAACCACTCATCTGTTTTTCCTCATATTTACCATAAATATTCTTCTATATAGTTCCTATGTACATGCCAGGAATAAGGTCTGTATTATATAATTTTAAAATTTATGGGCCCAAACATAATGCATTATTTAAAAAAATCAGGAAAGATATTTGATCACTTAACACAAAACGTGGTAAAGCTAAGGACTTTTTTCCCAGTAATATAACTTCAATTAATCAAAATTAAGCTGTATACCCAAAATTATATCAAAAGCTTTTAAATTTTTTAAAATATTAGCAAAAATAAAAAAATGGTACCTTAAATTTTGCCTAACTTTGACCATGGCACATTTTTTTTCTGCAACTGCTGTGGATTTAATTTTCACAGCATGTTTTTGTTAGCATTTCCTCTGTTAACACCAAAATTTGAAACCATTTGATCAATAACTGTAGATTTTATTCAAGTTTTCAAGCACCATGTGACATATTGTTTACATCAAGCTAGTGTTATGCAGTTTGCTAGAGCTCAGCTCCCCAGCTTCAGCTCTCAGTTCCTAAAATTTGGTATACAGTTAGATGTCTGCAAAATCCCCTACCATGCCAAGAATTTGATCAATAGGACTTAATTTCCTACGAGATATTAACGAAAAACTTCATTTTTCAATTAAAAACCCATTGTTACACAAGACTGCCTAATATCAAAACCACTGATCTGACTTTGCTCATATATAATATACATATTTTTCTATACATTCATGCACATGCCAGAAATGATGTGAGTATTGCGTAATTGTTTTAAGTTATGGGCCCACACATAATGCACTTTGTTAAAAGTCAAGAAATATATTTACTCCCTTAACAAGAGGATGTTGAAGCTAGAGATATTTTGTCAGGGATGTAACATTATTTAATCAAGATTCAATTGAATACCCAAAATTAGTTCTGAATTTTTCAAATTTTATAGTTTTATTAGTATTAATATGAAATTAGTACCTTAAATTTTGCCCAACTTTGACCTTGGCACGTTTGTTTCCTGTGAGCACTGTTGATATAATTTTCATATCATGCACACAAAAGGATTTCAGCTTTTAATATTAGAAAGTTGAAAGACACTGGCCAAAAATTGTAGCCTTTATTACTGTTTTTATGAGCCGCTGTTAGACCCAGGCTCTCCCCAGCCCCTCTTCAGTCACCTGTATGTTGACCTTGTTGACCTTTCAGCAAAATATGCATGCTTGAGGCGAGGCATACACTGGGGCAGCCAGGCAGCTTATGGCCAGCAACAGTTGATCCAGGTGTCCAAACCAACTCATCTAGTAGTTGTTTTGACCAACAACATAACAATAAATTAATAAATTTTTATTGTTTTTTTTAAATAACAAATTAAAGAAAAATGAAGAAAATGAATTTGTTAGTTGATTAGTAACAGGAAATTAACTTACAGTTACTGATGATGTAAGAATCTTGTATGTATGGATAGAATGTCACGTATTCCAAATAACACCATGCAGTCACCTATAGTATTTTTCAGTTCAATTTTAATGATAACAAAAATAAATCATATTATTCATTACTAATCATTAGGGATCATATGAAGGAAATTAATGATAGACAAAGATGCAGTTGATAATTTTAATCTAGATTCCTACTGTATCTAGTGTGTAGATTGATGTGAAAGTAGTTCAAAGTGAATATATTACATTTATTTTTTTAATATAAATGAAAGCCATAAAACCAGGTACTTATGATCATTATTTAAATTTGTGAATTTGTTATATTCTGGATTATCAACATCATTGTTTGGCTAAAACTGAATAAACACCAGACATGGAGCGAATACTTTGCAAATGTATTTGAATACGAATATGAATCATTATAAAATTTCTTGCATAAGAATGGGAATTCAGGTAAAAATGAAAGTATTTGAATACCAGTGCAAATACTTTCAAAATGTATTCATGAATGCTTTCACGAGTATATTCTATAATATTATTTTAATAATCATTTCAGTTATATTTTATTAAGAAATTTTTTTTATTAAGAAAAATCATGATTCTCTTATTATTTTTAATAAAATTATATTTAGCACAATATGTTATTAAATTTTAATAAATAGTTAAACTCTTATAGTATATGTGCTGCTTATAAGATACAAGTCAAAATCTGTGTAACAATAGCACTCCATTTGTTAATAAAATAAATAGAATCAATCCTCTTCCCTGTCTCCAAAGATACTATCAAAATCATACATAAGCCAAACACCAACAACTCATAATACAGCTTATATTTATTATCACACAAAACCAGCTTGTGCCTCATTTCCAAAACATATTTTTTTATCATATATAACAGCTGAGCGCCGTGACCCATGGGTGCCTTGTTTTTTTCACTAGAGAATTTGTCAACAGATAATGTACATTGAAGTTGTAAATTTTACTTTGTATATAGGTTTATTATGTACATTAACGTTGTCAATTTGGCTTATATATATGTTCATTATGTAATCAACACGTTTTATTCGATATGAACTTTTTGTTCTTTTTGGATGAATGTTCACATGTGTACGTGTGTTTTTTTCAAACTTTTGCCATACCACATGAACTGCATACTCCCAAATTTCATTACAACGGAAATTCGATTTAAGGAAGTAATTCCCATGGAACAAACATGTTCATTGTAACGAGACTTCACTGTACCAATAAAAGTTGTTCAGTCGCATATTTAATGTTATTTATGTTGTTTAACTAGATTAACCCACGGAGGGCCATAAACATGATTATTGTGAGGAGAACGTGAAGAGTAACAGGGTTAAGATCAGGGGGTGTGCAATACATTCAAGAGAACCATAGGAAACCAACACACCAGATGCACCGTAGGTATTCAAACCTATTCAACCATTAACACTGAACGTATATAATTGGAATGACCATGTATCCACACCACTTATGTTTTATAGTTTTATTTTTTTTTTACCTGGATTATTCTGATAATTATTGCGCGTTACGTCGATGAGCGTATTTTCCATTATACATACAGAGAAAAATTTAAACATATATTACAGAACAAGGTAAATCGTGAATACATCAACTAACTAGAAATCTGCATTCTAAGGAATGCAAACCTCAGCCATGCGGGGTTGTCCCTTTTATGGGATGCTCCTAAAACCGTGTTCCTGTGGCCTTGACCTTTGACCTTGCTACCCAAAAATTGATATGGATCATCCACTTGCGGCAGGTGAGCTATATATTCAAGATTGAAACCTTGGCTTAAAATGTACTCACAAAATTTTTTGAAAGATGTGGGTCCTGTGACCTTGATCTTTGACCTCATGACCCCAAGATCAATTGGAGTCTTCCATTTTTAATAGGACATATATATTAGTCAAGTTTGAAATCCATATATCAATAAAAGCTGGAATTATCTTTCTGAAACTAATTTTTTGACAGATGGTTCCTGTGGCCTTGACCCTTGACCAAGTGACCCAAAAACTGATATGGATCATCCACTTTTGCAGGTGAGCAATAAATTCAAGATTGAAATATGGGATGAAAAGTTTGGCTTAAAATATATCCACAATCTTTTAAAAAGATGTGGGTCCTGTGACCTTGACCTTTGACCTCATGACCCTAGAACCTGTAAGGTTCTTGCTTTGGTGGTGGGCCTTACGTAGGTCAAATTTGACTTCCATAAGGCTATATTCAAGGTCAAGGCAACTCATGGTAAAGGTCAAAGCGACAGTGTAAACACTGATAAACACAACCAGATTCCTCGCCAATCCCCTTGGTTTCCCAAGTTTAGAAGCAAATACGACGATATTTCCTATTGTCCGTCATCTGAGCAATACATTGGAAGATCCTATGAAAATCAGAGATTGCATAAAATCTTTTAGCAAAATATATGAAATGGTTATAATATTTGAAATAATTGTAATTCAGAAACTAATCAAGGGGTTTCCACCTTTTTCTCAACACCGCAACCTTTTTTAAAGGGTTTCAGATCAATTCATGCGGCCTGGTCCCCCTCTCCCAATTTTTCCGGACCTGGGGACCAGTTTTTAGCTCAGCTGACTGAAAGTCCGTCGTCCGTCCGGTCGGTCCGGCCCTCCGTCCGTTAACAGGGCACAAATCGTAACCGTTGGACCTGGAATCTTGTAACTTGATATCCTGGGAGGTCCATGAAAAATCTCCTTGGCAACCTGAAATTAGGTCCTTGTTACCCATATCCTTCGAGCTATGGGTCTCGTAAGTACCCCCAGAATAATAAAAAAATATGATACAAAAGCCTAAGTAGCTGAATAACTACTGCGTTGATCACCATGCTTCTCTGCATGAACATTGATCATGGAGTGAGTCATCAGTTCCTGCAAACTGGTGGCGCTATCTGTATTTATTCCAATTTTTACGATTTTTGAGCTTCAAAGAAGCTGTCATCTGTTAACAGGGCACAAATCGTAACCGCTGGACCTGGAATCTTCTAACTTGACATCAAGAAAGTCCATGAAAGGTCTTCAGGGAAACCTGAAATTAGGTCTCTGTTACCCATATCATCCGAGGTATGGGGCTTGTAATTACCCCTCAGAATAATTAAAAATATGACACAAAAGGTCCAGTATCTGAATAACTAATGCATTGATCACTATGCTTTTTGCATGAATATTGATCGTGGAGTGTTCCATCAGTTCCTGCAAACTGGTGGCGCCACCTGTATTTTTTCTAATTTTTACGATTTTTTTAGAGGAAGCGTGTGATACTGCCCTGTCACGTAGTCCGAAACCGGAATGGAAATCTGCTGATGTGCATATTTATAGTTAAGCCAGCATTAAAAAATGGAGGCGGTTACCTCCAACAAAAAAATATTTAATAAAAAAAAAAGTCCATGATTAGTCTCTGTGTAAAACTGAAATTAGGTCTCTGTTACCCATATCCTCCAAGCTACGGGGCTCGTAGGTACCCCTCAGATTAATTTAAAAAATATGATTCAGAAGCTCCAGTATCTGAATAACTAATGCATTGATTGCCGTGCTTCTTTGCATGTATATTGATAATGGATTGTTCCATAAGTTCTGCAAACTGGTGGCGCCACCTGTATTTTTTCCAATTTTTCCAATTTTTTTTCTTTATTGACCTTGACCTAGAATCTTGATACTTGACATCTAGGCAGGTTTATGAAAAGTCTTCATGGAAATTTGAAATTAGGTCTCTGTTACCCTTACCATCCGAGTTTTTGAACTATGTCCACCCTGAATTGTAAACAAAGCCAAAAGGCCTAATGCGAACCTGTGCAATGAGATTACACCAGGTATAATGCTTCAGTGCTGGACCATTACTTTTCAAGAACATGTGTATTATGGATATGAACAATGCAAGTACTAATCCCTTAGAACAAGAAACAATTAAACAAACATCACTGCTAAAATTCTGGCATGAGTGCACACAACACAAAAACTAGAATACGGGTATTCAACAAGCGACTACGTGCATCCGCCAAAATCAGAGTGGGACGGGTGAAGTGAGGCATGGATTGAGTTGCAAGGGGAAATAGAGTGAGGTGTGTTGCATAATAGCCTGGATGTCTACAGCCGAAATGTGTATGTAGGTTGCGCCACCTACCACAAAATCCAGAAAGCTGTCCATGTTGTATACATATGCACAATTTTAGGCAGATAAGTCATACCACTACTGAGATATGAGTGATTTTAGCCCATGATAGACAAACAGACGGGTGCTGTGCAAAAAAGGTGGCAGGTGGCGCCATCAATTTTGTGTATGATAAAGAGCTATGTGAGATCTATAAACATGCAAAATTTCAGGGGGATATGTCAAACCAGTCCTCAGATATAAGCCTGTATGTCTGCAGCGTATACATAAATGTAGATGGCGCCATCTGCCACAAAATCGAGAAAGCTTTCCAAGAGGTATTAACATGAAAAATTTTAGGCAGATAAGTCAAACCACTACTGAGATATGAGTTATTTTAGCCCATGGCAGAAAACAGATGGATGCTGTGCGAAATTGGTGGCAGGTGGCGCCATCAATTTTGTGTATGATAAAGAGCTATGTGAGATCTATAAACATGCAAAATTTCAGGGGGATATGTCAAACCAGTCCTGAGATATAAGCCTGTATGTCTGCAGCGTATACATAAATGTAAGTGGCGCCACCTGCCACAAAATCCAGAAAGCTATCCAAGATATATAAACCTGCAACATTTTAGGCAGATATGTCAAACCACTGCCGAGATATGAGTGATTTTATCCCACGGCAAACAAACCGATGGACACTGTGCGAAAATGGTTGCAGGTGGAACCACCAGGGAACTGTATGATATAAAGCTTCCCAAAAGCTACATTGCGTATGGTAAAGAGCTATGTGAGATCTATGAACATACACACTCTTTGCCCAATCGGTCAAATGGTTCCTGAGATATGAGCTTGGATGTCTGCAGCTTAAATGTGTATGTAGGTGGCGCCACCTGTCATAAAATCAAGAAAGCTGTCAAGGATGTATAAACCTGCAAAATTTCAGGTGGATAAGTCAAACCACTGCCGAGATATGAGTGATTTTATCCCAAGACAGATGATCAAATGGACGCTCTGCAAAATTGGTTGCAGGTGGCCCCACCAGTTTTGCATATGATAAAGGGCTATTGGAGATCTATACACATGCAAAATTTTGGCCCAATCGGTCAAACAGTTCCAGAGATATGAGCTTGGATGTCTGCAGCTTTAACGTGAATGTAGGTGGCGCTACCTGTCATAAAATCAAGAAAGCTGTCCAGCATGTATCCACATGCAAAATTTCAGGTGGAAAAGTCTAACCAATGCAGAGATATGAGTGATTTTATCCCAAGGCAGATGTACAGATGGACGCTCTACTAAAATGCTTGCAGGTGGCTTAATGTTCACATGTGACCCAATCATAATTATGAATTTCAAAAAGTTCTGCGTAGTGGATACGGAGGAGTTCTCCCGAAACCTATGCAGCGGTGGCGTCGCGGCGGCGGCGGCATCCGACTGCAAATATAGTATCCGCAAAACTCTGTATTGGCAGATACAATGATTGTAGCTGGCACCACCAGACTTGTATACAACGAAGTGATATATACATTTGCCCAATGTCAGACTGCTAGGGACATACACTATGCAAAAATAATTGTAGGTTGCGCCACCAGTCTTGTACACTATAATGTTACCCGATATGTATAAACATGCCCAACTTTAGGCTGATGTATCAAATTCCTCTGTAGAATTAAGCAGGCGCATACACTGCAAAAGTAAATGTCGGTGGCGCCACCTGTCTTGTAAATGAGAATACCATCAAAGACGCACAGACAGGTCAAAATATCAGGCCAATACATCAAACTTCCCCAGAGTTTGATGCACTGTGCTGACGAAGCTTGGGTGAGTAAGGCAGTTGCCCCCGAGTGAATTGTGACAAATTGCTGCCTCAAGCTACTGATCTGAATGAACTCTTGACCTCCACCTGGCTAGACTGAGTGAACTTTTGACCTGTACCTGGCTGCACAGAGTGAACTCTTGACCTGTTGCACACTCCGACACAGTTGGCAGTCTGCCAAAGCTATAAATAGATCCAAGCTGAACTTTTGTGCCAAATCTGATGCAGTGAGCAGACTGCCAGAGCTATAAATAGAATGCAGCTACTGCACTAAGTGAATTCTTGACGTGTACCTGGCTGCACTTCTTCCAATCCTGGCACTGTGCCAAAATTATTTTAGAGCTGACATCATCTTGGCTATTGGCCAACATCAAGGCACTGGCAATCTGCAAATGGTAAACCAAGTGCTGCCATCTGTACACAAAAGTGATCCCTACTTAAAAAAAAAAACTTTGAAATTAATTTTCCCAATACAAAATGCTTTTCAGCTGACTTTTTATAAAAAAGAAATCAGGAATATATGAAAAATTATTACGATTGCATACTGAAATCAAAATTAAAATACAGTTATATATATCTCATTGAGGGCAAATTCTTGAATTAAGTTGAGTAGGGATACCAATAATTTATAATCCATGTACAGTTGTCTTTATATAGCCACTGAGAGCTGAATATCCTGATTGTAACATTGCCTGGTACGATGAATAACTTAAATCATAAATCTAATTTTTTTAAAAGCTTTTAAAAAAAGTTTTTCTTGTCAATATTAACAAAAGATAACCTGAAATCTCAATGTCTAGTGGCATGATGTAATAGATGCTAATAAACTGGTGCCAGGATATAGATGTAACAGCATTACACCGCTAACATATATGGTAAAATGACTCAATTCAATCTCAATAATTCAGCCAAAAATCATTCATGTGGAACTATTAATGACAATAATAATAAGAATTATTGTAGGGATTGTTTTTGTAAAATATTTAACAAACTGGCTTCAGTGGCATCAGTCGAAAAACGTTTTGCAGGTTTATAACTCATATAGGAAGATACAGCAATCTGGCTAAGTTCAGCTTCCCGTAACTCAGCCAAAAAGCACTGAGCCAAAACCGTTTGAACAAACTTGAATTATCAACATCTGAGGATAATTAATGTGTGAGATTTAAGAATTTGGCATAGTGGTTTTTAGCCACTGAGCTGAAATTGGCTGTTATGGCATATGACTAAATTCAGCTTCCCATAACTTAGCCAAAAGTCACTGAACAGAGACCATTTGAACAAACTTCAGAAACCACTACCCTCGGATTATTTCTGTGCGATATTAAACATTGTGGCCATATGGTTTCGGAGGAGAAGTTTTTTGTAGCCCTCAGTTTGATACAGGCACTGATGACCCCGTACAGAAAAGGCCGATGCAAATGGCGCCACCAATACCTCAATTTCGATATGACTTATGTGACCAACATTGGCATAAAATTTGGTGATGATAGCTCCAGCCGTTTCTGAGATTGAAATTTTAATATGCTATTTTTTGACAGATGACAAAGTTCAACCTCCTGTAACTCGGCCAAAAATCTCTGAACTGGAACCATTCGAACAAACTTGAGAAAGATTGTTCCAGGGATCATTTCTGTGAAATATTGGACAATTTGGCTGGACAGTTTCGGAGAAGAAGATTTTTTAAAACTTTTTTTTTAGCTTTTTCCCTTTATACCTAAGAAAATGCAGTTAGAAAAAAAATAAACAAAATCCGATAGAGTTTTTTAGATAACTGGTTATTTTCTAAAAATTTGGTGATGCTAGCTCCTACCATTTTTTAGATAGCTATGGTTAACGTACAGACGACGCACGACGGACGACACCGCACCATCGCATAAGCTCACAGGTTCGCTAAAAATGTGATACAATAGCTCCTGTATATGAATAACTAATGCATTGATTGCCGTGCTTCTTTGCATGCATATTGATCATGGAGTGTTTCATCAGTTCCTGCACAATGGTGGCACTACCTGTATTTTTTCAATTTTTTCCACATTTTTTCCATTTATGAGACCTTCAAATAAAGTGGTCATCTGTCCAAAAGCCCACTGAAAACCATTTCATAGGATTCTTCACAAAATTCATGTTTTTTTTGCATTCTCACTGTCATTTTGCTCATTGTTCAACATTCCTTGAATTCAGCTGAGCGCCATGGCCCATGGGCCACTAGTTACGTTTTGTCATTAGTCCTCGTGGGTTGGATCCCTCCTTTTCCTAAATCCTGGTCCTGTAATATATAAAATTATCTACATCAAATTATGTGTGTATATTCACAGAAATCATGATGAATCCTCCTGTGTAGTGTTTGGGTTCACAGAGGAAATCTTCGGAGAGCAGAAGTGAATCCACTCCCTCTTATCTGACAGCATCACATGAGCAATCGGCACTGGTGCTGAGATAATAAGTTAAGGTAGCAGAACTGGTTCAATTCCTAAATATTTATGTTTTTGTAATAAAAGTTATACTTAATATTGAATATTGGGCGGATCTAATGCACTTGAGCACATTCCGGGTCGCCGTTTGCATTTTGTGGAAAAAGGTGATTTTTATTCAGTAAACACTACGATGTGTTGACAGGATGTTTGTAAACTAACTCCAGCCCTGCCACAGCCCTGTCAATCACTGTGCCCCCTACCCTCACCTGGATCAGTCGGCCAGTCGCGAGGCGCAAGTGGTTAATTAACGCATAGGCCGTATCCGTGCACAAGCACACAGAGTTGACGGTGGAGGTTTGAAAGCCCTGTGTAATTAGCTAAGCATACACAACTGATAAGCTTAGTAAAGCAAACTCAGCTCAAGCTAATTAATGTGCAAACGCATACGTTCTGGTGAATAATCTGTCAGTGTCGTATGAAGCAATAAGTATCGTTGGTCTCTCTCTTTTGACGTGCATATGGAAACAAACTTTGATTGGCATACGGTAGTCCATGGGCTAGGAGGGGTCACCGTGCACCCCCTCTGGAAATTTATGACACAGGTATATTTAGATCCCCGAGTATGTCCAATTAATGTATTAAGATGTTAACATTGATTATTTTGGGATACACTACCCTTTTAGGCCATTTAAAGACAACCACGTCTTCACGCACGGCACCCGCAGACAGGTAGCCTTGATAAGGGGTAGGGTATGTAAATGCTTATAGCTCGCTTAATATTTGATATATTCACTTCAAATAAACTGCATTTTGTTTGCAAATAGTGGGGAAAAGTCACTGACAACAATAATCATATGAATGTATTATGTATTTTGCTGATTAAGCAATTACTCACTATACTTATAAAATATATAAAAAAAAGGAAAATTGAATTTAACAGCTTTTTCTTTCTTTTTCCCCACAGTAGTTCATTGTCGAGATGATGTTACGTTTCTAAATTTCTAGTGTATTAATACATTAATTCCTGACATTCTTAAAAATTCTGTGGATAAAAATATGAATATTTGACCATATACACCTGCAATGAATGACACATTGTTAATTCTATTTTATGGTATCACTTGTTTATAATATGGATGTGGTGTTCCATGTTCCTCTCAAGATGCATTGGTTTTCAATGTGATGCTTTCTTGATACTATGAAATGTTATTTGTCTGAACCTAAAGGTGTTTATTGGTTTTAAAAATAAAGGAAACCCGTTCTTGAGCCAATTTTTACAAATAATTATTATACAAAAATAATCATATTTAGGACATAATATAGGAAGAGTCATTGTGTACCCCTTGTGGAATTTTATAATTTAGGTATTTTTTAGATCCCCAATTAATGAATTAAGATGTTAAAATTTATTATTTTAGGATACACTACCCTTTTATGGAACTGAGAGAGAGAGAAACTGCGTCATTACGCACAACAACCGCGGACAGGTAGCCTTGTTACGGGGGAAGGGATATACAAATTCTTATAGCTCGCTTAATATTTGACATATTTACTTCAAATAAACTGTATTGTATTTGCAAACAGTCAGAAAAAGTCACCGATAAATATAATCATATATATTTCTTACATGTTTTTGGTGATGAAGCAATTAATTATGGTATTAATAAAACATCCTGAAAAAGTTACACAGAGTTTTATTCAAACTCTTCGCTGTTGATGATTTTACAAGACATTTTGACATTTCTGAAGTTCTAGTTTATGAATCTTTTATTCTGTTTTGATCACCCTTTTTATAATAGGTATACGAGTTGTTCGGTTTTCCTTTCTCGATGTACCCCACCTTGACGCTTCCCTAATACCATAAATAGTCATTGTTTTGAAACTACGGGTATAAACACTAGTGAACTCTTTATCCAGATCATTTTGAATATATAAGTGTATAAAGATATAAAACTTTCTCCAAGTATAAGGACAAACCCGTGTTATGTTAACCCTTCCGAAATGTTGAGGTTTTTGTCCTCATGACCTTACACCTTTCTGTCATATTGTGTCATCCTTTGGTCAATTTCAAAATGGGGTAATGTACATTGTGTAATACCTAATATTGAAGCGTTTGTCTTTATTGCACATTGATTATTCGTTTACTATTTTTAAGTATCAATTCTTATGAAATGTATATAAATAGCACTGAAAATAAAACGCATACCTCTGCCAATAACAAGGATCACCAGTGATGGATCCTAATCAAGATTTGTTGTGTGGTCCGTGAACCAAGGAACTATAATAATTTAGCTGAGAGTAGTTGTTCACGTTTCACCAACTGGATGCTTGCATCACAGGTGAGCTCAGATTACCAGAACATAAGCGGCTAAAATAAGTCATAACTGTGCATTCGAGTGGGATAAACTTTCTACATATTCAGAAAATGTGCACCTTTCTCTTTGTACCTTTGAATGACGAAGGTCTCTTCCCCTCCTAGGACAAAAATATTCTCTCTTAATACCGAACATTCCTTCAAACAAAATCCTATTATGTTGATCACGGTTACGAGTTAATATTCCTGGGGGACATCAAATAAAGAGATATACTGGGCTTGTCACGATGAAGAGGGTGAATAACCACTTGTGAACAAACGTCATTCAAGTAAAAATATGGTTCTTCTCTAATGATAAATACATTTTATATCATGGTAGACATAGACCATTGTGACACCTCGTTTCTGGTACATAGATCGAGCTGAGACCTAATGCAGCATTAAAACTGGCAGTATTATAAAGTAGAAAGCTTATCTTAATATTTAGCAAAATTTCAATTCCCATTAGAAAAAAAAACTCACTGAATGTGTAAGCGTGTTTGCTTGAAAAGAATGTCCTGAACTGTTGGTAACATTTTACTGATTAGCCAAAGATGAATTCACGGCAGTGGCCATATATAATAATTTGAAAAAAAAATAATTTTATCACCACTGAATATTATTTTAAATGAAAAATTGTAATGATACTTTAGGAGATGATCTTAATATATTGTATTGAATACTCCCCAGAAGCCATTGTGTGCATATTAGCGGATGTTTATGCAGTGACTGTAAAGAAACATTGGCATTTTTTTATATCACCAATCTGTTAAATAATATTAAACTACACCCTAAACTAGTAAGCGGATTCGCAACAATGTTATCTGAAAGTCGAATGGAATGCTTTAAAAATGTGAGGCTTTAACTTCCTGCTTGTATACATAGACTTGATTGATTGAGCATTGAAGTAAGGACTGAAATCTAAATGATTCTTCATAAAAACACGTATTTTGAGCGTAATGAATTTGTGTCATGCTCACGCTTAATTGTACTTTTAAGGATATTGATATTTTACCAAATTGTTAGCAGGCATTTTAATCTCCCTACATGATTCAAATGACAACTCCGCCATTCATGTTGAATCGTTCTATGGTTATAGGCCTTAAAGTCTGTCTTGAGTATAAATGCGAATGACTCATTTTTCTTAATCTATCTTCTAAAGGCAACATGATATCCATGGTCTTCCGTTTTATAATTTCAGAAGTTAGCACTAAAATTGCAGAATGCCTCATCATAAATAACGAATTATTGAAGACTAAAATGCATAGGAGCTAGGGGATGAATCCTCTCCAAATTTCATGGGGATATATATAAAACCCTTTTCTTTTGAAAAGGTGTCATAAACAGGTGAAATCTAATGCCAATTTTATGTGCCTACAACACCATTTTACAGATTCTGAGTTGTACCGAAATAGAATTAAATATATAGGACAAACATATATACTACACTTGGATGCAGACGTCAGAGATTGTATATTTATTTTAGTAATCTCGATGGTATCAGTGCCTTTATAGTGTCCGGTGTAAGGGCACATGCTTTGTCCATTTCTGTTTAGAACCCAAAGCTTCTCTCTGTTTACTTCGTCAATTTTCGTAATTTTTACAATCAGAAATCATAAATGTGTTTTAAAATAGATTCTTCCCAATGAATAGCACATATATGATCCCCTCCCTGTATGGTACTGTCACTGTGAAACCTCCACTCCTCCGCTTTCTCGCTGCTGTTAACACATGTACTCCTATACCACGTCCTTGCATTACTTACGCATTGAAAAGAAATCATAAAATGTGTTCACTATGATCCATCAATATACATTTAGATTAGAATCTGTGATTTTTTTACAATTTAAACTATCTAGTAGGTTTCCTTGCAAGTCGGAAAGAGACATGGTTAGGCATTTAAATATAACAAGGCAACAAATGACTCAGTCATAATATAATTGTAACAAAAATATGAAAATCAAATCAATAAATACATAAAAAATCAAGCTACACCAAAGTATGTATTTAGCTGTATACGCCGTTTTTATTGATTTTGAATAATAATTGAAAGTGTTGCACAAGCTTTCCTGTTCTTTCTCCTTTGACATGACTTGAAACCTTGTGTTGATATTGTGGTACAAGACGCTACTTATAATGTATATACGGGTCTAATGCAATAAGCTTCACAGGGAGTAAATTGTTAAATTTGGTCATCCATTTTGTGGACAAATTCATCATAATACTTCAGATGGATCAGCATAACGGATTGATTTTCGATCTTTTAGAAATTTCATATAATTATTATTTGTGATTATTAATGTGTTCATATATTGTTCCAAAAAGGGCTCTTATTATTATTAAAGCAAATAAACACATTAAGGTTCAGGAGAATAGTATTAGGGAAGCATCACAGTGGAAAAATTAATTACATCTCGACAGGAACATGGCTTAAAAGGGTAGAGTATCCCAAAATAATCAGTGTTAATATGTTTATTCATTAACTGGACATATATGGGGATCTTAAAATACCAATGTCATAAAAATTGCGGAGGGGGTGCACGGTGACCCTTCTTATGTTATGGCTTGAATTTGATTATTTTTGTATAATTATTATATTTTAAAAATGGCTCAAGGAAAGGGTTTCCTTTATTTTTAAAACCAATAAACACCTTCAGGTTCTCACAAATAACAGTTCATAGTATCAAGGAAGCATCACATTGAAAATTAATGCATCTTGAGAGGAACATGGAACACCACATTATAAACAAGGGATACCATAAAATAGATTTAACAATGGGTCATTCATTGTAGGTGTATATGGTCAAATATTCATAATCTTATCCACAGGTTTTGTAGGAATGTCCGGTACTAATGTATTAATGTACTAGAAATTTAGAAATGTAACATCATCTCAAAAATGAACTACTGTAGGGAAAAATTTAAAAAAAAATGTTAAATTCAATCTTTTTTTACATTTTATAAGTATAATGATTAATTGCTTAATAAGCAAAAATACATAATACATTCATATGACTATTTTTGTCAGTGACTTTTTCCCACTATTTGCAAACATAATGCAGTTTATTTGAAGTGAATATGTCAAATATTAAGCGAGCTATAAGCATTTACATACCCCTACCCCTTATCAAGGCTACCTGTCAGCGGGTGCCGTTTGTAAAGACGCGGTTGTCTTTAAATAGCCTTAAAGGGTAGTGTATCCCAAAATAATCAATGTTAACATCTTAATTTATTAATTGGACAAACTTGGGTATCTAAATATACCTATGTGATAAAATTCCAGAGGGAGTGCACGGTGACCCTTCCTAGCCCATGGACTACTGTTATTTCTGCTGTATCCTGGGTGTATCGAAAGATACACAAACTTATTTCCAAACAAGCTACTTTGATATCCCGACCATAAGGTCTTGATATTCATTGACCTACTGTCAACATCGGAACAACTAAATATTACGTACATAACAATCGAAAATACCCTGGGCTGACGACGAAAATCTTGAATGCCCCTTGATAAACTTCAGATGACGAATGAACTAAAGTCTCAGCGAGCCGAACCTGATGAATGCCAAGACTTTCTCGGACGCTGTTTTTTTTATGTTTGATTGATAATCAGTTATTGATATGATGTAAATATACCTTATTAGATGATAAAACCGGGCTCTATCTGTGGCGTGGATGTGTATGCATAATGTATGTGGTGTCCGCCCGGCTATCCGCTTCCCAGTTATCCGCTTCCCCAAATATCTGCTCACCAAATATCCGCGTGCCCAGATATCCGTGTGTGAGTGTTAACGGTGAAAAAATGACCCTGCACGGTTCATCAATGCAACGGTCATGGAAAAAGAAGACGAAGGAAAACACTAAGGAACGTCAAGGAAAAACAAGAGCTACCGGCCTTTGAAGCATTTTTTTACCAGGTCGCTACATCGCTGTCGAGGCTGGTGTCCTGAATTGGGTCAACGGATTCTCGCACGTGTGCGATCACTGAACCGCGACGCTCCAAGCGAACTTGTACGTGTGAGGCCATCCCGGCCTTAGTTAAAACACTGCTTATATTAAATTATTAATAATCTTACGTTTTTGTGTCAGCTTTATATTCATTCTTGCAGGTTTTTATCAAGTTACCCCGAGCGAATGTTTTTGCATCATTCATGACACATATATGTTGACGGACGGACAAAAAACTGGTTTTAAATTTTTTGTCATAAATGTGATTATAAGAGATTATTCATATTCCTTAACAATATTTTTTTTTACCTTAAAATGTTAGCCTGGATGTTTTCATTACGTTAACCGGGGGAAACCCCACTTGCGTGATATAATTAAGCTGTTTCGTTTAGTCGAAAACCGCTCCGCCGCGAAAGGGTTCTCTTTAAGTGTTATACAAACATTAATGCACCCTTGATCATGTAACATTGGTTTAATCATTAAGGCAAGTACACCCGTAATTATCTAAATAAACATTACAACATCTGCCCTCTCTCTCTCTCTCTCTCTCTCTCTCTCTCTCTCTCTCTCTTGCCAAATATATATCATCGGACAAAATAAAGTTATTAAATGAGACAAGTCAGGGATCCATTATTATTAATTTAACCGTCTCTTTCTCATTCTATCTCTCCTTCTCTCTGCTTCTCTATCTCATTCATTCATTCATTCATTTATTCATTCTCTCTCGTCATATACATCGTTATCGGACAAAATAAAGTTATTAAATGAGACAAGTCTGGGACTCATGAAAATTAAACTCTCATTAATTAATAAATATATTATTTAATTAATTAATTTATTCTGTCTTTCTTTCTCCTTCCCTTATTTTATCTCTCCTTTATCTACTTTCTCCATCTCTGTTTTTGAGTCTAATTATGCAATATTAGACGACTTTCATAAATACCTTTATCGGACAAAGCGAACTTGTTAAATGGTCATGTGAACCATGAAAATCTTTTTCCGTCTCTCTCCCATCCTTATTCTCATTATTTCTTTCTAGCTCTCTCATTCCATCTCTCATCCCTTTATTCATTCATCCTTTCTCTCTCTCTCATTCTTTCTATTATTCTTTCCTTCTCCCTCTCCCTCTCATTCAACATTCAATCATTAATTCATTCTTCCTTTCTCTCTCTCTCACTTTCTCTCCATATATATATATATATATATATATATATATATATATATATATATAAATATATGTATGTTATCGGACAAAATAATGTCATTAAAGAGAAAAGTCTGGGATCATTTTAAAATTAAAATAACTCTCTCTTTCCGTCTCTCTCATTATTTCTCTTTTTCTCTCTCACTCATTCATTCATTTATTCTTTCTTTCTCTCTCGTCATATATATCGTTATCGGACAAAATAAAGTTCTTAAATAAGACAATTCTGGGATTCATGAAAATTGAAATAACACTCTTTCCGTCTCGTTATTTCTCTTTCTCTCTATCTCTCATTCATTCATTCATTCTTTCTCTCTCGTCCTATACATCGTTATATATAACAAAATAAAGTTATTAAATGAGAGAAGTCTTGGATTCATGAAAATTAAATTAATCCTCCCTCTCCCTCTCTCTGTCTCTCTCTCTCAATATATATATATATGTATATATATATATATATATATATATATGATATATATATTTGGCGAGAGAGAGAGTGTGAGAGAAGAGAGAAAGAATGAGGGAGAGTTAAATTAATTTTAATGGTTCCCAGACTTGTCTCATTTAATAACTTTACTTTGTCTGATAACGATATATTTAGCGAGAAAGACAGTAAGAAAGATTGGAAGAATGAATAATGAATGAATTGATGAGAGAGAGAGAGAGAGGGAATCGAAGAAAGAATGAGAGAGAGAGAGAGTTAATTCAATTTTAATGGATCTCAGACTTTTCTTAGTTAATTACCTATTTTGTCCGATAACGATATATGTAAGGCGTCTTATATTGCATACTACATTTCACATACAGAGAGGGAGAGACAGGAATAAAGAAATGAGAGAAAGAAAGAAATAAAAGAAAAAGAAAAGAAAGAAAGGATGAAGGAATGAGAGAGATTGAATGAGAGAGATAGAAAGAAAAAAAATGAGTCAGAATAAGAGAGAAAAGACGGAAAGACTGAGTTAATTTAATTTTCATGGATCCTATGTCTTGTTTCATTTAATAACTTTATTTTGTCCGATTATATATGTAAGGCGTGTAATATTGTATAATGCATCTATATTCACAAAGGGAGAGAGAGAGAGAGAGAAAGAGAGAGAATGCTGATGTCGTAATGTTTATTTAAAAAATTACAGGTGTACTTGTCTTAATGATTAATTCAAGTTTACATGATCAAGGGTGCATTAATGTTTGTATTACAATTAAAGAGAACCCTTTCGCGGTTTTCGACTGCACGAAACAGCTTGATTATATCACGCAAGCGGGGTTTCCCAAGGTTAACGTTATGAAAACATCCAAGCTTACATTTTAAGGTAAAAAATATTGTTAAGCGATATGTATA
Source organism: Sipunculus nudus (assembly GCA_026874595.1). Classification (NCBI taxonomy): domain Eukaryota; kingdom Metazoa; phylum Annelida; class Sipuncula; order Golfingiida; family Sipunculidae; genus Sipunculus; species Sipunculus nudus. Next base: position 49,601,273 of record CM049315.1, read on the forward strand.
ATCTCTTGTAATCACCTGTATGACAACAAATTTTAAAACAGTTTTTTTTTTGTCCGTTCGTCAACATATATGTGTCATGATTGATGCAAAACGTGTCAGACGCAGTTCACTGCTCATGTCAGGAACGCCTTTAGAAACGTAGCCCAGTACGACGCGGTTCAGTGCTTATGGTTGTATAAACGCACCATGAGTCGCATCGGGCATGCTTTATCCTGCTCATGATATACTCAGGTTATATTCGCTGTTAATTTGTTAATAGAATATAACACTGTGGTTTATCTATTTGCACATTTTATTCATATTTGACTTGTAATTAACTTTTTTTGTCGAATGTCCCTAGAAAACAGGTAGGTATTGACATTTATGGAACTTGAAAGGCCAAAGGCGAAAATCTGAAATGTTCATGATACTCCATGCACGAATATAAAATATACTCTTTCTAGATTGGTCACAAGGACACCAAAATATAGATCGAAAAACAAGTGACCCATGGGTCATGACGCTCAGCTGCCAAGCATGACCTGTGACATCATGGACTGAGATTCACAACTTCCAGTCAAATTTTGAAGAACCAATTTGCCAATTTGTTGAAAATTTTCTATGACAACAGAAATATATATCACCTATGTCTGGTTAAAACACAGTGAATTGATGGTCTGAGGAAAATGCATGATTGTTAAGCTATCAGGAACTATTCCAACAGCTTGCTTGAAACCTGTCAGTCTCAAAGGAACACCACAAAGGGCAAATATAAGATCAAAATATATAGCAAAAATCAAGGAAATACATGCAAGAATTATTGAGAAACAGGTGCTTCTGTATGAATTTTTATTCAATACAAGCCAACTGTACTGCACTTTTATAAATGATAGTAATATTAATTCAGAAATATTTGACCCAATCCTTTACAAGATTACATAAATATACATCCAACTGCATTCACTTTAACTGTTCTTGAGATAATATGATCAAAAGGAATTAAAAGATGGTTGCCTGGTGGCCATATTGGACTTCTGACAAGTCTGAAATCAGACAACAAACATTCTCTAAATCGGACCAGACATAATGGATTTCTGACAAGTATGACATTTGATATCCCACATTCTCCAATAAGAGACCAAACTTGGGGCAAATTATCCAGTAATGAATGCCCAAAGTAATTCAAAAGGCATGTCCAGGCCCTCATATCAGATTTATAGATATGCAATTGTAAAAAGTGTAAGTCCAATATTTTTTATTATCACTCTGCTTTTCAATGGGGTCAGCAGGGTAGGTAAACTGCCAAACCTGAAAGAAAAGAAATGCAGAAAGCATGACTAAGAGTCTTGAAATGAAACAAAAAGCCATCCTAAATCAAGGTACACATCAACATATTATGAGAACAAACACTTGCTTTTATATGTGTTGATATATATTAAAATATTCAGATATCTAGGAAACTAAGTTTATTGCTAGGATTCCATAAAATAAACTGCAAAATGTTCCCATCATCTTATAAATCAGTAGCTAAACCTTAATACTATACTCTCATAGTCTTAATGCCTGGCTGAAGCATTCTGAAAACAGTGTTTTTGTTATGAAGTAACAAGGTACTTATCACTGAGCCTTATCACTTAATAGGCTGATACAAAAGGGAGTCATATGTCACCAGCGTCACTCACAATTACAGCCACACAGGGAGATGTACCAGCTGGAGTGGGATGGTTTTATATACAAGAAAAATAGAGATGGTCTATAAAATAAGTAATTGTGAACATCCCTGACCTATGACTTGGCCTTTTGCCCATATATCAACTGGATTCTTTCTAAATGATGGGTAACTACTAACCACTTAAATCTGGTGTAATTACTTGGCAACCAATGGGTGAATAACTTTGACCTGCAACCTTTAACCTGCTGACCAGCTGACCCCAAAATCAATAAGTTATTTATTCAAGCAAAAAGACCCATAAATATGAAGTTTGAGTCAAACTGAGAGATGCATAGATGTGGCATATGTGAAAGACTGAAGGTTTGTGTTGAACAGTTACACTTGAAATATGCTCACAATCATTTAGAACAATTAAACATTGTGACCTTGACCTTTGACTTTTTGACCTCAACATCAATAGGCTTCTTCCCTTATCGTTAGGTAAGCCATATATGACAGATGGAAGGTACAGATTGAAAAGTTTGCCTGAAAATGACTCTACGCAAGAAGTGGGTGCTGTGAACTTGACCTTTGACCTCAAAATCAACAGGTCTTTTCCCCTGTTGGCAGAGAAGCGATATCAGTGCTGGAAGGTTTGGAATGAAAAGTCTAGCTTGAAATGTGTCCACAACCTTTTCAAAGAAGTGGATCCTGTGACCCTGACCTTTGACCTTGTGACCTCAAAATCTATAGGATTCTTCTCCAACATAGTAGGTGAGCTATATGTGAAAATCAAAGAATTGGGATGAAAGGTTTGGCTTAAAATGCATCCACAGGCTTTTCAAAGAAGAGGCTCCTGTGACCTTGACCTTTGACCTTTTGACCTAAAAAAAATTATGGTTTTTCCCCTGTTGGTAGGTGAGCTGTATGTGAAAGATGCAAGGTTTGGGATGAAAATTTTGTCTCAAAGAGTTTTTTCTGGGGGGTGCAAACACACCCCATAACTTCGAGAATATAGGTCGCAGTGACCTAATTTCAGGTTTGCAAGGAGATCTTTTTATAACCTCTAAGACTGCATAGGGTTCATGGCCCTAGCCCCTACGGTTACGATTTGTGCCCTGCTAACGGACGGACGGCCGGCCGGACGGCCTGACGGAAGGACGACGGACAAAGACCCATCGCTATAGCCCAGCATGACTGAAAGTCAGCTGAGCTAAAAACTGATGCAAAACGTGTTGAAACGAGAAAATAACGAGAGATAAGCATTCGAACTGGACGAGTTCGGTATGGATTACTTCGGTATGGACGACTTCGGCCGGCAAGACATTCCGAATGGAAGACATTTTGAATGGACGACAATTTAACTGAGTACTTAATAAGTAGTTATAATGTAGGTTATTGTAGGCCTACTTCCATTAAATGAAACCGTTTCATTTATTTTAGCCGACCTTCTGAGACGACACGTTTGACGGGTGGCCTGCTTTTGACCAGACGGATTGCCGCCGTCAATGGCGGAAAAAAATTAAATTGTACCAATTAAGACGCTTCTACAATTGTATATGTGTTTTTAAGGCAGAATAAAGAAAATAATGCTAAATTTAACCAAATTGGACTAAAAAAAAAATTCCACGTAATTATATATATTCTGGAAATATTTGGCCAACTGGTCTATAGATATCGTTGACCCCAACTATGTTCTATTCAATTATAAAATTGCAAAATATTGTCCAGCTTTAATTAACGAACAAGTTATTTCTAAATATTAAACAACTGTAGACAAACCAGTTACCTGGAAAAGTGCATCAAAGGAGAGAAACCTGCCCCTCGGAAGCCCGTACGGGCAACCAGTTATTGAATCAGCCGCACAGAAGTTACCGAATACTGTTTAAACAGGTTCATCATCTGTTGATAAACTCGTCTTCACAAACAATTGCAATATTATTCTTAAAAAATACATAATAGTTTCCCTGTCATAAGATATATATATATATATATATATATATATATATATATATATCTTATGTATATATTTCAATTTATATCAAACTCACTATTTTGTGATATAATTAAGCTGTTTCGTGCGGCCGAAAACCGATCTGCCGCGAAGGGTTCTCTTAAAGTGTTATATAGAAACATTAATCCACCCTGATCATATAACCTTTGATGTGATTGTTAAGACACGTGCAACCATAACTATCTAAATAAACATCACAACATCAATTGTTGCACAATCTGCATTGTCCATTATTATTATACGGAACATCTTATTTACGGTATCAGCGAACATAAAAATCCGTTTCTATATCGAACAATATTGTATCTCTCTCTCTCTCTCTCAGTTATATATTTCTATGAGACGTCTGGAATCCATTATGATTTAAAGCTTTCTCTCTGTATGTATTTGAAATGAATTATGTATTTATAGTGGCGCTATATATATATATATATATATATATATATATATATATATATATATATTTATTTATTTATTTATTTATATTACAGAAGAAATATATTTAGAAAAATATTATATTCATATATAAATATATGTACACATGTACCTCAATAAATATATATATATATATATATATATATATATATATATATATATATATATATATATATCCCTAACTCTCTCAGAGAGTTAACAGAAAAAAACGGACATACGTGTTAGAATATAAAATAGTTTAATATGTATTTTCCTAGCTTGTTTTTTTTTGCCAGGGCTCAGGTACAAAGATCTGTTAAATCTATTTACAATCAGTAATCAAATAATCACACACCTGTATCTTCACGAACGTATATGTAAAACGGCGTATATATATATAGATATATATATATATATATATTTATATATATATTTATCTTTCTCTAATGTACATGTAATATTTAATATCAATAGTCCTAACGCCCCAAATATTTAGAAGTTATTGCTAATGCTGATATTAATAAACAAAAAATCCATGAGTCAGGGCATTTGACAGAATATTAATTTGAATATGTACGCTTTGTACACAAATCAAGTTTCCCTACTTAATAATAAAATGTCAAAAATAAAATTAAAAAAAAATGTACATCTTGTTTTTGCATAATGCCGAAATTGGGATAGCAGTTTTTTTAAAGTATTTCTAATATATTAATAATTATTTATTCATGATAAACACTAATACTATGGATTTATTTTATGAGGTATTATGATGAACGTTTCTTGAAAATCCCTTCCCTTAATTTAATTTATTAGTGCTGATGCTTAACGCTTACTTGATATATTTACTCCCAGTCAATGTCACTTTAATAAAGAGCTTATTTCTTCTGTTGCAGGAATAACATGTTATAGCTGAATGACTATTTTTAAAAGACATTTTGTGGAAATAATCGCCCCTATTCAGTTCAGCTGACCGTCGGTTGTCTCAGTTTTTATCGTGGCCCTTTGTCCATCATCTGTTCGTCATAAAACAAGCCACCAAACGTAATGGTAAGACCCAGAAAGTGCAAAATTGACATGCTGATAATTCTTGGTAGTTCCATCTGTTGAAATTAAAAAGTTAGTTCACTTCCACCTATGTTCTCTGGTTATGGGTCGAAAAAAAAGTGTTTGAGCTTCTCAAATGTAAGCATTGCTGTCAATAAAATTCGCGCAAAAGATCATTGTAATTTGTAATTTGATATGCTATTTGTTGTTGAACAACTACAATTTCATTAGAAGACTGGCGGCGCTAACTTCCCCTTCCTATCTTTTTTGTTGTCACTTGTATTTATGTAGGATGACAAATTGCAGTCGAAACTTCAGCAGTGTACAAATCATATCCCTAGTACCTAGGAGTTTTAAACACTGCATGCTGACCCGTTATGGCAATCAATTCGGTATGTCCTTCTTCTTAATCAAGTCATAAAAAAAGACCCAGGATTCATGACCTCTGAAGTTACGACTCTTAACAATATAAATATATACAAAAGTTCAGATTTTTTTCATAAACTGCTGAATTGTCATGAAAGTGTATGTACCAACCTGGCGTGAAGAAGATCAATGCTGAAGACTAGTGGCGCCCTCTACGATTGCTTCATTTTTACGCATTTTTACTCGTATGTTTTAGAATGACAACCATTGTTCGATCTTATAGCAGGGCACGAATAGTGTCGTAACTTCTGGACAAAACAGGAAAAGTTCATATCAAGAAATGTCCTGATGGGATTTCTAAGTAGACGTAAAAGGAGGTCGTTGTGGCCTATATCTTTCGAGTTTCGAGGCAAAGACAGAGATATTTGTACCACTGAAACCCAGGAGTTTGTTCCTTAAACGTGGTATTAATCAATTATAACTATTTTACTTTGGAAGTTCAAACTTTACATGCATAGAGGTTGTGGAAAATTAATCTAGGAAACAGCATTCCCAGCAAATACAGTCCTCAAATGATGTAAGGATCCATGTCTCCGATAAACTCGGTGGGAAGCCTGCTATCAAAAAGCCTATCTCTTGGAATATATCCGATAGATAGAGAAGCTTTCTGAAAGGACTGAAACCTCCGATTCGAACACACAGTTTCCCATGTGTGCCGAGTCAATGGTCAGAGAGACTGAACACTTGAGCACCGGGGCTAGTATGAAAATTATCTTAACAGTATTAGAAGAAAATTTTTTATTTCACTCTCCTCTTGAAAGCAGAGAAACGGTGAGAGAAAGCTTAATTTACTTTTCATCAAATATCCGACATACACGTTCTCATTTTGAGCTGACATATATCGTAGCCACCGTGATCGCACTCGGTGATATCAGGACATAAGTCTCTTATCTTATGCTGCTGGTTACCCATGTTTTTGATCGGCATTCGCGGTTTAGTCTTTTAAAAGGGTCGGTAAATTATAAAAAGTCAGTTCTTTGTCCGGCCGCCAGATGGTAGCGTGAAACGTTTTGGTCTGAGTAGAGCTTGGAATTTTTGTAGTATTGATAGTGGTCACGACAGGAATCAAATTTTGTGTATTTTTTATTTAATGATATACATGTAGTTTTATGATTATTTAGTTATAGGCAAAACTGTTATTAGTAAAGGAAAGCACTTTCATTGTCTGCACTGCATGTGGTCTTCTTTTGTATCACTTTTTGTTTCGTTTATCCGTCTGATAACTTTTCGTTAAAATCAATATTGTATTCAATTCAGTGACATATTATGAGGGCCGATATTAAAACAATTGGTGCTATGTTTTTTGTGGTCATTTTAGTTCTTTTTTTGGGTAACATTGAACTGCATTACAACAACTAAAAACTTTATTATTTTCTCTAACATGGTTGTATATTTCATATTGGAATAATAAATTTTATTTTAATTAATACACATAAAGGGATTTTCACAATATCATGAAAGTAATACGCATTCTGAGTTTTGTCTTGTTCGGGAAATTCCTATTTACATGAATCATACTATCAGGGGTGTAGCCAGAGGGGTGCCGCAGGGGGCCATGCCCTCCCCCTATTCGACTTTGCATGTAATATTGAGGATAAACTTTCCTGACTTCAGGAAAATTATTTTTCAAATATGAAAATATCATTCAAGTTTCATTACACTTTCCTTTGCAACAATTTATACAGAGCTCCACCATGGGGACATTATCCCTGGACCTGTCGTGAGAATATTAAGAAACTGCGGATAAGGAATCAGGCATTCCAAACTAATGAGTAATATGTTGTTTGTAAAAATTAACATTTTTCACCCATTCTCAAGTTTTATTTATACCGTTAAACTTGTTTTTTACTGTTTTAATTATTATAAAAAAATATTACAGTAATATTGGAATTCTCGATCGCTTCTTGGTTGAATTTAAATAATGTTGGATTTCAAGTCTCGACTGTTTCACAAAAAACGAGTTATTTTATACACCTACACACACACCAACACATATGGGTTAGTGTGTAGGCGTGTGTTGACCACCAGGAATGGATGCAGCCACCCCTCCCCCCCCCCCAACCCCGCGGCAGTTAATCCTGGCTACGCCCCTGACTGTGGTTGCCTTTTAGTTCGCAAAGGTTTCCAGTTCGCGATATTCGCAAAAAAAAAAAGAAATTATTGCGAAAATAAAACTTCCGGAAATAGGAAGTCCTATCATCGAAGTCACGTCGGAAGTAAAACGATTGATGTTATAAAAACAATGTAGTAGATCTTTTCGTAAATCAAAGATTGCTATTATAAGTTATATCACTCTTTCAAAGTATCTGTCAATATGGTGAACAATAGTTTTGATTTTCTCTCCGTTTCTTGTTCAGTATTTACGATTTTGCGTACACGTCATTTAATATATTTAAATTAAAAGATAATGGATATGATGTGTATAAGTTATTTTATAGTGTGAACGCCAAAACTGAATCCACGAATGTGGAGCCAACCCCAGCATACCAATCTGTATACATGTCATCGGCCATCAGTTCTCGCAGGACAACTACAAAGTAATGTACCCCACAGACCCACGCTCTGAACACAGCGCGTGACCTCCCGGTACGGAGGCCTTCTACTCACACCGTTACGGTGGAGCGAATAGTCGAGCACAGCGTAACCGCTGCTTATGGAGCGTACCCACACACCTTGAAAACCAAACAATGAAGGAACATTACAGCAGACGTAATATAAACGCAATATGATCATTTGTGATATAGATAAACATATAAATGGTCTCTAATGTTGTAATAACCAGTTAATTAGCATGTATAATACAAAAAGGCTTAAACTGCTGAATGCCTAGTGATTCGTGGTTTTATGTAGTAAAATTATTCTTTGGAAAAAGTTTCACTTTAACACTTACACAGACATAGGTAGATAATGACTGCTTTGTATACAGGTGTATAATATAAATTGGTACAGCGTAATGTATACAATGACGCCATACAACATTTATGCAACAATGAACTCGTGACGAATCATTGACCTATATGTGACAGCCAAGGGCCGCAGTGAATTTATGTAAAATACCCGTTCTAAATCTAGCATTCAATGGAAATACCCAAATTTATGGCGTGGGCCATTTGGAATATTCATTCCTGTCTGGTTCTCATATAAATTTAAGTAATAAGAATATAGCTTACGTGTTCTTCAGGATGTATTCACGCTTATTCGAGCAAGTTCAACTTTTCAGATGTTTCTTCCAGTGACACCAGATGGCAGCACACTCATTTAGTCTGTCATTTTTATGTACCGTCCTGGGTAATGATATTATTTAACACAACTTTAAAGTTAGTGATTTATACATCCATCGTTCCGTCAGTTATGGCACAACACAAGCAGATTATTGCATATGACATCAATTTTTAATTAACAGTTTAGAATTATTTTGGTAACGGAATTATTTTCGTTAAATATTTTTGGACTTCAAGCGTGTGGCCTCTTTTCCTCGGCATGCCCAAGCAAACACCCCACTTCCACCGGCGTAATCTGATCTAAATTTCCGGATGTTCAATATCTTTTTTTGAACTCACTATTATTGTTAACAAACAGTACGTTATTTTAGATCATACTTTACACAGCAGCAACATTTCCATCATTTTAAATGTTAATATACTGTATATATCTTGTTCCTTCATTCGGTGAATATTGTCGGTTTCAACACAGCCTTGAGATTTCCATTATTAAAATCAGCTTCATTCTGGAACACATTATATCCTAAATTAATTAATACATCGACGCAGGACTCTTGTATGAATTTTACCTGCGGCCATTTTAGACGCTTTCTCCAGGCCGAGGCCGCCGCGCGGGAATCTCGTGAGGTTGAGAAAGGCTTCTTTATATGAATATCAGATGATGTTGCCTTTTTTACCCATGATGCAACCTGTTTTGGAAAAGCCATACTGAGATAAGAATACATATCCTCCGCGCTCCTGACCGGGTTTATCGCGAAATCTTCGTAACGAAACGCTCGGTAATTATCAAACTTTCCAATTAAATGAGTGGACGCGAAATCAAGCTGGTCAGAAAAACGGGAACATATCTCCTCGCATTTATTTCTCAGTGTGTCTGACGTATTCAAAAGTTTCAATTTTATATATGAACTCATAATACCCCTTGGGTCCCTAAATAAATGAATAACATGTCTACCCTGGTCCAGTAAAGATTGCACTCCTTCTATCCTTTTTAAAATGATTTCCTTCACAACGACGTATTTTTTACTCCGGCATTTTACTTCCAGTGATGACCAAGTCTGTTCTTTACATTCTTTACGACTCATATTACCGCAAAATACCCGGCGGAACCATGCATCGAAGCGATCCCCCTTGTAAGCTTCCCTGGATGTTTCGATAATTTCTTTGAGATTACATTTCAGTATTTGGTCCAGGTAATAAGTGCCGTTCTGTTGAATAGACTGGTAACCTTTCAGGTCAAGAGCAAGTAACTTAACAGGTTCAAACATGTAGAAAACATCCTGGCTTTTGGCTAGAATTTCCCCAATAAACGAGGACCCGGTCCGCTTTGTGGTGAAGATTAAAATACTTCGGACGGGCCGCCAGGGGGAGCTTTGGTTTCCATTGTGATATGTGTCGGAGTAAGTAAACTTACGGACTGAGTGCATGTGCATATGATTTCCATATGGAGGATTAATAGTGCCAGTATTCATCCTGGAATGTGTGTTGCTATTTAATACCATGTTTTCTAGCTTGCTTGGTCTTTGGGTAATTGCTGTGATCCAAAGGAACAACGCCACTGTACAAACACTTATAAACACAACCAGATTTCTCGCCAGTGTCCCCGAGTTCCACAGTTTGGACGCCGACATGACGCTATCCCCCATTGTCCTGTCATCTGTGCAACCCACTGATAGATCCTGTTAAAATTAGAGATATCATTGTAATTAGACCTATAACCGTAACATATAACATAGTTAAAATATATGAAATAGTTCTCTCTCTCGTTCTCTCTCTAACTACCTACCTACCTACCTACCTACCTATATATATATATATATATATATATATATATATATATATATATATATATATATATATATATATATATATATATATATATATGTATATATATATATGAGAAACAAGTATTTCTCTTTTCTATAACTTTATACATTTAAATAAATGAAACCTGGAACAAGTGCAGAAAGACACTTTCCTAGGTGGTGCTGCAGAGGAGTCGGGTGACAACGGTTAAGTGCCACATTAATCGTCAAGTATAATAATATAAATGAGCGCATACAGACCCGTAAACTGGTTCTGTATTAACTGATGTATGTAGCGAAGGTGAAGTTCAGGGCGTAGCCGGGATTATTGGAATATTTAGTGCAGGGAGACGGGTGACCGCAGGCAAGAGGATGCACACAAACACATTTATATATATATATATATATATAAAAGAATCAGCCTCTATACCCATGTAACATTATAAGATCCAAAACAAGAGAAAATTTCACTTGCAAAACATCGGTTCGTGATGCATAGCTCTTCATCTACATTAGTTATCCAAGATCGCTTTGAGAAATAATGTTCCTGAGATAGATCTTTTTCTGTGTATAAGTCGTTACCTGCAGAGGAGGTGTTCAGCAATGAAACCTCATGTATATAACCATGACTGATATTTTCATGTTTGTTTAAATTACATTAATTCTATATTTGTCTTAGCAAAATTTAAGTGGTTTGAAAGTTTTCCTCATTGAACATGTAGAAGTCGGATGCACGATTGGGGCATGGTCCGATGCTACCCCCCCCCCCCCCCCCCCGGATACGCCCAAATGTGAGGCGACAAATATCGAAGCACAAACCGAGATACCACACTCTTGGCACCAATACAAGTTGTGCAGTCGTATCTTAGATTTTTTTATGTTGTTTAACTAGATCAACCCAAGGAGGACCATAAACAAGAATATTGTGTGAAGAACTAGAATCGTAACAGGGTTAAGGTAGGGGGGTATGCGATACATTCAAGAGAACCATAGGAAACCAACACACCAGATGCAATGTAGGTATTCAAAACTATTCAGTCATAAACACTGAGCGAATATAATTGGAATGACCATGTTTATAATGGTTAAGGTTTATAGTTATTTTTTAAATATTTTACCCGGATAATACAGATAATGATTGCACGTTACATCGTTGAGCGTATATTCCATTATACAGAAAAAGCAATATTAAAACATTGATAACAGAACAAGGTAAATCGTGAATACATCAACTTACTAGAAATTTCTGGCATCTTAGATCCCAAACCTAGTAGACTCTTAGTATCCCCAGACCAATAAAGCATACCCTCTTCTTAAAAAGGCACAAATGTTTGAATTTCTCCGATATCTTGGTGGAGATTGTTGTGTCAAATTTGAAGGAAACAGATGCTATACTTCAAAATTAGGGGGTAGACAAAAATCCTGTTTCCATAGATTTGAGGACAGATGGCTCCTGTGACACTGACCTTTGACCTTGTGACCCCAAAATGTTCTTTGCCCATTTGCAAGTGAGCTATATATGCAAGAGGGAAGGCCTTGGGTGAAAAGTTTCGCATAAAATGCATCCACAATCTTTTAAAGATGCGGGTCCTATGACCTTTACCTTTGAACTCATGACCCCAAAATCAATAGGATTCTTGCTTAATTGATGGGCAATATTCACCCAAAGCGTATGTACAGATGGACGCCACACCAAAACGATTGCAGATGGCGCCACCAGTCTTGAATACGAGATGGAGGAGTCCAAGATCAATGGATATGCACATTTTCAGGCCAACAGGGGAAATCACTCCTGAGAGGGTGTATTAATTTATTCTACAAAAAACGGGCAGGTAGGTGGCACCATCTGTCTGGTTTACGAGAAAATTGTCCAAGATGGATGGACATGCCAAACTTCAGACCTATACCTTGAACCACTCCTGAGATATGAGCAATTTTCAAAAAAAGCACATGTACAGATGGACGCAACGGCAAAACGATTGCAGATGGTGCCACCATTCTTTAGTACAAGATGGAGGAGTCCAAGATCTATGAATACGCACATTTTCGGGCCAATAGGGCAAATCACTCATCAGAAAAGGGCATTAATTTATTCTACAAAAAGGGAAGGTAGGTGGCGCCACCTGTCTGGTTTACGAGGAAACTCTCTAAGATGGATGGACACGCCAAATTTCAGACCAATACCTTGAACCACTCCAGAGATATGTGCAAATTTCCACCGAAAGCAAATATATGAATGGACGCCACACAATTACGATTGCAGATAATTCCAGCAGTCTTAAATACAGGATGGAGGCATCAAAGATCAATGGACATGCACGATCTCAGCCCAATCTGTCCATTAGTTTTAGACTTATAATGCTCACAGTACTGTCAAGTGGCAATGATGGGTAATTTAAAGGCCAAAAATCAAGAAAAGGACAGAAGGTTGCGCCACCTGTCTTCCACAGAAGACAAAGCTGTCCGAGATCTTCGGTCAATTTGATTTTTGGACCAATCCATGCATTCCTTATTGAGATATTCATGATTTTGTGTGATTTTCACCATATATGGCAATATTCAAGGTCATGGCCACTCTCATAGGAAAGGTCATGACCCCAATTTAAATATATGTCATCCCATAACCCATGTCTATGTATATGCATAATATGAAAGAAATCTGTCCATTAGTTTTTGACTTATAATGCTCACAGTACTGTTAAGTGGAAAGATGGGGGTATTAAACGGCATGAAAACAAGAAAAGGATAAAAGATTGCGCCACCATTTTCCAGTTCATGACAACAATATCCAAGATCTTCGGGAAATTGATTTTTGGGTCAATCCATGCACGATTTCTTGAGATATTTAAGAATTTGTGTGATTTCCCCCCAAAATGGACCTATTTAAGGTCAAGGTCACTCTCCCAGTAAAGGTCATGACCCCATTTTAAATAGGCTTCGTCCATTCGCCTATATCTTTGCACATGTCAAGATTGGTAAAGATCCGTAAAATATTTTTTTGAGGTATCGCGTCAAAACAAAATCTCTGCGGCGACGGCGGCGGCTTAAACGGCGACCGTGGTTAAACCATAGTATCCAACTTTTGTCTGGGGATACAACTAGACTTTGTTAAGGTTTAACAAAAGTAAGTGATCACCATCCATCCATGCGTTTTATCTGACAATAGTTCCATGCCTTTATCTGTGTGTAAAGTTCATGATCAAAAGAAAAGAAGTCATGTATAAGCTAGGATGTGAGAACGGATTTCGGGTTTGACAAATGTATTATAAATTTCGTCTAAATCTCTCCTGCCTAGACAATTAAATATAGATAAACATAAACATGAATATCAGTACAGATAGGACTGCAACAACAAAAATACAAAATCATATAAATAAGAAAGAAGAAAATGTTTTATTGTAGAAAAGGCCTTGTGGCCCATGGTACAAATATAAATAAATGAATGCAATTGAACATTGAACATATAACATGCTTATACACATATAATACATACATATATACATGGTTGTGTTACCTGCTGTCGTGTTGTTTCATAATCATAGACATATGTCACATCTAGGTTTTCTTTAATTTGTTTACCTGAAATAAATATTTCGCCAGATTCAAATGAACATTAAAAGACTGGATTTTTAATAGTTTATATAAACCATATGTATTTTTTGGAAATTCCTTTAAAGATCTAAAAAAATTATTTCTTAAATTTTCATATCTAGAGCAATAAAATAAAACATGGATCTCATCTTCAGCTTCATCTTGATTACACATTTTACAGACCGTCATTTCTTTGGGTATATTATTTCTCCTTCCAATTTCAATTTCATAACAATGGTCACCTAATATAAATTTTTGATAAAGCCTGCCTATATACAAATGCCATATTATATAAATATTTTTCTGGTTCTACTGCTGATTTAATTTCACTATATATACTGAGCTTAGATTTACTTCTAATTTCTGATAACATTTCTTGCTGGCTATTGTCTTTGACCCTCTGTACAAACATCTTCATAAACAATAAATAATATACGGCTACTGTGGTCAGGGGGATAGAGGACAGGACTCAATCACGAGTGATGGTGAATTCCTAACCCAGTCGAGAAGCAGTGGGTTATTAACGATCGGTCTGACCCAGTGTGAGCGCTCTTAATAGGAAAGCTGTGCCCTCCAGAAGCCATTCAAGACCCACAGGTGCGGTTGTTACCGGACCTGCTTAGCATATGGACAAAATGAGAGGACGCTTGCATGGGCAACCGCCCTGTAACATCTTGAACTGTCTAAAACTGAAATAAATTCTGTAGGTATACCATTGCTAGAATAACGGAGGTCGATACATCAATCTTAAATGATATTAAAAGTACATACAATTCCTTAATCCATTGATTCTTGTAAAACTACGTATATGACTAAGGAATAACATGTCAAAGGACTCGTTGAATATAAAGGAGCATCGAACTATATCAATTAGTTATCTTTGTGTTTTATATTCCAATTACACTTTTAAATTAGGAATGGCCGTGCCAACAAAACATTTAACAGTATTTGGCATATTATTATGTAAATATATTGTAGAGAATCCTCTTGAGGCTATGGTTATGTCTAGAGAAAGCCTGTTTCTTTGTGTTGTTTATATATATATATATATATATATATATATATATATATATATATATTAAATTAAGTGAAATTCCGAAAGGACCGCCAGCGGGATGCGACCGGGGGGGGGGCCATGTCCCCCCCCCCCAACTATCCTTGGCAACGCCCCTGCCATTTCCCTCTATATACAGTAAACCAGCATGGCTATTCATACACCTCTCTCTCTCTCTCTCTCTCTCTCTCTATATATATATATATATATATATATACATATATATATATATATACATATATATATGTAAGTGTGTGTGTACTCTTGGCATGTGGATTTGCTCACCCCAACAGGCTCGGTTTTAGTAAACCTTGGTTAAATATCAGGAAACTAAACACAGGATAACATGATCTGCTGCATGATACGACATCTTTTCCGGAGAGCCTCTGTATATAAGATAGGGGCCTGTAACGCAAAAAAAAAAAAATTAAAATTTTCTTGTTTGCGTCACAGCCCCTAAGATGGAGAGTTTGGTAAGCTCTGACCAAAGCGGTTCAGGTCAGCGTAAAGACATGCAACAACCCCTGCATATTACGCAAAATATAGTTGTTTTTGTACAGTAAGTATAAAAAAAATGGCACTAAATCTCAAGAAAATCAAATAATTGATACCTTCATCGGGCCTTGTTTACAACCTGCAGATATGCTGGGAAGGCTAAGGAGGGCGACGTCAATGTAATCTATTATAGGGACCCGCCAATTTTAGGGTGTTTTCAAAATGTATTAGATTCCCTTTTTGGGTTGAGTCGAATTAGACGGAATATTCTCCTTTACAGGAGTATTCTGACTCCATTGCTTTGAATGAAGGCTGAATGTTTAGGCCAACAGTGTGGTAATTGGTGTGGACCTGTCGCTATGGTAATATGGTAGGAATAGCGATGCCTACATGATTAACAGGTCTATAGCACAGTGTAATAACTCTTTGTAAACAAAGCGACTATATTATATAAAGTGAAACATAAATTTGATTAGTTATAAACCCGTTGAAATCCGTAAAGAATTATGTATTCTTACTTACATGCATAATACCAAAACGACATGTACAGCTAATACTGGGTGCGCTGTACAATTGGTATAATAAATACCCACCGGAAAGAAAGTAACATTAGGCCTACCTGTGTTTGGCTTTCTGTGGCTGTGAATTAAGCAGAACCAAAGCTTTGTAACTGTTTAAAAACAGTAGCTGTTTTGGGGGACACTTTCTCCGTGACAGGCAACGGTCATGACGAGGGCATTAAAAAGGCACACTGAGCGAGCTGAGGTCGCTTATCGTGTGCGGAACCCCTGTTCTGCATATTTTATGCATGTGCATAATTTAGGAGAGTTTTCGTAAGACCCACCGCTTTGTGTGTATAGGTTTGTCTCGTGGAGTAAACTAGGTCCTGTAGAGCGTCTCTGTGATAACCACACGGACGCTAAAGGGCGTATATATATTGTGGAGGCGACATTCATGAAATGACACGCTCAGCCTTGGCCTGGACGTGCGGTCAGCCATATCATGTCCAAGTGGACAGCTGGCTGGCCACCGCACTTGTATATTGTTAGTGACAGAGTTCATACTCTTACATTATTTCACGGTAGAATTGTTTATAAAGTTAAAGGGCGACATTTACAGTTCACAGTATCGGCACATCTCGTTGGTTGTTTTCTGAACAAAGTAAATTCCGGTCTTATTAGCTTGAAGCAAAATAAATTTTGGATGCATGGATAACCCTAAAAAATTATAATTTCGAATTATTTTTATTCAGCTAGAAAGTGTCTTGTCTTTGTAATTTTTTTTCGGTGTGTTGGAATAGGTATGTATCTAAACTGTATATCGGATATCTGTAGATCTCCATCTATGGAGTCGGAAGACAATGGAAAGTAAACCGTGTAAACGGAAACGTGTCGAGTGTTTCCCTTTTTATATAAAAGAGTCTGTGGACATGCCATAGTAACGTGCCTTCTAATGTCGAGAACTACACTGTAATTCTCGATGATGATGCATACATTTTGTCATATTTGTGTGCTTAAAATAAACGAAACCACACGTAAGGTGTGATTTTATACTTTTTAAAAACACCTACCATGTGAAGAACATATTCTGTTATAACTCAGTGTATTGATTAATCTCTCAGTCGTTAATCTCTCTGCATGTTTTTTTTTTAATTTTTGACCGCACATACGCATTTCTCATACGGGTTACAGATAACTGTCATCCAAGTCGGGCGGGTACAGGTAATACAGGTTACTATTTAGATGGGGTTAACATTATAATTTGGTCATTCACATATAGTCTTACAATTGTATTAATTACATGCATGTCGTCATAATGTAAGATTAACGGCTGTATACAGCGATATCCATGCAGCTGAAGTAAATAGTCCAATTCAGTGCAGATGACCGTATGACTTGGCTCAGGACTTAAAGTAAAGGCCTATCGGTCGGTTTGACCCACTGGGACGTGTATCCACGATATGTACGGCCGGAAGTGGAAGGCATTTACACTGCAGACTGTAGACATAACGCTGAGCAAGTGACCTGGGTGACCAAACATATTTCTGTGCTGATAACTCAATGAATTTATGGGATTGATGCATACTTCTATCTTTTTTTAATTCCAACATGAAAAAGAAGGAAATAGAAAAAAAAATCAACGAAAAAGTGTGTCCTATGAGAAAAGCACAAGCAGAAAGTTGTTGTCGCCCTTACCTAGATGTCGCCTCGGTAGATTGGCAGCTCGCGGACAAGAGATCACATGACGCATTTTTTCATGGCTCGTAATAAGAAAATAAAACAAACTGATGGTAGATGTTCATAATGAGAAATACACTTACGTGACATGCAGGAGTGTTTTAAGTGGCATGAGAATACGGAGTACCCACAAAGACCCCGTGTTTAACGCATGTATCACCGAGACAAATAGTGATGGAAAGTCAGTCAAAATCACTCAGGTGAACAGAGTTCACGGCAGGTGGGCTCCGTGTTTCATTCAAAAACAGAGGAAGACAGTATTTTGTGATGTTAATAGATAAACTGTCTGAGCTATACTTGTATGTAATTGACATTTATTTCCTACCAGGCATCCCGTTCGGTTTTCACCTCACGTAGTTTTATTAACTCATTTGGCACCGAGCGTCGGTATTCGGGGACTTCACCAGAGAACCGGTTAATGCTTGTATTCATTTAACAGCCACATATATGTTTCGCCACACGTCGGTCCGGCTTTGTGAGAAAGGTCTATTGATATCACCTGCAATGGCAGGCTACTTTTTATGAATTATGAAGCCAACTACACCATGTTTCTAAAAAAAAAAACAAAAAAAAAAAAAACTGGTATTCAATCACACCATCATGTAATAGCGGTCCGGTCCATGAACAATGTCTATTTTTAGCTTCTTTAATGGGAGTCTGTCTGTCATCCGTAGATCCGTGTTTTCAAAGCCCGAGCCTTCAAACAACTAATATTTGCCATAGCATTATAACTCCCCTATCTGATGTATATTTCATTTACGTACTCTGTCAACTCTGCCACGTCTCCCGGGTGATTTGAAATATTCATATTCGAGTCACAAGAATATGATTATTTACTTTTTTAAATACTTAACAGGAGCGTTTTTCCTGAATCATTAATGGCCTATGTCCCCCGTGTACAAGCTCGTTATTTTAATGTACTATCATCACGTCACCACAGAACAAAGTGCTCCATCCAATGGATATGCCTAACCGGTCCCTTTATCCCAAACTATGTCTGTCTCGCTCTCCATCTCTCTCGCTCTGTCTGTCTGGTCTGATCTGTTTGTCTCTCTATGTATATATATATATATATATATATATATATATATATATATATATATATATATATATATATATATATAGTGCCCATTTTAAATATATAGTGTCGTCACAGATCTAGGGTGCATTGGTTCGATATAAAATTTCAGGGCCACATCTTAAACCGTTCTTGAGGAAATACACGCCGAAGACCGTGTCGAACGAACGGAAAACCTGATCACTATATAGAAACTATCTTCGCATGCATGAAATAGAATGATGTTTTCCCGTTAATACAACTCATAATTTGCCATATAATTTGGTCAAAGATAATGGATTCGCAGCGAAATAGCAGTGGCCATTTTGGCAAAGTCAAATATTATAAGCTGTACATGCATACCCGTGACAGCACGATAATACGATTTTTTATTGGACCGATTTAGGGCTACTCTCGGTGCCCTCTTAATCAGAGGGTGTCGCCAGGTGAGAAGGACAGCAATAAGCCCTTATGGGGGTGCTCTATCTTTCTCGCAGAGGTGGGTACATATAAATTGACATGTAAATCATTAACCCTGCGGGAAGCGAGGGTTATTGTTTTCACTCGATTGTGTGTGTGTGTGTGTATGTATGTATGCTCGATATCTGGAGACGGAATAACGGATCTTATTGAAATTTATCATATATAGGTTGGTATTGTGAAAGTGTCAATCCAAGCGTAAATAACAGCGTAATGAGTGTTTCATGGGATTATACAGCACATATGTTTAGACTGGGACGTAGCATGTGGCCATCTTTGAAGTGGGAGTCATGACGTCACAGAGGACAATGACGTCACTCAACGTGAATGGTGTCAGTTAACCAACGTGCATCAAAGGAGAGGGGGCATGCTTTTATTTTTGTTCGTTATATTTATAGTCAAGGACAGCAATACCACAATGTCCATGTTTTTTTTTCAAACTATTTTCAGTTATAAAGTTCCCAGGGATAACATAGGTTTAAATAACATTCCATGGCAGCCACTTTTTTAATTCGAATATATTAAAGGCCATGGTAAGTGTGTGCGTGTGTCTGTGTGCTGGACCGATTTTTTCAAGAGCAATAGAATATACATATACCTGATATGTCTGAACCAGAGAGGTGTCCTGAAGGTTTCTGTATTGTTCATATGAGTGAAGTGGTAAGCAAAGACAATAACAAACAAGTATCAGACCCCGATTATAATTCCTTCAGTTATTCAGTGAAGATTATGAGAATGATTTTCCGACCGTTCCCAAGGAGTTATACATCAGGAACCACGGAATATTGGAACTGTAATCAATAAAAGATTAACCCGTTTATAGCTGACGTTGGTACACATTTGAACAATTTCCTGATAAAGTCCTGTTATAAAGAAAACATCACATAGGGGAACATCGAGTGCTTGCCCTTCGTCTGTTCTGTATACCGTTGGTCATAAACACATTTACAAACGTTATATACAAACTGTCTGTGTTGCCGGGTGGACTTTAGCTTATGTCTGTGTACTTTTGCAAAATAATACAGGGATAAAACGTTTTTAATGTAAACATGGCCCACTTTTTCATGATCTGAAGAAAACCTTTCTTTGTTATTCCAACACTTGCAGATATCAATAAATGATAAAAACAGATAATCGTTATTAACACAATTCCGGCATGAGGAGGGGGATTAGCCGTCTACGCATGCAGCGCTATTCTGGCTCTTTGACAACAGAGAGTCTCTGATCAGCGTCAGAGTGCCTTTACATCTTGTATGGAGGTCCGCACTATAAGTCTCGATGAGGAAGCAAATTTATATTTTCGTCACTTTTTTACGACGCCTCATGACCTTAAGGTACGCTGTCAGTTACAATAAACCAAACCGGTATACTTGTTTGTGTACCTTCTACGAGATGCATGTATATACGGTTTACAACAATCCCTGTTACCATAGATATGGAATTGACGCACTAGGATGACTAGTTGTTAGAGTACGTTGCCGTCTATGACTTGTCTCCCGACTCAATTACAGGCCTAACCAGCCTACTGAGTCGCGTATTCATGGCTACTACGCCTCTTGAAGTCAAGCAAACGTATTCCAAATCTCATTATATTATCATATAATATAAATTGTGTATTAAAAAAAAATATTAATATAGATTTTACATAAAACGAGCCGAATTCCTGAAGGAAAATCATTTTTCCTATCTATTTTTTCACAAAAAAACATGAGGTTGTGTGATTTGTTCAAAAACTATTGGTAAATCTATGAGCACTGTCAACTCCCGTACTCGACAGTGACGTCACTTACTGGGAAATTCCCTGTGACTAAAAATTCTATATCTCTGTAAAAACACGGTATTTCTGCCACTGTCAGTCCTAAATTTTCAAAAGAGAATGAAGACAACATGCAATAAATACTAGATCTGAGCTGTTGATAAAATTCAGTCCATGATGTCACATGTGTAACAGCCAATAACATCAGGGCAAAGTCTGGGATCTGGATCCGTTCATACAACAAACCCACGTGGAATACTAGGATATGTTTACTTAACCTTGATTCGGTCCTCGGTCATCAAATAGCACTGCGAGTAAGCGTAGCTTATGGAAAGCCTGGAAGATGAGCTGCATGATGTCATCAGTAAAAACTTACCAATTTTAAGCTGCATCCGCTCGGAAATTTCTTTCAAGAAGATAAAATCATACAAATTCCTTTGCTATGTAGTGCTTTTACTTGTTTGGCAATAAAATATGTTATTATCATGATTTTCCCTTATCGTTTGACATTTTTATCGAAATATACCAAAAAAATTAAAAAAAAATAAAAAAACCGCCCGCCCGCATTGATTTCTGAAAAAAGTGCCTGAATACCATACCTTTTTTTATTTTGGCCTATATAACGATACATTTTACCTTTGTGATTATATTAGGTTATTGGTCTTTAATATTCACTTTCCCTTTGTCACAACAGGTTCGGTGCAATTAATTTAACATTTTCTTGTTTATTGTGGCGTGCACTCTACGTCTTTGTCTCTAGCAGTACATTTGCTACATGATAAACACTTATTTCACTTTTATTATTAAGTATATTGTTTGCCTTGTATAGGGCGCTCACATAGCAATTTTTATACAAATTATAAATAAACACGAAAAGAACAATTTTTAGTTGTTTTTAAAATGGGGTCTTGCAGAATTAAAAACAAATTGAATTTAAACGACAATGCAGAAAATTTTGAGACATGTTATCATATATGAAATGCTGAAGTCACTTTCATAAAAATATTAAGAATAAAAAAATGAAAATCTAAAAAAAAAAAGAGAAAATCTTAAAACTTATCAGGCTTCACCAAAACCTGATCAGGTGAGAGACACTCCTTAGAAACAACTATCATGATAATTAAAAGTTGATCTAAGTAAAAGTTCAATTAAAGGCCTTTAGGCTACTATTTAAACCTATTAGAGTCGCAATTTGCGGCGCAAACCGTTATGATTCTGCTCAAAGGTAGCTGATGACAACAGCACTGACAGATTGTTAAATCATTTGTCCGACTGTCGTGTAAACCAGCTGTAACATCATAAAGAACACTTGACTGGTAGATTGTTTTTGTTCTCCTTTCTCAGCAACATCGTGCTGTATCTTGTTACCCTCTCGGCTTTCCTTGCCACTGGATGGAATGTCAGGCTTTGGTTCTTACGATTAATGATACAGCCAAATATTTTGCCAAAGAAAGAGGCAAAGAAGTGGAGTACTCTATTCTATTGTAGTTTGAGCAACAGTAAATTCATCCTTAATATTTTTTTTCGTTTATGGATCTGCAGCTATGATACAACAATGAGCTAAATAATATTTTTAGACAGACTCAATGAAACAATTATGTCGCCCTTAAACCCTTGCTTTGTGTTTTATATTCTACATTTGTACTTACTGAGCAAGGTGTGACGTCTACCAGCCTCAACCTCCTATACATACTGTTAAGTTAGTTACTGCGCGCCTATTATAATGATTCATGTGCGTCTGTTAGTCACGACGTGTGCGTCTGTTAGTCACGACGTGTGCGTCTGTTAGTTACGACATTGGTGCATGTCAGTTACTGTGCGTCAAGTTAAAACATGTGTTTATGTTAGTGTTCGTCTGTTAGTCACGACGTCTGCGTCTGTTAGTTACGACATTGGTGTCTGTTAGTTATTGTGCGTCAAGTTAAAACATGTGTGTATGTTAGTGTTCGTCTGTTAGTCACGACGTCTGCGTGTGTTAGTTACGACATTGGTGTCTGTTAGTTATTGTGCGTCTAGTTACAAAATGTGTGTATGTTATTGTGCGTCTGTTAGTCAGGAAGTGTGTTTCTGTTAGTTACGACATTGGTGTCTGTTAGTTATTGTGCGTCTAGTTACAAAATGTGTGTATGTTATTGTGCGTCTGTTAGTCAGGAAATGTGCGTCTGTTAGTTACGACATTGGTGTCTGTTAGTTACTTTGCGTAAAGTTACAAAATGTGTGTATGTTATTGTGCGTCTGTTAGTCAGGAAGTGTGCGTCTGTTAGTTACGACATTGGTGTCTGTAAGTTATTGTGCGTCTAGTTATAAAATGTGTGTATGTAATTGTGCGTCTGTTAGTCAGGAAGTGTGCGTCTGTTAGTTACGACATTTGTGTCTGTTAGTTATTGTGCGTCTAGTTACAAAATGTGTGTATGTTATTGTGCGTCTGTTAGTCAGGAAGTGTGCGTCTGTTAGTTACGACATTGGTGTATGTTAGTTACTGTGCGTAAAGTTACAAACATGTGTGTATGTTATTGTGCGTCTGTTAGTCAGGAAGTGTGTGTCTGTTAGTTACGACATTGGTGTCTGTTAGTTATTGTGCGTCTAGTTACAAAATGTGTGTATGTTATTGTGCGTCTGTTAGTCAGGAAATGTGCGTCTGTTAGTTACAACATTGGTGTCTGTTAGTTACTTTGCGTAAAGTTACAAAATGTGTGTATTTTATTGTGCGTCTGTTAGTCAGGAAGTGTGCGTCTGTTAGTTACGACATTGGTGTCTGTTAGTTATTGTGCGTCTAGTTATAAAATGTGTGTATGTAATTGTGCGTCTGTTAGTCAGGAAGTGTGCGTCTGTTAGTTACGACATTGGTGTCTGTTAGTTATTGTGCGTCTAGTTACAAAATGTGTGTATGTTATTGTGCGTCTGTTAGTCAGGAAGTGTGCGTCTGTTAGTTACGACATTGGTGTATGTTAGTTACTGTGCGTAAAGTTACAAACATGTGTGTATGTTATTGTGCGTCTGTTAGTCAGGAAGTGTGCGTCTGTTAGTTACGACATTAGTGTCTGTTAGTTATTGTGCGTCTAGTTACAAAATGTGTGTATGTTATTGTGCGTCTGTTAGTCAGGAAGTGTGCGTCTGTTAGTTAGGACATTAGTGTATGTTAGTTACTGTGCGTAAAGTTACAAACATGTGTGTATGTTATTGTGCGTCTGTTAGTCAGGAAGTGTGCGTCTGTTAGTTACGACATTGGTGTCTGTTAGTTACTGTGCGTCTAGTTACAAAATGTGTGTATGTTATTGTGCGTCTGTTAGTCAGGAAGTGTGCGTCTGTTAGTTACGACATTGGTGTCTGTTAGTTATTGTGCGTCTAGTTACAAAATGTGTGTATGTTATTGTGCGTCTGTTAGTCAGGAAGTGTGCGTCGATTAGTTACGACATTGGTGTCTGTTAGTTATTGTGCGTAAAGTTACAAACATGTGTGTATGTTATTGTGCGTCTGTTAGTCAGGAAGTGTGCGTCTGTTAGTTACGACATTGGTGTCTGTTAGTTATTGTGCGTCTAGTTACAAAATGTGTGTATGTTATTGTGCGTCTGTTAGTCAGGAAGTGTGCGTCTGTTAGTAACGACATTGGTGTCTATTAGTTATTGTGCGTCTAGTTACAAAATGTGTATATGTTATTGTGCGCCTGTTAGTCAGGAAGTGTGCGTCTGTTAGTTACGACATTGGTGTCTGTTAGTTATTGTGCGTCTAGTTACAAAATGTGTGTATGTTATTGTGCGTCTGTTAGTCAGGAAGTGTGCGTCTGTTAGTTACGACAAGGGAGTATGTAAGTTACTGTGCGTCTGTCAGTTACAATATCTGTGTATGTTACTATGCGTCTGTTAATCCCAACATGCGCATCTGTGTGTGTATGCGTCTGTTATCTCCTGTGCGTCTGTATATATGTGTGTAGAGGGGGGCTGTAGGACAAGGAAGGTTTATGCAGGACAACAAAGTTAGGTGGGTCTGTAAGATTGTAACACATCAATGAAAAACCATGAATTTCAGAAAAATAAAAAATATAAACTTGTTTATTTTACATGGCTTGTACGAATAGCTATTAAACTAAATAGGCACTCTCCATGGCTCAAATGATGGCGTTCGAAAGTGTTTGTGTGTGTGGGGGGGGGGGGGGGAAACCGGAGAACCCGGAGAAAACCACTGGCCTTTGACGGGCCACTAAAACCCACTCTCATGGCCACATCGGGTATTGAACCCGGGTCGCCAGGGGAGAGAGCCCAGGGTTATACCCCTCGACTGGCAAGGCCCCATATAAATGTTACTAAACACCATGAAAACAGATGATATAAGCACAACCGATTGTAACCAAGGTTTGACTCTTAGCTATGATATACTTAAGCGTTGTTGCTATGACAACATCATACGGGAAAAACATTCATATTATACAATGTGAATCAACTGCGTATATTTACATACCGGAATTCATTGGTAGCATTATTCCTCAGATAAGGTTTCATAGCAGCAATGAATGACAATGTAGAGTTGTGTAGTTTGTGGAATGTACAAATTACTGGGGAACAATTTAATAAGCCCCCTGAGGTTCAGGTGAAAAAAGAGCCACGGAACGTAACAAGGGTAACAAAAAAACGATTACACTGACAGCATATAAAGCTCGCAGATTCAAATGAACCCGGGCTATTAACATGATTTACTATTGACATAACAGCAGGTTCGTATTAGAGCGCATAGATAGGCGGATTAAAACGTGTCTATATTTTTTGTGCCTGTCTGACGATTGAATGGCTGAATATTAAGCATCATTGGTCTTTAAGTATGCACAAAGGGGAATTTGTTGGGACATTTAAAATACTAGCGGTGTACTAGTTATACCGACATACGACTTGAGACATCCTAGTTTTAGTGTGTACGCAAAATGGCAGCCCCCCCCCCCATGATCGGTTTGGATTTTTTTAGATGTTAGGGTTTGATACAGGCACGGAAATACCAAAGGAAGTTTCACGGTTGGAATCTATCTGCGGAGAGAGTTTGGTAGCCATTAAACCCGTATCTTCCAAGTAGAAGCTCGAGTTGTTTTTTCCTCTTTACTGTATGTCTTTTTTTTTTAATTGAAATTGTAATTTTGGATTGACTCAAAATTTAAAATGTCAGTTTACAGTTAGGTAGAAACATGAAAGAGGAAAGAAAAAAAGGTATTGTCATGTAGTATATATGTGTGTGTGTGTGTGTGTGTGTGTATAAACTGAGAGAAAATATAGAAATGGACCTCTAGCTGTCGAGAGATGTGAATGAAGATGTACAACGAATGTTAATCAGAAGCCTCTGTCTGCAATAAGTTTCATCTGACTCTGTTTTTCGAACTTTGTTGTATCGTATCTTACAAGCACAATGCTATATAAAGAAGGCACTAGTATCACTTTCCTCTTTGTTAGGAAATATTTTGACAACCGAATCCTCAGTGTGCTTAACATGTTCAAGTTCTGCTCAAAATGCCACAAAAGGGGGATAAATTATCACAAAATAAAATGAAGCGGAAACCCCTTGTTTGTGCGAAGGGCATCATACACTCACTCTGTTATTCCTGAACTTCCAGGAAATGAAACCGAATCAATATCATAATAGACAGCCGGCGGCCGGGGTCGCACTGAGTGCAACCACATCCGTCACGGTGCACGGATTGTAGTAGGTTAATTAGAAACAGTCATACATATGCTTTCTAGTGTGATATTTATATACAATACTGATAAATAGTTTACACTAGTGTGGTAGGTATAGTATTTGTTTTTGTGAAGTATGTATAATAAGCACATTTCTTACCAACGTCTGTGGTACTCGCACGGACCAAACGCTAAGCTGGCCAAGACGTAATGGTGTGGGCCTATAACGTAAAATGAACATGCCATTTTCCAACGTTTTCAGTCCATTTTTCATGTGGTAGGGGGGGATTGCTACTTCGAATTACACGCTACAAAACATGAATTAATCAATATAGAAGAAAACATTATATTTTTGTAATAGCACGTATTTTATCAGCTGATTGTATGAAGGCACCATCTGAAACATCTAATACGGATACCCTATAGACCGAAATACCCTGGTCTAAAACCTCATTCCACCAAGTGCGGTCAGTTTGTAAGTGATATTGTGTATGGGAATAAATGCATCTGTACACTAATAATAACGGTGGTGGCACTAAATCGTTGTTCCGTAACTCCTCAGTGGCGTTGAGGTGTCGGAAACGATGTCAGGTGTATTTCCCCAATATATCCTGGGCAATTTGACTCATTTTCGAGACATAGCGCCATCTATCAGCGAGTGTATCGCTGGGGTATCGTGTTCAATGACATCTTTCGTATTGCAAAAGATTCATCTGGTAATATGCTGGTTGTCCTTACGCGTCTACCATCTCCGTCAGTAATGGGTCAAGTGCTAGTCCAGGCGCTCCGTCTGTTTTAAGAAAACCTGAACTACAGTTGACCTGCATTACGGTTATAGCTGTGCTAGCACCTGGTGCGGGGAGTCCAACTCATTCCCTCGCAACGAAACGCGCTTGTTTTGATAGTTAGCTAGTGCACATGTAATAACATTCGGATATTTCGGAGAAAAATTTTGCATAGACTGCTAATTTGTCGTATTTCATGCCGATGAGCTAGTTACTGCTAGGCCACATGACCATCACCACCTGGCTGCGATCTCTATTTATATTAATTATATTCAAATTGGTTTTATTTGTGGGGCATGTTTACAAATTGAAGAGAAAGAGAGTTATTATTATTATTATTATTATCCTATACGTATGTGTGCATGCAGATAAATCTGTCCTCGGCCGTTAATATGTTGTGCATGTAAGGTATCAGGTTATCCCGTTGCTGCACTGCCCAGTACAGAAAGAGCTTGCCAGACTAGGGGTCATGGAGGGTAGAGCTATGAACTGAAGGCCGGAGTTTTGTTGCGAAGAGGGGTATCAAGTTATGTAGAGGAACACATGATCAGGTTTTGTGGGGGCTGTTGCAGTAGCAGCCAGCTGGTTTGAAGAATTCGTCGAGAGTGTGGGGAAACAAAGAACATATATATATATATATATATATATATATATAATTTATCATTAAGATTGATATCAATATAGCTATTAATTGTTGTCGATATTGCCAATAAATAATTATAATTATATGTATAATATAAATATAATATTGAATATATATAGACAAATAGATCTAGATCTTGTAGATCTATATTCGACTTAAAAACTCTGGCGCGATATTAAAGGTTCAGGCTCAAATCTTAAAACAACAGACCACTCTTGCATCGGCTCTGACTTACACCTAGCTTTGGTCCAATTATGCATTTTTTTTGCTTTTAATGTTTGCTTTTTGTGCAGATCAATGTATGTCCATGTTACTTTAGCTGCCCAATTTCACCGGACTTACTGTGCTTTAACTTCGCCCAAGTGAGGAAATGCACACACAACTGAGGACAATACACATAGGCTTATGTAAGGACAATTCACACAAGTGAATACAATACACACAACTGAGGAAAATACACGTGATGAAATTAAACACAAGTGAGGAAAAAAAAAACACACGCGTGAGGACAATACACACAACGGAAGATAAGCACACAAGTGAGGAAAATACACACAAGTGAGCAAAATACACACACGTGAGGAAACGATGAATAATAATTAGGGTATGGGGAAGTATAAATGCCAGGAATGCTAACAAGACTTCATTTACCAATCTTCTTAAACATAACCCAAAATGAGGAACAGAATTATAGTAGAAATATATACTACAATAGCAAGCTTACTGTCATGTCCTTTGCCGAAGATGGGCATATGTGTATGAACACCTTTGGTGGGAATAAGTCCATTCATGAATCTCTGCCTGAAAAACTTACAGAAGAACTGGAGGAGGGATGCAATAGCGGTATACACCTGCGTATCTGCCGTTGTATCCCCAGTCTGTAGGGCCAGTTGAGCTAAAAGTCGGTCTTACCTTGACGGCAGTGATTCAGTGGATGGTTAACTCTCCTTGTCTGTACAAGCACACGCTGTGTTACCACTTTCTTAGCACGGGGGTGGCTGTCCAGCTTAGCCCTTCATACAGTGAGTACTTCAGTGCGCGGGAGATAACGGCTGGCAACTGCACTCTAAAAATGGATCGGTTAAATTCAACCAAAAAATTGGTTGAAATCAACCGGTCTTCTCGGTTGATATGTGTCCAACCAATTAACCGGTTGATTTCAACGGATTCCTATTGGTTGATTTTTCAACCAATTTTTTTGGTTGAAATCAACCATGTGACTGGTTGAAATCAACCATGTGATTGGTTGATATCAACCAACAATAATAGTTGAAAACAACCAATACTGAATCAACCAATTTGATTCAGATGACCATATTGGTTAAAATCAACCAAGAAAATTGGTTAAGAAGGAACCAACTGAATACCCTAGCAAAATATGAAATGGTTACAAAATGCAGTTGAATTCAGCCACAACTGCCTGAAAACAACTAACATAAAAAAAAATTTGCATAAAATTGTGATGCAGTGTGCTCAAATATCATGGTGAAAAAGAATTAAATATACCTTTGTACCAAGTAATGTCAAGGAATATTCCTCAGCCAGTCAAATGAACAAAATAAAACACAATTTGCACTTTGCATGATACTGCTGTTCCTCTGATTGTAGAAATGTAATGAAATTGGAAATATCACTTTGTGTGGCAGTACAAGTGCTCTGATAACCAGCTTGCATTCATACATCAACCTTTTGTCTGAAATGGTAGACACAAAACAAGAGCATTATATTTATAAAAATAATTGTTTAATAAGTCCAGTAAAATAACAATGTAACATATAATTAAATCATGCATGCAGTACACAACTTGTAACTGCACAACTGGCGACACAAGCCTCCATTTAAAAACATATATATACAAGTAAGATATTCTAGAGTCCAATGCTAAAAATTGAATTTCAGGAAATTGAATTCACAATTACTGATAATTTAAAAATGGACAGATAGACAGGTAGACAAACAGAGTTAATCACTTTATCTCCCTTCCTGCTGAAGCTGGAAAATGATTAACATATGTTTGAAGTACTCTGGAAGTGCAGTGTCATTGATACCTGACTCATAAAATGATGAAACAAGAGTCTACAGTCAATACTGTTCCCTGATGACTGTCTTCATTCCATATGCCTGCATGCATCATGGTGTCTGAGAAACACAGCAACACTGAACTCAGTCACTGTTGATCTTCATCAAACATTTAGAAACTGAATTTCTAGATCTGAAAATACATCAAATTTCACATTAATAATAAAAGATGAAAATATGTGTTGCTGTTAATACTGTTCAAATTATATATATATATATATATATATATATATATATATATATATATATAATTACACACACGCAATTTTAATCCAACCCCTTATAACTGCTTGTGATATAGGCATACTTCATGCACAAGGAAGTACAAGAGGGCGAGACCTAAACAGTGACAAAACATGCAATTACATGTTAACAGTTTGTCATGATGACGATAGACTACCTATCATCAATGGATATTAAATTAGTCTGAACCAGGTAGGCCTACAAGTATAAATGTACTCATTATTGATTAAATATGTACTGTAACAGAATTCAGACTTTGTGCATATCTTGCAATTGTACAATAATATAAGAAGAAATACAATAGAATATGGGTCATCATAACATGATTTCAGGTGATGGAGATTTGCCCAATTTCCAAAATTTCAAAGTTAGAAAGTTCCAAACATATTTGTTTTGCTTATCTGAATTTCAATGCTAAAACCATGTACTTTCTTAGAGTTCACAGAACATTAGTCATAGTGTCCAAACTTCAGGATTCAAAGGAGACCTCCCTAGATATTGAGTATGAATGGCCTAATGGTTAAATAGTATGCCCTGTCAGTCTTTCAGGCTGCTCAAAATTATGTTTTCGGCCCGTATCTCACAGAATAAAGTTCACTATGTCCTACAGTTTTTGACAAATTGCTATCGAATTTTCATATTATAATAGTTTTAATCTTTGCATTTTGTACATACAAAATGTCAACAGTGCTGACAGGAAAGCAAATGTGCAATGGTCAAGGTTGGACAAAATTTAAAGGTCTGATTTTACAATTATGACAATAACTTAAAAAGATTATAAAAATCTGTTATATGCTAGAAAAAAATATATAAATCTGTTATATAGATGCTTGAACAAAATTTAAAAAAAAAATCTGTTATATGCTTGAAAATTTTTTTTATAAAAAAATCTGTTAGGCCAAAATAAAAAAAAGGTATGGTTCTCAGGCACTTTTTTTCAGAAATCAATGCGGGCGGGCGCTTTTTTTATTTTTAATTTGTTGGTATGTTTCGATAAAAATGTCAAATGATAAGGAAAAAGCATGAAAATAACAGTTTTATTTTGCTAAATAAGTAAAAGCACTACAAAACAAAGGATATTGTATGGTTTAATCTTCTTGAAAGAAATGTCGGAGCGGCAGCAGTTCAAAATTGGAAAGTTTTTATTGAAAATCAAAATAAAAAGTTTTGATGCGGGGGGTTAAAATTGATGCAGGCAGTGCCTGAGAACCATACCTTTAATTTTTTTTGGCCTTATGTTTGAATTTTTTTTAAAAAAAAAATCTGTTATACGCTTGAAAACGACTCTTATCTTCAACATCTATTATGTAAAAGTAAGTCGATATCTTTCCTGATGTTTTCACAAGATACATTTTACTTGGGCAAATAACTGCTACAAATTGTGCAATTTTGACCTAATTTTTGACACTAAAGTGCAACAATTGGCTTTTACTGAAAAATGGAGGTTTCTCCTTAATTTCTCATAAAAAATGTAGTCACAGTGACCAATATTCAGGTTTGTTAGAAAATAAGGACATCTACCTGGAAATCAAATTTTGGATTCACTGGTCCAGTGGTTTTGAAACGTGGCATGTAAACGGAGATCGAGCTGGACAACCAGACCGATAATGGACAAATGACCATAGCTATATCTGACATAATGTATATACAGGTAGTCATCTGAGGTAAAAATGGTGCTACATAAATATTCCCTTTAACACAATATCGATTATTCTCAATTGAATGATAGCTCTTATTTCTAGAATTGCAAGGAATCTAAAAGCCTAAATCAGTATATACCTTCTGAACATCAATAAATGCTGCCTTTGCTTCTGCTAGGGTGGGCTTGGCATTTCTTCCTCTGTGCTGGAATCAGTTTTGGCAGTAAACGAAGCATCATAGCACTAATGGCACCTGAAAGAAACCAGGAATATAACAGAATGTCAACTTGTAGGACAATAACAGATTTACGACGAAAAATTTAGTTTCTTGACCAATAAATAAATATCATGGAATGTCCACAGGCATTATGAAAATCATGATCCTGCTGATCATGCAGTGGTCAAGATTTTGAAGCAAACTGGTTTGATAACCTTCCTTGTAGATATATATACCATAACACATGAGTGATCATATGGAGTGATAGATAAAGGGACTATTTAAAAGTTAAATGTGTCCATTAGTCATTTTTCTCCATGAAATGCATTTAAAACTGTTTAAAATGTTAATGATGAGTCAGAAACAGGTTTAAAAAAGACCATTACATCAGCTTTATTATACATATATAAAGATGTAAGAGGGCAGATTTATAAAAAGTCACATACATGTCACTCTCAAAATCCATCTGGAACCTCTGTATAAACAACAAGGGATCCATCAGTCACAGTGCTCAGCTGAAGTTGACCTTGAGGTAAAAATCTGAAAATGGAGGTAAGAAGAGGTAATATAGACCATGGCTGGATGATATGATTGGTTTGTATTGATGAGTAAGAAATTGTTGCAAATAATATTTTGTGACCTGACCATGTGTTTTCTAATGTTAAAATTAAAGCATGTGAGCAGTTTGTGAACATAAGATGTATATTATTACCATAATCATTGGTTGGCTTTTTGATAAATTGATGACAGTACAGTAGTTTACACATTTTTTCAATTGGGTCTATTTTTTTATTAATATTTTTTATATTATTAAATATATGTATTTTTTATTTTATAAAATGTATACAGTTGAAATATAACTTATGTTCCCAGTCCACAGGTGTAAGGACTTGGTGGTGGTGTGGGGGTGGTATGACCGGAGTTACAACATCTCTGCATTATCAAAGTGTATATACATAGGATTTTCACTTAATTCAACAAAGCTTACAGAATAAAAAAGTTCATTCACAATTTCTTATATTTTAAAAAAGGACAGACAGACTGGTAGACAAACAAAGCTGATAATATATGTTTCAATTATTTCTTAATTTTTTTATTATATCAATTTTTTTAAAGTTTAACATCTGAAATATTACACAACTGAGAATATACGTTTTCAAATTTCAGACTTTAATAGCTTAAATCCATACACATACAGCATATGAAAGTTATTTCAACAGTGCTTATAGGAAAAATATCATAATAAATATATATTTAATGATAACAGAGAGATGATGGACAGACAGAGCTGATCACTTTATGTTCCATTCTCCTGAAGCAAGAATGTGTTTCAATTAGATCTTAATTTTTTCTAATCCAATTGTTTTATAAATGAAATAAATTTTACACACTTGCACAGGTGCAAAGGAATCAATGGTAGCGGGGGGGGGGGGGGGGGGGGGGGGGGGGGGGGATTAACAACAATTCTGCATATACTTACAGGGCAAACAAAGCCTGATCTTCTGCTGAGGCAGGAAAATAATGAACAAATGTTTGTATTAGATCCTCATTTTTTTATCACATCAATTTTTTTTTATTTTAAGTATATATTTCAATACATTCCCAATATAACATATATATCTGAATATAAAAGTTAATTCATAATTCTAAATTGCATCATCATTTATCTCAATCTTGTCAGATAACCCCACATCATGCATACAAATGCATATTTATTTTTTTACCACACAAATATATCTTTTAAATTTGCAAAACAATAAATATCTAAAAATAATACTTGAATCAGATTTCACAATTTTTAATTGTGCCTTTATTTATCTGTAATTCGCTTCATATTTTATAAATGTATGCATACTGATGGGTTTAATTTTAATATTTTAAATCATTTAAAAGGAAACTGATTTCTTTAAAAAGGCTACATTAACCCAAATGGCTTCTTCTGGATTACTCAATGAATTACTCATTCAGGAAAGTTTTGTATATTGGAGTGGAAACAGCATTACAGTTGAGGAAATACAGGGCAAACAATAACAATTACTGCATAACACTTGGTGGGTAGGATTGGGGGGGGGGGGGGGGTGGAGTTGATATGAGAATAACTGTACACCTGTCACAGCAGGGGATCTCCCCCAGTGACCTGTAACAAATCAGGAACCCTGGCATAGCTAACTTAACTTCCAGTGACCAGGAGTGGACAGCCTGCATCTGGACAAAGCACGTGACTATAATAAGAGCCTGAACAAAAAAATTCAATTATTAGCCTAATTTTTTAGTTTTTTTTCTAATTTCAGGTTTAAACAAATTAAATACTTAAGTTTACATGCTGTGAAAATTTAATCAACAGTACTCACAGGAAAAAAAAAAACGTGCCATGGTCAAAATTGAAGGTACTGATTTTATTTTTATGCTAATAATTTAAAAAATTTAATAATTCAGATCTAATCTTGGGTATACAATTGAATCTTAATTTAAACAAAGTTATATACTTGAACGAAAGGTCTCTAGCTTCCAAAATTTTCATGTTAGGTGAGTAAATTTCCTGAATTTGTAATTTACAAAGTCCATTATATTCGGGCGCACAACTTGAAGAAATTACACTTAACAGACTTAATTTCCAGCATGTATATGGAAAATATATAGGAGAATACCAGTACTTCTGGTAAATATTAAGAAAGAAAAACAGACAGATCAGTGGTTTTGATATAAGGCAGTCCCGAAGTGTGATAATAGGTTTTTAATGGAAACCTGAGGTTTTTCCTTAATTTCTCAAAGGAATGAAGTCACAGTGACCCAGTTTCCGGTTTGGTAGGAGATTTTGGGGACATCTAACAGTATGCCAAATTTTTGATTCATAGGTCTAATGATTTCAAAACGTGCCAATCTAACAGACGGACAGACGACGGACAATGGACAATGACTATAGCTCAGATAACGTATAGTCAGCTGGGCTAAAAAAAAATTTAGGCAGCTTCTGTAGTCTAACAGGTAGAACACATGATTTATACCTGGGAGGTGGAAAGTTAAAATCATAGCCTAGAAGTAGTGTGCTTGTCTTGGACGGGCCATGAAAGCCATGATTGTTACAGAAGATGGACAAGATACTGAAACTTGTACCACCATACTCAACTGATTAGCAGACAGATTAAAATCATGTACAATATTTCAAAAAGAACTATACAGCTACTTATAAGGTGGTCCAAGATTACCTGCTGATGGCTCAGATGAATTCAAACCAGCTTACATCTTCATGCTGCCTGGGTATTTCACTGCCACCTGGTTCTTATCCTTCAGGATGGCTGCCATGTCATCTCATTTAGCCATCAACTTTATCATGCCTCCTCATCCAGATATATTCCAAAGAAGTCTCCCTCTACCTATGAATGTCAAGTTAGCCAAATCAAGAATCAGTTTGCTTGGAATAGTTTACTGATAGAACAGGTATTATATAAAACCTTGAATTCACCTACACAAAGTAAAATAATAAAATCATGTACATGATGAAAAAGATTGGGTGCCTCTGGCTTCTCAAATTATTATTGTAGGAGACTTGTTATTCTCAGGTTGAAGAATCTGTACATTATAAACAGGATCATGCATGCAACACGTCACTAGTAACTTGTTTACCTTTAGCCTAAAGATCCATTGGGATTATAGTATCATCTGAAAGAGTATTTTCACTGGTAGGACTAGTGATTGTAATATAGATTTTTTAATAGAAAATCAGGAAGTAATTCCCAATATACAGGGGCGGATCCAGGATTTAGAAAATGTGTCAAACAGACCCTTATGTGTGTGTCTGTGACTCCAACCCCCCCCCCCCCCCCCCTCCCGAGTCCTGGAACTTAAAGATAAATTGACGCCACTGGCTGTCAGGATTAGCAAACCTTAGATATCTCATTTACTTTATATCCAAACATGGGCCTTCTTCTCCACAAATCCAGGGTAACCTCGACACCCTGTCTCTGCCATGTACTCGTGCATCCTCTCTCTCAGTTCCTGATATTAATGCTGGAGCCACTTGGTCTCGAGCTTGATGGAGGCAGTGTCTGGATCTGTAACATAAAATTACTGGTACTCAGAAATACTATATATACCGTATGAATCTGTATTAAGCAGGCCCCAGGCAAAGCTGATTCATTGGGATTCAATTTGCATTTTTTTTGCAGGAAAACAAGTCATAATAGAATAACTACTTATTAAAACTACTTTACCAGTGAAATGTTCTGTTTTAATACTTACTACCAAGAGTTATTCTATTTTTCAAGAAATGGAACATTTTTTCTTTAAAGGGGAAAACAATTTTGTACTGTTTAATAGAAGAAGGGGAACCTTTTATTTTTGAACACATTGTGCACACATGGAAAACAACTTGGCTTCATGTCATATTGCACCAACTTGTAATTTAAGTGATTATATATATATAATTATATATATATATATATATATATATGTATATATATATTTATATAATACACATGCACACACACATATATATATTAAATACACATACCGGTATATTTTTTTAATACCGTTGTAAGTTTCCTTATTTGAATTGCCCTACCTATGTTTGATAATTTATGAAAAAAACATGATGGTGCATGCATGTCCACCACTTCAGCCCCTGCTCAGTTATGCGTGACATGCTCTCTCAGACCAAACATGTACGCTCGCACTTGGTATTCTCTGCACCAAAGGTGTGTTGGCCCATGTAACTATTTAACTGGTCTTATGCCACTGCAATGATGTTCAAGTTCCACTGATAAAGAATGAAAGGAATAAATTGTATGGCACTGAGAAGCTGACAAGTTGGTATTCTCACTGGAATTGGATTAAATCCTGTTGGGTCTCCAATAAAATATAGGCAAAACCTGCCTCCTCTTACCTTGATCATGTTCTAGGTAAGTAAATCATTATTCTTGTAAGTTGTTTGAGTCAGGTTTACATTTGCACTGAAAAAGACATGATTTGGGTTTTATCTGACACATGACTTCTTGGCCTTGACCCTTTTATTCAAAGCGGCCAGGGTCTTACTGCACACAGAACACAGGGTGACCCGAAAGAAATGAACATGCTGTGTAAAATGATGAAACTTAAATTGGACCACACCAACAATTAATAAGAAAGCCTGTGAAAAGACAATATATATGACAATATAAACATATATAAACACATATCAATATTATATATACACTATAATATATATATATGTAAGTATATATATATATACACATATATATATATACTTATTTAGTATATACTTATAAAGCATATATATATATATATAAATATATATATATATATATAAATATATATTCATTTAAAATATCTTTTGAAGATGTTACTATTTTAATGTTATTTTATAAAGGAATATATATTTTTTTTTATATTCCTGTGACGTCACACAAACATGTTTTTTAATATTTCATTTTATTTGTACTTAATTTCTATTCATATTAAACATTTAAATATATATTGGAAGGGGCATATGACATATTAAAGGCATTGGAACCGAAGCCCCCCCCCCCCACACACACACACACACCCCACACAAAAATTGAAAGTTGGGGTGGGGGCAATTTAATGGAATAGTTTTGCCCATATGCCTGATATATATATATATATATATATATATATATATATATATATATATATTTATGTCCTTAATTTTAATTGTGTAAAATTACCTGAAATCTCTATATTTTTTCTTAAACATTTTTTATGGGCCAACTTGGCCCAAGGTTAGTGTCCTTCTGTAAAGATTTCCTATAGGATTTTTGTCACCAATATATATTATATATATTATATATATATATATATATATATATTATATATATATTTTTCAAAGAAATGATGTTCCCACGGGCCACGCCTATGTTTCTTCTAACATCTAGCTGTCAAACAAATAAATTTAGTCTGCGCATGCGCACTATTTGACAGTATGCATGGTTTCCCTTAGTATCGTGCTCCCTGTGGCAGAACAGTCAGCCATTAATTTTTATTTACACCAAAACACTGCTTCATATTCATACGAAAAATTAAGAAGGGTACAAAAAAATAAAAGAACATTTTCTCTTTGGAATATGAACATTTTTAGAATCGGATGACTTAGAATATGCAAGATGTTATTGGATTCTAATGAAGTGATCTAATGTTTTTTACATCATCAATCGATCATGACGGCAATGAATTTAGCGTGTCGGTTTTAAACTAAATACACTGGTTAAAGTCAGTTCTAAAAATACTTTACAGCCAAATTAAATACCAAAGCCTGTAAAATCTAACCAGAAAAATAAGCCTTACCCTTTATATGACCTGTGAAAAACACCCAGGTCCCTTGCTCCTGCTTCAACTTCAACTTTTCAAGCATCTTCTTCACCAATTTGTCCATGTTGAACTAGAAGACGCTTCAAAACACGTGGACAAACACGCAGCTCCTATGCAGCATCCAATGAGGAAAGGCGATCGCGCACGTGCCCCCGTGTCAGAAACAAATCTAAATGTTACTTTGTATCAGATTATCAGTTTGTGGGCAACCAATTGGCCGCGGTCGGTGTCAACCAATATTTTGGGCTCTACTCAAACAATATTTGGTTGATTTTAACCAATATCTGCTTCAACCAATTAAATTGGTAGCTGTTTCAACCAATCCGTTTTTAGAGTGTGGGGCACAAGTGCATTGTGGTATAATGATGTAGGTAGGAGGGCTTCAGACGTCACCCTGTCTTCCGGTCACGTGGTAACAACCAGGGCAAGGCATCGCGAATAAAAATTTAAAGTACATACTCATGTTATTATTATTTGCGGGTGTCCTATATAGCATAATCAGTTTTCCCCCTGTGAATTCGTCTGTCTGTCCCTCCGTTAATCTCTTTCGCAGGTGCTATATTTTCTGAAGAATTAGAAAATTTGGTGGGAATCGTTCAAAGGCCAATATAGCCGTCATGAAGGAAATCTTTGAATTTCTTTCGGGGGCATTTGTCTTATCCGCTATTCAAGCTATCTTTCTATTTTTTTTTCAGATTTGCTACCGAATTTCGGAATTTTTATACATCCATATGATATGATCAGCATCACCTCTGAATTCCTTGCATGAGATTTACAGTTATTGAAAAATAGATAGAATATTGGTACCTATGACCAGATGTGTGCTATCAAATATCGAAATCGCCAGAAATTCTTATTTATCTGACAGGCGCCAGTTCGCTTCCTCATGTGGTTCCATTTCGAAAACTTCTATACCGTTATCATCGGTACTCCTCAAGGCACAGTACTAGGGCCTATACTGTTTCTTATTTATATGAATGATTTCCCGAGCTTTAAGAATAACAAGTGTATACTTTATGCTGACGATATCACACTGCTTAGGCCTACCTGTGCTGATTCCGCCAATAATGCAATCAGCCATTTACAAAGCAAGTTTGACATGGCCCTAAAATGGTTCAGAGTGAATCATTTATGTATCAACCCGAGTATTGTGATATTTAGTCATAACTCTAATTTTACGAAAAATATTAACATTAATAATGTTATATTAATTCCCGAAAATAACACGAAATTTTTTGGTTTAATCGTCGACTCCCGCTTAAAATGGAAGGATCATGCATGTAGATTATATTTACGATGAAATCATCACAACATTACATGTCCTTTACCGACTTAGCAAGTTTCTTCAAACACCAACTCTTAAACTTATATATCATTCTCTTATTCAAAGCCCTATTGATTATTGTATTTCTGTTGGGATGCATGCTCGAAAACGTACAAGTAAAAAATTCAGAGACTCCAAAATAAAGCTGCCCGTATTGTTACAAAAAACTTCGAAATAATTTCTTCTCCAGCATCATTAATAATTCAGTAAGGTTGGATGACCATGGAACAGAGATATCGCTATTTTGTAAATCTTTTAGTTTTTAAATGTTTATTTGGTGATGCACCTCCTACTTTTAAACATGGCCTCAAATATGCACATAACCCATACAATACACGTCACACGACCAGAGGCAATCTTGCCATCATAAAGCCGAGAACTGACAGATTTAAATCAAGCTTTCTTTACGCAGGCCCGTATCACTGGAATCAACTTCCCAATAATTTAAGACACGTAACTGATGTTAAGCGTTTTAAACATCTATATAAATCCTTTCTATGATGATTTCCATGTTTTAAACTCAGAATTCCAGTTACTCGGCCTTTTTAATTGTATATGATTACATTTGTGTCATATGTAACAATCTATGTTTTAAATATGTGTATGTTTAGATAATTGTTTTAAACATTTTATTTATTTTAAGTGACTATTCTAATATATGAGTATGTAATGTATATCTCTTTGTCAATGTATATTTCTCTGTGATATTTCCAGGACCCCATCGAAAAACAGCTGAACATGCTGAATGGGCCATCCTGGCAAAATATATGTATAAATAAATAAATATATAAATAAATCCATTATGATCACCATGCATACAGCCGGCCATCTTGGCAGCACCCGTCAAGGATCGTTTCTACTCTTCCATTTAGGAATCATGGTGATAGCTGGGACTGCTTGTTTTAACTGCCATAATTAGAAATCAGAATAAATGTATCATATTTCAAGGGAACACTTTCTGTTTACATTTGGCCTCTTCATGCTTCTATGCCTACGCCGCTTGTGTATGTATAGGGGCCCCGGTGCATTGTGGGACTTGAATTTCAATGCTCTCAAATCCTAACCAACAGAGCTGTATAATTCTTCTAAAACCGATTCTGCGGAGTGTGTTTTAGCAGTAACTGAGGACCTAAACTGAGGACGGAGCGAGCGAGATGGGACAGGATGAACCAGCATGCATGGTTACCTATTAATGAATTGTTTATATAAATGTAAAACACAATATTATATATATATATATATATATATATATATATATATATATATATATATATATATATATATATATATATATATTGTTATGGGGTCACATAAAAGTCGACGAAACTGTCTCGTTTTAGAGATGCATGCTTTATCTATATCGAAGCGTTGGAACGCCGGTCATAGGTCTATATATATGTGCCAATGACATGGGTACGAATCCCGGATCGACCCAATATTTTTCCCTGAGCAGTTTGTCTTCGTAACAATATATATCCATACAATAGGCCTATATATAATATACTGTCCACTGATCAGATTATTAATCTCCGACCAATAAAGCCCCGTGACGTCAGGGATATTGGGAACAGTTTGGTATTTATGATGTCCATCGTCATTATAATGGACTTATTTTAAACGCTCTCTTGCGTGTTCTGGGTCCTCAGCAAGTGTAATCTGGCTCCGGCACCTGGCTGATTCCCCCTGAGACTGTTGGAAATGAATGAACAAGGTTCCTTTGTTTATCGCTGGTTTATGTCCTCTCAAGAACACTCTCATTTCACTGTTTATACATTTGCAATCTTTCTCACCAGGTACAAGTACAAGCTCCATCCAAGAGCCTATCCGCGAATCTGTATATATACATTGTCTCGTTAGGTCGTATACGATCAGGTGGGGCCATGAATATAAGCAAGTAGAGATTTTCTGCTCGGAGTAACAAGTAATTGCGAGAATATTGTACACTCGACACATATGTTCGAAGGAGAGCCAATTTGCTCATGCACTATATAGGGCACTGCATTGGCCGAAAAATTGAATTAACCCGCACCTGCCCCGCACCATGCACTGTCGACCCATGCACAGCGCGCCCCGCAGTCAAAGAAAAAAAATCCAACCCGACCCGCAGTTACTATATGATTCTTTCGGCCCACACCTGCCCCGCAAAATTTTCTTTCAGCCCGCACCCGCCCCGCAAGTTTCATGTTTCATGTAAGCCTGCAATCCAGCCTCAGTATTTGCAGGACCGGGTTGTTAAACATATATATATATATATATATATATATATATATATATATATATATATATATATATATATATTATATATATATAATTATATTTTACATATATATATATATATATATATATATATATATATATATATATGTAAAATATATTTATCTGTGTGTGCGAAAAAAATAAATAGGCCTATAGACCTAGTTATAAAACCATGCGCATAGGCCTCGAATGGTCTGCAAAGTTTGGGGGGGGGGGGGGGGCGGGACAAGTTCTATAGGCACACGCAGGGATATTTACGGCATAACGGCAGATAAAAAGTATGCATGTATGTGAAAGGGGTTTTCAGGGGGTTCGGGGGACACAGCCCTCCTGCATGGAGCTACAGCTAATTCAGCATGACAAAATATTATACAAAGTGATTTTTTAAGACAACAGAATTTTGCAGTCAGCACAGTGCTTTTTTAATGAATATGCTTGTAATCGGTAAAATATTCAGATTTCCCTGCAATACTTTTTTCGAAATAATAATAATAAAAAAAATCAGCCATTTTGCCTATTTGTTTTACATTACCTTAATTGTCTTATAATCACTCAATTTTCAGATGTGTTACATCGTCTGAAAGGATAATTAAAGTTGACGAGTTCGAATTATAATTATGATCCGTAGATATATAAATAGTGCATGGCCGATCATACTCGAAATATTGATCACGTACGTTACTGATACCATAACGACATTTCCCCTGCAAATTCGATGGAATGCCCCCCCCCGTCCTGACGCCAGTGGTTCTTACACCATTCATTTATAAATAAGATGTAAAAATCACATCAAATCCTGAAGACAGTGACGTGACGAGCATACATGTATATATGCTATTAAATTATATATGTAAACCGTATACATATATACTATGCTATATGACTATGCACATACAATAAATACATACTTTTTTGTTTATATATATGAGTGTGTGCATGTGTGTGACAAATATATATCTATAGAACAAGATACACTGAATAGGCATATTAATGTGCCTCTAATAAAAGATACGCTACCTTTTTATCCGATTTTTTCTGTTGTTCTCAAATCTGTACAATGATCTGAGTAGTTCTATTCTGTTAAGGTTAAATTATACATCGATCGAACATGCATGTTTATTAAAAAATTAAATAAATAAAAAAAATCTAGTACGATAATTTACTTTAGGAGCCATCTTATTATAATTTACCTCCTTATAAGTAAGAAAAAACAATTTGATTATTATAACACTGAAATTGCAAATATGTTCCATGTGGATCTAGGCTCTTTCGTTCCTGTGATCTCTGTACGCAACATCCAAAACCAAGGCCAAGGGCTGCTCGTGTGTTTTCTAAAGGCGAGTATAAATTTAAACTATTATATTGTTATATATAAGTACCGGCTTATTGCTTCTGCGCTCAGGTAAACTGGATAAGATTGAGAAAATGTACCAATTTTGATATTTATGAATCCTTGAAATTACAGTTAACATCATGAAATCACCATAATATAAGTAGAGGAACGAGAACTACAAACAAGATGGTCGGGTGAAACGAGCTGTCGATTAGATCGGACGGCACCAAAAATTGTGTTTCTTAACCTGTATTTGCAGACTCGCGGTGGCTTTGTGGTGCAATAATTTTTCATATCTATTTTACATATTCAAAGACACTGACATGAACTTAAATAATTTGATCACAAATTATGAAAGGAAACACATTTAAATTTTGCACATAAGAAAACAAACCATGACCGTTGTATTTTTGTGCT
Source organism: Sipunculus nudus (assembly GCA_026874595.1). NCBI lineage: Eukaryota > Metazoa > Annelida > Sipuncula > Golfingiida > Sipunculidae > Sipunculus > Sipunculus nudus. The sequence continues at coordinate 49,645,412 of CM049315.1, forward strand.
TGCTTATCGAAATTAACGAATGAAACAACGTCATTAATGACAGTAAAACCAAAAACTGTTGGATATAAAAACTAGACAATGGGAGGTTTCGGGTAAATAATGTAAAAACTGATAAATAAAACCTTACAGATGTAGTACGTGGTTATTAAAACCATAACAAACACAAATTTAAGTTTAAGTTAAAATTTTTTAAAGGAGCGCGAGGTGAAATAAACGTTGTTTCGTTCAGGTCCGCACGGAGGTTATAAATAAAGCGCGCGTGCCGGAGGTCAGTCACTCGTTCATTCACTTCAGTCTCACTGCACGTGTTGAACTGCTACCTGTCACCGAGCAACATGCCGGACGCCAAGCCAAGGAGACCCAAGCCAAAGGCTACCCATCCGCCAGTAGCTGCCATGGTGGTCGCTGCGATTCGAGCTGAAAGGAACCGCAAAGGATCTTCCCTGCAAGCGATTAAGAAGTACATCTCAACCAATTACAAGGTGGATGCAGGCCGTCTCAGCTTCTTCATCCGAAGTGCTGTCATCCGGGGATGCACTAAGGGGACCCTGGTCCGGGCATCTGGTACCGGGGCCGCCGGCCGCTTCCGGGTAGGTGCCCTGCCCAAGCCTAAGAAACCCAAGAAGAAGGCAAAGAAACCTAAGGCAAAGAAACCCAGGAAGAAGGCAAGGAAACCCAAGAAGGCAAAGAAACCCAGAGCCAAGAAAGCAGCCAGGAAACCCAAAAAGGCGGCCAGGAAACCAGCAGCCAAGAAACCCAGAGCAAAGAAGGCGGCCAAGCCCAAGAGAAGGAGCCCCAAGAAAGCTAGGGCAAAGAAGTAAACGATCTGAGTACACAACTCAACGGCCTTTCTCAAGGCCAATCACACCCCAACGGCCTTTATCAAGGCCACCCACCTGGTCCAGATCTGAGCGATGTATCACTCACGATTATTTTTTAGATACCATTTTAAATTATTCCTCAAAAAAATTTTAGCTTATGTAATGGTGAAAAAAACATGTCAATTCAAATTGAGATGAGTATTTAAATAACATGCAGTTTTTTAATTGTTTAATATTTATAATTTATAACAATGTAATATGCACCTCTTTCTTCACCGCCTTTATTTTGTAGGCCTTTTCTAGACATTTTGGATTTTTCTAATATTCAAAAATCTTTGTGTCTAGATATAACTTTAACATTCAATTATGTTCTCTTGTGTGTGTGTTCGGGGTGTGTGTGTGAATATGCTACCAAAGCTATAGAATGTGCACATCATTAAGGAATACAATGACAAGTCGCCTTGCTTGAATACACGATACAATTTATTCTCTTGTTATAAAAAAATAAAAACGGAAATTAGTCAAAATTGTAGAAATACATACTACTTCCCAGAAGCCCCATCTCTGTCAGCGGTTACAATAAATCATAGTCCGCTGGGTTCAATTCAACTCTCATTTCAATTATGTTATATATATATATCTCATTTCAATTATATAATATCTTGTTATATATATATATATATAAAAAACCAACGGAAATAAGTTAAAATTGTAGAAATACATACTACTTCCCAGAAGGCCCATCTCTGTCAGCGGTTACAATAACTCATAGTTCGCTGGGTTCAATTCAACTCTCATTTCAATTATATTATATAATATAATACAGGTTCTCTCTTTTGTGCATTGAATAAAATTAATTTGTAAGTTATAAATCAGACCGGGATCAAACTTAGAAAAAAAACTAGGCCATGACAAAAATCACTGTATAATACATACTGTCAACTCTGATATCATACGGGCCCACTATACGTATATGGTATACCTTGAACAAGGGCCACATGAAGGCGAAACATCTAGTTCTTCTAAATAAATAAAGTGCTCAGAAAGTCACTCATTAACCAGCCGCTGACAGTTTGTTTGCCTTTATGTGGTCACCGCTAGTTGTGTGGAAAACTTTTTATAGTTACAATAAAATTAGAATTATACAACTTAAAATGAACTGACTAATCAAATAAGTGAATAATCATATACATAGTAGTATAACACGGTTGTTAATAGAATATTTATGGAAGGACATTTAAGCAATGAAAGGATTAAAGCTGACATTCTATACATGTGTGTCCCGTACGTATGCGGTACGTATGTATATACGCGTAAGCAGCTAGGAATCGGACACACTATTTCTTTGGGGTGATTCCATTAATATATATGCAGTACGTATGCGTATATAATTATATGCGTATATGCAACACGTTTCGATCGCTCACCATACGCATGGTAACGGACTTGGTAACTGTATAGAATTTTTAATGGGTTTATTTTATTAGTTTAAGTGCATTTTTTTTGTCAAAATGTTATTGAATTATAATAAGGAGAAGTGTATACTTATATATGAATAAGGCTTATAGAGTTTGATATCATTTTTTATGTACTGACCAAACATACTAAAGTTATAGCTGGTCTTCTTGGCGACGTCATCAGCCTCATGCATAACATGTAATCACGGCTGAAGATAAAATATTGAGCCGATAAATTCGACTTAGGAGACACAATGACTCTCATACAACACCACCTTTCATTATATAACTCTTATTTTTCTCAGAATATACATCTTCTGTATATTAGACCTACTTTTGTTTATAATTTGCGTTAAAGATTGTAAATTAATAGCATTAATAACAACACTCTAAAATACTACAGACTGGGAGATTCAAAAGTTAGATGTCATGACAGTGATAGTGTCTCTCTCTTTCTCTCTCTGAGACTCTCTCTCTCTCTTTCTCTCTCTCTCTCTCTCTCTCTCTCTATATATATATATATATATATATATATATATATACATGTATGCATATTAATTGAATCGCATGCATGCAGGCGTCCGTTTTCTAACTGCATATACGCATACATACTGCATATATATATGCATAGCGGCATTAGTAATATAAAAACTATATAAAGAAAATTTATTTGAAAAGTAAATCTGATCAGATATCATGCCTCACACTTGTTTGAATCATGTGTTTCACGTTTCATATCTGGTGTGACGCTCAGAAACTATTATTAAATGAGTACGTCGTCTTCCATCGGGTGATATAATATCATCCACTAATACATACAGTGACAACTGACGATCCCTATAAGAAATCGGACTTCGTATCACGATGTATCGGTGCCCCAGGTGATATTACAGCGCCCCCCCCCCCCCCTAAATGAACGTATAATTTATGATTTACTGAAAAAGCATGGACGTAATTTTATCCTCAACAAGTAAAAACTGAACACTGCTACAAGAACATTGTACATGGCATATTTTATACAGACAGGATTCAATATAAGCTAACCCGACTACTACAGGAATAAAGGTGTATGCAGAAAGTATACAGGAGTCAGTGGCGGATCCAGAGGGGCGGGGGGGGGGGGGGTCCATCCGCAACCTTTTTACAGGGTTTTAAGCCAATTTTTCCTACCCGGACCCCTCCCCTTCTGGATCCGGGGATCTTTTTTTTATGTTTTCGTATTAAATTTTCTGGGTTCGACATCCCCCTTTCCAAAACCTAGATCCGCCCTTTGGAGTGGAGTCCCGGAGATGATACGTGAGAAAATATATTGCTTCCCAATGAACAATTTTTTATTGTGTTTGAACAAGTTTCTATTCAGTCCAACGACATGCTAACTCGTGGGCACGATATATTATATATTATATATATTAAATATATATATATATATATATTTATATATATATATATATATATATATATATATATATATATATATATATATGTCGTCTACACGATAGTGTATGTCAGTTGTATTATGCTCGAACGAAAAGCCGGGATAAAAATCTGCATGGCAATGCTCTTTAATGGTCAGCTGCGTCAATATACACGTCGGAGTCGTTAATAGCATACCTGCGAATAAAAGCTAACTGGTTTCTCACTATAACACGTGAAGTTCGAAAAAAATGCCTCGAATGCTGGAAAGCATTAGTATTTGCCCTTTAAGGGGTTGGCGTTGCAGACCTTTCTGAACCAGTGGAATGGTATTGCCTAAATCGGGGGGGGGGGGGGGGGGGGGGGGTTGCAACGGGAGAGGTATTCACCTCCCGTGCCATGGTGCAGAAAATTCAGTCTGCAATGGTGCAAACTGGGTTACATTCTGGCTCTGTTATCAATATTAACGATTAATGATTAAAGCTGTCCATTCACCTACCTCTTGAAAAAGAATTTATGTGATTTCTGGCTTCCTCTGTGTATATATATTAATGATCTAATAGTAATTCTGGTCATGAAAAGTTCTTATAACGCTTCCGTGAAGGAAGTAGGAACTCAGCAATTATGACAAACGAAAAAAAAAAAAAACTTGTATCTTAGGTGGTAGGTGGCAACGCCATTTGCAAAGCTCTGGCTTATCTGACTTGCTGCCAGATGCTCTCGTTGAATTTGTTTTGATTATTTCGCGGGTCCCCACATATCATAAACACATTGATATAAAGAAAACAAGCAGCCTGTGTGTGGTGATATCCACGTTTTCTTGCATATTTTTATTAAAGCTCCAAGGAATTACTTTTAGTTTATAATGGTAAGATATCGGAATAGACCCCTTTAAATTTCAGATAATTTTAAGGGGGATGGGGTGCATTCCGCCTACCATTAAATATATCTCTGGTTCAAAACAAAATATAAAGTCACGGGGGCTTCAGATAGTAGAACTGATTAAAACTTTAAATTGATTTGGATCCTATGTATAGTTCGGACAAAGAACCTGTCTTATTAATACTATGTAGGTGAACATAGTATTAACAAAGACAGACGGGTCGGTCATGTTGAGTGTTGACCAACCGGGATATGATCCAGAGAAGAGACAGGGGTATGCTCTTACGGGAAGGTTTCTAGTTAATTACATGCATGGATCAACTATATTGCTCAGCATTTATTACTGAAATCGATACTCTCGTTAATACATACATGTATTACATTATATAACTTCATACTAATTGTATCCGCTAAAACTGAGTTGCGGATACTATGTTTTCAGCCGCCGTCGCCGCCGTAGCGTTTTTCGGAGAACTCCTCCGTAACCACTAGACTGAATTTCACGAAACATGGTATTATGATCGGGTCACATGGGAACTGCTGCGCCCTTTTTAAGATTGACAACCGACCTTTCCTCCCTGCATAACGTCCTTCTGTGCGTCTGTTTTTACCCATAAACCCACAGGTCTTGGGACTCGTTTGACCCACCGGGCTGAAAAATTGCTCGGGTGTAGCTCTTGGAGAGCTTTATATCATAAGCAAAACTGGTGGCGCCACCTACAACGATATTTGCACAGCGTCCATCTGTTCGTCTGCCTTGGGTTAAAATCACTCATTTCTCTGCAGTGGTTTGACTTATCTACCTGAAAATATGCTTGTCAAAACATCTCGGTTAGAGATCTCGTTTATGTGACAGATGGCGCCACCTACAATCATGTTAACGCTGCAGACATCCATGCTAATTAAATATCTCAGGATTGGTTTGACGTATTTGCCTGAAAGTTTGCGTGTGTATAGATTTTACATAGCTCTTGATCATACACAAACCGGTGGCGCCACTTGCAACTGTTTTTGCATGTTGTCCATCTGATTGTCTGTCTGGGGTAAAAATCACCCATATCATGGCACTGGTTTGAATTACCTGCCTGAAATTTTGCATTTATATACATCGTGGATATATTTCTCGTTTATATGACTTGTGATGCCAGCTATAATCATGTTTACGCTGCAGACAACCATGCTAATATGCAACACATCCCACTCTTTTCCTTTTACCACTCAATCCGTACCACTCTGATTCGGCGTATACACGTAGTGGCTTGTGGACTACCCTTACGCTAGTTGTTACAATATATTATGCACGATGATCTGATAATGGCTAAAAAAAAATTAAATTAAGAGGACTATAACTTTTGTATATGAAACATTGAAAAAGGCCATACTCCAACCTGTGTCCATCTGTTTTTGGGGAAAAGTTTCCTAACAGTTCATATATTTTCCCATAAATTCTCAGAAAGCTGCTATGGGCCTAATATGGCAATGAAGAATTTTACAATAAATCTCCAGTTTTATATCAAGGGTGAATGTACTTATGTAAATGGCACAAAGATGGACAAAATAAAAGCTACGATCTTTGTGTTCAATTCTTTTTATTTCTATTCAAGATGTAATTGTATCAGACAAAATAGTGTTTTGCGGATTCTGTGTTTTCAGCCGGCCGCCGCCGGCTCAACCGCCGCATAGGTTTCCCGGAGAATTCCTATGTAACCATTGGACGGAATTTTTCTAAACTCAGAATTATGATCGGAACACAAGTGAACTGCTGCGCAGTAAATTTTGCACTCTGACCTTCCCTCTCCGCACAGGTGGCGCAATCTATAATCAGGTCACGGCGACGGTAATGCTAAAATGATGTTAACCCAATAACTCAAAAAGAAATCGAGGTACACTCACCAAACATGCAACCTTGATGTATCATATCAAGGGCTAGGTCAAGTAGGAGCACGGATGACCTTGAAGCATTTTTCAAGGTCACAGCAGCGATAATGATAAAAATGATGGTTAAGCAATAACTCGACAAGATTTTGAGGTACATGCATCAAATTTGCACCATTGATACACCTTTTCAAGCGCTACTCGTCAGGTCAGGTTGGAATACAGATGACATTGAAGCATTTTCAAGGTCACAGCAGCGACAATGCTTATATAAAGTTAATGCAACAACTAAAAACAATTGAATTACAGTCGCCAAACCTGCAACATTGATGCACCTTGCCAAGCGCTAGGTTAAGTTTGAACATGGATGACCTTGAAGCATTTTTCAAGGTCACAGCAGCGATAATGCTAAAATGATGTTAATGCAATAACTCGAGAAGAATTTCGGTTGTGGTTTGAGCGATCCACCTTAAATTTAACATGTGTATACATACATCTTAGATAGTTTTCTTGTTCGAATGACAGGTACGTGGCGCCACCTACAGTCCTGTTTACGTGGCAGACATCCAAGCTAATATGCAACACATCCCACTTCCCCCTTACCACTAAATCCATACCTCACTTCATCCGAACCTCTTGGATTTCGGCGGATTCTAGTTATTTTTTATGGAGAACACTCCATGAGCCTAGTATTTATAAGTATAAAATAAGTGAAGATAATATATTAAAGTGTAATGTTTCACCAGCAGTGACACATATTTTCATTAAAGATTAAAAGTTCCTTATTTATATTTTTGAGTATCAGGCGTGCATTAATTTGAGCAATGATATTTTATTCTAATTCTATGAAGTATAGTCTTCTAATTCAGAGCAAACAAATGAACAATGGAATGCTTGATAACAGTTTTCTCAGAATATACATGTATGTATCTGATAAGGGATATAATTATGCATATATAAATATATATATATATATATATATATATATATATATATATATATATATATATCATCTATATAACTTCGCTATACCCTTAGCTTATCTTATACTTTATTTTAAAAAATCTTAATAATATGTGTTGCATGGACGTCACCCGGACATCGGAAGATGGCGCCCTGAAGTGGTGTGGCCGCCCCCGTTTCCACGCTTATGGATCCACCCCGCTATCAGTGACTACTGACGCGCTTTTAGAAACATAAAAACTATTCTTGGACCATTCAGTACTGGTTTTGCAGTTCTGCCGGCGCTATCGTTTCTCTCAAGCAAAACCACAAACTTCTGCGGTTTCCACCCATTGTTGCAAACCTATAAAACGAACTCGCCTGCAGTTCGAGGCGGGACTATTGACTTTGCTACGCCACGTTACAGTTTTCCCCGGGGACCGTGACCGTGGGCTCTTGGTCCCCAAGCCCACGGAATGCCATGAACCACGCCATGAACTTTATTATTTAAGAAGAGGAGAGACTTTGTTTGTTTGGTGCCACATGGATTAATACAGGACTTCAGTTTTGTGTGTGCCCGAATTATGTGTTGATGATGGACTTCAGTTTCTCGTATACCGGATTCAGTTAAGTATTTCGTTACAGTTCGTTATTTAGAGACTCAGTTTTCGTCAGAGACTTGGTTATAAATTACGTTATGTATTGACTATTATATTATTTGTGTATGAATGTAAATATTGTAATCTAGTAATATAGTACTGTTTTTGCACCCATATTTTGGTTACGTATTCATTTGAAGAGAACGTGTCTGAGCATATGTGTTACGGTTCGGCCTGAGTTGTTTGGTGTGAAAAGGGACCGTAACATATGTCAAGGCGTCCATTCCATAAAGAACTGTAGCATACGATATGAATGTAAATATAATTAGTAACCAATACAAATGTCATTTATCATTAAACTTGTTAACATAACGACATTGCTGTAAGCTTTATTTATCTCATAATCTTCTTGATTTAAGTGTTCCTCGTAACATTTACAGAACCGTATATATTTGTTTATACATACGGATACTTTTGTCTGATGTAAATATATACATTAACCAGCATTTTGTTATGTAAAATACGTGTTCTGGTATGCTGGAAATATATTCATAAAAACAAAATTAACACCACCCGCTGAACACTGAGACAATTGTACAGTTCGCTAAAGAATGTTTTTTTTAAATAATAATAATAATAATAATAATAATAATATATATATATATATGTATATAAAACCATCCTGCACAGCAGGAAAAGCTTACTGTTTAGCAACGGTAACACCTGGGTGAAAAAAGATCATACTAGTTTTGACGTCACCTTGGGCAGTTTTGATGGCGCTGAAGTATACGAAATTGTTGGTTTATACATCCTAGATATGTTGAAAAAAAGAATTTGGTGAAAATGCTCTAGGCCTGTATCGTGATGACGGTTTAGGTTGTTTCCCCAACATGTCTGGACCCAAAGCAGACAGCACCCGTAAGAAAATGATCAAACTCTTTTCCAATGTTGGGTTAAAGATAACCATTGAAACTAACCTGACCTGCAAAGATTTCTTAGACGTAACATTTGACCTCCAAAATGACATCTTCTACCCTTACAGAAAACCGTTCTCAGAAAGCTTAAAATATTTTGAACCCACAGTGAAAAGCAAAAGAAACAGGAAAAGGAAAATTAAATGGTTTAATCCACCATACAGCCGTCATGTAAAAACAAACATTGGCAGACAATTCATGAAACTAGTTGAAAAACACTTCCCTCAACATCACAGGTACCACAGGTTATTCAACAGGAACAATTTGAAAATTAGCTATAGCTGTCTACCCAACATGTCTAACCTGATCAGCAAACATAATATGAAGGTTTTAAATACCGACAATGCTGAGAATGTACCTCAAAAACAATGTAACTGCCGTAAAAAAGACGAATGTCCTATGAATGGTCAATGTCAGCTGAAATGCATTGTCTATAAGGCAACAGTTAGAACAGACAGTGACGTGAAACACTACATAGGGTGTACTGAAGGTGATTTCAAGACAAGATACAATAACCACAAGCAATCCTTTCGGAACAGATCCCACGCTAAAATACTGAACTGTCTAAACACATTTGGTCACTAAAAGACAACAATATCAATTACAAGCTCTCCTGGGAAATATCTGCCAAGGCAGCACCTTACTTCTGTGGGACTAGGAAGTGTGATATCTGCTTGTCTGAAAAGCTACTTATAGCAACGCCCCCCCCCCCCCCCCCCCCCGGATCATTGTTGAACTCAAGAGCTGAAATTCTCTCCAAGTGCCGCCATCAAAACAAATTCACCCTGAAATATTTTAAACCTAGCACTCGTACTAATATTCAGCGTTCCCCCTTTACCCCCCCCCACCCCCAACGAAGATCCGCTGGGCAGACTTACCTGTTAAGGTAGTTGTTCTCTCACTGCTTTGCAGTGATGAGGGACATGGCGTTACCACTACATCATGGTGTGTTTACCGAGTGGATTGCATTTGGTATGAGTAAAGTATAGTATATTTGCCTTTTATATTGTATATTTGCCTTGTATATTGTGTATTTTCATAGTATATGTGTATTTTTATCATATGTATACTACTGATATGTTCACTGCTTCCAAGATCCTATTAGAAATCAGTTCAATATGCTAATTGAGCATCCTGGTATATATCTTTGTATTATATATAAAATTTACAACAATAAATAACCTCTTTGCCCCGCCCTGTTATGTTCCAGTATCGCACGTGTACCTCGACCAATCCTATTGTGCACACGAGGACAATAGTATCAGTGTCAGTCTTTCACATGCCCCCCCCCCCGCCCCGAATCGCACAAAGCCTAATCTCGTAATCTCGTAAAGTCTGGGCTTTTCAAACCGCGCCGTTAGCTTCATTCTAACCACATTCACCTGATGATCTCGTCGCATCCCGTGAAACAGACTGTTGTGAATTAACAGTGTTGTTTTTCTTCAGAGTTATATATATATATATATATATATATATATATTATATATATGTATACATATATATATATATATGATACATATATATATATGTATATATAATATATATATAATATATATATACATATATATATATGTATATATAATATATATATAATATATATATACATATATATATATATATATATATATATACATATATATATATATATATATATATACATATGTATATATAATATATATATATATATATATATATATATATATATATATGTATGTATGTAAATAATGAGATTCAATTTTATAGAGACCTATATTTTATAGAGACCTATATTTTATAGAGTCTGAATTATTAATTTATGGCCACATCAAATCCTTATAAACAATATTAACCTTTTAAATACTCATTTATGCCTCAGAGAATTTGTTATAAAAATTCCCGGTCTGACACAAGTATTCTGTTGACTGTCTTTTAACACAATTGAGTGATGACGAAGCAAAAATGCATGAAATGGACTGAAACTGTCGTTGGAAGACTTTATATTATATATCTATGCATGTCCTTTTCCCATCAACATAGTATTTCCATTTAGTGTTATCTGATACAGGAAAGTGGAAGAACTTACTTTTGAATATATGACCCATTTAAAAAAACGTGTACATGAAATCACCTCTGATGATATATATAGATACGCAAATAAACAACTTTATGTTTTCCATTTTCCCCAAAAGAGTTGTATATAGAATTCTATGTATGGGAAAACTGACCGGGGTATGTTGCACATTAATGTGATTGTTGCTTAGATATTGGGGATAAATAGTTAACGATTCATTTACTCGTGGTACATAACACCCTAGAAAAAGAATCTTGTCACACAAACTTAAACCGTACCCGTCAAGTAAACGTTAACATAAATTTCTTTTACCGATGGCACCACACACCTGGGCTTGAGAAGGGAATTTGACATCTTGGCGGACGAGTTATTCCGTCCGGGTCTCATCCGCTATGGGTCCAATGGTGGTCACACACTCTCGACAGATATATTCGCCTTGGCGCTGTCCTCGGAGCATCTCTCTGCCCATATGCCTTCCCCGCAAGCATTTCAAAAGTTATCACCATGGAACCGTAGCTGTAAATCTTGAATGTCGCAAGTTAGATGTCGGTATAAACTAAATCCTAAAACCGTAATGTCGTTTTGTATAAACTCAGATATCGAAAGGGTATACCGCTAGTTATCAATGATCTATAATATATAGTTTTTCGTTTACTTATATTATAGCACACCCGTAAAAGACAATAGTAACACATCCTTTTGAACAACTTCTCCTGCCATTTTCTTGAATGAAGTGTATCTGTCCTCCATGTCTTTGTATTCTTCCTCCATACGTTCTGTTAACTCACGTAAATCTTTGGTCGCAGCGGACGGGTTAACAAGGCCTCTGATACTAAACGCCAGGTCTATAATCGTGAGTGGGATCGAAACGACGAGTAATCCTTTGCTGACGATGCGGCTGACAGCTGTCATCGTCTTGCCGGCAGCAAGAGCCGCCCTTGCGCTGCCAGTAGCGGCCGCAGATAGACTTCTTGAAACTATAACTTTGACCAAATTCCGTATGAAGCCCGCGACTTGGACTCCTGCAGATATGGCGACCTTTCCAATCAACAAAATCCCTTTTATTTGTTCTTTTGTTAACTCTGGCATAGCATCTCCAAGCGCATGGCGTGCCTCTGCGGCAACCTCGTCGATAGCGTCCAGAGCTTCTTTCATTTTTTTATAGATCGCTTGGTCCTCTTCTATCAGTTTCATCACATCGCCCCTCTTGGACGTCTCGATTACCCCCTGTGTGATTGAAGCCCCTGCACTGGTGACTCCGCCTGCCACACCAACTCCTATTCCTATTATCGCCAGCGGGGGAAATAACAGCCCACCAAGCGCAAGGCCAGCCCCAATTGTCGATACACTAGCTCCAGTGGTTTTCGCTATGTTAGAATTAAAAGCGTGTTTGTCTATTTCGTCCGCTATTTCCTTTGCAGAATTGATTAAACGTTGTCTTCCATCCAGCCATTTTACCATGTACGTATGATATATTTCTACGTGAGGCCGAGCTTTCCTGAAAATATCTACCAGTAGTGCTACAATTTCATCCCTCTCCATCTCATGCGAGTCTGAAAAATAAATAATTGCAATAAACTGATTAAATATGTGTAAATACAAGAACTGAATGGGGTACAAAAAAGAAAGCTGAGCATGACGCATGCGTAGAAAATGTTTATCATATTAGGGAATATGTTAGAGGGGTTTGATTTTACTTTTACGTGTACAGGCGGAAAACATCCCAAATGAAATATGCGCGTTAGTAAAAAATTACATAGCTGGATAAAGGTTTCGCAATAACAATAACGCAGGTTAACAATGGATTGAATAGTTAGGTGTTCATTCCATTATTTCGAGATTGTAGGATAGATACCGTCATAGAAAGTTTGTCCGAAGCTTCTGGAAAGATACAGTTGCTATATAGTACCCAGGGCCTCATGAATTAAATAAAAATAAATTCTAAGCCAAAAGGATGATTTGCAACTAGATGGCAGCACGAACCATAGTGAACTTCCCGAAACCTACCGATAAGCATGGCGAGTTCCACAGAAAATTTAGAGAAATCTGGATGAAATCCCCCAACCTCCTGATTCTATCCAGAACTGAGCAAATAAAACCTTTAATGTTCATATAAAAAGTAAACCTAGAAAATCTACTTGACAGACCTGGTTTCCTGCGTTTGACAGTATCATTACCAGAAGCGAGACACCCACAGAACATCACACACACAAATATAAAATTATGAATTATGCATGGTGGGGACCCTGGGCTATCGGAGTATAGTAGACAAAGTTTAACTGGGGGTTTTGCATATTAAAACAATTTACTGACCGCAGTAGTTGGTTTTGACCTGATCATTCCATTTAAAATCTTAAAACCGAGTGAACAAGTTGCTGACGTTGACAACAAGAGTGAATAAACTACATTACATCAAACCCTTTATAACCAATCAGTATAACCACACCGGTATTTCCATTGCTTCAGGAAAGTTTATTTTGCCGAATTCTAGTGAATGCCGGTGTAAAGCCTTAAGGCTACCCCGTTTCAAGTTAACCCCCGGTATTCTGAGCGCGTTTCAATATTATCCCAAGCCTGGGGTTGCCTTATTATGATTAGCAGCGATTACATATTACCAGGGCGGATTAAGGGTGATCAAAAGTTACTACTTCAACTACTACTACTACTACTACTACTTCTTCTACTACTATTACTTATTATAATTATTATTATCATTATTATTATTATCATTATTATCAGATGTTGTTGTCTTGTTTTGTGTATACTCATGAAATAAGTGTATAAATAAACATAGATGAATAACCGTTGAGGGCTGACATTCTGAAACGACGAAGGGGTGAAATATGATGAACTCGATTTCAAAATTTTATCCCTTATAATCTTTTCATGGTTTCAAGTTAAAGGGGTGAAGTAAAAGAGGGTAATCTTCAATCGGTACAACGGGTACATGTCTTATGTATTAAAACAGATATTTACTTTGAATGAATGACGGAATTATGAGTCAAGTGCGCAAACTATACAGTGCAGTGATTTTTTATGTGTGAAACAAATAATACGTTCGAATCCCGGATCGTCACAGTATTTACCCCTAAGCAATTTGTCTTCGTAACAATATATATTTAGCGTCTGTATGATACATTTCAACTATAATTATATTTATATACTTCATCATATTTCAATTATATTATGATTAAGTATAGGGTTTTAGAAAATAAGGTATTATCTTTCAAGTATGTGTTAATTATAAACCATGGTTAGATATAATACTTCATACAGTAAACTCAGTCTATAATTTTATTTATAACTTTATATCATTTGCCTTAATACAGTATACATCATTTGCATTCCGTCCTTAGCCCCCCCCCCCTTATTTTGACGCTTCTGATTGAATTGTAGATTTACTGTAAAGCCATGAGCGTACTGTATCCTCAAACGTGTAAAAACAAACTGAACACTGGTTCAAGCACTCGACTCCAGGAATTCAGCTATATGCAGAAAGTATACAGGAGTGGATATTAACTAAGCATGGGGCAACGGAGATGAAATACGAGAGAAAATATATTGAATATTTTTATATCGTGTTTGAACGAGTTTCCATTCATTCCCATGATATGCCAACTCCTGGGCACGACTTACTATGTTGTCTACACGATAGTATATGTCAGTTGTATTATGTAGAAGTTGGGGTAAGCAAACATTTGAAAATGCAAAAGAGGAAGGGCCCTGCAGAGTAAACCTCCCAACCTCTGACTTTTCAAACTATAATTCTGATTAATGTTAATGATAAAATAAAGAAAATGCAATATTATTATTCTGTGTGTGTTCGTGTATCAGTAGGAGGGGGTATTTAAAATAAGCAGTCAAACAGGAGCACATGTATAGGATGTTTTGGGAAACAAAAGCAAAAGGAAATATATAAAATATAAAACACACACACATAATATATATATATATATATATATATATGTAAGAAGAATAAATGTTTAAAGCAATTGTATATTTTCTCACTTTCTGAGTACATCCAAAAACCTGAGTTGCCTTACGATTTTCCACAGATAATTAAATTTATAGATGTATGAGCATATCATTTTGTAAACTACAATGTATATACAGTAAACAAGATGTTATTATGGAAAGCTTTGAATTATTGCATATTCGTCGAGCTGACAAAATATGGTAATGATATTGGGAAATATCTTATTCTTATAATACAAATGCAGGGATAAAATTCTGCATGGCAACGCTCTGTAATGCTAACGTCACATTTTAATTAACTGAACAAGCCGTTTGCATATTCTAGTACATGCAGATGTGCACGTCATTTCCATAACCATACTTTTTCAGTTTCACCTGCTTGTCGAACCGTCATTTTTCCTGAGTGAGACATAAAGTGACGTTATTCTGTAAGGAAAAATAATAAATATTACATTAACGGTTAACTTACGTTTAATCATGCAGCAGTTATTAATAACGAGGCTGGTGTTACTCCGGAAGTTTGTCTCTGCGTTCACATGATGGTTTGACAGCTTTGTGCGAATCGGTGCCGTAGGGAGGAAAGGAGGTATAACTTATGTAATTAATTTTGTGTAACAAAATGTTTTCTTCATCATTCAGCAAATATAACACGACCAAATAAGGTTCTGTTGTAAAATACTAACACTAGGCAAATATTTTCATCCGACCATTAGAATGGGTGTTCTCTTAATATATTATGACTCGCATCATGACTCACAGGCCCCTATCAGTTATTTTAGAAGGCCTGAGTGTCATATTGTCTTGGCTAGTAATGGGCTAATGGGTTTCTCACTATAAAACGGGAAGTTCGGTAAAAGCCTGGAAAGCTGGATAACATCAGAATTAAGTGTGAATGGTTTGCGTTGCAGGCCTTTCTGAAACAGTGGACTGGAGCTGCCTTAATCGGTTGGGTTTGCATATGTGTCTATGGGACAGGTATTCATCTCCCATGCCATAGTGTAGAAAATTTAGCCATAGCTTTCACAATGGTGCAAACTAGTTTACATGCTGGCGTTGTTATCGGTATAGTAACGGGTAATGATTAAAGCTGCCCATTCACCTAACTTTAAAAAAAAGAATATGTAATTTCTGGCTTTCTCTGTGTATATATGTGAATGATCTTAGGGTAACTTTGGTATTAAAGAGATCTTATAATGCTTCTATGAAGGATATATGAACAAAGCATAGATGACAAGCGGGAAAAAACATGTACCGAAGGCGGAAGGTGGCATATATACGGAGGTAGAAAGGTCATTTGCTGCAAAACGCCATTTGCAAAGCTCTGGCTTGTCTAACTTCCCGCCATGCAGATGCCCTTGTTGAATTTGTTTTGATTATTTTTGCGGGCCCTCGTATATTATAAACAGGTTGTTATAAACAAAACAAGCAGCCTGTGTACGGTGATACCCACGTTCCCACGTTTTATGGTCTAATTTTGTTAAAGCTAAAAGATATTACCTTAAGATTATAAAGGTAAGACATCAGAATAGTCCCCTTTACATTAACCAAGATTTTTAAGGTCATTGGGGGGAGGGTGGGGGGGGGGGGTTCGTTCACTTCTACCGCCTTCCCATAAATCATCCCTCGGATTCAGCGACATATATTTGTGTGAGGCTTCGGCTGGAAGAACTGATTAAAACTTTGAATTGATTTGGATCCTATATATATAGTTCGGATGTAGGTCCTGGCTTGTGCGGGCCGCACTGTGCTGACATCAAGTAGGTGAACTTGGTAATAATAAAGACAGACGAGTCAGTCATGTTGAGAGTCGACCAAACGGGATATGATCTAGAGAAGAGACAGAGCTTTTATACGGGAAGGATTCTAGTTAATTACATGCAAGGATCAACTATATTGGTAAGCATTTCTTACTGAAATCTATATACACTCTCGTAAATATATATATATACATGTAATACATTATATAACATATCAATTAGATATTGTTTTCAGCCGGACGTCGTCGCCGCCGTCGCATAGGGTTCCGAAAACTCTCCGTAACCATTGGACGGAATTTTACGAAACTCGGAATTAGGATCGGGTCGCATGTGAACTACTGCGCTCTCATTTTGTGTTTACCTCTGGTCTTTTCTGTCTGCACAGCGTCCATCTATGCATCTGTTTTCACACATAAACCCACATATATAGGAACTCTAAAAAAATTGCACGAGTGTAGCCCTGGGATATCTTTATATCATACACAAAACTGGTGGTGTCATCTGAAATCATTTTCCCCACAGCGTCCATCTTTTCATCTGCCTTGGGTTAAAATCACTCATATCTCTGCAGTGGTTTGACTAATCCAACTGAAACTTTGCATGTATTTACATCTCTGGAAGAGATCTCGTTTATGATAGATAGCATCACCTACAATCATGTTTACGCTGCAGACATCCATGCTAATATCTGATGAGAGATTTGAAGTATTGGCCTGAAATTTTGTCTTTGTATAGATCTGACATAGCTCTTTATCATCAGCTCTTCATCACTTTTATCATCAGCTCTTCATCACTTTTACTTATCTGAAATTTTACTTAATATTTGAGATAGGCAGGCAAGAAGGCGTCAGACAGCCATGTCGCCGAATGTATTTAGTAAAACGCTTATGCGGGTATCGGATTCGGGCTTAATTTGAAAGACGTGCGTGATTGGCTGACCCGTTGTTGATAATTCCAGTTTGTTTTGACTTTTTATAGCAAATATTACCATGAAATTTCATATTACCCCAAACAAGACATCCCTCTGGCACCAAATAATCAAAATAACCCTCCTCAAGTTTCTGTTTACCAAGCGAATCCAAATTTATCATTAAAAAAGTATTTACTTTGCGACTCTTTTGCGTTATGCTGATGGACCGTAGATGGCGTCTTCCCGGCACTGCTAAACGGTAACGCCACTGTACACTCTTTCCATGTCCATGGCTGCATGTGGTGTTTGGTAGACAACAGCGACGTCACAATGATTGGTCGCGCATCAGCTTGGGTAGCTTGTTATCATAATCAGTTCTCTGGCGATAAAAAAAATTCGTTGCAGCCTGTTTTGTCATATTTTGGACTATTTGTCTCATGCGAAATCAATGCAAGGTATAAGGCATCGTTTTTTACGCAGACAGTCTGGGGAGTATCCCCCACAACCTTTGGACAAGCAATGTTTATACTGCTTCACTTGTATGTAAAATTATTCCAGAAAACATGTGAACACGGATACTGGGAAGGACTAGAAGTTTAAACGGGTTCTCTAACACGCGCGGTTGTTTATCTATTTATTTGAACGTAATAAACAGTTTTGAGCACCCGTCTTTTCATCAATTGTGTTTTCGGTACGGTTGGAATGATTATGATAATATATCTGTGACTGTGGAGGAAAACCGTTTATCCGTGGTTAATTTTTTTCAATGAGTTCTCATATTTTCTCTTGATTATTGACCAATAGGACCATTGGCCATATTGCTCAAATTTTTGTGGACCTGACACCAACCAATCAGAAGCGCGTCCTTGCCATGTAAGTGCCATGGCTGTCGTCCGTAACAGAATGAGACATGCTCAACATTAGCATCTGCTGACGGAATGTTATTGAGGTTATTTGTGCCAGGAATCGTTTTCATTACAAAGAAAAAGACCTAGAAAGATTAAGACCTAGAAAGATTAATAACTTCCTGCCAAAATGCTGATACCGCGGGAATCCTGTGATTACTAACCCGATTCACATGGCTGTCGGACTTAACGGGACACCTACTTACCTGCCTGGACAAGTAAGCTTCACTAGCGAGACAGTTCGGTCCGCTTTCATGTCATCCCTAACAGTGTCCATCTGTTTGTCTGGGGTAAAAAAATCATATCTCGGCAGTGGTTTGATAGATCCGTCTGAAATTTTGCATGTGTATACATCTCGGATAGGTGACAGGTGGCGCCACCTTCAATCATACTAGCGTTGCAGACATCCATGCTAATGTGCAAAATATCTTACTCTCCCCCCCCCCCTACCACTCATTCCATGCCTCACTTCATCCGTACCACTCTTGATTTCGACGGATACACATAATATGCTATTTATAATATATTGTTCACGATGACCTGTTAATGGCTAAAAAATAAAATTAAATTGAAAGGACTATGAATCTTGTGCATAAATTATTGATAAAGGTCATACTCAAACCTGTGTCCACCTGTTTTTTTAGAAAAAATATAATAGTTTTTATTTTCAATGATTTCTCAGATAGCTGCATATGGAAGGGTGGGCCTTACATAGCAATGAAGAACTTTACAAAAAAATCTCCAGTTTTACATCTAGAGTGAATGAAATTCTGTGAAAAGCACAGACAATAACAAAAAATAAAGCTACGACCTTTGTATTCTATTCATTCAATTTGTTTTCAAGATGTAATTGTATCAGACAAAAACAAAGTCCTGCGGATACTGTTTTCAGCCAGCCGACGCCGCCGCATACGTTTCAGGAGAACTCCTCCGTAACTACAGGACGGGATTTTACGAAACTCGTAATTAAGATCGAGTCACATGTGATCTGCTGCGGTTTCATTTTTCGCCCTCTTACTTTTTCTCTTCGCACATGTGGCGCCACCTATAATCAGGTCAGTGGCGATATTGCTTAAATGAAGTGATGGCATTAAAAAAAGAATGAAGAAATGAAAAAAGAATAAAAAATAAAAATAAAAGGAATTTGAGGTACAGTCACTGAACTTAAAGCCTTGATGTAGCTTATCGAGGGCTAGGTCAGGTTCGAACATGGATGACCTTGAAGCATTTCTCAAGGTTAAAGCAGTGATAACGGGGTAATGCTCTATAACTAAAAAAAAAATCGAAATAAAGTCACCAAAGCTGCAACATTGTCGCACCTTATAAAGCGCTAGGTCAAGTTAAACGCGGATGATCTTGAATTATTTTTCAAGGTCACAATAGCGATAATGATTATAATGATGGTTAACCCAATAACTCGAAAAAAATTTGAGGCACAGGCACAAAACTTGCACCATTGATGCGCTTTCAAGCGCTACTCGCTAGGTCAAGTTGAAATACGTATGACCTTGAAGCATTTTTCAAGGTCAGAGCAGAGAAAATGCTAAAATGAAGCTAACGCAATTACTAGAAAGAAAACTGAGTTACAGTCACCAAACCATCAAAATTGATGCACCTTATAAACTGATGAACGTGAAGCCGTTTTCAAGGTCACATACTATAATGCTAAAATAATGCATACGAAATAATTTGACAAGAATCTCGGCAGTGGTTTGAGTGATCAGCCCGAATTTAAGCACGTGTATACCTCTAGGATAGTTTTGATAGTTGTTCAAACGACAGGTGGCGCCACCTACAGTCTTGTTTACGTGGCAGACATCCAAGCTAATATGCAACAAATCTCACCAATTCCCCTTACCACTCAATCTGTGCCTCAATGCCTCATTTCACCTCTGGTTTCGGTGGATTCTAGTTATATTTGTGGAAGGATACTCCATGAGTCTAGTATCAATATATTCTATATATAAGCGAAGCTCATATTTAAAGAGTAAAGTTTCACCAGCAGTGACACATATTTTCAGTGAAGATAAAAGTTCTTTATATACACATTTTGAGTATCATGCATTTATTAAATTTGAGCAATGATATTTTATTCCAACTCTCTATGAAGAACTATCTCCTTATTCAGTGCAAACAAATTAACAAAGTGGAATGCAAGATAACAGTTTCTAGGATTATATATAACAGTTTTCTAAGAATATACATATATATATATATATATATATATCTAATAAAGGATATGATTATGCAAATATATATTAACAAACTTCGCTGTAGCCTTAGCCTATCTTACCATTCGCGTAAAAAATCATACTTATACTATGTACTGGATGACTGAATGAACAACTGAGTGTACGTGTATCTTGTCAAGGCAAGCGGGCATCTGTTGATATACGATATGAATATCAATATAATGAGTGAATCTAACTAACATATGCCAATGTCACTTATCATTATACTTGTCAACAAAACGGCATTGCTGTTTCCTTTATTTATCTCATAACCTTTTTGATTTAAGTGTTCCTCGTAACATTGACACAACCGAATATACTTGCTTATACATGCGGATAATTTGGTCTGATGTAAATGTATACAAGAACCAGCATTTTGATATGTGAAATACGGGTTCTGGTATACTGGAAATATATTTATAAAAACAAAATTAACACCACCCGCTGTTCACTGAGAAAATTTTACAGTTCGCTAAAGAATGCTTTTTAATAATAATAATAATAATAATAATAATAATATATGTAAACAATAAGATCTCATTTCGTAGAGACCTTTAGTCTGTATAACTAATAACTATATCAACACCTATACCTTATAAAAATATACACCTTTTAAATACTCATTTATGCCACAGAGAATTCGTAACAAAATGCCCCGTCTGAAGAGTATTCTTATAACACAATTGAAAGCTGCGAAGCAAAAATGCATGAGATGGACTGAATGTAAATCACATATCGTGGAAAACTAAATATTATGTATCTACAAATGTGCTTCCCCCCAGCATAGTATATCCATGAAGTATTATCTGATACAGGAAAATGTAAGAACTTGCTTTTGAATATTTTACCCAATTTTTTTACAAAACCTGTAATGAAATCACCTCTGATGGTGTTTATAGATACGCAAATAAACAACTATGTTTTCCCTTCCGCCCCCCCCCCCCCCCCCCCCAAGAGTTTTAAATAGAATCCTGTGTATGAGAAAACTATCCGGGGGTATAGTATATATTAATGTAATCGCAGCTTCGGTATTAAATATCCTGTTTAAAAGCCAAATGGGAATAAATGGTAAACGAATTATTTACTCGTGATACCTAGCACAATAGAAAAAGAAACCTGTCATGTAAACTAAAACAGTACCCGGAAAGTAAACGTTACAAAACATTTTCCGCCATTCGTTTACCGATGGCACCACAAACCTGGGCATGAGAAGAGATTTATCATCTTGGTGGACGAGTTATTCCATCCTTGTGTCATCCGCTATGGGTCCAATCGCGGTCTCATGCTCTCTACAGACACATTCGCCTTGGCGCTATCCTCGGAGCATCTCTCTGCCCATGTGAATTTCCCGCAAGCATTTCAAAAGTTATCACCATGGAACCGTAGCTGTAAATCCTGAATATCGCAAGTTAGATGTCGGTATAGAAACTCAGATATCGAAAGGGTATACTGCTATTAATCAATGATCTGTAATATATAGTCTGTCGTTTACTTATATTACATCAAACCCGCAAAAGACACAAGTAACACATCATTTTGAACAATTTCTCCAGCCATTTTCTTGAATGAAGTGTATCTGTCCATCATGTCTTTGTATTCTTCCTCCATACGTTCTATTAACTCGCGTAAATCTTTGGTCGCAGCAGACCGGTCAAAAAGACCTCTAATGCTTAACGCCAGGTCAATAATTGTGAAAGGGATCGAAACGACGAGTAATCCTTTGCTGACTATGCGGCTAAAAGCTTTCAACGTCTGGCCTGCAGCAAGAGCTGCCCTTGCGCTGCCAGAAGCAGCCGCAGACAGACTTCTTGCAATTATAACTTTGACCAATTTCCGTATGAAGCCCGCGACTTGAACTCCTGCAGATATAGCGACCTTTCCAATCAAGAGAATCCCTTTTATTTGTTCTTTTGTTAACTCTGGCATGGCATCTCCAAGCGCATGGCGTGCCTCTGCAGCAACTTCATCGATGGCGTCCAGAGCCTCCTTTATTTTTTGGTAGATCGCTTGGTCCTCTTCTATTAGTTTCATCACATCACCCCTCTTGGACGTCTCGATGACCCCCTGTGTGATTGAAGCTCCTGCGCTAGTAACTCCGCCTGCCACACCAACTCCTATTCCTATTATCACAAGCGGAGGAAACAACAACCCACCAAGAGCAAGGCCAGCCCCAACTGTCGATACACTGGCTCCAGTGGTTTTCACTATGTTGGAATTGAAAGCGGTTGTGTCTATTTGGTCCGCTATTTCCTTCGCAGACCTGATTAAACTTTTTCTGCCATCCAGCCATATTTCCATGTAAGTGTGATATCTTTCTACGTGAGGCCGAGCTTTCCTGAAGATAATTACCAATATTGCTTCAATTTCGTCCCTCTCCATCTTATGTGTGTCTGAAAAAAAAACAAAAATTGCAAATAAACTTATCGAATATGTGTATATGCAAGCACGGAGTGACACCCAAAGTTTGCATGGGGTACAAAATAGAAAATTGAGCATGACGCATGCGCAGAAAATGTTTGCCATATAAGGGAATATGCGAGGGGGTCTTGATTTTACTTTTACACGTACAGGCTAAAACATCCCCATCACATACGAGCGTTAGTCTATCAATGACATAGTTGGATGGTTTCGCAATATCAATAATGATGTTCCTCCCATTATTTCGAGATTGGTGGATACCGTCATAGAAACATTGTCTGCAGCTTCTAGAAAGATACAATTGCTATGTACTGGCCCTCCCGGAGTATAAAAAGGGCCCGCAAGATGGCGTAGCTGTCAGTCATTAAAATTTAAATACCTGTCAAGATACATCGCCAAAAAGCATGATAAAAGTCATCATACTTAAATTCTAGGCCGTTATTCTGTCTAATTTTAGTCTGACATACGTATTTTAACTCGAGGAATCAAATGTGACCATTAAAATCATCATACGTTATATATTCTTTTCAATATCTGACGATGTTGCTTACCAGCCGGTCAGCTGTCTGCCGATCACCAGGCACCCCCAGCTGGGAAAGGCTGGATAAATTTAATTTAATCGAGCGAGTTTCTCTCCCAGACAAAACATACACCTTATTTACGCATCAAATATTATTATTCTCATTTTTAGAGTGATAAAATCAGGTATTTTTGTAAGATATCGTTAGTTCTAGTGCCGAGGCGGACTGTCAGATTGCATAGGTTTGAAATGGCAGTTGGAAGGTCACGTGACATGAAACCCCAATGTAAACAATAACAGACTAAACGTGTTTAAGTGGGCGTTGTCTGTTCTTGTGCCTTCCTAAAACAGGGAGGAATCAATGTCGTTTTATGAACCTCTACGTCCACTGAACTGAAAATACATATACTTCTACTCATGAAGCACCTCATCGGGATATATATCTGTTTAATTATTGTTATAAACTCAACTTAAGGATGACTGCTGATTTATTTAATCATGAGACCGTAATTCCTTGCATGTAGCAAGAGATTTTAAAAGTCGCGCTGCATCTGTAAATTAAGTATTATTCATATTTAAAATAAATTCTCAATAAATAGATTTATTTATTGTGTAACAGAACAAATTAATCATCCTTTGTCGCCATTAATATATATATATATATATATATATATATATATATATATATGTTAATCACTTTAACCACTTATTCTAAATAATCATCAGAACATTTCTCTGTGTTGGTGAATGAAGTCTGTATGGTCAGTATACATATTCGGCGAATTAGCCATTCTGGTTTTTGGTCCTTCGCCTAATAAAAAACATGAAGAATGCTATTGGTATATTTTCCAACTGTCTGGATAAGGTCACCTTACTGTTGTAGCGGTCGCGGGAGCTTTTGCGTGGGGAATTAGCAAACACAAACGGTAGGTCATCAGTTGGTAGAGACTTCAGTATATTAATAATCCGGCAGATAAAGGTCATTTTTTTGGCTAACTTTGTTTCACGGTCTTAAGTTTTTTTCTTTGTGGATTTTGATTGCCCACATATCAATTGTAAAAAATATGTTGGTTGGCCCTCTGTCAGCCTAGGGCAATTTTGCTAATTAGCATAAAACAAAATGGCCGCCAAAATAATGCGAAGATAGCAAAAATGTCATAATTACCTTTACATTTGACAAAGATGGTCAACCAATACATGTATTCTGGGGTATTATGACCCAGAGAATTCATTTTTGGTATTGTTTTAAGAGTAAATCAATGATGAAGCAATCAAGATGAGTTCCAAATATGAAGCCATATGTATCATACTTAGTAATTAAAAGAAGAATTATTATAGTACAACAAACACACTTGGGGTGACTGTCCAGTGGGTTGACCACATGATGTTAAGTAATGAATATACTGTCTCAAAAATTGGTTCTGTACATTTAAAGTTAATAGTACAGCTTGAACATATAATACATCTCAACATCTCATAAACCTAATAAAGCACTACCACATAACAGTAAATTTTCAAGACAAAGATATAATAATATTTACTTTTTAGCACTCCCTAGCCAGGTGTCTTTGAAAACAGATGTCCACGTTCAATCGGGTTAAAGCATATAAAAAATATACATTTTCGGTGAGGTTATGTTATCAAACTTTTTGGGTTTTTTTTGGCGCGGGGGGGGGGGGGGGGGGGGGCTTGTATTTCTCTTTGCAGAGGAGTACACACCCGGGACTCCAAACAATCTCATTTCAGCTATGAACCCATAACAAGTGTCATTCAATATTATATTGCCTCATGGAATGTTACTGTAATTTGATCATATGGGCCTACTACTCGTAATAACAAACTTTCATCTGTATGTGCACGCACGCGTTGAACTGATGTGGTTACATTGTTGCATGTAAAAACCGCAATGTTATATTACAAGTTCAAGAGGCATATAAAGAGCTGAAAATAAAAATACTCATATTCTGTCAATCTTTATTCATTTCTGCCCATGCAAATTCGCAACGATACAGGTCCAGTGTATATTATGGTAAAAATGGGAATACTTCGTAACATAAAAAGTAACCCTACAAATTCTAAGTAACCCTAGAAATTCTACTTAAGTCCAGTGTATGTATCTGGTAAAAATGGGGATATTTCTAAAAAAAAAAGTTGGCTGACATGTGGTCGATATCCTCAATAAATCAAAATCAGGCTAATAATATTCTCTATGTGGACAATAATGTAAAAATTTAAGTTTTAGTGTCATACTACATATTTTCTTTCAAAATTTTTTATGACAAAACTTTCAGAATCTTCGAAGTTCGATATCACATTATGGCACATGGCTTCCTTTTAAACGAAGTCTTGTTTCAGCAAACCCCGCAACTGCAGAAAAAAACATCTGTCTGACACTAAATATTATGTTTTTTACCTTCATGCCGATATATAAGTTGAAGAAAAACGTAACAAATTATATTTTTGTATATGCCTGCGTCTTCAAAACTGCATATAAAGCGCGGTGATCAAACGTACATAGACCTACAGCAAGTGGGTCGATGCTTCCGCCGGTCATGTCCATTTTTTTCACTGCCACCGGCCATGCTCGTTTTTCTACTGTCGTGCGTGGACTGTTATAACAGTATATAAAGGACTCGTATTTGAAAGAAATTTATGTTACGACCCCTTATACGCCTACCTTGTTCACTCCATGTGTCATTTTTTTAGTTCTCTACAAACAAACGTGTTAAAGAATTACTGCGTACATCACTCGATCGGCCGTGCGCCCGTCAGTGTCAACACTTGCAAGCTCGTGTTTCGAGGTCAAGTCCAACCGGAAGGCTGACGTAATCCCATAATCCAAAGGGACATCAAAGTTCTTAGACTTTGAAGTTGGAGCAGCGTTGAGAAACCAAAATTGATGCTTTTTTCACATTTAATGAGGATACATTTCTGGTTAATTGCTGGTTATATAATCCTGCACTGCAGTAATTTGCCGAGCTCAAGCAAGTACACGTGCTTGATAATGTTGCCAAACACCATGTCACTCCGCCTCTTTTACCATATAAGGAAGACGCGCACTGCGCATGCGACACGATCCCGCCGGATCGGGTTGTGGGTCTTTAAAAACAAAATCTAAGCCAAAGGGAATGGTTATATGATTTGCAACTAATGGCATCACGTACTATAGTTAACGTTTAGAAAACCTACCGATACGATAAGCATAAGGAGTTCTACAGTAAAAAAATCTAAGGAAATCTGGATGCAAGTTCTACAACCTCCTGATTGTTCCCAGAACTAAGCAAATAAAACCTGTAATGTTAACATAAAAAGTAACCCTAGAGAATGTACTTATGACAGACCAGGTTTCCTACATTTGTCAATATCCTAAAGCCTGTATCTCACTGGGTTGCGACAGCTTTACGACAAATTGCGAATTCATTCGCGAGAGAGTCTCAAAAGTGTCTCAGAACATTCGCGGCGGTTCTCAATTTCCTCGCGTGATTCGCAAAGTGTCGCTGACTTGTCGCACAAATTTTGAACATGTTAAAAAAATTCGCAAAACAAAATTCCTCGCAAAATAGTCGCAGAGGCGTCGCTGGTGTCTCAAACCCGTCTCAAACATGTCTCGAACTATTCTCAAGTCAGTTTCTGCGAGTCAGACATTGCGAGAACTGAGAGACAACTTTGAGAGGGGTTTGCGACCTATGCAACTACATTGCGAGTATTTGGAGATAAAAATGAGAATCTGATATACTGGTCGCGAACTGTCGTGCGAATATTTCACAAATATCGTGCGAATGTCTTGTGATCATCGCACGACATTCGCACGACGGGCAATCGAACTCCAGCCGAATTTTGGGCCAAACACTCGTACGATGTTCGCAAACAAGTCGTAAATATGATTCAATGTGATTGCAAGTGAAAATTGTCGCTGATTCGCGAATTTTCTCGTAATCGTCGTGTCTTCAACTAGTCGCAAGCTGTCGCAGCCCAGTGAGACACTACCTTTACCAGAAGCGAGGGACACACACACTTCCACACACACAAACATGAAATTTATTCATCTTTTAATAATTTTATCTTTATTCAGGGTGGCTTGTTCAGAATATACTGATCTTCCACAAGGCCGTGATAGTAATTGAAATTTTAACCACGATCAAATAGCATGACGTAACTATATATAGTAAACATATGGCAGAATATTGTAACTAAATATAACACATTGTTAGTTCCTGCACAAGTATGACCATTTTTAAGAGTTTATTAAATAATATTATTCAGAAAATCATAGACCATTCAGGTTATTAACCATGTTCATAACAATGTTATGAAATAAGTGCAGAGAATAATACAAACTACAAGTGCAATATGTGAATAGTTATGTTAGTTTTTTTCACTTACTGGTATTCGAATTTTATCATTTACTGGTATTCGTAAAGTATAAAATGTCAACATGCATGCATATCATGTCAAGAAGTAAAAATAGATTTAATAATATAATGTCAAAGGCTTAGCGAAATTTGCTTAAGGGCTTAAATTATGAATTATGCATGGTGCGGACTTTGCATCCTGGGCTATCGGAGTACCATGGCCGGCGGAAGCGGTAAGCAGGACAGGCCAACATCAGTGTAAATTATTTTTACGTTTGTACTTGCTCAAAAGTAGGGTGTCTTTCCATGAGCGCGACGCGTTCGCGACGCGACATGCCACGCGATTGATGAACGCAATTTTTTCTGCGATACGTCGCGCTGGAGCTCTATTGGTGCAACAATGTTTA
This sequence comes from Sipunculus nudus, assembly GCA_026874595.1. NCBI lineage: Eukaryota > Metazoa > Annelida > Sipuncula > Golfingiida > Sipunculidae > Sipunculus > Sipunculus nudus. The sequence continues at coordinate 49,673,900 of CM049315.1, forward strand.
ATTGCACAAATTACGCCTGATGAAGGGTTCGCCTAACGGGTTGTTGAACGCGTGTCGCAGAAATCGCTTCAGGCGCAATTTTCGCCGCGCGACATTTTTGTCGCAAGGGAACCCGCGTCCATGGAAAGGCTACATGGTAAAAACACAAGAGCGATTCTGCCGATGTCGCAACGCCAACGAAACGCCTCGCATCGCAGAAAAATCGCGTCCATGGAAAGGAAGCCATATACAAAGTGACCTGTATTCCAGCAGATTACATGTGCCTTTAAAAAGAGAGAGAGAAAATAATCTTATGTCATAGTGTTTTCAGACGTATGCCGCCACCAGTACAATTTTTTTAACAACATGAGTTGACGACCCTGAGCTTGCCGGGCACTTGCACATTTAAAATAAACTTTATCCCCATTGACTATAAAACAGATAACATGTAAATACCAAGATACTAAAAGCTTAAGAGAATATCCAACTACAATTGACAAGTTAACTTTAAAAGTATGCTACTCTAAAAAGGTAGTTTTAAGATTCTTTTTAAATGCTGAAATGTTGTTGCGGATAAAAAACTTAAGGAACAGATTTTCATAGTTTTGGAGAAGAGCAAGAGCGGGATCACCAGTCTTGTTCGTGGCATAATACTCACATGGAAGATGAACTAAGTGATCTTACAGGCGTCCATATATACAACAGTTCAGAAATAATGTGGAGCCAAACCATGCAATGACTTCTAAGTGAGCAACAAAAGCTCAAACATAATTTTATACTGTATCGGTAACAAATGTAGCTGACCAAGTGCAGGAGTATTGTGTTGATACTTTTTTATCCCACGATAAAGCCTGCAGCAGCATTCTGGACATATTGAAGAGTTTGAATATGAATAGCAGGGAACCCATAAAGAAGGCTGTTGCAGCAATGAATGCGTGAACCTCTGTGGGGTGTTTATTAAGGTATTTTAGTTTATCATAAATGTTCTTCAATTGGAAGAAAGCTGAATGAGAAATATTGTTTATATTAGGTGTCATTTATGTTGTTATCAAATATGACACCAAGGTTCTGGCGGTAACAGCATGATTTACTGTAGTTTCCGAAATAATAATATGACTGGATTTTAGTTTTGTAATTTGCTGTTTAGTTCCAATGACCAATATTTAGTTTTTTTTTCATCATTGAGTGTAAGTCTGATATGACGCATCTATGTTTTTAATTTCTTGTACACATATTTACAGTTTTGTTAATGCCGATTCCTCCGACAGACCGAGCGGTGAAGCTGATGCATTACTTTTTTCACTCGTGGAAAACGAAAATATGTTTGGTATATAACTGTACTGTCATACTTATATTGTATTACTTTTTTAGAGATGGTGGTGGTGCCCGGGACACATGCATTTGTTCCTTCTGCTGGGTGTGAGTCCACAAAGTATATAACTGAGGGTTTGGCATTTTAAAACAGTTTACTCACCATGACAGCACTTGGTTTTGATATTCCATTAAAAATGTATGTATACACACACACACACACATATATATATATTAACGGGGGTCGTAAATAAGTGTTCAGGGAGACGGTGGTCTCTCACAACAAAGTAACGCCAAGGGGTGGTGCATACGTTTACTACAACTTTACTACAACAACAGAGACAAAATAGTTGAAATGGCGTGCTGCCACAATCAACAGTAAGAGCGGAATCCTTATGTGTTAACATACATAATACGGAGATGTACAAATTTATAATATACAAATACATCAAGAAAACACTCGCATGCGTGTATTTTATGCATGAGAGCAAAAATGAAATCGGGTTTTTGAGAGAGTAAAAGTTACGTTTAAGCTCGAGAGCAAAACAGAGACCACGTTTAAGCAAGAAAGTAAAACTGAGTCAATGTTAAAAGTTACGTCAAAAATATATTTAGAGACGAGAGTTATAAAGGTAGTTGAAACAGGATACCTTTACCAAGAAAATTGATAACAACTACAACACAGAGACAAAATAGTTGAAATTGCGTGCAGCCAAAATCAAGAGTAAGAGCCGTTTCCACGGCAAGATTTCCCGCTATTGCCTGCTCTATTGTTATGTAAAACAAGACTAAATCTGAATGGGGAAATCTGGTCGAAAAAAAAAATGAGGCAACTGAGGGAGAACCCAGGAATCGAAACAGACAGTTTAAGGTCGACGAACCAGACGAGATTAAGACAGACCCTTTACATAAGGTTTACGAACCAGACGAGATTAAGATAAACCCGTTACATACACCCCCTCTTTAAGAAAATGGCGACCCGAAATTTAAAACGAAACTAACCTTCGGCTGAAAGAAATACATCAACACATGTATACACAGCGAATTCTATAGCGCAGTATATACTGAACATAGATGCGTCTGTCGATATCAATCCTCATCAAGTTATCATTAGACTTTATAGGACAAAAAGTACTTAATATCATCTTAATCTATGACGACGATAGGCAGGTAACTGTCACTGACGAGTTGATCTTTTCAGTGGTCTAGGAGGTGATTATATATTCACTGAAAGGGAAGGAGTATTATCAGTTGAGGGTATATATACAGGAGACTGGACCCAGGGGCCCTCGTTATCACACACCATGGAGGTAACAGACTCGTCATCCGATGAGAACAGATTCAGCAGCAGATAATAAAGGTATATCATCCTGAATGGTAGTAAATGTTGGTTGTGAAATAGAAACATTATCATTATTGGTATCATCATTAGACAAAATGCTCAGAATCAATCGCCATGATAATAGCATCTGAATCACTATCACTATCGCAGAGGCGACAAAGTTTAAGTATCAATTGAGACTCTGTCTCCCTTGGTCACTATGGATTCTACTAGGAAATCCATAGTGGTTTACAAAGGTATCCAGTAGCATCTTAGCAGTTTGTTTAGCCTTAGTACTTCGATATAGGGAATCGCCATAGGGAATGGAGTAAAATTGTCCGTCATTACGAGGAAATTTTCTATCCTACCCCTAGAGGGCTCTATACTTAGAAAATCAATACAAAGTAGCTCCATCGGTTTGCTGTAGGATAGGGTAACTAAAGGAGCAATATCGGGCGGTGTTTTTCGCCGTATACGGAAATTCCCTGACATACTTCTCTATAGCACGTGTCATCTTTGGCCAGAAAAATCTATCTTTAGCAAATTGTAATGTACGACTGCGACCAAGATGGCCGACGTCATCATGAATACCCGACATGGCAGTTTGTCGACTTTGAGAAGGAACTACCAGCTGGAATTGTTATTTCCCATTCAATCATAGCATTAACCTCACTAATGTCAGTCTCCCGACCAGGAGCCAGTGAGAATTCCTTGAATTCGGCATGTGCTGCAGAAGATGCTGACCTTTCGTTATGGTATATGCTATATCCTCTCCTTGTATACAGGTGTGAGTGTGCTTTCCTAATCAGCAACAAGTTATTTCCCCAAGTCTTACCAAATTGGTTCAGCAAATTATCATATTCAACATCCGGTGGGACGCAATTTATGGATACCACACATTTCATGTCAACCATGTTTGCAGTGTAATGCAAAAACAATCCTAAATGTATTACCCCTACGTGCTATAATACAAAGTTGTTCAAAACACAAGTCACCTTCACTAATGTTTACATCTTACAGTACAATGACATGATCCAGTGAAAAAGTGACAGCACGAGATACAAGGCAAGAAGTGTAAACTAAAATGAGAGAACAAGTCAAATTCAATATTTTAGAAAAAAAACAACGTGAAATGAGCGAACAATTCAAAGTCATCGATGGCATTCAGGTTCGAGGATTATCCTTATCTCTACATGCTCAGATCCCCTTTATCGTCCGACAACAGGGGAATGAAGAAGACGAACCACCCACTACGCGTATCATTACTGGGGGGATCCCTCTCTCTTACGTCAATGATGAAATAAAGAAAACTCTTGAGAATCTTGGATGTGAATTAAGCTCCAAAATTTTCTACGAGTGTGACCGTGACAATAACGGCAAACTGACCCGATGGAAAACGGGGAGAAGATTTGTTTACATCACAAAACCTATGACACCCCTGCCAAAAAAATTATCAATGGGTCTATTTGTTGCGTCCAACTTTCATCGCGAACAAAAAGACGATAAAAAAAACGTCAGAATCGAATGTGCGGAAACTGCCTGGCCAAGGGCCATTACAAGCATGAGTGCATGAAACCGATTAAATGTAAGGCCTGTTTGAAAGATGGCCATAAAACCGGTGATCCTGAATGTGAGTTGGAGGTGGTATCGGACAGTCAGTCCGTGATCGCATCCCCTAGTTACCAGACATCGCAAGATGAAGACAGTCAACTGCATACACTGCCTGATTTACCAGATAAAAGCGCGCCTATCAGTCGCCGTCATCTACTCAAGGAAAAAAGAAAATCAGAGCGAGACGACCCCGCTCGTGTTCCACATCGCGCTCTAGTAAGAGAAAAACAGAAGACATCACAAATTCCGTTATCGCTATGAGGCTCGGAGAGCAACAGAAAAGAAAAGCTTTATCCCCTGTCAACACCCAGGAGGAGAAGCGTCAAGAGTTGGTCACCTCATGGGAATAACGCCTCATTCAAGCGATAGATGTGATGGATCCGACCGGATGCGCCCAAGGACTCTTTAAGTTTAATAAACGGGCTTGTTTTGTCTGCCGGATTTGTCTTACTTAACTTAGTAAGTCTGATTTGTCACACACTACGGTCAAGATTAAGAAGATATACAATTATTTATAAGTTAAAACCGTGTAATGTCGGTATTGCATTTTTGCACGAGACATACCCTGACAAAAAGCTTGTGGAAAATAATTGAAACGCAGTCGAGTGAAAAACTGTTCCATAAACAGGGAAGTAAACATAGTTATGGTTTAGTTGTATTAGTTAGTAAAGAGGTGGTAGCAATGATTGACAATTTACAGGAGATAGTAGAAATATCAAATGGAAGAATACTGGGTATTTCATTTAAGGCAAATGACAAACTTTACAAAATTTTCACGTGTATGCCCCAAGTGTAAGTGCCGATAAACTATAGTTTTTACGGGAACTTAAGGCTACCTTTGATCCACAGCAATCAGGCACAGACTACCTAGCATTACTTGGGGATTTCAATTCTACGTCAGATAATTCGTTAGATATTGTAACGGGTAACGCCATGGTAAAAAAGAAGTCGCCGTATTCAATGAATTAATTAATGATCTCTTATTGAATGATACTTGACGTCTGTTAAACGGACAAGAAAAAGCGTACACCTGGTGCAGAACAAATCACTTTATCGCAAGTAGAATCGATAACATTTTTATTAATGACACACTACTAAACATGGTTAAAAGCAGCGATATTGAACTTTATCTATGTACAGACCACAAAGCGATTTTAATTAAATTCTCACTGGATGAAGGAGACGGGGAACCTCTTACTGGAAGTTAAACAACTCCCTTCTTAGAGATGATAAATACATAAATTACTTAATTACAGATTTTACAAAAAATAATGATATTTTTAACAATTACGCACAGCTTTGATGGGAATTTTGCACAGTGAAAACTAAAGAATTTACAAAAGAATACTGTAAAATCAAGTGGCCCATGGGCCATGACGCTCAGCTAATTTTGACTGGGTGCACATGTTTTTTTATTAATGTTATATATTGTCTTTGAAAATAGCCTATATGGCTAAAGTTACAGTGTTGAAAAAATGGACAGAAAATAAAATTTTCAGGATTCATAGGAGACTTGCCCAGGCCCCCTGGATTTCACAATAGAGGGTTCCAAGGAAAATGGATACAATTTGTGCCATGTCTGTCTTGGTGCTCAAAATTATGTTTCTGGTCCATAGCTAGCAGAATATACGTCTCCATGATCCAATTTCAGGTTTCTAAGGAGAATTGCCAAGGAAATCCCTGAATGTCATGTTAGAAGAGTCTAGGGCGAATGGATACAATTTGTGCCTTGTCCATCTGGGTGCGCAAAACCATTTTTCTCCCCATTGGTCACAAAATATAGGTCACCATGACCTTATTTCAGGTTATTAAGGACACTTAAGTAAGAACTCCGTGAATTTTATGTTAAAAGATTCTACTCCCAATGGATACAATTTGTGCCCTGTATGACTGGCATCTTATATGACATCTCTTCTGATAGGTTGCAAAATATAGGTCATGGTGACATATTTTCAGTTTTCCGAGGACACTGGCCAAGAATGTCTCAGAAGGATACATAAGAAGATTCTAGGCCTAACAGATACAATGTGTGCCCTGTCTGACTGTCTGTGGCTTATATGAAATCTTTTCCTAAAGGTCGCAAAATATAGGTCATGGTGACCTAATTTAAGTTTTCCACAGACATTTGCCAAGGACGTCCCAGAATATTTCATAAGAAGATTCTAGGCCTAACAAATACAGTGTGTGCCCTGCCTGACTTTCTAGGTGCTCAAAATCCTTTTTTCGGCTTGTAGGTCACAAAATGTAGGTCACTGTTACTTAATTTCAGGTTTCCGAGAAGATTTGCCTAGGACCTCCCAGGATGTTGTATTAGAAGATTCTAGGCCTTACAGATATGATTTGTGCCAATCTGACACTCAGAAGGCTCAAAATCAGGTTTTTGTCTCGTAGGTCACAAAATTTAGGTCACCATGACCTAATTTCAGGTTTCCAAGGGGATTTGCCTAGAGCCTCCCAGGAAATTGTCTAAGAAGATTCTAGGCCTAACAGATACGATTTGTCGCCATCTGACATTGGGGGTGATCATATGACATCTTTCTTTATAGGTGGCAGAATATAGATCACAGTGACCTAGTTTCAGATTTCCAAGGACATTTGCCTAGGATCTCCAAAAATATCCGGTTAAAGGTTTTTAGGCCTAATGGATACAATTTGTGTCTCGTCTGACTGCCTTGGAGCTAAAAATCATGTTTTTGGCCCGTAGGTAAAAAAAATATAGGTCACTATGACCTAATTTCAGGTGACTTAATTTAGAAGTTTCTAGGGTTTACGGTTACGATTTGTGCCCTGTTAACGGCCGGACAGCCGGACAACCGGATGGACGCCGGACAAAGGGTGATCTCTATAGCTCAGATGACGTATTGTCATTAACTAAGAAACGGAAAAAAAAGGCTTCTGATAACCTATTTAACCTGGAAAAACAGCCATCAAATGATCCCTCAAATAAAATACTGCAAACAAAGATCACTCAAGCTAGAGAGGAGTTAGACATTTACCACATGCAAGAAGCAAGGAGTGCTCAAATGAGAGCAAGAATAAAATGGAACGAAGACGGCGAAAAAAAACCCCACAAAATATTTTCTTAGTTTGGTAAAAGCTCGAGCCTCAAGTAAATTCATTCCGTGTTTAAAAGAGAAAAAAGGGAATTTGATTACCAATCAGTCTGATGTATTACACACTCAATTCAAATTTTATAGTCACCTATATAAGGCTTCAAAATCTTTAGATTCCCGAGATTCCTTGGAGGCCTTCAAAAACTTCACCAAGGACATCAATTAACCCAGCTTAGACTTACAAATGAAAAATAAATGCGAAGGGCTGTTAACTTCCACAGAAACTTATACAGCCCTACGCGAAATGAAAAGCGGCTCTTGTCCGGGCCTCGACGGTCCCACCACGGAATGTTATAAATTCTTTTGATCGAAGATTAAAGTTATGATAGTTAATTCTTATAATGCAGCCTTCAAAAGCGGGAAATATCGTCACCGTAGAGTAAAGGGATCATTACTGTTTTACATAAGGGAAAGAGCCTGCCAAAAGACGATTTGAGTAAATGCCGACCAATCAGTATCACTGATACAGACAACAAGCCGATTGTCAAAGACCTTGCACTCCGCCTGCAGAAGGTTATTAATCACATTGTGGCGCCTGATCAAGCAGGCTTTATCAAGGAATGTAATTTGCTGTAACAATTAGCCAAATTGATGATAATATTAATTTCACTAATGTCCATAAAAAAGAAGGAGCTATTATAGCGCTGGATTTCGCAAAGGCTTTCGGCACGATATAAAAAAAATTACATAAGTTTGACATTTGAATCTTTTGGATATGGTCCTGACTTCAAACAATCGGTAAATGTTTTTTTTTCGCAGAGTGAAAATTGTATACAATATAATGGGTGGATTAACCAGATGTTTCCCACCCAGGGAGGTGAGCGACAAGGTAGTCCCTTTTCCCCCCTGACCTTTGTGATAGGTGTGTATTTGCTCGCCTGAAACAAAATCAAGAAATAGAAGGAATTAAACAACCAGATCAAAGTTATTTAATAAAAAACCTCAAAATTGCTTTATACGCTGACGATGTTACACTATTCATGAAAGATGAAAAAGATATTCATAAAAGCTTTGAGATATTAAAAATATTTTCGGAATGTTCAGGTGTAAATATAAATATGAACAAAACGGAAGGTTTGTGGATCGGCACGAGAAAAGAAGACCAGATTAAGTATTGGAACATAAAGTGGAAGTTACACTCTTTTCAAAAATAAAAATTCTAGGTGTCACCTTCGATAGTTTTAAGTCGGCCTCTAAAATTGGGAAATGGAAGCCAAGGTTACAAGATATTCAAAGTCAAATTAAGAAATGGGAACAAAGAAATTTATCAATATTTGGCAAAGTAATCATAACTAAAACGTTTCTTATCTCTCAGCTTGTTTACCTACTGCAAGCTATAGCCTTCCCAGAAGATGTATTAGATGAGGTAAATAGACTGCTTTTTAAATTACTGTGGAAAATAATCCAGTAATAAAAAAAGCTTCAAAAAATTAAACGGAAAATAATGATGTCCGAGTATGGAAATGGAGGAATTAAGATAAATATTATAGATACGCAACTTTCCTTGCTGTTAAAATGGACAAAACTGCTGAGTAATGGAAGAGAAGAAACTTGGAAAAATATAACCCTTTTTTATTTTAATAATTTGGTGGGAAACTGACTGTTTTCCAAAGTTCAACCATGTATAATGTTACTAAAGCAACTGATTTAATAAAACCTTTCTATAAAAACGTTTTAAAAGTCTGGCTTGAGACTAATATATTATCGGACTTGAATACGTCGAAAAACGGCGTTATATGGAACAACAAAATTTAACTTTAAATAAACCACTTTTTTTTTGTAGAATGGATCAAGGCAGGGATTAACCCTGTTCAAGACGAAATGAGTAATGGCGAAATAGTACCGTATGAATATAAATTACAAAAGCTAAGTAAAAATCCCAATAGACTTCTTCTGGAGTATAATATCGTAAAAACAGCAATAAACAACTGCAAAGATATTTCACCGATGGCACCACAAGAGGGCCTACTCTTTAGAGATATTTGTATCCATGATTGGTCGCCTATAAACTCCGACTGTCATTGGCAGCCGACAAGGCAGATATATCTCAGGCCAAAAACTTCTTGGAAAAGAAATATTCAGGGTTTATATTCACAAAGAGTTTATGGGAAAACATATATTCATGCAAAAAAGAAACCAGATTTCTGGGGTCATGTAGAAAGTTATATCTCAACTCTGGTCAACAACGATTTCAAGCAACTTTCAATTTTGCACAAAGTGAACAGAGCACAGTGATACTCGACGTAGTCATGCATGACATGGCATACAGCGGCAGGCGAAATACCCGGGTATTCAACGGGTTAAAGCGACGTCTTGCGGTCCAATAAATTAAACACATGCCAGTATTAACAGATAGTTCGTGTGGCGACAATGGAGATTCCTTGTAGGCCTACTCATAGCATACACGTGTTAATCCGCATAATAGCACACTTGACGTAATATTCCAAGATATCTCACGGACATACGGAGATATACATATTTATAATTAACAAATACATTAAGAAAACACCAACAAGCGTGTATTTTATGTATTAGAGCAAAAATGAAGTCGGGTTTCAGAGAGAGTCAAAGTTAGGTTCAAGCTCGAGCAAAACGGAGACCATGTTAAGCACGAGAGTAAAACTGAGTCAATGTTTAAAGTTACGTCAAAGCATATATTTGGAGACTATTTAGAGACGAAAGTTATTAAGGTAATTGGAAATAGGAAACCTTAACAATAAGAAAATGATAACTCACCTACAACTCAGAGACAAAATAAATTGCGTGCTGCCACAATCAGCAGAAAGAGCGGAATGCCGTTTCTACGGCATGATTTCCCACTATTGCCTGCTTTATTGTTATGTAGGATCAGTCCAAATCTGCAGGGGGAACTCTGGTCGAAAAAAAATAAGGCAAATCCCTGAGGGAGAACTCAGGAAACGAACCAGACGAGTTTAAGGTTGACGAACCAGACGAGATAATGATAGACCTGTTGCTTTTTTTTTTTTTTAATATTTGTCGAGCTGACAAAATATGTTTATGATATTAGGAAATTACTTATTCTTATAATACAAAAGCTGGGATAAAAATCTGCATGGCAATGTACTTTAGTGCTAACGCAGCATTTTAATTAACTGAACAAGCCGTTCGCATCAATTCTAGTACATGCAGATGTGCACGCCATTTCTAACAGTACTTTTTCATTTTCATTTGCTTGTCGAACTATCATTTTTCCGATGTAAGACAAAGTGACGTTATTCTGTAGACAAAATAACAAATATTTCATTCACGGTTGACTTACGTTTATTCATGCAGCAGTTATTAATAACGAGGCTGGTTTTACTCCGAATGTTTGTCTTTTCGTCCGTAATGTAATTAATTGTTTGTTACAACATTTTTTCTTCATTATTTAGAAAATATGACACGACCATATAAGCCTCTGATGTCAAATACTAATAATATTTTGATCAGACCCTTAAAATGTGTGTTCTGTTAATATATTATGACTTGCATCATGATTCACAGGCCCCTATCAGTTATTTTAGAAGGCCTTTGTGACATATTGTCATGGCTAGTAATGAGCTGATGGGTTTCTCACTATGGAACGGAAAGTTTGGTGTAAGTCTGGAAAGCTGGATAACATCAGTATTTACGTGTAAATGGTTGCGTTGCAGAGCTGTCTAAATTAGTAGGGTTTGCATATATGTCTATGGGTCAGGTATACACCTCCCATGCCGAGGTGTAAAATTTAGTCTGCAATGGTACAAACTGGGTTACATTCTGGCGCTGTTTATCGGTATTAACAATTAATGATTAAATTTCCGAAATATTTAAAGTCGGGGGGGGGGAGGGGTTGTGCCACTCCTTTCGCCTTCTTATAAATCCATCCCTAGTTTTAAACAAAAATATATAGTCATGTGTAGCTTCAGATGGAAGAACTAATTAAATCTTTGAATTGGTTTGTATCCAATCTATAGTACGGATGAAGGACCTGTCATGCGCCCGCACTGTGCTGACATCTGGTAGGTGAACTTGATATTAATAAACACCGACGAGTCAGGTCATGTTGAGTGGTGACAAACCGGGATATGATATATAGAGACAGACTTGTGCTCTTACGGGTAGGATTCTAGTTAATTAAATGCAAGGATAAACTTTATTGTCTCGTTTAATACAGACATGTATTACATTATATCACATCTTACTAATTATCATGATATAGTTCTTGTCCACGATGACCTGATAATGGCTAAAAATATAATTATATTGAGATGACTATACATATTGTGCATGAAACACTGAAAGACGCCATACTCCAGCCTGTGTCCACCTGTTTTTGGAGAAAGTTTCTTAAAAGTTTATATATATTCCATAATTTCCTATAAAGCTGCGTATTGAAGTGAGGGCTCAGTATGGCAATGGAGGATTTTTTCGTCCGATAATGAGGGAAGTTACGTTCTCGCCCCTTTAAACTCGCTTTATCTCCCTTTTAAGCGTACTTTATATGATCGTTCAATGCTACGGGAGTTACAGAATCAAATCAGTCCAATTTCCATTGTTTTCAACCATCAATACAAGCTTCCTGGATAACCTTTTGTGGTGATGTCTGAATTTCGACGTCATCTATTCCAAACAGTGGCGGAAGCGGCCTGCGTTGACAGGTAAGTGACGCTAATGGCATGACCTGACCGATCTGGAATGGCCGCCGTCGAAAGGTTTTGGCCGAGATGCCTACCTTTTCATAGTACAAGTGATAACACGGTATAACCGTTTTTTTTGGTCGTTTGACCTGATTTTGTCGTAGTATCTCTACGAACATTGGAGATATGAAGACTTTATAATAAATAGGGGTTCAAGCGCCTGTGATATACATAACCGTACTTTTAATACACGTGGATAATTTGGGCTGATGTAAATGTATACAAAAATAACACTTTAATATGTGAAATACGTGTTTTGGTATGATGTAAATATGTTCCAAACCCCGCATGTTAATTTATAAAAACAAAACCATCCGCTGTACACGGAGACAATTATACAGTTCACTGAAGAATGCTTTTTAATAAAATGAGTATCATATATATGTATATATGTTTATATATATATATATATATAAATAAAGAGATCCCATTTTCTAGAGACCTTCAGTCTGTATTATATGATATCTCAACAGAAATACCTTATAAAAATAAATATACACCTTTTAAATACTAATATGTGCTATAGATGTTGAGAATTCATCACAAAATGCCCTGTAAGACACAAGTATTCTGTTGACTCCATTTTAACACAATCGAGTGATGACGCAGCAAACATGCACGAAATTGACCCAATTACATTAAATATCGTTAAAAACAATTATATATTTACACATGTTATTTTCCTATCAGCATAGTATTTGCATATTCTTTTTATGTGATGCAGGATAAATGTAAGTAGTAAATGCTGAATATATGACCCATTGTACAAGGAATGTACAACTATGTGTGTCTGATGATACATCGAAAAAATAAATGTAAAAATTTACATTTTCTAATAACAAAGAATGGTAAAATTGAATTTTATGTGAGAGAAACCTATCCATTATAGTATAGTGTATTTGTATATATATCTGGAAGTGAAGCCAAGAAGTTAAATGTCACCAATAAATGTCAAATGATGGTAAAGGGTTATCTTCGATTCTCATACTTGTGTACATGACACCCTAGGGGGAAAAACTGTCACACAAACCTCAACAGTACCCGTAACAAGAAAACATCATATTCCTGACCATACTGATGGTGCCGCACACCTGGGCTTGAGAAAGGTTGTACTACTATAATTTGTGATCTTGGTGGACGAGTTATTCCGTCCTGTTCTCATTCGCTATGGGTCCAATCTCAGTCACTCTCTCTTAGCAGATACATTCACGGCTTGGCACTGTCCTTAAAGTATGTCTTTGCCCTTATTTGTTCCCCGTATGCATTTCAAAAAGTTATCACCATGGCAACCTGAGCTGTAACACTTGAAAGTCACAAGATGTCAGTATAAACTAAGATCCTAAGACCCGGATGTCGTATGTAGAATAGTTATCAGTGATATATCGAGTTATTCGTTTACTTAAAGTATCGCACACCCGTGGAAGAGAAAACTATCACATCCCTCAGAACAATTTCTGAAGCCATTTTCTTGAATGAAGTGTATCTGTCCTTCATTTCATTGTATTCTTCCTCCAAACGTTCTGTTAACTCACGCAAATCTTTTGTCTTAGCGGACCGGTCAACAAGGCCTCTGATACTAGACGCCAGGTCAATAATTGTGAGTGGGATCGAAACGACGAGTAATCCTTTGCTGACGATGCGACCAACAGCTGTCATTGTTTGGCCTGCGGCAAGAGCAGCGCTTGCGCTCTCAGGAGCGGCCGCAGACAGACTTCTTGAAACTATAACTTTGACCAAATTCTGTACGAATCCCCTGACTTGAACTCCTGTAGAAACGGCGACCTTTCCAATCAAGAGAATCCCTTTTATTTGTTCTTTTGTTAAATCTGACTCAGCATCCCCAAGCGCATGTCGTGCCTCTCCGGCAGCTTCATCGATTGCGTCCAGAGCTTCTTTAATTTTTTGATAGATCGCTTGGTCCTCTTCTATTAGTTTCTTCACATCCCCCCTCTTGGACGTCTCGATAGCCCCCTGTGCGATTGAAGCTCCAGCACTGGTGACTCCGCCTACCACACCAACTCCAATTCCTATTATCGCCAGCGGAGGAAATAACAACCCACCAAGAGTAAGGCCAACCCCAACTGCCGAAACACTGGCTCCGGAGGTTCTCGCTATGTTAGAATTGAAAGTGTGTTTGTCTATATCGTCCGCTATTTCCTTGACAGACTTGATTAAGCGTTGTCTGCCATCCAGCCATTTTTCCATGTACGTGTAATATATTTCTACGTGAGACCGAGCTTTCCTGAAGATTTCTACCAATACTTCAGTTTCATCAATCTCCATCTCTGGCGTGTCTGGAAAATAATTAATTGCCAAAAAAAAAAAATAATAAAATGTGCAAATACTAAAAAATTGATAAAATATGTAAATACATGCACTTAGTGACGTCAAAAGGTAGTATTTGATTGAAAAACAACAACAAAAACAATACAAAGTTTTTTGATGGATGGGTAAGAATATCTTTTGATCCTAAACGTAGGACGAAAAACACCCAATACCAGGATACACACGTTAGTCCACAATTACCTTCATAGAAACCTCGTCTGCAGCTTCTAGAAATAGCAGTTGCCAGAAACTGGCCAGGTTGATATGCTTTCAATTTAAGCACTTAGCCAATGGAAGTTTTTTTTTTCTGCCCTAACCCATGACCATGTCACAACATGTGACAGCTTAACCATATGTCATATCATATGGTTACCTTTATTATATAAGATGTTTCATCTTTATAAATAAATCATTATATATACCGTATACCGCTATATGAAGTTTAATATTCTGAGTTTCGAAAATAATATATATATATATATATATATATATATATATATATATATTGATACCGAAAACATACGGTGTACTATTTGTGTCCACCACTAACTACGTTCATGCCGATTTCACATTGTATTTTACTTTCATTTTTGTGCTTATTTTAAATATTTTGGATAAAAATTCACGCGTATACTCTTGAATAAAGATATATATATCTGCATTACATTTTACTAAAAGTATATCTCACAAATAAGAATGACAATTTTGAAGACCTGTATTTACTATTCTTGGCTGCCTTATTCTAACACATAACGTGGTCTTTCTTGTTATCACGGTGCAGTTAAACTATTATTAACTATTCTTCCCCTCTTTGGAATCCCACAGAACAGAGGGGGCGACCTTAGCCGTGAAAACCCGACCCAGTAGGCAATCGGATAATTGGGCTGGTAAGCCTACTCGAGTCGTGATACTAGTAATATGGAGGAATGTATCGCAGTGGTCTTGCATCTGGTTGCATTCATATTGTGGTAAACGGCCCATAATCTCAAATATTATGCTTAGAATGGTGAATAAACACAATAGTATATATGTGAGCTCGCAACCCAAGCTGAATCACCTTTTCCATGGACACGGGTCATTTCCTGTGTCGCCTGCAAGTTGCCTGCGTCCTGTAACCCGTGCGAGCCATGCTTATGTTCATGCGGTCCTAAAATCAACAAAGATGCCGAGGGGTTTACCAATGTGCTCGGTTAAACAGGAACCTTTCTCGCTCATATTTGGTATTATTAGAAATTACACAAAAATGCTAACGAATGGTCTGGTTCATGTTGATTGACAGTGTGCCTGTAGCCCATGAAGCGTTGTCAGATATGACGAAAATATTTGCATCTTCATAAGGCCTTATAATGCGATCCTCAGACGTAGATGTTATGACATTCTGGCGCCAGTAATCTGGTCGTAATGCCAGAGGGTCAATATGACGCTAGGGCGACCTCGAATGTATTTCATGACTATCAATTAGGAACTTAACTACCGAAAACGGCCTCAAGGAACAAGTTCGAAATCACACTACATTGGCGTCGGAACGAAATATTCATTCGGGGGTGGGACCCAATAGTATACATACATATATATATATATATATATATATATATATATATATATATATATATATATACATACAGGGCCGTAGCCTAACCCTCAGCCATACCCCCCCCCCCCGGTTTCGCCGCCTCGCAACGTTTATGGAGCTTGAAGGGGATTCCCCAGTTTCCCTGTAGCCTCGTTCCTTTTCTTCACACATGAGATCTGCCTTTGAATGCCTTTATCCATATGCGCGGAGGTTAGCACAGAACTTGCCACAAGTCAAAAGTCTCCCAGGCAATCGGAGTAAACACAGTAACTGGTGGTTTGACAGTTTAAAACCGTTTACTCACCATAACAGGCCTGACCGCCGCAGTGGGCGTTGACATGTGCAATCCATTTAAAATCATGAGACCGAGTGAACAAGCACGTGATAACATGAGTGACTACACTTCATTACAACTAACTATATCATTTTATAACTTATCTATAACCACACCGGGATTTCCATTCAAACGCATTCTGGGAAATCAGCAAAGTGGTTCAGGAGAGTTAGTTTCGCCAAATGCTAGTGAATGCCAGTGTAAAGCCTCAAGGATTTCCCATTTGAAGTTACCCCCCCCCCCCCGGTATTCATGACGCGATTGCATATTATCCCCAGGAGTTGCCTGATTCTGATTAGTAAGCAGTGGTTATATATCAAAAAGGGGGATCGGGGGGGGGGGGGGGGATCAAAGGATACACACATGGGTGTGTATATATATTTAAGGTTTGTGCCTATACAACCCCCCCTCGAAAAAACATTCTTGATCCGCCCCTATAATATATACTGACAGGGGGCTGGAACCCCCCCCCCCCCCCCGCCTTTCCCCTCCCCCTCCCCCCCCAAAAAAAACAGGGACCGTAACACTTTGAAATGTACACCTTTCCAACGGAAAGGCATTAACAAAGCTTTGTCTTTCTGCAGGAAAAAATGCCTTTCCTCTAAAGATACATCCAACTATCACAATTTGCTCAGTGTAAACCTGATTCTGCCAACTTACATGTCATCCTACATGCACACTTATATGCAAAAAGAACTGCATGCCTTCAATATTTACACTATCATATAATATCAGAAACAGGATTGTGCAGTTAAAAAAAAAAAAAAAAACAAAAAAAAAAAAAACAGTACAATATAGGAGACAATGGCCTAAATTCCGGAAAGTAAATGAAAATTTATAACATTTTATATAGGAAAATATGATATATAGAAAGTTGATGGAACACCATCTGTAAAATATTTCGTTTTTTTTTGGGGGGGGGGGGGGTTGGGGGGGGGGGGGGGTTGGTCATGTTTGTTACAACTTTATCAGCATCCAATCGGAAATATTTAGATGTTCCCCTTTCCAATGGATTGGTACAAAATGAAAAATGGCTATCAGTGCATGTATCTGCCTGTCTGAGACGGGCGGAAAGGCGTTTTTACCACCCTTGCTTTAACGGTAAAAACCTTCCATGCAAAACCATAATAATGATAAATTTCATTATTAAATTAAATTATTTAAATCATTATTATTATGTTTTGCCCGGAAACTTGCTTTATCAAAAAGCAATAAAAACATCGGTTAGCATCCATGGATGTAAGATATAAATAAAGATATCGAATAACAAACTGAATATGAAAGCTGGGGCTTTGTCAAATATCCTTGCTTCAGTCAAATAATGGATATATCACTTCTCTAATGATCTCGTTAGAAAATATATAATTATTGGATGAATTATATACATTTAATAATCACTGGTATTATTTTTATCAATATTATTAGTATTGGTGATGTACACTGAAAGTTCCGAGGGTAAAGTGCACGAGGGGTAATCTGAAATCGCTAGACCAGGGACGTCTTATTTATCCAAACGGTATGAGCACGTTACAGAAGCTCGTTATATTTACTGTGAATGATTTCATGACGGAGTCATGAGTTAAGTGCACACACTATAGTTCAGGTTTATTTTTATTAATTAACACGGGCTTACCACGTAAGACCTGAGTTGTTTTGATAAATCATTTGGCTATTGATAACCTTAAACCTTAAAGAATAATCGATGACTCTTTTATGTAAATGTGCATGAATAATGACGGATTGACCATAAGTACTTGAAGTCTGATAAGCCTGAAATGACTTGAGAATTAAAACCTTGGGAGCAGCCATGTTGAAATAGAAACCATGTCATGACCACTACTTTTTCCTTCATTTGACAAGATGGCTGGTAGTCTTTAACCTATGTACCATCAATCAGATTTCAGTTGATTTACTTTTTTATCAACCGATGTATTATGATAACGTTCCTTAAGCTACGTACACACCAAACGGTTTCTCCGCAACGGCGACTTCAACGGCGACAACAAGGACAATGCGTTTTGGTTGTACACATTAATCAAGCAAAATTTATAATCGGAGGCCAAATCGCATGTGTTATATTCATCACGATGGAGTTAAAGGGCAACGACATCCTTCTAAATATTGCCTTTGATTTAAATTAATGTGCCAACAAGACGAAGAGACAAGAAACATTCCGATCTATTAATCAAAGACGAATATAGAATTGAACGTTTTGGAGTTAATTCCATAAACCTTCTCTTCCGTAGGCCGTTACTTTATTTACCTTTGAGCCGACATCTTGCTCTTTCGGGGCACCAAAGTAGGAAAGGATGCCCGCGCATGGTAGTTGTGACGTCATTTGGTAGGCGTGGCGCCGTACGATTGTGTCCCACATTGGCAAAATATCACTCACTGACCGATTAAAAAATAGCCGGATAGTCGCACCCCAATGTCCTTGACGTACCGTACGTATGTGGGTATGTGTACACTCCAATTAAATTTCATATGACCGATTTTCCCCCCTTTGCATTGTCGTTACCGAATTGCCGTTGCCGAAAAATATGTGTACACAGCCTACACTCATACGGTTACCAGGCAACGGTGAAGTCAACGGGGACAAAAATTTGAACCCAACCCCGCAGGAAACTATCACAATTCATTATAGTTTATAAACATTATGAACTCTATTTACTTCATGTGACGATTGAACAAATACGAAGTGAATGAAAGACCCTGTGTAATGTACACTTGAATAATTATGTAAGTTGAATCAAGATCAAGTTGTAATGCAATTTGTTACTTTTGTGTCTTTTCATGTAATTCAGTATTTTTTCCAACGCAACAAAGACTTTGAAAATGGGTCATATTAAATATAAGATTTGTCGGTAATGAAAAGCGTTTTGCTTAGTGAACAAGCAGATGATTGGGCTGTGTTGGTTTGTCTGCACCTAGCGCCATTTCGGCCGACTAACAATAGAAAGTCTCCTAAAAATGGTCCTATGGTCCGGAGAAGTTGGGTCCAGTCTGCAAGAATTGATATGAAACCATTATAAAAGGTTGCGGTGACTGATAACAGGGGGAAGAGGATGGGGAGGGACGGACCCCCTGGACCATTCCACTTGAACCGCTCTAATACTGGCAATTCCCCCTGCATGTTCGTCGAATTACTGACCGCGTAAATAAACACAACTGTGTTCCGCACGGTTTACTGGACGACAGCCATTTTGTACGCCACACAGCAACAGACTTGTTTCCATAGAGATGGATTTACACTTTGTCTTGTGTGCTCATATGTATATGTATTTGTATTAATTCAACATTCGTAGCCTAATGTGAAGATTACCGACTGTTTAAAATGGTAATTATGTAAAGGGATGGAAGACCGTTATGACTTGTCTCACGACTCAAGTAAAGGCTCATACCAGTCTATTTAGTCGTGTATTCACGGCTAGCAGTTTTGGTTAGGCTATCACTTCCACCTTCACACATGCAGAGATTTCGGTATTAGCGATATCCCGTTTACATATGAGTCATGTTCTTATAACAATGGCTCTCATTTAATTACGATGTCTTTTTCATGCACTTCTTTTAAGCAAATGAACATAACCTAAAAATAAACACCTTGGTTAGTTTTGCATATTATTTTGACCCTAACTACAAAACATATAATTATCTAATAAATGTAGTGGAGTAGGACAAATTCCTTACCTAAATTTGTTCAATTTACTCTCTAGAATTGCAAAACGTCTGCCTTCAAGTTTGATAGTCTTCTAATTTAATAGGAGTGAAAACCTATGTGGCCTGGTATCTTGAAAACATATCCACCTGTGGAACCTGGAACTTTGCGTTCAACAGCGGTATTGTACTCTGACCCTTATCAAACACACTTAAATATGACTGAATATCCTCCAGTCCAGGGGGCCCTTTGGGACAAAACCAGGGGCGTATCCAGGATTTAGGAAAGGGGGGGGGGGGGGGTTCCAACCCAGGAGGACAAATGAAAACCCTATAAAAAAGGTCCTCAGGTCTGAAAAGGGGGTGAGGGGGGGTCCAGGCGGCAAAATTTTGCCTGAAGCCCTTAAAAACGTTGTATCTGATGAAAAAGGTGGGGTCCGGACCCCCTGGAACCCCCCCCCCCCCCCCCTGAATCCGCTT
This sequence comes from Sipunculus nudus, assembly GCA_026874595.1. Lineage (NCBI taxonomy): Eukaryota > Metazoa > Annelida > Sipuncula > Golfingiida > Sipunculidae > Sipunculus > Sipunculus nudus. The sequence continues at coordinate 49,694,280 of CM049315.1, forward strand.
CTGAAAACATTAATGAAAAACAACCATTGAATAACCACAGTGATTTCTCATTCACTAATATACGGGACATTTTCGAGGAATATAGAATATTTATATTTCCGAATGTTTGTGAATTCCAGGCACCTGTATCATTCAAATTGTACAGGTGATTTATATAAAGACGTCATGACAGTGATAACCAGAATAAATACTTGCACAACGTGATCCCTTTAGGGGAATACTAATGAGCAATTCTTGTATCTTTTAACCTTTAAACAATTAAGAAAACATTATTAATCTTATCTGATGATACGTGATGGTTCAATCCCCTGTAACGTATTATTGACCGCTATTGATATATTACCAGCTTATCAATAATATTTAGCTTTTTTATGGGCCATCTGTCTTTATTCTAAATCCATGCAAACATAAAACGCAAATAAATATAACGATTTTTATTAATATCTGATGAAAATGTTTATTATATAAATATAATGTTTTTAATTATGTGCTAATTTTTAAATTCATGTAATCTAGTTTCTTCGTCATGACAAAAACGTTATATATATGTATATAACTTTATAATACATATATATATTTATATATTTATATATATATTGTAATGCCGAAGAAACCATATATTGTATTGCCGAAGAAACCATGCATCATACTATCAATAACACCAGTGTTACTATTTATCATCATTTTTATATTTCGGTAACAAATACATATCAAATATTTTTTTTATCATTTCAATGCATTTAAGTTTAATCATTTAAACATACATAATAACATTGTGTCGGATAAATAATCCGTGAAGATTTGCAAAATTCATACAACAATATCTTTTAATTTATGGGGGTAGGTTTTATCTTTCAATGCGTTTTTTTTAAACACGCTGATCTAGACAACTCTCTTTATTAAGGGCAGTATATATGTATAACTCCATCCACGTAAGGATTAAAACATTCACTGCCTGGCCAAATATTCCCCAGTGCCAAGGCCTGCAACGGTCTCATGGAGCTCCGGGCGAATCAGTTCTAGGTGTTAATTATATATATATATATATATATATATATATATATATATATATATATATATAAAATCAAAGTAATACACATAGAATTTCAATACATCATAGTAAAAGTGCTCGACCATGCAGGGGAGCATTAATAATGTATCATAAACAGTTAGTTTTACTTCATGTACTACAGAACTGTTTCATGAGTACAGCTGACTAGCCGGCTCACTCTTCAGGTTCTAACTGAACTAATCAGACGTGCGGGTAAAGTTCGCCATAATAGGTCGGATTAACCCCAGATTACTAAACAGATAAACTAACTGTTTATGATACATTATATATATATATATATATATATATATATATATTTATATATATATATCGATTTGAATCTCATATTGATGTATGATTACTATTAACAACTTAGAAAAAACACGAAGCAAAATGGCACAGAGGTTATAGAACGAGTGCAGCGTATGAACATGGCGCAACGGGGGGCAGTTGCAGAACAGCCCCCTTCCCCCTCAACCTAGTTGAAAAATGCACAGGGTGCCCTTAATCATAAAACGCATCAATCTTTTGTTAAGTAGGTCCATGATGGTTGTATTTAAAGTCGTCTGTTAAAATCCAACTAAATGGCATCATAGTATGACCTATATAGGAATGCCCCCTCCAGCTAGGCACCAACAGAAAAAAAATGATATTTATTTGAACTTCGTGCTCACGTGACCTTTTCCACGAGCATGCGCACTGCACGTAACGGTCGTCTGCGAGGTTCGATTTTTTTAGCATGCTTTTACATTTATTAAATTTAAGCATATATATATATATATATATATATATAAACATATACATATAAATATATATATATAAATATATATATATATATATATATATATATATATATATATATATATATAAACCCTATCTTTAACAATGAGACAGGATTCTTTTAATTTTCCACCGGAAAATTTTTATTATTTACATTTCAAGGGAAACCATTATAGTGTACTTAGGGGACTAAAGGACCTAATTTTCAATAAGGTAAATAACTACGTACCTTACACCTTATTTAAGAAACAGAACTATTATAACAAAATGAGAAATCAGTCTACATTTTACAACATATCAGACCTCCTTATAGCGGTCAAGGTCATTGGTCACAATCAAAAACAGCCTCAATTGACAGCTGCTGATGGGATAATATAATGTTAGCACTCTAAAAAATATAATCAGCTAAAACAAAAATTGTTACTCATGCAGGGTCATATCTGCCAGATCATTATGAAGAGAAGAAAAAGATGTGAAACATGAACTGGGGATTTATTGTAAATTCTTCATCGCCATATTCTCTTGTAACTTCCATATGTAGTATTCTAGGAATTTATTGAAAAATATAACTTTTAAAAAAAATATCTACCAAAAAAAAAAGAGAAAAAAAAAAACAAAAAAATAAAACAGGTGGCCAGCAGTTGGTTAAACGGAGTATAGTGTCAGTCGTCGCCAACAGATGTCGCTAGTGTGATGAAACGGTCTATTAGGTATCATGTTATACAGTTAGATTTTCGGATTTGATAACTCCAGATGTATATCTAAAATAAATACCGATCCAGAACGTCAAGGCATGCAAGTTAGTCGAATAACAGAAAGAAACACCGAGATATTTTCATTAATTTGAAAGCGCATACAAAATTTAAATAACAATTCACGCAAACGAATCCTTAACTGATAAGATCAACTCAATTATTTAATTCACTGGGTGCTCATGCAGCTGATATTCCGCCTAGGGTATAAACAAAATAACATCTACCATGTGATCTCCTTTTGAAATATTTTCTATTCTCTTTTTCAGAATCGTCTCTTTATTGGCGGAGCGCAGTTTCTACCCTCTGACATTAGAGAGTCTACGACCAGCCTTTTAGCGGGAGTAAGACCATTGCAGTACATTCCTCCGCACGGCTTGTATCATGACTCATGTTAGGCTTACCAGACCGATATAATACCTACTGAGTCGTGGCCCTGACTGTGCTGCAGACAAATGGGATTGGAAAACATGATTGATAGAGTCATCTTTCCTTAGCCAACTGGTTCTTTTAATATAGTATCTCATTGAAATGTGTCTGGTCTACTACGTAATACTTCTGACATAGATGAGGTCGCCGTTAACTAGGAATCCTTCAGTCAAGTATTACATGGGAAACATGCATTGTAAAATGATGAAATGTCTTCGAAACACTAGTTCCTGTGTATCGTCATGCACTTTTTAAAAATAATAATCTGCATTTAAAACAATAGGAGGTAAGATGATTAAATATTCCAACCTGAAGACGTATTTGTGAATTTAGTTTAAAACCTTAAACGCAAGTATATATAACTCAAGGATAAATGTTACATAAAAGAACAATCTTTCCTCTCTCTCTCTCTCTCTCTCTTTCTCTCTCTCTCTCTCTCTCTCTCTCTCTCTCTCTATATATATATATATATATATATATATATATATATATATATATAATTGTAAGATTTTACCTTCAGGTAACTTATTAAAAAAATGATCATAACATTCTGAGAGACCAGGATTTATTTCAGAAGCTTAATTTCACGTTTAAACATTGAGAGACAGGGAAAAGAACTTTAAGAAGATAAAAACATCACATCGAACTCTCTTTCTAAATGACCATGGTAAACACGCCTTTGATTTTCTTTCTAGCTCTGTATCGTAAGTAACCAGGGGCGTGAATTATAATTTTACTATGTGTAGACAGAATACTCGGATGCGAGGGCGCGAAGCGGCCGAGGGGGGAGGGTGTGGGAGGGGGTGTCCCTCTCCTACCGTGTGGAAATGTTTTAGAAATCATAGTAGAACTAAGCAAAATTTAGACATTATGAAATTTTTAGACTGAATATTCCATCATATCTGTCTGTAATCAAGAATTATATAAGTGTAGTTTGATGTAATTTATTAATATACATGTTCCATACATAATATCATAATTTCGTTCGTTTTAAAGACAAATATACATGCGTATCAGAGGCTAAGCGAAAAGTCTAAGCTTCGCATGATCCTCTTCTGGTAAGAAAATTATTTAAAACACGATTTCAGAGTGTATATCTAAAATTACACATTGAAATAAACACCAAGTCAGCAGATTTTACATATACAAGTAGTCAAGCACTGCAGTCTAATATTCATCTACCCATCAACTGATCTGTCATAGGCGGCGCTTGGCTTCCTTACTTAACGTGTCGATGGCATCCTTTAGGTCGAACAGGTAATGATAATGGATATGCATGTGTGTCAGTCCAGACAGCCTTTCATGCCCCATTGTTGACCTCAGGAAGGCTGAGAAAGATCGTTCGAAAGACGCAGGGGACACAGGTTGATGCAGTGGACACTAGTTGATGCTAATACTAGTACTTCAGCTATATAATCTGGTTTTCCCCTGAAATTTCTCATCTTGTCTTTCACCTTTTGAGTTCATTTTGTGCTAAATTGCATACATCTCCTGGTAGATCATATGGTCAGCCGTTTCATTTGTAGGCAAGTCCCTATTTGCCTTAGGGTAATATACGTCCCTTGTTACGTCTCACAGGCATTTATGTTTACGCCCTTCTACGACGGGACGTATTGTTGTATGCACAGAGTCCGTTGGGCCGTCCGTTAACTTTCCAGAAATATGACGGATTTTCATGACACTCGCTTAAACATCTTACGAATAGATTACTGTGGTTGGCTTTATATTTGCGAGGCTAATATTTTTTCGATTTCTTCATTTTGAACGTTTCACGGGGGATTCATTTTCACCGGAACTTATACGATCTTAATACAGCGGTTTTTGTTTTTAGTATAACATAAGAATACATCCCCAGATACCTCACTAATTTCTGTAACAGCCATTATACCAGTCCAGGGGCGGATCCAGGATTTAGGAAAAGAAGGGGTCCAACACAGGAGGACTAATGGCAAAGCCTTAAAAGGTCCCCAGGTCTGGAAAAAAAGTGGGGGACCCAGGCCGCAAAAATACGTTCGAAACACTTAAAAAAAGCTTACGGCTGCTAAAAAAAAAAAAGGGGGGGGGGGGGGGGGGTCCGGACCCCCTGGACACTCTCCCTGGATCCGCTTCTGCAGTCTATATATCTCCGGTGATATATACCACAGGTTTTACAATAGTTAACGCGTGTTTGAACAAGGGGGTTTCGATATCATGAACACAGTAGGTAGCTGATTAACGAACCATGTTTTCACAGGTGTGATAGCTAATCTGTTAATGCAGAAGCATCGCCCCCCTTGTTCATTTTAGTTGAAGGGACATCTTGTTCCTGAGGGTTTCATGTTCGCGTTATTTCCGATTCGCAAATATCGCGAATTAAAAACCCTCGGGAAAAAAATGGCAACCACAGTGCATGTCTGGTTTGAGTTTGATTTTAGTGACAATCCACGCATATTTTAATTAGGTCACCAAGCTACTTTGTGGTGTCGCCGCGACAACTTGCCAGAAATATTTTGAATTTGGATGAAATTCAACAGAAATGTAAACTAATAAAATAATCTCGCCTAAGTTTGATTTTCCGGCAAATTTAATGAGGTGAGAGATCGATCACCTGACATGGTTGGTGTCGTTGTAATGATGGATTTTTCATGAAACCCAAAAATATTTAGCAATAGAGTTTCTCTCCTGAATAAGAATTCTCGGCAAAATTTACGCATATTTAATGATTTGAGAGGTCATAAGACATGCGACAAGCGTATTATGCACCCTTTCGGCGCTCTGTTTATTGCTGTGGTTGTTCTCCTGTGGTTGGTAGACTGGGTTTGTTGAAAAATGCGACAATAAAAAACCAGACGAACTCTATCACTTCATATAAGGTCAGAATGCTTGCGCCTAGTGCAATACCCATTAAACCTCCTAAGTCACCTGTAAAGAAAAAGATGCTTGGGTTTAGAGAAATAATGGATGGAAAGGTAACATTATGATCAAGTGCTGCAGAATTGTACAAGTATAATCTAATATATCCAAGAAAAAGAAAATAATTATTTCCGCTTATGTATAGACTATGAAATAGTGTGTTGCACATAAAAAATAATAGACCCCATATAAACAAACAGGCGAGACAATGGTGTCAAGTATTCAGGTGTCTAATATTAATAAATACTAGGTAGAATGTAACTGTATTATAGCTAGATAGCTATATATTTTTGTATTATGAACAAATATAATAAAAATTAACATCATTATTTTTTCTGAGGTCTTCCTGGGTTGGACCCTTCCCTTTCCAAAATCCTTGATCCGCCCCTGCTTTTGCCGTGGACTGCCATGCACGTGTGTGCTACTAACCCCGAATCATACATGTCAGATATATCCGCTATGTGTCGTTGGTGAAATGAAAAGGTCCAATCACATAACGTGGGTGGACCTACGTAACCCCACCCCCCCCCCCCCAACTCCGAATGCAATACCATCGATTAAAAAAATAATAAAAATCTTCCTTCTGCCATTTTATGTTAGCTCTAGATCTATAGTATGTCTGTTTTCAAAGCTGATATTGCGGCACAATACTAATCCTTATTCATAGATTTCCACCTTATATTCATTTTTGACCTTGACCTTATCACCATGATCGTAGAATATTTTGTCAATTGCGTCCAAAAAAAAAAAAAAAAGGGGGGGGGGGGGGGCTTCCATGATTGTGTGGCAATCTAATTAAGATAACGCTTGAGGTGGGTTTATCTTAAATTCCTTAAATATACATCTTTGCCGTGGATGTATAGGCTTCCGTTATCTCGTGGTAATCTAATTAAAATAACACTTGAGGTAGGTTTATCTAAAATTCCTTAAATATACATCTTTGCCGTGGATGTATAGGCTTCCACTATCTCGTGGTAATCTAATTAAAATAACGCTTGAGGTAGGTTTATCTTAAATTCCTTAAATATACATCTTTGCTGTGGATGTATAGGCTTCCGTTATCGTGCGGCAATCTAATTAAGATAACGCTTGAGGCAGGTTTATTATAAATTCCTTAAATATACATCTTTGCCGTGGATGTATAGGCTTCCGTTATCGTGCGGCAATCTAATTAAGATAACGCTTGAGGTAGGTTTATCTTAAATTCCTTAAATATACATCTTTGCGTGGATGTATAAGATTCCGTGATCGTGTTCCAATCTAATTCAGATAAGGCTTGAGGTATGCTTTTCTCAATTTCCTTAAATATACATCTTAAAATAAAGGATAAACCAAGAAGTAATATTATTTGTTAAGAAGTGGATTAAAAACTCACTCCAAAATTTGCTGAATCCATATTCAAATCTTTGTTGGGTAACTGTTTCAGTGGCGTCTTGAAAGTAAATGGCCAGCAAAACCATATCGTCTCTGCAAATAAGCATCGGCAATACTAAAGACAGTTTTTTTATTTAAATGTATTACACCGTAGCAAAAGAAGTGTTCAATCAAGATATGCGTTTCGCAAAGGGGACACAAAATGTATTTTCATTTCATCTTTATTTTTCATTTGTTAGGTGCAACATATTCGATTTATCCTGATTTCCTTAGCTGTGAAAGAGTTGAGTCAATATTAGAATTCTAACTAAATGGAAACGTCGTATTACTGGGGCTGATTTAGGAATTTGAAAGAATTATCTTGAGATAAGTTTTTTATAGGAATTTTAACTCGCAATCTCAAGATAATTCTCCTTTTGTCCTGAATCAGCCATCTTTTAGAAGTAACACACTTGATTAAACTTTTAATATTATCAAGTATAAGTTGACAGCATTAACGGAAAAAGCAATAGCCGCAAACAGTGTAAAAGTGTAACAAAAAAAAAATCTTTGCGTATCCTTATAAAAGTTCGTAATAGGTCAGTTTAAATTAAAATAAGATAGTTGACAGTCTATCAGTGTTATTAATGAAGGAAACAGATCAGGGACTGAAGCTGTGTCTCTGTATAAACAGTGCATCACTGAGTTCTCCTTACCTCACTTCAGCTTCGGTTATATTCAGTAGATAGGAGTACACTCTGACATAGTACTTTGAAGGGAATCTTGCTGTAGATAGCTTGGCGTCATAAAAGACTCGGTCGCACTCCTCTGGGCAAACGCATTTGGAACCAGGAGCCTTTGTGTAATTTACTTTTGTACAAAGAAAAAATATATATTTATATACAGATATGATTTATCAGTTGACTGATAAATTAAAAGATCTGTACAATATGTACCAAATCAAAAGCATGTTGGCAGTTACGCTCCGGAATGATATTTTGCATGCCTGCCATTTTCGTAGCTATGAACCGGAAGTGATGCACAAGATTGTGATCGGATTGTAAATGTAAATTGCCCAGCGACGCTCTTGTTGTCGCAAGTTAAAAGAAGAGAGGCCAGTTTATTAGAACTGAACAAACAGGGCTTGTAATTCTCTGGTGCAAAATGTACTTATCAGTATGAAAACAAGCTTTTGAAACAAATTATGATGTTTTCAGGTATCTTTTAGTTTAAATATCAATCAATCGAAACTAATTATATAATGCTTTTATACAACGCCGCATGGTATGAATATGGAATAAATCATTCACTGGCGTAATAAATTCTACAACCAGATTTGATAAAATAAACTCACGCATTGTATTCTCGGTACAGAAATAACCTTCGTGAGTTTCACATTCTTCTTTGGCTCCTAGTGATAAATGACAAATAAGGAAATATGCTGATGACGTAATCTGTTAATATAATTCATATATCTAGTTTATATGTGATATTTAACATTTAAAAATGTCTGTATTGATAAATTCGTAAAACTTTGTGTTGTCTTTGTTCATGTCTGTGTTAACACTTAATGTAGATGTAGAGACAATTTAAATGAAGCACATATTTCTTATAAAAGAAATATATAAATCACACACACAAGCATATATATATATAAATATTATTAAAAACCATACTCATATACATATGATTAAAATAACTTTTATTTGAATTAAAAACACACACAAGCATATATATATATTTATATATACATGTATATATATTGATTAAACTTATACGTATATACATATGATTAAAATAACATTTATTTTGAATTAAAATTATATAGCATATAACCAATACATATATATTTTTATATAGAATATTTTCATAACATTTGAAAACGCTTTTATATAAATGATCGGTAAAGAGAATACACATAAATCAGAAAGCTAGTAATATTATTATAAAAAAGAATGACCGCGCTCTTACTCACCCGAAGAAAAGAGCGGACGACAGTCACACTGTTTTTCGATATATTTGGTTCTGCATTCAGCAAGACAAGACTGCCTTGAATATGAAGCATAATAACGCAGAGGGTTGACAAATTTGGTATCTTTGGTGTCATAGCAATCCATCCCCTTGTCATAGATAACCTGTAAACGGTGAATGGTTTAAACGAAGCTGGTATTTGCACGTTTCAAAGAATCAGCAGCATTAGATACAGCCACCTTAACACTCCGACAGCACATTAACCTTATATATAGGGATATGGGTAACAAAGACCTAATTTCAGGTTTCCTTGGAGATTTTTTATGGACCTCCCAGGATGTCAAATTAGAAGATATTAGGTGCTATGGTAATAATTTTTCCCGGGAAGACTGCATCTTTGAAAGATTTTTCATGGACCTCCCTAGATATCAAGGTAGAAGATTATAGGTCTAATGGTTAGGATTTGTGCCCTGTTAACAGATGACCACATCTTTGAACGTCTCAAAATAGAGAAAAAGAAAATGTACAAATTCGAAAAATCCAGGTGGCGCAACCAATCTGCAGGAACTGATGAAACACTCCATGATGAATATCATGCAAAGAATCATGGTAATCAATGTATTAGTTGTTCAGATACTGGAGCTTTTGTATCAAATTTTTAATTATTTTGAGGGGTAATTTTGAGCCCCATAGCTCAGCGGATATGGGTAACAGAGACCTAACTTCATGTTTGCAAGGATATTTTTCATGTACCTCCCAGAATGTCTTGTTACTAGATTCCAAGTCTAGCGGTTACGATATGTGCCTGGTTAACGGACAGACAGAAAGACCTACGGACGACGGACAAAGAGTGATCGCTATAGCTCAGATGACTTTCAGTCACCTGAGCTAAAAAAATGAATGACACGCAATTTTATATACGTATAATAAAAAAATATACTTGTTTAGACACTTTCTAATAACGGCAAATCCCTACCATTTCTGAATCATCATGGAACATGTAATACAGTAATATAAGGTATATGGTCATATTTGATTTACATAATACATTACCCGATTCTTATGAAGCGCTACTTGTGTCTGCTCGCCAGGACTGACGCTGAAACCAAACATATTAACTTGTGGCTCCACCTTGGGATCATGAATCAAAACCTGCAAAAGAGAATTCAAATGTTTTACGTCACACATATAACTACTATTCTGAGTTTAGTTTGTCATCGATCAATGTTCATATCTACCAGGGAACATGTGCTTCTTTCTTAAGTTGGTATAAAATAGGATAAAATAATCATGGGGAAAGTAATTATCTAAGATTTGAACCTAGTGAGCTCATCCGTATTAACTCATGATTTTTAAATAGAAGTGCCTCACAGATTCAAATGGCAGTTAAAGCCCGGTATATATTATGCCGATCGTTGCCGTGCAATGATTATCGGCATGGGAACATATAAATCGGATCATGCCGTCTTCTAAAGGCAGATAACTCCTTTTTTCTTTTATCTTCGCCATTTTGGACCATTAATATGACTTTACTAGACAAATGTCCTTCCCGTGATCATATCATACCGACGCCGATACTGTCTTTAGATTATGTTCAAATTTCGTTGACATTGGAAAGAGTCTAGTCCTCAGACAAGGTAAACATCTTGTAAAGATTCTATTCTTAACGTTAATATCAGTAAAATATATTCTCGGCTTTAACGAAAATAGAGGTAATTATGCACGAAATATCTGGCCAATATGGAATGTTCCCGGCGGAACGACGCCATGTCACGAGTCCCATTAACGTCGCACCCGATTTAATATATTTCGACATTTCAAAATCATAGTTATGCTGCCTTGGGGAGACCGTCAGACTTGGAGTGGTGCGTTTATCCAGCAAGAATAAGACAAACCTACCTTTAGTCCCTCTGTTCCAAACATTAACTCAGAATAAAAATAATCATTCTTTTCAGTGCGTAAAGAAAAGAACAAGCCATAGTCAATGCCTGGCAGATGGGCTGATAGTGGTTCACTGGCATTCCAATTAAACGTATAACAAACCCCTATATCGGTGACTGTCTGTTTAAATTGTTTCCAACAGTCGAAATAAACATTCCTCTCCGCGTAGCAGAAAACCACCATATCGTCAACCTGATGTGCCGCTTCGATAAACTTGTTGCTACTGTTGGTGACGTATGTCCGGTTTTCTGGAGCCGTCAACCCCCATTTACTCAATAAATGGTTTGTCAGCTCCGGATTGGCCTGCAGGTACGACAGGCGGTAGTTGTTATTGTTACAGATAGTTACTGCGGGATAGCTGATGGGTGCCATGTGGTTTACTACTTGAATACTTGTCTGTGTTCCAGGGTTGAATAATCTGAGTACCATGAACACACCATGGTACAAAACAGATGCCGCATTGGAAACCACCAAAATTGTCCATATTATCCTGAAAAGAATTTTAAATTAAAAATTAAATATAAATAGTATTTTTTTTTTAAATTAAAGGAATTCCCTTGTTTGTTTAAAAAGGTCGGTATTCTGAACAAATAATACTTCCATACATGGAGATTATTAAAATAAATCCATCACAACCTAATTTAACGTATACGAAGTAGATGCTATAGCCACATACAGTAAAACCTCGCCGTATAACCACCTCGGTATTAGCGACCACCACAAAATAACGACCACGTTTCAAGGTCCATTTTTTTCGTTGCTCCATATATCCGACCACCCTTTGACGATCAGCTCGATCACTTTATAAAGGTCCCGTTTATGAGGTTAAACTATATTACTGATAGTTGTACGGGACTGCATTCACTCTATATCTTTCACTACAAAATATAGCACCTCTTATAAGAAAAATACCTTCTAGCAACCGACGCATTCGGGTCACCCATTACACGTAATCCATGCAAGGAAGTATTTTGTGAGAACTCCTTTGCCTCTGAAGAGGGAGTTGGTGTCTTTGTAGCCGCCATCATCGCTAATGTTAACCACAGCGAGTGATTAGTATACTAACTACCTCGAGCACAAAAGCTGACTGGTCATACATTTTCCCATAAATATCCTATCATAATATTAGTTCTGAACTGTCATCGATTGGAAACGAAGTTAATGTAATTGTGCTATAACCGACTGGAGCGGGCCTTAGTGAAAGGGAGAGCTTTTTGTTCCATGTCAATGAGGACCCATGGATGCTTCGATGTATTATTTTATCGGCAACTGAATACACATCACAGAGTGATGGCAAGTGCCATTATTATTAAAAACACGTTTTAAAGGATTAAAGTAAATCTATTGACGGTATTGTGTTGATCATGATCGGGTAATGGAATGGTGAGACTCATCAAATATTGTTTAACTGATAATCAGACGACTGCATTTGCACGGCTAAACTCCATAAATCTATAATACCTGTTATTATACCAGCTGAGTAACCTATTAGGTCGAGGTCATTTTCAGTGAAACTAGCTCCAGTTGGAGGTAATGGACCGCTGGAACTGCCGTTGTTAACAGGAGACAGTTAACATCATACACATGACATTAAGTTAGTTATTGGCATAGATATGGAACAGTATATTAACTCAAACCAGTCGCTAATATAAGTCAGTTCCTGGGCATAGTGATATTACCCCATATGGGCCTGGACAGCTGAGTGGTAAAACGTTTGGTCTTCTCTGCTAGCTATCCGGGCTCGATTCCCGGCGTGGCTATGAGAATGGGTTGTCGTGGCCAGTCCAAGGCCGATGGTTTTCTCCGGGTCCTCCGGTTTCCTCCACCTTTACCGACTACCGAACGCCAACATCCGAGCCATGGAGAGTGCCCCGTATTAAATATTATATCTAGTTGTACAATCCATGAAAAATAAATAAAGTTTATTATAAACGTTTCTATCGACTATACTGTCATTTTTTTAAAATCTATGCTTACTCTAGAAAAATATGTTGATTGTATCCCAAATAAACAACACCGTACAGCACTTGCTAAATTTCGATGTTCAAATCATGAATTAGCTATAGAAATGGGTCGCCATTTCTCGTGAAGAGAGGGTCTGTTAATATAGTTTATGCTATGGATTCAATATCGTTGAGGATGAAGCTCACTTTATGCAAGAGTGTAAATTATATCACGATTTGAGGTTAAAATATATTAGACCAGACTTGCATTATCCAAGTGAACAAAATTTTATAAAGTTATTTAATTTAGATAATCCATTTGAAATATCAAAAGTTGCTGCATATGTGTTTAATTCGTTTTTGAGGAGACGGAAAATGATAGATGGTTGAATTATGTATTTTAAACAGTACTCACTGTTGACAGCAAAATAGATTCATTGTGTACTTAGATGTGCAATAATGTTTCATGTGTTTATGGAACGATTGATTAGTCATTTTAAGACTGTTACTTAACATTATATTGTTGTAATTTCTGAACTGACTGTTTATTGAAGTGTAATTATGTAAATACTCACAGATGATGGCAAATTACTTGTGTTAATGGCAGGAAATATAAGACTGCTACCTTCCATTGGATTGATGTACTTTTTAAATTGAATATTTATTGAAATGTTTGGAACTTTTGGCCTGAGGCCTTTTTCCTGAATAAAGTTCTGTTCTGTTCTGTTCTTTCATTTGGATAATGGCCTCTCGTTCGTGTGTGTGTTGATTCACAACATAACTCATGCAGTCCTGAACGGTATGTCATGAAATGTTCAGGATACCTCGGGAATGTTCAAATGAAAAATCGATTAGATATTGGCGTGGGTCCAGCTCATGAAGGACTGCCAGGAATATAGGATAAATAAGTTAATGCAAATACTTGTTATGTAACATGCACCAACGAACTTGGGAATTTTGGCCAACTAGTAAGAGAAAACACGGGATGCGAAGTAATGCAAATTTACCCTGCGCGAAGCGAGGGTTATTGTTTTCACTCGATTCTGTATGCGTGTGTATATGTATGTCCGTTCAATATCAGGAGACGGTATAACGGATGTTATTGAAATTTATAATTATAGGCTGGTGTTGTAAAAGTGTTGATTTAGTTCAATTTTGGTGAAAATTCAAGCGTAAATAACCTCAAAATGATTGTTTTATGTTTTTTATAGCATATTTTACCATATGCACATCCGTCGAGCGAGATCCGTTATGTCATAGGCGACGTCACGCATCGTGCCGTTTCTCTGATTTGTGTCCGTAAACCGAAGACATCATGGGGATGGGGGGCATGGTTGTTGTTCGTTATGTCAAAGGCAAGTACAGCATTACCACGATGTAAAAATATTCACTTAAAAAGTTCCTAGGAATAACTCAGGTCTAATTAAAATTCCATATTCCTCTGCGTCTCCATTTCGGACGCTTTTTTTTAACGCTAGTTGCTTTTGAATCCGCTTCTCTCAGTATATATCATAAATCCTCTGGGCTGGGCACTGACGTGCTGGTATTCTAAAGCAGCTGGAGGCGAGAACTGAATCATGTTGACTCTCAACTCTCTAGAGCTGGCATTAAACTGCACGGAAGAAAGGTTTAAGCGTAAATCGAATACAGTGGCGTCAATTTTTGCTCCAGGACGGGTGGGTGGGGGGTGGGGGGGGGGGGCGGGTGATGACTTTGTATATATATATATATATATATATATATATATATTTATATATACCTTTTTCAGAGTCTGCGAGTGACATATTAAACTATATATGTATATATATATATATATATATATATATATATATATGTATATCATTATATGTATAAATATACTTAATAATATTTCAAATAATCAGAATGTTTTAGAAAATAAGTTATATGTGAATTCTAAGCAAGGTTTACATATTAAATTTTTAGTAAATAGATCCAAAGTCTTTTATTCTATTTATTAATATATTTCATTTGCAATATAACAATATTATTCTCTGAAAAGTTGGGGGGGGGGGGATTACACTGACCATCCCCCTTACCAAAAAGTGGGGGGTTATATATAGCCCCCATCCCCCCCCCCCCTATATTGACGCCCCTGACCGAACATAAACAACTTTACCCTGTTCTGCGATAAGATTTATTATAAATTGAAGTAAGATGTTGTTTACTTCTTGATAATACTAAACTTGAAGAAGCGTCCGATATTATTCAAGGTGCGTGTCCCGGAATTTTAATATTTATTCTTTGCTACTTTTTTCAATGAATATATTTTATGATATAGCTACCTTTGACAATAAAAAACAACGAACAACAACCTTTGTTAAACATGCTGTACGTTGATTTACTGACACCGTTCAGGGAAACGGCACGTCGAGTGACGTCATAATATTCTGTGACGTCACGATTCGCTCACCATTATGTGGTACAAATAGATATTCTACGAAACCCCATAAAACGCTTATTCAATTGTTATTTAGGCATACTATGAGAGTTGCATCAAAATTTAATTACTTGAAGAACTTTACTATACCGAAAATATCTCAAATTTCAATAACATCCGTTCTTCAGAAATCTAGCGGACACACACACACACAGACACCCTCACACACATCTAAACACCCTCCCCCCTGAACACACACATAGCGATTTACAGAAATTCGAGAAAAGGGGTATATATATATATATATATATATATATATATATATATACATATAAATATTACGTAAAAATAGTTCGAGCTTTAAAAATTATAGAGGTTTGTTTTTATTGAAGTAAATGACAAGTACAAGGGGGACGGAATGGGAGGGGCTTTCCCCCATAATGAGAACAATTTTACATATGTAATGTGAACAGGACATTTAGAGGCATTTTTTTCACCAAAAAATTAGGATTTTCTTATCCTCAACTACTGTTCTCTTAAGTGTTTTAGCATAATGTAGTCATACTTTAGAAGGGGGTTCAATTTGTAATATATATAATTATTTCGAAAATATAGGATATAAATACAATTGCTTGCAACATTTTGATATCAATGGTGAAAGTGCCATTCCATGGTTTTAACTTGCAAAATATCATCTTTCAAATGAAATGCTCGCGGTGAAATTATTCATATTGAAGTGTTATATTAAACGTTGCATTTTACCCGCTCCTGCTTGAACTCTGGCAGCGCACAGGACTGGTCACCAGGCCACATACCGTACGTTGGAGTACCCTACCGTTAACCCTAGAGGAGCCATGGTTTTTGTTCACGTTCGTCACAAAACCAGCCCGTGCCTCATTCCTCAGTGTTATGACCCAGCAGAGTGTATTTACGAAAAGGTCCCCATTCTAATTTTGAAAACATTTGTCTCTATCACACTGCAGTTCATAAATATCCTCAACATTTAAATAAGAAAGTAATAAATCATTACTTTATGATACTATTACTTTATATTACTTTATAATCATGAATTAATAGGAAAAGAAATAGATAAATGAGGGAAAATAGAGCTCAACCGGGGGGGGGGGGGGGCGGCGCCCCCCTCTGAATCCGCCACTGACACACACTCACACGAGCGAAAACAATAACCTTCGCATCGAGCAGGGTTAACAATGATAAATACACCAACAAAAACTTTAATATGTAAGGTGGCATAATCTAAATTTTTAAGACTTCGTCGTTCGTGTACCCTTTAAAATTTTACGTTTTACGTTTTACCTATAATGCCCGTGGAGCATCAAGCCTGAATAAGAGAAAACTCATTCATTTCACTGTCATCTTCTTACAGGTACTTAATTAATGCGTGCCAATCCAGGGATGTCAAACTCCGTAAATAGGCCATGTTATAGTGACAGACGGATCAATGAATATGAGTGCACTTTTGAGACAATTGAGCATGTCCTTCTAATATCCATAGACGCCTGTCTTAGGGGAGTTTAAATCAATATTGATGTAGACTGGTTCGCGAATCTGTACGCAAATCGTAATAACTGGACGGACGAGGAAAAAAGAAATATCTTGTTAATTATCGGCAGATTATTTGACAGATTTGGTGTGGTTTATTATAGCAATCTTTGATTTACTGGTAACATTCAAGATTTAAAAATTTACATATCAAAATTTGTTTTACGACTTTCTTTGACAATGGGTCCTTTTATTTACGAGGTCTTAATTTTCGCGATAATTTTGCTTTTCGTAAATATCATGAATATTAGGCCAAGAAAAGGCAACCATAGTGTTTTTTTGTGTGTCAGATTTTCATATCACATCTTAAATTCCGATGAATGGTTCAAGCGCGATCATTCAATACCCTCATGGTTAATAAGTGTAAGTTATGTAAATAGTAGCACTCTGATTTCAAGTTCTTTTCCAATCAGAAAATTAATATATGGAATTCAATATGTACTGGAGTACCCCACATAAATTACTGAGAAGATGATGCTGGGTAAGCCAGTCTCATAATAAAATTTCAATAGCCACAAATAATCTCTTTCTGTTAGGACACAATCGATCAAAACGACATTGACTTTTTCTACTTTCTTTCATATTTGACATTATTTCTGGTAAAGTGCAATTTACATAGGTGATGGTATATTTTTATCTCCAGTAAAACGAAATCCCATTTATTTGATATACAATTAAAATATGTCACGAGTTCCAACTGCCTATGTATTCACCTGGACCTGGTGTTTACATGCAACCATTACTAAAGCTGTTCGAATGTCGTTGTACAAACACCTCCTAGTGCCGTCATGTACTTATAGTTTACTTTGTAAAAGGCGTGCCAATGAAACCTTTCTATGATAGTCACCCGATCATTTATTACATTTTCCTTCCAGCGAGATATTATGTGTATTTGTTAATTTATAGGAATTACAAATGGTCTGCATGTTGCCATGGCAATTTGGGCAGGTTGGGAGCCATCGTCAATACCCCTTGACTAACAACACTCCATTACCCGCTTATGGCAAATAATCGGACCTCATACTCGATGAATAAACTGGTTACACAAGTCAATAATTCCGCTTTCCCGTTTGTCGTGGATTGCAGGCTTTCATGGCATATCATTACGGACGATATTCAATTCCAGCTACCTAAATGCCAAAATTATTTCGCATCAAAGTACTGTGTGATATAAACTGCATCAATGGCGCCTGGCAGAATTGTATTAGGGCCCGCAGAAGAGGCAAAAGAGTTCTCAGAAAATACATCCATGCATGGTGTTCGCGTTATTGGTGACAAAAGGGCCTCTTCAACTAGAAGGTATACTTGGTTTGAGTAAATCTGCATGTATTATATTGCATGTAACATTGTATATGTATCACATATATATATATATATATGTATATATATATAATGTTACTTAATTCTACAAAATAATCTACGTAATTTTGTTAGTATTGTTGTATGAATTTATTTGACGTGTCGGAAACGCCTTGAAACGGTTGTAGATTAAACGAATATATAGATATCCATATTTATTTTATTAAATACTAAAGACAATTTGATAAGCTACACTCCTTCCATATTTATAATACATGGCCTTAATTAATTATTTTTGTTTATCTTCTTTCAGATTATTTTGGGGGATGTTGGTGGTGTCAAACGCAGCATTTGTAGTATATCAAGGGGTAACGTTGTTACTTAGATTATTAAACCCTGGGATACAGACAAGTATTCAACTAGTAAACCAGAGAGGACCTCTGAACTACCCCGCAGTAACTATCTGTAACCATAACAACTATCGGTTGTCATACCTACAGGAAAACCCGGACCTGATAACTCATTTATTGAGTAAATGGGGACAAATTCCTACATCGAACCGAGCTTATGCTTCTAACAGCACTAGCAGGCTGACTGAGGCGGCCCACCAGGTGGACAGAATGGTACTGTTTTGCTTGGCGGAAAGACAGTTTTACAAAGACTGTTGGAAAAAGTTCAAATTAACAAAAACGGATTTCGGCATATGTTATACGTTCAACTGGAACGAAAGCAGTGTTGCCTCAGCCCCCTTACCTGGTCAAGATTATGCTATTTATATTCCCTTGCGCACTGAAAAGAAGGAATATTTTTATTCAGAATTTATGACTGCTACAGAGGGTTTCAAGGTAGGTTAAGGTTACTTTGATATTCGCCATTGATCTATGTAGAGTTTAATTTTTTTTCGCTCACTGCATGATGAGAAAGTGTGTCAATTTATGATTTTAATTAAGTCCTTTAATTTGATTAACTGGAGTATAATAGTAAACACTGATATATATTTATATATGATCGCAGTCATAAGAATATTATGTAATATTTTCGGATGATCATAATATCTTACACGGTTCATGTCAAATGGAACTTTTTTTTACCGAATGGAGTTTTATTGCGTAGGTCTTGGTGCACCGACCCCAGGTGGAGCCACAGGTCAACATGTTCGGTTTCAGCATCTCTCCAGGGGAGCAGACGCAAGTGTCCCTTCATAAAAATCGGGTAATGAGTTGTGAAAATGATGATAATTTTAAAATTATATAATAAATGCATACACCAGTTACACTGAATTATTTTTAACAAGTCTGCGTATGTTAACAACAAGGCCGTCTCTAATTAAATGTATTAAAGCATAGACGCCTTCCTGCAACCGAAAAACAAAAAAACTACCCCATACAGTTATAATCATTTAGCTATAAAAATGTAAAACTTACAAGGTATGAGTTCAGCAACCCATTGGTGATGTAAATCATTATGGGAAAATACTTGATACATGATAGCCTTCTGATACCAAGTAGGACGTTAGACAAAGGTGCATTTATGCATGTACGATCTATGGCGGCCAATGTTTTGTGTGAGCGCCGTCTTGTTGTTTAAATGGAACATGAGCTGTAACCAATTGATAAAGCAAATGTAAATTTACCAGTTTTTTTTTTCTTGCTGAAAATTAACTGATATTACATTATCATGATGAACAGTGAATCATCCTATCTCCGCGAGAGAAGTTCAGTTAAAGAAATGCCAATAGAAGGTCACCTTTAAATCATCTCCATATAATCCCCGGGTATTAGTTTTTTTATATAGGGCTCATATGTTGGTAACATCTTATGATCATGTGATAGAGCCATATAATATGCATATATTTCAGGTTATTTATGACAAAGGAATGGATTGCTATGACACAAAACACCCGGGTTTTGTCAATCCACTGCAATATTATGACACTTATTCCTCACAAGCCTGCCTTGTAGAATGCAGGGCTAAATACATAGAGGAGCAATGCAACTGTCGTTACTCCTTCTCTCCAGGTGAGTCCGATGCCTCCTACATTTATTACTCTGTTATAAGTAAAATTATTATTGTTATACGTTATTATTGTAACGTATTTATAAGATAATTTGATATATTAATCAATGTGTCTCATGTGACAACACGAGTCAGTAGGCATTTACATTGGGCTTGTTAGCCTACCTTGAGTCGTGATATAAGCCATATTGAGGATTGCATCGCAATGGTCTTTCATCATGTTGCATTCATATCGTGGTAAACTGCCCATAATCTTAACATTAAGGCTACGAATGATGAATTGACACAATAGAACACACACGAACTCGCACCCCAAACTGAAACTCTGTCTCTATGGTAACGTGTCATTTCCTGTATCGCGTACGAGTTGGCTGCATCCAGTAACCCGTGCGAGCCATGCTTGTATTCATGCGATCAGAAAATCAACAAACATGAGGAAAGATTTACCAATATGCCGAGTTTAAACGGAATTTTTCTAGCTTATGTTAGGTGTTTTTGGAAAGAATACCAAATAAGCTAACGATTGGTCTGGTTTATGTCAAGTGACAGCGTACTTGTAGGCCATGAAGCGCTGTCAGAAATGACGAAAATTTTTGCATCCTCATAGAGCTTTAAAGTAGGTTCCTCGCTGAAGTATATAACGGGACTCTGACAGCCAGTAAGCTGGTCGTAGACTATCTAATGTAAGTACAGACACAGATTGTTTAAACTTGTTATGGTATATACATGTATTCCAAAAAGGAGCAGTAATCTGTAGAAATTCGTTGTATTTTAGGATCGAAAGAGGGTTGTGAAACACACGAAACCTTTTTGTGTATGCACAGTGCTGTTGGTAAGTATTACTTAGAATATTACCAAACACCATATTGTTTGTACACGTTAAGGTACAGTTTAATAACCTAAGCATTTTAAAAAGGACAATAGACAAAGGAATAACGTTTTGAAAGAAGTCCCAATAAAAATGTGCAAAAATGCACAAGCAAACATCATAACTTTTATTCGTCCTATTTCATATATACGAAATACTGATAAATCATTATGATATAGATTTTGTATCATTTCATTTACTTAAAAGTCAACTACACAAAGGTTGCATCAACCTGTTATTGTCCGGAGGAGTGTGATCGGGTGTATTTTGACACCAAGCTATCAACAGCAAGATACCCCTCTAACTTTTACATTGGGTTATTTGCAAACATGACAAACCTAACCTACGATGAAGTCAGGTAGGTTTTATTTTATATATATATTAATGTGTGTGTGTGTGTGGTTGTTAAATGTCCTGAGGGTATTGCGAGGGTTCCATTCTGGCGTACGAAACAGTGAGATACACAGGATATATTCATCATTTTATTCATATGCCCTTAATATCTTAATTTTTAACCGATAGCGTAGACGTACAATACAATACAAATGATCAATATATTTTTTTTTCAATCTTTGATTTACCGGTAGGATTAAATATTTTATTGTTTATGATATCTATCGTTTGACTTTCGACTTTTGGCGCTACAGGCACAGGTAATTTACATGGAAGGTTATATACTCTGTTTCATCAGCCTGTGTCCACCTATTTTTTGGAGATAATTTTCTTAAAAGTTTATATTTGTCAATTTCCTAGAAAACAACATATGGAAGTAACAACCTAAAATAGCAATTAAGAATTTTACAATAAATCCCAATATGTCCCTTCATGGATAACCATTTTTGTTTTAGCTGCTGAAATTTTATGGAGTATTTACATGAAATCATCATCTAGCAGCTGTCATCCGAGGCTATTTTTTTTTGCATGTGACAGATAACCGTGACCGCCACAAGTGGATCTGATATGTTGTAAAATATAAACTAATTTCTCATAATTTTAAATAATTATGTTTTTAAATAATATATAAAGTAGGTATTTATTTACCTTGTAGAAAGTAAGGTCCTATAATCCACTACCCCGCACTATCAAGTTTACCCTTGAAATGTAGCAAATAACATTTTTCAATGCAAAAAAAACCAAAAAAAAACCAAAAAATAGGTGGATATATGAGGGTATGACACGGACTATAGTATAAATGGCTGTTTACCTGTGTAGATGAGGCGACCTATTCGCGATGTTTTTGTTATCGCGATAATTTTCCGAACGCGCATAACGGGGATATGTAACTTTCGCGAACAGTCAGCTACTGTATAATAGTAATGCTTTCCATAGTAATCGCCCTGAAGTGAAAAGATGAGATACCAGATACGTGAACATAACCTTAATTCTTGGAATATTTCATACGATAACATTTAAAGCTTACTGTAAAAATTATTTCTTTTAAAACATTTTTCTTTAAGAAGTACGTAACTTGAAAATGTTTTAGTAAATAGTCCTTTTTTCAGAACCTTTTATTGTAAATAGTATATTAATCATATACGAGTTAAGTTTTATTTCAATCTAGTGATACTACATCTACCACATCTATTATAATTCCTCGGGACGGAAAATGTGATAATTTGACTATTGTTCTTTGGAATCCTGGTCATAACAATGATATAAAACATTCTTTCAATAGTAATCCATTAAAGTCGTCCGTTGAAAACGGATAAAAAAGAAAACCCATATGGCACGTACTCTTTACAAGTAGAATTGGTTACTGGATCTGATTGCTATATTGTGCTTGGCAAAGACCGGTTAAAAGGTATTGACAGGGAACTGATTATGTTACCTTGTTGGATGACGTTGAAACAGGAAAGATGGCTACCAACGTGACATCCCTGAATGGAATCAGTCTTATCTTGTTCCAGTTCAGATCTTTCCGGCCTGTATGCTGATAAAATAACTTCAGGTTCCCGGGAGCCTACGTATGCCTCTGTATTGTTACAGAATTAAAAGAAAGTTACCTTTAATATTGACTGTTTGCCTGTGCATTGATATACACTTATTACTTTGTTACAGTCCTGTATTTCTGGATCAAAAAAAAATATTAAGAAACGAAGGCATAACTTTTAATAAAAAGGTATTGTTTCAACAGTCTTAAAAAATGTTTATATATTTTATGACAGTTTATATGCTCCAGGCACTAAATAAATAATGTCATAGCAAATATAGTATGCGATATCACACAAGATTTTCGATTTTATATTATTCATTGTATTTCGATAGAGTAAATGTCAAGTGTATAGCTAAAAATGTGGAAAAATATAAATCAAAACATCAGAATTAAAGTACGTTATTATTTATATTAACAGTGATGAATTGGCCTTGCTAACAATTTTCTTTGAGGACGCTGCGGAAACAGTTACTGAACAGCGCTTCGACTACGATTTCAGCTCATTTTGGAGTGAGTATGCTGCAATCAAAATATTTTTCTGAACTTTACAGGGGCGGACTGGGATGAACTACAGACCTTAGAACTTAGGGTGATGTTTATTTCATCAGAAGAATTGTATCAATATTTGTATTCGTAAAATCGCCCGACAGCCATCCAGATAACGTTTACACCATCGGCCCACCGTGAATATTCCCGGCATTTTTACCATCGGCCAACCCTGAATCATCCCAGTCTGCAGTTGGCCCAGTCCTCCCCTGGAAATATGTAACATAATGCGTTCAATATCAGATTGAAGAGGGAGTTACCCTTGAGTTTAGTCAGAGAATAGCTCATCGCCATGATATCAACGGTCTTGAACCTAAACTTGATGTTATATTGTCAATTTATATCATGTCGAGATTTGTCAGCGCTGAAACGTATTCATTTGTCTGAGTTTAAAATTCATTTTTAGGAAATGTTTACAAACCATGCGTTTTCAGTCATTGTTAGCATAAAATACAGTCTGTCTTCTGTACAGTTTTCGATACGACAGATGTCACTCATTGGTTTTGTTATTATTTTTTTCAGGTGATCTTGGCGGCCTCATGGGTATGGCACTTGGAGCAAGTGTTCTTACGTGTTGCGAATTGATTGAATTCATTTGGATCTTTGGGTTCTCTCTCTGCAACCTATCTGGTACAAGAACTAGGAAAGTGCTGGTCGAGCAAGAGCGTAAAGACGGAAAGCATACCGAAAAACATTAAAGCATGGATCTATCAAAATACTACAGCCTCAACCCTAGCATTCTATCACCATCCTACTATGAGAAATGTTTATCCCTGTGTATGATTCGTTTCAGTAAGAGTGGGCGTTAAACTGATAATTGACAGGAACTTTGGAATACGCCCGTATATATATATATATATATATATATATATATATATATATATATATATATATATATATATACTGAGATAATTTTAAGCATCCCTTCACATTGATTGTTAATCACTACCAATCTTTTATGGGAGAAAGAATTCTAGAAAAAATGATAGATTACACCGGAACTGGTAGAAAGCAGTCACAAGCATTACGAGGCTAAGGGATACCGAAGTTATCGACAGAATAAATTTCTTGATTACTGTCGGCCCATAGACTTACTGTTTTTTTTCGCGGGGCTGAATTTTCGCGATTTCTTCATTATGAACGTTTTACGAGGGTTTTTATTTTCGCGATTGCACCAGAACTTGTAAAATCTAAGTATAGCAGGATCTGTATTGATTTAAAGTTTAGAAAATAATCCTACAATACCTAACTAATTTCTGGTTCAGTCATTCAATGATGACTTCAATCACTGTCGATCTGTATCACAGTCTGTGTGTATATGGCTTACGCATGGTCCAGATTCGAAACCAGGCAGCGATTAGTTGCTGATGTCGTGATGAGGTTGTTTTCAGAAGTCATTTTAGTTGATGGGGCATCTTATTCCCGAGGGTTTCATATTCGCGATTATTTCACATTCGCGAATATCGCAAAATGAAAAACCTTGAAAATAAAAAGGCAACCACAGTATCATTGGTATGAGCTCATGTATGCTGGTTCATGAAAAGTGTAGGAGTTTTTGTAAGACAGCAACTTAAAGGTGAACTATAACGATGTTTTTAGATTACTTGTGAATTGCATATATCGATGAAGGATTGTTTAAATTATAATTTTGCAACATTCCCTTAAAGGTATTTTGAATTTAAAAAAGCTTAAAAAGAAGAACATGTTCTGTTTAGCGGGCTCAGTCGCACATCTGTGGACTTTTGTACACGGTCCGCATATTTTCCAGTTCTATGACGTCATAGTCACCATACCAGACAAAGCCGCAACCTGGTATTCGTTCTAGAAAGACAAGTGCACGTATGAGCAAGTTTACTGGAAAACGGAAGGCATGAGAGTTTTCCCAATATGACAAATACAATAATGTTTAGCCCATTTACGGCATATTCCAAGAATTTTGTAAATGCAGGCACAAGTTATAATATTTTCCACTGTGCATGAAATTATGTTCGAGTGTCAGACGTGAACTGCAGATACGTCTTGCAAATTTAAAACCTGTAGCCTTCTAAGCGAAACGATGTAATGCGGTATATATATGTATATGTGATGACTACATCACACTTAGCTCATATGACGATGTTTATGTTCCATATTTAATATAGATTGCGTAATATCTGGACCAACGGGTATAATATTTATAACACAGACCTATATCTTATAGAAAGTGCATGCAACCTCATAGATAGGCCTACTGCAATATATATCATAGATATCTTCTATAACGTAGGTGGAAGGTATAATTAATTAAGTTTAACAGCCAAAATAAAAGACTTGTTTACAGTCAAAAGGAATTGCTCCTAGCCATAGCTGAAATGGACAACATTCGGAGAGTTCTGCATAATGGATACAATATTTCATGTATTTTAGTATTACATGTGTGAGTAGTTTTCACTAACATTGCATGTGTAGGTAGTTTTCACTTGGTACTAACATTGCATGTGTCGGTAGTTCTCACTTGGTACTAACATGTGTCGGTAGTTGTCACTTGGTACTAACCAGGGTTGGGTCCAAATACTTTTAAAATAATCAATTACAAATACAATCACTTTTAAAAATAATCGATTACAATTACCATTACTTTTGTGTTTTCAAAAAAGTAATCGATTACAATTACAAATACCTTTTGAAGTAATTGGAATTACTTTTGCAATTACTTTCGTGCTTTCAGGGGATTTACATTGTGAAAGTGACAAAAAACAACTTGGTATTACATTGTTTATTTTCAATAAACACACATATCAAAACCTGATAACCAAAATGCATCACACAGTGGTGAATGCACTCTGTACAATATGAGCGTGGGTCTTTCCAAAATCATTAAACATTGTTTGATATTTGTTTGTGGTACACAGTTCTCTGCTCATGCTGACTCCTGGATGTTTAGTCTGAAAATGTGAACATACTAATCAGGGTTGGGTATAGTTCAATTTTTTAATGTAAACATTACTTTTAGTTTTATTTTATTACTTTGCTATTGCTATTACAAATTTACTATTGTCACAGTTTCTCATCTATTACTTTTAAGTGACATTACTTTATTACTTAACTTAATAACAAACTAAGTTTGAATGAGACTTTTTTAATTTACTTAATTATTACAAAAAGAGTTACATATTAATCATATCTGTCAAATAGTGGTGCTAGGTATTTTCAAGTTATTAAAATTAAGCATTTATTATCAAACTATTGAATTGTCAACTAAATTAAAAACCTTCCCATAAATATGACTGTGTATATGACTTTTATGTAAATATGATTCTCTATTCTCATCGCTGTCTAGAATGAATTCGAGCAATATAATCTATTGTTAAAATGTTAAGTAGTTATATTGAGTGTTGTGGAAAAATCCATCAAAGCCTGGATAATTTATACTATACAAACACAAGTCTCCTGACATATATATATATATATATATATATATATATATATATATATATATATATAAGAGAATTACTATATTACGATCGTTCAAATTGAGCCAAAAAACTTGCATGATTGTACCCGAATGCGTGGAACGATAGGTACATTCGTGCACGAGAGGAGAATAATGCCAGGAAAAAACACTACCAATGTTTGTTACTCGGCGAAACAGCGGGCAAAAACGCCTACAAAAAACATTGAGCAATTAGAAAAGTTTCTGATTTGACTTCAAATAAAGCGGAAGCCCTTTCCTGTCGCATTTGATGAAATTTTTCTCGACATTTACACTGTCACCGGCCGATGTTGGCGTTTTAACCATGTGGCACGTTGATTTGCATGAACACATGCCTTTGCAGGCTGGCCCACACAAACGTTCTTATGACTGGCGGAGCTGTCACGTGTTATAAGCAATGTGCCGATATGTGGTTCGTAGTAAAATTCACCCCATGTGACTTAATTCAGGACTATTTTGGCACTGACACCGGGTTACTTGCGGTGGTTATAATTTTCAGCTACAGTGACGGTGGCGCCGTGAGTATATACAGCAAATGTCGCGTGCCCAGTTTCTGGAACATGCAACTGACGATGTGATGCCTAACGCACGATCTCCATAAATCAGATGTTTTGTATTGAAAATTAAAAGGATAGTAAAGGTAGCAGAAAAGGTTATTGGTTATAGGTTAGAGGACACGAATATTATTCATGAAAAACAAAGTTATAGTAGAAGGTAAACGATTGCCCAGTGATTAAATTGACTGGCTAAAATCAGGCCAATGCTGCAGTCTGTCTAATGCAAAACAAACAGGTACTGAGAACTCATTTATACCGACGGTAAATAAAAGATTGTTTAATACATAGATGCATCACTATATTATTACCTCTTTTTTTTAATTCTTACTACTATTATAGTAGTATGTTTTTATATGATATCACCTGCAAGACAAATTCCTGTACTGGTATGGACTAAATTTTGTATCTTGTAATGTATCTTGATATTATAGTTCATAGTATGAAAGTGAAACCATTACAACCTTTCATGGATTGTACCTTTTAGAAAAGCTGGAAAAATGGCTGGGGTACAAGAACAAGACAAATCAGTAGAATGCCCGGTATACTTGACCTCTATGGTCGATGCTACTCCAAGAGCTCTTCCGTGCCTTCATACATTCTGTGAAACTAGCATTGAACAATGTGTAGGTTAGGGGGGTTCTATCTCATGCCCTACATGTAGAAAACTGACCGTGCTTCCGGAAGAAGGGGTGTCTGCTTTACCGGTCAGCTTCTTCATCAACCAAATGGCAAGCACCAAGTCGATTGAAAGGCCTTGCGATCTTGGCAGTTTGTTGATCAGTCTGGTGCGTCGGCTGTCAGTTTCTGTTACACGTGTAACTAATTTTTATGTGAGCCATGTACCAACCGGCACATTACCATCCCCCTTTTTGCCGGGCACAAGGTATAGAAAATCGAAGTTAACAAGAGATAAGTAACACAGACTTAACCTGCAGCATCCATGGTGATATTATATCGACATATTGTAAAGTTTGCCACGTATTTGCATGCAACAAATGTGCTATGAGTAAAGACCACATTGGTCTTGAAGCAGAACTTGAAGATTCTGGCAGAGCATTGAGCTCTATGAAGGAAAAGCTCATATCCAGATGCGTGTCAATTGGTTATTTGTATCAATGCATATCTTCGTGGTATATCCTGCAAGCTTAACTTGTTAAATGAAGTGGACTCGAAAATAAAAGAGGAAGTAAACAAAAGGAAGCAGCAGCTAGAGCAGAAGGTCGAAGGACTCTTATTTGATGTTCAGGGGAATTTTAGAGAACCATTACTTGAAAGGCAGGAGGTCCTTAAAGACGTGAAAACCGAGGATGAGAGCATTTCGTCAGTTTTTGAAGAATCCTTTCCCAGTAGCAGAGTGCGTATGACATTTATTGAAAATGTGGAGACGGACATAAATTCTCTTAGAAAGAAACATTCAGCCAGGTAATAACAAACGAGCCAGAGAAAGTGAACTTTGCTTTGTTGGCATCAGATGATCCCTTTGGGTATCTCACTGTGGATTCGCTGTCCTCCACATTGCCTTCGACAGAAATGAAGAGATTGGCCATAAGTCAGTCACAAGGTAATTATCTCATACGATTTTCACATTCATCCCTTTATTATTTTTATTCTTATTTAATCTGAAACCTATTCCATCTAAAGAAGAAACAATGCCTTATTTCGCTTATAGAAATATGATTTGTTTTTCCGATCTTCTTGAAAAAGCACTGCCTTGCAGTTTATGTGGGGATAAACTGCAGATGCCATGGTACAGATGTGGGTGCGTGCCTTATTTAAACCTCTGATCTGTTTATCTAACTAGTAATAAAAAAAACTAAGTATGAAACTAGATATGATTTAAAATTGAATCCTCCACCCGTAGGGCATTATCTAGCCATAAAAGCCACCTTTAAACACTGTATTTAGTGATTCAGGTGCACTGACATAACTGAACAAAATTCTGATAAATGAAAAAGATTTTCCAACCACTCAAATCTTTAAACTTAACGCTTTATCCAAAAGCTAAACTATAGTCTGTTCACTCTAACTTGGCACGCAGATGAAGTACAAGCAGTCCCTATATGCTGTGATCAGGCCGACCACCGTTTAAAAGAGGACCGTTTAAAAGGACATGCACATGTCCTGTTAAGAACAATAAAGACAATAAATTGACAAATTTTGAGATGGCCCCCATTTCTGAAACACACAGCAGCGGCTGTTACCACAGGTCAGCTTACACCAGTCCACCCAGTGACAAGTCTATTAATTATATAGATATACAATTAAAGATATGGCAAAAGAGTTAAAGTCACTAATTTTTTCAGATGTTAATATATGTAAATTATGTTCCATTTGAAATAAATGTAAAATATGAATAAAATTGAATGCAGAAATACATTAAGACTTAGACAAAGCAAGTAGACTTGACCTTGAGTCTATACAATATACCAGCGGTGATACGTGTCAGGGAGGACAGGTAATTCAGCTCCCCCATGGGTATAACAAATCCGAAAGCAGGACCGCATCACATAGGTGAATCAAATCGCCATGCAAAGTTAGTGTAATAATATTTTTAATGAAGAAATATATGTCAATTAATTGCTATTGAAAATCAGAGATGTTGCGTTTATTATTCCTCATGTTTCTAATAGGATGTGTCCTAATCTGAACTTATGCTCTGATTGCGAAGAAAAAGAACGATAAAACCTGTACTTATTTCCTGGTCACGACCAGAGTGACCACCTGTTGATGTTAATACGGCAAAGTTTGAAGGAGACACCGTATATATCAAGAAAAGATCTCCAGAACAAAACGGGTTAGTCAGAAATGTTCATCAATAATAAACGAAATTCCGTGCTTTAATGACTACACAAACTTGTGGTGTCGTGTCCAAGTGTATTCTGTAGGTTCTTGTATCATCAGGTCTACTTAATAGGAATTAAATCTACTTTATTCTACTTCCTACTTCCATGTAACTGTGTTTTCTGTGAATATCCATTATGGAGGATGGATTGAATATGCAGGAACGTAATTGGCAGATATCAAGGCGGTTTCAGCGTTTGCCATTGACCAGTGACATCAACAGTTTTCTCCAAATGGTACCTTCTACCTCCGTTGCGGGTAAGTATAGAAACAATGTTTTAATTCAACAGTTTAGAAACAATTGCTTTTATTTAAAAGGGTTTATTAGATTTATCTTGTATTTAATATTTTTAGATTACACAAGAACAAGAAATAATTGAAAGTGAAAATTATATCCAACAATTGATATCAGAAGATAATGTATTGATGCCCGCGTACCATTGCTAAGCTAAAGTTTAAAGGAGGTCACTTGGCTCATATTGCTCCTTAAATTGACACCAAGCGCTACTTAAAACTACTTATAAGTAGCTCCAGACAATTTTAATAAAATCTGTAAACAGGGGGAAATAGTCCCGCGCCGCCAAAGTGTTGACTAGTCTGAAAAAGCAGTATTTGTTGTCAAATTCATATTAAGCAGACAATTATATTCTGTGTTTGACTTTGTATATCTTCAGAAACTGTACTGACTTCGACCTTTGTCAGGATTGCCTGCTGACCCGCAGAGATTCCAGGGAAATTCACAATTGGGACCATATTTTTATAAAATTGTCACCAGGAGCTTACAAGAGGATTAAGAATCCATTGCTAAAGAAATAAAGATAACGAAGATAAAGAGCTTCAGTATTGTAGCAGGTCACATGAGCGGACTTTGTAGTTTCTGTTAATCATCACTTCTTTTTAGATGATAATATATCTCTATGCTAGATATATAGTCATAGTTATAGTCGCAGAAGAGAGCCTGTATCATATACACTTAAGGCCCTGTGGTGACGGGATATTTGTGCTTTCTATTTTTAGCACTTTTGGCTACTTATTATACTCTCACTGGGAGAAGAAGAACAATCGTGATCTATAAAAAATGGTATTTGGTAACTCATTAGGTTGTTTAAATTGTAAAAATAGAATCATATATTCTGTTTCCTGTTTTCAAAAAGAATTTTCCAGTTTCCATACTCGCTTTGGTGTCCCGACATTTCAGTGAACATAGGCCATTGGTCCTGATTATTTGATGGTTGCACATATTCCATCTAACACAAGAACTAATACTGGCGGTCATTTCAATATGTGTACTTCTACATCGAGGAAAATCTAGATGAAGCGCATTTGCATTGGCAAAACATTAAGCTCCTCATTTAGCACAGATCTGAAGAAAAATTTTACATGCAGTTTCAAGAAAGATCAAGTGGCTGACATTCTATGTTGCATGACTTTTAGGCCCATGGGGCTTTAACAGTTGCAAGTTTCATACATGATGCTAAAATGCACAGTTTGGTGTAATTTTGATCAAAATGAATGCGCAAAAAGATGTCTAAAGATCACTGTAATTTAACCTTGAAAGCAAAGACTAAGGTCGTGACTAAAGCGGTAAATAAGACGGGATAGTTTGATGTACTGCCATATGTTATCTGCAAATGACACTGCGAATGCTATGCCTGCTAGTATCTATATTTTCAATTGATCTTGACCAGCTGTAACTATCAAAACAAAGTTGTCAAACCTTTACAATTCTTTGACTGAATATGATAAGATCATTTTCAATTGATCTTGACCAGCTGTAACTATCAAAACAAAGTTGTCAAACCTTTACAATTCTTTGACTGAATATGATAAGATTCTTGTAAATTTACTCATTCAATGACTTTCAAACGTGAAAGATAAGATTCTTGTAAATTTACTCATTCAATGACTTTCAAACGTGAAAGACTGCCTGATTATCAGGAGATAGGCGGGGAACTGTCGGTTTTCGGTAGCGGCCTGTAGTTAAGCTTATGGGACTTTTCGATTTTTCGCAGGCAGTTTCTCATTAGTGCCGGGGTGGGGGGGGGGGGGGGGGTTGCTGGAAGCTTTGGCAGCCTGTAGTACCCTACAAAAAATTGGGAGGGGATAAAATTTAAAGAAGCATCGCATTAATGTTAAGGTTGCCGGCAGGGGGAGTGAAATGAGAGCGGCCAGCCACTGGGGCCCCATGAATCGCACACGCAAATAGCAGCTATTTGCGACCCAAAAAATTTAGGAGGGGGTAAAATTTCTGGTAGCATCGCATTGAGAGTTAAGATTGCCGCCAGGGGGAGTGGACATGAGTGCGGGCAGACAGAGGGGCCCCCATGAATCGCACCCGCAAATAGCAGCTATTTGCTACCCTAAAAAATTGAGGAGGGGGTAAAATTTCTGGTAGCATCGCATTGAGAGTTAAGGTTGCCGCCAGAGGGAGTGGACAAGAGACAGGACTGCCACAGAGGCCCTATGAATCGCACGCGCAAATAGCAGCTATTTGCTACCCTA
Organism: Sipunculus nudus; assembly: GCA_026874595.1. NCBI lineage: Eukaryota > Metazoa > Annelida > Sipuncula > Golfingiida > Sipunculidae > Sipunculus > Sipunculus nudus. Next base: position 49,727,387 of record CM049315.1, read on the forward strand.
AAAATTAGGAGGAAGTAAAATAATAGTAGCAGCGCATGGAGTGTTAAGACTGCCACCAGGGGGAGTGGAGATCTCAAAGCCTGCCACAGCGGCCCAATGAATTGCACGCGCAAATAGCAGCTATTTGCTACCATAAAAGTTTTGAAGACTGCCGCCAGGGGGAGAGGAGATCTCAGCGGCCTGGCAGAGGGGTCCCCACGAGTCGCAAGCGCAAATAGCAGCTATTTGCTACCACAAAATATGTCAAGACTGCCACCAGGGGGTGTGGACATGAGAGTGGACAGACAGAGGGGCCCCCATAATCGCACGCGCAAATAGCAGCTATTTGCTACCCTAAAAAATTAGGAGGGGGTAAAATTTATAGTAGCATTGCATTGAGCGTTATGACTGCCGCCAGGGGGAGTGGACATGAGTGCGGGCAGGCAGAGGGGCCCCCATGAATCGCACGCGCAAATAGCTGATATTTGCTACCCTAAAAAAATTAGGAGGGGTTCAATATATAGTAGCATCGCATTGAGTGTTAAGACTGCCGCCAGGGGGAGTGTACATGAGAGCGGGCAGACAGAGGGGCCCCAAGAATCGCAAGCGCAAATAGCAGCTATTTGCGACCCTAAAAAAATTAGGAGGGGTAAATTTCTGTTAGCATCGCATTGAGAGTTAAGATTGCCGCCAGGGGGAGTGGACTAGAGACAGGACTACCACAGGGGCCCCATGAATCGCACGCGCAAATAGCAGCTATTTGCTACCCTAAAAAATTTAGGAGGGGTTAAATATATAGTAGCATCGCATTGAGTGTTAAGACTGCCGCAAGGGGGAGTGGACTAGAGACAGGACTGCCACAGGGGCCCCATGAATCACACGCGCAAATAGCTGCTATTTGCTACCCTAAAAAATTTAGGAGGGGTTCAATATATAGTAGCATCGCATTGAGTGTTAAGACCGCCGCCAGAGGGAGTGTAAATGAGATCGGGCAGACAGAGGGGCCCCATGAATCGCAAGCGCAAATAGCAGCTATTTGCTACCATAAAAGTTGTGAAGACAGCCGCCAGGGAGAGAGGAGATCTCAGCGGCCTGGCAGAGGGGTCACCACGAGTCGCAAGCGCAAATAGCAGTTATTTGCTACCATAAAATATGTCAAGTCTACCACCAGGGGGAGTGGACATGAGAGTGGACAGACAGAGGGGCCCCCATGAGTCGCACGCGCAAATAGCAGCTATTTGCTACCCTAAAAAATTAGGAGGGGGTAAAATTTATAGTAGCATTGCATTGAGCGTTATGACTGCCGCCAGGGGGAGTGGACATGAGACAGGACTGCCACAGGGGCCCCATGAATCGCACGCGCAAATAGCTGCTATTTGCTTCCCTAAAAAATTTAGGAGGGGTTAAATATATAGTAACATCGCATTGAGTGTTAAGACTGCCGCCAGGGGGAGTGTACATGAGAGCAGGCAGACAGAGGGGCCCCCATGAATCGCTCGCGCAAATAGCAGCTATTTGCTACCCTAAAAAATTTGACTGGGTAAAATTTCTGGTAGCATCGCATTGAGAGTTAAGATTGCCGCCAGAGGGAGTGGACAAGAGAAAAGGACTGCCACAGGGGCCCTATGAATCGCACGCGCAAATAGCAGCTATTTGCTACCCTAAAAATTTAGGAGGGGGTAAAATTTTTGGTAGCATCGCATTGAGAGTTAAGATTGCCACCAGGGGGAGTGGAGATCTCAAAGCCTGCCACAGGGGCCCAAATGAATCGCACGCGCAAATAGCAGCTATTTGCTACCATAAAAGTTGTGAAGACTGCCGCCAGGGGGAGAGGAGATCTCAGCGGCCTGGCAGAGGGGTCACCACAAGTCGCAAGCGCAAATAGCAGTTATTTGCTACCATAAAATATGTCAAGACTGCCACCAGGGGGAGTGGACATAAGAGTGGACAGACAGAGGGGCCCCCATGAGTCGCACGCGCAAATAGCAGCTATTTGCTACCCTAAAAAATTAGGAGGGGGTAAAATTTATAGTAGCATTGCATTCAGCGTTATGACTGCCGCCAGGGGGAGTGGACATGAGACAGGACTGCCACAGGGGCCCCATGAATCGCAAGCGCAAATAGCAGCTATTTGCTACCTTAAAAGTTGCCAAGACTGCCGCCAGGGGGAGTGGATATGACAGCGGCCAGACAGAGAGGCCCCCATGAGTCGCAAGCGCAAATAGTTACCCTAACCCTTTGGGCATGAATTACTCCACTAAGTGTTTCATGAATTGTCACTGTTAATATATGCTGTATCGGGGGTACAAGTCCCTAACCCTTCTGGCATGAAACACCCCAGTAAGTCTGTGTCACTAATAATATGTGCTTTATCCGGGATACGGGGCATTATAAACAGTCATAATATTACGACTCGTTGACATTACATAGCTTAATATATGGTGTGTACTCAATATATTATTATACAATCCTTTCAACTGAAATAAATTTCCTACACACATGCTTCTATACAATGTTTGAGCGGGCATCTTGTTAAATGAAGAATAAATTACGCCATATACATATGAACGGTTAGTAGAGTTTTCGGTGAAATGCGCACTGCGATCGCAGCTTAATATGACCAAAGGCATTTGCTACCGCGCATATCTGTTTGCTACTTTGCGACTATTAATTGCTACCGCGCATATTGCTTTGAGTGTTCCTGTCCGAGCGACATCTGCCAGCAAAGACTTGCACTACGTCAACAGTAGCAGATTTTGCGATCGCAAATTCATAGTCCCCCTGGATAGCAAGGGACAGTAACTTGCGACCGCGCAGGTCTGATTTGCTACCGCGCACATTGCGCATTGCGATCGCAGCTTAATATGACAAAAGGCATTTGCTACCGGGCATATCTGTTTGCTACTTTGCGACTGTTAATTGCTACCGTGCATATTGCTTTGAGTGTTCCTGTCCGAACGACCTCTGGCAGCAAAGACTTGCACTACGTCAACAGTCGCAGATTTTGCGATCGCAAATTCATAGTTCCCATTGGTAACAATGACAGCCACTTGCTACCGCGCAGGTCTGATTTGCTACCGCGCACTTTGCGCTACGAGCCGGTCTGTGCCTGATGGTAGCAAGTCCGGTGGCTGTTCAGTGCGCGATGTGGCAAGCTATGCACAAGAGTAGCAAATGCTACCGTGCGACTGCCATTTGCTACCGCGCACTTTGCGCTGAATAGCCGCTGAGAGCAGAATGGTAGCAAAGTGAGTGGAAGCTGAGTGCGCGTTGTGCCGGGCTATGCGCAATGGTAGCAAAGAATCCCAGGGATAAGTCTGGAAAACCGACAGTTCCCCGCATATATGCCTTTGACCTACCTTTTAAAAAAGAATGTTTTTGTTATGGCCACCTCATTGTATATATAAATGATCTAGGCGTAAGTTTGGTTGTGAAAAGTACTTATAACGCCTTCGAGAAGGATTTGGGATTTTTTAACAACAACATGTTTTTAAACAGACCAATGTTGACAAACGGGAAATGCATGTTACCTTAGGTGGAACGTTGCATATATGCAAAACGCCATTTGCAAAGCTCTGGCTTATCTTACTTGCTGCGAGATGCCCTTGTTGAATGTTTTACTTTGGCGGGCCCCCACAAATTATATAAATATGTTGATATAAACAAACAAGCAGCTTGTGTGCGGTGATATCCACGTTTTCTCGCCTATTTTTATAAAAGCTCCAAGGAATTACCTATAGTTTATGAAGGTCAGATAGGGGATAGGGTCCCTTTAATGAAGGGTTATAGTTTCAGGATTGAAAGGCTCCTATGGTTATTATGGTTAAACTATTTGGCTTTTCTCTGGGCATAATAAAATCCTTGAGCAGGTGATTGTGTTATCCTATATTATACATGTACTTAATATAATATAAAGAACGATAATATAATATATAAATATATATATATATATATATATATATTATACATTATGTGCATAGTGCTTTTTAATGCATTTTAGCAAAAGTATTCTCTTCGTATCTGAAATCAGCTATTCTGTTTTCATAACATATATCATTTTGAATGTTAAACGGCAAAATGGCATTCACAAGGATTCGGACAAACTCTTACAATGTGGATGGGCTAGAAAATTTCCCGGGTAATTTCAGAGAGGAAACTTCCTGACGTATTCACACTTGTTATCTTCCGTACGCCAACCCACTCTGATTTAACACAAACTAAGACACAGGCGATTCTCCAGTCTATATTGGTGAGTATATGGCATTAAGACGACCACTCATTGTACACTACATCATATCCGCGTACCCTGGTTTACTAGCTGTTACGGAACCTAATATAAACCGATCACGTGTGCGTGATGAACACAAATTTTGTAATGGAGATAAAAAAATCAGATTCTGTAACACTAGGCACCGTGAAATGTCTAGGGGAATGAATAAAGAAGTCAGTGGTTTTTTGTTAACAAATGACTATAATCTATTCTTAAAACAACCCTAACATCACAATACACGAAATCAATACAATTATACAGTAAAACAGCGGTATAACAACAAATCAATACAATCACACAGTAACATACACAAAGTGCACTGCGTCCGCTGGAATTGTCTCTGCTGCTCTCTCCCGGCTCTAAAACAAAGGCCCCTTTATTTACCTTTTCACTTCAAGCCGAGAAGCTTCTATCTGTAGAACATTCGAAAAATAATACATTATACACGGTAAGCACGCGTCAAGGGAATCATCTAGAAAAACATCGCAGTGCCTCTACACACCATGTTGTACACGTGAGCTCGCCCACAGGCGCTTGAATCGCTATTTGTGTTGATATTGGCTTAAATCGTGTTCAATTTACCTTAACAACAGTCCCCTACCGTTTAATGAGCTGTAAATCATGTTATATCGCTTGCCGGTACTTGTTTATATAATAGATACACAAGGCCGGCATCCAAGTCTGCGGTGGGTTGGCGATAATACAAGAAATCAATTCAAATTCCCGAATATTTCAAAGATTTTCGAGGGAAGAAACTTACAGTCGTTAAATGGCCAGTTCATCTTTCTATAAAAGCATTAACAATTCCAATACACACAGTGTACCACTTGTAATGAGCTCTTATTTGTAACTAGTCTGCATCCATTAAGCAGCTGTTACCCCAAACGAGGAAATCCCCATTTATCTTGGTCAGCAGTAAGGATTCCCCCCTGGAACCTAACACCTGATTGGTTGATAACGATGGAAATAGTAATCTGGGTTAAATCTGTCTGCTCGTCGCTTAATGGATACAGACTCGTCCGCAGACTTGGATGCCGGCCTTGTGTATCTATTATATAAACAAGTACCGGCAAGCGATATAACATGGTTTACAGCTCATTGAACGGTAGGGGATTGTTGTTAAGGTAAATTGAACACGATTTAAGCCAATATCAACACAAATAGCGATTCAAGCGCCTGTGGCTCGCCCCAAGCTAGCATGACAACAAGAGTTCAACCAGTACGGACTAAACCGAGAATGTGACAAGCGGCCAGGCAAGAAAGCCCCACAACACGAGCCACACCCGTGTCACACAATAAAAAGAACACATGTAACAATACACAGACTTGTTATCCAGTTCCCAGAATAGCGAGCCGTCTGGGCCCTGAATTTATTGCATGCATATCATTTAGGCCATGATGTCTGTTGAATAACGGGTCACACGTAAATCCATCTCAATATAATAGAGCGTCGCTTGCTGCTTTATCGAATCAGTATGGGTAATTAATTCTGAGTTGAAGACTGAGGCAACGGAATCCTTATTATAAATATGTATTATAACAACCACTTTTGTCGAAATGCTGCTTTATAAAACTATACTAGTATTAGGCCTAATAATAACATCAACAACAACAACTATAACGTAGGCCAAGACGGAAGCGGTTAGCAAGGGTATTTTTTTTTAAACTACCAGTGGTGGGCAAATTACTCTTTGAGGGCCACAGCTAACATCGGTAAGGTCTCTAGCAGGCCCCATCCATAAAAAGCTTAATTTACTTTATAAAGTTATGTTTATATACATAGAAACACTGTAACTCTAATTAGCCTCGTGATTCTGAAGCCATTTGTAACTATAGGCTTGTACTGACTGCCAGGGTGATAAAGACCATGTCAGCATGTCAACACGTATAAACACTTGGGTGAAACGTCTAGACCTTTCAGACAAACAGAAGTCTGTCGTATATATACCCAATATATATCTACAAAAATGTGCCTGTCTGTTTGTCCCACTAACACGCAGAAACGGGCCATGACGGATGGCCAGTTTTGCTATCAGCGTCAGACATATGCCCTAACTTACAGAATGCACACCAAGTTGGCCCTTCCACTTGCACAAAATCGAATTCCTGGTGGCATGATCACATCGCAGGTCTGTCCCACAAAATCAATCCGCTCCTCACTCCTTACCTTCATCTTGGTCTAGCTATTACCACAAAGATTGGTTCTGTGTTGACCACCAGATGTCGCTGCCTTAAGGGTCTGGAGAGTTCGCTATCTTAGGGTCTGACTACCCATTACGCGGCATTACACCCTTCCTCTGCAACGGACCACACACACACACACACCCTTACCTACAGGACCTACAAAGTGAGGTCTCTGACAAAACCCTACAAAATGAGGTCCTATATAAAGCATATCAAATTTAACTTTTTTGTCACAGCTTTATATTTATTATCATGTAATTATTCATAAAATAACATTTTAACAAATTTTCTCCATTTATTTTCAAGTTTTTCCATATGAAAAACCACACACACATGTATATGGACCGCGCCAGTGTTCATTAGCCTTCCTGACCTTTAGTCAGCCCTGTGCAAGTTTATTCATCAACCTATTAGTATGACATGAAAGCCTAGTCTCATTAGAATTTTCAATGTCAGGCTCCCATGAATAGTGCCGGTGCATAAAGGCACTGGTCATGGAGGTGCTGTTATGTTGTGTTGCTGAGGGAAAGGGTGTGTGATGGTGGGCGGATCCAGGATTTGGGAAAAGGAGAGGTTCATTCCAGAACTAATGTCAAAGCCTAAACAAGGGACCCATGGGACACACTCAGCTAAATTTTAAGCAAATGCAAAATATACTTTTTTTTTAGAATTTTTAAGTGTACATGAGCACTGAAAAGCTAAGGAGAAAGAGTCCTGCTAATTGGTGATAATAACATATTAAATATATATTTGGAGAACTAATACTGTGCGCTTTTTATGGACTTTATAAAAGGGACAGGAGTCTTTTATGATCAGATATTTCTAGAAGTATCATTATTTCAGCAATGTGACAGTATTATGTGCATTAATTAACCATGTGAATCTATTAATACCTGTTAATTATAACATAAGGCAGAAGGTGGAGATTAGCCGAAGTATAATAATACACATTTAGTTTATTAACTGAAATAAAATACTGTAAAAATATTATTGTTTATGACTACTATATTTCTCAGCATTTATCTTGTTTCAAGCATCGATACGACGATAAAGCATGTATAGCGTATCGACGTGACGTATCGATAAGTATCGATATATCGGTATATTGATACAGCCCTAGATTTTACAAGGTATATACCATTACTTCATGAGGCTAAAATTTTCTCTGGATATATGTGGCTTGTTTATGCTCAACTAATTGTATATATATAATAGCCGGGCACGTGCAGACTTCTTGTTCTCATTTTTGTACACTTGTTTAAGATAATACGAAAGTATACTATATCAAGTTTGTATCGCTGGCTGGCGGATCATTTTCTCATTTGTTCGGTAATTTTCAACAAATTTTAATTACTGATTTATCGTGTTCCGTGACCAGTATATTGCTACTAATATAAAACGTCAGTACAAATTCCTAAGCGAAGCCGCCATAATGCAAGTAGCTTCTGGCTTTGGGTCGCCAATATCTGGAGTGGACAATGTGTACGAGCTATTGGACTAATTCTTTTCTGGATGACATAAAACCTGTGTACTTTAGCAAATAACTTGGATTGGTTATCTATCGTTTTTTTTATTGTGTTTCAGTTATTGATTTTCAGAAAAACGGAGATTCATTGCCACTTCTCAACATTGGAAAAACCAACGATCCAGGTCAAATGTTTATAACGCAAGGAATATGCGTTATTCTGTTGAATATTTTTATTTTAATTATTATTATTATTAGTAGTAGTATTATTATTGTTATTATTATTGTTACTATTATTAATTATTATACATCCGTTGGAGTTGATGTGCATGTGTATTAGCATAGAAAGCACTCACAGAGCACATACCTCCGCCAACATTTGTACCAGCATCGAGGTCAGCCTCAAATTGAATCAACCCATAACCCGATATTCAATATCAAATTACCGACATTCATTGAAAACATAAGGTGATATCGACAATATGGTTAAATTTGAAACAAATATCTGTAGCCCATCCCAAAAGAAATGTTAAATGAACGTTTGGAGATTTTGTATTGTTCAAAACAAACAAAGATATGTCTGTAGTTTCGTACAAGCTCTTGTTTACTGATGATGAATTTAAATGAGCAAGTGTGATGCATGTAACATTACAAGAGGGGATTTAAAAGTGATCTGAGCATTCCAGAGAGCAGCCGCGTCATTGCTCTTATTATCACAAGGGTAATTTGAGTGGATTCTGTACAATCCTCACATTAGGATGTACAGTTTAAAATTCTAAACCCGCCAGTTATCCAATATAACGGCCGAGCAGCGACATTGGTTATCATGCCTGTTATCTAAAGAAGGGTCCAAGCGTTGCTTTGGAATATTTTTCCTTTTAGAGAGGAAGGGCACTTTTGATTTTCAGATCGATCAAGGAATTAAACTTGGCCGCCATGAATCAATTGAACATGTGCTTTTTTTTCGCCGGCTATTTCAGGAACTTTCGTTTAACGTTTTCTAATTAAGAAGATATACAATTCTAGGCCATCAGAAATCCAATATGAAAACACTGGATTTCCTTTCGTATTATCTGGAGAATCATTTAAGGAGGATATGTCTTTGAGAGTGGACATTAACTTTGAAAATTCTGAGCAATCACTCATCAAAATGTATATCCCTTCCGACCCGTCAGAAATCCAATATGGCTAGCAATTGGTTTCTCTTCGTCCGCACTCACTCCAAAAACCAATCCTAGCGATAACAGTAACATTGTTTTCTGAAGTTTCGTCCCTTTCATATAATGCGTATTTTCGAATAATATACCCTTCAGAAATCAAATATGACTGCTAGGCGGCAATCTTAGATTTTGTTTCGCGCGTTTTGTAGCAAGCATGCTGTCACAAAGATTGTAGTAAAATGCCGTCCCCATAGAGGATGAGCGCTATTGGATTAAGAACCATCAAAAATCCAATATGACATCAAGGCAGCCATTTTGGATTTCCTCTCGCGGGAGTGTTCGAGTGATTGCTCTGAAATTTTACTTAAGATTTCCCCCGTTTGAGATGATACTTCCTCATTTCAGATATTTCATTAACCAAGTTTAATCACTAATCACCTGGGAGTCGTAAAAAACTGAAAACGCGAGAAACTACGGACCTCTCCGGTCCCGATCATTTCGAATTCACGGGGGTATCCTACAGTCTCAAAATTCGGGTTTACACTGCATGCACACGTTTGGTCATACATGATTCGCGAACTAACATATATCTTATTCAGTATTGTATTGTGTACAAAATTAATGTTAATCATCTTTGTGTTTATGTAAATGTTCATTTGCATCGTTTTGGTAAAAAATATTTTCATTTGTATATGTACAATCATTTATATAAAGACTGATACAAAATTGTAACCAAAACAACTTGATCATACAAATCTAGAACTAAATGTTTAACATTATGAAGACAGTCATATTAAACAGACGTACACCCCCACCTCTTTACTCACCCTAGACAATATATAGAGTATATGGAGAAAATAAAGGTTGAGAATAATACAAATATGTACAAACACACTGTGTATGTTGTATTTAAATTCTCCGTGGATATTATGTGCATGCAACCATCTCACTTAAAGATTCATCATACTTTTTTCAGTGGTCCTTACCCTTTTATAAAAATGTATACTAGATGGATCCTCTTTTATTCTATAAAAAATTAAATTGAGTTTTTTAATAAGGTGTTCGACTTGATGTGTAAAGAAATAAAACGCGCAATAAATTTTTATGCAGCATGTATTCTTGATAACTGTTTTTTTTTCTTGCAAGGGTGGATTGAGGAATTTAAAAAAGGGAGGGGGGTGGGTGGGTGTTGCAAAACACAGGTACTGGTGAAGCAGAAAAACAAACTTTATTTATAACTTTTTCCTCCACAAATAAGGAAATTTACTGCAGAAGACGCATATCTGAACGTTTTTTAGTTGTAAACACAAGTTATTTTTTAATTTTCATATTTTTAGGTCCCTGCGCTCCCTCCCCCCCCCCCTCCCTAAATCCGCCCGTGTCTTAGTCAGTTCCCGATAAATGATTCTCATTGCTGTATATGTAACTCTCGGTCCGAATTTGTCAATTCATTTATTTCACTCTCTGATTTTAACAAAATATGGTCATAGATTCAAAAACCAAGCACAGAAATTTTCAAAACTTCATTTTCATACTCAGGAGCTTTTCACTGGAACAGACTCGCTACTCAGACCAGTGGAGCCAAATCTCTTTCTTCTTTCAGAAGAATGTTGAAACGCGCACTCTAGGAAAAGTAAATTCTTTTACGTGTTTATATCCCTTATACAATTTTACATGATATGCTTATTTTAGTGTACGCTCAATATTTATATACTATTTTCCATGTTATAACTTTAGCTTTTACTTATAGGCCATATAGTCACCAGATATCGTTGATTGTTGATTAATGTACTCTATTTTGATTTGATTGTTTGATTAATATACTCAATGCCATGCAAGGCATCTACTTCTATATTCTATTAATGTCTTTATAGCAAATGTGTCATCTTTTAAATTGTAGCAGGACCTCATTGAAAAACAGCGCTGGCTGAATGAGTTATACTGTTGAAATATTGTATAATAAATAAATTCATAAAATAGTTTGCAATAACTCCGTTCTTTTAAACCAGATGACCGTATGAAAAAGTGTCTGAATTTTATTCTTCTTCAAAATTATAAATTCTTAATGACTTATATTTAGCAAGAGAAAAATCCCTTTCAAAGGTGGCCACCAAAAACTCATTTTTGGAGTTTAACCGCAAGTTCAATTCGTCTGCAAAGTTCAGTATGACAGTTGCTGTGGCTTTTGAGATATCTGGTACCAGACAGCGGACAGGGAACAGCCGGCCAAAATAATCAAAACACATGCAACAAGGACATCTGGTGCCAGTAAGACGAACCAGAGTTTTGTAAGTGGCATGTTACAACCATTGCCCGTTCAAATTCCGCACATATGCAAACGACCACCTTCAGTTACATGTTTGTCAACATGGGCGTATGCATATATACATACATTTCTCACAGATGCATTAAAAGAACTTTTCTTGGCAGTCATTACCTACAATTCATTAATATGTCAGAGAGTAAGTCAGAAATCACATGAAGTCGCCATATAAGTTATTTTCAGTTAACAAAATATTCCATAGGGCAGCGAATCAGGACGTTTAAGCCGGGCTGTACCTTACAGATCCTGTGTCAAACATTAAATTATTGTGCGAATATGAACTTGTTTGATTTTATATAAATACGGTCTCGCAATTAAAGGGATGGGATAGGCTATATTGGGCAAAAGCTTATATTTTGGGAAACGTCGAAATGTGAAACACTCTGAACTGATCAGGGTCAGAGTCAGTATGTTAAACCAATTAACACTGAAAAATCATGTATTTATGTATTCATGTACTACAAAATATACTACTCTTTTTACATAAGGTCCCTGTAATTTATAAATAAATTACAATGAAATACAATGTCTTTTACGACCATTAAACTTAAATGACCTAATACAATAAGAAGCGAAAACACCGTAACGTAAGCATATTTAAGAGGTGTGTAATGCAAAGTATGCAGCAACTATATGAACGTTAGAATAAATACCATAGATTAAAGCTTCAAAAAGATATAACTGAAGTGGAAATGAGTACCTGAAGGTCTATTTGTCTAAATATTAAATGCCCATAATTACATGATGGATAGATGAAACCGAGCATAGATGACGATTGCCTTCCTCCTCTGGACAAGCAAGCGACCTCAACAGCAACTGGTGGTCAGGACAGTCGAGGGTTAAAACGCTCGAATAAGAATAAGAGCTCGTACCAGAATCTATAACAGGAAAAACAAGACAGAAATCGATTACTTTGCAAAGTAAGAACCGTTTCATATCAACATTTCTTTTAAGGAAGTGGCTAAATAGCCGGCAGGGTGCCGGCTGTTTAGTCCACAGGCTAAACAGCCGGCAGAAAAAAATGACCTTGCCGGCAGTTTAGCCCACAGGCTAAACTGCCGGCAAATGAATGCATGCTCTATTTAAGTGTTTCAGTGTGATACTCCGTACTTTCCATTATTTGTTTGACAATGAGCTGACAATTTAGTACTGACTTATCAAATTAGATATTTTTCTGGTCTATATATAACAATTACCAGTTGGTGAGGATATTTCTTGCATCATCTCACAACACAATAGGCTCAACAGCTTTAATTTGGTGTGGTGTAAGATTGTTTGATTATCTGGTCAAGTAATAAGCTGATCCTTGGACCATTTATCTGACATATCCTGAGTCATTTGTTTTAAAACACATTATTTGTTTACTCTTAACCACACTAGTGTATAAACAATCGTTATGCTTCTTAATTTATTAACCTTAATGAAAGAATCTGCTTATATTCTTTGATATGCATCCCATTAATTGTTTGTGTTTTAACAAATTACCCTTTATCTGCTCATAAGCATATACAAGCAGCTGATATACCAGTCAACTTCAGTTCAATTCCTATAAATATAAATAAAACTACCCTGTAAATATCACAAAATGTGCACTTTTAATACCTACTCGAAATACTTGTTACATATAGGTCAGCAAAATATATAACTTGCTAAGTCAGCATTATATTGTCAACTCATTGTAAAACAGTAATGGAAAGTATGGAGTATCACACTGAAACACTGGAATAGAGCATGCATTCATTTGCCGGCAGTTTAGCCTGTGGGCTAGACTGCCGGCAAGGTTAATTTTCCCTGCCGGCTGTTTAGCCTGTGGACTAAACTGCCGGCACCCTGCCATCTGTTTAGCCACTTCCTTCTTTTAAATACAAACCTCAGATGGTTCTACAAAGGATAGACAGAAATACAATGTACGGCCTGTTTGTAACCCCCTTTGACAAATATGCAAATACAGGGGAATATATGGAATGTATGATCGCTGCTCCAAATGATTGCCATCGGCCAATTGGTTCGGAAATTAGTATTTCACTAACGTTCTCCCTCTCCTTTAATTATTCCGGATAATTAGCCCCAAAACACCTTAATACTTGCAGACTAGCTCGGACACTTGCAGGCATTCATGATTCATGAAATAGACGACACAGGGGCTCGCTGAATCAAGGGCTGTGAAAGCGAAGCTGCCAGGGACATGGTAGTATGAACACCTATCCCATAGACTGTGGCCTCTACAAACGATCTATTTCAATATCACATGACATTATATCTATTTTGTGTGATAAATAAATACATACAGTAACCAAGAGTAACAATGAGAACTTAAGGCGGTAACCCGCCTATTGAATTGTAGATCAATCAAATTCAGCTTCTGTGTTATATAGCAAATGCCCGCAATGTAAACATCAGCCAATATGGATTCAGGGATTCCCCATTAAAAGGTAAGGATAAAAGATGCCGTGTCCTTCTCAAGTATATATGCAAAGTATCTAAAAGTTAGAATTGACCATTAACCACTGATCAATATCGTGCTTTACCGGTTTGATATGATTGAAGAGTCTATCGTGAAATCATAAGTGATGTTGTCTCTTGTGAAAACCAGAAGTTATACACATTAGTGGATCTATAACTATCAACAAATCACTGTCATATACTGAAAAGGTGACTTGAATAAGGAAGTCGGCATCAATGACCCGTTCATGGAATCCCGTTTACGTCAACTTTCGCTTTCCCATTAAAGCAAAGCTAATATAAAGTCAGTAATCAGATGAATGTAATTATGGAGCGTTGTGGACTTCACAATGGTTCCTAGAATTAAAATCTACCGATTTCATCCCTGATATTTGCATAGGAACACGTGAAACGGTAGTTTAAGAAAGGGAGTCCAGAGTACTTCAACGGCGGCGTCGGTCTCGGAACAGAACTCATGGCTTGACGAAAATAGGCGGATATAAGTAATAGCAACGTAACTCAACTATCCTTGGAACCACTGTAATGTTATTTTGTGTCTGACTGATTAAGACTTCATAATGACTGAGACACCCACAAGGGAGGCACAGGAGTTCTCCGAGAACACATCTATGCACGGAATCCGGGTTGTTGGTGACCAGAAGGTTTCGGTAGCGAGACGGTAAGCAGTGATGTAGTAAAGTCCACACATACTGAGTCCGAGTCTAGCATACTCCAGTCCAAGTCCGAGTCCTTGAAGTTCGAGGCAAAGTCTACTTTCTTGATTCCGTTTTATTTGGAACACGTGTCAAAGTCCAATCCATATGTCCTTGTTAAAAGAAATTTAAAATGGAAATTTGAGAATATCCCGCATGTCTTAATTGTGCTAGTTTATACATACGCTTTGTTTCTAGAATATTAGGCATGATTAATCATTTGTTTCCTGGTTTAATTTCTCCAAATACATCTTGTAGAAACTTCTGATGAACCTTCAACTTATGATTAACTTATGATTAACTTGTAAAAAAAATGTATATATCATCACTGTACTGCTGACACTAGTCGCTAAAAATCCTAGACTAGAATCACCGACTGAAACCCGGATGTGGCAAGCAGAGTGACGGAGGACAAACTAAATTACTGACAGGTCAGGAAGGACCCAGCAAAAGGCCCATAGACGTCCAGTGTGAGCCCAAATGATGCTTGAAAATAAATATTATAAAATACTTGATTACATGCAGAGACAGAGGGAACTGACGCAAAACAGTATTTTAGCGAGAACCAAGATCTTAAAGTTAGAATCAGTGACAGTCGTGTGTGAAGATGAAGATGGGAGTATTTCCTAACAACAGGGGCATGATTACACCTGATATATTTAACTGTAAGCCTGGTCAGCATAAAAATAAGTAGGATTGTACTGTGACCTTGACCTTAGAACTTGTGATGTCGAAATCAATATGGTTCTTTCCCTATTGTTAGCTAATCCAACAGTAATAGATTTTGGATTAAACTTTTACATTGCCTCCAAAAAAAATTTAAGATATGGGTCCTGTGACCATGACTTTTGAGCTCATGGCCCCCAAATCATTAGGGTTCTTGATTAACTGGTGGGACATTTATAAGCCATGTTTGAAATCCATATGCCAATCTAAACTGGAGTCGTCATCAGGAAATGTATTTGTGAACAGCTGGCTCCTGCGACCTTCATCTTAAACCTTGTGACGCGAAAAAGACAGGAAGCTTCCCCCTCCCTTTTGTCAGGTGAGCTATATGTGCAAAGCTAAAGGTCTTGGATGAAACGTTTTGCTTTAAATGCATCGAGAAACTTTTACAGATGTTGGTCCTTTATCCTTCACCTTTGACCTCATTACCCCAAACCAATAGGTCTCTTAATTTAGTGATGGGCCATATATGACAAGTTTGAAATCCATATGTCCATCCAAACAGGAGTTATCATCCGGAAACGACTTTGTGAACGGACAGACAGACAGACCGACAGAGAGACGGACGGACGGACAGACAGGTGATTACTATAGGACACCCTTTTTATTCAAGCGGGGCCATTATAATAGACGTCACACCTGACACTTACGTAAAGAGTCCAAGTTGCCGCTTGTGTTATTTACAAATAATTCCGAGTTTAAAATATGATGTCAACCAATATCATCTTAATTGCAACCCAGGCGAAACATATGTTTTAATAACCATAATTATGCTAAAATTCGGTTACTTTCTACTTTTGCAGTGCTATATGGAGTATAATAATTGCCGCGAGTATTGTCGGCGTATTTTACCAAGGAACTTCCTTGCTGATCAGACTGCTGAATCCAGGGATACAAACAAGCGTGCGAGTGATAAATAACAACGGACCGCTAAAATACCCCGCCATTACCATCTGCAGTCATAACAACTATCGCTTGTCTTACTTCCAAGCAAATCAAGACCTTAAGTATCATATACTAAGTAAAAGGGGCTTTCTCGATCCGGCAAACCGGTCTTATGCGGCAAATGTGAGCATGAAACAAGTGGAGGCCGCACATCAGATCGAAGAAATGGTTCTCCTCTGTTACTTTGGAAGGATTCAAGACTTGAACTGCTGGTCAAAATTTAGACTTATCAGTACCGATTATGGTATATGTTATACATATAACTGGAATGATAGCCGTGCTATATCGGCGCCGATGCCAGGTGCGGATTATGATATATCTATCTGTTTACGTACCCAGAATAAGGAATACTTCTATTCCGACTTAAAAAGGGGATCTGAAGGGTTTAAGGTAAAGAACTTAATATTTCTGGTGTATTTTGTTATGATATACTGTTGATTGTGTTTAATATTATAAGAGAGTAAGGACAAACGCTAAATAAAAACGAAATATTGAAGAGGTTTCAGTGAGCTGCATGAAGACTCAATGTATAACATACACACACGCACACAAGCATGAATACTTCAAATAGGCATCCTATCTTACAAAGAAAGGGATGGGGGTGGAGGGGGACATGCCCCCCCCCCGTCGGTTGCATCCAGTATTCCCCATCCTCCCTGAATTTCACTTAGTCCTATAATGATTAAATTTTCTAAAACACAATCATGAAATTCCTGTCACTGGTAGCCACAGTTTTGGGACGTATTTCTACATTTCATTACAGGTTTGATCCTGCAAAAATGATATTTTTTTTATCTTGTGCAACTGATCTTTCTAATTAGAGTAAAACATTAATATGTTGTGTGGAATTACTGTGGGGTGTTATATATATATATATATATATATATATATATATATATATATATATATATACAGTGAAACCTCATTGTGTCGAAGTCGAAGGGACCCTCAGAAAACTTCGACATATCTGAGGTTCGACACAAGCGGGTTTTATTTGGTAATAATTTAACTAGAGTTGTCCGAAATATCGAGTATGTGACTTCGACATAAGCGGGGTATTCGACTTAAGCGAGTTCGACACAACGAGGTTTCACTATATATATATATATATATATATATATATATATATATAAGCGCATCAATTACCCCTGATAATGGTGCATTTTAAAGTTTCACATGTCATGGGTGCACCTGTATAAAGTTAGTTTATCTTTAACGTAAAATGACAGGAGCATTTTATTTCTTTTGGTGTAACATTAAATATTGACTCACTTATATAATGAGCATAACTAAAAATCGAGTATCATTAAATAGTATAAAAATGATCACCAGGTGGCTATTCATGAGCATGATAAGGAACCACATCTGAATATGCATGGGTTCAGCATATCCCCGGGTCAACAGACAGATGTGGCAATACTTTAAAAGCGGGTAAGTATATACAATATTTGACCTTTTGTATATAATGTGAAATTTCCCAAATTTGGACACTCAGGGGTCATGGAATTTTTTCCGGATTAGTGAGCTGGCCTGTACAGAAGAGTTTGTCTTTCAACATTTATTCTTCTGTGAATGATACAGATATTTTATATTTTTTTTATGCTATCTACATTTAAATATGGATCTGTAATATTTATTACTGATGATTTACGGCAAGTATCGTGGGTCAAATTTGTAAAATGATTATTATTTAGAAACTTACCATTAAAAGAACATCGGTCGTTGTAATCATAAGTTAGCCGCTAGTTTGGCCAGGTATTTTTAACTGTGAAGATTGCCCCTTATTTTTGTTTACGTGTTTTATTTATAAATCATTGTCGTACCTTGGCCCTTAACAACAAGTTTCAAAACCAAATTTGGTGTATGGTACTTTATTCCGTCCAAACATCACATTTGGCGAATAACTTCTCGCTGTCTAGTTCTCGCGAGAGCTCCACCAAAAAATAGTTCAAACTTTGTCCGCTAAGGGTATTACGATAAGATACATTAATAATCATAAATTTAAACTTTAAATTAATTTTCATGTGTATTGTTGCTTGCTTACACATGCTTTTCATCTGAATGTTTGATTACATTTAGATCTTGTTGCCGTGCTGAAGCGTGGTAAATGAAATATTTTTTTTAATGTTCTGTGAGTAGTTCGCACATGTTTGTGTCTTTAAAGTATCTGACAAGGGTTTGTTAAGTACTGAAATCAAGATTTACTACTAGACTTTTAGTAATATCTGGAGGCCTTACCTCCGAGTCTGAGTAAATTAAAGTGCGAGTCCAGGACCATCGAGTCCAAGATCGAGTCTCTAAAACAGACCGGACTCGAGTCTTATATCTCTGAGTGAGAGTGTCAGTTAGTATAAATCATATGTACACTATTTCATGTATTGCTTCTAGTTCATGGTCAGCAAAGTGATGTTAACTTAGTTGTGATTAAAGTAAAGTTTGGAAGTTCTGTGTAACAGCAGTGTAAGAGCTTTTGAAAACTATAAGTTGCTCGATTCAATGTAATTGTTGTTTTGTGTGTGTGTGTTTTGCGTTGTGTTTATTGCCTAGTTGTTAAAAATAGTATTACACCCATAGATCGTTTCGGATATGCATAAACTTTTCTCCTTTATGACATAGTTTACTTTATGACATCACTTGGCGGTAAAAGTGGCATTAATGAATATAAATGATAGGGCTGCAACTAGATGAGTTTGAGAGAGTTGATATACACCAAATTTATATAAATTTTCAGGCAAGAATATAGACTGTTTCGAAATATATAAAATGCATTGGTAAACCCTAGATGAACTTCTTTCAGATTATTTATGACAAGGCTATGGATTGCTTCGACACAAAAAATGCGCTGTTTTCAAATCCTCTCAAGTATTACGAAATTTATTCCACACAAGCATGCTTTTCGGAATGTAGGACTATTTACATAGAAGAGCAATGCAACTGTCGGCAGCCTTTCACGCAAGGTGAGTGATGAGGCTTTCATTCTAGAATTATAGAAATTAAAACAAAAATGTGCTTCATGCTTCATATTAAGTTAGCCAGGATAATGTGTATCCATCCTATGTATTAAATGTTCTTGCAGCTTTTTGCAACTTTAAACAAACAAATAAACACACACACACATATATATATATAACAAAACAACAAATGATCGGTAATTAATCATACCTTCCATATAACCTTGGAACTGGCTCGTTTTGTTTAAATGAATGTGTCTATAATATGTGGGGGCCAACCAAAATAAATCAAATTCAACAAAGGCATCTGGCAGCATGTCAGATAAGTCTTTACCAATATCATTTTGCTTTACTGATGGCGTTTTGCAGCAAGTGACCTTTCGACCTCCGCATATATGTAACCTACCACCTTAAGGTAACATGTTTTTTTCTCGTTTGTCAACATTACTGTGTTAACAAACATTTTGTTCATTAACAAGTTCACACTTCCTTCACGAAGGCCTTATTAGAGCTTGACACATCCAAAATAACCTTTAGATCATTAATATATACACAGAGGAATAGCCAGAAATCACGTAAATTCTTTTTCAAAAGGTAGGTGATTAGGCAGCTTTAAAATTGACCAAGTAAATTTAGTCTGACTTGAACGTCATACTGAAAGTGAAGTGAATTGCCAAGTTGTTGTACGGACATACATGATTTTTTTGTCGTCGATTAAAAGAAATGTTTGGGAGACTGCCATATTTTAACCCTAAAATGGACACCTTTAATTGCGGCATTTTATGTTTAGGTTCCAAAGAAGGCTGTGAAACATACGAGAGTTACAATTGCATGCGGGAGGCAACAGGCAAGTATCTTGTTATTGCCTGTCACAATCATAATACATTGTAATCACTAATAATTTCAAATACTTTTAAAGAAAAGAAAATATTTACACAAGTACGGGAACGTTCAATTTTGGGAGTCGCAGCAAAGATAATTAATGTAAAATAGGTCTACCATAGGTAAAAAATAAAAACCGAATGTTTAATGGCACAAAAATTTAACATCGAATTATACGAATGATTGTATATAGTCCGGGGGCTGAGAGGGGTTCTGTGTGCAATCATTTGTCCCCTAATTTTGACTTCTGATCCAGGTAGGATACCCTTGGGGGAGTAAAAAAAACTTGGGTACACATTCCGGGATTGCGGGCAGAAAGGTTGAAATTCAGAATGGCGTCTAAGATGGCCGCCGAACCATTGAATCATACATAACTCGAAAAGTTATTGACGTAGGGGATTGATTTTGGTGTCTTTGCCCATGTTTTCAGGGTCAAGGGATCTGTTGAAACCATTTCCAAGACAATACCGTATTTGGTTATGGTATTATTCAATATGGCTACCAATACTGCCGCTGTACCATTGAATCGCGTATGTCATGCCCAAAAATTAAGGTAATGGGTTGATTTTGGTTTTTTACTTTTAGTGTCCAGGAGTCTATATTGCAATTATTTTCAAGACCATACTGTTTTTGTGTATGGGGATATTTAATATGGCTGGAAATATGGCTGCCAATATGGCTATTGTACATATGATCATGTATGACACTCCAAGGAATAGAAGTAAGGGATTGATTTTGATATCTTTGCCTATGTTGTCAGGTTCAAAGAATCTTCTGAAACCAGCTCTAGGACAATGCCGTATTTGGTTATGGTGATATTCAATATGGCTGCCAATATGGCTACTGTACAGTTGAATCATGTTTGTAAAGCCAAGGAATGAAGGTTGGGGATTAAGTTTGGTATCTTTGCCTATGTTTTCAATGTCAGGAATTCTTGAAACTATTTTCAAGACCATTGTTTTTGGTTATGGTGATATTTAATATTAGCTGCCAATAAAAAAGTTTCTTTGATAACTGCTACAATTTATGTACATCTGACATTTCGTGTGCTCAAATCATGTTCATCCACAAATCTTGGAGAACATTGGTCCAATTGACTTATGTCCAAGGAGATATTACAATGACCTCCCTTTATTTTAGCTAGGAAATTTCTATATCAAACAGTTAAGATTGATGCCCTGTCTGACTTTTTGGGTGTTCAAAATTAGGTTTGCTGCTCGTAGCAAAATATAGATCACCATGACCCAGTTTCAATTGTTGATGGAGATTTAGACTGGACCTCCTGGAATTTTTAGTGAGAAAGATTTTTAGGTCCAACTGTAATGATTTGTATTTGACTTACACGAAGTTAAAATCGTGTTTTTCCTTTGGCTCACAGCAGTAAGGCTATAGCGATCTAATTTCAGGATTCAATAAAGACTTTCCCACTCTGGATGTTATATTGGAACGCTCTAAGTATCTATTTTCAGGTTTTAAAGGAGATTTTCCCCAGAACATCCCTGGATGTTAGGTTAAAATATTCTGGGGCTTACGGATACCATATGAACCCAGTCAGACTGTCTGGGTGTTGAAGATCATGTTTTAACCCCGTCGCTTACAAAATATAGGTCACCATGACCTGATTTCAAATTTCCAAGGAGATTTGCCTAGGACATGTCTGAATGTTATGTTAGAAGATCCTAGGGCCAGTGGCTATAATTTGTGCCTTGTCTAACTGCCCAAAGGTATGCTTTGGGCCAGTAGCTCGCAGAAGGTAGGGCACTATTAATTTTAGATTTCCTTGTTGATTTGGCCAGAAGCTCCTTAGATGTTGCGTTATAGGATTCTTGGCCTATTATATACTATATGTGCCCATCTGACATTCAAGGTGCACAAATCATGTTTTACTATAGCCGGTAGAATATAAATCACAATGATCTAATATCTGGTTTTAAGAATATTTGCCTAGGACCGCCAGGGATTTTCGGTTAGACGTTTCTAGATCTAAAGGGTACGATTTTCGCCCTATTCACGGCCGGCCGGACAAAGGGTAATCGCTATACCTCAGATTACTTACAGTCTGCTGAGCTTAAAGAAGAACAAACATGAACTGATGAAAGAACTTGAGACAAATCTCCGAACGAAAAGTCGAACGATCGCATATGCCAATAGGCGGTGTTGTTCGTGTCATAGCATATATAATAAAAATCAGAGTGTCACCACCTTTGGAGAACTATTTGAACAGTTCCGTGTGCTTGGCGCTCGGATATGTGTAAAATTGCACAACGTATAGATTTCATTTTTGACTCTTATATCAAGGTCTGGGAAGACAAAGGCGCACGTTGAAAACTCCTGTTCTTGTTAGTAACATTTCTCCGGACACTGAACAACTTAGGGATCTTGACAGTATCTGTCCTTGACAAAATAATAAAGTTAAACTTGAAGCTTGCCTAAGAAAGTGTCCGGTGGAATATTTTACTCAGAAAAACCTGAGTGTACACATTGTCTTGAAAAGAATAGTGCGGGTTGGAGATAATATTTCCCTTAAGACACAGTCGGTCAAAAATGAAGCGCTCACACATCACACATGTTGATTTCATCAATTTCTTAACACCCAAAACCTATAATCAACTTTTTGTCAATTTAGCTTGAGTTCTAGGGATGTTAAATTAAATGTTAGACTATCTGGCATACTAAATTTCATCATAATCAAATACTTTATCGACCAAATGATTTCAGGAGGCTGCTTGACCCTGAAAACATAAGAACAGACCCCCAAATTCCACTTTAGCCTGGAAAGAAATCGGCCTGATAATAATTTCGGTAGTTTTTTACCATAAAAATATACAACAAAAGACAACAAAATCAATCCCGTCTCGATTCCTTAGTGAGTTACTCATGATTCAATTGTGCAGCTGCTATATTGGTAGCTATAATGGCAACCATGTTGAATTTTACCATGACCCAATACGGTAGCCTATTGTCTTAAAAATGGTTTCAATAGAATATTTGACCCTGAAAACATAGGCAAACACATCGAAATATCGACCCCCTATCTTAATTCCTTTGATCTTCATACATTGGCAGCCATATTTGCAGCCATATTAAATATCCCAATAACCAAAAACCGTATAGTCTTAAAATAATTTGAATATACTCTTGGGCCCTAAAATCATAGGCAACAACACCAAAATAAACCCCCTACCTTAATTCCTTGGCTTGTCATACGCGATTCAATGATATTGCGGCAATTTTGGCAGCCATATTGAATATCTCCATAACCAAATACGGTATTGCCTTGGAAATGGTTTCAATAGATTCCTTGGCCCTGAAAACGTAGGCAAAGACACCAAATCAACCCCCTACCTCAATTACTTTTTGAGTTATGTAGGATTCAATGGTTCGGTGGTCATCTTGGACGCCTTCTTGAATTTCACTTTTTCTGTCCGCGATCCAGGATGTCTACCCAAGTTTTTTTTACTCCCCTAAGGGTGTCCTACCTGGATCAGAAGTCAAAATTAGGGGACATACGATTGCACACGGGACCCCCCTCAGACCCAGGACTAATAGCTCATTTATTTTGATCTTAGCGTATAATATTGGTTTATGCAAGGAAGATTTTGTATGTGTAAGCTTTCCTAATATGATCTGACAGAATAAGATTCAGTGTACTTGTCTTGATGGAGCGATTATTCATTTTTTTTTATGATCTGTTGATATTACTAAGATTTCTATATATTCACTTAACATAGTGAATTGCTCTTACTGTCAGTCTTTTTAAATATTAGGTCATATGACACTTCCATTGTGTTCTCGCTTCATCGACCTGCATGCACAGGGCCTGAGCCGCCAGTAGTCGGGCCCCTGTATGAGTATTTGGCCTGTATGCACGAGAGCTGCCGAGCCGGTGGGTCAAAACGAAGTGTAACAACATTGGCCCCCGACGCTCCTCGCTGGACTGGTATCCGTATTGCTGGCAACGGATATACACATGGCAACCATAAAAGAGTCTTTATGTCATAATAGGTCGATGAAGCGGAAATTAAGTGAAAGTGCATGTATATCACCTATTATTTAATGAGAGTTTTTTACTGGGTGCTTAAAACAGTTCATAAAAAAATCATCGTTGTTTATACTATTGAAAAATCCTATGCGAAAATGAATAAAACATATCATCAATAAAATACACCGTTTGTATGGACATTTTGTCTAGGAGGAGTGCGCTTTAGCAAGATATGTTTTCTTAATTAATCAGGTATTCACAGAAACATTCGCAGGACTCCCGCCGTCTCCTATAATTCCGATATTTTCCGGCATTTAGACTGTAATCGCACATATATTTCAATTTGTTTTCACTGCATAATTGTGTTTTCAGTAAAATACTTGTTATTAAATAATTCTGCAGCTCTGTTGTAGAACTGCCCGTGTTATATATAATGATGCGGTCATTTTAGTGCATGCAGACATCTAAACTAATATAACACACAAAGTTGCTTCTTGGTAGATGGTCATGTTAATTTACCGTCCAAACCGCGATTAAAAGTATGGTGAAAAATCCATTTTTTTTTATATTTTTGTCTAATAAGATCTCATAAAAACTCATATTTTTGTCTTAAGTCCTATAACAGGATTTTTCTTCAGGAGTCAAGTGGGACCCTGCTGCACCTAAAGATATTAGAAAGTTATTTATGTGTTGTGTTTAAAAAGAGAACTATTCAAGGGATCCCAAGGGGGCGGCTTCTTGTCATTGTCCGGAGGAGTGTAACCGAGTTTTTTATGACGCCAAGTTGTCTACATCCAGATTTCCAGCAGTCTTTTACCTCAACGACTTCGCCAGACTTGATCCTAACTTAACACGTGATGAAATAAGGTATATAACTGATGTCTAACCAATGTTCATTTTGTTATCAGTAGCGGATCCAGGATTTAGGAAAAGGAGGGGTCAAGCCCAGTAAAACTAAAGACAGAACCTAAAAAAAAGGTTATCAGGTCCAGAAAAAAGGGGGGTCCAGGCCGAAAAATTGGTCTGAAACACTTTAAAAAAAAACTTGCGGCTGCTGAAGAAAGAAAGGGTGGGGGGGGGGGGGGTCCGGACCCCCTAGACCCTTCCCCTGGATCTGCTTCTGATTTAATCTGGGGTTACTAGGTTCGGTGAAAAATGTATTTAAAAGTTTTTGTTATGTTGGTAAATAGGGGTTACTTGGTGCCTGGCTTATTGTACTGTATTAGGACAATTATGAAGCGCTCGAGGATTTGTTGGTTTGCTTAAAGTTAATCAAGACCCCAGGTGTTGGTTCGGTCAGGGGATCAGTGGTTTATATATATATATATATATATATATATATCTTTCGCGGTCACACTGCGCTCTATGTTTCGCAATATGCGATATCGCAATAGTTTAACTTCAGTCACCTAGCTGATAAGCCATTGAGGCGAAACCGGCGGTAGTGATTCAGATCATTCACATACCTTAACATGTATATTTATAAAATATAAAATATATATATATATATATATATATATATATATATATATATATATATATATATATAGGACTGGAGAGCAGAAAACTGCAAGAGTTTAATCAGAACCGACCTATATATACTAAAACAGTAGCTTTCTTTAGTATGTCTTTAAATGTATTGATCAACCTTGCTCCTCGTAGAACTAATTTAATAGATTGTATATGTAAGGTTGTTATTAAAGCGTGTCATGTGATCATTTTTTTAACAGACGAGGTTCATTAAATCATACTAACTGTCCGCAAATGTGTCCCAGTTATAACCCTTTCACGTCCACACTAAAATCTTGGTGTGTCAGTGTCCTTTTTCATTTATGGGACACCTGGGGTGTTACAATTAAAAATAACAACCTGTAACAATGATTTTTTTTAAACTCTGCACGGTTTAACTTTGTTCAGCTGAGTTGGTCGCAACCTTTGATTGATTGAATACTTTAGATCTTACCACAACGGTTATAAAATACAATCGGTGTTACCATTACTATGCTCGTCAGGCACCGTTTCGCCAACTCAGATAAGTAATAACATCCAAATTTGCCAATAGAATTTTCGCATATTGTCTTTCAATTCTGGCGGGAATGGAAAAGTTGAAAAGCGAGACCCATCAATTTATTTCTTCAATCATGCAATTGAATCTGAAGGAAACCGGTGGGAAACGATATTTGAAAGGTTGTGATATAAGGCATTTGAGAGGGTTAATTAAATAAGTAGGAATTATGTCAACTTGCCTCCAAAATGGTTTTTTGAAGAACTTTAAATGTGGTCGGTCACAAAAAAACAGATAAAGCTCTGATATCCTATACACTGTTGTCTGATTATCAACACAATACCTGTGTAGAAGCATGTTCTGAAGTCCAAAGCGTTTTTCCTATTTTATCATAGAAAAATCGGAAGAGATTAATTCTCCTACTTTCATATCATGATAAACAGTTCTGTTCGGCAAGTGAAATTTAGTACAGAGAAAAGGGATTTTATAATTTAAAGATTCTATCTCCATCGAAATCAAAATTCTATAATTTCATTTGATTTCATAAATAATGTAACGAATGTGATCAAATGTCAGGAATCGCTCAATTGGTATCTTCACTTCCACTATTTTATTTCTTGATCATCCATCCAAGAGTAAACATTCAGGGGCGGATCCAGGATTTAGGAAAAGGGGGGTCCAGGTCTCATAACCCTTAAAAAAGGTTACGGCGGATGAAAATGGGGGGGGGGGGGTGGATCTTGAATAGTGCGGATGTAACCTAAAAAAAAGGTTCATGCTAAACTTTGGGGAAATTTGAAACAGGGTCGGGGGATATTTGATGTGCAGTCTTAACCCTAGTGCCAATGACCGTTAAGCCAGTGTCTAAGTTTCTATTAAATCTGCATTTTTGAGTTTGTTCTGTCGTGCTTTTTCTTTTAAATGTATGTTTTTCTTTTTCTTTGTTTACAGGAATGAAATAACAATGCTCTCCGTTTTCTACGAAGAATCAACGGAAACTGTCACAGAGCAACGGTTTGATTATGGACTCGACATGTTTTGGAGTAAGAGCTTCATTTACTGTAATGTATCTTCTGTATACCTTATAATATGGTGAACGATGGGTGTTATCTACAATGCGCTATCCTACAGAGGTTTGCCTTTACATTTGATACAATTTCTAATCTGAAGTGACCGAACGGGGAATGACTCACTTGGAATTTCTTGTATTCCGTTTCCTACATTTATCATATTTCACAGAACCTACGGATACGACCTGTTCTGGTCGCATCTTAATGTGTTTCTTTTCTAAAATACATCTCCTGTTACTACCAAGGCGCTGGCAGCAACATTTTGAGAGACCTTGATTCATCGAGCAGCTCTGCCGTCTGTTTCATGAATACTCAACAAGGTTGAAACACTCAAGTGACTGGTGTAAACTTTCTGTACGAGGCAGTCGATACACGTCTGTTGCTACTTTTTGATCAAACGTTGAGCAGTTTGAATCTAATGTTAATGATAAAATTTAATTCAAATAAACATGTTTGCATTTTGTGTTATTTCAGGTGATCTCGGCGGGTTCATGGGTCTTGCTCTAGGGGCCAGTCTCCTAACTTGTTTAAAGGTGCTTGAATTCTCTTGCTTCTTCCTGTATGCTCTGGTGAACAATACAGGACAGAGGAAGACAAAAATATTCGTCGAACCAGTCCGCAAGACAACAGGAAAACAAAAATTTTAAACAGGTACACTGAAGTGTTTTCAGATACAACATGAAGACCACAACTGAGCTATAATTCGGAATCAAATCAGGTCAAATCTGTCACATAGAACTGAAGGTCAGTATTTGAAAAACAGCCATATTGGATATCAAGTCCAAACACGGACAAAAGAAAGAAAAAGAACAAAAAAAAAAAAAAAAAAACAAAGATATTGACATATAAATAAACTCGTCAACCCTTACAACATCCCCTCTTTACTATCAATAATCAAATGCTGAGTCTCTCATTATATTATGTTTTATGATATAATATGAATGATGTCAGTGATAGTGTTATTGTGCATTGTTATGCTGACTTTAATAGTCGTATAGTAAACATAAAACACATATATTGAACGCGGGGGGAGGCAATATATATCTTTACGTATAAAGATGTTCATATATATGCACATACAAAATATACGAGTCATTGTATGTAGAATATATATTTTGATGTTATATTTGTAATATAATTGTTAACTTCTTGTTATAATTTATCCTCGTGGGTATTTTGTATCTGTTTAATATATAAAGTGGGTATGATATTTTATAATAATATATAAAAAATTTTATTAACTTTCATTCTATGTTGTTTATTCAGAATAGATTTATGACAAATTATATAAATGTTACAAAATATTGTTATATATCATTGCCTCGTATCTCACATTATAGATATAGACCGCATGCATTTATATAAACATGATATATTTTCTAAATATAATCGTATGTTTTGCGTTCACATATTTATAATGTTCATGTTTTATAATTATCAGTTATGATATTATGAAAGTATTGCGTCGATGTTTAGTTTTTTTTTTCTTTTCTTTTTATTTGTAAATGTTACAGGGCACCAAGGTAGACCAGCTTTATTTTAGCTGTTTTGGTTAATTGTATTACCCTTATAAAGATGGTGTAAATAAATATATAAATATCATGTTTTATTGGAATGCACTTCGGGATGGAGCCTGTACCTTTTACCGTAGCTGTCTCATTTATGACAATGAAAAACAACTGTCAATGTCGGCACATATAATTTCTTCGTATTTTTCCTTAACCGTTACTACACATTCTTATGTTTGTCTCATCTGACTGATATTCCTTTTTCTACATATGTTATCGTCATGCCATGAAAATAACTTCTCTTCCATATCCATGGTGAATCCACGATAAAGTTGTTTCTTTAAAATCCGACAGGTGTCGTTATAACTCTCAAGCGTTTCAATCCCAATTCGCCATGTGTCTTCAGTCTTCTTCGTCTTCTTTACTTCACCTTCTTTTCGAGTCGTTCATATTTCCAAAGGTCATGTTTAGGGTTTGAATACAGGATCTTAGAGGAACGGGGAAGGCGTGGGCTCAATACTCTCCAACAAATAAACATGATGAATGTACCCGGTGTGCTGGTAGCCTTTATACGTACCTCTTGCATGCAGAATTATGGTGATGAAAACGCCCAAATCCTTTCTGTACTTTCAGTATTATGCTTATACAATCTATTTATCTATACACTACCACAATTGTCCTGCTTGAATATTTGTTGGTCCCAGAAAACCTGCAGAAACGGCAATGCCAGTTTTGCTATCAGCGTCAGTCAGATGCCCTAACTTACAGAATGCACACTGATTTGGCCCTTCCACTTGCACACAGTTGAATTCCCGGCAGGATGACATCACAGGTCTGTTGCAAAGCATAACACCGCTCTCTACCTCGCCGTTGCTGACCTTCACCTTACAACAGAGACATAAATAGTTGGTTTCGTATCGAGCACCAGACGTCGCTACCGTACGGGTCTGGGGACACACTACTCGGTGTTATACCCTTCCATTGCAACAGGACCCGTTGCCTAGTTTCCAGTATTTTTGTCCGAAAAAGAGTTCACTTGGCCCCCTACCCTCTCTAAATCCGCTCCTTATATTTTCTTCTCTTGTGGAAACATAACAAAAATCGGACTTTTACAGCAGTGTAACTCGCAAACTGCGAATATCCAGCAGCCAAACTCGGACTGTCTCGCAAAATCTGGTAATATTCTAGTATGATAATTAAATCCATAACGGCTAATAAAATGATATAAAAGCATATATCAAATTTATGCTTTGACCGATATAACGAAGAGAAAACAAGTTCAGTTTAAAGTTAGAGTACAGATGGAAGAATACCACTGTGGTAACGGTATTAAAAATCTGGTAAACTTATTCCATTTTACTGCTATGTGTGCTACACGGATAAAAACAAGCACCGCCAAAACAAGAAAATTGCCAAAGGCTATAATACCTAAAATTATATACAATATCGTACCGTATACGATATCAATCAGATATATGATACCAATATGATATACGATACCAATACAATATATGATACCAATACGATATACGATGCCAATAAAATATACGATACCGATATGAAAATCGATAGCAATATGATATATGACACCAATACGATATACGATACTGATAGGATATATGATACCAATATGATATACGATACTGATCAAAACGAAAGTATCCTTGAAAGGGTTCACAGCCATAGCCTTCAAACCCTCTCGTCTTAGATAAAACAGTTTTATATAAACCTAAATCTATATAAAAAGTTTTACCTGGTCAGTTGTTCCCCAAAGCTTGAGTGGAGGGGTCTCCCTATGTTCCAAATAATCGCAGTTTGGCACAATGAACCTTTGAATAAAAGATATTATGGTGATCCAAAATTTATCCAGACATTAATCTCCACAAATAAAAACTTTTTTTTAATGTTACTTAAAGAAAAACCAACGGACTAATGGGAAAACATAATACTTCCTTGCCAGAAGTATAAATAACTTAACTCCAGGAAACAACTGTCTAGCCCGGTCGATATTCTTTCAAATGATGTATATAGGTGCTGGCATCTACCGGTAAATTATATAACTAAGCGATTCTCTTCATAACTAATTGCTGAGACATAAGCTTTTGACGGATCGGAGTTAAGCTGGGGTTCCTTTTATGCAGTTGCGGTTGCGGCCGCGGTACAATCGCGGTTGCGGATAGAGTCGAACATATGATATTATAAAGGACCGATTCCTCTTATGCAGTTTAGGTCGCGGTACTTATCCAACCCGTCATGTAGCGACCGATTCTTCAAAAAGTTTGAAGGAGGTGGGGTCGGACGAGGAATCCCGCTAAATTGTATACGTCACATAAGGGTTTCCCAGGATTATAGCGTGTATATCAGTAAAAGCCACGAGGTAAAAAGTTTTCCGTCTAAAAAAATTGATTTAAATCATTGTAAATATGAGAAACATTTGCCTTGTAAGTGCATGGTCTGCTCAATACATGTATCTATTTCTATTCACGCAGCTGGTTTCTTTATCTTTAACTGTCACTTTTACAATGCAGGGATATATATATATATATATATATATATATATATATATATATATATATATATATATCTCATACATAAATATTTTATTACTTAAAAATACATACATTTTATCCGCGACCGCATAAAAGGAATCGGCCGCAACCCAAACCACATAAAAGGAATCGTAGCTTTGGAGAAAATAAGTTTCTATTACGATATGGGAAAAAAAAAACTGATCCGAAAAAATAAATGTTTGTTTACCAAGATATTTAGAATTTTTAATGTAGATACCATGCATGTTTTTCATAAGATAAAAAAATATGTATGATTCGGTTTGTTGTTTCTGACAAGTATACCTCATTCCATACAATTGATAAGCGCCAAAACTATAATAAGGCCAAAATAAAAAAAGGGTATGGTTCTCAGGCACTTTTTTTTCAGAAATCAACGCGGGCGGGCGCTTTTTTTATTTTAAATTTTTTTGTATGTTTCGATAAAAATGTCAAATGATAAGGGGAAAAGCATGAAAATAACAGTTTTAATTTGCTTAATAAGTAAAAGCACTACAAAACAAAGGAAATTGTATGGTTTTATCTTCTTGAAAGAAATGTCGGAGCGGCAGCAGCTCAAAATTGGAAAGTTTTTATTGAAAATCAAAATAAAAAATTTTGATGCGGGGGTTTAAAATTGATGCGGGCGGTGCCTGAGAACCATACCTTTAATTTTTTTTTGGCCTAATAAAAAATATTATAAGGGATTTAAATTTAAGGTCCAGAAAGTTAGCCTTCATCTTTGCATGGTTAAAACATATTAAAGATAAATTGTGACGCGGTAGTCACTTTAAAAGGAATGTGATTAGCCGTGACGAGCATAAATTTTGTTATGGAGATAAAAAAAATCAGATTCTGTAACACTAGGCAGCGTGAAATGTCTGAGGGAATGAATAAAGAAGTCAGTGGTTTTTTTTCGTTAAAAAATAACCTCAATTTATTCTTGGAACAATCCTAACATTACAATACACTAAATCAATACAATAACACAGTATACGAAGAAGTAATGGTTCTCAGGCACTTTTTTCATAAATCAATGCGGGCGGGCGGTTTTTTTTATTTTTAATTTTTTGATATGTTTCGATAAAAATGTCAAATAATAAGAGAAAATTTGACAAATAACAAATTTATTTTGCTAAACAAGTAAAAGCACTACATAACAAAGGAAATTGTATGATTTTGTCTTCTTAAAAGAAATGTCCGATGGGCTGCACCTCAAAATTGGTAAGTTTCAATTGAAAATCAAAATAAAAATTTTTGATGCGGGGTTTTAAAATTGATGTGGGTGGTGCCTGAGAACCATATCTTTTATTTTTTTGGCCTTGCAAGAAAAATGTACAGTACCAGAGTGTCCGGATCCAAGGCTTTTCTGGATACCACCACTGTCACAGCTCAACAAGAGTCCTTTAACATAAATAATACACGTAAATAGTAATAATCTAAAGGCAAACTGGAGACAATCCGTATTAAATCTGTATTAAGTCCGTTAAATATCTGACACCACTGCAATTATCGGTAAGATCCCAAACTGAGGAGAAAGTAACACTCTTAGTGCTCGCTGGTATATTCCTTTCTGCCGGCTCTAAGCACAGCCCTAAATTTTTAGCTTCTCACCCGACAATTCTAGAAACGGGAAATTCCCAAAGAACAATACACACGCACATGAACAGACCTGAAACATCTAGAACAAAGAACGTTGTGTCTTCACGCTTCAGAGCCAGCGCCCAACAGGCGAGGTACCCATAGCAACGAACTATGCCTGCGCTACACGAATCAGAATATCAACAGACACATGTATCACTCTTGTCCACAATAAAACAGACACCTGTAACACTCCCCCTCCTGTAAGAAAAAAAAGTTTTCTCTAAAAACTTTCTTTTTGCGATCACAATCACTAAATTTTTTACAACATTTCAAAACCATCTTATTTACAGCATTACATGAAAATCTCGTTTTCAACATTTCATAAACATCTCGATAAGCAATCAGCAGGTTCACTGTCTTTTCCTTTAATGTGTCTAATTTCTAGATTGTAATCCTATAAAACAAACGCCATCTCAATAATCTTTGATCATTGAAGACAATGATAGGCTTGACTGATGAAGTAACATAAACTTCAAAATGTTGCAATGCCAAAATCAAAGCCAAACATTCTTTTTCATTAGTATCTGGTTTTTCTGGTTTGCATTAAACTTTCTTGAAAAATAACAGATTGGATGATCTATGCCACCACTGCCTTCTTGTAACAACACAGCACCAGCAGCAGTATCACTGGCATCTACAGCTAACTTAAAGGGTACTGAAAAGTCTGGAGCTGCTAAAACTGCGTAAACTTTGCAGAATTGCTTTCAAATTCTGAAATGCATTTTCACACTGAACATTCCATACAAACTTTTGTTTCTTCTTGAACAAATTAGTTTAAGGTTCAACTTTAGCAGAAAGTTTGACAAAACTTTCTGTAGTATCAAACCATACCAAGAAAACGCATAATTTGCTTTTTGTTTTCTGGTCTAGGAAATGTAAAAATGGCACTTATTTTAGCATCAACAGGTTTTACCTGACCCTGCCCTACAATATGACCCAAAAATGTTACTTGTGCATGACAAAACTCAGATTTTACTAAGTAGATGGTCAGACGTGCTTCACTGAGTCTTTCGAAGAGGTCGCGAAGAACATGTAGATGATTCTCCAAGGTGTCGATGTACACGACGAGGTCATCAATATATGCGTCGAAGCCCTGAATGTCCTTGACAACCATATGGATGAGGCGCTGGAAAGAGGCTTGCGAGTGCTCTGTGCACATACGGTAACTTCCACCAGGTTTGGGCACAAGAAAACATGGTGAAATCCAGTTACTGTTACTAGGTTCAATAAAATCATTGTCCGGCAAATATTGAACCTCATCTTGTAGATACTTTTGCTTTTCTTGATTCAGTCTATAAGGATGCTGCTTGACTGCGCTTGCCTCGCAGACATCGACGTCATGGCACAATATGTTAGTTCGCGTTGGAATGTCACTAAACAAATGTTCATAATTCTGCAGCAGGTTCTTGAGGTCTTGTTGTTGTAGTGCGGTAAGATGTGATAGTTTTGCATCAAGTTTGTTAAGCACGTCTGATTTTTTTCAATGGTTCCGTTCCATACTGAAAGTCTACATCACACTTACAATCAATATCTACCTTAACTGGGTCAGGGTAAGTTTTTACACAATTAACAGCAGTAACCATGTGTACAACATTTGATGTGCTATTTCTGTCATAATATGGTTTCAATATGTTAACATGGCACAGTTGTTTTTCTTACACCTATCAGGTGTTAACAGTATAAAATTTAAATCACTGACTTTTTTGTCAACAATGTGAGGACTAAAATACCTTGCTTGCAGAGGTCTGCCAGGGATGGGTAGTAAGGCAAGGGCCTTTTCACCAGGCTGATACATCTTACTTACAGTGTGCTTGTCATACTTTGTTTTCATTTTACTTTGTGCAGATTTTAGATTAGATCATCAATCTCACGAACATTGTGTAGTTTAGTGCGAAAGTCTGAGACATACTGCAATAAACTAAGAGAATCATGTTTTTCACACAAGAGTTTTTCTTTAAGCAGTTTTAATGGATGTTCAGTTCGAGGTCCATGTCCGAAACTAGTTCAGAGAGACTGAAACCAAAGGACTTTTGAAATGATTCTCTGACAGCAAACAACAATAGATAGATTCCTTCATCCCAGTCTTTCAGTGTGTCATAAAATAGGTGCTAATCGTGTTTTTAATGTCTGGTGAAAACGCTCGAGGGCGCCCTGACTTTTAGGATGGTATGGCGAAGAGCTGTACTGTTTTATACCTAGCTCAAGCATAACTTGAACTACACCAGCGATCAAACAACTGCTCTTTAGTCCTAGCAAATTGTACAAAGGCCTGGCCTTTGAGGTTTTCCCAATTTCTGGCGGTAAGCCTCCGGAACTAACTCATAACCTTTCAGGATTAACCGTTTAACCTGGTCATAGTCAGCAGCGGGTTCTACTGAAAGCTCTGTATAAATTTTTCTGGCCTTGCCAGTCAATATACTTTGTCTAATGTGTTTAGTAACATCAAAACTGTGAGTTGGGGCAGCATGTAGGCCATGTTCTAATTCTAACTCCAGTCGTTTTAACTCAATCTTTTTCTCTTTCTAACCTTTCATGTTCTTCCCTCTCTTCTCTTCTCTTTTTCTTATTCTAACTGTTTTTACCTTTCATATTCTTCCCTCTCTTCTTTTTGTTTTTCTAATTCTAAGTGTTTTAATGCCAGCTCATGTTGCATTTCTAACTTTTTAAATTCTAACTGCATAGCAAGGCTGTCATTTTTTTTATCTTTCAACTTCACTCTGTTCAATTAAACCTTTGCTAACTCGATCATTCATGATTTTAGCAATGATATCAGGCTTTCTCAAAGCTTTTTTCACACCTAGCCCTAAGTTTTGTCCCAAACCCAACAACTGATCTTTTGTCAACTGTCAACCAATTTTAGCAATGATATCAGGCTTTCTCAAAGCTGTTTTCAAACCTAGCCCTAAGTGGTGTCCAAAACGCAACAACTGATCTTTTGTCAACCGTTCAAGTTGATCAGAGTCTGGATCTTCAACATATGCCTCAGGTTTGAAAACTGCCATGTTAGGATGTTAAAACAATAACAAAAAACCACTGAGATAAATTTTGTAAACAATGTATCATAAACAATGTGTCTAAGTCAAGGCCTAATAAATTGTCAAAACTATAAAGCCTCCCGGACAAGCCCACAATTTTATGTTACGAAATGTAATGACAACAGATCACGTAATCGTGATCAGGAAAAATTTTGTAACGGGAAAAAAATATCAGATTATGTAACACTAGGCAGCGTGTAATGTCTAGGGGAATGATCAAAGTAGTCAGTGGTTTTTTTGTTAAAAAATAACCACAATTTATTCTTAGAACAATCCTAACATTACAATCCTAGGCTTTTCTGGATGCCACCACTGTCACAGCTCGACAAGAGTCCTTTAACATAAATAATCAAAGTATATAATAATATTCAAAAGGCAAACTGGAGACAATCCGTACTAAATCTGTATTAAGTCCGTTAAATATCTGACACCACTGCTATTATCGGTAAGATCCCAAACTGACGAGAAAGTAACACTCTTAGTGCTCGCTGGTATATTCCTTTCTGCCGGCTCTAAGCACAGGCCCTCATTTATAGTCTCTCACCCGAAAATTCTAGAAATTGAAAATTCCCAAAGAACAATACACACGCACATGAACAGACCTGAAACATCTAGAAAAAAGAACGCTGTGTCTCCATGCTTCAAACCCACACGCGAGAGAGCGCCCAACAAGCGAGGTTCCCATAGCAACGAACTATGCCTGCGCTAAACGAATCAAAATGTCAACAGACACATGTAACACCCCTGCGCACAATAAAACAGACACCTGTAACATTGTAAACACAGCTATGTTCACAATCGGGAAAACATGTAACCTTAAAGGTGGTAGGTTGCATGTATGCGGAGGTAGAAAGCTCGGGCTTATCGGACTTGCCCCCATGCCCTTGTTGAATTTGTTTAAATAATTTTGGCGGGCCCCGACATATTAAAAAATATATATAAACAGAACAAGCAGTGTGTGTGCGGTAATATCCATGTTTTCTGGTATATTTTATAAAAGTTACAAGGGATTGTCTTTTGTTTATAAAGGTCAGATACTAGTAGGTGATTAGGTCCATGTTAGTGTTCCAAGACCTGCACTATTTCGTAATATCTAAATTCACAAGGGAAGCAAATAGATGACATAACCATTATTTATTTGACAAAAATAAAAACGCGATCTAGGTCAGACCTTGTGAAATATAATTGTCGGCCAAAGGGGAGCGGGGCCGAAAAAAAAATTTCCGGACTTTGCTTAAACTGCCTGGAACTCTACTGATACAGCCTTGAGAACCATTTGCCAATTTTACGGTGGTTCAAGGTTCATTACAATACTTTTCTTGTGAAAATTGCTGACTTTCACGACAGTCGCTTGTACATCTGTAATAATAGGTAAGGCCATGTGGCATCCTAGTTAATGGAAAAGACTGAATTTCCGATATGCTTCCTTAAACCAATTACGGATAACCAAGCCAGGATACCACTTAAGCCTGACGGTAAAAGGTATATAAGATAAAAGCATCTCTCGTGTAATCAGACTTTGTTTAAAAATAAAATATTCATTTTATGTTCTTTCTTTTTGTAATTGACTGTCTACAGAAAACACTTAGCAGACTTCACGTGCAGAGGTGCTCCAAATATGTGTTTGGAATGTTAGTTTTTGAAGTTATTGTTTTGACCCAGCATTTATAAATACTAGGGCTAAGTATCGCCTACAAATTTCGTATTGCGGTATGAAGTAGCGTTTTGCGATATTTTCATTCAATTAAACTTAGATGAAACGAATGTGTTTTCTATATTATAATAAAGCTAGAGATATTATTAATATTATTATTAAAAACCATTCTTTATCATGTTAAATATAATGAAATAATAAATGTTTGTGCAAATAAGTTTATTTCAAATTAGAAATATGGCAAAATTACTTACTAATGTACTTTCTTGTTGTTAAGAGTACTCAAAGGAACTTTTAAAATCAGTGCTCTCCTTAGGCCTTACATGTCCAAATAATTCGACAGCTAGACATTTCTGAATTGTGGTTGAGGGCAGAGAATTTTAGGTTGTGTGTTCAAGCACAGCCGTTTACCATATTGCAAGACTGCTGTTCCTCTACAATAGTACTGTAAACATGACACTTGATCTTTATGCAGTTATTATAGGATGTAAGGAGAGAATATTAATGGATTAATTAATATGACCATTTTCAGCACTTTGTATTGTGGTTGTATTGAAATATTTCTAGTATACCAATAAGTCAGACATACAAATTTCCCGAGACGGATCTTTGATCTATGAATGCTGTGTCAGGTTATTCAGGATATTTCCCATTAAACGTCTTAGGAAACGAAAGCGGCTTTCACTTTAAGCCGCTCGGTAATCCGAACCCATTCAGATTTCTAAATTTGTAACAGAAACATCAATTATACTACAAAATAAGTTTATGCACTCTTAACAAAATATCGAAAAATATCTATATTTAAAAACTGTAATGCGATACGCTATTTGCCAATCAGCGTGCATATATATATATATATATATATATATATATATATATATATATAGCTAGCCTCATTCAATACACACAGCAACCGACATCGTATTGACCTCTCCTAAATACAATCATACGATCACGTGCACTCTGGTTGTTAGGTGTTCTCTCTTTATGTAGCAAAGAAGTCAGTTGTCTCATTTTTTTTAAAAATTTTAATTTAAATGTTAATTAATGGTATGTTACAAGCAGATAAAGGTTATTTATATAAGAGAGACGCCTTTGAATATTTTGATGAAAAACGTTTCCGAACCAGTACACTCAGAGAGAGCAGGTCTCGATCAACTGTACATACTGACACTGATCAGCTTTAAAATGTACTGACAGACAAACAGACGTCGGGAAACATATACATCGTGCTATTAAAAGTGGTGAAGATAATCCGATTAAGGTCACTTAATTGCGATATTCACAAAAAAAAACAATATATCGAGCTTAGAACTCTTTCTAAATAAAATATGCTATCCCGGGGGGGGGGGGGGGGGGGGGGGGCGGACACAGTCAAACAAGTAAACCATGCCCGCTGTTTGACTTTAACAGATGAGGTACGCGTCCCTCGGCCCCATCTAAATCCGTCCCTGACTCTTGCAAAGTTCAGTGCATTCCCGAAGCGGCTATATAATAAATTATACATTAAACAGCTGCAAAATTACCTATAGATTAAAATGGACAGTGGCGTTAATTTATCTTCGAAGGAGGGGGGGGGGGGGATGACTCGCAGGCGTGGTACGGTATTCAAAGTTGGGAATACACACGCACACACACACACATACACACACAAATACACATATATATATACCTTTATATACATTTTTTTTGTCTGTGCCACCATTAAAATATATTAGAATATAAGTATAAGATTTAAAAAAAATTAGGTATTATGTTTCCAATAAATATTAATTCTAAACCAGGCTTAGATGTATAATATTTCATAGTTAACTCAGAGAAGGAATCAAAATATATAATTATAATTATTAATTTCTTTTCCAATATATAAACATTATTCCTTGAATATCAGGGGGGGGGGGGAATGATTACATTGACCCCCCCCCTTTCCCTCTTGCTAATAAGTTGAGGGTACATACCCCCATGCCCCCTGTATTAACGCTCCTAAAAATAGAATAACACAGGGAAAGGGTTTCGTTTCATCACTCGTGATATGGTGAAGTTGCTAAGAAATTTCTTCCAGCTGGCCTCATGGTAACCTCATTCAGTACAAGTGCACAAACCCTGTATGTTTTCGACATTAGGTTAGCACTAGAGCCGTCTGCTTCGCTGTTATATATTTGTCTCAATTAAGCGTTGGCTGTCCGCTGCCTCAGCTGATGCGCATTAGTCTCTCAAGATCCCGCGCCGTCCGATGACCTGCTATGTTTTTGAACATACGTCACAGGTCAGAGAACACTCATCACCTGATGTTGGCCAAACTGCATATAACCAGACAAACAAATGACCGCCCCATTTATCTGGAGAGGCTCGAGTGCGTTACTACCTGAAGGAACTAGAGGATCGATTTGAGACGAGTAAATAATTGAATAAATGAATTAATCAATTCATAAATATAGTTATCAATAAACCGGAGGGATGCCCTGTCACACTTTACGGTCCATATGAAATTACTCCTTGGGCGTAGGGCATATAATGTATATTGAATATCAATATTGTAAATAGTGCAGAATGTTGAAACTATTGTGAATACATTTTCCGTTTCTTATGTGCCGTCATCCGGGGTTATAAGGGACGATTTTCAACATTTACTTTTTATATCTATCTCCCATTTACTTTAATTCTAAAATATTAATTGTCATATTTTGGCTAACTACAAGTTCTCATGGATCAGGGTAACAACTTCATTAAGTAAATAACTTTAAAGTGCTTAATGGTTAAAATTTATGGGGTGATAAGGGACAGACAGCTTTTCTGATGCCTGTGCCCTATCTACCCGTTACAGGGGTGATTAGGGACGCATACTGACTTTAAAAAAATGAAAGCATTTTTACTTTAAAAAGCCTGAACATGCTTAATGAAAGTAAAAAGACTTTTACAATTACATGAAATATCTAGAAACATTGGATCCATGTTTCCCCTGACAGTAGAAGGGATTTATTTAGATATGTGATATTAACATATAAGAAAATCTTTTGTAACTTAACAGCCAGATCTGGCAGATATCCGAGTTTTAAACACTGAGCCCTTACATGACTTAAAAAATAGTGAAACACTACTAGCTATGTAATGTTCTGTGGCATCAAAGTCGTAGAATGCATGATTCAGGTGACATCATTATAATCTTACAATGTAAGTGTGCAATGAAAGTGCTATACATGTATGGCCTAGCCCCATCTTTATTTCAATTCTGGCACCTCGAATACCCCTCGGTTGAGCTTTCTCGGGGTTGCAATTTTCTCCTTAATTAATGTCCTCCTTCCAGTAGAACATCTTATCTTCTACCTTAGGCCACTTCCAATTTACACCACTCTTTTTCATTGATCTTATTTCACAGCCGTTACGTTTGTCAAGAACTACTTGGCCTGGAAAAAGTTCCACTTCATATTCAAAGATTACAAAATCACCCTTCTGTAATTTACTTGAATCTCTAGAAAGAACTAGTTTCTTCTTCCTCTGGACAGTTTGCCTCACTGCACATCTGGCCCCTGATGTACTACCTTCTGGCTCTTCGTTCTGCTGCTCCTCCTCACGAACCTGCTTCTTATCACAGTCACCCCCACTGTCACTCTCATCCTCCTCTTTTTTATCAGACATCTCATCCTGGCTCATATCTGCTCCAGCACTGTTTCCTGGTTCTATATCGACCTTTCTTTTTCTTTTACATTGTGGGCCGCCTTTGTCAAAGCGCATTTCTTTCAACATGTTCAGAAAGCTGTCGTCCATATGAGCAGCAGCTGCTGCGGCATGATCCTCTACAATATCCTCAGGTGGTGATTCACTTGGTAAGCGATCGAGCACTTTTTTTCGATTCTGAGGCACAATCCCACATTTCTCAAAACCAGCTTTCAGGTTGTCAGCAGCATTCTGTTGTACCTCTGCCGTGAGGTCTTTCAATAGCTGAGGGAAGGTGTCTTTTGGAATGCTTGACTGTTTCTGTTCTGGACCTTTTTTCCATTTCTCAAGTATTTTGCGCCTGGGGGTTTTCATGGGACGGAAAAAAGCCAAAGGCTGGACCAGGTTGGTGGAACTGGGTGGAAAGAAGCAGAATGTGATATCATTTTCACATATTTGGACCACTTCTGCAGAAAGATGGGAATTCAAGTTATCACGAATAAGCACCTTCTTGCCTGGTAGTTTCTTCAAATATGGAAGTGACAGTGTAGGAAACCAGTCACTGAAACCAGTCAAACCACCCAGATTACCTCCTGTTATATCGAGCTCCAGGAGGTCCATGTATCGTACATATATGTGGCCTTATAGACCACATATGGTGACAGCAAAGATCCATCGGCACAACCAACAAACATAAAAGATGTTGCAGACTTGCTGCTGTACATAATTCGCTGTAGGTATTTTGTTCCTCGTTGAATGATGACTTTCCTACGCTCTGGATCATCAGCAAGATTGGTTTCATCGTAATTCATTATGTTTCTTTCGGGAACACCTTCCAGAGTCTCACTCAGGTTGTCAAAGTAGGCATTAAGAACTGCTGGGGACACAGCAGCTCTTGACTTTTTGATATTTTGGTACATTCTTGTTGCAAGTTTTTCTTTTTGCCTCTTCAGGAAGCCACATACCCATTCTTTCCCTGGCATGTTGTCTTTGAACCTGTTTATCATTAATCCCCGTCTATCAAGCTATCCTTTCACAATCAATCTGAGATCCAAACAGTCCAGTGGATAACCCCACTTAGCACAAACAATCAGTCTTTTCACTAGAAGTTCTTCAACCTCTTTACCAAGGACCAATGGGCCACCTGGTTGTCGAGTGCTGGGCTTCTTCAGATGTCTATTTAATACATTTTCGGGGATACTGAACTTCTCTTCTGCCTTTCTAAATGGCATCCCTTTTCTGACTGCAGCAAGAGCTGCCTGAAGGTCTTTATCAGCATAATTCTTATGCCTTTTTGCACCTGGCTTTGGTTTGCAGAACGTGGCATCTTGTCCCTAAACAACC
The DNA here is from genome assembly GCA_026874595.1 of Sipunculus nudus. Lineage (NCBI taxonomy): Eukaryota > Metazoa > Annelida > Sipuncula > Golfingiida > Sipunculidae > Sipunculus > Sipunculus nudus. The sequence goes on from CM049315.1 coordinate 49,769,869, forward strand.
CGTTCAAAAATAAATACTGACCTAAAATAAAAAATTATTTTTTCTTAGCCACTGTTATTATTTTCAAACCTTCCATGTACCAAATATGTACATCCGGCAAGTGCCCTGAGCTTATGGTGGTATAGTGATATCCAAACACCCAACACTGCATGCTGCAGGAAGAAAGTTTTTACAATGTATCAATTTAGCCCATAATACTTGTAACAAATTTCGTTCCACATCTCTCACAGCATACAATGTAGCAAATATCAAAACAGAGAAAAATAAAAAGCATTAGATGACCTTTCCAAAAATAAAACACTCAGTCTTATGTACTTGAAAGAATCTTTATTTCGAGATTATTCATAACCTTCAAGATTTTTGTCCCCAATCACCCCTGGGTCCCTAATCACCCCTGATGACGGTGCCAATTTTCTTTATTAAACATGACCATTTGCATATTATGTGCATTATCTCACCCCATTAGTTCATATTTTTTTAATGTAAACGTTTTCTAGCAATACCATCCCGGCACAAGGACTTAGTCTATCAAAATCACTTATTTGTTTTATACGTTTTATCGGTCTGTATGTGGGTAAACACAGTCAACTTGTGTCTATTACCATAACATAACCAGAGTTCCGATCTTGCGCATCGCGACAACTCCCAAACATGGAGAACATACGTGAAAGAAGAAGCACAGAAGAAACACCTGAAGCAGGCAGCTGGCAACATGTTGGTCTGTGGCGTTCGCGTGCCTGCAATGTTTATATATTTTGCACCATTTATCGCCCTCTGTGCAAGTTTATTTTCTAGTTTTGTACAGTAGTAAGCAAAAGGTTTTATTGGAAGATTCTATTTCATGCAGAATTAACCTGGTATGTTAATAGGTCACTTTAAGCGTGCATTATTCCTTTTCTTAGGGCCCCCTGCTCCCGGCATAAACCAAATCCTGACCAGAAATCTCAGCATATTGCGCTCTACTTTCAATAAAACGCACACAGTCCTTGACCCTGTTTAACTACGTAACTGATATTTAATTCTTCAGAATTATAGAAAGTCTGTGATTCTGAAAATAATTGAAACTCTAAAACTTTCATCAGACTGATCCAGGCATCCAATTAATTATATGGCTATAACCAACTTGATGAAGAAAACGTATATAGTTTAAAATTTGTCTTTTTGTATCCACATACCAACATTATCAAACTAACAAATCAGGTGAACTGGAGTGGACGGCTTCTGGCGAGGAATACTATCTTGATCATGTTGACTAGAAATGATTATATAGCAGCAAAATATCTTGTTTTCTTTGGTGCAATCACCACAGAAACATCTGATGCACATGAAAAGACATTACTGTCATAGTTCATAATATTAAGTAGAATTTGAATGCCACAGGTGTGCGCCACTCTCGTCAACTGGAAAATTTCATCGACTTTTTTCTTTCTGAAAATTGATTTAACATCAGGTTTTCTGATGCTCTGTTCGATTTTTTGGAAAAATTGCGTGATCATTATATTATATAAACTTCAACAAGATTTTTATTTACAAATTATAATTTAACTGTATTTTTCGGTGAAAGTCTATCAACTTCAATATTTTCATTCTGTTAACTCATCTGAATCTTAATTGCTTTTTAATTTTTTTCCAAGTTTGCTCATTTATGAAAAGTACATATATATATATATATGTATATATATATATATATATATATATATATATATATATATATATATATATATACGGAAGCTCGAATTGACCTTTAAAAAGGGCTTCTCTCTCTAACTAAACAATATTGTCATGAATAACCCATGCGTCACTTAAGTTCTTTAAACGCCGCAGAACAGGAAAACAATTATCTAACAATTATGTTCACACAGGAGCAAATCTGAGGAATATTTAGCTGTAGTTGCATTTATAAGCAAGGAATGACATGCATTTTGTGCTTTGTGCTATTGAAACCAAAGGTGATAGTGACATTGAAAGTGGTAAATGACGTACATAATGATGATAGGTTGATAGAAAGGTAATTGAAATTATAAACGACAAGCTGACCTTGTTTAACAGCTGAACTGCACTCTAAGAAAAAAAGGGGTTCTTGATGGTTCTTTTAGGAACCAAACTGGTTCTGGATAGAACCATGGTTCTTTCTGGAACTCATTTCCCCGTGAATAGGTTCCAGATGGAACATGGAGGTTCGTGCCTTGACCATAACTCAAAATGAGGTTCTGGATGGAACCCGTGCTTTGACCGGATACCCAGATGATTAGGACGAGCATGCGCAGCTTTATTTGCACTGATTAGGACAACGGTCGGGTTGTTTTGGTTGCTTGAAAAATTAGAAGAGGAAACACGGTATATAAGGAAAGACTGATGTTTATATATAATTTCATATAATTGTATATATATAATTTGTCTAGAGATTTAATGTCCAGCGAATTAGTCTCTGTCTGTGAACGGATAAGTTCAATTAATCTAAACGTGGAAAAAGTCCAATGATAATAATGCTATCGGTGCAAGAATCGTTGCAGCAAAGTAATAAAAGTTCATAGTAACACAAGTTACATATTATTAGAAACATTTCCAGCATTGTTAAGGAACAGTCATCAAACAAAGGTGTAAATCAGCTTGAGTGACTGCAACTGAACAAGCTGGACGATTATACATGTAATACATTCATATACCACCTGTATACAATGTTTACAAGTCTCTATCATATGTAATTTCTTTATACTGATCGACAAATCATTTATTATACATTAAGCAAAAGAACACAACCTAGTTATATTAAGTTTAGTCAGTAAATGGTAGTGATTGGAGCGCTGTTTTGAAAACTAATTGGGTTTTTCAACACTTTGACCTGGGGACAAAACGGACTCTCTTAATGTATAGACACACCCGATTGCATAATGACTCAAGCTGTTCTCTAATAACTCGGTGTTATATAATGGACTAATTATTACCAAGCATAGACTTTACTTAATTACCACGTGCATTCCTCTTTGTAGTGACAAGATACATATGCCTGACTAGCAATAGAGCAAATGAAAAAGAATTTAACAAGAATTTTGCTTTGAAAAGGTAAGTTTATATAACTTGTTTTAAGACGGCAAGTTATTCCAGAGTTACACTTTGACTGCAACGTGTCACGTGGTACCAAAACCCATGGAAATGTGTAACAAACAAAAATCTAAGAATTCCTATGTCTGTAATTACATCTAATTGTGAAAACGTACCAATACATTCTAAAGAATAAGACAAGGTTACTTATAAATTATATTAATACATCGTTGTTATCCAATGCACACATATGCATTCTATTTTATTATAATTATGTTGGGTCACAGTGATTTAATTTGAAAAAAAAACCTCTCTTTTTTTCGTAAACCGCTTACCGCATACCGCACGACCGGTAAACGCAGCCTTAGGTTCTGCCATATAAAGATGTGACAGAGCCAAATAATATTGAGTTTGATTAAATCGGATTGCCGTTAAAAATAAAGCCCCCGATTTTGCGCCTGATATTGGTAAGACTTTGTCCCTTTTTGTTATCATCATGCAGTATCATATAAGAGCATTTGACCGTAATAAACATACTGCGCAAAATCGGACTCCCTAGAGTACGACTCTGCTGGTAAGGGTTTGTTGGCTTCATAATCTGCCATCCACAGTGCACTGGGGCTCTTAAATACACCATCGGCATAGGTATAAATGTAGTGAAGACTGCAATGTAGTCCGTTCAATTATGTTGGATAAGAATTGTTTTAAGTCAAATTACATAAACTTAGATTTTTTAGGTTTAGACTAATATTTTGTAAACAAAAGCATGTGAAATATAAACAGAATGTGTTAATTTTGATTTTTAAAGTTTGAAATTTGAGAAGAGGTTTGGTTTTAGTAGAAACGAAATCTGGCAGAAAGGTGCAAAATATCTTCTAAACCAACCGAACCTCTGCAGTCACGTTGCCATTTCATAGCTGACAAGATCACGTATAATTTTGCAGGTACCTAAAAGCATCACGTACAACCATGCTAATGGAAAGACTTAAATACTTAAAGTGATGAATAAAATTATACATGTATATCGATTTAACAATTCGGAAAAATGACATCACCTTAAAACGTCTAGACAGAGTCTGGGTGCCATCTTGGACTGCACCTAGGGAACATCAAAACAGGCAAATACGAGAAAAATTATGTCAACAATCCAATAGACGCCCTTAAAGAGTCTATATAATACCTTAAGTGGTAGGTTTTCTCAAATTTAGAACGCTAAAGAAAGTTAAGGATTTCCTTACTCGATATCCTGATATTGAAAAAAAAATATTTAATAAAATTTAATTAAAAATAAATAAATTAGTTATGATTCCACTACTTTAAACATGACAAGGTAATTACTGTTTTTCTGGTCGACTCAGCTGTTGGTGTTTTATGATTCTGCGCGTACTTCTATTAATGTTTGTTGCTTGCTGGAAATCTTCGATTTCGGCAAGCATGTTGGTCAGTTGCGAATGTCTGTTTGTGAGTTTGTCAGTACTCCACTGGCCACAATTTTGTAGCAATCGATCTGAAACTTTCAGGGTTGATGGAAAATCAAAAGTCCTGGAGGCCTATTGTTTTTGGTTATCGTAGGTCAATGATCAAGGTTAAGGTCATCAAAAAACCTCGAAATTTTATTTTCATCATAACTTTGTCAATATTGGTTCTTTATTCACAAACCTAGGCTCATTTTCATCGTCTGCATCTTCTTCATAATGGTCTTGTCATCTTTTCTCAACTTTGTGTCACTTTGTCAGTATGTCTGTCTGTCTGTCAGTTGACCTCAATTTCGCCTTCTTGCTGGTGCCTATGTCTTAAATAAAGCATTCTACAGGCCACAGTTTTGCAGGAATCCTTTTGAAACTGGTGAATCTTATGCTTTACACTAATATCCCAAAATCGATTTTTCATTTTCGGGATATGGCCACGTGGGGGCGCTGCACTCAAACTTCATCCCCGTATAATTTTTTGACTGTCTTCTACATAACATAGTCTAGCCTTCTTGTCTCAACTTTGTGCCACTTTGTCAGTATGTCTGTCAGTTGTCTCAATTTCGCCTTATTGCTGGTTTCTTGGGTCCTACAAATAGCATTCCACAGGCCACGGTTTTGCAGGAATTCTTTTGAAACTGATACATCTTATGTCATCCACTTATATTTCGAAGGTGATTTTTCTTTTTTGGAAAATAACTGCTAGGGGGCGCTGCACTTGAAACAATACAACATTTCATATTTAGCCATATCTCCGGAGCTATAAACCTTAATTACATAAAATTAAGCTAAGTACTTCCTCTGGGTTTTCTTCATAACTTGATCAAGTCATCAGGTCTCAACTTTGTCTCACTTTGTCAGTATGTTGGTCACTTCAAAACACTTCAAAATGTTATTTTCCTCATAACTTTGTCAATTCTGGTCCTATCTTCACAAACTTTGGTTAATTTTTTCACCTTCGTCCTCTATATAACTTAGTATAGTTAACTGGTCTCAGCTTTGTGTCACTTTGTCTGTTTGTCAGTTGTCCTAAATTTTGCCTTCTTGTTGGCTCTTGCCTCTATTTTAATAGGGTTCTGTAGGTCACAGTCTACCAGGAATCACTTTGCAACTTTCACCTCTCGCGTATTGGAACGATTTCTTGAAGCTTTATGTGTATTTTTAAATAGGTCAAAGTTCAAGGTCAATTCATGAAAACGCGTAAATTTTTTATTTCCATGGTAACTTTGTCAATATTGGTCCAATCTTTAAGGCTAATCAAACTATGGCTAATTTCCTTCCTCTTTGTCTTCTTTATGACATGTTCTGTTTAACTGTACTCCAATCTAGGTCAGATTTTTTCCGGCAAGCGCGTGACCTCTGCATGGTCGTCTTGTTTGTCTGGTCGATTGTTTGCTTGATTGGTAGAGTGAGTATAAGATGTGGGGAAAGTCATGTTAATGTGAATGTAATTCCTATATTGACGGGGATTCCGGATCATTTTGTGTCTTTTTGTACATATGTCTTTAATCAAGGAATTTCCTTTTTTTTATTTTTTTTAACATTTCTTATCAACAGAACGTGTCAATTCAGACTCTTCGACAGCACACAGTCTACATAAACATTAACAAAACATACTCTTGCCTAGGCAATTAAAAATATGGTTTCTCAGGCACCGCGAGAGTCAGTTTTGATCCCTGTCTCAAGCTTTTCTATTTTTAATTTCTGTAAAAATTAAAGATTCTTAGCTGCAGAATCTCCGACATTTCTTAAAAAAAATAAAATAGTAAACCTGCGATGAAATTTCCTTTTATTATAATGTTTTTAACATTTCGTTATGAAAACGATTCTGTTATGATCTTGTTGTCTGTTATCATATGAAATTTTGATCGAAAATTTATCATACAAAGAATATACATAGTCGCCTTCTGCACGCATTTCTGAAAAAAAGTGCCTGAGAAGAAATCAACCTTCTTAATGGTCGTCTTAGGAACTCGGCGGCACATAAATCGGTCACCACGTAGCTACGAAAACGTGAGTTCATGGCAAGGGCCGTGTCACCATTAGGCCCTTTCATAGATTAAAAACCATGCGCCTTGATTTATATTTAGGTTGAGCTGTAGCCTATCGCTTGGGCTACACTAAAAACAGTTCTGCGTATTAACCGCGCCGTGGACTTTTATTTGTAAATTTGTCAAGGTAAAGGCCTACGGTAGTGTTGCTAATTTGTGATCTTGCCATGATTTCTAAAAGGTAAAGGTATGGAAAGGGATTAAAAGTTTGTGTTTATTATATGGACTAATTCAAAAAGTGAATCGATTTTTATCCTGGCAAGCTTGCCAAATCACCTGTAGTGTGTTTCTGCCGGTAAATTGAAAGAAAAAAATAATAAAAAATATAACTCGTGTTCTGTTTTTAGTTCCCAGAGCAGATAATGAGTGAATATTTTTGGCGTGGCCTCATGCTGCTTTTGGATGCAGCTTCCCGTTTTGAACCCTGCTATAATGTCCCCGAAAAAACACCTTTTAAATTCAGATTTGTTACTGCCTACGAGTGAATGATATGTAAATACAAACAATCAGAATAAGTACATATTATTTTTAATATTTAGTTACCTTTCTAATTATGTAAAAAATGAGGTCCTGAACTTATCCTTTAGAAAATTTAAGAACTACATCTGGTCATAATACATAAAGTGATATTTACTGACGATTCAGCTACATTAATGTGTTGGCTAAATGGACTTTATAAATTAATTATACTTTAATTTGCTTCTGTTCCTCTCCAAATGTCAGCCGATCGATACAAGTTCCATTGCCATCAAACTCTCTCCAAAGACACAATCCCGCCTGGACGATCTTTTCGAGTTCCCCACGCCATTATCGAACCTTCACCCTATTTCACATACAGGCTAAAAACCCGCATGTCGTAAGCCGGGTGACGGACTTCATAGCGGACAGGATGAAAGCACACGGTCCCATATAAGCACGGATGAACATGGCAGTACCGGAAAGTGCCGGATCCCGCCGGATCAAGATCCGGGATGATCATTGCTCATTTTGGGGTTTTCGAGCGTTGACGGTCGTCCAACAACAAGGCAACTACACCGACGAACCTAGGCAAACAGGGATGACCAAGGACCGGACAGACACGGCATAGCGACGGACCAACACGGCAATGACACGGGCAGCCTCGGGTGAACACGGACCATCACAGACTGTCAAGGACTCACACGGACAATCAAGGCAGAGCTGCGGCTGTCCCAGGACCCTACAAGGCGGCTACACGGACCACCACGGATGTCGCCATTTCCCCGGACCGTCACGGATGAACACGGCAGGTTTCTTCAACATTTTACACGTCCAACTTAAACAGCCCTTTTATGGGCGCAAGTGATATAAAATTGTAACCAAGGTTAAATATCAGACTAAGTCTAGCTCGGACGGCGGGGGGGGGGGGGGGGAGGAATTGCCCCCTTTACAGCTTTCCCAGACACATAATATCATACTAAAATACCCTTGGAGTCACGCGAAAATGGCTGAAAAGAAATATGAACACGAAAGATAAATCAGTTTATCTCCCCATGTGCACCGTAGACATGTCACATAAACAAGATATTGAAAGATTAAAAGAGCATATATATAAATATATAAATATATATATATACATATATATATATATATTTACATAAATATATATATATATATATATATATATATATATATATATATATATATATCTGTCGGCAGATATGAGGGGAATCGCTTTCAGAAGTATATTATCTCCATCAACTGGTACAGCAAAGTGAACAAGAAGGACTTATAAGATTACTAATGGTTCTGACAAGTACTTTTGATTTTTAAGGCTCTGACAAGGGTCGAAACGCTTGTCGATTACCACGTCAGTAGATTTCTTAAGTATATACGATCCTCATATACTGGTACAGCAACTCCAATGATATTTTAGATCGGATCACAAACGTCACAACATATGTATTGCTGTCGTGTTGACACAGGCTGTGGGTCAGGTGATCCCAGCAAACCCCCGGCCAACAGTTTCGCTTGTGTTCGATAAGGGTCAACCCGAATGGATTTTGTGCTGCATTAAGACAACGGCTTTAGTTCACCTCAAGTTAGGTGAATGTTTGAAGAGGGATACTGGTATCTGGAATAATAATTTATTTTAAAACTAAGTTTCCAGATAAATGCATCAAATATTCAGATGTGGCAAGACGTTAAACTGGTTTCTGCATTAATCCTATTGCTGACGTTATTAGCACCTTCAACAGAATGTGAAGATTTAAAATCCACCAAGTTTTGAGTGTCAGGCATTTGTTTGATTTATTAATTTATATGGTAAAACAATATGTACCATATAATAATTGGTCTAAATTAGATATTTTGGACTTCCATCCTTCGTCCAATTGAAATTTTATTACGAGTAACTGTAGTTTGTACATTTGTCCCCATTAAAGAATATATTCCATTGTCCATTGTAGGGATCTTGGAGCGCTTTTGGAGCTTCAAAAACGTGTTCAGGCAGGGGTAAAACCAAGGGATTGCCGCTGGAAGCCACCACCCCTTGCTGGACTAAACATGCAATTTTAATAATAAACTTTTCTCTTTAATTAAGAATTGTAGAACATGAAAGTTTACAAAATATGAAAACCTTTTTTTAGGTATACATCAAGTTCCATTAGTATATTATTTCATTTGCAGCAATATTGATAGAAACAGATCGATGCCCCGGACGTTATTTCTGAATTTAGAATGAGCTAACAAAGAAACTGGTGCTAATGAACAATGCAGACCACAAAAGTTTATTAAAACATATTTTCGACTTTCGGGGGGGGGGGGGGGGGGGACACAATTGCCATTTTTTTTACAATCCAGTTTTAATTTATTTCATGGTAACTGTTTCTCTGATTTTGTATATTTAATGAAAAGGTTGATTTTCGGCACATTTTAAAAATTTTCCTATTTCAGTATTTGACTGTCACACACACACACACACACAGATCTCTACACTCTATGCTCTATGTTTGTATGATTTGTTACTAGTTCGAAATAGAGTGTCAGGCATTTGTTTGATTTATTAATTTATATGGTAAAACAATATGTACCATATAATAATTGGTCTAAATTAGATATTTTGGACTTCCATCCTTCGTCCAATTGAAATTTTATTACGAGTAACTGTAGTTTGTACATTTGTCCCCATTAAAGAATATATTCCATTGTCCATTGTAGGGATCTTGGAGCGCTTTTGGAGCTTCAAAAACGTGTTCAGGCAGGGGTAAAACCAAGGGATTGCCGCTGGAAGCCACCACCCCTTGCTGGACTAAACATGCAATTTTAATAATAAACTTTTCTCTTTAATTAAGAATTGTAGAACATGAAAGTTTACAAAATATGAAAACCTTTTTTTAGGTATACATCAAGTTCCATTAGTATATTATTTCATTTGCAGCAATATTGATAGAAACAGATCGATGCCCCGGACGTTATTTCTGAATTTAGAATGAGCTAACAAAGAAACTGGTGTTAATGAACAATGCAGACCACAAAAGTTTATTAAAACATATTTTCGACTTTCGGGGGGGGGGGGGGGACACAATTGCCATTTTTTTTACAATCCAGTTTTAATTTATTTCATGGTAACTGTTTCTCTGATTTTGTATATTTAATGAAAAGGTTGATTTTCGGCACATTTTAAAAATTTTCCTATTTCAGTATTTGACTGTCACACACACACACACACACAGATCTCTACACTCTATGCTCTATGTTTGTATGATTTGTTACTAGTTCGAAATAGAGAAACAGACCTCCGATTCTGAAGTCTTAATAATAACAACAAACAGTGGCACCAATAGGCCATGAACCTATCCTCTTAGAGGAGACAGGAACTCCCTATTAATTGTAGGGAAGCATTGCTTTTTGACATTTTCTAAATTGCATTAACGATGTATGTCTGCCATATATCGTCAAAAAAAATTCTATAATAAATCGCCCTCGAGTTGTGGATTCACCCTCGAGATTCGTAAAGTATCTGTGTGCAGACAGAGACCCATTAAAAGCTTAATGGAACTGATAGAGACCCAGGCGGGTTTCCAGGATTTTTTGCAGGTAGGGGTCAACGGGTGTCATGCATAAAAGTTGTCTAAAAAAGGTCGTTTGTTAAGAGCAGAGGGGGGTCTCGACCCCAAAACCCCCTCTGGATCCACGCCTGAGACCGTTAGTATAGGAGGATCTACACATTAATCCTTTAGATTTATTGGATGCTTTAGAATATAATGATGGATGAGGAACGATTTTTATATCTAAAAATCCTTTTTATAATAACGTGACCATGCTGAAATCGGATATGACAAACACAAAAAAGTCACCGCTTGCCGATTCACATGCACATGCATCCCCCCCCCCCCTCCCCCCCCCCCCCCAAATGTGCTTATAACGCATGCGTTATCCAATTATTGAATAAGTAATTATGATTCCAAAAATCCTGCTGCACAAGTTTTTGCATAAATCCTATTGAAACAAACTCGACCTGCTGTGTAAGACGGGACTTGGGCAGTCGAGTCGTAACAAATTCGGCTCTCTCTGCTGGCGAACAGAGTTCGATTCCCGGCGTGCCTGAGAGCTGGTTTGTGGTGGTGTGTCAAAAGTCGGTGGTTATCTCAGGGCCCTCCGGTTTACTGCACCTCTAGAGACTACTTAACATCACTATCCGAGCCATGAAGAGTGCTTTAGATTTTAAAACTATTTTTTTTTCAGTCCATATAAAATAAATAAGGTTAAATAAAAGTTTAGAAAATTTACTCACAATTTATTAATTGTAGATTTTGTGAACGTTTCTAAGGGGGGGGGGGGGGGGGATATTGAAAGGATAACTATAGTTCAATGTCCGTTTGCATTGGCTGTAATATTAGGCATGATAAAATGTGGAACTGGAATCTTAAATGTCAAATGTGCAAGGAATGTCAAATGGTTACCAAGGTATTATATCAATCTTGGGCTCGGCGGGTAAACATATCACTTGACAGCTGTCTCAGACGCAGGTGGCGCACATATAAAACCATACATAAAACCATAGTCATTAGCTATAGGGAGTCACGCATTATCATTTATTATTTTGCCTACACAATAAAAACTTGGAGAAGCTCCGAGGGTTTTGTGTCAGTTGACGGAAATGTATATAAGAAAGTATGGACCCAGTCAACCATGTAATATCCGACAACTTGTACGCATATCTAATAAACATAACATATAGCAAATAGGATAAATGTATCAGGCTTATATAATGTAAGGTTACTTATGTGGCTGGTATAACATACCGGCATATTAATAGATGCAAGAGAACTGATAAAATTATGGGTAGCTCTGACAGAACGAATTAACATTTTCGATGAGTGTAACCAGCCTGAGATTTTAGATTATTTCAATCATTATCGCACGGAAAACATTACAGGATACATTTTTCCCTAGGATAAGTAATTTATCGGTAGGACGTACCCCTATGGTTAATTAAGGCGTTGGATAACTGAGCGGAGGTCCCCGGTTCGAATATCTTCATACTACCAACTCTGTGGCAGCCACGCTTTCACAGACCTTGCTTCACCAAGCAGCTCTGGCGTCTATTTCATGAATAATGAACTAGTTTTCTTCTCGAAATTAAAATGCAAACCACATCCTAAGAATAAGATCAGGGGTGGATTGCGAGGGGGTCGCAGGGAGCCCCCCCCCCTATTCAACCCAAAGGATATTGAAAAAAGAACACTATACACTTATTACCGAATATCTTTCCTACACTTCTGTATGGGTTGATGTGTAAATTCTACTGGTTCACTAGTATACCTGTGCAAGGGTGTTAAGCCCCCTCTTTTCTAAAATCTTGTATCCGCCTGTGAAAATGTACACATCTCACTGTTCAAATGCCCTCTGAACAAGAACACGTTTGCACCAGATCGAGAAGAGATTTATATGATCAAATTTACAAGGCCCTCCTGGCAATGCCATACGTTTCGCCTAGGACTAGCACCAGATGTGCTTTATAAAACGGGTTTACGGGGGCCATTTGATCGGTTCAATTGCCTTGTTCGTTATTCATGAAATAGACGCCAGGGTAGCTCGCTGAATCAAGGTCTGTGAAAAGCGAGGCTGCCACAAACGTGGCAGTATGAAGATCGGTTCGAACCCTGCCGGTGCCTCAATGACAATGGTGAAATTTCCATAAAGCCTCAGCGATTCGCTCATTTAATTTAAGGTTTTGTTTAAACTTTAGGAGGATTCATGGCCCTTTGCATATAAAACCTTACTCTTATTAAATAATCGGTCATATAGCGCTTCCACGTTGTAATCGACCTATTATGACATTAAGACTATTTTATTGTAACCATGTATCCGTTACCATGCAGCCCAGCGTCGAGTGCTATGAGCCAATGTTGTTAAGGATCTTTCCTTAAAAAACCCGACAAACACAACAACAAATAATGAATGACATTACAGTTACAGGAAAACAATATTGATAAAACAATAACTCATGCACCAACCCAAATAAGCCTCCCATTCCAGCGGATGGAGGCTTCGATCATTATGTCAGCAAGCTTTAATTATATAAAATTTAGCGTTTCTTGTTTAACCGGATCTTTTATCCATGGACGCAGTTATCAGAAGCTTCAAAACAAAAGATCAGTATTATTAGGTGGCGTCAATTCACACCCAGCTTAGGAACAATGGAACTGATTATGAGCTTTGAATTCAAGATTTAAGTCCCAGGGTAAATGCCAGATAGGAAGGCTTATTTGTCTTAATAACTTTATCGCTGTGTTACAGATTAGAAACTTAACACCGAGAGGGCTTAATCACATCTATCGTCTCATAAATCCCTCTTAATTCGGGAACTATAATAAGTGGATTGTTTCCATAAAATGGAAGTAAACAACGGATCCACGATTTTTTTTTCGGGGGAGCTAATATGTCGCAACTGGCATCTTAAATGTGTGTGAACCTTGGGTAAGGGACGGCAGAGTAGGGTTAGTAGGAAGGACTTGGTAGCTTAGAATGAAATCCTTGCGTTGAATAATCTCGCATTTTATTCATGGAATATAACTATGTAATATTTATAAGCTTTATAACTATATAACTATACATTGGGGAACAAACTCACTAATAATCAATAAATTAGAATAATTGAATATAAGGATCATTATTTCAATTTAATTATATTATGTACATGCACAAATGTAAAAATGCTTATTTTTTCAAAGTGATGTATCTCCCTTAAATTTTGGAACCCATTTAATCATTTCCAAGAATACTTTGAAGATATGTTAAAACTTTTTTTTCATGGCTGTGGACCTTAAATGTTTATAGTATAGTTTAGACATGTTATCTTAGTAAAAAGTGAACGACACAGTTAAAAAAATGCAGATATTAACTAATTTTAGTTAATGTATACTATACCTGGGTGATTATAATAATTAATGTTATCTTATCTAATCTGATACATCAGTGAATTTTTAAATAAGGTAAATCACAAAAGGCAACCATCGTACAGATTTATAGGCACACTTTCTCAGAACTTGAGAAGTATTTAGCACTCTGTCATGATGTACTTGAAGTAAAATTAATGCTTCTAGCATTTCCTATTACTCAGTGTTGAACGAATAGATGTTTGCGTTTTCTCTACCTTTGAAAAACTCTTTCAGGTTCAGCTGTAGGCAATGAAGTATTGGTGAGATGCAAATTTGAATACTCTCTTAAAGCCTGGGCAGCAGTGTTAACATGGTTTTCTGTGAGCAGGTGGACCATTCTTGCTTCCATATGTTGAATTCCCTCTTCACCACAGATACAGGATTAGGGATATCTGCATATCGTTCTACTGAAGGAAGAACGTCATTCAAGGATGTCTGTGTAATTTTGGAGGGAAGCCGCTTAGCCAAACCAATACACTGCTTTGCTGATTTGCAAGTCATGATAGCATTATGAATACCAGCATTGATAGCAATTGTTATTTCCTTTTCAAAATAGGACGTTTTAGAGCAATTAAACTGAACGAAGGAAACCTACAGTCGAAGCCTTAAGTTTGAAACATTGGCTTTCCATATTGCACCTTGGTACGGTACCAAACGTGAACATTTTGCTTTATACTAAATAGGTTAGTTTCCCCAAGCACGTCACATGATTATTAATTAGCAAGCCTGCTATATATGATTATCTGCAAATAAGCCTTTATACAAATACATACGTGCGTCCATAATATTATGAGATACTAATTTAAGTACTTTATTTAAGAAAAGTTCACAATGTTTTACTAACTTTAATTGATAAAGCCCTGCCCACTAGCTGGCACGTGGCTTCACCTTGAACAATCTATTCTGAAATAGAGCCTGACCGCTAAATAAGCATATTGCTGCATATATACGCACCAGAGTTGGCCGATAAATGCCAGACCGGTAAATATCAATGGGAATTCCCGGTTAATGCCGGCTTGGACAATACCCCCTCTGGCAAATAAGTGGCAATTAAATGGCGAATATAGAAAAAGCCTTATTTTATGTGTTTTATTCTATCTGAAAGGTCTATAAACTATAAAAAAAAAATCTACAAATAATAGGAACTGCTGATTACAGATAAACTAGGATTTACAGTCATTGCAAACAAATCGGGCAATTATAATGATCATGATGGGTCGATCTATTCATCGCTAGCTATGTCCCTTAACAGCAGTAGACTAATGCTTGGTGGAGAACTTCTGCTTATCCAATGCCACCATCAAAGACTAGACAGGTCTAGGTAGTTTAGCTGGCTGAACCTTTACTGTCAAGTGAAGTTCTCTTCTGTAATTAGCACCACTGCTCAACCCTTACATAAACAAAGGCTGGCCCAGGCAAGCCCTGGCAATAGGCACATACAAGACTGTCACTGAACCAGAACAGAGTCCATACAACATTATCTGCTCATATGATTGTTGACATAGTAGGAAACAATTAACAGGAACTTATTTGTATAACAATTACTTTGAAAAGGTTTATTTATGTAAACTAAGATAAATGTGATCTATTACCCCCACACCCATGGCCATTTTATATTATTCCACTCACATATTTTTTTAAGCTGAAAGGTTACTCATAGAGAGAGGAGACAGTCATACCAGACCCAGCTCCAACAAAGATTAAAACAGTCCATGTGTTGTGGAGTGGTTTGCTGCAACTGACTTGGACACTCTGTCACAGTAAAAAATATGCTAAAGTGTGAGAAAAGAATATGGGGTGAGTGTATTAAAATTGTACCACGACAGGCTCAGCAGCCAGTAAATAAACAATTGCGTGTTGATTTTATGTTATAAAATCGTTTTTCCCCTACTTTGGGCGACGTTGTCTTTGGTTTTTATATACTTAACCAAGAAAATACTGTACTCAGAAAGGCTAAAGCCCCCACAACTACCTCCCCAAGCTCCCCCCCGGATCTGCCGCTGGTTGCCAAAGAGGTTTAAAAACACTATATGTGATCGTCATTATCCTTTCTCCTAGAATGCAGTCAGAACGCTCCCGGAGCGTTAAAATAAACTTCAAGGTACAAGTACTTAAGAATGCAACACGAATGACCAGAGTGTATCAAGAATGCCGCCGGAATGGTGCCCTATATTTTGTCTAAAATGCTGCTGGATCTCACTGTTAGAGGAAGACTGTACAGTGTTGTTTGCTGATGGACCTCGGCCACTATGCTCATCTGTGAAGCAGGAGGAGGGGCTGTTTACTCTAGGACTCGGCTTCAGACTCATCAACAGGAGCTGGCTCTTCAGGGGCTTCTAGGGCTGTAGCACTTTTGCCCCGTCCAAGGTCGCGGCCAGTGGTGGAGTTGTTGGCCTTTGCTCCCTTCTTCCTTGGCTGCATGACGTGATGTTGACCAGGCCATTCCTGAATTCCTGAATGCCGACTGACATTCCGGCGGCAGCTGGCCGCTTTTTTATGCGATTCGGCGGTGTTCTGAATTACGTCCGGGCTCGTTTGAGGGCCATTCGGGACGTTTCGACTGCATTAGAGTCGCATTCGGGCGCCTATCAACAGATTCCGACAGCATTCGAAGTGCATTCACGCTGCAATTTTTTACAATAAAAATAGATTCCGGCAGCAATCGAGATGCATTCGAGTTGGTTACTGGATCATTGGCTGATAGTCTTTATTCCTCCATCCTTTGATGCCCCAGCGTGCTTAACATTAACGTATATATAATATATATAATATATATATATATATATATATTTATATATATATATATATATATATTTATATATATATTATATACCACACTCGTAATATCATACTAAATATTTCCACGCAGTTGTTGTATCGACAAATCAGCGACTTGTAGATTGTACAATTATATTTTATTAGTACATTAAGGTATAAAGAATCACTCGGATAATTAATCACCATCGATAACATGACAATGTATATTCACGTGTAGTTCAGCATACTTACCATACCCCCCCCCCCCCCCCCCCGTTCTCTCGGACCGCAATCCTCTGGTATTCCAGCTGAGAGAGAATTCTTTCTGCCGCTTGAATCTTTGTGTTCCAAGGCGTAAAGTAACAATCAATATATAACAATTCATATATCAGTGACACAGTCACAGTTATATATATATATATATATATATATATATATATATATATATATATATATATATATATATATATATGATTTCGTAGTCTCTGCAGCGCTACACCGGTTAATGTCCGCTTGAGAACGAGTCAAGTGGCGCAGGTGGAAAATTTGAGAGAAGGGATTGGTAAGTAGAAAAATGGGTAGAGCCGCAAATGGTCGTCTAGGAAGAACTAAATTACGTCTAGACATGCCCTTGTTTCACTGATCCCTACTTAAACAGTATTTTTGGGTTACCTGATATAACAATATGGCTATGAATAGCACTTTCCAAAGGTATCTTTCATGTGAATCCGCGTCTGTCAATTCATCTTATAAGCTTTAAATTATGTTCAATTTGGTCTTTTTTGGATTGCTTGATAAATCAATTCCTTAGTTAGTCTAGTGAGGTGTATCAAAATCCCGACTTTTAAGGTTCCCATTGCTTCTCAGGTATTTAAAATGCCCATGAAGTATTGTTTGCCTACTTATGTACACGAAAGGAAATAAGGTTGCACCAGGCGCGATCGATGGCTCAAAACATAAACATAGCGCGCACGGCTGCCAGACGGCAACATCACAAATCCAGATTTTTAAACTTCCAGACCAACTGTTTCTACTTTCATGTTTCTTCTTCTTGTTTGGGATATGTGCTCATTGGCAAGATCAGTCACACAGTCTTTATGTGGTTTATACGGACACATGGGGACTCTGTTTACTCACACATAAAACCATACCAACGTATGAGTCATATATTGGTCACATATAAAGTCCGTGCGCCGGTACGACAACTTGAGTTAATACACATATTATTGCAAATAGTTATGTACCGTCAACCATACATGCAAGGGGACCTATAAAAATAGCTCTGAAAAGATTCGATAAGATTATCAACAGGAAATAATGCAACAAATCATTATAAACTTGGTGCAAGAGAAAGAACAAGACTATTCATTGACCCATATCACCTCTAGTGCATTCATGAAAGATTAAAACTATTGCTGGCGTCAATGTCAGCTATTTATTAAAGTTTAAACTACTAAGCTACACTGAGACGGTCACCATAGTTATTTAATTTCATTTCTATAACGCACGATTGAATATAAAAAATATTCAAATTAACCTCACTATCTTCGAACAATGCATTTTTGACACACGGGTCGTTAACAAATTGAAAGTTTGAAAAGCATAATAAATCAAAAATACGTTAAGTCTGTCAATATTGCCAAAATAACATTATTGAGTATATCATCCTTAAAGGCATAAATGTTAAGTTTTGATTCCGAAACTGATAGAATGAAAGGTCATTGCAATGGTGCAATAATTTATGCGGATCCTTTGAGCAAAACTTTAAAAAATCAAAAATATTTGCATTAAAAGGATGATACATGTTTACACAAATCAAGGTGTCTTCTGTATCTGATTCTGGGAATTAATAGACAAGGGCAGGTCCGAACGCCCCAGTAGTACCTGACCTGGCGTAGCCTCAATCGCTACTGGAGAGGTCATCGGGTTCTCTGCGCGGGGGCGTATCCAAAGGGGTGCCGCAAGGCCACGCCTCCTCCCCCAGTCCATCTGACTTTGCATATAATGTTCAGAATATCCTCCTCGACACTACTAAATACCTGATGATAAAATGATAGCGTGAAAATATCAGTCATGTTTAAATAAAGTTTCATTACTCTACACTGTAAATTAATCTGCAACAATTTATACTTATTATATACTATTTTTTAATGTCATGAGATAAAAATGAAACTGGAGAAAACAAATCATGCATTCCATGCACTGACTTTCAATTTTCGTGTAGACTGGCGACTGTTTCCCTTGTTTTGAATATTGAAATCTATACTGAAGTTCAAGGCTAATTTTTAGCAAAATCTAAAATGTTCTGTATATATACATATTTATATAATTATATATAAATATATATATATATTTATACATATAAATATATTGTCAAAGTAATACACACAGAAATTCAATACATCATAATGAAAGTGCTCAACCATGCAGGGGAACATTTATACTGTATCCACATATATATATATATATATGCCCGCAGTCACCTTTCCAATTCACCATCCTGCCCTTAAATCTGGCTACGCTCCTGCTGACCATAACAAAGAAATCCTGTTTTACTCACCTGGATACATTTGATACAAATGTACATCCGTGACAAGCTTAAACTGGACTCCGGAAGAAGTCCCGTCTGACAGTATTTGGGGATATGTATAGAGAGTGAATTCTCAGGGCGGGTGGCAATGTTCTAGCATTTAACATTGAATGATGCCCAATTCTTCTGTTAATTGTCACGCAACGTTATAATAAAGATAGACAAAAAGACAGCTAGACAGACAGACAGACAGATAGATACTATAGTAATTTATTGATTTATTTGCAACAGATGTTGACGTTTACATAAAATAAACACAGGTAAGTAATACAGTATATATACCATATAGATGAGACATGAGATTAAGAGCCATGTGTGTACATGAATAAACTACATTCAGAGGTGGACTATAACATGTAAAATTAATTATAAAAAGTATGATAGAGCAGATATACACTATAACATGCAAAATTAATCATAAAAAGTATGATATAGCAGATATACACTATTACGTGTTAACACTAATTAAGGGGTCTTTCCTTTTAAATGCTCATTCTTTATTAGAGGAATCCGAAAACCCTTTATACATAGCGTGTTGTTTTCTGATTTCAAACACTTATCTAAAAAATATCGTTATATTAGTAGTGGACCAACGAAACGACAGCCGACTTAACAATGCTTCCAATATCCCAGACCGGTAGTTAACTGATCGTGCAGGGCTTGCCGATAATCGATATGAGTCGTTCTCCCGACACATGGTACTGTCGTCAAACGTATAAGAAGCCAACTGTTTCGTTTCTTTATATTCATTCACTGCACGATTAAATAATATTTACACCAATCACTCATGGTAAATATAACAAATGAGTTTTGAAACCGAAAAGTTTATTATTTAAAATAAAAACCGTGAAGTTGCTTTTTTCTTCAAAAGAAAATATGCTAGAATTGCGCTCAGTAGATTGGATTACTTCCCCAACGGAAAGCATCCGCACCAGACCTAGACCCAGATCAGCACCAAAATTACCAAGCCCAATGCGCCCTTTCAACTAAGGTTCAAGGAAAGGGGTTTATCGGTATTTCTGTAATATAATCAAAACAGGCAATAAATAAGCATACAAGCAGTAAAACATAGGCTTCCCGGCAAAGGTAATTGCTGATTACTGTTCATAAACAAGGAAAAACAAGAAAATTAACAGTAAAAACTATACATGTCAGCATTCCATTTAATCAATGTCAAGCC
This sequence comes from Sipunculus nudus, assembly GCA_026874595.1. Lineage (NCBI taxonomy): Eukaryota > Metazoa > Annelida > Sipuncula > Golfingiida > Sipunculidae > Sipunculus > Sipunculus nudus. The sequence goes on from CM049315.1 coordinate 49,790,361, forward strand.
GTTACTTTATAAGCAAGTAGGGTTAGATTTTTAATGGGGTGTGGTGGGGGGGGGGGTGTAGGAGCACGCAACCCTCTTTTTCAACCTATAAAATTTGGGAAACAACATAAAAAACCCTTAATGCAGAAAAATAGCGTCGGCTTTTGCGTCTCGCGCCATCTCTCACCCTAAACTTCTGCATGCGGGAGTTACCTATTTTAAAACACTGGGGTCTCTTGTGTAGGTCCTGTATCCGACCCGGGCAAGAGCGGCGCCCTGAAGATATTAGCTTGAGTGGTAATGTACTGCTGCCGAAAATAAGGCTTCTTAACTACAATATGGGCGGGGAGGCGGGTTTATGTCGACATATTTCATGAAACTAATCCTCACTTCACGCTTAGACGCATAAATCCTCTTAATACCGACTAACATAGATAAGCAGGTGTTTAGTATGGATACAGACACCCCCCTCTGGTTCATAGAGATAGCACATGCTAAGCCGCCGTGGCACAATGTGTCCCGGCAAGGATTACTACATTTAAAGGTGAAGTATAATGGATGCCTTGTGCTAATAACCGGCGACTTCGTAAAATGTTTACTCCCAGAAAGTGTTGTAGACGTTTCTTGGAATAGACTGATGGGCATGGCTCTAATGATCGTCCAACAAGGTCACCTTATGTTAAAAGTAATACCGCTCTGTGACAGTCCTGTGTAAAAATAAATAAATAACTCTGTTCTTTCCAAAGGATAAATAAGTACTCTAGCAACAGGCAATACACTAATTGCTAAATAATTCCTGTGTTTGATCGATACTTATTAATGCTGAGATGAAACTAAGTATTGCATTTCTGAAGGCTATATATACTTTAATAATATCTTAATTAGCAGATTCATTTATGATACATCCCCCGGCTGGCAAGAGGTATTATAATTAATTTACCCTAGGTTTGTCTCTCAGCTGATTTACGCAAAATGTTCCATATAGATTTTGTTAAAGTTCATAGAGGGTTAGAAAAACACCGAATTAAGAATCCATTAAATGTTAAAGGCGATCTAGATCATAATTAAAACAATTCAATTAAAAGTATACTGTCTCGTTGGTACGGCTTTTTCATTATAATATAACTATTGGCGGGTGGATTTGTACTGGAGATGACCTGGGATTTGGTTGTTGAACCGTGAACTGGTGTGTAGACCTAAATGAGGATCATCTTGGTGGGGGTGTGACGTTTCCGACATCTTATTAAACTACCATAGTGTTTGTTTCGATTTAAATAAACCGATTTCTTGGGCGTGAGGGCCCGGTCACGTTTGAGCCGGTTATACACCACAACGGATATATACAAGTGCCCGACACATTGCAATAAAGGAACAATCAAATTCCAGTGGCGCCGTCCAGTTAAATAAATTTCATTTGTCCGTGATGGCTACCAAAATCCAATTCCGTGTGCCGCAGCAGCGGGGGAGACCGACCCTTACTTTAAACTTGGTCATGACAACGTCCTGTCACAGATTTTTTTTTTTTGCCGAAAATGACAAGAAAATTGAGTTAAATGATGGATTGATGCCAGTTTAGGATGCTTATGACTTTCTTTTCAGAACGGTTTTAATTTTAATTTTTTAAGTAAGGTATAATACAGAACTTCAAATATTGCGTTATCATGGAAGTAAATCTCAAATTTTATTTTTAACCTATAGTGTACCATAGACATTTACAAAAACACTATTATAGACATATATGATGTAAAATTTTTTAATTAAATTCAAAAATCTTATTCAACGTTTTGTGGGAGCGTTTAGTCAATAGTCCAAGTAAACAAAAGCTGAAATAAAAGAAGCCTTTCTATTTAACTGAAGCTGCTTTTCTATATTTACACTATAAAATAAAATTTTATTGAACCTATTCAATTTAAAAAAAAAAGTGCACATTTCAAACGTCCCTGGCATTTCCTGTTAAACCAAGGATGTTATGGAATAAACATAATATTAGTGTGCTTATACGGTACAACTGTTCACCAAATTGTTTTTAAGTGTTTTAACGTAGAATTTCAATAATTTGTTTTATTTCAATATTTCTCTTTTCAAGGAATATATGAAAAAACAAAAGTTTAGATTGGTTGGTATGCCATATTAATTTAAATTATCTTCTATACTGTATTTCTCTAAATTAAAGAGAAAACACACTTCATTTTTATTTCGGAACTTTACCCCGTTAGCATCGCCCTTAATATATAAGCTCCCACGCTGATGAACGGCTTTCAAAAATAATGCCCGGATGACGAAAATGATATACTGATATGTGTTACCTACTATGTTTATGGGGTGGCAGGATTGTTTCCATATATTTCATGAAACTAAGCTTGCTCCACGCTGGCACACATAAACCTTTACAGTCCCGACAAAAGAAGAGATATTTAGCGGCAGCCCTTCGTATTTAGTATGGAAACAGATGGGCGACCTGGTCAATGGTGATGAAATACGCGAAGCCGCTTTGGCGAAATGTGTCCCTCCTGCTGTCGTTGAAGGCTATATTCAAAGGGTAATCAAGTGTATGCTTCAACATAATAATCGCAAACTTCTTATCTACTCCTGAAATGCAGCAGATCTTTTCGGAGTAGAATTTATGGCCATGGAGCTAATGAAAACCAAGAAACATTAATACTTGAGGTGCTGGTATGTGTATAATACTTGCGTGGAAAGTTAAACAAATAAACCTTTACTTTCCAAAGGGTACATTAGCACACAGGAGTTTTCAATAATTCATGTGTGCAAATATACATCACACTTTTTAATTTAATCGCAAATTATATTTTTAGTGGTATATTTTCCGAAATCCGACGTCTGTTTATCGTCTGATAATCCCTTAAACCTTTAAAAAACAGTTTAGAAAACGCCGATCCCAGGATACACAGGCTGCTCGTTTCGTTTATAACATTTGGTGTTATAATCCATATACATGCCAAACAAGGACACCTGGCGGCGAAATGGTGTTTTGCAACTATTGACCTTCCATCTTCCGCACATGTGCAATTAACTACCTTTAGTTACGTTTTTGTCTGTTTTTCTCGATGGGTATTCCAATATATAGTTGCGGTCTTTATACATAACTACATAACTTACTTATTCCGTAAGCATTTGGGGACCCCGGCACGTGATCTTTTGGTCTGGTATTAGGGTCTGTCCATATTGTTCTTTGGTCATTGATGTGGTGATCTTGACAAAGGACGAACGCCAGTGTGCGACGCAGTGCAATTTAGGAACAAACAAATCCCAGCAGCGCAGTGCAATTAAGAAACAAGAACATTCCAGTGGCGCTGTGCAATTTAGGCAGAAATAAATTTCAGTTGTGCCTCATATCTACCGAATTATAAGTTTATAATCACAGAGAGCGAAAGAAGACTAATGCGTTCCAGCTGAGAGAGAAAAACCTGTTAATGCAGCTGCCATACTTAACTATAATACATGTTAATAATTGTTAATTTGCTTATGCGTTTTTCCCCCTCAGTGCTCGCCTTTCATTTATTCTTCCTCATATACAGTTCAAGGGTTCTTTTGATAATTATTTTATCTAGGGAACCATTCCTTTTACGCTTGCTCCTCTTTTATGAAAAGAACAGTAGTGTAAAACAACTTCATATATATAAATTTATGAGTTTTCAGAGTAAATTTTTTCTTCCATTTTATTATATTTTCATTCATTAACTGTACTTACCACACACATAAGTAAAGCCGATAGCACATATACCACTGTCACACTTCGCAGCTATTGAACACTGCTCGGTTTTGGCGTCGAACGTAAGCCTATAGGGTTTTACATTAATGATGTAAAATTGGGAAAGTGCTAACAACCACCAAGCCACTTTCGTTCACAAACCTATCAAAAGAAAACTTCATTGAAAGAGTATACCCGTAAGAAAACCCACCAATCTTGGCACACGTTTTGTCATGACACAGAGAAGTGAAAGAATGTCTCGTATGCAATTGAAAGAGATCAGGAAACTGATTTAAGCAGTAACCATATTGCTAAATGAGAGAGAGAGAGAGAGAGACAGAGAGAGAGAGAGAGAGAGAGAGAGAGAGAGAGTGAGAAAGCGTGGTTAGTGTAGCCCCGTTCCACTAAAAGATAATTATATGTTATGTGTTTGCTTAAATTTCATTTAGGTTTAATAAGGCATACATCTTGATATGGTAAGACCGAAGGGAGGTATCCTTATAGCTGTTTAACGCTTTACGAATGGATGCCCGTCCGTTCACGCGACAAACGGTTGTGACGAGCTCAATACGATAAACGCTTGTATGTGTCACCAGCTCCATAGAACAAAGGTAGAGAATTCTGACCACATTCATTCATAAAACACAGGCTTCTCTCCCATCTAAAGTGGACGGCTTCACCCCTGTAGTTTGCAAGTAAGCGACAATCATTTGACAGCTGTTTGAATTGTGCGCCTAAAAGAGATGTAGAAAACGACTGGTACCATGCAGCCAATCACATACGCCAGCTCAGGGGGAAATCCATTAAGCCCGGGATGACGTCAACTTCCGCAACTAGTAAATGTATGCATGACAAATGACGGTGTCGCAGCTGGAATAAACGTTCTGGAATTCGCAGTTAGTGTGGAGAACTTTTATATTTGGAAGTTTAATCTTGTAAATAAAGATGTTTTCAACAAAAGGGTGCGGGATCATGGTTGTGAAGCGGATAATTCTCCGGAATTCGGACTGGTGAAAAAAGTTGTCTTGTCTGTGTGGCGGTGGAGTTCATTACCTTGTTCTTTTATAACGGGTATATCGCCCATACTCAATGTGTTTTCGGTTTCTAGGCCATTGTAGTGCTGGAAACGAGTGCCTGTGTTCGATAACACATTCAACAACGACATCTGACAAAACGGGGTTTTGCAACTAGTGACCTTCCTTCTTCCGCAAATGGGCAATCATCCGACTTCTGTTATGTTTTGTCTGTTTTTCTCGGTGAGTGTGCCAATATATAGTTGCTATCTTTATACATAACTATATACAGGGCGGATCCAGGATTTAGGAGAAGAGGGGGGATTAAGGCCGAAAACAAATTGTCTGAACCCCTTTAAATAGGTTGCTTTGGATGGAAAAAAAGGGGGGGGGGGGGGGTCCAGACCCCCTGGACCCTCCCCAGGATCCGCTTCTGATATAACCTTCTTATTCCGTAAAGCCCCGGTCAAAACCCACTGTGCGTGTTTTAAGTCCGTACGTTTTTTTGGGGAGGCCACGGCCGCCACGTTTTTCTGAAAACGTGGGGAGGGAGTGGCAAGAGTAGGGAGTGAGTGCGTCAACGCACGGTTGTGCAAGGTGTAAGTACGTTGCCCGTGAGCGTTTGCGTGCATCGTACGATGCGCACGTGGTACGTGCTTACAGCGTGCTTGTAACGTACGATCTCCGCGCGACTGCCACGTTGTCGTACGGAGGCAGTACTTACACGTGCTGCTCACGTACGGTGCCCATAGTCACTCGCATGTTGTAAGTGCGTGCAAGTGCGTTGAACGTGAGTTTTTCCGCCCGATGTCTGGGGTAAATCCGTAGCCCAAAGCAGCCCGAACGCAGCGAAAGTTCCTCCTGAACTAAAATAGCTACGGCATGTCTGCGTGCTCCCAAATCCGCAGTATACCGTACTGAGGCGGTATACCTACCACGTACGGATCCCCCAGTTTTGCCCGGCGGGTTGGGACCACGGCTTTAGCGTTTGGAGACCCTGGCACGTGATCTTTTGGTCTGGAATTAGGGTCGGTCCATAAAGGTCTTTGGTCATTGCTGTGGCGATCTAGACAAAGGACGATGCCAGTGCGCGACGCAGGGCAAGTAACGAAGAACATCCCAGTGGCGCAGTGCAATTAAGGAACAACATTTCCAACGGCGCAGTGCAATTAAAGAAGAAATAAATTTCAGTTATGTCTCATAGCTACCAAATTATAATTTCATATTCCCAGAGAACGAAAGAAGACTAACGCGCTCCTACCTAAAGAAAAACGTGCTATTGCAGCTGCCATAATAAACTAAAAAAAATGATTATTTGTATATGCGTTTTTCTCTCGGTGCTCGCCTTTCATTTATTCTCACTATAAACTTCAAAGTTTTTTTAATAATAATCTTATCAAGACAACCAGTCCTTCTATGCTTGCTCTTCTTTTAAGAAAAGAACGGTAGTTTATGATTTCTTCATATATTAATTTTTGAGTTTCTCAAAGTAATCATACGATGTAAAAAGACCCATTATTTTTCTCTTCCATTTTATTACATATTTAATCATTAATCGTAATTACCACACGCACATGTAAAGCCGATGACACATATACCACTGTCACACCAACCTTCACTGAATCCGTCTAAACCAATTTGCTCATATAATAATTTCACTTTAACATGACGCATAACCCGTCAACTATTATCAGTTGCGTTTAATGGGTCCGTGTTCGCAGGAATGAGCACTTCTCGGTGTTGGCGATGAACGTAAACATATAGGGGTTACATTTATAATGAAAAATTGGGAAAGTGCTCACTTCCACCAAGCCCCTTTCGTTCACAAACCTATCAAAAGAAGATTTTATTAAAAGATTTTCCCCATAAGAAAGCACACCAATCTTAGCATGCGTTTTTTTTTCATGACACAGAGAATTGCAAGAAAGTCTCGAATGCAATTGAAAGTGGTCAGGAAAGTGAATTAAGCAGTAAGCATATTGGAAATTGTTGAGAGAGAGAGAGAGAGAGAGAGAGAGAGAGAGAGAGAGAGAGAGAGAGAGAGAGAGAGAGAAAGGGTGATAAGTGTAGCCCCATTCCACTAAAACATAATTATCTGTTCTGTATTTGTTTAAATTTAATTTAGGTTTAAAAAAGGCATACATCTTGATATGATAAGACCGAAGGGGATATCATTAGCTGTTTAACGCTGTGCGAATGGATGCCCGTCCGTTCACGCGACAAACGGTGACGAGCGCTATACGATAATGCTTGTATGTGTCACCAGTTTCTTAGAACAGAGGTAGGGAATCCAGCCCCATTCATTCATTGAACATAGGTTTCTCTCTCATCTCTAGTGGGAGGCTCCACCCTCTGTAGTTCGCAGTTAAGCAACAATCGTTGGTGTGTTGAAGTCCATATACGCTTACTTCAATCTGTCAGTCGCGGACGTAAAATAAAACATAAACTACCTCTTCTGTCATCGAATTCACATCACGTGACGTCATTGCAGCTGTGGAAGGCCTTTTAGTGTTCTAGCCAAAGTTGATTTTTTTCATTTTAGATGGCACTGCTTGATAATAGCAGGCATTTAAGCTAGATCAATCAATCATAGAGCGAAGAAAAAAGTTTTCAAAGTACAACCGAAAAAAGGTACCAGCCAAGGTCGATTTTTCGCTGTTGTAGACACTGCAGGTATATTCGGTAACCATAGGCTCTAAGGTTATGCTTGTGTCAAGTTACACAAGTCATGAAATAATCATGTCCATAATTTCTTACACTTAAATGAATGGAAAGTACAACTTAAAAGTGTTTTTTTTTGTTAACGCAGTAATATTTAAACTACTCTCTATAAAGAAATATAAAAATGGGGTGAAGGGGTGCTTTCTGTGTACAATAATAACGTGTATCATACGCCCGTCGTATATCTGGTGACCTCTGACCTCATTAAATATGCATGAATTTTGATGAGAATATTTTTCAGGTGAGAAACTCTGTATCTCTTGTATACTGCTTTTGCGAGTGCCCTTTATCTAAAATACAACGTTTTTGTAATTTAAACTGAGAGAAAAATCCAAGTTACATTCTCACTGTCATTTCAAGGTCATACGGAATAAAATTGAACGGGAATGGTAACATAGCATCTATTAAACACTACTGATGATTAAATAGCTCACACATTCGAGCTGAACATCAAAGTTACATATTTTGGTTGCAAAACATCAAACACCGAAACTTGATGTAGGAGGCAACATGTGAATACCGTGTATGACTATATAACGTCTATCGGTAACTAAATGAGACGGCAGATTCTTAATTTAGTACTAATCATAGCCTGAAGTGTACGGTCCATCACACTATACCAAGCTCTCGCCATGTACAACGGGGACAATAAGGACACAGGTACCCATGTCTATCTCTTCCTATATTTCTGTGTAGCTGACTAATTATGTACCTTACTTATTCCTGATTGTGGTACATAATTAAATATTACTTTCACAATGAGTACATTGATTATAGTTCATTTGCGTAATGCAGCTAGCTTTCGTTTCCTTAACAACGCATATCATCATCAGTCACTTTGATATTACTTTAACAAGGAGTTAATGAATAAAGCTCCATTTTCCTAATACAACTTTTGTATCCTTACCAAATCATCAACAGGCACCTTGATGATCATTTTGCAAGGAGGTATATAATATAAGCCCTATTTTCCTAATGCAATCTTTTTGTCCTTACTAACGCATATCAACAGGAGGCGCGTTGTACATCGTAGACTGAGTACGTTAAAAAAACGTACCCTTTCTGGCAGAATTTGTAACATCATTTACCGGCATACCAAAATTATATGTGTGCAAACGCTTTAGTGTTTCTTTGTGAGCAAACCGTTTGTCACAGCACCCTTCCTTAAATTTAAATACAAATAAATGAACTTTTTTTCATATATTTCTTAGAGACCCGGTAAATAAACAAGGGACCTGTGGGTTTCGGCGCTCAGTTGATTCTGAGAATATTTGTATAAAATCCTTGTGGTTGTGTTGACCTTACAATTTGATGGACTACATGAAGTTATAACAAAAGTTATAGTATTTCAACTAAGTGACTGTAATATGCATGTAAATTTATCCCTTGGGAACTTACAAAGCCCTGTAAATGATAGAATAATGGACATGAGCTGAAGCATAATAATACACATTTATTTTATTAATTTAAAATAAAATGCTGTAAAAAGTTAAAATTTCAATTTTCAAATGAGCATAACCTAAATTTGATAAGCAAGTTAAAACAAGCCAATTAGGTATACATTGCATTTCATAATGTGTAATATATGAAACTTATGAAACCGTTTAATGATGCAATAGGGAAAAGAATAGTAATGGGCCTAAGTATTGTATGAAAAATACATTTCAAATGCTACAAAATATTTACACATTATTATATTTTGAAACATGTCACTGAGTTCCTATATTAGATCCTAGTATAAAATCACATTTGAATATTAATAAAAATGAAATAATGAAATTCATGTTGTTTATTTTACCAGTCACTTGTTACATAAACAGCCTCAGGTGGCCACACCACCAAGGCATTAGGCTATGCCTGATGTTCACAGCAGTTATTTGTATGACATGATCTTCTAAAAACTTGGACAAAAGGTATAATTTTTATCAAAGTTAAGACCTTGAAAACTTTGTTCTTTATATGTGCATCCTTGAAATAAAATCATCAATGTTTACAGGCAAACGGTTCAACTGAGGGGAACTGAGACTCAGCTTGGCAAAAGGGAGCCAGGAGTGAAGTGAGTTATGGAATATGCTGGAGAGGCCAGGTCTGATGCTCTCTGTCTGCATACCAGGGTACTGGGCTGGCATGATGTAAACAATACTTGACATGGTAGTTGAAAACTTGAATAAAGCAACAGTTTTTGACCAATTGCGTTCAAGTTTCAGATTATAAAAGACGAAATTTATGTGTGTACATGCTGTGAAAAGTAAAGTTACTATGCTCATAGAATAAAAATGTGCCATGGTCAAAATTGGGCAAAAATAAAGGTACTGCTTTTAAATTTATGCTAATAACATTAAATAAATTACAAACATCTTATCTGATATCTGTATGGTATACAAATAAATCTATCATAAATATAGTTATATCCTCTCTAGCTTTCACCGTTTACATATAATGTAGGTAAATATATTTCCTGATGCTTTGACAAGGTACATTATGTTCGGGTCGTAACTTCTTAAACTTATGCAATATTGACCTAATTTCTGGCGAAAGGATTTGAAATATACAGAGGACCATATATACCAAATATGAACAAAACAGTATAAGCGGTTTTCATAGTGGGCAGTCATAAAGTGTAACAATATTTTTTAAAAAGAAAAATTGAGTTTTTTCCTTATTTAGTCGCAGTGACCTTTATTTTGGTGTGTTAGGAGAACATTTGGACATCTAACTCAGTTTAAATTTTGGATTCGTAGGTCTTACGGTTTCAAAACGTGCTTTGTTAACGGACGGATGGACTCCAGACAAACAACCATGACTATAGCTCAGATGACTATAATCAGCTGAGCTAAAAATGTATTTTGATGAACAAGATCATAAATCTCTCTTGTCGTGCCTAAGGCGTCAGTTTATTTAATAAAATAAATTGTACTAGCAGGATGTCTTCTAAAAGGAAGCGAATATGGAGGTTCACCAGCACGATCCTTCCCTCATTTGTCGTCGTTATGGCAACGACTGATGGCATCTCTCTGACAGCCAATCTTCTGTTTCAAGTTATACGGATAGTCTATCATTGACTTTCTGTCCATTAGATAGAATACTGCTACACCCAATTTTGCCAAACGTGGATAAATAATAGTCGAGAACTGAACGCTGACGGGCCTCTCAAACACCCCGCACCAACGCCCCGGCCCGTCAGTGTCAAGTACGAAAGTGCCACATATTCCATTCTCCCAACCGTGAAATCAGGCTGGAAGGTTTGTCCCAGCTAAATGCTCAAATCACAGCCCCTCGAAGGGTAACTTTTACATCAGAATTGTGAAATTAAAAGGACATTAAAACGGTGTTTTAGTCAGCGGGAACATGTATAACATTTTGAGCCAAATTAGTCAGGGCATCTAATGATTGACGTGTTGTGGCTCCACGATGCACACGACCCCTAGCGCTGTGTTTATGTTGATATCTGGGATCGCCCCCGGTTCACTGTTTTTAACACTCGTTTACAGGAGTAAGCAAACGGTTTGAAGACAATTTTGCAGAGACAGATTTATTTCAAAGGGAAAAAGCTGTTTTTTTTTTGTGTTAATTCAACATGCTTTATTGGTGATTGGTTCCTTTAAACATGATTTCTCTTACTGGTAGCAATATCATGCTTGTCCATCAATAAAATATCCAATTATCCCTTAAATTGTGAATGAAAGCCATGCTTCACTGTCCCTAACCTTTAATATGTACCAGCACGCTGTTCATGTACAATGCTGGAGAATCTTGGATTATTAATCCAGGAACAAACACATTTCGCTACCAGAAGGACAAGAATTTTTCACAACCCCGATGTAAAATTTACCGTTGTTGGGGCTGTAATTTGAGCATTTTACCTGGGACATACCTCCAAGCGGGATTTCAAAGGGTGGAAGAATGGAATGTGGCACTTTCGTGCTGACGGGCCGTGGCGTCATCGTAAAGTTATGGACTAGGTTGATTAGTGCAAGTTTCTGGGCCCTCCCATCGATACGTTACCCAGATATAGCTCATCAAGCATTATTCATCTGACAGGTTTCTCTGAACGGATCACGCATTATTTGTGATAAAAATGCATTTGTTCATATTGAATATTTGTTCATAGTTACATTCACATGTAACCTCCACCGACGATCTTCGTCTGTCTGTCTTTCCGCTGTTTGACTATTTATATGTTTGTGTGTGAGGGGCTTCATAGTTAATGTTTGTCTTCTGTTTGTGACAGGAGTTTTTTTTTATCGATTGATGACAATGATTGATGCGGTTACCCATGGATCTGTATTGAATTAATATGATAATCGATGACTCTGACAACAACCAAACAGATTATCGAAGGCATTGAAAAGTATTGAGACAATAAAATTTGCTTCTGACATTTATGAATCATTACGATTATCGGTGCCTCTGGCAGATATCAATACCATAATCTATGGCCATAAAGCCAAAAAAAATTAAAGGTATGGTTCTCAGGCACCGCCCGCATCAATTTTAAACCCCCGCATCAAAAATTTTTATTTTGATTTTCAATAAAAACTTTCCAATTTTGAGCTGCTGCCGCTCCGACATTTCTTTCAAGAAGATAAAACCATACAATTTCCTTTGTTTTGTAGTGCTTTTACTTATTTAGCAAAATAAAACTGTTATTTTCATGCTTTTCCCCTTATCATTTGACATTTTTATCGAAACATACCAAAAAATTTAAAATAAAAAAAGCGCCCGCCCGCATTGATTTATGAAAAAAAGTGCCTGAGAACCATACCCTTTTTTTATTTTGGCCTAATAAGAATGGATATGATTACCGAGCGCTCTGACAAGGATAGAAACAATAACCCATGATTCTTACTTGTATCAATACGATTATCGATGGTTCTGACAAGAAACCAATAGCAGTGAATGCATTCTATAGCATTGTCATGGCTCAGAAAAAGGAGTGGATATTAGAAAAAAACATATTTCATAAACTGACACAATAAATCCGAATAATCTACTAAGATCCTTTGAATGAGCATCGCACTAGAAACATGACGACTAAGACTGTTAGTTTAAATATGAACTTAAAGGCTGAATCATGACAAAACAATACAGTACTTCTTTTACAATCGCGGCTGTGTGGCTTGGTACTTAATAGGAAAACAAACTCTTCCTTGTTCTTGCCATTAAAAAAAATATTTTCTAAATATTTTAAGTGGAGATAACAGCCTCCATTTGTTGATGCTAACTTAACTACATGTATGTACATTTGCAGCTTTCCATTCCGGTTTCAGATTACGTAAGAGGGTAGTATCACTCGCTTTCTTTCATTTTATATCCTGGTGCTAACCAGGTCCGGTGACCACTGCACCTGCGGGCCCTGGGTGCCTTATCGTCCCCATCGCTGAGTCATACCACCGGGGAACCCCCGAAAGGCATACTCGTTTGTGAGTGAAGCACAACCGTAAGGCCCGACCTTCCCATTAAGCCTGCAGAGTGCTCAACCTGGGTGTGGGCCGTCCGGGAAAAAACCCACCGCCTCGGTTGAGATTCGAACTCACGATCTCCTGGCTTTGAGTTCTGTGCTCTACCCCTGAGCCACAGAAGCAGGTTGCCATTAAAAAGTTTATATATTATCGAATAGCTCGTTATGAGCAAGTCTCCAAAACATTTTGAAAAAAAATAATCGACATTAACAATATATTTGATAAATATCTCAAGGAAAAAATCATACTACTACCGGTTAGATGTATTTTTTTACAAGATATAATTTATTTTTCGGTTTATTCCAATCCATGTATGCCTTCAAAATAAGTCTGTGTATGTTTTTACATCTTTCACCGTGCATTGCAGTGTTAAACGTGAGGACACAAGGCGAGCAGACTGTTCACTAGCAGACTAAGATCTTAATGCAAGGAATTTTCAGGTGACCAAATTTGTAAACAGAGCCACATACATGTTACTGAAAAAGGCGTTGTGTGATTACTGTTTATTGTATTACCAAATCAGTTGCCGGTTCCCAGATATTTATCTTGATATCTAAAAAGGTCTTTCTAATAAGACGAGAAAGAGATCATACCTACTTTGTTTATGTCTGCGTGATAATAACAGACTCTGACAGCGGTGAATGTGAGCGTAAGTTGGGGTCTCTGGCAGATCGGTATTCCTTAAAACGAAGTGCTGTTTCCTGGAGTAAAGGGTGCAAGGCAGGAACTGTCGCTCACGGCTGTGCAAGACCGTCTGCAGCGCTAGTTCAAAGTGACGGGGTAATGAATATGGCCTTGTCAGGGTCTTACTATTACAGGGCAGCCAAGCCGAAGCCGGCTGCCTAAATATATGTCTTGATTAAACCTGGTTTGATGTAGTTTGCAACATCTATTAGCTTTTAACCCTAGATTATACGCTTCATAACAGCAATATATCTTTTTTTTTTTTTTTTTTTAGTTTTTTTTTTCGCCTCAGAATTTTTTCATGTGATACAGTTTTGTTTCATCACAGGCGATTTTTTTTGTCAAACATCATCAACATAGGTATACAATGTACTAGCAACATTATCACAATACAATGATACAGGACTGATCACAGGACATTACAAACACATTGTCTTTAATTAAATTCATCGAAAAAACTTCTTAGTTTGCTCCACTTATCATAATGCTTGCTCAGTAATCCTCTGCCATTTGCTATATATCTTTCAATTCTCTCTGTATACTTCAATTTTGATTTAAACACTGAAAATAATGAAGATTCCTTCTCCTCTCTTTGTTTGTAAAGTATACATTTGTACAACAATAAAATTTGATTAAAAAGGATATTATTTTCATTAACAGGTAGAATCCCATACAATACAATGGAAAGTGATATATTAGGCAGGTCCAATTCATACTCGAGTAGCCATGCCTGAATTTTATAATATAAGTTCTTACTCACCATACATTCAAAAAATAAATGAATTATACTTTCCTGGTAGTTGAAACAATATGAACATTTGTCTGTTTCACTTATCTTCCATTTATATAACTGTTCATTAAGAGGTATGTACTTGTTTGGAATTTTGTATTGGAATTCCCTCAGATAGGTATCTAGTGTTACCATATAGATTCCCTTATACACATATTCCCATTCAACTTTAATATTATTCTTTTCATTCATGTCATTCCAGCTCTTCTGTGTCGTAGGTACTTTCCACTTATTACTTATGTAGGTAAGGTAAACATGCCTTGACTTCAGATTATCAAGAATTTCAATCCCATTCACAGACACAATGATATATTTTTCCACATTTTCATTTGTTATCTCTTTATTCAATATATTATTTTTCCATCTTTGTGGAATTGAATGTTTCAGTTGTAACCAGTACATATGGCTCAATAATGTACATCTGTTATTGTTTTGTAGAAAAGTACTCCAACTTTTCCATGATCCATCTGTATTTGATAAATCTTTCACATAATTTATTCCCAGATTTTCTAAAGATTTATTATATAATGACATACCATTCACTTTTACATATTTGTTATTCCATACATATTGATACATTATTTCATCTTCTGTTTGTGGTTCCACGGATACATAGTCAGCCCAGGTTTTTAACATTTTCACATAAAATTTTGGCAATATTTTTGGTAGCACATTAATATCAAAGTTGCCTCGGATACATCTTAAACCTCCGATACTCCTAAGTCTAAAATTAAGCATCTCCTTCACAACAGATTCTTGTGGCTCAAGACATCTCTTGGCCCACATTATCATCTGGGTTCTTATTTTGCTCTCTATATCTGGCACATTTAACCCCCCCCCCTGCTCATATTTTCCGATTATTATAGAAGTCTCTTTAAGGTTTGCAAAGTCTTTGTCGGGGGTATTAGCATCTTAGTCACATACAAAACCTTTGAAAGCCCAAGTGAACGGGCAACTTCTGCCCTGCCATAAATTGTAAGATTCCTGGTTTTCCAAATTGTTAATGTAGTTCTGAGATTATTATCAATTCTCTGAAAGTTCTCCTTGAATATAATATCTTTATTATAAGAAAACCATATCCCAAGAATTTGTAATGCTGCCTTTGTTAAATCGATCCACTTCAAATTGTATAAACTCATGACACTGTTACTTTTCATAGATCCGATATAAGTAGCTTCAGATTTTGTTACATTTAATTTTAATGAAGAATAATATTCAAATGTCTGCATGACAGAGAGGGCTTGGCCTAATGATTCTGCGTTTTGAACAAATATGGTAGTGTCATCAGCAAACATACACATCTTAACTGCAGTATTTCCGATTACTATTTCACGTATATTTTCATCATTCCTGACCTTTATTGCTAATATTTCTATTGCCATGATAAATAAGTACGCTGCAAGTGGATCTCCTTGGCGAGTTCCCCTTTCTAACGTAAAATACCCTGTTGTATACCCATTATTCAAAACAGCGCTTTGAATATTATTATGCAATATCAAAACCCATTTAATAAAAGAATCACCAAATCCAAAATATCTCAAAACTGCAAACATAAATTCATGGTCTAAACTGTCAAATGCAGCTTCTAAATCCGCTGCAAACATTATACCAGGTATATTTTCAACATCAGTATAATGAAGCACATCCCATATAATTCTAATAGGATCCCCGATGTATCTTCCTTGTATAAAGGCATATTGATCAGGCTTTATCAATTTAGGGAGATGCCTCCATATTCTATGAACAAGAATTTTACTTATCACTTTAACATCAACATTAAGTAAACTTATAGGTCTCCATGATTTGATATACTTTAAATCTTTTCCAGGCTTTGGTATTAACTTTATAAGTGCTTGTTTTTGTGTTGTTGTGAGAGAACCATAAGTTTAATTTTAATTTCAACAGTCCATGAGGCACTCTCCAAGATCACTAAACAATGGTAAGTAAAATTCTTTAGTAAGTCCATCATTTCCAGGTGTTTTATTATTTTTCATTGATTTCAAACATGCATGAACCTCATTCAATATTATAGGTTTTCCACACAATTCTGCTTCTGACTCATCTAACTTACTATCACATAATGGTAAACTCTCAAAATAACTCTTCAGTTCATATTCATGATGGCTACTTTTCTTTTGATATTTTGAAATGAAAAATGTCTTAAGGCATTCCATAATATCAGTCTGATTAGTAACATCCTGTCCATCATGACACAGTACACGTATAACAGACCTCTTTCCATTTTGTTTTTCAAGATTCAAGAAGTATTTTGTTCCTCTTTCACCATGTTCCAGCCACTGGGCTCTAGATCTAACAATCACACCTTTAGAAATATTATCATAATAGTTCTGCAATTTTTGTTTCAGATTGCAGTACATTTCCTGAGTTTCAGTGTCACTTTTAGAATTAATTATTTTTTCAAACTGAGCCAATCTCTTTTCAAGATTTTCACCATATTCTCTGTTTTTCTTCGCTTTATTTTTACTGTATGTAATAGTATACTCTCTGATTTTAAATTTTATGTATTCCCATTTACATTGAGCAGTTTTATTATTCATGATCTGCTTCCATTCAGCAATTTTATCTTTTATGTTATTTATATAGGTATTATCATTAAGCAGATCATTGTTCATACACCAATGGGAAGGTCCTCTCCTTCCATCCTTAATTGTATTTATTTTTAATAACACAGCTGAGTGGTCAGTATTCACAGCAGGTATAATTTCACAACTTGTAACATATGACTGTATTTCATTCGATATAAAAAAATAATCTAGTCGTCTCTGAATAAGAGGTGTTACTGAACGCCAAGTATATTCCTTAGAGTCATCATGCTTAATACGCCATATATCACACAAATTTAAAACAACTGTTATACTTAATATTTTCTTAACAGAATTATGCTTAATAACCAATCTTCCACCATCAGCATCCTGTTCAGTTAAATGTACATTGAAATCTCCACCCCATATAACTTCGACATCAGAATCATTTTTCAATTTTAAAATGTTTTCAAAAATAATATCATAAAATTTGACCTGTTGGCTTTCGGTATTTGGTGCATAAATGTTTACAAGAATACACTGTAAACCCTCGATTTCACATTTAATAATTATGTATCTACCCTCATTGTCTATCAACTTATCATATTCTTTAAATTCAATATTTTTCCCAACAAGTATACATACACCACGTGAATTGTTAGTCCCGTGGGACAAATACATTGAACCTCGCCATTGCTTAGACCAGGATATTTCATCATGTTGTTTACTATGACATTCTTGTAGAAAACAAATTCCATTATATGAATTATGTTTAACCATCCAATTAAACACCTGTCTTCTTTTCATATAATTCCTTATTCCTCTTACATTTAAAGAGAGGATTTGAAACTTAGTATCACTCAACACTGTTTTAATATATTTTTCAATTCTTTATGTAACGTATAATTAAAATAATCTTCTCTTGCTCAGTGAATATATGTGTATTTGGTGGGAGCACAAATGTAATAAACACAAAACATAAAACAGTACAAATAAAATGAACATGATAAATGGTTTCAGGTCATTTTTTAGGCCTGGCAGTATCTGTCTGATTACATCATTCAAGTTAAAACTGGTAACTGTTCTAGAGATTCCCCATACCTCACAGTGCGCACATCTCCATTCAAGTCTTTGATAAAGACTTTCCCACCCACGTCCAAGCTTCTTGAACCCTTGGATTGTTTTTTACTCTGTTATATAATTCATATATTTCCTTACACAGATCATCAACCATAACAATCCCAGTTCCTTTTAACTTCCTTCTCTCTCTCATTACATCCATTTTTACAT
The DNA here is from genome assembly GCA_026874595.1 of Sipunculus nudus. Lineage (NCBI taxonomy): Eukaryota > Metazoa > Annelida > Sipuncula > Golfingiida > Sipunculidae > Sipunculus > Sipunculus nudus. Next base: position 49,808,555 of record CM049315.1, read on the forward strand.
CTTTTCTTACAAATTTGACAAGAATAGCTCTGGTATTGTTTCTTTGTGAATTGTTGACATGTTTACCCACCCTATGTACAACATCAATATCCATATCATTTATTTCTACTCCCAACTTCTCTTTACATATTTGTTGGACAATCTGTTTACAATTTTCATCTCTCCTTGCACCTTGAGTTTCCATGAATACCATACACTCTAATACTGGATTTTCTGGAGTATTGCTCCAATTCAACAGCTTTTCTCTTTACTTCAGCTGCTACTATTTCTGACTGAATACATTTTTCTTGAATTGCTTGAAGTTTGGCAGAGAGACTTACAATTTCTACTTTTATTTCTGTGTTCTCTTTTTCAAGATTCATTACCTTGGATTCTAGTATCTCAACTGTTCTTTCATACCTTTCTGTTATTTTTTCAACTATTTTTGTTTCTAACTCATTCAACATGGCTTTCAGTGTTTGTTCAGAGATACCTGCCATTGTTTTTGGTTTTATTTTATCAATAGATTGTTCTGAGATGAATTTTTTGGTTTTCTGTGGACTACCTGGAGAAGTTGAGGATGAGCTGGATAATTCAGATCTTGACCGTTTGGATTTGCTATTCATATCATATTTTAACAGTCACATATTTCAACAGTCACATATTATGAAACCTGTGAGTACTCAGTGTTTTTACAATACAAACTGCCAGGCATTGAACTGAGTTTAACAACCCATTATATTGCTCCTTTTACAATTCTCTAATGACCTGGGAACGAGAGGCCTGGTGCTTAATGGTCCAGTGACCACCACAAATAACAATGGGTTAGGTAATACACTCCCCACTGTTATAACTTAACTGAAGAAAGGGATTTTAAAATACAAAAATATGAAGTAAATACTTCCCTTTCTCTTAAAAATTTAGGTGTACCCTGATCTTTGGTACTTCGTGGTATCCTCAGCAATTTTTCAACATAGTACAAAAGGTATTTCCTGGTCAAAAAGGGCCTTTCACTGAGAGCTCCGACAACACGTCCACTCCCTTCTGTGCACCAAGCGTCTCCAACAGCAATATATCTAATAGAAAGTTACCTTAGGATCACTTCCGAAACTCCTTCATTCCAAATCAGTCCGAAATTGTCTTGCATTCGTATAGGGCGCTGTACCAGTTTACCAGTGAAGTTTTGGCTTTTATATAAAACAAATATTAAAATTAAAATTTTATGAATAAGACAGAAGGAAAGAAAAAACTATTTGACAGGAGATATCTTCATTTGGTTAAAATTTTAAAGTGCAATATGGTTTGCTCCCAGAGGTTGCTAATAATAACAAACTCAAACATTGCATTAATTTATAACAATTATAAAAAATGACATTGAATACAAGTTACATATTTGAAATGATATAATCTTGTCTAATGTGAACTTTAAACTATTAAATGAGAAATTCTACATGTGTGCTGCAAAGCCGTTCCCCCAACTACCGTTTTTTTCGAGCCGATTTTATGTTATTGGCCAGAAAATGAATTAATTCATACCTGCCAATTAATGTGTTCATCACCAGATAAGATTTTCCCCGGCCCTTTTTGCCACTCTTAGTTTCAACTCAATTTGCAATTGTGTCTATAAACATCTGACGACTATACCTTGCTCGAATCTCGGTCGATTTTTTTAGTTCGTCATCCTTCATGTATCTATGGTTTCTGGTCTGATTAAAATTTGCGGTAAAATCTTTGACATTTCAAAAATAACAAAAAGATTTTTTTCCAACTAGATTTAAATAAAAAGTCGGATCAGCAGCACCCTCACACTGATTGGCCGGTAACTTCGGTTTAAGAGAGGCCATCTTGTCCGTAATGTCCTTAATTTAAATTGGTTTAACTTGATGACATAATAGTGTGATTGGCCAGGAGAGGGACGTTCTTGTAGGCACTTCAGTGCAAACTTAGAAACTTATTACTTTAACTTGTGAGACCATTTTTGTTATGAACGATCGGATGACTTTCTCCATATACCGGGGCTGGAAGAGGTTCGTTATGAAAAGAAACGACCTCTGGCTGAATGGTTCAAGTAAAATCACTGTTTCCAGTTAATAAAAGGGCCATCCTTGATACCAGAATAATGCAAAAACGGTATTGTCTTGCAAAGTGAGGTTCGTAAAAATAATGTAATGCAGTATTTAAATGCTAAACTCGATAATTTAATTATGTCGCCAGCCTAACAGTACCTTAAACACTACTGAGATTCACGGCACTAGGACTTGAAAATTGTTCCAGAGGATGTTCGTTAAAACAAAATACCTGACTGAGATCTCCAGGTCTAAATCAAAGATAATAAGCACAATAACGATCGTGAAAACATCGGAAGTTATGCTGTGGATATATATGAGGAATTTCATTTCCGCTACGGCAAGAACTATAACCATTATCATCCCTACCTTTTCCCCCTTGAGCATCTCACCCATGATCAATAGAGACCACAAGAGAGACGTAATTACAAAAAATAAACAGTGAGTGTTCCTGATTTCTTATGTACACTATTTATAAGTTTGGAAGACTGGCCTATTTGTACAGGAATACGACTGACCCTATCTGTCAAATAAGCACACACATAACTACATTCATGTTAGTGCACCAATGTATGTATATGTATTTACATATTGTATGTGTGTATTGGATGTGTTGAATTATAATGGTGGTTATTTAAATAATTACCATGATTATTATTATTTTTGTTGTTATAATTATTCATTATAAAGCACAAACGTATTATTTTGTATAGGCGATTTACCAAAAGTCAAAACAAATATATTTTTAAAATGAAATATCATTAGGAATACTTCCATTATAGCCTCAAGAAAATCGATTCCCATATTTTGTCATTCCACCCTTCAAAATAAGTGATTCAACCAAGAAACAAGCGCTGTCATTCAAACTGGATGCCTGTAAGATCCTGTTCAATGGCTATGGCATGTGAATCCTTAATAATAAAAAAAAAATAAACAATAAAAACACGACAGTTTACGTGACAGCAAAAAAAAACAGGATTAAGTATTAAATTATGAATTAAATTTATCAAAATTTATCCTAAGTATTAATATCAGAATGGGTTTGAATATTATCTGAAAATTTATTTTCCGCGAGTAATATTTTGTTCATATTTTTATTTTTTCTGTTGGATATTTGTGTTCACTAGCTTTTTGTTCCTAGCTTTAGAATATCAGTTGCAGATGTGTCACCGAGGCTCTATCCCAACGGCTTGATTTTGGTTTGTTTAGTACTGTTTGAGCACGAACTAGTAATTAAAATCTAATAACTTTACCCTATTTACAGATATAAAACAAAGACCTTTATCTCTATAAAATATGAACTGACACAATTGATAATAGCTTGCAAATATTGTTCATTGAAAATAATGCGTATATCGCTGAAGGACTATTAGCTAGACTGTTTTGTTCAATGCTGTGAGACATAAAACCAAACTCATATCTGGCTGATCTAGTAAAACCTCTAAGTTATAAAATACAATTTCAACGTTACTCTGTGAATATATTGCGTTTTGCGACGCGACGTTAATAAGGGTTAATGGATGGTCCCCGCTGCTTAAAGCGTGTTCCCGTTTTATCAATATCTCTCCAAGGCAAAATGAAAAGTATCTAAAAACAGTGTCTGCAGTTAGATTACCTATATGATTTAATTACACCACAGAGTGGAAAATAGATAACTAATAAATAAAGTACGGCAACCACGAAGAGATTTATTGGATTTGCAAGTCTCACAACAGTGTTCATTATCCCGGCCCCCACTTAGATTGATCAGTCGTTCTAGTAACCGTTTTAAAGCTACAGCATTTGATTAAAAAGCTGCGTCAATTATATTTGTTTGCCTAAGCATTTCGTTATATTATATTTTATGTATGCTTACTATTAACAAGAAAAATAATAGTGTATTATATACTTCTCTATATTTAACATAAAAGCAAGATGTTTTGTAGTTTTTGTATATGGTAATGTCCTTAATCAGAGTAAACAGTAAGCACATTAATAGACTGACAGTCTTATGCAACGTGTGTCCTCAGGTGGAACAAAAAAAACCTCCTTAACTAATTAGCCCAATTACTCTACATTGTTCTATGGGCTCCGGCTGATAAAAGTTACATAGTGCCACTTAGAACATGACGTACCCTGGGCATAATTCACTTTACTATATCATTATCCTTTCTTTTGAATTCGTATGACCTTATAATTTCAGGAATTTTCAAACGTTCGTTATTTAATCCTAGAAAAAAATTATAATTCTCCGCACTTTGTTACTCAAATAGTTTAATAAAATATACTCTCGGTACCAAACTGACAACCGACACCGCTTTGGAATAAAAATAAAAATTCTTTCTTTTTCAGACTTCCACAAGAGCTTTTTTTTTATGTTCTGTGTTTGTCTTAAGTCATATAGGCACGTAGAGCCCGCAGCTCTTTGCAACTTCAGCTATCATAACCTTTTTCGCAAAGGCCACAGCAGATAAATAAATTGATCTACGGGCATGTTGGGAAATATTTTATTTTTCCATTTAAAATGTGGAGACTCAATATTAAAATTTTGTTTCAGTTCTCGTAATGATGCCTATGAACAACGCAGATTTTAATTCATTTCAATTACACATTTTATACGTGAAAAGATTGCATTATTTATATGGCGGTGGACCTTACCCCTGCTGGATATGTGTCATGTGTGACGTCATACCCGTGCCGCAGCACGCAAAGTGCCGTTATTTAGTAGTCAGGTGACCTTTAAAAATGAATGCACAAAATTCTTACAAAAGCAATGGGTCGTACTTGTTAAGCCTGCTAATGATAAAATATACATATCTTTAGATGACTGTAATTGCTAATTTCACAGACACCACTCCGCCGATAATGTAGCCTCAGGACTCTTAAAACTGAAAATTTTCTTCAGGAAATATCCCGTACGTATAAGTGCCATAGAAGACCCGGCAGAGCTACGGCAGTGCCACGGATAGATCCGGGGTGTGAGCCGTGGCGCTGCCGGGATGGTCCGGAATGGTCCGGGACGGTCCGGGAGGGCGAGCCGGCAGTTTTTGGATGTCAAAAACTATAACAACAAGTAAATACAATCACATAGAAAAAAATGCGCAAAGTACCTGGGTACTAACACCATCACAGCGATAAGTCCCGGAGAATGACAGTCCAGTGGAAAGTTCTTGCAACAACCCAGAAAGTAAACTGAAGTCCAAATGCATAAAATCCAGGAGAAAGTCTTTGAAAATGTATAATTGCCGCATTCTTCGGATAGGGTCCTAGAATCTGACACACGCTTCTGCGTCCGCTGGAATCTTCTCTGCTCTCTGCCCTGCCCGTTCTAAAACACAGCCCCTTTATATACCTTCAAACCTCAAGCCGAGAATTTTCCACTTCTCGAACAGTCTATAAGATCTTGCACAACACGCGTTTCAAGAATTCTTTAGAAAACATCGCCGTGTCTCTACACACCATGGTGTACACGTGATCTCGCCCCAAGCCAGCACGACAACAAGAGTTCAACCGGTACGGATTAAACATAGAATGTAATACGCGGCCAGACACGAGTGTCACAACAGGAGTCACGCCCGTGTCACATAATAAATAGAGCACCTGTAACAAGTTTAATCCGGGGTGATCCGGGGCTCATCCGTAGCTCTGACTGGGCTTTGCCGTGGGTGACCGTGGCACTGCCGTGGAAGTCCGGGGCACTGCCGTGACAGTCCTAGGAGGTCCGGGACAATGAAAACTACCCCGGCAGAGCGACGGACCAATACGGCAGAGCCCAGGACTTCCACGGCAGTCCCCGTCGTAGACTGGTATCCCGCTCTATTATGGCACGGCTGCTCTATGCCAATCATAGAGACGGGCGTACAACGCCATCTTATGTACTCCCGGCAGACTGGTTCCAACTCCAGTATGTATTATATATTTTAAAAATACGTATTTCGTTTGCTCAGAGAAGTTGCCAAAAGTTGGTTGTACATAACGTGTGACTTTAATGATTAGATCAATAGATATTAATAATAAATCCATGCTAAGTGCAGTGGAATATCAAAGATTCAGTATATCGTATTATCTATACATCCACCTTTCAATTTTTGTGCAACCAATCATATTTCAATATTAGAAAACTAGAAATATATAAAGAAAATTATTTTATAAGATATCTTCACGGATAATCACGGATCGCGTGAACGTCCATGACAACCGGTATGAGCGTGCATACTGGAGTTGGAACCAGTCTTCAGGTAAGTTAGGAGTTGCAACTGGGAGTACTTAAGATGGCGTTGAACGCCTGTCTCTATGCTTGGCTGAGGGCCGTAATAGAGCAGGGTACCTGTCTATCCCCGTCAGAGCTGCGAATCACCCCGGACTAGGGCGGCAAACAAAAACAGGAATCCGTAGCGAATCCTTGGCGGACCGTGGTCAGACGTAGCTCTGCCGAGTTAATCGGGGGCTCTACCGGGATAATTTCTGCAAAAAAAAACCCCGGATCACCACGGACCACCCCGGACCGTATCCTGGATGATACGTGGTAATCCTTGCCTATCCGTAGTACTGCCTGCTTCAGTGGGACTGTAAGCCCCTATCACACATTCACGGACAGCAACAGGGATCACCCCGGACCTTAATCCGTGGTGTTCCGGGGACAGCAGCGCGATTTCGAAATGGGGTTTTCACATATTCACGGATAGCAACACGGATAATCCTGGAGCATCGTTCCGGAATCATCCGTGTTATCTACGGCATCGCCGTGTAAACACCGAGCTTCACCGTGTTAACACCGTGTTGCATCCATAGTGATCCTTGGTGCACCAGCATGATCGCAGAAAAAATTTAAAGAAAGTGCCGGTCTCAATACGGAGCTCCTGGTGGCTACAAGGAGACTCCCGGATGTATACGGTGGCTACACGGAGGTGCACGGGGCCTACAAGGATTGATACGGATGATGTTTTATCCGTGTACTCCGGGACGAAAAATTGTGCAGGTTTAATTTTTTTGTCCGAACATGCCGGTGCGCCAAGGATCACTATGGATGCAACACGGTGTTAACACGGTGATGCCCGGAGTTTACACGGTGATAACGGAGTCAACACGGATGATCCCGGAACGATGATCCGGGATGATCCGTGATGCTATCCGTGAATGTGTGAAAGGGGCTTTAGTATACTCTGTTTATTTTGGATCTTGGTGTCCGGCCGGTGGTAAATAAACGAGGTCAGACTGTTAAGTGTGTGCACTGCTCTGAGTTGAATAAACAGAATTAGCTTGTACCTGAATGTACCTTACATTTACCTGTATCAGATAATATATACTATAATGTATGTATATGGGGTGATAAATTAATTGTACATCAGTACGGGACCTTATATCTCTACTCACCCGTTGGTGGTTTTTTACCGTCAGGTAGGAACCCATGAAGCAAACGTAGCCTAGCAGCAGAAAAGCCATGCTGATGTGCTTTAAAATAAGTTCAAATACAATAATGTAATTTTATATAGTCTGCAAGAGATGATGGTTTATTTAATCTTACCTTAAAAACACGGGTGCGGGTAAACCGACCGGTACAGTGGGCATCGAGGCCGTAATTAGCGCCACCTTTCAAACCTTTTAACTGTACTGAGGGTATGACGTTAACACTTGGGACATTCCTGGCATGAATCATAGATTAAGGGTAGGCGGGTCAGTCATTGATTGAAATCCTTGTTCATCAAACCTAACTTTGATGTTATAAACACAAAATAGACATTACAAGAAATAAGCTTAAAGGTTAGAAAAAAAAATAACTGGAACTACTGTCCAAACCAACCTTCGGAACAACTCGGTATAGTACTTCATATCAAGCACTGGAATCGCAACGGAAAGCACTTTTATTTTTTAGCAAATTAGAGCAGGGGTCGCACGTGCTTCTGACAGGGAGAGAGTTTTACTGAGTTATTAGCTATGGAAAAATATTGAAAAATCTCCGAAAGATTTCCTGTCTTTTGATAATTTGCGGCCGTTTCCAAAATGTTAGATTAATTTGCATTGAAGGTATTTGGGAAAAAAAAGTGATTTTCAGAACTCGTTCCGCCCAGACAACAAACGTACAGGAAACTCGGGGGTTTCCGAGCAGTTTCCGGGGATATCCTTTTACCTGATCACCTCCCAAACAAAGCTCTTAAGAATAATCAAATTGCATGTGTTATTGAGCACCTACTGCTTTCACCATATGACATTCTGAACCAAATGTTATGGATTTTTTCTTCATGCTTGAAAAGTTATGAAAAGGTAAAGAAAACTTTTCGACCGTCAACTTAACGACCCGCAACTATATTCTATTCCTGCAAGGGGTGCTCGTCGGTGTCTGATTTCTGAAGAATGCAAGCCTCCGGCATGTAGGGGGTCCTTATTGTGAGATACTCCGAAATCACTGATTGCATTCACGGATCATATTCCAAGGTTCATTCGTGCACACGTGACTGTACATTTTTGAATATTCCTTGAAATTCATAATCCGGATCATGTGCCGGATCCACAACAAGAACTAATCGTTTCTTCACCTGCCTATTCCCTAAAGGCCCCCAAAATTTCATGAGATTACATGAAGGATTATATCTGATGTAACACACACACGACCATAGATAAACACATACCCTGCTGGTGGAGGAAGTCAATGTAAACTTAAGAAAAATATGTAAAGGTTAAAATAAGCATTTTTTTTTTAATATTCCTACATTTATGTAGCTGGTAACTGATTATCAGGAGATATTGTAGTTTTCACTTCTTTCCTAAATACTACGTGCTCAGTCGAAAAATTTTATAAGGTTTCTTTCATTAATATTAGATAATCATTTGGGGAACATCGTTACCGGGAAACGTCATTACCGGGGAAACATAGGTACACCCGTCTTAAAATATTCATTAAAATAATATTAAGTATACGATACTGACCAGACAATAAGCGCACCTCGGGGACAAAGAATCGAATCTTTGATTCGAACGTATTAAGCCGTTCTCCCTTTTACAGATTTTCCGGCCGATATTCCCCCGGCCGAAAAAATCGGTAGGATCGGTATCATCGGTAGATGTGATGACGGAACTAAAAATAAACCAGCTGATTAACCACCTTAACTTTTCTTTTTTTTATAATTTGCCGGAAAAATCTGGTGATCTGCAGGAAAAATCGGTAGGTTTGCGTGCACTTACCGGCCGGTGAGACCTTTTTTCTTTATTTTTTTTTTCAATTTTTCTATTTTTTCTATTGATCAGCCGGCAAAAAAATTGTGAATAGTGAAACACTTCACGACCTTTTTGGCCTCTGTCGTGTAATGACGCCATTGGCGGGTGATTTTCCATATCAACTATTTTTTTATATCTTCGAGGTGCGGACTATAGTCTTAATTTTTAATTTCCCGGGGAAGCAAATGAAATCATGTACATTAGTAGCCCACCTGCTTATCCTTTTAATTTTTCCCGATCCGCGCCTAGTTTAACCTGAGGTAAGACGTAATTAAATGAGTGAGTACTTGGAAAACATTAATTCTCAGGAACAATTGAAACATCTGGTCAGGCTCCCAAAGCTTAATCGGCATCAGGGCCTTTTTATTTCTTGAAAAATAAGTCGCCGACTAGCTTATAACATTTGACTAAGGTACGGCATCTTTTACCTAGGTTTCCCTTTAAAAACACTTTTCCCTTAGCATAATCATGTACTGTGGTCCTGCTGTGTTTACTTGCAGCTTGCACTTAACCTTTAGAGCATGAAAAATTATCTGCAATATAATTACCCGTGATGGTTACATTCTGTCCACGCGTTGGCGTCGAGTGTGGAAGACTTCGGATATGAAGTTAATGTCACGCTTCTCAAAAAAAAAAAGTCTCCACGCATATTCTTTTGAGTCCATTCATATACAAGCCCTCCGTGGTTTATCGTTCAAATAAGGCTACGCACACAAAATGTTCTATCGAATTTCCACATCTATTTATGCCTCGGCCAGAAGGTTATGCGTTCAACCCCTTTTGTGTGTATTTGTGCGTGTGTGTGCGCGCGCGTGTGTTTGTTCAAAACAAATCAAGAATGGAATCTCAAGAAATTTTCAGGACATTTCTGGAATGGTCAAATGAAGATATTTCTGTGGATCCGGCTCATGATCCGGATTCAAGAATGTCGTCGAGGAATATTCACAAATGTACAATCACTTATGAACCAGAGAATATAGGCCGAATAAGTATATGCAAACACGGGCTGGGGAGCATCCCGCAATAGAGAGCCCCCCCCCTCCCCCCAATTGGCAGAGGCTTGCATTACGTAGAATGCAAATTTCTAGTTCATTGACGATTGAGCATCATGTCATGTGTATTAATATTCCCAATCACTGCTCTTGCTTTAATATCTTCAAACAAATTGTTACGTATATATATATATATATATATATATATATATATATATATATATATATATATATATATATATATATATCCTAATGTAATTCACCGTTTTGGGCGTGGACCCACAAACCCGTTCCTTAAAGATCTTCTCTTTACCCACACGTCCAGTCACTCCGAACAGATAGATTTTTGCCTTCAGCATGATTTTTTTTTAATTAGCACCACTCTCATTCCACATCCCTGTGCCGTTATCGAACCCTGATTTTTTTCTTCCCCGTTATATCAAGAACCTGTAATTTTAAAAAAAAATCCGTGGCTCAACATACAGGGTCCATCACTGATGTATGGTCTCCCCAGCTATTGATGAGGTTCAACTTGTGACAGCAAGTGTCTAGCGGGTTGTAGCAAGCACGGTGTCAAAAGCCAAAGTGGAGGAACTAAAAGAGTGTGTCAGCATGTTAAACGTCTGATCCCTCCAAAAATCTCTAACACTCCGGCTTCATTAATGTTGCATAGCCTCTGTATAGACCCTACGCCGATTACCTAGCACTTTGTGTGCTGCGGCACAGGTTTACGTCACACTTGACACACTTACAGCACGGGCAAGGTCATCTAGTGTAAATCATGCAGTTATTCATGCATACAAGGGGTATAATTGAAATGCATGGAAAATTTGAGTTGTTCCGATGCACTTTTTCAAGAACTGACACAAGATTTCAAATATTTTCCCTCTACATCTATAATGTAAAAAAAAAATAAATAAATAATTTTTCCAAATGCTCACACAATATTTTCCCAACTGTCCGTTGAATAATTTATATATCTGTTATGGCCTTATTCACAGTTTTGATGGCTGAAGTTGCAACGAGCTGCGGGCTGTTCGTGCTTATATAAGACTTAAGACAAACACAGAATATATAAAACATTCTAGTAAAAATCTGAAAAAAAAAATCTTAATTTCTATTCCAAAGTAGTACCGGTTGTCAGTTTAGTTCCAAGGGTATATTTTATTGAATTAATTAAGTACAAAAGTGTGGAGATCCGTAAAAATGTACCAGAATGGAAAAACGAACGTTCGGAAATCCAGAGAGCTAGGTCATATGAATATAAAACAAAAAGATAATGATACAGCAAAGTGAATTTTGTCCAGGGTACTTCGTGTTCTAAGTGGCACTATGTAACTTTTATCAGCCGGAGACTACATAGCAATGTAGAGAAATTGGGCTTATTAAATAAGTAGGTGATGGTCCACCAGATGACACACGTTGCATAAGACATTCAAGAGAAATATATCCACTTACGTATACAAACATACGTTTCTTCATTTTTTTGCGTAGAACTATCTATCTTTATTTTTCTATATGTATTTTAAAACTATCATCCGATTATCATTTAATACTCTGATTAAGGACTATAGCTCATCGAAATCCTAAAAAAAACTTCTTGCTTATAATAAATATAAAGAAGTATTTAATACACTATTATTTCTCATTTTATAAGCATGCATATAATACATATAATGTTACGAAATGCTTTGGTAGACAAATATATTTGACGCAACTTTTTTATTAACTGCTGTAGCTTTAAAACGGTTACTAGACCGACTGGTTGATGTAACTAGATATTGAACGCTGTTATGAGACTGGCGAATCCAATAAATCTCGTCTTAGTTCACTGCAAAAAGTGGGGGTTAGTTGCCGTTTCAAAGTAGATGCGACATGTCTCACTTTATAATATGTTTTAGATAGAGACATGTTTAAAACATGTGGTACGGCACTGATTTTTTTAGTCGTCAGTTGCTTCACCGTGTTTGACACACGTTTAAAACATGTTTCGCCCCTTAATCAAATCGAACGGCACTTTTTTTAACGGCACTTGATGACGGACACGCCCGGTTAACGGCACGGATTGAAGGCCTAGTTGTAGTACAGTGGAAAACTACCTGTGGTTGGATATGGAAGGAAATAAGGAATGGTCAGTGGACGAAAGTGGAAGAAGCCGCATACAGACTGAAAGGTGAATTACCGCTGTTCACTCCAGACACCTCTATTATCACTCAGTCATAACCATTGAATTAACTGATAATGCATGAAATTACGAATACATGCATGGCAAACATTTGAAACAAATACATGTATATCGTTGTTTTTCAGGTGCTTATAACTAAGTATATGCCAACTGAGCTCTAACGATGGGCCTGTGTATGTCGCCCGTCTGTCTGCTTACCGGCGCGTTTGGATACTGTTTGACCTACAGATTATAAATTCCACAAAGTACACACAGTTATAGTCTCTTTCACTGCCCCTGTACGTCTTTTTTTGTTCGCGTTGATTGTGTGGTAAGGCAAACAATCCCAATATTTTTAAACAAGGAGCAGAAAGAGGAAACTGCATATATAATTGATGTGAAAAACTTTGATTTACAATGATGAATCGTCAAAATAGGATTTTACTTGCAACGGAGGCACCCATAAGTACTGGACCCAGGGGCAACTGAAGGTTTGGTTTACTGTTACACCGAGGGACTCATACTCTTCCAGATATCCACAATATCCAGAGGGGAATTACACTTAGGGATTTGTGAGAGAAAAAAAAATTACGCATTTCCCTCTTTCCAGACTTGAGTCAAGTACAAGGCATATCTACCTCAGTACAAGTAGGCTACTTTAGAATTTTAATGTACAAATACAAGTACATGATTTTTCAGTGCTCTCGAGTACAAGTACAGGGGTTCTTAGTACAAGTGCTTTTCATTGTGCAAAAATAAGATAAACAAATTATTCTGAGTTTTTATATATGTATATGTTTTACCAATATTAAATACACAGTCATATGTTTGTAGTCTGCACTATTGATTTGTATTGATTAATTGTAAATAATTAATTTAATTTATTAAGGAACTTGGGTATCGTTGTAAAATTTAAAACTAGGTTGGTACTCCGACAGTACCAAATAAATCAAAATTCAAGCCGTTGGGATTGGCCAAATGAACAGGGGGACACGTCTGCACCTGCTATCCGAAAGTTAGGCACAAGAGCTAGTGAAGACAAATATCCCACAGAGAAAACAAAAGTACGAACAAATTAATACTGACTGCAAGTTAATTTCCCAATTATAGTCAAACCCGCCTTTCGATAAATAGTCTTTGGATATATTTTTTCCATAATTTAATTCCCTATAATTCATTTTTCATGATCAGAGGAATTAACTGAATGCTCTTTCAGTTTGTTATAAGGTTTGTTATAAACGATTGAAAAACATTTTTTTTTAAACCTTGAGGCGTCTTACTAGAATGACAGGACTAAGTCTTTAGGGTAAAACCGCTGCTTTGGGGATATAATTCATCATAAACAAAACATAAACCCAGTTGTGCTGTCCGGCCTGTAACTGCGACAGGCATATAAATCAACATGTAACTGTGACAGAGCTGATCCACTTTATCTCAGCAATTGTCTCTGCGTGTTACCATTACTAAACTCTTTTCTCATTGGGTGATACGGTTGTTGCGCCATGCATGTATGTTGTGTCTTCATTTGTCGCATTAAATGAGATTTTGTAATGTCATTGCTTCTGATTTATGGAATAACAAAAATATAGAATTCAAGTGATTTCCTAAAGGATATCAATGAAGTATTCCTTATGTAATTTCACTTTAAAAATATTTTAGTTTAGTCTTTTGGTAAAGAGCCTATAAATAATTAACATGTTTGTGATTTTGAGATATAAGTTGGTTTTACGCTGCACAGCATTAAACCTGAAACAGTCTGAAGATTCGTTCCCTTCACAGATACACCTATTATTTTAATTAACAATATTTGCAAGCTAGTATCAATTGTGTCAGTTCATATTTTTAGAGATAAAGGTTTGCTTTTATATACGGAACTTGGATATCGTAATAAGATTTTAATAACTAGGTTGGTACTAGGTTGGTGCTGTCACGGAACCTAATATCAACAGATCACGTATGCGTGATGAACATAAATTTTGTCAAGGAGATAAAAAAAAATCAGATTCTGTAACACTAGGCAGCATGAAAAGTCTAGGGGAATGAATAAAGAAGTCAGTGTTTTTTTGTAAACAGATAACTATAAGTTATTCTTAAAATGACCCTAACATTACAATACACTAAATCAATACAATCACACAGGAAAATAAACAAAGTGCACAGTACCTGGATACCACCACTGTCACACCGATAAGTCATTTAAAATGTATAAGTCGGACGAACAGTTCACACAAATTCTCTCGGAGAATAACAGTCAAATGTAAACCTCTTGTAACTATCCCGAAAGTAAACTGAAGACCAAATAAGATTCGTCACAAATCCAGAAGAAAATCTGAAGAAAATCTATAATTGCCGCACTTATCCGAATAGGTCCCATAAACTGACATACACGCTTCTGTGTCCGCTTGAATATTTTCTCACCTCTCTCTTGGCTCTAAAACACAGCCTCTTTATATAACTATTCACCTCAAGCCGAGAATTTTCCATTTTCCAGAACCTTACTTAATAAACACGCTCAAAGAACATACTAGAACAAAGAACACTGTATCTACACGCCGAGGTTCAACCGTGAGCCGGCCCGTCCGGCCAGGCGAGAAAACCCCAGTCTAGCATGACAAAAGAGAGTTCAACCAGTACGGTTTAAACTGAGAGTGCAACACGCGGCCAGGCGAGGCCGCTACAACAAGGGTTACGCCCGTGTGACACAATAAAAAGGGCACCTATAACAGTGCTCCGACAGTACTAAATAAATCAAAATTTAAGCCGTTGGGATTGGCTAAATGAACCAGGGGGACACGTCTGCAACTGTTATCCCAAAGTTAGGCTTAAGAGCTAGTGAAGACAAGAGAAAACAAAAGTACGAACAAATTAATACTGGCTGCAAATTAATTTCCAACTAATAGTCAAACTCTAAGCCTATGATAAATAGTCTTGAGATATATTTAATCCATATAATTATAATTCATCATAAGAACAAAAGATGAACCCAATTGTGCAGTGCGGTCTGTCATTGCGACACGCAATGACATTTTAGCCTTTATCAACATAGAACTGTGACATGGCTGATCCACTTTATCTCAGCAATTGTCTCTACGTGTTTCCTTGCCAAATTGTACTCTTTGTCTCAATAAGTAATACGGTGGTGGCTCCATGCATGTATGCTGAGTCTTCTTGAAAAGCATATGCCGCATTAAATGAGTTTTTGTATCAGAAAAGGTCAGTCGTTTTCCAGTTCAAATAGGCCATAGATTGGTACTGTCTTCCAAACAGATAATAGTGCATTAGCGCATATAGTGTACAAGAAATCATGTACACACAGTGCTTGTTTCCTGTATTGAAATCTTTCTTGCCCTACGAATCCTTTTTAGTGATAATGGGCGATGCGTTCAATTGATATTTGCAGGAGTTATAATGATAAAATTGCTTGCTGTTACCGGAATAAAGTTTCTCATATATCCGGTGTCTCGGCATGACTTGCGATGTTTTCATGATAAACGTGATGTTGTGCTTATTATCCTTGATTTCCCGGTGCCCAGTGAGGTAATTTGTGTTTTGTTTTATTTATTTTTTGGCAGAAGATATCATTAGGCTGGAGACAAAATCAAATTATCGACATAATTTAATTATCGAGTTTAGCATCTAAATACTGCATTCCATTATTTTTAGTAACCTCAGTTTGAGAAGACAATCCCGTTTGTAATGTACTCTGGCATCACAGATGTTTTTTTCATGATCTTAAAAACAGTAATTTGACTTGTACCATAAAGCCAGAATCGATCAGAACATGCTATACTTTGGTTTAATTAAAGTGTTGTAAACATATATTTTAATTTTACAAGCACCCCTCCGCCAGAAGACGTTTCTATTCATAGCGAACCTCTTAGTAAGAAATTCTAGTTAGGAATTGTATGTACGACCCGGACTGCTCGTCACCAATGTCAAACTTTCAAATCAAAATTTGTTACATTAAAAAAAAAGCCTTGTCTTTATATTACACCATGTGCATGCTTACCAAATGTCACGTTCTTACCGCAAAATAGTCATGTTCATCTCATTTGCATTTTTAAAAATTTCTCATCCATAATATTCAAATAGACCACATCTACCGCTTCATTATATTCATAACTACGCCATTGGTGTATCTAGATTCAACAGTGCATTGTCGGGGAAAGGATTTATTTACCCACAATTCCTCACCAGAAGAGTCATACTCTTCTGACTTTGATTCTGCAAAGTGTGTTTGACAAGAGTCAACTTCAACGCCATGTCTCCCGTTGGCTGCTAAAGTGTATTTTTCTGGTTCAATAAAAAAAAGCTGTACTCATTAAGTGCATCGAATTTCTTTTTCATCCTTTACTAAACTTATATACAGTGACATCAATTTTGTCTGTGTGACACGTTTAAAATATTTCAATTAATGATAAAATTTAAAAAAAAAAGGTATTAAATTATGTTTCCTGTATAAGTTAATTTTAAATCATGTATAGATATTTTATATTTCATGGCATTGTAAACTCAGAAATAGAACCAAATCAATTATTCTAATCATTAATATATTTTATTTCCAATATCGGGGGGGGGGGGGGATTATTACACTGACCACCACCCCCCCCCCTTGCTAAAAAGGGGGGGGGAGAGGGGGTATATACCCCCATCCCCCTGTATGGACGCCCCTGCTTATTTACCAGAAATCCCAAAGCCAGGAGAGTTTTCACAAAAATATAGGGAATCGTTTCTTATATTTCGCCCTTTCTACCTCCCGCGCAAGTATGGGTTATCATAGTGTAAATAATTACAGTAAAACTATTAATCATTAGTTTGGGAGGCAGGACTAATTATATGCGGTTTCCTGTTTTATCTCCTGTCAGATACAGAAATAACGTCGCCGAGTTAGATCTTTCTGTATAATTTATTGCAGGTATAAATTTAGAGTAATTAAACGTGACTAATATATGAAAATTAACTGTCTACGGTATTATTTGATTTACTATAATTTACTATAATTCTCTGATCATCTGCTTAGTTTAACCCCATTTCTACCTGCGGCACCCTCCTGACTGCGCCCCTGATCAAATGATGTGTATAAATACTTAATGACACTGGTGAGCCTCTGTAAAAGTAGGTGTGTCGGGGTCCCATGGAGATAGACAAAGCCTTAGTACGGGACTGAAGGTGGACAGATATTTGAAATTTGATATTCGCGGGTGAATATCGAATATCACACAAATCAGGATTATTCGATATTCACATGCGAATATCACGAAAATCACAAAGGTGAGTGACATTCGATATTCGTATGCGAATATAAAATATTTCACAAATAATTAATATTCGATATTCGCATGTGACATTCGGGGAAAACTCTTTTACTTAGGGCCTCAGATTCACCATGGACATCTTCTATTGTCATATGTCTGGCCTCCACAGACACCCCGGACTACACAAGCATAGCGCCGGTAATTTCTTTGTTGAACCCTCTGAAAATCTCTGTACCAATTAGCCGATTGGGATGTATTACGAATGGACAGCGTGCACTCACCTGTGTTGTTCTCTTGCAAAATTCTCATTCCGTTAAGGAAATAATATGCTTTGCAGATAACACAATAATAAGCGACATTTGATTATCGCAATATCAGTACCACACCAATTAGACATTCGAAATATCAAATATTGGTCAGTCCTGTAGTGTACGTCTGATAATGTTTGAAAAACCATTAGGATTTCCCAGGAACCGCCTGAATTCCTGTAATTAAATATATCTTCCCCACGTGTCTTTATTATATTGTTGACAGGGAGTTTATTACATTTAATTATTGAATTGTCTGGCAACCATGCCAACCGGAAATGAAATCTCTCTGATATGTCCGGGTGCAATGGCGTCAATTTATCTACCAGGGTGTACCTTTTTAGCGTCTGTATGACACATTTCAAATATATATACTTTATCTTAAAATTTCATATATATTGCAAATAAATAAAAGCTTTTAGAAAATAAGGTATTATGTTTTCTGAAAAAGTCAATTCTAACCTAGATTGAGATATACTATTTCATAGTAAACTCATAAATGGAACCAATGTCTTTTTTTCTATATAATAATATATTTCATTTGCAATCTATAAATATTATTCTCTGAAAAGTGGGGAGGGGGGGGGGTTATTGCAAGGGATTTGGGGGTGGGGGAGGTATATACCCTTATCCCGACTACAGTGACGTCAGTGGCGTGAATGAAGAAATTGTCCTGATCGCCTTGTATCATTATTAGTCTTGATGTAGCCATTGTTCAGTGCTCAGAGGATTAATTGTGAGTATTATAAATAGCGTTAGGTTGTACACAGGGTTATGTGCTAAAAGTTTCATCTCAAAACCGCATGCATATCTATATATCATTTTTCACCCTAAGATCCTTAATGGAACATTAACGCTGGTCGTTGAAAAGTGTAATTTTGCCGTTGTACTATCCAGGCAGATATGAGAAGAACATTGCCTTCGTATATTTTGTTAAAATACTGTTACAGTTTTTTGTTGAGGTAAACGTCTTAAGTTGTCTTATCTAATTACTAATCTAATATGTACATCTGCAGAGTTCCTCATCGGTTTGGTAATAAATGACAGGGCGGTAGCCCACGATTCCTGTCATGTTATTTTGTATCCTAGTGTCACCAAGGCCCGGTGTCTACCACACCTTCGGGTCCAGGGTGTGTAATCCCTCCATTGCGTTGTCATAACGCCGAGGAACCCCCGAAAACCCACGTGTGTGTGTGTGATACACGGCTGTGAGGCATAGCCTTCCCAGAAAGCCTGCAGAGCGCTAACCCTGGATTGGGCCGACCGTGATTTCAAAACCTTACCGCTCCTCGGCTAATATTTCAACTCACGACCTCCCGGCTCCGAGTCGTGTGCTTTACCCCAAAATCATGGAATTCGGTTCACAGTTTTTATATACCTGTTTGAGACACTCCCAAGCTAAACGCGATCAGCGGCCCGAGAGGATCAGAGAGATTTTTTTGGTACGTTGGTGTTTATTCAAATTCAACAAAGGTCATGTAGAGCTCCAGGTATTCCGTCTGTTGTCCAGGATTGGTAAACAGGTGATGTAAGGTTGAACGCGAGGGGACACCGGAATCAGTATTAAGATTCAGCCTGTAGAAAATCAGCACGATGGAGGAATACAAGCAGTAGATGCCCATGTTGTTGACGATTTTTTTTGCTGATAATGCATAAAAACCTAGAAAGTGGCTGTGTGCATGGATCGTATCTAAATAAATGCTTCCATCCCCAGTTCGTGTGTTTGAGTGTGGTTCTGAGTGTGTTTATTTGCATATAACTCACGCAATCATAAAGGGGATCTTATCAAATATTCAAGGTATTTCGGGAATGGGCGCAAGAAGATCTGGCACATGATTCAGATCCAGGAACGTCACCAAGGAATATTCACAAAAGTGCAGTAACTTATGCACGGTTGAACCTGGTAATATGGACCGCATAAGTGAATTGCAAATTTCTCGATGATTGTATCATGAAAGTCAATATTAAGCTCAGGTTAATTAAAGGTAATTAAATGTTATGAAAATATCATAATTGCCATAATTACTATGAAAAAAAAGATGTTGAAATGTCCGTACAATTACTCCAACAACCAAACATTGCGTACCGTGTTTTTGTGAATAATTTATGGAATGACAAGTCCTTTTTAGAAGAAACAATATATCTTGAAGGCATTGACGATACACCGCTGAAGAAGTCTATGTACTTTATCCTTTTAAAATATATGTTTGTTTGTATTTAATACAAAGCATCCGGAAATAATTGAAGACACTTCCGCCACTTTAGTGAATGAAGATTGATATTATAAGCACAAAAACTGTATTCATTTGATTACATTTTTCTCTTTCACACACACAGTACATATAATATATATATATATATATATATATATATATATATATATATATATATATGTGGTGACACCATGCAGTATGGCTCTGTAAGTGGTGTACTATATCATTTCAGAATATAGCTATAGGCCATGCTTATGTATCGTCTTCCTACATCAAACCAATGTTTACCTCAGGACCAGCGGCGCACTGCTTGATTCCCTGTAATTAAATCTGTCTTCTCCATGATCTAATAGGGGTTTTATTTCAATAAGTATCTCTGAAGTGTCCAGGATCCGTGCCAACCGGAAATGAAGGTCCTCATTTATATCCGGTTTCACAAAATGACTTGCTTCCTCATTAGTTTGTCTATATACATACATAGGTCAGTGACGTATGTTTTACACTTCACTATCTAACACCATTTTCTAGCCGAAGGAACAAAAGGATTAACCAGTGTTACATGTAGCGTTCGACTGCACACAAACAAGATTCAATTATCTGGTTAACTATCACAATACCGCATGTAAATAAATTTTTGTTTCGGGAGGTGATTTTTCATTATCCTGAGATGAAAGTTTGACTAAAGGTGCCGTAGATTTATATTTTTATTTAACGATCATATATTGTCTACAGCTTTATGTACCTTGTTAGACCCCCACGGGTAAAATATTATCAGCTCCGGGGAGATATTAAGTTGTTTTGAACATGAATTTTTTTGTTCATATTTAGAAGAGGGCTCAACTCTACAATATGATTTAATGTGACAGAAATAGTTAAAGAGGTCAAGTAATGGTTACAGTAATAATAAACATATGCAGGGTAAAAGTAAAAATAAAAGCACAATTTGGTTGAGGGCGGATCGTTAGCAGGAATTAATTATTATTATAACCAAGGGTGGGGTTTGGGGGATGGTTATGGATGAATTTCGCATTTTAAAGGAAGGTCCTAGTATGGTACAACCACATGGGACAAAGTTGACAAAGGACGGCGCACAGACTGAATGATACAGTCATTATAAACGATGTCCATCATTCAAAACTATTGAGACATGGTCATATATGTTATTTAAATTTGTCTTTGTCGTAATAAACGGCAAAGAGATATGGGATTTTTTTTTTATATTTTAGTACACAAGATTATGAAAGAATGTTTTGTTAATTATTATGACCAGCACACATATGCTGGACTGTGGAGCTGATACAAGGAATAGATTCATCTTCTGCCTTGACAGAGACTGAAAATCAAGCGGCTGTAAACTGATCAACATGATTCGGTCAATATGTGATGACCCTCTCCATAAGAGTACAAGCAGTATATTGACATACCCACCAAGGGAGTTTTATGAAATATTCAAAGGTCTAAAGGCCTGCTGTTGAATTAATTTTAGATGGGACGAAAAATTGGTGAGCTTAACGTTAAAACCATTGGTTTAAACGCACACCATGTTTGCCATAAAATCAATACTCTTAGCAAAATACTATAGTAAAACCTTCATATTACGACCACGACCGGGACCTTGATAAAGTGGTCGCATTATCGAGTCGGTCGACTAAGCAAGGTCTTATATAAATAGCAAAAACGAATCGGGACCATGAACAAGTGGTCGTTATTTTGAGGTGGTCGCTAAACTGAGGTTGTCGTTAGGCAAGGTTTTACTGTATAATAATTAACACTTCTTATCAGGAAAGGGTAAAGAAGGAGAAGAATACTTTATCCAGTAATAACATTTATCAAATGAAACACAATTATCTACGTTAATGTGTTCTAGTGTATCATTCATCTAACTTAGGTACATATTCACCATATGAAAAAAATCTTAAACTTAAAAAAAATAAATAAATGAATTTTACTACCAACATTCAACATAAATATTCTTGAACATATACACAGATAACAAGAAGTTGATTGTTACATAATAGTATACTTTATCTTATATGTGTATAGGTGGCTAATCTGTTTATTTCAAACACCTTTTCCTGGGTAAATAAAATTACAAAATTATGTTCATTCGGTAATTGCAGATATTTTTCAATATATTTATCACGAATGTCTTTATATAGAAGGCATTCAAATACAAAATGAAATTCATCTTCAATTTAGTTTAATCCATATTTTTTACAGTACTGACACACCCTCTTCTCTCTTTCCAAATCATCTCAGCATAGCTAATGCTTGTTTGCGATTTTTGTTTGACATACATAATAAATACTTTCTGATTTGAATATGAAATATAAACTTAATTTACATTATCAGTTGATCTCATTCAGCCAGTTCTGATGGCTATATAATAATTCTTCTTTGATCTGACTCATAAACATATTGACGTCTCCAATTTCCTGCATCATCCATACGTAGCCAAACCCTGCACTGAAAAGTATGTTCTTAATGTGTGTTGCCCAAATTACTTTCTCCTTGTCATCTAATTTCAACAATAATTTGTATATGTGTTAGAAATATCTATTCAAATTTTAGTAATATAAATAAGTTTTGTCCAATAGGTCATACATGTGTCACTAAGGCTAATATTCATTGGAAATCGACTACATTTCCAAAGCGGTGCAGCATTTGGAGTTGATGGATCTCCTCTTAACACATACTTGCAAAACTGATAATGAACTCTTTTAATTAATTCACTATTATAAAGTCCCCAAAGCTCTGATCCGTAAAGTGATATTGCCTTGATAAATAAATAAAATATTTAATTTAATGTGACAAAACTACACTTCCTGTTAAGATACTTGATGATTCCAAGTGCCCTATCTGCTTGTGAAGCCTGAACCTGCTGTGTTTTATAATTGTACCAAGATAATCTAGTTGTAAAATTAACCATGGATATTTGTAAAATTATACACTTTCAATCAGATTCTTTTGGTAATACTATTTCTCAGTGTTTTTAATCGTCCCACATGTCTTAAAACCTTGACCTTTGTCCTTAGCAAATTTAACCTCATACCATACAAAGTACAATAATCCTGTAATTTATTGATTTGTTGTTGAAGTCTTCCCACTGGATCACTATAATTGACCAAATCTTCTGCATACCTTAAAATCATCATGTCGGGGAGACTTTCATCTATAAATATACAATGACAATATACATCATTGATTAATATATTGTTTCGGAAACTAATATCAACACGTCACGTATGCGTGACGAATATAAACTTTGTCATGGAGATAAAAAAAATCAGATTCTGTAACACTAGGCAGCGTGAAATGTCTAGGGGAATAAATAAAGAAGCCAGTGGTTTTTTGTTAACAAATAAGTATAATTTATTCTTAAAACAACCCTAACACTACAATACACTAAATCAATACAATGACACAGTACAACAACAGTGTAACAGCAAATCAATATAATTACAGTGTAGTATAAACAAAGTGCACGGTACCGGGATACCAAAACTATCACAGCGACAAGTCCTTCCAAATGTATAAACCGGATAAACAGTTCACACAAATCTTCTCAGAGAATAAAAGTCCAATGTAATCACAAAATCATTCCACTGTAATCCAAAGTGAAATCCTGGCAGTGATTCGAAATGCATACTGAAGACTATATAAAATCCATCACAAATTTAGAAGAAAAACTGTAACTGCCGCAATTATAGGAAAAGGTCCACTCTTCTGTGTCCGCTGGAATATTCTCTCCCCGACTCTTAAACACAGCCCCCTATTTATAACTTCTCACCCCAAGCCCAGAACGTTCCACTTCCCGAACAATCAACAGAAACTAACATAATACACAGTACACATGCGTTACAGGAAACATCTCGAACAAGAACGCTGTGTTTGTACATGTCACGGTTCACCCTTGTCTCGGCCCAAGACGTGTGATTCCGATCCGCTCTGCTCCTCTCCGTCAACAACGTCTTGGGAACGACCCTTAGGAAAACACCTTGTAAGGTTCCAAATAGGAGACCCCTTTGGAATCGTATAATTGACATTTCAAGCGGTTTCAACATGAAATAATTACCTTTTTGTTGTCTTTGGATGTTTTATAAAACATCTGCAAAGTATTGGCACCAAAATATTGCTCAATAGCCCTACTTATCCATAATTTTGCCAAGAGCTGATGTGTTTACATAGAGAACAAGCCGCCATGATTACATTAAGTGACCCACAGTGCTTTGCAACGGGATTTAGACTGGGAACCCGCTCTAATCTTATCGCTGTTTGAACTGGAAAAAGCGGGCGATAATAGATGTCGCTGGCGGGTACCAATCGATCAACGTCCGCTCATTACAAATTCCTGTATATTGTTATGTTTAAATCACCGCGGGCATACAAGGATCGTTAGGGATTATATTTCATTAATATATTAAGGTAAGAACGTGGTAAAGTTGCCAGAAAGACCCATTTACTACCAAAGACACTAACGGATGCATTTTGGTGTGTATATTTAGTAGTTTTAAGAGTTTTTTGGTGCCTTCTACCAATGTCTACCATTTCACCATTACAAGGCCTAACTGTACAGGCCATTCCCACAACTGTGATCGTATCACAGTTGTGGATCCGCAAACAAGGTTCACACGTGGACCGACCCGGCTCGGCCAGGCGAAAAAAAACCAGACTAGCATGACCGCTGTGTACACGTCAGACCCCACGCGTGGGCCGGGCTATGCCGCCACAGCAACAGACAACGCCAGCGCTGAACAAACACACTGCTGCATACAATAAAAGAAATATCTATAACAATAGGAAATTTATTAATAAATAAAGCGAATTATAAAGTGCTCACCATACATCCTTGGCGAGTCCCATTTCCACATGATAAATATTCTGTTGTACTTATTTCTGTAAGTATAAATGATTTCATTTGTTTGTAAATAAACAGCAAAGTTACTAATATATTACCATGTATACCCATTTTTTCCAACACAAGCCACAATATTTCATGTTGGACACAATCAAAGCATATGAAAAATCTACACAATTACATATAAAGCCTCCCTATTTTTTTTATAAAATCTTCTTGATTGAACCGATTATTGTAAATACATTATATTAATAGTTGAGTACACTTTTCTTAATCCAGCCTGTGCATTAGATCATATACCTAATGATTCTACATACTTGTGGCCTGTTGGTTTATACATTTTCTTAAAAAGTTAAAGAAATTTAACAAAGAAATTCCTCTAAACGTTATAGAATCAGAGTTACTACCTTTTATTCTAAACTGAGAATATAAGAGTATATAATGGTCTTACTCCAATCTGATGGAAATTCCACATTATATACGATTAAAAAGATCAACAATATAACTAGAAAAGGCAGGAAGTAACTTTTTCAATGCATCCACTGTGATTCCATTTTTCATTTGATCGAGGGCTTGCAGTACCTCCTCATAAATCATAACTCTATTAAGTTGTTCATTTTCTTCATCATTTTTATTCGCCCGTCTATGACTAGACACAATACGTATTATGGTATAAACTCTTCATAACTACTTACCAATAGTTTATCTCGCCCGAGTTCTATTATGGGCACAATCCACGCATCCAGACTACTTTGTGGTTTCGCCGCGATTACTTACGATCAGGGAATGTGATGGATTTTGATAAAACTAAATTATATGCAGCTAAATCCACGCATTTTTAAACAGGTCAGAGGACACCGCACTTTGGAGGCACCGTGATGACGTACACAAATTCCGATTGATTTTCATGAAACTCATTTTACATACATATCAATAGAGTTTCTCACTTAAATCAAATTCTCAGCTAAATTCACGCATATTTAATGAGGTCAGAGGTCACCAGGCTGCTTTGTACAGGCCAATTCGTGGTGTCGCAGCGATAACGTACAAGGAATATAATGGATTTTGATATAACTCAATAGAACTATTAATCAATATAATATCTCACCGAAGTTCTATTTCCAGCAAAATGCATGCATATTTAATGAGGTCAGAGGTCACCATACTTTGTTGGCACCACCCTGACTACTTAAAAACATGATGGCTTATCATATAACTCATGAGTATTAACATTATAGTTACTCACCTGAATTACATTCGTAGTAGATTCACGCATATTTAATGAGGTCAGAGGTCACAGAAAATGCAACGGGCGTATTATGCACGATTTGCGGTGCACTTGTAAAACTGTTGTACCTATAATCAAAATAATAACATCAGCTATTATCATACTTTCTTTATCAAAAGTACTAAGACCCCTCCCCGTCCTACTTCTTTTCTTGCTACACCATATCCAAAATATCGACTAAATGATAAATGTCTTCATCTCTGGTTGACCAGGTTTCAGTTATACATATAACTTATATATTATATCATTTCCAAATACCAGTTCTCTTGTATCACGGGCATAATTTTTAACTGAGCCCCTGTGCATTCTAAGAAACCAAGTTAATTTTTATGGTTTCACTTTCATAAATTTGATTTTCAGTTCCAACAATGTTAGAAAATGTGCTTCTTACCTCGGCTTGTGCGGACCCTTCAAAAAGTGTATGTGGTGGTGATAGGTTAGACGTTACTACAGCCCCAGGAACATCTGAAAGTGGATAAAATAATGAATGTAGTTTTTCAAGGCATGAATGTTTTAGACATTGACCCTGGCTAATCCCAAGCTCCTACGATTAATTACTATCTTGACATTTGCAGAATAGTCCCATACAAAGCCTGATTTTAAATCACCAATTTTTCAAATGACAAATATGGTTCTTCCACCCCCCCCCTTCCTAGCATGTGGTATAAGATTCCACCTTACTTACCTAACAGCTTCACTATAATCCTTGGACACTCTGATGTCAGTGTTCTTAAAATGTTCCCTAGCTTTTTCACGTACCATTTACTTTTGCTTATATTTACTGAATTTAACAATCGCTGGTCTTGTCTTTCCTTTTCCTGTCTTAACTGTTAATCAATATGAACTGTTAATACCCAAATCGTCATCAGTGTCACTGTCAATTCCCATCTTTTCCTGTAGTACTGTTTTTTTGCATTCACACTTCTACCATGTTTTTTTCCCTCTGATTCTGGTATTCCATAAAACACAAAATTTTGCCTTCTGGAATGGTCTTTTAGCTGACTATACGTTCTCTGACGCTGATGATTTTCCCTCTTGTTTCACTCTGTCTGTTTTAGGACCTCTAAGCGCTGTTCCAAAGCTGCTAGTGTTTTTGCTGTAGCTATCCCCGAATATTTTAAGAAAGTAAGAGGTACTTAATATGATTAACAACCTCAACATAATAGATAAATATATTCCTGTCGGTTCCATTTTAATGGGGACATGACAGTAACGGGCTTAACATTATAAAACCACTGGTTCAAACACAGGGAACGTTTGTAATAGAAACAAACACTTTGAGCAACGTATTGAAGTAATTAACGCTTTCTTTATAAACAGCGGGCAGAGAAATTAACATGATTGACAACGCCAAAAATTGGGGAACATTTAATGTAATTAACATCTTCATAATTAAAGGAACTGCTAACGTTATTAACCATGATAACATTGCGATGAGTCACACATACAGTTATTGGACCAGCGGGATATAGCTTAGAATAAATAATCCTATAGCGTTGTTTATCACCGAGCAAGATGGGGGCAGAAAGCGTTTTCCTTTTTTAACTACCTTTGCCAGACACTCCCAGACAAAACCTGATCGACCCCCGTATATAAAAGCTATTTTGGGAATTTGTGTTTATTTCAATTCGACAATACGCCTTATAAACCTGTCTGCTGTCAAGAATTGTATTCGCAAATAACATGTTATTAGAAAGGAGAGGACCTCATTGTTATTATTAAGATTCAACAGGGATTCAGCCATTGTATCACTGTCTAGCCGATAAGGCATAGCAAGCTTGGAATTGACTGAATGGCTAAACATATTTATGTGTTAAATTAATTATACCATATATATCAAGAGTAAGATTAGAAATATAATTAAAACAATTTGCAGAAATTCAATTGATAATATCATGTTTGACTTTAGAATCTTCAGATTATGTAATTAAAAAATATTGGGAATACATTTATATTTTCACTTCACCGAATATAAAATGTTGAAGTTTATTTTACAATTACAGCCAGTACTTTAGGGACCATAAAAATTGCCAATAACACTTGGTCAAACACGGTTGTTTATTGTGTAAATGTTTGTCTAGACAGAGCTTAGTGCGGCTGAGCTTTTAGAGTAGTTGTCTGTGTGCCTAAGTGACCTAAGAACACAAAATTCTAGACAAAGGTGTCCATACAAATTCTAAAACACAAAATCCTGAATACAGCCAAAACTAAAAGTTAATCTGCTTCTTTATGTCTCACGAGTGTTCATTCTTGCGGCTCAGTTCGTCTAGACGGACGTTTGTTGGATAAAACCTTTATGAAGCCAACGTGACGAGACAAGAAAAAACATGAATTAATCACGCAACAGAACAGAGGAAGAATTCGTTCTAGGTTAAATACTATGATAATATCAATGGACATATAAATTGTAAGGTGGTCCATAGGTCTCATCTCGCCTCGCGCCCAGTGCTTCCCAATCCGCTTTTAAGCATTTCTCTTTAATATACGAGACGTTTGATATAAATTTCAAGTATTTACTCTATTATAATAAAAAGTAATTTCCCGCGAAGAATAAAATCAACTTATCTAGAAGATGTCTCCTCCAAAGTTTTTTTGCTAGCACTTTGCTGAAAGTTTGTCAGTGTGTTCATTTTTTTATGATCTTAATTCTGGGTCACATTTTCAGATATGTTCATAATTTGAATATTTGTCAAACAAAAATCGTCAAACACCATATATATATATATATGTATATATAATGTATGTGTGTGTTATAAAGTGTTTTCAATTAAAAAAAAACACGCTATTAAGTTTGCATTCTAGCCCCCCCCCCGGAAGTTGCTGCCAAAAATAGGGAAAAGATAAAAGTAGCTTTTAAGTGGACCAAACAAATACCACTTTGAACTGGATTAAGTAATCAAAGAGTCAAATATGACTATAAATGCGATTTTTGGGTCCTATTTATTATTATCCCTTAATATTAACTTTTTCATTTTCTTTTTAAATTTCAAAAGTCAATATATTATGTGATGTATAACATTCTTCAGTGAAGGTAGGACGTTACGTTTGGTATATTCTATCCATGCCATCAGGAGTGGTCTTCCTTTTTTCCATGGTTTCCATAGAAACCATGTCCTGCAAAAGCACCTTAACCAAACACTCTAATTGATATGTATTTTGTATACGGCTAAGATATTCAGGGGAAAAGGTGAATTATTTATTTAGCTGTTACCCAAAATAGGAGTGTTCGAGAAAAGCGCCCGGATTTTGAAATTGAACCGTATAAAAAAGCTGCAAAATCAAGAGACGCCCAACCAGGTGACAATACTTTGCCAACAGGCATTTGGCCAAAGAGCGACGCCTCATTTTTAGAGACGCTCGATCCAAGAAGGGTATGTCAGTCAAAAGAATCTCCGCTCATAGGTGAAGCTTCCAGAAACGTTTGGTCAATTAGTGGTATAGAACACTTTGTCCCAGAAGCGCGCCGAGCGACGCTCAGCTAAAGATGCTTCTAATGTAGAAGCACTTATGGACGCTCGATCCCTTGTTCGAGGCCTTAAAATTTACGCCATGCAAAGTAGTGATGGCGTTGCTTGGGGATGACTGGCGCTAATTTACGTGAGTCAACGTGGGCCAAAGCAAAATTTGCGCCAGTCATCGCATAATATGGCGTTGATCCACGTTGACTCACGCTGTTTTTTAACGCCAGCCAACGCCTGTCAACGCATACCATAAGATGACCGGCCATGACTCGCCGTTATAGGCGTTGGCAGGGGTTAATAATCAGCGCTCGCGCATGCGCGATCGTCTGCGCGGGTTCAGGTCGGCGTCTGGCGCTTATACTACATAGTGTCTTTTTGGCCGTTTCCTATCGCTTGCGATGTCATCTGTTTTGCCTGTTGGGTGGGAGGAATCCTTGGTCACGTTGGACGATGACACGTTGGAGGATTTAGCTATTTTGGTCATGCTGATGTGCTCACTCACCCACATCATTATGTGTTCGTTGATCTTCTTTGTGAATCTGAAGAGGCGCTCACTGGAGTGCCCCTTCTTGCGCCTCCCCATCTGCTTGTTCTCTCTCTCCTCCACCTCATCACTGCTGCTCCCTGTTTCTGACTGTGGACACTGGTTGGCGGAGTTGCGGATGATCTGGGTACAGGTTCAGGCAGGGCTGCTGGCGGTGGTTGCTGGCTTCTCATCAGGCTGGGTCACAGACTTGTCAGGAAGGGTTGCAGGTGCAGGAAGGCTTGCAGGCATGTCAGGACGGGGTTGGAGTTGTGTTGGGGAGCACAACATCCTCATCCCCCTCCCCAGAAACAGACAGGTGGTCAGGGGTGGTGGTGGTAGTGGTGGAGGACTCCACTATGATGGTCTCCCTCTCCTTCTTGCTGGCTTTGCTTGCACTGGCCTTGATGTTTTCTTGCTCATGATGACTGCTGTTGTGAAGCGCGTGGAAGACTGTGTGAAAGTGAGACCAACCACGAGGTGCGGGCGGTTTTTATACAGACGCCAAGCTACGGTTTAACCCGCGATGATGCAGTATGGCCCGCCTGAGATGACTTCAAGTTCGGCGTCTACCTCGCGTGAGTCAACACGAACCATCGCCATACATGGCGATGACAGGCAATCATAGCCGTCTATGTTGGCGCCTGTCATCCCCAGTCAACGCCAATCAAAGTGTGTCATCACTTCATCACACTATGGCATTAAAATAACTGGCGTTGACTGAAGATGACTTGCTTTGATTGGCGTTGACTGTTGCAAACGTTGGCGTTCACAAACATTTTCCCGCCCTTTTTTAGGCGTTGACCTGCGATGATAGGCGATGACACAAAATGAGTGGCGTTTACATGCGCCTATAGGCGCTAAAAAAGAGAATTTTTTTTAACATTGCCAAAACTGGTGAGAGTAGTGAGGTTACTGGCGATGACCCGGGTTAACCCCTTGGGATAACTGGCGTTGAAGTTAGCGCCACTAGGCACGGGTCATTTCACACCAGTGTGAGAAGTGCATTACAGGTATTTTGATTATATATTTATAAGGTATAGTATTTTCTCTTTAAACATTATGTTATATGCCGATATTAAGTTCTAAAACCTTTTGCTTACCCCTAAACACAAGTGGAAATAAGTTTGCATCGGGCACAACCAGTTGCGCAAAAGATATAAAACATAACATGTCTTCTGGGACTGCGCCAGTTAAAATCAAGATTTTGCAACCTTCAAACCGGTGTTTCTTCTGTGATTCTTTTTTGAAATTCATGTTTTCCCTCTTTTATAGAGAGCTGTCGCGAACGCAAATCTTTTATGGTAATCAGAGACACGGGGGTTGTGTTTACTCACACACGGAAATATAAAAACCCATAAACAGGTGAATTTGATATATTAAGTCCCTGTAATAGAATAGTGTTGGTTGGAAACCTTTGTATTCAGTCAAAATAAACTTATAGTATGAGGTACATTAGTACACCTTTAATTCGAAATGTCTATGTATATTTAAGTCTCAACAGTATGTCCGACGAATAAGCTTTCCTTACACAGCGGTTTATTGTAATATACTCTCGGTGTACCCATAATTTCTATAAGTCACCCGGGACATCCGGGGTTTAATGTGTTTGTAAAATGGCTGTCCCAACGAGCCGTCTTGAGAAATTTGGATAAATAAACCTGCCAGGTTTCGATAAGGCCGTAGGGAAGCGAATGGCGCAATTTTGGCTATCTGACAAAGTAGTCTCAGACCAGCGTAAGCCATAGTGTCTTTACATCTTGTGTGGAAGCCGCACCAGGAGCCTCTGTAAGGATGCAAATATTGTTGTCATGTTTTACAGCGTATCACGGCCTACATGTACGCTGTTGCTTCAAATAAACCAGAACAATCGTTAGAAATGGTTGTGTACTTTCTAACATCACCTTCCATATGCGAGAAACATCCCGTTTTAGCATATTGGTAAATCCTCCTGCAAGTTCGTTGAATTCCTACGGGGTAATGCATGGGCAAAAGCCCAGCTTGTAGGAGACACAGCACCTGACCCGGTAACATAAAGATGGATTTATACTTTGGCTTGTGGGCTTACATGTATTCTTTCGTCTTAATGCATCACTCGTAGCTCAATGTTTAGATAACCGACTGTTTACCACGGTATTTAGAAAATGGAATGGATGGCCATTGCGGAGCGTTCCCGCGTATGACTTGTGTCACGAATCGAATCAAGTACAGGATTACAAGCCTACTGAGTCGTGTATCCAGTGCCAGAATGTGACCGGAAAGTATTCCAAGGGGAGCATCCAGGCGAAATTCTAATATATTTAGAGTTAGTTTGGTGGAATGGCTACGTGTTAAAAGTGGAATAACACTTTTCTGGGCCATATCCAATTCCTCAGATTACAATAGGATTTCTTCACCAGCGAGATATTTCCATGCATGTCTGTTTAAACCCTATAAACGTTCGATTACAGAGGAATCTCCAGTACGTTTCTACAGTATGCGCTTTCTGAGTATCTTCTAGCAATGTTATATATTTTTTTGGTATGGAACACCAGCATGTTGCTTATTTTTTATATAATTTGTAGGAGGTAATCGCCTCCAATTTTCACTGTTAACAAAGTATATCTACATCTGCAGGATCCCATTCTGGTTTCGGACTACGTGACAGGGCAGTATAACACGCTTCTGGTGTTTACCAGGCCCGGTGCTTACTGCACATGCAGGCCCTGGGTGCCTTATAGTCCCCATTGCGAGTCCTATCATCGAGACTGAATCAAGTGCTCTACCTCTGGGCCACAGAAGCCGGTCATGTTGCTTCGAGCCAAATATTACACAGAGAAAAAAATATAAAAACGAAGTACTCAAAACACGTCCTCCTGGAGGTCAGAGGCGAGTTTTAAGTAAAAGTAGAGAGAAATTTCCTATTTCCTGAATATATTTTTTTCTAACTTAGTAAAGGTTATAGTTCCCTCAAGCTTGTCAATTTTCAGCTTTTTTCAGTAAATAGATTTCGACTTGGGACGGACTTCCTTGTCATCAATAAAGCATACATACTCACCTTATCCACGGCTGTGACGTTGATTCCATTATTGTAAAAACATTTGGGATAATTTGTGATTTTTTTTCATCTTCCCTTCCCTTACTCCGGGGAAAATCACGTGACCTCCCCAAATATTAGCATTATTAAACTACCTCGAGACCACCATAGACGTAAGTTTAAAAGACATCCCGACTTTCAGTAAGCAGATTGTTGTTGGGAGCCAGCAAGGTCATGGTCTTGTCCCATATTCTTTATAAACCAAGATCCTCTGGTGTTCACTTTCTAGATCTCTTGATAAATTGGTTATTTCCTTTTATTGACCAGTCTCGGACAGAAAATTTAACAAGGTTAAAAAGGAGGGGGGGGGGGGGGGAGACAAACGACACGTACACGAAATATAATATGATGGAAAAAGAATGGAGACAACCTAATTGGAACAGAAAAAAAGAATGGAATCGACAAACGACACGAAAAAAAAATTAACATTGAAGAACCGGAAATGAAAACGATAAACGACACGTACGTGAAAAGTAACATAGCGAGGGAAAAATGAAAATGAAAAAAGGACACGTTCAGGAAAAAGTAATGTAGAAAATAAACAACGAAAGGGACAAACGACACCTAAAGGAAAACGAACTTGGCTTTAACAGTCCGAGGAGACAACCGAAATGGCGGGCTCTACCACGGAGGGCGGCACCTTGTACCGAGCGACCATTGGCCGTGACGTCATAATATGGATGACGTCTTCATTCATGCAGATTCGCGGAATTTCCAACAAATATGACTATGACAGCTCATATATAAAGCATATTTATTCCTGGATCAAGAGTATGAGCCAAATCACCACCAAAATGTAATAATTTGTTCCTTGTATCATTGCCAAGCTATCCTAAAATTTTCATTAAAATCTGTTAATAACTTTTTGAGTAATGTTGCTAACAGAAAAACAGTCAAACCAACGCCACCAAAAACATAACTCCCGCTGCTTTGCGGAGGTAAAAGGTAACACGATTAAAAAGATTTAAAATGTCTTTTTTTCCTGTATATAATTTATCACGGAGATTCTATCACGACACAGTCTGGTGGGTGTTAGCACTGTACGGTGATGGCATGCGGCGGAATCGAAGAATGTTTTGCTTCTTTGGAAAAGCTTGTAATCTTAGCATCGACCTCATAGTTTCTTTTGATGATAGCCGATGACTCACTCTATTTTCCAGTGAGGTGCGTCTGTAACAAAACTAGTTGTTTGTCCATGCAGCTGCTATATGAAACCGCAACCATTTCACAGTGGGCCCCATATGGCGTCAAAGAAAACTTCATTTAGCGCTGACTTTAAAATAGATAAACCCTCTCTAGCTGACAATGGGTCAAAGATATGCATGTCACGCATGAAGCGAAGCTTGTATTTTGTTTTCTTATTTGACACCGAAAAGTCAATTAAAACAATTCTATATCAAGAAAGTCTTTACCAAGTCTGTATGTATACATATATAACTCAAGTTGACCGTTTTCAAGTGTTAAAAAAGCTCTCCGAATCAAATGTATAGATTTGTTAACTGAAGAATAAGACATTTCTCACATAGAATGGTGCAGAAATATCTTTTTTTAACATTGACCTTCTTTAAAATAAAATAAAAAGAGATTGACTCTAAATCGAAAGATCCTTAATTGCCTCCGAGGTATGTGTTCATCCCTGTTCGTCTTTGGGTTTGTGTGTGTCTATGTGTTTGTTCACATCATAACTCACACCATGGTGTTAAAGGACTCTTGTTGAGCTGTGACAATGGTGATATCCAGAAATCAAAGCCTAGGACCCGAACACTCTGGGACTTTACATTTTTTTGTTTTACTGTGTAATTGTATTGATTTAGTGTATTGTAATGTTAAGATTGTTCTAAGAATAAATTATAATCATTCCCCTAGACATTTCACGCTGCCTAGTGTTATAGAATCTGATTTTTTTTCTTCGTAACGGGATTTGTGTTTATATATATCATGATTACGTGATCTGTTGTTATTAAATTTCGTAACAATATATATATATATATATATATATATATGTTGTACCAACTTTGATTACCATCTCATTCCGCGTCACCACCCCACCCCCCCCCCCCCACCACCACCACCACCCTTGGAGAATAAATTGACGCCACTGTCTACATATGAACTCATGTTAATGAAATCGAAACTATAAAACTATAAAATATTGAAACTCACAGTGATGTCTTATTCAGGTTCAGGTCTTTATGAAATGTTAAACTCCATCAGGTTTCAAACAAACAGGCCTACTGGAGTTCAAATTGTAATAATCTAAATAAATTCTACAGTCTTACGCACGTGTGAAAGAAGGACCACAACTACATCACAAGAGAATTATTAGTCAGCCACACTCACTAATCACAGGGAGTTTTGGTTGGCCGTTCCATCAATCATACACGTGTAGCTGCTCAATTTATACCGTCATGTCTGCCAGGCGACATAACATTTCCATTAATATCAGATTTCTCTCTTGAGAGGATTTTCGGAATGTGGGTATATTATATTACGGCCATGTTGAGGCGACATGCCATTATTTCCTGAGACCCGTAACTGAACCGATGACACACATGAACTGACCCTGTGTTCAAGTCAATTGACCTGTAATGGGATCTATATCACCCGGGAGAGAGTGTCCAATATCTGTGTGGATTAGGGCCGTCCCATTGAGAGAAGCACACAGGCTTCCGATAGACATGTTGTTATGAGTTCATAATTGAAAACAGATTTCATTTATGCGTGCCGTTATAAACCGATAAAAGTTTAACAAGAGTATTGTTGAACATCAGACTTAAAAGTAGTTAGTGACCGCAGACCTCCGCCAGTATATCTCTGTGTGTGTTCACAACTTTGACTGGACAATAACCCAACCTCGGGTAACCTTTCAAGCCTTATTCCAATGAATAGCTCTGTTATAAAGACACTTAAGTCGCAACCTAGTGCCCGCTGGTATTTTCTTTCTGCCTGCTGCAAATACAGCCCCTATTTATAGCTCCCCCCCCCCCCCCCCCACCGAAGTCCAGAAGCTTTTAGTCTGGAACATTCAAAAGAACAAACTCGAACCTTTTAGACTACAACGAACATGCTGTCTTCACACTCTGCGGGTAAGTCAGAGTTCAACAAGTGCGGTTCCCATAGTAACGCACAGGGTTTGCGCCTAACACGAATCAGACCGCCAGGCACATGTCAAGCCATGCCAATTCCAGCGTGTAATAAACAGATCCATGAATCCATTTATGTGTACTGTTTTGATGTGACGTAAATTTGATAAAAATGCATTTAATACCGTTAGCGTTCTCATAAAGGAACAGTGATCTTAATTGTTGTCCTTAATAAATGTTAACCTTCCACCTTTTTTTTGAAAAAAAATGATTAAAATACATAATTTTTACTACCGACGTATTTACATTCACCGTGTTTAACTTAAGTGACTGAATCAAAGATCAGTTGTTATTGACTAAGCCTCGAGTCTGTGATCATGTGGTCATTCAATCATAGCAGTCGGCGTGCACCTTGATTGAATAGAAAGACTGATCATAGGCATTTGTGTTTTAACAAAGAAACACACAGAAAAAAAATAAACAGCGGGTTTGAGAGCTTCATTATTAAGTATGTCTATGGAGAATTGCAAACTGATTTCGCCATAAATCTTTATTTAATTCTTTTGTTACGTAATGCCATAATATTGCGACCTCTTTTTCAAGGCGGGGGTAGAGCCTGTGCAACCGGTGCGTGACTCTTTTGCTGCATTCATTCGTTGCCTCTGGGTAATATGGTAAACTCGAGCTGACAAGTGGAAATTATCGTTTGAAATGTTGTCCCCGTAGTATTTACCATGGGCGAATTGGGGTTTGTTGGAGTACCCCATTTATCCCACAATGCGACCTTCACATTTATCTACTGCAATCACGACATCCAGGGACAAAATAATGAAACCAAGATTTTACTAGTGAAGAAATAGTTTTCAAATAAAATTGAAGAAAAGTGACGTGTAACATTTATTATAAATCAGTTCCTGTTTTGGTACTATGACAACCTAGACATCTGGCCATGGGGCTTTTATTCTGTAAATTTGGAACCGAAAGTTTGCAATTTTTTGGCACCACAACATCTCGTGATCATCTTAAATCCTAGAGAAAACGAGTTATCACTGTACAAGGCAAACAGAAACATACAGGAAAGAAGCGGGATACGGACCCCCCCCCCCCGCCCCTTTCAGCCGCAGCAACCTTTTTTTTAAAGATTTCATTTTTTATGGCTTGGACCTCCCCTTTTCAGGACCTGGGGACCTATTTTGAAGTGCAGTTCATTTTTTCTCCTGGGCTGAACTCTTCCTTTTCCTTAATCCTGTATCCGCCCATACAGGATCAAGCAAAGCAGCACATCTGCTTTACTGCCTCATCCGGTTCGGATATAGCATGCTCGAAGGCCAGTGTTCTCCTGCACGTTCAATTTCATCCTTCAGTAAGCGGGTCTTTGGATTAATGCACCATCAGTGAAAACAATCTATTCATCAAGGTTATATCACTCCCTGAAGAAAAATGCAACCCTTTCATTAGTCCTTGCATTTCCATATCATTCCATTCTGTTGGTCTTCAGACAGATATATAATTAATACGCAATTGGGCTTTCTCCTCCACAATAGATAACCTGCTTCAGTTCTGATTTAGACCTCCGAATTCGGCACACATATCTTCGGTGCGCTCTTCTAGGACAAGAATGTTTTTTTATGCGCGATTATTTTCTGTTTAGCTGCATAATTAATAATTTTAATATTTGCAACCAGGGGTGCTCCTTTTCTCCATTGTGCTTAAGAGTGGTAACACCATGGAAACAGAGAATGACATGCCGGGACCTAGATTTTTCCAGGTGCTCCATGTTGGGTTTTTGTACATTTGTACTCGTGAATTTTGTTATGATTTCATCACTGAAATATATTTCACTTATGGGATATATACCGGTCAGTTACCGCAGACGTCTGCCAGCATTCTGCGTGTGTATTAACAACTGCGACGGTTCCATAACCTTATCCCAGAACATCATTCAAACCAAAGCCGACACCTTATACCAACTTTAAGGAAAAAAAATACTCTGTAATAAAGATTAATTGATTTTAAATCTTTATGGTGATTCAGGTTACCTCCATAATTTAAGGGATTGCTCTTTGAATGTTGCCCCCAGCCTGCACAAAATTCCATTAAAATCTGTTCAGCACATGTTGCGTGAAGATGTTAATAAACAAACTAACAAATCAACGGAAAAACATAATATCTCGCAATCTGTCGGAGGTATAAAAGAGTATAAAAAAATAAATATATATATAAAGATTGCCTTGAGCGTGTTTCTAAAGGAACTTACTTTTTGTAAAAAAAAATAAATCTTATCCTTCCACTTTTTGAATTTAAGATAAACATGATTAAAATACGTTATCTTTACTTCCGAAGATGTTCCTAGTCTTCTGTTTTAACCATTAGTGACTAGATGAAAGATCGGTTCTTATTGACCAAACCGCGAGTCTGTAATCATATGGCAATTCAATCATAACTGTCACAGGTAACAGCGGCGTGTACGTTGGAAGAATGGAATGACTGATCCCAAGCATTTGTGTTTTAACAATGACAAAACAGAAATTTAAGCGCGGTTTTTTTTTAGTTTCAATATTAAGCTTGTCTGCCATTCACTTTATTTCTTTGAATACGTTATGCAATATTCTTGCGACCACTGTCTCAAGACAGGGTATAGAGTCCGTCGCGTCACTCCCAGCCTCGTACCAAGGCGGTGTACCAAGGCCTTTAGGCACAAACATGCTGAGATGAACAAAGCAGCCGCCCTGCTTCACTGCGTGATGGCTAATGGGGCTGTATCACGTCGAATGCCGGTATTCTCCTGACCGTTCAATTTCAACCTTCAGTAAGCGGATCTCTCAAATAATGCACGTTCATTGAGTATGATGGGTTCTTGAGCGTTATATAACTCAATTCGCTGAAGAAACCCTTTCATCACCATCATTATTCAGCCATATAAAAGAGATGTCAAGGATTGTTGCTAAATGCTTCTGTCAGGAGGATAATCGTTGATCCCATTCGCCTTTCTATGTGAAAAATTGATCAGATTTTGGTGTGGATCCGGCACATGATCCGATTCAGGAACGTCACCAAGGAATACTTCACGAATACGGCCACTTATTCACGATACACCTGTTAATATGGGCGGAATGCAATATACAATAGGGACCCCCGTTTGCGTCTGATGCGACTTCGGTGCTTTTCATTTAAGAAATAAAAAATACTTCTTACTTGTACATATGAAGTGAGTTGCAGTTACGTTTTGCTTTATATTTCTCTTTTTACCAGCTTTTAAGCGATGGCCTACAACACGGAACACTTTTATGATTAGACAATAAATAATGCCTGATTTGGCACATGTCGTAAACCAATAATTGACAGACAATAATACATAATAGAGCTGCCTAACGTATCAGATAAAGCTACAAACGTTGAGAGTACTTAACACCTGTCCTTATTGATTTTCACTGGTTACCCGTGGAATATATGTTGCATTATTAGTTTTTAACATCTACTTTTAATCACTTCATGCCCTTGGTCCAACGTATTTAAGTGAAATAGTTGAACGGTTACTACCAACACGAGTTCTAAGAGCTCTAAGTGTATATCTGTTCCTAGTATTTCTTTGGTCTTAGTATTTTCAAATGCTGTACGTTTCTCTCGAATGCGAATAGGGGTCTTTAGAAATGTTGCATATAATTTATTTATTTAAATACTTAATTACTTTATTATTATAATTATCATTATTATTATTATTATTATTATTATTATTATTATTATTATTATTATTATTATTATTATTATTATTATTAATATTATTATTATTGTAATTATTATTTTTATTATTATTATTATTATTATTATTATTATTATTATTATTATTATTATTGAAATAATTATAATTATTTTAATTATTATAATTAATTTTATAATATAACATACCCGTGTGATGTTAAAACATCTTTTGATGATCTGATGCAGCTTAAGAGTTTAATTCAACATAAAAAAAAACGAAAAAAAATGACAGGGATTTAACTGATTAAAGATTTAATATGCAATAACATGTCCTATCCCGTAGGAAACGCCTTCATCAACGAAAGTGACATTCATGCGAATTTGTCGTAATTACCTGAAACAAATTTGTTTTGAAAGGGATTATAATTATTGCATGATTATAGAATAGAAAAAAATCGCATCAGCCAATTCAAGTGGAAAATTCTTTCCTCATTACCTGCTAGACTTTCGTGCAGCTTCAGACATGAATTTACTTGTTTAATGAAACGTACTTTTGCGGTCTTATAGCTTTCAAATTTAAAGATGAAATCAACTTAAGAAGTAATTGCATCCACAATGGATCATATATTTTGTCCCTCTTCGAAGATTGCCTGTAAATGTTATTTTAGTTCTGCAAAATGTGTCAAGTGGGAGATGCATTATACCTCAGGATGTAAAAGGTCAGATTTATAAGACAAATGTTATAATCCTTTCCAAGTATTAACGGGTTTTAACTAAGAAGTTAAATCGCCTTCTGCGATTATATGCTATCAGGTATTTTCCCCGTTTAAATATAAGTGGAGTAAAAACAGAAGGTGATTTTTGGACGGAGGAGCTATTAAGATGCAAGCATCGTTAAAGGATTGCCAAGCTCTTTTATACTTTTAAGACTTTTAATCGATGACAGATTGGGGTTGAACATCCAATGGTAATTAGATATTATCTTTTGTGCAGGGTGAACCATGTCCTTTGGCCTATGATGTCAGGGTGTGATGAATTATTAAAAAACTGGTAGTCTAGAGAAAGAATGGTGTCTTATTCCTAACCAAAAGAGTGTCTTTGTTCCGCATAAAAGTGGATCCGTTTTATGTTTCAGAAGCAGATAGTACTTCCGGTAAATCGGTTTCTTGGTTCCGGTATCAAAGAACTGTCCCTGTCAGTACAAACAGTGGAGAAATATTGGACAAAAACATGTGACGAAAAGTGTATAATGTCTTGGCCTCTTTGCCCTAAGCCTAAGTCAAATTACCGTCCGAGCTCTGGTGGATTTTTAAAATCGACCGAGCAGCGAGCCCCGCGTCCATTTTAAAAATCCGGCCGACATCCGTCGATTTTTTATGCCCCCGCCACAAAGTGGCCGGGGCATATAGTTTTACCCATGTCCATCATTCCGTCATTCCGTCATTCCGAAATCAAACAGTTGTACGGACTTTTTTTCGCAATGCCTGCAGATATTGGCCTGATTTTTGGTGTGTGGGCAGATAATGACCAGTTACAGATCGAGTTCGCGTTTTGTCTCGGTTGACCTATTTTGACCGTTTTACGGCTCCTAAACTAAGAAAATTTCATGAAAAATAGAAATTTTCATGACAAATACACATGTACGGACTTTTTTTCGCAATGCCTGCAGATATTGGCCTGATTTTTGGTGTGTGGGCAGATAATGACCAGTTACAGATCGAGTTTGCGTTTCGTCCCGGTTGACCTACTTTTGATTATTTTACGGCTCCTTAACTAAGAAAAATTGACAAATAGAAATTTTCATGACAAATACACATGTACAGCCGTTTTTAGCCCTCAGCTCATAGGCTGATGGGCTATTGTCATCACCCAAGCTGTCCGTCCGTCCGGTGTCTGTCTGTCCGTCCGTTCCGCGTCTGTTAACTTTTACCTTGTGAGCGGGATATCTCTAAAAGGATTCACCGTTGGAATTTTATTTCATCAGTGAAGATGTATATCGATAAAATCTCGGTCAAGTTCGAAGATGGGTGACCTTGACCCATTTTTCTACATTTTAGAGCTGATTATAGAAAATCACTCAGAAGTTTATATCTCAGGAATCATTATGTGGATTTTCACAAAACTTACTTTGATCATTGGGACTGATGGTCTGTATGTGCTGCACAATTTTGGTGGCGCCACCTGCAATTTCTGATTTTTTAATGAAATTTTATCGGATTTTTTCAATTTTGGCCTTTTGTGCAGGATATCTCCAAAGGTATTCAACACAGGAACTTCATTTCTTCAGTGCTATTGCATTATATTTACAAAATCTTGGTCAGGTTCAAAGATGGGTGATCTTGACCTACTTTTCAAGTTCACAGAGCTTAGTATAGAAAAAAACTTAGGAGCTTATTTCTCAGGAAGCATTTGGTG
Source organism: Sipunculus nudus (assembly GCA_026874595.1). Classification (NCBI taxonomy): domain Eukaryota; kingdom Metazoa; phylum Annelida; class Sipuncula; order Golfingiida; family Sipunculidae; genus Sipunculus; species Sipunculus nudus. Next base: position 49,851,126 of record CM049315.1, read on the forward strand.
GATTGTTATGAAACATGGTATATACCTCTCCAATTTAAATTTATAAATGATTATCAACTTTTGCTAATATACTAGTTTCGCAATGCAATGCTTACAGATACTGGCCTAATGTTTGGTCTGTTGGCGCATAATGACCACTTACAGATTGAGTTCACGTTTCGTCCCAGTTAACCTATTTTTCACCATATGACAGATCCTGAACATAGAGAATTTAATGAAAGACAGAAATTTTCATGAAAAATGCACATATATGGACTTTTTTTCACAATGCCTGCAGATACTGGCCTGATTTTTGGTGTGTTGCTTGATAATGACCCTTTACAGATCGAGTTTGCATTTTGCCCTTGTTGACCTACTTTTGACCATGCAACACCTCCTGAACTTAAAATTTTTTACAAAATTTAACAAATGTTTCTAATTTGCCCCAGGCGGGGGCAATCGTGTCGTTCCGACACATCTAGTTTTTTTACAGATAGTGGTCACATAAGTATCGAGGCTCAGCGGAGTCCAAAGGATTATTATGCACCTAGAATTTGAAGGGCCCGACAGAACTTCGTTGGAAGCACGTCCGAGTCTCCACCGAACATCGTTCAGAACTCGTCCGACGCTCTTAAGTCAACCGAGGCACCTGAGTGGTCCCGCCCGACCTATCAGCTGGAGGAGTTCACGCGACTGGGAACTGGAAACGGACGATCTCAAGGATCCCCAAGCAGTGCCTGATGTTGGCCCAGGTGATCTCTTCCTGAGCTGCTTGCTACCGAGAAAATCTTTAGCCGAATTTCCACCGAGTCCTCGTTGCTCTTTCACTCCTAGCTAACGACGAGCTCCCCAACGAGCTGTTAATATACTGGCTTGGCTCGTCCTAAGTAAACAATGTCCGGTCCAAGCTCGCTCGAAAAGTGCACTCTTTGGCTAAAAATAAAAACTCGGTGTGGGCTCGCTGACGTGATGTGACTGGGGCTAAAGACCTCTTCCAAGAGCATGCGCACTGAGCATTACGATCGTTTTTTATGTGCCAGTATAGCGACATTTGTCAAAAACGGTTGAATACAAGTGAAGGGCTGCGACAGGGAACACATCGTTAATGAATTTGTAGAATGTTAACTTTTGATTTGAATAAAACAAAATATGACCTTATTTTTATATTGACAAACCCGATCACTAAGTATCAGTCGTTACCGGCAGGTGACGGTAGTGAGGTGCAAAAGTTCTATTAAGAAAATCTTGACGCTTTCCGAGAACCTCCCGATCGACAAGAGTACTAAAAATTCGTTATTATTAAAAAATACACAACCCTTTATCTAATCAATTCGCTTATTTTTTTTTAAATCATTATCTGCCGCGCTATCAGATACCTTTATCATTTTACTTTATGATCTCTGACCGGGAAGTTCTTAATCCCATAAATAATATTCTCAGAAATCAGGTCATATATCATTCACCAATTTGGATGAAATCCCTCATCTCGTGTGATCTGGAAATACCTAGTGAGTAAAGTTTCGGTAAAAATTTAGTTTGACCCATTTTTGAACTTACTAGGTTTTGCCTCTTTATTTTGTGATACTGAAGTGTAGATATATCTTTTCATTCAGCAATTCTTGCTCTGGAACAACCTAGCACGTCACAACAACATGCCAGAGTAATCTGGAAACACCTAGTTATCTGGAAAAACCTAGTAAAATAAAAAGAAAGTGTGGAAAAACCTAGTAAAATAAAAAGAAAGTGTGGAAAAACCTAGTAAAATAAAAAGAAAGTGTGGAAAAACCTAGTAAAATGAAAAGAAAGTGTGGAAAAACCTAGTAAAATAAAAAGAAAGTGTGGAAAAACCTAGTAAAATAAAAAGAAAGTGTGGAAAAACCTAGTAAAATAAAAAGAAAGTGTGGAAAAACCTAGTAAAATAAAAAGAAAGTGTGGAAAAAACTAGTAAAATAAAAAGAAAGTGTGGAAAAAACTAGTAAAATAAAAAGAAAGTGTGGAAAAACCTAGAAAAAATAAAAAGAAAGTGTGGAAAAACCTAGTAAAAATAAAAAGAAAGTGTGGAAAAACCTAGTAAAATAAAAAGAAAGTGTGGAAAAGCCTAGTAAAATAAAAAGAAAGTGTGGAAAAAACTAGTAAAATAAAAAGAAAGTGTGGAAAAAACTAGTAAAATAAAAAGAAAGTGTGGAAAAAGCTAGTAAAATAAAAAGAAAGTGTGGAAAAACCTAGTAAAATAAAAAGAAAGTGTGGAAAAACCTAGTAAAATAAAAAGAAAGTGTGGAAAAACCTAGTAAACTAAAAAGAAAGTGTGGAAAAACCTAGTAAAATGAAAAGAAAGTGTGGAAAAACCTAGTAAAATAAAAAGAAAGTGTGGAAAAAACTAGTAAAATAAAAAGAAAGTGTGGAAAAACCTAGTAAAATAAAAAGAAAGTGTGGAAAAACCTAGTAAAATAAAAAGAAAGTGTGGAAAAAACTAGTAAAATAAAAAGAAAGTGTGGAAAAACCTAGTAAAATAAAAAGAAAGTGTGGAAAAACCTAGTAAAATAAAAAGAAAGTGTGGAAAAACCTAGTAAAATAAAAAGAAAGTGTGGAAAAAAACTATTAAAATAAAAAGAAAGTGTGGAAAAACCTAGTAAAATAAAAAGAAAGTCTGGAAAAACCTAGTAAAATAAAAAGAAAGTCTGGAAAAACCTAGTAAAATAAAAAGAAAGTGTGGAAAAAACCTAGTAAAATAAAAAGAAAGTCTGGAAAAACCTAGTAAAATAAAAAGAAAGTCTGGAAAAACCTAGTAAAATAAATAAGCCAGAAAGACACAACCTTGACCCTGACCATGTGACTATTTAAACATTAAGGGGGGCTCCCTGAAAACAGCTAGAGCTCCGAATCTTTCTGGCTCTCCTGACTGAAAGCATGCACTCGCGAGGGAAATTAATCCTGGAATTAGCCTTAAAGAAGGCTAGGGAAAAATGATGCAGTAGCAGGGACAATCAAAGCCAGTAGAAGTAAAAAGAGTCTTGATTACCGCGAGCATGGTCAGCTATACCTAATCCAACTATATCTGTTCTATACTGTAAGAAGTTTGACCTGTCCAAGCAGCTCTGGAGAAGCTACTACTGAGGTTTGGGACCTTGGCGCCAGGCAATGTGAAATTTTGATTAATTTAAATTAATAGAGCCGATAGGCATAGCGCCACACAAGCCAAGCCAGGAACCGTATGTGGCCGCCAACGTTTTCCATACGGACCACAGGAAGCTATAGCATCGACACCCAGAGAGACAGAAGCAGCTTGCACCCCCACCGCCGATTTCAGCCACGGAGACCAGACAAGTCAATCGAGAGCCGAACCCGATCATAGGAACGACAGAGCTTCCAGTGAATGCCATTTTATTCTTGCAGTTTATACCATTTGGCAACATTAGCAAGTTTCTTCGACATCCGATACAAGCAGATAATAATATTATACATCAGTCATACAGCAAATAAGAGTTTATAGACTTTGGTAGGAGTAATTAAAGTTCTGCACTCTTGATATTTAATTTATGGTACGTCAATCCAGTATACACTGGAAATCCTACGAGGAAATTCAGGTGAATAATGAAAATTCTGATATCGCTCAGTTATTTTATTTGATATTGTTTGATTGAAAGCAGACTGGCTTCGTAGTTTCTGTTGTTTAAGACTTTGACACAAGACTGCTATTAGTAATGTAAGTTCTGCTTAAAGACTTAATTGAATCATCCCTAATTAACTAAGTCACTACAGACTTCGCCGTGGCGGATAATACAGCTGATTTATTATAATTTTATAATAAAATAATTATTATTAGTTTATGATCATTTAGACATGACAGCTTTTGCTATGGATAAGTTCTGTTCAATAAAACAAGTACATCTTGACACAGTTTGTCAGAGGCTATGTATGTTCTATCAAATAAAACCTAGCAAGTCATTGTGTTACCAATAAGTAAAAGTGAGCTGAAAAATGCCAAATGCTCTTGAAACACTTCACATTATGTTGATCTGAATTGCCAAAATTAAATTCCTTATATCTTTCAGCAGCTTACTCCATGGTTCAAAAGTTTTCCGGCGATTTCTCTAATTTGTTCCAGACAGACTTACTAGGTATTTCCAGATCCCATGAGACATGTCTACTGCTCAAGGGAATGTATATCCTTACATATAGATACAGGGGTTGAGACAGGGTTTGAGAATTAAGGGAGCGCAGAGGGGGTAAGGGAGGGGGTTCCCCTCACATAGTTTAGAAAACATTTTGATATTCAGTATTAAAATATTATCAACGGAGGTGGGGGGGGGGGGACTCCAGATATTCGAATTTAAATGATCAGAGAGCAGAACCAGTAACTCTAGGAATTGAAATTTATTTTCTTCGGGCAAGCCAAGTCAGTTTAACCATCACCAAATTATTGTCTATGATAGCTTTAACGACCCCAACTGTTTTCCTTGGCGTTTATGTTTATACTTTCAGACACAGGTATCAATTATCCATGCAGTGAGTTCAGGCTCAAGCTTGAGACCTTATGAGATACGAAAGCAAGGTTTCCATAAACAGGGCTGGACACCCAGAAGCCATATATGTTATTCTGGCATCAGAACGAAACCCCATGATCAGATTAAACGTCTATCAATATTCTGGAATAACAGGATATCAGGATGTAAACTCGTAGCAGGATGTCTGACTCCAAAGGTCTTCACAAAACTCTGTGTTAGAGCGATCTAATGTGACATGGTGAATCCTCAAAACAACTAGAAGCATCAACAGCGAATAGCTGCAATTTTTTTCAATATGATGTTTAAGCGGCTTCTGATTCAAGAGTAACGTGCGCCAGAGTCCACATTTAACAAGAACTTTTCTCTAAAATTTTCGTTTAATATAAAACTAGGGATTTGTACCCAGAGAGCGCAGACCTCATCAACGGCTGCTCATTACCCCTTTATGGCTTTGTCAGAAATGCAGCTGGAACACCCCCAATTGCTCCTTGTATCATTGCTGAGCTATCCTGAAAATTTCATAAAAATGCGTTGATAACTTTATGAGAAATGTTGCTGAGAGACAAGCAAACCGACGCAGAAAAAATCATAGCACCCACCACTTGGAGGAAGTATTAAATAAATGGCCGAAACTAAACATGATTCCCAGTTTCTTGCAAATGGCCGGGGCATATGGTTTTACTCATTCCGTCATCTGGTCGAGTTCGGGTTTCGATCTGCCTGCCTTCCTATGACGGTGTGACAGCAAAACGTCATGAGACTTTTACGTACTTTTTTTTCTCTGCCTAGGATGATAACTAGTGCGCGATTCTTCCAGGCGTACCAGATTTTTCAGTGTTTGTTTGATGATGATAATGCATTCGTGTCGTTCCGATACATCGTGATTTGTTCATGGTTCCCTTGTGTCTTTGGAGCATTAATTCCTACAGTTTATAATAAATATTTCAGTCAAATATACAGTATTGAAACCTATTATATTTTCTAAGTATGAGCGAATGTCTGATCTGTTAAACAGTTATACTAGAACAGGCAATTACATTTTAGCAAAAAAAGTTGCAACGCACTCATAATTTAAATATGAACAATGCATCCAAATATAATTTTCGGATGAGGGCGTGGTCATCACAGAGCGTTCCTCCGGCTTTCCCGTAGAATATACCGGTCCAATGGTCACCAAACTCTCTCCGCAGATAAATCTACACCTTGAAACGTCCTCGGAGTACTTTCATGTCGTAGTTCTATGTCATTATCAAACCCTGACCTCGCAAATGGAGGCTGCCAGTTTGCGTACAGACTTAATTTTATTTGATCAAAGTCGCATGTCGGAATTAAGTGTGTATCCCAAATTGATTTTAATAACGCATTTTCGTAATCCGGGTTTCCTGACTTCAAACATGCACAATCATTCCACAAGAATAGATACAGAAATAATACACATTTTATTCACTTTAACACAATATCCAGTAACGTGTAATAAAGAAAACAACATTAAAACAATACAAAATGTTTGACCTGTGTGTTATCGATGCCTTGACAAATACTGTGCAATCAGTCTTACATGTTCACATTTGTCAGGTAACCATTTTACTTTGTCACTGAGTGCTTTTAAAAGCAAAGTGTGCGAACGGGAACCACAGACACCAGACTGCTCCAGCTTATAATAGCTTCTTATGTCGAGTTTCAAACTTGGTCATCTTCTAGGTCGTCGGTCTTACATTGGCAATTTGAAACAGTTATTAGAAAAAAGGGAAAATACAGAATAAAGTCTATAATCATACCTTTGGTATGCAGAAGCCCAATCCGAAAGATTATACTGAAGGGCGTCCTGGGGAGAGCGAGATAAATTTTGTGGTTATTATTATTTCATAAATTTAAATGTCTAGACTTTAAAACGGATATAAAATTATCCAAAAGGTAAAAAATCATCCCTTAAACATCACCGGTAAAAACATTAATCTAAAGATCCAGGCACTACCTTGACCAGACTATTGTGCTTCAATCTGACGAATATTCTAGCTATTTCCGCAAAAATGGGGCAAAGACAAGTATGGATAAACTGTCCTTAGAAATTAACGCTAGCGACATCACTTTGTCTTTGTCACATTTACCCTAAAATTTTCTCTAAATGCGGCTCTTGTATGCATTTACTACATCTACGCCCGAAGGACTGAACACTGGCAAAACATATGTGGAGGAATGTTACACTTTAAGAATTTATCATATGTCTGGCTATATTTGTTGTCTGACAAAATAATAGATATCTTAACTGAAAATGTTGACTCAGCGTAGTGTTTATTTTTCAACAGGTATTGGCTGAAAGTAACTGTATGCATGAATCTGTATGAGTTCCTTGCGTATGTACTCAATAACATAAGGGTAACTGTACACGGAGAATGCAAATCCGAGGACTATAAATTAGCGTTCATCTGATGCGGATGATGCACAAATGATGCAGATGATGAAAACAAAGCACAGTATAAAAAAATTCAATTCACCGTCCTCTTTAGATTATTGTTCAATTAACCATGCCGCCGCCAGTTTCGCAGACTTAACTGTTTTATAAATCCTCCCCTCCTGTCACGTGACTCTCTCACGTTAAGCTAAAATAACCTTGAACTGAACCTTTGTCACTTGACCTTTAGTTTTGCTTCCGGTGGTTCCACATTTGCTTGATTTTGTACCCCTGTTAAATGCGTGCATAGCACGGCAACCATTCAATGGTTGTGGGCAAGCAATTTTTGATCGCATTTTTCGGAATGACTGCGCCAAAGCTCGCCTGAAATTCCCGGACCAGGCACTGTACAGGAAGAAGTTGAGTGAAAAATTCAGATAGTATAACAACTGCATGAACGCCTGTACCTGTTCTGTCGTCCGTGAAAATGTGACCTGCTTTGAGCCCAAACTGCAAAAGAAGGCATATATTCGGAAAGCATGAGACGGTAAGTTCAGCAGTACAAAGATGGTGGATATAGCAAGCAGCGTTTGAGTAGTTCTCATTTGAGCGCGCATGCGCAAGCTCGACCTGTTCCGGCGGGGCATCTTGGAGACTGTTGATGTTGAAACCCTATGCAAACGGATGTTGCTGGATTTGTGAGTGTCGCCTTCAACGTCCGTCAGGACATTACGTTCCTCTTGATTGACGGCTGTGGCGTACACGCGGACCTTGTACGCGATGGCCGTATTGAGCACAATAATAACAACCGATGGTATAATGAGTGTGATAATAGTATCAACGTTGGTCAGAACGTACACTGTGTAATAGTAGTCCGGATGTACCCTGCACGAGTGCATGTTAAAATGTGAATCTTTTATCACACGGGTCGTCCATAAAGTAAAAGAGTATAATATTAAGGCAAAGGCTGCAACACAAGATATTACTACTATGGAACGTTTTCGTGTACAGTAAGTATGGCGGTGCAGGGGGTGGAACACCACGATATAACGCTCCACTGTAAACGACACCACGGTCCACACGGATAGAAACGCACTCACGTATGACATATACACCATTATCTGGCACCATCCGTTTCGGTGAAACAAATGCAAGCCAAGGTAGCCGAACCAACCAACGAAAAGACATAATAGAAACAAGCTGTCGGCAAAAGCCAGAAAGGCAAGATAGGCACTTGATGCTTGGCGGTTCAGGTATGTCAGGCTAAATATCAAAATGGAGATTAGATTCCCTGCTATTCCAATTGGCGCGACAATTGGAATCAGATAAATATGCAGCATATCGATAATTCCATTTTCTTCGTATGATGCCGTATCGTTCGTAAAGTTTCCCTGCATCGCCATCCCGAATTCTTCCATTGTAAACGGTGCAGTGGTATGAGTATACGGGTCGCTGGTCACCATGACGTCATCACCTTATATCATAACCAAAGCATAATAACCATTGTATCAATATCTTAAACAAGTCTTGCGCGTAATCCTTAAGTTATTATTTCCTGAGAGAATAACAACTCTTTAGTAGGTATCTACAATGGTATATTCCGCATCCTTCCGTATACCAAATTGCGTGGGTGGGCTGATTGTATAAAATCCAACTGTAACCCGGATATACCCTTGATTAATACCAGATGAAACACCGTTCAATTCAGTGTAAAACTTAGAAATGCGCTAAAAACATCTTCCCGTCTCGAAAACAGACACTACACGTTCCCCTTGTCAAGAGGCATGTGTATTCTAAATGTAGTTCCACGTGAGAGCACTCCATCAAACGCGAGACTGACTGGCGAGACTTGAAGTAGACGGACATCTGTCTTCTGATTTCAGGTCAAACACGTGAGTTCCTGAGCACGTTCATGGTCTGTTTATGCTTTCGGAATCGGGGATCTGGCCTCTGGAAAGAGAAGAAATATAATCAAGATGTTGCCCGTAGATATAACTATAGTTCAGATATTGTCTGCAAGAAGGGTTTAATTTGTAAATATATCCTGTAGAATGCCTGTGTGCAACTTTTACGACAGAGTCTTATCAACGATAAGTTTTTTCATGCACAGTATTATTTTTTTAGTATATACTATGGTCGTGTAAACACAGGAAATCAAAGTAAGATATATATATATATATATATATATATATATATATATGTATATATATATATATATATTCTATAAGTGCAATATGATATATACTTTGATAATAAGCTCACTATAACTTTATAGCACAAATGTAAAGCTAATACTGATTCCTGGTTTTTAGCATGGTTAACGATAAAAATTTAAAAAATCTCAATAACCTCCAAACTCCCCTAGGATTTCATACAGTACATTAAATAGCAGACGGGGTCTTTTATTTAACTCTTTGTGACGTGGTTTCGTTACCACCGACAACGTGGCAAATTGAATGAAAGACTGACAGATAATTGTAATGAAAAAATGCTAATTACTTCAAAGCGGGATGTGCTTTTGGTCACTTGATGGAGAATAACCGTTTTGGGCATATCGTAAACAGACTTTTTTCATTTTCTTATTCTTTTTCTTTTCTTTTCTGGAACACATGGGTTGGTTGGTCATTCTACTATAATCCAAATATACATTTAAACAAATGTTGGATACTTCCTTATTTCAAAAAGGGCACTGTAAATCTCGACGAGAATGAAAATATTTTTGTCATTTTGTCAACGTTTGCAGCTTACAGGTACGTTTTCACTTGAAAAACATGAGACCACCTGGTAGACATGTTAATATTCTTTGCAACATCGTTTACCGGGTGAAAATAAGATAAGGTTATAACGGAGCATATTGGAAAATTGTCCTGCATGTTTGTATAATTTCCGACCATATACAAACAGGTGTTATTGGGTTTACACTACTGTTTGTAGATTCCTATGTATCTTTGTGTTAATTCGACCATTGCCGCAAATTTGTTAAGTGCATGCACCGGCTTTTAAAAGTTAACTCGACGCAATAGAATGGATTTTCATTGAAGTGCAGTTCTCTGTATGACTTGCATCACCTCGCAAAGTAGGCTATTAGGCCAATATAATGAATCACGGATGCACGGCTATAGGTGCAGCGTATACACGGTTCTTTGCAAGATTAAAAAAGATAAGCCAAGGTAATGCTTTCAGCTGATTCTTTTGATCAGATTCAAGGTGATTTTCCACACGTTATTTTAATCAGATGAATTGCTTAAAAATGTACTCAAGCTGTTTAAATGTGTACTCCTGATGAAAAAAGCCCTATCTTTGATTTATTTGTCTGTTTTGAGACCTCATGGTTAAATCAGATCTTTACGCGGATTTTCTTTCATCCGAGTAAACATAACGTGATTACCTTATCGATCATAACTACGTCTATGACTCGTCTCGTCAGCATATTTACCCAACCTAAAATAACAAACTTATAAAATCGGCCAGCGTGGCTCTGCCATTACCGGTCCCTGTTTCCGATTTCCAGCTAATTGGAACCCGTTGGATCTAAGCCACCAAATAGAAGACTTGCTGTGGCCGCTATTACAGCGTCTTTTCCATAAAAAACATTGGAGAAAAAATTATCCTCTTTCGTAGAAGCAGGCATGTTCATATAGTCCGTTCTTCTGCCCCGGTGCACCTGTTTTTTTTTCTCGCGATTATTTTTGTAAAATACACCAAAGCTTACCGTAATTTATCAAATAAATGTAGCGATCTGACGGAAAAATAATATTTTTCAATGTATGAATCTTGTATGACTAATTCAAATGAAATATAACTGAACATATATACATAACTCTGATGGCCAAAGGCAAAGATCTTATACAATATGCGTTGGATGATTCATAGAGTTAATGTAACAATGGCATTTTGTATGGCTTTTGTTACGTCTCACATACGTCCTTCCCACATTACACTGATAAATAGATGATCCCCATGCATTGGGAAAGACGCCATCGTTTCTGCAGCTCTTTCTAGACAGGTCAACATCGTCCCGTATATATATATATATATATATATATATATATATATATATATATATATATATATATATATATATATAAGAGACTAAGTCTAAAGTGAAAAAGTAAAGATATTTTTTTCTATTTGACTTGTTATTCCAACTAAATCGAATTTCAAAATGCTGCTAGCGATAACTCGGCTTTCACACAGAATATAACTGAGCAGGCGAATTCGGTAATTACAGACTGTCTGTGACGTGATATCTACCGCGAAACACCCGGTAAACATGAATGAAACGTCGGCAGGGGATTTTGACGGGTAAGACACAAATTACCACCAACCAGGATGGCCTTTTTATCACATGATCGAAGGCGTGCCTACTGGGTATTAACGTAAACAGGCTTTTTATGCTCTCATTTCGGTTTTTTCCATTCCGAGGAGGCTAAAAATGTCTATCACGAGCATCATAAATCAATACATCTAATGATGTACATTATTGTCTTCATCATTGATTTTGTTTTAATTTGCAAATGCATAGAGCACACACGCTAATGTCAACGGGTTTCACTATAGATTGAAGGTGACATTGCTTACACGTCTTTCCTGTTCACCAATGATCTCAGAGTGCTTTGGAAATCCCGGGCTTTCGTTATAAATCAATAAATTTGTATTAAGTAAACTTTCAAGAACGTTACTTTGTTCTTTTTAAAATTTACTATTTGTTAATAATTTGTCTATATTGTGTCGCCCGTAAGCTGAGTATGATTTAATTTTTAAATAAACAGTTTTCGCGCGTTATTTGGAACAAATAGTGGATGTTTTCCCTAATAAATATTCTCTTTATACTTCCAGGAAAATCCGGATTTATACATTTTCTTGTTAACGATCTCTGTTACAGGAAACGACCCAGTAGCACTTTGTACGTCCTATAATATAATGTGGACTATTCAGGAGAATAAGGAGAAACTTTAGAGCGAAATCGGAACCTAAGGAAGCCCGTGGTATCCGTTAATGAGAATTTAATGAGCGATTATCTCTAATGAGCCGAAACCCCTATTGACAATCCATTCGTCCCTGTTGCGACCACCAAGATTAGCCAGACAAGTCACGTTTACATCTTAGGACTATTAAGTTAAATGGCGATCCTTACTGACCATCATATAACAGGGCTCGCATATCGCCTGTGTCGTCCCTAATGCATCCCATTAACATCGGCTTAACAACGAGCCCAATCGGGACGACATCTTGATGTGAGAGAAAATCGGGGGGGGGGGGGGGGGGGGGGGGCATCGCAATATTTTTAATATGTTAAAATTGATATCTTGACTCATCGTAGTGGCCTCCGGATAATTTTGGGAAGTCGGTGTAGAGTGATCGGGAAATTAAAATCCCAAGGATAACAGTATTATAGCAATTGGTTTTCAATCAAATAATGATCAAGCTATACTATTACACGTTCCATATTTTCTTAATGTCAAAACTATCCGAGCTAAAACGGTTCAACTTCGTTCTTCGCAGTTGGCCTTAGTTTATGTGTAAATTAACATATTACCCGTTTGGACAGGTTGGCGCGACTTGGGGCCGGCTATGTCCGGGCAGGGTTTTCCATGGGCCGAGTTCACACGTTGGCGTAGTTTCTGATCGATGGCGCTGTGATATACACCTCGCCAAATTTTCCAGATAATGTCCAAACCTCAGGATTTGTATGATTATTATAAATGACCCCCCTCAGGCTCACTTAACATTCAAGACCAAAAACGGGTATTTCTGGAGTGTGGTAACAGAGGAGTTACAAGACACTATATATGGCCACCGTAAACTATGGCTATGGAACTAGCATTGATCTGTCATCCTAAGTGCAGGACTCATCTACCTAATCAGTTTAGGACTGACGTCCCTTATTAACCTCTGGAAACCCCAATAGATTTATCCAATGGTTAGTTTAATCCCAAAAGTAAGGGAAGGAAATTGTCAATTGCGCCTCTGGGTATTTCCTACGTCTCGAAACAGGTTAGCCACTAAGTTTGGGAATATATAAAATATAAAATATATTAATAATATATAATATATGGCAACATTATTCATTTTTATTTAATAAAAAATTTTTATGCTTCATGTTTATGTGAGAAAAGTTTGGAAGTATATAAAATATAAAATATATAAATAATATATAACATATGGCAACATTATTCATTTTTAATTAATATAAAATGTTATGCTTCATGTTTATATCAGGAAAACTGTGTATCCGTATAATTTATCAAAACATATTGGTTTTATTTTTCTCTATTTGTTCCCTGGTAAGAAGATTTAAAAAAAAATTTATTGGACCCAATAAGTGTATGCAAATAAAGGATTTTATAACATTTCATTGTATTGATTGAACATGCAAAATCTCGTATGTTTGGTGTGTCTTTGTACCCAAGCATTGCAAAATATAAATTCCCTACTTATTATTGGAACAGCCTATTCTTTACATTTTACATTTTTTCACGTCCCTTGAGTTGAAGCTTGCCAAGATTTAGTACTAAAAATTCAATATACTGCTTTTTTTAGAAAACCACGGCATGCCTAAGGTGAAGATCAGTTCAGAAAAAAAAATATTTATTTGGTGTAGATAATTGTCCGCATGGCGTGCTGAGACTAGTGATTCCCTGGGCATGGGCGAAAACAGTATCTTAGAAGGGGGGGGGGGGGGGCGCAGGTTACACCCTGGCAGAGGTAATTATGCAAGTTGGGGTTATCATGAATTTTAAACATAATTCTCGCATGCACACGTAAGGTTTAGAAAACGGCACCAAAATCCGGAGGATATTTTCGTTATTAAGCGCATAAATATATTTTAATCTTTTTACCAGTTTTTTAGTGAAAAAATGAACCCCCTCTAAATCTGCCGCTACAGAGCTTTCACCTTCCCCCGTCTGCCGCCATTGTGCCGGAAGCGTGCCACATGCAACCTAGAGATAGAAGCCTGTTTATAAAAGCTGCGTTATATTTGGATCGAAATTCTTTTCTACTGCATGCTTAGCTCAGAAAAGTGAAAATTTCGCAAGTGATTTCAAGAGAGTGATGTCTGCCTGGCTGATGTTGCAGCATTCTATGAGGTAGTTCGGATTTTTAAATAGAAAAGCAGTTTAGTCAACATATACTCATAGACTTAATTACATTTGACTGTACTGTACCTGTAGTTTCATCTTACGTGCTGATTAAGGTACAGTCTTGTGTGAACTATTTGCATTTTTACTTGAAAAAAAAAAAAAACATGCAGAAAGCACGCTATGATATGTTCTATAAATTTATATCATATTGTTCATCTAAACTTAATTTAAGCCGCATTGTGCACATATTTTGCATTTTTGTATGTCTGTCGTCAGGAATAGGGGAGATAAATAATTTATACAAGCCCTTGTATACCTCAAAGACTAGCTATTCTAAACTTTTCTAAAATTAGTTTGATGTAAATATTTAAGTTGTTTAGCCATCACAACTGCGAATATGAGCTAGCCATGGTGTTCTGGAATTCACTCAGTCCCCGGTCAATGTAGCCACTTGAGTGTTAGCGGAGACGAAGCATCCTTCATCCAATAAACACAGACATCTTGAGCTCAAAACATGTCTGCTACACATAGGCGTTTCAAAAATCATTTATCATTATATGATTTAAATGGGATACCCGGTTTCCCATTATCAAAGGTCTTGAGTCTACACTCGCAATGAAAAAAAATTCTGTGACCAAAACTTATTGAAGGGAAGAGGAGGGGCTGATTTGTAACTCAACCCGTATGTTAAATGGATACAACCTGCCTTTTGAATAAAAAAAAGGTTCAGTACGTGATATGGTACATGTGAACAACACATATAATGCATTTTCAACCATTTTTTTTGTGGTACGTTCAAATACAAAGCGAATTTTTTAAGGGAGCGAGGCCTGAAGGCTAATTAGCAGCATAAACGCGGACCTTTTCGCAGAATTTATTAAAATTATTAAACGGAGCTTAATAGAATCGTCAATTGCGTAAAACAAATAATATTTGGTGTGGCCATTCCACATGTATAAAACAATCTGAGATGAAAAGCTCTCATGTCAGTTGGATTTATTACCTTGGTGCCAATAATAATCTGCTTATAAGGATCTGGTTGCCTTCGTCTAGCCGGGATCCTAGCTCACCTATGAGGCTGCTAAATTCACTGCAGCCTTTGTGTTTTACCTGAATATGCACTTACGATATTTGATGCTAAAAGCGCGCAGTGAATCCAGACTCTGGCTTAAGCATTTACTTTTTATCTGCGAGGCAATCAGTCTTTGCAACATGTAGTCCCGCCTTTTGTCACAATCCGCATTACCGGCTAGATATGTAGACTTTTATCATTGATTCATCTTATACAGTCGAGGTCATTTTACTAAGCCTCCACTTAAGAGGGCAGGCTTATAGGGGTTGATGACTTTATTTCTACATTAAAGGGGTCAATCACCTTTCTGACCTTTATGATCTAAAGGCAATCCCTTAGAGCTATTTTAAAAATTGGCTGGAACACGTGGATATTTATATCAACGTGATTATAATATGTGGGGCGCACCAAAACTATCAAAACAATTCAACAAGGGAATCTGGCGGAACGTCTGATTAGCAAGAGCTTCGCAAATGGCGTTTTTAACGAGTGCTCTGTATACTCCGGGATGTATATAACCTTCCACCTTAGGTTACACAGTTTTCCTGGTTGTCTACAAAGCTGTGATTACAAACACGTTGTTGATAAACAAGTTCATACATCCTTGGCGGAGGAGTTATCAGAACTATTCATTACCAAAATTACTTTTAAATCATAAATATATATACAGAGGAGGCTTGAAATCTCATATATATTTTTTTCAAACGGTAGATAAAAGGGCAACTTTAGTATTTGGGTAATTTCTTTAATTAGGTGCGAATCCCTCGATAACAATTTTCTCTTCTTATCTTTCCCATGGCCGTGTTTGAGATATATCATAAATACGGCTGATTTTAACAAAAACTTAACTTTCGGCACCTGTTGTAAAATCTTTCTCCTCGAGTTAATTTCCAAAATCGTCCACTCCGTAGTCCCCATTAGCCCTCAGTTGCGCTCGTCGGAGGAGACTTCCAGTAAACACTTGGCGATTGCAAACATTTAGTTATTATGACCATGACCTAATTTTCAAGGTCGTTCCCCTTTATCGCTCACTTGCGGGAGGAGGTATTTGGTTGGGATTGAGATTCTAGTGTTCTCCCTACGGTTCAAGCATCTCGTTTTCTATTGAGGCTTAGGTGTAAAAAAATAATAAATCATATGCATGCACTCTCTATGCCACGGGAGTAATGTTTTTATCCCTCTGCTTGTTTCTTTTTTTTCACAAGGTTCAAAACCGATTGAAATGTAAATGTGAGGGTATGTAACATAGGAAAAAAAACCCATAAATTTAGGTGAGATCCATATTCAAAGACTGCAGCCTTGAGGCAAGTTAATTGTGCACCTTTAACAAGTTTAGCTATACAGCCCCTGCCCTGTCAGTGAGCGGTGGTAGTGTAACGTGCTTCCGGCACACATTTTATCAATCACACTAGCCGTAAACCTCTGTGATGCCTTCCCGATAGACTTACGTTTACCCTGCGCTTCTACAGTCGGATACTCAAGTAAGTACAGCTGTCTTGTGGCAGATATAATACATCGTCATTGTCTTGCCTATGAAGGCTATGTTTTAATCTCAGTTTGTTTTTGTTTGCTTTTAGCAACATTACACAGGAGCTATGGAAGTGACTTCCGAAAAACATTTTGGGACAATTTAAGTCAATGAGATAATAAATCCATCACATGGTGCGGATTCTAATAAATGGGAGGATGCAGAAGGGGTGTTGCAGAGGTTTGAGCTGTACTGATATATATATAGCGAGAGGGAAGTAAAAATTTTGCTCTGCGTCTTATTATTTGTCTCCTCCCGTGTGAATTTAAATATAAAGAAAATCTTATTCTGGTTTGCTGTATTCATGGACCGAGCAATGACATTAGGGGAAACTTAACTATTACAACGATACCATCACCCCCAAAGCAGGTTGCAGATTGTCAGATTGCTATACCATTACGTACGAGGTCCACAAACGATTCTCACCGTCAGTTTTTTTTTCAACACTTCATGGTTAGAAGTAAGTAGTATACTGACAATTAAGGAGGCACTTTTATTGCCTCCGCCTACGCTCCCGAGGCAGCGGAAATCTTGCGCTTCTAAAGAAGCTACCGATTTTCCCGCTGCCTGTTTTGACCGTTTATGATGCACCTAAACACCAGGTGGTGGCCCTGTCTGATGAATAAAAAACTGCTAATGTGGCTGGCAGCAAAGCAAATGCCAGTCAACAAACACTCCACAGGCATCAGGCACCGCCAAGAAACCACGTGTGGGGCCATTCTCTCTTAGCCTGTGGCCTGTTCAAGCGGTTGCCGGGGCGATGAGCTGTCACTCAAAACGAAATGAACAACATTTGCTCCTCGCTTGGCTGGTAAACCATTTTGTCTTCCAGCACAAAGTCTTATCTGATTGGACCAAAATACAGTGCTCCCATCTGGTGTAGCGATTCAGGATACAAGGTCCAAACAAACAGCGCTTACAATATAGGCAGAAGGCCTTTAGGTTAAGCGCTGCGTGCTGAAGTTCCAGCCAGCACATGCTCCGGTTTCAGGAACGTCACCACGAAATATTCACAAATATATAGTCACTTGTGCACGAATAAACTTGGGAATATGATCCGAAAAAGTGAATGTGAACACGGTTTTTGGAGCATCCCACAATGGGACTTCCTACATGACTTAGGCTTGCATTTCCTAGAATGCAGATTTCTACTTTTGTTTATATTGCTTCATGTAATTTTATAACCTTTTAATTGTTATTAATCAAGCGGAAATTAATAAAACTAAAACATACTTTGATAAAGTGTAGACATATTAAAATATATTTTGAAAATGTTATACCATGATACGTATCTGGCCCTACACCCGCCCAGTCTTTCATTTGTTTTTCTTTAGAAATCCTAAGTTTATTACATATTCTTTAAACATGTGCGTATGACGGCGCAAGAAAATTAATTACACTGACTGCAAGTTTCCACGATGAAATGGTTTTGCACGCATAATGTAACCTTAAGTAAACAATCCCAGGAACGGTTTGGACTGATATAATAGTACTATGATCATTAAATAAACTCAGCTTTTGGTTAAAAAAAAACCTGTGGATTGTTGTAAAAATGAGAAAATATTAATACTAAATATATCATGCCATTTCTGATATATATTTAAGAAGAAGAAATTTAATGAGTACACTGAATGTCTTGAGAACTGAAACAGCCGCTGAAACAATATATTACATGCATTTTGGTCATTTGACTTGTATACAGATTTAACTGTTACCTGGAACTCTGACTAGATTTTCTGAGGTCCAGTATTTTGCATATCTATTTTCAGTTCTAAAGATTTCCATTCACCTGAAGCAAACTATATCTGTGGTTTACTTTAAAATATTGATAATACTGTTTTTTTATCAAATATACAATAAATTTGCAAAACAATAAATAAAGCAAAACATCTCTATGGTAAATATTAAGACAAAATGTAAAATGTTCAAGATATTACTTGAAATGCGAAGAGTGTCAGAACTCGTTGACGTTATGCAACCGATGTAGACTACTGCTGTAATGTTATAACAGTTGCTAACTTAACGCTGGTTTCAATGTTTTATTTCCAATCGTCCACGTATCCTCGTGTACATATTGCACGGACAGAACGCACTACACTTGGGTATTACGCTAAGTAATTAACACAGGCACTCCATCACGAATCACTTTACAAAAATTCTTCTAAGAGCCGTCATTATGCAGTACACCCGCCAGTACAGGGCACGGAATTTTTGACAATACGCGAATTAGAGGAGTGGAATTTCCTCCTAATTGGGCACTTACCTAACCTCGCAAAGATATAATTGGTCCGGGGAATCAAGATTACTCATGGGGCAGTGACCGTTGATGATTACTATATTGGCCTCTTGTAAATCGTCCTATGGCACCAATAGCCTCGTTACCAGCAATTTGTGGTCGTGGACGCAAAGAATTTCGATTTATGAGGAGAGACTTGTATGGCACGCTGACGTTAACAAGTTAATACTTCCAGAGGACTTATAGTAATATAACTGCCTGACGGAATGACATTCGGCCGCTATCGTTTCGCCAGAAACGACCTTTACTTGTAGATGGAACATTATAAGTGTTATATATATGATTTATTCTGTCATAATATGGCCGTAGATTTTTCAAGACAAGTTTATATCGCTCATATTGACTTAGCAGTGAAGTTCGCATACCACCTAAACCTGCCAGTAAGGTTTGCCCTTTGAAGCCAGCGGGGAAACTCGTATTTGTCTGATAAATATATAGCCACCTTCGCGGGAAATTATCTGCACTATCAGTGAATTAAGGTTGTATATGTGTGTGCAATAAAACTGACCATCCTAGACTTAAGCAATGTTGATCTGAATCAGCCTCTATGATGACTAACATCTGATATGTCAGAGGTAACAACCAATGGTAATTAATATATTAGAGAAATGCCTGGCGCTCATAAATAATAATCTACATAATATTCACATCTGCCTCAATCCCTCGCTCTAGGCAGCTATATATTTCCATAACTGCTTCACGCAAGTCCCGCATGCCAATATGCAGGGAAAGCTTTGTAATTTTTTTAGTTTATTTTTGAGTTTATGGCAAAAATATAATTCTATGTGGCTCTGGGTAACTGAGTTATATAGATTTTTTCTTGAGGGTTGTAAAAAATTATGTAGGCAAAGGGCGTGATTTCATGGAATCATATCCTGCATGATCTTACAATTTTTTCAACTGAAGTCTGGTATTAGATCTTTTTTTATCAGGCGCAAGGAAGTTTAATTAATGTAAATATATTCCCTGCAAACGACTGACTTCACATTGATGGATAAATACCACAATGCTTGAATTTGTTGAGTTCATATATAAATAAAATACTAAATTTTTATACATGTGTATCATTTTTCATTTCAAATAGATTAAGGTTTGATCATCAAATTTTGTGAAAGATTTATGTAAAGAAGTGATAAGAATAACTAAAATTTTAAAATTATTATCCATATATCAAGTAAATCATCATTGTAGAAAAGAAATAAATTGGTCAAAGCTCTTTCCATTGAACTTTTGGAAATTGTTCACGTTTTTTTTTTAAAGGGAACGATACAATGGAAACAACGCGGCTATATTAGATGGAGAAATGAAGCGAGTTTTGCCTATTCACTTTTATATTTCGCACTTCAAATAAAATGGAGTGATAGTGAACACAATCGAATTCTTTTTGCCAATAAAGCACGTATGATGTACATTTGGTAAATTCCTGAATGGGAATAAAGTGACTTTTTTTATGGTTATCACTGACCATCGCATCTAATACTAATCCGTGACGGCAATGACACATTAAAGTAAATGTGTTGGTGCGCGAGGTAAAAGGATTGTTATTTTTTTCATATATTAGATAATATTCCCCCGGCTTTTGTTCTCTTAGTGTTGTCTTGTCCATATTTGTTAAGTGATAGCTTAGAACAAGTGCTTTCTTAATGCCTAAACCACGCAGCATGCTTCATACTGAATGTCTCCACCTTTTCCCGGACGTTCTGAATAAGTATTGTCGTAAGAAAATAAATGGCAATTTCAATTTGTATCTTATGCCGTGATCGAACTGCCCGTATTGTTTAAGTTGGTCGACTTTCTGTATCACTCTCCTGCACTTCTGGCAGTGGGAACACAAAATTGAATTCCTATAAATCTCGGAAAAGCGGATTAGGAAAAAGAGTCTAATTGTCTTAAACTGCCTTTGTTTTTTAAATCGGCAGCATTTCTTGGAAAATCACAGGTAATTCTTTAATAAAAGTTGTATTATAGATCAAGAGAACACTCATGGTCATTGATATTGGTACGAGGAAAATAAGTCGTGAGATGGTGAGGCGGTGAGATTTTCACGGTCGGCCCCCACCCAGGGTGAGCGGTCTGCAGGTTTAATGGGAAGGTTGTGCCCCACAGCCGTGAATCACTCATAAACGAGTGCGTCTTTTGGGGACTCTCCGGTCTTAACCCGGCATTGTCAGTTTTTTTATTTAATTTTTTCTTTAATTTCTTAGACTTCTTCCCCCTCGGCTTCAAATAAACTCGTAATTCCTATACGGAGACAGGGAAATTGCTCTGTCTAGACGACACGCTGACCTTTTGAAAACGACACTGTGTTGGTGGGTTTATTGAAGTCATCTTTGAGAAACAGGCGAGCCCTAACGACACACTCTGATAACAAGTCTACGGCTCGCCTGTCACATTCTATCGGTTTCTTCAAAGATGGTATTATTATATTATTTTTACGCTTTAATTTATAAAAAGTTATGATTCATCATGTCGGATGATGATGTTCTGTTGCCTAACATTTACGAGACGTACACATGGCATAAATGAATTATCGCTTTTCATAGTTAAGTAAAATCCACCTCGCCCAAAGGGAAGGTGGTAGCTGGTGCTAGCTGCGAATACACTACTCATAAGATATTTAGACTGGAGTGATACCGTCTATAATATAAGGAGTACCGGCAAATACTGACAAAATGCATCGACTTGACCAGAGTGCAGGGATATTTCGCTGCACAGAGTCGATATTCTTAACATAACCTGTAAGTCAGGAGTATCAAAAAGAAAATATGTAAAAGTACAAACCACACCCTCTATCGACCGTCGTCATTTTGGAGTATCCGGTTGGGACATCCTCTAATATATATGTTATATTAACTGGTAATGGGACCGGGTAGGTTTTTTTGTGCATTGCATATAAATTGCTAAAGTCAAAATTAAAAGTAAAAAAATAGTCAGGCGCTGAAGTATATAAAGATCGAGGCCCAATAAGACTCAACTGCATTGTTCAAAAGAAGTGCCTATATGAGTAGAGTAATTATTTAATCTTGCGTTGCATATATGGACATTTAATATTTATGCAATTTATATGAAACATTTCATTTGAGATTGTAAAACGCTATGAAAAATAAGATGATGAAAATAATCAATAAAGAGTCTTCAAGATACACCCGGTGTTTGACAATTGATTATTGTGATAAGCTGTAAGATATCTCGTCGAATATGAATTGCTTACGGACCGACGAGCGGATGACAGGCGGGGGGAGCTCTGCTTGGGAGGGGTAGGGTTAGGGGTCAAAATACCTTTTCACAAGCATTTGGTTAACCTAAGTGCGGGGTTAGGATCATACAAATGAATAATCCATTACAGCTTAAAGTAAACTTAGTTACCATAATAAATATTTAATTCAAATGATTATGTATCATTGTCACACAGGGCGACGTTTAGACCATCTAGGAATAGAGGCATTCATCATTATTAGAGGGCCGCTCTGTTCCAGTTCCAGCTTTATAACACTGGCTGTCAAGCGTAACCGACTTAGGAAAAACATAGGAAGGGGGGGGGGGGGGGAGGGGGTTGATCAGGAACCTGTCGGGAATATGGTGGCCAGGACCACATTTTCATGTTGAAATTGTATATTAATATTTATATTGATTTCCAATCGATAAAGTTTTGTTTTGTGTGCTCTGACTTTGGGATGCGTGATTTGACATTTTACTCCATGTCAGAATCAATATAGTCAAACTGGAATTTCATAAAATTTGATTCGAGCTATCATCTGTATGACTTCTCCTATTTCGAAACACCCTCAGCTAATTGATGTGCCTCTAGGCTTAACCTGCCACTTACAGTGACCACTATTAGCACAAAATGCCAAGAAGGCGCCAGTGATCAGGATTATTCATCACAATAGGGTCATCCGTATCATTTCATGCGGGGACGATTCCCCTAATGATAATTCCCCTATAATGCATTACATGCACAAAGCAAAAATAGCCAATGTCAACTCACACCCTTAAATAAAGACGGTTAAAGTACGATGCTTCAAACAAGATTATCTAAAATGGATTGTTTAAATACAACTAGCAAAATGACCCATTGTGATGCACTGATTGTTGAATTTAATGCCTAGTTTTGAACATGGCCACCACACAAAAATCTGCAATCATTTATATATAAATGATCATCTTCATCCTCATTGTGAAAATTGTGAAGGTATTCTCGTGATTCATCTCAGACAACCAATGGTTATTGAGCAAACGTGACGTTAAACCGTAAATCGACGTGAATCCCATTAGTATATTTCGTGTAAGGTGCAGTATTTTTGTAGCCTGCTCTACCAAATGGAGCCAAATCACCAAGACAAATATGAAATGCACATATTTTTTGTTGGCAAAATTTATTTTTGTACTTTTTCTTTCTGGACGCCTCTTCATGACTTGACGGCGCTTGGTGACGTCTTTTAGAGAACTATGTTTTTTTTTTTAAATCATATTTATATGATAGCCATCAACCCACTTTTTCACAAGCCGTCCTTCGTCCCATGACCTTAATCAATATGTGAGAACTTAATGGATTTGCATTAATGTTTTTCAAGGTATATGTTGTTGGTTTCGATATAAAAATCTGTCGGAGTACTTGCTTGACAAGTATTTCTTTAAATATCAAATGACTTTTTTTAACATTTCAAAAAAAAAAAAAGATACAGCCATTCGCTGGTGGAAGAGATCCTATCAGCTGACGTTAGAAAAACTGTAAGATGCTGTGTTGAATTTAACCCTTTATTGACGAACACTGTTTGCCGTGGTGGTTTTATTTTAGTTGCCATGAAATAAACAGGGTATCGGATAACGTCATGTTACCGGCATTTTTTTCTTATGTGCCTTATTTATTAAACATTAATGTATAAAGCAACAAGAAGTTTTGTCTTTTTTTTTCTGTTCATCCGCACTACATATTCCCATGGTACATTTTCCTAATTTATAATATCAATAATATATATCAAGTATATTTGTAACATTTGAGAGAATCAAAGTGAATTCACCAACTGATCTGATATTAGCCTCTCCGCTTCAGTCTCTCTTATCCGATACTGCTTCAGTCTCTCTTACCCGATACTGCTTCAGACACCAGACGTCAATTATGCCTAGCAGTATTACAGCGTTTCCACGAAACCCAAAGAAGTAATTAATTCGCGGATTATTTTCATCTCCGTTGCTAGTTTTATCCGGGGGTTACTGTCCAATGAATAAGGTTTATAAATTGATTTTTCTACTCTCCTCCAAACGCAATTTCTTCTTTGGTGTTTTGTAACAACCTCAATATAATTACTTAAACATGCTTCACTGGGCACGTCATCTCAAGCTTAAATCATTATCTCGATAAAACAAAATCTTAAAACCGAAAGGCCTGTCGTGCCAGAGCAAGTATGTAATTTAGAAACTTTTGCGATGTCTTTTGAATATATATAAGCTATATATATTAGAAAAATATAAGAAAAAAAATGTCCTCTGGATTCTGTAATGTTTCAACATGTATATTAAATTATATTCAACCCACGTCCGAGTTGCAAAACCTTATATCCATCAAGCCCGATGAGGTTCTTTCCGTGACAGTATAATCAAACTGAAGATATATTAATATTAGCATCATTTCGAAAATACTACGAATAGTTCATTAAAACTTCTGGACTACATTTTCGTTAGATTTTCTAAAACAGTGCAGCTCCTGAATGTATAAATAAATTCATATTCAATTTTTAACTGGTAATGTGAAGCATTTTTCCTTGTTCTGACACTGATGTTACCATCATTCAAAATTTATCCCCTGTCTCTGAATTATATATATATATATACACATATATATATATATATATATATATATATATATATACACATATCTTTATAATTGGCACTTAGGATCATAAAACATTTGTGGAAATTAAGGCTACTTTAGCATGATCTACATTTTCGCACTGACGATTTAAAAAATGTAAAAAAGAAATGGTTTCGATTGAGAAAATGAAAGCTTGCTATAACAAGCGTGCTATAAAAACCTTACGACGACTAAATGAGCCGTGGATTTACATCCCCGAAGATAGGACATTTCTAGAGAGTCCATTAAATTTACATGCATGACAACAGTCACTGCTAAATTTGCCAATCGACTATTTTCTTACTGCAAAAATGAGTATTTTACGCTTAGTTTTCAGCTTTTCCTCAGAAAAAAAATCTCCCGAAATAGTAAGGGACAACATTTCTTGGCCAGCGTTTTGTTAATAAAAATATTAATTATGTTGATAAAAAGTAACCACTGAGAACGAACAAAACACGGCAGTTCGGATACATATTTTCATCAATTACTGGACTTTACAGTTTGTGCTGATATAGAGCGTATACCCTCCTTGCTTGTGGGTTGAGCAACACCTTATTATATATCCAAAACAACCACATCAAACATTTGCCTGACTGTAACATGAGAATTTTGTTTACGAACACAAGCACGCAATATAGAAATCTAACGGTTTCTCTTCAACTTTCTCTGCAATGATTGCCCGTCGGTGGTAGGAGGTTAACGCGACTTTTTATAACTTGACGTGTGTGGTCGCATGACATGTTGATACCTTTACCAAGATCTTCATAGCCTTCGCCAGGATGGCATGTTTTCCTACCTGTGCGCCCGCGTGTGTGTGATGGTGTATGTGGATGTGTTTATTTGTGTGTTCACAACATGGATTAGATTTTGTGTTGATTCGGCACATGATCCGGATTCATGAACTTTCTCAAGGAATCGTCATAAATGTACAGTCACTTATATGCAAGAAAGAACCTGGGAATGTGGGCCGAATAAGTGAATGCAAAAACTGTTTTGGGGCATCGAACAATAGGGAGCCCTATTTGGCGGGAGCTTGCATTCCTTAGAATGCAGAATTTTTGTTACTTGCGTTTGTATCTTTGTTCCTGTATACCCGGTGTTACGGTTCACCAACCGGTTCACAAGCAAGCCCTTATACCAATGATTGGGGGGAAAAGCAAAAAAAAAAAAAAAAAAAAATTGCAAAAAAAGGGAAAAAAAGAAAAATTCTAATTTGTATTATAAAATTTTATATGTTTATTAATATATTATGGTGATTCAGTTTACCTTCATAAGTAAATGGCCTGATCTGTTGGTATTACCCTAACCCTCCTGAGAATTTCATCAAAATATATTCAGGACTTCTTGCGTCAAGTTACTAACAGGCAAAC
Source organism: Sipunculus nudus (assembly GCA_026874595.1). Classification (NCBI taxonomy): domain Eukaryota; kingdom Metazoa; phylum Annelida; class Sipuncula; order Golfingiida; family Sipunculidae; genus Sipunculus; species Sipunculus nudus. Next base: position 49,877,204 of record CM049315.1, read on the forward strand.
TAAGGCAGGGGTATGATTAAGGAAATCTTACTCTTTCTACACTCTTCAGGCCTCGCTTGGACAATATACTATAGCAAATAAATAGAGTGCTTTAGCTTGCCTTTGGCGAGGTCATTCCCGAGATTTCGGAGACTCTTCCAATCCCCCAGGGAACGTTCTCCGAATATTGGTTAGCGGGCCACGAACAGCCGGCAGGTGACTGTATGAAGGGGTCTCCTTCATAATAAAGAATTACTGTACCTCTTCTCAATGCTGAACCAACCTAGCTAGCACAGTACCATTACTGAATATATTCGCTCTGATCACGGTTGAAATAAGACATAAAGAGATTGCAAGTATATATGTATATCCAATGCAGGATATGAAAGTATCACTTATCAAATTTATCATTATAATAGAACCACTGATCGGTAATAGCGGGAGATTTTGTACTGGAAGTGACTTGGGATGGGGTTTTTGACGTATGGCAGGTGTCTAGACCTACAAGCAAAGTTTCAAGTGGACCATCCTAGCGCGGTTTGAAGTCGCCGACAAAATCTTGTTAAAAGTTTTTATGAGTAAAAGATTTTTTAATATCGCGCCGCTTAAAGATTTATACGAACGGACAGACAGACAGGCGGGAGCTAATCACGCGTGTCCCTCGGTCCAATGAGCCGTTATGACGTCACGAGCTGCCAATGATGATCTGAGAGAGTGGGGCTATTATTCTTCTCTTCTGTTTAAGGGAGGCATTGATTGATGCCCCAAGGCTCTCCCGGCGCCGAGGCCAAAGATCAAAGGTTTCCTTGTAGGTCTTCAGGAACCCTAATTTGATATACACACGGTCTGCCGTCTCCTCTAAAGGTCAGGTCAAAGTTCATGGTCAGACCTTCAACACAGAGATGTTGGTTCACACAGGGCGTTTTCAAGTTGTAATAATCAGCTGCGTGAATAAACACATTTGGAATGCAGTATTCGTAACTAAGTATCTTTATTCTTAGAAACCTACTAGAACATACACACATGTCAAGAGAAAACGTACGAGGAGATTAAAAAGTTATACCCGCAAGCTGACACATGTTTATTAAGGGTTATCTACATTCATGTGACCTTTGACCTCCGAAGAATTGCAGCTTGCCCCATGTGAACCCAAGACAAACATTCTAAGCATTTCAATAAATGATATAAACAACCGTATTATTATTATTATTATTATTATTATTATTCTTATCATTATTATTATAGCACACTCATAGTCCCAAAACGTGCATTGAAAATAACATATGAGCCAAAACATACATATGTATCATTTATAAGTGAATATACACATACCTGTATATATATATACACATACATAAAAACACACACGTATATATACATATATAACACAATTAAGTATTTATATACCCATGTACACACATATTTATACATATATAAATACATCTGTGCATGCATACTAGATAAATGTCTTGGTCTAGTTCCATATGGAACAAATATTTAGTAGAAAGAGCAACTCCGACTTTATTATTCTGAAATAATATTTGCGTACATGTGCAATTTTGTCAATTTGTTTTCAGTCGCGAAGATAAAATATAAACTTGAAATCTGCATTCGAAGGAATACAGGCCTCCCCCATGTGGGGTCCCGCCATGTCGGATGCTCAAAATCGTGTTTGCTTCACTTATTCGGCCCATAATCCCAGGTTCATTCGTGAATAAGTGACTATATATTTGTGACTATTTTTTTATGAAGTTCCTGAATCAGGATTATGTGCCGGATCCACACCATAATCTAATCGATTCTTTATTTGCCCATTCCCGAAATATCCTAAAAAACGCCATGAGATTCTGTTCATGATTGCATGAGTTAAGAATTATGTTGTTGACAAACACAAACACAAACACGCACGGGGATAAACGCATACTGCCCTGGCGGAAGCAAAAGAAACGACTTCGAGAGACAGAAAGAATAACTGAAATAATACGTATGCTATGAAGTTGTTACTGAGATGCAGCCACTAGATTTTGGAGACATTTATATTCCCGTCTCCCGTATATTGGTGAACGGGCAAGGAGCGACTGACAGCCAAATTTGTAAAGGAATCTCTCCCAGAACAAAGATTTACGGTCCGTGTACCGAGTTCTGATAGAGACCCGTTATAACCCCAGGGCTCAGGGCATCAAGCCACAAGGGCCGTATATATCACACGTCAGTTCTTGTTGATGCACCTGTGGTGATCTGAATAGGCCTCGGTAAAGAAAAGGTGCGTTTCTCATACACTGCGAGTAATTTTTGACCGCAGCATCAGAAACTGATGTTTTTACTTTTAATAGAAATTTTCCGATTTCTGGGAAATAATTAAATACCATTTCGGTAATAAAATTAAGTACTGCTATAATGTTTTTAAACCTGTTTAGGAAATCAATTCCCTTATTATCATGCTGTCTTCTGATCATATGAAGTTTAATCGAAACATTTATAATAAAAAAAGATAAAACTCCGTGGCCCGCACTAATTTATGAAAGAGACGACTGAGAAACAAAGCGCTTTTACCCTTGCACGATATGTTTGTTATCGACAGATCCAACATGGCCATCGGTAAACGATGTATCGGCACGCTGATGCAGAAACAACAGCATTCACAGAGACATATAATAGATACGCCAATCGCGAACTTTCTGGGTATGAAGGTGGAGTTTCTGTGCGCCAAATGGTACAATTAAGAATCGAGTAGATTTCGGTGTGGATACGGCGCATGATCCGGATTCACGAACATCGTCAATAACTATGCACAAATTATGTACAGTAACGTATGCAGGAATGAACCTGGAAATACGGGCCGAATAAGTGAATGGCGGAGACAGTTTTTTGTAGTAAACCTTTGTAGTCTTTTCCCTTGCAACCTAATCGGTATCTCCTGAAAATCGCGACCCAGGAAAATATAGATCCATTAACAGGCACTTGAAACAATAAGAGAGGAGATCTTTGTTTGAAAAGTTATGTTAAAGGCGATTTTAGGGTAAATATGCATTCACGACAGGGAAAACCAGTTTGATTTATGATAAATATGCAAAAATGAAAAAGTGGTCCTGCATTGCTTTTTCTATCGAACCTCCGCCTCCCTCCCGCTCCTACCATCCCCACCCCCTCTTTTTGTTTCAAGTGCGTGTGAGATCCATCTATTTTGTCTTGGCATGGAGATCACTCAGACACTCGGCAGGTGCACAGTCTGGTCACGCCGCTCTTTAGCCCAAAGTCCACTGTAAACACATATACAAAGCCTCAACTGTGTGGTGTACCACTAATATACACGTGTGAGTGTCTAATTAATAAATAAGGTCCGTATCTATAAGCGATATGTGTGTAAAGAAAAAAAATGACCTGCTTTTATTTCTCTCTAATGGCGACATGAACTGCGTTTCCATATTGGATGCAAAGCCCGCAGCGGCTTTTGTGGTTTCTATATTATAAGAGAACGAGTTTAGATTCATACCCTAATTCGGGAATTTATAACATTTCAGAAAAAAATTAGTAATCTAAAAAATTTTTTCCTAAGTTGGTTTGCCACTATGTTGCTCTTTAAGAATATCAAGCCAACGCCGTCAAGCATCATCTCTTATCCCCAATCGGTGTTACTATCGTATAATACATTTGGCTCTAGATAATTAAACAATCAATATACAATTTGCCTCTTTGCGACCAGAAAGTGTTTATCTCTTTATTTATCCACTACATAAGATAACGCAGTATTTTGTTCCAAATGCTGAAATTATATTTTGACAGGGAGAGGGCCACGATATAGTTTTGTCAGAAATGGCGTGTACCAGTGTACAATTTAAAATTATTCACGCTTGAACCAATGGATTTAGCTGCCATTTCAAAGACCAGATAACATATATACAGACTTTTGGCAACTTGTATTGTCTAAGCAAGAGCTGGCCTCGGATTTTGTGGTGGATAAATAAAGAGTTAATGACAAAATTGTATGTTGATTGTTTAATTATCTAGAGCCCAAATGTTTTATTCGATAATGACACGGAATTTGGAATACGTTAGCTAATCTTATACAAAAGAGGTATCTTTCAATTATTACGCACTTTTGTTTGAATTATCAACTCAGTTGTTTAGCTCAGCAATGACATTTAATGGCCGGGTAACCCTAATGTTTGATCACAAACAAGTTTATAAGACCTTTAGGTATATATACGGGTTGACTGAAAGCGACGGTTGCCTAGCTCTAATGGTGACCCAGTGCTATAATATCGACGTGGTACTAACTTATTTGCGTCGCCATATGGATAGACTGCTAGGTTGCAGGGCGTGCTGGCTAGCTGCAAGAATAATACGTGTAGAGATCTTTATAATGAACGAAATATTTTTTTTCCGGAAAGACAATAAAAATTACGGTTTCTTAATATAAATATCCCGCAAGAATAAAGTTTGAAGAAAAGTACACAGGTTCAAATTTATAAGTGCACTCCATGCAATTTCCTCAAAATTATCCTCTCTCTAACAAACATGAAAACAACATAGATTTTCAATCAGAAAAAAATTCTTAAGGCCGCGTAACCAAGGGGTGTCTAGTTGTACAAGATTGGTGAATGTTGAAAATTAATTGATCTTTCATTGAATAAATCAAACACTCGGGTAATCATTTAGCTGAAAAAAAGATTGTCATATTTTGCAAAAGAAAACAATTGATTTAATAAATGACAGCCTATTTCTGTCACGGCATGTTGACAAAGGTCAAGCTTTGTTACGGAAGTTGACACGGATGTTGATTACAGTTGGTATCATAGTAAAATATATCTTCGCTGCGATGTCACATGATTCAGCGATGTCACGAAGGGACGTTTAATAAGTAAACATGTCCAAGTTTGAAGAAAATATTTCAGGTTTATTAAATAGTTTATCCGAAAATGACCCCCAAGGCCACACCGCCCGTGCCAAATACGGAATTCTAAATAGGAACATTAAAGCGTGGTCAGACATTTGGAATAACATGATGACGTCACCAGAGGTCGTCTGAGAACAGTGAGTTAGTGTACATTGAGATTGATGAGGGAAGCACTGACTGATGTCTCGGGGCGTAAACCGGTACCGCCTGCCCGGGATCAATCACTGACTGACGTGAGCTTTCAAGAACCTGTTAATTTAATAAACGCACCCTGTTGCTTTCCTTTCAAGGTCAGGTCTAAGGTCAAGGCCAGTCCTGTTATTTCCTTGCAGAGAGACCGTGGGTTCCTTAATGATGATGATCAGCATTTGAAAATAACTGGAGAACAAAGCAGACTGAATAGACCATATGTATTTACAAGCACTGTACAAACTCTTTGTCTCTGTCTACCTGTCAATCTGTCTGTCTGTTTCTCTCTCTCTCTCTCTCTCTCTCTCTCTTTCTCTCTCTCTCTCTCTCTCTCTCTCTCTCTCTTGTAGCTTCCCTTTGTCATGATAAGTTCGTTCATGGAAAACCTAACAAACATAAAACATGTAGCATGTGTATAGCATACTAGCTTATATCCAATATCTATTTTGAACTTGAAGACCAGTTTAATTCCATTCTAAATGCGACAAATGGCGCTGCAAGTTCACTATCTGGATTCATATGCGTAGTGTGACTGGTTTCTATAGATGGAGCTGTGATATAGCCCTTTGGAAAATAATGTTAAATTTATCATGTTTCAGGGGAAAGTATGAAACTCCCCCCCCCCCATAAAAAAGACACCAAAAACGTCCATGAAAAGTATATTAGATTACTTTTTTAAACCTTTTTTTCTGACACGAATAATATTTCTGAATGTAAACTTGTAATTGTAGATTTAAAGATAATAGGTTTCCAAACAATATTAAAAGATATTGATAAACAGATAATATTGTTTCCAAAGAACCACAGTCACTTTATTCTCTTCATGCGGGTTTGATTTTATGTACAGGATCTACAGGAATAACCCATTTGTAACTCGTCTTTCCTGGCTGGAGTAGAACTAATAGCGTGCGACACTTGTAGTTAATATTATGGCATGTGTGTATTACGATACTTATTGTGATGATATTCTCATTTACCTATTAAAAGAAGAAGGTGATTTCTGGTAATATATATATATATATTTATATATATATATATATATATATATATATAATAATAATAATAATAATAAGTGGTATAGCTGTGTTAGTCTGTATTAGAAGCGTATGTAAAGATAATGTGTGACCCCTTTTAGATAGACAAACTTGTTTATTAAACACACTTGAGCTTTCGAAGCGCACAGGCGGGAACGTGTAGAGAGATGTTATATATGATGGAAAGTCAATGTATAGAGTTCATAATGCCAGAAACAGTGTATTTATATTCTGATTGGATATTTAGTAATATTATAACCATGATGCCCTGTGTGAGCGTTGTACAATGCAGTACGCATCGCTCAACACGGAAATTCCGCGAAACCGCATGAAGGTGTGTTAGTAAACAAGTAGTCGTCACACTTTATATATATATATATATATATATATATATATATATATATATATATCACAGGGTGAGAATGACTTATGAGCCGACCGTGGAATCTAACCCACACGGCATTCACAGGAGTCCGCTTCGCCAGAAGAGAAAGTTTTTTGGCAAGGAAGTTGGAACGCTTATATGTGCACCGTGACTTGTGTGGTTGAGTATTAACTCAATGTTATAAACTCAAAAACACATTAAAAATCAAATGTAAAAAAGTTTTCTCTAGCCCGGTGCAAATAACATGACAATAAGAGAAAAGAGGGAATGTTTTACATGTACTATCAGTTCCTTTTGAGTAGAAACGAACCCTTGCCGAACGGTGGGGATATTGTTGTGTGTTTCCTTGTTCAAAACAAATGTCATATGCGTAACATATAGCAAGTTACCCATGACATTTGAAACTGAGTGTTCAGTCACTATCCGCGTTGCCAGACAATTTATCCAGGATGTAGCCTTTTCCCAAGTGCCAATTGATTTTTTTTATCCTAAGTTTTTATCACTAAAATCCATGAAGAAAAATTGCTAATGAGACCAGATTTTTTTCCACAGCTGTCATTCATGTTAATATTATCAGAAACCTGACATTTTTCGAATAAAAAAAGATAAGCCTTTTAGCATATATATATGGCAGACCGCGATGTATTTATTGAAAATGTAACACTACACTGCACTTGATGACAAATTGTAGCCTCATAAATGTTCGAGGCATGAATAAAATGACCAATTGATTCAATCTTGCACCTAGCTAGGTTACATGTGGACCTGATTTTAAAAGCGCGAGAAGCCTGTATAATCTGAACCCTATTGGTCTCCCTTTGGCTTCCTATTTTAACAGCTGCTGCAGATTAGGATCATAATGAGCTGGGCTGCCCTGTTCTTTGGCCCTATGGTGCTAGCCAGTAAGGCTTTGTGTCCGATCTTTTGTCATTGCTTCGTATTTACAGTAGTTTATTCCGCCTTCGATATTCAAGGACAGAAACATAAAAAAAGGTGTGTGTTCCCGGTCTAAAAAATATGAAAGCGAAAAACACCGAACTAATCATTATCCGTTTTAATTACAGATTAAACTTTTGCCATCGATGCTGCAGGCATGGATATCGTTCTAAATATGAAAATGAAACAATACATTAATATTAATAGCTATTCACATGTGTATATGGGCGCTTTACACGGTTTTATTTTTGTGATAGTCTCACTTTCGCAAGTATCGCGAATTTGAACGCCTCGCGAACAAAAGTACAACCACAGTATTTCAACGACATTTTGCCATATGTAGTATATTTGGTGTATTCATTTGATTCATTTTGAAATCTTATTGGGCTTCGTATAAACAAAATAGGTTGAGACGACAAAAAAAAAGGGATTCGCGATGTGATTGGTTATGTCCTTTTCATTTCTCTTTACAATCTATGGTGTTGGTGGAACAATAAGTACTAATGGACCCCTCCCCGGACCGTTGTTTTAGCATATCATATCCTTAATCAAACCCGGTTCCTTACATTGAGGGTCTATTTACGCAAATTATGCTGTTAAATTAGTCAGAAGGGAATAGAACGATGGGAAGCAGGACTACTGTGAAATGTTTAAAAATTTGCATTAAATAATTTTTTGAGAGGCTTACAGCGAGTAAAACCGGGCCGGGTTGATAAATAATAAGATATGCTGAAACGAAGTCAAGGAGAGATCCATTAGTGCTTATTAAACCGTCCATCCATAAATTCATTGTGCCAGTGCGCCACTGTTATGAACATATTAACGACTTATAACACTCAAATAGACTGTGGTCGTTCCAAGAAACGTTGGATCGTAGCAAAGAAACCAGACTTTGAATGGAGGTCTCATATGCAGGCCGTGAGGGAGCAAACATTTTGAGCTTCTACTTATTTCCTTTGGTATTACCTGTCAAAATGATCGATGGCGAAATATATAGTCCGTAATATAAGCAGGGGCGGTTATAGGATCTTAGTAAAAGGAGGGGGGATGGTCTCAATACCCCAGAATAGGTGAACAAGTGTAATCAAACGTCGGCATTAACTTTCACATATAGCTGAAAGGAAGGGTAAAATTAGTATCCATTTGAAAAAATGGAGTCAATTATTGCCTTAGATAACTAAATCAAAAGTATTTTTTTCTAACTTTTAAATAATCTCCGATTTCTATAAATATCAGGTGAATAAGTATGCAAGTAAATGTCAGGTACTATGTATTGTTCGAACTGGTGAAGAAACATAGTCTAGAAGTAAATTACAGAAATGTCCCTTATTGTGATTGTTAGGTATGTCTTATCATTGTTTAATATTGGAAAACGTTTAGAAATTCAAAAGTAGAGAGAATGTGTACATAGAAATAACTGGACGTAGTTCCTTATGTTGTTGTGGGTTAGATTTTGTCTATCAATTGTATGTGTGTATATTGTCTATTGTTCAATGTACATTGTTGTTATTGTTGTGATGTATATATAATGGAATAAAGAATTGTAAAAAAAAAACTCTCACATGCAGATGAATGGAAAAAAAATCGGCACTATATTCAACACCCGGCGGTCCATATCTTTATAAACCTTGACACTGAAACTTTAGATTCTGAATCAATAAACATTTATTTTTTTTTCAAACAAGAGGACACACGATAGTGGTAATCAAAAGAAACATTTTTTTAGAGATATCATCATGTAGTTTAACATAAGTGGGGCTTAATTTTACATTTTACTGGGTGCTAAAAATGGAGAACGGTTTAAATTTTGTTCTTAAATTTATAAAATGTTAAAATATGAAAATTTAAAAAAAGATATGTATATCATCAGCACAAACAGTGTACCAGGTTTAAAATAATACATAATTTAGGGGTTAATCATTCATTTGAAATGACTTTTTGGTTGATATTGAGTTAGGGTTCTTTTTCCAAGTGCTGCTACCTTAAGCGTATATAAAATTTTTATTCCCAGAACGTTTTGGCCCCCCTGCATCCTCTCCGCCCCTTATAAGAGGTGGCACCTAAGGCGGCTATCAAAACCAGCGGCCCATAGTATGCATTATCAGAGCAACCAGACGGATTCACACTCCACGGTGGAATTAAACAAACAGGCAACACTTTCCCAGACAAGCAAGGACGGTCTATTATATTAGCTTATACAAGACCATTAGTCAGTATTAGTGATTTCAGGAAAGTCCTCCCAATGCAGCATTGTCTTGGTATCACCTGTCAGCTGTCGACATCTTCTTTGAGTGGAGCTAGAAACCAGACACAGGCGGGGTGTAAGTGTCTCGGCCTAGGATTACGTATTTAGTCCTAAAGGAGGGCGCTACAATTTGTGACTTAATTGAAACGTAATTGTTCACTACCCGGTAGACGGTCATCTATGTCCTCTCACAATTAAATAATACTGCACGCGCCGACCTCCCTACATCTTGCATAACTGCACTTATGTGTATGTGCCCCTCCGCGGAGTTAGGTGAGTGCAACTTCGTTATCATAGTTTGAACTATATATATATATATATATATATATATATATATATATATAATGTGCGTGTGTGTGTGCGTTTATAAGGCATTTTTGAGAGGATAACTTCATATTATTCGTAAACCTGACGCACCCGTGGAATATTCACGGTTCTGTAAGATAAATAAGATTATGAAAAGCTGTTTGGAACTATAAATGTCACATATTTTCATCCCGAGGTTTTCATAAGGACCTTCTTTTTTCCATTACACTTACATGTTATAAAGATTACCTATGCTACGATTCTCCGAATTCACACCTAGAAATACATTTTTGAAAGAAACTTAAGGCATATACAGGTTGAATGAATTTTGAGTGTGAATGTTTTTTTTCCCAGTAAACCGCATGGGCACGTCATCATCATTGATGGAGTGATGACTAACCCCATTTACACACGTTTTTCTGGAGCGCTCTACATCGTTTAGACCGCGCTAGATTGCAGTATTTATCTGCATGTAAACGCAATGCAGGTTCTAGGCCGGGCCAAGTGCCATGCGGCCTAACTTGACAGTAGCGCGCTCTACATGGTCACTTGGTCCGGCACAGTGTGAACGCAAGTTAAAATATAGCCCGCTCCACATTTATCTGGACCGGTCTAGCGCGCGCCACATTTTTTCTAGTGTAAATAGGGCTAATATGATAGGTATAACGATTGTAAATAAAAGCATTCTTCCGTGAAAATACTTAGATGAAAAAAAAAGAGTATAGCAGAGTGAAAGTTTATGAAAGATACTTTGTATACATTAAAGCCCAGGTGACATCATGAGAAACAATGATGCGTGTATGTCGGTGAAGGCTCCTGCACGCGAAAAATATAACATTTAGCTGCCAATGTGAAACGACAGGCTCAGGTTGTTACAGGTGCCCTTTTTATTGTGTGACACGGACGTAACTCGTGTTGTAGCGCCAGTGTCTGGCCGCGTATTGCATTCTAAGTTTAATCCGTACTGGTTGAGTTCTCGTTGTCATGCTAGTTTGGGGCTTTCTCGCCTGGCCGAGGTCACGTGTGAACCCTAATATGTAGAGACACAGTGATGTTTTTCTACATGATTCCTGTAACGCGTGTTTACTATGTGTTGTGTTGGATTCTTTGGACTGTTCGAGAAGTGGAAAATTCTCGGTTTGGGATGAGAATTTATAAATAGGGGTCTGTGTTTTAACCGGGAGAGAGAGGAGAGAAGCTTCCAGTGGACACAGACGTGTTTATGACAGTTTGTGGGACCTGTCCGATTATCCAGTAATTTCAGGGATTCTACAATTAATTACTAACTCTATACAATTTAATGCTGCCTGCCTCAAGTTTAATTTCTGGATTGTTACAAGAGCTTTACATTGGACTGTTATTCTCCATGTGTATACATTTAAAGAACTTGTCGCTGTGGCGGTGATGGTATCCAGGTACTGTGCACTTTGTTTATTTGGCTGTGTGATTATATTGATTTGATGTTATACTGTTATTTTACTGTGTAATTGTATTGATTTAGTTGTAGTAATGTTGGAATCTATTTACCTTGTTAAGGAACCTAATATCAACAGATCACGTATGCGTGATGAACATAAATTTTGCCAAGGAGATAAAAAAATCAGATTCTGTAACACTAGGCAGCGTGAAATGTCTAGGTTAATGAATAAAGAAGTCAGTGCTTTTTTTTTTGTTAACAAATAACTATCATTTATTCTTAAAACAACCCAAACATTACAATACACTAAATCAATGCAACAGTATAACAGCAGTATAACAGCAAATCAATACAATCACACAGTAAAATGAACAAAGTGCACAGTACCTGTTACCACCACTGTCACAGCGATAAGTCCTTCTAAATGTATAAGCCCGATGAAAAGTTCACACAAATTCTCTCGGAGAATAACAGTCCAATGTTAAGCTCTTGTTACAATCCAGAAAGTAAATTTGAGACAGGCAGCACTAAATTTTAAGGTGTTAGTAATAGTAGAATCCCTGAAAATACTGGATAATCGGATAGGTCCAACACACTGACTAACACGCTTCCGTGTCCGCTAGAATATTCTCTCACCTCTCTCCCGGCTCTATTTATAACTTTTCACCTCCGCCGAGAACCTTCCATTGCTCGAAAATTCTAAAGAATCTAACACAGTACACATGTTCAAAGAACATACCAGAACAAACAACGCTGTGTCTCAACATATTAGGGTTCGCACGTGAACTCGCCCTGGCTCGGCCCGGCGAGAAAGCCCCAAGCTAGCATGACAACCAGAGTTCAACCAGTACGGATTAAACTGAGAGTGCAACACGCGGCCAGGCGAGGGCGCTACAACACGCGTTTACGCCCGTGTCACACAATAAAAAGGGCACCTGTAACACTTTTAATTATTTATATATTCGCTAGTATAGGGAGGTATTCAGCGAGGAAACCCTGTATGATTAATGATAAGATATGCTAAAACAAGGTCGGGGAGGGGTCCATTAGTGCTTATTATATCGCCTATCCGGTTAATTACATTGTGTCAAGTTCTTGTGCTTTGAACATTTAAGCCTAGGTCTCACTTTCAATGATCTTCTATGGTGCTAACGCTTCCGCCACGGCAAGCCAAACCGTGGAATGAACGTGATGAAATTGAAGACCACGTTCTCGTGACGTTCGCAGCACGTTCTCCCTCCGTATTTCAAGTTCATCTACGATACTGCTACGGCATTGCGACGGTTATAATATTGTTCTTCTACGGTAAAACGTAGAATGACGCAGAATACCGTAGATCGGCCCCGTACTTCCTATAGTACTCTTTACGTTCTCGCTTCGGTGATGCTTCTGTTGTGTACGTTCATCTACATCAGCGTCACGGTAACCACGTTCAGCCACGTTTTCCTACGGTATCATACCGCAGTGGGCCGTTCTGGGGTAAAAAGAAAGGATTTGCCGCGACCCCGCTCCATAGGTTTGACACCTTATATTTTTCCTTCAAGGTGCCAAAAGTCGCACATCTCCATTTTAGGGGCCACCTTCTTTTTTGAACATTCCAAAAAGAACGTGTACTATACACACGACCATTCAGTCACGCTCATTTACGTCCTCCTACCGTGTCCTACACTATAGGACCACGTCCTACCAAGTCCTCCCACGACCTCCAAGAACGTACTGAACCGTAGACAGAACGTGGTAAGTGGGACTTAGACTTTACAAGAAACGTTGGATTGTATCAAAGAAACCATACTTTGAACTGAGGTCTGAATTGCAAGGAGCCAGGGTATTGAGCTTCTTATTTCCTTTGGTATTACTACGCCTGTCAATTATGTGTGAAGGCGGATTATAGAGTGCGTGATATAAGCAGGGGCGGACACAGGACCCTAGAAGGGGAGCGTCAACTCCCCAGAATAGATAAAACAAGTGTATCCGGAAAGGCTAGCAGACTTATGCATAACTCTCGTATGTAAATGTGTAGGGAGAAAACGGCACTATAAATAACATCCGGCGAAGCTATAGTGGCCTGTAATGCAAACAACAACTGTTAATTGTTCTGTTCTTGTTTGAATGGCTTCTCGACATTAAGCAAAAATTATTCTATTTCCGTATTGGTGACCCGCTGCGTCCCCTTCCAAAACCGACCCTTATAAGAGACACCGCCTCAGGCGGGTATCGAAACCAGCGGCCCAGAGTGCGAATTATGAGAGAAACCAGACGGATTCCCACCCTCCAATGGAATTAACCAATCAACAACACCACCAAAGACAACAAGGAAGGTTCCTTATATATGAGCTTACACAAGACCATGAGTCAGCATTAGTGATTTCTGAAAAGTCCTCCCCATCATTGTCTGGTATCACCTGTCAACTTACCCATTTACTTCGGGTGGAGCTTGGAACAGGCGTTGGGTGTGTCTTGGTTTAGGGATACGTATTTAGTCCAAAAGGAGGGCGCTGAGACATAATGGTTCACTTCTTGGTAGACGATAATTTATGTCAAATTAAATGATAATGATAATGAACGCGCCTACCTCCCTACATCCTGCTTAACTGCACTTATCTGCCCCTCCGCGGTTCAGTGCTATGTTTTCACGCAATATTTTCTTATATAAGTTTTCATATAATCGAGTTAACATATTTAGCATCTTATTTCAAGGAAAAATATCTTTTCTGGGTTCCTATTTTTTTCACTTTGTTCCATGGTTCTTCCGGGCCTCTTCCTGGCCCGGAAGAATGTTCTATATCGAATATATGTTTATAAACAGGTTATGTATATAAACATACGTTAAGTTAACAAAAACCACATATTGATTTATATATAAATATAGATTATAAACAGCTTTGTATTGGGAACTTTCCGATAAGTGTATTCCTGTGAGGTATTATTGTTTGGTCTATTTTTTTCTTCTAAGAGTTTTTTAATGTCCCCTAGGTCAGTCCTTTATCATTAAATGACGTAAGGCTTGTTCCGAATGGTCAGTAAGCATAGTTTTTTAAAGGTCATGACTATTTTCATTTTCGTTGGCGCTTTGGTTGTGTTTCTCGCAATTAATCGGGCCAGGTTCAGGTTTATTTCTACTAGTATACTATAGTAAGGAAACGGTTTCAGGGCGAAATATATTAAGGACAAACAATTGTATTTCATGTTTATTTGATATACCTGGTAAATAAATAGGTACTTTCAAAATTTAGTGAACGGGCACGGTGAGTGACTCCTAGCCCATGAAGACCCACACATCATTCACCGACAGAAAGTATGATCGTACGATCAACAAAGACACAGACAAGACGAGATAACTTCTGCCAGGACCCTAGGTCAGTTGATTTGAAAAGATTTTTTCTGGTACTCAGAAAATGAACATTTTTTGACACGTGCTGTTTGAATATAAAAACTATTCAAAAAGTTACCTAACTCAGAGGCGAGAAATATGCAAGCCGGTTTTTAATTTACAAAGTTAATTAAGGCATAGATTTAACATTAAAATTCCATCGTTGTATTTGGCGTTTCACCTGTGTCCCTGATGTTCGTGTATAGACAAATACCAGGGGTTTATTTAAATTAAAATTCTTCAGAATATCTTGTGTTTTTGGAGGGGGTCCAAAAATAAGTTGTTCCGTTCTAAACATAGCCGATACACGTCCCCTCGTCAACCTAACTCTCTGCTCAAATAGGTTCCCGAATGAACGCTGTCCTCGGAGTTCTTTTCTTTCGCGTCTTCGTGCCCTTATCGAACCCCGACCGGTTCATTTCTCAGTCGAAACCTGTTATGGGGGCTGCCATAATGCGTACACATTAAAACTCGAATGTCACAGGTCGCATGTCAACATTATTGGCATACCGCTAGTTCAGTTAGTGAAAGAAGCCCGGAAACTTACAGTTGATATATTACTTGATAATCTTTCAGGGAAAATGCGATGTTATAAATGTAGTCTGCGCTTGATTATGGCCACAGTATACCTGGTATTAAGCATCACCGATTCATCAGAGGCCATAAGTTCCGTCAGCTGTGTTGGCCAGAGCCTATATATAGCTTCCAGGATTTCAAAACAAACTCGGAAGAACGGCCCTCTAGACCACGGCCAGGCCCCGCTATATACCGTAACAACCAAACAATCTCCGCTGACTGTCTTGCCATCTGCTGTATCTTGCATGTGGCAACACGAATAAATATACCCTCTGTGCCAGGTTCATTTATCACCAAGTGTTCTGTAGCGCACACAATGAATAAATGCATGATAATAAATGCGATATTACGTACATCGCAAGTTCTACCCATCACCTTCAAAAGAATGAGAGAGATCAATAAGACCATGAAAAGAAAATAGGAAAAAGGACCGAGAAAAATGAATTATGCCAGTGCAATCATGGTCAGTTTCAACATAATTGTTTCAATGTCCACACCAAGAAAGCAAAGACGTACCGGTTCTTAGTTCTGGTTTTGTTGAAACTAGAGATTTGCGGTGTTACATGTATGACCGGCACTTGATCAACAGAAATAATTCGGAACCTCCTTGCCTCAGTGCCCAACCTTGTAAGTTTCTTTAAGGATCTAATAAAATCTTTTGAGAATCAGCACAGGGCATATATACACTAGCTAATATATGTCCTAGTGTATGCCGTAACAATTACGCAAACCGGCTTCTGTGGCTCAAGGGTAGGGCACAGGCCTCAAAGTCGGGAGATCGTGAGTTTGAATCTCAGCAGAGGCGGTGAGATTTTAAACGGCCGGCCTCCACCCAGTGTGAGACCTCTGCAGGCTTCACGATGATAGTGGTATGACCGAGCATGGGGCAAAATTATACATCGTGGTCCCGCAGGAGCAGTAGTCACCGGGCTTGGAAAACACCAGGATATATAATGAGGAAGCGTGTCCTGTCACGGAGACCGAAACCGGAATGGAATTCTGCAGATGTGCATATACTTATTTAAACTAGCATTACCTCCAAAATAATAATAATAATAATAAAAAAAAAACAATTAGGCAATATCTTTAAATGTTTGCATAACCCTAGACTAGGTGGTACATAACATTAATTGAAAACCAGTGCCAACGTGCAGATCCAGATCGATATTATATGCACTACATGTAGTATAAAACCTGTGTAATAAGATTACTCGCGGGACTGGCCGTAAGTGGTCTTAATCACAGATGGTCTTATTAGACAGGTAGTCTTTCAGACAGGTTTCACTGTATTTAATTCCGCCGAGGAGGATATGTTTTCACCCGTGTCTGTCAATTTGTTTGTCTGTCCGTTAAAAGGTTTACGCAAAGGGAATTACTGAACCGATTTCCACGTTCCGAACAAAGAATCAATCTGATGTGAGGACTGACAGAACTTACCTAAATCTTACTTTCTGTTAAGCGTTGAGATTCTATGCGTTAATTCATTTACAAGCACTCCTTGTACATGTGGTACTACACGCTGATTCGTCAATTCAAATATACCTGGTATGAATCGATAAAATAAGCTCACCCATTAGTAGTGCCATTTGACTCGATCACAATTTGAGACCACGCCCTGAGAGGTTTCCTGGAAATAGTCAGTCATCCAAACATTATCCATGCGGATACTGCCAGATAGGCCAGGGCCATGCGTTCCAATAGCGGATGCCATCGCAATTTGTCCGCATCAAAGAGTCTTGAAATGTCCGCCGTATATTTGTCCACTAATCCGCCGTCAGGCGCTGACAGCGTGTATAAATGGTACCTTACACAACCACAGGATATTGGTGTCCGAGTCAATGATTCTTCCATTATTCCTTTTCAGTCCAGAGAGGCCAGATGGGCGTCTCGACATTTTTAATGCTTCATTTCATTGATTTATATTGATATTTACAAAGCAAACTTGAATCATCAACCGGTAATTTATGAGGTGGATTTGGCGAACGTTTTGAAATGCCGTGCTTGTCTGTTACTTTCAAAGAAGTAATAACACCTTTTTAAAGACTTTTTTAAAATAATATAATATTATATAATTTTATTATATAATATCATATTATATTATATAATGTTATGTTATATAATATTATATTAATATAATGTTATGTTATGTTATATTAAATTATGTTATATTTTGTTATGTTATGTTATTATGTAATGTTAGATGTTTCAAAGGCAAAATTAGAATGTTTTGTTCACCTCTGATCAACTTTAAAAAGAAACTAAAGAAAAAAAACTGATCAACTAAAAAAAATATCAACATTAATTCGTCAAGATGAATTCGATGGATTTTCATCGCAATACCCGTATATGCCTACATATTGTTTCGTATATATTTTTAACAATTTTCTTTGCAAAACCCGTCCATCCTATTTCCAGCTTGTAATATTTCGTGTTTTGAAATGTTATCAATACCGAGATTCTGGTTGAAATGTACTTTTCCAGCGTTTTTTGCATACACGTGTATATAATATATGAATAGAAATTATGTTCAGCAGAAATGTTTCCAATATTTTATTTCTTAGACTGGACACCAGATGGCGTTTATCATTATCAAGCTTTTAAAGCAGGTGGCAGATTACTATCGCGAATGGTGACCTTGGGACACCGGGTGGCCTCAGGCGTCATGATGGCCTTGGAACAGCGGATGGCCTCTGGCCACCGACCCGCCGTGCACCCTTCTCGATCTGTTTTCTTTCGCCAACATCGTAAATAGTTCCATGAAAGAACATCGAATTCAGACTATAATATTTTGATAGTATACTTCTTTCATTCAAGAACACCTCAGGTAATGATGCCGGTATATATTATGGTGGCCTAGGGATACACTATAGATACGATGCTGTGCGCAGGGGCTTGTCACAGAAGACTGATTAAATAATATCCCGGAATTTTGATCCACAATGCACCAAGAATATGTGATACAACCGGTTGTGACATATACAGCTCCTTGACTACTTAAAAAGAACACTCAAGGAGCTGTATATGTCACTTTGGCATGTATCGCTTATTCCTGGGTTTTGTGGCTCAAAATTCGGGGATATTTTTTTTTTAGCTTCTGTGACAAGCCCCTGTGATGCTGTACTTGTATCCTCGTGGCCTACGGCCACCACAGGTATAATCCTATATACCCCTGGTGGCCTGAGGACACCACATATATAATGCTATGTATCCTTGTGGCCTATTTGCGGAAGGAAACATCGTGAAGGGCGCACCGCGGGCTGCTGGCCTCAGGCCATCCGGTGTCCCAAGGCCAGCATTCGCTATAGTAATCAGCCTCCTGCGATCTTAAAGACACTTTGTCGGCCACGTTTATTTCTTATTTGTAAATTCCGTTCATTCCTATATCTTGATTTCATATGAGTATGTGAGAAGTATATTTAATCTGACATAAGAAAAGAAGAAAAATTCCAATTAATGCCAACTTTTCTTATTTAACAAACACTGCCAGACACATCTTTTGATCGTTTATATTGCTATACACTGTTCAAACTGCAACAAGTAATTCCATAATTTTGACAACCCGCATAAAAATGTTCATTTTGATTTTCAGAAAAAAAGGTACTGATTTTGAGCTCATTCGCCTGGACATTTCTTTCGGAAAATAAAATAAGGAAATTTTCTTTCATTGAGTGGTGCTTTTTCCTGTTCAGCCAGACAAATCCGTTATTTTCATGTTTTTACCCGACCTTGAATTCTTTTAGTGAATACATAAAAAAGGGTGAACAAAAATACGCCCGCCCACACTAATTTTGAAAAAAAGGGTGTCTGGGAATCAAGTCTTCATGGGACATAATGATTATTGACCGTTCTTCGAACTCTGTCGCAATTATTTCCGCATTGACAAACTTGCCAAACAAAATGTGCACCAACTGCTAAAAAAGAAAATGCTTAATTTTTTTACCCTTTCTACTTATGATATAAATATTATTCACTTTACGGACTGGTTGATATGTCTCATATAAATATTCCGTGGTTCATGGTGTTCCTAACAAGTGACCATTGTTTATCCTCCTATGATACTGATATGAAGAAATGTGACGTAACAGTGAAGCGAGTGCAGGGGAAGAAAACAATCTTACTGTAAACAGGGGTCGGCAGCTCTTTATCATTGGTTCCGTCAATATGGGCGTCTCTCGTGTTCGGAATGTCTATTATGACGTTATTACTGTTCCCAGCCATGTACATTTCAAAGGTTGCTGGTCAGATGTCGCTTCAGAACAGATTAGTTTCTAAAAAAAATGATTTTAAACTGTTTACAGGAAAATGACATAAATTAGGTTATTATTTCGAAAATTGTTTACTTCACATTTTCCTGATTCTGAACGGAAAAAATATTGTCGTTCTTTGGGTTGCAAATAAATAATCGCGATGAATAGCTGGGCAGGCTTGGTGGTATAGACTAATGATAAACATTGTTACCTGTATTGATTTATTGTAGACGGGGTAATCCTGATGGCATTGAATGTATAATGTGTAGCACCAGTACAAAGGGTAAAGCAGTGATTTATAGTGTGGATCATAAAGAAACTTCTAATACAATAATTGATGAATGATATGAGAACGATTTGATTATTTTATATATTCTGTTACTTTTAAGCCTTCTTCCTATTTTATTTTATCTTATGGTAATAAAATATGCGGCTGTCTTCTGTGGTCCCCATCCAGGGTGGGCGCAGGCTTCACGGGAAGGCTGCACCCTCAGGCCGTGTATCGCTCACAAACGAGTGCGTCTTTGAGGGCTCCTCGGTGTTACGACCCAGTAATGGGGACGATTACACACGCATGACCCACAGGTGCGTTAGACACCTTGTCTTGGTGACACCAAGATACAAAATAACATGATAGGAATTGAGTGCTACAGCCCTGTCACGTAACCCCAAATCGAGTGGAACTCTGTAGATGTACAAACTTAGATTAAGAATTAGACCAGACAGTAAAACAAATTGAGGCGCTTACCTCCACTAAAAAATTAAAATTAAATAGTGGTCACAGTAGGGGATTAAAGGCGTGAAAACGCTGGACATCTTGAAATCACTCAGTATATTTGTGAGTTTGCTAATGGTACATGTACGTTAAGTAACTGTAGGCCTATATGGGATAACCATAAATCCGCAATTAACACTAGGGTGACATTCAAGAAGAAATATCGAAGGGTCCTGAAGAATTTCATCTAAGCATGGAGTCGGGTGCATTAACCTGACTTTAGTCTGGCATTGATTATGCGACTCAGTAGCAGGGATTATGTCAGATAGTTAGGCTCTTTTGTGTCAGAATGAAGCTAATCGAGGGCTTAAATCCAAAAGCAAATGTTGGTTTCTATGGTGCTGATTATAATGCCACTGTTGCGAAACATTACTTAATCATTTTCCAGGACTTAGGTTTAAAAACCAGACTCTTCAGCTATATGTTGAAACGTCAGATTTATATAGAGAATAGAAATCCTAAATGCCAATATTGGCAGCAAGCTTAATCCAATCGTTTAAACAAGGCTGATCAAAGCTGGGGCGTATTACAGATAATAGCATCACAAACCAGACAATGACGACACAGGCGCAATTTACAAAGCCCATCTGCTCATCATCAATGGGCAGACCTCGGTCATTACGGATGATTACCTCTCAAATTGTCCAAAGCCTGCTCAATTCTGGTCAAAGATAGGACTTGAACTCTCCGGCAGATGACGTCACTGCTTGTCAGATGAAAGTCACAAGTTAAAGGGGCATATTCCGATATCTGAATTGTATGAAATACAGATATTATCTTTATACGTTTATAAATATAAGCCAAAAAGCGCCGATTTATAACGTGTGGGGGGGGGGGGCAAATTATCAGCTGATCGTATTTCAAACAATTAAAGCAAGGATATCGAGTTGCGAGTATGAGGAAACAGAGGTTTGTAAAAGAAAACACAGATGGCGTAGCTTCACATGCCCTTAACAACACCAGCTAGAATACAATCAACAAACTGGGTTTACAAGGTCTCTCTGTTTGTCAACATGGGCACGTGTACTGTATTTTCTAACAGCTTGTTACTTGTTGAATTGTCAGTCATATGCATGCTTGCATTTGGTTTCCCCTCTCATGTGATTCTGTGTGGTTCTATCGTGTACTGACGCCATTTTAGAAGGAGAAAACTTGAAGCAAAGGTGCAGCATGATTTTGGACGCCGAGTTAGAAGGTAAGCAGCCTTGCCGTGTTCTTAAATTAGGGTGCCGGACAAACTTTATTAAATACTTTAACCACTTACGAATTATCTAGGCATAATTCCTTGGGTTAATATAAAAATAAGCTGGGTAAAAGATCGACGCTAGTCAAATGTCTGAATCTTAGTCCGAACGATTCCGGGAATTAACGAACGGTCCCGAGGTACATGGGCGCCGCCATTTGCAATGTTTTGAGGGACTGCCTAAAACGCGTGCACGCCTGCGTGCACGCCTACGTGCACGCAGTTTCGACTGCTGTTCCAAATAACCGATTTTGACCAAGCAAACGATTTAATGAAAATGCATATAAATAACTGTGCCTGCGTGATAAATATCGTGTACTGTTAATTTTAGATGCTTGTAAAAATATAAGTATGATATAAAAAGGCTGAGACGGCTGATATCGCCTCTGGTATTACTCGAAGCACCCTCCCCATCCCAAACGGACACCGCGTCAAATATCATAATAAACACGTTAATTTCGCCCTATCCTCTGACTATATGGCACATCCATCCCATGAGATATGAAACTAATGATATTATATGTCGGTAGGCTGTAGGTACTTGTTTATGCGTCATTCTTTCAGTCGTTACGTGAGCGATAATTAGTGAATTAAGCACCCTGTTAACTGTCACTCCACCAACATTGCATTTAGCTTGTCACTTGTGGCAGTTTAACACATCCATAAAAGTAAACCGTTTAATTTATATAAAAAAGACCCATATATGAGCTGATATATCAATCAAAATTAAGTACAGTCATTACTTTTTGTAATAATTTTAACTTTCATACAATTATTATAATTTTTTAAATTTTTTTGTGGGAGGGCTGGTGGATTAGAAAGAACTGTGTATCTGGCAAAGCTTGCTTCATACAGACCTGGTGGTATCTGACAAGATTATGATGTCTTAGATATTCTCACGGCTGTGAATACATGTACGGTATACCCATTCCTCATCTTAGTTGTAATCATGATGACATACGAACACATTTGTTTAATCTTTACATGTTCAAATGCTATATCTGATTGTATAAAGACAGAATATTAGTACCCGGCGGTATACCAAACCAACACACAATGTGTACTTATTACATCCATTGAGATTTTATACAACTTACTTCATCATAGTTTAGAGTCATTCATTGTTTGGTGTTTATCTTAATTGAGTTTTATTACATTTCAATTCTGACTTACATTCTACAGGCACATTCTACAGGCGAAATGCTTATTTTACTTGTTTTTTATTGTGTTGTTTTTATGAATGTCTTGTGATAATCTTGTGATAATATTAGTCTTTTTATATTATCAAAACACATATGGAGTAGCTCTTAGCATTTTTAATCTGGTTGACTGTGATAAATATTTTTATGATGATTATAAATTTATCAATTTAATGTGTAATTCATTCTCATATTTTGTTATTTAAGCATATATATATATAGTCATCAAAGTAATTTTTATATTCTTGTGCTTTCTGAAAATGAGAATTTTTAAAGTGTGAATAAATTATGTATATTTGATAATTGAATTACTATTTCAACAAATGCCTCTCCGAGTACCTAGTTTTTTAATCATTTCTAAACATTATTTTTTTTAATTGGTACCTTAATACCCATTTATTCATATCTAGTGTTTATGATCATTTGTAATTTTTATACACTTGTGATTAAGTATAAAATTTGAATATACATCTTGAACCATGTGTTATTGTAATTATTGTGTTAAATAAAGCAACATGTACACTAATTTACTGTGTTGAGTTTACCAAATATACCAATGATACAATATCATGCTGTGTTAGATTTACATGTGATTGTGTGAAATAGCCCTTAGTACAACCACCATCACACCCAGCTCTCATTGGATAAAACTCCAGCCAATTAGACACAGGCAGAACCCCTCCCCAGCCCCTGGGTTAATTAGCCCTGCCCTGCCCTCCACTTCCTATCCAGCCTGCAGGTCACAAGAAATAGGGCTGATTTTGTCCACACTTTGAGCTGCTCAGTAAGGAATATAAAAGCCCATAATTATTTTGTTTGTATTTATAATTTCAAAATTAAAACAGATTCAGTAACCGTACTTCAAAAGCCATCACATCAAGAAATTTATTTTTTAAATTTTGTTTATTTTGAATTTTTTTCTGATATACCTAGCTTGTACATATACAAGCTCGTTCATCCGTCCAAGCGGCGCCATGAAAAAGTTTCTGGGCAGGAACTGACTAAAGTTGTAATAATATGTACCCGGAGTAATCCAGAAATCATTTAAATTCTACAAATAAGGCGGGTTAATATATGGCTTTAAGTAGCTAACACCACACAACAAAGGTTCTCCGCAGCTATTTTTGTAAATTAAACGTAGACCACGTCCCGTCGAAGCTCCGTTCCTAACTGCCAAAAATTCGTTGTGAAACGGCCGAACACACAGGCTTGCTCATCCATGCCTGGTCATGCCCCTATGTCTGGTAACTAGAGCTACGTGAGCAAACTGGATAGAAACTACCTTCGTTGGGTATTCGGAATCTGAAAGAGCCATCCAGCTAGTATGAACGGAAACATTTGCAGTGATCTCAGCAACTTCGTGTAAATCTCGGAAATCATTTTATATTAGTTGAATAAATGTTCTTATATCGACAGTTGTATGTATACAACAGCGTTGGGCTGTCGTGGTGTAGTTTTGATGCTAAATTATATACATATGGATCTTCCGAGGTCTTAAACTTATAACAATGGCTCTGCCCTCTGTGGTGATGAATGTCAGTTAGCTAGTCCATATGCGGCCACCGGTGTCGTAGTTCCATGACAGCGGAAGCAATTATACGTTGATTAATGACTTTATATGCTCACTCTGTATCCTTACGTTTGTATCAGTTCACATTAGCTGAATACATCTTGCTAAAACCATACATCCCGGCCTTAAATAGTTCAAATAGTGTTTTGGGTCTGTTAAACGAATGCAATCAACTTGCACCGGTTTACTATTACAGGACCGCGTAAACGGAAGTACAATATTACGCATGTGCGAGAACTTGCAATCAATAAAGAAAGATATACTTTTGTTGAATCGCAAATAAATCAGTTTTCTATCTGTTAGTCGCCGTCTTGATTTATAATAGTAAACACACGCTTCGTATTTGTTTTCTTTGGTGCCACTGATTCTACCTAAGCCAGGTTTATTTTTACTGTGTATATGCAAACGGAATAGTCCTCGAATGTAATCTCGGCAGATATGAATATATTTCAAACAAAACACAAGACTGCATTCCATGTGTGCCATATGTGCCTAAAAAAGGGCACCCTTAACAACAGACGGAGAAAGTATTTCTTCACCCACGAGAGATTTGTGTTCAGTTCTTTAGAACCTTAACCAGATGCCCGTACGAAAACGATGTACAATTATCGAATACACCATGTTCCGAATGTTCTTCCGCTTCTCTGTGCTTCTAGGAGCCCATCAATACAAAGTTCCGGGAAATTTATCAACGCATAACTAACGTTCATACGATGCAGACATTCAAACAACGCTTCCCAACAGTGAAACCGCCAGTCTGATGTAGGTGACGACAAATTTCCAATTACACGGATGACGTTTTGTGCAATGTTTTACTCATCGGCAGAAAAAAAATATGAGAGTGATAATTGACACAACGAACTAGAAGCAACCCCCCCCCCCCCCTCTCCCGAAACACACACACCTTAAGTAAGGGCTTACCGCTTAAAATTCCCTCAAGTATCCCCTTATGAGGATATATTTCCCACTGGTGAAATATGTGATTCTCTAAAACATATGCGAGGTAAACCCATACGGTAAAATCTTGCTTGAATGCCTGGCTAACAAGCAAGGACAGCTACTATAAGGCGACCACAATCCCTATGGCTTAAAATGAAGAATACATCATTAGTCAGCATAAAAAAAAGTTTCTTTTGTTCAGTAGCTACATCCATCTACATGTCATCATCGCAATACACGTTGGCCGATTAAAGAAAAAGTAAATCTTCTGTGCGGTGGTAGGAAATGAAATAAATTAATGAAGTTGCGGAAATAAAGCTGATTAGATCTTGTCATTTGGAATAATTAATCCGAACTGAATAAAGATCGAGCGCAAGCACGATTGTCTAATGGTCTGCGTAAGTAGACCTGTTGGATTTTTCTTTTTCGTTTCCGTGTGGTCGGAATCATGCCCTCTTAGACATCCAGCCTGGTCCTTGTCTTTTAATCGTTCAACAAGAACGGTTTTAAAACCTACAGTAATGGGTAATTAAAATATATTATTTAATTAAAGCATATTATTAATTATTAATTATTAATTATCGAGGTGAACTGCATCCCGATCGTTGCTATCACTGCCAATAATAAAAACCAGCGGGACCAAATGCGAAAATGCAGTGGTATTGATCCTTTTTCTATATAATTAATTCAGCAAGAATACTTTCAAGTGGCTTTGCGAAATCATATTAAGCCCCTGCAGTTAATAAGTATAAGTAAAATATATTTTCCGCCAGATCCATAATACAGAGACCAAATGTTTAATCAGAGAACATACAGACGATGAAAGCTTTCACCTACCTTTTATCAAAACCTGAGATGAAATTGGTTCCTGCATGCTTCACTTGTCCCTTTTAAGGAAAAAATGATGAACTAACTGTCACACTGATATCATACTAAACATGGACACATAACACCATTTGTTATCATGTCAGAAACCGGCTTGTAACTTGCCCACTCCCATTATTTGTAACGGCCGTAGTACCAGCTGGCCAGCACTCCAGTGGGCTCCCGCGCGGACTCCCAGCATTAGCCACTCAGTCAGTGTGAACTCAGAGCAGACGACAGCTCGATAATCAGTCTTCCCAGCGTCCTTGGTGCCTCGTTATGGAGCCACGTTCAACAAATCAGCGGGTAGTACTAAATGTACAAGGAGTGCTTGTCATACGATCTATTTTACCTTGATAATTTAATTATTTGTATTATATATCTTACCTTGTATATAATTTTATAACATATATTGTATAATTTCATTATAATTAACATAGCCAAAATAACTTCATATAAAAACAATTAAAAATAATTAAATAATTTAAATTTAATATAAAAATAATTAATTTCATTATAATAAATTAAGATGTACTTTATATAAAAATAAAACGAGATTTTTCATAAGAACATATGGTGTACTTGTAATCCAACTTTTTGATTACATGTATGTTGTTCTATTTTAATTAGACCAGCAAATCAGCATGTAAATCTGCCTGCATCATTACATAGGAAAATCCACAATAGCACGACAATAGAAACACAGCATGTATAATTACCTAGTATTCAGATTATTTCATTATATTTTCAAAATCTAATTTTCTTCGCAAAAAATGCATCCGCTTTGTTGGTATGCGTCCAACCCCTATTCGTGTATTTTTGTTCACAGCACACTCAAGCAATCATGAATAGAATTGCATGAAATTTCAAGCAATTACGGTCATGGGCCAGTGAAGAAGCGATTAGATTTCGGTGTGGATCCAGGGAATGATTCGGATTCAGGGACGTCATCAAAGAATATTCACAAATGTAGAGTCACTTATGAACCTGGATATATGGGGCAATACGTGAATGCAATAGGGTTTTGAGAGAACCCCACAATAGAGACCCCCCCCCCCCCACACACACACACATGGCGGAGGCAAACATACTTCAGAATGGAGCTTTTTCGATAAAACTGAATTATTTTTTTTTCACAATAATAATTAATCGGTTTTCTCAAACATGTACTTAGTTACGGTTACATCTTCGCTCAGTATAACCCAAAAGGTTCCTTATCCACATTTTATTTTAGCTTCACATCCAATGAATGAGATATATTAGACATATGTTTTCCATGATCACCTCTCACACCCTAGTTTTCCGGGGGGAAAAAGGTCTGATGCAAAACCCTAAATATCTCGTAGCATTAAGCCTTATATTATGATGTCAAAGAATGATGTCAAGTATTCTGCCAGGGATTATGTAACCCAACCATATAGGATGTTTTAGGTACCGCATGATGCGCCATAGTATATATAGCAAAGTTAACATATAATGTAATATAAGGTACATTATAGATATCATGAAAATGCACGACACTTAGCTTTAAAAAGCATTATGAGGAACGCTACAGATAAAATTTAATATATTATAAAGGACATTATTGATAAAAAAATCATTATAAGGATCATTATAGTACGTATATATATATCAAAGTTAACATATAATGTAACATAAGGTGCATTATAGATATGATGAAAATGCACGACAATTAGCTTTAAAAAGCATTATGATGAACACTACAGATAACATATAATATGTTATCAGGGGTATTATTGATAAAAAAAATAGTGATAACATATTAGGCATCATAAGGAAAATAAAAGATAACACATTATACATCAAAAGGAACATTATTATAAAGGGTATCATTCTTTATGCAGAACACATAAAAGACACTACATATTGTGTGCTGGTATTCGATTTATAATTCTGTATAAAGGGCCTTTTTTATAAACAGCATATCAGGGGTTAAACATGCGTACGCAAATTAGTTCATCAGGAAAACAGCTTAACCAGTCATTATATAAGTGTTAAACAAGGCATGACCTATCACCCCCCCCCCCCCCCAAAAAAAAATAAATAAATGAATACAGCCGGTTATTAATACAGGTATCAAGTATTTGATTATTTGGCATGTTTGAACCTGCATCAAACTGAAAGGATACTGAACAAATCAGTCTAGTCATTTCCAGTCGTGACGGTTCAATTGGCGATAATAAAGAATTGGCTAGGGTGTACACGACCTTGGAAATAAGGTCAAGCTCATAAATTAATATGAAAAGGTGACAGGTGTGACACTTATGATAAATAAGGCGCCCAAAGGACACCTTTTTTTTTAAATCAGCCATATTGGATATATATATATATATATATATATATATATATATATATATATATGTCCGTTCATAGTCCAGTATTTACCTCGCTATTATTTTTGTTCTTGTAATTCTTCATTTAATCATATATATATATGTATATATATATATATATATATATATATATCTATATATATATATATATAAAATGCATATAAAGATTGTCCCAACCCAAGAAAACTAAAAAAAACTCAGAAAATGATCCGGGTTCAGTATATTCGGCACGGAATTAGAGTCACTTATGCAAGTCACGAATTTATTCACGAATGAAACTGAGAATTATAAGTATGCAAAGACGGTTTTGAGAACATCATACAACAAAGACCCCCTCATGGCGAAGGCTTGCAATTCTTGAAATGCAGATTTCTAGTTTTATATATTGAAGATTGACGGAGGTGGAAAAAATCACTATGCAAATATTTCAAGTGAAATGTCAGTTTAATAATAGGAACAAAGCGTTTGATAGAACATGCAGGAGGCCGATTTCTCGAGTGAGAGCATATGTGTTAATCACGGCAGAAAAGCGAGATTAAAACCGTTTTTTTTTCTTTCCCAAGATGTCTCAGAATAATTTCTTTACCAGTTTGTTTATTTATTATCATTTTCATCATCGACATCTCCCGGAACTTAGAATACAAATATTTACATGCATCCAAGAGCAACAATGTTATACCATAAA
The DNA here is from genome assembly GCA_026874595.1 of Sipunculus nudus. Lineage (NCBI taxonomy): Eukaryota > Metazoa > Annelida > Sipuncula > Golfingiida > Sipunculidae > Sipunculus > Sipunculus nudus. Next base: position 49,906,414 of record CM049315.1, read on the forward strand.
TGTTAAATTATTTCATATAACTTTTTGAATTATCACAAATGTATCAACCCAAAGATAACAATATACGTTTCCACTTTTGCTGATGTATTTCTGACTTTTTGTGTTTTTCGGCAACATTACGTTCCAGTCTTTCTAACCTAATCAAATATTTCATAAATATATGAATAGATGGCGGATTTATCTTATCACGATAGAAAAACAGAACAAACTTAAAAATCAACAATAAAATATCTACAATGATCTTAATGGGGAAATTCTTATCACACCCCATATAAATTAAAGCTGAACTCAACCGTGGCATATTAATTCCAGCACTCTTTGCCCATGTTTTAAGCTGGTTATAAAAGGTTTTACTCACATGACACTCGCAGAATATATGTACTACTGACTCATCTTCAATAAAACAATATGAACATCTTTACTATCCATTATTCGCCAGTTGTACAGTTGTTCATTCACCGATAAAATATTAAATAGTACCCTATACTGAAACTGCCGCAGATACATGTCTAAGGTCGTACAATATACATGACTAACTGCCTCATCCCATTCAAAATGGTCACCTAAATTCAGATTATGTAACCTTTCTTTACAAATTGGTTCATATAGCTTTTTATTAATTACCATCGAATAAACAGTCTTAAACTTCACATTTTCCAAATCAATTTTCGTTTCGTTTACCATCACAATGTTACTCTTCACTTCAAAGGATTCTTTTTCATCTGGAATATTATTTAATAATATATCCTGTTTCCATTTCGCGGGTATCGCTTTCTGTACTGATAGCCATGGTAAAAACGTTTTTATATACATGGGATTATCTATTGGAACCAAATCTTTTAAATCTTTCACCCTACCATTTTTGTTAAACACCTGAAAGACGTACTTTATACCGTCACTTTCTGTCTTACCAATCAATACTTCATATTTGATTTTAGGCTTTCTGCCGTACCATATAAAATCAACAACACAGCTTTTTATTCGCTTAACAAACTCTCTCGGTGGTTCAATTATATTAACGACATATAATAATTTTGAAATACACATGGATTTCAAGAGAATATTTCTACCAAAAAATCGTTAGAGATCTAATGTTACACATACTGAGTGTCGTTTTCTTTTTGTCGTAAATACACTAAAAATTAAGTGAATCAGATAACTTCAGGTTAAATGTGTGCCATATTCCTAAAATTTTTATGCCATTTTTATATATATTAACCCATTTAAAATCTTTGGTGCCAAGTGTATGTTCTTTGTTTTTTTTCCATGTAGGCAGCTTCACATTTATCATAATTAATCTGTACTGATGAGACTTTCTCAAATTTTTCCAATATATCCATAACCGATTGCATAGACTGAAAATCTTTAAGAAAATATGTTGTGTCGTCAGCGAATAGACATTGTTTAATCTCATAGCCGTTGATATCTATGCCTCTAACCGAACTGGAATGACGAACAAGTATTGCCAAAATTTCAATGACAAACAGGAATAAATAAGGGGCCATTGGATCCCCCTGCCGGGTTCCCCGTTCTAATTTAAAATAGCCAGTAGTGTATCCATTATTTATCACACAGCTTTCCACGTCAAAGTGTAACAAACGAACCCAGGTTAGAAAATCATGTCCAAAACCAAATCTCTCCAGTGTGGCGAAAAGAAAATTATAATCGATGGAGTCAAAGGCCGCTGCGAAGTCCACAGCAAAAATAATAGTGTTTCTATCTTGTAATTTACAGTATTCTAAAATATCAGAAATAAGACGATTAGTGTCAGATATTCTCCTGCCTTTTATAAATGCGCTCTGATCTTCATGAATTAGTTTTGGAAGAATTGTCTGTATCCGTTTAACTAATACTTTGCTTAATATTTTTACATCAACATTTAATAAACTTATTGGCCGCCAAGATGACAGGTGTCTATTGTCCTTGCCTGGTTTCTCTATCAAAGTTATAACGGCTTGTTTTTGACTTGGAGTTAAAGCTCCATCTCTGAAACACTCATTAAGACAATTTAACAAATCGTCACATATTAGATCAAAAAAGGTTACGTAAAATTCTTTCGGCAGACCGTCGTTCCCCGGGGTTTTATTGTTTTTCATATCTTTTAATGCTATCAATATAGCATTCTTTGAAAGTGTACCTTCGCAGCTTAGAATGTCATTTTCAGACAAACGGGGAACATTGACTTTAGAAAGAAAATCAGAGCATTCACTCTCACTGGTATCTGTCTTTCTGGAATACTTTTGTTTATAAAACAATCTTATTTCTTCCATAATTTCTTTGGAGCTTGTTAACTCTTTATCCGACTTAATTAATTTCTTAACAGTTGTTCTCGTTTTGTTTTTCCATGCATATTTAAAAAAAACTTAGTATTTCGTTCCCCTTCTTCAAACCATTCAACACGTGATCTTACTATCTGTCCTGCATTTAAGTTTTCGAAATATTCCTCAATTTTCTTTTTAATTTCATTATATATTGTTTGACTTGATTTTTTGTTTCCTGATCGATTTAACTCTGCATTATACAGAGCCTTTTCAAGGTTTGACAGTTCCTCCCTCTCTTTCTTCCGCTTTTCTTAAGATAATTTAATAGAAAATTCTCTTATTCTAAACTTTAAATATTCCCACCATTGTTTTGCCCCCATATCATTTCTATCCTTGTTCCTCAAACCATTTACGTACTCCTTAAATTTACTTATAAACATAGGGTCCTTTAATAATGATATATTAAGTTTCCAATGTGAAGGCCCATATTCTCGTTCTGGTATCGAGTTAAAGTGACAAACAACGGCTGAATGATCTGTCAGAATAGCCGGAGCAATCTTTATATTTTTAACATGGGCATTCAGCTCACTATTTAAGAATATGTAATCAAGTCTGCGCTGCCGCAAAGGGGTTTTTGATCTCCAAGTGTATAAACGCTCCTCTTGGTTCCTTATCCAAAACAAGTCAATTAATTCAAACGCTGACATTTTATTGTTAATCAGTTTTACAGATTTAACTTTGGTTTTAAAGCTTGTCTCGTCTGCATCAAGCTCATTCAGATTAAAATCACCTCCCCATATTACCTTCATTGCAGAGTCAGCTTGCAATGAATTAATTTTATCCCATATCTGTTGGTAAAAACAAACTTGTTTTGGCTCTGTATTAGGTGCATACGTATTTATAAATAAAAAACCATGGCCCTCAACAAGAGCTTTTAGTATTATGTATCTACCATTAATATCAACGTGTTTACTTATTTCTTTAAATTCTAAATTCTTTCCATCGTTTAATCTACTTGATAATTGAAATGCCTGGTTATGATTAATGTTGGGCAAATCATTTCAGTCACTCCGGCAATAGAACTATTAATTAGACTATTATAAGACTATTAATTAACTTATTTTTATAGCACCCAACTTCGTGTTCTGGTGCAGATAGTTTAAGGACATGGCTCACTGCCATTTGTCTTTCATCTATGCCATCTAATCTTCGACATGCAAGTCTCGATGACGTGTAATGTGTCTATAATTTCGGATATTTGCTACAACCGAATATCCGGGATATGTCAGGCTGAATGTCACCCGGGGTATTAATTATTTGGTAAGATGTCTTCATTAACTGGGAAGATGTTTTAAAGGTCGAATACGTCTTAACCGACAAAGCAAACATTATTCAAGGACAACCTCTGATGTGAATACTTTGGGTGAAAAACATGTTTTTGCCAACTTTCCGCATGAAATGAGCATTGTGGTGGGTCATAAAGGAAAAGCCGGCTTATTAAGCCATCACGGTGAGGTCTAATACAAGTAATGCATCTGTGACAAAACCTGCAAGGACACAAGCACATTCTCCGGAACGCAGGCCTCTGCCACGTGGGCGTTTTTTTTTTATTTTCTTGACCACATCGTTTCAAAGCACTCATGAATATGTTGTGGAATATGGACTAACCATTGGGGTGTCCCATGTACAATTTACAAGAAAAAAAAGCCATTCTGAATAGACTGGGCCATCGGGAGGCCGGGACATATCCCGGTCAGGCTGATGGTATAAGCAAAACCTTAATGGCTGTGGCAATGAGTATATAATATATAATTATAACACTACAGCGATACTAGAGATGAGTAACGCCTTCAATTTAGCAATATTTGCCATATATCTCGCGATATTTTTCATTGTACCAATTTACATAAAATATGTATATTCATACATTAAGTATTTCATTAATTCAATATCATATCAAATATAATGACACAATGAAAATATATATTGATCAGTTTTTATTGCACAGGAAATATGTCAAAATTACCCAGTAAAGTAATTAATTATTGTTGACAGAACTCGAAGAAAAATTTGATGCGAGGGTTTTAAATATGTTTTCTTTATATATAACTCAATTATATTTTATTACTTATATCAGACAAAATACTGAAAAATATCGATTTATATATATAAAAACAAATCACGATGCGTAATATGCGAGGCCTTTTATCTGGGTATCGAGGCTGAGTATCGCCTTCAAATATCGTATAATATATTACAATATTTGTGAGAGAGTACAGCGATTTGTAATGCGAATTTTTTTTTCATTGTTTAATTTTAGAGAAAATAAGTATTTTTTCTGGTATTTATAAAAAAAAATTACATATATCATTTATCCAATATCATATTAAATATAATGAATCGATGTAAGTATATGCCGATAAGATTATATTGTCTATTGTCAAAATTGTCAAAATCACTCAGCAGAGTACTTAATTACTGTTGACAAAACTCGAAGAAAAATTAAAAGCAAGGGTTTTAATATGTTTTCATTATTTACTAAATTTTATTTTAATACTTAATTAGATCAGTTTCGATCACGTTTCGATATATAAAAATATTGATATATGAAAACCATATCGATATACACAATATGCAAGTCAGGGCATCGCAATATAACGATATATTGATAATATCGCAAACCATTACTGTTTACCAATGGTATGCACACAATATTGATGGCGGTATAGGCAGATGGTAAAAAACTGAAAACCTTCACGCACACTTCCATGACTTGTTTTTCACCCTGATGACGTTACAAACAAATTAATATAACCTTCCCCGGGTCCCGGATCGGCCCAGAATTTTCCCCTGAGCAAATGTTTACGTTACATTGTGTCTTTCGTGACATAATCATTTACTTTTCAGGGTTCACTCCTGACAAGGGATGATAAAAGAATCAATCATTGATTTGATAGAAGTCAAGGGGGTGGTTATGCGCACTGGTACTACTACTGACAATATCTTTGTAGTATGCAATTAAACTATACCCAGACTATTATACTGTTCTGGCACAGCTGAGTCTCTCTAAACCTAAACTCCCTAAACATGAGGGTTACATACAGGAAGATAAAGTCTATCACAGAAACTATGTTGACAGAGGCAATTTTATCCTCCTCCTTGGTATCCAAACCCATTGAAGACCTAACACTAAATAATTTGGTGAGCCTATATAATACTGAACTCAAAGAAATCATAGATAGATTTGCTGCAAGTAAGACCTGGACTATTACCATACGGCCAAAGTCATCCTGGTACAACACAGTCATTCATAAAGCCAAACAAAACTCATGCAATCTTGAACAAAATCTCATGAAATTTTCAGGGCATTACGAGAATGGATCAAAGGAGAATCGATTACAAATTGGTGTGGACACAGCCAATGATCCGGATTCAGGGTCGTCAGCAAGGAATATTCAAAGTACAGTCACTTATAAAAGTCACGTATGCACGAATGAACCTGAGAATATGAGCCTGATGAAAGTATGCAAACACGGCTTTGAGAACATCATACAATAGAAATAGAGACCCCCAAATGGCGGAGGCTTGCAATCCTTTTAATACAGATTTCTAGTTTTGTATATTGAAGATTGATGCAGGAAGAGGATATCTTTATGCAAATATTCAATCAATATCAAGTGAAAAGACAGTTTCATAATAGGAACAAAACATTTGATAGAACATGCAGGAGGTCGATTTCTCGAGTGAGAGCATGTGTGTTAATCACGGCAGAAAAGCGGGATTAAAACCGTTTAATCTACTTGATAATTGAAATGCCTGGTTATGGTTAATGTAGAGCAAATCATTTCAGTCATTCTGGCAATAAAACTATTAATAAGACTATTATAAGACTATTAATTAACCTATTTTTATAGCACCCAATTTTGTATTGTGGTGCAGATAGTTTAAGGACATGGCTCACTGCCACTTGTCTTTCATCTATGCCATCCAATCAGCGACATGCAAGTCTCGACGACGTGTAATGTGTCTATAATTTCGGATGTTTGCTTCAATGTAATATCCGGGATATATCAGGCTGAATGTCAACTAGGGTATTACTTATTTGGTAAGATGTGTTCATTAACTGGGAAGATGTATTAGAAGATGGGTGAAAAACATGTTTTTTTGCCAACTTTCCGCATGAAATGAGCATTGTGGTGGGTCATAAAGGAAAAGCCGACTAACTAAGCCATCACAGTGAGGTCTAATACAAGTAATGCATCTATGACAAAACCTGCAAGGACACAAGCACATTCTCCGGAATGCAGGCCTCTGCCACGTGGGCATTTTTTTTTCATTTTCTTGACCCCTTCGTTTCAAAACTCTCATGAATATGTTGTGGAATATGGACTAACCATTAGAGTGTCGTTTGTATATTTTACAAGAAAAAAAATCATTCTGAATAGACTGGGCCATCGGGAGGCCGGGACATATCCCAACCAGGCTGATCGTATAAGCAAAACCTTGATAGTCTGTGGGAATGAAAATATAATTAGAAGACTATATAGCGTTACATGTTTATTAGGGCTTGGTATCGCCGTCATTATTCTTATTGTTATATATTGCGATATGTCTCGCGATTATCCAGTATCACATAAAATATAATGACACAATTTAAAGTATATGCTAATCAGTTTATTTTGCACAGGAAATAAATAAATCACCTAGGGAGGATTTTTAATATGTTTTCTTTATTAACTAAATTATATTTTATTGCTTAGAAAGATCAGAAAAATTACTAAAAAAATCGATATTTGAAAAAAAAAGCATTTCCCGATACGTTATATGCGGTGCTTGTTTACAATGGCAGGGTATCGCCTTCAATTTTGGTATTGCAATATATTGCGATATGTGGGAGCGTATTAAGATAGGTATGGTGTTTTTTTCAATGTATCAATTTAGAGAAAATATGTATATATATATATATATATATATATATACAATATATAACATACTAAATACGTTATTAATCCAAAATCATATCAGATATAATAAAACAATTGAAGTAAATGTCGATCAGTTTATTTTGTCAATTGTCAAAATTGTCAAATTCACTCAGTAAAGTACTTAATTATTGTTGACAGAAATCGAAGAAACATTTAAAGCAAGGGTTTTAAGTATGTTTTCATTATTTACTAATTTTTTTTAATTACAAATTAAGATCAGTTTCAATCACGTTTCAGTTTTAAACAAAACACTGAAAAATATTCATATATAAAACGATATCCGAATACGCCATATGCAAATCACCGTATCGCAATATACGGTACGCTCTTTACACAGCGCTTTACCTATAGGCCTACTACCTATATCGCAAGCCATGTTTTACCTCGTATCCTGAATCGCTACACCACAGGGGAGCACTGTATTTTGGTCCAATCGGATGAAACCATGTGCTGGAAGACAGAACGATTTACCAGCCAAGCGAGGAATACACCAAGCCAATGTTGTTAATTCCGTTTTGAGTGACAGCTAATCACCCCGGCAACCGTTTGAACAGGCCACAGGCTCAGAGAGAATGGCCCCGCACGTGGTTTTCACAAATCCTTTTGTACATACGATGCCCGGCCGGTGAGCTGTAATTCAAACGAAATGAAAACATAGGTTCCTTGCACCCCCCTCCCTGGCTGTCATAATCGAATCGGTCGATGATGCGAGAACGTAGAGGGAGCAATTAAAATTCGACTATTTCTTTTACTAAGAGCATCCACCTGAGTGCACTTGAAGCGCACTTGAAGTGCAGCTATCGGCAAAGCCATGGTGCCTGTCTAGTGTTTTTTAACTGGCATTTGGTTGGCTGCCAGACTACGACCCACCACCTAGTGTCTAAATGTATCATAAAAAATCGGAAAATTAATAGCTTCTTTAGAAGCGCAAGATTTCCGCTGGCTCGGGAGCGTAAATATATCGGTATATCGATAACATGGCACACCATTACTGTTTACCAATGGTATGCACAATATATTGATGGCGGTATAGGCAGATGGTTAAAACTTTAAAAACCGTCACTCACACTTCCAGGACTTGTTTTTCACCCTGATGAAGTCACAAACAAATTAACATAACCTTCACCCATCGCCAGGTCTTATTTTAACAGTTATATATACATAAAATAGTGTTCTACTAACTTATGTATTCAGTACAAGGACACTTCAAACTCTTTACTTCTATTTGCCCTTAATGCACTGAGAATAAATAGGACAGTATCATTTTCATTATCAACTTAGTCATGTTTCAAAATGGAAGAAAATTATGTAAATTTCATCAGATAACCCCAGGAACGACAATCCTCTTGGAAAACTTTTCAAGGATATAGGAAGAGGGATATGCTAGGCATATTTTGAAATGAATGACATCGTCAAATGATGTCTAATTTGTATTTTAATGTATCAATATACAGGAAAAAAGTATATTTTTCTGGTATTTATACAACATATTAAATATGTCATTAATCCAATATCATATTATATATGATGACACAATGAAAGTATGTGCTGTTCAGTTGATTTTGCACAGGATATATGTCAAATTCACACAGTTAAGTATTTTATCATTTTACCAGAAGTCGAAGAAAAAAATTAAAGTAAGGGTTTAAATTATGTTTTCATTATTTTTTAAAATTCATTTTATTACTAAATAAGAACAGTTGTAATAACGTTCATTTTCAGACAAAAGACTGAAAAATAACTATCTAGGAAAACCATATCGCAATATGCAAATTACCGAACCGCAATATACCGATATATTGATAATATCGCATATGTACCATAACTGTAAACCAATGGTATGCACACAATAATGATGGCGGTGTAGGCAGATGGTAAAAACTGTGAAAACCTTCATTCGCACTTCCAGGACTTTGTATCCTGATGAAGTCACAAAAGAATTAACATACCCTTCAGCCACTACCAGCTCTAATTTTAATTTAACAGTTACATAAAAATGGTGCTCTACTAACTTATGTTTTCAGTTCAAGGACACTTAAAACATTTTTCTTCTATTGGCCTCACTACGCTGAGAATGAATAGGACAGTATGATTTTCATCACAACTTAGTCATGTTTCAAAATGGAAGAAAATTCTCACCTCTAGTTTTTATGTCAATTTCAACGGAAAAAAACCCAGAAACGACCATCCGTGAGAAAACTGTCCAAGGATATAGGAAGAGAGATACGCTAGGTATGGGATGAACTAAATAACAACGTCAAATTATGTCCTTTTTTGCTCAAGATGAGTGTCTTTCGTAACCAAACCATTCACTGTTCAGTCTTCACTCCTGACAAGGGATGATAAAAGAATAAGTTCTTGTAATACCATGCAATGTTTTCAGAAATTCTTCTTATTTGTTTGAGAAAAGTCAAGGGGCTGATTATGTGGGGTGGTACTACTACTGACAATATCTTTGTAATATGCAGGTGTATATATATATGGAATTTTGCAGATTTACAAACCACTTAGTTCAGAATACCTTAATGTATTTATCAGGGTTCGTAATTTTTTTTTAATGTTCACCTTTCAAAAGGAAAAGAATAAATCTAGTTTTTACTTACGCAGGGATATTTGCCCTTCCGCTATAGATGCTTCCAATATCATCATATCAATCCTTTAAATAAGTCATTGCCGCTTTAACATGTCGGCGAAACGGTTAACCTTTGTTGTAATGGTGCGATAAAAGCGGGTGTCGCATGCTTAACATTTGGAGCTGGATGCACAATGCCACACCACGCCCTCAATGGTCTTATTACAATTCTTTGCTCTCTGGGCACCCTTGCGTTCGAACCCTTGGAACCTTGCTATAAAAACAGTGGTTATACGAGAGGATATTGAAACTACTTCTGTGTAACTGCCAAGTGATGAGCGTACGTCCGAATGGCTATACACCCGGCAATATTTTTGTCATGTACGCTGTGACTGAAAATAAGCCCGTGTAGCATGACAAAGTGGCAAATAACGTATTTCCTGATTAAGTAGGGTTTTGACTGGTACTCTGCCGGGTACCAGGATGCCAGTATGACAGGGAATAACTTCTTTTTTTGTGTATTTTGCTTGATAAAGGTGATGTGGGAAACATCTTAAAAATTCACCTTTCCAACGAATATGTATAAAATAAAATTGCTTTTATGTGCAATGCGGATAGGCAGTGTAACGACTTCTTGTTTATATATATGATATATACAGAAATATCAGATTGTCTAAGCTTAGTGTCCTTGCATTCAAAATTGCTAAAGAAGTTCGACAGTGCAGACACACCCACAGGGACAACTGGACGTTTTATTGATTGTCCGATGATGTAAACAAGATGTTGCTGCCTTCATGTCGATGGTATAGATTAAATATTGATGCAGGTGGGCTGATGGTATTAAATTTGGGCTGATTTCACTCGAGTTTCTATGGCACGTTTCCCACTCTGGTCCTACCCTGATTTTCGAAGTCTATAAGTTGACTAATGGTATCTGACAAATCGACTTTCAATATTTATACCCCCGGCAGAAGCTTTAATGTTTTAATCGTCGCTGGTTGGCTGGTTATTTGGCTGGTTTGACGGTTAGCACTTTTGTTAAAAGGTATTAACAAATTTTGATAAATTTCGTGGAGAGTTAGGGTGACATTGATATATTTCCTGTGCTCATGTAGTACGCACCCGGCGGAGGTAGTTTTGCTGTCTCTGAGTGTTTTCTAGTTTAGCATGCCATCGAAGTTCCCCTTCCCCTTTCTAGAAGCGCCGGTGTAGAATTTAACTAAAGATATAAATACGGTTGATCCTGGTTCTGTGAACGTGTCATAGAACAAGACCGCAATCTCCAGCACCCCAATCACAGAGCGACAGAGCAGCCGGTGTTCAGGTCAATATAAGCTTAATCCACCATGCACAGCTGGCAAAATATGAAGCTAAAAGGGTCACAATTATTCACATTAAGCTCAAAAAGGTTGTGTTCTCAGGCACCTTTCTTCATAATATGTTTAACATTTTTTTATAACTTTTCGACAAAAATAATAAGAAGACAATCTGGTAATAACATAAATGCTTTGATAATCAGGTAAAAGCCTATCATAAAAACACGACATCTTAACGAATTATATATTATTTTATTTTCTTGAAAGAAATGTCCGATCAGCTGGAACGCAAAATCGATAAATTTCAACTAAAAATTAAAACCAAAATATTTGATGAGATGGTAGCATGAGAAACCAACTCTTTTGACACTTTATGTATTCCTTTCTGCGTTGAAATTATACATATAGGTTTGTCTATAGGGTTGTAGTTTTAATCATCCGGTCTTTTTCCTATATATCGGTCTTTCAAATGATCACGAGGAAGACGTTCACGGCCTCCGGTTAGTGAAAAAAAGTGTGCAGACCAAAAACTGTATTGAGAAAAAAAATCAGTTTTTCAAAATGTTTAATTTGTTTTAAAATGTTTAATACACAATTATTGTGCATTTCTTTCAAAAATTGAAATGTGAAAAACCTCTTAATATACAGCTCCTAGATTTATAAGATTTGTTATTATTTGTATTACTTAGCAGAGGAAGAAAACATAGTTAAATTGCCCATTAAGAATTAAAATAAGCAAAGAGAGATTGAATAAATATTCATCATATTACAATTAATTTGAAACTCACCGTGTTTCAGCGTGTCTGAACCACTAAATGTTTACAATATAATTCAGGTATTTTGGAATATGGCTCTGATCATCCATTCGTTTACATATTATGGATAGGACGGTTACAGCCTTAGATCGGGTAGGAAAGGGGCGTGGCAGCTGACCCCCCCCCCCCCCCCCCTTTCATCCGAAGAAACCTTTTTAAGGGTTTCAGACAAAATTTTGCGGCCTGGCCCCCCCCCCCCCCTTTTTTTTCATGATTCGGGGGTTTTTCATTTTTCATTAGTCCTCCTGGGTTGGACCCCCCCCCCCCACCCCCTTCCTAAAACATGAATCCGCCCCTGATTAAGTAAGTCATGGTTTGTCGAAGAGAGGTTCACACCCTTTAGCATGTCCAGCTCTTTAACTAAACTTCGGGCAGATTACTTCCATATATAATGTTGTCAATGGTTTGATCGTTTCACCTGACACATTAAAGAAAAAGAGCTATAGACATGAGCCCTTTTTATTTGTTCTTCCGTAAACCTAACTCAAATAGTCATCGGAAGACCAAGAATGTTCAACTTACATGTTGAAATGCCCTGACAGGTCATACATGAACGCCCTTAAAAGAGCCACTTTCGATCTACATGTATATGTATTAGACGCTAAGGGACGTTAGCAGGCTCGCCCACGCAAGGAGCTTTCTGGGTATAGCGATTTCAGATTACCATTGTTCAGCTTGAAATCGACTTCCTATGAACGGAAATTACTTTTATCCGATTTCAAACGGTCGGAGGTAACTATATATTGAATATTTGTATATCTTATGTTTGTATGTATGTGCCAAGCGCTGTGGTGAAACAGATTAGTATATATATATATATATATATATATATATATATATATATATATATATATATATATATATATAATCAACATAATACATTAAGGTTCAATACATTACAGTGAAAGTGATCTACCGCACAGGGGAGTATTAATAATTTCCAAGCTAGGAAAGAGAGAGAGAGGAAACAAGGAAGTTAACAACGCAAATTGCATCTGCAGAAAAAAAAAATGAATGCCCCATCAAGGAAGGATGATTAACACGGAGTGTAATTTACTACAGTCACTAGACAAGACATTAACCACACCGAAACATACATAAGACTGACGGAGAACACATTTAAAACATGGTACTACGGACACACCAGCAGCTTTAAAAACGAGAGATACAGAAACAGCACCACGTTAAGCTAGTATGTATGCACCCTGAAAAAAAAAAAAACGCCATATGCCATGAGTTGGAAAATACTCGAGAAACGCAGGGCATATTTAACCACAACAAAGAAATGTAATTTATGCAACACTGAGAAATATTTTATCATATGCAGACCGGAACAGAGCACATTAAAAAAAACAGAAGCGAACTGAGCTCCACATGTAAACACAGGGCCAAGTACTTGCTGTGTAACATCAAGTTTTCCTCGAAATCCCCACCAAATAAACACAATAGCTACCTGGACCACGAAAACCTCAACGAACCCAATAACCTAAGCTTAATCCAGCTTGATGACTAAATTAATCACACATGATCATTTCAGTTTGTACCTGAGGAGTGGGCCGGCTGGTAAGCTGAACTCACGAAACAGTATTGTAGTACATTATGAAATCAAGCAAACTATACACATTGTATAATATTATATATATATATATATATATATATATATATATATATATTATTTATTTAACAATGAAATTAACACTTTGTGGTACCATTTGTTTTCATATATTGATATTAATCCATCTAGTTTAAATATCATATCTCTCATGGTTTAATTTTTAATCAATATATCACGAGCTATCTTTCCTATCTGTCATAGTTTTTTCAAATCAAAATAACAATACCTCTTATTATAGGAATTTTACCCTATATATTTAACTCAGCATCGGGGGTAATCAGAACAGTACAGGGGTTACCTGAAATAATAATCGGGGTAACCCATGGGGTAATCTGAAATCGGTTTCATGGTGCATGGCCTGTTTTATGGCACTGTCTATTGAATAAAAAAGATGATATCCATACCATAAGAATTATCTGTTATGATTAATCCTTTTGGATTTCATGTTTTATATCCACGGGATTAGGTATAATTATAAAGTCTTAACCTGTCATTAAGACATTACAGCGATTCTTACCTAAAGTCTCATACCCGGATGGTTGGCCTGTCCTGGAAATAGGCGTGTTATCTGCGCCAGTTTAACCAACTTATGTGTTTAACCAATGTAATGAACAAGACTGATAACCCCAACTTCAATTCTATCATTTTCCTTCTTAACTTGTACTTTTAAAATTCATAGGTTACAGCCAACGGCCCATCCTTCTGGACGGTATACTTGTGACGGGATGACAGTAAACACTCCGACATATCTTCAACTTCATTGATATTAAAGGGATCGACAAGGAGACTATAAATGGGGTCATCGTGTCCCTTTTTTTAAGGGATATAGATCTGAATATAGATCTGAACATGTCAGAAGAGTCTTGTAGATGATAAATCATAATCAATGCCAGTTTATTCTTGCAAACACACACACATATAAATATATATATATATATATATATATATATATATATATATATATATATGTGTGTGTGTATTTAATGGTGTATGACTTGAATTGGCTTCTCATGAAAGTTGATGTTCTCTGAGTGATTATTAACTGGTTGTTCAACCTAATGGGCCATTAAGGATATGGTCATCCTAACCGGAATACGTATACATTGCTGGCATTTCTCGGTGAACAAGTCTTTTCATACTAAAGATTCTATTGAAAATAATGCATGTAATTTAAAATATAGAAAAAAAGGCAATTACTATTCTTTCTTAATAATGAAATGACCTCTGATCTTCTGCAAATGGAAATGTGAGCTTTGAATCGACAATTGTTTCGAAACCATTAGGCACAACAAGAGATTAACGTATGTAAGAGTTGTTTCGTGATTATTTGTACAATCCAAAGATATACATTAAGTCGGATAACATAATTAAACTCTAAATAAGACCTTACCCTTGGAACTCCAGATACAAGATAAGATGTTCAATAACTTCCTTTCGTTATGATGAAGTTCAATTTCCCTCCTCGCATGTCAAGATAAAAAAAAAACAAAAAAATATATCCGAATCTGAGATAGAAAATGGAAACACGTGCGCCATAAACACATGCTTCCCTCAGGAGAAGCAAACAACTCAAGTCTACTGTCATTAAACGTAAGTGCTGTGGCTAAGGCCACACAAATACTGATTCTTGCCAAACTGGGTTAATTATTGCCCCTGCCAGTAGGGTATGCAAATGCGGATCCGGAATATAGGAAAAGAAAGGGTTCCAACCCAGGAGGATTGATGACAAAAAAAAAAAAACGTTAACCATGCAGCTTAGGAAAAAGAGGTCGAGGCCGCAAAATTGGTCTGAAACACTCCGGACCCCCTGGACCACTACCCTTGATCCTCTCCAAGGCCTGCGTTCATCCCCGTCGCGTGTGTGTTTGTGTGTTTGTTCATAAACTTAAATGACACAATCATGAACGGAATCAAATGACATTAAATTTCAGGGCATTTTGGGAATGGGCAAATAAAGAATCGATTATATTTTGGTTTGGATCCGTCTCATGATCCGGATTCAGTAAAGTCATTAAAGAATATTCGAAAAATGAACAGTCACGTATGCACGAATGAACCTGGGAATATGGACCGAATTACTGAATGCAAACACGATTTTGGGAGCATCCCAGAATATGGACCTCCCACATATCGCAGGCTTGAATTCCGTTTTTCTCCGATAAAACCATATATGTTGGAATTTGCTGATTGCAGGGAGAATACATAAATTAACACTATTTCTTTAAATAATACATAAACATTTGCAATATAAACATTATCCCAATCCATTCATTTATTTTGGTTGAACACAAACGTTTCCTAGCATGACTGTACCCCTTCAGACGGATTTACCAATCCCCAGTCCACCTGTTTAATACGTAGTGATATTTCTTTATGTGAGCGGACACTGTCGACGTGTGTCTATTTACTTAAACAAGGCTGTACGACCAGAGTTCTGATTTTGCACTGCGGACAACACTTAAACAAGTAGAAGGAGGAAGAAACGCAGCATAGAAACACCTGGTATAAGCTGGAGAAATCTTGATTTGCACAGTCGGGTGAAACGGATTACCAGGTCGCCTGCTTGCTATGTTATATTTTGCAGTACTGATCGCGTCCGGTACAAGATTTTTTTTTTCATTTTTTTTCTGCATATGGGTCAGAACGAAAAAATAATAAATAACGCAATTTAGTGAAAAAAAAACGCTATATTCCTATATTTTTAACATATGTTAAATATTTGACTTTAAATGGTGCAGATGAACAGAAAGAAATCGATTTTCCTTTATAATTCTATATATGTGACAGTATGTATTATTTTAAATCTATCATTTTATGATTGAAATGACTCCACTTTTTAAGCGCGCCTGTAAACTGTATATGGTGATTTGATTAATCCTTTATAAATAATGATTAATTAAATCATCTTATACATATTTTATATGTGACAACATAATTTCAGTATTCAGTGATTTTCACTGACGGAAAGAGTTTAAAATATTATACTGTATCATGAACACTTACTGATTTCTTATGCGCATAATATTTATGCACTTATTTTTTTTTTATAATCTGTTCGTTCACCGAGTAGCAATGATGCATATTACATTTTTTATCATTTAAGTAATTTTTATGCCCCCGCCACAAAGTGGCTGGGGCATATAGTTTTACCCATGTCCGTCATTCCGTCATTCCGTCCTTCCGTCATTCCGAAATCAAACAGTTGTACGTACTTTTTTTCGCAATGCCTGCAGATATTGGCCTGATTTTTTGTGTGTGGGCAGATAATGACAAGTTACAGATCGAGTTTCTGTTTAGTCCCGGTTGACCTATTTTGACCGTTTTACGGCTTCTGAACATAGAACATTTCATGAAAAATAGAAATTGTCATGACAAATACACATGTACGGACATTTGTTCGCAATGCCTGCAGATATTGGCCTGAACTTTGGTGTGTTGACAGATAATGATCAGTTACAGATCGAGTTCGCGGTTCGTCCTGGTGGACCTACCTTTGACCGTTTGACTGCTCCTGCACATAGAAAATTTCATGAAAAAATAGAGATTTTCATATCAAATGCATATGTATATACGGACTTTTTTTTTCGCAGTGCCTGCAGATACGGGCCTGATTTTGTCGTGTGGGCAGATAATGACCAGTTACAGATCGAGTTCGCGTTTTATCCCAGTTGACCTACTTTTGACCGTTTGACGGTGCCCTAACATAGAAAATTTCATTAAAAAAATATAAATTTTCATACCAAATGCATATGTACGGACTTTTTTCCGCAATGCCTGCTGATACCACCCTGAATTTTTTATGTGTGGGCAGATAATGACCAGTTACAGATTGAGTTCTCCCAGTCGACCTACTTTTGACCGTTTTACAGCTTCTAAACATAGAAAATTTCATGAAAAATAGAAATTTTCATGAGAAATGTACATGTACAGCCTTTTTTAGCCCTCAGCTCATAGGCTGATGGGCTATTGTCGTCACCCAAGCTGTCCGTCCGTCTGTCCGTCCGGCGTCCGTTAACTTTTACCTTGTGAGCGGGATATCTCCAAAAGGATTCACTGTTGGAATTTTATTTCATCAGTGATTTATGATTTTTTAATAATTTTTTATCGGATTTTTCAATATTTGCCTTTTTTGCAGATATCTCCAAAGGTATTCAACACAGGAACATCATTTCTTCAGTGCTATTGCATATTTACAAATCTTGGTCTTGTTCAAAGATGGGTGATCTTGACCTACTTTTCAAGGTCACAGATCTTAGAATATAAAACACTTAGGAGTTTATTTCTCAGGAAGCATTTGGTGGATTGTTATGAAATATGGTACATACCTCTCCCATTTAAATTTATAATTGATTATCAGTTTTTGCTAATATTCTAGTTTCGCAATGCAATGCTTACAGATACTGGCTTAATGTTTGGTCTGTGGGTGATTAATGACCACTTACAGATCGAGTTCACGTTTCGTCCCAGTTGACCTATTTTTGACCATATGACAGATCCTGAACATAGAAAATTTCATGAAAAACAGAATGTTTTTTTAAAATGCACATTATGGACTTTTTTCACAATGCCTGCAGATACTGGCCTGATTTTGTGTATTGCTTGATAATGACCCGTTACAGATCGAGTTTGCATTTTGCCCTCGTTGACCATCTTTTGACCATATGACAGCTCTTGAACTAAAAAAAAATTACAAAATTTAACAAATATTTCTTATTTGCTCCAGGCGGGAGCATTCGTGTCGTTCCGACACATCTAGTTAAATATGGTTTTGTTCAGTGACAGGCCCATGTTGGTCAACCGTTTCTATCCCTGAACCATAATTCTCTCGCAGCGGTTGAATTCCATTACAGTAATCAATTTCAACGAATGAAATTAGTAACACGAATGGAATGCGACCTCTGCATGAAGAGTGTATCATAGACTGGTACCCCGCTCTATTATGGCACCGCTGCTCTAGGCTAATTATAGATTGGCTGAGGGCCATTATAGAGCAGGGTACCAGTCTAAGTGTATCACTGAACAACCTAGCACGGTTCCCAGCCTGCGTGTTAAAATAATTTGAATAAATAAACAGAAATACTTTTAATGGAACAAGATGGAGGAAAGAGAACAAATAAGTAACATCACCGAGGACTCACGGACCTCGGTTTCCTACGCAAAAATAAGTGAATAAAAAATGGATTTCATAGAATAATACTTTTCTCGGTGTGGCCTCAAGATCATGACTCAGCACAAGGCAGTTGATTACAATTGCTGCGGTCCAGGCCAGTAACAAGTCCTCCCCAGGGAGTTAGGCAAACAAAACATATCAAATAGAAATAGAAAAAAAAGGATAATAATAAAAAAAACATGTTTTTGTCCTTAGCAGACTATCACTCACATAAAAAATATATGCCTTCGTTAGTAAGGCATGTGTTTAATTATTGTTTATATCTTATATGCGTTGAGTGCAGTTCGGTTGTGTTTGTCTATCCATTTACGTGTTGGGTTTACGTTATAGTTTTACCTCTTCTCAAATACAAACAAAACTGTTGCGAATTTGTCTTTTGTCATAAAAAAACACATAAATTCAGGCTCTCTGACTCTTCTATTATAAATGTGAACATAACCAAAAGAAATATCAAATTCTCAAACAAGAACTGTAATTTCTGTGGATTTTTTGTGCTCTTTTATTCGGTTAATAATAAGTTTATATATCTTGGAATTGAAGTATGTCCGATTATTTTAGCTCTACGCTAAAAAAATCCAACTTACCACACGTAGAGGTTGTCCAGAAATCCCTCAAGATGGGCCAGAGTTATATTAAATGTTTGATTTTTAGCTCCGATATCTAAAAATGTTTATATTGACTTGCTCCTAAAAATTATTAGGTATGAATAGAACTATTCTTAATTTCGACCGAATATTGTCAGTTTGCCTATTAGGCACTTTTCGCTCTACGTTCATCTGCCTTACCAGATGATTTCAATTATCCTTTGATACACATTTATTTTGGGTTATTTAATTAATATAGCTTTGAATGTCTTTCACTATATGAAATGAATTCGCCCGTGACGTATCATCATTCTTTTGTATCATATATTGTGAAATGATATGTTCTTTAATTTAAAAAAAAAATGCGTAGATCAATATTAACAATCCGGAGATTGTGCTGTACAACAAGCCTAGTTAGTAATTTAACTCAGATGCAATTTGGAGAAAATAACCCGTTAAGAAACCATGCAATATAGGTTGTTTACCTTTATATTGCATAAAGGTATGTTCAGTTTCTATTGAATCTCAGTAAAAATATATTTATATATAATAGAGTGACATTTCATTCATATATATGACTGTATCGAATGGCAACGCACCCGTGAATTTAAAGATGGACTCAAGCCACACACTGTCAAACTGAACAAATCATCTTGCTGAAACTTATCCGATCAAAATTGGGTTTCCCCATCCACCTGTTTCTGTCAGTGTGAAAGCGACTCAGACGGATAACTTGCCACACAGACAGGTTCTGGTCAGATTAAAAAAAATACCTCCTGGCCACTGGGGTTCGCCCATAGGCCGTCCTGTATCCGGGACATGGGCATCTCTGAAAGTGTCAACTAAAAACGCCCTTGTCAACGACACGACGGGCTTTGAGCATAAATCACGCTTTCGGTGAGATTTCTTGGAATGCCAGACTATACAAAAGCTGAAGATAATTGTATTTCTCTAGCTTTAATTACAGGATCAACTCTAGTTACATTTTTTTTTAAGTTTATATAATTCATTTTTTATGTTTATTATATTTTATATATTTTAGTTTATTTATTGATATTTAGGTATCAGGCTAAAACTCTTATTCAATTATATATATATATATATATATATATATATATATATATATATATATATATATAATCAGTAACATATGGCTGTACAGCTGTTTAAACGGGTTCATTCACATCTCCGACGGTATCGATTTGGATTGGTCGCAACCTCAGTTATCACGTCAGGAGCCATGCCATGCCTAACTGAAGCCGCACACAAACTAGACTGGCCCAGTCGATGCCGTGGTTAAGAATTAATTACGCCCGCTTGCAGAACCATCAGACTTGTTCTCGCTGTGTGACGACGCTTAGAACATCCGTTAATGGTATCTCGCGGCACAATTACATAACTAAAAATGGACATTAATTTACGTATA
Source organism: Sipunculus nudus (assembly GCA_026874595.1). NCBI lineage: Eukaryota > Metazoa > Annelida > Sipuncula > Golfingiida > Sipunculidae > Sipunculus > Sipunculus nudus. The sequence goes on from CM049315.1 coordinate 49,927,158, forward strand.
TCGGTGCATGGAATCACGTTTCATTTTACAAATTTAGCAGCAAACATACATACTGAAGGGCTTCTGATAACGCCAATTTTTACAATTTAGGTTTTGGCCTGCTAAGATGATAATTTTACCTTGCATCGTGACAATGCTTTCCAACATAAAGGAATTTGACAAAAATGCATGACAAAATCGGTGTCGCCACAGAATGAACACTTTATAGACGTCTGTCTTGTTATTTACTACCGTCATCCCAAACATCCTTTCTTGTAACAGCTGCTTTGTATGGCAAGGTTTCCTGGGTTTGATTACACCGGGTCACAAGCTCTTATTGGTCTGATTCTTGTTCCTGTGCCTTAACAGACCAGCGAGAGCGGGTGTTGCATGTTAGAAATTTTGGCTGGATGCACAAAGTAATACCACGCTTTCAGTGCTGTGATTACAATTCTGTGCGTACCCCGGTGTTCCAGCCCAGAGAACCATGCCATACAAAGCAGCGGTTACACGAAAGGATGTCTGGGACGACTGCAGTGTGTAACGACTGCGTGGCGTGCGAAGTATTAAATTTGTTCTGGAGGAATTACCCCAATTAGATATGGCAATTTATTTATTTATTTATTATAACATCTTTCAGGGTAGCCTTTATCAGAATAAAATTCTGTTTACAGAAGGGCCCTGTAATACATTCATAAGTCACAATAAAATACAATATTCAATAGGTCCATAAACTAAAATTATATCAAACAATCACAGAATTTTAAGCGAAAACGCGGTGACGTAAACACAGCTAAAGTTAAAGTACAAATATATGTGGTCAAGTTTCGTTATGAAAAGTATGCAACAGAGTTGCAAAATACATAAAACGAAGTTAAAATACAAATAAAGCACAATTGTTTACAATAAAAATGAAATGTATATATAAAAGACTACATAAGATGCGCAAAAGTACAGAAATGAAAAATTAGATGACGCTCAAATATTAGTATTAATTAGCTGTATACAAGTAGAAAATGAAAGGTAATTAATGTGGCTCTGATTTAAAGCATAATACAATGTGTTCCAACTGTGGGGGGGGGGGGGGGGTATCTCAATGCATGCGTAGTCTGAAAAGAAGACCTATTTCTATGCTATTTTATCGCACAAAAATGTGTATAGTTTCTTTTCATGTAAGACCCGAGTCGATGATAACCAATAAAATTAAGCTTTATGTTATCAACAGGTTTCAAATTGACTTTATCTATCCAAATACTGATTTGTTTTAGGGCCGTATAATTTGACTGATTTTTTTTGTGTGGATTTATACAGAGCCGATTCTCTCTTAACCATTTAACTGCAATTTTGAGCTTTACTTGTAATAAGTCTGTAGTTTTATTGGCTGAAGGTGCAGAAAAAAAATAAATTAAAATATCGTCCGCATAAATGACACGTATAACAGGAATGAATAATGGTAGGTCTTTTAGTTAAATAAGGAATAATATAGATCGGACTACAGTGCCCTGTGCAATGCCTGTGTATTTGGTGCATTGTTTGTAAAGAACTCCATTTGCGTAAACAACGACGGAAAGTTTCTGAAAAACATTTGCAGGATACCTTTTTTACCATGTTTTTTTTTTCATTTTAGTTAGTAAGACAGTGACATTGTTGTAATTGAGCTGATAAGGCATTTATTAATAATAAAATGAAGCTAAACGATTAGCAATGTGCGGCAACGTTAAGTTTAAGCCTGACATTCCAGTATAAGGTGAAATATAACGTGCGGCAACGTTAAGGTAAAGCCTGACATTCCAGGACAATACTGGCTATGAGTGGATGTGATATGACTTGTGACGTAATTTTGTAGATGTTTGTAAAAGCGTATATTTATGTATATATAGGATAATGTATAAAAAATGCTTTAATTGTATATTATTGTATTTTATAACTGTGCTGTTTTATATGGGCTGTGGCCATATATATATATATATATATATATATATATATATATACATATATATTTATATATATATATATATATATATATATATATATATCAGCCATTGTGTAAAGCACGCGGCGTGAGGTCAAGCAACTATATATATAATTATATATATATATATATATATATATATATATATATATATATATATATATATATGATTATGTATCAGCAATCATCAAATGACACCGGACACGCTAACAAACTACGATTGACGACCACTGCTCCGATTAATGATGCAAATGAATAAGGACAAACAAATATCACACTAACGATCCGTTTTTGTGAGTCCGCTTTTGTATAGTTATATCATACCTGACCCTCTCACTATACTTATATTTCATACCTATATACATATGAATGTAGGTTTTGTGTGTCAATTAAAAGGCGATCTGTACCCAGGGGTCTCTAATGAGCTCAGTTATATAACTTTTTTCTATATACACATGTATAGGTGTATAGACACGTGCCTGGTAGTTGGTTTCTCTCGTGAACGGATACCAGAGGGCATTTTTGAATTCACATACGAGCTAGACTGATGCTGTCCATGCTGATATAAATAAAAATCAAGTAATTTATTTTGTTTGTGACGATAACAAGAAGGAAAAAATTATATATGTGGAGCATAGCGGCGTTATTGTTAGTGCGCTGGACTTGTGACCGCAAGCTTTGCGTCCTGATCTAACCGCCTCCTGGCCAAAGTTTTTACCACAAGTGCATGTACGCTCTCTCGACCAAGGAGTGAATAATAGGTACTGGTAATAGGCGGCGGGCAAATGTAGAACGAATAACCTTCTAGCGCAGTGTGTAGCTACTTTCGCTGTGCATGAAGCCGAGAAAAGCTACAAGAATCAGCAGGCCCGAAAGACCAGGAAGGCAAAGTGTGAAGAAAGATGTCACTGACATCGTCGGTGATATCTGACTATAAATCCCCACCTTTAATTTTTACTTTAATATACATGTCTAAGTATGATACACGTGCGATATACAGAGGGGGGGGGTATCTCAATGCCTACTTAGTCTGAAAAAAAGACCTATTTCTATGCTATTTTATCACACAAAAATGTGTATAGTTTCTTTTCATGTAAGACCCGAGTCGATGATAACCAATAAAATTAAGCTTTGTGTTATCAACAGGTGCCAAATTGACTTTATCTATCCAAATACTGATTTGTTTTAGGGCCGTATAATTTGACTGATTTTTTTGTGTGGATTTATACAGAGCCGATTCTCTCTTAACCATTAACTGCAATTTTGAGCTTTACTTGTAATAAGTCTGTAGTTTTATTGGCTGAAGGTGCAGAAAAAAAAATAAATTAAAATATCGTCCGCATAAATGACACGTATAACAGGAATGGATATTGGTAGGTCTTTTAATTAAATAAGGAATAATATAGACCGGACTAGAGTGCCCTGTGCAGTGCCTGTGTATATGGTGCATTGTTTGTAAAGAACTCCATTTGCGTAAACAAACTTGACAGCAAGTTTTTGAAAAACATTTGCAGGATACCTTTTTAACCATGTTTTTTTTTATTTTAGTTAGTAAGACAGTGACATTGTTGTAATTGAGACTGAAAAAGCATTTATTAATAATAAAATGAAGCTGAACGATTAGCAATGTGCGGCAACGTTAAGTTTAAGCCTGACATTCCAGTATAAGGTGAAATATAACGTGCGGCAACGTTAAGGTAAAGCCTGACATTCCAGGATAATACTGGCTATGAGTGGATGTGATATGACTTGTGACGTAATTTTGTAGATGTCTGTAAAAGCATATATTTATGTATATATAGGATAATGTATAAAAAATTGCTTTAATTGTATATTATTGTATTTTATAACTGTGCTGTTTTATATGGGCTGTGGCCATATATATATATATATATATATATATATATATATATATATATACATATATATATACATATATATATATATATATGTATGTATATATATCAGCCATTGTGTAAAGCACGCGGCGTGAGGTCAAGCAACTATATATATAATTATATATATATATATATATATATATATATGATTATGTATCAGCACTCATCAAATGACACCGGACACGCTAACAAACTAGGATTGACGACCACTTCTCCGATTAATGATACAAATGAAGAAGGAGGATCAAATATCACACTAAAGATCCGTTTTTGAGTCCGCTTTTGTATAGTTATATCATACCTGACCCTCTCACTATACTTATATTTCATACTTATATACATATGAATGTAGGTTTTGTGTGTCAATTAAAAGGTGACCTGTACCCAGGGGTCTCTAATGAACTCAGTTATATAACTTTTTTCTATATACACATGTATAGGTGTATAGACACGTGCCTAGTAGTTGGTTTCTCTCGTGAACGGATACCAGAGGGCATTTTTGAATTTACATACGAGCTAGACTGATGCTGTCCATGCTGATATAAAAAAATCAAGTAATTTATTTTGTTTGTGACGATAACAAGAAGGAAAAAATTATATATGTGGAGCATAGCGGCGTTATTGTTAGTGCGCTGGACTTGTGACCGCAAGCTTTGCGTCCTGATCTAACCGCCTCCTGGCCAAAGTTTTTACCACAAGTACATGTGCGCTCTCTAGACCAAGAAGTATATAGGTACTGGTCATATATATAGGCGGCGGGCAAACGTAGAACGAATAACCTTCTAGCGCAGTGTGTAGCTACTTTGGCTGTGTATGAAGCCGAGAAAAGCTACAAGAATCAGCAGGCCCGAAAGACCAGGAAGGCAAAGTGTGAAGAAAGATGTCACTGACATCGTCGATGATATCAGACTATAAATCCCCACCTTTAATTTTTACTTTAATATACATGTATAAGTATGATACACGTGCGATATACAGATTCAAACTTCAATGAAATCACTGATAAATTTGATGGAGAATCTAGAAAGAAACTAGAAAAAAAAAACAGTCTATCTATCTATCCATCCATCAATCCATCTTTCAATCTATCTATCTATCTATCTACCTACCAAAGTTCAACCTGGTCTTGCGAACACCTCTGTAAGGCGGACAACTGGCTATAACGTACACAACACATACTTCTCTTGAATTTTCCTTACAAGTTATGTATATTTAGGTTAAACCTCTTATGCGGACTTACGGACACTTGATGCTGGCCCAAATTGGTGTTTTATAGTAAATCAGCCTGGCTAATACGGACATGATCAGGATAAGCCCGCCAAACACTTTGACTTGTCCGCAACATAAATAAAGAACAACCAGTGTTTTCCTGTCAAAATATTCTTGGTTTATTTCTCTTTGCTCATGTCCCGGTTTGATGTGCTCACAATTTAATTACCAAGCACAGGCCGGGAGAGCCCATTGACCGATGAACTCAGTGATTTTAAACAGTTTACATGTCGAGGCAAGAGCTTCCCGCATCAGTGACCATCAAGCAATTAATTAATGCATACGCGGGGTTTTTCTTTATCACAAACCCAGACTTAATGAGGGGATTATAGTCATGATAAGTCAAACTGATAATCCGTGTCAAATAACGCTGCACTGATTGTTTGTTGTTTACGCAAATTACGGATCAGAGGCTCATCACAAGGGCCAGCAAAACCCTTTTAATCTCTAGTCTTTCTTTTATAATAAAATAATATATATATAATATAAGTGGTGGTATCCAGGTACTGTTCACTTTATTTATATACTTGTATTGATTTACTGTTGTACTGTTGTTATACTATACAACTGTATTGATTTAGTGTTTTGTAATGTTAGGGTTGTTTTAAGAATAAATAATAATTATTTGTTAACAAAAAACCATGGACTTCTTTATTCATTCCCCTAGACATTTCATAGTATTATAGAATCTGATTTTTTTATCTCCATTACAAGATTTATGTTCGTCACGACTACGTGATCTTTTAATATTAGGTTCCGTAACAACAGACTCAAACTGCAGTAAAATCACTGATAAATTTGCCTGTAAAAAAGCTAGAAAGAAGCAGTAAAATCCATAAAAAAGTATGGTTCTCATGCACCGCCCGCTTCAATTTTAACCCCCCCCGCTCCCCGCATAAAAAAGAAACTTACCAATTTTTAGCTTCAGCGACTCAAACATTTCTTCCCAGAAGATAAAATAATACATGATTATTTGATGAAATTTCCTTCCTTTTGTGTTGCTTTGACCTGTTTAGCAAAATAATTATGTTATTGTCTTACTTTTTTAACGAAACATACAAAAAAGGTTAAAAAACTCCCGCCCGCATAGATTTCTGAAAAAAAAAATTGCCAGAGAACCAAACATTTTTTTCTTTGCCTAACCTTAATGACTGGAACTTGGATATATATAAATATATATATATATATATATATATATATATATATATATATATATATATATATGTGTGTATTATATATATATGTGTGTGTGTATGTGTGTGTGTGTGTGAGATTCTTCACAACATAACTCATCACGCAGTCATGAAAGGAATCTCATGAACATTTCAGAGATTCTCGGGAATGGGCAAATAAAGAATGGATTACAGATTTTGATGTGGCTCCGGTTTATGATCCGGATTCAGGATTTTTCATAAAAATGTATAGTCACACCAATGAGCCTGGGAGTATGGGCCGAATAAGTGAATGCACACACGGTTTTGGGTGCATGCGACAAGAGGGACCCCCCACATGGTGGAGCCTCGTATTCCTTAGAATACAGATAATGAGATTTCTCCTTCACTGTTGATGTCAAACGTCGGCACGTGCACAAATATACCACGCTGATTCGGCTATAGTCTATTAAACCTTAATACCTCGGTCTATTAATTAAAGTCATTTTGCTCCGTGTTGACTGCACCTTGCATCCTTATTAGGTTGTTTATTCTTTGTATCACTTTAACAGTTACAGCCGCTGCATGTGCTTATCTAAACGTAATGAAGTTTTCTATGGTTCTTTGAAGATCTTAGATGTTTAAGAGACGTAACGTGTTGAAACCTGAGTAGCATATATATACATACATATATATATATATATATATATATATATATATATATATATATATATACATATATATGTGTGTGTGTGTGTTGTATGAAATGGTATTTAAAACATGTTCCAAGATTGAAGGAAAACAAATTACCGATGATCGATTATTAATCGATGTTTTGTACCTTCTATATATGTTACTATGAAATTTGCTTAGTAGCATTATAACTAGGTATTGACCAAGTAAATGCAATCTTACTTGTGACAACGACCATCTTTATATAACCAAGTCTGAGACATGACCAAGCATTCACATATCACAGACATGGTAGTATATGAGGACGGACCACGACAACTCTGTTCAAAAAGCACCCCGGGAGCGCTTGTAGTTTGATAGAAACCCCCAGACGCTGACAGGCAACAAATAATGAATGTCAACTCGTGACAACTACCATCTTCATACAACAGAAAGAAATATCGACTTTGTTGTGGGATGGCTATTCCATTTTGCAGCCTGCAGTGTAGAATGACATATAGAGAGACGTTTCCGGTCAAACTATGAGCGCTCCCAGAAGGGTCTTAAAAACAGAGAAAATGTAAATACGTGATTTTGGCTTTTCACATTTGCGGTTTATACTATAGGCGAGCAAACAGAGGCGTATCCTTAAGATGACCTGAGGGGATGTTCCCTATAAAGCTTCCGGTACCTAAATACGTTTGGTACTCATTAGTGCCGACATCTTCCAAGGCTACGATGCAACATGTAGAGAGGACACGGGGATGTAATTAATTATTAATACAATTGGAAATATAAAGGCATCCTGTAGACTTCAGTGGACAGAAGACTATCCCGTTGAAGGCCTTTGGTGAATGCATTAGATCTTGAGGGCTAAAGTCAGAGTCGGATTCAGGATTGTGAAAAGGGGGGGGGGGGGGGGGTGGCAGAAAGACTAAAGAGATAAGGGGATCTAGGGGATAAAATCTGGTTTGAAAAAAGGGGGAAAGACTATCTGGACCTTCCTCCTCTCGATACACTATCCTAGCTGTTCAGTTTGTGCAAGAATGATATGGCAATGTCAGACCCCTTCGTGTGATGCGTCTTATGTGTATTACTGTTTTCTCCTACTGCGCTGATAGGACGGAGCATGCACAGTATCTACGAGGCAACGCAAAAAGACCGATACTTTTTACTCTCGAAGAATACAATACCCGCCATGTATCATTTTAGTTGATTCAACCAATTGTTAGAGGATTTTGATTTAAGTTAATATGCAAAGTGACTTTGTTTACATTCCGGTGTTGTTAATTTATTATTTTTCTATAGAAAATAAGCATTTTTATTTGTATACCTCTGGTTCGTTTATTGAAGGAGGAAGGACTGAAACATTAAGTGCACCTAGATTAACTCCCTTCTTTGTCAATTACATTTTTGTTTGGCGAATCTTTAATTTGTCAGATTAATCGGCCGAGACACAATACGCAGAATTTTGCAAGCCTTGAAGGAACACACAGAGATTCGCTTGCTTTTCTTGAAATGGTTCATGTAAAGTGTAAGCTCCATTAGCAGCGGTTTCGCTATGCTCAACTATTCGCTCCACTGTAAACGCTGGACGAAACCCCGGATGTCCGTCAGGTTTGGAAACCAGGCGGTGCTGTCTCTGTGGAATGCCCTCTGGCGTAATATATTTACCCACCCCCGTTGGATTACACAGTATGTATTCGTTACCTTTGAGGACAGTCTCTACACTAACTTGCTGGTGTGGCCTGAGGTCAGTTATTTAACCTCTACAGTTTGCAAATTTCCTCCCTTGCAGTGCCGCACTACGAGCTCCGCATGGGCACAGCCATCTTTGTTTACACGCTGAGTCAATCAGATTTTGTCTTGCCCAGCGTCAGTTTGCTGGGTGTTTGGCAGCTTGCCAAACCTTAAGAATCCTCCCATTTCTCACAGCGTGTGAGTGGAAGGTCTTCGGGAGGTAGGTCATGCGCTATGTTCAGAGCGAAATAACAGTGCTACTTATGGGTAAAGTATAAAATCATAAAAGAAAAAAAAGTAGAAATCAATGCCATCAAATGTGTTGCTGGTTATATTCCTCACTATTCCATAAATCCAGTGATTTTCTCAAACATTGGCAAGACCACACACAAAAATAACGAAAATAAATTGCAATTTTTACATGTTATTGACAGATTATGTTTTATGCACCCAATAAGTTAAAGTTAATTGACTTAAATCACCACTTTAAGATCATGATTTGAGAAAACAGTATAAAAAGTATTAACTCCTGACAAAAGTATGTAAAGTATAAAATGAATCTTTCCTAGAAAAAGTATTTTACTTTTTAAAAAAATATCGTGCCAGCACTTTATAATCAACACGTAATTTAGTCAATTTACTATACCTCTAAGATTTCTGTCGAGGAATTGAAACAAGAAACAATAAAAAAAAACTTTCTGTCTAATGAGAAGTTCTACCCAGACATCGCTAGACTGTGGATGCAAAGACAGACATGTTAATAAAAATAATAATCTGAAATATATGTATAGGTTGGGACAGGTGGATAAAAACAATATACATAATGCAATACTCATCCGACCCCTTAAAAAACACCTGTTTAGATTAATGTCAGTTTTGCCAAAACCTAAATGATAATGAAATCCGCCGTGAAGGCAGAAATGTCACGGTGGCATTTACAAATAGCATTGCTGTATTTTTCGGAGACAAGTTTTATTAATGTATGAATATCAGAACGATTACTTGTTTTTCGATGTCCATATTCTTTGGCCCTGCGCCCTCTTTTGCCTGAATATAACACAAACGAGCTTTGTAGGTGGATTCTTTCTTTATACTAACCACACTTAATATTCATCTGGAATCCATGGATTTTTTTTACGTGCAGTACAAATTACATTGAATCTCTGTCATAACTTTGTCCAAGTGTGTTTTGAAGAACAATAAAGAGACATTTTCTAGGACGGTTAAATTTTAAAAGGCAGAAATGCCCGGAGCTGAAGTATGATAAATCAGGCTCTTGGACATTTATTCTGGAAATGCATTCCAACGGCCATGCTTGTGTTCATGCGGTTAGAAATTCAACGTGTATGCAGGAAGATTTACTAAGTACGATGGAATTCTTTCGTTCATGGCAGGTGTTGTTAGAAAGTATACTAAACAAGCTAACGATTGTTCTGATTTATATCAAGTGAAAGTCCATAGAACGTTGTAAAAAGGACAAAATTAGTTGCATCCTAATCGAGTGGAACATGCAGTGCGGTCATCTTAACGAGTAAGTTCTATTGTGGCGTGCAATCTGGCCATTCTCCAGTGCGGGCCATGCTTCTGCTCATGCGGTTAGAAATTCAACGCGCATGCAGGATGATTTACTGATATGCTAAGTACGATGGAATTCTTTCGTTCATGGCAGGTGTTGTTAGAAAGTATACTAAACATGCCAACGATTGTTCTGGATTATGTCAAGGGAAAGTCCATGGAACGTTGTAAAAAGGACAAAATTAGTTGCATCCTAATCGAGTGGAACATGCTGTGCGGTCATCGACGCAAGTTGGAATTGTACTCTGACGCTGGTCGTAGTCTCTGAACTTCAATGTCAGAGGGTCGAAATGGCGCTACCTAATAGCTAATTGATAAAAAAAATCTGTAAAATGAAAATGAATCGCGAACATTGGGGAAATAAATAGGTAAATAAGAGATGTTGCAACCCGGGGGGGGGGATCCGCCACTGGATTGTAAATATTATCAAAATACTGTTGAACAAAATAGTCATTATTATTGTCACTATATTCTGGTTATAATGGCATCTTTCCTCTTGAACCTGCGGACTAATATAAGAGCTGCCAAGAGATGCGCCTTTTCATTCCCGCAAAATGATTCGAACTGTCTTGCGGTGACTGCACGCTACCGCCTTGCGGCCGCTTACGACGATCGCACTTTCGACCCAAAACTTCTAGGTGGACGTAAGGTGACCATGCGACCTCTGTAACTGTCACTGTGTGTTTACTAGCTTGACCGCCTGGATACCCTCGCCAGAATCCCCCCCCCCATATCAAGTTTCGTGTTGTGCATAATGGAATGCTTAGAGAAAACGGGTTCAAATTGTCTAGTGCTTAAAAATTGCTGGCCCTTTTACCTGTCAATGAAGCCGTCTCCCTGTGGAAAAAGAAGTCACCCGGTGCCACCATGTTATATCATCGTTATTAGATTAAAAAATGTATTATGGTGATCCAGCAATCCAAGAACAAATGCATCGATCTGTGGGTGTTACCCTGACCTTCGACAAAATTTCATCAAATTCCGTATATTACTTTAGGCATCAAGTTATTTATAGACAAACCAACCAACTAAAAGGAAAACATAGTAAATTGCCCTCCCGGCGGAGGTGTAAATATGGATTTTTACTCTGCGTTTGGACCAAATTATGGCGTACATATCAAGTGTATCGGTAGTTATTGGATCGTGGGGTCAGAGTTATACATACATGGATGCTGTTGGGGTTTCCCCTTTCCTGAAGCGAAACCGTATGAATGCTGGTATAGGCATCACAAAGTGTTCATCCCTGGAAACATCACTAGAGTAATTCCATTGCTTAGATTTCCATAGATTCCAAAAACTGTCACAGGATAAGAAAAACTCAAGGACAATAGAGCGAAGATAACGCATTACTTTGGAATATTCTTGAATGATCAAATAACTCAATGAAGTCTTGAGTTACAACAATGACCTTTCCTTGCAAGTTAAGCCGGATGAATATTTCGCCGATTTTTCGAAGCACACAATTCGACTTTACCCAGCCGTTACGCGTCGTACGACAGAATAAACGCCGGCAAGTTATTTGAAATGTCAATTTCCGAATAAAATTATACGACAAAATCGGCGTCGGTATATTATGATCAAAAGACTTTTGACTCCAGCGTTTTCAGATTAAAGAATGTCGTTTTAGGGGGGGGGGGGGGGGGGGGCTAGCATGAAATTCGGGTAACCTGAAGTCTTTAGAGCGATAACAGACTGTTGTCGAGTTCGACGATTTAGCTATGAATAGAAGACTGGTCGAATTTAGAATCCAATTTTTCTGTGATCGGCCTTTTCTGATTTGGTTATATTTGGAACGCTTGCAGCAGCGTAGCAGCATTTAAGTTGGTCTTATAACAGTGTCATACTAAAAAATAAATGTTGAAATAAAAAAAAGCATCCTTGGTTTTATAAGTTTTGCATCGACGTCGGTGTGATCAGTAATGGTGGATGGTACAACAAATGCAGTAAGCTAAAGTTTCGAATTAAGTCCGACAGCAGAAGAATCTTACCCCGAGGGATAATTAACTCAACTTGTAGAGGGATAAAAATATATGTCGTTCTGTAAATAACATCAGTAAAGACATTAATAACAGACCAGACGAGAAGGAACATTTCAATAGCCTTCTAATACAAATCTCCTTATAAATTGCTTTCATCCCAGGAGTTACGCATAAACCAGCCTACATTTAGAATTCTATCAGTACTCTGAAAAGGCTCTCACAGATAAGTTTACCAAGCATGATTTAATCATTGTCATTGCAGTAACCTCTGTTCTGACCTCGCAATGGTTTAAATATGTTTTTTAGTTCTCACCTCTGTTCCAACAGTGGTTTGATTTAATGTATTTTTATCATACAGTACTATAATTATATTGACGATTGCATGTCACATCGTAATGTAATGCTATTTTATACAATACGTTAATTTTCTTTTGTATATAGCTTTTAAACATCAAAATTTTCTAGTCTTGCATTCCTATCTTTTTTACAATGTTTGTAGTTGTTCATTTTCTTTACAATTCTTTGTATGTAATTTTATGCTTAACAAAATAAAACATTTTTTTTTTTCATTTTTCTACTACAGCTACGAACAATGTAAGTTCCTGAGTTGAAGATTTTACTATAACGTTTAAGAATCTCAAGGGACAGTATAGAGATAAGGACCGGACAGCTTGGACTGGTCGGGTCCACACTTTTGGGACCGCCGAGATTTAATGGTTTGTGCTATTGCTTGTGTTACCTAAGTCTGACAGGTAATTGAGTTTCACAAGAGCGAACCATACTGAATATTAGAGCTACTTGCATTTTACCCCTACCTGCTTTTAGACACGTCGGCGGGACATCGGCCAGGTTCGTTCGGAACGGATTTCGCATGAACCGAGTTGATATGGGCCAAGTTCACTGGCGTAGTTTCTAAAATACAGCGCTGCAAAGTAATGTCAACTTCCCCAAGAGGCTTGTGAAAATATGGAAAATGGCCACCATTAGGACACATTTGGCATCGTTTTCGACAGTTCGAGATCAGTTCAAGATAAACCAAGGTATTTGCGTGACAACGGCTGAATGCCATTATCGTCATTTATAATATTGTTGCCATTACTGTTGCGAAAGTAAGGGTATATATGTAGCAGTCACAGGCATGAGATATATAGTTAAGGTGCGGCATGATGTTATTGCTTACACATAAACAAAGTCTTCTTTTTCGTCAAAGGCCCAGCACAAGCCTATTATGTTCAGAGGTCTCATTCCGATGTCTGACGTCTACTAATTAAGATAACCCATTGAGCCTTTTTAATGAAAAATAGGCTAGAAAACGCCGATCCCACCGCACAAAGGCTGTTCGTTTTGTTTTAATCCACGTGTTTATAACATGTGGGTGAGTGAAATAATCAAAACACATTGAACAAGGACATCAGGCGACAAGTCAAACAAACCAGGTTTTTGCAAGGGACGTTCTGCACCTAGTGACCTGTCAGCTTCCGCACATATGCAATCAACCATCTTAAGTCACATGTTTTTTTTTTGTTTGTCAACAATGCTGTGACACTAACAGCTTGTAGATTAGGAAGCCAAAAAATCCGTCACAGAGGCGTTGTAAGAACATTTTCTTATCAGAAATTACAAAGAGTTCGTTAATATGTAAGTCAGATATCACTTAAATCCTATAGAAAAGGTGCGTGAATAGCTGGCTTTAATATAGTTTCCAATAAGTGAATGTGCATCTTATGATTCAATAAGCTAATCTATGGAATTTTATATATTCCTTTATGGAATACTGAACTACGACTGCGAGAGTTTCGTTGTTTATTGGACATATATTTTCAATATATCTTTTATATATATATTTTTAATAGAGTAATCAAATATCAATATGTCCCAATAGCCATATTATGTCCCAAGGACTCCGCGACCAATTTACACCCCACAATAACCACAGGAAAGAAAGCAATTGCCTGCAAATGATATATTTGAGGCACAGTTTGTTTTCCATCAATCCAATGCACCCAGGACAAGTCTTTTTATAGAACATTGTGTGTTTTCGTGACCAAAGTCTGCACGGTCTTCATCCATGAACATTTTCATCAGAGCACTGCTACCAATGATTTGTTAGTCAAGTAGAAACATGGTCTCCATGCATGCAGCCAGGTGATTACTTTTCATACCGTTTTATTCTTAAGTAAATGAAATTCGATTTTCCTGTCGGGATTAAATATAACATATGTTTCTTGGTGGTCATTTTGTTGGCATGCCATTTTAATTTTTTCTTAAATTGATAAATGTTTTGACTAGATACTCAGATAGACAAATGAACCGTTTCCTTGGCCTTAATTCTGGCCTCAGAAATCGATTGATAGTAGGTCATGATTAATACGAAAATTTAATACAATACAGTATACATGTATGTTGTGCACTTAAAAAATCATTTGGGGACACTAAACTAGAAAGAGAAATACTTTTAACCAAATAGTAACTGTTGGGGACACAGTACATTGAATGACGATAGAAATAACCTAAAGGCAAGAATAATATGATCCGTCTGGCGTTATGATCAATAAGTCATTGTTAGTTATATTTGAGCGAATTCTAAGGTGCTATCCAAATTTTACCATTCTAACTTTAAATCACCTTTCGATCTGGCCCTACAGCCCGACGCCTTTACTACGCAAAATGTCATCTATAACGCAAACTTCTAAAGATGAAGCAAAATATGGTTTTAAATCATACTCATGGTGGAGTCATTTTTGTATGACAAACTACACATACCAAAACAGTTATACCAATTATACGCTGTAGGCAATCATTAATGTTTTACCTTAAAGTGTTTCCATTTGCACGAAAGATGGTTTGGTGACAAATGTCAATGTACTGATCAACATCCAATGTTTTATTTCCAGAAGCCGAAAAAACAAATGCTACAGATGCTTCATTTTAACGGTAACAAACTGCAGCATATGTGGAATGTTGGATAAACATGGAATCTTCCAATAAGCGCAAATTAGTGATACGTCTAAAACGAAAAAGGTCTTTCACGATAATAAAATTCTATGTTTGTCAAGGAGTTATGACTGAAAACTTGCTCGTAAAAGTATACATTTACTCATATTTTTACAAGATCAAATGCAGGTGTTTGAAATACCACGTTTTGTTGAAAATATTTATGATCAGTTATCAATGCGTCGTGTACAAAGTCGCTGATTTAATTACGTTTCCTGTTTTTATTGAGCATCTTGTGGTGCTAATCCTTAATACGTGCTTATATTTCTAGAAACCAACACCTGAAAAGTCCATTAAGAAGCATATTGAAAAGAGGTAATCTGCTTCCTACGACCAAGGAACTTTAAGGCGCCCGTCAAGACCTGGTTTGATAAGCTAAGTTGCTCTTTTTATATATTATTATACCTCAGCAAGGTGGCGAGAAGTATTATGTGTTACCCTTGGCTTGGCTGTGTGCCATTTTACGCAAAAGTTAACAAAATTATTTTTTGAAAGTTTGCTGGAAAACACCTTAAGATCAATCAATTAAATGTTGTAGGTGATCTGGTCAACCATCATATGTTTTTCTATTCAAAAGCTTATATCCTTAAAAATATACGGATTATTCTGTTATGTCTGTCGAGACATCGAGACGAGCCTTTTTTTATATCAGAGTTAATTCAACTTAATGGAGTTGTTGAACCGTAACAACTATGTCCTGTGTTGCAGTGTATTTTGTGGCTTCTTTAAACTTTTTAATTTCTTGTCAGGAAAATGGTATTCTAGTCGACTTGGCCGACAGAAATTAATAACGTATTGAAACGAAATCTAGGCAATCACCGAGCCATCACAGAAAGTCGCCCCCTTTACGAGCGGAAAAGGAACACCCGCTCATGTGTGTACGGCTTTGAGAATAAGGTCAAGGTCAAATACAAATATAATTTTTTTTTAATTTGTGACCGAGGTTTTATCTTGTGCCCAAACTTCAGCTGCTGGAAATAAATGATATCAGAGATCTAGCGCGGACGGAAAGAAATGGCAAAATTTACATCCATGTTGCGTGATCAGAGCCATCGATGTATTTTTATCCCCCCCCCCAATTTTTTATTATGTTAATATATCACACTATTACTCCAATGGCGGGTTTAATTAAGTTTATTCCTTTAAACTGTACCCAATCGTCAAAGTCTTTGTGGCTCTGCACTTGGACATGGAAAGTTTACCGCAAGCCCATTGAGCAGACTCAATATAACAGCGGCGCAGGTGTTAATGTGGTGAAGAGGATGCTGTAGATGAAGAAATTGTTTGAGTCATACATAGATTTTCAAATTTATACGGTCTCAGAGGTAATGAAGCAACGCAATAATCTCTTGAATATCATGAATAATAAATGTTTGTTTATACTGCGTTCGGACAAAATTATGTCTAGGTGTAAGGCATGTCTATATAAATATTAATTAAAACATTTGGGGTGGGGGGGGGGGGGGGGGGGTCAGTTGACGCTTACTTTTACAAAGTTTCTGGCTGGCGTTGTACTGTTTTAGGAGTAGTGTGTATGTTGAACAGGGGCGGATACAGGATAAGGGAAGATGGAGGGGCAACACCGGAAAACAAATGTGAAAACTTTGAAAATATCCCAGGTCAGGCGAAGAGCGGTCTTGACAGCGAAAAATGGTTTAAATCCCTTACGAGATAGGTTCGGGCACCTGAAAAAAGGGGAAGGGGGGCAGAAAACGCTCTGGATTCGCTGATGTTGAAGCTTATATAAATAAAAGGTACAAAAATGTATTAAATATGTTTTTTTTATCAATGAGACCTATGTTACAATTTTTCTGCCGACTGAGAAGCATATTTTTTTCAGGTTTTTATGATTAACAACTTTGTGTAAACAGTAAAAATAATCTATTTTCTTTTGAATTAATTCCTCACGTAGTATTAACACTACCAGCTGTGCATGGGGAAAGTAAAACCGGCCATGCATTTTTTGGTATTTTTTTCTACTTTTTTCCTGAGTAAAAGTATGTCCCATCAGTCCAAAAAGAATGACTCTGACTTGTTTTTCAAACAAAAATTTTCAGTTAGTTTTATCAATTCGTGGTTAGTTAACGAATCCATGTGCTAACAGACGTTGGCACTATAAATTTATAAAAAAGAAAAAAAAACAAAGGCCTTTCTCAGAATCTAATTTACTATTTTCGGTCTTGACCTTGCATTATTCTTGCACGCTAGCTTTAGTGTCAGAGTTGATTTGATCAAATAATCACGGGGGTTTATCACAAAACAGAAACATATCATTTCTAAAAATTAGTAGATCTGTCTAATATGATGGTAACATTTTAACATACTTGATTAGTGTGTATGAAGGAAGTAAACTATTTTCAGGAGAAACGTAAAAATGTAGAAAAAGAAAGGCTGAAGATAGTAAACATGGCATTATTAGGTTTGCCGTTGACGCCGCTGAGAGAGAAAATGGCGAACAGTGATTACAGCTTGTGGATTGAAATGGACAGATAAAGAATCTTATGCCCGAGATGCCTATAGCTACTCAATTGAATCTGTTCAAGATAAATAATGCGTTGTGTTCGGCACATCACATCAGTAATAGAAGTCTTTAACAGACCAGACAAGAAGGAACCCTTCAAGATCCTTCCATTGAAAATCCATCTGCATGTATCGTCAAACTAGGTTCCTTCTAGGACTTACATTCATATTTTTATAAGCTTTTATTTGCGATTTTCCATTGAAGCTTTGAAACGACTGCCACGCACCACGAACAGCGTACTGGCGTCAGAGTGCCTTTACATCCTTCAACGAGGACCGCACTGTAAGGCTCTATAAGGTCGTACTATTTCTTCTTTTTTTGACAACGCCTCATGGCCTAGACATACGCTGTCACTTGACATAAACCATACCAAACGTTAGCCTCGTTAATATACTCTCGGCAGCCAACATTTAGCGTTTCAGGAAAAGACGGAGTTTTAAGTTTGCTTTGTGAGTTTACATGTGTTCTTTTCAGTCAATTCATCTTTCGTAGCCTGATGTTAAGATTGGCGGCTATTTATTACAATATCAATGCAACAAAATGAAGGATCCTTGCAGTACAACCGCCCCCCCCCCCCCCCATAGGCTTGTATCATGACTAAAGGTAGGCTTATCCGCATACTTAGTGGTGTTTGCACGGATAGTATAACAGATGATTTTTTATCCTTTTGTTTTCGACATACCTTCTCTTCTGATGACATATTCTGACCGTAGGTGAAATGTTCTCTCAATGAACAACTCGCAGCGTTAGTCATACCTTTAGTCTATCAAATATCAATATAATATATAAAGGACTCAGCATGTAAAAATCCTTTAACGAATAGTTACAAGTTCTTTGTATTTGTATACATATGAAGGAATAAAAAATCACCAACATATCAAGAGACTTTCTTATGACCACGGGAGATCATTAATATAAAACAGTGAAAATAAGTTACCATTGCAATTGGCTAATCTAGATAAAAAATCACCCTTTCAACATTCAGAACAAAGACTATAAATTGAACTTCCACTTTATGTAAAGTGCAGTGAAACTGTAGATCTTTTTGAAAACAAGTTCAAAAACATGTTTATTCTGTAAATCATACGAATTTATGAATGTTTTAATGTATTATTTATTATTTTATGTGTATACAACTTTTTTGTTACCAATATACATTATATGGCGCTATATAAACAATACATTATTAAATTATTCATGATTATTATTGAATTCGAGTAAGGTACGACCGGTTGTGCCTGGTTAACATTGCGTATCCTTGTGTTTTATCTGACTGTCGCTGCTCTTTAAACAAACTGACAAGTGTGCATCTCTTCTCAACTCTCCTGCAATACGTAATACAAGAAGTACATAAATATACCTCAAATAACCCCGGGGGAAATCAAACCTTTTTTGAATAACAAAACAAACAAAATTGAGAGACACAGTATATATCAAGAAATATTCCTTTCTTTTTTATCAACTTTTATATGACAAGTGTTCAACGAATGTTTCCTGGGCATACAATTTTACAGGTTGCCCGGATATTTTAGACATTTATGATCTGGGGGCCCATAGGTTTTGACCAACACAAATTTAAAATAAAAGTCGACAAGCTCGGATCATAGTTGCTACGTTATAGTTAAAGGAGGCTTGTGTTTTCTATAGCGCTGTAACAATGCACCGGTGAAACGATACATTGCGGTGCAAAGTCATTTATCGTATATCGGTATCGTCAGGTTAACCTGTATCGATACATTGATGATATACATGACCGCCAAGCAGAAAGTCCGAAATTTATAACGACTTCCTACATTTAATAATATTAGCAAACGACCGGGTGAGTGTAAGATTGATATGTAGTCGGTTTATTGGATGCGGCCATGTTCTAGCTTTTCATTAATCTTGACCCATTAAGATGTTCAAATTTGTAACAGAAACCATATCTTTACCACAGAAATCAGTATAAGTCACGTTTGAAAATATAAAATTATCGATATGTGAAAGCGATATTGCGGTACACATTATGAAATCACCGTAAATCGAATTTCAGGGTGCACCTTGTGTACTTGCAGGGGTTCATGACGTAGGAACGATAATTAGGTTGTAAACATTTGATTATTCCAAAAATAATTTAAATATAGAAATGAACGGTAATGTTATTGTTTTCTGTTATCACTAAACTCCGGATATATTCATATGAACATTATTCAGCTTAATAGGTTTTTAGTTACGTAGTTAACGGAATGAACTAATAGTCCAGCTCACTCTGTAGTTTCCATGGAATTCTTTGTTGGTTTCGTTTAACAATATAATATGTCCATTCATATAGTAAAAAAACCTAAGATAAATGTTACATCAAATAATAAAAAAAAATATTAAATATTAAAACAAATATGGCTCACATAAAAGTGAATACTTACGAAAAACCCTTTTAACGCGATTTCCCGATTTAACCAAAAATATACCCTATTATTTTGTTCAAGTGTATCATATGGTGTAAACAATTAAGATACAGTGCCTAAGTGATGTTTTTAATAAACATGGCAATTCTATATCAAATATAAAATTAGGAGTCAAAATGCGCAAAAATTAGCCGTTGTGTCTCCAGTAGCCTCTTAGCAAAAATACATCTTGATGCGTATTTTCTTTTCCAAGCCAAATTTCATTAGTGACCAGTGTATGATTTCAAAATTTGACTTTACAAGGTCTGTGGGACAAATAATGCTCTATAGTTCGTCCCAGTATACCCGTGTCCACATGTCTTTCCGGAAAAATATTTCGTTCAAGTGAACTGTAAACCTTTCTGGTCCAAGGGTTGCAGGAGCTATTCTGCATACTGCTTGCATACCCTTCACCGGTGGGAGACTTGCTCGTATGTGGCCTATATTTCAACAAACATGCAGGGACTTTTTTTCTGTTTGTCAACATTGACTCATGTGCCGTGATTCTAACAGCTTGTAAATGAACAAACTCAAGCATCCGTCACAGAAGTTATAAAAATCTTTCTTAAGGCCAAAATAAAAAAAGGTATGGTTCTCAGGCACTTTTTTTTCAGAAATCAATGCGGGCGGGCGCTTTTTTTATTTTAAATTTTTAGGTATGCTTCGATAAAAATGTCAAATGATAAGGGAAAAGCATGAAAATAATAGTTTTATTTTGCTAAATAAGTAAAAGCACTACAAAACAAAGGAAATTGTATGGTTTTATCTTCTTGAAAGAAATGTCGGAGCGGCAGCAGCTCAAATTGGAAAGTTTTTATTGACAATAAAAATAAAAATTTTTGATGGGGGAGTTTAAAATTGATACGGGCGGTGCCTGAGAGCCATACCTTTAATTCGTTTGGCCTAACAGAGGGTACCGACATTCATTAATATAAAATCACATAAATTACACACATACGTCAGGGGGATAGCTTTCTTTAACTCTTGACCGTAATTTCCCCTAGCGGAACGAGTATTCTAGTAATTACTCACATCGGACAATCTAGACATCTTATAGAAATACAAGATCTTTATATTTGGCATGTTAATGGTGTTTTGTACGTCTGTGATATGTTTTTAGTGTCACAATTTTTGTGTGTTGATTACTTGTGTTATATTACCTTAATTACAAAGAAAGTTTTTGATCTGCAAGTTCCTCGATGATTAGTAACAGAGCCGTCTGTCTAACAAGACAGGCATTGTAGCATTCTCTTCAGCTATTTCCTGCGACAAATTACGTTAATAAAAACAACTGAAAACTCTTCTAGAAGACGGCAAGTTTTAGGACTTCAGGCATTTTTGTAGATACTTTCAGGGTGTCGTCCTTGAACACATGGAACGTGATACGCTACTAGGTGTTTTCTTCATTTTCATTTCAGCCTCTGTAAAAAGGATTACTGTCGAAGTTTCATCTGCAAGACTGGGGATGTTATTAGGTTGCGCGCATAATCTTGAGAATTGAAAAGATGTTTCATGGTTTTGTGTACATCTGGGTTATGTTTTAAGTGTTACCTGTGTTTTTGTACATTTCTTGTATTTGTATGTTTTCCCTATAACAAAGAAAGTGTTAGATCTGCCAGAACTTAACTGATTAGTAACAGAGCCGTCTGTCTATCAAGACAGGCCTTGAAGCATTCTCTTCAGTTATTGCCCGCGATAAATAACGTTAATAAATTCAACTGGAAACTCTGCTAGTAGAAGTTTTAGGACGTCGGGTACATTTTTAGATACTTTCAGGGAGTCGTTCTTGAAGACATCAAATGTGATACGCTGCCGCGTGTATCATTATTTTCATTTCAGCCCTCTGAAAATAGATCAAAGCCGAAGTTTCATTTGCGAGACTTGGGTAGTTAAAAGTTTGTGCGTCATAATCTTGAGAATTTAACCGACGTTTCATTGTTTTAGTGAAATTCTGTGAGCAGCTAATCACCTCTAAATATGCACAAGCAAAACTATCTAGAATGTGGTTACAGACATCCATAACTTTAACAAGTGTCTTTGGGATCTTTTAGTATAATTCGTCACGAAATCCGTCAGTGTTTTGCCGAGTCAAATTGTCAGTGGCAGAAACCAAGACATGACTGAGTGGTGTAGAAATGCATGCTTAAGGCCACTTATGTTTCATAAAAAGCTGGTCCTAGACGCTTTCGCAGTTTCCCCGCGTGACAATTATATAACTTATATGCTTATTTTATTTGACCTGGAGAAAACAATCCGCTCTCACGCCATCACTGTATATGCTGTAATGGGTATAGTTTTTGATGGCCGTCTACCTGGGCCTGGACGTTTTTGCAATTTTCCCGAGTTTTATAATTCCCCCCCCCCCCTCAACTTGTCCACAGCATATCTCACGCAATCATAAACGGAATCTCATGACTTTTCCAGGGGCATTTCAGGAAAGGGCCAATGGAAATTCGATTACATATTGCTGTGGATCAGGCACATGATTTGACATTAGGAACGTCATTAAGGAATATTCACAAATGTACAGTCGCTTATGCACGAATGGTCCTTGGAATATGGGCAGGATAAGTGAATGCAAACACGATTTTGGGAGCATCCAACAACAAGAACCCCCCCCCCCCCCATGGCGGAAGCTTGCATTCCTTAGAATGCAGCTTTCTAATTAATGTGCTAATTTTATTTGACCTGGTCAAAACAATTAAGTATCACACCATAACTATGTAACTATTGGCTGTTCATGATATGGAGGGATTTCTACTAGATGAACAAGGAATGCATTTTAATATATACATTCATATAATGGCAGTATATAATTTTCCCACTGTGTATTTTTTCAAAGTTTCTGTTGTTATGTTTGTGTTGCTAATTATGCAAAAGTTAGATTTCATTTGTATGGAATTTTAAACCTCATATTCAGAGAAATTCCGTCAATATTCAACTCTACGGTATATCCTTGTAATAGAAATCACCATTAATAAAGAGAAAGTCATTTGTGCCTAAGCGAAGCCGAACATGAACCTTAACTTATGAAGGTTTTTTTTGTAACCATTATACTTTATGCTATTCTCCGAACCCATACACTCTAACATTATACATGCTTTAACGTTATACATTTAAAAGAATGACACTGCAGCTACGATACACGGGTGTTATGTAATAATTTGACGAGAAAATATAGGAATTATTACATATTTTGTATACCAATTCAGTACCCTTTGTAGGATGACGGCCAATCTTTTGTAGCATTCTCACCAGTTTAGAAGGAAACACCACTTGATGCATATAACATATATAAGGTTTCATTGATTAAAACTAGCTATTCATCTGCCTAAATTTTATAGAATTATCTGATATTTTACTTACTCAGACTACGAATTAATGATTTCTGGGTAATTCCTGCTGAGATAGATTCTTATTACGTCCCTGTGGTGGATAGATGAACTTGTTAGATAAACAACATACTGTTACCAAAACAGTACCCTTTGCCCTTGTTGACAAACAAAAAAAACACGTGACGGCAGATGGTTGATTGCGCATGTGCAGAAGTGACAAGGTTACTTGTTTCCTTTGGTGAGAAACTGAAGTTTGCAAACTTCTATGATTGCCTACGGATGTCCTCGATTACGATGCGAAGCTATTTGGCGGGCCCCCATATGTTTTAAATACGTGGATATAAACAAAACGAATAGTCTATGCGCCGTTGGATCAGAGCTTTTTGGTTAATTTTGACACAGGGTACAAGAGATTATCATTATTTAATTCACTTCAGA
This sequence comes from Sipunculus nudus, assembly GCA_026874595.1. Classification (NCBI taxonomy): domain Eukaryota; kingdom Metazoa; phylum Annelida; class Sipuncula; order Golfingiida; family Sipunculidae; genus Sipunculus; species Sipunculus nudus. Next base: position 49,951,104 of record CM049315.1, read on the forward strand.
TACTAGAATAAGCCCCTTTAAGGATCTCATCGGCGGCATAAGCCGTATTCTTGCATACTAGATATATCGTGATATATCACTATCGTCTGTTACCGTTACTTTCAGCTCCCTTCTCACAAACAACGACGCGTTCTGGGCGATAAAGCTACAAGTCTGAGGATGAATAATGTTGCTCAGCCGGAGAACGTGATATATTGAGGATACATGAGATGTGTTATATTAAATGGCAATCGTTATGAGTAACGTTTTGGTGGCAGTCTCGATGGTATCCGGTTATCGTCATTGAAATAGCATCGGCCTTAAGGCATATCTCATATTGGCCCGATCATTCGTGCCGAGCGCCATTTTACGGATCTCATCACGATTAAGGCGACAGGAAGATGACAAAGAATTGCCCGACGCCGATTCTGCTGGTAAACATCGTGTCTCATATCAGCCCACTATATTTTACCAAGGTCAAATCGATGTTATGCAGAAGAGGGGGGGGGGGGTGCAAGGGTCAGGATCTTCCCTTTTACAACTGCCGCAACCTTTTTTAAGGTTTTACCCTCACGCATAGCCGGTAGATACATGTATGAGATATTATTACCCACATACCTTACCGTCTCCATCATCTTCCGCCTTGGAATGTCGAGGACCAATTTCTGGTTCTATATATCTATACTTATTTCTTTTAGGTCTGGGTCACGGTACAACCTCTCTTGGTTATATTTAATCAGTTCGGTCTTTTCTTTTCATTCCAGGTTTACTCCTAGGCTGTGCCGAGTCGGTTTTGCTTCAATGGTCTGATTTGTTATTCTGTTTTTTTTCATCCCTTTCTGTTGCCCAATTATCTAAACTGAATTTGGTCAATGATATATTGCACTGGTACTGTGTCTTAGTCCGCCCTTACTATTTCATTTCTAATTTGTCATGTATCCTCTTATTTCACCTCGGATGTCCGAGTCCAAAAAAATTAGGTTTGGTTCTCAGGACCTTTCCTAGAATTCAATGCGAGCAGGCACTTTTTTTTACCTTTTTTGTTTGTTTCGATAAAAATGTCATATGATCAGAGAAAAGCATGGTAATAAAAATGTTTTTTTTTTTTTTTTTGCTAAAAAGGAAAAGCACTTAAATCAAATGAAATTGTATCATTTAATCTTCTTGAAAGAAACAATTGATGCGGGGGTTTAAAATTGATGCTGGCGGTGCCTTTTATTTTTTTTCGGCGTGAGTTAAATTTTTTTGCTTCGTTGTCAGTGGCCATACCTTGCTACTTAGGGTAGATGTATTATGTCTACTGTTTGAATCCCCCCCCCCGGTTTTCAGGAGACTTCTTTTTTTTTCATGAGAAAACTATTCCTTAGAGTGCTATAATTTTTTTCCTGCACATTTTTTGTCTGTGTACCTCCCTACCTATCTACTTCCTTCCTGACCAAGGACTCCCCGAAGATACTTGCTCTATTAAATGATCCACTAGATGAAATTTATGAGCTCTTGGCCAGGCACATCATTTGTTTAACTAAATTCAAGTTCTGAGACCCCATTTCTGTAATTCCTTATTCCATACTAAGGCTAGATCCTTGCTCATATTAGACCAGCAGAAATATGTCATAACCATTGTGGGTGCAAATTATGTAAGTGATGTTTGAGTCGAGCCAAGGAATTCCGTGACGCGATAACCCCTTCGGAGACCAGAGTTTGAGTAATCAAACCCATATTTAAAAGAAAAAACTGTATATTTTCATAATTTAAAAATTAAAACACACTCATATATATAATGGATATAATTAAAGTTTATATATGGGCAAATGTGAGAAAGAAATACCATTCCCGCTGGTATCAGATATTAAACCTGCTGATATCAAATCAATTTTTCTTTTTCTTTACCTTTCGTCTCGATACAATACTTGTTAACATTGCAATCTTATTCAGTTGTAATTGTAGCTGCAGGTTGGGCTCACAGTAAAGATGTAATTAATATAGTTAAGGACTGTGTTACAGATGTCTGTATTATCGTGCGCAGGGGTGTTCCAAGTGTTGTTGACATTTGGTTCGTGTGGCACACACAGCTCGTTGCTATGGCAGCAACGCCTGGCCGAGTTGGCCCGGCCCACCTGAGGGGGTCTGACGTGTAAAGACACAGCGCTCGTGGAATATTCTGGGCTGTTCGCGGTCTATGTGCGCGTGTCTTGTATTGTTCTTTGGGCGCGTGTGTATTATTTACTGTTCTGTTCTTTGGATTATTCATGGAATAGAAGTTTCTAGGCTTTGGGGTGAGAAGCTATAAATTTGGGGGCTGTGTTTAGAGCGGGGCGAGAGAGAAATATTCAAGCGGACACAGAAGAGTGTGAGTCAGTTTGTGGACCTTTCCGAGAACTGCAGCAGTTATAGATCTTCTTCGAATTTTGTAACGGATTTCATACAGTCTTCAGTTTGCCTTTGGGATTACTCCCAGAACTTCGCTTTTGGATTTCAACAAATTGATTTTGTGATTGAATTGACTATTATTCTCTGAGAAGAATTATGTGAACTGTTCATCTGAATTATACGTTTTAAAGGACTTGTTGTCACTGTGACAGTAGTGGTATCCAGGTACTGTACACTTTATTTATTATACTTTGTAATTGTATTGATTTACTGTTATACTGTTGTTATACTGAACACAGGACTCAAATCGTGATTTCGTTCCTATGCCGCAAAGGAATGAAATTTTCACAGGGTAGACCTTCTGTCGTATAAATGACAAAGGAGTGCGCCTTTCATGGGTTCTCAATGGGTTGACCCAGCATGCCAAATTGGATAATTAAAACCCAGGACACACAGGTGCGACAGACCGAGTCTGGTTAACGCCAGGATAATCTAATGCTACCGCCCTATCACAAAGTCACAAACTAAAACGGAAACAGAAACGAAGTCAGAAACAGAAATAGAAATTATGCAGATGTACATATAGTACTTAATTAGGCCACCATTAAAAATAGAGGCGGTTACCTCCCCTAATGACATTGAAAAAAGGTCAGTGCATGCCCTCTCCTTAAAGATGAATTGTTTCCAAGTTTCAATTTTGATAAATTGTTCAATTTTTATTAATTCTGCTCTATGGCACAAACAATAAATGAAGCCGGTTGTTTAGTTAATGATCGATAATATACCAATAGAGGCATTCTAATACAACCGTGAAGGGGTGCTTAAGTTTTGGTTTATACAAATTTCATTCACCCAAGTAATACATTAAGCAACGGTGTGTGCACAAAACGTTCTGTCAAATTAGTTAATTGAAAGGGAAAAAGACAACGGTTTATCATCGCTGAAGTGATTTTTCAACTTTTTTACGAGGACAAATTGCTCAGGGAAAACACTGAGCCGATCCCAGATTCGAACCCATGTTGGTGGCGCACAAATCCGGATTTTACCATGCACGCAAAATGAGAAATAAACCTGTCAGGGTATGATCAGGGCGCGTGGATGCAACACGAAAGTACTTCAAGGACAGTATCCAGGCGAGCTTGGTAGTAAGAGGTGTGTATACATAAAGTTTAAGGAGGAATACTACTTTTTTGGACCACGCCAAAATCCTCAAATAAAAGTAGAGGCTGTGTCACACACTTACAAGGGAATTACCATGATGATCTTCTTATGTAAATGAAAGGCGTGAGCACATTTTGCACGTACTATTCGCTAATTCAATTTTCGTATAAGATATTGTTGACTGGTTTTCAGTGCCTTTTCCTTTGATTATCCTTTTATATTCGGTGACCGTATTCGGTGACAGTACTACAGTGAAGCAGCCGCGCTATTCATGACATGACATGTGGAGTAATCCATTCTGAGCAGATCGATTTTCTACATTTGGGATAATCTAAATCATCCATGTTTCGTAAATGACATACATTACGCATAGATCTTGCGAAAAATGGTGTCAAGTGGTCTCGCGGGGACTGACTGACCTTTTCTTTCGACTGTGATCATGCAATTGAATTTGTCTCTCTTTTTTAAGCTGTGCGATTGCTTAACGTTCCAGATAATGGGCCCTCCGAATTAAGTTGTGTACATCTATGGTCAAATGAAAGCATCTCAAATTTTACAAGACAAGGGTAACTTGTTTACCATGAGTCATTAGGTCATTAGCTCAGGTAGATCAGTGGTTACCGTAAAGTAATGTTGGTCTCGAGTCCGGGCCTCGAGTGTTCTTTCTCAGTTACTCGGGCTTGGAGTCGACGGCCCCAGACAAGGACTGCTACCCATAATTAAAACTTAGAATTCGAATATATATCACTGCCGTCTCAATAGTATGACTACATTAAAGAATGAGCGAGTTTAAGATTTTCTTGATATCCTCAGATTGATGTATTAATCAACAGAAATTTGAACTTAAAGTATTATCGTAATAAATCTGTTATGTAACGTTTAATAATAAATACCTAAGCTTGATAAGCTCCCAGAAAAAAAATTGTAGTAATTGTAGTGTATGATTTTGAGAGTTGCCCCGTGATAAATCTTCAATAGTTTTGCCACTGATATAACATTGTGTCATTTAAGGTATTTGTTTTTAAATATTTAATGGGTATATGGTGGCTCGTATACTTAGACACACCGTTTTGCTGAATCAATTTGTCAGTGACCGAAACATACACAGGGCTTACTATATGAATCCACAGCGATATGTAATAATATGAGAGATCCTGTCATTTCCGCAGTTTCCCCGATGTACCACCATTATCACTCTTATTTGTATTTGACCAAGGCATGATTATACAGTTTCATGTTATTACTCTGCTGCAATGGTTAGCTCAGTAGGTCCAGCAATAGTACTGAGCACATTTATTTCAATAAGAAAGAAACAAGGCCTGCTTTAAAATATACACATTTGGAGCTTATGAAATTTCCCCACCCTGTAATTATGGATGATTCTGTCTTATTTTATTATTGTTTATTAGGCAAAACTTCATTTAATAAATGCAACTTATCAGGCAGAAGTATGAAAACATAATATGATAAACAACCCAACTGTTCCTAAATCTAAGACGAGTCAAGAAACTAACGACTCACTTTGTTTTAATAACATGATTGCAGTATTTTACTTTTAATTTTATATGTCATTATATATCATTGTCTGTGCCCAATTCCGACCATTTTTTGCCTCCATTTAACGACGGATACAGAAGTGAATTCGGGACTTTGTTTCGAATAGTTAAATATAGACATACTGCGGACTGCAAAATGTGAACAAACTGCAATATTTCTGCGTTCTTGCACCGTTACCCCCAGTAAATGCATAAAAGATAAAACGTGACTATCCTCATTGTATAAATCGCCTCCGCCGGGAACGTATGCGTTTATTCCAGTTCGTGTGTGTGTTAACAACATAGCTCACGCAGTTCTGAAATGAATCCCGTGACATTTTCCGGCACCTCGCGAATGGCCCCATTGGAGACTCGATTAGAGTTTGGTGAGGCTCATGAACCAATTTCAGGAAGGTCATCCGAAGGTCATATTCGCAAATGTGCAGTCACATATGCTCGACTGAACATAGGAATAAGTAAATGCAAACTCTTGTTTTGGAACCTATGCAAAAATGAACCTGGGGATATGGGCCAGCAACTGAATGGAAACATGGGCTGCGCAGTATCAAACTTAAATGACGTCAGATGGAGGCTTGCATTACTGGGTATGCATATTTCTAGTTGTTAATATATTGGATACGGAAATCCTGGGTCCCCATTAGACCATACCTGCCAGCCAAAGCTTCAGCTTACACAGAGTCTATTCAACCTTGATAAAAAAAATGGACACCGGACAATGCAGTTGTCAAAAACATAAATTAAATGTAAATAAGATAACAAAGTTAAACTAGAGTTATTACAAAATATTAATCGGTGGTTCAGATTTTATTTATTGTTCACGGGAATGAATTCATTAGCTCGAATTTTAATAAAAATATAAGGTCTCTATTGTCAGAGAGCATTAATTTAATATAAAGAACGCATATGTGTTTCTCTTTAACTAATATGTACTTCCAAGTACATCGTATAGAGGACATTTTGAAAGATATTGTTAAAATGTTTATAACATGTCTCAAAGGCACAAAGTCGATAATCGATGATGTTCAACGTATATGAATAAAAAAGCACAACTTTTTTTAAATATTGATTATCTATTTTAATGTATATAGTGCCGGCTTCTTCCTAGGTTTGCGGACCGCTACAATTCTTCCTTGAACCAGCGATGCTTTTCATTTCATGATATGTGTCATGAATGATTCTGAGAAGATCGATGTTCTACAGCTGAAATAATCTAGATCATGGATGTTTCGTAAATGACATACATTACATTAAGGTATTGTTGAAAACTGTGTTAAGTGTTCTGGCGCGGACCCACTGATCTCCTTTTGCAATTGTGTTCAATTTAGATTTCCTCTCTTGTGTAAGCTGTGCGACAGCTTTTTGTTTCATATACTGGGCTTTCCGGTTTCCTGGTTGTACAGTGAAATTGAAAAATAGCTTCAATTTTATGAAGTTTATTGTTTATCATGATTTAATATACATATTTCACGTACAGCACGAAGATCAGTGGTAGCAGTAGTCCAGTCTCGAATCTTCTTTCTCGGTCACTCGGGCTTTGACTTGACTGCCTCGGTCTGGTACTCATATGGATGAGGAAAAGAATGAGGAGGTTACGTTTATCCTGCTATCCTCAGTGTTTGGTAGTTTACAATAAAAAGGTGACCGGGAAACCTAGAATGTTTTACATTCATGTATATTGCAACAGAGACTTAATCTGAAGATTGAGTCTTTGCTACTATAAGGACGTCACTTCCTTCTACAAAAGTTCTTAGGATGTAAATGTAACCGTAGGACCTGTTTTATACGTTTGGGTTTCCTCAGTGATGTAGGTCTGACTGTTAATTTCTGAATATATCTTGATGACGTTCCTTAATCCGAATCATAGGCCGGATCCACACCAAAATCTAATCGATTCTGCATTGGTCTATAAACGGTATGCCCTGAAAAAATCATGATATTCTGTTCATGATTGCATTAGATACAATGTGAACAAACACAACAACAACAAAAACACACACGAACTGGGATGAACGCATACACTCCTGGCGAAGGCAATAAATTCTGCTGCATGGTTTAGATTTTAAGATATTAAAACGTAAATTTTTAATTCGAAGAATAAAATATGTCTATACTGCGAACTGCAAAATGAGAACAAGCTGAGGTATTTCTGCGCTCGTGCAATGGTATTCCACAAATACGTATATGTAAGATAAAATGTGACTTTCCTAATTGTATAAATCGCCTCCGCTGGGAACGTTTACGTTCATTCCCGTTCGTGTGTGTGCATTCTACACTTTTATTCGAAGAATGAAGTATCTCTGTGCTCTGGCAATGGTTTCCCAAAATACTTGTTTGAAAGATAAAATGACTATCCTCATTGTATAAATCGCCTCCGACATGAACGTATGCGTTCACTCCCGTTCGTGTGTTTGTAAACAACATTACTCACCTAGTTCTGAATGGAATCCAATGACATTTTCCGCGGACACCTCGGGAATGGCCCCATTGAATAATCGATTAGATTTTCGTAAGGGTATGGCTCATGAACCAAATCTAGGAAGGACGTCCAGGTATTTTCACAAAAATGCAGTCACATATGCTCGAATGAACACTGGAATATGGGCCGAATTAGTGAATGTAAACACTTGTTGGAGAACATATGTACAAATTAACCCGGAAATATTGGCCAACGCATGTATGAAGATACGGTTGCGCTGTTCCCCCACATCAAACGTCAAGTGGAGGCTTGCATTACTGAGAATGCATATTTCTAGTTGTTAATACTGTATATGGAAATCTTGGTCTCCATTACATTGTACCTGACAGCCAAAGCTTCAGCTTACACAGAGTTTATCCAACCTAGAAAATACAATTGGACACCAGACAATGCAGTGTTAAAAAAGATTAATTTAATATAAATAAGATAACAAGGTAGAGTTGACTTTATTTAAAAACAGAAACGGTGGGTTAGATTTAATTTTATTGTTCACGGAAATAAATTGATTAGCTCAAATTTAAATTGGACACCAGACAATGCAGTTTTCAAATACATTCGTTGATGAAAATAAGAATACAAATTTAAAATAATAGTTGACTTTATTTAAAAAAATTGATCGATGGTTTATATTTATTTTTTTGTTGCTAATGGAAATAAATTGAATTCGCTCGAATATAACAAAGATAGGTCTCTATTGTCAGAAAGCATCAATTCTAATTCAAGGACGCATATGTGTTTCTCGTTAACTTATATGAACTTCCATGTACACCGGATAGAGGACATTTTAAAAGATAATTTTGAAATGTTCATAACATGTCTCAAATGCACAAAATGGATTGTCGATGATGTTGAACTTATGTAAATAAAAAAGCACTACATTTTTTTTAAATATAGATTAATTGTCTTTTCTAATATATCGTGCTTACTCGATTTCAGTTTCTTACGGTGTAATTTTTTCCTAGTTTTGCCGACCGCTTTACAATTCTTCCTTGAACCAGATATGCTATTCATGGCATGAAGGTTTTTGAGAAAATCAATGTACTACATCTGAAATAATCTAGATCTTTTATGTTTCGTAAATGACATACATAATATTTAGGTCTTATAGAATAAAGTGTTAAGTGTTCTGGGGCGGACTCAGGTCTTGTAGAATAAAGTGTTAAGTGTTCTGGGGCGGACTCACTGATCTCCTTATGCGACTTTGATCAATAAAGATTTTTTTCTCTCTTGTAGAAGTTCTGCGACAGCGTTTTGTTTCATGTATAAACTTAGGCTATCCGGTTTCCTGGCTGTACTGTGAAAATGAAAATCAGCTTAAATTTTATAAGATAAAGTTTCTCTTATTACGATGAATCAATATACATATTTCACAGTACGAAGATCAGTGGCAGCATTAGTCGGGACACGAGTCTTCTTTCTCAGTCACTCGGGCTTGGACGCGACGGCCTCGGTCTGGTACTCAAATGGATGGGGAAAAGAATTAGGAGGTTACGTTAATCCTGCTACCATCAGTATTATGTATTTTATATAATAAATAAGTGACCGGAAAACAGAATGATTTTCATTCATGTATATTGCAACAGAGACTTAATCTGCAGCTAGAATCTTTTCTAAAAAAAGTTCTTAACATGTAAATGTAACCTTAGCCTCTGTTATATATTATCATATTATTATGGGTTTCCTCATTGATGTAGGACTAAAGTCCGGTCATGGACTCGAGTGCACTTTTTCAAGGACTCGGATTTTGACTGGATAGTCCAGGACCTGGACTTGGACACGCAGGTCAGGACTTGAAAAATTACCAAAACTCCAATTCTTTTCTATGAAAGACTCCTGAGGTACATATATATGGAATGCAGGTCTTGGTCAACTGGGGGGGGGGGGGGGGTGTCCCATCGTTGGATGCTCCTCAACCGTCTTGCATTCACTAAATCGGCCTTATATTTCCTACTTCCGTGCGCATTTTCGATCGCGGAATTATCGCACCAGTGTACACCATGTATACCGTTTCCAAGATCGCGTTTCCGCGCGCTGGTAATACCCGTTTGCATTCACTTATTCGGCCCATATTTCCTACTTTTTTTCGGTGCATAAGTGACCTTACATATCTGAATATTCCTTGATGATGTTTCTGAGTCCGGATCATGTGCCGGCTCCATACCACAATTGAATCGACTCTGCGTCGGTCCATTTACGAAATGCTCTGAAAATTTCATGAGATTTCGCTCATGTTTGCGCGAGTTACAACAACACACACACACGATATGGGATGAACACATACCCCTGGCGGAGGCAATAAATCCTGCTTTATGGTTTACACTTTAAGATCTAAAACCTTAACGTTTTCCGTATATTCTCTGTGTCCAGTGTAATGGACTGCATTGCTCAGTTTTGATTGGCCGATATTTTAAGGGCGACCCAGTATGAGTAAACTGTAAAGTACAAATAGTAATAGATGGTTACAATTTTATTTTTTTAGACGTATACATGACTTTTCTATGTATAATTTAAAATTATAACCAGTTCTAAGTATCAACTGTTACATTCCTTATTATAACTCTTGAGGTTTAACATTCAGAGAGAAAAAAAATTCCTGCATCGATCTTTGACAGGACACAATTGTAGACAGATGAGGAAGAACATCGATCACGTCGACCCTAACCGCTTTAAAGTAGATACATTTCTTGTTTCAGCAGGAGCTCATAAAACAAAGGACTTATAAAAAATTTTTACTTTTTATAATTTGTTCCTTATTCTTAAGAAATTAAAATGATATCTTCGTGTTTAAAAAATAAGCAGAAACACAGTGTCTTTTTTATTATTTAACAGCGGGAAACTTGTCAGTAGAACGCCTGGTATTTGAACCATATATTAAAACAGTGACAAAAAATTGACTTTATTTTTTTAAATTTAGGATAAACTTTACAGTTTTCTCTTTTTATCGGATCTTTGAATACGTATGAATTTAAGTTTGAAAATTTGCAAGCAAACAACATTTATTTATTATATTGTGTAAGGCAATTTAAACAAAGATATTTTTGGTCACAATCAGAGTTGGACTCCAATGCCAAAGTCTCCGACTCGAAGGAGGTGGACTTTCACTTAAATCCTGACCGGAAAGAACTTTCACGCGGATTCGGATATTGTGAACTACAGACTACCGAGCGCGGATCCAGTTTCTGTAATGATTACATGCTAAAAGTATGCGTGAGATAGCCAAGCAGCAGACGTAAACGGCATGGATGAAGAACTGTTTACCAAAGTATCCTTTTCCAGCCGCTTATTGACTTCAGATTACTTCCCCTGCGCCTGTATGATAGAAAAGTTTAATCAGCGTAAAATCTTGTAAATACTTTAATCTCTTACTTTACCTCACAGGCATCTTAGAATGAGACGCTGCTGTTCTGTGGGATAATAACTGATAACGTTAATTAAGCAGACAGGTAATAAAATTATTAGCTGTCCATCGTCTATTTCAGTACTTTGATACTGTTTACCAGCAGGCCTGTAATTCTGGGTTATTTCTGCTGTTCTAACGACTCGTTAATTCACGCGGCCATCGTCCGTGTCTCGTCTATACATGTTAATTATACATCAGCCAGGCAGCGAAAGGTATTATACTCACATTGTCTGTCAAGGAAAACCACCAAAGACCAATCCATTATTATTTTATTTAAAAGATAATTCTCAACTTGTAGTGAGAATAAAACATACCTATCAAAGGTGACTGATTTTATTAAACTTTGCTAGCAAACCATATATTTGACATATTTGTTGTGACTTAACTTGTATGCTGAAACGGAACCTGGTGTAAGACAGGATTATCGGCATTTACCATAAACTTCGTCATTTTGAACGGCTATTTCGTCATTTTCAAACTGGATTAGTATGTGTTGCTTTGGAAAACAACAACAAGGCATGTTGGACAAAACAAGCATTTTAGACCCCTGATTTTTCGGCCGATTTAAAACTGTCATACCATTTTCGGAAAGCAGCTGTGATGTCCCCATGGATCTTTCACGTTTCGGGAGTACAGGACACTAGCATATATTCGTTTCGTGAGTGCAAAGGCCTCGATGGAGCCTCTTTAATCTGTATCACATCATTTTTTTTTAGCTCAGCTGACTGTAAGTCATCTGAGCTATAGCGATCACTCTTTGTTCGTCGTCCGTCCGGCCATCCGACCGTCTGTTCGTTAACAAGGCACAAACTGTAACCAATAGACCTGAAATCTTCTAACTTTACATCCAGGGAGGTCCATAAAAAATCTCTTGGAAACCTGGAATTAGGTCTCTGTTACCCATATTCTTCAAGCTACGGGGCTCCGAAGTACCCCCCCCCAGAATGATATAAAATTTCATACAAAAGCTTAAATATCTAAACAACTAATGCATTGATCACCTTGATCCTTTGCATTGATATTGATCATGACGATTTTCATCAGTTTCTGTAGACTTGTGGCGCCATCTGTATTTTTTTCGATTTTTTAACGATTTTTTTCTCTATTTTTTTTAGACCTCAAAAGATGCCGTCATCTGTTAACAGGGCTCAAATCGTAACCGCTGGACCTGGAATCTTTTCTCTTTACATCCACAGAGGTCCATGAAAATTCTTTCCAACCTGGAATTAGGTTTCTGTTACCCATATTCTTCAAGCAATGGGGCTCCGAAGTATCCCCGAGAATAACTTAAAATTTGATACAAAAGCTCAAGTATCTGAACAACTAATGCATTGATCACCATGATTCTTAGCATGGATTTTAATCATGGAGTGTGTCATCAGATTCTGGTGACTGGTGGCGCCACTTGTATTTTTTCATTTTTTACGATCTTTTTCTCTATTTTGAGACCTTAAAAGATACGGTCGTCCCTTAATAGGGCTTAATTTGTAACCATTGGTCCTAGGATCTTCAAACTTGACATCCAGGGAGATCTGTAAAAGTCTCCTTGGAAACGTGAATTAAGGTCTCTGTTACCCATATTTTCTGAGCTATGGGGCTTATGAGCACCCCTCAGAATAATTGGAAATTTGCTATCAAATGGGCACAAATCATAACCATGGGGTCCATAATCTTCTAACTTGACATCCTGAGAGTTCCTTTAAAGTTTTCCCCAGAAATCTGAAATTGGGTCTCAGTTGACCTATATTCTTAGAGTTTTAGGGTATGTTTGAGCACCCCAGAAATAATGTAAAATGCACACAAATTGCCAGATTCCTCATGAAAGGCTTGTTGGACTTTACGAAAACATGACGTCATGATTTGCAAAACTCAAGAAGAAACAATCAAATGTTCATTCTGTTTCACAGAACCATAGTTCAAACTGTAGTTCAGTAGGGCCAAAGAACGTGACCACTGTAGATGTCAAAATGATATTAACTACTTAAGATATATAGGCTTTATACAATGATTGTCAGTTAACAAGTACACTTCTCTTTGTTCACTATGATCAGTCTCAAGTATACGTCAGTTCATGGAAACGTCATTTCCGGTTGGCACAAAACTCCTCTTAAGTTGTTGTATAAAGAACTTTTTAACTCTCCCAAAATATGTCTTTTATAATTGAAATTTGGCTATTATGTCTTTATTATTCGGAATAATATGCATATTAGGAAAAGGTTACGTCAGCATTTTCAGCTTATCCGTATAAACGCAATAAGGTACGACCAAATTTTCTTTCTGAACTATAATTCTTCCCATATTATTGACGATTGATAACAAGTTAGATCAGTGGGAATCCACAGCAGTGGTGATTCGGTGGTTGCGTTGGGTTTTGGATATGGGATATCCGTGACAGTTACAAAATAGTCTTATTGGTCATTTCAACATTTTTATTCCATTTGGATTGTACAAAGGTTAAAGGGGCCCAGTCTCCCATCACAAGTGTCAACATCAACACATCGCGTGGGACCGTGTGCATCGCGGAGCCATAACACGTGTCAATCAGAAGATGACCTGACTGACTTGTCCCAAACAAATGTAATACATGTTCCCGCTGGTTAAACACCGGTTGTTGCGGCTCACAATCGGACCTCCTGTCACGTGGCCTTGTTATGGTAAACCGACGGGCGTGGACTGTTCGGAGCCGTAACAATGTGTTAAACAACCGTATGTGAGGAACTGAGACTGTGTGCTGGGATGGCTTTGCTTGGAAACTTTTGTATAAACCAAAGCTGAACTGATAGTGTGAAAGAATAGGCATAATATTGCCCCTGATTATATCCCTTTAATACGAGTCCTTTTTTTACCGGTGAGTTTTACAATTAAACCTCTCAAAAGATATTATGTCATATCTTCTTTTATAAATAAAATAATCCAAAGTTAGGTGAATTATTATAATATTCTTTTTCATTTTTATTCGTGAGAGTAACACTGATGTACGAATTATAATTTTAAATAATAGTGCCATTATACTCAATATTATCTGACATGCATCCCATTAATATGTCTCGAGTTATCACATAACGACATTTTTAAGAATAATGAGTAATGACAATATGGAGAAACGGAACTGCACTGGTGGAGGTCTGCGCTCAGTTAACGCGTTCTAGTCTTTTTATGCCTTAGTGAAGCTCCCGGGCCAATTCAGCCCTAGCGGCAGCCTGCCATCCTCACGTCGATTATTAATTTACTGAAGACGTTGGGTTTACAGTAAAAGCTATATGTTTCGCATCAATTCTAGTACATGTAGAAGTGCACGCCATTTCTATCAGTACTTTTTTTCATTTCATCTGCTTGTCGAACTGTTATTTTTCCGAAGAATACATTAATTGTCGTTAGTTTGTTTGGAAAAATAATAAATATTACACTCACGTCTGACTTACGTAACGAGGCTGCCTTTACTCGGAAAGTTTGTCTCTGCGTCCGTCATGACGGCTTGACAGCTTTGTGTGAATCGATGCCAAAGGGAAGAAAGGAGGTAATATTGGTTGAATTGTTGAATTTTTCACTTTTAAGGGCATTGCTTGTTAATAGCAGGCATCCATGCCAGATCAATCAGTCACAGAGAGAAGAAAAAAGTGCGGGTGCATGGATGCCACCTGAAATTACCCCCCCCCCAGACAATTAACCCCTAGACAATTACCCCCCGGACAATTACCCCCCCCCCCAGGACAATTACCCCCTCAGACAACTACGCCTCAGACAACTACCCCCGGACAATTACCCCCCGGTACAATTAGCCCCCGGACAACTACCCCCTGGACAATAACCCCCATGGTATAAATTTCACATTTAAAGTACACTTTATACATTTTAATATATTCTGTGTTGCTTATGAGTAGCACAGAATGCCAAAGAAATAAATAAAATTAATTGCAAACAAAAAATAAAAAGAACATCACTTTAGATAATAATATCATGCTATTACTTATTATGATATTACTTATAGAGTCTGGTAAGAATGGATCAGAATGAATAGTATTCCATATTTAAATGGAATTATATTGGAAGCTTGCGGGTGGTAATATGGACCATATGTTTACAAAGTTTTTGTTTTACAACTTGCCAATTTTAAGCATATTTCATATAATGGACTTTTTACCATATATTTAATTTTGTTTTACAATAAACAATACACAATACAATCATCTGAGAGGCATTGCCTAGAACTAGTAAACAGCTACTGAAAACTTGTTGTAATGGATTTTATTTTCTATTTTTACAATACACATGATGTATGTACCTATGCTTGGTTTGAAATATATTATCACCGGTATTTGTTTACTAACAATCGGAATATTTTACTTTTAGTTTGTACAACGTGTACTTAAAAAAGGGTTATTATACCATGGGGGTAGTTGTCCGGGGATAATTATACCGGGGGGTAATTGTCTGGAGGGGGGTTGTTGTTGTCTGGGGGATAGTTGTCCAAGGGGGGAATTGTCCTGGGGGGTAATTGTCCAGGGGGTAATTGTCCTAGGGGGATAATTGTCCGGGGGGTAATTGTCTGGGGGGTAAATGTCAAGGGGGTAATTGTCGGGGGGTTATTGTCCGGGAGGTAAATGTCTTGGAGGTAGTTGTCCTAGAGGCGCCAAGGTCAATTTTTCACTATTGTGGACACTGCTAGTGAATATCAGGCATCCATGCCAGATCAAACAACCAAACAGTGATTAAAAAGTGTAGGTGGGTGCCATTTTAACCTTTAAGATTTGTTCAAGGCCATCTTCAAGGTTAAACCGAAGAAAATTGATACTGAACGGGTATAGTTTTTCTCATTGAATAAAACCATGGTATACCCGGTAACCTTAGGATTTAGATATATTTTTGTGTCAAGTGCAACGTACATAAGCCTCGTAATAATATTTTTTACATTTAAATGTATGAAAAGTACAACTTAAAGGTATCTTTTGTTTACACAGTAATGTTTTGACTACTCTAAAAAACACATTTAGAATTGGAGTAAAAGGGTACTTTCTATGTGTTCCTCAAAGTGTCTTTTACACGCTTTACATGAAACAGCATAAAAAAGGCCCCATTTAGAAAATGCTGGATAAAAGGTCCATCTAATAAGGTCCTTATAATAATTTTGTTTAGGGAGCGAGTTGTTGGTATCAGAACAGGGGTGGATCCAGGATTCAGAAAACGATGGGTCAAACCCAGGAGGACGAATGATCAAACCCGAAAAAAAGTCCCCAGGTCCAGAAAATCGGGGGCCCAGTCCGCAATAATTGATATAAACCCCTAAATGAAAGGTTGCGGGGGCTGAAAAGATGGGCGCGGGGTCCCTACCTCCGGATCCCTCCTTTGGATACGCTTCTGCGGAAGACCCTGGATAGACGTTTTACATTTAAAATTAAAAGAACAAGTACTGAAACATTCAAATTAGCTACAAAAATAGCCGTTACAACGATGAAAAAGACGATTTCTGCCATTATATATTAGTCATAAAATATAAATGTTTTATTTGACCATTGTGTTTTAGTTCAAATAGGATCATTCAGTGGCATATATCGCCAACACAAGCTCTTCGGGCACCCACATGTTTTTTGTAACTGATCTATGGATTAGTTAATGCTTTACATAAGGGAATTTGTCGATAAGATGGAGACACAATATAAAAGCCATCATGCTAGCACACGGAATTAGAGGAAACAAAATTTTCAAGGTTCCTAAACTTTTAATGGACGCAAGAATATTTTGAAAAATAAAAGTTGCCCTGTTAAAAGATTGTAGCCAATTTGCTCACTATATAGGGAAAAGGAGGCTCTTTAATTATCTTTTGATAGTTACATGTACGCGATTTTTATAGATGCTCAGTGATAATTTTCCTATAACATGTATTTATTTGCTGAGAAAAAAGGTGTTTAAATAACTATAGGTATAAAGGATCTATAATCCTTGGATGATTATCCAAAACAGCTACTGCTGTCTTCGGCATCTTGTCTGTATTTTATTAATATCCAAATGTGCTGATGACACTTTTGGAACGTTAAAAGGTGGTAATATAAATTTAGTGTGGGGCATAGGGGACCCCCTGACATTCCTGTAGAATATGTATTATACCTTTATTTACCGATTAAACCTTTTAAAAGGAATTTGTGTTAGATGGAACCACCTCAATTTTCGTAATGCAACTTTTGTATCCTTACCAATGCATATCATTTGTAGGCACCTTGGAGGGTGTGCCTGTCAGGTTCCTGTTAGATCTGCAGATTGCTCATCATTAATAGATAAATAAAGCATGGCACGCGTGTCAATGAGTTTTTGCCTTTATTATCATACTGATGAAACCATAGGTGATAAAGACATACTTTATGTCAGAATCATCTAACACGGTGACATTTTTAGAGCTGTACCTGTAGAATAGACAAGCTAATCCAGATTAATTTTAAAGATTTATAATGGATGCCTTTAATGTAATTTTGTAGTTCGACAACCAACACATTGAAATCATATATATGATAAATCTGTAAATTACTTGGGTTATCTTTTGATAATGACTTCCTTTTAGAGACACAACGAAAAAGTGCTCCAAAGCAAGTACACATGTACAGTTAAGTGCTTCAGCTTATTAATATTTAATCCTTCGGACCAGGGTAGAGCCTTTATTTCCTCTATACCGCTTTTAAGAGAGCCCTTTATTTTATATATCACTTTTGTGGTAATGAAAACTCGGAAATTTAGAGGTACTGACCGGACCACCCCTTTGTGATCCGGTCCTTCGCTAAAGCGGTCCGGTCCTGGTCCGGCCCAGCTGTAGGCGGTCCGGTCCAATAAATGGACCGGTCCAAGCGGTCCGGTCGTTTTATCAAAATATCATAAAAAATAAAATTGAACTGTATTTTTTTATTCTACGATTGTTCTACATATTTTTTATTACATATATTTGGTGGAATATTTACCAAAACCGAATATCATACACAGCAAAACGTGCAATAAATGTAAAATGTTAATCTATACTTGAATCGCAAGATCTGGATTTGAATTTTAATGATAATTTCAAATCACAATCTTTGTAAATATTTTCACAACAGTAAATATTTTGTGTTACTGTGTCCATGGAGCATGTTGGTTAGAATATAAATCAAATTGTGCAGGGTGGAGCGAGCTGATTTAAAGAATTTGTGGCCGAGGATGAATGCGGGCTGACATTAGCTGATTAGTTATGAAGAGGTTTAAGTGCGATTTGATATAGAAAACTGATTAATCTAATGTGCAGGGTGGGGCGAGCTGGTTCAAAGAATTTGCCATGCGGGGATGGATACAGATTGACATTAGCTGATTAGTTATGTAGTGCTTTAAGTGCGATTTGATATAGCATGTTATTGTTAAGGTATTCAACGTATAGAAATTGGTCTTATATACTGTGATACACAGTGATACAGAGGGAAAGTATCAGCATTGTGCAACATAGCAGGGGGCAATAATCTAACATTGAAAATGCCACTTCAATCATTAGTTAATAACAAATATGACCCATTCCTGTTACTCAGAGGAAAACATATAAAATAATAGGCGTATATATAATTATACTAATGCAGCTGCCATTGCTTTAAATACATTTAACGTAGTTAAAGAGTCTTTCTTTGAGAGGTTAATTACCCATTGTTCATAACATGATTTGATGGTTGAAACTAAATCCTTAAAGTCATCTGTTTAGTCTGAAACTTGAAACATAAGGTAGAGTATTCCGGAACCGGTCCGGTCCAGGGAAAGGCGTCCGGTATTTTGTGTTAGCGGTCCGGTCCAGTCCAAGCGGTCTGGTCCGCACCTCTACAAAGTAACTTTCGCAATGACATTTTCAAGGTCAACGGAACAAAATTGGAATGGTAACAAAGCATTTATTTTATTGTACTTCAAACTTGTACTGTTGACGAATAAGTCGCACATTCCGGCTGAACAAAAAAAATACATTTTGGTTGCCAAAGTAGACACTGAATGTGTATACCGTATATGACAATAAAACCTCTGTTGTGACTAGTTGAGACGGCAGATTATTAATTAAGTATATGCTCCATCACACTATGCCAAGTGAATAAAGACACAGGTGCCCATGTCTATCTCTCTTATATGTCTGTGTAGTTGACTAATTATATACCCTTTTTTATTTCCTATTTATGGCAAATCAATATTGCTTTTTCAAGGATTTAATAATTGAAACCAACTGACGGATCCTAGCCTTTCATGTAATTGATTATAATGTATCTTGCCAGAGTGCCATAATATGTGAACATGTAAATTATCAACAGAAAGAAAAACAACTTTCATCTTGCATGGCCTTTCACCCTAACCTAAATTAATTCTACAGGTATTCGAACAGCAAAAGGGAAGAATTAAAGAATGAAAATGACATAAAATAATACACTATTTAAAATATTTATGTACGAGTTATGAATCTTTAGTTCCGCCTTGGAAGCTACAAATGAGAGCACCAAGGTTTGTATATCAAGATAGATTTTGATAGCTCATATGAGGGTTGTTTAACTCAAATAAACACAAATCTTACATAAACAGTATACAGGTCGACTTATATTAAATGTAAAAAAGTGCATTATATATCACCAAACCTGCCAGATGATATATTTGAATTGGACTACTATCTAATAAAAGAAATAGCCCTAGAAGGCTAGAAGGCCATTACAGTCAAATTACCAAATTATTATTATTGTTGTTTGTCACTGTTACTGTCATCATATTTGCATATGACTAAAATGGTTTCACACACCTGGGACATTCATTCATGCATCCAATCGATTAACCAGTCATAGGTATTTAATAAGAAATATTATTATTGATAAACATTATGTCATAATATTTTATTATTTTACTTTTCTTAACACTATAGTCATCATAGTAGCATGTACTTGCTAGTATTTTTTAAGATTCTCTATCTGGCTCTGAATATAAATAAAGCTAGGTGAAAAAAGTTAAAAAGTATAAAAATGATTAAACACCAGTTAGCACTATCATAAAATAAATATTTGCAGAATGCGTCCATTTTAGACTTGATCTGCTTCGTGGCAATAAGAAAGAAATAGAAAGTTTATATCACTGCAACGGGAGGAGTTAACAACTTTATATTGTTTTAGAAACTGCTGTCAAATGGTCAATGCATGTTCACACAGAACAACACAAAATGTAACTATGTCATTGTTGCCAGCGCACCCTGGTGGCCACAGTTGTATAGCAAACATTAGGGTTCTCATTATGTGGCCCATGCATGATAAAATGACTAAGTTTTAAGTCTGTGCATTCAGACATCTCAGGGAAGAGTGAGAGACAAACACACAAACCGACAGACAGGACGATCAGACTGTGTACAGGGCAAAGTTGTAAATATATGGTTACAAATTCAGTGAAGCCAAAGTCCTTTGTAGTAAATTATGTACTTTTTTTCATTACATGTTTATCAGTTTGCAATACTAAATTTTCATTTGCAATCAACAAAATTATCTGATATTATGGACATCTTGAATGACAAAAAAGTAGCCTCTATTACTCGAAATAATGAAAAAAAAAACGAAATTTTATACCTTTTGACCTATATGACCTTCAAAATGACCTTCAGATTCAAATTTCGCGATGGGATCCACCCACATCTTTTAAACCTCCCAACACTGTACAGATCCAACATGGATGCCTGCTATTAACAAGCGATGCCGTAAAAATAATTCCAGAGGACTTTTCAAAGTTTGGTTGGCCCACTATAACTTGTCTAATTAATTTTGTTTAACAACATGTTTTCACTATTTAGGAAATATAGCACGACCATATAAGCATCTGTGTCCAATACTACCACACAGCAAACATTTGATTCGACTTTTAGAATGGGTGTTCTGTTATGACTTGCCTGTTGACTCACAGGCCCCTATCAGTTATTTGAGAAGTCCTGAGTGTCATTTTGTCAGGGCTAATTTAGCTCTCTCTGAAGCCATTATTTGTTTGATTCCCTCCATTTTGTTTCCGCCCTTGTCCCAGTGATGAAGACACAGTCCCTATGGTAATGAAAATGTAATACTTCAAGAGCTTTAGGAGCTCGTATGTTATATATCAAACATCAACAAGTTATTGTCAGCAGTCAAATTCACCTTTCTGGTCATTGGCTGAGTCAGTGACCTTTAATGAACTTAAGAGAATGTATGAAAGTATCCTTTGACAATTCTTTTGACAATTAGCAAGCTTACTGAGTCATGTTTAACGGCTGCATCGGGTTCCGTTTTTTATTGTTAGAATTGATGAAGCTCTCTTTCCGGTCCCGAAATTTTAATAAGGCTCCTGTCTTGCCGGATGCCTTGTTTATTATAAAGTAATCGTGCAAGTTTTCCGGACGTCTGAGTCAGTCACCTTTTATGGACCTAAGACAACCTATGAAAGAAGCCTTTGTCAATTTTCTCAGCAAGCTTACTGAGTCATGTTAAACGGTTCCATCGGGTTCCGTTTCTTATTATAGGAAGTCATGAAGCTCTCTTTTCGTTCCCGATATTTTAATTAGGCTCCCGCCTTGCCGGAACAACCTTCTTTCTATATCTCTGTCACACGTGTATATCATCCATGTGAACACCTTTCATTTGTGCGGGGTATATGATAATATTTATGTCAGGCCCTACGTCAGTAAAACCTGCCTGTCCGTCCGTTAAGGTGTAGACGGTGATTTTAACCGGGATCGGGGATAAAATAAAACAATGATATGCACAGATAACATTAGACGTAGATACCTGTATAAAACATACACGTTTAATATTTGTCCCAAATGAGTATAACGCTCAATATTTCTGACGATAACCGACATGATGAATGGGTAATTTGTCTTTTATATTTAAACTTTTTTTATATGAAAATTCGCAAGCAACGTTGGTCCTTACTTTCTATAACTTTATCACACGTGTATATCATCCATGTGAATACCCTTCATTTATGTGCTGATTTTGATAATCGAAATGATGCATGAAGACTCGGGTAATTTGTTATTTGATAACTCTTCATCTGCATAACACATGTATGACACTTGATTTTCCTGCAGTTACACAGGATTTAAAGACGGGATATTAATATATAATTCTTACTTGCTTTTTTGACAGTGTTCGGTAGTTCTTTCTATTTTTGGGTAATTTCTTTTTCTTTTAAGGTATCAATAAATCATCGAGTAAAAAATCAGAATCCCTGGGATGGACCTTTGATCTTATGGTCCATCAAACCTTCTTGATATAGACTTTAATCGGCCTAGACTGGCCAAGTCAATGAAACTGCTCTGACTGTGCCGCATTTAGTGTCGGTACACGCGGCATCTAACATAACTAATTACTTCTCCCTGACCCTCTTATTTCACCGACTCGTAAACTTTGGCCGTTCCGTACAGTCAACGCCACATATCACCGCCTCGCAGAACTAAGGTCTTTCCCAGTGACGTAAGGAGTAATTATAGTGGTCTTTCCCAGAATTTAAAAAAAAAGCAACATGGTTAATTCAGTAACCTCCTATTGTTGGCTTCCAGCTTTATATATATATATATATATATATATATATATATATATATATATATATATATATATATATATATTCCATTTCGTCAGTCTTAATATGTTTAGGTCCTCGGCTATTTGATTACGGCAAAATTTACCGGCTGACTGAAGCGATCACGACGTTCAGCGTGTTGGCAATTAACAGTGGCAAGACCATCAAGTGTATTTTGAACAATAACAAATACATGGTACAAAATCGATGTGACATTGTCCACAATGCTCTCAAATTTGGCCCATGGACCGTATGTTCGAACAGCAGAGATACATCATAGGACGCGAAGGTCCATGTATGGCCATTCTGAAAACATAATTTCAGTGCCAATGTTACCAAGCGGGTTGAGCTGTCTGTTGCCAATGGGACCGCTATTAGCGTCTTCATAGCAACGATGCCATTCACAGGAGACATGACGGCCTGATATGCAAATGCGATGGAATCGTCAGGCGCCTTGTGACGCCCTATTACGCTAATATCAGGGATTCACCATACGGACTTTACAGGGCTTTAGTGATAAGAGCTTAAACTGAGTTACGTCGCGTCTAACTCTATCGGTACAAGGAATCGCGTTTCATTTGAAGCATTTTAGCAGTAAACATCAGTACACTAAAGCCCAGGCAGGGCTATTATCGGCCTTAAAAGTGTCATTAGATACGTTGGCGAAACCAACTTTCAGCGTTCAATTAACTGCAATTCATAAAAGTTTAAACAAGAGCACTGCAAATGGTGCATAATACGCCCGTTGCATATACTGTGACCCCTGACCTCATTAAATATGCGTGAATTTGCCGAGAATGTAATTCAAGAGAGAAACTTCATGTGTAAAGCAGCGTTTCCATGTGCGCATATATGCGTATGTGCGAATATGCGTGAAAAAATAGGTGTGTCTCCATGTGCTCGTATATGCGTATATGCGTGAACTGGCAGACGTATATATTTGTACAGTGGATCAAGCAGGCCTTCCATAAAAAGATGTTGAAATGCCGTCAGTTTACCCTGAACCCTGAGTTCACGCAGACCCTATGCATGAAAATCGCTCTTGTGGCAATTTTCACACATAAACGCACATACGCATATACGCTGACGGACACATCCCGGAAAAATCCCAGTCACAAAATCATATGAGCGATTTTTCACGCATATACGCATATACACGCACATGGAAACGCTCCTTTAATACTCATC
Organism: Sipunculus nudus; assembly: GCA_026874595.1. Classification (NCBI taxonomy): domain Eukaryota; kingdom Metazoa; phylum Annelida; class Sipuncula; order Golfingiida; family Sipunculidae; genus Sipunculus; species Sipunculus nudus. The sequence continues at coordinate 49,974,784 of CM049315.1, forward strand.
ATGAGTTAAATGAAAATTCGTTAGGTTTTTGGAAGTCAGGGATTAGCCGCCATTGTGTTAGGGTCTCTGACCTCAATAAATATGCATGGATTTTGTGGGAATAGAACTAAGGTAAGATATTGTATTGATTAATATTTCTATTACTTTTGATAAAAATCCATAATATTCCTTATACGTTATCGTGGCGACACCACGAATTGGTCTGTAACCAGCAGGTAGGTGACCTCTGACCTTGTTAAATATGCATAAATGTTGCTGAAAATTTAATTGCGTTTAGAAACTTTATTGGTTAATATGTATGAGTTTCATGAAAATCCATAGGATTTTTTTTAAGTCACCAGGGTGCCTCAAAAGTGCGATGACGTCTGTACTCATGAAACATGGGTGGATTTTGCCTGAAATCGAACACAGGCGTTATATTTTATTGATTTACATTTCTGTTGAGTTTGATCAAAATCCATTATATTCCTCGGAAGTTATAGCGTCGACACTATATTAAAGGTTAACGGACGGACGGAGTGTGCATGGTAAACCAAAATTCGTCCCATCAAATACGGCCATATAAAAACTCAGTCAGTGGGCTCAAAACAAAGAGCAAAATTGGGCACTCGGCTTAATAACGTTACCGAAGATAAAACCTGAAAGTACACTTACGTGCACACAAACCTCACAGCTAAATTATACCGAGTTCGATCAGAACAATAGTACAAAATGAGTACATTTCCGAGTCCAAAACCCTAGAGTCCCTGGAAAAAGAGATAACTCACACGGCAATCAACTCGTTAAGCCGTCAACATAAATAATTTATTTATGTACGTTGATCTGCCACTCTTACTTTTACCACAAGACTCCCCAATCTCAACTTCTATTGAACCATGACGTTAACTTTTACGAGAAGATTTCTCCCCTGTCCCTATGCAGAAGCGGATCCGGGGGGGGGGGGCCACCCCCCAAATTTTCATCAGAAACAACATCTTTGTAAGGGCTTCAAACAAAACCCTTTTTTAGGGTTTTCATTAGACCTTCTGGGTTGGACCCCCCCCCCCCCTTTTCCTAAATCCTGGATCCGACCCTGCCATGTGGCCAATGGCCCGATAACCTTCCGGACGTTTCTTGACCTATATTTACATGCAAACAGCTCTCTGATGTCGGAAGCTTCCAGGCGTGACAAATCAAACTGCATCAAGCAACTACCTTTTTCACAATGGAGAGCTTAAGCAGTTAACGAGACAATGAAATCAAAATACAAATAACATTCTTTGAAGCCATTATTCAACAGTTTAAAACAGTAAATGTGCATGGCTTCAGCTGACATTTATATTTCCTTTATTTTAATGTGAAAAAAGCCGCCTGTATTTTTATATATTATGTCCCTGCACAATCATTTTTTCCAATATAATTGTTATTACTGAAAAATGAACGTTTTATTTTTCCTTGTCTAATGAGAATTACATGATTCCAATAGGACGAGGATCAAGTAATTAATATAATTTAAAATCATTAAAAAAATCAAAGTCTAGCTTAAGCAGCGTAACATCTGGGAAAAATATTCACAGGCTTTTAGCAAAATGACTGCTATTTCCAGTGTCTCGTAGAAACTCCGTGTACAAACTTCAAGTAATGATATTGAAAACTCTATATCTGTTTATGAAAGTGTACCAGAGGTGTATTTATTTTTAGCTTTGGCTAGCCAAGTACCTGGAGGGAACGTTGTGGTGATCATTCTACCATTGAGTCATTTTGAAATTGACTTAGTTAAACACGACCATTCTCCAAAGCTGATTGACAGACGTGCCATACCCAGACAACGTGACGATTCGATATTTTATTTTGTTAAAAAAAGGGTTATACCTTATTTGTTATGGATGAGAATTATTTTATATATAGTTTACCTTATTTTTCTCCTGTTTTAGATATAATATATATATATATATATATATATATATATATATATATATATATATATATATATATATGTCCTTGTGTGTTTTAGATCTATTGTAAATACAACCGTAATAATTCTAATCATTAAACATTTGTTGAATGTGATTCATGGCTCAAGATTGTGTTTCTTACATTGAATTAAAAAAAAATATTCTGCGTTGATTTCCCAGCAGTTTTCCACAATTCCATATTACCCACTTCGCCTCGTAAAATAACTGAAAATATCAACTTGTCAGTAATTTTCAGTTAAACGTCCATGCAAAGAATCTGTTTTGGTGATATGGTCTGAAACGCAAAATATTTGTGAAAAAAAGATTATACGAAGCATTTTTAGGTCATCTATAACAATAACTATTCAAACCTTTTAAATGAAACAAGATTTGACCATAGTTATATTATGTTTTTTTTTCATTTACAATTTACAAGTTGTTACGGAACCTTATATCAACAGATCACGTATGCGTGATGAACATAAATTTTGTTAAGAAGATAAAAAATCAGTTTCTGTAACACTAGGCAGCGTGAAATGTCTGTTTTTTGTTAACAAATAACTATAATTTATTCTCAAAACAACCCTAACATTACAATACACTAAATCAATACAATTACATAGTACAACAGCAGTATAACAACAAACCAATACAATCACACAGTAAAATAAACAAAGTGCATCGTACCTGGATACCACCACTGTCACAACGATTAGTCCTTTTAAATGTATATTCCGGATGAAAAGTCCACACAAATCCTCTCACAGAATAACAGTCCAATGTAAAGCTCATGTAACAATCCAGAAAGTAAACTTGAGACAGGCAGCACTAAATTATATAGAGTTAGTAATAGTTGAATCTCTGAAATAACTGGATAATCATAAAGGTCCCACACGTCTGTATCCACTGGAATATTCTCTCATCTCTCTCTCGGCTCCAAAACACAGCCCCCTATTTATAACTTTTCACCCCAAGCCAAGAATTTTCCACTTCTCGAACAGTCTAAATAATCTAATACAACACACAGTAAACACGCGTTACAGGAATCATCTAGAAGAACATCGCTGTGTCTCTACTTAGCAGGGTCCACACATGAGCTCGCCCCGGCTGGACCAGGCGAGAAAGCCCGAGCTAGCATGACAGCGAGAGTTCAACCAGTACGGATTAAACTGAGAATGCAATACGCGGCCAGACACGGGCGCTACTACACGAGTTACGCCCGTGTCATACAATAAAAAGGGCACCTGTAACAAGTGAATTTTCGATTTTCATATAATCCTTTTTTCCAAATAACGATTACTTGAAATCCGATTTTACAATATTTAAATCTTGTTACAAATACTTTCACATCATACGCTTCCCTGTAATCGATTATTTGTGTCGGGAAAAAAAACTAGGGGTTCCGTCATCAGATCAGTCGCAGTTATGTATGAAAGTGATGGAACATATGGTAAATAGAGACTGGCAAATAAGAAAGTCCAATTCATCGGAGTGTCCTATTTATTTCAGTTTACCCGAACGGTGAGACATGCAAGGCCTCTGAAAAAACGATAAGACAGACAGAGATCTGATAGGCGGGTATACGCGATGTTGAAACAACTTGGAATGACCTATGAACTTGGTATACCGTATTTTTTTTCAAATTCAATGTTCCTTTACTACCAAATTACCAAAATTGTCCTAAATATAAAAATATTCTGAACCAGAGCATCAGATAGGGCAGAATGTACAGCCAAGCTAGGAAATGCCACAACTAGAATACGGGTAGTCGACAAGCGACTAGGTGTATCCGCCAAAATCAGTGTGGGACGGGTGAAGTGAGGCATGGATTGAGTGGCAAGGGGAAATAGAGTGAGGTTTGTGCATATAAGCATGGATGTCTGCAGCCGAAATGTGTATGAAGGTTGCGCATCCTACCACAAAATCAAGAAAGCTGTCCAAGTTGTATACATATGCAAAATTTTAGGCAGAAAAGTAAAACCACTACATGTATATGAGTGATATTATCCCACGTCAGACAAACAGAAGGACTTGTGCAAAAATGGTGGCAGGTGGCGACCCCAAATTTTGTGTTTGATTATGAGCTATGTGAGATCTATACACATGCAAAATTTCAGGGGGATATGTCTAATCAGTCTTGAGATATAAGTCTGAATGTCTGCAGCGTTAACATATATATAGGTGGCGCCATCTGCCAAAAAAGATCGAGAAAGCTATCCAACATGTATAAGCACGCAAAATTTTAGGCAGATAAGTCAAACCAGTACTGAGATATAAGTGATTTTAGCCCACGGCAGACAAACAGACGGACGCTGTGCAAGTATGGTTGCAGGTGGTCCCTCCACTTTTGTGTATGATAAAGAGCTATGTAAGATTTATACACATGCAAAATTTTGGCCCAATCGGTCAAACGGTTCCCGAGATATGAGCTTGGATGTCTGCAGCGTCGACTAGAATGTAGGTGGTGCCAGCTGTCATAAAATCAAGAAAGGTGTCCAGGATGAATAAACCTGCAAAATTTTAGGCAGATATGTCAAATTATCGCCGAGATATGAGTGATTTTATCCCATGGCAAACAAAAAGACGGACGCTGTGCAAAAATTGTTGCAGGTGGCGACACCAGTGTTGCGTATGATAAAGAGCTATGTGAGATCTATACACATGAAAAATTTTCAGGAATATACGTCAAACCAGTCCGGAGATATGAGCATGGATGTCTGCAGAGTGAACGTGAATGTAGGTGGCGCCACCTGTAAAAAAAATCAAGAAAGATATCCAGGATGTATACGCATGCCGAATTTCAGGTGAATTAGTCAAACCACTGCAGAGACATGAGTGGTTTTAACCCAAGGCAGACAAACAGATGGACACTCTGCAAACATGGTTGCAGGTGGGCGCTACCATTTTTTGTGTATGTTATAAAGCTATCTAAGGGCTACATTCGAACATTTTTTTTTCCTGATCAGTCAAACGGTTCCCGAGATATGTGGGTTTATGTGTGGAAACAGACGCACAAATGGACGCTGGGTAGAGAGGAAAGGTCAAAGGTCAACGCCAATTGGGTAAGGCACCAGTTCACAAGTGACCCGATAATTGGTGTAAGTTTCGGAAAAATCAGTCCAGTAGTCTCAGAGGAGTTCTCCGGAAACGAAGACGGCGGCGGCGGCGGAACCAGGTCAAAAACATAGTATCCGCAAAACTTCGTTTTGGCGGATCCAGTTATAAAAAACAAGCAGTACCAGGTTGTAATTATAAGGTTACACGTAAATTTTCATGCGGATAGGCTTGTCACCGTGAATTGATGTGGCCATTGTTGCCAACAGCGGAAGTTTTAAAGGAGCTCAGCATGATACATATATAATGTATTTCCCCAAAAAATGACATGATTTTCTTTCTTACATAAAAACGCATGCAAGGACATACATAAGGTTTTCTCAAACAGTGACTAAAGACACGTCCCTAGCACGACGATACATTTTTTTCCTTGGTATGGCTGTCACAGAAAATGACATGGTTTACTGTGTTATATATGAACTAAAACAAGGACATGGTCTTTCAAAAGGCTGATTCACAAAATGACCGAAGAAACTTTCTTAGCATGATAATACATTTTCCTTTGATTGAAATTCATATGAAATGACAATTTTAGTGTTGTATAAGAACGCAAACAAGGACAGAAAATTCATAAGCCTTTCCTGGAAAAGGACTTTAAAGAAACGTTTGCACGATGCATTATCTAATGTACTTCTTCTTATTTTTTTACGTACTTGAGCTGTAACGTTTTTGCTTTTTGATGAAATAGAAAACGAAAAGAGCCAGTGGAATTAGTCTTGCCGTGAAAAAAGTTCTCTATATTGACAAAAAGTAAATAGCTTAACGCGAGATACGTGCATTAAGTTAAATCTATCGCAGTGAAAAATTACCTATTTACCCAATATCTAGTTTTCAAACGCTCGAGCGCTGAGGTTTCAGTAGATTAGTGTCTGGTGGACTGTCACGTTCTAGTCGGTTCTGACATAACCATATATATAGGAGGCCTCATGTCCTAGCCTATTTCCAGGACATCAATTGATATGAACTATCACATGCTGGTAAATTCTGACTTGCCATACAATCGAGGTCTTAACATAAACTGCACTATGTCGAAGGTAAGCTCGTGCTTTCCCTGGCCTTAATTCTGGACACGGATATCCTAATATAAGGAGTCTACAAATACAATAAGTTTATCGTGGCGAGACCGTAACAAGGCGTGTTTGAAGTACGGTGTGGATTTTTTCCGGCGGTGTTCATCAGAAACTTCTGTATTTAATAAAGGAAGTTTGGAGAAGATTAATATGTTCCTGACATGGTAACTGGAAAAATCAAACAAAGTTTTCAGCATGGCTCGCGTGACACTGAACACATTTATCCCCGAAAATGTAATCACACGGGCTAGGAATCTGGTTGGATATCTGCCGTTTCTTTCCTGAGATTTTATACGCTCCTTGATTTTTATCTAATGAAGGAAAATCTGTTTTTCGTCGTACAAGACACGAGGAGGCAGCGATACAGAGCCTTTAGAATAGCTTGATATTTAGTTAAGTTTACAATAAAGTTGCCTTAAAAATAATAGTTTAATAACATTGATTGGTTCAGTTCTCCCATTACTTGCGACGAAACCTTATACGAACAGCGTTGAACAAGTTACTGGCACATGTTAAATGTCAGCAGACATTTAAATTAAAAATAAGTATCAGCTTATTCGGGGGTTAAAACCTAATGTCTTTTAGAAATTTAAAAGTTTATGGACACTTGCATAAACTGATGATAGCACTTTCAATGAATAAGTTTAAACATAAAAAATATGGCATAAACTTTTTCTTTTAATCATTAAGCCTTCGTGTTTTCAAGTTCTCCGTGCCTGGGACAAGGTATAATCCAGACCGTAACATGTGATTAAGACATTTTCTTTGTCTGTGTGTATCTATTCAGATAATTTGATTAAATCACAATACAATTTTACTATGTCGAGGTCCTATTTAAATTAATGTACTTTAGGCACCATAAGGCAGAGGCAATATGCTTTCTCTGGCAAATGCCGGCGTTCAATGAATGTGGTCTATCATACACACACTGCTGGATGGTGAATTGGAAGAGAGCACGACATCCGGCATTTACCAGTACTCAGAAAGCTAGCTATAAATGCGAATTCCGTATACTTATATGATTCTATCGCTTTCAATGTTATAACTGCATACTTCAAAGTGTACCTTAATTCACAGGACAAATATACTTTTTCAGTGATGCCGTACTTTCAGATTTGAGAGATAAAATAGTATAACAGTTGAAATGAGAACATCAGCAACGGTAACGACACTTCTATTTTTTCTGTAACGTAAAGAATTAATACTTGATATACATCTCTGAACCATTTTTGAAAAAAGAGAGAGATAAATTCTTACAATATACGGATAAATATATATATATATATAAGAGAATGAAAACACGATATACTGAAAGAGTGATTATGTATTTACAGTCTAAAACTACCTGATACCGCCAATCCCCCCCCCCCAAACCCCAACACACACACACACACCGCAACATGGGTCATCTTGTCAGTTGCTAGCAAAGTGTGGCCCTCATTACTCTGAATGGAACGGTCTTCTCTTGGGGGACTTTAAAACCCCGTCAGAATCTACTAATCGGTCGTTCGTTAATACGTGCACGTTTCATGTAAAACATTGTCATGGTTCAGAAACACGGGTTCACCAGGCGAGTGGCAGAAGAACTGCATACGAATGAGCGGCTTCTACTCGGGGACAAAGGAATAGCCCCTTATAATTATACCTTTGTTGAATTGTGATTATGGTACTTAAGAAAAACATATATTATGTTGATTCCGATGACCTCCAAAAATGTAATGGATTACGTATGCAGTTTTAATCTACCCTTGTACAAATTTTCACAAAATCTGTATATATTACATTCTGCGTTAATTTGCTGAAAGACAATGCAACGAACCAAGGTTGAAGTGGTTTCTTTGCTAAATGCATCATCGAAAAATATCAACCTGCATTTTTATTATCTGGGAGAGTTGTCAATTTTACATCAGACCTGCTTATTCAAAGACAATTTACAGTACTTTACCAACGATTCAATACTGTTTGAATATATTTTTCTGGGCCCATCTTTCTCACATTGGCAGCTATACGTTTCGCGTACAAGAGACTTCAACGACATATGCATGTGTATTCAAATGACGCATGTGTCTGTTAACATGCTTTAGACTATACGCCTTAACTTTCTACACTGAATAAACATCACGTTCACGATGTCGCCTGAGCTTCATATAATACAAAGCATCTTTCATATAATTTCAGGGTAGAATGCTTTTTTATACAATCGTTAAATCTACGATATTTCCAAAGCAATGAAGCTGTCGGACCTATGTTGTTATCGGGAAAATAAAAACTATAACTTGAAAATTCGTACACTCTGTATATGCCTCACGTCTCTTTCCAAAATTTATTTTTTGTGAGATTTCTGGAATAGAAAATTTTTTATTTCTATGTTGATATTTTGGGACGGATGGTCCTGGAGAATTCTAGCGGAAGTAATCTTTATATCATATAAGTGAAACACATGACAAAAGTTCCTGCAAAAACCTTAGGAATAAATTATTCGTCGTTTAGTTCCTATCAGGTCACTACAAATAATATGCATCAGATAGAGCCGTGGATTTTCAAGTTAGTAATAAATATAATGTTTTGAATTAAAGATAATATTAAGAGGCTTTGACAACAGTGGCGGACCTAGCGGGGCACGTCTAAAGGCGGCGGCATTTTGGCGATTATTTTGAGATGTAGCATGACGACTACCCGAGAAATGTCCAAATTCATTTTTCAAATTTGGCTGCTTTATATCAGTTTAGATTTGTTGTTTTCGTTGTGTTTCCATGAACCTTGGCAAAGCTCCGTCTTCATATAACTATACCATGTAATTAATCCGATATATAGACGACTGATCTTACTGGGCGCTATTTCAGGTATTCAATGCATTATTAAATGGACAATTGAAACATCAAATGACTCGCGTATACGATCCTTTTACAAAGGTTTCGAAGAAAACAATAAAAATATCACTGATCTTTCAATGTCAGAACGTTATCGGGATTCTGCCCAGTCATATAAAAGCGTTTATATAAAGTGTAAATTTATAAGTGACCATTAACCAGGTAGAAACATAATTTGAAGAACCGATGGGGGTTTTAATAAAATTTTCAAAAGACAAATTCAAATATTTCAAAGACCCCAATTAACATGCCTCTTGCGTAAATCTATACATTTCCATACAATTGTCTCTTTCAAAAGCAAAGTCTTGCACTATCCTGAAGATCGGAAGGACTACCTGAATTGCTAATACATCTGTGTATGTACCACTGGTGTTAATATGACTTAAGCATTTATTCAAAGAGAATATAACCCTAGTCCTACATCCAGACCTGTGTTTGAAGTATTTTAAGCTTAAAGTGGCAGATGTGATTGTAATTTCAATATTTCTGTTATAAACGTCCAGGCGGAGGCCCCTTACCATTGTTCAAAAGGTTCAATACAGGCCTAAGTATCATATACTAGTCCTACGCCTACCGTTCAAAATTGAAATAAAAATATGTTTTCGTGCACTGTTATATTATTAATTTTTCAGCTGATCCGCTATACCTATCTCCAGTTCCAATCAGTAATTGTGAAATAGTTTCAATGAACAACAATGATATGCCATCTAAGTTGGTAAGATTAACTGGAATTTTATATGATACTTAATGATAAATGAAAAATCTATAAAACTTTAATCTTATAATTGTAGTTCTTATATAAATTGCGCAAGGCGAAAAAGCAATTAACTTATTTTGAAATTAAAATATATTTTGATACGATGTAGTCTTGAATTAAAGTATGATTTTTTATATAAATGATTGGCCTGCTTCACAAATTAAAAGTCTGAATCACTTCGTTGAAATGTCAAATAAAACAAACTCATTTTTTATGGCGTCACATCAATTCCATTAGCGACATCATTATTACTTAATAATTGACAAGGCCGTCTCTTTCTTTTTAGTCAAGCTATTTTTATGGATGCCATTTTATGGTAATAAGTGAACGTTTAGCTATGACTAAACCAAAATTAATTACACCGGTCCAGGGGTACATCTTATAGATATTTCCATCTATTTATTTGAGTAATTCGTGTAATTTTCTGAGAAATGAGACCAAAGGTTGTGTCAAAGTAGCAAATAACTGAACAAGTGTCTGATGCCATCACCTCATCTCTGATGCCGATACATCGTTTTCTTCGACCTAAAAAATGAAACAAAAAAGTGTAACAATGCTTTTAAAATATTCCAGAATGCGTCATTATATATTGAATATTTATGACACAAAATGTAAACTATGCGAGTGGGTATACTCTTCTTCTCTGCGCACCGCCTTTTCTAAAGCCTTGTATCCGTGCGCGTCAATTTTAACCCCAGCATCATTATTTTTTTATTTTCAGTAGAAGCTAACCGATGTGGAACTCCAGCCGCTAGGACATTTCCTTCAAGAAGTTAAAACTATACAATTTTGTTCAGATTTCCTTTGTTATGTAGTGCTTTTACCCGTTTAGCAAACAATTTTGTTACCATCCCTTTTCCTGACCCTATGATATTTTTATCGAAATATACAAAAAAAGGTGAAAAAATTGCCCTTGCGCACTGATTTCTGAAAAAAAAAGCCTGAGAATACAACCTTTTTTGGCCAGTGAAACTGAAGATATCCAATTAATCTTTTGTCATATTATGAGAGAATATCTGTCCATGGTTATTAACAATATATTTAAAAACAATATATGTATTTGTATCATTATTAAAACTTAAGTATTTTAACAGAGCTGTTTTTATATTTTTATATCAAATAGATATTAATATGATTATGTATCACTGAAAGCATTTGAAACATATCATACACATAGTCTGAGGAGCAAGGTACCCGGTCATTATTGACAAAAAAAGGAGAATGAAAAAAAAAATAGATTTGGTAGAGGTTTTTTTTTGCTAAGGGCTTTCTTCATCTGCAGAAGTGAAACGTCATATAAATCTTGTATCATTCATGTGTTTTTAATTAAAATGGTTTGTAAGCAATTTGTATTTATCAGCGACCAGGGAGGGGAATTAATCTTAAAGGCAGAGAAGTAAAAATGACATTAAGATCACATTGGAAGGGCTAACATGGAAACAATTTCAGATTAACGTTGAGGTTTTTTTTTTGGGGGGGGGGGGAGGGTAAACTGAGAGGGGATTTTAGCAGATATATTGAACTCAATTACATGGTTTCAGTTTCAAAGTATTCATGGAGTAGTAATTGGGCCTGGTGTTATACACCTCTAGATCGTAGAAGACATGATTTATTCTTTTTATATTTTGCTTTATGACCTTTCCACAATCCTATATTTTCATTTATTTCCAGCAGTTCCAAGATTCTGCGATGGTGTCTAAAATGTCAGGTCGTTGGAGACGTATTGTTACTGTCTGGTATATCTCCCTTCTTTGCATCAAGATACCTTATATTAAAACGATAAAATTAAATCATATCATGTTTATTTTTGAACTTCTGACCATTCATTGATTCAAAAGCATCTTTTTACTGAAAGAAGAAACAGGGAAAAAAAGAAAGCGTTCTAACGCTCTGATTTAAGTTCTGGACCAGGTGTAGCGATTTCAGATTACCCCCCTTTCAGATTACCGGGGGTATCTAAAATCAATTTCAGATTACCCCGGGTAACTTGAAAACGATTTCAGATTAGCCCCTCCAGTTTCAGATTACCCCCCACCCAAAAAAAAAAATTTAATCATGATAATTGAGATACTTATCTTATACATTAACTTAAGTAAGCTGACAACAGCAACTTCCACTACTACTACTCATTATAATAATAACAATAGTAAATTAACGATGATTATTATTATTTAATCGCCATTATCCCTGTGGTACGAATTGTACAAAACATTCTCTCTCCGGTTAGATTATAAATACACCAACTATAATTGAAACACGCAGTCATGCGCATTAAATGATATGATAATGACATCCAAAATTTAAATGTTATATTTTGTGATCACGAAATACGGCAACTGACAAGCATACAGCAGGTATCATCCTGGTTATCGTCCAATGGTTATTGGAAGGGCCGAAATATATCCAAGTATTATAATACGATCCGTCTGTAGTTTTAAAAAAAGTATGAAAATCAATTTAGTGTAACCAAAACCTGATCAAGTGAGGCAAGTTTATAATAATGGTATGTGAGTAACGTTCTCGAGACAATACGTGTTATGAAGTGGTTATGGACTGAGATGCGCGAGGGGGGTAATCTGAACAGGGGGGGGGGGGGAGGTAGCCTGAAATCAGGTTCCGGTTACCCCCAGGGGAAATCTGAAATCGATTTCAGATTACCGGGGGGTAACCTGAAATAGGGGGTAATCTGAAGTTTTTACACCGGGCATCTAGTTACAACCCATGTGTTATGATCGCCTGCGACCTCGACTTTATACTTAAAGAGAACAGCAGAAGTGGATCCGGGGGGGGGGGGGGGGTCCAGGGGTCCCCTTTTCATCAGAAACAACGTTTTTTAAGGACTTCAGACAAAATTTTGCGGCTTGAAACCCCCCCTTTCCAGACCTGAGGACCTTTTTTTTAGGGTTTTCTTTAGTCCTCCTGGGTTGGACCCCCCTTTTCCTAAATCCTGGATCTGCCCCTGAAAGGCAGTTATAGCGACTGAGTATAACTTGTTTTCATAAAAGCAGTTGCGGTAACATCAGGACAACACTTTCGCACGAAAATTGCGGGACCATTTGAGTTGTGACTTGTCGTGGCCACGAGTTGATATTCCTTTCAGTCATTCAACGCGGATGCCAGTCTCAATCATGTTACAGAACACAGTCTCTACATCCGGCAAAACACTCTTTATCAATACAAAGTCCTCCGAGTGCATTAAAAGGTGTTCATCATATAACTCTTGCTGACTCAGATTTTGGGATATCTCTGCACACCAGGAGCTTCTGATGACATCAAATACTTGATTTTTTTAAATCTCCTTTGACGACATATAATGTTTCTCATAGTAAAATTAGTTCCACGAAGAATTATTTCCATTGAGAAAAGACCAGGTTTTTTTTTCAATGAACAGTCTTTATTCAGCATAAATGAATCTGTCGTGTTAGTCCGCCGACCGGATGCTGGTCGTGAATGACACATCCACGTTCTATCTAAAAATAACGGTGACATTTCCGAGAATCTAAGCCTATTGTTATTGACGTTGTCCACGTGCCATACCGGAAGAAGTGGGCAGCAGTCGCTTGAATGTTGGATCAAATTTGTGTTCGAAAGAAGGTGTTAGGTTGAATATCTAGACCACTTCAAACAGACCTAATTAGGTGGTCCGGTATAATATTTTCCCCTTTTTACTTTGGGTATGTGATGTCAAAATCTTTAAAAGCAAGGACATTCTAACGGGACCTTGTATCTTCTTCACATGAATTATTATTTTTTATTAAGAAAGAGCATGAATAAAATTTCAACATCTTTACTTCAAATCCTTCTTTTATAGTATTAAACCCCCTGTTTTTCTACCTTTGTCCTATAATTTTCTACATTTTCAGTCATACTATTTTCCTGCTTAATTCTAGCCAGCCTTTGAATCACCTATCCAACCTTCAGTACGAAATCCGTAAGAATGGCTTTTAGATATAAGACTATATTAATGACTCAATAGGATCAGAGTATGTGGATTATTGTCGTTTTGGCAGGGCGGAGGTGTTTTAGGGCACGTAATAAATCATTAATTTACTTATACCATACGTATGCGTTTTCTATCTATATTATGCCAATATTACCACTGAGATGGAATAGACATCAACCTTTATCTAGATGGAGTTTGCGTATTCTGACATAATATTGAACCTCGTGAATGAACGGGGGCCTATAGCTATAGGAGAAGCCAAATGTGCTCTTACCACGATCTTTTTCTAGGCCACGTGCTTACGAATATTAGGTTTCTTCAGCAGTAATAAATTTAACGGCTGTGTATCACTACTGAACAAATAAGGGCGTGATGAGGTGTACTTGAAATGCTTTATGGACGTTTTTGATAAATGGAACATATAACAGAGTTTGCATCATGGCTGGCGTGACAGGGAAACACGTGTGGCATCGAAAATGTCATTACACTGGCTTGGAATGTGGTTAGAATTCTGACTTTTCTGCCCGTAGATTTTGTGTGGTTGCTTATTTTTTACAGGATACAAAAAAATCATAACCTATTTTTCATAATAAAGGGGCCACGGTAATCATATCGTATCCGCGCACGAAACGGGTGAGAGGAAGAATAAGAAAAAATTTACATGAATTGTTAAGAAATTTTGTATAAAAAGGACAACTTAGTGTATGCCATGAGAATACACAAGAGGAAAAGATGATGCTATCGCTGAGATACTTAGGATACAAAACTAAATTATTTTTGTTTCCTTTGTGACCATCCGAATTGGCATTATTGGCTAATTTACCCATTGCAGGGGAAGGACGGACTGGATCATTTGGAGAGTCTCACATTTTAAAGTCATTGCCACTGACCACTTAAACATAAAACTCCATACCCAGTTTTCCATTCCGATCTGCCTCCTCTGTTGATTGCCACCTTTCTACAAATCCTTACCAGGCGAGCTGACTAATTTTTTAACACCAGGGACATACCTGTCAAAGGTCCCGGTCCTTTAATCATCTCGTCATACAGGTACGACACATTTTCGAAAATTGGTCCATGCACTGGAGATAACAATGTCACTAGAGGAAGATAAAGGTTAATTATTCTTGTAGAATGGTTAACAATGACATTAAACTTCACGTCATCAGGGGCGTAGCCAAGGGGGGGGGGTAGGTGGCCTTGAAACCCCTCCCCCCCCCCATCACCCCCACCACCACACACGCACACACACGCTCGCATTCAGTACTGAGATATAATATAAATTTTAATTTATATATATATATACATCCTGCAAATGCCTTTGCCAAATATTTCGGCCGCTTCCCCTCACTCAATACTCGCTACGCCCCTGACGTCTTCTGACCCACCTTGGTAAAATCAATATAACATGTTGGTCTTTAGAAGGAAAATGAAGAGGTGATCGATATAGTGAAGTTGACTCTAAATCCGCTGCGCTACCTAATACGCTAGTTAATAGTACTTATTGGGGATAAAATCTCAATACATATGACAGAAGGACAGCATATTACATTTTAAGGATATTGAGAAGAAAAAGAAAAACTAAATCAAATGTTCGAAACATGTGGTATCAGAGAGATAAGTAAATACTTTATATAGTGAGGCGATTTAATTGTCTATATTGAGAAAATACCGAGGCACAGAGGAGAGAGAGAAAATAAAAAGTGACGAGAAAGTAATACTAAACAAAAAAATCTGCATTCTAAGGATTGCAAGACTCCGCCATGTGGGGGGTCCCTTTTTGGGATGTTCCCAAAACTGTGTTTGTGTTCACCTCTTCGGCCCATATTTCCAGTTTCATTTGTGCATAAGTGACGTGGATGTCATGCAGGATTGGACAACCTGTAATGTAAAAGGGTATTTCATCATCAGGCTTAAAAAATGTAACCTTTGAGAATTAAAGGTCAAAGTCAAAATACCAAGTAATTCAGACAATTATTTGCAAAGGCGTCACAGAAATTCCATTAGTGACAGTATTATTTTTATTTCCTTTCAATAAGTTATGTATCGTGCAAATTAGCCACGACGTTGCTGTATCTCTAATTTAGCTTTTAAAAGGTGTCAGTTATTAGTCATAATATAGCTGAAAGCAAACTTCATTAGTACTGTCTAGACCTCCCACTATATTTATTCATCTTTGTGATTCGTGTAATTTGTCAGAGAATTAAAAAAATCACTTTATATCAAACAACTGAGCAAGAGTCTTTCAGTGGATTAGCTAGTTTCTTGTACATGAAAGCCCTGTGAAAAATCGGGACCCTTAGTTAATTAAATATATATATATATATATATATATATATATATATATATATATAGATTCTAACCACATTCACCTGATGATCAGGTCGCATCCCGTGAAACAGACTGTTGTGAATTTATAGTGTTGTTTTTCTTCAGAGTTATATGTATATATATATATATATATATATATATATATATATATATATCATTTAATTTTTTTTAACCCTATGACACCTAAAAGAAGGGCTACATAGTAAATAAACGAGTCAATTTACGTAGACACAGGGTGACAAAATGCTTTATGGCATGCTCATGTAAGCTCCCATATTTGGTGACATGGGCAATTAACGGGAGGTGAGTCCGAGGGGAACATTTTTCGACTGTTTCAAGGCTTAACTCTTTGATTGTTTCATAACTGAAGATTGGAACAGCTGATTAATTGTTTTTAAGAAATAAGCTTATCCTGTATTAATACATTCCTCATTGTGTTTATCACAGAAGGATTTGATTTTAATACCATTATGCCCAGTTATCAAGTTCGCTTAGAAGTCTGCATCGGTCGATATTTTTTCACATATACACATGGTTCAACGGGAGGGCATCTCCAGTCGATCATTAACTTGCAGAACTACAGCCTCCTATTGACACAACGATAAGGCTTCACATGTCATCAAAGTCCTTATCCGGGGGAGGGGGTTGGATTTTGTCCTACGGTGAAAACGGCACAACACCTGGGTGAGGTGAATAGTATGTTTAAGGGATGAAGTAAATAACCTGCTTGGTGAACCTCTAAAGCTCAGACTCAGAGCAGGGAGAAAAACGAAAAACCTTTAAGATAATGCATTCGACATCCGGCATTACGGAAAAAAGGACTCTTGAAGAACTTTATAGATTCTACATTATCAGGCCTTTCTATGTATGCTTAGGGACTTCAAAGGGAATATGGCAGGCATATGTTGTACTTACCGAATATAGAAAGAATGTAGCTGTATCCAAATCGATAAAGTGTTATTTTTTATACAATCTGTCTCAGGTTAATGTAATCTAGTCCGTGTATTCATTAGTGAATCTAAATAAAATTACAAGAGAAAAATAAGGAGAACAAAAGAAAAAAAGGAGAGAGTAACGGTAAAAGAAAACAAAACTCAAAAGAACGCGCGAAATCAAAGAGATTGTAGGATGATCTGAAGAAGGAAAATTGCCACAAATAGTTTGGGGCTAAATTGCAAAATATTCACTAGCACCATACCTGAAAATTTAAATGCTTATATTTATGTTTATCCTCTAGGTCCTAGCTCAACATTTAAGTCGAAATGGTATGACTATATTGGCTTATTCTGTGTACACGACTAGTTCACCTAATATGTAAATGATTGTTTCATGATTGGAGAATTGTAGAGCTGATTAATTACTTTTAAGAAATAAGCTTATCCCTTATCAATACATTCCTAATTATTTTTATCACAGAAGGATTAATTTTAATACTATTATGCCGAATTATCAAGATGGCTTAGAAGTCTGAATCAATCGATACTATTCATATACACATGGTTCAACGGGAGAGCGTCACCAGTAGATCCTTGACGAGCAGAACTACAGCTTTCTATTGACAATACGATCGGTCTTCACAGGTCTTCAAAGTCCAAATCCGTGGGAGGGGGTTTCGGGATGCAACGCCCTCTATAAACTTTTAAAAATATTCATTATTCTATGTAAAGTTTCAAACAGAGTAAATGTATTCATTTCAGTTATGCTAAATGTTCTGAGTAAATTAACTTTTACTGTATATTAATTGGTCGGTAATAAGTATTTCGTTTAAAACATTTGTTTGTCTTATCATAGGCATGTCCACAAGGACCCCCATCCTTTAAATAAAAAGAAAAACTGTCAATACAAAGAATTATGTGAAGCGGGCTAATAGTTAATACATTATATCTTTTTAAACATTTTATTAGTTGTATTAAGCGTTTTCCGAAACATAAAATAGTTTGTTTTACATTAATTTGTACAAATATTTATAATAATCACATATTCTTGGTACTCTCTATGGCTCAGTCGGCGGCGTTCGGTGGTCTCTAGAAGTTGAGGAAACCGGAGAAAACCACCGACCTTGGATGGACCACTACAACCCAAACTCTTCCAAAGCCGGGAATCGAACCATGGTGGTCAGCGAATAGCCGAGCTGGTTAACTACCTTCCCCTACACCAGGCTTAATGACCGATAATTAAACGTAAATGTCAGTCAGTCTCGAGATTACCTTTCCAGATCGAGTAAGCCATCGTACAAAATTTATTCATTTTTATATTTATTGTCATCTGTTCAGTTTGCTATAATATAAATTTATGCAATTATGTGTGTAATAAAACAACGGATCGTTTATACAGTTCCCGACTCAAAGTACCTAAAGACTGTTCTCGTAATGATTTTGAGGTGTTTTCCATGCAACATTTCAATTCACTTGACACGTGTTATAACCGTAAGATTGCTGTTTGCTTTACAATGGACATCTTTGATAAATGGCTTTCTTAACAAAATGATGAAAATAAATCATATTATGAATATTCATGATCTGTTGGCGCGGCACCTGTCCTCATTCAGGTGCTTCAGTTTAACTAAAAGACGAAGGAAGAATAAAGACTGGACTAGAGCAGTCTGGTTAAGGGTGTCTGAGATGCCTATCCAGGCGCTCCTGTATAGTATAAAAAAGTAATAGTCTGTATCGAAAACATAACGTTTTATTTATTTAATATGAGAGCACTGAAAAAGAACAAATGATTATGCATACCAAAAATTGATAACGCAAATAAACACGCACTATCTGAAGAGAAATAAACAGGTCTTCACGGATATCTCATATCTGTCCTGTATTCTCAAATTTTATATTATCTGTCTCCAAAAATAGCCATTAATGATATTAGCTACTTTTTTTTAAAAAAAATCTCCTTTGACAACCCTTCAGATGCTTGGCACAATAGTGCCATGGAGATTTACTCCCACGGAATAATATCCAAGTTTTATTCAAAAATAGCTATCAGTTTAACAAACCTTTTTGTCTTGCAGTTCGCCGACCTGCCGAACTAGTCGTGTCTCGCTAAGCCACGCAGCGTCTTAAAATAAACCGTGACATTTCGAAGAATCTTAAAGCCTGTTGTTAATTTCCCTTCCATGACCTAACAGAAGGACGCGGGCAGCGTCGGGTTGGCGTGTGAGGTAGCAAACGCTCTGGGGAAAAACATGACGGGTGGAACCTCGCAACTGCTTTGCACGTCAGAAAGACATAATTATAGTCCATGTTTCTCTTCCGGTCAAAGTGATTTTCTACTTCCTCTGTTTAATTCAGGGAAAAAGCTTATTAGGTGGGGAGCTGGGAAGGGTCACGATGCACCCCTTCCTGTGGGAATGTATAATTATGTCAAATTATCGAATTGTATGTTAACTTGATTATTACAGGACATTCTACCAGTTTAAACAATTTACAGAAATCAGCCCCATTACCTGCGGCACTGGCGGACAGGTAGAATTATAATGGAGTGGGAGTAAATAAACGCTTATATTTTGCTTAATATTCAACATATTAACTTTACCGTATATATGTTACGGGCAACCTGTGCAATCAGGCATTACGTGAAATGACTGAATATTCCAGGTATTACACGAAATGACTGATTCACTCAGGCATTTCATGAAATGACTAAATTTTCCAGGCATTACGTTGTCATATATACACATATATTGGATAACATTTCATTAAAAGAGGTTAATATCATTATTCTTTCACGATCCTTCATAAATGTCCTAATTAATTAACAATTATTATTATTTGGTATCAATGCCTTTTTCCCTTTCCATATGCAATTAAAACTAATTCGAAATGAATATATCAAATATTATATAGTATATGGATTTATATCCCACATTGCTGCTATTCATGATAAGTGTCAGCTGATGCCTTATACGTTTAGTGTTGTTGTCATGCAATTATCTTAAAGTAGTACCCCCAAATAAGTCCTTTTTTACATATTACTTCATTAATTGGACATAATTAAGGATCCAAACTTAACTGAATGATTTAATCCCAGAAAGATGCAAGATGACAAATCCTAGTACATGGATTATTCCTGGCCCACTTACAGAAGGTATTTGAAACATGCAGGGGCGGATTTAGTGGCACGCGCAAAGGGGCGTAGCCAGGAGAGAAGGAGGGAGGCGACGTGGTGGTGAAGGGTGTGTGTATGTTTGGATGCAGCCTACCCGTGCATATATATATATATATAAATATATATATATATATAGAGAGAGAGAGAGAGATGAATGAATAGCCATGCTGGTTCATTGTACCTAGAAATGGAACATGAATACACAGCATTGTCGGTTCACATCCAATGGGAATCGAACCTATGACCTCACGATTGCCGGTCGCTTGCTCTATCCACTGAGCTACAGCCGATCCTCGACCCCCGCTGTGTATTTGCACATTTGTATAGGAACCAGCGAAGTGACATCACGGTAGTTTGGCCACCAGTTCTCCCTGCTGCATGCAAAGTTGCTGTGCCGACACATGTAGTCGGTAGTACTCTGACTTCACTACCGTGACGTCACTTGATATATTAATAGTAAACCTATTAATGGAACCAAAGTTCATAATTCTAATTTGTTTATATATTTATTTGTAATATATAAGTATTATTCTGTGAATAGATAAGGGGGTGGGGTGATTTCATTGATCATACCCCCTTGCAAAAGTGAGGTGATGTATACCCCCCCACCCCTCCCGATATTGACGCCCCTGTCTACTAGCGCTCTCAAAACAACTGTACTCGTACAACTGTTTTGACCCCCCCCCCCTTCTAAGATCCAGTATCCGCCCCGACATCGCAGGTCAATGCGGACGTATCCAGTGGCGTCAATTTAGCATCAGGGTAAGAGGGGGGGGGGGTCTGACTTGCATACACACATCACACACATACGTATATATATATATATATATATATATATATATATATATATATTAATATATATCAAAACACATATATATAAGCGTCTGTATGACACGTTTCATACGACATATACTTCACATTTCAAGAATAGTATAATATTTAGAAAAAAAGTATAGAAGATACGGTATATTGTTTCCAGTATAAATTAATTCTAAACCAGGTTTATATATAATGTTACATAATTAACTCATAAATAGAACCAAAGTCTTTATATATATATATATATATATATATATATATATATATATATATATAAATTAATATATTTCATTTGCAATAATAAAATAATTCTCTGAATAGGGGGGGATGATTACACTGGCAATCCCCCTTGCAAAAAAGTGGGCAGGGGATATACACCCCCCACCCCACCCCCACCCCCTTATATTGACGCCCCAGGTGTCTTCATAAACCCTCAGTCCAGATTCCCTTAGAAGTCACACACATACTGAGACGTTGTTGATTTGGCAGGGTCTATCCCTGTTGCCCTTTAGGTATGGCGGAAGTTCTTCCTGGCAGGTAATCCATCGAAAAAAATCTTCATCATTAGAGGAAGGTAATTGATGCCTAATGATGGCATAAAAAGGAGAAAAAAAATACATATTGAGTTTTCGATCACGTTATCAAGACGACGGAATGCCTTGTAATATGAATGAAGTCCTGAGTGAAACCAAACTTTTGGTCACGGACACATAACTTCGACTGTCAGCTAAATGTTTTTTTTTTTACATAATTCTTTGCTCACTGAAGAACGGCCCACACTAAGGCCACGCACAAAACAGATTGTTCTACATACTCACCGCTCCTATTTTCCGTAGGTTTCTTCTGTCAATTCAATATTATGTCTTCCGATGTGTTGCATATTTTTGCTCTTGCCTTGAATCCTTAGTATAATTCTTAAACGGATAGAAAATTCAACAAATACTCCAAATTAGGTCCACCAACGGTACCTCGACAAAGTTGTCGTAGTTTCGAGGTGGTCGTCTCATTGAGGTCTTATATAAAGAGCAATGAAGAATCGCAACCTTGATCAAGTTTCGTTATTTCGAGGTGGTCGCTAAACCAAGGTGGTCATAAGGCAATGTTTTAATGTATAAATAAAATTTATATTGCTTTTTTTTTATCAAATGTCAAGATCTGAAGGTCCATAGCATGCGTTTTCAACTCATACTGCCTGGACTCCAGACACCTCAGATTCAAAAACTTGTCCACGCTTTTTCGGGATGGCCGGACGTAAGCCCCTTATCTGTAACCGTCAATAACGAAACACTTCCATGACGAGCCGGCAGCTGTGTATGGTCCAAAACCAGGGCTTTTAATAGGAAGGAAAATTTTAAGGTGCCTATTCACCTACCTTTTGACAAAATAATATGTGATTTCTGGCTTCCTCTGTGTTTATATTCAGATCTAATGGTATTTTGGTTGTGAAAAGTTCTTATAACGCCTTCGTGATGTATGAACTTGTTTATCAACAACATGTTTGTAAACCCTGCAATGTTGACAAAAGAGAAAAACATGAAACCTAAGGTGGTTGTTTGCATATATGCGATGACAGGAAGGTCACTTGTGGCAAAACGCCATTTGCAAAAGTCTGGCGTATCTGACTTGCTGCCAGATGCCCTGGTTGAATTTCTTTTTATTATTTTGACGGGTCCCCACACATTGTTAACACGTTGATGTAAACAAAACAAGCAGCCTGTGCACGGTGATATCCACTTTTCTTACTTTTTTTTTATAAAAGCTCCCAGGGTTTACCTTTAGTTCATAAAGGTAAGATAGGTAATTGGACCCCTTTTTGAGTCAAGGACATTCCGGCAAATTTATATTGCGCATCACATGGGAATTTTGAGCATGATCTGTATCAAATTTCAAAGGCTTGTGTTATATTGATTTTGTTTTAATTAAATGTAATGTTCGGTTCATATTCGATTAGATTTTGTGTCATTATATGATTATGGTATTAGAATGAAATCTAAGGACACAATAGCTAGATTCCAAGGTAGCCGGCAACGGTCAATAACCTGACCGACCAGTGGGACATTTGGACCCCCAGAACCAAGCGTCCGAAAGAGAATTAATAAGAGCATCGCGGACGCTTATACCCCGGCGTCCCTAAACCCCTGAAGTAGACTTTTACTTCCAAATCTTAATTGCAAAGTTAAACGTCTATCAAACTAAAGTCGATTATTTTCAATAGCTCATATAATATCTCCTAACACAAAAGTTCGTGTATTTGTGTATTTTGTATTTTTGTTCAAATTTCAGACGCAATCAACAGCGGGATATCAAAAAATTTTCAGAGTATTTTGGAAAAAAAGCCAATGAAGAACCGTTTAAATTTTGGTGAGGATCCGAAGAATGGTCCGGATTCAGGATTAAGGAACGCCATTTAGGAATATTCACAAATGTCTACTTACTTATGCACCAACGAACTTTAGAATATAGGCCTAAATAAGTGAATGTCAACAAGTCGGTAGCACGATTACTTGGAATGCAGATTTCAATTTTTTATTGGATTTGTTTTTATTGAAACATAATTGGAAATTTTGAGTACATACGAACGGGTCAATATTACTATTGCTGATGTTCACTCCTAATTATGAAATAAATAATTGAAATAATTTATAATTTTGTGAAGTAAACTTTTTATGTGATATCACTCTGGTTTATGACTCATCCCTATCACTTTAAACATTTGGAATCAAAGTAGAAACAAAGTACGAACTACAAATCTGCAAACTTAGGAATGCAAGCCTCCGCCATGTGGGGGTCCGTGTCTGCAGTCACTTAATCCGCCTATATTCCCAGGTTCATTTGTGCATAAGTGACTGTTCATTTGAAAATATTGCTTGATGATGTTCCTGAATCCAAATCATGTGCCGGATCCACCCCAACATCCGATGGCCCATTTCCAAAATTCCATTAAAATGTCATGATATTCAGTTAGGAAATATTATGTGAGAAAACCTACAAACAAACACACGAACGGGGTTGAATGCATAAAGATTCACAACTGTAATAATCCATCTACTAGGGTTTTGCCACTTTAATCATTGCTTGTTAAATCTGGGCATAGCCTTGCAGTGAAATATCAGGAAAAAAATATTATTAATTAAACAGCATACCAACGAGAATAACTTAATTAAGTCAATCAAGTTTCAGGTTAATTAATTTTTTTTTTGTCGTGCGAATCAGTAGTAAAGGAGCATCTTTTTCCATGGATGTTGCTTATTTCGTTTCAATAGTTCCATATCACAAAGCGCTTAGACTGCGACGCCCACGGTGACTTTTTAGCATAACGTCGGTCCATCCTGGATTAGTTCTTTGTCAAATGAATTACATGCCATAATGTTCTTTACTGCTTATCAGGCAATTTGGTGATGTATTATTTAAAAACAAATCATATTGATACCCAAGAGAAGTTCAGAAATGTGAAATCACAATGTTGTGAAGCCAATGCACAGTTTGATTGTTCATTTGCTTAACAAATGATAAACTTTAGACAGTTAAGCAGAATCCTTACGCAATAATTATAATCCATAAACTAATATCTTAATAACGCCGCTTTACAATATTTTAAAGGGGCCTATTCCGTAACCTTAAGTTTATTACGTATCTAAACGAACGATAGCCCCTTTTCAATAAAGGGTCAGAAAACGCAGATCCAACGGTACACAGACTGTTTACACATTCTTAAAGGACATATGGCGGCTAATCAGACAAACCAGTGTTTTACAAGTGGCGTTTTGCAACTTGTGACCTTTCAACTTTCGTATACTGGCAGGGAAACCACCTGCGGTTATATGTTTCTCTGTTTGTCAATATGGACACATGATTATAAACAGCATGAAGATAAACACCTTAATCATTCGTCACACGTATTTCATAACAGCCCTTTTTTAACCAGGAATTACCTATAGGTGATTCCTATTTACACAGAGGAGGACAGAATTTAGATAAATTTTACAGATGAGGCTGGTGAATAACTGACTAAAAATTATAAGTCCAAGGATTATGTATTTAATAGGCTTAAATAAAACCTATCCTTCCTATCCTTCCGATCTAAATCGCGAGAGTGGGGAGTAGCATCTCAGATTACATATTTTATGAACTAGCGGGATTCCCCTTATCAGAACATCAGACTCCCGGGTTTTAGTGTGTATATACGCAAATGGCAGCCCTGCTGACCGGTTTGGATATTTTTGGTAACGGTATAATGAGACCATGGAAATACAATAGGAAAGTATTCTGAGGACAGTTTGAAGGTGGAACTTTTTTATCGCTTATTTTGTGGCTAATAGACCCAATCGTATCTTGCAAGTAGAAGCCGGAGAACAGCTCTGCCCATGACCGCGCCCTCATCCGCAAATTAGAGTAGGATATTATTAACCTATCTATATAAGGATGTTTAATTTGCATAGCGGATATTTGCCAATACTGATACGGCTTCGTTTAAATATAAGATAACGTTTCAAGGGCTCTAGAAAATGATGTTATTGCTTGTTTGAACCGCTCCTTTCATTTACCGATTACCGTATAAGCTAAATCAAAGTATGATATTACTAACCTATCTAAGGATGTAAAATTAGCATAGCGGATATTTGCTAATACTGATACGGCTTCGTTTATATATAAAATGACGTTTCAAGGGCTCTAGTTAATGATGTTATAGCTTGTTTTATACGCTCTTTTTCATTAACCGATTACAGTACAAGCTGTTGATACAGCTATAGTATGGCCTGAGTCATACAAGTTTAAATGCCATGTTTTCGTAAATATGAAGGGTATTCTTTATTTAAAAGAGGAGTTTCAGTGAGGTTAGCGAACCCAAAGTATTTTTAGGCCCCTCTTGTTTTTACTATTCATGATCAACTTTGGTAACATTATCAGAAACATAAGATATTCTTACATATAGGTGCTGATTATGTTCAAACATATATATATATATATATATATATATATATATATATAAGCATTTTTAGGCCTCTCTTGTTTTACTCTACATGTTCACCTTTGGTAACATTATAAGAAACATATATCCTTACATATAGGTGCTGATTATGTTCAAACATATACATACATATATATATATATATATATATATATAAATATATTATAATAATAAAATAATATACATATATATATATATATATATATATATATATATAAGTATTTTTTGGCCTCTCTTGTTTTTACTCTACATGTTCACCTTTGGTAACATTATAAGAAACATATATCCTTACATATAGGTGCTGATTTTATTCAAACATATACATACATATATATATATATATAATTATATTATTATTATATTATAATAATAAAATAATATATCATAATTATATTTAAATAATTATAATATATATATATAATTATTATTATTATTTTTATTACTATCATTATTATTATTTCACTAGCACATCACCCCTTTCTTGTTTCTCGACTGGTCGACTGGGCTTCAACAAGGACGCGTTTGCATTTGTGCGACACTTAAAAAAAAAACCTGGGAATTTCCGCGGCTTGGTCACAGGGAAATTGCGTAACAACGAATAGGTGCCACCCTCATTAAACATAATATACATAAATATATATATATATATATATATATAAATATATATACATATATATATATATATATATATATATATATATATATATATATATATATATATATATAGGGGTACATAGTTCAATGTGTGGAGAGATCGAGATATGTACGGATAATTTTCCGGACTCAGGTAAGCTACATATAGAAGACAACTGGTCTCTTTTATCCAAGACTGAAAACTCTAATGAGAGGTTGGCCTTTTTCAGATGTAATCATAATTCGATGAAATAATTAGTCTGTGTGCGCCGGTTTTGTATTTTCTAGAAATCCTACAGCAATCATCTTCCTAACCTTGAAGCAAAATTTGAATGGCGAGCAAACAAGGATGCTCCGAAATAAATTAAATAACTTTAGATGTGTAGTCGTGGACTACATAGATAACTCCTCTAGGATCCCTACTCAAACTATCTTGGGTTGTCAAGTGTCCACGCGTAAGTAACACAGGGTCACCTGGTGAGCTGGAGAACAAACGCCGCCCCTAATACCAACGAATAGGCTTTCTCTTTCCGGGAAAAAGGAATTGTCCTGTGTAACAATGGTTTATGATGATTTGAATTAAAATATATTATATCTCTAGAATACAACGGTTTGTTCCTCGAGTGTTACGCTAGTCCTCCACAAAATGTTATCATATGCGTATATATTGCTAACAGACGAACCAAAAACATGGGGAAATATAATAATCTATGTAGTCCGTCCCAGTACCCGTTTCCACATGTTTTTTTACCCCCGGGAAAATTTTCCATACAAGTGAAACAGTGTAAACCTTTCTGGCCCAAGGGTTGTAGGAGCTATTCCGCCGATTGGCTAAGTGAAATATAATGCCTTATTTTAAAATGCTTTCATTGATTTTATATGAGGCAAATAATCCAAAATATGACAAAACAGGTTACAGCGTTTATGACTTTTTCAGCACCAGAAAACTGAAAATAAACAAGCCTGGCATACTGATGACGTCAGTCAATTGAAGATGCGGACAAGGGTTTTGGGACGGACTATATAAAGCTTTCATTGGAGTTATTCTTGTTAGTAAGCGAAGTATTTTAAAGCTCTCTCATGGCCACGCCGGGAACTGAGCTTATTACAACTCGATTGTCAAGGGCAGTAGAGGCCGGCGCCGCCGCCATTTTGCGCAGCTCGGTTAGGCTATAGAAAAAAATTAGTACAACAAGATACATTTTTTTTTCAATTAAAAAATGCCCAAACAAATGTTCAGGATTTGTTTTTTTCTTTGTTTCTTGTCGCTGGAGGTAAACGGTGTAATTGTTGGGTATGAAAATGTTCGCTTATGATATCACCAGGATAAACTATACTTGATATGAAATCAAAAACTACTTAAATGTTAAATGGGTGCAATATGTCAGACGTTATACAGATAACTTGTTTGGATTAGAAAGATACTTTGTTACATCGTCAAATGAATATAGGCTTTCAGGTAAGTTTAAGCCAGCCGACATTTTGCAGGCCGAGTTGAGCCATGGCTTTACTCGGTGTACTATAAAGGTCAGTCGTCTTTTTGTCCAAGCCAGTGGCATTTGTGTGGCTAGCATAGCTCCAAGCTATAAAGGACAGGTTGGTGTAGTCTCCCTTAAACATAAGCCTCGGATTACATGAGTTATGATTTTTTAAACATTATTT
Organism: Sipunculus nudus; assembly: GCA_026874595.1. NCBI lineage: Eukaryota > Metazoa > Annelida > Sipuncula > Golfingiida > Sipunculidae > Sipunculus > Sipunculus nudus. Next base: position 50,002,993 of record CM049315.1, read on the forward strand.
AACGTGTGAGTCGGGATTCAAGCCTTAATGCTTAATATTTGTTTTAAGATTCGTGAAAAAATGTTCCTGGAACATAGTTTGACTCTAAAGAGATAGTATCCGTGACAACGTATGATAAAAGAAAGAGCTAGAATCATTTAAGCTCTGACTCGACAAGGTAATGAGTTTATACAGACGGACAATATGATACTTAGACTTCATGTAATGAAGAAGTACGAGGAAGATAAAAATAACTGGCAAAATTAGGATATAAGCAGCTGGATATTAAAACGTGTTCTGTTCATACAAGTGTTGTGCCTCAGGGAGGTGCGTGAGTTATTCTATAGTCGTGTCAAAAATATGATAAAAATGCTTATTCAACCATGTGTGAGCGACCAATCTTTATATAAGGCAGATTCATTTATCATGAACCTGTGCCTTAAGACTCCTTGCATTGCCATTACCGGATCATAGCCTGTCATGTGGACTATCCATGGCGTTTTGACGCTTAATGAACCTGCCTAACATGAGCTGTTTACTGACGGAAGAATCAAACTGAGTCGCCCCTTGAGACGCCTTTTAGAATATTTGACGCTGGGTTCTTTGATCCGCTAACCACGAAGTTAATTAAATCATTAGTTTACTCCAAAAAGGTGAAAAGTCGTTCACGGTCATGTGATGGTCTCCTGACGTCTGTCACGCCACGCCTTGCGATAGCTTTTCAATTAGGCAGAAAGGATGATGCACCACGCCCTGACACCAAAAGCACTGTAATCGCGTTACCTGATTAGCTCAGTCCGAAATCGGCGCACGAGTTGGCCTGGGTTTTAAGATATGTTGTTGCTAACATGTTTTTAGACATGTGACCCCTGGTCACACTGCAAGTTGTCAGTCAGTGGCCACATCTGTATAAACTAGCTGTTTTGTATACTCCCCACCTAAGGTTGACAAGTAAATAAAAATTCAACGTTTACTTAATGATGAAAGGTATTGTGAACAACATGCTTTTGTGACAAGTTGAATATACCAATGAGCTATTAGTTCACACAGTCTGACAAATAAAAAATGATGATGATGGTTAACAATACCATAAATAGTAATTCATGATTCAGTTATAAATGATCCGTTTAAGGCCCAAAAAATAAAAGGTATGGTTCTCAGGCACCGCCCGCGTCTATTTTACCCCCCCCCCCACGCATAAAAAAATTTTATTATGATTTTTATCTTTCAAGAGGATAAATAATACAATCTATGGAGTGATTTTACCTATTAAGCAAAAAAAATTGTTATGTTCATGCTTTTCCCTCATCATATGACATTTTTATCGAAATATTAAAAAAAGTCAAAAATAAAATACCGCCCGCCCGCACTGATTTCTGAAAAAAGTGCCTGAGAACCATACCTTATTTTTTTGCTCAATTTTTTTCTGAGCAATATTAATTATTACATATTAAAGTGTTCGGGTATCAGTACACATGCATTACCACATTAAATTCAAAATGATACCCTCTTAAATGCTGGCAGCAAATGGGTAAAACTGGGGGTAAAAATCCCCTTTGTAGTTTTTTAACCAGAGGGGTGTTATATCAAACGAACCAGTACCATACAGAAACTGTTTTAGTAAAAGCGAGGTGGCGGGCTGGACTCGTGACCGCACAGTTGTGGATTCGCGTCCCGATCTGCAACTTTCTTCCTTAAAAAGACTCCTTTTCGCCCAGGGGTGAATCGGTACTGGTCAAGCGTGAGCGGCTGGTAATTGTAGAACGAAAACCAAAAAAAAGCGGCGTGTGTAGTTGCTTGGTTGTATGCTTCCTAGGGAATCGAGAAAAGCTTCAAGAATATACAGGCCCGAAAGACCAGGAAGTTAAAGTGAAAAGTTGGATGAGACTGACATCGTCCGTGATTCCAGGTTAAATCCCTACCTTTACTTTTTTATAGCACATATGGTTTTATTTTCATAACCACATCGTGTTCCACATAAATCATTGTGAATCAAGCCTTGGAAATACTTTTTTCAACATAGAATAAAAATATGTTGCCAATCATGAATATTCATACCCTTGTCTCCCCTAAAGTGGTGATCGAGTCTCAAAGGGTGAATTGACTGCGAAGAATATAATTAACCCCTACACCTAGATTCCTTGAATGCCACAAGTTATTATGTAGTTAAACTCACATCAGCTCGGGCAAATTGTGCTTCAAAAATGATAATAAAAAAAAAATCCTTCAGAGAGATTCACTGTTTGGTTGTCTCAGTGGATGTTCTGTAATTGATTACCAGGTACCAAGTCCGGTTAAATGAACATTAATTAAAATAAATCATGCTATAAAAAATTTCTCTGTGCTTCTACCCTATAAAAAATACCTTTGCTTACTCAGCGAGAAAATGAAAATTCCTAGCAAAATTAAAGTTAAACAAAAGGATAACATACAGTCCTGGCTTGAACGCTGTTACGCTGGCTGAAAAAATCTTTAACAACTTTGTTAATATGTAATACAGGAAAAATTAGCGTTTAGACTAGGAATCAACAAATTTACACACACACACATATATATATATATTTATATATATATATATACATAACTTCATAATTATTTATATTTTCCAACTTTACATTTTATCTCGGGTGCTCTCTCTGATATCCAGAAATTTGTCTGCCTATGTTTTAGAGTAATTATTTGACATCTACCAATATACAAATAATAAATAAGTTTCCGTATATTTACATGCGAGCTTTTATCTTTAATGGGTGTTTCCATGTGCGTGTGTATGCGTATGTGCGTAAATGCGTGAAAAAAAATAGGCAGACGTATATATTTGAACAATAGATCGAGCAGGCCTTCCACAAAAAGATGGTGACGGACATATTGAAACACCCCTTTACTGTCCTCAACGGGAAAGAACTTGTTTAAACACGCATTGAGATCGAAACAGATGGACTGTTTACAATATGTTTAATCAACTGGATTTCTAAACAATTTGGTAATTATTTTGTGTTCTTTCTCGTTGATTACGTTCATCCCTGTAATTTATTGTTTATAGTTTCTATAATGAAAGTTCAGGTTTTAAAAAGATGGACAGCGGTTGACGAGAAAAATATATGGTTTAATATACAAATGAGGATCTTGGCTTCTTAACCATTTTAACCGTACATACCCCAGGTCGCATCATATAGTAAACTATCAGCAATTGTTTATGATAATATAATACAACTAGAAATCTGCATGCTGAGGAATGCAAGCCTCCACCACGTCTCTATTGTAGGAAGCTCCCTTACCCGTGTTTGCATTCACTTATTCGGCCTATTTTCCAAGGTTTATTCGCACATAAGTGACCGTTTATTTTTGAATATTCCTGAAGCCGGAGCATATGATGGATCCACACCAATTTGTAATCGATTCTTCATTGGCCCATTCCCGAAATGCCCTGACAATTTCATAACATTCCGTGTATGATTGAGCGAGTTATAGTATGAACAAACACAAAAATGCACGGTCACAAACATACACACACGCAAAGACACACGAACGGGGATGAACCTATACTCCCTGGCTATGGCAAATATCAGCAAAAGTTAATGATGATACATTACGAAATGGCTTTTCCCTACAATCACGACCACTTGTCCTGATTCAACCAGTAGATCAATTTTTACTCGGATGAATACGCGGGTCACATTCTACCTTTATAATTTCCCTGTTAGTAAAAATACCTATTTCGATATACCTACATATTCTCACAAAGAGACACATTTCACATACTTTAAAGAACTTTTAAATGTTGCACATAGGATATATAAAATGGTGTGTAAATAAATCAATACGCTCCTGAGGCAGCTAACGCTTCTATAAAGCTCTGGGACATAATAACAAAGTCGTTGACAGCTGAACATGTCTATATATAAAGAGCACTGGCTGCTGGAACACTAATAAATCTAAAATCTTCCACGTTTATTTAATAATCATTATTTTCAACAGGATTATGTGTAGGACTTAGCCTGTGGGGTAAGGCGTTGGACTAAGAAGCGGAAAGACAGTGGTTTGAATCCATTCATTACGCTTCAGCCTTTTGAAATCAGTTCGGCAAAGTCAAAACAAAAGGCCTCACTCACACCTTCTGGGGGGTCTTCCGCAGGTGACAGATTACTATCGCGAATGGTGGCCTTGGGACACCGGGTGGCCTCGGGCCACAAGGTGCCCATTGGACACCGGATGGCCTCAGGCCTCTAGCCCGCGTTGCACCCTTCTCGATCTGTTTCCTTCCGCAAATTGGCCACAAGGATACACAGTATTATTCATGTGGTGTCCTCAGGCCACCAGGGGTATACAGGATTATATCTGTGGTGGCCGTAGGCCACCAGGATACACAGCATCACAGGGGCTTGTTACAGAAGACTGAAAAAAGTAATATTCCGGAATTTTGAGCCACAAAACCCCAGGAATAAGCGATACAACTAATTGTGACATAAACAGCTCCTTGAGTGTTGTTATTACTTATAAGTAGTCAAGGAGCTGTATATGTCACAAATGGTTGTATCGCTTATTCTTGGGATTTTGTGGCTCAAAATTCCGGGATATTATTTAATCAGTCTTCTGTGACAAGCCCCTGTACACAGCATCATACCTAGTGTATCCCTAGGCCACCATGATATACCCGCATCATACCATACCTGTGGTGTTCTTGAATGAAAGAAGTATACTAACAAAATATTATATACTTAATTCGGTGTTCTTTCATGGAACTTTTTACGATATTGGCGGGAGAAAACAGATCGAGAAGGGTGTACAGCGGGTTGGTGCCCTCTGGCCACCCGGTGCTCCAAGACCACCATGTCGCCTGAGGCCACCCGGTGTCCCAAGGCCACCATTCGCGATAGTAATCTGCCAACTGCGGGTCTTCCGGGGCTGGCCTAAAAAACGGAACAGAACCGAAGGCGGAACAGGGTCTAAAATAAAAAATGTAACAAATCGCATATGTTGAAATACGTTAATTACTTTAAATTTCTTCATGAAACATTCACCCATTTAAATGTTATGATACTTTTCATATCTTTGTTCCGTTCCGTAAATTAGGCATTTGTTCCGCGTTCCATGTTCCGTTCAGATCCGTGTTTTAGGCCACTTGAATATCCAAGATTTATTCCATACCAACATTGGACAGCGACACCCAGTTTATTTGAAAACAGACTTTACAAATAATAGCCCAAATGTAAAGCTTTTGGCGATTTCTATCTATGGCCCCCAGCGGCAGAGAATTATGCAGTGGGACAGATTAAAGTCATTCGGAACATCCACCATGCTCACTTACTCGTCAAAGAAAAGAGTTCAGTGTTCACAGTAATTAAAAAGAGCACATTAATAAGACACAACTAGGTACATAATATGGGCCTATTATATTGCTGAACATCAGGTACGGCCAGACCCCGACTGCAGATTTACCTTAAAAGTTAATTTGTCATAGAAACCTCTTTTATCGCCCACTAACGGCGGACCTTCTGGCGTGAACTTTATCCTTATTCAGACCAAAGCGTCATGTCTAGGACTAGTTTTCTGGTGTGTAGTTGATCTTGCCTTGACCTTGCCCTGCCAGAATAACTTTCAATGGCGGTTCCTTATAAACATCCTACGCTAGAAGCCAACGTATTCGGTCGAGGTGTTCCGAGTGAGATTGAAGTAGGATATGCAGGCTTAATGTCCTAAGTGTGTTATTTATATTAATCACACGTTACCGTTCCGTGATTTTTTTCTCTCCGGTCAATTACACACCATAGGGCGAACATATGGACAAAAGAATATACGAAAATGGGCCAGTAACCTTAACTACCAATTTGACATTTAAATCTATACTTCTTGGATGGCGAGTGTTCTAGACAATATTGTTTTACTGGATAAAATAATTGAAACTAAGGTTCCAAAATCCTTCAGCAACACTGCAGTAACTAGATACTCTGGAAACATTGGATGCCACCTTTATTGCATTGGTTAAATCATGAAGAAATACTTAAATTGGGAAAGTTGATGGCGGCAGGTGAAAGGGGGCTTCCTTTTGCAATTAACAGATATAATAAGACGAAAATAATTATCTGTGTAAGAAGACCAAATACCCAGTTCTCATTTCGTAAATGGTTTATTCTGATAATAGTACCTCTGCCACCTGTCTTGTTCATCGGAAATGGATGAGTCATGACGTAAATGTCTGGCTCCTACAATTATTTCGGTCTGATAGACCGGCCGAGAGCATCGTCTTCTAACTGTAAAACACTTGTTGAATTTCCTTAATCAAACACAGGTAAACGAGTAGCAAGTAATATCGGCTCTCATCAACTTTAAAGTTTATCAAAGCAAAAAGGGTTTTCAAGGTATTCCCCGATTCTGAATCTATACTTATTAACTCTGCTTCAATACAACTGCCTCTAGGAATGTACGTCAGGCTTTGATATCTTCAGCGAACAGCAAAAGGCCTGTACATCAAACGGCTTCTATAGTCTTAAGGTAGAACATGGGGTTCAAAGCCGGCAGACCATGAGTTCGAATCGCAGTCTATTCGATGAAATTTTTTCATGATCGGTCCCAATCCAGGGGAGTGATTTGCTGGCTCGAAAGGGAAGGCCATGCCCATTAGAATTCTGTAGAAGTACATAGTTAAGCGAGCATTAAACGATGGAAGGGATGCCTAAAAGAAGGTACTGTTCGTCAAGACTGTTACTTTATTGTTCTGATAATGGTTTTAAGATTTGTTTAAATGTAATTTTTCTTCTTTTTATCCATCTATCATTACCTCAAATAAATACTTTGCCCCCTGGTAATCAAGTATACCGTTTGTTTTATGGCTGCGGTCGATTTAAGATATATAGAGAAAAATAGAAAAATTTCGAATAAATATGACACTTAATTAAATCCTAAAAAAATGATCTGTAACATTGGGTCGATGAGAAGAGTGTTGGGCTTTTTTTAATTCGACCATACATTCCAAGTTTTGGTCGAATATCAATAAAAATATCACGTTATAAATGTTTCAGGAAATGCAATGCAATGGAAAGAATAAAGCATTGCATCAAGAATATTGTACTTCTTTTTCAGAACCAAAGATAAAATCTGATAAAGGAGAGTCACAGATTGAACTAGACATAGGTAAGGATTTTCGGCGGAGAAAAGCAATAATTGTGTCCCCCGGAAGCTAATAGACCAGGCGTGGTTTCTAATGGAACATGCATTTTGATTTAAGATATTGGCTACTTCAATGTAATTGTTTTGTAGGTGCTCATTCTTCTCAAACTTTCTTTCTAGGAATGTTGAATCGTTCGGCGTATATATTTTTTCCTTACATATAGCCTTCTCAGTCCTTGCTTCGTTAGTTGATTAATAAGATGCGTTGACTGGAGGAAAGACGACTGCTTTAGAAGGTTTGTAGAGCAGTATAGTTTCCACAAATTTACACTGTATTAGCTTTGTGTGTTAAATGATAACGTACATAGCTGTAAAAAAATTGTAGAGTAGTTATGACGTCACTTGGAATAATTTGTTGTGCTCTGCTGTAATCTCTCTGGTGTTAAGGAGTTCACAAAATTTGAATTTAACATCAAAGCTTTAACGTTCATTTTACTTGTCCCGAAAATTAGATAAAGCAATACCATACAAGACCACCGTTGCATATCTTGTGACCTCTGACCTCTTTGTATATGCGTGAATTTGCTGAGAATGTTATTCAGGTGAGAAACTGTATTGGTAAAAACTTACCATGAGATGAAAAATTCTATTGGTAATTATGTATAATGAGTTTTATTAAAATCCATAGGCATTTTTATGTCACCACGGTGCATCCAAAGTTCGGCGACCTTTGACCTTATAAAATATGGTGAAAATCCAGCTTAGGTGAGATATTTTATTGATTACGTTTTTTTGATGAGGTTTATAAAAATCCATCATATTCCTCGTAAGTGTTCGCGGCGACACCACAAAGTAGCCTATAGTGACCTCCTCTGAGGCTCTCACCTTATTAAAAATACAAAAATAAAAATAGAACTAGAGTGAGATAATCTGTTAGTGAGTAGTTATGGTGAGTTTTGTGGAAATCTATCACAGCCCCGGTAAGTTATCGCAGCGACACTAAAAGATAACGGACGGACGGTGGGTATACCATAATACGTCACCCCACGTCTTAGACGGGCGTATAAAAAGGACATCCACAGTTTGTCATTGTGTATATTGCTAATGCCTCAATCTCACTCAAACTCACGACGACTGGGGAAGTATTCGCGATGTAAAATTTGGATCCAAACAGAACGCTGAAACACTGATGAAGTTTGACGAGCATCACAAGGTATCGGGAGCGTGGACACTGCCGTCCTCAATTTCGCCTTCTTGCCGGTTCTTGTGTCTTACATAAAGCACTCCATTGGCCACAGTGTTGCAGCAATCCTTTTGAAACTGGTACATCTTATGTCATGCACTAAAATCTCGAAAGTGATATGTTTCCCTTTTTTTGGACATAGTCAATAGGGGACGCTGCACTCGAAACACTACAACATATCATTTTAGGCCATATCTCCGAAACTAAAAGCATTCATTCCATAAACTAGCTTATTTTCTTCTTCTGGATCTTCTTCATAATTTAATCAAGTCATCTGGTCTCAGCCTTTTGTCACTTTGTCAGTATGTCTTTCACTTTGAAACATTTCAAAATGTAACTTTCCTCTCACAACTTTCCTGTCTCCACAAACTGTTGCTCATTTTTTTCACCTTTGTCTTTTTAGTGTAGTCAACTGGTCTCAGCCTTGTGTCACTTTTTAATATGTCTCTGTTTGTCATTTGTCCTCAATGTTGCCTTCTTGCCTTATATAGCGTTCTTCTAGCCACAGTTTACCAGGAATCATTTTTTTTTACTTTCACCTATATTATATCGAAACGATTTCTTGGAGCTGTATAAACATTTTTAATTAGGTCAAGGTCAAGGTCATGAAAGCACGTCACATTATTATTTCGGTCGTAGCTTTGTCAATTTTGGTCCAAACTTTACAAACTATGGCTGTTTTCCCTCTTTGTCCTTTTATGACATGTTCTGGTTATCTGTCTTCCAATATGGGTCAGAGTTTTTCCGGCGGGCCAGTGACCTCTGGTCGTCTTGTTTTGTCATGTTACTATTGTTTCTATGTCCCAGCCTATTCATTAGACATTCATGCATGGGACATATTGTTGATGAATCATATATATATTTTTTTCCGCATTGCAGTCTTTACGTAACCCGTGGCCACACTGAATGGCCATCAGTAACTCTAGTCTTGCAATAAAGTGCTTGTTATGAGGGGGTTTAATGGATGGGGGCAGTGCATAAGTGGCTGTTTGTAGGTGGTTTGCTTCCCACTTTATAACAGCAATCATTATAACAAAAGTGACGCTTCCTTAATTACTTCCTGGAGTGGCGCAGAGGACAACCCTGGGGCTGTATTCACGGGATGTCTGTTCTTGTTATGACTGTGTACAACAAGGCGTTGCCATTTAAAACCCACGGGAAGATTCCTTCAACGTGCCTACGTATCTCCGTGTCGTGCTCGTTACTGTACTTCTCATGTCTGTCGAGATAGAATATGATCTGAAGGGTAACATCAAGGACATCAATTAAATTAAGGATACGAATAATGGGGAAAACTCCTCTTTCCATATACAAGAAAGGGGGAAAACATTCCTTAAAAATACCTCTTCTCATAGCATGATTCCATCAGAGGAGATGGTCGTGATTTGGAAAGAAATATGATGCTGACGTCCTTACTTGTCCCCCCGTGGCGTCAATATATCCTGGCGGATGCGTGACTCGCAGGCGTGGGAGGGTAATCAATGTTGGGATCGTTTTGTGTTTGCCGGCAACGAAGTACACAGGATCTCACAAAATATCGATCGCTAATACATGACCCAGGAATTACGTACCAATCACAAGCGGATTATTTTTGTAAGGCTTGTGTCGAAATACAACGGTTTCTATTATCTAGGGCAGCGATACCACTTAGCTATTAATGTTGAGGTAAACGTACCTTCGGTATGCGGAGTGCGGCAGCAGAACGCGGTGTGCAAAATGCGATATAAAATCGCAAGGGGCATTTACATGGCGGGCGATAAAACACTGCGAAATGAGCCCGATGATGTAAAATCCCGCTAGGTCGCGCTGCATCTGTAGTTCATGCAAATGGTAATCAGAGCCTGCATCTGTAGTTCATGCAAATGGTAATCATGGAATTGGCGCTATTCCGCGCGCGGTATACGCGGATCCAGTTCTTCCCTAAAAATTCCATTTACCGAGTTTCTCATGCCGCATGACGCATTACGCGGGCACTGTAAACGCTAGAATATATAGAACGATAAAAAGAATCTTTTTCACAAACCGCTTACCGTATGCCCGCTATATCACTATTTACCGGGAGCGGGGCATGCGGTTTGCGTATTGCGGCATCAGATCGCGGGATTCAGAATGCGATATAAAATCGCACGGGCATTAACTTGACTATACTCTATGTCACGTCCCAGTGGGGTCAATGTTTCTTCCAGGGTGGGGGGGGGGAACTTTGTTTATTTAAATACACACACGCACACATAAACCTTTTTCAGCGTTTCTGAGTGACATATTCAAATATACATACATATATATATATATTATTATAGATATAACACTTTTAGTAAATTTATCCAAAGTCTTTAATTCTATTTATTAATATATTTCTTTTGCAATATTATCATATTATTATCTGAAAAGTGGGAGGAGGGGGGGCGGGCATGATTACATTGGCATTCTCCCCCCGACCAAAAAGTGGGGGGTATATATGCCCCCCCCCCCATCCTCCTCTATATTGACGCCCCTGCCACCATCTATGTCCCACCCTTTTTTTTTTATAAAATGCACTAAAGCTAACCTGTATCTACCTCGAAGGTAAATAAAAAATATGTATCGATCATCTAACAGAAAAAAATTTTCTCCCGTGGATGGATTCAGTATGATTAATTCAGATGAAATATGACTGAACAGATGTATGTGCTTGCGACATGTGAGTGACGAACTAAACTGACGACCTTAAACTTCATCCACTTGACGATCAAGAGCTGACGTCACCACGGTCAGTATTTGTACGTAACTGTTTTGTTGCGTCACACTTATCGGTCCCTCATGCATTATATGGATAAACAGATATAGCCACTTGTAATGACCTGTAATCATTTGCAGCAGGTCAGCACCGTCTTGGCGTCGTAAAGAAAACATATTTATTTCATAGTTATTTTATCCTTTGATAAATGTTTTTGTTCAGTAACAGACAAAATAAAATTGAAAGAAATATCGCGAAAAAACTGGTGGACAGGCGTGTTAGAACATACTATTGAGTAAAAGACTGCGATATGGGCCCGATGATTTCAAACCGGCTAGATCACACAGAAAAGTAGGTCATACATATATATAGTAACAAGAGCCTATTTGAGCGCGTCTCATACCGCATGCCCCGTATACATGCAGCTTTAAAATCAAATTGTTAGCATTATAGAAATCATTTATTCAGCCAAAAAAAATCCCTCTCGGGTTCACATAAAACTATATCAAAGAACAAATTTTATTAATCTTTAACCATCTCCTGTAATACATATATTGATATTTTATTGTATCTTGGGTCAAATCACGTGTAAAGTGTTCAGGCAGGCAACACAATTAAAGAAACGTGACTAAAACCCTAAAACCAAAACATATATTGGCCGTTATCAAAACTATCTGAACTACGTTCTATATATCATATTTATCTGAACTTCAGTCAATTGAAAACTAATCTTATTTGAAAGTTACATAATACCTATCGTAATCTACAGAAGTTATTGGAGGTGAAACAAAAAGTAAAAACATAAAGCAAGCATTTGAAAATATAATTCAAGAATTAACCATGCAATTGAGGTTCCCCTTTTATTCCTTTGAACAAAATATATAGTAAATACGATTTAGGCTAGCCCTGCCTGGGCTTTAGTGTATTGATGTTTACTGCTAAAATGCTTCAAATGAAGCATGATTCCATTTACCGATAGACGCGATGTAACTCAGTTCTTGCTCTTATCACTAAAGCCCTGTAAGGTCCGTATGGGGAATCCCTGATATTTGCATATTAGGGCGTCACAAGGCTCCTGACGATTCCATCGCATTTGCATATCAGGCCGCCTGGCCTCCTGTGAATGGCATCGTTGCTATGAGGAGGCTCAAGCCGCTTGGTAAAATAAGCACTGCGATCAGGCATGTTTTTAGAAAGTCCATACATGGACCTTCGTGTCCTATGATATATCTCTGCTGTTTGAACATACGGTCCATGGGCAAATTTAAGTGTATTGTAGACAATGTCGCATCGATTTTGTACTGTGTATTTGTTAGTGTTCAAGTTACACATGAAAGTTTTGCCACTGTTGGGTTGCCAACACGCAAAACGTCGTGATCGTTTCAGTCAGCCGGTCCATAAATAACAGTTTGACTGCGTTCGTCGCGTGTGGACCTGAATATCTCACGCTGATTGGCTGAGCTGGAGATACATTTTAAAACCGGCCTGCTGCGATAAGCAATGGTCTGAGAACGGTGACACACTGACTCACTGAGGCTGAGGGTTTTATATAGTTTTAACAATCTGGCCGTACTCAAATAGCCGAGGACCTAAACATATTAAGACTGATAAAATGGGAATGTATATATATAGCAAGCTGGAAGCCCACAATAGGCGGTTACTGAATTAACCATGTTGGTTTTGGAAAAAAAGATTCTGGGAAAGTCCACTATAATCACTCTTTACGTCACTGGGAAAGACCTTAGTTCAGCGAGGCGGTGATTTGTGGCGCTGACTGTCCGGTACGGCCCAAGTTTACAAGTCGATGAAATAAGATGGTCAGAGAATGGTTATTAATTATGTAAGTTGCCGCGTGGTAGCAGTACCGACACTAAGTGCGACACAGTGAGAGCCATTTGATATTTCTGTCAGAGCCATTTCATTGACTGGGCCAGTCTAGATTTAGGCCAAAAAAAGTGAAAGGTACGGTCTCAGGCACCGCCCGCGTCAAATGTAAAACCCCCCATAACAAATTTTATATTGAGTATTATCTTTTAAGAAGATAAAATAATACGATTTTGATAATTTTTATAAGCTTTTCTTTGTTATGTAGCGCTTTTCCCTGTTTAGAAAATAGATTATGTTATTATCATTATTTGATTTTATGACATTTTTATCGAAACATACAAAAAAGGTAAAAAAAAAGTTCGGATTTCTATTAAAAAGTGCCTGAGAACCATATCTTTTTTGGCCTAATTGAGGTTTTCCAGTATTATACTGAACGTGTTCGTCTAGGACAGAGTTTCATGGAGCCAAATACCGGGTAAATGTGACCAGGCAACATGATAATGTAATTAACCCTTTTTTTCAGATCTTGTCCCGTCTTCATCATTCATACTCACGATGTTTGTGCTGGGCCTGCCTTGCAGATAACCTAGATTTTGCTAATATGAGAATTCCTAAGGTACAGGTGCCCTCTCCAAAGATTAAGTAAGCTACTGTACCCTGCCTCAGTATGTTACATCTCGAATCGGGTTAATCAAGGTCTCAGACCTCTCTGTCGAGCATGTGTCCACATTGCTTTTTTTTTCATTAATGTTTTACAAATTACTGGTATGAGACTCTTGGTATGTACATATTCTAATAACTGAGAATATGCTTTACATGTTGGTATATGGAATATTTGGATTTCTGGTTCATTTTATTTAAATTTCCTATTCTTGACTAAAATATCGTTTATTCCAGCATACCTGTATAACTACACATTTTATCTGGGCATCATGTAAAACTTTTAAACAGAACCTTTATTTGGAGTGTTAATAAAAATACGCAGTTTGAATTATATGTGTTCAACTACATATTGTATAAATTGATGGATTTGAACCATTAATGGCTGAGAAATATTAAATCTTAAGTTAAAATAAGGATATTAAAATTAAATTAAATGTTTTAATGTCATTAATTTTTTTGAAATCCAAGGTGTCAATATGACAAAATGTACAGAATATATAAATTTTAGAATATTTACATTGCAACTAGCGCCAGAGCTGCAAAGACACGAGCAGCACTTGTGGGACACCGTACATCGGGCCGAAGCACCTGTCAATCAAGAGAAGCCAAAAATTATCCCCCCCCCCCCCCCTGCCAAATGAAATAGATGTTCGGCTCGATGAAACATCGCGTGTTGCGGTGAATTAGGGACTCCATCACGGGATAACATAAGTGTTGCGCGTATAATTAAGGTAAGGCCCCTAAACCTATCGCACAAATCTGTGGAGAAAGTTCTTCAATGAATTTACATTCGTCCAATGGACCGCAACGTTCATCCAGCAGATAATATATGTCGGAGGACATGAAGGTCCATGTATGCACTAGTTTGGATTACTACTTGTTTGGGATCTGTCGCGCATGCGCTAAATTGGACCTCCGGTCACGCGGCATTGTTTTGGTAAACAGACACACGTGGATAGTGTTTACCGACACGCAGAGCCATAACAAGGTGTGAAATAGCTGAAGGAAAGGTACTGAGACCGTGTGCTGGGATGGTTTTCCTTTTGTATAAAGCCCAAATGAACTGACAGTGTGAAAAATAGACATAATATTGCTCCAGTTTACATTATTTTACAACTATGTTTGGGTTTGTTTATCTGCCGATGAAGCAACATAGACATTTAGCATTTATCCATAAAATGCCATGAAAGTAATCTTGTTCTCTACCTTGCATCTTGGAAATGTCGAGGATCATAATGACCAAAAAGATTTTTTTGTTTGTTTGTTACTTTTGTAAGCTTTAAAATAGTGACGTCTCCTCAACTTGTAGGAATAATACGTTCTTTTGAAACTTTGAACTTTTGCCATTGAAACAAAACATTTTCACTTTAGAAATTAGACAAGAAACACACAATCTTTAACCAAGACCGACAAACATTATCCGCTCAGTGCTTTTTTAAATTAATCCCCTTCGTGGTAAACAAATATTTAACAAAGGAAATGGGACTCTTTCCTCGATATTACCATTACCTTGATTAAATCATACTGACTCAGTTTTGCTAATGATTGATGGACTGCTTACCCCTAACATTTAAGGTTCAAAGAAGTCGTAAAATAAATGTCTTGCAACAAATAACCTAAATAAGATTATTTATCACGTGGAGAGTATTTTTTAAAAACAGAGATAAAACAAGTTGTGGCGGGCTATGAGGCTGACTTATACCAGACGCATAACTTAAGGCAATCTAGCTCATAACTCACGTTTAATTAATTTTTGGATTAAAGACACAGTTCATTATAACCTTTCTATGTGTTTAATTGGAACATCTCAGTTCTAAGGGTCACGATATTTGTCGAGTGTCATAACGAAAGCTGTCGTCTGTAATTATGTACAAGAGACCTTAGTTTCTGAAACTCTTTCTTGGCACATTGTGCATGTTATTGGGTAATGAAATAATATAAACACCATTGATTCTAAATCCTGCATAAGCGGTGTAAAATATAGCTTAATTCGGCATACAGTTAAGAATTAAGAAATGTGATCACGTATTATAGATCAACACAAGTAACAACAACAACAAAAAACGGGCATACGTTCGGTTCCATATATCTGCCTTCTGAAAATAATTTAATTCAACTTGTTCTCATTTAATTGTAATAATTCTGAGAAACCGTCAACCGAGACATAAAAGCTAGTATTTATATTTTCTGTGTAGGAATATGTGGGAAATATAACAGAAATAAAATATGCCGTGTGACTAAGAATTTGAACAACTAATGCTTCTTACGAAAACAGAAAACGAACGGGAGAATAAATTGAAAAAAAAGATTGAAACGTCTAGAAACGTTATGAGAGCAACTTTTTTCATTTACCTTTATGATCGGACTACAAATTTATAAGTGATTTTTCAAATGTAGCCTGAGGATTAGTATCTTGTAAAAGCCAAATAAAATTTGAAATAAAGACATCCCCACTACGGTTAAAGTCCGGAAAGTCTTTACTTTATTTCTACAGCATTGGGGCTTTTTGGCGCCTCCGTTTGCTTTATAACATAAGACCGTGCCATGGTACAGGCCTCATTAACCTGTCAGTATCGTGTCACAATGAGCCCCGTTACAAATAGAACGTAAAATAGAGCATATTTTTATTTAATAGGTTTGTTATTGGACCTGTCTGCTTTACATTTATAGCTCACATGTGAGCTCCCGGCAAAGCCCGGCGCCTGTCCGGCGTCTGTTAGCAGCTTTACACAGCTGGCCGGTCCCTCAGCAAATTTTGGACATATAGCGTGTCAAGTGAGCCGGAAAATGGATTTTGGCGATAATGTGTACGTGTGTTTTAAGGTCAATCATTCTTTAAGCGTTGTCACTTGGTATTGGAAATGGCCAGTGTTCATGGCGTGTGGCGTTAATGTAACTTCAAGGTCGGGGGGGGGGGGACTCGGAGTGAGAGGGTGATCAAAGTTTTTTTTAACTTATAAAAATGTATTATCTGTGTGACACATTAAAAAACAATTAAGTATAAGCTTTAAAAAGATAAGGTATTATGTTGCCGCTAAAGGTTCCTTATAAACTAGGTTATATTATTTCAGAGTAAACTGGGTAATGGAACCAAAGTGTGTAATTCAATTTATTAATATATTTCATTTACATATATATATAAATATTATTCTCTAAATAGCATGGGGGATGATAACATTGAACATCGGATATATACCCCCATTCCCTCTGTATTGACGCCCCTTGATATGGCATAACAAACCCGAAAATGATGGAATGTCCATTATCTCCAAACATGTGACATTTGTCATTTAAACATTTTGCATCGAATGCACATTCGTCAAGAAATTTTCTAGAATAAAAATCAGTCATTTTGTGAGTATGTAATGTTATCTATATAATTTTTTTTATTTTATTATATTTATGTTAATATTTTAATATTTTTATTTTTATTTATTATTTTATGTATATTTTCAGCCCTTGACCGATTACAAGCCATGGAAGTGTATTAAAGACTGTTATATCTGTCATTTTTTCATTTGAGTAAATAATGTAAAAGGAAGTGTATTCTCTTAGCTTATGTTCCTGTTTCATTGCTGAACTTGAAACCAACCTGTAGAACCAGCTTTGGTCCCTTTTTGGCTCCGCTAGAAGGGTATTTATTCGTCCCTGTGCGTGTTTGTTTGTGCGTGTGAATGTGTGTTTTCCACAACAAAACCCACGCAATCATGAAAGGAATCTCAAGTTATTTTCAGGGTATTCCTCTCATGGGCAATAAAGAATCGATTGGATTTTGGTGTGTTGATCCAGCACATGATCCGGATTCAAAAACATCATCAAGGAATAGACACAAATGCACAGTCACTATGCACGGATAAACCTGGGAATATTGGCCGAATAAGTGAATGTCCACACGGCGGAGTTTTGTATTGCTTGTAATGCAGATTTCATGTTCAACTTAAATACTAACCTAGGATCCTACCATCTTTTATTTATCCCTTCAATATATCTCGTGATGTACAATGCAGGTAAAACATTTAGGTTTCTTTCTTCAAATCTAAGATAACTTTGAACCATCATTTACTCATCGTTTTACTTATGCATGCAACTTATAAGGTTTATTCTTATGGCTCCTATTTTACGGAGTTTAATTTTAAAGGAGAAATAAAGTTCTAGATGCATGAATGAACCTGGTAATATGAAACGATTAAATGAATGCAAAAAAAAGGTTTTTGTCTCCCCACATGGCGAAGGCTTGCATTCCTTAGAATGCAGATTCCAGTTTATGTCTCTACCTAGTAATCCGGTTTTGTTCTCGATCTGTTTAACTCCAATTTGATCATCAGGTATTCTTGTCATCAGTCTGTTGGCTTTTCTTAAATAACTGTTGTGTACATTCGGGCTGATCAATCGGTTAATTGCTATGGAAAGGAAAATTAAAGAAATAATTGTCAACGATTTACTAGTATTCACAGTACATGTTTATTTTATAACATTTTGCATCCGGTGAATCTCAACATTGATGAGTTCAATCGGGCTTGTAACCCTAATGGATTTCCATTGTAAAGTTCTTACAACAATTGCCATTGTCTGGTACTTTCCATTCTTTTTTAAACAAAAGGGACGATTTAGGATTCTGACCACTTTCTTGGACCATGACTCATTTAACCGTCTTTAATATATATATATATATATATATATATATATATATATATTTATATATATATATATATAGTGAAGCATAAGTATAACAGTTCATGTCAGTCCTTTATAAGTACATTTACATTAAATCAATTGTCTTACATAAATTGGACATCTGCCTGAATATCTTTCAAAGCCTTTTCTTCCAAATCAGCTTTTTCAAAGATTGAATGGCGGAAAATAATGTGGAATATAATACCATTTTGTTGTCTTTTAGCGGACAAGAATTAACAATAAAACCCAATGCATCATTATACTATTTTCTGCCATTTCTTAGTGAGGGGAAATACTATATTTTCAATAAAATCAAACAGCTAACTAGGATGCTGAGAGGGTCATGTAGCGCTCATGTTGTTACCATTGTCACCGTGTGGTATAACTAGAATTTCAGTAGAAGCTGACAAAAGCCCTCAGCCAAAAGAACAGTGTTTATAGGTAGTAACAGTTACAAGTACAAAATATTTGTTCTCTCATGGATGTATATCTGTATATGTCTCAGTTATAAATTTAAACAGGAGAGGTATGTACCATGTTTCATAAAAATCCACCTTAGGCTTTTAGAAGATATCCTGCTCACAAGGCCAAAGTTGAAAAATCCGATAAAAAATCATTAAAAATCAGGAACTGTAGGTGGCGCCACCAAACTTGTGCAGCAGGTAAAGACCATCAGTCCCAATGTTCATAGTAAGCTTTGTGAAAATCCACCCAATGGTCTATGAGAATTAAGCTTCTAAGTGTTTTTCTATATTCAACTCTAAAATGAAGAAAAATAGGTCAATGTCACCCATCTTCAAACTTGACCGAGAATTTGTCGATATACATCTTCACCAAAGAAATAAAATTCCTACGGTTTATCCTTTTAGAGATATCCAGCTCACAAGGCCAAAGTTGAAAAATCCGATAAAAATTCATTAAAAATAAGAAATTGTAGGTGGCACCACCAAACTTGTGCAGCAGGTACAGACCATCAGTCCCAATGACCATACTAAGTTTTGTGAAAATCCACTGAATGGTTCCTGAGAAATAAGCTTCTAAGTGTTTTTCTATAAGTGTAGAAAATGTAGAAAAATAGGTCAAGGTCACCCATCTTCGAACTTGACCGAGAATTTGTTGATACACATCTTCACCGAAGATACAAAATTCCTATGGTGACTCCTTTTAGAGATATCGCGCTCACAAGGTAAAATTTTACGGACGCCGGACGGACAGACGGAGGGACGGACGGACAGCTTGGGTGACGACAATAGCCCATCAGTCTAAGGGCTGAGGGCTAAAAAGCTTTCTAAAATATGACCCGCTTAATGAATTAATGGACAAATTGTTGTATTTCCGACGCAGTTAGCAGGAAACGGTGAAAAACAGATTCCGTATTAATTTGTGTTTAATAAGACTTTTCTCCGCTTCAAGTGTCAAAAATGTTCATTGTTCAGAGCAATAGCGGGGTTCCTCACACGATATGACAGTGGTTTAACTGTTGATCATTAATCTCGACATTAGTATACAGGTACCATTGTTCAGGTGGAACAAAAGAACACGCATCCATCCTTTACATGTCGGATAAGTCATTATGTGGACACTTGGGGAAAGTCAGGCATCACGGTATATCAAGTTTTGTTTCTTTTGTTTTTAAGTCTACATATTCAATAACGTCGTAGCTTTATAATTTTACACAGGTCCTGCAACCACCAACAGCCGTGCATGACATTTATACAGAAAAGACCAGCTATTTCATGTCTTCTTTGATGTAACCACACAATTCAACAGAGGTATTTGAACATTTTCAGTTCATTCGTCGTCCTCTTGACCTGTTTGTCTACCCCTAACTGTTAACAAGGCCATTGCATTGAAAGAATCACACATGAAACATTATGTGTAAATATATAGCTTCAGAGATATTGGGCAGATCTCGACCTCCTTTTCCTACCATTGAAGTCAGCTTAAGGTCATTAATTACCAAGGAGGACTACTAGCCTTCACATACGATCTCTTTGTACAGACGTTACAACAAAGATTATTCATGCTCCATTTGAGCTTTATTGTCACTGTAGCTTGGAATAAGAGATCCTGCCTTTTCTAGTCACACTTGTAACGGAACCTAATATCAACAGATCACGTATGTGTGATGAACATAAATTTTGTAATGGAGATACAAAAAATCAGGTTCTGTAAGACTAGGCAGCGTGAAATGTCTAGGGGAATGAATAAAGAAGTCAGTGGTTTTTTGTTAACAAATAACTATAATTTATTCTTAAAACAACCCTAACATTACAATACACTAAATCAATACAATTACACAGTACAACAACAGTATAACAGCAAATCATTGTAATCACACAGCCTAATAAGCAAAGTGCACAGTACCTGGATACCACCACAGTCACATTTCTTCACAATGTATGAGCCGGACGAACAGTTCACACAAATTAACTCGGAGAATAACAGTCCAATGTAAAGCTCTTGTAACAATCCCGAAAGTAAACTGAAGACCAAATAAGATTCGTCACAAATCCAGAAGAAAATCTATAATTGCCGCACTTATCGGAATAGGTCCCACAAACTGACATACACACTTCTGTGTCCGCTGGAATATTCTCTCACCCTTCTCTCGGCTTTAAAACACAGCCCCTTATTTATAACTTCTCGCCCCAAGCCGAGAATTTTCCATTTCTCGAACAATCTAAAGAACCTAACATAATAAACACGCTCAAAGAACATACCAAAACAAAGAACGCTGTGTATCTATATGCCAGGGTTCAACCAATGCGGATTTAACCGAGCCTGCAACATCCGGCCAGGCGAGGCCTCTACAACATGTGCTACGCGTAGCACACGAACCAAATGTTTACAACGCATGGAGCACCCCTGCGCACAACAAAAGATACACATGCAAGACAGCGGCACACAATAAAAAGGGCACCTGTAACACACTCCGTGTCATTTCATGTCCACTCTTTTGTCTAAATCACCAGTCAAACCGGTAAAAGATCAGTATCATGCATTGTGAGCTCTATGAGATTTATGAACTTCGGCGAACTGTTCAATATGTACATTCTTTCAATCGTCCCTTAATTTTTTTTTCACAAGAACGGTTTTGGAATTTACATTTAGGGGTAATTTCATTTTATGTAATTGGTGAGCAATTATTATTAAATTATCGTTTAATTTTGCTCTACATAATTGTCTAATGTTATATTATCGGTTATTTTTTATTACGTTATCGATTTGTATTTCATTATCAGTTGATTTATTATTACATTATCAGTTTCTTTTACATTATCGGTTTATTTCTTATCACATTATCTGCTAATATTTCACTATAATATGATCATTGCATTATCATTCGTTACATGGTTCATGGGATCCCGATGAAATGGTTGATAAGCTTTTATCGAACTATCAGACTTGCTTATTTGTTAAAGTGTTAAGTCATCCAGTCCACAAGCTGCAATCCTTGTTGATTTTGGTGTTAATATTTTATTTATATAGGGTATTTTAGTGTATTCTAAAGGTGAGGCACGTCTGCATATAAAGAATGAAATATCCCCCACCCCCCGAAAATAGCATTTAATAGAGTATAATATAATTTGTAATATGTGTGACATTCTGTATTCTTAGGCTGTTCTTCGCTAAAAGAAAGCATGTCTGTCCATTATTTCATGCAGATTTGGTAGACCGGGAAGCTTTGTAACAATCCAGCCTTTGCATTACAAAAGCATGTATCATACTTACTTTCTGTAATATCAGTTTACTACTCCATCGCCCCAGGGAAATTTCATGTTTTGCAGCTGAAAATAATAACCTATTTTTTCTCTTTGTTACAGTTGCCTTCTTTCTCAGATTATATCTTACCTCCAAGTTTCTTTAAAAATGTAAATAACATAGCCTTTATTTCAAGCAGGTAATCAGATTATTTAAGTAATCCCGACTTTTTGACCTCCTGTTGTCAAAAATCTTTATTGTTCAGAGAAATAGCGGGGTTCCTCACACAATTATGACAATGATCTAACTGTTGTTCATTGATCTCGACATTGGTAAACAAGTAACATTGTTCAGGTGGAACAATAGAACACGCATCCATCCTTTACTTGTCGGATAAGCCATCATGTGGACCTTGGGGGGAGTCTGGCATCACGGTATATCAAGTTTTGTTTCTTTTGTTTTCAAGTCTACATATTCAATAAAATCGCAGCTTGATTATTTACACAGGTCATGCAACCACCAACAGCCGTGCATGACACTTATATTGAAAAGACCAGATATTTTCAGGTCTTCTTTGATGTAACCACATAATTCAACAGAGGTATTTGAACATTTTCAGTTCATTCCCCCACCTCTGGACCTGTCTGTCAACCCCTGACTGTTTACAAGGCCAATGCATTATGCGAATAGCTTTTGAAATATTGGACAGACATCCTTTTCTACTCATTAGGGTCAGTTAATGTTCATTAATTTCCATTACAAGCCATTCACACAGGATCTCTTTGTACAGAGTTTCTTTTAACAAAGATTATTCATGCGCCATTTTAGCTTTATTTATTGTCATCCTACCATGGCATCAGAGATCCTTCCTTTTCGTCGTACCCTCCGTCTCTTCTCATGTTCGCTCTATGGTTTATATCACCTATCAAACCGGGAAAAGACCATGATCATGCCTTTTGAGATTATGAGATTTATGAACTTCAGCAAACTGTTAAATATGAATATTCTTTAAGTACTGTTATACTGCCCCTTAACATTGTTTCAGATTAACGGTTGGGGAATTGTTACATTTTCGGGCAATTTCATTTTATTGATTTTGTGATTGGTTAGCAAACATCATTCAATTATCGGTTAATTTTGCTCTACATTATTGGCCAGTGTTACATTATCGAAAAATTTTATATTACTTTATCGGTAAGTTTTAAATTATAAGTTGATTTGTTATTATGTTATCAGTTGTTATATTATCAGTTGTATATTTGTTATTACATTTTCGGTTAATGTTACATTATAAGATGATTATTACATTATCCGTAGTAACACGGCTCAAAGGTCTCCGATGAAACTTTTGATTATACCTCGAGCTATCAGACTTGTTTATGTGTTCAGGTGATAAATATAAGGTACCTGTGCCATGATCCAGGTATAGAATGGATCTTATATGTATAGTCTTTATTAACAGCAGAACATGCAGTGTATGTCATATTTAACTTAAAGATAATTTGAATGCCCTGAAAATAAAATACAGCATCAGTTGATCTAGATATAGACGAGAAATCTGCATTCCGTGGAATGAAAACCTCCGACATGATTTTATTTAATTATTCAGCCCATAGTCTAAGGTTCTCCCGTACATAAGAGTCCGTACATGTATATGAATATTCCTTGATGACCTTCCTTAATTCTCACACATGCTGGATTTACACCAAAATCTGATCGATTCTTCAGATGCCAATCTCCGAAATGCCCTGAAAATTTCATGAGATTCCAATCAGGTTTGCAAGAGTTAATGTGTGAACAACACACAAACACACACATACGAACGGGGATGAACGCATATCCTAGCTAGCTTCTTGCGAAATTATCATTATATGAAAATTAAAAGAATGTCGTGTTCAGTCTGTCTGCGTTCCATTTTTTGTTCAACAACAAAATTTAAGACTAAAAGGATAACGAAACAATGCTGCAGTCCAAGAAATTTCCGGATTATTTTCAATTAAGCTGTAATGTAATTAAACCTCATATTATGGTCCAGTCTACACGCTATAATCCTTGTTGATTTAAGCGTTAATATTTTAGTCATATAGGGCATTTAGTGTATTTTACATGTGAGGCACGTCTGCATTAAAAGAATGAAATCCCCCTCCTCAAGAGGATAGCATTTAGTAGAGTCTTATACAACAGCATTTAAAATATAATTTGTTTCCAATGACATTCTGAATTTCGTTTAAATAAGATTTAGATCGACATTTCGCAGGCATGAAGTGTTGAAAACATTCTTTTATCGAACATGGATTTAAACCATAAGACGTTTTATTACTTACATTGTATTGCTGAAATTAAACAAAAATGTAAATCTAAATTCCAAACCTAAAATAACACCCTGTGACATAATTCTATAGGTTAATTAGTGAACACCTAATCACGAAAGTCGAGTTATCAACATGTTTTGGCAAAATAACCAGAGGTTTCCACATACCATAATACAGACCACATTCGCATTTCAAATAATACCTACAAGGGCGTTAACAATTATTGTATATTGTTATGGGGCGACATTTAAGCGGACCGAACTGTCTCGCTAGTAAAGCTTGCTTTTCTGGCGAAGTGGTTTGGACGCTGGACTTGCGAGCCATCAAAATGGGTTCGAATCCGGGATCGGCCAATCTTTTCGCCTAAGCAATTTGTCTTCGTAACAAAATGGGGGCTCGTCCAACGTGACGGTAAACTTTGTGGCCAAAGGAATAAGCTCATCAAAGTGAGACTCCTGGGATAATGAGTCTTGTTCTGATAGCAGAACGCTCTTAAGAGGGGGTGTGCCACGGGGTGACAAAAAAAGCAGACCAATCTGTCTCGCTAGAGAAGCTGGCTTTTTCTAGCGAAGCGATTGGTACGCCGGACTTGTCGGTGCGCCACCGATACGGGTTCGAATCCCGGATCGGCCCAGTATTTTCCCCTGAGCAATGTTTCTTCCTAACAATATGTAATACTTACATACGCTGGACAGATCGTGCTTAGACTATAACAAGTTAGATAATTGGATAAGTAGTGGCACTTAGGTATTAGATAATCATTTTTAATTGGAGTCGGACCATAATTTGATTAATATAATACCCTTTCATAGGCCTAGTTTAACCGTGACCTGTTAAGAAATTTTCAGTGAAGGTGCGGACCACAGATGCACACGAGGTGCACATGGTGCACGGGCACATTTACGCAATCAACATACAATGTCAGTTGCCAATAACCTGCTCAACTGCAATGGAAATCGTCTTGTTTTGTGTGTTTCGAAAACCAAAGAACTGATTGCAGATATCAAGTAAAGGGAGAATGCTCATGAGCCTGTTGTTACAAATGCGGAGGAAGTCGAGAGAGTCAATAAGTATAATATAAAGTTGAGTCACTGACACCCAAAAATTAAAAAAAAAAAACAAAAGCCAAAAAAAAATTCAATAATGGCAGCTTGTTAAGCTAGAGCTTTGCAAATGACGTTTTGCAATAAGTGAACTTTCTACCTCTACATATTTGCAATGTGCATCCTAGGTAACATATTTCTTCCCGTATGTCAACATTGCTGTGTTTACAAATATGTTGTTGATGAAAGAGTTCATATATCTTGCACGAAGGCGTTATTAGAACTGTTCACATCAAAAATTACCCTTAGATCATTAATATATACATACAATAATCCAGAAATCACATATATTCTTTTTCAAAAGTAAGGTATATGGGCACCTTTAAGGCAAAAATGCGTGATATCATGAGAATTAAACGACACAAACCCACCACAATAGTATTTTAGTCAACGGCAGATTTAGAAAAAAAGCTGCCGTCTATACAGACACCAGCCGTCTATTCTAATCGGTATATAAACTCTTTTTTTCCTCGTGCCGTTTCACTATACATCTCCCTTCAGCCGTTAAACTATTATTTCATCATTTGCAGTGGCAAAATAAGTTATATTTGTGTTATTTGTGAACGGGGGACAGGGGAGAGAGAGAGAGATGTGAGAAATATAGCTGTGATGTCCTTCCTGTGATGGGGTATCTTATTTCTTGTATATCATATAACACTATGAAATGTATGAATTTGACTTTGATTTAAAGTTGTTTTTGGTATCTAGAATGATTAGTAACGAAGATTACTGTTTTTCCTTTCTTATTGCTGAACGGGCACATTTTGATGAATGTCCTTGCCAGGGTTTAATAAAGTGTATCTTGACTCATCCTTAAAGGTGATTGTTCATATAAAATGAATGATGCAACGTTTCGAAGTTTAGTTCCATGGATTTCAGAAATGAAGGATATACTGACTATACCCGGCAGAGAATGATGGTCAGCATTTCCTCTGCGTGCCAGAAATGTTTTAAAGGCTTAGAAGCCATAGTCTCATATTTGGAAAAACTGTATTGTAATCGTGTGCGAGGTTTGACTTTCCGTGAATGTTATTTTGTATTCATTTTATGAATATCCAGATACAAACGGTGTGTACCTCATTTACACACTGTACAGCACATATACAGATATCAATATGTCTTTACTTTCTAAATCATTACTTGTAATATATCGAAAAAACAAAATCACCGGAAAGCATCGAAATCAGACAGGAAATACAAGATCTTAAACCATGGCCGACAGATATTGTTTCTCTAGTTAAATGAAATAAAATCTCTCCTCATGGTAAAACTATAAATAAGCTTTTTACCTTATAATGTTCAATTTGATCACTAATTAAATCTGACACCTATTGTTTCTTCCGTCCATTGAAATTAAAATCCCCTCATGATTAAAGCATAAATACGCTATTCACCTGATAAATCCCTTGGAAACACAACAAAGAGATTGGCCAAAAACATCACGATACGTTCTCAATGTGACCATTTCCTTGATTAAAACCACAGCCATCATAAAACGACCCAGTTTTGCTAACGATATGGATTTAATGGACTGCGTACTCCCAACATCCAGGCTTCCATGAAGTTGGGTATGACAAAGCTGTCGCGCCGTTACATCAAACATGGCTAATATGAAACAGCCAAGGTTGGTGGTAAAATTGAAGGTTTTTTAGCAAAACTGTGAGCTTGTGCGATTGGGTGACACTTATGTCGGCCGTCGTCGGTACGCTAACCCGTACTCTCTCTATCAAAAAACGGCAGGAGCAAGAATCACCAAATTTTATGCAAAAACAGTCATCTATTAACCTCTGTCGGATTAAGCTTACTTCTTTTTGCTATCTGCATTAACTTAGATTTCAAAGGAAAAAAGCTGAAAACCCCTTTAAAATGTCTTTTTCTCCAAAACTTTCCAGCCAATTTGTTCAATATTTCACAGAAATAATCCCAGAAATAGTCTCTTTCAAATTTATTCGAATGGTTCCAGTTTTGTTGAACCTAGTCATTTTGGCATATATAAAGCGTACAGTTTTATGAACGGCTCGAGCTATGATCACCAAAAATGTTGGTTATATGAGTCATATTTGAAATAGACGTCTTGGTGTGCTACCTTCATCTACCTTTTCTGTACGGGGTTCTTAGGAACAGTAGGAGCCAACATCCCAAATTTTTTATGCAAAAATCCGTCACATGTCAAATGTTTTAGGATTGGGCTTTTTGTCGCGCCAACTGCATCAACTTACATTTTACGCTTAAATAGATAAAAAACTTTGAAAATCTTCTTCTCAGAAATCATTCAGCCAAATATTCAACAAAAATTATTCCAGAGATGAGCTCTCTCAAGTTTGTTCAAATGGTTTGGGTTCGAATTTTTAAATGAGTTACATGAATTTGAACTTGGTCGTTTTGCAAGGTAAGCACATTATCATAATAATTACAGAAATAACAGGAGCTAGCATCACAGAATTTACTGCAAATGTTTGTCACAAGACTCATATTTGAAACTTAGGTTTTTGTTGCGCCATCGACATCGGCCTGTTTTTTTTTCACGGGCAAAAACCTCGTGATCTTACCCTATCAGATTCTATATTAAAGATGTTTTATGATGAAACAGTCAATCCGAATGATTAGATTTTTCACAAAATTTATCCTAAGGTAGGGTTTTCTCAATCGTATAAGAATAGATCGAGTGCATTGATTTTTGTCAGAGACATAACAAGCTGAAGTTGGTCGTGTAGCCAAGTGAGCCTTTATATAACTGAGGGGTGCAATAAACTTCTTCAGCCTAACTGTTGTTTCAAATTCTGTAACACTGTACAAAAATGATTCTTAGGTGGCATTTATTCAATTTACATTTATAATTTTTGCGGAATTATTTGACCGTTAACAATCAAAGGACTGGGAGATAATTTGGTAAACAAAGCTAGTTGATTTATTGTAGTAACAGACTGAGCCCTGTGGGTATATAAGCAAAGCTGTACAGGCGAATTAAATAATTGGTGGCCATGTCCAACTGATTTGAAAGATAGATCCACGAACAAAATATATCTGCTTTCTGATTTTGCTTTCAATTGGCATCTGTTATTATTCTAAAATTTTTTTTATTTAAAATCTAACGAATATGTAAGCACAAAAAGCGCATTATAGCCAAAGTTTTTCAGTATGTTTAAAAAGATTTGGCAACATGCTTGGATTTTTTCTGCATCTATAAATAGCATGACAGCCTAGCAACATACCAAGTTCAGTCTGTTTTGGCAAAACTGGAGGAGCCAGTATCTCAGGAATGACGAATGTGTATGTAGTGCTTGAACTCGGGTTCAAAATGTTAAGTACTTGCCTTGTACATGTACGTGTCACACATGTACTTTAGAAGAAATCATTCACTTTTCCAATTATGGTCAAGCATGTTATCATGGAAGAATTATACCTGATGTATACTCCATTGCATAGGTTCGCATTAGGCCTGTAGGCCTTGTCATTAATATATTAACGTGTATATTTAGTCGAAGACCTTTCAGAAAGGGGTTTAGAGTTAATTGAAAAATGTATGAATATTAAAGTATTTAATTTAGCTCAGGGTATTTCAGGAGAACTAAGAGTGCCCTTCAAATATAAAACTTTAAAGTTTAAATAACATCCAAGAAAAATCAAATTGAGTTACCTTTCTGAATATTTTCTTTATGGACATTTTAATATATATATATATATATATATATATATATATATATATATATGTATATGTTTATTTTTCCTTATTAAACTTTCGAAAAACGACAAGAGATGCGATTTCTGAAGATTTCAATATGTGTTAAAACTGGTTATGATTCTCTGTACGGAACAAAGTCAGGGTAAAATAAGAAAATATAATTATCGGATACTTGCCTATAAATCAGTATGCGACAAACTAAAGCTCTTGAGTTTTTTTTTTTGTTTTTTTTTTACACCTTCCGTTAAATACAGTCAAAATCAAATCAAATTTCATTTTGTATTGGTTAAAACGGCTAACATGGAAACCAATGGCCGGCCTTAGCTGTCCTCAAACGTTCAGGCACGACACAGGTGATTGGCGTGAACTCAAAACTAGGTCAAGCGACGTCACGACATGCACATGTTGACCAGTTCATATCACAGTCGAAGTAATAGACTGTTTATTGTTCATATGTAGCATTTTGCTTGACTAAAACAAAGATAATTTTTAATATTTTTTTTGTAATTTTTATGAGTCCAATATATCCCGGGTGGCCAAAAAGGAACCCGGGTAAAATCGGACACTCGGCACCATGGAAACTGGCAGTCATTTTAAGGGGCTCTTTGAAGGATAAACATGGACACATTGCCGCTTTAGCAAAGATAATTAATTGTTAGGATATTTTGTGTTATTTTCAAAGCAAAACGGCTGTATATAAGTTCGTAGTACCCGAGGATATGTTGTCACATATCTGATATATAGATCGACATTTAAAGTTGCTTGGATGCAACTTTTATAATTGAACAGAACTAAAAAATTACAAATATTAAAAGTTTATTCTTATATTATTTTTGTATATAATCATGTTAAATTGCATTTCTGCATTTAAATTTTTACTTTATATTCATATAGGGTAAAACTATAAGTTCCCGCATTTTGCATGCATCAGATTGTGTACCGTAACAAAAGTCTTCAAAGTATTTCAGAATTATCACAAATAAAGATATAACTGATAACATACTGAGAAAAGGGAAAATACACATATTATGTCGGCATTTAATATAGGGTGTTGGTATTAATTCATATTTTATACAAAAACAACCTCAAACATTAAGTTTGTTATTTGCGTGATCTTTGTCAACAGCCTTGTTGCTCTTTACCAGTCACGATCTCGGAGTAAGGTCCATATAGAAGAGAACCGCAAACACGGCGCTTCCACGAGACACCATTGGTAGAAAAATTGATCAAAAGAAAGATTTGACAATGCTTTCCCATAAAACCATACGTTTTTTGCTATTTATGGCATCTGTGTCCGCTGTAAACTTCAGCTTCCTATGATATAACTGTCAATCCCGGCGCAAGGTATCGCCGATAAGCGCGGTGTCCGATATTACCCGGGTGGTGTCCGATATTACCCGGGTGGTGTCCGATATTACCCAGGTGAACCTCCTTGGCGTCTCTTGCAAATGTTTTTTACGAGAGTGCACGTGACCTCTGAGTGTTTGGTCTTAAGAAAATCTTCTGTTTGTAATGTTTGAAATGATACCCGGAAACCGTCGTTGTTTTGATTAGTCACGGAACGGTAAGCCGTTGAAGCAAAAAGTGTCCGATATTACCCCCCCCCCCCCCCTTACTCTAGTGATCTTTCAGTTTCCTCATATATTCAACATGCCATCATAGGTTACGTGTTTTTTATTTACTGTTTGTCATCATTGGCGTATGTACCTTGTTTACTGACACCTCGAAGATAATAAAAAAAGCTCATATATCCGTCACAGAGGCGTTACAAAAACCTTTTTAACAGGACTTTCCTGTAGTCCGTTAATGTTTATGATAAGCAAGATATCATAAATTCTACAGTAAAGATAGGTGGGTAGCTTCAAGGGAATCTTTTGTTTTTCTTCTCTATGCCGTTGGACATTTGATAACATTTCAGGTAAAAGAAGCCAAACAACATGGCAAATACAAAAAGAGGACACGAACTTAGATTAAAACGTCTGAAGTCTAACCAAACACCATTGAAACTGACGAACTCCCGACTGTTCTCTACCTTTCTAATGTTATATCGAGCGGACGTCGTTGAATTGAACTATTCTTACTGGCCAAGGTACGCGTGGAAGCACCACATAATATGGCATATTGTCTGGATTATTCATTGGTAATAAAATGAAACTGTAAAACTGTGATCTTCCCATTTTCTCCACAGGTAAACTTGTTTTCACCTATGTCTTTTTGTAAGGTAGATAAACTTTATGAACCGGTGTTCACGAAACGAGGACAGGGCAGGGCTGATATAGGGCAGTGAAGAAACATATGTGAGTGAGGATCCTGGTATGAGGAAGCCATGTTTGTGGATGTTTGATGCGGCGCTTATGTTGAATGGATGTATTGTCATCCTTCATTTAAACAGCTTTGTGAAATATGAATTGTATTTTAATCGTTAGTACCGAGATATTCGGTGTTTCTCTTAAAGGAACATCAAGGGGTGTCGAATGATAGCCCATTATTCTGACGTGAATGCATATTGTTTAAAAGCAGGGTATAGCTAAATTGTCATAAAAATGATAATAATATTCTAAGGCCAAAAAATATGGTTCTCAGGCACTGTTATCATAAATCAGTGCAGGCGGGCGATATTTAATTTTTTACCTCTTTTGTATGTTTTGATAAAATGTCATATGATTAAAGGAAAGCAAGAAAATAACATTTTTTCCTAAACAGGTAAAGGCACTACATAATAAAGGAAATCTTATCAAAATTGTATTACTCCAAATTCTTGAAGATGAAAATCACAACTATAATTTTTTATGCGGGGGTTACAATTGACGCGGGCGGTGCCTGTGAACAGTACGTTTTATTTGTTTTGTCCTAAGCCTTATGTATTGATAACAAATTTAATCATGAAGAAAGTATGCGGTGTGTATAATTTCAACACATCATTTATCTAAAATGTTATACTCACTATCGTCCGATAGTGACGTTTTCTTGTATATGTATACCAAGGATGCCATATAACATGCTTTTATTTTGCACCTTTGACATGTTGACCATAATTACTGAAAATATGATGACAAGAAAATATAAAAACAAGATATATTCACTATCATCTTTACAACGGAGATGAACAAACATCCAGGTACTTGATTAGTGTTTGCTTTACTGTGCTCATATGATTTACTGAAAATTAATCCGGTAGAAATCTTCACAATTAGCACAACGGAATACTATTTTTTATAACTTTAAAAGAGAAGAGTTCCTGAAATTATTATCGTTATTACACAAACACATTACACGCTATATTTATACGAAATGTATTTTGTTTTATTTATTGTCCTGAGATTCAAATAATCACACTTTTATTTGTGCTCAGTTATAAACTACTCTACTATTTTTTAGGGTTACTGGTTTTCCTCATCAGTTGCGGATTCTACATACATCAGATACTACATATACTACACATTGCGAATAGAACCAAAATACCATTGCTAGGTCATTTTTTTTCTTCATTGCCGCTGTACTCATTTGCAGAGACAAATTGCTCAGGATCAACAGATGATGATTGTCATACACATGAAGAGAGTGGTAATAGATCAGAGTGGGGAGATGAAATAATATTAGGCAAAACCAGGTTTGTAAAAAAAAGTGATTTAAGTGTATTTGAACAGTCGAGAGTCGTCGGTAAATCAAGGTAACCACGCAGTTTTCTGGTTTTATGAAATAAAAGGCACCAAGAGAGTAATTTTTGTCGCGTACAGTTGTATATACATTCCGATTCTTTCCACAATATTACCAAGGCTAGATTTACAGCTTTTGAAGGGAGAATAAAAACAGGGGTATGATGATGTAATATTTCCTTACATTATATATTTTATTAAATTGTGTTCATATACTTTCCGCGATCATTTTTTTATAATAAGGGAAAATGTATTATTTCTGTATGTATTTATTATGTATAGTTTCTCCATCCATTCTAATGGACTTTTGGGGAAAGAGAGTATGGGGGGGGGGGGGGGGTATGGATCGAAAAATATTTTTAAATATTTGAGGATCGATAAATCTAATACTTATAAAAGGAAGTTAGTTTTCCAGAAATAGTTTGCCTGGCCAACTGTTTGGCTGATTTTCAAAGAATTCGCATTTGTGTACTTACTGTTTTCTTCCATACCCTTCTGTTCTATATTCTGTGCATTAAAAAACTTGAAATTGCATCAAGGATGAGAACGAACATGCAAAGAATTTAGAAAAGCTAAAATAATTTTTTTTTTGCATTCTACTTGCTGTTATGTATTTCCATAATTAAAATAAAAACAAGTTGGTCCACTTT
This sequence comes from Sipunculus nudus, assembly GCA_026874595.1. Lineage (NCBI taxonomy): Eukaryota > Metazoa > Annelida > Sipuncula > Golfingiida > Sipunculidae > Sipunculus > Sipunculus nudus. The sequence goes on from CM049315.1 coordinate 50,036,310, forward strand.
TCGGCAGTGACCTCTTCGATATTAGAAAAAATAATTTTTAATGAACACATCATTATGAGTGATTTTTTTTTAAATTAAAAAAAAGTGTTACTCTCAAACCAGGAAAAGGAGAGGTCTAACCGGGGAGGTTTGAATAACAGAACCTAATAAAAGGTCCCAAGGTCCGGAAAGGGAAGGGGGTGGGGTCCAAGCCGCGAAAATTGGTATAAAACCCTTAATAAGGTTTCGATGGATGAAAATGTTATTGGGGGGGGGGGGGGGGGGTGGTCCGGACCCCCTAGGATCCGTTTCTGCTGCTTACGAGGTATGCATATTCCCATTTCTTTCTTTAAGAACCGCTTCCTTCAATTAAGATATACATTTAATTTATCGTTCACATCCTCCTTACACATCCTCCTTACTCCTTATACTTATATCACTTATATCTCTTAAAGCACAAGGGAAATAGGGGCACCTTTTTGGGAAATATTGAAAACATTAATTATGCACCTTAATAGGAAATAATCAAGCAAAAGAAAATAAACTTGTCCTAGAAGAGCACAGCGACGATTCGTGTGCCGAATTTGGAAGTCCATATCAGAGCGGAAGTATGTAAACGGTGCTTTTAAAAAACACTCAAGTGCCATATAAAAACTATTTCTGTAGCATTAGAGTGTTTTAATGAAACCGTCACTTGTAATGGAAAATGTCAATGTTTTATTCCACAAGTTCATCATTATTTGGTAGATGGAGCAAAGGCACTTCTTGCCAGTTTTATGTCAAGTAATAGATAATGATCATGTTAATGACGAAAAAAGAAATTACCCATGCGATAAAGAGCAAACAAAAAAAACAGTAAGTTGCTTTATTCGTATTGTCATATTTTTCTTTTTTGTTCCAGAATATCTTTATAAAGAGCCCTGACCAACACAATTATTTTGAATCATGAAAAAATAAAAAATAAAAAAAAATGAAAAGTCCACATTTGAGTTTTACTTATTCCAGGCTTAATGATATATAGCGGGGAAGGATGTCATATGTATTCACAATAAATAAAATAAAATGCAAAGAAGAATATTAGCACTTTACGTCGGAGTACGGCGTACAGAAAAAGTTGGTAAATGGGAACCGTACGCTCCATAAGCAGCAATTACATTAAACTCAACTATTCGTTTCACCAACCGCAGCAAAAAACCGCGGTTACCAGTTTGGCCGTCAGGCGCTGCTCTCCCTGCGTGTTAAGCCTATGCAACTTTCACCTGTATACATCAATCTATAATGAAAAATAAAATCAAGCCGCAATAAATGACTACCGGTGACGTGCATGATTCAAGCTCCATGAGGGTATAATTGGCACTGTTCATTTAAAAACTGTAATTTTAAAGGTGTCTTTTCCGACTTCTGTGGGGCTACCTCAAATGATGAAACAATGGTCTTAATACTCTTTATTAATAGTCGAATTAGACTCATTATATTTGATAGTCGAGATCGGTTAACATGAATCTCTGTTCACTTGGAGAGTAGAACGCCAACAGTCGTCTCACGTGATTTCGGCTAGAGTGATGACGCAGGATCATGACGCTGACCAATTGAAGACCTGCATCATTAAACGTCTTCGTTCTTTGTTAAAAAAGCTGTACTGTCAGATTACGTGACAGGATAGGTCGACAGGAACATGTTTTTGCTGGTTACTTTGAAACGAAGGGGGCTCAAAATCATGGCATACGTAAACTAGTTTGCCGGGTAGCTGATAAACTTATTCCAGAATTTAAAAAAAAAAGGTTACTTTGAAACGATCGTTATTCAAAGACTTTTCGCGCGTCTTCTTGGCACCTGCAATTAATCTGTTTTCCGTCGACCTACCGTACATCTCACCATTTGGAACACTCGCGGATACAGGATATTTAAAAGGCTGAGAGGAAAGGGGGCTCAAAATCATGGCATATGTAAACTAGTGTGCTGGGTAGCTTATTAATAACAGATTTTTTTTTTTGCTAAACAGGTAAATGTACTACATAACAAAGGAAATCTTATCAACATTGTATTATTTTATCTTCTTTAAAGATGAAAATCACAATATAATTTTTTGATGCGGGGAGAAGGGGGGAGGGGGGGTTGAAATTGACGCTGGTGATGCCTGAGAACCATACCTTTTTTTTTGCCAAATTCTTGCATGCAGAAGTATTGAAGACAGAACGGTCCGAGACGCAGAATACTGCGCGTTGACTCTTGGTACAATGTGTACATTTTCTAATTTTAAGATTTGTAGGTCTAACCAAGAGGGGTGGAAATAAAGTACATACAGACTGCCACAATAAAAAAAAACATGATAACAGAATAACAAATCAGATTATAAGCAGGCGTTGGTTTTGTCTTTATTTTTCATTTATATATAGATAACGGTGTGAAGACTAAGATACATTTCTTGAACCGCTATCGATGCATTCTGAAAGAAATTCAACAAAAAGATCGGATATCACAGAAAAGGATCTGAATAAAACTGTTCTTGAGAAGAAATGTAAGAATGGTGCAAGAAATCAGTGAATAATTAATAATATTCATTGAGTGAGGAAATAAGTCAGAAATTAGGTAAAATAAACAGAATAACAACTCATTTAACAAAGGAATCAGTGGTTTTGTTGTTAGACCAGCACAGAAGAACTAAAAACATGCCTTAGGCAATTTTATCCCTTCAAACATTCAGAACCTTTTATTCATTGGGAAGGAAACCTAGTCGGACATTAGATAAAAATAATCAGAATAACAACTCATTTAGCAAGAAATCAGTGGTTTTAAAGTTAGACTTCAGCACAGAAGGACTAGATATATGCCATAGGCAATTTTATCTCCTTCAATCGTTCAGATCCTTTAATTGTAACTAGCAAACCATATATTGTTTCTGAACAGTGGTTATTGATTTCGTTTTTTTTCTGATATTCTTTCAAATCCCGGTTGATATGCTTGAAGATATAATTTGTTTAGCGGGCTGTTCCACCACACCTTTTTTTACAAGCGCGCACGTGTGCTACCTTTAATAGATAAAGAATGCAATCTGCTCAAGAAAGTACATTCCTAAGCCTTCAAGTGGGGTAATGACCGCAATAAGAAAAAAAATGAACTTTACTTTAATGACATATCCCATCTACAGTTGCCATATGTTCGTTGGTGTTTTGGTGACAACACTTTAGTAAGTTATAAAAGTGATGTATGTTTGTATGCAAAGTGTGGAACCGTTCCCGTTAGGCTTGTATTTATAAACCCAATTTAGTATGAATAAGAGAATAAGTTTATTCTCCAAACTGCAATTTCCTTTTAGGACAGACGGACGATCCTTGGTGTAATACGCTTTTAACACAGCGCTTTACCCATAGGTCAACTACCGGTATCGTAAGCGCTGTTTGTTATGACCTTGTATCCTGAATCTCTACACCAGAGGGGAGCACTGTATTTTGATCCAATCAGATGAGACCCTGTGCTGAAGACAACACGGTGTACCAGCCAATTGAGAATACACGGAGCCAATGTTGTTCATTTCGTTTTGAGTGACAGCTCATCGCCCCGGCGACCGTTTGAACAGGCCACAGGCTCAGAGAGAATTGCCCTACATGTGGTTTCTGGGCGGAGCCTGATACCTGTCGAGTGTTTGTTGACTTGCATTTGGTTGGCTGCTCGTCACATCAGCAGTTTTTTTTTCAGCAGACAGGCCCATGTGCACTACCTGGTGTTAAAGTGCATCATAAACGGTCAAAACAGGCAGCGCGAAAATCTGTAGCTTCTTTAGAAGCGCAAGATTTCCGCTTCCTCGGAAGCGCATGGTGTAAGCGCATTATTCTGATGCTTGCGAGACGTACGTGTCTTATGAATATCAGAATGAATTGTGTAACATAAAGGGCCAAAGCAGGATAAAAATTTTCTGTAAGTTTCCGTATAAATAAAACACATATGCAAAATGAGTGCAATTTAAACGAAACGGCCATGGTACTAGTCTTGATTACAAACATGAGGAAAAAAGTCGCATCTGTATACGATAGCTGTCATATTACATGCTTTTTCTTCATATATCTTGATACAGAGGTTACGTGCACTTTTTCCTGGTGCTCACTGAAGTTGCCCAACCAATTTCCCTGATTAAGTCCCTAAACTGACAATAACGTAAGGTCTCGCTGAAATATATTTTCATTTTTATTTTTCAATTCCAATTGAACTTTTTGAACCAAGCACCTGATAAAATATGTGACCTTACCTTGTTTTGTTACATAAACAATATCAGTGATAAATGTTCTAATGAGGGCAAAGGAAAAACTTTCGTGATATTGATTTCCTGTCCAAAGAGTACACGAACTAATATCCGTCAGTAGATTGATGAAATAATTGAAAATTTCACGAAAGTGCACGACCTATTGTTCTCAGATCCTTATCATCATGGATCCCATCCTGTTCGATAATACTCCCCTGGTAAGAAGCTTATCGCTTTTTCATCCACCAAGGATTATCGTGATTAAACAGAAGTACATGATGGGAATGTTGTAAAAACCCAACAGATCTTTGTTAAGAACATCTGCAGACCAGTGCAGAAGGATTATTTTGAACAGCTCCGTGATAGGTCAGAGGGTATTGCTGAAGTCTCTGGAAAAAAATAAAGAAATTAATATAATTTTTACAATAAAAAATTAACTTTGGCGCATTGAACGATTTTCTCTTAAAGTGTAGTCGCTCATGTAGCGAAATCCAAATCCCGTAGGAATTGAATGCCCTATTTCATTTCATTAAAGCTCAAATGAAACGATTTCACCTAACACATAATTGGATTAGCAATGTAATATTACCCCTAAACGTTTGAATACTTGTTAAAAATATTCTTTTAATTATGAATATTTTGAGGTGTTGAACTGTCAAGAAGTGACCGTTGCATTCAAATGGCCATTCGGCTGGCCCCGTCGTCTTGATGACCTGTGACGTCAAAGCAGACAAACAGCTCAGTGCCTGGCTGCAGCAACCCCGGTCACTCACTGAGTAGACACGCGTGTCACGCCTGACTGTCTCTGTTCTTGTCCCGGAAAAACATGCGGTTCTTGATACCTTAAAACATACCTGTTCACTGAATACAATATTTTCATCGTATTTCTTTTATAAATGTTTGCATTTTCCACCCAAAGAGTAAAAGTCTATATAGATGTCCTGTGAAGACAGGAAGATCGTTTAACAACACGGTGTGCAGCTGACATCGATAGTATGTACACCCTATAACAATGTGTCACTCAGTCTGCTTTATAGAAACATGACAAGTTCATTTTAGAGGTTTATTCAAATGGGCTGTTTTTATATTTTTATAATATAACGGATAACTTTCCAAATAAAATTCAAAACATAAACACGTTTTTTTCCTGATACGTGTGCGGGAATTTTTTATGGCAATTCCACGTCTCGGTGCCACGGGCGGGTATGCCTATATGTGAGCATGTCATGCCCATGTAACAGGACGAAATACCCGGAAAAGCGGACCAGATAATAGGAGTATAAGACAAAATAACACATTATTTGTTTTTATTTTTTTCCCCGCATTTTCCCAATGAAAATCGTTATCTGGAATTTGACAGACATGTAATGTTGTATTGTCACTGATGATATAAAAGATTGACATCGACAGCACATTGTTTATAGACCTGGTTTTTATTTGAATGAAACGGTAAAAACGGGCACAATGAAAGTGCATACGGACCGTTTATTGAGTGTGGATAATTTACTTTGCTATAATGATTACAAATATTACGCTTTCTGACTGATATTGGTGAAAGCTTTCATGTCCTGTGCAGTCCAACTGAGCCGGAACTTTTTTGTCAGTGCAAAAACACAACGACCAGCGGGGTCAGAGGTCAGATGACGTTTATTCAAATAAGGTCGAGGTCAACCAATTGAGGCATGGGTCAAATGACGTCGATGCAATGTCAGCCAATAGGCTTGTGGATCAGGTGTCACAGTGTCAATAATGATTAGCATTTCCTGGAAACTTGTGCAGCAAGCACCTGTCAGTTTATACATTGTTCATTGAAGCCCGAATGCCGCGGTCTTATGCCTGCTTTAATAATGTGTAATATTGTTTTCGGTTGAATTCATCACGCATCAATTGGTGTTCCAAAAAATCGCTCTCCGAAAAAGGCAAGACATGCATTTATTTGATTCGCAGACCCAACAACAGTTAAAGAAAATGATTCACAATGGGTCCATTTTGCGTCGTAAATTGTGATGCGATACTGCTTATTTCGAACCTTGCTTAATTCGTCCTAATCCACAAGAAAGCTAGCCATTTCAGGGACCGGACCAGAGCTTCTGCCGCTGACACTTGAACAGGGACCAGCGCCCGCACACCTGACTGAGTGACCGTGTTTGTCTGCTATGACGTCACAGGTCGTGCCAGCCCAGCTGCTGCGTGCTGCAGCACTGAGCTCGGCAGATTCTGTGAACAGCGTGATCTCTCCAATATATTTTGGTTTTATCATTAGTTTTCTAATAAATAATGTCGGAATTCATGTATCAAATGTTAATTTAAGATGAATACTACTTGAATAGCGACTTTTTTTGGTGATTTTTGGCCAAATCGTTTCATTTGAGCTTTAGGGTGTAAGCTGATGGAAGAAGTTAGGTAACAAATTTTATGAACCCCCTGACCCCCCCCCCCCCCCAAAAAAAAAATCCAAGATGACCGCCATCATAATAAAAAAGGCTAGATATTGCTTTTATATTGTAACCATGGCATCAAAATGAATAATATTGGATCGATTCATAATTTTGAATGTGTACTGGTAATACAAACTACTACAGGAGCTGTCCAAAGGTTTGGTTGGGTATTCAAGGTCAGGGTCAAACTTATTTACCAACCTTCGATCTTAAGAATAACATTAGACACCTTGGGCACTACGCTGTCATATATATATATATATATATATATATATATATATATATATATATATGGTTTTTCAAATAGTTACAGTGTTAATAATTGTCTTGGCAGAATAAAATATATATTACGATATTTAAAACATTACACTAAGATACCGTCATATTGTTTTCAAATGGAACTTAAACTCAAACATAAGTGCAATTTGGGCATCTATGTCCTAGCGTTATGACCACGCAGAATGCAATTAAGGTAAGACCCCTTCCTTAGTATATATATATATATATATATATATATATATATATATATATATATTAAGATGTTATCTTAACGAAGCAAATCACACATACGTCAATAAATAATTTAATTGCTGGGGAATAAAAAATGTGATTTGAAAAAAAAATTAAAAATCACGAATAATAGGAAAAGAAACAAATAGCATAAGCGGTGTTGGCGCTCAACGGGCCGGGGGGGGGATTGGTGCAGTTTTCACCACTCAAAACAGCTGATGGTTTACATTATTGTGGCATTTGCATTCCCTGGTTTATGCACACTCGACAGTGATTCCCTCCAGGCGTCATGGGAAGGTCATTCCACACGGCCGTGTTTCACTCACAAACGAGTGCGCCTTTCGGGGATCGTCGGTGGTATGACCCGGGGGTGATTACGCACCCAGGATCCGCAGGTGCAGTGGTCATTGGGGCTTGGTGAACGCAAGGATATAAAATGAGAGGAAGCGTGTCATACTGCCCTGTCACCTAGTCCGAAATCTAGTACCGTAGGGATATTTGTAATCCCGTAATGTGCAAACTTTTCTTTAGGAATAATGCGTAGTCATGTGCCATTTTATATATGCAGATGAGCATTCTTTTCTGCTGATCAAATATGACTGATTTTTTTTGTGCGCATTATTTGTCTCTTTTTAGCTTTTAAGAAGTACCTTATCTATAACTTGTAACAATTATATATAACTTGTAACAAAATCAGCTAATATTCAGATAAATTATATAGATATATAAAATATCCAGACAAGGGTTTCTACTTATCCCCCTGTTCTACAAGGTACTTGGAACAGTTTAATATGACATGAATATTTCTGCATTAAGACCACCAACAAGGCTTTTATAATCTTGGATTCTTCTATGTAACCACACAAACTGATTCTAAATGTTTGCTTTGTTATAATAGGGTAGGCACCATGTTGTACTACAATGAGAAAATGAGCAATATAAAAAAGAGATCACGAGCATCAATTTCATAAGAACTATTTCCTTTTGATCACCATATCACATATGGCATGTCATGACCAAGATATTTTATGCTTTAAAATATAAGTATATACTTTTGACTTTGACCCTGCGTACCCTCTGTGAGCTTCCGAAAACTTCTGGTTGGTTGCAATTAACAGAACACATTATGGTTTAAGTCGATCCAATATTATAAAGGTTAAAGCGACAATTACAGTATAATAGCATTATTTCTTTGTTAAGACTGCTGTGGTGGCCATCTAGGAACCTTGGGGTTACAGGGTTCATAAACATAAATAAAACCTGCATTCATTCATTAGCTTAATACAAATAAAATGAAAGCAAGCACTAACTTATTCAATTCCTAAGAAAACGTCGTTCTGTTACACGTGCAAGTACATTATATCCCCAACACTCAATAATTCTCGAGGGTGAAGGCGGCTATCTAGGATTGTCGGTGTTGAGGGATCTGAAAATTTGTTACCTAACATTTTCCATTAGTTTATATCATGTTATACTAAATCAGTCATTTTCGCAATTTGTGCATTAAATTCTTACGGAAGTACATCCCCATCTACACTATTATATGGACGACAGAGGTTTACACGCTAACCCCTGGATCCGACTTAAAAGAAAACATAAGAAACATTTCAGATATTATTATGGCAAAAGAAATACTTTTTTGGGGGGTCGGATTTTCTGCGCATCATGCAGATTAATAAAGTAATCAGCACATTTCACAACACTGAATTTCCATGGCTGGTGTAACTACCAGTTAACCCGGTAAAACCCATCCAAATTTGTCTGTTTTACACTTAACAAAAGATCTTTCCAGGGAACTTGGTTGATTCTCCCTGCATTATGATGTCTTTGCTGTGACATATTTCTCTTTATTACAATCCGCCTCAATTATGGTGGCGTAGACAGCTATTACTGCATGACTGAGATATGGATACAAATCTAGGTTAAGGAAAGGTTGAGGCATCCAGGTGTAATAAAGCCAGAAACAGACGTCGTGATAATTTGTTAAAAATAGGCAACGTTACGATTGAACCGAAGTGATCAGGGGCGTAACCAAGATTGAAGGAGGTGAGAGGGCCGAAAGATTTGGTAAAGGCATTTGAATTATATATATATATTAACAAAGACAAATTGCTCAGGGGGAAAATTCTTGGCCGATCGAGGATTCGGACCCATATGCGCACAAGCAAGGTTCACTAGCGAAACAGTTCGGTCCGCTTTTACGACACCCCATAACAATATATGTATCAATATATGTATGTATGTATATATATATATATATATATATATATATATAAACACCTCAAAAAGTATTCCATGCATTATACTTATGTTTCAATTCCAGTTATCAATATCAGTTGTGCAAGATGAATAAATAAAAAAAATTAAATGTATAATAATAAATTGTTTATTAGAATAAGTAAAATTCCGAGAAGACGGATGGTACTGGATGCGACCCATGGGCGGGCGAGGGGGGATGGCTGGCCACGCCCCTCATCATCACCTTTTAATCATCAGACTTATCTGATTGACAGTGGTCGTGTAAAACGGGATTTTGCGTGCGAGGTTAACGTTTCAGTCCTGTCAGTATAAAGAATAAAAGTCATCTGTAAAACCATTAGGCTGTTTTCTAATATTGTGTTGGAAAAGAGGTAGGAATGATTTGACATTTCACAGGGAGACAGATAATGTCTGCCCATCAATTTAAAACGAGAATTCTTTCATGAAAGAACAAAACAAAAATGCTGTGTTTTTCACCTGATTGAACCCTATTAAGTCTGGCAACGAGATTAATCTCTCTTACAGGAAACCAGGCAGCCATGAAAAGATGCTTATTATGGATCTAATTGGCAGCTTATTACTTGGCTAAAGAAAGTGACGTGACATCATCCTCTTCCTGTGTAACAAAGCACAACTTTGAGATGTGATTTTTTTTTTTAAATCTTCAGCGTAGTTAAAAAAAGAAGCTATCGGCATCAGTAGTATCCTGAACATTTTCAATTGGAGATTATTGCATAGTTAAATTTCAAAACACCGTAGGCCAATAACCAGTGTGGTGGTTTTTATGACTGCCACGTTAAGTTTCCTTTTTTTATCCATCCAGAAACTATAGAACAGCAGTATTTGTCTTTGTGTCTATATATATATATATATATATATATATATATATATATATATATATATATAGTTCATTGGGCACAGTATCTTTCATTATTTTATGACCTGCATCCTGGTTGATTAACTCCAGGTAATTACGCCGTGTGTTGACAATATTTAATACGTGTTTGCATGGACCTTTTCCGATACCATGATCAGAGATTTTACAGCAATTGCCGTTTTTACAGCAAAATCAGTTGTCAACACAGGTATAATAACTATTCCGTTTGTGCAGATGTACCATTGCCTGTTGCCTTGGACCGCACCTGGCCTGTTTCCACAGCTTTTCCTCTTGATCAGGACATTCTTACCTTTAGTAAAGTGCTCTCAAGTTTATGATATTCCACTTACAGTTTAACCCATAGTCCTTGTGTCTCAGTTCAAAGTGAAAGTTAAACTGACAGCAGCTTGGTTCGATAGGAGGGAAGTTTGAAATTATAGATATATGAACGATGTTAAAACTAACAAATTTGTAATACTACAAGAGATAGAAGGTAGAAAACATGTATTATATAAGCATGCAACTGCTGGATTATTGAAAACGTTTTAAATCTGCCTACTGTCTTTTATAAGGAATATATTGCTGTTTGCATTTTGATAGCAAAATGAAGACATATAAATGCTATGATGCAGTTAAAACCATCACACTTCAGTTCCCGTTTCGGTTTTCTGAATCACATTATATATTAACTTGACACATCGAACAGGCTCAGGAAAAACTCTAGACTGGTACCCCGCTCTATTATGGCATCGCTGCTCCAGGCCAATCATATGCTTGGCTGAGGATCATAATAGAGCAGGTTACCAGTCTAAGGAAAACACCACCATCCGGCCGTCACAGTCCTGTGAACGTTGGTTACCTGGCAGGTAAGCTGTTAATCAAAATAAATGTAACAACAGGTTCAGATAGATTGGCCCGATACCCCGCCGGATGCGTTCCCAAGCTTCTTTGCCGGCAGGGTTTCGGGCCGGTCTGTCTGAGCCTGTCTGTGTACACAGGTTGCTTGGCCGGCGAGCTGTCACTCAAAATGAAATGTAACAACACTGGCGCTGTGTGGTTGTGGCCCCATTTGTTCTGTTCAATCATCTTTAAATTGCAATTTACCACTAGGGAATACAAAAATAAAGAAATACTCGCTGCAGAAAATACAGAACATTTACCATTTTCTAATCATTAACAAATCAGGTCATAATAATGATGGAAACCCCGGACGACCACCGCCTATATGTTATACAATGCTTTATTTATTAATATTCAATGTTTCTGGGATTTGTAAATAAAGACGCATTCGAAAGATTAATCTGATAACCAATCACAAAACACTGTTGTAATGTCTCAATGCCTTTTTCTGATGTATTGCCAGGCGTTTCCAACGAAGCTAAACCGAACAATAGATTATTTTACATTCTTAATGTAACAATTTCTTTTAAAAGCGTTTCACGGGAATTGAATTCTAAATAAGACCATAACATTGCATATCAATTACGCAGCTTTCTGGTAATATCTAATAAAAAGGACCAAGAGGGTCATTTTTTTTTATAGCGAACAGCTGTATATACATCCAGGTTCTTCGTACAATTTAACCATGGCAAGAGTTACTTCTCTTTGTTGAAGAATAAAATCAGGTGTTTGATAATGAAATTAATTCGTTTCAGGATGATTTTTATATAACTGTGTTCAACTACTTTCCAAGATGATTTATAACTCTGCGAATAAATGTAAGGTGAACGGAAATTCTTCCTCTCTCTCTCTCTCTCTCTCTCTCTCTCTCTTATACTATCACCGACACGGTATTTCTGTCTTTGGCACTAAGCTCTATATCTGTAACGTTAAAGTGACGTCGTTCATACCTCACAGGCGGGGACCGAAGCTATACCATCCATGTTTTACCAGTATCTCCCTTTACCTTTTGGAAGAAAAGTTGAAGCCCTAGTCATATCACGCCAATGAGCCCCTACCGAGTTGTTTTTTTGTTTGGAAATGGGACATTCGGGCGAGCTTCGACCTCACATTGTTTACTTGGACGAGCCTCGTCAGTATTTTAACAACTCGTTGGGGAGCTCGTGGCTCTTTAGCGCGGAGTTTAAGAGCGACAAGGACTCGCTTGAAATTTAGCGAAAGTTTTGCTCGGTAGCAGCTCAGGAAGATCCTGGGCCCCCAGCGAGCACCGCTGGTGGATCTTAGGGATCTTCCAAATTCTTCGTGTTTTTAAGGTGGCAGGACTCGTCCCCCCACCTGACCTGACTTTGTTTCAGTTTTTCCTTTGCATTGAACAATCTAATGCTTTAAAACCCCCTAAAGTATACATTTTCAGCAAGTTAAGAAAATTCTCTATAGTTTAGTGATAATAAACTTTGCTTTTGAGGAACAGGTTTGAATTTGTAAGAATTTAAATTTAATTTTAATATTTAGCAAAAAACCGTTTATTCCATCACAACTAAAGCAGATACAGAAATCTTCTTAAATAAATCGAGAATTTATATGATAATCCCCAGGCGTTTTTTTTTTTGTTTAGTGAGTTAAGTTAAAAAAATTACAATCATTTCATTTTTTACTTTTACCTTAATAAAATCCTTCAAACTTAGTATAGGCGTAAAATAATAACTGAGAAATAACGCTCAAAAGATAAGGTGTTCAGGTGAAATGATGTTTCGAAAAAATCGCCAAAAACTATATTCGTAGAGATAATTCGTCCTACACACGTAACTAAGCACAACTTCATGTTGACAGTCACATGAATTTGGTCAAGACGGTGGTTCTTATCAAACCATGCTATAATAACAATGATTAGTTGACTATTTTGCTGTTGATCTCTCACACCAGCGAATTGTCAAACACCACGTGCATGGACTTCAGTAGGCGGAGCTTACAGTTTTGGCCGAGTGCCAAGGTGCGCTGAGCACCCGACAACCGGGGCCCGCGGCTGAACAGGTGCATAGCCGGGTGTAATAGGTAACTGTGTGTTTACACAGGAACAAGGGGTGCGGGATCTATGGCCAATTAAGGAGAACGAAGATTGATTTACCTATAACGGTTTACAACCTTTATAGGTATTTAGGAGTTGACAATAGAGACGAGTTTATAACGATCATACAAATCTCGCATGCACATACAAGTCATATGTAAAATCAGGACCTATTGTTTATTGGAGGAAAGAATAGGAAGACGATGGTTTATCACTTTCATACATCATGCACACACATTCAAGTCACAGAAGAAGCCTGATTATCTTATAAGATGATTTATTTACATGGAATCTATAAATGGCAACAAATTAAACAATCAACAAATTACAGCGTCCAAGAAGGTCGATAGGCTTAGGATATAGCAGAAATAACATGATGTCAAGTGAAAATTTGTGTTTCGACGTAACATACCCGAAAAAAAGACAGAAAAGCCAATGACACTAACAGATGTTACAGAACCTAATATAAACAGATCACGTATGCGAAATGAACACACAATTTTGTAATGGAGATAGTGGTTCTTTGTTAACAAATAACCATAATTTATTCTTAAAACAACCCTAACATTACAATATACTAAATCAATACAAATATACAGTGAAACAGCAGTGCACAGTACCTGGATACCACCACCGCCACAACGATAAGTTCTTTAATGTATACTCTCGGAGAATGACAGTCCAGTGTAAAGCTTTTGTAACAATCCAGAAAGTAAACTGAAGTCCAAACAAGACCCGTCACAAAACCCCCGAGAAAGTCTGACGAAAATCTATAATTGCCCTACTCATCGGCTAAGGTCCCAGAAAATGACACACACGCTTCTGCGTCCACTGGAAATCTTCTCTGCTCTTTCCCCGGGCTCTAAGACACAGCCCCTTTATATACTCTTCACCCCAAGCCAAAATTTTCCACTTCTCGAACAGTCTAAAAGATCTTACACAACACAGTAAACACGCGTTACATGAATCATCTAGAAGAACATCGCTGTTTGTGTCTCTAAATACCAGGGTCCGCTTGTGACTCACGACCAGGCGAGAAAGCCCAAGGCTAGCATGACAACAAGAATTCAACCAGTACGGATTAGACAGCGAATGTAACAAACGGCCCGGCGAGGGTGTCACAACAGGAGTTATGCCCGTGTCACACAATAAAAAGAGCACCTGTAACACAGATCATTCACAAGGACGGGTTTGTTTGCACACTAATTAACTAGAGTTAGAGTTGCTCTCCAACGCTTGTATGCTTTTTGATGGGGCTATCAAACGTAGATCGTCAGTTCTTGCCACCTCGTGGACGGAGGTACTTGGCCCATGCATTAATTAAACACTTGCACCTCGCGATTGGCTGAATGACCCAGGTTAGGGCTGGGGGCAGAGTGATTGACAGGCCTGTGGCAGGGCTGGAGTTAGTTTACAAACACCCTGTCAACACATCTTGGTGTTTACTGAATAGAAATCACCCTTTTCCACAAAATGCAACCGGCGACCCAAAATGTGCTCAGCTGCATTAGATCCGCCCAGTATTCAATATTACTATATTTTTTATTGATAAAACACCAATTTTTAGGATTTTGACCAGTCCTACTACCTTAAGGCACTGAGGAGCCGCGGTCGAGTTAAAAAGCGTCGGTCGAGTTCTGAAGATGTTTGAGAGGCTCGTAAGTGCTTCCAACGATGTCCCGTCGGGCCCCTTCACATTAAGGTGCATCGAAATTCTTCGGACAGCCTGCGTCACATGTCCAACGAACTCCGGCCGAATTTGTGGATCGTGAGAAAGTCGCCGAATCCCAAGCCCCCCAGGATGTCGAGCGTATTTTACGCATAAAATCTAACCTGTCACATATCGGACGCGGGTCGGGCGGTTCCCATTGAATATGGGTTCGCCCGGCGGCCGTCGGTAGTCGGGCGAAGGCCGCCAGGCATAATGGCAGGCGCCGTCCGAGATGCGGTCGATTGTCATTTGGTCTGTCGATGCCCGCCAGACACCCGGTCGTCAGACGTCCGCGCCTCGCGTATATATATGGCATGTTAATGTTTGTCACATCATATGTCTGAAGTCTGAAGAGCATTGCACAGCTACTAAGTAATAGGGGCATGCTAAGATGCCGCCAAAGAAGGCCAAGGGTGCAACGAAACCAGTTTCTAAGAAAAAGGTGACAGGACGGCCTGAGTCCGCTTCATCGGAGCATGAACTAGAAGCTGAGTTGACAGGAGGAGCCCGGCCGGGGGCCGACGTAATCGCGCGACGGCGGCCCGACACCAGCACGGAGCGTGTTCGCAGCACGATCGACTTTGTACAAGTCGGGCGGGATACGGGAGGGGGTCGTTCAAATATCGTAGGGATCCCATGCGGAGGACGCGCAGCTTTGTCGGCCACCGTTCGAATTTTAAAAGGAAAATGCGTCTAAAATCGTTGGATTGCTGCCCGATCATCGATCGCATGTTGGCCGCTGCCCGAGCGATCTTCGGGCGACCTGTTTACGAGCTCTCCGACCTCAAAAACCGCCCTTGTTAAATCGCTGATTGAAGAACAGGTTTCGGTGCACTGCTATCGTCTGCCGACCCCTAAAATCGCGGCGGAGTCCGCAGTCATCGAGCAAACACCGGCCGTATTCCTGCCGAAAATGCCCTTTTCAGCTCGCAGAGAAGTAGGACGGGCTCCCTTTTGGATACGTGACTCGGCAGGACCACGATACAAATGTAACCGCAATTTATAAAAATCGACGAATGTCGGCTGGATTTTTTAAATTGGCGGGGAGCCCGCTGCTCGGTCGATTTTACAAATCAACCGGAACTCACGAATGCAGCCTTCAAAAGGTGGGGGACCTTGATGTGGGGTAATCCGCAATCCGTGTTTATATTCACGTATCGACCTCATATACCAAAGTTCCTCAACACGTGTTTTCATTCACTTATTCGACCTAAATTCTCATATTCAAACGTGCATATGTGACTGCACATTTGTGAATATTCCTAGAATTCCTTCCTGGACCGGGATCATATTCCGCCCCACTCGGCTATTCATTGGACCGAGGTGCCCTAAAAATTTTATGGGATTCCGTTCATGATTACTTGAGTTATGTTTTATAGAATCACAAACACACATACACGCACAAATACCCACACGCACTTGCATTTTCCTCCTGGTGGATGCAATTGCAGAAATATTGTGTAAGCGAACGGATAAACATTGATACTCACATAACTAAAAGGATCGAGAACGCAATTGCATGTTTCGTAATCAAGTCTGCGGGTAAGCCATTGACCTCAAAACACCTTGCAAGGGCACGAGTGCTATTTCGTAGGTTTTCTTATCAAATAATCTGTACCTCAGCTATTTTACTGATCTCACATGTTGATTATAAATTCATAAGAAATTCAAGGAGACACTGTATGATTAACAAGAAATCTGCATTCTAAGGAATGCAAGCCTCCACGATGTGGGAGTCCCTATGTGGGCTACCCGCCAACTCGTATTTACATTAACTGCATTTCTGCATTTGTGAATATTCTTCGATGGCGTTCCTGATTCCGGATCTTGTGCCAAATCCACAGCAAAATCTAATGGGTTCCTCTTTGGCCCATTCCCGGAATACCCTGAAAAGTTTACGAAATTCCGTTCGTGGTCATGTGAGTAATGAACAAATACACAGACAAACACAAACACACACACACAACCCCACACACGTACGGGGGAGGACAAGAACCCTTCAGGCGGAGGCAATAAATCTTCACGATCTTACCAACAAGGCGATCATTTAGGTGGAAACTCAGATAAAAAATAGACTAAGTGACCTATGATCCATTTATTTATTCAAGACGTGAAGTGAAGTTTAGTTTTATTACATCACTGATACAACGATTAAAACCAATCAACAAAACAAAATCTTTTCTAAATAAAACGGCGCTCATGTAAAATTATTCAATGCTCTCTGTAACTTGTTTTGTCTCATGGAGCAGTCAAAGTGCAAAATTAAAAGCGTTTTCAAAAAGAAATGGGACGTGTTACATGATCCGATTATAACATGATATCAGAGGGAAAATGTCATTAGTTTGTGAGGCCTGGTTTTTTTTAAAGATAGCATTACTTTATAAAGCTTACACCAAACCATTTTTAGAAAATAATCAATTGCTAAAACATGGGTTATTATAGTGCCATTTTGAAACAAATAATTTCCTGCATAACCTACGGCTGAGACCAGTTTTATGTATACTTGAGCTCCTCAGATTAAAGTGAAAATGAGGGATTTACGTACGTCCAGTGTTCGAATAGAATAAAAAAAATAAGCAGAATCACCCTGTTATCACTACAGAAAGGACAGCGTCCGCTTAACATATCACCCGCAGTCTACAGATTTCCTTCATTCCTTTGATAGAACATTAGCAAAAAAAAAAGAAAAAAAAAGAAAACCGTATCGAAACTTATTGTTTAATAATAATATAATCATAATGACATATTTAGTGAGAATAATTACTGGCCTCGGTACAATACCGTGGCCTCTAATATTCTAAGTTATTTAGTCGTCGTGATCGGTTCAACGAAATGCAAGGTCAGAATTAAGATAACAAACCATAAAATCCATTTGTGTAGTATTAGAGTGTTTTGGGGAAACCGTCACTTGTAATGGAGTATGTTCCACAAGTTAACCATCAATAGCTAAATAGGACAAGGACATCTTACTAGTGTTATGTCAAGTGGTAAGAAAAACATCCTGTTTTTAAGGCCATTACGTATGGTGGCCAGTGTTATGTCATGATGTAGAAAATGTTCATGTGTTTAGGGCCATAAGGTATTGGCTTGTAGATAATCAAGGGTTTATTTTTGCAATGACCGCAAAATCAAATATTCTTGGAACAAAGAGCCAATACAAAAACATATGTTGCTTTATTCTTATTATGGAAGTTTTTCCTGGATATCATTGTTATTAAAAAAAAGTTTATATTAAGGCAGGTACGTGATACAATTCTCCGTCCCAGACACTAATTTTGGAGTCTTTTTTTAGAGTTTCTTTGGTGGAGGTAAGCGCCTGCAATTTTTATGCTTTTAAGTATGACTCTGTACATCTGCAGAATTCTGTTCTGGTTTCGGACTACGTTACAGGAATTTATACTCGAAAATCCTGTTATCGGTCTATCACTCCTGCGGGTCCTAGCAGTTCGTCATCCCCATTACCGGGTCATAACGCCGTGGAACCCCCGAAAGGCGCACTTTTTGTGAGTAAAATACGACTAATGTGCACAGTCTCCCCATTAATTAAGCCTGCAGAGCGCTCACCCTTTGTTGGGGCCGACCGTGAACAATTTCACCGCCTAGGCTGAGATTCTAACTCACCATCTCCCCGCTTCGAGTACTATGCTCTAACCCTGAGCCACAGAAGACGGTGCGTTGTTACTAAAAACAGTTCATATTAAGGCAGAAACATGATACAGATCCCCGTCCCAGACACTTATTTAGAATCTTGGAAAATGCAAATTGTAACAAAATAAAATATCGAAATGCGCTTTTTATATTTAACGGTCCCGATGAGGAAATGTAGGTAAGGATATCATGTTCTTTTGCAAATTAATTTGAAAATTGCATGCAAAAGATTTACACTTGGCGTAGGGGGACTTTTGGTTTAAACATGATAATTAATATCTTGAATATCCATGAGATGGCTGCTTGGACAATCTGTAAGAAATAAACTACTGAAGCAACACAGACACATGATGAAAACGAACAAAGGTTGACAGTTAGAGGGAACCAGTAACGTGACGAACTCATGCTCAGTAACAATTTTGACACTTATAAAAAAAGATTTATTAAAAGTTAAGATAAGTAAACATGTATTTAAGCTAAAAAAGACTTGCATTATTATACAAATTTGTCCTTTTTTTCGAATAAAGCTTTATATTTATATATAAATCGTATTACGGGACAGGATTTTACAGAGACCAACAGACATGTTTTGCCTGCTATTTTAATAATAAATAATAATATTTTATTTTGTAAGGCCTTAAATTAATCCACAGTGTTGTGCTCTAAAACGGTATTACAAGCAACCATTTGCATAAAAATGAATATGAGAAAAAAATATTCATTAAATAAAAATAAAGACAAACATTTAGATATTACTCAGGCTAGATAAAACATGCACATAATCCATTAATATACATTAACATTAATACTAAACCAATAAAAGACATTAAACCTATAAAAGTGTAATTAAAATTACGGTATGGAATTGAAAATCTGCACATATGCAAAATAACAGCCAATCGAAATACTGCACAAATAAGTATGTCTTAAGCATTTTTTAAAAGCGGTTAGGCTCTCAGCTTTTCTTAATTCTGAAGGAAATGAATTCCACCAAGTGGGACCTGCCGCACAAAATGCTCTTTGAGCAACCATGGAAGACTTTGTATGTCGAACAAAAAGTAAGTCGTGACTGGCCGATCCGAGGCATCTACCTAGTGTGTTCGAATGAATTATATACTGTAAGTAGACCGCGGCCATGCGATGATTGGTCTTGAAAAGTAGTATGGCCATCTAAAATGTAATACGCTGACTTACAGGGAACCAGTGCAGCTCCCGCAGTACAGGTGTTTTATGATCATACTTGTCACATCCATTTAGTATACCGGCTGTGCTGTTCTGAAATTGCTGAAGCCTCTGAATTAATGAAGACGGATTCCGAAGAAGTAAAGCATTTCCATAATCTAACTTGGTAGTGACAAAGGCATGGATCAGACGCTCAAGAGAGCGTTGATCCAAATACACTTTTATTTTATAGATATTTTGGAGATGCATGTAGACTCACGGCATTTTGTGTTCACATGCTGCACCATGGTGGAATGAGAATCAAAATAAACACCAAGGCTTCGAATCCACTGAGATGGTGGAACTTTATGTTCGCCAATTAGAAGATCTGGACATTTAATCTTGAATTAATTTTGAAACGATCATAAATCAAATAGAAATTTCAACATCTAGCTCTTGCACGTTATCCTGACATCAACAGGCAGTCTTCATTCGTCGTCATTCCGTATATTGTTCTATTTTCAAGATTTATAGGACAGAAAAAGAGGGGTTGACGGATATTAAGTACGTACAGGCAAAACAAAAACTATGAGAACCGAATAACAAATTCCATCAGATGAATGATGGAATATTTTTAAAATTTCACGTGAATCACCTAATGTTCTCAGATCCTGATACTCCTGGATTCTATCCGGTTCGATAATATTCCCCTGGTAGCAAGATCATTTGCTTTTTTATCGTGAATTAACCAATATGCACAATGAAAATGTTGTTAAAACCAACAGATCATTGTTGAGAACATTTGCTGACGAGTGCAGAAGAACCATTATGAACAGCTCTGTTATAGGGCAGAGGGGATATAATAAAAAGTTCTGGCGAAATTTCTTAGGCCGTATTTTCACTTGACAATAGTAGCACGTTTCAACATGGTAACAATTATGACATCATAATTATACCTATAGTACTTCAGCCTCTACTTGTCCTGATTTCAATATTCGTGTTTTTTTTCTGCAGAACTCATTGCCTTAATCTCTTATCAGTCATAAAAATTGAAATAAAAACCCGAAGATCGGCACACGAAAGACACTGTAGATCCTTACTATATATTGACCATAATTAAACCAACAAGTCAGTCAATAATTATGACACAAAAATCTGACCACAACATGACGCGTATTAAAAGAAATGAGAATATTTTTCTTATAATCCATGCCGAGTCCCTCGTCCTGCTAATCATACAAATCAATGAAAGTTTAGTTTTTAGCATTTTTGTAACAATCGAGTGCCATGGCTGCTGTCACTACCAGATAAACCCTGTAATCCCTATCCAAATTAGTCTATTTAATTTTTTGAACAAGTTGATACTAGTGGCATATCTAGAAATTCGAGAACAGGGGTCTCTAATATTTGATTGGTGACTGGTATTATTAAATCTAAGTTCTTAAAATTTTGTTTTGTAAAGTTATATATATATATAATTAAATACGTTTGTTATTTTTGGTATATTTATATAAACTATTTTTCTACCATGTTCTAATTATAGGTATAATGGGGAGGGTATGGGAGGCGGTGTCCCCCTCAACTATTCGTTTTTTTTAATATGCAATGTAAAGAGGACATTTTCAGGCACATGTCATATATAAGGATTTTCTGTTCGGGGTTTAGGTATATTAACATTCGGCTGATTTAAGATTTATACATCTTCAAAATAAGTATATTAATTGGAAAGTAAAATGTTGATGGTAATAGTGAAAAGGCGCATCTGTGTTTACAACTAGCAAAATATCATTATCTTCAGAAAGTAATTATCGTGGTAAAATAATTTTTAAAAGTTGTATGTAAAACTTTTTACCGGCTTCTATGGTCTGGTTAGCGCACCGGACCCAGCAGAGGACAGATCGTGAGTTCGAGTATCAGCCGTTAATTTTGTCACGGTCGACCCCGAACCCAGGTTTTGCCCTTTAGGCTTACTGGCTTACGGGAAGGCAATGCCTCATTCGCAGGCATTTACAATAACGAGGGGAGGGGGAGGGGAGGGTTCCTCGGTGTTATTACCCAGCAGAGTGTATACTAACGGAAAGACTCGTTAAAGAAATATTTGGATTATATCTTAATCTGTAGTCAATCACAAAGCTGTTAATTAATGTCCTCAACTTTTGGGTCGGAAAGTAATATACTGTGGATAATTTAATAATCTAATTGCTAGGTAATAACAAAGAAGTATGTAAAATGAAAATTAATTAAGAATAATTGGAAAAAAATAAATAAAATGAGAGGATGTTTCAGCTCAACTGGGGCGCGCCCCTCTGGATCCGCCGCTGGAAACTCCCAGCAATTCAATATTATTACTGTGCAGTTCCTGCCTTTATTACAATCCGCTTGATTTATGGGTTTTAGAAAAATAGGCATCCAGGTAAAAGCAACCAAGAGGCGGACGTCGTGAAAATTGTCGTCATAAATGGCCACATCACAATTACATCGCAGTGAATATCCCTGATAAAAAACTTCCCGTTTTGTCATCATCCTAGCTAGCTATAACAGTAAACTGTGACCATAAAAACTTGGATTTGTGAGCAAGGTGTACACTCAGTCCTTTTAATAGAGCATAAAAAATTATTTTGTCGTGGAAACGGACCATTTTTCCAATATTCAACTTGACAATGAGTAAGATGTGACATTTTACACAGGGGGACAGCTATCACCTGCCGATCCGTTTAAAACAAGCATCCTGACATTAAAAGCAACACAAAAATACTGTTTTTTACATGATAGAACCCTATAAAATGCAGCAAGAAGATAAATTGCTCTAAGCACCGCCTTACAGAGGCCCGGAACCCTGAAGCCATCTAATTTGTTGATGATGGATTTAAAATAGCAGCTCATCCAAGGGCCGAGGAGAATAAGGAACAATCAATTTGTTCAGTTGTGACAAAACTTAACATTGATCGAGATGGGCATTGGCAATATCCTCAATTGAATTTTTAACAGGAGCTCAATGCATAGTAAAATTTAAAACAGCATGGGACATTTAACAGTGTGGTTGGTTTCATATTTGCCAGGTTGCAATTGCTATTTCTGCATTTTGGAGGTCCTTTTTTTTTGCTATTTCACCAGAAAGTTATCTTGCAACAGCGGTTTATATATATATATATATATATATATATATATATATATATATATATAAAGATATTATGTATATATATATATCACAATACTTCATACCATAGAGCAACTCCTTTTTTACCTCTTCATGGTAGACTTACGGCCGGTAACAATATTAAATGCGTGCTTGCATGGGCTTATACCAATACCATGAGTGAATAGGTTGTTGATTAACTAGCCGTTGACAACTCACTTGTCAGTAGAGGTATGATAAAAAATTCCGTTTATCTAGATATGCAAACTTCCGATTTAACCGAAGCTGATTTCATGGATGAATCCAAGTCACACTTGTAACCTTGGAAAACAAAATACCGGAATTGGACTTCATGACAAAATGCTAAGAGCAGGCCATACCGATAACGGCAAAGAACGTTTATGGTTGATGTTCCAAAGACTGACCTATTGTTTGGAGATGTTCTCCAAGCGTCCATACTGAATATTCAACCTGTCGAACCTGGTAGGAAGAAAACTGGTAGGCAAGTCAGCTTTGAGGCCAGGTACCATTAAAGGAGACAGGAAAAGAAATTTTTTCAGCATCCAGATATTTTTTTAAGTGTCCAAGCTCGCCCTTACCACACCGGAGCAAGCCAGCGGACCAGCAAGCCAAGTGGAGATAACTGGATAGGACAACATCTTAGAGACAGGTAATTTTGCGGCTTATATTGACAATCGTGTATCATTAGAAACAACACAGACTGGGCCGATAGATAAATTAAACTACTGGCAGAATTCAATGGTTTGGTTATCAGCGGAACAAATTAACCACAGATCAATTATAATTAGACATGGTATCTGGTGTTAAACTTGATTCTTTGCATAATGCTCCGATACAATATGACATTCAAAGGCCCACCAAATTGAACAGCACTGAGGAATATATGAAACTTAGAATCTCTCACAGAAAAAGATGTGATCTTTGAAACTAAGCTCGACCCAGACAGCATTTTTTGGTTCAAATATTTCGATAGGCCCCAAAAAAGTATGTAAAAGGGTCTTTCTGAATCTGAAAGCACTTAATGAATATGTAGAATACCACCATTTCAAAATGAAAAGACTAGATTTTGTTGTAAACCTAATCAGGCCATCTTGCTATCTAGCGCCAGTAGACCTTAAAAATGCCTACCACCCTGTTCCCATTCATTCGGATTTTAAAAGAAAAAATATGTGTTCACACTACTGTTACAGAACCTAATATCAACAGATCACGTAGTTGTGACGAACATAAATTTTGTAATGGAGTAAAAAAAAAGAAAAACAGATTCTGTAACACTAGGCAGTGTGAAATGTCTAGGGGAATGAATAAAGAAGTCAGTGTTTTTTGTTAACAAATAACTATTATTTATTCTTAAAACAATCCTAACATTACAATACACTAAATCAATACAATTTCACAGTATAACAACAGTACAACAGCAAATAATACAAGTATATAAATAGAGTGTACAGTACCTGGATACCGCCACTGTCACAGCGATAACAAGTCCTTTATAACGTACAACCCAAATGAACAGTTCACGTAAATCCAGTTCATTCACAAAATCATTCCGTTGCAATCCCAAAGTGAAGTTCTTGTTATAATCCTGAAAGCAAATTGAAGACTATATAAGATCCGTCACCAATATAGAAGAAAATCTTTAATGGTTGCACTTATCGGAAAAGGTCCACAATTGACTTACACGCTTCTGTGTCCGCTCACCCCAAGCCGAAACTTTGCACTTCCCGAACAATCCAAAGAATATAACATAATACACAGTACACACACGTTACAGGAAACATCTAGAACAAGAATGTGTTTGTACATGTCAGGGTTCATACGTGGGCCGACCGGGCTCGGCCAGGCGATGCGGTCATGGCAACGAGCTATGCGTGCTACACGAACCAAATGTCAACAACACATGCAACATCCCTGCACACAGACATCTGTAACACTACAATCGGTGTTCAAAGCTAAGAAACCCACTATCAGATAATGAGCAGAGGTGTTAGGATACTTTTTTGCAAGTTGTCCAGGTGTAGCTCATGATCATTAATGTGCAAACGTTTGGAATTTGACAAAAAAGAGGCTTTTAAAGAAAGTAAGGGCAATTATGATGCTTCATGGACATATTTACATTGAAATAAAGAGGACCTGTATGGGTAGATACATAATATTCACAAATGCCACAAACCTATGAGACAACATAAGCCCCACAATACAATTCAGTCAGTTGCTAGTAATACTGTATGGGGGGGGGGGGGGGGGTGATGAAATACAGTAAGACTTAAGGATCATGGATCAGGAATCCTAACAGCACATAAATTTCCTTTCTTAGGCTTAAACTCTTTTTGCATTTCATCTAGAAACATGAATATACATTTGTTACTAGATATCAACACAGCTCAGCGGCATATATTAACACACAAAAGTGAAACTGTACAATTTGACCGGCAACTTCTGGATTGGTGCGTGCAACGAAATTTGCACGTACCAGGCACACTCTATATATATATATATATATATATATATATATATATATATATATATATATAAGCAGTTTTTTTTTGTCTAAGCAATGCAAGGAGGAAACAGCGTGGAAACTGCAGGAAAATATTTTTCAATGCATCACCAAAATGTATGGAACCATGAACATTTAAGTTTTTGCATCAAGAATAAACTTTCAAATTAAACCTATGTCGCAACAGCAATTGCCCTTGATGCTTTCACCGTTTCGTGAATACTATTTTACTTTTATGCTTTCCCTCTTTCCAGAATCCTCACAAAATTGCTGAACAAGTTGGCACAGGAACAAACAGATGTCTTCACATTGCCTTGGTGGACAACACAGCCAAAACAAGCAATTTCTATCCGAACAGCAGCCATTAGCGTCCAGTCGTGAAGAAAAACTACCAGCAAACAGTACAACACCTATCTAACACAGTGGCACCGGTACTGTCTTGAAAGGGACCTGGAACCAGTTTTTCCTGCCCCTTAAGGCAAGGCGCTTGATTGTATAACGCAGCTATATATGACAAGGAGCAAGGAATAAGTGCACTAAATACGGCCATGTCAGCACTTTCTTCAATTATTCAGTTAGGGCTAGGATAAACTTTTAGAAATCATCCTTTAATTACTAGATTCTGTATTAAGTGTGTATTAGGAAGACATTCTATTCCTAAAATAACAGTCACTTGGAACACTAGTGTTTTCCTAAACCACCTTAGAAAATTGGCTCCTGTGACACAGCTTACACTCAAACAACACAGATACTGCTGATGCTACTAGAACTGCTTACAGGACAGAAAGGCCAGTATCTATACCTATTTGATTTAAAGAATATATCAGTCTCTGACAACAGAGAAAAGTTGCACGTGGGAGACCTTGTTAAACAATCATCTCCCCACAAACATCAGCATGAATTCACACTGTAAGCGTATGAACCTAATAGGAGATTTGGTACAGTTACTGTCTTGAAAGAGTATCTAGAAAGAACTGAAGGCCTGAGACAACAAAAGAACAAAGCTCTTCATCACATTACATAGTCCCCGCAGGCCAGTCTCAAGAGACACTAACACGCAGTGGCTTTAAACAATCCTTCAAAGGCAGGAAGTGACTTTACAAATTTCACATGACACAGCAGCCGATCTGCTGCGACGAAAGCTGTGCTTCGAATAACTTCCTCCTGGACATTTTTTAAAACAGCAGGGTGGTCACAAGAATCAACATTTAACAACACTACAACAACGCGGTCATCACTATTAGTAATCTGACCCTTTGTAACGCTGTTCAATCATACACATGGGTTCTAAAATACTCACGTGATCTCGTGAGACTTCAAGTGAGACAGAATTTTTAGATTAAACCAGACTTACCAAGTTGATATGTGATCAGTATTTTCTCGATCTTTGAGTCTGAAGAGATCACTTACCCGCCCTGTTTCTTCCCGACCCGATGGCCATGTGTTTGCTTTCAGGTGTGCTTTCTGGAAAATGGAATTGCATCTCGTAGAATTCTGATCAAACATTAACCTGGTAAATCACGTTCTATCTAAGAATTATAAGCAGGTTTTTATTTTAATTACTTAATAATTAGTACAGAGCTTATTTCGGTGATATAATTTTCAACCATACATGTACTTGGAAAATTAATCAAGAGAAAAAAAAGTAAATCTACGCCATTGGTAGTCCAACGGAACCTATGGACCATTTTGCCATCTTTGGTATTCATTTTGCATATTAAAAACTCGACTCCCTTATATAATATGCAGTACATTAAGGAAAATTTCATTACTTTGGCGAGGCCTGACACAAAGCAAAGCATTATCTATCAAA
This sequence comes from Sipunculus nudus, assembly GCA_026874595.1. Lineage (NCBI taxonomy): Eukaryota > Metazoa > Annelida > Sipuncula > Golfingiida > Sipunculidae > Sipunculus > Sipunculus nudus. The sequence goes on from CM049315.1 coordinate 50,063,565, forward strand.
GCTGCGTGGCCTTATAATATTACCGTATTAAGAAAAATATAATATCACGTTTATACTTTAATAAGCAAATACCTTTCATGTATGACTTACCCTTTGGACGAACAGTAAGTAGACAAGAAAAAAAGGGTTTTAACAGATTTGATATAAAAAACTAAAGTCACTTATAAGTAAAGTGTTTCCTGTCATGTATTTGCAATTATTTAAAGATGATAATGACTAAACGTAATATTTCCAAGGTGTAATCGTTCTGCAGACTAATATATATGCGACACCTGTTTGTATGTGTAATACGTAGCGGAATGTGTATGCTACATCATCAAAAGTTGTGTTCCGCTAGTCGGGTATTAAAGTTGTAAGTCAAGTGAACGTCTTGTGGGTTTCTGCTACCTCGTTGACAAAATACATAACATTTCCGAGAAGAATAATAAGCATGATAATCTTGTTTATTACCAATCCTATAAATAAAACAAATCATCCGCAATGTACAGATATTCCCGTTTCCATCGATAGAAATAAAAAAAAAATCTTTTGTGTTAAACACCTGTTTGAGCGGTATCTATTATATTCATTGACTGTTAAAGCTTAGGACTGGTCTCAGTACAATAACGGAGCCCTCATTATTCATAGATAACTTAACGAGATGGTCCTGAAAGTTCGAGTTATACTGACACAATGCTAGAACCATGTTAACAAACCATAGTATTTTGCTGTTGCAGTGAACCACTATTTCGAATGAAGAATATTAAAGTTTGCAAATTTGCTACGGAGGTCATGGTAATATATAACCTTAGTCGATAAAATTAGAAATTTACCAGTGTGATTTTATCAAACAGAGCACAACATTTTCTTAATATATGAGCAAGTAACATAACGCATGGATTTACGTACATTTATACGTTTGTTTTAATTCGTCTAATGACTAATATATGAGCAGCTACTCTTGAAAAAAAGAAACAAAGGCAATTAATATATTCCAATATCTCCAACTGTGGTAAAGAATTCTGATTTCTTTTAAACAAGAATATTTTACAAAGTCATAAATTTAATAAACAAACCAAGTCAAGACTATCATTTTAAGACATGAAATAAAAAATGAATATCGCTATGCCAGTTTTATGTTGTCCAGTCCTAATGACCTAATCGACCTTTAACGCGGATATTTAAAAAAGTACCCTATTTAGAAAGTAATGAAACATTGTACTAACGTCGTACGGACGGGCTTGTAAAGATAATGAAACAGATGACCGCAAATAATTTGCTGATGTTTCATGAAATTACGTGCATAAATATACCCAAAACAAAACTGGTTACCTTGAGACTGTTAGGCTCTTTGTGAGACCCTAATTTTTGTTGCAAAATGTTAGTCTGGAAAAAGTAAACTTATTTACCTGAACAAGAAAAGAAAAAAAACAATTGAATTTTAATCATTCAGTATACTGTTAATTAGTTAGTTTGCTAAAGAACTTCATCTTTAATGGTTTAATTTAGCTTCTCAATTATACTTTAAAGTGTACACCATTTAATTTGACGATTGTTTATTTTACTTCTTTTTAATGCGATACTTTGTGTATACCTTCATGTATATCTTAAATGTTACACACCAACACCCTTAAATATAATTACCTGCTAATAGCATCTACAATGATATATATATATATATATAAATATATATATATATATATATATATATATATATATATATATATAAATATGCATTGGTTACTCACAGGCCATATTTATCCAATCATATTCACCGTTATTAAATAGAAATCTTTGCTGGATAAATGCGATAATCGATCTTTGGACTCTCGTTCACTTAGTATACTCTGAATATCTGCCCATGGTAAGACTTTCAAAGAACATTCCCAATATAAATGAAGCAAAGTTTCCTCTTCCTCTTCGCAAAAAAAAATATATTTACATGAAATAATAACACTTATAATGTAAAGAAATGAAGTCAAAGTCAACCTTCGATATAGAATGTCAGGGTGATATATATGTAAATATAAATGGTGTTACTTTATATTGCTGGAACTGCATGCACTTTTAAGAAAAACGGGAGCGGGATATCAGGACAATTCTCTGATTCCGTTCACGACTTGTTTTCACGCCAGACCTCTTTATAAAAATGGTAAAGGTATGTGGGTTTCACGTATACTAAAATTAAAACTAATTCACACTATGTTTAATGAACAGAGGTTGTATGAATTTCCAATAACTCAGCCATGACGAAGATCTGCTTGTGATAGATGTAGAGGAATAATATCTGAAAACTATAGCTCCAGCTGGAAATCCCTAATCGGCATAAATGTATCCCAAACAGATATGTGTTATCTCCGAAATTTCGTGATGTTTCTGATGTCGTTCAGAGACCATGCAGGTGCCAAAAAGAAGAAATCCGTTTTTGATTGCTAACCTTTGAATTTATTTATTCATTTATCTATTTATTGCAAAGATATTTTATTAGGAACCCAAATTTAGCTAAATGTTGTTTTTCAGTGGGTTCCTGTTACAATTGCATATACATTATTACAATGGAAGTAGATCATAGAATATAATAAAAAGACAATGAGATGAATATATTCATGATATCGCTTGGCATATGAAAAGAAATATTGATGAATTGTGCTCGATCCGTATCAAGATCCACAACTGACGTTCATCTGCTTCGGAATTATGCATTTTTACACGACTCGTGACTCATTTTCCATCAAATGTCATCTCTTTCACTGAGATTTTTTTTTATTTTATTTTAAGAACAAACAATTAAATTCATAGGAGGGATCTTATATTCCTGGCTTCCTCCTCACAATGTTTGGACAGACCTCAGTGACATAAAAATTGAGCTCAAGTCAGAGGGTATTTAGATGTAACCCAATCAGAGGCGGAGTTTATGTACATGGTGACAATTCAGCTGTTTTGCAGCATCTCTACTTGCAAATGGGAACAATTTTGTTCATCATTATAATTAAATTGTTTGTGCGAAACGTCAGCAACAAAGGGACAATGACATATTTAAACAAATTATTAAACAATGACTATGCCTTGTTCCTCGTAGTACGTGTCAGCATATAAGCATCTATATTTTTCTGGATTCTCTTTACATGGATCCTGCATAGGGGACGTCGCAGTTTGAAGAACGATGGCGTAGCACACATAATATGCTACATCACACATAACTGAGTACAATTATATTACATAAAAACTCTCATTGTGCTGATTACAGTTGTCTTCACCCTCATCCAATAACCAAAGTTTATGCTTTCGTTTTTATAGACTCTTTGGAGTAGTCAAAAATCTTCCATGTTGGCATGGAAACAAGTCCTTTGTCAAGCGTTAAGGCTGGGCCTGGAGCAGGAAATATATGATATTTTACCTGATAAAAACGATTAGAAATGCCAGAAAGAAACGGGTCACCCCAACCATAGTGCGAGGGCTTTGGCCGATGTGGCTATTACACTGATTAAAATACTGACAGCCAGCGAGTGCATTCTGCAAATAATGGAACAAATGGATTGTTGACTTTAAAAAACATGGATCCAGAAAGACGAGCATTGCCAACATGTTAAAATACGTATGTTGGTAAATTTTGTTTTCTGTTATATATGATTGTATCGTCAACTTCATCTTCTGCTGATGGTCCATTATTATCTGTTAATTGGATAAACGTTAATTATGTGTTCCTATATTAAATGCTTCATCACTGAGTGGTTCATTGATTGGCCGACGGAAATCCTGAGCAGTTACGAAACCTGGAGGGGTGTTGTATGACGATAATAACAAGTAATTCTTCGTCTATTATTCTTAGTCTGTTCTAATTCATCTTAAGAAATAACCAGGCTACAATTTCCCAATGTTGTGATCACTGTTACTTCGAGGATCCGAATGACATTCCGTTTTTAAATCTGTCACACATGTATATAATATTAATAATAATAATATTTATTCATTTAATACCGCGCCAATATCCAGCACTCAGTGCTACTCAGTGGCGCCATTACAGGTGAAGATAAAACATATAATGATAAAACATTATGAAAGAGTTAAGAAAGCTGAAAGAAATAAGTACAGTAAGATATTTTTTTTTAAATATGATGGTAGGATATGCAATCAATTGCAGCTAAGAATGCATGATGTTCCAGTTATAAACATAACTCAATGTAGATATAGTTTATAAAGAGCAAAAGTAAAAATTTAAAATGCAGCCCGACACAGATAGGTTTCCACTTGTCTTTTTAAACCGTTATAATTATCACACATGCGGAGTTCTAAGGGTAACTCGTTTGATAAATGTGGCTCAGCCACAAAAAAAGAACGATCACCATATGTTCTCGTATGTGCAGCTGGTTGACACAGAAGATGCGTGTGGCCGAGCAAGCTCAGCAAGGTAGCTTAGAGTACTACCGTAGACAAATCTATGTATGAAACAAAGCACTTTGAAGCTTATTCTCTGTGGCACAGGCAGGCAGTGGAGTTGCTGTAGGATAATTGAGATGCTATCTCGTTTACTTTTCCTTACTTCAGTCCTGGCTACAGTGTTGAGCACACTATGAAGCTTCTTCGTAACTGATGCCGGGATATTAATCATATGTTAAATAAAATGGAACATATTAATATTTATATTAATATTTTCACTACATACAAGTCATAAGGTGAGGTTAATAAAAAAGATATCAAGCTACAGTCAATGTTCATTTTACTCTCCGAAGGGATATATCGAAAATACCTTAAATGTTTAAGTTTGTTGGGATTCTAAAAGAGTGATAGTTTTCTTTCTAACTTTTAATGTCCGTCGTTTGATTATCTATAAAATACATTTTTAAGAATAAGCTGTTCTTCAACGATTGTTTAAATTCTTGATTACTTATTATTTTATGATTTCTCAGAATTTTCATTTGTTGCTTCTATCGCATGGCAAATAAAGTTTCATTTGAAACCCAAATTAACTAGAACTCATTTATCTTAAGGGGAAATGATCCAGGATTCCTATTCTTTATCTCTTCGCGTTAAGCATACAATCCTTGTTAATACAACGTTAATTCAGGTGATTTTAATCATGGCAATCAGTAATAAAACAAATTGGGCTTTATCTGTGGCAAGCGGCATCGTGAAAATTGTGTCAGTCTGAGGAGGTGGGTTTTTAGAGAACGCATTGAGTGTTGAACCATCCTTACTAGAATCCTTTTAAGATAACAATATGATTACTACTCCGGCATGGAAAATCAAATTAGGTCGTCTTTGTGAATGTTTCATGTGCAAACCACATAGGGGAAAATGTTATGTGGACATAACGTAACGTTGTCCGCTTACAGATGAAATTGAGATACAGATGAAATTGAGAAGCTACTTAAGTGCGAGACCCCTTGAATAGATTAATAAGGAGGGTGATTTTTTTTCTCAAGATGGAGGTAATTACATAACGCCTTTAAGATAGTCCTTCCTCTCATATTCAACATACGTCAATGGCTCATATCAATAGAGGATATGGATATTGACTAGTGACTTTGGTCTTTTTAGGGACTCAGATTTGATCTCTGAGGTGAGGACTCAAGAAATCAAGCCCGGTCTCGAGTCCGGTAGAAAAAAAGAGCTCTATCAAATACTTTGAAGACTTATATAAATGTGAGAACTAGTTAAAGTTTTATAACTAAAAAGCTATACATTGCCAAGCTTGTAACGGACTAAATATCAACAGATCACGTATGCGTGATGAACATAAATTTTGTGAAGGAGATAACGAAAAACTTCAGACTCTGTTACGCTAGGCAGCGTTAAATGTCTAGGACAATGAATAAAGAAGTCAGTGGTTTTTTATTAACAAATAACTATAATTTATTCTTAAAACAACCCTTACATTGCAATACACTAAATCAATACAATGACACAGTATAACAGAAAATCAATACAATCACACAGTAAAATAAACAAAGTGCACAGTACCTGGATACCACCAATGTCACAACGATAGGTCCTTTTAAATGTATATGCCGGATGAAAAGTCCACACAAATCCTCTTCAGAATCATGGTCCAATGTAAAGCTCTTGTGACAATCCAAAAGGAAATTTGAGGCAGGCATCACTAAATTGTATAGAGTTAGTAATAGTAGAATTCCCGAAATTACTGGATAATCGGACAGGTCTCACAAGCTGACATACACACGTCTGTGTCCGCTGGAATATTCTCTCACCTCTCTCTTTCGGCTCTAAAACACAGCCTCGTTATATAACTTTTTACCTCAAGCCGAGAATTTTCCATTTCTCGAACCATCTAAAGAATCTAACACGGTATACACGTTCAAAGAACATACTAGAAAAACGAACGCCGTGTCTCAACATATTAGGGTTCACACGTGAGGTCGCCCCGGCTCGGCCAGGCGAGAAAGCCCCAAGCTAGCATGACAACGAGAGTTCAACCAGTACGGATTAAACTGAGAATGCAACACGCGGCCAGACGCGGGCGCTACATCACGAGTTACGCCCATGCCACACAATAAAAAGGGCACCTGTAACAGTATATATATCTATATATATATATATATATATATATATATATATATATTAACACCACGAAAAGTATTCCATACATTATACTTATGTTTCAATTCCAGTTATCAATATCAAATGTGCAAGATGAATAAATAAAAAATATCTGCAGGATCAAACTTGTATAATAAAAAATAAATTATTAGAATAAATAAATTCCGAGAAGACGGGGAGTACTGGATGCGACCCGGGGGGAGGGGGGGGGGGGGGGAGGGCTGGCCAGGCCACGCCCCTCATCATCACCTTTTAATCTTCAGACTAATCTGATTAACAGTGATCTTGTAAAACGGGATTTTGCGTGCGAGGTTAACGTTTCAGTCCTGTCAGCCTAACGAATAAAAGTCATCTGTAAAACCATTAGGCTGTTTTCTAATATTTTGTTTGACAATGAGGTAGTAATGATATGATATTTCACAGGGAGACAGATATTGTCTGCCCATCAATTTAAAACTAGAATCCTTTCATGAAAGGACAAAACATAAAATGCTGTGTTTTTTTGGCCTGATTAAACCCTATAAAGGCAACGAGATTAATCTCACTTACAGGGGCTCGGAACCAGGCAGCAATGAAAAGTTGATTAATATAGATCTAATAGTTCATTGGGTACAGTGTCTTTTATTATATTATGACTTGCGTCCTGGTTGATTAACTCCAGGTAATTACGCCGTGTGTCGACAATTTTTAATACGTGTTTGCATGGACCTTTTCCGTTACCATGATCAGAGTTTAAGGGCCCATTTTTACAGCAATTCACTTGTCAGCAGAGGTATAACAACTATTACGTTTGTGCAGATGTATCATTGCCTGTTGCCTTGGACTGTACCTGGCCTGTTGCCAGTGCTTTTCATCTTGATCAGGACATTCTTACCTTTGGTAAAGTGCTCTCAAGTCTATGATATTCTACTTACTTAGTTCAAAGTAAAAGTTAAACTGACAGCAGCTTGGTGCGATAGGAGGGAAGTTTGAAATTATAGATATATGGAAGATGTTAATACTAACAATTATGTAATACTACAAGAGATAGAAGATAGAAAACATGTATTATATGATCATATAACTGTTGGCTTATTTAATACGTTTTAAATCTGCATACTGTCATTTTTAAAGAATATTGCTATTTGCAGTTGGATTGTATCATGAAGACACATACACACACACATATATATATATGCTTTGATGCAGATAAAATCATCATATTTCAGTTCACTTTTTGGTTTTCTGAATTAAATTATATTAACTTGAAAAATCGAAATGCATTTTCGTTGTCCTCCTTGTTTTGAACCAGAAGAGTGTATAATAACAGAAATACTCGTTATAGAAATATTTGGATGATATCTTAATCTGGAGTCAATCACAAAGCTGTTCATTGATATCTTCAACTTATGAATTGCAAAGTAATAAACTGTGGATAATTGAATAATCTAATTGCTTGGGAATAACAAAGAAATTTCATGTCATCACTGTGCATTTCTTGCCTTTATTACAATCCGCTTGAATTATAGGGTCGTAGGCGGATATAGCTGCATGACTGGGACATAGATGAAAATCAAGGTACAGATTTAGAAAAAAAGGGATCCAGGTGTGAGCAAGAAAGAGGCGGACGTCGTGAAAATTGTGGTCATAAATGGCCACATTACAGTTACACCGCATTGATTACCCCTGAAAAGAACTAAAAAAAGTCCGCATTTTCCTTTTTTTTATTATCATCCTATTTCAGTAAATTGTGACCGTGAAAAATCGAGTCTGCATGCGAGATGTACAATCAGTCCTTTAAAAAGAGCGTATGGAAATTGTGTTGCCATTGAAACGGACCATTTTTAGAATAATCAACTTGACAATGAGGCAGAAAAGATTTGACATTTTACAGACGGAGACAGATAACATCTGATGATCCGTTTAAAACTAGAATCCTTTAAGAAAAGACAACAATAAAATCCTGTTTTTTAACATGATCAAACCCTATAAAATGCAGCAAGGAGATTAATTCCTCCGAGCACCGCCTTACAGAGGTCCGAACCCATGAAGCCATCTAATTTGCTGATGATGGATTTAATTAGCATCTGATCCAAGGGCCAAGGAGAATTAGGAACCATAAATATGTTCAGGTGTGACAAAACTTAACATTGATTGAGATAGGTATTGGTAATATCCTCAATTTTTTTCACAGATGTTTAATGTATAGTTAAATTAAAGAAAAAAAACCGATTTGGCATTAAACAGTGAGGTTGTTTTCATATTAGCCAGGTTGAATTCGATATTTCTGCATTTTGGATTTTTTTAGATCTCAACAGAAATTTATGGTATATATATATATATATATATATATATATATATATATATTTATATATATATATATATATATATTACACAATATTGAGAAAATGAGAAAATGTCATTTTTTTACCTCTTCATGGTTGATAAACGTCCGGTAACAATGTGAAATGCGTGTTTGCATGGCCTATTCGGATACCATGAGCAAATAGGTTGCTGATTAACGGGATTTTTTCAGGAACAACTCACTTATCAGCAGAGATACGATTACCATTCCGTTTACATCTGTTGCTTGATAACACCACAGTAGTGGCATATATAAACAAACAAGGCCCAAAATTGAAACTGTACAATTTAAATATCGATGTGGTGCATGTAACGAAATTTGTGGATATCTGCCTCGCGCGTACTGTCTTGCACACTGAATATGGAAGCAGTATTTTTGTGTAGGCAATGCATTGATGACTCAGAATAGAAAGTACAGGAGGATATTCTTCACTGCATCACCAACATTTATGGAACCATGGCCTAAACCTTTTAGCACCAAGAATAAACATTCAAACTAAACGTATATCGCAACAGCAATTACCATTGGTGCTTCACCATTTCTTGGAAACTTTTTTCTTTTATGCTTTCCCTCTTTTTCAGTATCCTCACGAAAGTGTCGAACAAGGTGGAACAGGAGCAAACAGGTATCTTCATATTGCCACGTTGGACAACTCAGCCGTGGTTTTCAAAACAAGCAATTTCTAACCGAGCAGAAGACATTATCGTCCAGTCGTGGAGAAGAACTACCAGCAAACGGTACAACACCTATATCACGCAGTGGCACCGATACTGTCGTGACAGGGACCGGGAACCCATTTATCCTCCCCCTTAGGCAAGGTGCGTGAATTTTTAACGCAGCTATATGACAAAAAGAAAGGATACAGTGTACTTAATACGGACAAGTCAGCGCTTTCTTCAATTATACAGTTAGGGCCAGAAGAAACCTTTGGAAATCACCCTGTAGTCACTAGATTTTTGAAGGTGTGTATCCGGAAAGACCTTCCATTCCTTAAACAAGAGTCTCTTTAGACACTACTGTTGTCTTAAACCACCTTAAAAATTGACTCCTATAAAACAATGAAAACTCAAACAATTATCACAAGAACTGCTGATGCTACTAGCACTGCCAACAGGGCAGAGATCCCAGTATCTGTACATACTTGATGTAAACAACATATCAGTCTCTGACAACAGAGCAAAATTGCGCGTGGGAAACCTCTCAAACAATCATCACTCCACAAACATCAGAATGAAATCACGCTATAAGCTTATGAACCTAATAGGAAGCTTTGTATAGTTACTGTCTTGAAAGAGGATCTAGAAAGAACTGAAGACCTCAGACAACAAAGAAACTGAGCTCTTCGTCACATTACATAGTCCCCACAGGCCAGTTCCAAGATACAATACCACGCAGTGGCTTAAACAATCCTTCAAAGGCAGGAACTGACTTTACAATTTTCACATCAAACAGCAGCCGATCTGCGCTTCGGAATAACTTGCTCTGGGACAGTATTTTTAAAAACAGCAAGTTGGTCACAAGAATCTACCTTTCATAAGTGCAACAACAAACCGATCATCCCTGTTATTAATATGACACTTTTTGTAACGCTGTTCAATCATACACATGGGCTCTAAAACTCACGTGATCTCGTGAGACCGAATTCTAAGATTAAACCAGTCTGTCGACCGCGAGCCTGAAGACATCACTTTCCCCCCTCCCCGATGGCCATGTGTTTGCCTTATAGGAAATGTGGACTTGCAATCTCATGGAATTCTGATCAAACATCAACTTCGTAAATCTCGTTAAATTGAAGAATTATAAGCAGGTGGTTATTTTAATTCCTTAATAATTAATACAGAGCTTGTCCCGGTGATATTATTTCGAAGTACTTGGAAAATGAAGCCGCAAGAAAATAGTTCGAAACGAAACCTATGGACCATTTTGCTTACTTCGGTATTCAATTTGCATGTTCAAATTTGGCACTCTTATATAATTTGCAGTATATAAAGGAAAATTTGATTACTTTGGCGAGGCCTGACATAAAGCAAAGCATTATCTTTCAAAGCTTCATGGCTTAATCATATTAAGAAAAATATGATATCACGTTAATACTTTTATAAGCAAGTACGCTTCATGTATTACTTACCCTTGGGACGAATATTTAGCAGACAAGAAAAAAAGTTTTAACAGATTTGATATAAAAAAGAAAGTTGCTTACAAGTTAAATGTTTCCGAGAAGAATAATATGCATGATAATCTTGTTTATTACCAGTCTTATTAATAAAGCAGCGTCCGCTAAACAAATTACCCGCAGTGTACAGATATTCCTGGTTTCATTGATAGAAATCAGAAAAAGAATAATATTTTGTGTTATATCCCTGTTCGGGGTATATATATATATATATATATATATATATATATATATATATATATATATATATTTAGACCATAGAAGCTTATGGCTGACAGGCGGAAGGTCCATTATTTTAAATAACCAGATGGTTCTGAAAGATAGAGTCATGCTGACACAATACTAGAACCATGTTAACAACCCATTTCTAAACAACCTATTTCTAATGAAGAATATCAACCTTCGATAAGTTTGCTACAAAAGGTCATATTTATATAACCAAAGTCAATGGTTGCTAAATAAATTAGAAATTTTACCAGTGTAATTTTATCAAACAGAAAACAATTTCCATCATGTGTGAGCCGGTAAAATAAAGCTTGGCACTGCGTACAATTATACTTGGTTTAATCGGAAGGATATATGAGCAGCTACTGAAAAAGAGAACAAAAGTCATGTAATATTTTCTTACATCTCTAATCTCTAAAGATTTCTTATTTCTTTGGCACCAGATTTTTTAAAAGTCATACACTATATAAAGAACCCATTCCAAGAATAATTTGGAGTTATGAAATAAAAAAAAAATTGGTATGCCAGTTTTATGTTGTTCAACCCTAATGGGTAATGCGATTATAATGAGTTTTTTTTCCAGTAATATATGACAAACAGAAGAAAATATAAGAATATCGCCCTTAAAAGTGGAATTGTTCTCTTACGTTCTATTTGAAGTACCCTACTTATGAAGTAATTATACATGTTTTTTGTGCAATTATTTTTATTACTTTTCACAAGCAGACGTTTTTATTGCATATAAAAAATGCCTGGTTTACACTGGCACTAACGTCGTACGGACGGGCCTGTAAAAATAATGAAACGGATAAACGCAAATAATTTGTTGATATTCAACGAAATTCTGTGCATAAATATATCTAGAACACAACTGGTTACCTTGAGAGTGTTTGTGGGACCCTATTTCTTGTTTGCAAAAGGTCAGTCCTGGAAAAAAAATAAAAGTTTGGCCAGCAAGTATTTTCGTATGTGGTAAAGATTTTGTACGTCTGTATTTAAGTAAAAACAGTCCACCATGACTTACATCAAATATTGTGTTTTTTTTTCATCAATGTCAATAACTTGTTTGTGCGAAACCTACGTCAGCAACAAGGGTACAATGATATATTTATAAAATTTTATTAAACAATGACTCTGCCTTGTTCCTCCTAGTACGACGTGTCAGCATATAAGCATCTATATTTTTCTGGATTCTCTTTACATGGATCCTCCATTGCGGACGTCGCAGTTAGAAGGACGATGGCGTAGCACACATAAGGCGTACGTCATACATAACTGAGTACAAATATATTACCAAAAAAAACTCTCCTTGTGCTGATTACAGTTGTCTTCACCCTCATCCAATAACCAAAGTTTATGCTTTCGTTTTTATAGACACAATAGACTAGTCAAAATCCTTCCATGTTGGCATGGAAACACGTCCTTTGTCCACCGTTAAGGCTGGGCCTGGAGCAGGAAATATATGATATTTTACCTGATAAAAAATGTTAGACCCCAACCATAGTGCGAGAGCTTTGGCCGACGTGGCCATTACACTGATCAAAATACTGACAGCCAGCGAGTGCATTCTGCAAATAATGGAACAAATGGATTCTTAAATTTAAAAAACATGGATCCAGAAAGACGAGCATTGCCACCATGTTACGTATGAAGGTAAATTTTGCTTTCAGTTATATATGAGTGTATCTTCTGCTGATGGTCCATTATTATTTGTCAATTGGATAAACGTTAATTATGGATACTCATGTAAAATACTTCATCACTGTGTGGATTCATTGACTAACTGAAGGAAATCCTGAGCAGTTACGAAACCTAAAAAAAAATCCTGAGCAGTTAAGAAACCTGGAGGGTAGTTGTATGATGATAATAACAAGTAATTCTTCGTCTATTTTTCTTAGTCTGTTCTTATTCATCTTAAGAAATGACCAGGCTACAATATCCTGATGTGGTGATCACTGTGGTGATCTCGAAGATCCGAAAAGCATTCCTTTTTAATTCGGTCATACAGGTATATTTATTCATTTAATACCTCGCAAATATCTAGCACTTAGTTCTGCTCAGTGGCGCCATTACAGATGAAGATGAAACATAATGGTAAAAAATTATGAAAGAGTTAAGAAAGCTAAAAGAACAAATTACATTAAGTTAAAAAATTTTTAAAAAATATGATGGTAGGATATGCTATAAATTGCAGCTAAGAATGCACGATGTTCCCATTATAAACATAACTAAATGAAGGCATAGTTTATAAAGAGCAAAACTAAATATTTAAAATTGCAGCCCGAAACAGGTAGGTTTTCACTTGTCTTTTAAACCGATAATTTATCAAACATGCGGAGTTCTAAGGGTAACTCTTTAAAAAAACGATCACCATATGTTCTCTTATGAGCAGCTGGTTGACAAAAGAAGATGCTGGTCACTAGAGCGTATACTACGTGATGGCTGGTATGGATGCACAAGCTCAGCAAGGTGGCTTAGAGCACTATACCGTACACAAATCTATGTATGAAACAAAGCACTTTGAAGCTTATTTCTCTGTGGCACAGGCAACCAGTGGGTTGCTGTAGGATGTCTGAGATGCTCATTCGTTTACTTTTTCTTATTTCAGTCCTGGCTGCAGTGGTTGGCACGCGCTGAAGCTTCTTCGTAACTGATGCCGGGATATTAATCCTATTTTAAATAAAATGGATTAGATTTATTTAATAGTTATTTTCACTGCATACAAGTCATAAGTTGAGAAAAAAGATATCGTGCTACATTTTCCAGTCAATGATTATTTTACTCTCCAATGGCGTATATTGAAAATACCTTAAATGTTAAAGTGTGTCGAGATACTAAAAGGAATGATAGTTTTTTTTTAACTGTAAATGTCCGTCAAGTTTGATTATCTATAAAATACATTTTGAAAAAGTAAGCTGTACTTCAACGATTATTTTAATTCTTGATTACCTATAATTTAATGGTCTCTCAGAATTTTTATTTGTTGCTTCCGTCGCTTTGCAAATAAGTCTGAAGATAATACAATGGTTTATCTGCAGGGAAATGGTCCGTGATTCCTATTTTAATCCCCTCCCGTTCAGCATACGATCCTTTTTAATACAACGTTAATTCCGGTGATATTTAAAATAGGCAATCAGTGGTACACAAAGTTTGGTTTTATAAGGAAACTGTGGCAAGCGACATCGTGAAAATTGTGTTAGTCTGAGGTGGAAGGTTTTTAGAAGAAGCACTGAGTGTTGTCACTAGAATCCTTTTAAGATAACAATATTATTACTACTCTGGCATGGAAAATCAAATTAGTTCATCTTTGTAAATGTTTCATGTGCAAACCACATGGGGGGGGGGGGATGTTATGTATACATAACGTAACCTTGTCCGCTTAAAAATGCAATTAGGAAGCTACTTAAGTGCGAGACTTTAAGAGCAATAAGGAGGGTTATATGATGTTTTTTCTCAAGATTGAGGTAATTAAATAACACTTTCAATGCCGTCCTTCCTCTCATATTCAATATACATTCATGACAAAGTCCGCCGGGTGTTAATGAGAGCCCGAAGCAGTATGATACAAATTGTCTGAGAATCCAACGTTGCCATTTAATAGCTTTTTAACAAGAACGTTGAATGAAGTTTTCTGTGCTAGAGGATGAATATTCATCGAGGACATGGATGGTGACCAGTGACGTAGGTCTTTTGAGGGACTCAGATTTGATCTCGGAGGTGAGGACTCAAGAAATCAAGCCCAGTCTCGAGTCTGGTAGTAAAAAAATCTATCAAATACTTTAAAGACTTATATATATATGTGAGAACTAGTATCAGTTTTATTAAAAAAACTGTACATTGCCAAGCTTTAGTTCTACATCGGGAGATAATTGTGATTGCAAATTGAAGAAAATAAAGTGTGTATAACACTTTGACATGGACATGGGTTCGAAATCACTCGGAATCGAAGATAGTGGACTTGGACTCGAATTGCCTGGACTCCCTTAACAAAATTATGAAAGAGGGTGGTCCTGCCAATAAGAGTCGCCCGTATATAACCCCTTCACAGCACATTCGAAAACTATAAATACATGGTCAAAAAGAATCCTCGATACTGGTCATTACAAATACCATACTTTTAAATTAATTAATTACATTTAGTCAGTTGCCATATGATATGGAGTCATTAAAATAAGGCAAAGCTACTTGTGTACCTTGGTAAAAGGTTATTTTCCTTCTTGCAGCTAAAACTCGTGCGATGCAAATTATTTCATTGAAAACCTTAATGCAATAATTTCTTGTTCGGATATTTCCCGAAGCACAGTAAGCTAACTGAATAAACTGGGAAAGAGAGAAAAGCCTGAAGGTGAGATATCAATACGTGTAAGTTAATAATAATGACAGCTACATCATTTTTAATTTGTAATTATCACTAACCGTGACTTTCATATCTTGAAGGCATAAAAGAAGACAGGATTATCAACTGTATCTACTAAAGTGATTTGTCTTAAACATATAAGTTTTGGACAAATAATGCGAAAAGCATCCGAAGTTTATTCCTAAGAAACTCGGTGATGTCATGTCGAAGCTGTTTATCCTGGTCGTAAGGCGTATGTATATGTGTGTCATGGTGTTTCTTATACGACTCCGTTTTTTATATATCCTTTGTCTTTTATATATCTCCTTTGTCTTTTATATATCCTTTGTCTTTTTAAAAAAGTGTAGCTATTTTTTATATGAGATTGATAATATCAAATATAAAGTGCACAAAATCTTAATAAAATAAAATATTTATCGTTAATGGCAGAGAATTGAAAGATCTGCTATCATATAAATGTATTAACCTTTGAACACACACGAGCTATTTTATTCTTAATGTCAACCTGCCACTTTACATCTCTGCTTCAACAATGGTAGTTCTTCTTCATGAAAGGTTTTATTTTCGCGATAATTCCCCTTCCGCGTGTATCGCGAATTCGAAACGAATATGTCGTTTATATCAGTCCAATCGTGAATACGTTGGTTTTTTAAGAGATAAGATTCAGCATGATGTGGTTTTCGCAATATATTTTTGCATTCGATTTAAAAAATTAAAGAAACAGAATCCACAGAATCCCTCCGGCCCCATTTTACAAAGTGACATTCTAATTAAACACTCTACTGTTCCTCATGGGGGACCGGAAACGCCCTTGTGTTGCTGGATTACAGCGCAGAATTCATCTGTGTTGCATTTCCATGGATAAAACATCATGTGCTAGGACGCGACCAGTTGGAAGTATAATTCTGTTATATGATAAGACCTTTCAGAAGGACGGATTATCGGTGATTAACTTGCGTGGATTTAAGGATACAAACAAACAGTCTTTGTCATTAATTATCAACAACTATAAAGGGATCACATATTTCTGAAATTAAACACTTTAAACGAGACATCAATAGGTTAAACACGACATTTATATGAATTGCTGCAGGAATTTTAACGTATTATCTAAAGACTCGGATAAACTTCAGGCTTAAGTAGAATTTCGTTGCATGACCCATGTCGGTCTTCAACAAAATTTCATTTGGAAATTTTGTATGGACAAACGAATGAACAAACAGGATATATCACATATTCATAGCTATCTCCTTTCAAGGTTGGGTCAGAGGTCAGTGATACAGGCACTGAGCTCAGATCAGAGGGTAATCAGATGTAACCCAACCAGAGGCTATACTAAGGTCACGGGTATTTTTGTCATTAATAGTGATATTCCGTTTTGAACACTTCTGTCTACTAGGTGCAAACATGAGTCGTCACCTGGTAAACTGGTTATTTTTGCCCTCAACTCAGGATTAATGGCCGAAACATAATATTTATGAGCAGGACCAGAATTCAATGTTTTTTTAGTTAGTGAAGAAAACTGTGGAAACAAGCCATTCGTATTTACGATATTTTACCTGATTAAACCGATTAGAAATATAAAAAGGACCAGGTTACTCGAAAGATCGTTTGATAGACTTCGGCGATGCTGTCATTATATTGATTGAAATACCACCATTGAGCAAATGAATCTAGTTTATGACCAGTCAAATATATTATTTTAAAACTCATGCGACAATGCAATTGTTTTACTGGAAACACAAATATCCCGTGTATTTATGATGAAAATGATATGTGATTCCCCTGTTTAATATCAGTTTCTTGTTAATACAACGCTGGTTTCTTTGATTAAAGGTGAAACAAGGTTAAAACATATAGGTTTTCTTAATTAATTTGTGCAAAGAAGCATCGCGGAAATTTATATCTCTCTTAGGAGGCCTGACCTTTGTGAAAGCATTACGTGATACTTTCGTTACCCGAATCCTTTTGATATAACTGTTACATTATAATAACTCATTCTAGGATGGATAATTGAATTAGTAACTCTTCATTGAAAAATTGGGTCATGTTCTTAAATCCTTAAACCGGGACAAATATTAACTATACATAACGATATCAGCTTAAAGATGGAATTAGCTGGATAATATTATTTGCTTTCCTTGAGATAAAAGTAATTAAACAAAGCTCTTATAACGGTTGTATCTCCTCTCATATTGAATAGCAATTAATGACAATGCCTGCTGATGCCTGTTAATTACAGTCTGAAGCAGTGTGCGGCAATTTGTTTAAGAATTCCACGTGACAAACTATAGAAAATATTTAACTATAGAAAATTGCATGAAGTTGTTTGTGATTGAGGATGACACTTGATGAAGGATACGGGTGATTTTCAACCCCTATTGTAATAAAGTCCTATATTTACAGTAAGATTAACTTACTATGGAATATATAAGATGTTGTGTTACAGGTGCTCTTTTTATTGTGTGTCACGGGCGTAACTCGTTTTGTGACACCCTCGCCGGGCCGTTTGTTATATTCTCTGTTTAATCCGCACTTGTTGAACTCTTGTTGTCATGCTAGCTTGGGGCGAGCTCACGTGTACACCATGGTGTGTAGAGCCAAAGTGATGTTTTTCTAGATGATTCCTGTAACGGTGTTTACCGTGTATTGTGTTAGGTTCTTTGAATGTTCGAGAAATAGAAGCTTCCCGGCTTGAGTTGAAAAGTTATATAAGGGGGGCTGTGTTTTAGAGCAGAGAGAGACAGCAGAGAAGATTCAAGCGGACGTAGAAGCGTGTTTGTCAGTTTCTTGGACCTTATCCGATGAGTGCGGCAATTATAGATTTGCTTTAGACTTTCTCCTGGATTTTGTGACGAGTCTTGTTTTGAGTTCAGTTTATTTTCTGGATTGTTACAAGAGCTTTACACTGGACTGTCATTCTCCGAGAGTATACATTTAAAGAACTTATCGTTGTGACGGTGGTGGTATCCAGGTACTGTGTACATTGTTTATTTTAATGTATGATTGTATTGATTTGTTGTTATACCGCTGTTATACTGTATAATTGTATTAATTTAGTGTATTGTAATGTTAGGGTTGTTTTAAGAATAAATTATGGTTATTTTTTAACAAAAAAAAAACACTGACTTCTGTATTCATTCCCCTAGACATTTCACGCTGCCTAGTGTTACAGAATCTGATTTTTTTTATCTCCTTGACAAAATTTGTGTTCATCACGCATACGTGATCTGTTTATAATAGGTTCCGTTATAATGGGAAGTGTCGGATTTGCCTGTATGTTTGATATCCAGTATGTAAATAATTGTCTTTAATAACCGCATTGACTGTTTCTATTTAAAAGTCTTAGAAAAGGCATAAAGTATATCTGTGTTATCTTTTACCGATTCAGATAATAATCTGTAAATTTCTAAAATCAAATGTATTTAACTTACACAGAATATTTAAATATGTGTGCGAGGTAGACATTTCGGTTAATATATATAATTTGACTCCAAGGGACGTCCTTGTTTTCTTACGTATGAAAACTGTTGTGATGAATATGCTTTTATCTACCTTGCATGCAACTCGGCATTTGGCAAGAAATTAAGAACATTTCCTCAAGGGAGGCACAGTTTGCTCGTACATATTCGAGGGAAATAATATCCTTTTATGGAAAATTAATTGCAGTTATGCCTGATAAAAGCTCCAAGAAATACTATAATGACATCGGTTGCTGTCATGGAGACCTTCACGATGAGACCATTAGCTTGATGAAAAGGCTCGTATGGCTAGCTATTTAACTAACCACTAATTGAGTGTAAAACACACTTCCAAAACCAGGGCTAATGGTCAGGTGTAATAGATCTGCTACTCCGTGATAACAGAAACTGTAATGAAGATTAATTTACATGGAGAGTGGTGAGCTCCCGTAGATAAATCAAAAGGGGTTAATAGGGGTTAGCAGCAGTACATATTAATGTACATTTTATATGGCGGTCTCTGCAGCAAGAACAAGACAACAAATGTAGAATTTTTAAAAGAATCATCATAAGTTAGCATCTATAAAGCTGTTTCAACATATTTGACGGGTTTGTTTAAAAGATTTTTGTTTTTTGTTTTCCTATTTGTCACTTTTTTATCTTTATAAAAAAAGTGATTGTATTAAACTAACATGTATGAGTGTAATAGTTACGGTTTTCTTGTTGCTGATCATAAGAGTATTTTTAAATCACATTTTTCTGTAAAGAAAAAAGAATAACCCCCCCCCCCCCCCCCCCTTGCTCTAACAAAAAGAGGGAAAGCCGTTTCTGTAAAAAGGCATGTCAAAATTCCAATATTCTCTGACCACTGGTTTTCATTCCGGTCCATAGACTTTTACTCAGTTATTTTTTGTTGTCTGGCTAATATTTTGTGTGTATGAAGGTGAACAGGGGTTAAGTATAAACTGAAATGATTAGGCCAAAAAAAAAAATAAATAAAAGGTCGTTTCCAAGCAAAACGGTTGATGGTCGTGACTCTAAAATCTCAAACGTAAAACTTTAAATTTAAATTTGTTACATTTCCAGGAAACACCTGTTACCATTACACATGCGCATGCTTGCAAAATATTATGTAAATTACTTGACGTATTTCCACAAAAAATACCCCTGTTTATGTAATTTGCCTTGAAACAATTCTTATCCAATATATTTCAACGGACTCATTACTCTCACCTGTTTATTTAGAAGCCCCGGTGTATTGTCGGGTTCATACAGTATTTATGTGACGCCCATACAGCAGAGTCGTGCACATGCTAATCCCAATTCTGCTGCAAAGTGCGATCCCTGTAGCAACGCCCACCGTGCTTCTTTCATCCTCACGTGATCACAAGGTCATGTGGGCAGCAAAACGTTGTAAACAGTAAAGGCACCTGGGCGACCTTGTCCAGGGTAAGATGACAATAAACTGAATTTTATATTTACATACCGGAGAGTTGAACACCGTTCTTGAAGAGTTATTTAATTACAGCTGCATTTAAATTAAACTTTCGCATTTGAGTCCCTCCTCCCTTTCACCATCACGCTTACAGGGAATGGGAGCCATAACCTGTGGCTAAAATATCTTTTTTTTTAATTTAATTTATTTCATAAGAGGCAATACCCATAGCTCTGATAAACTTACATCCGTTTGATTGTATTACCCATAGGTATCAATGCACGTTTATGGGTAACTGTAAGCAGATTCATATTTACCGGTTTAAAGTTAAACTCCCAACTAACTTTTGTGATACCGGTTATAGAATTTGATTCAGAGTGTGTATAACTTTAATTTTGTCTTTCGACTGTCAGGTTAAAACATGTGTAAAATGTTTTGTCTGTTTCATCCTTCTCCGTAGTAAACATGTTATAGATCAGAAATATGAATGTTTCCATTTTGATTACTGATAGAAATCTTCGAAAATGAGCTACAAATTAAACAATACAGTTTTATTCGTATATCCGCAAACAATCCATAACCACATGGCATATCATATAAAACTGAAGCTGATAGTTAGCTGGACCTAAATCCTTCCTAGTTCAGATTCCTTAGAATAACACATGGAGATTAGATTACTTCCTACGACGGAGCAGTCGTGGTTCTGTTTGCAGAGGAACAAGAAGCAATTTCGGCTGTCCGAAATGTCTGCTCAGTTTCTTATATTTACTGAGGAAAATGTCTGGTTTAGTCTGTCTGTTCAACAATGTGTTTACAACCACAATAACAGCATTAGCTTCTAACAAAAATAAGGGATTATCTTATTTAAAAAATCTGAATCTTTGTCCTGAGACTTTCATTTAAAAGTGTATTTTTTTTTGCAGTAGAATATTTAGCTCAGCTGACTGAAAGTGAGCTAGAGCGATCACTTTTTTTTCGTCGTCCGTCCGGTTGTCCGTTTGGGCACTTCTCACTGAATATCCATAGAGGTCCATAAGAAATATGCATATTGATCATGGAGTGATCATCTGTTCCTGCAGCCTGGTGGCTACATCTGTATTGTTTACGCATTTTTTTCTCTATCTGAGACCAAATTAAGCGGTCGTCCGTTAACAGGGGGTCAGACAGGGTACAATTTGTAACCATTGGCCTAGAATCTTCTAATGTAGCCTTTAGAGAAGTCCTGGATAACTGTCTTGTAAATATGAATAGTTAGCCTTTGAATCTTCATATATAATATCCAGGGAAGAATTGGGCAAATTTTTATGGAAACCTGAAATTAGGTCACGATGACCTATATTATTTGAACGACTGACCAAAAATATAATAAGGAGTACCCAGACAGCCAGGCAGGGTACAAAACTTTACTGATAGACCTAGAACCTTCATATATGACATCCAGGGAGGTCCTTTTCAAGTTTTTCAATCCTAATATTAGGTCACTGTTACCTATATTCTGAAAGCTTTGAGCAGAAAAAAAAATTTGAGCACCAAGAAAGTCAAACAGGTCACATGTCTTAACTCGTCGATTTAAAAATCATAATGTGAAGGGAGGTCATTGTAGTGTCTCCTTTCACATCAAAAGTAAGGTCTTGACCTATATTATGTTAGCATTGTAAAACGACATGATTTGAGTACCCTGTAAGTCAGATTGACACAAGTAATAGAAGTTCAACGAAAAAAAACTTCTAACTCAGCATCCAGGGAGTTTCCTATTAAAATCTTCTTTGAACCCTTAGATAATTATGTTATTACTATCAATTGAGGATTGTGGGGGAAAACGCATGATTTTGAGTACTCTAGAAGTCGTTCTGCACTTTATTCATGGCTCATAAACATATTTTTTTTCTCCCAAACATAACATCAATATTTAAAACATGCATAACATGTCAAAATCAGTTTTATGACCGATGGGTCACTTGTTTATGTATGTAAAGACCTTTTATATAAACCAAACGCACTACATGTAACGTAATCTGCATGGCTCGGGTTAATTAAGTCAGCATTGCGCAACTGGTTGAAGGAAATGAGAAGCTTGCTAGAACCTCGCAAGAACTTTTATGGAATTCGCCCATCAAGAAAAACTTTGTTATATATTGTACCAAACTTTTTGTCTGATATTAAATTATATAGTCAAATGCTTGGCATTGGAAAATGTCTGTTCTAAATACATTCTAGTATAATCATATACGTTTAGTATAATCAGTCTAGTATAATCATATACAACATTTTAAGAAAAGAACTTAATCCAAAAGACAATCCAGGTTAATGCCTATGACCTTAGAATTCATGAGCTGTCTTCTGTTTCAATATATTAGAGCCTACCAAAAAAGCAATAGTGAATTGAATTAATCCCGAAAACTAAACAGACAGTGTCTTGTTTACAGAAAACATTTTAACGATTCTGTTTGTCTGGACACCACTAACAGTTTATGCCATGCGGATGTGACAGAATGTCTGGTTTAGGTCCGCCAGATGCACTTTAAGCTTAAAAACACTTATGACACACACCTTTATGACAAAATAATTAAGTTTAACCCAATAGTAACGTCTAAGAATCTTAAATACTATATTCTTTCATCGTTTCTACTTGAAAGGGATCACGCACACAATACATATAATCCTTGTATACGTAAATGTTAATTTGCCTAATTGTAGCTAGTCAACAGCAAACTTTGAATGGTATATTAAAAAACGAGGGGCCACAAAGAAAGGAAGGTCACTGGAGCCCACTTCAAGCCTTAGTTATATAAGACTTAAAGGTATAAAGTTCAAAGTACACTCCCAGGATAAATGAAAAAGAAACCATCAAGGATTTGAGAGGTATTTCCGTCAATAAATATAGACCTCATTATGACGCTTGAGAGTGAGAGTAATATGGCGCAGCATTGGTATTCCCCAGCAGCTCCCGATCAAACGTATCCTGCGAACATTTCCTTAAGAGAGATAAAACCCAGGTGTTATACCTTGAGTTCTAGGGGCAGAGCACGGGAATCGAAGCCGGGAGGTCGTGAGTTCAAATCTCTGCCGGGGAGCGATGAGATATTTCACAGTTGGTCGGCACTAATGACCGTTCTGCAGACTTAATGGGAAGCATGTTCCCTGAATCACTAAAAAAAACAAGTGCGTGTTCCTCGGTGTAATAACCCAGTAATGGGAATAATTTCAGACCAAGGACCCACGGGTGCGGTAGACACAGGGCCTTGGTGATACCGTGGATATAAAGAAAAATGCCAGCAAGCTACAGGTAGTTGCTACCGGCCTGTCATGTCATTGTGTGAAGGAAAATGTTCAGTGTGAACACAAAATATCGCTCGTGAAGCATTCTGAGAATGGCATGGATTATACATAAGCAGTCTGTTCAGGCTTTCTGGCCAATCGCCTACTCATTTTAGCTTGAATTATTAATATAAGCGAGTGGTTCACGCAGTCATTTAACTGATTTCTGTTGGTCTGGCAGGGTTCTTCGTACAGGAGAGAAGACAGAATACAGAGAATGCCTCTGAAAAAAATTCTTTAAAATTCCAAAGAAACAACAAGGACAACAGTTTAAATAAAGAAACATATCTCTACTTTTATCTTCATTCAAGGTCTTTACCTAGGACTTTGGATGCAAGGTTCCGCTCGAAAGCTGTCTTCTGTTTCAGTATATTCGATCCTATCAAACATACAAATTGTGAATTGAATTAACCTTTGAAACCCAAAACACACAGTGTCTCGTTTACAGGAAAC
Organism: Sipunculus nudus; assembly: GCA_026874595.1. Classification (NCBI taxonomy): domain Eukaryota; kingdom Metazoa; phylum Annelida; class Sipuncula; order Golfingiida; family Sipunculidae; genus Sipunculus; species Sipunculus nudus. Next base: position 50,087,868 of record CM049315.1, read on the forward strand.
ATTTCAACGCTTCTTTCCGTCTGGGCACGGCTAACAGAAACAGTGATTATATTAGGAGTATGATAAAATGTCTGGTTTAAGTTCATTAGCTGCTACACCTTAAGCTTAAAAAACACCACACAAAGTTATGAATAATTGATTGAGTTTAACTCAACCCTTGCGACTAAGCGTCTTTATTTTTTTCAAATTAGACGGATTCACATCTTAATGAAGAAATATTTCAGTAACTTATAGGGATAAAGCGTCTCATTAAGATTGCCCTGTCATGACCATGTTGGAACTAGGGACCGAAGGGTCTCGACGCTCAGCTGAAATTGTCTATAAGAATATATGTATGAGTTTTTTTTCACAATTCGGCTCCTTTGACCTTGACCTCGTGACCTAAAAAATCAATAGGGACATTTTAGTATCAGAATGAAGTTGTGATATACCGGTTATCGTTATTGTCTCGTGGCTTGTAAAATGTAGCCTTGGTCTTTATGTCACTCGGTGCCACACTGCGCAGAATCGGACTCACAAGAGTACGACTCTGTTGGATGGGGTTTTTGGGTAGACTGGTACCCAGCTCTATTATGGCCCTCAGCCAAGCATAGAGACAGGCGTATAACGCCATCTTAAGTACTCCCAGTTGCAACTCCTGGCTTACCTGTAGACTGGTTCCAACTTCAGTCTGCATGTTTATACCGATTGGCATGGACGTTCACGCGATCCTGGCTGGTAATCCGTGGAGATAACTTATAAAATTACTTTCTTTAGTTATTTATAGTGCTCCAAATAGTGAACAATGAGTTGTTGCAAAAAAATTGACTGATGGATATATACATGATACGATATACTAAATCTTTGATATTCCATTGTACGTGGCATTGGTTTATTATCAATATCTATAAATCTAATAATACATGTCACACGAAATGTACAGCCAACTTTTGACAACTTCTCTGAGCAAACGAAATGCTTATTTTTATCATATTTAATACATTCTTGAGTTGGAACCAGTCTGCCGGGAGCACTGAAGATGGCGTTGTACGCCCGTCTCTATGATTGGCCTAGAGCAGTGGTGCCACAATCGAGCGGGGTACCAGTCTAGTTTTTGGGCTACAAAATCTACAGGCCCACAATGCACCGGGGCTTTTGAATACACCAGGGGAGTAGGTATAATGTAGTGAAAATTGTCAGGTAGTACGTTCAAACATGGGGAAGAATGTTTCAAGGCAAGTCCCATGAATATGTTTGTTTTGTAAGCATACGCATGTGAAATGTAAGAAGTTTCCTTGAAATGCAGAAAAATTTAGATTTTAAATTTGACAATTGAGACAAGTAGTCCCGGCCGTCCAAGATGGCTAACTCAAAGAGGTTCGATCGTTTTAGGTAGAAGCGACATTTTGCAAAAGGATTACTCGGTGATTGAAGAATAGTAGGAAATGTTTCAACATTGTGTAACTAAATAATTTCGGACAAACCCCGAGCTTTCCTTTCTCTGCCTCCGTGTGAAGTCCAGTTCATCAATCAGAATGTACTGTTATCATGGATGAGAATGTGAGTTGATATAATGTCGCACGAGACGCATTCTGAGACTTGCAAACATTCAATTTATAAGCACAAACAATCAATTTATACACACAAACATTCACGAGACGCATTGTGAAACTTGCAAACATTCAATTTATACACACTATATGGAGGTTTAAACCAAACGTATCTATATCATAATTTGCAATTCAGGTTGCAAGTTCAATTTCAAAAAGTTAAAGTTGCAGGTTTTGAGTCCCCTTCCAAATAACTGGATCAATAGACATGACAGTTAACTTACTGGTGGTATCTCCTGAGGAGGCTACAGAGCCCACACTAGGTTTTCAGGTCACTAGGGCACTTAATCCGGTACCCATTTGTAATGCTGGGTAGACATAAGCACACTTGTGGCTGAGACCTTGCTTAAAGTTGTCTAATTACCTACCTTTTGAAAAAGAATTTATGTGCTTTCTGGCTTCCTCTGCATATTGTTAGGGAACCTAATATCAACAGATCACATATGCGTGATGAACATAAATTTTGTAATGGAGATAAAAAAAAACAGATTCTGTAACACCAGGCGGCGAGAAATTTCTAGGGGAATGAATAAAGAAGTCAGTGGTTTTTGTCAACAAATAACTATAATTTATTTTTAAAACAACCCTGACATTACACTAAATCAATACAATGACACAGTATAACAGCAAATCAATACAAACACACAGTAAAATAAACAAAATGCAGAGTACCTGGATACCACCACTGTCACAACGATAAGTCCTTTAAAATGTATAAGCCGGCGAACAGTTCACTCGAATTCTCTCGGAGAATAACAGTCCAATGTAAAGCTCTTGTAACAATCAAGAAAGTAAACTTGAGGCAGGCAGCATTAAATTGTATAGAGTCAGTATTAGTAGAATCCTTGAAATTACTGGATAAGGTCCAACAACCTGACATAAACACGTCTATGTCCGCTGGAATATTCTCTCACCTCTATCCGCTTTAAAACACAGCCCCCTATTTATAACTTCTTGCCACAAGCCGAGAATTTTCCACTTCTCGAACAGTCTAAAAGATCTAGCATAATATACAGTACACACGCGTTACAGGAATCATTTAGAAGAACATCGCTGTGTCTCTACATACCAGGGTCCACACGTGAGCCCGACCCGGCTCGGCCAGGCGAGAAAGCCCCAAGCTAGCATGACAACGAGAGTTTAACCAGTACGGACTACCAGTGCAACTAAAACATGAGTTACGCCCGCGTCACACAATAAAAAGAGCACCTGTAACAATATATAAATGATCTCAAGGTAATGTTGGTTGTAAAAAGTTCTTATAAGGCCTTGGTGACGGATGTGTGAACTTGTTTACCAACAAAATGTTTGTAAACACAGCAATGTTGACAAATGGGAAAAACATGTAACTAACTGAGGTAGTAGGTTGCACATATGCGGAGGTGGAAAATTCCCTTGTTGCACAACGCCATTAGCAAGGCCCTGGCTTATCCGACTTGCTGCCAGATGCACTTGTTAAATATGTATGGATTATTTTTGCAGGTCCACACATATTATAGACACGTTAATATAAACAAAACAAGCAGCCTGTGTGCGGTGATATCCACAATTTCTTTGCCTATTAATATAAAGGCTCCAAGGAATTATCTTTAGTTTATATTGGTCAGATAGGTGATGGGGCCCCTTTAAGGGTCTTAGCAAAGAGGTGAGAGGCTAAGGGATTCGAACCAAAGATGGATTGATTATAAGTCCGACACCTATTCCATTACACCACCATGCCCAAAAATCAGCAAAAGTGGCATGAAAGTGTTTCAAATTTGTCACTGTGCAGATGTTATTCTTTGATTAAAAAAATATTTTTTTAAAGATTTCTAAACCCTGTTATAATCTAGGTTTCGCAGGTCCATTTCAAATTTAGATGAGTTATCCATAATGTGCAAGTCAGGACAGGCCGATTTCAAAGGAAATAACTATTAGACAGATCAGTCCTTTATGTAACTCCTTTGACTTACTGATAAATTCAAGCATATGTTTGTATGCCAATATTTTAGAAACAAGCGATTACAGGTCATTCCGAAGAGGTTTTTTGCCAGGAAAGAAGAATTAAAGATGTGTGAGTTATGTAATACAAGGAACTCAGCTTGCATAGCACCTGTAAATTTCTTAAGGTAATTTTGAATCATAAATTGGGTAATTCTTCGTCTCCCACAAATATTGATATGCAGCAGGTTTTATTTGGTAATAATTTAACTAGTATTTTCACTGTATTTTGTTATATCAATACAATAATAATTCTTAAATTTGATTTCTCATCATGTACCTGTAAATAGGATTGAGAAATTAACTAAGTCTATGTCTTTGTATATGTTACGTCATGGCATTTTGCCATCAATTCTTTTTAAAGTTGAAACGTTTATATAAGCATTTTTGGCCACTTGTTTATGAATCTGAATTCCTGGGGGTCTGTCATAGCTCACACTTACATGAAATAGTATACTTAGTTTCTCGGACACAAATTAACAAAAAAAAAACGTAAAATCTATAAATCTGCATTCTAAGGAATGCAAGCCTCAGCCATGTGGGGGTCTCTGTTGTAGAATGCTCTCAAAACCCTGTTTGCATTCACTTATTTGGCGTATAATCCTATAGGTTCATTCGTCCATAAGTGACTTTACATTTGTGAATATTCCTTGTCTATGTTGCTGAGCATGTGCCCGGTCCACTCCAAAGTTTTATCAATTCCTGAAAGGTCCATTCCTGCAATGTCCTGAAATTTTCATGAGATTCCGTTCAAGATTTCATGAGTTATGTTGTGAACAAATACACACACACACAATCTCACACAGGAGCCGGATGATCGCATTCCCTCCTGGTGGAAGCAATAAACAAGATTGACACGATACTAAACAGTTTTACTTTATTCTTCACAAGACTACCATTGTGTCTACTTTTCACTTTTGATGCAAGCTGACAGTCGAGCGCTTTCTTCTACTTCAATACATTAGACTTACCAGCCTAAGGCCAAAATAAAAAAAAGGTATGGTTCTCAGGCATATATTTTTTTCAAAATCAATACGGATTTTTTATATTTAATTTGTTGGCATGTTTCGATAAAAATGTAAAATGATATGGGAAAAAGCATGATAAGAACAGATTTATTTTGCTAAACAAGTAAAAGCACTACATTACTAAGGAAATTGTATGATTTAATCTTCTTGAAAGAAATGTCCGAGCGGCTGCAGCTCGAAATTGGTAAGTTTCTATTGAAAACCATAATAAAAATGTTTGATGCGGGGGTTTAAAATTGATGAGGGCGGTGCCTGAGAACCACACCTTTAATTTTTTTGGCCTAACAAATGGTGAATTAAATTAATCACTTGAACCAAACAGACAGTGTCTTGTTCACAGGAAACATCTTAATGATTCTGTCGTCTAGACGTCACTAACAGTCATTGTTATAGGAATGTGACAGAACGTATGGCAGTCTGCCATCTGCACCTTTAGCTCCAAAACCACTCAAACCGTACACTCTTGTATTTAAAAGGATTTAAAAAATGGCCCAAGTACACAGCTCTTTTATCATTTTGATTGGATTGGTTTTACGTACCCATAACATGAAATGAAATTCATACATTAGCGTTTATTGGCTCACTTGTTCTTGTACCAAGTTTGTGCCCTATTCCTTTTTTTACTTTGTGAGTATAAGGACAAAGACTAACTATTTATATATGAACCAAACGTAGTTCAATACATTTGCCCCGGTGATTAAAGAAAACAGTAGGACTGTCGTTTGCGATGGCTTATGGTCACGGACGATCCCAGGAAAAAAGTCGGTCGCGTATAATTTATTGATCCGGCACAAAACGTTTCCTACAACTGGCGTGGTCGTGGGTGGTCGTAGTTAATCTCAAGTGTACCAAGTCAAACCTGAAACACGATCACCTATGGCTGCTACGGCAGGGGCGGATCCAGGATTTATGAAAAGGGGGGTCCAACCCAGGAGAACAAATGAAAATCCTAAAAAAAAGATCATCAGGTCTGGAAAAGGGGGGGGGGGGGTCCAGGTCGCAAAATTACGTCTTAAACCCCTTAAAAAAGGTTGCTTCGGGTGAAAATGGGGGGGGGTCCGGACCCCCTGGACCCCCTCCCCCCTGGATCCGATTCTGTACGGTCGCCAAAAAAAGCCTTTGTGGCAACCGACTGTCACTTTTCTGGCAAAAACAGGAAATGAAGTTTACATTAAGATAAGACTTTCGCAGGAACTATTGACTTTCGCAAGAATAGAGTACCACTACCAAGTGACCAGGTGTGAGTTCTGTAAACTTGTTACCACTTAAGGCCATGTTTCTCAATTGTTATCCCTCAAGCTACCCGGGCAGTTGCTAAATTATTGATAACTAGAAATCTCCTTTCTAACGAATGGTAGTATTTGACCAATATTCCCAGGTTCATTCGTGCATAAGTGACTCTATATTTGTGGCGATTTCTTAATGACGTTCCTGGGTCCGGATCAACACCAAAATCATATGGATTCTTCATTGGTCCATTTTTTGAAAGCCCTGTAAATTTCAGGAGATTCCGTTCAAGATTGCTTGACTCCTGGCGAAGGCAATTATACCTGATTTTCAGTTGGGAGTTACTATTAAAGGAACTAGACGGGATACCTGGTTTAATCGGAGTGCTGTACATAATGCTCTATTTCCACTTATTCACACTTAATGTCTTAAAGAAACGGAAATAATTAGTTCATGTGGCTTAATAAACGGCAGGAATACTAAAGCATGGGTGCGTGGCATGCGGAGGGGTTCATTAGTTAAGAAGATGCCTCTTCAGATAGTTTCATATTTTAAGACCATGTCACCAGTACTATTAGAGGGAAAGTGTATAGTTATAACTACAGGATGGGAATCAAAATGGGAGCTCATTGTTATTTATTGGATGACGAGTCTTATTTACAGTCAAGTCTACGTCGTCCGAATCATATGTAAAGGGAAAAGTATATAATTACATTGTAGCATGTTTAATTATTTCAGTCTCCCATTATTGGACAAAGCGTCTATATAATATGTCCAAATTACTGTGACATGTAATTAAGCGACTATCTATTTCTTAAAACTTCATTTTTTTTGCAAATTTTCCAAGAATACTGAATACAGAAGTGACTGCCTGATGTGGCAATCAAGGATTTTACAATTAATTTCAAGTATATGTTTCACAACTTTTGGACACTCTTAACAATGGTCTGACGGGAAAGATGTGTACCCCATGAGTAGTCATCTTTGTTAGCAGTTTATATATTCAAGGGTATTTACATGACATCATTCTTTAACATCAGCCGCTGTTAATTGAGAGTGAAACGAAAAATCTGTTGCGATAGGTCCTTCAAAGAAAGAATGAACTTGTTTTTGGTCTGTCGCGCATGCGCAGAATCGATAACACGCGGCCTTGTTACGGTAAACAGACAATCGTTGACCGTGTTTAATCACACCCAGAGGCTTTACAAACTGAGACCGTGTGGTGGGGTAGTTTTGCTGAAAAAAAACATTTTATAAAGAAAAACTGAACCGTGTGAAAAGATAGGCATAATATTGTTCCTGATTAAGTCACTTAAAATAAGGTATAAAGTCTTGTTGAAAATTGTGTCCTTTAAATGTTCGACATAACATTCACATTTTTTCACTTAAAAGGTAACTTTCCCACATAAATGTAGAATATTTCATAGCAAAAAAAAAAACCAAGTGCATGGATGATTAATGGACCTTAATGTTTGTTCCTGCATTTTTAATCAAAAATTGAGATAACTTTGGAGAAATCTTCGGTAAGATGTTTCGCCTTAAGACTTGCCCTTATGAACTTCCTCAACAATAACGATGACACGTACCGTGTATGCCAAGCACTGTGTTGTCTTCACTGCTCCGGATTTGATAAGGAAATATATGTAAAATTTCTAATGATATTCCACGAAAATATTAATATAACATAAATTAATTTGATCAAGAGCCCAGAAGTCCATGTGAAGTTTAACAATTAAGTATAAATTAAATTCGGTTTGTGAGATTTATGTTGTTGTCAATATCGCTGATTTAATAAATAAAAAGGCAAAATTGTCGTTAATATTCAAAAACAATGAGATTAACCTCGTAACTCCGATAAAGAAAAATCCAGTAGGGCATACTATACGAATTAACCGCTACTTTTATGAAAACACGAAAGGGGAATTAAAAGGGGCGTGTACCATCTTTCTCGACCTAAAACTAGGGGGGGACTAATGTACGCTTAATAAGGAAAATTTGCGTTTCGTACAGTATACTTCTGCATACGATAATTATATATAATTATATATATTCCAGCATAACCATTATATTTGTTTCCATGTTCTTAGGTTTTGAGTCCCATCCCACTTTTCTGATATTTGGTATCAACCCCTCACACACGAATACACACAAACAGATGGGTGGTTATATGCAAGAGTTCTTTTGGTATACACTCTACAAGATGTCATCCTTGAGCATTCGTGTAATACCAATCTTGCCATCGTCACATGACACTGGCAGAAAGGGCTATTGAATCCATCATTTCTATGTTTCTGTAACTTGTTATTTTAATTTACACGAAAATAACTAGTCATTACTATACATGGATATATAAAAAAGGTTTTACATGACAGACCCTAATATTTATTAAAATTGGTTATGAATCTTTTCATGATGTGACAATTACTTCAATTAAAATTAATTAATTTCGTATATATTACTCTTTCATAACAAGATTCTTAATCATTCAGGATGTATGAACAGACTTCCACGAATTCTTTTACACATATTAAATTGATTACTAATAATTATTTTTAATTGTCCTGTTTGGTAATTAATATTGCGTGTTTAATAAGCCTCACAAATGGATGATAAGTGTAACGTGCTATGATAGTCACTCTATGTAATTAACTGAAGGTTAATACAAACTGAAAGCAACTGTGGTTGCATTTTCATGTAATCGTTCATAATCAAGTATGCACATGCAATGAAGACATGTATTTTGGGGAAACCCTATTAATTCCATCAAAGACACAAGAAAAGCGGGACACAAAGTAATGTCACTTCCTGTTGAGTCTGATCACAATTCTCAAAACAGCATGGACCATCATAGCGCCATTTCGGCCGTCTGACTTTAAGGTGGCACGACTGGTCCCCTCACTTGACCTGACTTTGTTTTAGTTTTTCCTTTGCATGGAACAATCTAATGCTTTAATACCCCCTAAAGTATACATTTTCTGAAAGCCAAGAAAATTCTCTATAGTTTGGTGATAATAAACTTTGTTTCCGAGGAACAGGTTTGAATTTGTAAGAATTTTAATTTAATTTTAATTTTTAACAAAAAATCGTTTATTCCAGCACAACTAAAGCAGATACAGAAAATCTTCTTAAATAAATCGAGAATTTAGATAATAATCCCCAGGGGTTTTTTTGTTTAGTGAGTTAAGTTTAAAAATTACGATTTTACAGAGTATTTAATTTTTAAATCTTCACAAATCATTTCATTTTTTACTTTTACCTTAATAAAATCCTTCAAATTCAGTATAGGCGTAAAATAAAAATAACGCTTTTTAGAAGACATATTAACAATTATATATCTCAAAGATGGTATGTTTCGGACAAGTGATTACTGAGAAATAACGCTCTAAAGATAAGGTGTTCAGGTGAAATGATATTTCGAGTAAATGGCCAAAAACTATATTCGTAGAGATCATTCGTCCTACACACGTAACTAACCACAACTACATGTTGACAGTCACCTGAATTTGGTCAAGACGGTGGTTCCTATCAAATCATGATATAATAACATGGATTAATTGACTAATTTGCTGAAAAACGTATTAAAACGATAAAAGTTTGACCTGTCACACCAGCGACTTGTCAAACACCACGTGCATGGACTTCAGTAGGCGGAGCTTACAGTTTTGGCCGAGTGCCAAGGTGTGCTTAGCAGCCGACTACTGGGACCCGCGGCAGAACAGGTGCATCGCCGGGCCTAATAGGTAACCGCGTGTTTACACAGGAACTAGGGGAGCGGGATTTATGGGCATTCAAGGAGAACGAAGATTGATTTACTTATCACGGTTTACAACCTTTATAGGTATTTAGGGGTTGACAATAGAGACGAGTTTATAACGATCATACAAATCTCGCAAACACATACAAGTCATATGTGAAATCTGGACTTATTGATTATTGGAGGGAAGAATAGGAAGACGGTGGTTTGTCACTTTCATACATCATGCACACACATTCAAGTCACAGAAGGAGCCCGATTATCTTATAAGAAGGTTTATCCGTACATTCGCCGTTGTCATTTATGCACTTTACTTGTTGTCCGGCCTGTGTCAGTTGTGCTTCGCAGGAGTTTGTAACAATATCTCTCAAAGCTTTTGTGTGATTACCCCAGTTTGATGATGAAAGTGGGGCTGGCAAATTTAGAAACGCAGCCAGTCTTGTTGCGGCAGCTCTTCCCTTCCCGATCGCACGAAACGCCAAAACACTTGACCTGTTGATCTCAGCATATGTCTGTCCCGGGGACGTGGGTACATACTGATAATTTTTATTTCTTTCACAGTTCGAGTTAGTACATTGAAGGCCCATGGTACTGCACCATCCCATTCGCCGTTTTCGGTCTTCCACGAGATCAACAGTTCCTTCACGACAGATCGCGCATACACTAGCGGCTGACAATAGAGCGTTTAGTTGATAACACTGCCAAAGTCGATAGGTGTCGGCCTATCATCTGACGATTCATCGTCGCTGGCCATCAGTTTGATCACGGAAGTAGGTTCGGCCCCCTCAGACCTTTATATCATTCAACTGCTGCAGTTTTTCAAGTGGCATTCGGGATTTGCGTCGTCGGTCCATCGTAGTTTCGTTTGGTAGTGGCGTAATATTTATTTGTTGCGGTGTTGACAGTATGAATATCATAGACGTTATGGTTGGTATATGAAGCAGCTTTTTATAAAGTAATTTTACGTATCTGTCGATAGGCTTACGATATAGCAGAAATAACATGATGTCAAGTGAAAATTTGTGTTTCGACGTAACATACCCGAAAAAAGACAGAAAGGCCAATGACACTAACAGATCATTCACAAGGACGGGTTTGTTTGCACACTAATTAGCTAGAGTTAGGGTTGCTCTACAACGCTTATCAGTTGTATGCTCAGCTAATTAGATTGGGCTATAAAACGTCGACCGTCAGTTCTTGCCACGGAGGTACTTGGCCCATGCATTAATTAAACACTTGCACCTCGCGATTGGCTGAATGACCCAGGTGATGGCTTGGGGCAGAGTGATTGACAGGCCTGTGGCAGGGCTGTAGTTAGTTTACAAACACCCTGTCATAACATCTTGGTGTTTAGTGAATAGAAATCACCCTTTTCCACAAAATGCACCAGGCGACCCAAAATGTGTTCAGCTGCATTAGATCCGCCCAGTATTCAATATTACGTATACCTTTTATTGAAAAAAACACCAATTTTTAGGATTTTGACCAGTCGTGCCACCTTAAGAGTTTACGACCAACTAGCGTTAGAGTGCCTTTACATCTTGAAACAAAGACCGCACTGTAAAGCCGTATGCAAATATTTTCATCTTTTTTTTTACGTCTCACGACCTGCAAGTAACTGACACTTAACATAAACCAGACCAATCGTTAGGTTTTTGTAGAATTTTTGACCGCATGAATACAAACATGTTTCGCACGGGTTACTTGGCAAAAGCCAACTTGTACGCGATACATGGAATTGCGGGTTCACATATATTCATTTGACATCCCTGGTCTTTCTGCAAAGTACTCTACGGAGTTTGAAAACTCGTGACCTCGAGCTACAAGGTCACACTTGCTGACATTTATATTTTCGGAAACGCGTTCCCCTCTCAGATAGAGCATATTTCACTCTCACATGTTAGAATTGCCCATGCGAGGGGGACATATATAAAGCCATTCTTGTTTTTAAATAATGTTGTACCCTCAGAGCAGTTTTTGAAAATCAGCCATATTTGAGATCTAAACACGCACAGAAGATAGAAAAAGAAGAAAAAGAACCGTTCTGATTTTAGATGTTTTTATAGAAACTTAGAGGTTTAAATACCCCTCCATAATGAAACCTTGTGCGTTTGTACTGTACTAGTATTTCTCTCTTTCAATGGTTTTATTATGTTTTATCGGTATGAATTGGTTTTTGTCTGGAAGTTGTTTGCATGCATCGATATAGGAACATGAGAGAATGAATACCTAGTGAAATCTGGATCTGGTACATAAATGAACCTTTTCCATGATACACTATTAAGACGTTAAGTGGGTCGCCATTGATGTAAATACCACTGACGTTTGTTAAACAATTATGATCCGTGAATAAGTGAATCAGTAAATAATTAATAACCCCCTTTTATGAATCTATCGGTTGCTGCAATAGGTATTGTTACCCTGGGTACCTATGAGGCATTTTAGCATGGTGTGGTTGCTGTAAAGAGAAAAAACAGACAGCTACAGTGCAATTTGAATTGGTCCCACGAGGCTTCATATAGGTGATGCCATATAATAGTAATTACGTCTGCCAATGAATTTGGACAAGCAAGGTACATTCAATGATAGGGACATCAAAGGAGTTAATGACGTTGACACCGTCACGTCACCATAACGGAAGTATATTGGAACATTACAGTGATCACGTCTTAACCTATCTGAAATCGGCAAGCGGAGCTCTTTGGGTCACACTCTGGTGTAAAATTGTGTTTGTTGTCAACTTGGCTTGTAGTTTTTTTTATGAATTTTAATTATTGTTTTAGGTAAAGTAAGCTACAGGTTAAGGACGGGACAAGTGCGTATTCAGGTGCTGGCCTGGATATGCGCTCTGTTAGTGCTTTCTAGTTTAACTTGAAAAAGACAATGACTAGGAGAAATGCATGTCAGCCCGATAACCTGCGTGCATGGAACATGTTTCTGCACCTAACACCGATACCTTTCATCTGAATATATTGACATCAGCGTGAAGCAATCTTCTTGGAAGCAGGTCTATCGCTATTTCAAGACTAAACCTTCCTTCGCCCGCCCTGCTATATCATGAATAGTGAACAAACTCGCACATAACGTCAGAACGGCTAGTACAATGCAATGAGCAAACTGTACATATAGTAATCAAAACTGTTAACATGATACATTCACCGCAGAAAATGATAGGTTTACAAACCTTTACAGGCGCGGATCCGGAGGGGGGGGGGGGGGGTTGCTCTTAACCACCAATATTTTTTAGACCATATTAAACCATGACCGGTAAATTGCTCGGAATAATCACAAAATGTTTATCTACACTGGCGTTGACACCCCATGCAAAAAAAATCCAGGATCCGCGCATGCTTTACACAAGTGGTTAGATTCCACATAACATGCCGCTATGGAAGACCGTTTAATTTAGACAAAAACATAGATGCGTTCACTTGACTGGTTTAAGTGTCTCTTTGATAACTTGTTGAATAACTTATAGCATAGCACGCAGATCGTGGCCTGAAGCAAGCACACATCGCGACGGAGCGAGAGACCCACCCATGGGAAGTAATGGCCATATCTCCTTTGCCTATTTTGAAAATAATGGGTGTGCGAGCCTTGTGGCTTAATCTATATACACTGTTATCGTAATGCGGGCTGTCATTTAGTGTAAACATTGGCTTTTATAGACAAATCTGAAAGTCAAGACATGCTTTATTGTCATAAAAGAGTAAAATTGGACCATCATAAAACTTACGACGTATTCGTTTAGAACGGTTGTTTCGATACGCCCATACGATTGCATGGCTGCAAGTAATTCCGATTCATGTCGCGCAAATGTCAGGGTCGCATGTCCCATAGCTGCATGTATTAGCTCAGTGTGATGTCTATGGTTTACCCTGTACCCTACATGTATATAGTTTCTGGCCCGGTCGCCTGTCAACGTAATGCGACAATCACTGCAATTTTGCAATTTATTGTCACATTATATTTATCAGATGTAAAATTTACTTTTGAGACTATGACATTATAATATGATAACTTAATATTAGCTCTTCCAATGATCTTTTGAAATGTAAAACCATGGTAATCTTAATTAAACGAGAACACTAGGCCAAAGAAAAAAATATTTCCTTGGGAAATAGCAAAAATTGTTTGATCAGTAGATCAGTAGAAAATGATCAATATGACGAATATGTTGCATTATGTTACAGTCACCGTATTAAATGGTCAATTTGGATTATTTATGAAAACTAAAATTTTTTATATATTTGCTCTTTTTGTAAATCATAAAATGACATTCTTGATAAATGCACGTATTATTTGGCTGGTCAGTATTTTAAAAATATTTAAATGTTATTTGTTTAAGACAAATATTGATAAACATCTGCTACAGAAAACTTAATACATATTAGGACATTAAATCTTCTTAATTTTGGGGAATTAATGTTAATATAGCACGATACAGTAATTTGCTAAATACATTGTGCAACCACAAGTTAATTACTCCGAAGGCAGACATTTTCTTTTTTATTTTTAAAATAATATTTAACAGTCTTGAAAATAATTCTAATAAAAGATAATATAAGTACAACCAGTTATCTTATCAACTTATTCGTTCATGTATTATCATGTTGCACTTGCAATGATATCCAACAATAACTTGTGCCAGTCTAAATATGTATTGAACTAATGCTATATTTGTTTTAATAAATCGCGTGTAAGAAACGAGATTTTACAGTTGGAATCAGGATATGAAAAATAAAATATCGCAAAATTTTAATTATATTTTAATTGATTTTTTTAAAATTATATTTAGATTGATTCTTGCAGTTCCCCCCTAACGCACGACACAATACATACAAACACAAGATATCAATATACTGTATAGTAGTCAACTTGATTTGAGAAATGTTAATTAGAAAAACATAAAGAAACAACTGTTGTTGTTTAGAACATTACAATAAGAACAAGGTAGATGCTTATTTATTATAAAAATATTATAAGACAATTTATAATTTTCACTTGAAATAAAGCAAGCTTACACTAGCAGTTTGCATATTGTTCTAACGTCAGAAGCAGCATTTACTGGCTATTAGGCTTGGTATAGCCTACAAATTTGGTATTAAACTATATACTGCGATATGTTGTTGCGTTGTATCCTATGGCAATATTTTCATTGTATAAAATTTGTAGGAAAATGAGTGTTATCTATCAATCTATCTATTATATATATACATTTATATATGACAATATTACTTAAAAATATACTTAGAAAAGTACTTACTTGTTGACATTGCTTATTTCCTACTTACGTCTAAAGACACTGTAGCCGCTTTTATTTTAAGTCTGTAATTAATGCCAATCCCTTTTAAAATCTAACTTTGTAACAGAAACATAATTTTTCCTTTTAAAAAATCAGATTTTGGCACGTTCAACAAAATATCGAAAATAGATATCGATATTTGAAAACTATATCGCCATAAGCAATATGCGAATCACCGTATCGCGATATATCGATAATATGCCCCCCCCCCCCGTACTGGCTATCAACTTATTCTGACAGTATATTTACGAATTTATATTGGTTTACAGGTTACTATGGCTGACAACTGAGCCGGTATATTGGGAGGTGCGGCGTTCAACCCGACAGTGAGCGGACTTGAAACCAGAGTATCAATATGAATGGAGAGATTACCGGAAGGCTATGCTTTCTTTTATCACGAATTGTCCCAGCCCCAGTGCCGAAGTAGGTGGTTAGCTCAGTTATAAACTGGAGGTGACAGGCTTTGTGAAAAGCACGAAGAATCTCACCTGGAAGAACCGAGCCGTGGGCACAGCGGATTCCCGTGACAAAAGTCCAGTGCCGCCACCATCATTTATAATATAGATTAATTAGATTCTGCCACTTTCTTAATCCGAATTCATTAATCCCTACCAAGGATCATCTCACTATGGTTAAACTACGTTTTCCCATTTACAGTGATCTATTTACAAGATCACGGGGCTTAAAATGTAGATTAAATTTTTATTTTGATAAAATAATCTTTGCAATTACATTTAGACCAAAACCAACTGCAATATCCATTAAGTTCTTCTAAACTTCAAGAATTTTCCATCCACAAAGTTTATAGAAACGGAGTCATATTTGAAAAAAATACCTCGTACCAAAAAAGAGAACCAAACAGACCGAATGCCAGACAAACGTAGTCACGATTAATTGATAATACTGCGACGAAGCCAACGCGTTAGACTGCTTAATTTTTCTATAAGCACCGCACTTGAGTTGTGCTGATATCACTTAAACGGAGTTACGTGACCATTAGGTGTCCATTGGAAGTCCGACTTCTTGGTAAATGTGATTATATACAGCTTAAAGTGTCATTCACACAGTAGTCAGGTGCCATGTATAGGTATGTCAGCCGGGCACAGAAATAATTATCCCTGAGTTGAACACTGGAAGCCACTTCACCAAGACAGTTGTCTAAATCTTAAATATATTAGGACCCAGGTGATAAGTAATCTGGCAGCTAGACCTTGCGTTGTTTCATAACCTGGAAAACAGGTCAAGGTCACTGAAACTGAGTCAAAGTAGTTCGATCTTAATAATGTACATCCTTCGTAAAAATAAATGAAATTGGACATAACAAAGTGGCCGAATCTATATCACACATAAATTGACGTTGGTTGCACTTGACCTTTGTCATTAAGCTCCTCTGTGGCCACGCCTTAGCGCCATATCGACCCTCTGGTATTATGACCAGATTACTGTCAAGTAGGCTTACCAGCCAAATTTTCATTGCCTACGGAGTTGTCACGGCTAGCCACGCTTCTGATACGCACGTTTTGGTCTTGAACTGGCGGGATTGATGCAACGTGTGGCCAAAGGAGACCACTTGTTGGTAGTATTTGCGGTATAAGGTGGCAATGAATATCATAAGTTTATTAAACTAAATATAATACGTTTATTAAACTTACGCAAAACTGATTACATTTTTTAAAAAGTGTCAGTTGCAGTGGAATGAAAAAAAAAATGAGTAGATAAAAATGTTTGTGAGTATAGCAGTTTAGCTGCAAACAATATGGAGTTAAGTGAAACCATCTAATATTTGTGTTATGCATAATATTCATATTACTGATTAATTAATTAGTGATAAACATTACTTATTCATATATTAATGTATATCTTTAAAAGAAATATATTTTTTAATTCTCACTGATCTCTTAGATAATCGAGATCAGCATAATTGTATAATATATTCCATTTGAGTAAAAATGTAATGTTTGGTGCTTTTTAAATAAGAAAACCTATTCACATGAGACAGATTTATAAAATATGCCGATCTTGTAAATATAAGAAAGATAATATGAAAAGCTCAAAACTTAAATTTAGATGAAGGCTTTTTCTTAATATAAGTAAAAATTGCCTTAACATTCACATATCTCAAGTGTTGTGAAACGTCAATCATAAAACAAGAACTGTCAAGGTGAAATTTATGAAATATTCAATGACGGACGTTTTTTGTCACTGTACGTATAGGTTGGAGGGGCTGGCTGAAAAAAAACCTTTAGTGTCTAGTTAAAGTAATAAGGGTTTATATAACCGCAAATAACCCTACTTGCTCTCCCATTTGCCATTTAATTATGACCAATTTGATATGTTGTAAAATAAGCTCGCCGTATGATACTGAGGGTTAATACATATAAAGCTCGAATTTTCTTTCTTTCGTTCAGTTCTTTAGGTCGAAGTGTCCGATGGGACTCGCGATATTTCTAGACTTTGAATCGACCGGGAGAATCAAGTTTGCCCTTGTGGCAGTCACAGGCCATTGTCGGCTGACGCAAACAGACCGGTCAGTTGTGTATACACTGAGCTGATAAGTGACCCTTAAATTTTACCAAAATCACATAATCATGTAATTACATAATTTCTGCTTAAATTATATACGGTAATGATATATAATACAAAACATCAGGAGGAAATTTACGTGCAACGTTCTGCATAAGTATTTAAACAAGTGCATCGTAATTTGTGCATAATAAAGGGTTTAATATTTTGTGACCTCTGACCTCCTTATACAAATTATCATTGAATTTTGCTGAGAATGTTATTCAGGTGAGATAAGAATCCATAAGATTTTTAGTATTAATTCATCACAGCGCCATCAAAGTCTGGTGACTAAAAGGCCTCATTAAATATGCACATATTTTGCCAAAAATCGAACTCATAGATATTATACTGTATAATATTTCTATTGAGTTTTATCAATAGCCATCACTAACCTTGTAAGTTATCGTGGTGACACCACAAAGTAACCTAGTGACCTATGCTCTTATTAAATATGCCTTGAGTTTGCTCATAATCGAACTGGGACGAGATAATATTTTGATAAGTAGTTATGGTTAGTTTCGTGAAAATCCATCAAAGCCCCGCTAAGTTATGGCGGCCACACTAAAAGTCCTAAAAATTCACGGACGGACGGACCGTGGGAATACCATAATACGTCCCGTCACAAAAGGGCGAATAAAAACAATATGGACAACGTCCATGATTTTTTTTCCTGATCAGGGGGAATATCTGATCCTATCAGGTTCAATCTAGGTTCATTTGCAGGTACATTCAGTAAATTTAGTTATTATATTTATATATTGTATTTATATATTATTATTATTATTATTATTATTACATAAAACTGGACCGCTACACTTTTTTCTATATCCTGGCCATCCTTTTGCTTTGAATGAGAATTTTTACCGGAAATGATTTGGCGATTGACGAAGCCAACGCCTGTACAATCGTAAAACATTTGCCTGCGGTCTCCCTTCAGCTATTTCAGTTAATATTTATACTTACGAGAATGTTAAAAGCCAATGGTCTTATTTGCTGAGAAAATATGAGGTAAGATAATCCTTAGAGGTACTCACAGAAGCCAGCCCTCCCTGACCACAGTCCGAAAGACCCCCTTTTAACAATAAGCACAAAAGTTCCAGTCTTAAAGTAACATAATTTTGGTTAATGTTTGATCACACTTATGGAGTAATATTTACAGTATATATTTAATCTTACAGTATAAACCTGCTTGTGCCTAATTTGATCAATTTGCACCACTTTATTTTCCATAGATTAAATTTGATTTAAATCACCAAAATTTACAAATATTCAATCACTATTCAATGAAAATAAATCGGTTCAAGTGGCAAAAAGGAATATATGTCTTATCTTGATTTCGGAACAGGTTGTGTATCTCTCATCATATGTAAACTTAAACACATTTAACCTTTAAAGACCAAGACCATTATCGATTAAACAAGATTGAAATTCTTTTTCACTCTGCACGAACTACGGCTTTCGTAACAGGTGTTTATTAGTTTTACCGCCGATCCGTTCTGCTCGGACCTGTGAGAGGCAGCTTCACTTGTCTCCACCTCATGGAAATTAAAGGATGCCCATGAACATTTACGTCAAAGTTACGCTGGCTAAACTTATATGCTCTGATCAAATGTAAATTCCCCCCCCCCCCCTTCCACTAAAATGAGAAATAAAAAGAAAGGACCGGGGGAACCACTCACTCTGACCATGCGCGGATTTCCGACACCAATAACCATACATGTTCACGAATTAACCTTGAGTTTTGGACAAATAGACTAAAAATATAATTTGTTTAATTAGTTTTAAGTTAATTTTTCAAGTAGTGCCTCAGGTTAACCATGTGAAGATACTTGCATGATGATGTGAAAACATTCTTCTCAATAATCAAGTTCAACTAAATAATAAAAAAAATCGAGTTTAAGTAAAGATCATATTCCCTCTGATCTTTACACCAACGCTTCTCTTGATGATCCAGTCTATCAGACTGGAAAAATCAAGATCTGCGAAGGTCTAAATATAATGTCGGACCTTTTTAGTAAAAATCGAGGTATAGATGAAGATAAAAAAACAAAACCAACTAAGATAAAATAAAGTAAACTGTAAATAAAATCAGCGCTCAAATATGCCAGCTTTATATGGAATGGTGAAATAATTTTTTTTCCAAATACCGAACTTATTATATAACCGAAGGTTAGTATAAGGCATATCGATGTACAAAGAGTCACAAAACAACCACTGACGGATGGCTAGAGATGTTTTAAAACATGAAAGGGAGATTAAAATCTGATATTTTAGTACAAGTCGATAAAACTTTAACTTTATTCCTGACACGCAGTCCTTCGGCAATGAAACGTCGGAGTGAGAAAAAACATTCTTCTAAGTAACTGGTACACTGACACTAAAGCCGTTGTAGCCAGTCCTACTGTTAAAGAATGTCAGTTATGAGGTCATTGACAAGTTTCATGCTCTACATTATGGAAAACAATGGTTGGTTCATGCATGACCACGGGACTGTGCGAGGCAGCTTCACTTGTGTCCACCTAGTGGAAATCATGGGATGCCCAAGAACATTTTCATCAAAGTTACCCAGGCTAAACTAATATGCTCTGATCAAATGTAAATTTACACATCCCCTACTAAAAGGGAAATAAAACGAGAGGACCGGGGGCACCCCTCACTCTGACCATGCGCTGATTTCCGACACCAGTGACCACACATGTTCACGAATTAACCTTGAGTTTGTGGACGATTGAACTGAAAATAATTTTTTTTTAGTTTTTGTTTTATTAATTTATAAAGTAATGTCCAAGTTTACCATTTGAGGATATTTGCATGATGATGTGAAAACATTCTTCTTTAAGATCAAAATCAACAAAATAAAAAAAATTGAGTTTAAGTAAAGATCAAAATCCCACTGATCTTTACACCAGCGGTTCTCTTGATGTTCAAGTCCATCAGACTTAAAGGGAAAAATCAGGATCTGCCAAATTCTAATATATAATGTCGGACCTAACCAAGCGACGTCATTGTAAGTGTATAAATAACAAACGCCGGTTGTAAAGGAACCAGTGTACAATTGACGGAATCTGGGCTTGAGGGCCACGTAACCACGTCGGATCCTGCTTTAACCCATTTTATTATGAATTATTTCATATGTTGAAAGCAGGATCCACCTGGCATGGTTAATAAGAACACAATTCTTCATCTTTATACGTATTTGACATGTTAGAAGTTTGTATAACAGTTTTGTGGAGAGCACAAAGACTTGTGCTACTTCACGTAATCTAATCGATTGCTTTGCCGTCTCTTAAAATGAGACGAAGGTTACCGAGGAATTAAAGGAATGAAACCCACAGGTTTCGTTTATTTGATGGTTCCAAGGGCGGATTTGAATTCCGGAAATTTCTATATTTTGATTTGGTTGTATGATTGTGTCCCAGTCTCATGGAGGCTTGATCTTTAATTATGAATTATTAATAATGGCGGCCTGTACGGGCAAGGTCTTTCAGGGCTTGCTCCCTCCACGCGCTCAGCTTGCCACCGCTCTCTGCTTGACATGAAATCTACATTTTTAGTAAAAAATCGAGATATAGATGAAGAGGATAAAACCAAAACAACTAAGATAAAATAAAATAAACTGTTAATGAAATCTAAATGCCAGCTCTATAGGGAATGCATGGTGTAATATTTTTTTCCAATTACCGAACATATTATATATACGTAGGTTAATATAAGGCCTATCGATGTACAAAAAGTCACAAAATAACCACAAAGGGATATCTAAAGATTCTATAAAACATGAAAGAGAGATTAAAATCTTATACTTAGTACAAGTCGCTAACGCTTTAACTTAATTCGTGACATGAAATCCCTCGAATATGAAACGCCAAAGTGAAAGGGACCATTCTTCTTAGTAACTGATACACTCACACTAAAGCAACTGTAGCCTGTCCTACTATTAAAGAATGTCAGTTATGATGTCATTGACAAGATTCATGCTTTATAAAATATTCTCGGACATTTTGGAGAAGTTTGGTTTTTTCATGCATGACCACGGGACCAAAGTTAGGCATAATTCAGGCAGTGACGTGTGGGATTAGCTTAACGGTATTCCATGCCAAACAACAGAGTGGCCATGTCTCACGAGGCGGGGTCCATTTCTTAAGTGTGTAGTGCATCGGACACTTATGTCTCAAAGCGAAGGAAAATGACATCATTTTTCCAGTTGAGAAGGCAAAGGCAGAGATTGATTAGAGCAAGCTGGGAGTAAAGATGGCGCCCACAGGTATACCAGCATGAGGCACAGGTGATTCGCCACAGTATTTAAAGACACAATGAAGACGACGCCCGGGCATTTTAATGAGACCGAAGGTCCTAGTATCTGATCTGTAATTCAAGATAACCAGGAACAGGATAAGGGAATACGGGGGCATAGGGAAAGGGAGGGAGAGGGGATTTCGCTCTTACGTAGGGAAAAAACATATGATAATTGAGGTTGTAACTCAATGCGCAAACCTAGGTTCTGTTTTTCGGTATTAAGCACTCATTTTTCTATCCCCCCCCCCAAGATGTTTAAGTGCGTAAAAAGCGAGGATGGGTGTAAATATTACCATAATCCATTCTGATTTGATCTCAGAATATTGTATAGGAGTGGGAGTCCTATAATTATTTCATTAATCATATATGTATATCGTGAAAAGTCTAATGTGCTAGTGTTTTTGGGCAGTTCAGTGATTAAAAGGACTTATTTTGGAGGCCACGGGCCTTTGTGGGACTGAGTGTTTCCATAAATGGCCTCTTTTATTACTCAGTTATTAATCTTTTACTCTTTGTCTAGACATTGGTATGTTACATGGTCATAATTAGTGAACTTCAGGTGCTGCTAACAGCAGGTTAATAAAATTATGTCTGCGTAAACTTGGTGTCAACATAAAACCCAAGAATAAAACCTGGACAAATTGTCTCTCTTTGGTTCTTAAGCATGAAAGAAAAGAACACGGATTTTCCTCTTACCTATGAGGAGGCTGATATATATTTATACTTACTTATTGTAGGTCTTTATCATACAACCGCCATATTGGTATTTAACGACTTTGATACAGGCTGCCTCAGTAATTTCCGCTAACGTAATGACCGTACTCTCATCAAATATGAGAAATGCCCGAGAGTAAGTTTCCATGGTAACTTAAGTGCTTAAGTGCTTCATCTACGGACAGCCATTAGGAATCAACCTCGGGCATTTTGTATATATGAAATTCTTCTGCATTAAATTTTATTTCTTGTTTAACTACAAGCAAAATAAATTTAGCAAAGAGCAAACTCATTGCTTTTCAGAATTCGGAAAAATTCGATATCCTTCATATTTACATTATAAATATTTTGTCCGCTAATTTTGTAGATTTACCAAATTTGCAACTGATGAATTTTAAATTGTTTAATGAAGGATCTATCGTAGCTCCATTTATCATTAACTATGGAAGTGAACTAGGCCCATGTCAATTCTGCCTATAGTAACCTAGCTGTCCTGCACAAACCTGGCTGACTTAGTGGTCCTAGTGGTCACAACGCCAAAATGGGTAATATGTTAGTGAGAATAAGTATGTAATATGTCTAACATATGAAAAGGTTACCAAAGGAGGAGGGTACAATCTCTGAGCAGTCATCTGAGCATTAAGGGTTAAAAGACACTTTTAAAATTACACAGTTGACATATCAAGAGCTGCGAACGATTACAGGAAACAAAGGAAACCTTTACAATCAATTCTCCTAACTTCGATTGCATGCCACATCAAACGATTGTGTTTTGCCAACACATGAGTCCATGGTTCATCGAGTGGAAACAGAGTGGAAAATAAAAGATCGTATTAGTGAGCATGATAGACGCTTTGTACGAGCAACAAAATGCCATATTTTTCTTGAAACCAAAACATCAGCATGTTCTTGTTTATTAACTGCGTCTAGTCTGCACTATCTATCCGACCATTTAATTTGACAAAATGGAAAGCTGTCTCCCCGATGACGAGCCAGGTCAAGCGAACACTTAACAACGGCTAAAAACACGCATCCATAGGTTTTGTTTTGAGTCTATTTCACCAGGGGCAAAATATCACAGACAGCTGAAGAAAGGAGCAGGAATTAAAAGCATCAACATGATTAAATCAAAGTTGATTTTTTTGGTACAACAAATCTGATTTATCGCCATTTTATGTGAGGATGTTGAAAGAAAAGATTCAGTTCGGAACCTTACTGAGACGCCCATTAATCCATCTCTTTACTTATTGACAAAAATGCGAACATATTTAAGACAAAAGTTTTCGGTATCGATTTATTAGTTATTTACTGTTGGTTAACTCAGTTTGTCGCTAGAGTGAACAGCAATATTTAAAAGTCTACGATGAAATGAGTTTTAATGAAATGAGAGCTAGTAAAATTAGTTGTAATGGAATGAGAGCTTGTAAAAATAAACCATCAGTGTAAGAAATACTGGGACATGATTTTGGTTTAATTAACTGGTACTAACTAATCCAGATTATTAATTTGCTTTCGAATTTACTTTAGGTTCACCTAAACAGACAAGAACTGGGCTTCGCAAAATTTGACGAAAGAAACGTTCATGTTTATTACATTAAGTAAGCGTCTGTGGACATGTGTGTTTGTATGTTTGTTTGTATATATGTTGAATCACACAGGACCACAGGCATGATACCATAACACCTGCGCACATTACACAAGAGGGTCGATGGACATGGTATTATTCTCAGCAAGTTTTTCAAACCCTGTTGTTCGTACATCGCCGTCGATAAGGACCTCAACACCCTAAGGTTTAGGATTTGGTAGGGGTTTGTCTTGAGATGGCTGAGATAGCTGCTTGATCGGGGCATTGAAGGTCCTGGTGCATATATATGACAAACATATATGAAATCAGTTGTTGTTGTGCTGGCAGCTCTGGACTTGCACAGTTTACGCTTTCATTGTGCTTCAGCAGATCGATTTGCTTCTGAAAATTTGCTGAGGTTTGAAATATCATAATTATGTTTCAAAGATGGCCTAATGATGGCCTGCCATATAACGAACTTTGAACAGGAGCCCCTTGGATGGGTCCAAAATCATTACAAAAAGCGTATAATCTGCACTAATTTCTCAAGAGGATTCGTTGCATTGTAACCACTCTCTGCAATAAATAGTTTTCTTTAAATATACTTCCTAGATGGTCAAGTGATTTTTTACAGCCAGTTTTGGTAGTGCAATATTTAATTTTAACAGCATCCATTGATCTGTATTGTCAATGGCCTCATCCGTTAAAGACCAAAAATCAATTACATTCAAGAAATGCTACATGCACTGTCATAACTTTGCCCCTGTTAATTTGTTGCTAAAATGTGAGGCATTGTTATTTTGGAGTTCCTTTTAGTCAAGCCAAGAAAACAGATATACTGTATCAAGTATTCCAGTTTCTTACACGTTTCTGAGTCTGAATCTATAAGTTAATCTTACTTAGGTGGTATCTGCGTCTACAACGAAGTCATATAGAGAGGAGTCTTTTAACTCGAGTGAAACAACATATATACATGCATCTCAAACTATAAAAAGCATATATAACTGAGCGAAGGCAGTTCAAATCAATTATATATAAAACTACATGTTAGGCCCAACAAGGTATGGTTCCCAGGTAATTTTGTTGTCAGAAATCAGCGGGCGGGCGATATTTTATTTTTTACTTTTTTACTTTTTTTGTATGTTTCGATAAAAAGTCATATGAACAGGGATATGCATTAAAACAAGACAATTTTTTTTCCTTAACAGGTAAAAGCATTACATAACAAAGGAAATCTTATCAAAATTGTACTATTTTATCTTCTTGATAAATGAAAATCAAAATAAAAAAAAAAAAAATGAATGGGGGGGGGGGGGGGTAAAATTGACGGAGGCGGTGCCTGGGATAAATACCCTTTATTTTTTAAGACATAATCTGCCACAAAAGTTCAGTCTAACTAACCAGTCATAAGTTTATATTTTTGGGAAACAAAAGCGAACGCCGATGCTCCTTAGAGGTTTAGCCTTTGTTCCCCTTTGTTCACAATGAATATAGAATAAACCGTATTTGGGGCACGTATATTCCAGGGTAGTCTCATCCTGTTTCGTGTTTTTAGATAAGACAGGAATACTGACATGGAGCTTGGGTCTTAGAAGATCGGGCTTTTTAATTTCGAACATCGCCAGACCTTCAATGGAAGAATAAGTCGATTTTAACATTGCAGTATGTGTCACTCTAAATAATGTGATTATTTAAAACTTCCATGTGACACTGATAGAGAATGCTAAAGTTACATATTTCTTATCAGTTTTCATGATCCCATTCAATACAGGAAGCCTTTTTCTACGCATGATACTGCCATATGAAAAAAACTACAGAGATAAGCAGAGCTTCCGTTTTCTATTAAAAGAACAAGATGGATTTCACAGGTACGTTCGCACAGCCCTGAAGCAAGTACCTGCAAATGCAAGAGTGTTTGTTCCATTATTGATATGCCATGAAGAAATATACAACACTAAATTGATTGTGTTTTACGGTCCACTGAGAATGTCCACTTAATTGGTTGTGTTTTACCGACCACTGCGAACGCCCACTGAGTCGTTTTTTAACGGTCTGCTGAGAATACCCACTGGGTAGTGTTTTATGAACCACTGAGAATGCATATTCGGTTGTGTTTTACCGACCACTGAAAATCCCATCTAGGTTGTGTTAACGTCCTTTGAGAATGCCCACGGGGTTGTGTTTTACCGACCTGGAAAATGCCAAGTGGGTTGTGTTTTAATGTCCACTGCCAGCTGGGTTGTGTTTAACTGTCCACTGAAAATGCCCTAGAGGGTTGTGTTTTACCGACCACTGAAAATGCCAAATGGGTTGTCTTTATGGTCCACTGAGAATTCCAACTGGGTCGTGTTTTACCGACCACTGAAAATGCCAACTGGGTCGTGTTTTACGGTCCATTCAGAATGCCCAAAGGGTTGTGTTTACGGTCCACTGAGAATGCTCACTGAATCGTGTTTTACGTCCATTAAGAATTTCCACTGGGTCGTGTTTACCGTCCACTGAGAATGTCCATTTGGTTGTGTTTTACGGTCCATTGAGAATTCCCACTGGGTTGTGGCTTACAGACCAATGAGAATGCCCATTGAGTCGTGTTTTTTCGTTCCACTGAGAATGCTCACGGAGTCGTGTTTTACGGTCCAATGAGAATGCTCACTGAGTCGTGTTTTACGGTCCACTGAGAATGCCCACAGGGTTGTGTTAACCGACCACTGAAAATGCCAACGGGTTGTTTTTAACGGTCCATTGAGAATGCCCACTGGGTTATGTTTACGGTCCACTGAGAATGTCCGTTTGGTTGTGTTTTACGGTCCATTGAGAATTGAGAAATCCCAATGGGTTGTGGTTTACCGACCACTGTGAATGCCGACTAAGTCGTGTTTTACGGTACATTGAGAATGCCAACGGATTGTGTTGACTGTTCACTGAGAATGCCAACTGAATTTTGTTTTACGATACACTGAGAATGTCCACTTAATCGTGTTTTACAATCCATTGAGAATGTCAATTTGGTTGTGTTTTATGGTCCATTGAGAAAGGCGCTGAATCCTATTTACTGTCCTTTGAGAATGCCTACTAAGTTTTTTTACACGGCTACCATTTTACTTTATCGCAATGCTTCTTTGAATAGCAGTAACCGAAAAATATTCAGCATTATCTATGAAGATTCCATTTACTTGGAGGTAATGTGAGATGACTTCGACCTTTTGTTTTCTAGCTCTCCTGAGCGGCCCTTCAAAGTTTGTTCCCAATTCGATTTGACAAAGTCTTAAGGACAGGATACTTTAAAATAGAACTATGTGGGAGTAAAATTTCACAAGAGAATTGAAAATCTAGTGCTGGGCCACTCACTTGCAGTTTCTTCCTTTCAAGAGGGATAATCAAATGCGATGGCAATAGACTTTTTGGTATTTTTATATTTTTATCAGCCAGTGTTGTTCACTTGATATGTTTAAGCTGAAGTTCAAGCGAGAAGTCCCGTTAAGGTCCATTTATAAGTGGTTCGGCTGATATATTGGCCGTTATATTTAGTTTTTATATTTGTAAATTAAGGGTGTATACATTATAATAGATATATAATGATAAAATATACTATAAATGACGGCAATAATAATAATAATAATAATAATAATAGACATAACAATACTACTACTAATAATTATAGTTATAATACTCATAAATTGTGCCTGCCATAAGGCGGAATCATTTCATAAAACGCACATAATAGAAAAGAATAAACCCTTGATTTTTAGCACGTTATTTTTTAGCCCACGTGTTAAGAAGTCGCTGAATCAGATACTACCATATATACGACAGACCAAGATGTTTGAAAATAAGATGATACCGGTAACCTTTATTGCATGACGGTGCCCCTTAATTGCAGAAATTCTTGTTCTTCATTTAGAAAAAGACAAACTGCCACCAAGATGTCACTCTGCTTTGGAAGTGAACGTTTTCCAAAAGTTTCGAAATGGAAAAAATGAGGGCGATACTTTGGATGACATCGTTTAGATATTTCTCGATGTCTTTACAAAAGAAAGTATTATGTAACTCGGAGCGTCCCCTTATGGCAGTGACAGAAAAGTTGTCTTTTTCCCGTTCCTTATTTGACGCAAGCAGCTTATCTTTTCAATAAGAAAAATGCTGATCATCTTTTTATGTTGATTTTATTGAGTAGGTCTGATTTTGTCTCTTTGAAGGAGATCCCGTGAATGTGCACGCGCAAATTGGGTAGAAAAAGTGTTGATAAATGACACTAGTAAAATTCCTCTCAACTCAGGGACTTATATTTTGAAGATGTATCTTTCTTCCTTATCAAACGGCCTTCATCAGCAGACATATAAGCATACGTAGTAGAAATTACACGCATAAATTGTATATCTACTCACTGGTGAGCTTTTTTTAAAGGGTCAGGTAGATACACACGTATGTATACAAAAGTATGAACACATTTATGTTTAAACATGCACACATACATTTAGGCCTACCTATTGATGTTGAAGGGCTTCTTTTACTAGAGAATGTGAAACTCTCCTCTTTTCAGTTTCGATAAAACATTGCGTAGAGTATCCCCTTTTTACATATGAGCCTTGATTTTACCATTTTAGCAGCAGTTATCGTCCAGGTATTATACAATTGTTCAATATATATTTTAAAACTATTTGAAAACTGGCTTTTCATTATTCCATTTACAGGAATACATGAATCTTTTTGTTAAAGCTTACATCATATAAATCAGGCAGTTATTGGTCTTGTTCCCTTCATTTACCATGACATCCAATTTTTCACTTTGGAATATAAGTTTTGTGTCAATTTACATTCGTAAAACAGATGTAACAGTGTTTCTTTCTGAGTCTCCATAAAGAGCACGTTATGGTTTTTTCCCTATACGATATAAAAAAGGGTTTAAGGGTATAGATCTGTGAAGAAGTAAGAATCGGAAAATTTGATAGTTATATTTACTCTTTTGGAATCTCAAAGAACAGGATCTAGCATACATAAATTTAAGTGTGCGTGAAATAATTGGGATTTGTAATAGAATATTAGTTGATTGTTTGTTTAGAATATAAACTTTTAACGACTTTCGATGAGGCAAATGTTGTATAATTCAATCAGTAACGGATTTTCGCCCCCTCCCCCCAGTATGATCTAGGCCTGGTGTCCACAGCACCTGTTTCTGCTTCCAGTGCTCTACCCCTATAGACCACAAACGTTGATTTGAATACAATATAATTACATTGTTTACTTTAGCATATAAATGACCTCCGATGCGTTAATTACAGTATAACTGAATAAATGTCTTAATCTGAGCCATTAGAGTCACCGTCAGGCTAACACACGTGTCTGAATTAAATGCAAAACATGATTTCTGCTAATCTGATTTGACAAGTGAGAAGTAAAATAGTTTGTCATCTCTTATAAAACACAAATGATTCTCTTTTGTTATTTTACATAATTTATTGCATCGATGGATTTATGATTAAAAACTCTGTACAAAAAAAAAATATTAGCCCATATCCATATCGCGATATATGATACAACTGTATTTACTTGGTTGCATGTATTACGTAACCAGGGTTAATACATAGCCGCTAACGTTCCCTCGTAAACATGCAAGCACTTGGAAGCTGAGTGTGATTGATTCTTGTTCTTAAAGAACTTTAAAATACCTTTCTATTTTAAACTTTATGTTGCAATTTAGGTTCCTTAAAAGAGGGTTTGCTTAATGGGCAGAAATACGTTATTTAATTCTGAATTTGATTGATAAGGAAAGCAAACACAAATCATAAAAGACATTTTTTTTCTGTCAATTAGCCATTGAAAATTAATTTGATAATGTGTTTGCGTACTTTCATTTCGTTATATTTGATTAATACTGGGAACGGTAAATGCGTCTGTCAGCTGCCTTTATGCGTTTAAATGAGAACACTGAAGGTCAAATACCTTAATAAATCAAGACATTTACAAATTTAATTTCCTTCGAAAAATTGATTAATTTTAAATTGTCAATTCTCTTTAAAACGTAAAACTTTTAATAAAGGATGTCACGTCAATTGACTTTAATTATTGAGTGTTTTTCAAAAAGATTAATGACATCTTCAAAGAAAATGGTATTGACATCGTGAATACTAAGCATTGCATTCTACTGCATTCGCTTATTACAGGTCTGTTGCAGCGAAGGCTATTTTGATTCATGTAAAGTTAGCCAATGATTCCGGCTACCGTGGTCTAGGGGAAGAGCACAATGTTCAAAGCCGGCAGGTCGTGAGTTCGAATCTCAGCCGAGGCGGGCAGGTTTTTTCACGGTCAACCCACACCCAGGGTGAGGGCCCTGTAGGCTTTATGGGACAGACTGTGCCTAACATTCGTGCTTTAGTCACAAACGATTGCGCCTTTCGGGAGTTCTTCGGTGTCATGACCCAGCAATGGGGATGACACAATCCTAGTACTTGCAGGAGTGGTTACTCAGTCTGACTTAGGCCAGGATTTCCGCGAGTAAACAACTGTTAGGTTGTCCGAAACCTGAATGGATGTCTGCAGATCAATATATCGTTCTGACTTATGCAAGCATTAAAGAAGGAGGCGGTTAAAAAATAAAAAAAAATAGGTTAGCTAACATTCACATTTTAATGTGGTTGTCAGATTCAATTTTTAGCGAATTATCCGGTATCTTTGCCAATACGCCTGTTATTATATCACCACAGCTTATAACCATAAACATGGATTAGACCATAAAAAACATTACACATGTAGTTCTATGATTCCCCTCACCCGTGTTTGCGAATGGGGATCAGGTCTCCGATAAGTTGTCCAATATATGCCCTTGTCTTGATTCCTTGAAATATTTTCTTAAGTATGGAAAAGGGACTGTTGTGTTGTTAATATGTAGTATTTTAGTATTAAAATTGAAATTTCGGTAGGAACACTTGCATGCTTGTTAATTATTCATGAAAAAGACGCCTGAACGGATCACAAAATCAAAATATGTGAAAGCGTGTCTGTCCGTCCGTTAACCAGGCACAAATCGTAACCGCTGAACCTAGAATCTTGTAACTTTACTGGGAGGACCATGAAAAATCTCCTTCGAAACTAGAAATTAGGTCTCTGTTACCCATATCTTTTGAGCTATGGCACTCCAAAGTACAGCTCAGAATAATGGAAAATTTGATACAAAAGCTGAAGTATTTGAACAACTAATGCAGAGATCATCATAATAGTTGGCATGGATATAAATCATGCAGTGTTTTATCAGTTTCTGCAGACTGGTGGCACCACCTGTATTTGTTTGGGTTTTTTTTACGAATGATTTTCTCAATTTTTAGACCTTTAAAGATATGAACATCTGTTAACAGGGAACAAATCATAACAACTGGACCTAGAATCTTCTTTCTTAACACACAGGGAGACCCATGAAAAGTCTCCATGGAAACCTGAAATTAGGTCTCTGTTACTCATATCCTTTAGGCTGTATGGCTCCAAAATACCCTCCAGAATAATGAAAAGTTTGATACAAAAACTGCAGTATCTCAATAACTACAACACTCATGGTCATGATTTTTGGCATACATATTGATCACGAGGTGTTCCATCAAATTTCTGTAGACGGGTGGCGCTTTACTCTGATCTAATGTTCATATAGCGTCAACATTGGTGACACCAATTAAATATGACTAATCCTAGTAAAATGGTATGTTTCATTTGGCTGAGAACAGCTAAGATCGGTTATTTTTAAACAAAAGGCATTGTTGTAACTTTCGTCTACGCTATTCATTGCTGGATACCTTTCAGGTAACGTGTAATATGCAAATAACCTAATGAATAGAACTATTATAAATTGAAATTTCACACAGATGGAACATGTCAATGGAGAATTTGGCGCTTCGACATCTTGCATTTTTTATTATACTTTCGATGATATTTGATTATTTTCAAAGCGGATATGAATTTAGTTACTAAACGAATAAAACTAACCTTGAATAGAAAACAGAAACACCTAAGGGGTTTCAGCGTCTTCGTTAAAGTTATTCATGATCACTACTTTCACTTGTATGCAAGACACTGAACTCATTCGCTGCGATTTCATAATCATTGATTTGAAAGGGCATCTTCTAAAGACCTAGACAAAGAAGTTGACATCCATCAGACAAAAAAAATAAAGGCTATTACCATTTAAGCAATGGCATATCCTTAGGGTAGAGGTCAAAAGTAAATTTGAGAATAAAAACTCGATTTCTCGTAAATTTCCGGCGTTGAGTAGATCCTCATTGGTCTGTCTTTTGTATATTATACGGCCGCCAGCCAAATGATAGTGACTTATTTCAGAATTTCATTACAATGCTTGGAATCCCTACAGCCGTTATAATTACAATCGTGGAAGCCAAGGTCATAGAAAAAGAGAGACAATGGAGGGAGGAGAAAATGGTGAATCAACGAAAAAAAGGGCTCCTTGATTGATGTACAATAAATAAAGGTCGACCGGTAATGAGACGAAAGCCCTTGTATGTTGTGCAGATCGTGCGCCCTTGACGTTAATTTATATTTATTCTTGAAGCAATTTTCAATCAGAGAATTTTTAAATGCTCCCCCTTGGCATTTTGATGTTGTATTATACTTACTGCTAGATTCCGCCAAACGGCACACGTCTGGACGGCATTGTCCGCTGGACACAAATAGCGTCCCTGAGATGGCGGTAAAATCACAACCACTACGCTAAACGTTTGCAACAAACGTTCCTGCCAGGAGAAAAGGCTCTTCTTTGGAATTTTGCCTCCGCCAGGTCGGTATGCGTTCAGCTTCGTTTGTATGTATGTGTCAATTTGTTCACAACATAACATAGCCAATTATGAATGGAATCTCGTGAATTTTAAGGCATTTCAGGAATGCCCCAATGAAGAAGCGATTAGATTTTTGATAAGACAATGGATATCCACAAATGTATCGTCATGTATGCACGAATTAACCAAGGATTATGGGTCGAATAAGTAAATACAAACACGGGTAATGGACCATCCCACAATAGGAATCCCCAGAGCTCGGAGGCTTGCATTCCTTAAGATGCAGATTGCTAGTTTTCGCTTTAATTTTAACCAAATTGTCACTGGAAGATGTACCCTACCAAAATATATGTTACATATGTTTATAAATCCCGTTGACACGTACACATCCACAGAATCTACAAAAAAGCACCTCCGTTTCGCGCAGGGTAATAATCACGACATATCCTGCTTTGTTCCCATAGTGTCCAAGATGGTGCTAAATAAACTGGAATATTCATTTTCGCTAAGAGCTTTTTTTCACCTTTAACGAACACTTTTCTTACTCAAGAACACTTCCCTTTATCAGTTTGAATGCGAACGAGAGAGCCTTGACAATGTGGTCATCAGACAGAGTGGTCGGTGATGCGACAGGTTGGCGTTCAAAGATGTTTACTTCTCATCTAATGGCAAAGCTATGGAGTTCCATGAATGGTTTCACGCACTTTCTTCTAATATGCGACAATAAACGTCAGTGGACCATACTGCCGAAGGTGATCCATTTAATGAGAATACACTTCTATTATCACGGACTTGTTATCACCGGCTATTACTAAGGAATTATTCATTGGATTTATTAAAATATATTAATTAAATGTGGCTAAATAGGCGACTACGGTAATGTTTAGCAGGATTGAACAACAAGTAGCCCAATTATTAAAAAATGCTCACAGCTGGAAGCGATATTTTATCATCCTACAAATGTACCTGATAAAATCTCTAATGCTTCCTCGCCCATTTCCATGCATTAATTACTCGAAAAGTTTTGCTTGTCATTTGCCATGCAAAAAAAATCAAGGTTTACAAAAAAAAATGGCAACTCGGGTCCTATCTGTTTTGCATGGTTGAGCTCCGTAACTGCAGCGTTTGAAGCCGGTTCAAGCGATTCGTTTCATTTTTCTCCTTTTTGCAAGTAGTTTTTTATGTTGCCTTCTTTTTGAAGGTACCGAGTTTATCATGAGTTTCCTTAATCTAAATCGACTTGACATACAGGTATTCAATCCTTTACTGAACAGCAGTTTCGTTGTATATTTAATTTCTTTGGGCCTTTTCGACCACTTTATATCCACAAGTAGAGATCTATCAGTTCTGATTTTCCCCCATAAATTGGGTACGCACCTCCCTAATTGGGCAAAAGGTGTTTATATGTTTACATTCGTATTATATAATTGGGTACGCGCCCGTATAAGCTCGATCTTATTTTTATGATTCACTGGGATTTTGTCATACCACATATTGTTCTGTAAAGGTCTTGTAAATTTTCAACATTGGTTTGAATAGTGCAAAATAGAGCAACTAAATTGAAAGTGAAAAGTACATCGGTACATTCATTACTAAATTGAAAGTGAAAGTACATCGGCGCCTTCATTACTGGTATTCTTTTCTTTCTGTCCTCATTATTAAACTCAGTTATAATCAAAAAAAGATTTTTTATTCTGATTATTGCAGAGGAAGAAATATGAATTATTGTGGCTGCTAAATGCACTTTGGCACTTTCTAAAGTGGAACTGATTAAGACATTTACAAGTTTCTTTGCTCTTGAAAGTCAGTTTAATGGGAGTAATTTGTTTAAAAGTACAACCTTTTAACAATGAAAGATGCACGTCCCTTAGGATATCGCAAATAATTGTCTTCCCAGTAAGCAATGGATTATTAATTAACGCGACAGTTAGTAGCAGATGTCCATCAGCGTGGAAGCCATGGCTTTTAACAGCCAACTAATGGCTTTTAGGTGAGACAAGAGTTGCCGAGATAAAATAATCAATATTTCTTGAATTTCACTATAATTTTACTTTATTTGGAACAAGACCTCCTCAAGATACATGACAATGTTTCATAAATTAGTAAGGCTTATTATTTATACGTTAATTTAGAATCCCTAGGGTATTCACTTGCACCATTGACTCAATACCATTTATAAAGAAGGTCTGGTAATTGCTGGAGATTTTTATATCCACATGGAATTACAAACTGACTTTGATGCCCAAGAGATGCAATATTTGTTAGAAAGCATGAACTTGACAAATCATGTGAAAGATCTAACACATACATTAGGCCATAGTCTGGATTTGATTGTTACCAGGTAAAACTGTGACTTTGAAATGATAAATGTAAAGACTGGTAAATACATATCAGATCACTGTTTTGTTTTTGGCCAACTGATGTTCGAGAAGGTTGAAGATTTTAGGAAACCATTACTTTTCTCAAGATTCAGTCTATAAATATTACAGAATTTAAGCAGGACATTGTGAAATGTGGTTTACTGAATTATGATAAAGAAGATTTGGATGAATTGGCAGCTGCATATAATTCTATAATTTCTGACTTATTTAACAAACATGCCCCTCCGCTCACGACAACTGTACGTTTGATAGAAAGAAAGGAGTGGTATATATAAAAGCTGAAACAATTATAGAAAGCAAAACGTATTGCTAAGAATACATGGAGAAAGAGCTAATCCAGTGAAAATTATGTTATTTTTAAAGCGAAAAGAAATATCTACATAAATGAGTGTGAAAGAGTCAAAGCACAATACTATGCTTATCAGGTGAGAAACTGCGAGGGAAATTTTAATAAATTATTTTGTCTTGTTGATCGCTTGTCGGATGGTTACAAGGATAATGCACTGCCGATAAGTGGACTGTGGAAAAATTAAAGTTCTGAACAGAATTTTTCTCATGACAAAATTATAAAGATTAGATTTTCATTCAATGACATTATATCTACCGAAAATATGGATGAATTTGAACATAAATATAAAATATGAGTAATAAGTAACTTTGGATAGATTTGTTCAACTTTCTGAAGATGATGTGAGAAAATTGGTTTCGAATTCTAAGTACTGTGATCTGGATCCTCTACCAACAGCTTAATTGAAAAAGTGTTTAGATGTTATGTTACCTGTTGTGTTCCGCATCATTAACATGTCGCTGAAACAGGGTCATAATCTAGAATGTTGAAAATGTTCTTATGTGAAGGGTTGATTAAAAAGGTCGGATTAAATCGCGAATTCAAGAACTGTAAGCCAGTAGGCAATCCCTCATATATTTCAAAATTGGTAGAAACTCCAGCCATAGACAAATATGTGCTATACCTCCAAAGGAATGGTCAGATGCCGAAGAAAAATGCAGCGTACAGGAGAAACCACAACAGAAACCAAATTATTACGTGTGCACTCGGACATTTTGAATAGTATGGATGTTAAAAATTTTACGTTTTTAGTACTTCTAGAACTTAGTGCTGCTTTTGATACAATATATACTGATATTTTATCTGATATTTTTCAAGATAAATTCAAATGTTCGACAGTTGCTCACTGGTTTAGGAAATATCATATTGACAGTAACCAGCGAGTATTCATTTATGGCATTTTATCAAGCAAATTAAAGATGTGTTTTGGTGTTCCACAAGGAAGTGTAGCAGGGCAAGTATTGTTTTTGTCATATTTATCCTCCTTATATGACCTAATTCAAATCTACTTATCAGATGTTGGTGATTTTGCAGATGACAATCAGTTATATTTATAATTTAAGCCTAAAGGTGATGATGAGATCAAAGCATTCGGCGAAATGATATCCTGTGTAATTGCAGTAAGGGAATGGATGCTACAACATAAATTAAAATTAAATGACAATAAGACTAAGAATAAGTTATACTCTTTGGAAGTAGGCAACAGCTTAGTAAGCATACTTTGAGTGAAATAAACGTAGGTAGTATCTCGATAAAAGCGGGAGACAAAGTGCGTGATTCGGGTATGATCTTTGACGAAACCATGAGTATGAGAGAACATATAAATGTTGTACGTAGTAAAGATTTTTATCAACTATATAGACTGAGGCAGAATAGGAAATACATAGACAATAACACTCTGTGTGCGTTGTCTCATGCGTCTGTGACCTAACGCTTAGACTATGGCAACTCGATGTTTTCAATTTACCAGAAAAGCAAATAAGCAAATTGCACCGATAACAAAACGCAGCTGCTCGTCTGATTTTGGATAAAAGGAGATTTGATAGTGCAAAAGAGTGTCTGAAGACTCTACACTAACAACCGATACGTGAGCGAATAGATTTTGAAATTGCAGTTTCAGTGTATAAAAACAAATAAAAAATGTTACCTTCATACCTAAGTGAACTGATAAAGGAGAAGACCAGTAAAAGAACTCTTCAGTCAAATTATAGAGACCTGCTTTGCACTCCTTTAACAAACACCGAAACTTACGGTAAGCGTGCTTTTACGTATGCAGCACCAGGAGTTTGAATGGACTGCCCGAAGACTTTAGGATAACTGCCTCTATTGCCATTTTAAAAAGAGGTTAAAACCTATTATTTTAGGCGAGTGTTGAGCTATTTTATATGCATATAATTTTTTTGTCATACTCTTTATATTCCTTTTGTGAATGTTTTTTTAAATGCTCTGTATTTTTCATGTAATGTGATAATTTATCATTGTTAATGTATTGCATGAATGTATTCTGATTTGTAAACCGCTGTCGAGTATTGTATTACATATATGGGCGGTCTAAATAATCTAATAAAATATAACTAATTATAATATATATAGTCAGCGACAGATTTAGGAAGTTAATAAAGATGAGGAGAGAAATAGAACAATCAAATGGTCAGTCATTAGACGTAGATCAGGGAATACGTGGGACATTTCATAAAAATAAAAAAAATTATTCGTTAAATTCCCAATGACATTCAGTCTAATGTACTCTAAATCCAAATTAATACCCAGATGACTAACTAACAATGATTATGACATTTGAGATTATGTATTTATGTTTTGAAAACAAAATTTAATGGAATTAATATGATATTGGAACCAGACATGGGGTAATAGTAATAGATAATAGTAATAGGCAGTAATTCAATTACTTTTCATCAGTAATAGGCAATAATAGATAATAGGCAGTCCAAAAATGTTGAATAATAGTAATAGTAATAGTAATAGGCAGATGAGTAATAGATTAATAGCTATTACTTTAACTATTACCAGTCTGAGGCTAATAAAGAGTTTGTGGGTCTGAGTGCAAGTCAACAGGAACACTGATAAGGGCCCCAGCTGAGGTGTACCTGCATGCTTTCATGCTCATTAACAGGTGGCACAGGCTTATCCTAGGCCATGATGTTCTCACCAACAACAATAGCACGGGATGACTGCATTTTTGGTATATCAATGTAGGTGTCTTCCATGAATACTGGTAGCTCTTTCGAATGGAAGCACAGTACAGCCATGCCCTTTGATGTTTGTGTATAAGCAACTGATAGCTGAGGTCAGAACCCAGTCAGGCAGATCACCAAAGGTTAACTCGTACCTGGTGATTGTTTCCCAACTAAAAATTGTGACTAAAACTGTACCTTTTTAAACACAGATCTGTGACTATTTCCTTTCCAATCTTTTGGCTTTCTTGTGTGATTTTATTTCCTACCCAAAATAGTTACTTTTATTTCCTGTGTGTGACATACTTCTTGCAATCATTTTGTCACCAGTCAGAAAGGAACACTCCATGAAAACCTTGTTCGCCTTATGTTCTAAACACGACTCACCTCCCAGATGAAACTGAATGACAATAGTGCGGAAGTACATTTGATTTCAGGCAGAAAATGAAATGTAAATGTAATCTGAAATAGTGTTTCTTTCAAAGTAAACTATGTAACTGCATTCAGTTGCAACTTGAATTTTGTTAAATTACAAAGGATTTTCAGTTAGGTGAAACAGATAAATAATAATAGTAACATTTTCAGATACCTTACTGATTATTGTAGCATCTGAATAAACTAGGTATCTATGAGTAGGCAAAAGAGAAACCCCCTGAAAGAGCCCTCAAGCCCTTATCTTGCCTCTCTTGCCTACTTCAGCCCCTGACGAATGCGTCTTTAGGACTGCAGGAATAATCTTCAGACCAGATCATTGCTGGGTGTAGGACAACCCCCCCCCCCCGCCCTCTTTTGGATTACTCAATTAAAAATAAATTCAAATTAAAATTTACTATATATTTTATTTTTTTGGTTAAATATACAAAAACAATATCAGTGTATACCTTACACTAGTAAGGTTATGAAAATTAAAATAATCAGTCAAATGAAAATGCAAATAATCACAGTATTTGATGAATAATCATTCATGATAATAAAGATGTATATATTGTTGATGTTTATATTGTTGATAATCAATTAAGTGACTCATTAATTATCAGTTACTCTTGCACTGTAACAGGTTTCACTTTAAGGAATTTTAAATGTAGCCATACATTTTAAAAAATAATCTAAAATTTAAAATAAAGCTTGCAAAATTTGGAAGGGGGAGCGGCTCTTGTCTGTACCACACTGTTCATTAGGTGTAATGTACACTTCATTTAGTAATGAACTACTCATGCACCATTTCTTTTATATTTAGTGGTTGGTAACATATTTTAGTGTGGCCTAACGAGCGATAAACATAAGATTTTTCAAGATTGAATGTTTTTACTTATTTTTATTAAACCAGTAATAGTTAATAGTAATAGTAATAGGAGTAAAGTAATAGTAATAGTCACCTATTACTTTTGTTGAAACACTGTAAATAATAGTTAATATTAATAGGCAAACATCCAAAGTAATAGTAATAGGCCCTATTATTGAAATCAGTAATAGGCCCCATGTCTGATTGGAACACATATATCCTTTTCTACCAGTACTGCACCATGAAGTGAAAGCTTCCCGCTTTCGAAGCATAACATTAAAGGGACCTATACCGAATCTGGTAAGGTAGGTAATCCCATGAAACCTTTAAAAATGTCAGAAAACGCCGACCATACTGCGCATAGACGGTTTCTTCTGTTTATATTCACGTTTTTTTTTTCAAAACGAGGGGGACCCGCCAAAATGAACCAGGCACATTCAACGACATCTCTTGACAAGTCAGAAAAATCAATGTCTTACATACGGCATTTTTACAGCCACTGACCTTTCAACTCTTTCATATACATGTATATGCAACCAACGACCTCTTGTTACATTGATTTACTGTTTCAATACATCAGCGCAAGTACCTGTCTACCAACAGCCTGTACGTAAACAAGATCATATATCTGTCATAGAGGCGTTATTTGAACTTTACTTACACCCCATTAATTTGGAGCAGAGTAAGCCAGAAATAACATAAATTCTACAGAAAAGTAGATGAATAGCTTGCTTTAAAAGATTAGTAATTACTATTTACACGTCTGAAGCTTGTTCAAACGTGGTATAAATGTTAACACTTTTACTAAGAAAGGCATCAAGGATGTATGACAAATCATGTCCTGGTTTCTCCTTAAAAATTATTCGAGGCTTACAATGTCAGACCAAAAAAGTAATTGTTCTATGGAATCGAATCTTCGCCCCTATTTCGTCTGTGACTTTAATGTGTGCATGTGCGTGTGACCACAACCATAAAATATTCTTGATTCTATTGTTGCTATTTGATGCTCGTATCCGGTCTCTTCAAAACTTGTAATCTTCCTGCAAGCTGCCATAATTGTGCAAATTATTTTGCAAATGTTAAGATGGCAACAAATAAAGGGTGGGTCGTCCGCTCGCTGGCTCCGTATTTGTGTTCCTCGGGAAGAATATTTCTCCTTTTTTGTCTATTGCTCACGTATTAATGCTTGATGAAACAGCATATGGATATATTGTGTTGTAGTCGAGGCCACAACATACGAGTCCAAATCCGACTAATTGAGGTTTGAGCAAAGGTCCACCTTTTTGGAGTCTGATGCACTTGATACCCGAGTCCACGTCAGAGTTCAGGTCCAATACAAATCTCCTAATAAAATGAAATTTTAAATGGAAATTTGAGATTATCATGTTTATTTTATGTAAGGTTACGCATGCCTTTTACTTTAATGTTTAATAACAATTAGCTCCCGATACCAAACTTAATCTTGGTTAATGTAGTCTTTTTCGGGACAAGGATTCTGTTTATGTTTCGCGCATGTATACAAGTCTTTATAGTATGCGACACGGCTTTTTTCGGACTGATTCGAGATGGACTCGTCCTGATTTCCCGAGTCCTTACCTCCGAGTCTGAGTAGAAGTCCGAGTCCAGGACTCTCGAGTCCTCATCCAAGTCTGAGTCTCTAAAGAAGAGGTTCCACATCACTGTTATCCTCATTGTCTACATATGTAGTTCTTCCTTGACCTCCTCGAGTTAAACCAAGATTGATCCTCCAGATTGTTGTGGTTTCTTTAATCCCTTTCACTGAGGGAACTCTTCATATTAACAGTGCAATGCATGTGCTTAATTGTTATTTTTTTTATAATACCTTAATTGGGTAGGTTTAAGCTTCGTTAAAATCTGTTGTGTACGGTTGGGTATGTCGGGTGAGGAGTTTATTTCAAAGAGGTGAAAGTCATACAGAAAGTTAGTTATAAGACACTGATAGAAATGGAAGTATTGAGACGGAGAAGCACACGCCAGCCAAAGAAAGTGTTATCAATTTACCTGGTGGTGGGCTATTTTTTTACCTGTCCCGTGCGGGTCTTGGGAATTAGGGGCAGTAAAAACATAAAATGTAAAGTTTTGTTGAAATAGTATGACTCGTTTAAAATAGTACGATCTGCAGTTTCTCGACTGTGGGATTATAATGATTTTCAATAGTGGAGCTTTCAATCAAATAATGTACAACTGCGACTTTACTGCAAAAAATTCCGTCTTGTATAGAGACCTTATGCACAGAAGGTCTATGGTATAGACCTTAGGCTCGAATGGAGAAAGTGCTATTCGATGTTTTTTTTTTTAATTGAAGGATAAAATATATAGTCAAACCCTTATAGATTAAACAATAATTGTGCTTTAATGAAATTTTAAGTCTAAGTACACTACAGGTAAACTAGACTGGTGTTTACTAGAGCGCACCCCCCCCCCCCCCCCCAAATAAGGAACACAATCATATTGGATGTGCAACTCCGCTTTGTTCAATTTCCTGCAAACACATGAATTTACAAAAGACACTAGTGAAAACGTGGCCTGCTTCTTCGGCGGAAACACCGGTATGTTCATTTCATATAGAACAAATGAGTAAATCTTAATTAATTGTACCTATCCAATTTTACTTTTTGCCTGAAGCTCTGCTGATTGTTTGCTATTCTAGTCCGAGTAATTAGTTCTTCAGACTACTTCGAATGTCATATGACCGTCTCTACCATAACAACTGTCAAGTGAATTTCACAAGAACACTGGTAAAGAAATAATCTGAGAAGGATTAAGGATTTGAAGTATGGGACTTGCTTTAAATTAGGTGTTTCGCTTTCGGGAGTAATTTATGGCAAGGTTATGAATATCCTTGAAAAACTCGTTATAACTTTGAAAAGTTTGCACAGTTGCATATACATTTCTAATTTTCTTTTTAATTTGATCTTGCCTCTTTTCAGACAGAGTCTTTTATTTATGCATATTATGGTGTTCGGAAAACTAATCTACAGAAATCTTACTTGCAAATGGTCAAAGGCAACACAGGCGACGAAAAGAAAGCCTTCCCTGTAGGAATTATATATCTGCTTATCTTTATCAGGGGTTTCGGCTTGAAAAAAAGATATAATTGGATTTGAATTTGAGATCGAGTCTGCCAGAAATCAGTATATTGAATGATATCATTCTTTATGTGTTATGTCATGCAGGAAGAGCTACTTACTGGGGACAAAAAAAAAGAAATTACGTTGCCTTGTTTTGCTATAATGTACATGCAGCATTTTATTATAAAATGTTAATATTATTGTATGTGAATTTATATAATGTCATTCAAACGTTCAATTACGAGGGCCCCTCATTAAATGTAATAGGCCAGGGGGAGTTGAGATTTACGGTAGGGGAGGGGGGGTTGCAAATGGTCTATACACACCCACATACAAACTCAACTTATTAATCACCGGTTTCTAAGTTCAAGTTTCTTGATATCTCCAGAATTCAGAAGTAATGTCCCCGAGACTGATCTCCATTTACAAATCATTACACATGAAAGTGTCCAGCATCCTTAAACAACAGTATTAAATCATATTAAAGCGTATGGAACCGTTTAAAATTGGATAAAAGTAAATCGACAAAAGGTTCCACGATCATTAAGATCTACTACGTTCCTTGTTTCCCATCTGATCGGCGTAACCGTGGCCTAGAGTCAACACAGAATAAGCAGTATTTAACAATTATAGCGGGCATGTTTGTCTTGTATGTGTGTGCCTTGGTCATTGCCCGGTATACAGGTGGAGCCACTTACATTATCCTGCATGATCAGTCAACCTGTATGAAATATATAGTTTTTTTTATTTGTATTTGCAGGTGAATAAATATATGCTTTGGATTGTTAATACAGGTGAGTGTATATGTATAACACACAATATCCGACATATCTCCTGAACTGTCCAATTACGCCGGAAAAGGGGGGGGGTGTTTAAACTAAGCCCACAAATGGAAATGATTACACACCCTTGGCAAGAAGGTGCGGTAGTCACAAGCATGGGTGACACTGGGATATACAATTTTATGAAGCCAGTGCTCCCGCCCTTTTATGCAATCCAAAACCGAAATGTAAATCTGCAGATTTACTAAAGATTTAGCTTAGGATAGCTTTAAGAATGGAGTCTGGTACCTGCAACAAAACATTTTATTGGAATTTCACAAATGGAACAGCTGGTAGAAAATAACAATAACAAAAAAGGAGCTTGCGTGCGTGCTTGCGGCCTTCGACAGTATATTTATTTGTTTAAAGAGCCAAGGTACCTAATACAAACCATTTGTTGGAAGAGAA
Source organism: Sipunculus nudus (assembly GCA_026874595.1). Classification (NCBI taxonomy): domain Eukaryota; kingdom Metazoa; phylum Annelida; class Sipuncula; order Golfingiida; family Sipunculidae; genus Sipunculus; species Sipunculus nudus. Next base: position 50,131,687 of record CM049315.1, read on the forward strand.
CCAGAACATTTCAGTTAATACAAACCAATATTGTATTTATAATTCTTGTCGGGGGCGTATAGATGTCCACACAAAAGGAAAGCTTTTTGCTGCACCTCACAGAACTAGAGACGGATGTTGTTGACTCAGGCCTCGTCTGAACTGACAACCTGTATTGTTCCCTGGTTCTCTGCACGAGGCTGCCGGCTTTCAATACGTCGCATTAAGAATAGTCCCACAGCGCTGCGTGGGTTACTGTGACGGGTTTACTCTGTTTCTTAAGATAGCTCTTTTCTTCCAAACCGTCCGGCAAGTGAAGCCATGGTTTTGATATTTGAATACAATATCCAGTTCTTGTGAGTCTTTACTGAATACTTCTTTGTTAGGTTATCGTATTATCAAATGTGGCATGTTAAAAACCTCCATTTTTTGATAATAAATTAATAGTACTTTAAAATATTCGCATCAAGGCTATTGTATGATAGTTTGTAAGAAGAATTGGGTAATTTATTAGAAGAATAGGTCATCTGGAGCAATTTCGTGCTCGTGAAGAGCGGAGGTTGGTTTCTCAGTTGTTTTGTCTTCTATGGAGGTTGATTGAAAATAACCGGGGGTGTCATAAAATTTTACTAAATTACGACTACCTAGTTTCTAGCAACATGATCTCATCAGAAAAAAAACTATATATATATATATATATATATATATATATATATATATATATATATATATATATATATATATATATATATATATATATATATATATATATTTTATATATGTATATATTTTTTATTATTATTATTATTATTATTATTATTATTATTATTGTCTGTATGACTCGTTTAAAATAAATTACAATTCAGTATAAAATATAAAAAACAAGGTATTATGATTCCCGTAAAGGCTACTTCTAAACCAGGTTAAAATAGTTAATAGGCAACTCTGATATGGAACCAAAGTATGTATTTCTAATTATTAATATATTTCATTTCCAATATATAAAATTTATTATATCTGAATACCAGGGGGACGATTTGGACTATCTATATTATACATATATATATATATATATATATATATATATATATATATATATATATATATATATTATGTAATATATATTTCCTCCAATATCACCACGAGTTGCTTTATGGCTACTTGATAAGATTTCTCCGTATATTACCATCCATACATTGTATCTACCAAAAAGCATTATAGCAGTATAGTAGACCCGTGACTACTACCAAGTATCATTTTAAACATCATCACCATCGTCATTATCATCATCATTTCGAAATTAGATTTAGAAAATAATGACACCTTTATAAAAAATCAACATTCCGTTCTAGAATTGGACGTGATACAGCTAGCTCCCGTCTCCATCCCATTCTCATTTGGAGACATTTCTCAATCAAGTTCCAACATTAATTAAAGTTTGTTCTCAGAGATATAGCCGGGGGGCGGGGGCCGTCACCTGACAGCTCAGTAAATCTTTGGAGGAGTTTCGGATCCATACTGCGAGAAAAGTCATCATCTCGTTCTATTTGATGATATATAGTGATGGTATATGCCATCTTTGATGGTATATGTTGAGTTTCAGGTACATCTCACATTACCATATCATATTACAGCTGCTGCCCGCGGCAATACTATGCAGCGAGCGACCACGTGGGTGGTCCTCTAATGCCTTGACAGTGTAGACGCATTAATACTCGTTAAGTAATACCCTAAGTAAGTTAAAAGGATTCCCTAGTAATCCCACCCACAACGAAGCATATGACAGGCTTTCAAAGAAAACTGGTGATTTTAATATAGATTCGTTAAATACTGTCAGGAGATTGATCATCAGATGAAGGGGATATAGCTTAAATAAAAAGTCATTTAGATCGGCTTTTAATAACACACCCACAAGGGCATATGCAAAAAGAATAATTAAGAAGGACACCTTGTAATGAATTCAATTAATTAAGTTACACTATCGCTACATAAAGTGATTGACATATTTATCCACATGGATGATAAACAATACATGTTATCTGAGGAACATTCCTTATTACTGCGTTTTTGTCACGTGACTAATATAAAGCAGTCGCGATCAGTTCCACTCTCATGATTTATATTTACATTCACAATCCTGAAAATAATACTATAACGGCAGGCTTGTGACAATTAATGTCACATTTATTAAACAAACACAAGGAGAATAATATGAACCCGACGTAGTCAAATCGCTAGAAACAAGAGTTATTATTTGTTCGTAAAAACTCGCTTCTCCTCGTTTGACTGCATAGCTTATACACTGCTACCAAAAGCAGTAAACTATTCCTTTATAGCTTTAAAACTGACCAAGCTAATGGCCTTTCTGTTAAATCTTGCTAATTCATGTTTGACAGCAGATCTGACGAGATTTGAAAAATAAATTGCAGTTGAGTCAGTTTTAGCTTGTCAAATGCTTTCCAACGGAGAAAACTAGAACTCTCTGGCAAAAAGGCTGACGGGGTTTTAACCGTTTTGAAAATATCGTATATTCTCGTTTGACGCCAAACCTGTCGAGATTTCACGAGATTCAAAACCGTCTCTATAAAAAATAAAACTTTTCAAATGCTACCCTATGCAAAACAAACTAGACCTCTAGCATCAAAAGTGACCGAGAGAGAGGAATGGAGAGGAAACAGGGGCGGGTCCAGGATTTTGGAAAAGGGGGGGGGGGGGGAATGGTCCAACCAAGAAGGACTCAAGGGGGGAGGGGGCTCCAGGCCGCAAAATTTTGTCTGAAACCCTTAAAAAGCTTGCAGCGGATAAAAAAAGGCGGGGGGGGGGGGATCCTTGTTTCAGACGCAGCTTGTGATACTTTTACAGTAACTGAGATATGGCAAAAAATGGCATTTTAACCTTTTCAAGCTGCAGCGCCCCCCCCCCCCCCCCCCCCCGGTGATCATGGCCACATTAAACAATTGGGTTATTTTCCAGGCCATGCCTGACATTTTGGCTAAGTTTGAATACTTTGCCTTGAGGCATGTCCGAGCAAATCGACGGATTAACAAACAGACCGATAGACAGACACGACGAAAGGACTATAGTCGCCAGTCGGAAGTACCCATCAGTGTTCCCTTGGCAAGTACTGATCACTGTCAAGGTAGTAATCCATTGAAAGCCTGAAAATTAGGACGAGAGCTTAAAATATCCATGTCGATCCTAACCCATATTTACTCGGTAATGTAAATGGAACTGTGCTCGGGAAATTTGATGTTCGGGAAAATGAATAGTAACGGGCTGTTTTTAACCCATTTTCGAGAAGGTCCATCTTTGGAAAAAGCTTGTTTTGAAATATGGAAATATGCGAGAATGAAGTATATGCTAGCACAAAAAAAATTATGTTACTCAATTTTATGAAAGATGGAAAGAAAGTCTCATAGAAATTATAATAATCACGTACAGGAGGAGAATGTATATGTACTTCATGGAACATTATTATAATAGTGTGTCAATAACATTTATCTATAAAAATTCAGTAACCGCATAAGTTCAGGTTAAAAAGTCAGGAATATTGTGAGCCAGTAAAAATCATTAACATTGTATTCAATGTACACTGTTATTGGCAATTACCATATTAAAAAGAAAAAAGTTTTCCATTTTCTCGTGACTGTTGTTAATTTGTGTCAACAGAAGGAATAAACTAACAAAATGGTAATTACATTAACAGATCAGTTCATATGTTAATGCCACTTGATATGATAACAGTTCTCTAAAGCGGAATGTATTGTAAATGAAAAACAAGTTGACGTTCAAAATTTTTTAACATATACTCAAAATAAGCGTTTAGACCCCTGACAACGTGGCGTATACTGTGTACACTGTGACATCACCGTCGGCGTCAACGTTACGTATGCGGTTTTCATCATTTTGCAACGTAACGCAGAAGAAACGCAGGCATGTCGGAATATGTAATTATGTATACCCGTCTTTATACAGTACGGTGTCAGATTGATATCGTGTTCGGCGTCCTTTAAGGATGTCAGCTGTCTGTGTATCTAACTTATAAGTCAGTCACAACATTAGGTATACACCTAATTCTTACTTACTCTAAAAAAGGAAACCCCTAGTCTAATTATTCTGTCTGGCCACTAAGCCTGTAACTCGATCTGAGCGGTGACAAGCCTTACAATATGACGGTAACAGCTGGGACAAAGCCGTTAACCCCCGGGGGCTAATGATGCGATACCTTCATGTTCTAGTTAGCCCTGTATATACCATGGTTCATGCCCACGGCTCCGGTGTAAACATTTCAAGTTGCCCCCGTTTCAGTTTACCCCCCCCCCCCCAGCCGGTTCGTTTACCACAGCTCATCATTAATCTAAGATGAATTTTTATTAATTTGAATCATGATGTATTTATTGAATAAAAGAAATAATATCGAAAAAAAAAATTAATGCCATTTATACTCTATAAGAAAGCACACTTTAAATATTTTATCGTCATACGGTTTACACATTTTCAACCTTATATAAACCCGAATGAAAAATTATTGTAATAATAATAGACTGGCCAAATCCATGCAGTAATAAAGACTTTATATTTTTCTTTCTGACAGACCCATCAGGATTTCGTTCGCTGTATCATAGCTTAGAACAGGTACTGTCATCTCGCGGCAAATTACTCTATATATAACTAATTAATGGCTCTCTAGCGGACTCATTTTATCGTGATAAGAGCTGGCACTGAGTTACGTCTATTGGTACATGAAATCACATTTTAGTTTACGCATTTTGGTCACAAACATAAAGACTAAAGCACTGGCAAGGCTAGGCGGGACTGGAGTCTCTTGAATGCAAATGGAACTGCAAATGGAAATGTATGGCTCCTGGCGCTTTGGAATTCCTTTCCAGAAAATGAAATTTAAAAAAATCACAAATTCATAATTCCTGAATAAATGATTAGGCAAAGCATGCGAGCTAATCCAAACAAAATTGACTGTTCCTATAACAAAAAAAAATAAAGTGACTTGTATGACTGTTATCCTTGCATAAGACAACCTTAAAGCCGCAAGCAATAATAATGGCATATGCATTGTACTTGCCATTACTTGCTGAAGCTTACATAGCGTATTCATAAATTCCTCGTCAATATCAGCAGTGCCAGAAGGGATCATCAGGAATAATGAGGGGTAAATAACACCCACATATTTAGATGCACACGGTCAATATATAAAACATGCTTATCGGTCAAGAGGAGGTCATGGAAGCACGTACAATATTATGTAAACTCTGATGGATTTGAAGATAGCGCTTTCAATTTTAAAGGTCCAGAGTGTCCAGTTTGCAACCCACACGGATTGTAGGAAATAACAACTAGAATATTTCAATTGATATAAATACTTTAATTCAGTGTTACAGAGTGTCTTAATGCTTTTTACTTTCTCCCAGTCGTATTTCGGAAACAATACAGTTTTCCTGCTATGCAGTTTATCAGAGTAGAAATTCATCACTACAAAGACTTGAATCTAAATAATTCGGCTTCTGTGAGTTCGAATCTCGGCCCATACCCAGGGTGAACGCTCTGCAAGCTTAATGGGAATGACATGTCCAACTTACAAACGAGTGCGCCTTTCCTGGATTCTTCGGTGGTATGACCCAGCAATGGGGGCGATTACGCACCCAGGACCCGCAGGTGCAGTGGCCACCGAGTTACCATAAGGATATAAAATGAGAGGAAGCGAGTAATATTGCCCTGTCATGTTGTTTGGAACTAGAATGGAATTCCGAAGATGTAAATATAATTAATTAAGCTAGTGATCGAAATGGACGCGGTAACAACTCACAGGGGGTACGCGTGAGCGGGGGATAGTTGAAACTGCTACACCTGCCTGCTGATACATACGATATGCTGACTAATTCCCTCATCCTCTCCAGTTTCCTGTGACACTATTCTCAGCTTCATCCTGTGTCCCGATAAACATCTTGTTTTCGATTATACCCTCCCTCTTTGCATGCCAATGTTTAGTATACCACCAGTTCTGGATCGCGGATACCACCGTTCATAAGATTAAAATACTGTGGTTGCCTTTTTATTGGCGGGGCTGAATTTTCGCGGTTTTTATATTTTTAAAAGTTTCACGGAGTTCCTTTTTCGCGCTCTATTATTGGTCTAGTAGTATATTTCATTATCAAAAATAATTTCATTTACCGGTGATTTCACTATTATCTAAGTCTCCTTTTTCTCTGTCCGGATATCGCATGTTCGAACATTCACAGACGGCTGAGCCGACGCCTGCGGGAAGCATTGACCCCGCTGGATGTAATTAGTTCAGGGCCGAGGCTCATTAAAAACAACTCAAATGTTATTAAGGTGTGTCGAGAAACCAACCTGTAACTACAAAACGGTATATTAAGTTTGTTTAGGGAAACTGTCTTGATAAGGGTATCTTACTCCTGTTAATTAAAAGTCGAGTCGTAATCACCTGCTCAAGCAACAAGGGACGCCTGTAGGTAGCCCCCTTGTTTCAGAATCAAAGGCAGGGATGTGCCCAGAATAATTTGAATGCCGTTTATATATGTTGCTAATTACTTCCATATAGGTGGAAGAAGGAACCGTATTCAGTTTCTCACAGTTAAAATCTGAAGCAAAACATAAAATTCCACTGTTTAAGGCACTTTGGCCCCAAAATGAACTGCGACCTTTCAAATATATTAAAAACTCACGTCATCACTAGCCAATCATACATCGTTTGGCGCGTAATGATTTCAAAAAATTAGTCCTTTATAAAGTTACAAGGTGGCGTAACCCTAGCGGCTATGTTCACTACTTTAGTGGCAAATTTTATTCATTAACATGACTAAATACGGCACAATGTGAACGAGTACCTTCTACTCAATATTCATTTTTAAGCGGCACTGGATGTCATCTAACTTGGCACACATACACGTAATTTTTAAATATTACTGCCCAGCGGGCATTGACACTTTCCAGTCATGTGCCGGGGGAAAGGAATAACTGCCGGGCACGTCCGCCGGAGTTAGCACGCACCTGCAAAGGGTCCCGGTTTTTTGCATCAAAGCCAACCGATATTATTTAAAATGGGCCAAGCATTCTCCCTGAATCATTTAACGTATATGCACCAGGATTGATGGACAATCACTACGTAGCTGAAGATAAATATCAACTGTCGCAATCTATCGGCAGCTTCTGAAATTAATGATTATGGTCTGGTATATGTGCATTCAAAACTGCGCGGTTTCATTTTCGCGGTCAGGGAGCAACCGCGAATATCGCGAATTTGAAACCACCGCAAATAAGAAGACAACCACAGTATCTAGTCATTTAATTTTACCTGCTTTAATATCGCTAGTAACCTATTTTGCTAAATGTAGGATAGGGTCGTCCAATTATTTTCTTTCTTTCTTTTATTTGAATGTATAACTAATGCTTATCATTATTAAATATAGTACTTTTTAATTGAGATGTATTCTGACACGTATAGGTATTATTATACATATCTTGCTTGGTACCCGGGTACTTTTCCAATCTTGAATTAACCGTTTGTTTTTGAATGATGTTATGTCCGTTCTGACGTTATATTGTTACGGAACCTGATAACAACAGATCACGTAGTCGTGACGAGCATAAATTTTGTTACGGAGATAAATAAAATCGGATTCTATAAAACTAGGCAGCGTGAAATGTCTAGGGGAATGAATAAAGAAGTCAGTTGATTTTTGTTACCAATAATTTTAATTTATTCTTAAAACAACCCTAACATTACAATTCACTAAATCAATACAATAACTATGTATATCAACATTATAACAGTAAATCAATACAAGGTTATAAATAAAGTGTACAGTACCTGGATACAACCACTGTCACAGCGACAACAAGTCCTTTAAAACTTATTATCCAGATAAACAGTTCATATAAATCTTCTTAGAGAATAATAGTCCAATATAATCACAAAATCAATCTGTTGTAATCCAAAAGTAACGTTCTTGTAATAATCTTGAAAGCAAACTGGAGACAGGCCGCACTAAATCTCCACAGAATTCGTAGAATCTTTAACACAACTGCAATTATCGGATTGGTCCAAAACTGACTCACACTCTTCCGTGTCCGCTCGAACATTTCTCTCTCCTCCCTCCCGGCTCTAAAATACAGCCCCTATTTATAACTTTTTATCCGAAAATTCTAGAAACTTCTATTTCACGAACGATCGAAACAACCCAACATTACCTAATACACACGCCCAAAGAACATTACAAGACACGCGCTCATAGAGCGCGACCAGCCCAGAAAGTTCCAGATTAGCATGAGCGCTGTGTTTCTACATGTCAGACCCAACACGTGGGCCGGGCCAGCTCGCGCGCCTCCCGTCTCACAATGCTAGCGCTACACAGACACATGTAAGACTGCTGCATAAAAGAGTCACCTGTAACAATATATATATATATATATATATATATATATATATATATATATATATATATATATATATATATATACAGAGAGAGAGAGAGAGAGAGGGTGGGGGGAGAGAGAGAGAGAATGACGTATATTTTCATTTGCAGGCTCGGATCCGGAGCAGAAGACCATTTGACCCCACCTCTCTTGACCACTATTTGTCATTATGTTGTCATTTCTTTAATTATACGTATTTTACATAAAAGTCTTGTCAGTGATAACCCAACAGACGGCCTCAAATGGTTCAATCTTCCACACTATATTTTACGCTGCGATATGTTATGAATTATTAATTTTGCATGAGAGATTTCCCTGCAATTGTCTTCGACTGACGTGCATTAATTTATGCTACGATTACCTATTATTTTCTGCAACTATTCTGAGTACTCTGTGATTTAGTGCCATTGTTAATGCTTTTCTTGTGGATAACCACAACTCTCCGCAAAATCCCATGATAGTCCGGGAAAAACTTTTTGAGTAAAATTTCTAACAGATTAATCAACGGCAACAACAAAATTATACCCTCGCCACCTGACTGAGGTAAAATTAATGTTCTAATTAAATTGTAAATACAGATAATATTAATAGGTAATATTAGTACAGTGCGAAATATTATAATATGTTTAGATTAGTGAGCGCCGTCAAAGCTACGTTAATTATCAGCCAGAGTAATTAAGACACGGTTGGGATTAGTTAAGATAATCTTGATTTATCATTTGGCCTCATCTTCGACGCTCTTTTGTTGGGGATGTGTATTAATGGCCTTTTTATCGCCTCTGCAAGGAGGATACGTGTTAATCCCCGTTCGTGTTTGTGTTTGTGTTTGTTCACAACATAACTCACGCAGTCATGGACGAAATCTCATGTAAATTCCTGCACGGGCATTTCGGGAATGTACCAATTAAGAATCGATTAGATTTTGGTGTGGAACCGGCGCATGATTCGGATTCTGGAATGTAATCAAGGGGTTATTGTCACAAATACACTCCGCTTAGGCATAATTTAATTGCTCAGACGAAATGTTCCATAGATTATAACACAGAAGGATTAATACGGATTGGTTCTTTGTTAATAGCAGCATTCATGTTATGGTGGCATCCATATAAGGAAAGGGCCCTTCGGTAAAATTAACACAGATGCCAATTAATATAAGACTCATTAAACATACATTTAATTTTAAGGCTGGTACAGTGTATTTTCCGACGATGGTATATATATCAATGAAATTCACATAAAGTTTTATGTGATATTTATATATTATCTATATTATATTTTGAAGTGCACTATTTTAGGCATCAGGAAACAGGAAAATATTTTAGTTGTTAAATATTAAACTACATGACGATGTCTGAAAAATGTGTATCCGTATTGTTTAATAATGAAATTAAAAATTTATTTAATCCAAATTAAAAAAATAAATTCAAATTAAGAACGAAACTTTGTAGAGGAAAAAATCAAAATATTAACAAATCATATAGGAATAAATGTCATTTTCTCTTATAAATATGCATACAACCATAAATAACTGTGTATCAGGTTCAAAATGATATACGGTGAAAGTATTTGAAAATTTTGAACTGATTTTAAATGGAGGGGTTTCGGCGGGGATGTTACCTTAATAAACCTTTAAGTCCTAACGAAGCTGTATTTCCCAGTATTTATATATACACATTATTATACTGTAGGAAAGCTTACATTGCAGCCCTTTTCATGCCATAGTCCCACCTACATATATACGCTTCAATTCATAATGCCTGTCATATTTCTTCTGCTAATGTAATTATCTCTTGATGTACAATTTATGGGAGCTTTAACTTTTCATTATATTGTCTCAGGTAGGATCTAAATAAAAATTAATGTTCCACGGGCCAGACAGTATATCTGAAGAGATGTCTCGTTTCTCGCCATCTCATGTCTCCATTTGTCGACTATATGCCTGCTACATTATCTCTGAGTTATATTCTGTCCATGAACGATAAAACCTCCTAAATAGGTGAAATGGGAACTAAGTGAAACCTCATCTTTAATAATCTCAGCTGCGTCACCTCAAAATATACCTGTTCATATATATATATATATATATATATATATATATATTCAGGTGTATGTTAAACTACACAACGATAAAGTGCTGACAGGAGCTGTAATATATGTATAGTTCAAGACTTTAACCTACATGGGTTTTACAACGTTGTTTCGTAAGGGCCGTAGGTCCTCACTCTTCGGAAACCCATCATGAAGTGGGCCAGGTATTTAGATTTTTTAATGTTTGATTTGGCGCATGCGTAGTTAGCCAGGAGGTGTTTCGCCCTGTGTCTGCATGTGCTCGCGATGTATACATATATCATAATTGCAAATACCATGAACTACACATGACCTTAAGAGCGTATTCATTAAATGGACATTAATGAGCAGGGCAGTGCGAACAACCGCTCTGGTCCCCGTTAGCAAGGTCAAAAGTGAATCACCTGGCAAGCGCAAAATCTGCATAATTTGGGAAGACTCTCCCAAAATCAACAGGAACACCTTGAATCAGTACAAGTACCGTGTCCACATGGTTTCAGGGATATTCCTTTATATAAAGGAGACAGTATAAAACGCCCTAGCCCATGGGTTGCAGTTTCTATTCCGCCGACTGCCAAAGAAATAATGTCTTCATACGTAACAAATAATCCAAAATATCACAAAACTCTTTATAAGGATTGCATCACCAGAGAAGAGATATGAACAAGCGATTCCAGCTAATGAATTAAGTCAAAGCGACCCATCTTTGTGACGTGAAATTATTGTACTTAAAGTGACCCAATCACCTATAATGCATGTTGAATTAACACGAACAAAAGCTTCTTTCCTTTAAACTGAATTTTTACCTGCAAAAAATTGCCCTGAAATCGTTTGCTTACTCCTGTAAACGAGTATTAAGAACAATGGACCGGGGCGATCAAAGGTGTCAACAATAACATAGCGCGTGGGACTCTGTGCATCGCTGAGCCACAATACCTGCCAATCACGAGATGCCCTGACTGACTTGGCCCAAAATGTATGACATGTTCCCGCTGGCTGAAAATTCGTATGTTGCGGCTCACAATCGGACCTCGGATCACGTTGCCTTGAAATGGTAAACAGACATATGGACTGTGTTTACAAACACGCAGAGCCATAACAAGGTGTTAAACAGCCGTATTCGAGGAACTGAGAATGTGTGCTGGGATGGTATTGCTGGGAAACTTTGTATAAAGCAAAGCAGAACTGATAGTGTAAAAGAATAGGCATAACATTGCTCCTGATTATGTCCCTTTAATATACCAATTTACCAATATCTACGAAGGATAAGAGCGTGACCTCAAATACCGCTATTCTTTGGAATTAATACATTTTTTTAAATTACTCATTCTCTTGAAACACTGGAGTATACTTGCTGGTTCACTAGATAGTATGAGTATGAGTATCAGCATGCAGTTATTTTGAGAATTCATGACATTTTAACATTATTCGCAAAATAATCGAGAAAAATTAAGGGTTAATTCATTCAAAAAATTTTATAAATTAAGACTTGGCTCAAATTTAAAATTTTGAATTTTTTAAGGCGGTTCAATTAGATTGAAATTGGTCTGACAGCAGTATATAAAATGATAATTAAGGAGTTACTATATAATATAATTAATATACATGTATATATTGATTTCATTTTTTTTTCTATTATATATATATATATATATATATATATATATATATATATATTATGGAGGTTACCGCCATTTTTTTATGCTAACTTAACTACATATATGTACATCTGCATAATTCTATTCCGTTTCTGGCTACGACACAGAGCACTGTCATATGCATACTCTTATGTTACATCTTAACGTTAACCAGGCCCGGTGACTACTACACCTGCATGCCCTGGGTGCGTAATCGTCCCCATAGCTAGTTCGCCGAGGAGAACCCGAAGGGCGTACTCTTTTGTGAGTGAAACACGGCCGTTGGACACGGCTTTCCCATTAAGCCTGCAAAGCGCTCAACCTGGGTCGGGGCCGACCGTGAAAAATCTCACCGCCTCGGCTGAGTTTCGTATTCACGATCTCACCGCTCTGATTCCTGCGCTCTACCCCTGAGCCACAGTTGCCGATAACTATGAAACTATGATTCTTTTAAAAAGAAAACTATCGAAAATCAATATGTTAAGCAAGTTCAAGGTTAATCAATTCATTTAATTAATAAAGGAATTTTTAAATATGAATGTGGCTGAAAATGGACCATTCATTCTGGAATTGTTTGGTTAAAATAATAATGGATTGCTGAATCAAAATGTGAGCAAAGTCTATTTTAAAATCTCAGTTACAATATCTTTCAAACAAGTGAAAATAAAAAAGCAAGCCCAAAGAAGTCGCTCCGCTTGTAAGCGGACAATATAACCTCGTTTAATCAGTAATTACACCGAAACACTCTGAGAGCAATTAAACAATAACAGTGACCTGCTGAACGGAAGAATCCTGTTAAAGTACACTTAAAAGATATTTCCTCAAGTCACACTAATCTACAAAAATGTTCAACGCATTTTAAACATGTGACCCAACAGTTACTGACATTCATTTTATGGAGTCTATATGTGGAAAAAGAAAATGTGGATAAGAAAATGAAATATATGATTCAAACCAATCCAGGAATTTCCCTGGCTCAAATTATTTCAGTAAGTTTTTTTTCCGAAATGTGATAAAGTGTTTTAAAAATGCCGGTGATGCCACTGTCTTGTGCAAAAGATGAATCTATCCAAGTTTAATCTAGAGAAGAAAATTTCTTGTTTATTTGATATGATTAGCAGATCTTATGAGTTTCACTTTATATAGTGCAATATTATTCTGAAAGCACTTTTGCAAAATTCTTTATATAATTTCCATGATGACGGAAATATTTGTTTAAATAAGGTCCCATTATATCTTATATAGGAACTTGGAAGCAATGCAGTTTTTTTTTTATTCAAAGAAAGGTCCGACTTCAAGCGTAGTTCAAACAGTATTTCTACCCTATAGCCATAAATTATTACTTTATGTGATTTATTTTCTTACAGGAGAATCGTAGAATCTGATAGGCTATTCAGCCAGCATTTACAATTGGTCTGGTAAAAATGAGTTGTGCCTAGTTATTATTTTTTATCATTATTATTCATACCATACTAAATTAAACGACACTTCTTGTGTTATGGAATCCGCTGTTTCCACCGAGAAGGATATGTTTTCAGCTCTCTTTGTTAATGTTTGTTCATCTGTTTGTTTGTTTGGAAACTTTGATTGACTTAGTTATGTGCATTTCTCTCTCTCTCTTCTTTGTTTGTTTGATTTGCTTTACCCGCTCTACATGTTACATTGTAAATTTTTACCAAATTCAGATATCAGTTTAATCTCGAAGCCAATTAACTTTACGTGAGATCGTCTAGGAGGTATATCATCTGAAACCTATTCCGTTTAGCGTATAACTAATACAATGTATATTATAAGATAATTAATGCGTCACCAAATACTGGAATATTAAAGAGAGCATAAAACCAATCATAACTATGCAACATAATATTGAATTTAAATATCATCTAGAACTTACCAATTGACTTGTTTATTGTATTCAAGTTAAATTGTTAAATCTGAATAGTTGTGACCCCGATAACGTATGGGTACTGAACATTTTCTCCTACACTTTGAAACACAACTTGTGTCCACAAGTTCTTTTACAATGTAAAAACTTATGACCTTCACAAAAAATGTAAAAGTTTTTTTGACGCTGATAACATTTGCATATTTTGTTCTCAAATATCATAGGAAAAATGTTTAAACAAATATAAAAGACCTTTGAAAACTTGCAACCTTTGATTTTATTTTCAAGGTCAAATCGCTATTATTCATCGTCTTTAGCATTTTGTCTTTAAATATAACACATATATTGTTTCCACCAAATTCTCGTCGGAGTTAGAAAACGGATGAAATTAAGATTGATCCCATTCTTCACTTGTACCACATGAATAGACTAGTCATTATTTGATTTATTTAGTTATTATATGATTTATTCTTTTTTTCAAATGTGTACCGCATCAAGTAAAGAAGAACCCTCTCAACTTTGGTGCAGAAGGTCAGAGGTCAAAGTCACATCAGTTCACTTAAGTTTGGTTTTCCAAATGGTAAAATTCCTGTTGAGAATGTTAGCCTGTAATTCACCTGCTCTTAGGACATTGGAACATAATTATTTAGTTCGCTAACAACAGAAACATTACACATCTGTATTAACACATGCATTTTTTACCATTTGATCGTTTGCCCCAGGTGTAGTCTCTCTCTAAGGTAGTGAAACTATTAGCTGTGAATATTCGACTCAGTGACCATTTATACTGGACTGGGAAGCCTACTTGAATCGTGACACAAGCCACCCAGGGGAATACGCTGCAACGGCCATCCATCCTGTCGCATTGATATCGTAATAAACGGTCATTAGGCTACGAGTGATGAATTAGCACAACATAATACCTCTTAAATCACAAATCAAAGTAAAATTCGTCTCTAAGACGACGAGTCCTTTTTTGTGTCGCTATCGCCCAGTAACAAGTACCAGCAATGTCTGTATTCATTCGATCAGACATGCACTTAATAAACATGCAGGAGATTTAAAAATATACCATGGAATCTTTTCTTGAACATGGTAGCTAACGATTAGTCTGGTTTATACGACTGAGAGTGTACCAGTAAGCAACCATGCGTTGTGACAAATGACAAAAAAAGATGTAATGGCACGCTGACGCTGATCGTAGACTTTCTAATGAAAGACCCCGAAATGGCGCTATGAAATTATGTACACGAGTTGTATATTTTTAGCTCAGATATGCCTCACCTTACTTATTTTTTATTTGAGTTTCTCTGCTTCCTTTGGATTGCAAGATCTTTCTCGTCTATAGAACAGCAAGACACTTTCAAAGCCACCATTTCTTTATAAGCGAAACATATAACATTTTTTTTGTATACGATGAGTACCTCCAGTGAACTCATTTAAACAAATTCCCATAAGTATGGAACATTACGGGTTGATGTTAAGCAAATTTTCTACTCTCGTAGTTATAGGTCATGGCGGAGTAGAGTTAATATAATACAATAAACAAAAAGTAAAAAGAGCGGTGATAAATAAAGATGGAACCACCTCAAAAAGAGTCTAGCGGCCATTTGCCCTGATTCATGTATATGTATCATACTGTAGTGAATTCAGAAAATTAAATTGAATGTCTTCTTGGGTCGAAAAGTCTTTCTATTGAGACGACATATTAAATTTAAATCTTACAGATACTGCGTCAGTCGCAGACCCAGCGCTCCAGACCGAGCACTACAAGAAGGACAGGTTGGTACATTTAGAGTCTCTGTAGGACAACATACAACATTTAGCAGGGAAAACCTCTCTTTTGGGGATGTTTCACGTGCTTGCCCCTCGTCATGCCAGACGTCACTGACAATCAGGAGGGAGCTGAACGTGAGTTTTTCTGATGGACTATCTTTTTTTATGACCCTACAGGGAGCTGCGGGTCGCTTTCCTGATATTTACTAGTCCAGCCGCATATACATTAGGGAAACAAAATGGTCCACCGGACATTTGCAGTTCAGATGGTACAGAAGAATTGACATATCCCCGAGGCCACCTAAAAGTAAAATGTGTTTGACCTGCTTCTGTGGCTCACGGGTAGAACACAGGACTCAAAGCCGGGAGATCGTGAGTTCGAATCTCAGCCGAGGCGGTGAGGTTTTTCACGGTCGGCCCCCACCCAAGGTGAGCGCTCTGCAGGCTTAATGGGAAGGTCGTGCCCAACGGCCGTGTTTCACTCACAAACGAGTGCGCCTTTCGGGGGTCCTCGGTGGTATGATTACCAGCCCAGGGCCCGCAGGTGCAGTAGTCACCGGCCCTGGTTAACGCCAGGATATAAATTGAGAGGAAGCGTGTGATACTGCCCTGTCACGTAGTCCGAAACCGGAATGGAAATCTGCAGATGTACATATACTTAGTTAAGCTAGCATTTAAAAATGGAGGCGGTTACCTCCATCAAAAAAAATTTAAAAAAAAAAAAAAAAAAAAGTAAAATGTGTATGTCTTTGTCATATTCTCAGGTACCTTCGTGCATAATGACTTAACGTTTTGGAATATTTTTTGATGACGTTCCTGAATCCGGCTCATTTGCAGGATCCAAACCTTATCGATTTTTTCAATTTATTCTGTTGATGAATGGGGTCCATACTGTATATTTTACGCACAAACGGTAGAAATTTGGCATGCTTTTTTGGAGGTGTTTTTTTTTTCTCACAGGCGTTTTGTCGTTTGTCATTATATACTCCTTCCTCTGGGCACATAAACCCAAAGTAAAGTACTAATTGCCGATAACAAAATTTATGCAGGTAATGAGTCCATGTCCGTTAGCAGACGAACAGTAATTTAGCGTACGGACAGTCACAGTAATTTATAGACAAAGTTTATAGACACTATATTGATGACCTTTTATTATTTTCCCGATACAAAACAGAAACCAATTCAATTAGATACACTTAAAACCTTGATAAATTAAAGTGCTCTGCAGATAATAAAGTAAACACGTGCAAATGGACCATTCATGCACGTGCTCTACCCGACGCTGTTTCTTAATGTTATGTCCTTAGTATAGTATAGACTTATATAAACAAAAACTATATGCAGTACTGCGTCTCATGGATAAGTGCTTGTCCGTCTACTACAAAGTTCCACGTGTTGGTTAGGTAACACAGCTTATTAAGCCACCGACGGCCACTCTGCAGGCTTTTTCATAATAGTTTTATTTTTTTTATGTTTGCGTCGCCGGCCCCAAAAGGGTTAAATGCAATTTTAATAAGAATCGATCTGTCAGAAAGGAAATTGAATAAAAGTAATGCTGGTAGTTGTGGCATAAAAAATATTTAGATTACTCTCTTTGTTGAAAGGCCTGTAAACTTAGCTTATCCTTGTGGAATGTTTGAAGCGCCTGAAACACCAATTGGTGGTTCTGTCAGAGAGATACGAAGTATTCATATTTTGCCGCCGTGTTGGCATTATTG
Source organism: Sipunculus nudus (assembly GCA_026874595.1). Lineage (NCBI taxonomy): Eukaryota > Metazoa > Annelida > Sipuncula > Golfingiida > Sipunculidae > Sipunculus > Sipunculus nudus. The sequence goes on from CM049315.1 coordinate 50,149,200, forward strand.
GGATGAGGAGCAATTAAGCCTCTGTGGTATGAGACTTATGTGTGGATATTCTCCACACGGAAGGGTTATCTGTGTCAAGGTTATCCATAGACCTTGGCTCTGCATGGAGGTTGATGTAAAAGAAAAATTACGCCACCCATGTTCAATGTAATATGCCTGCATGTGCTCTAGCTATAACGTCCATATTGTCATTCCCTAGGAATAAATAGAAAGGGGTATTTTTTTTCATGTTTAAACATTCCTCAAACAAAGATTTACTGGACTTTCATTAAAGACAAAATGTTAAATCATATATTCGTGTGTATGGTGTCATATAGTCTCAGGTGAATGCAGGGGACAATTATCAGTCTACATTGCGCCAGTCACTATAAACAAACGAGGAGTCAGTTCTTATGGGCTAAGTTTATTCTCAACTTTACACCTTACCTACCATAACATAGGAACCTTCAACATGATTACCCCGTCTGGCCAGTAAACCCGAGAAGTGCGTTGACAAGACTAACAATGTTACAGAGAGTTCTAACACAGCCGTTGACCCCGCTAGGCTCATGCAGCGTTACCTTCATGTTTCAGCCTCAGTTCACGTCAACTGGTGTGCCGGAGTAAACGCCTACGATCTCGCCCTCTTAATTGTTGTGACAGTCTAGACTGTTAACCAAGTCCCTAATCATGTCCGGTCTTCTTTCATCCTGTTCTCAATGTGGATCGTGGTTCTGAAAACAAAACAAAAGGTCTTCTATATCATCGGGTCTGAAATATCTTTCACTATACTTCAACGATCGCATGCCAATTTTAAATCTACTATCAGTTCAGTGTTTCTTTCAATAATTTGTCGTTAAAGTATTTTTATGGAACCAGCTTCTGTGGCGCAGGGGTAGAGCAAAGCACCAATCTGAGATTTTTCACCGTCGGCCCCCCAACAAGGGTTAGTGGTCTGCAGGTTTAATGGGAAGGCCGTGCCCATCTGCCGTGTTTCACTCACAAACGAGTGCTTCTTTCGAGAGTTCCTCGGTGGTATGACCCAGCAATCGGTACGGCGACGAAACCAGGACCTGCAGGTGCAGTAGTCACCGGGCCTGGTTGACGCCAGGAAATAAAATGAGAGGAAGCGTGTGATACTGCCCTGTCATTATGTCTGAAACTGGAATTAAATTGCAGATGTACATATACGCAGATAATTCAGCATTGAGAAAAATGGAGGCGGTTTCCTCCATGGAAAAAAGGTATTTTTTTCATGTTCATTGCATGAAATATACACAAAATAATGAGTGATACTATAATCATCATACAATTTACAATTCTATCATATATTCCGAGAATTTTTTCAAATGAATCCACCCTTAAGTGTAAATCGTCTTATTTTCTCTGTTTCTCTTTTAATATCATAACTGAGAATATTTAATGTCCAGTAACCAAACAATGGAACTATTTTGCCTCTAAGAGAATATCCTTATTTTTTACGTAGCTGCCAGGATATAAAAAGAAATGGCTGATGAGCCATGAAGCTCAGCTGAGGTGATGCATGTATTAAATATTAACGGTTTGAGATGGTGAAAATATTTGTTGAAAGAACCTTGAACAATGGATAGAATGACTTCGAGAGTGCTCAAAATCAGGCGTTATGTCCATTGGCCTTAGAAAATAGGATACAGCGACCTTATTTAGGGTTACCAAGAATATATTACAAAAAAAATCCCTAGATGCTATGTTAAGTTTTATGCCCACTTGCTACGACTTGCATCAATCTTATACATATCTGATGTTAAATGCTCGCAGAATCTGGGTCACAGTGACATATTTATTGCGTTTCTAAGATGATTTTATAGGGCCCTCCCTGAATCTAAATTAAATTTGAAGTTTCTAGATCCAACTGCTACCATTTGTGCCCGTCTGACTAATAGGGTGCTAAAATTATGTTCTATCACATAGTTCACCGAATATAGTCACAGCGACCTTATTTGGTTGTCAAAGGAGACATACAATCACGTTTCTGGATGCAACATTTAAGATTATAGGCACGTCTGACTTTCTGGGTGCTCAAACTAGGTTTCTGCTCACGGAATATAGTTCTACATGAGCTAATCTCAGGTGTTGAAGGAAATTTGCCTCCTTGAATTTTAAGTTAGAAGGTTCTAGGTCCATCCGTTATGATTTAGCCCATTTGACTTTCACAGTACTAAAACCATGTTTTTTTCCCAATAGCTCACAGAATGTATGTCACAGTGACCTAATTTCAAGATTCAAAAGGAGGCTTGCCAAGGCCTCCCAGGATTTTACAACAGAAGGTTATAGGTCAAACAGTTGACTTTGTGCCCAGTGTGACTGTCTTGGTGCTCAGAATCATGTTGTGTGCCAGTACTTCATAGAATATATGTCACCATGACCTAATTTCAGGTTTCCTAGGAGATTTGCCACGACTTATGAGGATGCCATGTTAGAAGATCCTAAGGAAAATAGATACAACTTGTACCCTGTCTGTTTGGGTGCCCAAATAATGATTATGGTCCACAACCAAACCACCATGACCTAATTTCAGGTTTCCAAGGAAATTTACCCATAACCTCCCTTGATGTTACATTAGAAGGTTATAAGACAAACAGATACTTTTTTTTTGTGCCCATTTGACATTCAGGGTGCTCATATAACATCTGTCTGTCTACAGGACGCAGAGTATAGGTCAAAGTGACCTAATTTCAAGTTTCCAGGAACATTTGCCCAGGACCTCCAAGAATGTTACATTAGAAAAATCTAAGCCTAATGAATACAATTTGTGCCCCGTCTGACACTCTGGGTGCACATAACCATGTTTTCGGCCAAAAGGTCACATAATAAAAGTCTCAGAGATAATTTGCATAGGTTTACAGTTATAGACATTTCTGTGTCTAATGGTTAACTTTGTGTTCTGTTAACGGAGGGACGGCCGGACGGACAAAGAGTGATCGCTATAACCCAGATGATTTACAGTCAGCTGAGCTTAAACGTTTAATGGCACCAGGTTGAAGTAACAGTAGCACATTATATCGATTTCTCTTATTAAAAAAAAGGAGCATGTGCTAGTGCATGACATGATCCTAATTAAGGCAAACATTGATACGTATAAGTTTGTAACTTCCTCTTTGAAACAATGTCTACATTATACAACCGCATTATATAAGGTTTAAAACAAAACATACAGTTGCCTTCTGATATGATATAGTATGTGAACTTTCATATTGGCAAAACTTGAACTCCAAATTTTAAAATGCCACCAGAAAAGCCTCTTTAGGCACTTTTTATACTTTTTATGTTCGATGAAAAAGGAGTTATTTTAAGGTGATTAAAAATAATCTGGAACTGAAGATTTTACAATTTAAATAAACATTGTTGCCTTTGACATTTTCAAATGGCTTACCGATTCATATGCAAATTGTTATCTCATGAAATTGAGGACTGCCGCAGTCTCTAACTGATTTACTAATTCAATAAAACACGAGCTCCAGTGCAGTAAACCGAATGGCTATCTAATCAAATTTACTCATTATTTAATTTGCCTCGAAGAAAATGAAAGAACACCGAAAACTAATTTTTAATTATGAATTAATGACAAAGAATCTGATATAATATTCACTTAGTTTATCAAAGTCACGACGACTGTTCGTTATGACTGTAGGTTAAATACTTTTTTTTTCAAGGACCAGACTTAAAGTGTCTGCTGTCCGTGATAATGCTCAAATAAATGCTACTCTTAGGTAAACAGAGATATGTTTCTCTGTTTAAATGCACATGTTCTTCATGTTCTATAAGCGGCCTTTTGTACAAGTCAAATAAGATTCAATTTGTTCTTATCAAGCATGTGCAAGTCTTGCTAGATTTACGATCACTCTCTGCTGTCGACTAGCCTATTAAACGTTTGGGCGCATTTGTATGGGACACGGTTTTTAAATTAGATAATTGCATAAACCAGAAGAAAAACAACTCAAAGTAAGGAAAAACAAGTTTTATTAGTGCTTAGAACTGTTTGAACAGCAAGAACGGCAGGGGCTCTGTAATGCTTCTATAATGCCCACAGGGTTTGTTAATGTATCGAGTGCCTGTGATCGAACATTATTAAAAAGACCAATTTTTAGTGACTGTATCGTTTCCAATCAGAATCAGAAAAAAAATCGCACTGAGGCAGATAATATGAATGAGTAACTTTTATAACTCAGATTTAGGCTCATTAATTTTCCGGCGGACCGTTGATATCGGAAGATGGACAAAAATCCGAGATTTGTCTTTCATAAAATACGTATGTATATCAATCTTGACATGGTATTCATGTGCCGGGTCTAATTAAACGTGAATCCATCACATGTTTTTTACATATTGCAGTACAAACCCAGCTGTGGAAGTAGGTTTTTTTTTAATTGCAGGGGCCAACCTTGATGTATAAGGTTGATAACAAGACTGATCGAATATACACATGTTTTCTTTTTTTTCAACAAATAAATCCTTTAATTTAAACATAAGAACAGAACATATGTGAAAAAAAAAATAAATATTTATGTTAATGTAACAGCTTATACCTATTATAAAGATATAGTTTCGCTGTTCAATTTTCAAAATAAATGCACAGTCCTGTCTTTTATTTATATTTTCAATCATGTAGTCCGTGACAAAAATACGGAAATAACAATTTCAGAATATCCAACCGTCATTAAGAGCCAGCTCTTGACATTAAAAACCCACTCTCATCCCTCGCATATTGCATGTATATAATACAGACATGACTGTGCAAATAACCGGCTAATTAAAGACATTATTTTCAAGACATCATAATAGAATTTTCACATGGCATATTAAGCAAAGAGACATTTAATTCAAATACACCCTGTCACACACACATGGAAGATGTTAGGTAAATTTATCAACCCCTTGACCCCCTTAAATTCCAAGACGGCCACCATCCCAATAATAAAATCAAGATTTTGCTTAGCAATTGTAATTATCGCATTTAACTAAATAATATTGGATCGATTTATAAATTTTTAAATGTGTTCTATCAATAGCAACTTCTTTAGGAGTTGTCTGAAGGTCACAGAGGGTATTCAAGGTCAAAGTCAAACTTATTTACCAACCTTCTAAAGCATACAGTTGGACATCTTGGGTACTACATTGTCATAAATTATGTAATCTGGTTTTCAAATGGACCTTTTATATCTTCATCAAGAAAGGTATCACAGGCTTCCTTGCGGTTTTTTTTTTTTTGTTTTTTTTTTATATTTTTTTTGGTTGGAGGTAACCGCCTCCATTTTTTTAATGCTAGCTTAACTAAGTATATGTACATCTGCAGATTTCCATTCCGGTTTCGGACGACTTGACAGGGCAGTATCACACGCTTCCTCTCATTTTATATCCTGGCGTTAACCAGGCCCGGTGACTACTGCACCTGCGGGCCCTGGGTTGGTAATCATACCACCGAGGACCCCCGAAAGGCGCACTCGTTTGTGAGTGAAACATGGCCGTTGGGCACGACCTTCCCATTTAGCCTGCAGAGCGCTCACCCTTGGTTGGGGCCGACCGTGAAAAACCTCACCGCCTCGGCTGAGATTCGAACTCACAATCTCCCGGCTTTGAGTCCTGCGCTCTACCCCTTAGCTACTGAAGCCGGCTTCCTTGCGGTTGATAATATTGGTTTGTTACCGTTGGGCGGTCTTCCCTTCATGGCTCCGCTTAGGTGTTTTTTTTTTCAGGAGGATAAAAGAGCAGACCAATCAATATACCCCTTGCTATCCCGGATAAACCACTATCCGTCCATCTGCATATGAATATCATGCACAACGACATGCAAGTCATACAGCTAAAACCTGTAAGGTAATGAAGGGTAAACTGTTCATATGCAGTGTCTCCAGGTAAGTATGGTCTCCATAGACCGATAGTAGTATATATGCACCCTGGTTGGAAAAACACTATGTGAACTTTTGGTTTGTGTTTGATTTTAATGCCATGGTGACTGTTATGATTCATGAATTTTCGACACATTTTGAGCCTCAAGGGCCGCTGTGACTCAAATATTACGACAATAAATTGAATCCCTTCACACAGGCATACATGTAGGACAGAGTTTTGCGGTTTAGTGTTTCCAAGTTACTGAGAGATCGTCATCAGAGAACCTATAATGTTTTCCTAATTCAAGCTCTTCAGCCACGATTTTCACTTTTTACCACTAACAAACTCTCTTCCACAGGGGACTACGTAACTGCAGGTTACTTCGTAAGTAACTATACCATGGCATTTGCAATAGCTGTCCTTATATTACCGTATGCACTGCCCACCTTGGTGTCCTTGATGCACGTTCTAAGCGTATCTTGGAAACAGTTTCTGTAATTGTTTTTTTTTTTCCATTAACAAGTGCGTCTCCTGGTTGATGCAGACTCGACAATGATTCCCTGAATTTATCTTCCATGGTTGGCCTTCATGTCCAGAGATGCATGGTATTTTGGATCATACAAGTGTACTGTTGAGTTCTTCATGATATTTGTAATCCTGTGATGCCAGGGAAAACGTGCATACTTTCATTTGGGATCCATACTCATATGACTGTTTAAAGGGAAGATGTAACTTCTTTCCTGCTGAGCAGGTTTCGCTGATCTTTTTTATATTCTTCTCAGGGCATAAATTGTTTCTTTTTAACTTTTAGAAGAATCTTATTTGTAACTTTTAACAATCAGAATGATATTTAGCCTGTTTCAGCTCATATTCAGACAACGGTTTCATCCAATCCCAATTCTGTTCTACAAGGTGCTTGGAATATTTTAATATGCCATGAATATTTAGATTTTGAATATCAAGATTTCCAACAAGGCTTTTGAAATCTTTGAATGTTGCATATGAACACACAAAGTAATTCAAAATGTTTCGCAGTAATTAGGTAGGCTTATGAGAGAATCAGCAATATAAAAAAATATACCTAGCATCAATATCATAATTTCTTTTTTTAACAATACATACAGTATTTAAGTGTGATACTATCTGGAATTAACGTTCGTTCAGGGATCGATATCATCATTGCCTATTCAAAAACATATTGCATAATATATAACAGTTAGTGCCCAAGATATCCTGTGTGACCTACAGATAACCTTTGGTTGGTTGCAATTGAAAGGATCCATTCAAAAACGTATAAATCGATCCAATATCGTTCATTGTCATGCAACAGTCACAGAATAATAGCATTATTCCTATTTAAGGATTGCAATGTTACAAAATAACAGCATTTTTTCTATTTAAGGATTGCAATGGCAGCCATCTTGGATTTCTCTGGGTCACAGGGCTAAAAAAATTTATTACCTGCTTTCATTCATCAGCCTAAATAAAGTGAATAAAGTGAAAGCAAGCACTATCGAATTCGATTCCTAAGGGAACGTCGTTCTGTTACACGAACAACTACGTAGGGTTCGCAGTACTCAATAATTTCCATGGGTGATGGCGGCCATCTTGGATTTTCTGTGTTAGAGGGGTCCAAAATTTATTATCCATAACGTTTTTCACTAATCCATACCCTATTTAAGTTAAATCGGTCATTTTTGCAATTTGGGCATCAAATTCCTACGAAATTACATCCCCGTCTACACTAGCTTACATGTAAGATATTTGATGATGTCACCATACAGTGTATTCTTTCTGATAAATTATATCTTTCTATGGCGTCTTTAGTTAACGTAACATACGGACTATTTGTCTTTCAGGTTTTCCCAGGAAGAATACTTTCCAAGTGACGTATTAAATACATATTTAGTATCAGGTACAGCCCGAACCACAGAGTCCGAACAAAGGTCCTTCAGCATACTCGTCAAAAACTTTGAATTTCTCAGTTGGGCGATACTTTATGCTAGCCACCAGTTTACAAACTTTCCGGCCAATATTTTGCAGGTTGGAAAAATTTGAAGGATCGGTAGATGTGTGGATGCTGCCCATCGGATATGTTAAAAATCCGGCATGAAAATCAGCTGTCAAGAGATTTCCGGACAATTTTTATCCGCCGACCTTTTAGTTTCTTTTGAGTCATGATGACAGTAGTAGTCCAAAGGACGAAATAAATTTGGCAAAAAAAGTTTGAAAATCTGGTGATGTGCACGCGAATTCGGCAGGTGTGTGGGTACTCGCCGGCTGGCGAGACCCGTAGATATTTCCGGCTGCTTAAACAAAGCCGGTAGATAGGAGGGCGGTTTGAGACGTCAGCCTTAAACTGCGCCTTGACTGCATGAAGATAAACACGAATAAAACGTCGCATCTTGTCAGTAAATTGTCCCCTGTTTTAAAAATTCAAAGCAATCACCTCGAGCCGACATTTGTTATGCTTTGGGAAATAATCCAAGATCACCAAGACCTCTGGGATAGGATACTTTATCGCGTCCTCAGCGGACCGTTTCTTATAAAATATATGTTCCTGCCGTGTCTACAGGTAATGCTTCCCGAGATTCAAACTTTCCCAAGATGGTTTCTTTCCAGTTGACATGTTGTTAAAATATCAAATACACCCTCTATCAGCAACATTGTCAGCCTCGCAGCCCGTGCTAAGTGCCCTCAGCAGATTTGTCACAGAGATTACAGTGCTCCGTTTGGCAATATTTAACATTTACTGCCAAAATGTTTCTTCCTCTCGTCAGAGGAAAATAGACTTACATCCAGTGGGGGCTAAATATTTCCGTTCGCTTATGGAATGTCTTATTTCATTAATCTATAGGGAGGTGGTGATCGACGTTTATTTTTCCCTTACCAACCCATACGACAGATAGAAAGACCGGTTGCTTTTTACAAACTAGAAAAAATAATAACATTTCAGTACGGTGGCCAAAGACAGAAAAGTGGGTTATTTAAGCTTGCCCGATGACGTCACTACATACATCGATACCGCGTATTTAATACCTACAATTTGAAATATAAAAAAATGGTTCTGTCTGTTAAGGTGATAGCTGTTTAAATTTAATTCTGGATGGTCTCTAAATATGCATTGGTTGCCATGAAAACTGGCTCGGAAAACACACTTTCGACCAGATACAGGTTTGGCCATGCCCCATTCCGAAAACTACACACCATACGCTTTTCACTTAGAATGGTCGCTATTATAACCCTTGTGGCCACATACTGATTATGTAAATAGCACGTATTTTGTTTGTGCGAACTAGTACATTTTGATAATAAAAATGTACTTAAATTCACCTTCGGATGAAAGTGGTCTTGAAATGATTCATACAAGTGTTATATCCAAGGTTTCATGAACGGCCAGTTTATAAAATTAAAATACCATGTAACAATTAAAACCAAAAAAACACAAAACCAAAGTGCTCACCTGTCTTTTTCATTGGAATCTTCCATGTACTTTTTTTTAATATAGTCATCCTTGTTTTTTTTTTAAATATTAAAGAAATATACGTTTATCCATATACAAGATCCGCTAATAATGCTACTTTAAGGGCATTAACTTTAAATGTATTACTGTCACATGCCTCACATCATGCAATATTGATCATAATCTATCAGCAAAACTGGTGCACAACTTAAATTATTATAACATAACAAAAGGTTGGGGGTAATAAATGTCCCATATAATGAGACAAACATCCTCATACAAGCAACAAAAACATTTATAAGCAGCGGTAACCATCAAAACTAAAAAATTCTGTTACCGTGCATGCCACAGACACGCCTGTATGAAGGCAATGAACCATAACAAGACTAAGCCGCCCATTGTTAGAGTCCGGCCGAGGTTTCACGTTTGAAAATTTTTGAAAATAATATCTTCAATTATTTATCACCAAAAAAAAATTCTTATTATAAGGATATCTTAAATATTTCTTACAGATAAAAGACAAAATCTCAACATATTATATTGGTCTAAAATAAAAAGGCCATGGTATTGATCACATAGCAAGAAAAGATCAATTACCTTACATTAAAAAAGTTATGGTTCTAAATGGATATTTGCCTTTTATTACGTCTACAGCTCAAGCGGGTTGTAGCTAATTGCAGCCCGCTTAAACTAAAAAGAGAACAGAATTCTCGTTGCTAACATATGAATTTAAAATACCTTGCTAAGCGTAACCTTTGGCTCTCTGGCAATTTATTTGAAAATAGTGTCATTCTTTCCGAAATGTTCACCAAAACCTCATTTTCTTTTTCGGTAATATCCGGTAAGCTTGACACTGATACGGGTCAGTTCATTTCGTGTTTATTTGTAAGATATTGCCTTATGTCCTTATTTTTATAAAATAAAATATAGAACAGAGCACTTGATAGCAACAAAACCAGTTACGTGTGACCTCTACCTGTCTCCGGGCATTTTGCATGGTCTAGTGTACTGATATATCTGTCAGCTACCCCATTTTCCTAACAGCAGGCGGGATATTGAAACTCAGATATATTTGGCTCGCCGCCCTTTCTATCTTTCCAATAAACGGGACACGCTAAAAACGTGACGCTCTGGTTACACAGTTATCTGTCTATCAGTCATGGCCACCGGATCATGAATCTCCGCTTTGTCTTCGTATCTTTCCATCTGTGTGTGTGTGTATTTGGACTTAATTATAGCTAGTATATATATATCTACCTATATTTTCCTCCATTACTTTATTTGGCTTTTTCAACTTAACTTATGAGTTTAATCTTTCAACGATTAGATTGTTCGGGTCAACATCAACGACTAAGATAGGCCTAGATTAAAAAGTCATATTTTCATATATTAACTTTAACGGTACATAAACATTTACGACAAAATAGGTATCATCTCACGCTGTTATTTCATTTTGGATGAATTCCAAAGTTTCCTTCAGACTTACTCTTTCTTTTTCACCTGTTTTATCCATTGTTATGGTTCTGCGGGTGACTCGTTTCACGTTCGTGTGTGTTTACCATAACACAACTGCTTGGCTGCTTGCGGTATGATCCTGGAGTGACAGCTCCCACACAAGAAGAACAACCAAAATAAAAACACCGAGTAGAAGCTTTAAAAATCTGCGAGGTACGGAGTTCCGCGGTACGGCCACCAAGTTGTGTGTGCGCTAGGTTTATTTTACGTGCCACTGACAGCGCCCGGTGCAACCTTTTTCCCCCTCACTTATTTTCTGAAGTAAGAAACAGTCGTAGAACCAAATATTGGCAAATGCAATGGAATTTAAGGAGAGCAAAAAACTGTTTCATTTTTATTTAACATACCTGGAATCTGATTAGCTGCCTTCCTCTCGTGTGCTAATTTTGTCTGTTAATTAGCCCGTGGGTCACACAGCAACAATAGCCGAAATGTCACCTATTCACGAAGAGCAGGTTGGTGAGATCATTTGTACATTTAGGCCACTCCAGTTTTGTTCTCGTGATTTCTCACGGATAAGTATTTAATCTTTACTAACCGGTTATTTACTGGGTATCAACTGATGTTCTTGTTTCGATCCGTTCAAAAATAATACAGGAAGCATACAAATTCTTTTCATGCGTAAAATCATAAATGAACTTTGTACTGTCGACATGCATCATTTCCAGAACTGAAGCACACTTTTGTATCCTTACTGTAAATTGGCAAAATATTCACTTATGTTAACTCGGCGGCTTTACACACAAAAAAAATATGTATTGCTCGTTAACCAATTTCAAAGAAAAATTGTTTTGGTATAGCCTTAAAAAGGTTTTAGAACCTTGAGTCTATGGGATTGAAAGGAGGTTAAGTGAGTTTGTATCCGTAAGCCATTTAAAACCAAAAATTCTTTCATCTTGCTTCGTTTCGAATTCAATCAGGTAGAATGCCTGTCAAAGTGTATGGCATAAATTTGATGGCCCCTAAAAATATCGGACCTTCATATGGCATGATTTTTTTCTCTTTCCTTGTACCACTTGACTCGGTAGGAACAGATGCAGAATTTGCTGCAGTCTTGCAGCGCTGACATATAGTAAACACTGATCAAGCGCTGCAGCCTCTGGCGGGGAGAGTCTATACTATCCAAGGTTGTACGGATCCGTACAAACCCTAAGATATATATATATGCCTTTTGTAACGTGAGGACACCAGTTAAACCCCACATATTATTATTGTTACAGATGCTTGGACTCCGTTGGGACCAAAACTTTTGCTGAATTATTAGTATATAATAAAGCATGGGCAGTTACTCTGAATGAAGTCAGATATTACTTCATCTCCGTCGGGCCGCTGGCGCCTTCAAGTTGGAACAGCCAATAGGAAATTAGCATCATTGACAACACGCGATGTATGATGGGAAGGATGCTTATGAAAATGTGGTCTATCCTAGTGCACGGAACTGGCATTCCTGGGAAAAGCCCCCCTGAATTCCTCTTTTGCATAGATTGCCCACCTAATTTGCATGGGATTCCTTTTCCGGCGGTGTCCTGTTGCACATGCAACAACTGAACCCCGGCAGTTCAAAGAATAAAAAAACATTTACAGGCGCACATAAAGGTGATATATCGATTTAATTTGATACATAATAAGTTTATTTCTATATATAAATACAAGATTGCTTCTCTATCGCACAACAAGCAGTGGTATTTCATGTTACAGGTCCCTCCATGTACCGCAGGGTGAACTCTCACCGCCAGACGGTCGGACTCCATATCAAATAAATGGAGTCCGTACGTGGCGGACTAATTCAGAATGTGAAAGGTTATATTTTTATCATGCTTTTATCAGTATCGGACACTGCCGCGGGTGCATACTGTACCAATTTTGTTATTTTCAACACTCATGGGAACACAGCACACTGAAGACACACCGAGTGCCCCTTATGTCAGCGTTTGTGCACCAAAACAGTTCTCATCTGACAGGTACTGTTTGATGGCACTGATGAACGCATGCATTATACAACCCCGTGGTCGGGCCTATATAAAACAGTCGCTCGTAATTGGCTACGCCATTAAGGTTTTCGTTCGTGCGTGCCCGCTCATGTGTGTGTTTGTGTGTATGCATGTTTGTTCTCAACATAACTCACGCAGTCATTAAGGTAATCTCCTGAAGTTTACAAGGCATTTCGGGGCAACAATATAAAGAACTGATTAGATTGTGGTTTGGATCGGGCGCATGATCTGGATTCAAGAACGTCATTAAGGATTATTCACAAATTAACAGTCATTTATTCACGAATGAACCTGTGAATATGGACCAAATGATTTTATTTCCCTGGTGGCAACAGATAAACACTACATCTTAGGTAAAATAAATCTGATAAATGCCTCACAGGTTATACGATAAACGCAAGTGAAAATGGACCGTATATCTGACGTCAGTGCTCCTTGAACCCGCCAATTGTTTTTCCCTGAATAGAATGTACATCGGCCAAATAACAATAATGACCTATGCAGTACTATGCCCCCTGTATATTGTGTAAGGCGTCAGTTTCTCTGCACAGCCAGGGACGACTTGCTACAAATGTCAAAAGTATCAATAACACGGTCAGGTCTAAACCTTACCTACCCCAACAAATGACCTTTCAACATGATTACACTGCCTGGCCAATAAACCCCTAAACCCGATCTGTTCGATGACAAGACTAACAATGGTATAGAGAGAGTTCTGAGAAAGATGTTGACCCCGAGGGACACACTTAGCTTTGCCTTCATGTTTCTGCCTCAGTCCACGTCAGCTTGCGTAACAGAAGTAAACGCGTACGACTCGGGCCCGATGACACTTCTGACAGCCTGGACTGTTACATAATGCATCATCATTTCCAATTACCTGCTACCTCTAGATCACATCACATATCCGTTTTTCTTCCTGAAACATAGGGACAAACTGTAACAACTGTTGCTGTATTGCCATAACAGCATGCAAGACAGTTTAAAGGATGTCACCAGTTGTATTTATTTTCATCAATTCTATAACATGTTTGTTTTCAAAGTACACTGTTGTTTACCTATGGATGAACCAAACATACAAGTTTGATGACATGACACTAAAATCATTTATGTATTATTATTATTATTTTCATTTTCATTTATTATAATTCAGCTCGGCTTAAGAAATTATCTTTATGTGCGTCTGGTTTTTGGTGATCATGCAGTTAGTCCGTAAACAGGATTACGCAAAACCTAATAATACAGATTACCAGGAAACTTTGTGGAGTGGTCGGATATGGGCCAGGAAGATTTATTTGCAAATCAGAATGATTTTGAAAGGGTCAACCGGATTCTGTGGTCAATTGTTAGAGCACAGCACTCAAAGCTGGGAGGTCGTGAGTTCAAATCCCAGCCAAAGAGCGGTGAGATTTTCGCAGTCGGCCCCAACCAGAGTGAGCGCTCTGTAGGTTTAATGGGAAGGCTGTACCAGCCATGTGTCACTCACAATGGAGTGCGTCTTTGCATGTTCCTTGGTTTAATGTCCAAGCAAGGGGGATGATTATTAATTAGTTTTGCAGGTGTTTATACTTCGAAGGATTGATATTTATATTTTCAAACGTAAAAACGTGTAATTTGGAGTAATTATCTTATGGTGTCGTGAGAAGCTGCACAGTCTAGGGAAATAACGGGACGTCATAGGAAAAAGGGTGACGTTTCAAATAGGAATGAACTGATACGATGAGATTTCATTAAAATGTTCGGCTGAGCAACGCACAACGTTTAACAGAAGACAATCACTTGCCACGTGTATCTCACGTATGCATCTAAGATTCATGCATGTGACAAATTTCCCATGAAACTAACTTCATTCTCGCTTGTCAAATTCAAAATTTAAAGACACTGAAACAGGCCTTAAAGCTGAGCATATATCTGCATTAAATTTTTCCTATGAGGTTGTATGTAAACACAATCTTTTGTGCGGGTATAATACAAGGTATAATACAGCATACAAACTATGCAAAATGTACGCTCCCGAGGCAGCGGAAATCTTGCGCTTCTAAAGAAGCTACTGATTTTCACGCTGCCTGCTTTGACCGTTTATGATGCATTTAAACACCAGGTTGTGCATATGGGGCCTGTCTGCTTAAGAAACTGCTGATGTGACTATCAGCCAACCAAATGCAAGTCAACAAACACTCGACAGGCATCAGGCTCCGCCCAGAAACGACGTGGGGGCAATTCGCTCTGAGCCTTTGGCATGTTCAAACGGTCGCCGGGGCGATGAGCTGTCACTCAAAACGAAATGCTCAACATTGGCTTTGTGTAATCCTCGCTTTGCTTCCAGCACAAGGTCTCATCTAATTGGACCAAAATACAGTGCTCCCCTCTGGTGTAGAGATTCAGGATACAAGGTCATAACAAACAGCGCTTACGATATAGGTAGTTTGCCTATGGGTAATGCGCTGTGTAAAGAGCGTATGCAAAATGTTCTTGGTGCATTATCTAGGGTAGTACAGAAATTGTCTGGATTGAAACGTTTCATACTTATCCATAACCCACTAATCACAAGGTCCATTGCCTGGACAACACAACAGATTTCCAAGGTTCACTTTAATATTATAGTTATCCTAATCTGTATAAACCTGAAATTCAGGAACATTTCATTCTAAAAATAAGAAATAGTGCTGTAATAAGACCAAAGACGGAATTTACACTTATAATGCCTGTGTATAAACAAGAGTTTCCTATTTAGAGAACATGGAATCAAATATGTTATAACACATGTCAGTGCTCATATTTAACTTTCTTTGAAATGCGTGTAACGACTGAGCCGGGGCTATGTGTCTTGTTCAAACCAAAAACAGAACTGAATGCCTGTTGCTAACACAGGTACTTAATATTATACATGTAGTCACAAAGTGCTTCCTTTGGCTTTCAATTAGTATGGCTAAATTGGCATTATTCCTTTGGATATAGTCACCTATACATAATTGTCTTTCTGGGAAATATCCCCAAAGCTTGATACTGTCACGTATCGGGTCGCCTCAGTCTCATTCTAAGATTACCTAAAGTGTTCACCGACTGCATTATTTTTATCCAAAGGCATAAAAGAATACTTGATGGCAACGAAGCCAGTTATGTGTTGTTACCTGTACCTGTCTCTGGGCCGTCATACAAGCTACCCCGAGCATTTTGCTTGATCTATTGTACTAATATACCTGCCAACTACCCAGTATTCTTAAAAGCAGGCGTGATATTGGAACCAAGATATATCTGGTTCGTCGCCCTTTCCAACTTCCCAATAAACGCTGGGACACGAAAAAGAATTACGCTCTGGTAACACAGTTGTCTGGCACTGGTACGCAGTACAAGCACTTTGCCTTTATTCCCTTTCTCTGTCTCGGCTTCATTCTAGTCCTCCCTCTCTCTCTCTCTCTTTCTCTCTCATACAACAGTTGACATCTATAGAATTTCTGCAGCTACATATATTATCTGCAGGGTATAGTTTAACCTTCATATGGGAGATAAATTTAATTATTTACCTTCAGAGACATAAAGTAGCTTTCAGTAAAAGCAAACTACTTTTTAATGGGCTAATATCAAAGTATGAAACAATATCTCAAACCCTTTTATTTTTTTTTCGCTGACATGGTTTATTTTTTCATGTTTAAATTTGAAAATGTTTTTGTTTACTCTTAATTTCAAAATTAATATTAAGTTAGAAAGAAACATGATACAGGAAAAACAAAACAAGTTTTGGAATAGTATCATATAGTTTGATATTAGCCACTAGGAATCGATTTGATAAATAATCTGCAACAAAAAGTATTTAAATGACAGCATTGATCGAATTTCTCAGCGTCAGAGATCAGCTGAGCGTCATGACCCCTGTGTCACCTTGCTGTCGTATTTCCTCGTATGCTAATCCTGCCAGTGCTATAGTATTTATATTTGCTTCTAAAATGCGTAAAATAAAACGTGATAAACGTACTTACATACCACAGAACTCGGTTCGGGAACATATTTAGAACTGTAAAGGTAATCCTGGGTTTCATGCTTTTAGTTAAAGTGGGAAGTGTTTCGCTGAAAGGGCAAATGTAAGGCCAAAACAAATATAAAAGGTATGATTCTCAGGCACCGTCCGCATCAATTTAAACCCCCCACATCACACATTTTTATTTTGTTTTTTTTCATCTGTCAAGAAGATAAAATAATACAATTTTTATACTATTTCCTTTGTAGTGTAGTTCTTTTACCAGTTTAGCAAAAGAAAAACTGTTATTATCATGCTTTTCCCTGATCATATAACATTTTTATGGAAACATACAAAAAAAGGTAAAAAAAAAAAAAAATAAAATACCGCCCGCCCGCAGTGATTTCTGAAAAAAAGGACCTGAAAACCAAACCTTTTCATTTTTTTTCTAACTATGATGTTATTTTTAGCAGCCGTAGGCATATAGTAGAGTGAGTACACAGTAGATGCACCGAATGCCCTTATTTCAATGTTTGTACACCAGCACACCTCTGCTCTGGCGACTTCACAAAGGAACAAAATTCAAAAGCCACACTGCGCAGACACGGACTTACAAAATTACGACTCTGTTGGTAAGGGTTTGCGGACTTCAAAGATCTGCGGCCCACAATGCACCGGGGCTTCTAAATACACCAGCGGCGTAAGTATAAATGTAGTGAAGAAATTATGTTGCCCGTTCGAATATGTTGGATAAGAATGGTTTCAAGGTAAATTGCATAAAAATCGTTTTTTTTTTTTTTTTTTTTTTTTGTGGTAAGGACTTCACGGAATAAGTAATAAAAGCATGAATAATATAAGCATACGCCTGTATGAAATGTAAACAGACGGTGTTTCCTGGAAATATATCAATTTTTTTTAAAGTTTCAATATTGAGACAAGTTGTTCCGGCCGTCCCACACTGCTTTACTTGAAAAGGATGGTTTTGAGTTGAAAAGAACTCATGTGGGAGGATGAACAAAAGACTGAACAGGTGATAGGTTCTGGTCTTGGCTCGCGCGCAGCTGTTCTGTCTCGAACTCATATTCTAATGCATTGGCTAATAATTGATACTGGAAATCGTTCGATTGTTATATATCAGCCTGTCTTTCCGGTAGGCACATGTTCTATCACCGGAACCCTTTATTTCATATTCAATACCTAATTAAGGCTCCCCCGTATGGAGCGGATAGAGGTTGCTGTGTTTATTTCTACAATAATATTTGGGTCAAACGTTTATTGTATGTAGTCATTCTTACATTTTTCTTTTTCTTCTTCTGCCTGTACTTTCGCTACTTTTTACATATGGCTGATTTCAAAATATGACCTTTACGGACAATAATAGTCATTGTTCACAGATGTGCACCTAATATTTATTTTTTTAACTGGACCTACTTTCAGTCGCGCTGCACTCCATAATCGATTCCCCACTATAGCTCAGTTGCGGTGTCAGGGGAGGCTTCTAGGAATCATTTGGCGATCGCAAACATCTTTTTAGAACATATCATTGACAAGATATGATCTTCTGAAGCCTCAATTAACAGACAGCCTATCCCATATGTCATTGATCTATCCTTTCGTAAACAACAGCTCGAAACCTAAACCACACTATCTAGAGCTATAAATGAGCAAATCCTTATAAAGATTGAAACAAATATTTTCTAAGGGACTTGCATCCGCGGGCATCAATATTAGCAGGTGGACGACCGGCTTGACCTTTGAACTTTGCACTGTTTAAAACTTCACAGAGGAAGTAGAATAATGATTCAGAAAACTTGTTTAGTTACCTTAAATTCAACGAGTTCATACATAATGAAATTGGTACCGATTAAACCAAATAAATATTTTTTTTAACATATTATAAGAATTTATAAATGCAGCAATGTACATAATGTTTAAAACTATTATTTACGTACATAATATAAATGTTACGGAGTTTACGGGTATGTAACTATGGAACTGTTCTCTCATCCAGGTTTTTATTAGTGGAAGTACGCCAGCAGGAAACCCTATGTTCTTCTAAAAATTCTACATATGTAATTGATATAAGAATAAAAGCCAACGGAGTCCGCCGGACATGTCCAGCGTAGATGACCTCAAGCTAACGCATCCATAGGAGAGGAAACAAGGAGTAAAATCCAGGATAATTCAGAGTATCTACAGCATCTCAGCATCTCTTCTCTCGGCATCTCAGCCAGGTACACACCCAAACATGCCGAGAAAGATCTGCCTGCGGAGGTTCCATCTTCATCTTGTCAGCATGTTAACATGCAGTGTCTTCAATTCAATCACATTCTTTAAATGTTTAAATATGTACTTAAATACAGCGCACTGTTTGAATCAAACGAAACGCTGTTTTGTCCATCTGGGTCTTAAGCCAGGTCTCTAAACATCACAAAAACCCACCAACTACAGAGCTACGAGAAACAATAATGCAGTGCTTTCGACCTTCCCTCAAATGTTTTCCTCTCCTGATTGATTGGGAAACAAATGGCTATAAACTGCGAGACAGCGTCATTAAATAACGGTATTCTCAGATGGGGACAGCTGTTTCCGGTAAAGTAATTGGCTTAGTAGGATCACATATAAACAATAGCCATCTGTTTCTTAAAATCAACTCAGCTCTAAGCATTAATGCATTTTCCCCACAATGTGCTCAGTGCGCATGCTTGATCAATCGTGTACTAACATTGCATGCCACTGACGGTCGTATTTCATAGGAACATGAAAAATGCTAGTAGTTAAAACAATGTGGATTACGTTTCGTAAATAAAGACATTACAACTATTAACTTTTCCTAGTGGTGTAATCGATCCGAACTGTAAGTATCAGTCGTTGTTGTTTGGAGTCGCTACTTTGATAGTGGGAAAGATGTTTATCGCAAAGTTAAGATATCAGGAGCAACATTTGGTGGTTGTTTTGTATCACGCGTTGGGCATTTGAATTTTTGAAACATACTCGTCTGGCTTGAAGCCGATTTTATTTTCTCACGTGGACTGGACCAAAGCCGGATATATAAAGCCTTCCTTCCTCGTTGGGGGGGGGGGGGGGAGGGGCTTATGGAATTAAAGAATAGAATTTGGTTCCATGTTTATAAAAAAAAAGTGCCTGCGAGTCATCCCCCTAACCCTTGAGGATAAATTGACGCCACTTAAAATCGGTGATGTGTATTGTGGGGACAAAAAGATGGAGTATATAAATATGCAAACAAGTCTGAAGCAATGACACATTTATATACGGCCCCATCCCAAACAGTTAGCACCAGCCTGCATAAAGCTTAGTGTAATAAAACCTGGCTTCTGTGGCTCAGGGGTAGAGCTTTGGACTCAAAGTTGGGAGGTCGTGAGTTCGAATCTCACCCGAGGCGATGAGATTTTGCACGTTTGGCCTCAACTCAGGGTGAGCGCCTAGCAGGCTCAATGGGAAGGCCGTGCCCAACGGCCGTGTTTCACGAAAAAACAACTACGCCTTTCGGGAACATTTTTACATCCAGGGCCCACAGGTTCAGTAGTCACCGGGCCTGGTTAACGCCAGGATATTAAAATTAAAGGAAGCGTGTGATACTGCCCTGTCACGTAGTCCGAAACCGGAATGGAATTCTGCAGAAGTACATATATGTAGTTAAGTAAGTATTGAAAAAATGGAGGCGGTTACATCCACCAAAAAAATTATTACAAAGAAAAAAAGAAAACAAAAGCTAAATATACAGTTAGATATTTTGGTCGCGCCGCATCAGTTCAGTATTCAGCCCACAAATATTCAAGTATTGATATATATAGTATTTAGATATGCAATGTAAAATACACACGTACAACACTTACCGGCGTACACCTGATGTTGATTATGAAAAATTCCTGGTATGAACTACCTGATGTGGGATACTTTTCATGGTTTAACCCCTGACTTAAAGAAAAAGGGAGGTAATGACTTTTAGGCACTTTTTGTACATAGACTGCCGGTGCTACGCTAAATGGCATCTCCTTTCAGTTGTGAAGCACTCGCGTTTGTATTTACGCGTTTGGTAATTGTGCGCACATTGTGTGCAGCATTGTTTCCTCATTTGGAGTACCATGAGGTACGTCACAAAAAATCGAAAATAGGATTTTTGGGAATCAGACACTCTCGTACTTTTGATATTTATTTTAACCCTCTTTTCTTCCGGCGAAGTACTCAACAACAGGAGGTACGCCGCTACAGACAAAAAGTACGCCACATAAGGTACGCCAGGAGAGCAGAACTGGGAGCCAGCCATTGACCAAAATCGGCTGGCTAGAAGAAAAAAATGGCTGCTAGCCGGCAGAATCGGCTCAGTGTTAAGAACAATGATGATGGCTGAGTGGACAAACTTGTGGTTTGCTATAACCAGCGGCTGGAAATTAAAGCAAGCATTTAATAGGCAAAATGTTGTGTAAGTCTAATGGAGTTATATTTATATACACAACAATAAAAAGTGATTGAAAAACTTAAATATTTTGACTTCTACAGTCAAGAAAAAAAAAGAAATTTTCCCTTTGGAAACATTTATTCAACACTGCGACAGGCATGTACAAGGATAGAGGGTAGCTGTGGGGGGGGGGGGGGGGGGCAGTTCCTCGATAGTGTTTTCAGATCTGACAATGGCGTGTTTCGGTGATACCTGAGCGCTTATTTGATCAGATGGAAAGTTATGATTTGCCTCATTACTTTTGACAGACGTTGGGTACACATGAATTATTATATCTCAACTGATATGGCCTTACATTGATAAAGCATCATGGAAAATCGAAGGTTTTTCAGTCAGCTTTCTGCTATATATATTGATATATATAGATATTATTGTTTGTATCCGCTGCGCAACTGTTCTCGAGAGCTCATTAGAATGACGAATCAACCGGATAATATTTTGCAAAATCATTATTCGCACATGTGCTGTTTGCTCCTGCTCTGGACTTTATCACATGCATGGGGTAACATAACAGGGCAGGGAATTTTGTCATTTTTTAACAATTATATTTAAATGTTCAGTTTTGCAAAATGCAAGTTATAGTAGAAAAAACACATATGCTTCACCCGAGAGTGTCTCTCAATAAGCCAAAACAATGTAAAATAGTCTGTCATCTGAGAAGGGAAGAATAGACATAATCGTACAAAATCGCCACAGTTTAAGAGTTTTTAATAATCATGAAAAATTCATGAAAACCGCATTTAGTGAAGTCCTTGTTTATGTGGTGTTAACAGGCCAACACACTGCGGCAAACACTAAATCACTGATTCCGTTTAGTCCCGACAGATATTGTCATTATTTTTTCCTGCGCGGAGCTTTCTAGGTCGCAGTTTTATGCATTTGTCACGGGCCTTGATTGAAATAGAAATTCTGACATGAATATTCGCACGTGCCATCCTCAATCACGCGCTTTAACTGCAAGTTACAAAACCAATCAGACCCTCTTTAAACGCAAGTAGTCTCCGCTCAAGGATTTTTTTTATCTATTTTTTATATTATTTTCGCGGATGACACATTATTTTTTTTTATTACTTTTATTTAAATTGATTGACCGAAAACAATGAAAACAAAAATGCAAAATAAATAAATATATAAAACAGAGGACACTTTTTTGAATATAATGTAATTCAATATAATAAAATATAATTGAAAGGGCCTGTGACACACATACATAAATATAAATATATATATAAATATTTATATAACAGGTCACTTTACATATCAATATATATATATATATATATATATATATATATTTTACAGAGGTCACTTAATTAAATATAATATAATTAGATGTACTTTTGGGTTACATACATCATATGATATGGTTGGAAAGCTAAGCTTACTTGGTTTTTAAATGCCACACGGCTCCGTTTGTAATTGATATTTCCTCGTATAAAGCCCAAGGTTGGTTTACCATTTGGTCTATTGCTGTGACTCGAAAATCTTCATTTCGGCCGACTATATGGATTACTCTAGAGCTTCTTTACCTTGGCCTAATGATGATTTCTTCCCGATGGGTCATTGAATAAGGTCTTGTCGGGCGATGAACCGACTGAGAAAGCCCGCCTTCCCTGGTCCTGATAATTCCCAAATGAAATTCATTTGTGTGCAACTTCATAGCACCATGGCCAGTATGCACTTAGTGTCAAGACAAATCTCTCTTGCAAAGATAAGGATTCTTTATGGGGCCATTAATTTACAAACATGTTTCTTTTAGGTAGACGGGTATCAGATAGCTTCTTTAGGTTTTTTCTGGAAAAGTTTTTTTTTTGTCTGCAGAAACCTTTATATGCACCAAGAAATAATACTACCTTTCCAAGATAACATAAATTTGCTTATATTGTGTCCTAGTGGAAACAAAATAAATTATAAATATACTACAGGAATCATTAAAAATGTTGGACTTTTAATGAAATTGTGCATATGAACTATACAGAGTTTCAACATTTTTAGATGATTTAAAAATAAATGGGCACCCTTTCACCTAGCTCCCACTTTATTAAAAAAATATTCCGCATATTTTATTCTTTTTGCTGTGTGCTAAGCGGGTAAATTTTTAATGAGCATCACTTTTAACGTAATTCAGGAGGGCCTGGGAAAAGCAATCTCTGGTATAGGAGAACTTGTGAAAACCAAAATTAACTGGAATGAATTTTTATTTTTGCATTTGTAAAAACAGATAAATGTATCTTTTCCCTATAGGCCCCATCCCTAAACATGAGGGAAAATAAATGGACAACTTCAAAAGTCGTGGGGTTCACAAATAGCCTAGAATTCTGAAATGTTAACCTTGACGATGAAAGTCATTAGTTTTCCATCTCATCCGAGATTTTTGTTAGAAACAATGCGCATGTCAATTTTCATGATTGGTTCAAAAGTTATAGTTTTCACAAAAAACATATCAAATCGCGGATGATTTGACCTTGAAGTTCAAGGTCACAAGTTTTCCTTGATGCAACGTCCTGGATACAGCTTGTTTATCAAATCTGAAGACAGAATATGAAGTTCTTCAAATGTTAACACAAAAACAGGAAATACTAGAAACAAAGAGCAATAGTTTCGCTGATTTGACCATGAAGATCTAAGCAAAGACCACCGGTTTTCAAACTATTTCCGAGAAACTGGATGCAAACAATCCAAATTTTGAATCTCATGAAAAAATAATGACTTGTTCAAAAGTTATCCTGTTCACCATTTTTTTTTTTATAAAATCCTGATTTTATCGTTGGAAAGGTCTTCAAGTTAGTATTTAAAGGGACTTAATCTGTTTCAAAGCATGCTGAATTTACACGAAATAAAGCGTCTTCTTTTTTAATTAAATGGCACCTGTTAAATATTGTATTGAAATCATTATTCCTGTACACAAGTGTTAAAAATTGGACCGGGCAAGATGTCTTGCGCCGACATTTACATAACAAACTGCGTTTTAAATTTTTTTCTCAGGCTTACAACCGGTGTTCCAAAGCCTGCGCATTCATCTTTGGACTACTCTTTGTGTGGTATCTGTCGCGCATGCGCATGCGTATCTCCGGTCACGCGGCTTTGTTATCGTAACAGACACACTGGACCGTGTTTACTCACAGGCAAAACCATAACGAATGTTTAACCAGGGGAAGGGGAGGTACTGAGACCGTACGCTAGGATAGTTTTGTTGGAGAAACTGTTGTATAAAGCAAAACTGAACTGAGAGTATCCAACATTAGTCATTGTATTGCCCCTGATTATGGCCCTTAATTTAATATTCATTTTTTTCGCAGGTGACGATGACAAACTTAGATTAGGAGTCCCTTGCTTGCAGCCATATATGTAAATCCGGCACTATGGAACATCACACTAAGCTGATACAGACTTAAACTTCCGTTTGCTGCTGACAGCGGCAGACACTGTTAATACCTTCCCGGATGTTCCATTATTCCGAAGAGAAAAATATTTTGCTAAACGCCTCAAGGTTTTCGAAAAATCAGAAACTGTCAAACATGACTCATTCTAACCTAAAACCCAATTTAATAAAAGCCTTTTATAAAACGTTGTAGGAATTCACATTGTCTTTTATTTTGATTTTTTTTTTGCTTCCTGCTTTACAAAAAAATCTTTGGGATATTTATCCATGAACATGATGACTACTGAAGGGTGGTGATGCCATATGATAGTATATAATTGCATCTATTAAAATAATTCAGCAGATGTTTATTATGTTCTCAGAAGTGAAATGTTTACACTGACCGAGATGAATCTATGACCCTATACAAAAAAAATACTTAATGTAAATGTTCCCTCGTGAAACACTAATGACCACTCGCTGCCCTGAGGTTTCCTGGGAAATATCCATCCTTCCTATAATATATTTTACTACAAAATCAAGAGGCATTTACTTGAAGCAAGTATCGTGGCACAAAAGGTTTATGTCAAATTATCTTGAAGTTTTATATCAGAGTAAGTTTTTATAAAGATTTTTTAATGAAAGATACTATAAAGTTAAATAAGCATAAACAGTTGTTATTAATAGAAATAATGGTTAAACCTAAACGACGCTGTGAATATATATATATGAAAAGAGGTCAGGGAACTTAATGACCCACAATGATAACCCTCATTAACTCAATCTAGTATCAACTTCCGGATGACACGTGACCTGATCAAGGGCATGTAAATTATTACCAATAATATAAGGCGCGCTCTATAGGAAAATGCTTCTTAAAGTCAGATTCTAAGTACAAATCGCATTACAAGCGGGGCTTAGAGTTTCAAATCGTTTTCTTAAATTGGAATTGTTCAGGTTATATGGATTCAGTTAGGCCAAAATAAAAAAAGGTATGATTCTCAGGCACTTTTTTCAGAAATCAATCCGATCGGGCGTTTTTTTTTGTTTTTTTTTATTTTAATTTTTTGGTATGTTTCGATAAAAAATGTCAAATGATAAGGGAAAAGCATGATAATAACAGATTTATTTTGCTAAACAAGTAAAAGCACTACATTACAAAGGAAATTGTATGATTTTATCTTCTTGAAAGAAATGTCCGAGCAGCTCAAAATTGGTAAGTTTCTATTGAAAATCAAAATAAAAATGTTTGATGCGGGGGTTTAAAATTGATGCGGGCGGTGCCTGAGAACCACACCTTTTATTTATTTATTTTTTTTTTGCCTTATTACCGTTTTGTGTATAACATATGTATATTATCTAGTAAATACTGGAAGGGTTTTTCCAAACCTTCCTTAAATAAGAGGTATTGGTAATTTGCAGGGTATATAGCTATTGATATTTTCTTTCAGCGGTGCCTCATTGTGTTATTTGCGCTGTCTTTGTTGAACTCGCTTAAGGGTTCTTACGGGACTGATACACTCTCTGTGGCTATTTCAGTTACGTATTCTGCCATATTTGACATGTTTATAGGAAGTATAAAACAGTGTTAATTGCGTTTTAAAATTTGTAATTGTTGTTGAAGATTTCTATTCTTCGTACTTCTCCAGGCAAGGTTCCCAACCGCTATTTTGCGTCTTGATTATATGAGCCCGCGGTCACATCCTCGGCAAAGAAAAGGAAATCCCTCGGGGCCGCTGAGAGCCTGTTGTACCCAGGCTGATATGAACACCGAAGTCCTTCAAGGTATTTGACAATTTGAAAAAGTTTCAGCCAGTGGCAATATATATAGACTTGACGGGCCTCGGGTATCGTGCTGATTCATTATACCTTCTGATGGATAGTCAGAGTCAATCAGTTTATTGAAATATATAAGGTTTTTCAGATTGTGCCATTAGAAAAAAAAATCAAATCACCAGTTTCACTGAATTTGCATGTTTCTTACTTCAGAGTGACTCATATGTTCCATTATTAGTTTTCTCTGATCAACTGGAATAATAAATTCACGTACACGCATTGGTTGATAAAAGTATAAAAATAGATTATGGAACACAGCCACGATAACTGCCACATGTACATTAAATCTATGGCTTCCATATACATTTACTTATCTAAACGATAAACATGTAGTTTATATAAAAAGATCGAACCTGAAAAAAAAATTTGTAAGTTAATGAGGTTAAGTAATCTAGCCTGATGGATAATAGCCGGCACTGAATTACTAAGGCTTCCGTTATAAATGACATAGCCAGACGGTTTGAAGATTAATCCCGGAACGGAAGTCGAGCCGCCCTCATCTTAGATACCTTTTTACCTTAATAAATTTATAATGTCTGAAGTCCTACAAAAGTTATTGTTATGAACTGATATGTCATGTTTTATTCTGGACCTGAGCAAACTCTAACGTTTACCCAGTTTTAGCGGTATATATGCAGATATATCGCAGATTTTTTTGCTCTTTTTTAATTATGTTATATATATATATATATATATATATATATATATATATATATATATATAATACCGCAAAAGTAATTATTCAAAGTGAAATTATTTTGATTTAGATAATTAAGATATAAAGAGGAATATGAGGGTCTATTTCTGCATTTAAAATAGCAGAACATAACTAGAGCGTATCTGTAATATATATATATATATATATATATATATATATATATATATATATATATATATATATGTGTGTGTGTGTGTGTAATACTATATATAACATTATATGTTTATATGAAAATGACTAGGTTGAAATTAAAGAAAATTTAGATCTTGCCGCCAATCTGCCCAGAACGTCAATATTCATGCAACGTTTTAATACTTCAAACAAGAGAGTCAGTTGCCACAACATATATGAAAATTTAAAATAGGTGGAAAAGTGTAAATACGACCGTCAGCCTAGTGATCAGTTATTTTGGATTCATGGTTCATGATCTCTATTGTTCTTAGTTACATACCTACTGAGTTACATTGAAGGAGGACTTATCTCTCTTTATGAGCTGAACACAGGTGATTAATATGCTCCCTTAAATAACAACTAAACCCATTTTCATTTGGACTGTGCATTTGAGTAACAAAAAGGTAGTTTGTTCAGCCACCAAATGCAGAATTGGTTATTAAATACTATAGTCTGTCTAAAGCTATCAGGATAGTAATAACATAATTTTATACTAAAATACACTCACTTATTAACATTAAATTGTCAGGCGCTTACATATGTTTCTCTGTAAGAGTTTCTGCAGCCGTTTTTGCCATGCACATAGTTCAGGGGCGGATCCAGGATTTAGGAAAATGGGGGGTCCAACCCAGGAGGACTAATGAAATTCCTAAAAAAAAGGTCATCAGGTCTGGAAAAGTGTGGGGGGGGGGGGGTCCAGGCCGCAAAATTACGTCCAAAATCCCTTAAAAAAGGTTGCTTCGGGTGAAAAAGGGGGGGTCCGGACCCCCTGGACCCCCACCCCCCCTGGATCCGCTTCTGTAGTTTCCTACAATAATACATATTTATTACTTTTGTGTTTTTCAGTCAGAGGATTCACCTTATCAGGTAAGCGCACAGAATGCATTGGAGGGGCCATACGTAATCCAAGTGAGAATGTGAAACTATGCGTGGTGACTTCGCTGGACATGGCAGTGGGGGGGGGGGGGGGTCTACCTTTCAACATTTTAAGTGTACAACTTAGCACATCCTGTCAAACTGACCAAAACACTTTCCCTGTGTGAGAGGTTGATACTAAAACTCGGTGGTGACTGCACGGCCGGAAAGCCCAGGAATCTGAAGGATCCACGCAAGACTGTCATTTCGATAGTGGCAAAGATTAACTCTAAGAAAGCACTTGTTAATAAACACAGAAAAAGACTGAAACGCAAGAAATATCACAAATACCAATACCACTCTTTTTTATTAAAGAAATGTTATACATGAATAGTTCTTGTGTCATTTTACTGTATATATATATATATATATATATATATAAATATATATATATATATATATGTATATATATATGCAGAGAGAGAGAATGGTGAGGAAGTAAATGAATGAATGTTAGTGTTAATTATAATAAAAAAGAAAATATATAGGGAGAGAGTGAATGGGGGTGATCGAATGAAACCAAGGATAAACAAGAGATTTTAAATTCATAAAATTATTTACTTAACAGAGTAAATAGTATATAGAGCATTGGATGTTGAGTCACAAGCATGACGGATTACTTTGACAGGTAAACGATAACCTTAGGTTGTCACAACAAACATGAAAACCCCTTTGAAAGCCCTATCGGGTTGTGAATAGATATTTCGACAACCTTGGTTGTTGTTTTAGGTACACGAATTTGACAACCCTAAACTTGACGATTTGACAACCCTATGTTTTCAGTGTCGGAAGGGGGGGGGGGGGGTGTGTTTAAATTAAACATGTAAAAGTGATATGGAAAAATTTGGGAAAAAAGAATATTTTGAGATTTAAAAAAAAATAAAAGCTTGCTTTTTTTAAAAAAAAATAAAAGCTTGCTTTTTTATCGTGCCAAGCGCAATGACATCTAAATAGCGAAAAATAGGCACAAACGACAATTTCTCGTAAACTTCCTGCGGTGTTCATGTTCAATATGTTTAAAACCTGAAGCGTAAACCTGACAAAGTTATTAAGCATGAAAAAGAACTACGACAAAGGAAGGTAATGTTAGGTGAAAACCTGAGAGTCTTGGTTGCAGATTTAATTTTGCTTGGTAAATGGTTGGGTGATAGCGAGTCAATGAAGTCTTCCTGTAGGAGGACCATGAGGAGAGAAAACTCTCCCACGCATGTCAGAATCTCGCTTAATTGGGGAAATAAACGCACCATGTTATAGGCAAACCAGCTGATGGAAAATTAGTTCCAGCTTGCCGTAGGCCCAGGATTAATGACACTGTTTGGTTTGTATGCTCATCTCTGTCGCCAAATACTGGGGATGTCCACACGTTTCGTTACATTAAATTCTGGTCGGATGCTACTGATATAATTTCCCATCTTGCCATGATAATAAGGTTATATTTTAAAGCACAGTTACGCTGGTCCGAATGTGTGCAGTTATAAATGGAAATTTACAGCTGTAAATCTTAATTTGTATAGTTCTAAAATGCAGAGTTTTGTTCTACGGACGCAATGAAAACCATTTTATGCCCAACAGTATATACTTGAAATTTATTGATCATTTATATATAAAAAACCTACGCTATTTTCATTCATAATTCCGTAATAATATTGTTTTATAGTTCGGTGATACAATAATCATGTTATATGCTCACTGAAGAAGGTTATTTACAAGTTTGTGCAGTTCTAAAATCTCCTTAAAATATACACTGAAGATAATATTGCAATATATAGTCATGCATGCGATATCCTTAAAAACAAAAATCATGATAATTCGTTTGGTCCAGATGATTATCGGTATGTATCACGATAATATAATATTGGTCGAAGGAATTATGTTCGATCCTAAGTCAAGAGATGTTTGGGATAACTTCAGCATTTATGAAAAGGAAATGAGGGGATTTGTACCGTGACTCGATAGCAGTACTTGTGTAAAGAAACAGCAGCACTAGCTCGTGGCAGTTAACTACGTCACTGCCGGAGAGCTGTTTCACTTCAGTACAAACACATTTTATATCATGACATAGCCTATAAAATCAGATAAAAAAAATAAATAATACGAGTAAAATCTAAAAAGGGAACTGCTACTCTGTGGAAATTCCGATATCTCTGACGATATCAAGCATCAATAAATAGAAAATATCGGTAGTAGTTGGTACGATGTCGGGATATCGCCAAAGTCTATAACACATTTATAATTATAATGATTATAATTAATTTTATAATATTGAAAAATTCATTGTTAAAATAATCAAGATATCATTATCTTGCAAAATGTAGGATAAACCATCAGGTAAATAAACATAAGCACAATATGTTCTACAGGAGAAGTTCTGTTATATTTGTTTTACATTACCGTTTCACGTTTATTAAGTGAAACTGGAAAATAAAAGGAACATATGAAGGAACACTTAACAAACCCTGAGCTAATGCAAAGTTGTGAGATTGAGGGACTCTGATAATTGCATCGGATATGTAATCCTTCTTTAAAAACTTTAAAAGATCAATAAATTCACTCAATTAATAAAATGGAAAACACGATAGCCTACGAAGGCTTTTATAACCACAGTTGTTTTTACTTTTATTGCAGCATGTTTGTATGTATAATATATTAGGAAGCCTTTGAAACTTTCAGAAGATTACTTTAAAACGCTCTGGTATTATTTGCTGAAAACGAAACCGAAATTTATTAACTTTTTGTTGACAAGCTGTTAACATTGAGACATACAAGGTTTTTGGTTACATTAACTTATAACGTAAGCGCGACGTGAATTGATTACTAAACTGCAAAGGTTGCATACTGCACTTTTAGATGAGCTTGAAAAACTAGACCAAATATGATTTTAAATAAACGTTTAACATGTATTGTATGCCGTGGTAATTTCAGAGGTGCTTTGAGTCTAAACTTAAAATATAAATCCCTCTGCGGATATATCAGATCAAAGCTATCTTTGATACTCTGTAAAGTGAATGTATATCTATTTTGGCCTTAATTATGATTTGGGAAGTGAACTTGTCTTAATTTGGAGAGTGTGAAGAAACGTATAAAGAATTCAGGATCTAAAGACTGGATTACATACGTATTTCTTTGTTTGTTAAACATCTTGTCTCCTTTTCTGAGTATATCGTGTTAACTGCCTTTGACGTCATAAGCTTGCCTCGGTCTGGGTCATTTTTATACCAGAAAGAACTGTTTCAATCCACCGGAGATTTAAATGAAAGTTTTGTTGTTTTTAAAAAGGATGATTAAAATGTACTTTCTTTACGTATTATGTAACCACTAAAAAGTGATAAATAGTTGCGATCATAGGTACCCTATAATACAACAATAAACCCGCTATATAGCGAAGAAGCTTTTCGTTAAAGCGCTTATTTATTATACCAGTTTTGCCATGAAAAAAAACTTAGCGATTTTTACTTTAACATATTCTGTGCCATAATGAATCACCGCTGAGATTTTCCCGGGGGAGTTAAGTATACCTTTGCGTTATATCCAACCACCAAAGGTAAAAGGAAAAAGCGTGGGATTTCAGTCTGATATCACTGACGATGTCAGTGTTATCCGGCTTAACATTTCTTCTTTCTCACAGCTTTAACTCAGCCCAACACAAGCAGCCAAAAAGGCGCTAGAATTTTATTCGTTCAAAGTTTGCGTGGGCCCATGACCAGTACCCATTTTCTCCTGGTAGGACAAAGCGCACCCTTGTGGTATAGACTTTGGCTAGGAGTCTAAATTGGAGCGGAAGGCGATCAGAACGAGAGGCGAACCCACAACCTTTTGCTCATATGTCCGGCGCCCTAAGAATGCCACCACGCTCCAAATCTCTCTCTCTCTCTCTCTCTCTCTCTCTCTCTCTCTCTCTCTCTCTCTCTCTCTGTTAATAAACAAGGTGTTTAGCATTCTAATAAAATAATGGTATATCTGGTCGAGATGTCTCAGCTCATTACCAATTTCGCACAAGTTTCTTACGTTCGGCTTTGAAAAGGCAGAGTTTGACGTACGAAAATAATTAGGATAATCAAGTTTCAGACATAGTTTCCACAAGCCCAGCCGTTTGTATGAATAATAACGCATCAGGCATTTAATGTTGTTAGGGTCATTGTTGCACTGTTTCAGGTCTCAGGGTATTTAACCCAATTTATAAACATGCATACGTTAAATCCGATGTAGAGACATGCCTTTAGGATTTACGACGTAGATCTTCATTCATGTTTTATCAATATATATATATATATATATATATATATATATATATATATATATATATATATCGCGTGGGCACACGAGAATTATCGCTCACACGAGATGAGTGTCGCGTGAGCACGCAAGAAAAACACGTTTGCCTGTCGTCTTCTTTGCGAGCCTCACTCAGTAAAATGTGTTTAAAAAGTGCTACATTTGACAAACAACCCACGAATGGATGGTTGAAAATTCTCTAATACCGCAACATTATGCAAATGACATTCTATAAAGAAATACCATGTTATACTTATTTCGGACTCCCATAATATATAGAAAAAGAAAATGAGAAACATGAGCTGTAAGCTGATGTTTTGCCAATTTACAGGCAAGATACGATTTAAATAACCACATACGTCAGTGTAAGTTAATCCTGTGTAATTTATATAGATATTGGATGTGACAATATTATTGCCTAGCAGAAGCAGAAATCCATTTATATGCTTCGTATTAAGGAAAGGATAGACTTGAGAACTTGGAAATAAAAAAAATCAAATTGGTAATGAATACCAATAGTTTAAGACATGATGCCCGAGGGAAATAATTTGGAAGAAAGCTTATATATCTAACAGTACCATGGACTTTTGGCATAATCAATATGTGCAAATGCTTTTGCCTGGTCCTTGAAACACTGCGAAATTAAATCCTTATAGGAAATAATTGAACATGTGATTGCCAAACCGGCACATAAGAGAGCTCGCCATTTTTAAGGAGGCAGCAATTAAGGATACGTTTCCGATGAAGCCTGATTCCTGGAATCCATCCTTGTTTACAATGTTCATAACATGCCAATGCTGTGTGCAGCATACTAACAAGTTGAAATATTCGCTCAATCAAATTGTTATTGTTGCTCAGGCTACGTCCAATCTTAGCCCCATTAAACATTGCAACAAATTATTATGTGAATACTTGCAGAGTAAAAATTTACCGTATTATTATTTAACTGTTTTGTTTTGAGCAATACAGCCCATTGACTATATATGTAACACCATATGAAATGTTTAAGGCAACTAACATTTTATAAGACAGTGATTTCATATTTGGAAAGTGAATCAAATTGTCTTGGTGACTATCACTGTTTGATTTTCGTATGTTTGATGTTTGTTGGCAATAAAAACGTTGACATATTCTCTTAACAAATTTGATATTGTTGCATTGGCTACGGTAAAAATTGTTATTCCTATTAAAAACAAGCTTGTTAATTTATAATTAATTGGTAATCTATAAAGCAATAAAGGTAGGAATGAATATCGAATATGTAACCTGGGGTCTTTTAGAAAATCAAGAATCAATCAGACCATTAGAATGGTTTTATTTCGATTATTAATGGCACCTAATCATCACCTTATAACAGTAATAGTATGATTTGATAAATTGTAATCTAATATAGACAGCCGAGGAACCTACAGTGAATCATAGCCCACTTATTGTCGTCTGGGATATTCAAGGCCAATTCTTATGCCAAGCTGTGATGTGCCAAGTTACTTGGGAAAGAATATTTGTTGGTCAATGGTTGGACCTCTCTGGATCCGCGGTTTTTGTTTTGTTCACCCTGTTTACCTCAATTACACTGATGGCCAACATTACTGCAAGACGTGGCATTTCGCATATAAATAATGGATGGCCGGCAAGGAATATATTTAAGCGAGAAATGTAATCAGTTTGACGGAACGCTCGCTGTTGAAGGGAACAGTAGTTACACTGGTCACTTGGGACAGAAGAAACGCTTTAAAGACACCTAGAAAGCCGCACGTAGTCAGCTCGGAAACCATCACACCGGACCAGTGGCGTCGATTTATCTTCCAGGGGGTTGGGATGGAATGACTTGCACACACACACACATACACACACACATATATATCGTCCGTATGACACATTTTAAATATATAAATGAATGTACGACACATTTCAAATATGTATATAAATTAGGGAAATGAACAACGTTAAGATATAATATTTCATAGTAAACTCACAAATGAAACCAAGGTCTATAATTCTATTTCTTAATATTTTTAATTTGCAATATTTAAATATTATTCTATGAATCATGGTGGGGGGGGGGTAACATTGACCTTCCCCCCACCCTTGAAAAAATGTGGGGAAATATATATCGACATCCCCCTATATTGACGCCCCTGCACAGGTTAGCCTAGCCTGGCGCTGCTGCATCAACAGACGCTGCAAAGTCTGAGAATCAAAACGGTGGTCTGCTGATGCACAACGCATGCAATTCCTGCGCTTCGCTCCATAAGCAGCGGTAACGCTATGCTCAACTATTCGCTTCGCTGTAACCGCTGCTAGAAACCGCGGTTGTCCGTCAGGTTTGGCCACCAGGCGCTGATTTCTCTGTTGAATTCCCTCCTGTATAATATTTTACCATCGTCCGCTGGAATACTCAGAATTCAGCCGTAACCTTTCAGAACAGTCCCTATACTTACCTGTTTGTATGGCCTGAGGTCAGTTAATTATCCCCCACTGTTTGCAAATTTTCTCTCTTGCTCCGCATGGGCGCAGCCATCTTTGTTTACACGCTGAGCCAATCAGATTTTGTTTTACGAGCTCCGCATGGGCGCAGTCATCTTTGTTTACACGCTGAGCTGGGTGTTTGGCAGCTTGCCACACCTGAAAAATCCTTCCACGGCAGGCCACGCGCAGAGTTCAGAGCATAACCCCGCCAGTGCTGAAAACACACCCTCAGCTGATTCCATTTAAGTTTGTTTGATATGTACAATGTCCTTCCGAGCCCAGAACCGAATCCACTGCAGGACACACGCTACCCACTCTTATTATGTTCAGGTCCTAATCGCCGACGATGGACGTTTTATTTGTCTTAATATATTTTTTCTTAATAGTATTTGGGGCCGATGGGTATTCACATAGTAAAAATTTAAAAGAAATATATGACACAATATTTTAGAAAACATCGTTAATATGGATATGGAATATGATTAGGAAATAAGGACCGCACCCAACAATACTGTACTCAGATGTATGAAGGTTGTCCTACGACAACATTGATGCTCCCACCAGTACCCTAAATTGATGAATTGATAGAACTGATGCGAACCCATTGGCTTGTACTACTACCCCAACGTCTTTAGTTAATTAAAATTCGACATTTGGGTGGCAGGCTGCCGCTAGGTGAAGGTACAATCAGCTTGTGGTTCCAATTGCTACCTTATATTGTACGGCTTAAGTTGCTTTTCCAAGATGCCATGAGCAGGTTCAGACATAACTTTCCACCTATGAGCGCTATTTCAGTAAACAGTAAAACCTCATTATAAAAAGTAGAGCGACTGAAGCCCTTTTTTTGATTATTACCCGTCTGTTTATTATTTTCAATATCATTTAATGACACCTGCTATCAAGTAATTTCTCATATGCTTAAGCAACGTCCTCGAGAACGTCCTTACAGACATTTCTTTCCATTTTTATGGATGTTACCACATTCATTCCTAATACAACTTTGACCTAAACTATTTATATCTCTCAGAATTCCATTTCATTTCGGAACTGCGTGACACGGCGGTCTCACTCGCTTCCTGTCATTTTACAACTTGGTGTCACCCAACCTGGTATCTACCGCACCTGCGGGTCCTGCATGTGTACTCAACCGATCTGCTGGGGCAAAAACATCAAGGAACTGCCAAAGACGCATCGTTTTTGAGAGAGGCATGGCTGCGGGGCACAGACTTTCCAGCATAGCACGCAGAGCAATCACCCAGGTTGGAGGTCGACCATGAAACATTTGACCGATCCACGGCTGAGATTTGAACTCACAATCTACCTGCTTTGACGTCTGTGTTCTACCCCTAGACTCCAAAAGGTCGGTCTTTTCAAGACTTCACTTCGTTTAAGGTATAGACCGTATTCATGAAAGATCTGTTATTAAGATGTTGATCGCAGTGTGAGCTGAAAAGCCTCAAAAGAAGACAGCGATAGAGTCCGGTTATTCATTTATTCCTGATATTGCGTGGGAATGAGGTACTATCGCGTGGCAACGAGATAATTATATCACGGAAACGAGATACTATCGGGTTGGAATGAGATAAAAATAAAATCCGGTGTGTCCTATACGAGCTACCGTGGTTCTGGCAGTCAAAGCTTCCGATTTGGATTACTGGCTTGAGGACCGAGAGGAACAAAGTTTGCCTTGTAAGGCCAAAAAAAGGTATGGTTCTCATGCACCGCCCGCGTCAGTTTTAACCCCCACGTCCAGTTTTTTTTATTTATCTTTCAAGAAGATAAAAAATACATTTTTTTATAAGATTTCCTTTGTTATGTAGTGCCTTAACCTGTTCAGCAAAAAAAATATTGTTATTATCATGCTTTTTCCATGATCATATGAAATTTTTATCGAAACATCAAGAAAACGGTGAAAAAAACATCGCCCGCCCGTACTGATTTTTGAAAGAACTGTGTAAAAAACTAACCCTGACATTCCACTTATATTAAATAATCATAAAATCATGTTATAATTAAATTAAATTATGTTATATTCTTCGTATTGAAAGCCATATATATATATATATATATATATATATATATATATATATATATATATATATATATTATATATAGTTGTGGTTATTCCATTAGAGTTTTGTACCGGGAAGTGATCAAATCAAGGAATCTTCCTTTAATTGTACTTCTCTGTAGGAATTACCTTACAGACAAATGAGGGAATGAGATCCTATCATCTGTGTGATGGAGAAATGCATTATCTGTAGAATTTATGTGATTTCTTTCTTATAGTGTGTATATTTTAAAGAACTGCAGGAAATTAATGCTCATGCAGAAGCACGGGAGTAAATAAAGGGGGATGGGGTAAAAATCCCCCCCACAACACATTTTAGCAAGGGGGAATGGTCAATGTAATCATCCCCTTGATATTCAGAAAATTATATATATATATATATATATATATATATATATATATATATATATATATCGCCGATTTTACTAGTAGAAAGTCTAATTATGTTGTGGTCTCTGGTTGAATGGTGTTTGTCCTAGTAGAGGCTATGATCGGAATTTGTCCTAGCAGAATCGCCGATCCTACTAGTAGAAAGTCTGATCGGAGTTTCTCCTAGTAGACTTTGTCCTAGTAGAATCGACGATTCTACTGAATCAGAGTTTGTCCTGTGACATATATATTTGAAATGAAATGTATTAATAATTAAAGTTATAGACTTTGGTTCCATCTCTGAGTTTACTATGAAATATTACATATCTAAACCTTGTTTAGAATGAACATATACTGGAAAAATAATACCTTATTTTTTAAAACCTTATACTTAATTGAACTATGTTTAAAATGTGTCACACAGAAAATAAAATGTATGTGTATATATATATATATATATATATATATATATATATATACACGTGTCCCTACTTTGATTACCCCCAACCCAGGCCAGCGAATCACACCCCCCCCCCCCCCTTGACGCCATTGATAAACCTGGTACAAGCGCCTATTTTAAGAAACCATGTAACGAAGAGTGTGCACATGTGTGCGCAGGTTGAAAGTCACCAGTTGTAAAACGCTATTTACAAAACTCTAGTCCGCCAGATGTCGTTGTCTTATGTGTTTGCATTGTTACAGGTGCACTTTTTATTGTGTGCACAAGTCTTACAGATGTCTTTTTTGTTGTGTGACACGGGCGTAACTCGTGTTGTGGCGAACGTGCCTGGCCGCGTATTGCATTCTTAGTTTAATCCGTACTGGTTGAACTCTCGTTGTCATGCTAGCTTTGGGCTTTCTCGCCTGGCCGAGCCGGGTCGTCTCACGTATGGACCCTGGTATGTAGAGACACAGCGATGTTCTTCTAGATGAATCCTGTAACGCGTGTTTACTGTGTATTATGTTAGATCCTTCGGACTGTTCGAGAAGTGGAAAATTCTCGGCTTGGGGCAAAAATTATAAATAGAGGGCTGTGTTTTAGAGCCGAGAGAGAGGTAAGAGAATATTCCAGCGGACACAGACGTGTGGGACCTGTCCAATTATCCAGTATTTTCAGGGATTCTACTATTACTAACTCTATATAATTTGGTGCTGCCTGCCTCAGGTTTACTTTCTGGATTGTTACAAGAGCTGTACATTGGACTGTTATTCTCCGGGAGAGTTGTATGGACTTTTCATTTTGCATATACATTTAAAAGGACTTATCGTTGTGACAGTGGTGGTATCAAGGTACTGTGCACTTTGTTTATTTTATTGTGTGATTGTATTGATTTGTTGTTATACCGCTGTTATACTGTGAAATTGTATTGATTTAGTGTATTGTAATGTTAGGGTTGTTTTAAGAATAAATTATAGTTATTTGTTAACAAAAAAACACTAACTTCTTTATTCATTCCCCTAGACGTTTCACGCTGCCTAGTGTTACGGAATCTGATTTTTTTATCCCCTTGACAAAATTTATTTTCATCACGCTTACGTGATTTGTTGATATTAGGTTCCGTAACAGTATTCCTTTTACATTCCCTTTTTATCATGAACACGTGGATATAAACATATCAATCAGCCTTTGCACCCTGGGCCTGTTTTAATAAAAGGTTCAGGGAATTATCTTAAGTTTATATTCATCAGATATTGAAATAGGGCTCTTTAAAAAAAAAGAAGTTTTTTTTATTTATTGTGCCAGGACGAAAATTTAAGGAACGTTTGCAATAACATACATTATCAGTCCATGAATAAAATTAAATTTCATTAATTTTTTCTTACACAAAAGACTTTTTGACGCTTATGATAATACATGTAATCATTTAAGTTTAATTATATTTACAGAAAAAGTATATTGAACTAGATTATCTCGAATGAAAAGTTAATCAAATAACTGAACCACAAATGAGGTTAAAAACATTTTCATTTTCTGTGATGTCCTGTGAAAAGCCTCACGTACATACTGTTTTTGTGATTTTAATTCGGTTTAGGACCTGGGTAATCTCATTATATTTTACGTCTTGTTAGGTAAAATGAAAGGATTAACTGCTCAGTTTAAAGGAACTACATGGTAACACCAGGAAACTTTGCGGCCATACATAAGACATACCACTAAGCCTAATGGCGATTGTTTGACAAAATATTTAACATTTTCTTCTCTTATATCTTCTACAAACAAGCAAATTAAACCGTTTTAACGTAGTTGACGGAGTTTCTGATAAAGGTGGCGCTGTAGTATCCCTTTGGAGATACAGTGTTATGTTTCTTGATTTTCGGTAAAAATATGGGAAATAATCCCCTGAATTTGTACATATTTGGCTTGGTTTCCGACAGTTCAAGACCTGACACGTGCATTTCACAAGGGGTTACGTCAAAACGGCTGCGTCACTTCTAATATAGATAGGATATTTTGCGAAGCATACTATGCCACTATCGTCCAAAACATACAATGGAAGAAAACTTTATATCAGCCTTATCTACCTTCTCCTCTCGCTTTATTTCAATAAGACGGCATATAGAGGCTTCCCCGGCGCAGCTGAGTGAAAATCGGGAATCCGCTATAGAATGTACCACCCTGTAAATTAGATCATGGTCAAAATTAAATATCAGATGCAAATCTGTCCCCTCTGACTAATATTCTGACTAAAGGCCATTAATTAGATTCCGCAAACAGAATAAAACAGAATAAAAGAATAAAAAATATGTGTATCGATGGTTTTGCACCCTGGGGGGGCCAAAGAAAATCCAGCCATAGAAAATGTTGACCCACAAATTAATATAGAAATCAGTAGGTGGAGGCTTAGAGATACTGAACGGTACAACCACATGACCGTTAACACATTGCAGGGGAATCAATAAAAAAAAACGCTCTGCTTCAATGTTCTTAGGCGCATATGTATATATATATATATATATATATATATATATATATATATATATATATATATATATATATATATATATATATATATATATATAACCTGTAGGCTTATATATATAACCCCGAGGCTTACCTAGTTTCCATCCTTGAGGTGTCATTTCCAGGTGTCTCCGAACATATAAAGGTGAAAAACACCCTGAAAAGCAACCTTTTTACCAAACACGTAATTTTAAAACTTTTTCCCTTTTTTTCACTTTCTGGCTCATGGACTACAATAAAATGATACACTTAAATGTCTGTATCACTGATTTAATTAGTAATTACTGTAAAATAGGTGATTTGATATGGCTTGAGTCAGCCTGTGTTATTTATCTGGGTTAAGAGACAAGTGTCTCAAAACAAAACCATTTCGTCCCGACGGCAACTTGCATCTTTGAGTCTGCACCAGGCGTAGATGTCCTCATCTTGTGGAAGCTAATCCCATGGTTCACTGCGTTCAAAACTCTCATCGACAGGAATCAACGAAAATAAGATTCCATCAGGGAGGGCGTTTATTGCCTCCAGGAGGAATTGGTCAGGATGACAAATTATGGAAATTGCAGGCTTTAATTACCACCAGGTTGAAAGCCCAGTGTTTGGCTGTCCTTAGATTCGAGACAAGAGATTTAAGGCTTTCACTTATTACACACGATTTCAGTCGAAGTTGACGCCAGGAGGCGAGACAAAAAAAAGTCTTCTTTGCGGTTTTCCGTTTTGACATTCTCGCACGTCACAGGTGATTGTGCTTAAAATTTCAAGGGTTAGGAACTTCTTGTGGTCATAAATGGATTAATACAAAAATGAAGAAGATTAATTTTTTTACGGATAAATAACTTTTTTTCATATAAAATCTCTGATGAAGTTATATGTAACAAATTGTCACGACATCTGAAGTCATTATGAAAATTAAGAATTCAAGCGTCTTTGACGCATGAGCGTGAACATGGATGGTATACCAGCCTTTGTCAGGACGCCACTGTTCGTGGTCTTGTCTTGACAGGTAATACCGAGGATTCTGCGTTGACATCGAATGTGAAAAACGTGTAGTTTCTTCTCTTGTGTGCTGTAGGTGGCCAAAGATTAGCTGCCGTATAGCATGGTGCTGACGACACAGGCTTGGTCCATTTTGATATTGATTGGGACAGTGAGTTGTATGTTTTCCCCCGACTCTCTTGTTGATTTAGGCGAGTGTTGTTGATGATTTGCCTATTCATTTGTTGATCTCAGTGTCTAGAGGGAGTGTATCTGTTACCGTTGAGCCGAGGTGCTGGAACTGGTGGAAGACTTCCAGTTTCTCCCCATTGAGTGTTATTGAATGTATTATATATATATATATATATATATATATATATATATATATTAAATTCATGTTTTGAATTATTTCGAAATTCTTTTGTTTGAAAACAAACCGTTGAATTAAATACTTTGTGACTCCTAATCAAAATTATGTATAAACTTAATGTTTATTGTGAACTCATATTTTGATTAAACTTCCATTGGTGTCTTAGTCACATTAGAATCAAAATTCAGATAATCATAGATGGTTTACCCATCTGCCTGATTTCACAGAGCCTTTCACCCAGGAGGGCTAGGATGCCTTGCTGTACCTAAGAGTGATTCCTGTAAATCAGGGTGCACCCTTCCGCAAGAGGTCGTTTCCGATTGACCTTTTTTTTATGCATGCATTTGAACAGTAACTCTTTCCTGAATTCAGACAATGAAACTAGTTGTATCGACTCTGACTTGGTTGTTGGTGACTCGGACTCGGCCTTTGAATGGCCTCTGTGGGCTGTGAATCGGACTCGGCCTTTGAATGGCCTCTGTGGGCCGTGACTCGGACTCGGCCTTTGAATGGCCTCTGTGGGCTGTGAATCGGACTTGGCCTTTGAAAAGGCCTCTGTGGGCTCGGACTCGGACTCGGCCTTTAAACGGCCTCTGTGGGCTCGGACTCGGACTCGGCCTTGGCCTCGGAAGGTCGGATCCCGACTATACCACTGCATGGTCCTTACCACAAAAATACCAATGGTTATGTAATTTGCATTGAAACAATTCTAATCCAACATTGTGAACGGGCTTCATCATCCTGATCACTACATTTATACATACGCTGCTGGTGTATTTTGAAGCCCCGGTGCATTATGAGCTACAGATTTCAAAGGATGATGTACTCGTATATCCCCTTCCCTCATTGTGTTCATAATAGAAGTCTGTTTGCGTATGTCAATCCTTTAATGGCGTACAAAAATACCTGCTGTGTCCTATTTTTCGTATTTTCCAGCATACCTCATGTTGTTGAGTACTACGCAGGGTGAAAGGGGGTTAACATTAATCTCCGAAGTAAATAAATTGAGTTCATGTTTTTTTGTAACCTCCGTGCAGTTAGAATAAATGAAGAAAACGGCGTTGCACAAACAATACGTGTGTCCGAACACAAACTGGGAAATGCTGTTCTGGTGATCGATGTATGCCCGAGAGTCATTTTGTTCCTTTTTCTTTTAGTCGGGGGGGGGGGGGTATCCTACATCTGGTAGTCCCTGTGGGGGTCCATACAATTTTTTAAGTGGCCCAATCACCTATCTGACCTTAATAAACTAAAGGTAATCCTATGGAGCTTTTATAAAAAAAAAAAGCCATTATCACCGCACACAAGCTGCTTGTTTTGTTTATATAAACGTGTTAATGATGTGTGGGGGCTCTCCAAAATAATTAAAACAAATTCAACAAAGGCATCTGGCAGCAACTCAGATAAGCCAGAGTTTGCAAATGGCGTTTTGCAGCAAGTGACCTTTCTACCTCAGCATATATGCAACCCTTCACCTTAGGTTACGTTTATGTCCCGTTTGTTAACATTGCTGTCTTTACAAACCTGTTGTTGTTAAACAAGTTCATACATCATTCACAAAGGCGTTATAAGAACTTTTTACAACCAAAATTACCCTTAGATCTTCAATATTTACACAGAGGAAGCCAGAAATCACATAAATTCTTTTTCAAAAGATAGATGAATGGGCACCTTTAAACCCAGTATCAAGTATACGCCATAAAGGACAAGTGAATGACAGTGAATTAACATACATGACTGGGATGATGTAACCAGATCCTCTGTGGGTTTGTGCAGAATACCCTTCTTGAGTTTAAACTTATTATTGACTAAGATGAGAGGTCAGTCCTAGGGAGCAG
Source organism: Sipunculus nudus (assembly GCA_026874595.1). Lineage (NCBI taxonomy): Eukaryota > Metazoa > Annelida > Sipuncula > Golfingiida > Sipunculidae > Sipunculus > Sipunculus nudus. Next base: position 50,192,772 of record CM049315.1, read on the forward strand.
GTTTCTAAGGGTTCAGGTTGCACATGTCCCTCAACTGAATAAATATAAAAGCTGTAATTTGTGAAAAGGTCATTTTTTCATTGGCATTTCTGCTGCAGGGTTGTATTTGATATTACTGGTATAAAAGTGAAGCAGTCATATAATTCAAAATGGCATTCAAGGGATAGAGACTTAAGAACTTGATTTGTGAGCACTTCATATGAATGAAAAATAAAGGCAAAATAGTGTTCTTGTACTCTTCTAAAGTGGTAAGGGTGAAAAATCATCTGGAACAGAGCAGCACCTTAATCTGCATTCATAAAAAAAATAAAACAGACTGAGGGTTGAGAGAGCCAGCAAACTTGTGTTTTGTTATCGTATGTTGCATTGGTAAGCAACCTTAGAACATTGCAGTAGTGCGGTTTCATTGTTTTTTTTATCCTAACGGTGTCTAATTTAAAGTGGGAGTAAAGTGTTTCTTAATTTTAATTTGTTCATCACGCGGGGGCATAACTTGCAGACACACACACACACAATTATATATACCTTTTTAGCGTCTGAATGACATATTACAAATATATATAGTTTTATAGGTGCTCCTTTTATTGTGTGACACGGGCGTAACTCGTGTTGTTGTTGCACTTTATGTTTAATACGTGCTGGTTGAACTCTCGTTGTCATGCTGGCTTGGGGTTTTCACGCCTGGCCGAGGTCACGTGATGACCCTGGTGTGTGGGGATACACACGGCTATGTTCTTCTCGATAATTCTTGAAACGCGTGTTTACTGTGTTGTGTGGGATCCTTAAGACTGTTCGAGAAGTGGAAAATTCTCGGCTTGAGTTGTGAAGGTATATAAAGGGGCTGTGTTTTAGAAAGGGCAGAGAGAGCAGAGAAGTTTCCAGCGGACGCAGAAGCGTGTGTGTCGGTTTGTGGGACCTTATCCGACGTGTGCGGCAATTATAGATTTTCTTCAGACTCTTTTGGACTTCATTTTACTTTCTGGATTGTAACAAGAGCTTTACACTGGACTGTCATTCTCTGAGAGTATATATTTAAAGAAGTTATCGTTGTGACGGTGTTGGTATCCAGGTACTGTGCACATTGATTATTTGCTGTGTGATTGTATTGATTTGTTGTTATACCGCTGTTTTACTGTATAATTGTATTGATTTCGTGTTCTGTAATGTTAGGGTTGTTTTAAGAATAAATTATAGTTATTTGTTAACAAAAAAAAAACACTGACTTCTTTATTCATTCCCCTAGACATTTCACGCTGCCTAGTGTTGCAGAATTTAATTTTTTTTTATCTCCATTACAAAATTTGTGTTCATCACGCATATGTGATCTTTTTATATTAGGTTCCGTAACAATTAATATATTTCATTTGCAGTATATTAATATTATTACCGGAATCGGAGAAGGGTGATTACTTTGACCATCCCCCCGTGCCAAAAAGTGGGGGGATATATACCCCCATCCCTCCCCCCCCTCCATATTGACGCCTAGCTCTGACTCAAAATCGCCTCCGGAAGATACCCCTTCCCTTATGCCTAAGATAATAACAGCCTCTCCTAGAAAAAATTCTATGTTAAAATATGTTTTATTTAACTAGAAAAGAGACATGTCCCCCACCATCTCAGAAAAAGGCCAATGGCCTTCGGAGATTATCAGAATTCGGGTTATTTTCGTCCCTATAGAAGCTCGTTATTGTCGTATCTGTGGCTGCCATTGTTCGAAAGGACAGAGGGCTCCGTAATGCCACTGTGGAATGTCTTCATTAATTCAGGGATGATGTTGCATTTTCCCTTAATCTTAATTAAACGCTGATTATATACATTATGTAAAGTTGAAATCGAGGTTAATATTACGATGCGTTCTGTGGTTACAGGAAAGGGATTTCAATTACAGATTTATTAACATTTCAGCCCTTAGTACAACAAGAAAGAAGGTTCCGACAAACTCAGAAAGCCCTCCTATTTCATGTCTGATTACGAAAGACGCACTGTACATCGACATTACCAAGATAACAATAGTTTTATTATTTTAATTATTTGAATAAATGTATCATTATTTTCTCCGCCGATTATTCAGACTGAAACACTGATCATGAGTTCTTCGCTATTTACATGTGGTTATGCGAATTCGTTTAATTATTTTTTCACTTATTACTTGTGGTTGCGTGAATTAAATTCATTTAATTATTTTCTTCGATCATTACTTGTGGGTATGTGAAATTCATGTCGCTTTTCATTTGTGATACTGCAGTGCCAATACATTTATTTTTATTTGTATTGTAAAAACTTTATATATCTCACATATCGCCCATGTGTCACGATTAGTCGCCGATGTGCTGTCTTTATGGGCTGTCCCGATGTACCCCGGTTTGTCCCGGTGTTAACAAGATGGGTTTCAATGTGCTGTCCCGATGTAACCCCGATGTCTCCAAATGTGTCACGATTTGTCCGCATGATGCCCAAGTGTGTCTCTGTCTCGCCACCTAAAATGTTCTGAGCATTTTAAAAAATGTTAAGAGTGTTTTCCCTCCTCTCGTACTTCCCGATGGATTCCGATGTTAAGCCGATGTCACATCTGGACACACTGGGTATAACACCAAGGTTGTGTGAGATCTGTATTACTTGATGGTAAATAAAGAAGAAACTAACATTTCTATCATTTGTCTGTTCTATGGACTCAATTATCAGCTCTGAAGAAAAACAAGAATCCTTTTCCAGATAAACTTAGGCTATATTTTAACGTGCAGTTGACCCCTGTTTGTGCAGTAGTAAATTGAGATGTGCAGTTATAATTCTGGATTTGTGCAGTCTTACAATTCAAGTTTTGTGTTTCCCCACGGACTGGAGAGCAACTTTTATGCCCATGAGTAAATTAATGAAATTAACTTTCATCGATCACTCAGACAAGCCTAAACACCATTTAATTGGCTCTGAGTCTTCTTAATCGCTATGAGTTTTCAACAATACTGTTATATTTCAACAATATCTTTATATATTCTGTCATATTTTTCACCCATAATATTTATAAATGTAAAAACTCGATATGTAAACAGGTATTGGTATTGGTATAACCTTAATTTGGAAGGCTACTGGTATGTGTCTACGATGACACAGTTTTCTTAATTAGCTTCAACTTAGGTATAAAGGGGAGCTCTATTGGTCGCTTTCTATGCTGACGGTGAACGCTTGAATACAAGTTTGAGCAGTTTAAAATCTCCTTAAAGGGACCCTATCACTTATCTGACCTTTATAAATTAAAGGTAATCCCTTCAAACATTAATAAAAATAGCATGAAAACGTGGATATCACCGTACACAGGCTACTTGTTTTGTTTAAATCAACAAGTTTATCATATGTGGGGGCCCACCAAAATAATCAAACAAAATCAACAAGGGCATCTGGCGGCAAGTCAGATAAGCCAAACTTTGCAAATGGTACGTGTTTTGCAACACGTGACCGTTCTACCTCTGCATATATGCAACGTACTACCTTCAGGTTACATGTTTTTCCCAACTGTCAACATTGTCGTGTTTACAAACACGTTGTTGATAATCAACTTCATACATCCTTTACGAAGGCGTGATAACTACTTTCCACAACCAGAATTATCCTTAGATCATTAATATTTACAGAGAGGACGCCAGATATCAGATAAATTCCTTTTCAAAAGGTAGTTGAATGGACACCTTTAAAATATACCCTGGATAAATTTATTGTTCCAACCTGGGCTCAGTTGGGTCACACATGTTGGTTCTGTTAGCTGCAAGTATGCTGAAGCAACGTATTCTGCAAGACGACAAGGAGACCGTCTATAGAGCCAGCTAGTCACCTTCCTTTTCTGTAGGACTTATACCATTTTTGGCCTCCCTGCATACATATTTGTACTTCGGTAATTTTTTATAACACCTGTGTGGCGGATGTATTAGCTTGTTTATCTACAAACTGTAAGGAAACACGATATCTGCTTGGTTCTGGTGACCAGTGACGATCCCAAATTTTTAGCTCGGCTGACTGTAAATATGCCGTCAACTGTTAACAGGGCACAAATCGTAACCGGTGGACCTGGAATCTTCTCACTGTACATCCAGAGAGGTCCATGAAAAGTCTTCTTGTAAACCTTGAATTATGTCTCTGTTACCCATATTCTTACAGCTATAGGGCTCCGAAGTACCCCCCGGAATAATGAAAAAAATGATCGTAAGCTCAAGTATCTGAACAACTAATGCATTGATCACCATGATTCTTAGCATGGATATTGATCATGGAGTTTTTCATTAGTTTTTGCAGAATGATGGCGCCATCTGTATTTTTTTTATTTTTTACGATTTTTTTTACTATTTTTGAGACCTTAAAAGATGTGGTCATCTGATAACAGGGCACAAATCGTAACCGCTGGACTTAAAATCTTCTGTCTCGACATGCAGGGAGGCCCATGAATAGTCTCCTTGGAAACCTGATATAGGTCTCTGGTAGCCATATTCTTCAAGCTATGGGGCTCCGAAGTACCCCCCAGAATAATGAAAAATTTGATACAAAAGCTCAAGTATCTGTACAACTAATGCATTGATCACCATGATTCTTTGCATGAATATTCATCATGGAGTTTTACATCAGTTTCTGCAGACTTGTGGTGCCACCTGTTTTTTTTTCAAATTTTTACATTTTTTTTTTTTGAGAGCTCAAAAATTATTTTTGAGACCTGAAAAGATGCCGTCATTTGTTTACAGGGCTCAAATCGGAGCAACTAGACATAGAATCTTTCCATTCACATCCAGAGAGGTACATGAAAAGTCTCCATGGAAACTTGAAATTAGGTCTCTGTTACCCATATTCTCTGAGCTATTGGGCTTATAAGCACCCCCATCATAATTAAAAATTTGATACCAAAGCAGGGCACAAATCATAAACATTGGACCTGGAATCTTCTAACCTAAAATCCAGGGAGGTCTATGAAAATCTCCTTGGAAGCGTGTATTTAGGTCTCTGTTACCCATATTTTCTTAGCTATGGGGCTTATAAATATTAGTACCCCTCAGAATAATTGAAAATTTAATACTAATGTAGGGCACAAATCATAACCTTTTGGGCCCAGAATCTTCTAACTTGACATCCTAAGAGTTCCTCAAAAGTTCTCCCCAAAAAACCTGAAATTGGGTCACAGTGAACTATATTCTCAGAGTTTTGGGGTATGTTTGAGCACCATAGAAATAATGTAAAATACACACAAATTGCCAGATTTCCTCATGAAAGGCCGGTTGGTTTGTCATCAGATTTGTTGTGCTTATGGGTCTTGATGAACTTAAGCTAATATGCATGAACAATGATGCCACCTACATTACCTTAATTAGTTGTCTGTGCAAGGACATTGTCAACATGTCAGTCGGCTGAGCGTCATGACCCATGGGTCACTTGTTATTTTTGTATTGGAAGGAAGATAGACTTGGTAGGTCATCACGGTAGTACCGGAGGATGATTTTTTTAGCAACTGCATGAATCATCTTTAAGCTTTTGCCGATTGTCGGGAAACAAGAGCACGCCCTTTACAGCTTTGTTCCTTCCCGCCAATCTTTCATTCAGTTGCTGTGTGAGGTTGTCTAGGATTGGAGCGCCGGTATAATATTTGTCTGCAATTAAACGTTTGATGAGTCTGACGGGATACATTTCTTGGTGTCTGTATCTGTGTTCCTGAAAGCTCTGCTATTCTCAGACATTTTAAGAATATTACACGATATTGAGAATTTTAAAAAACTGAAAGAGAATAAAGCACTTCAGGACCCAACTTCCATACTTCCTGGCAGTGTGTATAATTATAAGAATATGTGTTGATTCAAAAGTTTCCGCAGGATCCGGGTGATTAACGTCTAGCTTAATTGTAAAATGATTTGATAATCATATTTTTCATAAATAAAACTGCTTCTCCTTATAAAGGGCTTTCCTTTTGGATTTCCTTTCGAATGGGATGAAACATTTCCTAATCGGTGTATATCCTTTAGCATCTTTTCTTCTTTCTCTCTCTTACAATCTGTTCATGGCGTCCAGTCCTTATCATTTCATGCTGAATCCGATCTCTTGGCTAGGTCTATATACTTCACGTTACATGGTACGCTGCTTCGATCGAGACGTTTCGTCGCCTGTTACATATGTGTGAAATGTTGCAGTCTCACAAACATTTTCATGTAAATTAAATGTTGGTGCGGTGTTTTATAGTTACATTCCTGATATTTATGGGATCTTTTGTGTTCTCAGACAAATAGAAGAGATAATTAATTATGGATAACATTGATTGGATCATGAGGGCCTGTAACCATGCCGGAGTCAGTGTATGTAGGATAAGGGGTAGTGTGTGTAGGATATCAAATTTGATATGGTCGATGAGTTGTCTTTATATAATCAAACCCAGTTACAAGCATGCAGGCTATTTCGGTAATAAAGCTAACGCTTATTATTTGGAGTGAGTTATTGGAGACTGAATTACCTTTCAAACTCAAGGCTTTACGCCATTCTCCGTGGTATAGATAATAAATGGTTTAGTTGGTATGTCTTCTTAATACACACCAATGAGATTAGCCACACCCTGATGGCTGCAGCCCCTCATTATTTACAACAACCAAGGCCCATGGGGCAATTCACATGGATTTACGAAGAAATATGATTTCCAGATAAAAAGAGGTAATATTCAGCCCCAATCAAATTTGAAATAAATCTGAAGCTGTGTTTTCACGCGTATATGCGTATATGGGTATATGTGTGAAAAATCTCTGTTATTTTGCAACTGTGGTGTTTCCATGTGTAATGTGTATGTACGTATATGAATACCGCTACAGGAGCATCCTTTGTGCCACTGTATACTTTTGCAAGTCGATACATAAACACACATACGAGCACATCGGAAGGCTATTTTTTTCACGCCTCAATACGTACATACGCAGACACACGCTCACATGAAAAGCAAGCCTTATATTGCCTTTTCATATGAACTGGTTTCGAAACGCTTAAGCAAATGTTACTTTAAATAATAACGCATTCGAAAAAAAGTGTATGAGTAAAAAATAAAGCATGTGCGTTCAATTTATCAGTGTTACATAATAACACGTGAAACTGGTTAAAACTTTTTTTAAAGCCGTGAGAAAATAGTGAATATTAATACCAAAACATTCAATCCTTTTTCAGGAATACCTTTAAAATCTTTATGTAAATTTAATATTCTGAATAATCTTTACAAACGTGCAGATCTATATTAACAAGATCATACTTTGTTCTTTAATAAAAAAAGCGTTCAATCAAATCTCATCCGAGGACACAAAACAGGTTAAGGTATATAATGCAACCGCTCAAATTCAAAATGCTCATATATGAACAAGTTGTGATATTCATTCCAAATTACGCAAACACTTCATAGCTGACACTACCTTTCATCATTCGAGACGTCCAAAATAACACATGGATTAACAGAATTTAATGTACAAAATATTTAAATATACCACCTAAACATCTATAATCCTATACAATCTCTCAGTCAACTGCATAGTACAGATTTAATTACCGTATTTCTTCTTTTGGAAACCGCAATTTCATTCACAACCGCACTTAGACTTTGCCAAAGTAACTACAGGTAACTTTCTAATTCCCCCCTTGAAGACACCATGTCCTTAAGCTTATCTGGATTGACGATTAAATTTGGATCATTACAAAACGTATACAAAATGTAATGGGCCTTTTGCAGGTAACGTTACTGCTCAGTTTTGACTAATATTACCTGAACACCTGAGTATACTATTATTTCATATAATGAGGATATCCCATACCAATAGAATTCCAGTGTAAAACTGATTTAACAGCTTTAAAACCTTGCATCATAAAATTCTTGCCGTAATAGCTATACTATTATTTGGATGATAGGCTTAAACGGATCGGGAACCTAATGAAGACCAAGGCATACATTACTGATATATTGGCTTTCTAACGTTTACACTTTTTATAATACAATTGCGAAAAAAAAAACGATTCACCTATACCTAAGAACAACCAAATCGACAGCGCAGTCTCAACAACAATTACGACCTGTGTTTGAATCCCAGCACAGTTAATTGGAACTTTTTGGGAAATGCGTAATATTTGCTTGTACTTGTGCCTGAATGTGTGCTCCTCTAGTTGATTATTTTAATTAACAAGTTTCCATCAATATCAGGATTGTTGTATAATTCAGTTCCTGGTATGGAATTAGGACCTAGGCTTTGGGAGGTACATTCGTGACTTGTAATCAACTTAAGATTCCACAGACATCCTTGATTGCGAGATAAGTGCAATCAGTGGTTTTGTCTGAAATCCAGTCGCCAACGAAATGGGAAGTGTGGAGACAGATTGAATGAAGGCATGAACTTCACGGTCAGTTATATATGGGACCGCCAGGAGGATCGCCGGGGTCACCCGTAATTGGTTTCCTTATATTGACGTGAAGCCCAGAGAACATGTATAAAGTCCCTCGCTCTCATCCGTTTCTAATCAAATATACAGTCTTAAATACTTGTCTTACTTAGTTATATAACTTTGTGAGGGCCAATTGTTGGATGAACGCCTTAAATCAATGTCGTTTCTTTGAAGAACGAACAACTTACACGTACTTGCTACACTCTTTACACAGCGCTTTACCTATAGGCCTACTACCTATATCCCAAGAAAAATAAAGTAGCTTCTTTAGAAGCGCAAGATTTCCGCTGCTTCGGACATCATTGTCATCTGACCAATGAGAGCTTGTGTCCCGATGTAATCAAACCAACAAGAGAGGGTGTCGCATGTATATAATATTTACTGGATACGCAATGCAATATCAGTCGTGTGATTACAGTTCTGTACTGTGCGCACCCTGGTGTTCTTGCCAAGAGAATCTTGCTATAGAAAGCGGCGGTTACACACGAAAGGATGGAACGACTGCAAGGTATAACCGCTTCGTGAGGAGCATAAGGCTGAGGAAAGCTGTTTCCAGGCTGACAACGGACGGACGGATGATGGACAGCGACGCCATGCTTACAGGCTAACAACAATTAGTGTAGGTAAATTTTAGTGATATTTGAATGGGAATATCCAAAATTTACTCATTTTTATACGCCCGTCTATGAACGGACGTATCGTAGTATGCCCTTGGCGCGTCCAATCTAACCGTCCGTCCGTTAACTTATAGTGTTGCTATCAGGAATTTGATGCATTTTGATGAAACTCAGCAGAAATGTTAATCAATATCAAAATGTTAATATCTCGCCTAAGTTCGACTCCCGGCAAAATCTATGCATATTTAATGTGGTTAGAGGTCACCAGACATTGGTGGCGCCGTGATGACTTTCCAAAAATCTTATGGATTTTTATGAAATTCATTATAAATATTAAACAATACAGTTTTTCATCTTAATTTAATTCCTGGCAAAATTCACGCATATTTATTGGGGTCAGAGGTCACAAGACTTACGACGGGCATATTATGCACTTTTCGGTGCTATTTTTCTTGAAGCTCTGTTTTTCTTGAAGCTCTATTTTTCGTGAAGCTCCTTGCAGTCATTTAATGTTCTTCGTGAAGATCGCAGCTGAAGGTGTTCATTTGATCAGCGCAGGAAAGCGCCGGTCAGTTGCTTTTTAAATGAATGGAATCTCGGGATTAACCTTTTATCATTACAGCATCCATACACGCGTGTAATTAACCTTCTTCACCACTGCGTAACCCATACCCACATTTTTTTCGTAATTTGTCCGAGCTTAGTTCAACCAAATGGTTTTCCGTAAACTTAGTCGGACACCCGTTTGTCCTGTAAAACAATTATACATAATCCCGTGATCAACCAGAAGGCCACCACGAGCACGTTTTATCCATGAATAATTTTGTGCTCCAGTTTCAGCCATACACTGTTTTGTTGACTGTGCGCTGTTTAATCAGCATTATTGCCTCCGAAAGGAGTGTATGCGTTCAACCCCGTTCGCATGTATTTGATGTGTGTGTAAAGGTGCGTTTGTGTTGGTGTGTTTTTTGACAATATAACTCACAATATAATCACAAACGGAAACTCATGAAATTGTCAGGCCATTCCGGGAATTGGCCAATGAAGAATCAATTGGAATTAGGTGTGGATCTAGCACGTGATTCGGATTCCGGAACCTCATCAAGGAATATTCACAAATGTAGTGTCATGTATGTACGAGTGAACCAGGGAACATAGGCTAAATATATTAATGCAAACACGGTCTTGGGAGCATCCCACAATAGGGACCCCCATCCCCCACCCTTAACTCCACCCCTTTAGGTATTCAGAAGTTCCCTCAACCCGTGTTTGCATTCACCTATTCGGCCCATAAACCAATTCATTCACGAATAAGTGACCGTATATTTGTCAATATTCCTAGAAGTCCCCCCCCCCCTCCCCCGGACCCGGATCCACAAAGATATTTAATCGTTGCTTCCTTGGCACATTGCCAAAATGCCCTGAAAATTTCATGAGGTTCCGTTCATGTCTGCGTGAGTTATGTTGTGAACAAACGCACAACAAAAACACACACCGGCAACACAAACGAACGGGAATGAACGTCTCCTGGTGGAGGCAACTAAAAAAACGCGCTTACTCTGATTCATAAACATTTATTTATTTATCTATCTTTTATTTTCATCATATTTATACAGAGATTATACTAGAGACAGTGTCTCGCCTCTGAAAGGCTTTGTTATCACACGGGAAATATATCAAATGCTGTTTTTTATTCATTTATGTCAAGAACATTACAAAAAAATCCCTTCGCCTGAAGAAAGTTTCAGACCAATTTAAAAGAAACACATCCCGTCTGAAAGAGGAAAATAAAGAAGCTGCAAAAAGTGCTTCTTGTATAATTGAGAAACTCAGACTGTTGCTGGTTATTTTGATTCAGGGGAAAAATGAAAAAAAAAATATGCGATGTAGGAGCAACATCCCCTATTTGGAAAAGGACGCAATAAGCAATAAAAGTTTATATGTACAAACTTGACAAATATAATCAATGCATATTGATGGTATACGTATTTACACAACCTGAAACCAGAAGTTTTGTTTTGAATTCTGAGAAAGAAAAAACAAAAAGAATAGATAAGACCCTGTGAAATACAGAGGCGGTCATGGCATTTTTTATTAAACAAACTAACATTAAAATTATAACAAAAGATATCATTCTTGTTTTTGAAGTTTAAAGGAACTTTCAGGAGGAAAATATAACAGGATTTTACGTGAATAAAACAACGTCTGGTAGAGGTTTTTCTTGGGTTTTTTCCCAGTCATTTCTCTAAATACAATTGTTATCACTAATTTCTATAGTGCCTGTGAATTCACTTTTAACCAGGCTGTACTTTCTACAAAAATAAATATCCTAGTTTGTCTTGTTCTGATGCTTACTTCACAGCTTTGAAGGATCCATGGTTAATGGTTTAATATATGGTTTATTTGATTAGTAACCGCGGCCTGTTTAAATGTGTTTTTATGCTTTCTGTTCACAAGCCAGTACAATAAGGGCACAATAAACTAGTGCAAATGCCCTGATAACGGACGGAATTATAAACAACAGACAAAGTGTCATTATTGAAGCTCAGACGACATGCCTCCGGGCTATTATTAAGCCTCCAAGGTAGGATGCACATACTTAGGTCCCCCATTCACTTAAAAAAACTTGTTTGAATTATTTCTCTTTTTTTCCTTCTGTGATTTTCTGTTTGCGCTTGACCTTAAATATGGCTGATATTCAAAAGTTGGGCAACATTAGGCACAATATTGCGTATATCTTGTTCAAACATTTTTACGGATACAAAGCATGAATCTATACATGTGTCTAATGAACGAAAAGTAAAAAAAAAAAAAAATACATGGCAGACAAAGAAAAGCAATAAGTTGAGGAAAGTCGGGTAGTAGATCAAAAGAAATAAAGCCATAATTGAGGTAGAAATGCTACGACAATGTAAAAAAGTAGCACCCGCAAGAAACAAATATGTTTGAACAAACCACGCAACCCACGTGCGCAGAATCGGACTCACGAGATGCTCCGCATCCCCGAGGTGAGTGTGTTAATTATTGAAGAAACTTGGAACACGCAAGGAATTCCCTACAGCAAGGGCACCCAAAAAGTTGCCCAGTAATTTTCTGTCAGGAATAACCTGGTGAAAAACCAAACACAATAACCCAATAAATTGGGTCAAGGCAAATCCTTGGCCATATGCAGCCCATTTGCTAAATGTACAATGAGGCGCAAAAGCGTAAGCCACTACGATTAATCATTATGTCTGACCAGTTATGCGGCCCACATACGGTCAATTTTATTGCCAATAATATTGTCAATATTTGATATAAACAAGTGGATTTGTTATGTGTAGGGTGTGCATTGCATCCGAAACAGAGACTCGGCCTTGATGTGATTGGCTGAGCAAGGTGTGACGTCACAATCAAAATTGAGGAATGACTTAAATCTAGCAATACATGTTGCTTTTTTTATTATTCCATGAAGATTTGGAATTGACAGTGTCCAGTCTACTAAGATTTTGATTTGATCTAGTATTTAGATGGCTTACGCGTCACTGCCGAGGTGAGACTGCTAATAGATGTACCAATAGCTTTAAAAAAAACCACACAACCTCATGTTTTTTTTGTGTGTAAAAAAATATAAAAAAAAAATATTTTCTTCCAGGAATAGGTCTCAGTTTATGCAAAATATATATTAAATCATTTTTATGGGCAAGTGTGTTATATGATAATATAATGAGATCTGGAACACTTTGCTTGATCTGAAGAGAGAATGTGAAACAGGCAAGAGGTTCTGGCGGAAGGGTGAACACCAAGCTTGTTGGGACAACTCCATGCATTTGACTGGTACGTGTCTGTAGCATCATGTAGTCTCAGGACTTCACCCGAGGCAGTAACTACAAAGGAAAGAACTGTCTTTTTCCCAAGCCCATTATAATAAACACTGTATATAAGCTTTGATTAACGTTGCTTCGTGAAGAAATCCCCTCCTAATGCAATCACTTTCCATTTGTCCGACCCCGTCTCCAAAAAAAAAAAAAAAAATAAGAACAAATACAGGTTGTGATTTATAACTCCGACATTGCTTTCTTGTTTAAAAGTTAAGAACTTGTCAAGACACTATATTCCTGTTACATTATTGCCTGTGACATTTTCTATGACTTTTTACTCACTCTATTTTTCACTTTTACTTACCGGGCGCGCGTTATCCGGATTTCGGCAGCGGTATGCAGAATGCGGTATAGATTTGCGTGGGGCATTTATCGGGCGTGCGGTAAAACACTGTTTAATACATGAACCCGGCTGATTTACCATTTATCTCTGTGGGCTGTGCTGACATAATTGAGGCCACGTTGCAACATGGGCAGGTGCTATACCGCACGGAATGCGGATCCAGAAAATTCCATTTTACCGCGTGTCTCATACCGCATACCGCTGGTCCGGTAAACACTTTATGATAATATAATTAGAATCTTTTGCTTTTTTAATCTTGTTCGCTTACCGCTTCCGCATTCCGCATACCACGCGCCCGGTAAACGCAGCTTCAATACGTCTTTTTACTTTATTCTATTTTTTTCCAATTTTTTGTCTGTCAGTGTTACTGGTCGTGTTTGTAAAACAATTCGCCGTCCGGTCTATGACCTTGCATTTTATTCATTTAACACCGATGACCCGCTTTTTAAGTCCTAATGAGTCGTGCCGGCGGGGTTGACAAGTGTTCATTCATACTGTGACTAGGATCTTCGGCGCCGATTATCCGTGAGCCTGGGACTAAACGCAACAGATCATTCCCGAAGGGGATACCGATTAGAAGTTGAAGTACCAGGTCACAATCAACAATTGTTCGTTGCCACTCACTTAATTTCTTTCCCTTCAGGGAAGCCCAAAGTTCGAAAACCAACCTCTAATAAAATTAACTTAGCTTCACATGTAGCTCTCCAGTTTTTGCCAAGAATTTAAAATTAAAATTAAATATAACTCGAAATGGAAATATCGACTTTGGAATGGCATGGCTCTAGGCAACTTAAGCTCAAAAAGGCAGTGATAATGAAAAAAAGCCGAGTCACTTCTAAAGTTGTTTTAATAGCCAAACAATGGTGTACATATTGCAAAATAATATCTACGTCAAAAATATTAATAAACATTTTCCTTCTTAATAAATCCACCTTATATCTTTACAATTATATCCTCAGATATGAAAACGTCTTAAACCCTTAGCATGATAACTGGGATATATAGTCTTTGGCTTGTTTAATTCAATACTCTTTGGCTACTGCGGCTCAGCGGTCTCTCAAATACACATAATTTGCGTGTATAAGCTGTAGGTGTCACAACCAGTCTTTTAAATCTGCATAAAATATCCTGTGAATTCAATGGCTATTTACATGAATTATGAACTTGTTGAGCAAGATCATGAGATCACCAAATTTCAGGACAATCCATGGATCAACTCCTGATAAATATGAATAAAATAAATGGACTTACCAAATATACCTGAACAAACCATATGTTTCAACTCCGGGAATCTGACCTTTGAAAGAATACTCCTTGAATATCCATGGACCTTGTTTCGGGGGACAGAAGGACATGTCATCCTCACTTTCTATGTGTTTGAGACAAAGTATACCTTTTATCCCTAATTTTTTAAGGAGATAAAACACATTTCTCTCATTTTAAGAAAATTTAGGATATTGCTTGTGTCAGCTGCCTCATTGAATTTACATGGATGCTGACCAATGTTTTTGAATGTTTAAGTCGGATGTAAAATTGAAAAAATAATCTTTCTAATATAAAATAACTTATTTTCTTATAATGAAATAAATTTATTTAATAATATTTCGTGGGATCAAAGACAATTATGATATTTTTAGAAAGAAATTGATCGTGGGTGTCATAAGAGGGGGGGGGGGATGTCTGGAGATTTTAAGCCGGTCTCTTATTTTGGTGGGGGGGGGGGGGATGGCAAGTTAACTCTAATAATCAAGAATGTCACCCTAGACATTGTGTGGTAATATCTATGTGCCATTGTGAAGGACTTCATCGACAGTATTATGATAAGAAAAAGGCTTGAAAAGTGATAAACGTTTTATGGTATACAGTTTCTCTAGCCCCTTACATGATGAAATAAGTTAAAAATGACAAAGTTGCAATCACGTTACAGAAGTGGCCTGTTTAGTAGGATTAGTAGGATTTGCATTTGGGTTTGGTGATAATTTAACTTGAACATACATGTAAAAACCCTTAAGCACTCCCGATTCAGTAAGAAAACGAATATTATTTCATTTTCAAATTTTTAATTTCATCATTATTTACTTCACAAAATATAAACGTTGTTATTAGAAACAAACTTTTTCCAAGTTTATTTAATATTATAATTAATCTAAGAAGGCAATTGATAAACACGATCACAGGCCGTGAGACCAGGTTGGGTAAAGCTTCTCAAATGTTCCACATGGCAAAACCCAAGAGCTCCATGATATGAAAATGAGTGATCCATAAGTGACTGAGTTATAAGCATTTTGGCTAATTATTGCCTATTTCTTGCTTGACGCAAACCGTATTTTATTAAGATTTTACAAGGTTTTGACTATGTGTCAGAAAACTTATCAAATGATTCTAAAAGCAGAAATGTAAAGACCTCTCTGGATTAAAAGTGACCGAGTTATAAGCATTTCTGTGAAATCTCTCTTCATCTTGTTTGAAAGGAGTTGTCGTGACTTTTGACAAGAATTGCGTCACTAAGAGCTTGTCAAATGCTGCAAACGCAGAAAACGTGACCTCTCTGGTTTTATTAAGTGACCGAGTTATACGCATTTACGTGGAACCCACGCTTATTCTCATTTGATAGCAGATGTAAAAATTTTTTTTTAAAATATCAGCAGTGCGAACATTTTAATTCTTTAAAATGTGCTTCCCATATTTCAATGATTACGTGCACCAAGAGTATACCTAACAATGTTAAAGGTCCTCCCTTCAAGTTGAAATTTGCATGCTGCTGTAAGTGTACACCTATTCGGTAAATCTCTCTGTAGAGTTTATACCCTGTGACATTTTCATTTAATTTTAGGAGTCATACATTGATATCTTAACATTTCACAGATTAATCATTTCAAACAGTAACAGGGAAGCATTGTTAGGTGTAATGTCATTATATATCTTATTCTGCTATTGTTATTGATTACTAGTTCTGTTTCTAGATATAATATACGCTCTTTACACAGCGCTTTACCCATAGCCAACCACCTATATCGTAAGCGCTGTTTGTTATGACCTTGTATCCTGAATCTCTACACCAGAGGGGAGCACTGTATTTTGGTCCAATCAGATGAGACCCTGTGCTGGAAGCAAATGGGTTTACCAGCCAAGCGAGGATAACACGAAGCCAATGTTGTTCATTTCGTTTTGAGTGACAGCTAATCGCCCTGGCGACCGTTTGAACAGGCCACAGGCTAAGAGAGAATTGCCCCGCACGTGGTTTCTGGGCGGAGCCTGATACCTGTCGAATGTTTGTTGACTTGCATTTGGTTGGCTGATATTCGCATCAGTAGTTTTTAAGCAGACATGCCCCTGTGCACCACCTAGTAGTTAAATGCACCATAAACGGCCAAAACAGGCAGCGAGAAAATCAGTAGCTTCTTTAGAAGCGCAAGATTTCCGCTGCCTCGGGAGCGTAGATATAATATTATGTACTGGGGGTGGAGTATCGTTGAGCCAATTCAGGTACAATACTTTTTTCAATACACTAAAAGCGCTACCCGACATGTATCAACGGATCACATATTTCTTAATATTATAGTTTTGATAAAAAGCATTGTTGATAAAGTTTTTCTTAAACAAATAAAAGAGATAACGTATAATATTCAAGCTTAAACCTTTTCAATGTCCTTTTATCCTAACCTCGTACAGTGAATAGAAAATTGGATAATAAATAAATATATCTTTATTTTTTAGCATGCAGTCATTTTATTTCCTCGATGCGACGGTACAAAATGCAAAGCATATCGGTAACCGTACCGAGGTGGCGTATCGATATAGATCGGTCTATCTGTATATCGATCCAGCCCTATTACATACGGAATGTTCAACGACAGACAGAAAGACTAGACTGACGGATGAGCTGACCACTTTTTTCCCCACTGCGTTCAGGTGTGGGAATAAAAAATTATTTATATTTGTAGTAGATCTTCTTAATTATTCGTTTACATCCATAAACATACAATACTGAAATTATAATTATTAATCACCTTTTTATAAATAATCATTAACAGATTGTATGCAACAGTTTGTACTCCCGAAGATGATGGCAGTCTTTAGGTGACATTTATGTTAAATATTACTCAGAAAGCATTCTAGCTTCCAAGTTTCGCTTTGTCTTGGGGTCCAGACCTTTCGAATGACCATTATCCCGAAAGACAAACATGCTGAAAGATGTATTCATTTATATTTAATTACATTTGACAAACAAAAATAAATTTCAAGTATAAACTTTGATATTCGTATGCATATGTTGTGTGAGACACAATGTATGGACCATCACTTCAACTTTTTTGCAGTGACTTATTTGTTTTCTTTGATTAGAGAACTTAGGGGCATCTAACTGTATTTAAAATCCACAGCTCCAACGAAGTGAAAATGTGTCTGTTTAAAGGACAGACTGATAAAAAACATCATAACAGTAGGACTGGACTCCTACCAACCTCCTGAAGAAATATGTGAATTTTATAGGGGCACTTGAGACAGATCTATAGTTATAGTAACTTTTAAAAATACAGGAAAAATAAAGGAGATTTCACTGCAAATTTGAGTTTTATTTTCAAGGTTACAGGTACTTAACATGACCATTGCGTCTCTGAAAAGTATCTAAAAGTGTTTACTTGGTTTAGAGGCTGTACTTGCAAAACTGCATCATTTCCTTGCAAAGTGCAGAGTTGAATTCCAGGTCAATAATCATTGAAAAATAGCAGGTACATTATAAACACGATTGTGCAGTGAAAAAATATGGAGGAATATAGGAGATTATGGTCAAAAAGCTGGAGAATAATATACATAATAGGAGACAATTTTTTTTCATAGGAAAATATAGAAAACTTGGCTAATGTAGCTCTTGAGCTAATAATTAGATCCATTGACCACCATATATATAGTTAGCGCCATTTCGGCTCTCTGTCAATAGAATCTCCTACAAGCGTCAGAGTGCCTTTACATCTTGTATGGAGGGCCGCAATATAAGTCGCTATTAGGTTGCAAATATTTTCGTCATTTTTGGCGGCGGCTCATGGTCTCCAGCAGTGGCGGTCCAGAAATTCCAGAACAGGGGGCGCCAGTACTGGGTTTGCGGTTGATGGGTGTTACGAAAGTTCTTAAATTGTTCCTTTAATTTTTTGTTTTGTGTAAATTTGTAAATTAATGTCATTACATAATATATTTCAGGCTATGAAACGATAAATATTTCTTATATTATAGTTAATGGCAAGTACATCAGGGAAGGCTATGAGATAATTTTTAAATATGTAATGTTAACAGGACATTTTGGCATTTTTTTGCACAAAAAATATGAGGATTTTCAGTTCTACAACTACTATTCTCTTAAATGTCTTAGCAATATGTAAACAAACGTTTGAGGGGTTCAATATCTAATGTTTTTTTTTTATTTCTTCAAACTTAGGATATAAACTTTCAGTCGTTTGCAACATTTTGATGTCAGTAGTAAAAATACCATTCCACGTTTGTAACTTATCATCT
Organism: Sipunculus nudus; assembly: GCA_026874595.1. Lineage (NCBI taxonomy): Eukaryota > Metazoa > Annelida > Sipuncula > Golfingiida > Sipunculidae > Sipunculus > Sipunculus nudus. The sequence goes on from CM049315.1 coordinate 50,211,521, forward strand.
TTCATATGTAATGCTCGGGGTAAAATAATTAATATTTTGAAGTTTTATAGTAGACTTTGCAATTCACTGGCTTCTGTGGTCAAGGCAGCGCACTAGACTCGGACAGCAGAGCAGAGATAGTGAGTTCGAGTACTGGTATCAGCAGAGGAGCAATGAGATTTTCATGGTCGACCCCAACCCAGTTGTGGCACTCTGCAGGCTAACAGGAAGGCCGTGCCTCACAAAAAATGCGATTTAGAGGTTTTCTCGGTGTTATGACCTAGTGGAGTATAATAACGAAAACACTCCCGCTCTCATTATCGAAGTATATGGATGCAGTCTTAACGGATCAAATCACACAGCTGTTCATTTATATCCTCAACTTTATGAATAAGAAAGTAATATACTGTGAATAACTTAATCATTTAACTGCAAATGATAAAAAAGAAATATGCAAAATGAAAATTAATAAAGAATAAATGGCAAAAGAAATAGATAACATAAACATTTTTACAACACAGCAGATGGGTGGGGGGGGGGGGGGGGCCTCGATCCACCACTGTAAAGGGACGCTGTCACTTAAAATTAACCATACAAATTGTTATAATTTTTTCTGAACTTTCTAACAACATATCACATGTACGAGAGAAAAATCTGTTTTAACTCAGCCTATTTGTCAATCCGCCTGCAAGTGCACAGTTCTATAAAAGAACTGAATGATTTAAAAAAACAGGTCTATACATTGATAATCATTCAATAATAGCAGTTACACTAGAAGCACGACTGTGCAGTAACAAAGTATTGGGAACATTTAGCAGATTATTGTCAACATGCTGACCAACATGCTTGTCCTGTTAGAAGAGTCTAGGGCTAACAGATACATTTTGTCCTGTCTGTCTAGGTGCTGAAAATCATTTTTTTCCTGCCTAATTTGCAAAATATAGGTCACCATGACCTAATTTAAGGTTTTCAAAGAGATGTGCCTAGAAACTCCCTGGCTTTTTTATTAGAAGAATCTGCACTTAACAGACATGATGTGTGCCTATCTGAGATGCATGGTGCTCATTTGACATCTTTCTCCTTTAGGTTGCAGAATATGGGTCACAATGATCTTATTTTATGTTTCCAAAGACATTTGCATATGACCAACCTGGATGCCAGGAAAGAAGATTCTAGGCCCAATGGATACAAATTGTGACTGGGTGTGACAACTGGGTGCTAAAAACCATTTTTCAGCCCATAGGTCACAGAATATAGGTCACCATGACCTAATTTCAGTTGTTTAAGGACATTTGCCTAGGATGTCTCAGAATATTTTTGGCCTGTGGATCGCAAAATGTATGTCACCATGACCTAATTTCAGGTTTCCGAGGAGATTTGCCTAAAACCTCCCAAGATGTTGCGTCAGAAGATTCTAGGCCTAACAGATACGATTTGAGCCTATCTGACATTCAGGATGCTCAAAATCATGTTTTCAACCAATAGGTCACAAAATATAGGTCACCATGACCTAATTTTAGGTTTCAAAGGAGTTTTGCCTATTAACTCCCTGGATGTGCAGTTAGAGGTTTCTAGGTCTAAAGGTTACGATTTGTACCCTGTAACAATCTGGACAACTGGACGAACACCGGACAAAGGGGATCGCTATAGCTCAGATGACCTACAGTCAGCTGAGCTAAAAAAAACACTCAAAGATCCACATTATGTGGCCATAAAATAAGATTTGTAGCTAAAAATTATATTTTTTCGACAAGGGGTATGGCTATAAAAAGGTTTGGCTAAAAATCAACTAGGTAAAAACGAGACCATGTCATGGTCTCCAGGTATGACCATAACTCAAAAATTTATAACTATTGATCACCTACTTAGATAGACACATTTTAAGAACTCTGTTACACACTGGACAACTAAATTATGATGGCAACGGAATTTGTAACATAAATATTATTATCATTATTAACTACTGGTAAAAATCTGCATTCTAAAGAATATAAGCCTCTGCCATTTAGGGGTCACTATTGTTGGATACTCGGTTTGCTTTCACTTATTGAGCCTATATTCCCGGGTTCATGCATGCATTAATGACTTTACATTAATGAATATGCCTTGATGACAACCCTAATCTGGATCATGTGCTGGATCCACACCAAAATGTAATCAATTCTTCATTGGCCCCATTTCCAAAATGCACTGAAATTCATGAGATTCCATTCATGCCTGTGTGAGTTATGTTGTGTAAAAACACACGAACACACAAACGAGGATGAAGGCATACCCTCCTGGCAGAGGCAATTATTAATCATTATTGATTCCAACTTTCTATTTCTTTAGGTGTAAACATATGACGAATGAACAACGACCAAACAGACATTTACACATTGAATGAAATGTGCATTTATATTTTATTATATTTAACAAAAGTTTATCAGAAAGACCTCAAGTACATACTTAAATATGTGTATACAGTAAAACATCACTTAATAGGTACCCCTGTTTAATGACCACCTCAAAATATCAACCACTTTTTCATGGTCCCAATTCTTTCTTGCTCTTTATATAAGGCCTTACTTAGACAACCATTTCGAAGATGCAACCACTTTATCAAGGTTCCAGTGGAGGTCATAATGCAGAGGTTCTACTGTATTCTGTGAGTAAGAAAGTTAAAATAATCATCATCTCCTCTCCTTCTTCCGCTTGGCGGTCTGTTCTGGGAACTTGAGTGGCATGGGCAGCGTGGTGACCAGCAGGGTCATGGGGTCACCTGGTACAATCTCTACCTTCTGTTTGGCCATCCTACAGCCCAATGCTCGGACATAAACCTCCAATCTGCAGGAAAATGCATAACACAACATAGATATTCTTCCAGCTGGCAGAGTGATACATCACACTAACACAGATATTCTTCCAATCGTTAGAATGAAACATAACAAATCAGAGATATCCCTTCAGTGTGTAGAATAAACATCACATTACACAGATATACTTCAAATTAATAAATGATAAATGTAAGCTAACAATAAATTTAAGCTAAATGTAACATAGGAAGAAAGGAAAATCCATAAAAACCACAGTTATATATCCACAGTTATATGGTGCCAAACTTCTTTGAAGAGCAAAGGATATGACGTAGTCATGTTTCTCTCAAATCATTGATTAAGAAGAATGTACACTCCACTGATACAAAATAAATTATTCACTCTTTTCATTGAATGTAATACTTTTGACTTTCTGGACCCAATGTGTGTAGGTTGAATGACACATCTCTGATTTTTAAGGAAATCAAGTCTTTTCTAGAATATTTATGGTGCACTGACAGAACTAACCTGTTTTGGCAATGCTTCTGTTACATTTATAAGAAAAATATATGGGAATGTATTTGTTTTCATTTCTGTAAAGATATTGTTTTGGTAATATTATTATTAACAATTATAATACAAACTTCTTTTTGTACTGTGATTTATTAACTTTCATAACACAAACTTCTTTTGGCAATGTTACGGTTTACATTCAACAGTCAAACTTCTGTTGCTATTGTCAATGTTTAGTTTCATAAGACAAAATCCTTTTTGTAATGATATTGTTGATATTTAAAGGACAAACTTTTGTTAATGATACAATAAGACGATTTTCTTTTGGTAAAATTATTATTAACATTCATAAGACAAACTTCTTTTAGTAATGTTATTGTTAACTTTTATAAGACAAACTTCCTTTGGAAATGATATTATTAAATTTCATAAGAAACACTCCTGTTGGTTATGTTAATGTTAAGTTTCTTTTGGTTATGATATTGTTAATATTTAAAAGACAAACTTCTTTTGTTAATAAAACTTTAAGACATAATATATGTAATATTATTATTAACATTTATAAGACAAACTATTTTATGTAATATTACTGTTAACTTTCATATCACAGACTCCTGTTGTTAATGTTATTGTTTACTATCATAAAGCAAACTTCTTTTTATATTGTTATTATTTACTTTCATAAGTTAAGGTTATTTTGTTAAGGTTACTGTTATTTTTCATAAGACAAACCTCTTTTGGCCGAGTTTCAAGTCTTTCTGCAGGTCCGACATAACCAAGTGAAAATCATCAATAATGAGGCAAAGTACCAGGATGTAGGATGCTAGCTTGTCTCGTAACCTCGCAGGCATGCACCTGTTACACAAACAACCAACATTAAAGTTTGAAATCTGAACCTTGACATTTTTCTTGAAATGGCATGATTCTTTTAATATTTGTGTTATAGACACTATGACAATACAATCTTCTTATTTTTACCATAGACTTAACTTCTACTTATATAACATAAACATATCTTTATCACTGTTAATATCTCAGAAGGTGGCTTTCTGCTTCCCTGTGAAATTTCTCAAGGCTGGTCTCAGGTCCCCACAAAATGTTATAGTACTTTAGACTGCTGATAGGGGACAGCACTGCCTTGGCTGTCCCATATGTTTCCTTGTAATGGTGAAACATGTCTGAACATATCTCTCTATGGAAAATTCACATAAAACTTTATAATATTAATTATATAGTATTAACTATAAATGCAAATATAAAAAAAAAAAAATATTTGACAAAATAAAATAACAAAATTTTCTTTAATAATACATCTGACTGCTTTAAATTGTTTTCGACTTTTCTGTTTAGATGAAAATAAGTATGCCAGGCTCCTGCCCTGGGCCTGTTCTAAATCAAACATTTGATTATTTGTCTATGCTGAAAAGCATTTTGGTCGCAGAACAGAAGTAAAAATTCACCTACCTGACTTGCCTTGTCCCTCCGGCTGTGACTGTGAAGTTATCCAGCAGTTTCTTTTTTATTAGTGGGGAAGCATTTTTATCTGAGAATGGATCTGAAACATAAACAGTGGATGATCTTAAAATTTATATACATATGCATTCATATACAGACCAAAAATACTACAACTTCATCAAGAAATATAAAAATATCATTTCACAATATTTTTATACTTTGTACACGAAATATTCTTACTAACAACATGGCCAACTACTATGCTTTCACTTAAAATGAACCAGATCAATCGTTAGATATATTTGTATACTTTTTAATAACACCTACCATGTGCCAAAAGGATTTCTATTATATCTCATCATATATGTAAATCTCCTTGCATGTTTGTTGAAATGTTGACTGTACACAAGCATGTCTTGCATGGGTTACCTTGAGGATAGCCAACTTGAGCGAGGCACAGGAAATGACTGGTTACCATAGAAATGGGATTTAGTTTGCTCTGTATATTTACATGTCATCTTTTGCCTTAATCCATTACTTGAAGCCTAATGTTAGGATTAGCTGGGATTTACAATGAATGATACCAATGTAATAGGGTGGCCCCTGCAGTGCAGTTTCCTGTATGACTTTATTGTGTCATGACTCAAAATTAGGCCTATATGAACACCTATCGAGTCATGTATGTATTAACAGCTAATCTTTACCATGTCTTACCTTTCTTTTTGATATCACTAGCCCTGAGACCGTACATGTACATCATGTAGGAGAGGTACATGAGGCAGCAACACTTGTGTTGTCTGGCACGCTCTTCATGCGGTAACAGCGGAAGATGATTTAACACGTATCGTGAATACCTGAAATATCCCAAAGTCTGTGTAATACTAACAAAAATATGTGTGGCCATAGAGGGAAAGGGAATTTGTTTCGAAGTTCCTATAAAAATATACAGTGTATTTGTCCAAAAAGTTACAACTATATGGCAGATGATAATTTTCAATGTTAAGTTAATCATTTCGACTTTATAGGTAGGTCAGAGTTTAATGCTGAAGATTGTCTTTTCTGGGATTGAATCAGATTGATTTTTGGAGTAATTCAACTCCATTTTGCACAACAAGACAAAAAAATTAAAAGCAGCCGTTAGTGAATACTTGCTCCGCACCAGTAGTTAACAGCTTACATTATTGCATGTCTGTCATACAGTTCGGAGAATACCCAGTGCAAATAACAAAGCTGATCAATGGATTATGCACCTATACAATATTAAGCATGTGGAACCCTGGTATGTCACTGGTTCTTGCTTTCATTACCGTATTCATGTGTGTATAAGACGATCCTGTGTATAAGATACCCCCCCCTATTTTGAGCCTCAAATTTTGGTACAAATTATTTTTCAGCATCATGGAGCTGGCAGCTACTGAGGATCACTATGTCAGCACAATGATCACTTTAAAACTGATGACTGAAATGGGATTTTATAATATTTGATTCTTAAAATGGTCAGTGGTATTTTTTATGATTCTACAAGTGAAAACAAGTGGTAAACACCAAATACATACTCTTCTTTGTCCAACCATTCCTGTATCTGATCCTTGTCGGCGTTGGAGAAAACCTGAGCTGAAGTCTTCAGAGCCTCAATGTCAGTGCTGTTTATGACTGATTATTCATTAAGTAATAATGTGATGAATTTGAGGGATATTCTTTAACCTGTGCAGTATATGCATGACTAATAATGTAATAGTACATCCTGGTATCTGGATGAAATTTAATATTAATTTGGTGTTATCAAGTTATATTTTTCTGTGGATAATTTTTTATTCTCTTACTGAGAGTAACCCTCTACACACAGCAGTTATACATTGCAATCCTTCCAGATCTCCTTTCGTTTAACTGTTTGGCAAGCTTTCCAATTCATAACACCAGGGCTGGCACAGGACCAACAATCAGATGTCCAGTAAAGCACAGGCTCTTGAATCTCTATAAACATGATGTATATGGTTTTTCACGGTTTATATTATGATAATCAAGTATTCTGACACAATTTCAGACCTGTGGGTGAGAATACGTCCCCCTTTAAGGGGAGGCTGCTAACACTGCCTCGTTGCTTGGTACACAGCCATTCCTTGAGTGAGGGTATCCCTGGGAAATCCCATATGATGTTAGTCTAGCTAGATTTATTGCATCTTAAAATAAATAATTTTAAGGGTGCACAGTAATTGATATTGTTTTATATTTAACTGTTGTGTTAGTATATCTTCATATGGAGAAGAGCACAGTTTATTTGCTTCAGTTTAAATAAAAGTTATTATCTATATTTTTGAGGTTTTCAGCCATTAACCAATCAGACAAAGGCATCATTGGTTTCTTGGTATGTCTACATACCAGACAGCCATTGATTAAGACATCCTAAGTTCAATCTTCGGTTTCAATGAGAAATATTTTTTATTTCTATCCATATGTGGTGAACCTTTGTGGAGAAAGACCTGTAACAAAGATTAAACTACTAGGGTTTTGTCTGGAAAACACAAGTAAACTGGATTTTATGGACTGAAAGGGTAGGTTTCTCTATTACCGCTCACCAAGCAATGAGGCAGTGTTAGCAGCCTTTCCTTTTCTTACAGAAAAGTGGGACGTATTCACATCTGTAGCCTGTAGGTCTCAAATGGCATCAGAATACTTAATTATCATAGTATTTACCTTGACAAACCATATATATATCATGTTTATAGGGATTTAAGCACCTGTGAGTAAAGACACTGGAGTAAACTGCATTAGGGTACATTGATTTCTTTGGTCTTGGGGCAGAGCACATGGCTTAAGCTGAGAGATGTAAAGTTCAAATCAGCCAAGAATGGTGGGATTTTTCACAATCAGCTACAACCCTTGGTGAGTGCTCTACAGGTTTAATGGGAAGACTGTGCATCATGTTATGGTTGACTCACAAACGAGTGCTCCTTTCAGGGGTTCTTTGGTGTTGTGACCCAGCATTGGGGACAATTACACACCTAGGACCTGCACATCTAATACAGTGAGCCTGGCTGATGCCAGGGTAATCATACGTTACAACCTTGTTGCCTGGTCCAAAAAAAAAATGGAATTCTGCATATGTACTTTAAACTTTTTTCAGACAGGATTTATAAATACAGGCAATTATGTCAACCGAAATATTATTTGAATAATAGCACTGCAAATGTGTACATGGTGACCTCTGACCTCATTAAATGTGTGAATTTTTATGGGAAGGTAATTCAGGTGAGAAACTCTATTGATTTATAATGTATAATGAGTGTCATGAAAATCCATGGGATTTTTGGTAAGTCACCTAGGTGCTTTAAAAGTGCTGTGACCTCTGACCTCATTAAATATGCATGAATTTTGGTAAGAAGGTAATTCAGTTAGAAACTCTATTGGTAAATATGTATAAAATGTTTTATGAAAATCCATAGGATTTTTGGTAAATCACCAAGGTGCCTATAAATATGCATGGATTTTGCTGGAAATCAAACTTAGGTGAGATATTATATTGATTAACATGAGTTTGATCAAAATCCTTCATATTCTCTTCATAAAAGTTATTGTGGCGACACCACAAAGTAGCCTTGTGACCCGTGACCTTATTAATATGTGTGGATTTTGCCCATAATCTGTTGGTAAGTAGTAGTTATGGTGAGTTTAGTGAAATTCCATCTAAGCGCAGGTAAGTTATAGCGGCAACACTAAAAGTTAATGGACGGACCGTGGGTATACCATTATACTCCCGTCTTATGACGGGCGTATAAAATAATACACAAGGATACTGCTCTCAAGCTTGTAGACATCCTGTGGTTTTGTGGCATCTTTACTGTAAGGTGGAATCACACTGGCTGTCTCTACATCATGTGTCACTGGAAAAAAATAAAAAGAAATATGACTGGAGGTACAGAGGTATCTCTTATTTTTTTCATCTAAATTATATGTTGTAAAATTCCTATTGGAAGGCATGCAACCTTTAATGAATAAAATTAATTTGTGTAAAACATTATCATATACAATGATTTTTACACAAGGCCTGCAACATAAGAGAAAAATTTTGTTTTCTGAATCCTGGGCAGGTGGCAGCACCTGCTGGGCATCTGACTAGAATAATTAATTTCTTTAAAAATGCTCCATTTTACAAAACGGCATCTTTTGGATTACTCCTTGAAGTACTATTTCAAGAAGAGTTTTGTATATTGGAGTAGAAACACCTATACAATTATGAAAATATTGTGCAAACAATATCAATAACTGCACAACACCTGGTGGGGGGCAGGGGGGAGGGGAGGGGGGGAGGGGGTAGGATTATATGAGAATAACTATACACCTGTCACAGCAGGGGATCTCCCCCTGTGACCCATTACATACCATTTGCATTGCTGACCTCCAGTGACCAGAAGTGGCTTGCTTGCATGTTGGCAATGCAAGTATATACAATAGAGCCTCCAAAAAATTTAATAACTAGCCCAATTTTTAAGCTTTTACTTTCATATTTCAGATTTAAACAGATTAAATATTTATGTTAACATGCTGTGAAAATTAAATCCACAGTTCTTGCAGGAAAAAAAGTGCCATGGTCAAATTTTGGCAAAATTTTAAGTGTTGATTTCATTTTTATGCTAATAACCTAAAAAATATAAAATTCGGATCTAATTTTTAGTATTAAATTGAATCTTGATTAAACAAAATTATAAACCCGAATAAAAAGTCTCTAGCCTTAAATTTATCATGTTTAGTGAGTAAATATCATTCCTGATTAGAAAAAAAGCATTATGTACCTGCCCATAACTTCAAGAATTAAAAAAAAAGAACTTATTTTCTAGGAGATATATAGGATACTTATAGGAAAATATTTATGGCAAATATTAAGAAAAACAGATATGTGGTTTAATATCAGGCAGTCCTGAAGTGTGATAATAATTTTTTAATGGAAAATTGAGTTTTTACATTAATTCCTCAAAGGAACAAAGTTGCAAGGACCCAGTTTTTTGCTTGTAGATGATCTAGGGGTCATCGAACACTATGCCAATTTTTTATTTGTAGGTCCAATGGTTTCAAAACTTGCCAGTCTAACAGACAGACAGATGGACAATGGACCATAACTAGAGCTCAGATGACTTATAGTCAGCCGAGCTGTAAATAAAATGGCTAGACAAAACACACATACTAAGTTGTCCTTATATCAAGCCCCTTTTCAATGCACAAAGAAATATGTGTATTACAAGGCGTTGAATTACTATAAGCTTTTCGAAGGGTGCAGAAAGGCATGCATTTCGATGGAATATTATTTTGTTACTGTTTGAGTCCAACTATTGAGGCAACCAATACATCACCACTCAACCATCCCCATTAAATAAACAATATGCAAATATCTACAGTCCAAAAACAGACAGAGAAATGAATAGTTCATGTACCTGGTTCTGGAGTGTCAGGCTGTGACAGCGTCTGGTTCAGTGCTGAGCCTACAGCTGCCTCCAGGGCGTCACCCTCAATCTTGTTACGGTGACGAGATTCCATCGCTTTCTTACGTTTACTACTTCCAAAGGCACTGGTAAGCATATCATTCTGAAAACAATAAAGGCAAAATAAATGCAAACAAGTTAATTTGTGGAATTTAAGTCCTTCACGTGTGCCTCTTGTTGTCTTTCATGCTTACCTGATCAAAATGTCTGTTTTTATGTTTGCCTGAAGATGTCTCCACATGTTATAGTGGCTGTTTAATTTTCATGGTGCCCTGAAGATGTCTCCACATGTCACTATTTTGGTTGTGAAATAGGAACAATTATTATTTTTGGGGGGGGGGGGGGGGAGCTGAAGAGAATAAATTTTTTGACATACACTGGGAAAACCTGATGGAAGGACAGGCAGACAGAGGGACAGACAGCTAAATACAAATCAATGTTCCCAGTTCTGGGAGGTTGGGGACAATAATTCATCATTATATTGGTAGCCTAATCTGATTTAAAACCAATCAATTCAAATAATACAATGCAACTCAATGCAACATTCCTCATATGCTGATATGTCAGAAGTGATTTTGCAGATTTGGCCTTTGGGTAAAGATTTATGTTGGATCTGCCTTTGGTTGCCCTACCACTATCTCATCAAACTCTTACTTGCCCGCAGCAGCAGTTAACTGATCCTGTCAGGCCCTGTTAAGAAGGAAATTTTAAACAAGTAGTAGTTTAAAATACTGTAAACACAGTTCCCCTATATCTTCTAACAGATATCTGATATCTGGTACAGATATTTGGATTTACATTACCAAAACTAGACCTTCCTCTGCTTTAGTGTTAAGTTTATCAGGGTAAAGATCAATGTTGGACCCACTTGTTCAGTTGAGCAAGCAGAAGGTGACTCTTAGTTGCCCTCCACTATTTTTACTTGCTACTGGAGAGTGGTAAACCTTTAATTTTGAGCCCTGTGTAAGTATATATATAAATATATATATATATATATATATATATATATATATATATATATATATATATATATATATATATTTATATATATACCTATATGGCATTAACAAACAAGACTGAGCTAAACAGACTTTACGTGTTCAAAGCTGATAAACAGATAATACACACCTAATATCCCAATGCATCTTTATATCTCATGCAACCCTGAATTCTTTAGCCTCACTATGTACCTGTAAAGATTATATATCTCCATATAGGTGCAAGACCATTTTAATTGGTTCACCAAAATGAAATATCAATTGTGAGGGTGTTTTTTCTTCTTATGGTTTTTAATTACATGTGTTTTTTAATCATGGTCATGGTGCAAATACATCCCAAGGGAACATATAAATGCATCTTTCTTAAATTATAAATAAACATTAGGTATAACATATGCATAGTGACAAAACACAACTGACCTTTTCTATAAATGACATGTCTTTGGTCTCCTTATTATCTTGCTTTTCCTCTGACATAGAATCCTCTGTGAACACATTTATAAGTGAATATATTAAATCAATGTTTGTATTTATAAAGTTACAATGTATATTTAATGTCAACATTTTATATCTGCTAATTTTCCATGGTATAACACCAATAAAAAACATATTTGCTGGTATAAGTATGTCCTTAATAAAAAATAAACAAATTATAAAACAAAACAGACAATACCGGTCTTACATTTACAAATGTTGTATCAAGTTCTCTTTGAAAATTTTAAAAACTTTAAAAATTTTGACAAAAAGGATATTATTTTATAAAAATTTTAAGAGGGTAACACTTGTTGGTATTTTTCTTTACTAATATGGTCTGTTACCAGTAAGTTTCTATTGAAATTTGGCAATAATTCTCTCACACTTAAGTATGATCACACTGTTTTGCAATAAAGCTGATGAGGAACTAAAGGTGTAAAATGAGATTAAGAACTGGCAAAAAACCAACATTTATATTTAACAACCTTCTGGATCATGGCATCTGCAATGGGTTGCCAGCCTCATTTTGATAGTACTTTTTAGTATATTCATGACACTACACAACATATCAGCTACATTTAAATATAGCTGTTGCAGCATGTGACCAGTGACCTTGACCTTTACCATTGGGGTTCAAATGTTCTAAAAATATTTTTTTTTTTTCAGATAAAAGTTTCATTTAATTAAAAAAATAGTTTGCAAGGTAAGGTTTTTGTTTCATTATTGTTAATTAGACCTGTGTCTCATTCCTTCAATGGGCACCCCAATGTGGAACAGACTACCGGTATAAACAAACCATTATGATTTTTTTTCATTTTTATTAAGAAAATTATATATTTTCCATAATAAACTCCTGTACATAATTCTCATGTTGAACTCTTAGTTGATGGCTGACAGTTGCCTCCACCAGGAGGGCATGTATTCATCCCATTTGTGTGTTTGTATGTTTGTTTGTTCATGACATAACTCACACAATCATGAACGGAATCCCATGAAATTTTCAGAGCATTCTGGGAATGTGCCAATGAAGAATTGATCAGATTTTGGTGTGGATCAGGCACATGATCTGGATTCAGGAACGTCATCAATGAATATTCACAAATGCGCAGTCACAATACGGAAATATGTACTTAAAAAGTGAATGCAAACACGGGTTGGGTAGCATCCCACAACAGGATCCCACCACATGGTGGAGGCTTGCATTCCTTGGAATGCAGATTTCTAGTTTTATTAGATGGTAACTTTGGTTGTATAGCTTATATATCTTTTATCAGAAACTTTAAGTTGTGAGCTGCTGTTTAAATCTCATGGTGCAGTCGCAATGGTCTCATAAGAATCATGCTATAGTATTATTTGACCATACCTAATAAATGTTTTATAATCTTTCATGATGAACTGATAGTTGAGGACTGCTATCATAAAATTGCACATAAAGGTCAATGTCACATAAAGTTGAGATGGATTTTTAATGGGAGAAATCAGGGAAGAGTTTTTAGCCCACTGAATCTGAACAGGTCGTAGTTCACGACAGATAAGCAAACGATAACCAATGTGAAGAGTCGGTTAAAAGTGGCATCCGTAAAAACACCTGCATGCATGGTCGACTGGCCAGAAGCAGCCACTACCCCTCCTTGTAGTGCAGCTAACATCCCTTTGTAGGGAAGGTAATATTCCAGGTCGTGATCTACAGCTGAAAGTGAAACCCTGACAGGCCCACCGTGTGGCATTTCCAGGTCAACAGACTCAACCATATAAACATGGGTTCACCGTCAATTCTTGCCGCTTCCAAATGAAAAAAAGAAGATTTTAAGTTTTTATGAATCTAAGCAAGTATAGTATGAGCAAATATATATGAGCAAGTCAAATCACAGATAAAGGACCATATTAGCTTTGAGAACCAGCACTGATTTATAATTATGGCAAATATATTCCTGAAAGGTGCTGCCACTGTTGAGTGAAAAAAACATTGGCTAATACTCACCATGTAATCGCTGTGGCCTCATACTGAACATAGTCGCTGGATAAATCTTCATTTTTCCAGTTTCTTTATCCAATACCCCTACACAGTACCTTAATATAATACATAAAATATACTGTTACATAAACACATTTTAGGATTGTTCACATGTATTATTATATCTTACCGAAATATCCTGTCAAGAAGGAGTAGTATACCTATTATTTTCATGTTATTTTGGACATTCTTGTTTCTGTTTTTCTTTAGCTGTCAGTGACTAAACAAATCAATGACCAATTGCATGAGCACTATGAGTTTTCAAAGTTTATTTTCTTTCCATTAGGAAACCATGTTTGGCTGATACAGAATCTGTGTATTTGAATTTTTCTTGGACCACCTGTTTGCTACACAGGGAGTTTGCTACTTTATCGGTCTTGGGAAACGCTCCCCTGCTACAGGACCCAATGCACATCCATGTTCTAGTAATAATATAACATTTATAAACACCAGAAAGGTACTCACTTGGCATATCTGGCTATATCAGGCACATCAGAACCAAAATTCTGACCTAAGTAGGTGTTTTCTGTTGTTTCTGCCACCTGTTAGAATGAAAGATAAATAAAAATGAGATCTATTTACAAATATAATATATATCTGTTACTATCAACCATGTTTGTGTATAATGGTTACCAACAATTTCAGAAATTACAATTTTGTTCAGAATTAACAAAAATATCCTAAATAAGACACTTTTTCATTTATCCAGGAATTCATATATGCAAGTTGATTATTTGGTAAAATAAAGAAATTTACAGCATGTTTCTTTGGATTTGAAAAAAAAATTAAAACATTTTTTAAATAAAAATTCTGTTTCACTGTCAAGAATGTTACTTCTGAAACACTCTGCCAGACACATTCACATTTTTCCTCATATATACAAATGTTTCAACTTTCTAAGATTCCAGTAATTCTTATTGGCATGCTAGGACTGTATTACTGTGGTAGGCTTAAAGGTGCCAATCTGATTTGAAAAAGAAGTAATTCCTGGCTTCCTCTGTGTATATATTTATGATCTATGTTTATTTTGGTTGTGAAAAGTTCTCATAAGGCCTTCATGAAGGATATATGAACTTGTTTATCAACAACATGTTTGTAAACACAGCAATGTGGACAAACAGGAAAAACATGTAACTTAAGGTGGTAGGTTGCATATGTGTGGAGGTAGAAAGCTCACTTGTTACAAAGCTCTGGCTTATCGGACGTGCTGCAAGATGCTCATGTTGTATTTGTCTTGATTATTTTGGCGGGTCCCCACATATTATAAACACCTTAACATAAACAAAACAGGCAGCCTTTGTGCAGTGATAGCCACTTTTTCTGGCCTATTTTTATAAAAGCTCCAAGGGAATATCTTTAGTTTATAAAGGTCAGATAGGTGACTGGGGCCCTTTAATATTTGCCAGGCTATTTTTTCACTTTCTTCCTGAAGTAATCTATTTTCACACTGATTATCTGAAATATGTGTGCTAAATCTTTATAATTTGATGATGGCCCATGACAGAGAGTAACAATTCTTTTCTCGCCTAAGCTGTTAATATGATAGGCCTGATATTGTTTATAATGCCTATGTTTGTTTTTTGAGGAAACATAAAATATATGTCATTAATTAGGGCCCACTTCCAGGAAACCTTCACTTAATAATAGCGAAACTGTCCACTCTTTAATTATACATGTCCTGGCATGATGGCAGTGGTAGGCCAAAGTAGTGCAATCTTGTTAATTATTTAATTAGCTGATACTGTTGATGCTTATTTAGAGTTAAATAAGCAATGATTGAGGTAAAAAAATTCTTTCCGCAGTGTTTTGAATTCAATATTCCCTACTTTAACCCTGTATAGCTAAAGATGAGACACACAGATCCTGTATGTCCATGTTGTTTGACCATGGATATATGATAGGACACAGAGAAACAGTCTATTTTCATCATTATTGCAATGTAAATTTGCCAGTCACAATTAATAATGCTCTCACTTGGTCTCAAAGTGCCCAGGCATGGATCTGTATCTTTTGATAACATTTTCATCATTAATTCATCAAATTATATTAAAAAATTTATGATGTTATCATACTTTGTCAATTAAAACCAAAACTGTCCACTTATAGATACAAGGTAAAACCATACAGAACCAGTTTTCCTGGAACTGATACCAGTTTCAATTTTTTGAGTGGGCCCTTATAATGTCAATCTTTTGTTTCCCGCCTTTAATTTTAAACATACAGACATGGTCGCTTGGATAACATACATATGAGGCTTTATTATAAATGACTGTTCACCTGTATAGATGAAGCATCTTATTGATGAAGGTTTTATATTCACAATAAATTCCCTTTTTATCATCAGTTTGAAACCAAACAAGCAAATTCGTGGAATTTATGTACCCTGCTTCCGCCTCTTGTTGTCCCCTGCTTCCCTTCTCTAATATGTTTTAGTTTTTATTTTCCCCTGAAGATGTCTCCACATATCAAAGTGGCTGGGAAATTTTTGTTTGTTTTGTTCTGGTGATAATAAATTTTCAGACAGACACTCCAAAACCAATCCCAACCAAGATATGCATGAGAGTAATTACTGACCCAAATTTGAATGAAATTGAATAAAATTTAGGTAAAGTTATCACATGGAAACCTGATGGACGGACAGACAGAAAGAAGGACAGACAGACAAACCCAATTAAATGTCCAATGTCCCCTGTTCTGCGGAAGCGGGGGACAATTTAACAAATGGAGATTTGGTCTTAGAAGAAGAGGTAATATAGGCCAGGAACAAAGTCACAGTGACCCAGTTTTGGGTTTGCTAGGAAAACTTAGTCAAATCTGGGTGTATGTCGAATTTTGTACCTGCAGGTCTAACCGTTTCAAAATGTGCCAGACAGACGGACAATGTATAACTATAGCTCAGATGACTATTAGTTATAGTCAGTTGAGCTAAAAATTATTGTAGGTATGGAAAGAAAAGAAAAGAAATAACCTCACCAGTGTATGTCTGTTAGGTCTGAGTGAGGATTTATTCTGGTACAGTTTAAACTTGATGTCCCTGGACCTTGATGGGTTGATCTTGCCATTCTGGAATCTGGCTGCAATGGACAAGGAAACAATGAGTAAAGATGCCTTCATAGTCACCTGAAATCACAAGTAATAGATCAGTGATTTAGTCAGGTCCACACCGTCTGAGCCTGCGGGCAAGTCCGAGTCCAGGCTACTCAAGTCCAAGTCTGAGTCCTTGAGGTTTGAGTCCAAGACCAACTTCTCTGAGTCCAAATCAAAATTTGAAACACATATCCGAGTCTGAGTCCAAGTCAAATATCTTTAAAAAAAAGCAATTTAGAATGGAAAATTAAGATTATCATAAATTGATATATAAATGAATATACTGATATATAAATTAATATATATATATATATATAGTGTTATTATTTTGTAATTATTCTATTAGTAGTTTGCACATGTATACAAGTCTTTAAAGTGAGTGACAAGATTTTTTTTCTGCTGGACTCAAGATAGACTTGTCCTGATATCTTAAGTCTTTACCTCAGAGTCTTAGTACAAGACTGAGTCCAGGTCCCTCGAGTCAAATTCTAAATCTGAGTCTGTAAAAAAGTGGACTTGAGACTACATTTGAGTCCTACATCACTGAAATAGATGACAATGCAACATGTTGGAAGACCACTTCAATGCATTCCTAATTATGAGTTGTGTCACGATTCAAGTAGGCTTACCAGCCCAATTATCAGTGCCTACTGAGTCGGGTTTACATGGCTAGTGCTAATCCATCACCATATAGTGGTAGCCTTGTGCGTATTAAAATGGCTAGCATGATGCCTATGAGTAAAACTGCAACACAAAACACTCTTCTTAAAGTGAATTCCACATATTATAAAACAATATTACACAGATTTATTAAACAGATAATTATTCATCAAAGGACACCAGTTACATGTAATTGCTTCAAATCTAATGGTAAGTATAAAGCATTTCCTGGTGTTTTTGTCACAAGTACCAAAGATCTTTAAGAGGGCATGCCATTGTCTTAAGTAAGACAATGAACCTTCACAAGCATTATAACCTTGCTCTAACATGTAAGCATGACTGTTAATGAGGAGAGTTTGCAGCAACGGGGCTCCTTCCTGCAACCCCCTCATAGGAAGGACAGCAATATACTATCTAGTTGAAGTTATCACTATTAGTTACTTTATTTTTAAAAAATATTTATACAGCTCAAGGAAATACAACTAAATTTAAAACATTTTATTCAGTCAGTGGTATATTCTCTAAAAACTCTTAATTAATTCTCTCTGAAAGGTCTGCCCAGATTCTCAAACATTTAGGACAGTGTGTAAAACCCAGTCCCCACAGACCTGAAGATCAATTTCCACTTTTTCATGATTTATGTAAAAAAACACCCCTGTTACTTATATAACTATGAAGTCCCTATATGTTTTAACTTTGTCAATGACCAATTCAATGAAAGAATTCATATGGCAAAGAAAATAGTAAAGCATAATAAATAAACACTTTTTATTTACAGAAGTATACCACTCAGACACCGTTTTAGCAATGAAAGAAAAAAAATGTCTGTTAGCTTACAGAAAAAGTTATTTTAGGTGGCTTCATGAAAAAATAAAATATATTCAGGGAAGTTTTAGGTAACTTTGGCCCCCGTGTAATGGCACCAATATTAAATCAAACATCTGTTGACGTCATTGGGGAAAAAATTAATTGTCGGGAAATCGATCTTTAAAGCGACAGCTATATGAACGATTTTAAAATGCCTTTTCATTTTGTATAAATGAAATTAGAAATGAAATTAATATTATCCAGAGAATATTAAATAAAATCGAATTACAAAGCATGAATCATCATATCCGTAAACGATTTTAAGCCAGTCGATTTTCTTCACTACCAGCATCAGGATTTTTTAGCACCCATCGTCTTAAAATAAGCTTCGGTAACAATTGACTGAACCCGTCAGTTGCTGATGATTGCATTTACAGCACTACGAGTATTGCCAGGGCAATTGGTCGAGAGATTCGGTTTGCAAATACAGCTGTGTGGCCAAGTTACAGCATGCATATTTGTCAATGCAGAACCACAAGACAGAATCCTTATGTCTACATTAAGAATACTTATGGTCTAAGCCTCAAACCAAAGAATCACAATTTAAAACACATATTTATTTAAGCCTAATTATGAGGGAAGTCTGAGATATCAATGTATTTTCTAGACAGTCCAACTTCCGGTTTGGAAATCCCCTTTTGGAGCACCATTTATCAGCAGTCAATGAAAGTATTCTGGCCCACCAGGATTCACGGTACCATGTATACCACAGACTGTTACCGAGTAATATAACTGAACACTATATTCTACATATTGGACACAGTTTGTGATAGTACATTTTAGAATAAAAGTGATCAAAATTAAAGAGGGATTGGTACACAATGACTCTGTACATGGCTCTAAATTGTATTTGATTTTTACTGTCATCTGGTTTGGGTGAAGGAAAATCTGTTCACGCTAATTTCATTTTGCATAACCCTTGCGTAACCCAAACCATCATTTGCCCAATTTGTCAAGGCCTGTTATATTTTTGTTAAAATTCATAAATGGACTTCATCTCAAACCTTTAAACAATTAACATATATATTTATAGCTTTTTTGTTTAAACATTTATCTGTTAAGACATAAAATTTCAACTTGCTTAGGTCACAGTCAATTTACTATCAAGCAGTTCACTTCTGTCATATTTTATAAAATTCTTTGGTAATTTTCAGATCTCCAGGTCTATGTGTATTCTCCAGGTTCTAGAAAGTGGTACATAAAGTGCTACAATTAAAATGAATGAAATCTATGTTTATTGTTAAATGGTGGAACAACAACAAATGTTCTGGTAGGACCATCTTTCAGTTGTAAACACAGAGCCACAGGCCCCTGCCTTCATTTATCTAGCGAACGGTAACGCATGCACTCAGGCTGTCAGACGATGGTAAGCTGGGGTAATTATTTACGCCAGCGGTGTGCAGTGCACGTGTTACATCATCACTGCTAACTTCCTGCCGAAATGTGACACATGCAACTGGCCGGCTGAATCAATCCACTGCATAACCCAGGTAACAACCTGTGTAGCCAGTGGTCCAGTTACAAGTACCCTCACAGCCCTTGTTCACCTAGATAAGATAGGTCTACATGTACTTACACTGTGTTCCTGTCCGCTAGATAAATGAAAGGAGGGGCCTGTGGCTCTGTGTTTACATCAGAGCCACAAAAGGGTCTACCAAGATATCATGTCGAGATCCCGAGATCAATTTTTTTCTGTTTCCTTAATCGGCCACCATACTTTTCTGTTTAAATGTCTTGACAAATTACAATGAGAGTTTAAGACTAAGCTTTGTCTTTGGGTCTGTGGTCCGTGTTTTTCACTTTGCACTGCAAACTCTGTGCGGCAGTGGACCGGTGTGACTATTTACCGTCCGGGAATCCCTGAATACCGTCCAGGACCCAGCTGTACCACCCTGGACACCAGAACTGGATTGAAAATATTACTTAAATGCATACAGAGTGATTACAGACACTTATTGATGTTAAGTACACAATTTTATTGTCCAGATCCCAAGAAATATTGCTTTATTAGCGACTGTACAGTAATTTTTTGTTGTATTTAATTACGATTCTATCTGTTTAAAGAGAGATAATAGATACCTTTTAAGTTCCACCCACAATGGTGCAAACAACTACATACAATATATTAATGATAGAATAAGTTTATCACACTCTCTCTCTCTCTTTATAAAAATAAGTAATATCATCAATATGGAATATAATTAAATATATCTATGAGGGTCACATTTTTTTACAATGAGGATGAGGCCTTTATTGATGTGCGTATTGCTGATAGTATTGTGTATTGCAAATATAATTAAATGAACGATATGATTACAACAATACGGAAAAGCACACGGCATGTATCAGTTACAGCACCATGTAGACCACAGCCGTCAAACTGGGAAGATGGTATATAACGGTTAAATGCATTGTATAAAAACTCCAAATCACACCACTTGGCTAATTAATTATGTCACACCGACAGGCGTGCAGGGTTTCGGTGGAGCAATTAGTGGCAGGCGATCAAAGGGTCAGTTTTCCCCGACTTTCGTCCTCGACTAGGTGAGAATTTTCCAGGGCTGGTTCTGTTGCCCCGGACAGTATATTTGCAGGTATAATCACATTCTGAATACATACGATTACTGATTATAATAATATTAACATGATCATTACCATGGCAATAGAGGCCTACCAAACAATTTTATTCTTATTAAAAATATAATCATAATATCTTTTGAGTGTTAATATTATAATATATAGTATTTAATTTGGCTATTTTGCATGGTTGATCCCAGGCCTGTTCGGGGCTGGTTTTTGTTGCCCCGTACGGTATTCTGGGCGGAAGAATTATATTCAGAATGCATATGATTAATAATAATAATAATATTAGTAATAATAATAATAATAATATTAATTGATTAATAATATTAAAAATAATGATAATATAATCATTAACATGGCGTTAAACTGATATATTCATATTATTTAAAATATAATGATCACTAGCTGTGGAATATAATCACCAGTTGTTTGAGTGTTTTGAAATGTAGTATATTTCGTTATTGCGTATTTGTGTGCAACAGGCAGGTCTGTTTAGGGCTGGTTTAGTTGGCCAGGTCAGAATGCAGGAGGCCCGGTCGGTCCGGGAAGGTCTGTATGCATTTAAGTAATACTTTTAAGCTTATTCTGGTGTCTGGGACGGTGTCTTAGTGACCCGGGCGGTACAGCTATGTCCCGGACGGTATTCAGGGAGTCCCGGATGGTGTCGGACGGTCCCAGACGTCCCGGAGGGTAAATAGTCACACCCGCAGTGGACTAGACCCAGTTGTGGCTCTGTTTAAAAAAACAGAGCCACAGGTCCCTACCTTCATTTATCTAGCGGACAGTGGGAGGGCTACACCTGATGTTGGGTGCCTATCCCAGTGCCTCTGTGTGATTGTATCAAGCAGTAGGCCTACATGCATGTGTTACATCATCACTTGTGCATGGTGTGAGTGTCCTGTAACTCGACCAGGGCACACACACCATACACAGACCACTGCCTACAGTCAGCGTTGTTACCAAGGTACTGTTTCTGCTGGCCAGGCCCATGTATCACATTTTAGCTGGGCGGGCCAGGTAGGCCAGTACCTTGGAAGTGATGATGTAACACGTGCAATGCACAGGGGCTAGCCTGAAACAATTACCAGCCAATCATCCCCGGGCTTAACCACAGGCTAAATGTACCCAAGTGGGTACAGCGTTGTCACCTGCATGCGCGACTGTCCGCTAGATAAATGAAGGCAGGGACCTGTGGCTCTGTTTTTTTAAACAGAGCCACAACTGGGTCTAGCAGTGGACCTGCCAGCGCGCATAGTAGGTGAGCGATATTAAAAGAAATTAGAGATTTTGCTTCCTGAAATGTAAACATTTAAGGTACATTGGTAATACAACACATCTTTCATATAAACACAGTCTTGTTCATCCACTAACCATACTAAAGAAATCTTAAATCTACTCTCTTACTGAGAATTAGCGGTTTCTCTGTGGCGTGTTTCTTTGGCAAGACGATGGTCGCCGCCATATTGGATGGTAACTGATTAATTCAGCCAATCGGAGACCAGGACTTAATTCGGTGCGGATGACGTAAACATTAGCACCTGCCATTGACTGAAGTGTGGTGGACGTCAGCAGCTTCTAGGAAATATCTAATTAACTCACCTGCTAGCTCGAGCGAGCTGCCAAGCACTGCTTAAGACACGGTAACCAGCTGTCAGCTTGTTTTCAGCACTGAAACTGACGTGATGTTGTAACGTGAGTACCGTTCAAACATATTCCAGTAAATCTGTGAAATCAGAAAACACATCTGCGGGATCTGGCATACTAGTCTGCTCAATTTTTCATCAGCTGGTCATCTGTTGCAGAGCAAAATTACATAGGCTCAGTATGTATTTTACGTTTATTATTACTTAGTATCATTAAGTGTGCAGTAGCATAGTCTGTATTCATCCTGCGACATTCACTTTATTATATACTTATATCATATGTTATGTATAGTTTATGATTATTATAATATCTTGATATTGGTTGCAACACAGTTAATTGAATTATGCAGTCAATATATATATATATATATATATATATATATATATATATATATATATATACATATATATATGACACAAACAAAGTGGAGGTTTGTTGTGGAATCCACAACTGTGAGGAGCAGTGCAAATTGGAATAAAGTGTCTTGGGATGAGACAAATTTGAGTACTAAGAGTATGAAATATGAGTCTATGTAATTTTTGCACACTCTTATAAAAAAAGATCATCTCTGAGCTCTTCAGTTAAAACATTTTAGCATGTGAGGAAGAAATTAACATCATGCCATTTGCATGATTATTCATGATATTGCCCCCTATCAATCCCATAATTATGATCTGAGGCTCTCATCTGACCCATTAAATATGAAACCCTCTAGGTAATGTTTTCGTTCATTTCAAGGCTAATAGGACTTGAAACTCTGCAAATTGTTGACATTTTGGGGGCCAAACCCACACAATGCCTTGAAGACATTTAACAGTCAAACATGGTTTGCTTTCATTAAGGGCAAAGATCATATATCATAACACATGTTCATTAAATTACAATCAGGCTTTTTTTTCATAGGATGCACACAAATTATTTAGCAAAAAATATTATAGAAGGTTTTAAAATGTAGAAGATTTAAAAAAAAAATTGTGTTGTCATTGGTTTTTTGCATGATATAAATTTATCATTATGGTCAGGTGTCTGAATGGGACGTAAAACCACAGCCTTGTAATAGTATAGTAAAAAGCCAAGTACCTTGAGTGGTAGACACTTATATTTTTAGTACACCTACCTATATGACTTTTCATGCAGGCGAATTGTTACCATATATCCTCTTCTCTAGGGTGTTGTCTATTTGAAGCCGCACAATGACTTTTCATAATCCTGCCCAAAGTTCACTCATAAGAAGGATTTCTGAAAAACCTGTGTTTGAAGACCCTCATATACTTACAGGTGCATGCAAAAATTCCACCTGAGAACATGCATGGAATACCCGAAAGATTGACTCTGCAGCGTTCAACCTTCACACTATACTGACCTACTTATCATGAACTCGTGAAAGCCAGATTCAATTGTGTTAACAATAGCATTAAAAACATGACTTCAGGTTTTCCAAAAGACAGTTTTAGCTTGTATCCCAAAATCATGTTCTGAGGTCTCCCACCTCCATTACTGCCAATTTATAAATGAATGCTCATACTGTTAGCTTATAACCAGATTATTTGATTGGTTGTTTTATCACAAGGGATTGAATTTTGTGATATATGCGAAAGAATTTTTTTCCAGAATTCAAAAAGTTGTTCCATTTACACTGATGAATAGTTCTTTATACTGTAGTCTCACTAACATAACATATATGTTTGTATGCCTGTAGCTTCAAATGGCTAAAAGCAAACGATTTATTTTATAGATAATAACAGATCTTTCATGCTAGCCATAAACTAAAAATATGATAATATCTTTTACATTATCTGATAATGAACAAGATTTCCAATAGTTGTTTATTTCCTTAGCTAGGTCATCCATTGTCAAATTTTGAGATTTTGTGCACTTACTTATTGTCTATCTAATGATGGAAATGCAATGTTAACTGTATGATAAGATTGTGAAAATTAACCCTCATGAAACACTATAATTAGTATAAAACTGAAAAATGCTAAAATATATTGCACTGAATATGTTGCCAACCACAGAATATTCATAATCACTTTTAGGCCATGTTCAACCTAAAGGCTTGAGAAACCTTCATTATGTCATGGTCAGGGGCCCTGACTGCATCACTCAGTAAAAAGTTGGACTGGAGAACAATTTTCAGGGCAAGGGCTTTGATTGCATCATCCTACTCCTAGTCATGATGTATGAAAGTTCACATGAACATCTACTAGGACACAGCAGCAGGACTTATGGGTCTTATTATCCCATCACACTGATAAATAGTAATTAACTAGTCTGATCAAGCATGCCTCCCCCCCCCCCTTCTGATACCCTGCCTTACACTAAGTTACAGGAGGCATACTGGAGGCTCTATTACATCATTCCAGGTAGCAGGGTACTCATTAGGAAACCTTTGGGTCCTGATAATGACTTTACATTGGCCAATGAAACTTTGTGCCACACAAACATGGTCTCATGCTCAAGAAACCTATACAGGCTCTTTGAAGACTGCATGATGCCAGCCAACAGGAAATCATGCAATACTAGTTATACCTGAAACCTTCTAGAAGCCCAGCAAAGCCTTGTGACTGCATCACCCTAACCAGTTTGGTAGTTTATAGATCTTTAAGTAAAAAATTTAAACAAATATAGGTTTTAGGCACTTTTGGTGCCTAAAACCTGCCCAAAACCTGTTTTAGGCAGGGCAGTTTTAACCAGGTTAAAACCTATGGTTAAAACCTTCCTGCCTAAAACTTGCCAACCCTGGTGACCATATCATAAATAAAATATATATCTGACATACATGGTCTCACGCTTGATACAATAATCAAAATTAAGTGAATTTCAGACACACCTGACATATAGATTAACTTATGTTGGATAAGGCTAAATACAGCCACGAAAGCTGTTCATGCAGACCATTTTATCACTCACAGAGACAACAAGAATGAATTCCTTTAATGAAGCTGGCAA
Organism: Sipunculus nudus; assembly: GCA_026874595.1. Lineage (NCBI taxonomy): Eukaryota > Metazoa > Annelida > Sipuncula > Golfingiida > Sipunculidae > Sipunculus > Sipunculus nudus. The sequence continues at coordinate 50,237,016 of CM049315.1, forward strand.
GCTTGAAACTTGCTTGGTTTTTCTTTTTTTTTTCTTAAAATTAGGCCAAAGCCTAATCAAGAGAATATATATGGTATGGCAGCTCAAACTTTAGAAAAGATTTTTTCATTACATTAAACACTTTCTTTCAGACAGGTTCCACTGTAGTACATATAATAAAAATGTTGCTCGTTTGACAGATCTGTAATGACCTCAGGTCAGGTGAGTGCACCAGTAATTACAGGGATCCTAATTGTTTATCCCCCAGAGCTTCAATTATCAATCAATGATATAATGATATCCTCTATGGAAGTTTTTTGCTTCTGGCACTATACATATCATGTGCTCCTTGTATCAGTTAAGTACATCTAATGTAGCCTAAAACTGCCATACAGTCTGAGTATGAGAAATCGTTATGGTCAATGGAAGTATTGAATGGCTGTAAGTACATGTAAAACTATACATATATTCTCAATTCTTGTTACAGCTTCCTGATCCTGCATCTGGATTGGTATTGTGATACTGTAATTATACCTATTATTCTGTTAATGTGTTAAGTGTGTATGTCATCCTTACATTGCATTATGCACTCTTCCAGCTGTTACAAGGTCAGACCCAGGAGGGAGATTATGGGGTCCCACACTTACAGCCTTGAAAATATCCATTACTTTTCTACAGGGCTCTCAACACACCAACATATATTCATCTTGGTTATACTATAATATTATAAGTAAAGTATCTATTTCTGCTTTATCTGAATTGTAGTTAACAAAAATTCTCAAAGGTTATCTTCTTGCCCTTTATATGGGTCACTCCCCAGCAACCCCTTGCACTTTGTAGAAATCCTTGATTGGATCATATGAAAATAAATGAATAATTATGTGTTCAATAAATAAATGATAATTTGTTGTAAAACATTAATAAAACTTAACAAATATAAAAAGAGTGAAAAAGAGGGAGAGAGAATAAGAGAGCAAAGAAGTATAAAAAAAGGTAACAAATGTTGATACTATATAATTTAGGGGTCTGTAATGAACAAGCAGTTGGGGGGGGGGGAGCCCTCCCAGTCATGACCATGAGGTTAATAATAAATGTCAGGTGCCAATCTGTCACATGTCATGTGACATGTCATGTGACTGTTACCTGGATTATTGAGAGCAACACAGATCAGCATAAGAAAAAAAAAATAATCTGGATCCATGCGTCAGTATAGGAATAAACTTATCAGTCCCTGGAGGTTGTAATAATGTCTTTCCACCTGTCACAGACTGGCAAACATAAGCATTGAAAGGCATTTTTCAGTATAAATTGTACCTGTCTGCTGGAAAGGTGAATACCCAGATGTTTTCCACAGTTGTAGCTGACAAACTTGAAGAAAAAGTCATGACACAAAAAAGGAAATATTTTACAGATAGTCTTCCAAAGAATCCCTACATTTCCAGTGTTTACCTAAAAAAATATATCCCTATATATCTTATACTCTCCAGCATCTTGGCCCTCTGTCCTATATATTTTCATGTTTTTTTTTTCACTGCACAATCATGTTTTTGCTATAAGTGTTTCTATTAAAGATATTCAGTTCTTTTTGCTAGAAAGTGTGCATGTAGGATGGCACAAAGATGGCAGAATCAGGTTTACACTGAGTAAAATGTGTCTGAAAGATTTGATATGATAGTAGGATGCATCTATAGCAGAAAGGCAAATTTTCTGTGGAAAGCTAAAATTGTATTAAAGCCTTTCTGTTTGAAAGGTGAAAATTTCAAAGTATTATGATCCCTGAATCCCAATAAGCTGCCCCTCCCTTACCTTACATAGGTGAGGCTTAAACATTTTAATTACAGTGGAACTTTCTGAATGACCACCTGTCTATTTTGACCACCCTTAAGTGAACCAAAAGGGTCCATATTTGTTATAACTGATTTATCTTATATGAACACCTATAAATTAAGACCACTTTTGGCTAGTCCCACAAGTGGTCTGATCACAAAGGTTTCACTATATAAAAAAGATAACAAAATGAGAATAGCACTCAGAGAGCACATACCTCCACCAAGATAAAAAATCATATTCTGTATGTTTTCAAATTTCGAGAGAGAGGGATAAAAGAAAGAAAGAGAAGAAAGAGAGTAGTTGACTGAATTAATAAATGTGTGAATAATTGTAATTGCAATTATTAAATAACTAGGGTTACAAAATGATCATCATATCATATAGTGCATGAATGATTCTGGGCCTAGGGCAGTAATTGCTATACTGGATGATTTAATTCAAGCATGCAGCCTCATGCCTTATCCGCATAGTTTTAATATGCATGAATATATGATATAAAGACCGGAAATCACATCCAGTTCAGGTCACTGACTCGTAAGTAATCCGAATACTTTTTGCAGTGAAAGCTGACTCATGAATTGATTTGAGATTTTAAGAAGAGTTTGAAAATATATACTGCCATGAGCCATGAATTTTATCACTGGTAACTTCTGCTGGCAAAAACTCTTAATAAGATATCAGCATTGCTTCTTACAGGAAACCATAAAAGTCAAGAGGAAATAGCAGTTACCATGGCTACCAATGGGAATAATTCAGAGCCTTCTGAAGAAGACTTTCAAGAACTGAAGGACAGATGCAAGGTAATATATATATATATATATATATATATATATATATATATATGTTGTGCCTAATGGTGATGTAAGACGGCAGATATGATTGCTTCAGCCTGATCAAGCTTAGCTGTGTCATATTAAATGGTTCATATGGTGCATTCAAGGTTTCTTTTTACTCATATCTTTATGGAGTCCTATTTAAATTTGTGAGCAGCTTTATCAGAATACCACTGCCTTAAATAAGTACCAGTCCAAGGAAAGAAAATTTTAGGCCATACAAAAACAAAGGACCCATGGGTCACTGTGCTTAGCTGAAATTGATCTTGAAGATAAAAATCTAAAATAATATCAAATCGAGATAAAGTCTGAGAAGAAGATATATACCAGTAGGCCATGGTTGGTTGATATGATTGAAGAAATTGTTGCAAGTAATATTTTGTGATCTGAGTTTTCTTTTCCTAGTGTTGAAACTGAAGCATGTAGGCAGTTTATGAATATAAGATCTATACTATTGCCATGATCATTGGTTGGCTTTTTGATAAATTGTTGACAATTCAGCATGTGTCCAATTAGATCCTATTTTCTTTTATTAAACCAAATTGTTTTTACTATTTTACAAAATGTATACAGTTGCCATAACATTCCCATTCCACAGGTGGAAGGACTTTTAAGGCAATGATGGGAGTAAGAACACCTCTGTACCTCTGTATATATTTTTTTTTATTTAATTAATTTTATGCAGTTGCAATTAAACTATTGTCCAACCAAAAAAATTATTGTTCTAAGGATTTGCCACTCCCATATTTGGTGGAACATTTTCTTCTCCAATGAAAACCAGGTCCTTGGAGATGTTGCTAATTTGTGCTATGGCACAAAGTTCCTAAAACAATTCATAAAGGTATGGAATATGGATTAAATTTTGTGTTGCAGACAGTGAGGTAGGACTAGATTCCAGACTAGAGTCCACTTTAATAGAGACTTGGATTCAAGGGTCCTTTACTTTGACTTGTACTTGGACACTGAGGTAAAAGGACTTAGGAAACCAAGACATGTCCATCTTGAGTCCAGTAGAAAAAGCTTAATTAATTACTAAAAAGATGGTTTATATATATATGCAAACTAGTAAAAGAAGATTTAAAAAAAAAACTATAAACAAAGCTTTTCCTCTGCATCAGGAACTAAACGACTCAAACAAGAGTATGTGTTAACAATATATAACATAAAAAGATGAACATGATAGTTAAATTTTCATTTAAAATTCCTTTAAATCAGGAGATCTACATTGGACTCAGACTTCGGGACTGGGAATCCAAATAACATGGACTCCAAGAAGGTAGACTCGGACCTCAAGTACTCGGATTTAGACTCGAGAGGCCTGTACTCGGACTTGCATTTGGACTCAAATAGTGTTGCACCAGTTGCACATATGTAAAATTTAAAAAAACTGATGAGAATTTTTGTATTTTCTAGGCAAGCTGGGAAAATGTCATGTATTACATGTGTCTCATTAGCTCAGCTGACTTTCAGTCATGCTGAGCTATAGCGATGGGTCTTTGTCCGTCGTCCTTCCGTCTGTCCGTCCAACCGGCTGACCGGCCGGTAGCAGGGCACAAATCGTAACCGTAGGGGCTAGGGCCATGAACCCTATGCAGTCTTAGAGGTTCTAAAAAGATCTCCTTGCAAACCTGAAATTAGGTCATTGCGACCTATATTCTCGAAGTTATGGGGTGTGTTTGCACCCCCCAGAAATAATTCTTTTAGCCAAAATTTTCATCCCAAACCTTCCATCTTTCACATACAGCTCACCTACCAACATGGGAAGAACTATAATTATTTTGAGGTCACAAGGTCAAAGGTCAAGGTCACAGTACCAACTTCTTTGAAAAGCCTGTGGATGCATTTTAAGCCAAACCTTTCATCCCAATTCTTTGGTCTTTCACATATAGCTCACCTACTAAGTGGGAGAAGAATCCTATAGATGTTGAGGTCACAAGGTCATAGGTCAGGGTCACAGGGTCCACTTCTTTGAAAAGGTTGTGGACACATTTCAATCTAGACCTTTCATTCCAAACCTTTCAGCACTGATATCGCTTCTCTGCCAACAGGGGAAAAGACCTGTTGATTTTGTGGTCAAAGGTCAAGTTCACAGCACCCTATTCTTGCGTAGAGTCATTTTCAGGCAAACTTTTCAATCTATACTTTCCATCTGTCATATATGGCTTACCTACCAATAGGGGTAGAAGCCTATTGATGTTGAGTTCAAAAGGTCAAAGGTCAAGGTCACAATATTGTTATAAATGCTTGTGAACATATTTCAAGTGAAACTGTTTAACCCAAACCTTCAGTCTTTCACATATGCCACATCTATGCATCACTGAATGTGATTCAAACTTCATATTTATGGGTCTTTTTGCATGAAGAAAAAACTAATTGATTTTGAGGTCAGCTGGTCAGGAGGTTAAAGGTTGCAGGTCTAAGTTATTCACTCATTGGTTGCCAAGTAATTACACCCGGCCAGATGTAATTGGTTAGCAGTTACCCATCATTTAGAAAGAATCCAGTTGATATGTGGGCAAAAGGCCAAGGTCATAGGTCAGGTGAACTTATTTTGTAGACCATCTCTATTTTTCTTGTATATATAAGCTTGCACTCCAGCTGGTACATCTCACCGTGTGGCTGTAATTGTGAGTGACACTGGTGACATGTGACTCCCTTTTGTATCAGGTTATTAAGTGATAAGGCTGAGTGATAAGTACCTCGTTACTGCATAACAAAACACTGTTGTTGGAATACTTCAGCCAGGAATTAACACTATGAGAGTATAGTATTAAGGTTTAGCTAATGATTTATAAGATGATGGGAACATTTTGCAGTTTATTTTATGGAATCATAGCAATAAACTTCTATTCCAAGATATCTGAATATTTTTATATAAATCACCACATATAAAAGCAAGTGTTTGTTATCATAATATGTGGATGTGTACTTGATTTAGGATGGCTTTATTTTATTACAAGACTCTTAGTCATGCTTTCTGCATTTCTATTCTTTCAGGTTTTGCAGTTTACCAACCCTGCTGACCCCATTGAAAAGCAGAGTGATAATAAAAAATATTGGACCTACACTTTTACATTTGCATATCTATAAATCTGATATGAGTGCCTGAACATGCCTTTCGAATTGTTTTGGACATTCATTACTGTAACATCATTTGGAGAATTTGCCCCAAGTTTGGTCTCTTGTTGGAGGATGTGTGATATCAAATGTCAGATTTGTCAGAAATCCATTATATGTCTGCATGCCAGTTAGCCACCTTAGAAATCCTTTTTTCAGTGCAGTTTCAGTAATTTACCTTCAATTTTTGGTCCGATTTAGAGAAAGGTTGTTGTCTGATTTTAGACCTGTCAGAAGTCCAAAATGGCCACCAGGCAACCATCTTTAAATTCCTTTTGATCATATTATCTCAAGAACTGTTAAAGTGAAGGCAGTCGGACATATATTAATGAAATCTTGCAAAGGATTGGGTCAAATATTTCTTAATAAATATTATCATCATATATGAAAGTGCAGTACAGTTGGCTTGTATTGAATAAAAATTCATACAGAAGCACCTGTTTCTCAATAATTCTTGCATGGATTTCCTTGATTTTGCTATATATTTTGATCTTATATTTGCCCTTTGTGGTGTTCCTTTTGAGACTGACAGGTATCAAGTAAGCTATGAGAATAGCTCTGGATCCCTTAACAATCATACATTTTCCTTAGACCATCAATTCACTGTGTTTTAACCAGACATAGGTGATATATATTTCTGTTGTCGTAGAAAATTTTAAAAAATTGGCAAATTGGTTCTTCAAAATTTGACTGGAAGTTGTGAATCTCAGCCCATGATGTCACAGGTCATGCTTGGCAGCTGAGCGTCATGACCCATGGGTCACTTGTTTGTTAAAGAAATAAAAAAAATTGCACACCCACATTATTTGTTCTAAGATGCCATAGAACAATTAGTTTTTTTGTGTGGTCTAAGGTTTAAATGTGACTGTATTAAGTGTAGATGCATATGCATGTTAAATTAATTACTTTAAGCTTAATGATTTCTTATTTTCATTACAATTAGAAAAAGAAATCACAATTTTCAGTCAGATCTAAGAGTAAAGTTAATCTGTCAGTCATGATGGACAATTTTCTTATTCATATTTTATTTTTTGATGATGGTATAAAGCAAACACAGAATACTTTCAAAACACAATTACTTCATGTAATACCTATGGATTACAATCAGAGATTTGCAACCAGCCCCTAACCCCCACTGCTTTATATCATACATTTTGCCTATTGAATATTAATTACCTTTATTAATCATGGAACATTATCTGTAAGATTAATTCTTTTGCTCTTTCAGGTTTTATTTGAAGCTGATCCGTCACAGGTCAGTATTTTTTGTATTTATAAACCACACTCTTCCCTTCACAAAGAAATATGATCATCATGGATCCAAACATTTATTGTTCAGTAATAAACTATGAAAGAGCACATGCTACCACACTTAATATTACAATAAAGCCAGAAAGATTAAAAGGGAGCACTTTTTGAGTGCATTTCTCTGCCAATTAATTCTTTATAAGTAAACTTTCCATAGGTATAACACCTGCAAAATGTATTAGATTTTTTCTTGATAGAAGAAGAATGTTCCACAAGATGTTAGCATGAGCAGGTTTTTTCTTTCCATTTAATTAAACATGTACCAACAGACAAATAATGATTCCAAAGATCATTCTTAATTGAATATGCACAGATTCCCACACACTCTTGTTTATGTTGACACCTGTGATTACGCCTGGTCCACTGTTTTTTACACTTGTTTACAGGAGTTAACCAACACTTTCTAGGCAATATTTTGGCAGGTACTGAATTATTTCAAAGAGAAGACACTATTTTCATGTTAATTAAACATGCATTTTCGGTGATTGGGCCCCTTTAATTTAATATAGTGATCTCTCACTGAAATATAATAATTTTTTTCCAAGATTTTTTCCCTAAAGCATCTCCCTATATACATCTGTACAGAGTAGAAATGAATTAGCACCAGGTACAATCAGTGACATGAAAGAAAACATAACTATAGTGTCCTGCACTACTGTCATAAATCAGGAGGGCAACTAACTGTAAAAATATTATTTATTTGTGATTCATGACAAATACAAATTTCAAGGTTTTGCCTTCACACAATATTGTACTGTTGGTGACACTGTCTTGTTAACTACATTATTGTCAACAGACACATTTGATCGATTTTTAACACACATAATCAAAGCAGTTATTAAAACATGAAACACTGGGCCTGTGCTTGGAAACTTATGTATTGAGACAAAATAACCTGAAGGAGTAAGATAGTGCACTTTGTTGTAAGTGAAACAAAATACAAAATGACTTCAAAATACATCAAAATTAAAAATATCAGTTGAGGAACAGAATGTCTTATTCATGTTTACATATATATGCAGGCCTATCTTAAATAATTATTCTTACCTCAGAAGTCACATGTTTGTTATAAATCAGTTTAGATATAAGCATGGAGTTTCACTAGCTAACAAGGAAAAGTGATCACATCATGTCTAATGTATTCATGTAATATATACCTTGATGTCAATTTGTTATTTACTTATTAATTTACTTGAATTGTACTGAATGTAAGCATCATATTGCATGTGATAATTAGCAGGATGGCCGTCCAATATTGTTTCAATCATTTATGCACCAGTTGTTAATTTATTGCAGTCATCAGTTCACAAAAACTTGGAATATGGCTGACACCATGAATGACAAGTTATAATGAGGGAATTGTTGTTATGGAGGTTTCAGCAATCAGGCTTTTAATTCAGCCTTTAACAGTCAGACTTTAGTTTAATTAAAAATCATATCAAAAGAGGAGTAATAGAAATTCTGATTGGCAAGAGGTTTTGAAATATTAATCATAGTAGCACAACTGACCTCACTACCAGCCCTTATGCCCAGCCCTTTTGGCCTTATTAATATAATGAGCCCCTAAAATGCTCCTACACAGGAGGTCTTCCTTGCTAGTGCTGTTTACAGGACAATAATGACGTAACAGAGGTCGCTGACTTAGTCGACGCATTGACTGACATCATCAACTTGAATCACGTGTTTGCACTGATGAATATATCGCAGTCATCATGAACTGTCTTGCAATATTTTGAGATTATTTGTCTCATAAGAATTACAGGCCATGCAGGTAAGACATTATTATTCACTCGCTAGTCAGAGGAATGGCTCCTGCAACCTTCACCTTACTAATACTTTTTATACTGTCTGCTTTGTATAAAAAAAATATCCCAGAAAACATGTAGACATGGGTACTGGTACAGACTACATGTGTTTTGTTTTGGAGAGGTCTCACAAATTATGCAAATTTTGTAATTGTAAGGCGACTGACGGTTTACAGTAATATCGGCTACCTGATTTGCTGCACATAACAGTTATGCTCATGATTATTTATTAAATGAATATGCTATTAAGGTCACATAACAGGGTTGTTTGGGAATTCTCAGGGGGGAAAATACAGCTCAAATACTACCATCTGGGAATGACTGGAAAATACCCCCTGGATAATAATAATGTGAGTGAGAAATAAGGAAAAACCCTCTCTCAATATGTATTTTATTCAACTAACTGAACTAACAAAGGTAAACCAGTGTTTATTCAGGAATATTAGCCATAGTCCACTCATTTTTAGCTCAGCTGACTGTAATTAGTCAACTGAGGTATAGGAATGGTGCTTTGTCCATCGTCCGTCCGGGCGTCCGTTAGTAGTGTATAAATTATAACTGCTGGACCTAGAAACTTCTAAGTGAATATCTAGGGAGGTCGTTAAAATAATCCTTAGAAACCTGAAATTAGGTCACTGCAGCCTATATCTTCTAAGCTTTGGGGCTTGAAAGTACCCCCCAGAATAATCAAAAATATAATACAAAACCTCCAATATCTTGATAGTTAATGCATGGATTGTTATGAATCTTGCCTTGAATATTGACCATGACTTGTTTTGTCAGTTCCTGAAAAGTGGTGGGTATTTGTTAATATTTTTACAATTATTTTTTATTTTTTTTTACTATAAAATGACAACAATCATGTCAGTTTCTCAGCTGAAATTACATCTAGTGTCCCAAAACCTGGTGTGTTTATTGATCACAAGTGGATGCCATATATTATTATGTAAAGATTATGCATCAAGGTTGCACTTCTTCCACTACAATATCTGTCTGTCTGTCTGTCTGTCTGTCTGTCTAGCTGTCTGTCTGTCTGTCTGTCCGTCTGTCTGTCTGTCTGTCTGCTGTCTGTCTGTCTGTCCTGTCCATCCACACAAATTTGTTTCCAGATGATAACTCAAGGTTTTATTGACACATGGATTTCAAACTTGACTTACATATGGCCCACCATTAAAGCAAGAACCTATTTTGGGGTCAAGAGGTCAGAGGTCAAGGTCACAGGACTTAATTTTTTTTTAAAAGATTATGGCTTCATTTTAAGCCAAGCTTTTCATCCCAAACTTTCCATTTTGCACATTTAGCTGATTTTCCAGTATTGGGAGAGCATATATGAATTTGAGGTCACTTGGTCAAAGGTCAAGGTCACAGGGGCCATCTGTTCACAAATCAGTTTCCAGATGATAACTCAAGTTTAGTTTGACAAATTGGTTTCAAACTTAACTTATATATGACTCACCACTAAAGTAAGAACCATGTGGATTTAGGGGTCCAACAGTCAAAGGTCATGGTCACAGGACTGATTTCTTTAAAAAGAATGCATATGCATTTGAAGCCAAACTTTTCATCCCAAACCTTCCATCTTCAAGATATTGCTAACCTGCCAATAGGGGAAGATTCTGTTCAATTTTAGGGTTATGAGGTCAAAGGTCAAGGTCACAGTACCCACTTATTTAGAAAGATTGTGGATGCATTTTAAGCCAAACTTTTCATCCAAATCCTTCCATCTTGCACATAATGCTGAGCTGCCAATAGGGGAAGAACTGATTGATTTGAGGGTCACAAGGTCAAAGGTCATCGTCACAGTGTTCCATCTGTCCACATATTTGTCTCTGATGATAACTCCAGTTTGGATTGACATATTGGTTTCAATTTTGACTTATATATGACCCACCAATAATGTAAGAATCATTTTGATTTTGGGGTCATAAGGCCAAAGGTCAAGGTCACAGGACCTACTTCTTTAAAAAGATTGTTGATGTATTTTTAGCCAAACTTCCAGTGTCCCAAACATTCTATCTTCCTGATGTTGCTCACCTGCCAATATTGGAAGTAACTGGTCAATTTTTGGGGTCACAAGGTAAAGGTCATGGGGGCTATCAATCCACATATTAGTTTCCAGATGATAACACCAGTTTAGTTTGAAATATTGGTTTCAAACTTGAATTATATATGGCCCACCACTGAAGTAAGAACTGTTGATTCTGGGGTCATGAGATCAAAGGTCAAGGTCACAGGACTCACTACTTTAGATAGATTGTGGATGCATTTTAAGCCCAACTTTTCATCTCAATCCTTCCATCATCAACATGTGGTGCACCTGCCCATAGAGGAAGTTTCCATTTGGTTTTGGGGTCATAAGGTCAAAGGTTAAGGTGACAGGGCCCATCCATTCACAAATTAGTTTATGGATGATAACTCCAGTTTATGTAGACAGGTTGGCCTCAAACTCATCACAGGACCAATATTTATGAAAACTTCATAAACATATATCCTTATAGACAAATGCAGCTGGGCATTGAGACCCATGGGTCCCTAGTTATAAATTTAACTTCATAAAACATTCCATTTTCACAAAAAGAAAACTGCTCAATTTTTTAGAGTAGAGACAGTTTGATACATGTATTTTTAAATATATCAAAGCAGGCAGGGTAAGAACAATAGTTACATCACTAGTTTATACTACCCCCAATATGAGTAGCGATGACAAACACGACTCGGTAGCCTCTACTCTGACAGGGTAATGTCAGAGGGCCGATCTGGTGTTACAATATGAGGGGATTCTGAGACCTCGGAGTTGCTCAGTAGTACTTGGTTACTGCTCACGTATATGGGTCCTTGTAGTTTCTTATGACATAATTACAACAAGGTTACAGTTGGATTGTTGATGAAAAACAAAATCAGAAAACAGGTGTCTTTTGTTTCCTTGGCCTCCTCTCCTGCTTACTTAATTAATATATATGATATATCTCTCCAAAAACAAGCTGAAACAAAATACAATTTAGCAATATGTGACTCAATTCCTATAATCCCTTTATTTCCCAGTATTTCCCAGGAATTCCTGGGAATTTCCACTGCTGTGGGGAAATATGCTTATTTCCCGGGAAATTAAAAACCCTGTCACATAAAGTTCATAGTAAGGTCAACTGCATGTATACTTACCATAATAACTGGGTGATGATAGCATTCATGAAAACCCTATTTTCACACCTGTGACTGTGTTTAGGTACAGATCAATATTAAAAATCCTTGTTGACTTTGCTGAACTGGGTATAATGAGTGTATTGATTTATCATGTACATAAAACCAGGGATAGGTTCTGAATTCCTTTTTCACTTGATCTTTGCAGCATGAGATGTTTTATTCACTGAATTGATAATTCCATTGCAACATTTTTAGCTCATCCACCTATAACATAATGAGGCAGGGCTTGACATTAACTGTTAACCACTTGCCTGGGGCAAGTGAAAGTTCCAGAAAATAGTGGTAGGGAAACTAAAAGTCTCATCCTACTTGCCCAGTGGGTCCAACATAAACCTTTGCCCAAGTGAAGGCTTGAAATGTGATCTTAGTGTTCTTGAATACAATCAATTATATTTGTTTGGCAAGTAAAAATTCATGAGGGACAAGTAAAACCTTTTATGTTACTTGCCCGACTTGGAAAGTACTTCCAAAAGTTAATGTCGAGCCCTTTGAGGGTTCTTCACAGTGTTTTGTTTGAATATGTTTCTTTTATTGCCTCACATGTACCTGTTTTCTTCCATATCTAGTATTCATCAGCCATTGGTCTTATATCTGTCTTTATTGATACTGAAACCAGTCCATTCCTATTTATATGTTCAGCTGACTGCAGTGATACTGCGCTTTCATATGGCAAATACAGGAAAGTCTCAAACCATTTTCTTTTAGCAGTTACTACATATTCAGTGTTCACAACTGTATATTGAATCTGTTTTCACCAAACATGTTGCAATGCAAATCTGAATGTAGATTGAAGTCTTTTTCAATGCAAATTAGCTTTCACATGGCAACAAAATGTGATACAAATCCATTTTGGCCAAATTGAGTGTCACGTTCCTTCATCCAGATCACCTACAATTATGTCAGGCTCATGTTCTTTTGTCTGTCAACAAATTTATGCAAAAATAATGGACAGATTTGATGAAATTTTGCAGAAGATTTGGATAACAGTGAAGGAATAGGGTCAAGATCATATATTTTTCACTCTAAGGCTTCTTTTCTATTGTAAAATATGCGGGATGATTCCTTTGTCCCCAAGTTCAAGCCACCAATTGATAGGAATCAGGGCCAGTACTTACTCTGTTTATATTACTGAGGTGTGACACTGCATACACAGCAGAACTAGCTGGGTTTTAGGCTCCAACTGCTTATATAGTTTTCACTTGTATTCTTGAGAATGACAGCCTAGGCTTCACCTGCCAAACAGTCTAAAATCATTGCACCCAGCTGGGCAGCTGATATATACATATATACAGTTTCTATTATTATTTTTTTCTGAAAACCAAGAGTTGCATGGATAATTTAACCTGTTGTCTGGAGTATATTCAGTGGGTGCATGAAGACACAGGTTTGCATGCATGAGCACCTTAAATTCATACAACATGCCAGATTTCTCAGTGAAAGTACTTGGATTGTCATGAAATTTGATGTATGTGCTTATTGATCTAGAAGACTTTTAGACTTCATTTGTGGTGCATACTCTGGCAGATTGAGCAGCTATAAATATATACAATAAATAACATGAGTAAATCTTGTGTCAGGCGGAATGGGTTAAGTACATTCCATCTGAATGAAGAAGTAAAATTGAAATCTTTGCTGGCTGGCAGATGCCAACACACCTATCAATTTTGTGTGCACATCACCAGATTTTTCTGGACATGTTTGCCACTTCTGGTTTTGTTTCCAAGATTGTTATATGGTTTCATCAATGTTGAAAGAAGGAAACCTTGATAAATGATTGCAAATATTTTTGGTTCTGTCATCATATAAACTGTTATTTCTGGCTGGATGATAATCAGCAAAATTATTCTTGACTTTGTTAAAGATTCTTGCAGCCAATTTTTCCAGCCGTATATAAAAAATCAGGTAAGGAGCACACTCACATTTACCAATCCTAATGATCTTTATTACTGGCAAAAAAAAAAATAAAGAAAATCAGTAGACTGGAGGTTGGCTTCACTGATTAATTGTTCTATTTATTTTAGTACTGTTGAAAAAAACGTTTTAAAATGAAAGATTTGTTGAGATGTCTGGGTTAACAAAGCCAGTAGATGTTAGTAGTAATAGACTTGAAGCTCTCTGTGGAAATATAAGGGTAGTTGTTAAGGTGTTACAAATTTTCAGAAAAAATCATAAAGGGTTAACATGTACATTTGCATGCATATAAACAGCTCAGTTTATAATTTCCTGTGGATGAATTGAGCATATATATGTCAATTAGGTAGCGTTTACTAAGCAGAAATAGAACATGTCTGAAAACAAAAAGTCCATATTATTGTGAGCATATGAGTGGGATGTAACACAATATCTCCCCCCCCCCCCCATTATAATAATCAGTAAATGTATTATTCAGCAAAGAGAGCATCCTAGCACCCTGGTATAGACCAGATCCGGCGTGTTCACACATAATCAATAACCCTCCAACACAATGAGTGAAATGTAGGACAAATCACTCTCAAAATAAGACCCCTCCCACCCTCAACCTCCTACTGCAAAACTCAACTGTGCCAGGTTCTCTAATACTGCACAGGAATAATTCTCATGTGGCCAGCTAGAATGATTTCTGCTAAACTATATACTACCCAAACTTAGTCATTTTCCTTGTTAGTTAGCTGTGGGAAGCTGTTATATATGACATGGCACAAATTTATTTATCAACATATTTTATCACACTGTGCCAAGAGATACTAGGATTTCAAGTAATCTCTGGTAAACATTAATTTAAATTTTGAAAATAAAAGCTTTCAGAATGGAAGATTTGAGGTTATGGGGGTTACAAATTAAAGCCAGTGGATGTACATAGTAATATATTTGTAGCTCTTTGTGGAAACATATATAGGGGGAAGCTGTATTGATGTTTAAACTGTTAGGAATAATATTGGTGCCCATTCCTAAGTTAGGTATTTAAGGTTATTCCATAAATAAGATTGAATTCTCTATTCAAATTTTGCATTAAATATGCATCTTTTATTATGCCAAGATTTTGTCATGTATAAATAGTTTTGGCATAATGCAAGCCTGAGTACTATTTTAGACTTTGTAACCGTGACAGGCCAAGATTTTGTGAGTATCTATACAAGTAGCCTTGCATAATGCCAGCATTAGTACAGGAATAAGTGCTACCATTTTAAATTTTGCTACAATTAGATAATAAATTCTCATAGTGAGGTGACAGTGCTTTCAGTTTTAAAGTAATTTGTTGGAATATCACCAGAAATAATGAAACAGTATGGCTCAAAGTCAGAGCCTGAGTAAAATAAATGAAGACCTAGATTTTACAAGAATCTTTCTGCAAAAAAATATGGTGATCGATGTAACTGTCATTGTGCTTTCTGAGTCAAGTGTGGCATCACACCTTTGGAGAAGAGGTGTTAGATATATAAATTATATGAGAATGTTTTGGCTTACTGATATTGATATATCAGGCCTGGGTTAATTACACAATCTTTTATTTGTACACAAGTTAAATTGTTGGTATACTTGCTTTAAAAATGCACATGCCCCACGTACTTGAAAAATAATGAAGTACAGGCCTGAGTATCCACCAAGGACTATATACCTGCTGTATATTCCATCACACAGATTCGCATTAACCTGGAAGGCCTTTTAATAATTTACACAAAATAATATTCAGATTATGCACTGTCAAATTTTTATGTCATTTATCCTTTTAAAAATTAATTCAGGATTGCTTTAAAATGAGTTACAGTGATTATTGAGAGGGATTATGTCTGTAATTCTCTGACTCTCCACTCAGTGAGTCCCTGATGCCCATTGATAGTTAGCCTGACAGGCTGAGAATGACAGACTTCCTGTTTGACTTTAGAGGTGTCTCTTACTCTGGAGAGTATGTTGATATAGGAGTTAATCAATAATCTGTGTGGTCAGGATCATCAGCTCTTTTGATTAACTCCTAAGGATATGTTACCATGGGGACGAATATAAGCTCATGACATTCATATCCATCGTACAAGGATCTAGTTATCATACAAGGAGTCCAAGCTGTGATGATATATGCTTTTCCTCAGTTCTTTATATATATAATTAGTCAAAGCCATGGTCATAACAGGATAAGTGAATAAATGTGGTAGGCTTTACACACATTGGTATTAAATAATATAAAATAAGACTTCACTTAACGACCACCTAAGTTTAGTGACCACCTCAAAATAATGACCACTAATAAAGATCTCGCTTTGATGACTGTCTCAAAAATGCAACTCTCTTTATCAAGGTCCTGTTTGAGGTGGTAATTTCGAGGTTTCACTTTGCATGCCAAATACGTTATCTAGATCTTTCAGGAAATGACAAAAAGCATATTTAGAAGCTGGAACACTAAACTGAATCTTGAACAGTAAAAGGTCACAAAAGAATTTTTATTCTTAAGTGGTAATCATGATAATCAGTATCACATAAATAGGTATTAATAAATTTGTGATCAACTGGATAATAACACCCAGAGGTGCAGCATATATTCATACCATTTAAAATCTTTACAGTTATATGTAACACCCCTAACTTTACATAAATCTGTAATATACTTGATCTTAAATGATGTCCACTTACATTCTGGCACATACCTCAGAGAAAGAGAGCTTGTATTAGCGAATGGTAAATTATTTGTTGTTTAATAATGGAAAACTTAATATCTTTTAAGATAATGAATTGTATGGATATCTCATTGTATTCTAGATCAAGTTAAATCTTAGATGTTTTGGAAATATTTTTTAGGTCATTGGTTTTAGGGATATCTCGTTAGACCATGAATGTTAAGGATATCTATAAAAAAATTATATTTAATGTTAGGGATATAATTTTTTAGATCACAAATACTGCAAATGCTACTGATGCGTCAGTTCTTTATCTCTGAACCAGTGAAACCTGGAAGCCTTGCTATTCAAAGCAGTAATTAAAGAAGCAAAAATCCACTTTACCCACTACATGCATTTTTTTTTTATGTTATTTAGTTCATATCTTCAAGTAAACCTTGTATCTGAAATATTAGTCATGACAGTTCAACCTGAATGCTATTTTCATAACCTTGTGTGGCAACAGGATAAGTGGTTTCTGTATAATATGTCATCATTTTTAATTGCTATTTCATCATTTTCAAGTGCGTTTGTATGAGCTATGACGCAGCTGATCCCAAGGAGCAGCTGTGTGTGTAAACTTGTGTTAAACACAGACATACCACACTGCACTTTGGGGCCAAAGAGGTTGGGCAAAGGGAATATTTCTTAGATCTCAAGCGTTTCGTGAGAGCTTTGGATGTTAATAAACCTTGACCCCACTAGATTTATCTTCTTGAAAGTGAATGAGGTCTAGAATGACTGTACTTTTTCACCACTTGGTAATGCGTGTCAAATATTATGGATATCTATTTAGATCATGACCTTTAATATCTGGTTGTATCATGATTGTACTTTATATAAGGCACTAACCTTATTTAAATATAACCAGCTGTTCATTTATTGATGATAGGTGTGTTATAAGTCTGTCAATGCCCAAGTCAGAAAGGTAGCAGACTATAATCAAACATTGTTATTGAAAATATTACTGTTTATGGACAGACACATCAATTAAGGCAGACATTACCAAGCAGTATTATTTTTGGAATTTGTAGAGTATTGTCTATGTTGAAAAGAATATAAATTCCCACACTTCACTCTGAACATGATGATAATGCTCACAGGTTTGATGCATCTTATCAACAGCTAGTTCAAGTTTGAACATGGATGACCTTGATGCATTTTTTTCAAGGTCACAGCAGCGATTATGCTAAAATGATATTAGGGCAATAACTCAAAAAGAATTTGTGGTACAGTCACCAAACCTACAGTTTAGATGCATCTTATCAAGGGCTAGGCAAAGTTCAAATATGGATGACCTTGATGTATTTTTCAAGGTCACAGAGGTGATAACACTGAAATGATGTTAATACTTTAATATCTCACTGAGGGATGCATGGATTGGTCCAAAAATCAAATTGACAAGATCTTTGATAGCATTGTTTTCTGCAGAAGACAGATGGTGCCACCTTATGTTGTTTTCTTGCTAAAATGATGTTTAAACAGAATAACTTAGTAAGAATTTGAGGTACAGTCACCAAACCCACAAGTTTGATGCATCTTATCAACAGTCTAGGTCAAATTTGAACATGGATGACCTTGATACATTTTTTCAAGGTCACAGCAGCAATAATGTTATAATGAAATTATGACAATAACTAACAAAATAATTGTTGGTACAGTCACCAAACTTACAGGTTAGATGCATCTTATCAAGGGCTGGGGGGAGGGGGGGTTAATTGTCTGGGGATACTATGGCACCTGGGGTGCCTAGAAATATCTAGTCTTTATGATATTACCCTGCAGTATTAAAGGATGTAAATACATGTAGCTGAATAATGAAGGTAAGGATGCTTCATTAACATAATATGGTTTAAGACTGTGACAGTTACAAATGCCTTCTTCATTCATTTAATTGAAGGGTAAAATCAAATACTTTTGAATCTGTTGAAAGTATTATGTCCATTTTCAATGGGGAAAAGACCAATACTTTCAGAATAAGGTCTGTGATGAAATTTGTCCAAGGTGTTTGATCACTATGCTGCACAATTGGGAAATCGATACTCTTTCATTTTAGAGTCAGCATGGGAACTCTTGTGATTTCGTGTTTTTACTTTAGAGTAGTAAAAAATGTCTAAATAATGCATGGTTAAAGGGACTTTTGCTTTTCTTTTCCTGTGACCTCAGGGCTCAAAGTGTTTAAAGTAAACTCAATATCTTTTTTTCTGTGATATAGCAAGTCTTTACTGTAACATCTTTGTAAAGCTTTAATTAAGCCTGGGCCTCTTTTGGACAAGTTTACAACTCATAAGAGCACTTTATAAGAGCAAGACTTTTGGTGTGGTGTACTGGTGTGGTTGTGCTTTTATCACAGTGTTTTGATAGAAACCAAAATCACCTTTTCAAATATCAAACAGCCATTTTGACATCTTAGACTGGCCACAAATGAAAATTATATGACATGTATAGTGCCATTTAAATAATCTCAGATTTTGCTTAAAATATTTAAAGAATATTATGGAGATTTTTAGACTGACCCAGTTGGTATTACTGACAACTGAAAGTGAATCTGCAGGAGGTAGTCAGTGCCACCTGTCCCTGCCTTACTGAACCAAGGATGCTTTACATGTTGTTATCATGTTGTGAAGTTGGATATCTCCTGGAATTTTACCACCAAAATTGTGTCAGCAAGTCAGTCATATCTATCCTTGAATCTGACCTAGACCTAACCATGCATATCAGACATTTTTATATGCAAATGAGAGCTAATAATCAGCTCCTCCAGTAGCCTTGTGAAATATATTAATATACATATATCAGGGATTCACCAGACCATTCAGTCTCTTGACAGGCCATTAGTATGAGCCAGAACAGAATTAATTTCTGACTTCTATTCATCTCTCCTGGCATGGCATTTTGTTCTGTTGTACAAATTTTAGTGGCAGATATTAGGGGTGTAACAATGCATTGAATAATCTATGCATTAGTTAGCAATCCCTTGATTTAATTGTAATCAGTTCTCAATATCTTAGTCAGTTTGTCGCAATTATAAGTGTTTGCAGAACCCCCTTCAGCTGTCAAATTTGACAGGGGAGAACATCATGTTGAGACTATTTATCATGTGTTTGCCCTAGATATAGCTTCAGCACTCATCAGTATACTTGCAAAGAAAGAAAAATGGCAGCACTAAACAGTGAGCACTACATTCACCCTTACTTCCTTAAATTTGTTTTCAACCATTGTGGTAAAATATTTGTTTTTTTTTTTCAAAGAAAGTCTTAAATTTACTACAAAAGTAATAATTGTATTTTTAGATTTTGGTTTTGAGACTTAAACTGAATTTGAAGATTTGATTTTCAAATCATTCCTTAGACTCCTAACAGTTAACTAGTCTAGCAAATATAATAATTGATTGTTGCCATGCAAGTCTTTAACTTGATTATGGCAGTTTAGCCTACCACCATACAAACTTCAAACTTTGCTCCTGCAGTACTTCTTTTTCACTGCTTATTGTTCTTCTTATAAATATTAATGAGATCATGTGACCATAAAAAACTCTGGAGGATTGGGATTTTTATAACGCAGTGTTTCAATAGCATCATCAACAAGGATGCTGTTTTAATCAAGCCAAAGTGCTCCTGTGGAAAGCTAATATCAACAAGGAAATGCAGCATAATCAATGGTGGAATTATTTGGGAATTAGTCATTAATTGGTGTAATTAATATTTAATATTCTTGCATTATTGGTTTCTTACTGGCATCGCAACATCTGATACATGTCATTATCAAGTTACAAGAGAATTAATGGTTGACAGTCCCATTACACTATCAATGTTTCAGGATTTTTCTAGATGTCCAAGGCCTTTCCATTGTAGTAAACAGGAAAAAAATCCAAAGAGAAAGATTTATTTTTCTTTGAGTGTTAATGTTTGTTGAGTTAATATAAGAAGAGAATATTCCTGTTTGAACATTTTAGTTTATTTTAACAAAATGTAATTTTTATAATTCCATCCTTAAAAATATGCTAATTTAGTGGTAAGTTAACCAGATTTCTATCACAGATTTGCCAAATATCATCCCTAATGGACAGTACTGTGTAGTAAAAATTTTAGAGAAGATTGTGTATTTACTCAGTTTATTCAAGATAAAAATTGTTTTCTGAAATATTTGCAGTAAGTATAATTTAAATTTTAGGAATATTATAAGAATCTTGGTATAAAACAGAATATTTCTACTGATTTAATTAAAATATATATTAATCTCTGCGCAATATTTCAGTTAGTTCATATTTTCCATAAAAAAGCAGCCTGGAAAGTTCCATTTAACAGCAAATAAACACTTCATTATATTAATACAGATGAGTCTTTAGGATCATGCATTGAGCAAAAAACAAAAGCAGACATTTTTGTTTATTGCTAAAATGTTTTTCACTAGAACTGTTCAGTAAATAAAAGAACAGTCATCCGTAAATGCAGAGCCAGTCCGTGGATGAGTGTATTATTTTTCCATTGAGGGTTCACAGGGATCTGTATGCCACTCAAAACAGATCCTGTGATAAAGAGGACGAGCTTATGTAGGTAATCAATTAATGGTCCAGAGAATCGGATAGAAATTATCTGGCCGCAGACTAGTCGTAAAGCCGTCTAGAATCAGCATGTCAGTGAGTGGTACCTCCACCTGCCTGCAGTTTATTAACTGTTTGCCTTCGGGAGGAAATACTTTAATGCCATTTACTTGGCAGTCTTGGATTACTTGTTTCAGTAGGTAATCAGCGTCAGGTTATTAACAAGAGCCCAAGCTGAGCTGTTATGCATTCACTGTAGTGATTAAAACAGTGAAACCTTCAATTAAAAACACCTTTTCATTACAGACACCTCTCTATTGTAAACACTTGGAAATTAGTCCCTTGGGTCCATAACCTTTCTTATATGTGAACATAGCTCCCTATTATGGCAAAAAGCTTGTTCCTGTTGTTACAAATATGGAAATTATACTGTGAAGCCTGGTACTTGTGCCCACACCATTGGCAGTAATTTGATTTTAATCAGCTATGCTCATCTAACATATGATCTACCCAGTTATCAGTTACACATATTCCAAGTAGAGCCCCTTACACAAAAAATAAGGGCAGAAAAAAAAATAGAAAACAAACTTGCAATCATTGGTTTTATACTATGAGGAACCTAAGAAAGTCCACCAACAAAAATATTTTGACCCAAATTTTGATATAGGAAATGAAGTCATTAACCCCTATAGGCCTGCAATACATATGGTTGTCTTCAATCCCTTCCATTAGACTGTAGCAATACGCTATGTAACAAAAAAAAAATCATTAAATAAGGTCATGTTCTTTTCATGTATGTCTGTAGATGCTCACTATAAGCAATTAGTATCAGTAGCTGAGAGACAGGATTTCCTAGCTTCTGTGTCACTTTGGAAGTTTGCCCAGGATGACCTAGCAAGAAAGACATGGTATATAAGAACGTGTGGTCTTTTTTCATGTTTAATGGTGGTGTACATCATTATGTAACCAGCCAAAAGAAATGAGCTAAAATGTTAAATGGTCACAAGAATTCATCAGACTTGATATTTGCATTAGTTTTCCATGTTTTTCATGCACAGGTGTTTGCTTGTGAAAAGAAATTCTGAAATCAAGGATATACACCAAATTCCAATAATTTCAGTCAAAGTGCCTCAGGAATAAATAAATAAAAGCTCAATGTTGTCTTTACATACTTCATGCAAACATAGTTGTAACCATGGCTACCATTCAGTGCCATGTATTTTTTTACTGAATGAATACTCTATTTCCTGTTGTTCTTAGCAACCCAACAGCCCTAAGCTAATCTCTTATTTGAACTAAAAATCCTTCCTCTGAATAAAAGGCGATCCATTTGAAATAACCAAATGACAGGCATCGCCAGAGGTTTGCAGCAACTAATGTTGGAGCAATATCAGTATTTGTCCCACGTGCAGCATGGTTATCTTTTGTTTTAACTGTAGTAATGTTAATATAGTGCCCAAAGTCCAGCTTTTTAAAATCGGTCATATCGACCAGATATCTAGTTCAAACAAAAAAACACAGAAGAAAAACAAGATGTTGAAATCAACCTAAGTATAAGATCCACCCACAAAACTTTTTACTCAAACCTGAATATACCTATGAAAAACACTACAATTCCTATTAGATTCCCCATGCTTAGGAGGGAGGCTTATCTAAATATCAAGTGACAAATCTGTTATATGCGCTTATAATCTTGCTAACAAAATGTTTGGAAATTTAGAAAGTCATATTTGGAAAATCAGCTGTATTTAAAAAAAATGAAAAAGCAAAAATCCTTGTCAGTGGGTTTGCCTTTTCTGGGTCCTAAAAAGAAATAACTTATCAACACTTTTAATTAGCCTTCCCTCGATCCCTGCTTCCTTAAGTGGCTGAAAAATGGTACATTGATCATGACCAGTGACAGTGGTAGTCAGATGAAATTGCTCTAGTGTTTTATCCATGTAGCCTTTCCACTGACCTGGGTTTCTGTGTGGAATTATGGTTACATACCATGCAGCAAAATTGTGCATGTACAGATTTCTGTTCAATGACTGTTCAATACTTCTTTGGGCAACCCCAACGCAATGCCATTGCACCACAGAAAAATCACATTCATGGAACAAAGGCAGAATATGATACCAGGATAATAGAGAAATTACAGATGTCAGGTGTCAAGATAATCTTGGGTATTGGTTATCAGCCCAACCTTAAAGGAGCCCAATCACCTATATAACCAGAATAAACTAAAGGTAATCCCTTGAGGGAGCTTTTATAAAAATAGGCCAGAAAATGTGGATATCACCGCACACAGGCTGCTTGTATTAATGTTTATGTCAACATGTTTATTATATATGGGCCCCCAAAATAAAACCAATTCAGCAAAGGCATCTAGCGGCAAGTCATATAAGCCAGAGCTTTGCAGATAATGTTTTCAACAAGTGACTTTTCTACCTCTGCACATATGCAAACTACCACCTATGGTTACATTTTTTCCCATTTGTCAACATTGCTGTGTTATCAAACTGGTTGTTGATAAACAAGTTTATATACATCCTGCACGGAAGCGTTGTAAGAACTATTCATAACCAGAATTACACTTATATCTGCATTAATGTATACACAGGGGAAACCAGAAATCACATGAATTCTTTTTCGTAAGGTAGGTGAATGGGCACCTTTAACATAGAAACAAGCATGCATGAGTAAAAAATAACTCTCCTTTGCAACCTTAAAAAGACACAAAAATAAGTAAACTTGAAACATAACTCTCCTTTGCATGGGAAACAGCAATAGTGAAAGCATCATTATGTGGGTCCCTGGAGTAGATTAATATTAGTTTATAGGAGCAAGAGACAGATGTTATGTCTGTTCTGTGATGCGACTTGAATGACGAGTTCAGTGAAGTATTATGACCAATTGAGCCAGCTTTCAAGACCAACTAAATGTATATTGATTTTCCAGTCAAGTGGGAGTATTATATTCTTTGGGAGGAGGTTTTTTTTCCTTTATATAAATGAAGCAGCATCTACCAGTTCTTTGCAAGCCAGAGGACTGTGGTTAATCTTTACTGGCAGGGCTGATGCAGGCTCCACGGCTCTAGGTGTTAGATGCTGGGTTCTTCATAAACACATCTTACAGCATTAGTGACCATGCACCCCATTTTTTTTTTTTAATCTTTCCAAAAATAATCGAATCTTACTATTTTTAGGTTACAGTCCAAATATTTTGTAGGATTTTTACAATGCCGTGTTTGTAGACCTATTTAAATCTCTCATCAACAAGTTATCAAAGAGAAACACTTAGGCAAAAAAAAGCGGTATGGTTCTCACTACTCAGGCACTTTTTTTTTTTAGAAATCAGTGCGGGCGATATTTTATTTTTTCCTTTTTTGTATGTTTCAATAAAAATGTCACATGATGAGGGATTTAAGCATGAAAATAACAGATTATTTTGCTTAACAGGAAAAAGCACTATAAACTAAAGGAAATCTTATCAAAATTGTATTGTTTTATTATCTTGAAAGATAAAAATCAAAATTAAAATTTTTGATGCTGGGTTTTTAAAATGGACATGGGTGGTGCCTGAGAACCATAGCTTTTATTTTTTCAGGCCTTTGTACTAGTCAGTACTGCTTTGTTGTTGGACAGTTTCTGGTATTTATACATTTTGTTCGCAATCTCCATTCATATATCAGATATTAGGAATATACTGGAGAGTCTCTCAGTTACAGACACTTGTGAGACCTGGGTTAATTTGTCTATAAGTGATGTACTTTATACCTCTAGCAGATACAATCAACAGGGTAAACTCTCAGTTAATGTATATCCCAAGTGTTGATTATAACATGGTAACCATAATATAGAGGTACCCCTAAAGAGAGAGATATATATATAAGTATACATTTTGTATATATAAATAAGGGTGCAGGATTCAATTATATACAGTGTCACCACTGAATCACTACCTGTAATCTTCAGTAACTTTGCTCATGGTAACATTTTCTTTGGAAAGCTGTGTTTAGGCATCAGACAATGGTTTGATATAATAATAATAATAATAATAATTATAATAATAATAATATCTTATATATTTATAGAGTGCTGTCTTTAGGCAATCCAAAGCACTTTACATGAAATGCAAGCAGTATATGCGGAATTACAATATTAAAAGCAACATGATAAAAATAAAAAGGAACAAAACATCAGCATTACTACATGCATGACAAAATGTTCATATAGTAACCAGCAATACTAAAAATGCAAGATATAAATAGCTATGATGACCACTGAAAACAAGGTTAAAATAATATTATTCACCCCTAAAAGCTGCTGTTAAGGGGCCCTTTCCCTTGTATGATATGTGTTATAAATAAAGATAATATTCCTTGAACCTTTCATAAAAATAAGCCCTAAAGCACCAAACACACAATGTACAGGCTGTCCATTTTATTTATATCTATGTGTTTATAACATGTGGGGGCCCCTTAAAAAACAACCAATCATAATCTAAGTGCTTGAGACGGGGCATATACTGGTCAGCCAGGCAGCTTAAGGCTGGCCACAGTTGATTTAGGTGTCCAACCCAACTCATCTATTAGTTGTTTTGACCAACAACATAACAATAAATAAAAAATAAATAAATAACTTAGGTCTATAATAACCCAATGTGTTAATGAGCATGGACATCTGGTGCCAGGGGTGACATATCAGACAAACTAGATTTTACAAGTGACAAAAAGATGGTGTGGGTGCTTCACATCCTCTTACCAACAATTCATTACATTTTACTTCTGCACATGAAGAATCAGTAACCTGGAGTCGCAAGATTTTTCTGTTTGTAAACATTGGCACATGTACCATTGATGGCTTGTTGATATATACAAGCTCATACATTTGTCACAGGGGCGTTATAAGAACTTTATTTTCAGAAAGAATTACCTAAGTTCTTTTACATACCTAGAGTAAGCAAGAAATCACATTAATTTTAGAAGTAAGGCAGTTGAATAGTTTGCTTTAATATTTAGCCAGAGATGTTGACTTAAGTGTCTAATAACCTCATAACTTTTGGATTATTCCTAGCCCAGTAATATATATTGAAAACCTCATGAGCTTTCCTTGGCAGAAGCATTTTTGAGCAAACTGTAAGGAACCATGCGGTTCTTCAGAATAACAAGGACCACTGCAAAACTTGGATGTTGTGATCTAAATATACACATCAAGAAACATCAATTCCTCATCAATTTCTTACTTCTCTCTGAAATTATGGACATTTTTCCGGGGGAATATCCCAGCCAACAATCAATGTGTGTGGTTCCAGACATAAAACTAGCCAAGCATGCAGTCTCAGTATTAACGTTAGGCAAACTGAGGTGCCGCGGACTGTGATAGATCTTCATATTCGGAGGATAATCTGAGGACTGATGGAGATTTGATGGTCCTTTTTATCACTGCTGTAACTAGCGCAGTGCGGGAGTGTTCACAAATTCCTGAGTTTAACCATGGTGAGTTATTTAAAGACTGACTGCTTGGGAAGAAAGTAATATTGTCATTTGCCTCTGTGTGCTTGGCCTTCTGTTTATCTGTGCGGTGGATAGGACATCTAGAAGAAACGTGCATGGGCAGGGTATTCATAAACTGTGTAAAACAATATATAATTTAGGCAGCTTTAAAAAAAAATTGCCTATAGTCATGGGCATTGCCTAGCAATGTTCAGGACTCAGGAAAAATATGGTTTCCTGTTTGTTTGCCAGGGTTTCAACTTTGCAATAACTGCAAAAAGAAATAATCACAAAAATAAAACCTTCATGAATAAGAAAAGGAAAAGTCAAAGTTAAAAGATTGATATAAATAATAACAGACCTGCTTGTAACCTATAATTATCAAAGGTTTGCTGTCATGAATAAGCTTTTAAGTTATCTGCAAATAATGGAAAATAATTTCCACATGTTTGCATGAAGCTCCCTGTTCAATATATTAGTTAATTATTTGATACAATTAATTCATGTAGTAATGGATATACCCTGTGTATGTTTTTGTTTGGTGAGGTCATGAAAATGGAACCCTCATGAAACACTTATAGTTATACCCCTTTCACACACAAAATGTTTTAAAACTGATTCAAAGCGGTTTGGCCAAACCAGTTTCAATCTGTGTTAGTGGATTCACACAGCATTTAGAACCAATGCATTAGGTGTACATTTCACATTTGGAACAATGTAACAACATGCTGACACAAGTACCAGCTTCTGTGGCTCAGGGGTACAGCGCAGGACTCAAAGCCAGGAGATCGTGAGTTCGAATCTCAGCCGAGGCGGTGAGGTTTTTCACGGTCGGCCCCCACCCAGGGTGAGCGCTCTGCAGGATTAATGGGAAGGTCGTGCCCAACGGCCGTGTTTCACTCACAAACGAGTGCGCCTTTTGGGGGTCCTAGGTGGTATGATTACAAACCCAGGGCCCGCAGGTGCAGTAGTCACCGGGCCTGGTTAACGCCAGGATATAAAATGAGAGGAAGCGTGTGATACTGCCCTGTCACGTAGTCCGAAACCGGAATGGAAATCTGCAGATGTACATATACTTAGTTAAGGCAGCATTAAAAAAATGGAGGCGGTTACCTCCGACAAAAAAAAATATTAAAAAAAAAAAAAACATGCTGACACAAGCATTTGTGCTTGCACTGCAGTGACTTAGTATCAATGCTGCTTGAAAACTGGGTCCAAACTATTTTAGACCGTTCACATGACAGTTAAGCTAAACGGATAAAAGGATTAGCATTCAAAATGGTTTAAAGCCACCTCCTAAACTTGATCCAAATTTTTTTGGCCAAAATGGTTTGAAAATGCTTTGGATTGCAGTGTGAATGGTCTAATGCTCATTCAGAAAGGTTTGAAACTGGTTTGCATTTGCCGTGTGAATTTATAAGATTATGAATGAAATGATATCACAAAATGTTAACCTTGTGAATATGAAATCATCCACAGTATTTGTTCTGGACATCATACTTGTGCTGAAATGAGACCACATGGGAGATGCTATATAGGCCAGAGTGAGCCAGTCATTTGATCAATTGCCAATTCTTTCATGCAGTTAATGAATGTTTCCTATGGGACTTCATCCTTACAAACACATCAGCCATGCATCTCTGTTTTTCTTTGTACAAGATGTTAAGAAATATTATGTATACATATTGGGGATTTTCATGTATCATTTTTAAAAGATGGTTCCTCAGATAGATTGCATTACAAAAAGGGGATTTGATTAAAAAAATTGTTTTTTTTTCAGATAATTACCATATTGCAATCAGTCAACTAAGTTCCTATATATTATCCAGTATATAAATAATTTTCCTCCACAGACATGTCAGTGCTATCCTGTTTTGTAAAAATTATAATCTAACAACTTTCATAAGCTTTTATATATATGTAGCTGTGAATACAGAATCTATGTTATCAGAATGATTTTTTTTTCACAGACGGTTGGCAGTATACTTTAAGTACACAATCACATATCTTATGGATGGTTTGATGATGAAAATTCTCAAATTGCTTTCTCATATTGCTCTCAATCTGTTCATTAATTGTAAGGATTCCTAGTCAAGTGCTAAACTACTGGTACCTGCATACTGGTGACTTGGGTATTCATGCATTCAACACCAGTGTTGAATGCTTGGTGTTTCTTTGATACTGTGGCTCTTTGCCTGGAATGGCACCTGCAAAATAAAAGCTAGGCTATCTCACTTGTATCATTCCTAAAATTTCCCCTGAAAATGGACCAAATAAATTAAGTGCCAATAAGTTTCCACTTTGAGCTGGCTGCATGGTCCTGGTTTCAGCTATATCCTTTGCACTGTCTTTCCCTTCTTTTGCTTTTTAGTAAGGATAGTCTGGTTAATTTTATGTAATAGCATAGACTTAAAGAAGCCATGTCAAAAATGACACTAATGTTTGTATCTTAATCAAGATTTACTGTGCATTAGAACTTTGTGGAATCATCCTTAACAACTTTGTAGTTTCTGTTTGTCAAAGTCAGTGTTATAAAAAATTCAGGTAGTTATAGAACTGGCAAAAACCACCACATCTAAAATCAGTCCAAATGTTTTAAATTCATTACAGACCCGATAAAGTGTACATACATTATTTTAAACCTAATACAATGTACTTTCTGACATTATAATTTTTATGCCCCCGCCACAAAGTGGCCAGGGCATATAGTTTTACCCATGTCCGTCATTCCGTCCTTCCGTCATTCCGAAATGAAACAGTTGTACGGACTTTTTTTCGCAATGCCTGCAGATATTGGCCTAATTTTTGGTGTGTAGGCAGATATAGACCAGTTACAGATCGAGTTCGCGTTTCGTCCCGGTTGACCTACTTTTGACCATTTTACGGCTCCTAAACTTAGAAAATTTCATGAAAAATAGAAATATTCATGACAGATACACATGTACGGGCATTTTTTACGCAATGCCTGCAGATATTGGCCTGATTTTTGGTGTGTGAGCAGATATAGACCAGTTACAGATCGAGTTCGCATTTCGTCCTGGTTGACCTACTTTTGACCGTTTTACGGCTCCTGAACATATGAAATTTCATGACAAATACACATGTACATTTTTTTTTTCTCAGTGCCTGCAGATATTGGCCTGATTTTTGGTGTGTGGACAGATATAGACCAGTTACAGATCGAGTTCGCGTTTCATCCTGGTTGACCTACTTTTGACCGTTTTCGGCTCCTAAACTTATAAATTTTCATGAAAAATAGAAATATTCATGACAGATACACATGTACAGACTTTTTTTCGCAATGCCTGCAGATATTGGCCTAATTTTTGGTGTGTGGGCAGATATAGACTAGTTACAGATCGAGTTCGCGTTTTGTCCTGGTTGACTTACTTTTGACCGTTTTACGGCTCCTGAACATAGAAAATTTCATGAAAAATATGAAATTTCATGACAAATACACATGTACAGACATTTTTTCGCAATGCCTGCAGATATTGGCCTGAATTTTGGTGTGACGGCAGATATTGACCAGTTACAGATGGAGTTCATGTTTTGTCCCAGTTGACCAATTTTTGACCGTTTTACGGTGCTCTAACATAGAAAATTTCATAAAAAAGGTGCACATGTATGGACTTTTTTTCGCAGTGCCTGCAGATATGGGCCTGATTTTTGGTGTGTAGGCAGATAATGACCAGTTACAGATCGAGTTCTTGTTTTGTCTCAGTTGACCTACTTTTGACCATTTGACTGCTCCTGAACATAGAAAGTTTCATGAAAAATATAAATTTTCATAACAAATGCATATGTACTGACTTTTTTTCCTCAATGCCTGCAGATACCACCCTGATTTTTTTAGTGTGGGCAGATAATGACAGTTACAGATCGAGTTTGCGTTTCATCCTGGTTGACCTACTTTTGATTGTTTTACGGATCCTAAACATAGAAAATTTCATGAAAGACAGAAATTTTTATGGAAAATGCACATGTATGGACTTTTTTTCACAATGCCTGCATATACTGGCATGATTTTTGGTGTGTTGCTTGATAATGACCAGTTACAAATTGAGTTTGCATTTTGCCCTTGTTGACCTACTGTTGACCATACGACACCTCCTGAACTTAAAAAATTTTCCAAATTTTACAAATGTTTCTAATTTGCCCAAGGCAGGGCATTCGTGTTGTTCCGACACATCTAGTTTTAACTTTACATTTATTATGACATGATTCTGTAACATTTATAAAAAAATAAATTTATAAACATGCAGTGCACTATTTAGGCACTTAGTAACTGTAAGCCAATTAAGGCTTTTAGTGAACTAATATTAAACTATACAGGATAATATCTCAAAAGCATGTTTTTGTATTTCCTCTATTGTGTGTATTTATTTTAAAAAATCGAATTTAAAATTTTAAGTTTTAAGGTAGAAAGAGACATGATAGAGGAAAAAAAAACACTTTGAGGATTGTCATGTAGTTTAATTTTAGCCTGCTAAAATGTGGCTTGCTCTTACTTGAGGCATAAAATAGCAAACTGTTTAAAAATTTTTAAAAATATTCAAATGTTAAAATATCATATGTAAATGCATTAAATTATAAAAACTTAATATACTGTGAGAAAGAGCACTGCACCAGATTTTAAAAAAATGTATACTTAATGGTTCTAATATAGATTTAAAACAACTTTTGGATTAATTTTACACCTATATGGTTTTTTTGCCAGTTTTGCTACCTGAAGCTTCTGAATGACTGTTCCAGCTTATGATCTTTGTGTTGCATAATCCTGATGGAGCTAATTAATTAATGCTAATTGTTATAATGATCCCCCTGATGTTAGCTTATCTGGTTTATCCACAAGGGGATCCAATGTCCTCAGAAACCCATGCACTGCTAGTAAATACGAGTGCGACTAGATCACAGGAAACCTTAGGTGGAACTTCTCATGTTTTCCAAAGAAAGGCACTAGCATGTATAATACCTGTCCATGGTCGCGACAGTAATTAACTCATCCAGGGGCAGGTATTATAAACTTCAAACAGTATGCATCATCATGTTCGTTCTATCAAGTTTTTACATGTGGCAGCTAACTACCCTTTCACAGGCCTAGTATCAATGAGCTGCTCTGGTGTCTATTCCCTATGGTATATTCTTGTTAAAATGAAGATTATGTACACAAGGTTCCAATTTGACATCCTAGGGTGACAGGTCTAGCATGGCATTATGGACTGTGCTTATGAAGTTTACATTAGTATGTTCTAATATGTTTAAAAGGACCTCAGTTCACATATATTTCACTTACCAGGTATATTTAATATGCATGAAATAAAAGTGTTTTCTCCTCAAAATATTATTGTGTCTGTCAATATTTCCTTCTTAAACCATTAGCTTAGTCCTGTAGGCAAGAGGAAATAAACTTGCACTGGATGAGATCAGTGTTGCAAACATAACACCCACGCCATCTGGTAGCCATACCACACAACTTCACAAGTTTTTATAAGATAATTCAAGATTCCAACAGGTGTTTTTTTTTCTGTGTATTTTCTTTTATTATTCTTCTCCTTGTTTTGGGGCTGTCATTGGATGATCATGGGGTTTATAAATTGAGAATCATAAGTAGGGATTGGTTTTGCTTTTAACTTTTAGTATTTAGTCAAAAGAAACTTAGTGTGAAACAATACACATATTTTTGCAAATGTTTTTATACCTTAAAAATAATATTGACAAATATATCTGATATACTTTTTCTTAATTTTTTTTGTAGTCTCACAATGATTTATCATTGAAGAGGTTTCTCAGGGCATTTGGAGATGTTGATTTTGCCTTCAAGATGCTTCTAAAGTGTAACAAATGGAGGTACGAGTTTGGTGTAGAACGACTGTCCCCAGAAGACAACGACATTGCTCAGGAACTTACCACGAACAAAGTGTTAATCCTTAGACACAAAGACATGGCTGGCAGGTCAGTGAGTCACATCTCATGCAGGAGTTATACACTGTTTCTATATATCCTTCACTTTAACCACTGCTTTGTATAGCAGAATTCTCTGGGTTTCACCACCAGGGCAAAGAATTGTAATCAGACCAATGAGAGTATGGTATCACATTGTGCATCCAAATCCAAAGTTTTAAACTTGTGACTCCTGGCTGTCATTGGTTTGAATCACTATATTGCAAAACCACACTCTCAACAGTCAGACGAGGCTGATTACAATTCTTGTCCCTGTACCACTGCTGCTTGGGTGTATAAAACCCCCCTCCCCCCCCAAAAAAAAAAAAAAAACTTTGTAAACAATGCATTGGCAAAGCATAGGAGATCTGTAATGTCTGCAGTGTATAACTGCTGCATAACACATCTCATGTAGGATCTTGTGTGCATCATTTTTCCCCATGAATTTACATATTAAATGCTTTTTCTAAATAATTTTTCTTGTATTTTACCTGTATTTTTGTCATCAAATTATTCATTTAGAGATGGCCATATTGTTATATATCTTAATTAATCCATCACATAAGAACTAGGTCCTGTTCTTAGTTCAGTCTAATTTGCCTTACAAGGTATTTTCTTATTAAATGTTTTGACATTCAACGACTTAGATCAGAATGTTTTACCAAATGTCCCACAGCAAGAAATTGCATAGTTCAGGGGAATGGAACACCTTCCAATGCTTGAAGTTTCTTTCTGCAAAGACTGGAAATAAAATATGAAAATTAAAAATGAAAACAATGTTTGCAACCTGTACAGCCTAAACCGAAGAAAAAAATGTTACATGATCAAGTAATGTCATACTGGAAAGTCTGTTACATAAAGGAATTGATTTGATGTTGGAAGTCAAGTGACAATTCACAAATGGTTGTGATTTTCGAATGAAATCATAAAAGACTTTGCTGAGCATTATAATCACAATGGCAACTGTTGGGCCTCTGGGTTAGTTCATTTGATAAATGATAAATAACCATATTGCTCTGTAATTTTTCTTTCACCAGGCCAATTGTGTACATGGCAGTAAGAAGACACAATGCATATGAGAGGGATATGGAAAGGCTCACAAAATTTATTGTCTACATATTGGTGAGGAATTTTCTGTACTCTAATGTCTGTATTAGTTCATATCCTGCTTTGCTTCATACAACCTACTTTCATGAGAAAGAAATTTTTTAATAAGTGTGTATTCTATGGCATAAGAATAGACTGTCCTAATTTCACATCTGCCTAATACATATGTTTGAACCCAGTAGAACACATATGCTTTCACCATATCTTGACTTCTGGAATCTAAATTCTGGATCTTTACCATTTTCATTTGCAAAACAGAGACCTACTTTGTGCATAGTTATCAAGATGAAATGTCATGCAGAATTTAAGTAATAGGTTTGGATGTATAATTACAGACATGCAGACCTTTGCCCTCCCCTTAGGCGAAGGGTAATAAATAACCAGCTGACTGAATTTAAGGCCTTATTTTTTTCATGATAGAAAAATGTACCATAAAAAAAAATTCAAATACATTTTTACTGCTCATTTCTGTTGATTCCACAAGAAAACATATGAAAGACAGATAAAATGAAAAATTAAATATAAATATACTTGTTAACAAAAGGACTAAAATTTTCATTTTTGTCTTATTACATTCCAGGAGAATGCATGCAAGAGGTGCAATGAAGATGTGATTGATAACTTGTGCATCGTCTTTGACATGAAGGACTTTGCTATGGCTAACATGGACTATCAGTTCATTAAGAGTCTGATTTGGTTGTTGAGTCGATATTACCCAGAGAGACTCGGTGTCTGTCTGATCCTCAATGCACCCATGGTTTTCTACGGTTGTTGGACAGTCATACGCAGATGGTAATTTTTTATTGTTATACAGTGGAACCTGTCTAAATGACCACCTGTCTATTAAGACCACCCTTGAGTGAATCAAAAGCTTTCACTTTGGGTATAACTGATCTGTCTACTAAATCCACCTGTGAATTAAGACCAGTTTTGGCCTGTCCCACAGGTGGTCTTATGTCACAGGTTTCATTGTATTATGTTAATATTTTGTAAATGGTAAATTTTATGGTAATCTTTTATTGTTACATTTATATTCTAATAGTGGTATTTTTGTGGGAATTTTTTATTGTTATATTATATTTATATTCCATAAATATTTAATGTTTTCTCTTTAGATTAATTTTAGAATGAAATTAAATTTTAACACTGTATTTTGAAATTAATGGTAATATCTCATTCAGTTTTAGTCATGAAAACATGACTCACAAGGTCTTTTGATAGACCAAACATCTGCAATACAAATATACCAATTAATGTCTCCAGAACATATATGTTTACATTTTTAGCTCAGCTGACTTTCAGTCATGCTGGGCTATAGCGATGGGTCTTTGTCCGTCGTCCTTCCATATGTCCGGCCCTTAGCAGGGCACAAATCGTAACAGTAGGGGCTAGGGCCATGAACCCTATGCAGTCTTAGAGGTTCTTAAAAGATCTCCTTGCAAACCTGAAATTAGGTCACTGCGACCTATATTCTCGAAGTTATGGGGTGTGTTTGCACCCCCCAGAAATAATTCTTTTAGCCAAAATTTTCATCCCAAACCTTCCATCTTTCACATACAGCTCACCTACCAACAGGGGAAGAACCATAATTATTTTGAGGTCACAAGGTCAAAGGTCAAGGTCACAGAACCAACTTCTTTGAAAAGCCTGTGGATGCATTTTAGGCCAAACCTTTCATCCCAGTTCTTTGATCTTTCACATATAGCTCACCTACTAAGTGGGAGAAGAATCCTATAGATGTTTAGGTCACAAGGTCAAAGGTCAGGGTCACAGGATCCACTTCTTTGAAAAGGTTGTGGACACATTTCAAGCTAGACCTTTCATTCCAAACCTTTCAGCACTGATATCGCTTCTCTGCCAACAGGGGAAAAGACCTGTTGATTTTGAGGTCAAAGGTCAAGTTCACAGCACCCTCTTCTTGCGTGGAGTCATTTTCTGGGAAAATTTTCAACGTATACTTTCCATCTGTCATATATGGCTTACCTACCAATAGGAGAAGAAGCCTATTGAAGTTGAGTTCAAAAGGTCAAAGGTCAAGGTCACAATATTGTTCTAAATGCTTGTGAACATATTTCATGTGAAACTGTTCAACCTAAACCTTCAGTTTTTCACATATGCCACATCTATGCATCACTCAATGTGATTCAAACTTCATATTTATGGGTCTTTTTGCATGAAGAAATAACTAATTGATTTTGAGGTCAGCTGGTCAGAAGGTTAAAGGTTGCAGGTCTTAGTTATTCACTCATTGGTTGCCATGTAATTACACCCGGCCAGATGTAATTGGTTAGTAGTTACCCATCATTTAGAAAGAATCCAGTTGATATGTGGGCAAAAGGCCAAGGTCATAGGTCAGGTCAACTTATTTTGTAGACCATCTCTATTTTTCTTGTAAATATAAGCTTGCACTCCAGCTGGTACATCTCCCCGTGTGGCTGTAATTGTGAGTGACTCTGGTGACATATGACTCCCTTTTGTATCAGGCTATTAAGTGGTAAGGCTGAGTGATAAGTACCTCATTACT
Source organism: Sipunculus nudus (assembly GCA_026874595.1). Lineage (NCBI taxonomy): Eukaryota > Metazoa > Annelida > Sipuncula > Golfingiida > Sipunculidae > Sipunculus > Sipunculus nudus. The sequence goes on from CM049315.1 coordinate 50,273,307, forward strand.
GCATAACAAAACACTGTTGTTGGAATACTTCAGCCAGGAATTAACTCTATGAGAGTATAGTATTAAGGTTTAGCTACTGATTTATAAGATGATGGGAACATTTTGCAGTTTATTTTATGGAATCATAGCAATAAACTTAGTTTCCTAGATATCTGAATATTTTTATATAAATCACCACATATAAAAGCAAGTGTTTGTTCTCATAATATGTGGATGTGTACTTGATTAGGCCTCCAATATGTTAGGCCTAAGAAAATCTGGCCACATGAGAGGTTTTCAGAGTCAATCTCCTGTCTTGAATGGTGATCAGAGCAGCTACCGTTCCTGTCAGAACCCTAGCTAATCAAACTAATTTGCTCTGCAGTTCTAAAAGAAAAGGATATCTCAGTGGATTTTTTTGTGTGGTTTGGTCAGGCCCGTAAGGTATGATGGTTATCATTGTTGTTATCCAGGCTAAGTGCAAGTCTGAATCCGGGCTGGTCAAACAGTTAAAGTCACAGAAGTTCAAGCCTAAGTCCACCTTAACACAGAGCCTGAGTCATATAGAAACTAAGTAGAAGTCTGAATCTAATTAAATTATATTGTTAAACAAAAATTAAAAATACAAATTGAGAAAACCATGTATAATTATATAATGGTAGACATTTAGATCAGGGTTTGTACGTCCTTAAAACGTCATGATTTCTGAGATTTTAAAAATCAGTACTTAAACAGTCATTAATTTTTAGCTCAGCTGACTATAAGTCATCTGAGCTATAGTCGTGGTCCATTTTCCGTCGTCCGTCCAGCTGTCTGTCCGTCCGTCTGTCCGTCCCTAAAGACTGGCATGTTTTGACAACATTGGACCTACGAATCTGAAATTCGGCATACAGTTAGATGTTCCCAAAATCTCCTACCATGCCAAAAATTGGGTCAATATGACTTCATTCCTTCGAGATATTAAGGAAAAACCTCAAATTTTTATTAGAAATCTATTTTTACACTTCAGGACTGACTAATATCAAAAGCACTCATCTGGTTTTCTTCATTTTTACCATAAATATTCCTCTATATGGTTCCTATGTACATGCCAGAAATTAAGTCAGTATTATTTAATTCAAAAAAGTTATGGGCCCAAACATAATGGACTTTGTAAAAAAATGAGGAAAGATATTTGGTCACTTAAGACCAAAAGTGTTAAAGGTGGGAACTTTTTTTTCAGTAATACTACTTAAAATAATCAAAATTTAATTGTATACCAAAATTTAGATCAAAATCTGATAAATTTTTCTAAATAGTGGCAAAAATATAAAATTGGTACCTTAAATTTTGCCCAAGTTTGACCATGGCACATTTTTTTCCTGTAACTGCTGTGGATTTAATTTTCAAAGCATGTTTTTGTTACCATTTCAACTGTTAAAACAAAAAATTTGAAACCAGTTGATCAAAAACTGTAGATTTTATTCAAGTTTTCAAGCACCATGTCTCATATTGTTTACATCAAGCTAGTGTTATGCAGTTTACTAGAGCTCAGCTCCCCAGCTTCAGCTCTAAGTTCCTTAAATTTTGCATACAGTTAGATGTCCCCCAAATCCTCTACCATACTAAAAGTTTGGTCACTAGGACTGCATTCCTTCGAGATATTAAGAAAAAACTTAATTTTTCCATTAAAAACCCATTGTTACACTTTAAGATTGCCTAATATCAAAACCACTGATCTGACTTTGATCATATATAATATACAAATTTTTCTATACATTTGCTATGCATATGCCAGAAATGATGTCAGTATTGTGTAATTGTTTTAAGTTCTAGGCCCAAACATAATGCACTTTGTAAAAAATCAAGAAATATATTTACTCTCTTAACATGAAAATTGTTGAATGTAGAGATTTTTTGCCAGGGATATAACATTATTTAATCAAGATTCAATTGTATTCCCAAAATTAGTTCTGAATTTTTCAAATTTTATAAGTTATTAGCATAAATATAAAATCAGTACCTTAAATTTTGCCCAACTTTGGCCATGGCATGTTTTTTCCCTGTAAGCACTGTTGATTTAATTTTCATATCTTGCACACGTAAGGATTTTAACTTCAAAATTCTGAAGTTATAAAAAGAATTGGTCAAAAACTAGCTTTTATGAAAGTTTTTATGAGACAATATCACACCTTGGCTGTACTGAAGCCCCTCTTTTATGTCCCTACATTGACCTTTCAGGCCAATTAGGCATGCTTGAAGCGAGGCACTCTGCAGCCAGCCAGCCAGCTCTTGGGTGGCTTCAACTGGATCTAACTGTCCAACCCCCTCCACTAGTATTTGTTTAGGCCATAAACATAACAATAAACTTTTTTTTAATTCTTGGTTTATGATAAGAACTTAAAACAAAATAAATGGAAAAGGAATTTATAGTTAATGAGTTACAGGGGATTACCTTGCAATTACTGATCATTTATGGATCTTCCATGGATGGCCAAAATTGTATTTCAAATGATACCATGCAGTCACCATTGGGTATTTTTCATTTCAACCATAAAAATATAAAATAAATAATTAAAATAAATTGTTGTTTACTATTAGGGATTATATGAAGCAAGATAATGATAGACAAGGATGCAGTTGATTATATTAAATTAATCTAAATTTCCAGGTCTTTTCCAGGTGTTTAACTTGTTGGTTTATATTTATTACAAAATTAAAATAATAAATAAATATGTCAAAAATTTAAAATATTACTCAGACAAGTGCTCATTAAAGATTTTAATTTGTTTGACTTATAACTCATGGTTGTATCAGTTGTTACATGATACTGTCTAAATAATCAAAATTTATATTGCTGGTCCTTTATTTCAGTTCATAAAATTAAACATTCCAAACTCCAGTTTGCTCCTGGTATAATATATTGGGTGTTTTGATCCTTGGATTAATTTTAACACATGTATCAGTTTTATAGCTGAGAATACTTTTCTTTTTTTCCTGATACCATTTAAAAAAATATAAATATTCAAATTTTTCCTGTTAGTGCTGTGGATTTAATTTTCACAGCATATACACATTAACATTTCATCTGTTAAAATCTGAAATTTGAAACCAATTGATCAAAAACTGTAGATTTCATTCAAGTTTCCAGGTACCATGTCTTCATTGTTTACATCAGATCAGTATAAATGCAGTGTACTGGGCAGTTACATAAAACCTTCAGGTCTGACCTACTGCCACTGTGAGTGTCTGGGTCAGGCTGGGTCAGGCAGTAATTACCAGAGAGCCTCTCTTTCTCTCTTTCTCTCTTTCTCTCTCTCTCTCTCTCTGGCAGTCTAGGTCTCTCTTTCTCTCTCTCTCTCCTCTGCTTTTTCTCTTTCTTTCTCCATCTTTCTTTCTCTCTCTCTCTCTCTCTCTCTCTCTCTCTCTCTCTCTCTCTCTCTCTCTCTCTCCCTAATTGCCTCCCTTCCTCCCTCCATCCCATTCTGTTGACAGGTACTATAAACTAGATACATTAGCTATAAATGTTGATGCAATTTAGAAATGTGAATTAACTTAAATATTCACAATCACATGTATGTTATACTGTAAATTTTTAGTAACATTCGGAAACTTGGATTAAAATTATGAAATGAAAAAAAGGAATAAATGCAAATATTGTTAATTTTTTCTTGGCTCAGTAAAATGGGGAAAAAAATTATTTGCTTTGTTTCTCCATCTTTCTGTCTGTTTTAAATATTTAATGTTCATGAATAAACTTTTTTTTTTATAAGCACTGTTGAATTAAATTTCATATCCTGTATGTATATGCAAGGGTGTTGTAACTCTCACCATCCCCTTCTTCATCCCACTGAGGCTTTGCTCCTTGGCACTGTGAACAATAGTTCTATGGCTATAGCATAAAATTTAATAATTAAAGAAAATATCTACAGAGAGACAGAGGCGTTGTAACTCTGATCATAACACAACACCCCCCCCCCCCCCATCAAGTCATTGCACCTGTGGAATGGGGACGTTATGGCAACTGTATTCATATAATAAAATTGATTAAAAAAGGTTTACCAAATAAATTGGACCTCATCAGACAAATGTGTAAACTGTTGAACTGTCAACAGCTTATCAAAAAGGTAACCAATGGAAAACCATGGTCAGGTCTCAAATATTATTTGCAACATTTTCTTCAATCATATAAACCAACCATGGCCCAGATTACCTCTTCCTCTCAAACATTATCTACATTTCATCATATTTTTAAGATTTTAACCTTCCAGGTGGTTCAGTACTGTTGACCATTTGTCCATAGGTACCTATGTACATGCCAGAAATTATGTCAATATTGTGTAATATGTAGACGTGAGGGGCATCAAAATAATGCACCTCGTCAAGACCGATCTTGTCAAGATATTATGTTATACAGTCACAAATTCATAAATCCCCTCATCAGCATAGTTAATCATAACCTTGTATCTGTCAAATTGAACTCTTGCAGTTTTCCATACACTATAGATCCTTCAACAAATAGCCTTATCATAATTATACCACTGCTTAGCATACTGTCATTGCATTCATACTTGCTCAAATAAATTGCTGTTTTTGACCCCTCACAAATAAATAAAAAATAAACCACTATATTTTACTCCATATTAATCCATCAGTCAGGTTGTTTCATATATCAATTACTCACATATTACATTATATTCCTTTACAAAAGCCCAACATGACCATGATATTCGAAGCTTTATCTACTCAATATAGTGTCACAATGGTGATACATTTATAGTCCAATCATGATCAGCTGAGCACCGTGACCCATGGGTCCCTTGTTTTTTAGAAAATTATCAAAAGTTATGAAAAAGTTATGATTTTTCAAGGCTTGCTATCTCAAATATTTTGTATGAATTTTATTATATTTATCAAAGATTGATCGTATATGTTACATGAAAACCACCTTGGCATTTCTCCCTTAGTGCTGTTCCAACGTAAGTTGGCATCTGCCCTTCCATATCTGGGCGGTCAACCCCATGGTCATGCCATTCTTTTGAATACTTTTGTAAAAATATGCTAGGGCAGTCTTTTATTTGCTAAAACATATGTTCAAGATACACAATTTCAAGAATTTAGTGTTGTTTGTAGGATACCAAGCAAACCATATTCTAAACATTTCTGTAGTGGGGTTTTCACTGCAATGGCAATTTTTGTGCAAATGCAGTTTGACATTACAGGGAGAAGCTCAAAATGGTACATATGAGACGAATAAAAATGGTTTTTATGACACTGTTGTTTGCAATAAATAAATAATCATTTAAGCCTGTGAGTGACAGGTGTTAAACCTTAAAAATGCTTTATAGTGAACCTGTGAGCTAATGCGATGGTGTGGCGTCGTCTGTCGTCCATCAGCGGTTGTCTGTACGTTAACCCATACTATCTCAAAAATGATAGGAGCTAGCACCATGAAATTTTATGCAAAAAATAAGCCATCCAAAAAACTCTTTCAGATTTTGCTTATTTTCTGGCTAACTTTATTTTCTTAGATTTTATAGAGAAAAAGCTAAAAAAACTTTAAAAAATCTTCTCCTCCAAAATGGTCCAGCCAAATTGTTCAATATTTCACAGAAATAATCTCTTATACCTTTTCTCTCAAGTTTTTTCAAATGGTTCAAGTTCATTTAATTTTTGCGGAGTTACAGGAAGTTGAACTTAGTCATCTGTCTAAATAAGCATACTAAAATGACAATCTCATAAACAGCTGGAGCTATAATCACCAAATTTTATGCCAGTGTTGGTCACATGAGTCATATGTGAAATTCAGGTATTGGTGGTGCCACCTGCATTGACTTTTTTTGTACGGGGGTCATCGGTCATCTGTACATTAATCAATTATTTCTCAGGAATGGAAGGAGCTAACATCCCCAGATTTTATGCAGTAATCTGTCATATATGTGGGATTCAGCTTTTTTTTTTGCTATCTGCATTTACTTAGTTTTTTTTAGGGAAAAAGCTTAAAAAAACTTTAAAAGTCTCCTTCTTGTAAACGGTCCAGCCAAATTGTTCAATATTGTACAGAAATGATCCTAGAGGAAAGCCATCTCAAGTTTGTTCAAATGGTTTGCGTTTGATGAATTTTTGCGGAGTAGGTGAATTTCAACTTAGTCATTTGGCCAAGTAAGCGTAACTGACATAGCAGTCTCCGAAATGACTGGAGCTAGCATCACCAAGTATTGTGCAAATGTTGGTCACATGACTCACTTTTGAAATTGCAGATTTTGTGACGCCACCTACATTGACCTGTTTTTTATGGGCAAAAACTTCATAATTTTAGCCTCTTTCAGCTTTAAAATGTTTATGATGAAACTGTCAAGTTGAATTGTTCAATTTTTCACAAGACTTATCCTAGGACTTGGTTCTTTCAATCAGATAAGAACAGACCAAGTTTGTTGATTTTTGGTTGAGCTGTGAAAAGCTTAAGTTGGTCTTTTGGCCATTATTAAGTCTGTTTCAAACTGAGGACTGCAATAGTGTTCTTCTACAAAATTGATGCTACAATTATAACTTCTGTAACATTGCACAAAAAATATTCTGAGGTGGCCTTTGTTCAAGTTTACTTGAATGATTTTGGCAGAATTATTGTACCTTTAACAATGAAAGGACTCTGTCTTTTATTATTCTTTTATTATTTTGATAAAAAGTCTTATGAATATGTCAGCTTAAAAAAAGCATTTTTAGCCAAAGTCTTTCAGTATGTGTAAACAGATTTACCAACAGGCCAAGATTATGTCTGTATCTTTAAATAGGTTGAGAAACTGCCAACTGTTTCAGTATTGGCAACAGGTCAACAGAGTTCATTCAGTGCAGCCAGATAAATGTCAAGAGTTCAATCAGTGCAGACAGACACAAGGCATGTGATCTCCCCTAATGGGTGTCATGTGAACACCTCATGGGCACCATGTGATCACCTCATGGGTAGCAAGTGATCACCTCATGAGTATCATGTGATCACCTCATGAGTGTCATGCCCCTCAGGGGTGCATGTGGAGCCAATCTGTGAGCTTATGCAATGGTGTGACTACTATTACAGATTAGGCAACAGACCAAAGGTCATTGGATCTATTTATAGCTTTCGCAGACTGCCAACTGATTCAGATTAGGCAACAGGTCAAGAGTTCACTCAGTGCAGCCAGGTATAGGTCAAGAGTTTACTCAGTGCAATAGCTGCATTCTATGTATAGCTTTGCCAACTGTGTCAGATTATGCAACAGGTCAAGAGTTCACTCAGTGCAGCCAGGTACAGGTAAAAAATTCACTCAGTCTAGCCAGCTGCAGGTCAAGAGTTCACTCAGTGCAGTAGCTTGAGTCAACAATTTGTCACAGTTCACTCGGGGCAACTGCCTTTCACACCTAAGCCTGATCAGCCCAGTGCATCAGACTCGCGAGAATTTTTATATGTTTGCCTGCTTTTTTTACCTGCCCATGCGTGTTTGATGGTGTTCTCGTTCACAAGACAAGTGTTGCCACCTGCAATGACTTTGCACAGTGTATGTGCCTGCTTATTTCTCCAGGGGAATTTGATATATCAGCCTGAAATTTGGCATATTTATACTTATCCGTTAGCTTTGTCATATACAAGACTGGTGGTGCCACCAACAGTAATTTTTGCACAGTGTATGGCCCTGCTTATTTCTCAGAAGGGGTTTGATATATCAGTCTGAAACTGGGCATATGTATATATCTCTGATAGCTTCTTTGTATACAAGACTGGTGGTGCCAGCTACAATCATTTTTGTGTTGTGTGCACCCATGCCAGAATTTCAGCAGTTATATTTGTGTAATTGTTTCTTATTCAAAATGTTTAACACATGCATTGTTCATATACCTGTCACACGTGTACTTGAAAGGTAATGGTCCAGCACAGGTTCGCTTTAGTCCTTTATGCCCTGTCCATCTTGGAAAATTTCTTGTAAACCAAACAGGTGGCACCACCTACCTACCCATTTCCAAAAAATAAATTAATGATCTTTCCTCAAGAGAGATTCAACATATAGGCCCCCATATTTGCTGAAAAATATTGTTTCTCAGGTGGTTGATAGATGGAAGAAATCATAGTTGCTTGCCAAGTGTCAGTATATGTTGCTGAAGATGGGGGGCCTATTCTTAAAGGGGGGGGGGGGGGATTAATTGTCTGGGGATACTATGGCACCAGTGGTGCCATTAGCAATATCTAGTTTTTCTGTATTTTTATGAAAAAAATCATTGAGAACATATTATATTCCATGATTTTGTGGACAGGAACATGATAATTCAAAATATTTCATTGGTAATCAGAAGTGTTATGTGAGCAATTATAGGGAAATTAAATGCCGACATGAGCTCAGTTTAAATTATCCTATTAGTAGCTAATGTCCAATGATATCTTTAAGAAAATTAAATTAATTACCTTTTAAGATCTTTCATTTTTCTTCCATATATCAAACTAATGACATAACACTGGTTAATTTAAAATAGTAATTCATCAAAGTAATAAGTATAAATTAAGCAACTGATTAAATCTTTATTTCTTTCACTTCTGTAGAATTCAGATAAAGTAGTTTAATAGGCACGTGTGTGTGAAACGAAAAACATAATAAGTAAATTAGTATTAATTAAACAACTGAAGTAATCTTTATTTCTGACACATCTGTAGAATTCAAATTAAGTAGTTAAATAGGAATGTGTGTGTGTGTTAAACGGGAATATTGACGCTAGTGGTGAAACATTGATGTTAATGGTGCAGTTCTTGCTTACCCCAATTAAACAGTGTTTGTCTTCTGTTACCATGTACCACCCAGTGATTGTTCTCTTAGGTTGTTGCATCTTTGTATGTTAAAGTAATTTAATTGACAGTTTTAAAGCTTGTCAAGTGTTATATTTAACTCTCAATATTAAAAAGTTTTCATTAAACTTTTGAATCTTCAATTAAAAAAAATGTTTTGCAAGACTGAACTGTTAAACCGGATTTGTTTTTACTTTATCATTCCATGTGTTTATTTTATTGTTTTAATATACAAACATGAAGCCTATATAAATATTTTTTAAACAAATGATAGGAAAAAAATCAACATTTTTATGCTTCTCTTCTCAAACATCAATAACAGTACATATTTTATCTGCTGAAATAATGACTCTTAAATATATTTAACTATCTATGTATTCTTTAATTAAGCTATATTCTTCATATCTAAATGATCAAGGATGATCTGTATTGACAGTTTTCTAAATAAATTTACATGTCAAAATGACGAGGGAAAGGTCATGATTTTTTTTGTCCCAGGTCCTGGAAAAGTCATGAAATTTTAATTTGCTCAAAGTGCATGAACCCTGTAGAATTTTCCTTTTATGTTAATTACATTTTGCTAAAGGCCAGTCTTATTTGGACAATCAGGAAGGAATTCAGTAATAAGCTCTATATATTAAAGGGGCCCTATCACCTATCTGACCTTTATAAATTAAAGGTTATCCCTTAGAGCTTTTATAAAAATAAGCCAGAAAACATGGATATCACCAGACACGGGCTGCTTGTTTTTTTTTATATCAACGTGTTTATAATATGTGGAGGCCCACCAAAATAATCAAATACAACAAGTGACCATTCTACCTCTGTATATATGCAACCTTCTACCTTCAGGTTAAATGTTTTTCCCATTTGTCAACAATTTGCTGTGTTTACAGACACATTTTTGAAAAACAAGTTCATACATCCTTCAAGGAGGCATTAGTAGAACTTTTCATCATTAATATATACACAGAGGAAGCCAGAAATCACATAATTTTTTTTTCAAAAGGTAGGTGAATGGGCAGCTTTATAAAAATTTTAAGAAGTCTGGTGTTAAAACAATTTGTGTTTTTTCTTTTATTATCACACAGACAGAGAGAATATTTCCAATTCCTGTTCTTCATCTCCAGACTTTTGTTTCAGGTTGAATGAAGTCACAGCTAGCAAAGTCAAGTTTGCAAACGGAGACACGGAACTGGCAGCGTACCTTCATCCTGACATGCTGCCCTCAGACTGAGACCTGCCAGTCATAAAAATCAGCAGCAGACAGTCTCATGACAAGCTGGCAGCCACTGTGCATGGAGCTCCAGCAAGTCAAATTTTGAGGCAGCTCTTGGGTACATATATTGAGAAGACCCCAGGTATTTTTTTGCAAGTCTGTCACTGACGTTCATATTGTTTGTCTGACTACATGAGACTACTTGTCGAGTCACATGACACATTGAATCTTTTGTCTCTGATCACATGGCAAATATATGTTTCATACAGTCGTCCCACCAAGGGGTGCCCATCGTTTTTTGGCAGTAATAGTGAAATACTGATACATTTGTTCAGTGTGTTACAATAGCATGAAATTATAAGCACTCCAGCAATAGATAATGCAACATTTGATTCAAACTTATGAAATATATACTTTGCATCTTTGTAGAAGTTTCTGTATGAATTTATAGCACAGGAAGGATGGCGTCTTTCAGCAGATGGTGTATTTTATCATATTTATGGTACTCAGTACTCCAATCATCTACTCAACATCTGTTAAAAAGTGCCCTTGACCCTGTCACTTCAGTACCTGGTTGATTTACTGACAGGTAATTTTTTAATAATAAATTCACTCTGTACATTATTATCACCAAAAACAGGTGGGCGCCCCTTGGTGAGACAGATTTTAGTAACAATTAAAGGTCATTCAGGTCTAAATGAATTAAATTATTATTTTATGTTTTTGTATGTTAACTGTTTGGTTTGTGGATTTAAGAATGTTGGTAAATTAAGTATGTTGTAATGTTCAGCACAAAGTATTAGTATTACATTTGCGTTATCACAAAGATATGAATTACTAGTATTATGTTTACTTATTTCTTTGTGGTATTTTTTCTTATAATAAAAATGAATTTACAGTACTATATTAGCATAATATTTGTTTTTAAACAAGGTTAATGCAGTTGAACTGTAGTTTTACAAAGCACTTAGAATTTAATTGAAAAGTAAGAATCTTTGTGCCAAGTTTCATTATATATTCATTAGATAGCCTTATATTTCAGTCAGGGTATGTTTAATTTCCTTTACATATTAGCTTTAATAATCAGATGAATGTCAGTTTGAACTACTGGTAGTTATAGGTCATTTTCTTGGTCACATGACAAAGACATTTACATATTCATGTGATGATATTTCAACAATTGCATGCAGATTTCTTAATATGCATAAAACTAATATTTTACAATTAATTTCTATATTGGCTTCTTCAGCTTTGCCATCTATCCTTGTCACATGACCAACAAATTTACATATTTTTCCCATGTTGCATTATCAATTGAGATATTTTTTTTCTGTCAATCATATGACAAAATTTTGTATCTGATCATATTATGATGTCATATGCTTGGTAGTTTCCCCATTGACTACACAACAGTAATACTCTTGTTTGTATGACTGAAGATTCATATAATTTTAGGTTGTGTGTTTACTGAATTCATGTTGAAACAAAGTTCCCTGAACATTCTTGTTTACTATGATAATATTTTGATTATTGGTATTATAGTATTTTCATAAATATTTTTAACTTAGACATATCATGGACAAACTGTGTTGGAAGCCGCTTGGCCTGCTTTGCCCTTGGATCAAGTAACATCCACAGAATTAAAGCTAATAGCTACTACATCTTTATCCTCTGTATATTTCTCCTTACACTGTGCTGAATATTTTGAAACAGCCCTCTTCTGTTCACTCTCGGGCTTACCAGGGAGCTGGCTTTTAAACAGATGCCAATTTTTCCCCAATATTTGGTGATTGATCATTGGGTTAATATTTGGTTAATTGGTTTGTTAAAAGATGTGTAACTTGAAAATGCTGTCATGGTGTCTGCAGTTTGTTTATATGTTTGTGTACCAGAGTTGGGTCCAAAAGTACTCATACTCATAGTACTCGTACTCATGAGTACTTTTTTAGTACCCAGTACTCGTACTTGAGTACTTTTTAAAAAATCACAAAAGTACTTGTACTTGTACTCGAGTACTTTGAAAGTACTCAGTACTCATATAAGTACTTCATGAGTACTTTTGGGTATTTCATATTTTTCAAAATAAACTTTAATCCCATTTTATTATATTAGTAATAGTTTATTATAGAATATTATAGAAAGATATATATAATATATAACATTTATAATATCATATGTAACAGTACTTAAGTTAATCCATCTGTTACTATAACTGAAACTATTACAGCATTGATAAGGCCAAAAAAATAAAAGAGTATGGTTCTCAGCCATTTTTTTTTAAAATCAATGCGCGCGGGCGGTATTTTATTTTTGACCTTTTTTTATGTTTTGATAAAAATGTCATTTGATCTGGAAAAAGCATGAAAATGACAGGTTTCTTCTTGCTAAACAGGTAAAGGCACTACATAACAAAGGAAAATCGTATGTAAATTGTATTATTTTATCTTCTTGAAAGATGAAAATCAAACTAAAAATGTTTGATGTGGGCGGTTAAAATTGACGCGGGCGGTGCCTTAGTACCATACCTTTTATTTTTTTTGGCCTAACTACTACTATTACTTTGCTTCTTTTACTAATACTAACACTTTTATTTAATATAAAATATAAATAAATGTACACATTAAAACCTGAATGTCACAGGTTGCATGTCGTAAGTATGGGTATACGTCATTCATAAAAGTATCATTTACATAGAATACACTATGTGTTATTTATACCGTTTCAAGAATTGTTGTACATTTTCTAACCTTTCTAAGGGTTTGAAAGATTATATGTACAAGAATTTTACCTTAAACTTTAAATTGAAAAAAAATCCTGCTTGCTCCATATTTTTAGTCCCACAGCCAGGGGAACAATTTATTATTTTTGTGTGTGGCCTAACTGAGGGCAAAAAACTGCAGCTAATGTTTGCCCTGCAATCTCTTATTTTGTAATTAACCAATTCAGGAATATTATTTTAATAATATCTGGTGAATTTAATGTCAAGCTGTTAACTGAAAATTGAGAAAGCATATTTTCCAAATATTTTAAATAATATATTTTGTTTTTGTGAATATAGCTTAGATGTTCACTCCCTGCAGGTACTATTTAGCCAGTCAAGTAATAGAATTTGATATATTTTTGTATTCCTAAGAATTATGCATTCCATATGTTAAATAAGGTCAAATTCCATTCACGCTCATTACATGCCAAACTGTAGTGCATTGGCCTGAAGTTCAACAGACTGACACTAGGGGCCCACTCGATAATTTGAAACTGGTTTCGGTCACTTTGGGAAAACTGTTCACTTAAAAATATTAAAACCTAGGGTTGTATCAATATATTGATATGTCGATATGAATCGATACACAACATCGATACGATAATGGAAATGCATTGCATGCTGTATTGGTCGTATCGATTGCTTGCTAATGAATAGTATTCAAACTCTAACTTTACTTATAACCATGACGATTTATAAAATCTAAATGCACTGTGTATTTGTTGCTTTGGCTGTAAAGACTTGGCTGTAAATGTATATACACATGCAAGTCAGTACTTCCATGACAAGCAGGCGCATGTGAGCAATAATAGGAGAATGATAATAACGTTTCTCCTTATTAATGAAATCGATATTCACATCACATATTGCTACTAGGAACAAGGTTACATTCACGTGTATATCCTATCTTGATATATATCATTTTATCTCTTTTTTTTTATTTACGCAGCCTGTCATAGGTTACTCGTCAAATAAATGGTTAAAGCCTGGGGACAAATCCTGTACAAACAGGAGAGTGACTAGTACTAATGGGATTCTATTCACAGAAATATACAAAACTGTGTAATTACATGACATAAAAAATACAGCCTATGATCTCCCCACCAAATGCAATTAAACATGTTTGTGCATGAGGGGGGATGCTAAGGGCTCAAAGAAAATTGAGATTTTGGTAGTCTTGATTAGATAGATTTTGATAATTAAAATCAGCTGATTTGTTTATTTATTAATATCAAGCCTAAGCTGCTAAAGTGTATAGCATACTAATTATGTTGTACGTTAAAATTAAAAAGAAAACATTAAAAAATCAAGAAATAGAACTTTTATTAAGAAATGATATACAAAGAAAATTTAAACATATCGTCAATATGTATTGGTATCGAATTAACTGTATCGCAATACGTATTGTACCGGAAGAGAAGTACCGATACCCAGCCCTAGTAAAACCAAAACTGGTTTTGGCCAAAGTGGGAAAACATCTTAAGGGGAATGTTCACTTAATAATAGCAAAACCAAAACTGGTTTTGGTGAAACTTGGAAACTATCTCCAGAGATGGTTCAGTTTCGCTGAAACCGTCCACTCAATAAATATACTGGCATGATGGCGGTGGTTGGCTAAAGTTTTGCAATTTTGTAAATTATTTTATTAATTGATACTGTTGATGCATGTTAGAGTTAAATAAGCAATGATTGAGGTATAAACATTCTTTCAGAAGTGTTTAGAATTCTATATTCCCTACTTTCACCTTGTATAGCTAAGATGAGACACATGTATCCTGTAAGTCCATATTGTTTGACAAGTGGGTGTTATAAGACACAGAGAAACAGTCTATTTTCATCATAATTGCAATATAAATTGGCTAGTCACAATTAATGCTCTCACATGGTATCAAAGTGGCAAGGTGTGGGTCTCTAACTTTTGATAAAACTTTCATTAATTATTCATTTAATTATATCAAATAATTTATGATGTTATCATAATTTGTTTATTAAAACTGAACTGTACACTTATAAATACAAGGCGAAACCATACAGAACCAGTTTTCCCAAAACCAAAACCAGTTTCAAATTTTTGAGTGGGCCCTTAGTTTAGGAGTATGTTATGCAAATATTTTTCTGAAACTTTAATCTTTGTGTACATAAGCTTTGTAAACTAAGAAGCCAATGTTGTCCTGTATATTTAATATACATATATTAATATTGTAGTGATGAAATAGACACGGATTTTTCTGCCTGTAAGTCCATCAGATCAGTTGCCATGCCTCCTGAATCTTTTGTACATGTAAAACAATATGTTTTAACTATCAACATACATTTGAACCTCTCCTTACACCTCTGTATTAAGGGCACCTCCCTATTTACAGCCACTAACAAGCAGTCCCTGGAAAGTAGGTCCCAAAATCTGTAACCTCCCCACTAAGGGCACCTCTCCATCGTGGGCAAAATGTCTGGTCCTGCCAGTGTCCGTAATTCGGAGGTTTTACTGTATAAGTAAAAATATAGATTACAATAAAATGCACACTTTTCTGCCAGAGGATGTTTCTACTCATAATAGAGCTATTCCTGTCAGTGATAGGGGAGCCAAGGACTGTTTGTCTTAATGGTCAAACTTCACAATCAAAATTTGTCACAGTTAAAGAAAACAGCTTTGGTTCACATTCAAGTGGAGAAGTGGAGTGCGCTAGTAAGTGGTGACCCCTACTAGCCAAAAATGGCAAAAAGGAAATGAATAAGAAATTCACAAACCATAACATGCAATGTTAATTATGATTTACAACTCAGAATGTGTTTGAGCCAAAGATGCAGAAACTCATTCAGCATGCATTAGTGGTGTATAGGGTATTCTAAAATTAACTGATGTAATTATCTTAATTGCTCAATTTGCCTACTGAGGCAAATTTCATTTGCAACCTACAGTGTGGCTGAACCGTCAGATATGTTGTTACATCTTTAGAATAGGTGCTATATATTAACATGAGAAGTTTCACATTTACCCTTATTTTTTTAAGTCAAACAGTAGTTAAACTATCAACCAGAGGTGGAGTGTGCTAGTTAGTGGTGACCACTACTGGTCCATAATGGCAAAAAGGAAAAGGCCAGACTAAGCCCAGACTAACTTGATAAACTAATGAAAAAATTAAATTTCATGAACAGATGTTGTCTCAGGTTTTCTCATATCTTGTCATGTTTACTGCATGTCAATGAATTTGGAATAATCTAAAAATGCAGATTAGGTCTTAATATTTCTATTATGTATTTTATATATTTAATTTGTGCTATGACAATGCTTGATGGTACACAGACATAACAAGTACATTCATTATATTTAAGACATTTTGCCATGTTCTAGTCACTCATTTACATATCATTTGCATGAGTTTACAGTTAGAATTGCATTGTTATCTCATGCATGACTAGTCAAGGTGGGTTTTTAGTCAGCCAAGTTATAGAATATTGAATCTTAGACTCTGATGCATTTTAAGATCACATAAGACTGCAGTTTATAATTTTTAATTGTAAGGCTCGAAAAAGGGTTGGTTCTCAGGCTCTATTTAAAAAAAATAGTGCAACATGCATAGTTAAGTGGATAGATAGATAGACACACACAAATATCTATCATTACCTAATCTCTGGCATATCATATCCTATATTTCCTTAATATATATATTTATTTATTTAATATTATATTTAAGAACCGAGGCAGCTTTTATGTTCATACAACTGAGTATATCTATATATATATACATACTCTGTTTTAGATCTGGTCAATGTATATTTTATTTTTAACATTTAAAAGATTTATCAGTATTATAACTGAGGAAGAATCTCATATTCAGTAGTCATAAAATGGTTTGATTTACATTTATATAAATTTCACGTACTAGTATTTGCCTGCACGTTCCCAGAAATCTTAAAGTAGTGTATTTACTACCCTCCAGATGGCGCTATAAATGTACTAGCAAATTGATTAAACTGTCTGATGTTTTTAACTTCAAACATAAGTATGTTAATTTTAGACAACTAAAATGTAAAATGGAACACAAAGTCTTGATGAATATAATCATCTTTAGTTGGGAAACAAAGGAGTTCAAGGTGTGACAGTCACCCACAAACCCACGGTACAGTGTACGACAGCCAGTGTTATTTCATTTACAGATGGCACACCAGCCCACAAACATGTCGTTGAGGGTAACAGATACAGTTTTGTGACATGTATTAAAAACACTGACAGGACACCAGTTCACGTAGTTCATGGATAAAAATGCTATTGCCTGGAAAAAAGCTACAATAAAATGTGTATTAAATCATAAAAGGTCAATGGATCTGGAATACAGAGGGAGTGGATCAAATTAGACATTGTTATATAGAATAGTGTTACATGAAATAAATCATTATTTAATATTATGTGTTATAATGGGTAAGTGTGGCATATGTAGAAGATATATACATTTACATATACATATATACATATATATACATATGTTCAATATATATAATACATATATTATGGATGTAATGTAAATTGTATAATGTTAACACATGCTTGTTAATTGCTATCACTGTGATGATGTATTTGTTGTGTCTGTTCTGTTTGTTATGTTATTGTGTGCTGTAATAAAATATAATAGTACTAAGTCTCTTTGCTTTATTGTAGTTTTCAAGTTGTTGTGAAATGGGTGTCTGTTACCTTCTGTGTGTGTGAAGGTAGGCCACATCAAGACAGACACACCAAAGTGCAATACCAATCAACATTTTCTAAATTCAGGCAAGCAAAGCTCCATGGTCAATCATTGGTTGCCCGTAAACATAATGAGCTAATTGGTACTCCATATATGGACAGGCGGTCACCAGCATCGGTACGCCCAGCCCCATTTAATCAAATTCATTATTATTTTGCTGAAACTCGTAACTGTATAGACATCAGACTGAGTCCCATGACTGTCAGTTATAGAGGGTGTCACTGTATATTAAGCAGGATAATAGAGTCGAAATAAGCCTGGCTAGAAATACCTGCCTAAAGGCAAACCTGTGTGTGACTGAGTGTGTGTGTGTGTTTGTCTGTAAGTCCTAATGCAGCTTACTAATTTTGTGGCGTATAACACTGCTTCTTCAATATACCAATGGTAAGACATATCTGAAAATATAAGGCAGAACAGTAAGTAATCAAAATAAATGTTTTTGCACAATTTCTGTTAAAAAAATGGCATTGAATATTGTCGTTGCGAACCTGAATGTATGCCACTTATGCCACAAAAATCAATTCCCGTAACCCATGAACTTAGTTGTGTTAAATTCATATATGTAGGGGTTTAATTAAAAAAATATGAATTAATTGGTGCTCATGAACTCATATGCACATATATGTATACATCGTATACATCTGTCGATG
Source organism: Sipunculus nudus (assembly GCA_026874595.1). Taxonomy (NCBI): domain Eukaryota; kingdom Metazoa; phylum Annelida; class Sipuncula; order Golfingiida; family Sipunculidae; genus Sipunculus; species Sipunculus nudus. The sequence continues at coordinate 50,291,440 of CM049315.1, forward strand.
TGCTCCCCCCCTCCCCCCCCCCCCCCCACAGGTCGTTTTCCCCTGTTCTGCTTTTCATCCTTGTATAAAAGTGATTTTTAGTTATTTCAATCAAGATTTGATATTTAAAGTTAAAACCAGAAAGCAACATGGTAGGAGGATAAAAAAAACAGGTATCATATATTGTAATGTACTCTGACATTAGCCCATGCAATGAAAAGTGACTCGCCGTAATTTGGAAGGCCTACATCAATTTTGTTACTTTTTATAATTACCTTTTTAATAATATTAAAATATATGAAAGAGCATATAAATTTCATTGATGCACATACCATAAGGAAAAACACTCTATCGGGTTCAAAATGATTTACACTCTGTGGGGCCTGATATGAAACTTTGAACCTTTAGATGGATTTTAAAAGGAGTTTTTGCAAGGGATGTGATGTTATAAGGTAGGAACTGCCTATCCTCCTCAGAGTTAGGGCTGAGGTTTGGTTATCTGGCTCTCAGGTTGAAGGATTTGATCGGTCATTATGATTTCAACCCCATCACATGCGCCTACCATTCATGCCGTGGTTAGTTTATAGTCAAGAAATGGACAATTTCAGCTTCCGGGAAGGGAAAAGGGAGTGGGGCGACGCCTGCCACGCCCCCTTTTTCTCCCCCGTGGACAACAACGTAAAGTTCGGGACTGGTTAGCTCAATTATTCGTTCGCCTGAATTTTTTCAGAGCTATTTATATAGCTCCGGATTAAATCTAAGCGATTCGCACGCTATATAAATATTTAAATATATAAAGTTAAGCTATTCTACTTTCTTTATTAAATAATAATTATTAAGTACCCTTTTTATACGCCCGTCTTATAATATAATAGTATAGTAGTATAATGGTTTACCCGCCGTCCGTTCGTCCGTTAACTTTTAAGGTCGCCGCGATAACTTACCGGGGCTTTGATGGATTTTCGCGCAACTCACCATAAGTACTTACCAATAGATTATCTCGCCCAAGTTAGATTATGGGCAACGTCCACGCATATTTAATAAGGTCACGGGTCACTCTTTGTCGGTGGTGTCACCGCGATAACTTACGAAGAATTTGAAGGATTTTGATTAAATGTTTATCAGCAAAATATCTCGCCTAAGTTCGAATTCCAGCGAAAGCCACGCATATCTAATGAGGTCAGAGGTCACCGAACTTTGGAGGCATTTTGGTGACTTACCAAAAATCCTATGGATTTTCATGAAACTCATACATATTAACCAATAGACTTTCTCACCTGATTTACATTCTCACCAAAATTCACGCATATTTAACGAGGTTAGAGGTCACCGCACTTTGGAGGTACCTTGGTGACATAAAATAAAATATATTTTGCGTTCATTATTTAGCACTGTAACAATATAAATGATGTGCACTGAAAAAAAAAGTTGCGCGTATATGGCACCAGTGAGTGCTGGAGCGCACCTTGGCATATACTGCGTCATCTGGTGTTTGTATAAGGAACAACTTCCAGAGATTGACAGGCCTGCCTGAGGAAGATCTTAATCAATAAGCATGTATGGTAATTTGTGTATTCAGTAGACCGGGTTAACGTTAGAGAAACACTTACGGTCAGATAATCCTTTGAAACATCTTTGTTAAGCCTACCACAGTACTACCAGGCGTACTGGGTTGTTGGATAATTCAATCCATATCATTTTAACGTCTGGCCGGGCCGACTTATTACCTTATTACATCTTATGCATTGTTTATTATACAAATACTAAAATATTTTTAATTGCTCATATATGTATATCCCTATCTTACCTTATATCTCTTTTAAATACTTTGCTTATCTCAGAGGCCAACAGATGATTTGCAAAGAAAGAAAGAGAGGGAGAATAAAACTCGCTCTATCTCTCTCACACGCGCACACACACACACACGCACGCACAAACATACACAAATATATATAATTAAATTATGCGTAGTATTTTGTTAACCTCAGAGGCCAACTAATCATTCGCGAACAAAGAATTAATGGGGGGGGGGGGGGGGGGGACTCCGCCCACGTGGTGGGCTCATTTATATCAGATAAATGCCGCCCCATGACGTTGCCCTTGTACCAAAACCAAAGCAGTAACAATTCTCTGGCAAATATTATAAAATAAACAGAGAAAATCCGCTTGTGGCGCAGCTGGGATGTATGTTTGTTTACATGCCGGTTACTTGGGTTTTATTTTATATACATGTTATATATGATTGTTAATCATCCCCCGCCTGGTGTAGCCCCGTGACTGGATCCAAGACGACATGCATGATGATAATGACGTAGAAAATACGAATCTGAAGGGTTTTTTTTATGAGGCTCAGGAAATCTCATCTCCGCTTCCGCCCCCACTGACCTTCTGTACAACTAGGTCACACACTCAGGGCTTGGTTCTGTATTTACAGAAGTTGTTTGAGATAATGCAGGGGCAGATTCACGGGGGAGGGTGTTAGAGGGTTTAAACACTCTTCCTGCATGGGGGGATTACCTTTTCGCACCGTGTTCTTTTTATAGTATGGATAACCCCAGCCCCCCCCCCCCCCCCCGCCTCCGGGAGATGTTGGCTTTTTAAAGATATTAGTTCATCACTGAAAATTGTCCCCCCCCCCCCGCACTTAAAAATTCTTGATCCGTCCCTTTAACGTAAGCTGCTGACTTCACATAAAGGCCAGGACTAGGGTGATCACCTTCCCTGCACAATGGAAGTTTCCACTCTTATATATACAACTTACTCGATAACCAAGAAAACCCAGGTCAGCCTGTGCGCAGACTAGGTCATGCTCGGTATTCATTGACACAGTGACACGGTGCAGTGGGTAATATTGCCACATAGGTATTCACAACCTGGAAAGCCCGACCGGTTCCAAATCCTCAGAGTATGAGGTATAATCAAAACGCAGAGAAAATGGCAGTTGTTTCTTTTCCTGAACAGTGAAAACTCAAATGTATGATATCTCTATTTTAAAATCAATTTTTTTTCTCTCAGTTACAATTTAAAGCATAGTAGATACAATGATATGTTTTTGAATTGCAAATTAGGTCTCTGCGTGATTTCATATATTACTCTTTTGATCTTTGTCTGTATATGCATGGCCGGCATCTTTACATATCTATATATATATATATATATATATATATATATATATATATATATATATGCAAATTCCCTCTATATATAATGAAGATAATCATTATGCATATTATTATTATTATTATTATTATTATTATTACTATTATTATTATTATTATTATTATTATTATTATTATTATTTTGATATTATTATCATTATTTAATTATTTTATTATTATTTTTATCATTGTAATTATTATTTATTTTATTATTATAATTTTTATTATTACTATTTTTAAAATTATTATTATTATTATTATTATTATTATTATCACTATTATAAACTGTACTTCATGATTACATTAAGAAAAGACATGTTGCATAATAAAAAAAAGTCTTATCTCATGAGGAAATTCCAATACGGACTGTTTGTAACTCAGCATTACGACCGCACACGTAGGCCTGCACTACTTGACACGTTTTATAGTACGTGTTGTTCCTGGACCGTTTCATTTTCTCAGGGATCTGCTATATATAGTAACGTTACACTAACTGGTATATGTTATCAGGTTTGGACTTGCACAATAACGGACAGCCTTCCTGTTGAATATACAGCCGCGTCTTGTTTGCCGCTTCTAGCATGTCTTGTAGGCTTTACCTGGGAGGTTGCATGGAGCCACCATACTATAAAGACTGCCGTAGGTGAAGTTTTTTTCGCAACAGACAGTGCACGCGGGTCAACGCTCGTCAGGGTATTACCTGTTCTTTCAACATCACTTACGAAGTTCCATGGAGTAAACCTTGAACTGTATGTCTATAGACATTCTGTTGGTTATTTTCCTTATGCAAACGCTATTCAGCTCTATTTGTATGGCATTTACGGCATAGCGTGACACTTATTCCTACAGAGCTGGACAAATAGCTGGTAGATTATTCAGAAATCACGGAGTTATATTTATCTAAACACAATCCGCTGTAATTAGAGCAAATGGTAGTCTGTGTTGACACTGTATACGTCACTGGATGACAAGAGAATATTCCGACAAAGGGATCAAAAGACCAAAGTTTTTAAAAAAAAAAAAAAAAATTTGCGCTAAATAATTGTCCGGGAAACGACAGCGCTGGTCAGCAGACGATAACACGTCACTCGCGCCAAAAACACCGTCCAGCAGCTAGACGACGACACCATGTGCTGCAACGGAGAATGTCCGTTCACAAAGAGTCGATGTCGATGTGATTGTACACGATGCAGACACTGTGGCAAATGCGGCCACCATGAAGGGCCTGGAATTGGCCTTTTAATTGCAGGTCTTGTTGGTAAGTAACACATTTTAACTTCTAGGTGTTTTCGTAATATTCTTCAAGGTTAATGTTCAAGATTGAGGGGTTATTGTTCTCGGCCGTTACCGAAGCTGCTGTCGAGGTTTCCTTTGTAATAATATTCATTCTTGTTATTGGTGTGCAACATGGTGAAAGTACATCAGTACACCCTCTTGTCGACAAAATACATTACTAAAGCAGTACATCTACTATAATATACACCATCGATAACAAGATCCAATATACAAATAATGCATTAACAATTATTATGCACATCCTTTGTAAAGTAATGTAAGTCTCAAGTAAAGAAAAAATGTCTCCCTTGTAATATGCCCTTATTGAGCTAGATTGCAATATATACAATTGAAAATTTTTGAAAATTTGCCCCCACCCGATAGTTCATGTGAAATGCGGACACACGTGCAGAGCAAGCAGGCAGCTTCACTCAGCAAGCAGGGCACATATGTAGCAACTTCACAAGCAGTTAATTTAAATTTTAAAAGACGATGCTATGGACTACTTTCACTTAAATTGCCAGGGTTTTTTTTTTTAGTTTTTCTCTGGTGTATCGTGAAATAGTTACTATGCATTTGTTCATCTCTCATTTGTAACACAAATGTATCATTTGTTTACACATCATATAATCATATATGATCTAGTTTGTTCAATTTAAAAGTATTATTATTTGCTGAAGTTGTTTGTTGATCTAAGATCCTTAAATTTAAGGTTATAGAACGGGTATGGAAAAAACGCCTGTTATATGTTTAATTTGTTATTATTACTTATTCATCATGTTAGCGTGATTATTTTTTCAGATCAATTGGTGTTTTATACAAAAATTGATTTAACATCATCTTTTGGTTTCATATAATATTTAATTAATTTTTACCTTTTCTGCAGGAGCTGTTACGCTTTCAACGATAGCCACAGAAAAAAAGAAGAAACTTAAACGGCCTTGGGAGTATTAATGCTTCAATATGAAACTGTGGGGGGGGGGGGGGGGTAATGTTGGTTTCTCCGAGACCTGCCAGGTCCACTGAAAAAACTGTCTCAACATATTTCGTATCGCACACCTAATATGTTATCGTTTCATGGATTGTAAATTTGCTTATGGGATACGGGATCAAGTGCCATCACCGTTGGAAGCAAACAAAAGGATTTGGATAAGTTCCCTTCTGTAACTAAATTATCATCGTAATTCATCAACATACATATATTTATCAAAATAAATTGTTTCCAGTCATGTAGGACTGATATCAATGGCGGTCCATTTCACACGTGGTCCATTTCAGTTCCGCTTTCGTGCGCAGTCTTTTTCATTTTCTTATAGACAGTAGCTTTTATGACTTTGAGAAGGGTGATCGATCTGTGTTGCGCTTTCTTATGGCCTCTTCGCATTATTTTTACATTGTATGGGATGAACTGTTTGTGTGTAACATGCTATATATATATGGCAGAAGGTATGTTATTTCAGATCTCGCCAGGTGTGTATATATGTGCCACAATAATGTATTTATGCCTGGTTTGAAGACGAAAAAGCAACCAGCACGGCTTAGAATATACATGTATTCAGATAATAAATTATTTATTATGCTTAATGTGGTATTTGTGATTTCCTTGTAATATCGGGTTAGTTGTGCCAATGCCAATGTATTTCTATTTTAATTATATTGATGATATATATATATATATATATATATATATATATATATATATTAGTTATATTATATCAATATTATCAACATATTAAAATTGAATCATTTTATTTGTACAACATTGTATACAAAAGAAAAATTAGAAAAGAAAAAGCAAGGAAGGGAATCTGACGTTTCACAGGTCAAGGTTAAAAGTTTTAGTTTTATTTACAAAACATCGCCAGGAAAAGAAAATATTGATACCTTTGGCAAAATACCTGTGACTTTTTGTTTGAACTATGTGGTTTGTCTAAGTTCCATGGCAATGCATGCCGCTATAGTTTGCAATAACCTTTCTTCGAAATCGAAAGTAGCAATGGCAAGGTGGAAATTTATTTACCTGTCGCACCTGGAGCTTATCAATACAACTACAAAAAAAACATCAGCCTTGACACATTCTATTTTCCGCATGTCTTAGGGGATTAAAAATGATAATCAAACGAGGTTTGTTTACAGCTTACAGTTTACGTTTATGTGTACACTTGACATACTAAATTAAGATAAATGGTGATCTCCAAGACCCTGTGTTTACAGGACCTACATGTTAACACCAACGGGAAATTCACAAGGTTAATGTTGTGGTTATACCATCTAAACTATGGCATATGCAACAGTATCATGTCAACAACGATATTTTGTCATGGGTCAATTTAACATTGTGAGGCCACAATAAAAATACCATATACTATTGCTGTGGTAGCCTATAACCACAGGTGTTTACAGGTTTTACAGATGTTATTGTGATTTCATTAACAAAAACTGACTACAAATATAACTGAAAGGTCATCATCATGTCAGGCATGATTAGAACACAGAAATAACTATAATCTATTTGCAGAAATTAATACCGTCCTAGAAAAAAATATGCAAGAAAATTTAAATGTTTAAAAACTTAGTAACGGCATGTACTAATATACCCTGAGCCGTTGCAAGTTTTAATTCAAGTATGATATCTTTGAAGTATAATGTTTAATCGCACCTATTGACACTCTGTCGGTTATTTCCTCGTGCAAACTGTATAAAGTTCTATTAAGTTCTGTATGGCGTGCATGGCATAGCTGAACAAATATTCTTACAGGTCAAGCAAACGTATTCCAAATCTCATTATATTATCATATAACATAATTGCCTATGAAAAAAATATTAATATAGATTTTACATGAAATAAGCCCAGTTCCTGGAGGAAAAACTTTTTTTCTATCTATTTTTCCACTGAAAGCATGAGGTTGTGTGGTTTGTTCAAAAACTATTGGCACATCTATAAGCACTGTCAACTCGGCAGTGTCGTCACACACTGGGAAATCCCCTGTGACTAAAAATTCTAGATCTCAGTAAAAGCACAGTATTTCTGCCTCTGTCAGTCCTAAATTTTCAGCAGAGAATAAAAACATGCATTACTAGATCTGAGTTGTTGATAAAATTCAGTCCATGAGGTCACATGTGTACCAGCCAATCAAATCAGGACAAAGTCTGGGATCTGCATGAAATCCTCCCATCACACAACAAACGCACATGAAATAGGTTTACTTAACCTACATAGCTATACACATAGATTTGAAACTATCAGAAATCCAGGAATATGTTTATCCAAATATATTCTGTTATATCATATATATATTCTGTTGCAAGTAAAACAATTGGTAATAAGTGATAATACTCTAAAAATTCACTGGACGACAACCGAAAAAGCGACCAAAAGACCAACGATGGCTAAAAATGAAATACGCCCCAAAGGTTGTTCTGCAAACGACAGCGCCATCTTGTCAACAGACGACAGCACGGCACTGCATGGCACCATCTAGCTAGCTGACCACCCTGTGCTGTAATGGAGAATATCCGTCCACAAAGAGTCGATGCCGATGTGATTGTACACGATGCAGACACTGTGGTAAATGCGGTCACCATGACGGGCCTTGTATTTGACTTTTAACTGCAGGTCTTGTTTGTAAGTAAACCAAATTTTTACCAGGTGCACACAAAAGCGGACCGAACTGTCTCGCTAGTGAAGTTTGCGTTTCTAGCGAAGCGATTGGAACGCCGGACATGTGCGCCAACGACATGGGTTCGAATCCGGGATCGGCCCAATATTTTCCCCTGAGCAAAATGTTTCCGTAAATATGGGGGCTCGTCCGGGAATAACATCCAACTATGGGGCCCGTGGAATGTTGTTTTGAATTAATTGAGTAAATGCCGCCATTTAGTTACCAAAAATGGGACTCCTGGGATAATTAATCTGGTTCTGATATACGAACGCTCTTAAGAGGGGGTGTTTTACGGGGTGCACGTAAAAGCGGACCGAAATGTCTCGATCGCTGGTGACGGACATGTGCTCCACTGACATCGGGATCGGCCAAATATTTTCCTCTGGGCTAAATGTTTCCGTTACAATATATGATTTTGTTTGTTCATTTTCATGTGCAGACTTTAAATAAAATACTTAAATTTAAGGCCAGAACATAGTGTAAAGCAGACGCATGGCACCTGTTTTAGCATAATTCTTTTTTACTAATTATTTATGGTATTGTATTTAACTTTTCTATGTTCAGTGTCGCTGAATTAAAAAAAAATGAATGTAACATGTTTTAGTTTCATATAATATTTCAACTGATTTTTACCTTTTTCTGCAGGAGCAGTCACGCTCAAAACGATAACGACAGATACAAAGAAGAAATATAACCGAACCTTGGAGTGTAAGGTCGCTTATCAGTGGCAGTGATAATGTTTTTTTTTCTCCATGCCAAAGGCGTAACTTCTGTAATGGTTGCTGCTATAGGCGTTTGAAGTGAATTGGGGAATCCCTGATATTTGCAAATTAGTACTTCAGAAAACCACCAGAGGAGCTGTCAATTGCCTCTCATTTGCATATAAGTACACGTCATACTTTATTGGTCAAGGAAGCAAATGGTGACAACGAGAGCAGCCCAGACAATAAAAAAAACCCGCGTTGACAATAAATGACCAACTCTAATTTTGCTGAATATTATCTGGGAAAGGTGCCAATGGTTGGTAATGTCCTGCAATACACCCTCATATCAGTTAAGCTATTCGTTGGTAGGTGGCACGGACTACCAATCTGAGGTTCACTCTAATGTGTAATTGTATGCCGAAGATGATATGCCACCAGGAGCGTTTCTTTTTCTTATGTTTGACCTTTAAAGCAATTTATCGAATTCCTATACAAGCCTCCTTTCAACCGATATGAACGCTGATTCCCTTGCAATTAAACTCATGTTTTTAAAATGGGGGATATCATATCATGTTATTTCTCAATTCTCAATTCCAATAGCTACTACAAATGATTATGTGTTACATGATCTTAATATATCTTTTATTGCTTCTAAAGAAATAAATATATAAATATATATATATATATATATATATATATATATATAAAATAATTTTAAAAAATTAAATGCGTACGATAATTCTACATAACAATTAAGGGTTAATTACGTATTTTTAATTGCAAAATCTTGCAAGAAAAAGTACTGATAGCGATGTATTTCCTGACTGTATAACCTATTCTGTTTTACTGTGCGATTTAACTTCATGCTACAGATGTTTACTAAATACGGCATGCCGTTGGCATATACGTTCGCAATGACCTATTGTGCCAATGGTCAAGTGGAAGATTGATTACTTGTATAGCACTTGGCACGTATCCAGGTTTGCATTTCTTTCTAAATACCAATAGCACCAACAATAATAATAACAACAACATTAGATCAGCCTTGACATTTGCTTTTTTTCGTATGTCTCGGGATTAGTAGCAATGACAGTACTTGTAGGCCTATAGTGTTTACGGTTAACGTCCTTGTTTGTTAACATATAATACACTGCGATACAGGAGGTGCCCAGGCCCTACGTTTACGCTCTCTCTATGTTAACGCCAGCAGGGTTTTAACATGGGTATACATGGGTATTGTCTGTGGTTGTACCATTACAACCACGTTATATCTTACAATAAACTGTAAACAATCAAATAAATCTCTTAATCACTTAATACTGTGTAAAAAACAATATGGAAATGCTTCGTGTCTTGATTGAAATAATAACCTGAAGATAACTTAATTCTGTTAATCATTCATTTTTCTAGGTTTTATGGGATGTTTTCAAATATTGTGTTCCTGAAAAAAAAATAATTAGAAAATTTATTTGTAAAATGCAGAAATGTAACTAACTAATGCTATATTCTAACAGATTCAGTCAACAGAAGGCACAAAAGACACATTTGTATAAACATATAACTGTCCAGTTGCATTGTGCAGCTTAACAACAAAGAAGGAAAAATAATACTTTAAATATCTTTCTAAATTGATACAAATTATAGAGTATAATAATTATTACCAATACAGTATTAACTACAGATCTGATAAATAAACATATATTGTCAGTGATAATGCCAAAAGTCAGCAGTATCCGTGTGCATTTGGATCAACAAATTAAAAAAAAACAGTAAACCGGCTTCCTTGAATATTTTCTTTGGTATATAATAGATGATGCTAATTTTAAGGAAGGCTCGTCAACATTAATGTTCTGAATGGTAAAAATAATGAGAAGAGTACTTATTAAGGAACACCAATAATCAAATAATTTGCATTCAGAGTTCGTTGTTTTACAAACAATTAAGAAATTCAGTTAGCTTGAGTTTTCTATGTATTTCTTACACAAAGTCTGAATATGATGTATCCCTAATGAGTGTACATACTTATCTACATTTTTACAGATTTTTTTTATTTTCCAGTGACCTGTATAAACAAATATAGCAAGTATTTCCCCGCCCAATGTGCAGTTTGAAAACGTTCCTTTAATCACCTTTTTGCCGGCATGTTCGAATCTTTGTACCATCTGTTTAGACTTCATGTGAAGCTTCGCTTGCCCTTTGCTTAAGTTTGTAATATGCATTACTCCGAATAAAGTTAGAACATACATAGTATTGAAAAAGAATCTCAATATGACTGCTAGACCAATTATTTACAAGATTGTGCATTTTATATTAAAACATGGAATTATCGGAGTTCCGATTTTAGTCACTGAGAAAGGTCACTGAGCAAGCGCAGTAATAGTTCACATTTAAAATCAGAAAAATACTGCATACATTATATCCATATTCAAATTTTAACTTTTTGGCCTTGACCCAACTGTACATATTTAACATTAGCAGCCCTACAATTTAGCCTGTATGTTTTTACTTAATGTTAATATCAAACATCCACAAGGTCCCCATTCCACTCAGTGTCAGTATCAAATGAAACCGTTGCATTAAGAGACACCACTGGAGTTTCGTGTTCGTACAGATTGGTGTTTGCCTGTGCCTGGTTCCTGTCACTTCTTGTCCGGATCCGGATTCCAAGGGCATGTCGCAAACGCATCCAAAAGATCGAACGTTCTGACGTCATCCGCGGCCACCGAAGGTGGGTGCAACACTCAAGAAGATACTGAAGCGTTGGGAGCGAGCTGAACTCCACTTGTAATTTATCCAAATTATCCAAGAGGACGCAGATCACTTTGGCATTCCTTACATTGTGTTGTTCTTTCGCAAAGTGGAGCTCCGTTTTGAAATATCTCCCTCGTAGGGCATTTCTAGATATTACCAATATAGAACTTTTACTACAACGGAAGGCGTCCACAATGTTATCGTCTATAGGTACCGCGGCTCCGAAGTTCCTCTCGTGGAGGCAGAAACGGTACCTGAAACCCATTTCTAAATGCTTCACAAGTTCTCGTACAAACCCGTAGTCTTTGCTGTTGTAGCAAACGAAGGCGTCAAAAAGATATTTGTTTTTGCGTTGTTTACAAACATGGAGTCTGGTCACTACCCGTGCTAAATACCACAGGTATATAAACCGCCATCTGTATCGGTATATCAAACAGACCAGAATAATTGTAAGCAATAAACATATGAAGAGGGCAAAGATAAGGAGCGTACCATCTCCCTTGTTACATTCCTTCATTAACGAATCAAAGTCTGATATTGATACGCTGGTTCCTGGAATGGTGCAACGGAAGCCAGTAATGTGTACATTCTTCTGAGGATTCATTATAATTCTTAATGTATCAAGAGGGCTGCACGAACACCGAAAAGGATTGTTTGTTACGTTTATAACAACTTTGGTCTTGCCACTTTTGATTATGCTACGCCAGTCTTCAATGGTATCATTCGAAAGCGAAACTAAGTTGTTATGGCTAAGATCCACGGTCTGGTGATGTGGAAGCCCTGAGAGGGTAAAGTTTACCTGTGTCAGGTTGCATGAAGCTAGGTTTAGGTTTCTCAAGTTTAGAAAACATGAAAACGTACCCCTTCTTATGCTACTGAACTGGTTGTTAGAAATGTCAAGATTTTCTAATTCAACGTGACGGTCGCACATATATTTATAGCTATCTGGAAAATGGCTTGAGAATAAAGGAATGTTACTTCCGCTTCCTTTAACTGTCTTGAGGCTTTTAGGAATGGTATAATATATTTTCTGTTTTGCATGTTTTGCAGCAAGAGACATTTTCTGCTCCATCGAAAGCTTTATTTTCGCGTCTGTCTGTTGGTTCCAGCGAAATACTTGGTTCATAATGACAAGGGTTGTTAAATTTCTCATGAACATCACATCAAAATAAACCCCGACTATCTCAAGTCCATATAGCGTATTGCTAGACATATTCAAGTATGACAATTTGCGGAAATTACTCAATACCCCACCTTGCAGGGATATGATTCGGTTGCTAGACAGGTCTAGATGTGTGACGTTCGTGTTTCTTAGACACCTAAACAAAGGTGGCGACAAAGTCCAGAAGTGTCCAAATATCCCGTCTTGGTTCAATCCGGCAAGATCAAGACGGTTTATCTTGGAGGAATTTAGACTACAGAGGAACTCCAGCGTGAGAATTCTTCTGTCTAACACTCTCCAGTTATAAAGGCTCAATGTCTCGAGATTCGACAATGGTCTCAGCGCGTCTTTGTCAATCCGCATATGATAAGGGCCTCCGTGTTCGTCTTTCATGAACAGATCTCTGAGATTTTCTAGACCTGTGAACGCCCCTGAGCTGATTCTAGACAATTTTTTATTATCACTTAAGTCTAGAAAGGACAAGTCTGGCAAGAAATGGAATGGACTCTGTGTTAAGGTACTGATGCTGTTTCCATTGAGCAGCAGGTGTGTAGTATTTTTCCATATACATTCTATGTCACTTACATTCCATATATTCCTCCATGTGCAATCTGCAGTCCGGTTCGGAAGCATTTTACATGGACATTTTTTATCAATTATTGGTTTCCCAGGGAGTCCGGCTCTAGAGAATCCGTTGAGCACCAGATTTTTATGTTTTTTTAATCCTGCATCCATCTTAGAAAATGAGAGTCTCTTGTTAGACCCCGATTTCAGGATTCCAAATCTTGAACTCCTTTCATCTACGGTATGACGTCTTGGGTCCTTTGCGGAGGGTTTCATTTTAGTTATCAGCATATCAGAGGTTCCACATAAGTTCTCATGAATCTCCCTTAAACTCTCTGATTCTCTCCCTCCAGCCCGGTTTACTGGCATCCTGCTTTCACCATTTTCAGCACCTCGCAGCCGAAGCTTATGACTGCTGTTCATATGTTCAGGTGAACCATCTTCCACCAAAGCATCTTGGTTCTGCCGGCATAGTGTTGCGCATGCGCATATTCTAACAAAAAGAAATAGTCTTGCAAAGTGAACTTGTCCTGTTGAACTCATTATCACTGACGCTCTTTTTGTTTTATCCAATCTACATTAACACCTAGATATCGGTGCCGGCCTAGCTTAAGCGTATAGTAATCACTCTGCGTGCTCGTAAAATGGCGCCTTAATGTGTGTAAACGCATATGGAAGCATCACACGAGAAACACCAGCTTAATGTTTACTTACACTTGTAAGATTAAAAGACGGAAGGGAAGTTACCTTCCGAATTTCATCACAAATCTTAGAAATCTTAGCAAAAGGCGTGTGTGTATATATTTGATTATCGCATTTCTGTGGTAAACAGTTATCTTATGTTTGCCCACTTGTCATAAAGGTTAAATAACGGAAACATAAAGATCAAACGTGATTTTGGTTATTACCTCTAACAGCAGGGTATGCGTTCATCCCCGTCCGTGTGTGCGTGTGTGTGTGTTTGTTCACAACACAACTCACGCAAATCTCATGATATTTTCAGGGAATTTCCGGATTGAATCATTGAAGAATCAACCAGATTTTGGTGTAGATCCGGCATATGACCAGGAACATCATCAAGGAGAGGAGTATTCACAAATGTAAAGTCACTTATGCATGAATGAATCTGGGAATAAAGGCTGAATAACTGAATGCAAACATGGTTTTTGGAGCATCCCTCAACAGCTAACACCCCCCCCCCCCTCCCACACACACACGCATGGCGGAGTTTGCATTCCTTAGTTTCTTTACCCGAAGAATTATGTAGGTAATGGGAAGCACGATACAAGCATATGAGTTAGCAGGACAAATGAGGAATACAGGTACTGGTCATTTGTTCAAATATTTAAGTCCCATCATATTATGGGATATTTATTTTGTTATTATTTTACTTCCTGAATAGCTCTATCTTATCTAGTCGTCTATGTTTATGAATACATTTACAAACAATGCATGCTTCCCTGAGTTGTTTGCCATGCTGATGAAAATTTACAATACCAGGTAGTCGAGTAATTTATCCGCATCGAAACACAATTTGATTCACCTTCAACAAATCAGGTAACAACACTGACAATGGGCACAGTTTAACTCTTAACCCTGTGTGGCTACGATTTTTTAGTGATATTGACCTTTTTTTAAATTACCTTAGAATTTAAATAAAATATGATGGTGCGATAATTCGTCTTTTTTTTATAATACTCCCTTTGTTTAAAAGTTGAACCATAGTGTTAAAAAATATCACGTAGAGGATCGACTCTCGTATCATAATTTAGTCCATATGTCTGAATCAACCTGGATCAAGTCTGGAAAATCATCTTATCAAATCATTTTGACACCATTCGATCAAACAAAACAAAAGTTACCAGACATGAATATACATGAATATCTATCAGTCTCCAATACAGTGGCGATCGAGTTCTAAGGGGTTAATACATTGCATGGTTCTTGTGGATTCGGATATATCGGGGCCTATATTTGCGTACCTTGATTACTTTAACCTTACCATTCATCTGTCGTATTTGTAGAATTCATGTTACTTCCCTCTCACAGTGTATATATGAATAAACTGCAGGTAATAAAATGCAGGTTAACGTCCAGACCTCATCTATCGCCCTCTATCGGCCATTAACGAACTAAACCTGAGTTGTTATACATGTTTCTTCAGCAACACTTTGTCGCTTTGTCTTGCTTCCTGATAAAGGGAGGGGGGAGGGGGGGTTAAAGGAGCATAATTACAAGCGGGTCCGGGTTCCATGCATAATGGGAGCTATTACCCGTATGTATACAATATATATACCAGTTACTGGGATATCTATAACAACAGCAATCTGGTACTTTTATGCAGTTATTCATCGAAGGCCAAATTTCGTGTAGATTAAAGTAATGTTCTGACCCAGGATGACGCCGGGAACTGAGAATTTTTATTATGTAACTGGTGGCAATAGACCGTTAATCATACACGAAATAAAAATGGTCAGGTAAATAACAAAAGACCCGTTCAAACTGTCAGTCTGTCACTCTCTCTCTCTCTCTCTCTCTCTCTCTCTCTCACTCTCTCTCTCTCTCTCTCTCTCTCCATATATTTAATAATTATAATAATAATAGTAATTATTATGATTATTATTACAATCATCATCATCATCATAAATTAAATATTATTTTTATTATTTTAAATAATTTTTTATTTTATATATACTGTATAATCATATGTATTTAAGTTCAATATGTAAAATATTTATGAGGTAGTAATCAGTGCGATTTCCGGATGAAATTGTTATCTAAATGGTGGGTATCTAAATGGTTGTTCAGGACGTGTATCAAAGTAGGCCCCTACATTCAATTTAATTTTAAATATAAAATGTTATTGGTCTGTGTATGAGCGTAAGACACCGGGATCAGAGAGCGGAGAAAGGACAGACGAGACGCGCTGCCCGGTGACCAGTAATGGGGGCATGTGACCCCTCAGGTCACGGCATAAATACATGTATCATGTGACATCAGACATACTGGCCTTTAATCTTGGTTGTTCCTTTTACATAAATTACAGACACTCAAGAGTTCTGTCAGATCAAGTTCCTGTGTATAAGAATAAGAATATATATATATATATATATATATATATATATATATATATATATATCAGAGAGAGACAGAGAGAGAGAAAGAAATAAAGAGACAGTTGGACAGATAGTGTAACAATAGACAAAGATAGGAACAGAGATATTCATAAATCAGTTCCAAGTAATTCATCCTTATGTCCTTGCTGACCTTGAGATGAATGTAAAATAAATTGCAACACGGTGTAGTCAGTGTAACTCGCAAGGCCTGATATTGAAGCCCTATGTGTGTGTATGTGTGTGTGAGAATGAAAGATATAGGAGAGAGACAGAGAGAGACAGGGATAGAGAGAGAGACAGACAGAAAGACAGACAGACGGAGAGACAGACAGACAGCCAGAGACAGAGACAGCTATTTGAGATAGATTTATGAGAGGTGAATGTTTCAAAACATTAGCCATGCATTTTCCTGGAGGGTGACTGCTCTGATGTACAATATAAACCGCACCCCCATGTATACATTCACGAGAGCTCGATGAATAATAAACAGCTCTCATGACAGGAAACACGTGCTTGGAAAGTCCAAGCTCAGCCCTATGAGTCCCCTAACAAGACCGTACACGCCAAATGTATATAATCATATATAGGTATATATATGCTTTATCACTCTCCATTGCAAGTTTTTATATCGCTCTATCGCTGCACATTCTATGTATGCCCCGCGCAGTGGGCTTTTATGTGGCAGAAGGACTCCCATATATAATAATGCGCAAGCGTATCCATGTGAATAGACGCGTCCATCTTGTACGGCTTTGTATGCATTGAGCAGTATACGCCAGTTCAAGGAGGCCAACTTCCCTTAATGGACTTCTATTTCTTTATTATATCTTATGGATGGCACTCTTATAATCCGAATTGGGGTTGTACAAGGTACCTGTTCAAGGCAAACCAGACGTTGGGTAAAATAGACGTCAGTTTAAGGAAATTTTACGCGGTCATACTTTACATTTAACAGTACGCTGTAAGCTTCCAGTGTTCAAGTTCTTGCTAGCGTTTTTTTTTCTGACTAGACACTCGGATACTTTAGAAAAGGAAAGCCTTCTGGGAAAATTGCGGATTTATCTAAAACCACAGTGCTTGGATCAGATAACCAGCCGACGGATACAGAAGTTGTGTAGGAAAAAGGAAATCGCATTGCTTGTGGGAAAACCACATATCAGTTTGCGCGAAGTTCCTTCAAAAACAGACGACAGCGCGAGCTGGTCAGCAGACGACAGCACGGCACTGAGACCGTCAAGCAGACGACACCATGTGCTGTAATGGAGAATGTCCGTCCACAAAGAGTCGATGCCGATGTGATTGTACACGATGCAGACACTGTGGTAAATGCGGCCATCAGGACGGGCCTGGCATTGGACTTTTAATTGCAGGTGTCGTAGGTATGTACTTTTGTTTTCATTTTAACGGCCATGTTCTTTAGATTTATTTACATTTGTTTCTCAATAAGCGCATTTTCATATAAATATCGTTTTTTTTAATTTTTTGGTTAAAATAGGATCTATTGTCAAACAAAAATAAAATAACTAAAAGTAAATAAGAAATACCCTAGTAACTATATAAAAATGGATGATAATTATTTAGAATAATATTTTGGACTCGCGGGGTAATATGCAAGCTTTGATACTAATTAATAATTTTGATAAATGATCCCTGATCTGTATATTAGATCGAAAGTTATAACGTCGGGTAAACTAAACCTTTGAAAATATCAAGATTTTCAAAAATTAAATAATAGCAAATTTTTACTTTTCATACATTTTCTAAATCGGCTGTTTCATTTAATAACCTTCAACGTATTTTGTGTATATTAATTGCATATCATCAGTAAATTAGGGGTATTATTTACTTGAATCGGCAAAATATAATCCACTTAGAGCATGGTCACGTGACAAAGTCATCAGAACCGGGGTTAGCTACAACATGCGTCACCAAAAAACCTAAGAGCCACGAGATGGTCTGGCGGAGACATCTCAGCATGGATACAAATCGTCCCTGCATGTGCATGTATACATTGCATCCTCTTTCCGCTTATGTGTTTTGGAATTTCCAATAGAGGATTTTCCAGACATTAAATCATGGGCCTTGTACGCTGACAAAATACGGGGTATACACTCCAAAGGCGTACCGACTGAAATAGCCCCCCCCCCCCTCTACCGAGATAAGGCCAACCACTTAAAATGTCCGGACAAACAGGGCAAAATCCCTCTCTCAGCATATCATTATTTGCTACACTCCCGCCACACATTACGAAATATTTAAATGTCATTATACAAAAGTTATTTTGCTCAATTTTCAGCACTATATTATTCATAATATATGTTAGTTTAAAAATTGTAAAAAGGGCCAACCTTTATGCCAATTAAGTGGGGCGGCTGACACGTGCACAATCCGAAATTTCTCAATATGAGATGCTTAATTGAAATATAACGAAATAATCTCGAAATTGGCGGAATTATCTCAAAATTGAAACTTGTGTATTATCTTCCAAAAAAGTGATTGAAACAAAAAGTGCTTTGCCTCCATCCCTAAAAAAAGAAATCGGACATGTCCCCTTGTCCCTCTGTTAAAAAAGGCCCATACATTTTATACGTATATATATATATATATATATATATATATATATATATAGACAATACCGGGAACCTGGAATTATATGTTAGATAAATGCTCTTTACGGCGCCTCGATACATTCCATGTGGAAATATCTAATGACAACTGAGATTTCTGCTGAAACAAAATTATTTCTTTTATTAAATAATAAAAGAGACTGACGCATATTAGATATTAAAAGCCATTAATTCTTGAAGTCTAATGTATGTACTGATTCTTTAAAATAAAGGTACATCTAAACAAATATATCGGAGGTACTTTAAAGTCTCATTTGATTACGTGGTTAACCAACTGATCTTTTTTAGTAGTTGAGGGTAATATGTGATCAGGTTTCACTTCCAAATAAAAGTATCACTTAAAAAGTTTCAAATTAAGACAAAAGTGCTAGACATCTTAACATCTGAAGGGAATAATGCTCTCTAAACTGCACATAAATAAAAAAAGGCTTAATAAACACTGGATTAGACTTTCTCAAAGATAATTAATTTCTTTTTTTAGGAGCACTTGCAGTAGCTACAGTGGCAGAGAAGACGAGTAGAAGACGCCCGTGGGAAGAAGAGGTTAGGACAAAGCGCCATTTGGCGAGGAGAGCCTGGGAGAGAACGGAGTCAGAATGTGATCAGACGCCAGACCACGACAAAGAGGATGATGTGTTTTACACAGACTCAAACGGTAATTATTCTGCCGGTCCCTCAGCCTGTAAGCCGAGTATCAGAAGACAGAGACAGATCTCTACGTCTTCTACAGCATCAGCAGCCAGTCAGGTCAGCATCTCCAGTACAGAATCTCAGTCTAGTCGTACAAACAGGAGAAACGCCACCATGCGGCGTCGTTCGTCAACTGCCAGGTCCTCAGCGTCCGTCAGAAATGAATGTACCATCCAATAGTAGTCCGATACGGCCGGACCAAGTCCATGTGACGTTAAATATTGTAAAAATTATGATCCAACAGTCGGATCACAAAACTGGAGCAATATCGTGTAAATAGTGTACATATGAATGATACTTCTATTTATTTCTTCAACTCCCTGGTTGATATGTTTTGAGTATATTCAACAAGGACAAGAAACGAAATCTTCTGGTTCTACTTATTTACTGTTGTGCTTAAATTCACACGATTCCAAGTAAGGGATCAGCACTTTACTTTAACACGAATGCGGGGATTTCAGTGGCGTAATGTCATTGTTAAATCATTCTTTAATTTGCGGATTAGGGCGTGGTCATCCCTAGAGTGTATTTCCGGCTTCTACTGGAAAGACACGGGTCTGATGTCCACCATAGGGGTCTGATGTCTCCCTGGATAGACTGCCGAATTGAGACTGTGCTTAGATTACTTGCCTATGGTATTTTCCTGCCCTATCAAAAGTACAAACCCTGACCTCGCAAAAATAGGGGCTGCCATTTGACGTACGGAAGAAAACCAAGATGTCGCAAGTCGCATGTCGAGATTCAGCTTATACCGCTAGTGTTTATAATAAGAGAGAAAAATGCTGAACATTATATGATAACTATATGCTAATCTTCTGGCGTAAACTCTGTGTTATCCCTGTCCTCACTGATGTCAGGTGTAGTTTAAGAGACACCACACAGGGTCAGAGGACTAGCACACACAGTTGATGCTAAGTTGCATGTCATGGGGTTTTATTCAAGTATTTGGAAACACAGTTTTGTATTCCTCATTCTTCTCAGTTGTTCACATTTCTATATAAATAAAATGGTATAAGATAAATCTAAGATTTTTATCTTATAGAAAAGTCCCTGGCTGATGACAATCAGCTTGAATGGACTAGATGGAATAACAAGACCGTGACTAAATATCCATAACCAGGTGACAGTTTCGTGTCATCAGTAATGCACGCATGCACACAGCTTTAACCGTAACAATCTTGGAATGATATAAAATGTCACGAGTATTCTCCTCCTGCTGTCTTAAAATGTTGGGTTTATTCTACTTTTCTGTAATATATATATATATATATATATATATATATATATATATATATATATATATATATATATATATATATAATTGATGAGAGAGAGCGAGAGAGAGATGACAATGATAATGTTCAGACTGATATAGGTCATGGAAATGTTAGGCATACATTATTATCTCATCCCGTGGACTCTTGCGTTTATCCCAAATATTTCATAATATATTAATGAACATTAATTACATATTTTGAGAAATCAAATATGTATGGATGTGATTATATGGGTATTATGGCAGAATAAATCACCATGACGACCATCCCCTTCCCGTATAATTCATTCTGTCGTTATATATCATTATTTATGTTTTTGTTATATCTTTATATTATATCATTACATTACTCATTATATCATATTAATTTGATTAACTGTGAAAGCGGTGCTACTTCGTCAGAGATTACTTAATGTTATATAGTGAACCTGTAAGCTTATGCGATGGTGTTGCGTCGTTCGCCGTCCGTACATTAACCCATTCATCATCTCAAAAAACGGCAGGAGATTTTATTTTACATATAAGTTAGAAGTGAATTAAAAAACATTTGTTATAAACAACCAAACCTCGCTCAAGTTCAACGGTACTCGTGAGTATAAATTTGATGGGCGAAATGAAGTTTGGATTTACTGATATAAAGCAAAACTGTTTACTTTTGGGGAAATGGGAAAAAAAATTCCGTGCAGTCAATCTAAAGCACTATCACTTTCCGTTTTACTGTAGTGTCTTCAATTATATAACAACTGATAAGCGTGACAAACTTGCGTTGTTTACTGCCCTAGCTAATACATCGGGACCCAAGCCGATTCAATATAGCCCGTGCCGCCTAGTCCGGTCTGCTCTGTATTCAATATTACCTCAATATTACATGAAAGACTAGGCAACGTAAAAAAAAAATAATTGTTCTATATATAGACAAAACATATGGTGCGAGGAGCAATTTGTTTTTGGTCGAGGTACCATACGTGAATTGTTGCAAACTTTACAGAAAGTGCAAAAATCCAGTTGGCAAAATTCGTTTCAATTATAGAAATTGCGCATATAAAAAGCTCACAAAATTATCCATTTTCCATAGCTTAAAGATTCAATTTAAGGATTCGATGCAAGAGTCAATTAGCAACATTACGGAAGACCTGGTATTCATTTTTCAAAAATGAAAGTAACACGGGAACTGCGAACCCGTAGAACAAATAATATGTTGTGTGGCCTTATTTTAATTGTAATTCTTGAGTAGAAGTCATTTTTAATTTCTAATTCACCATGTATTCTCACCAATGAAATCCAAAAACAAATAAGGCAGGAGTAATGTTTCCATTTTACAGATAGTCACCAACATAAATGCACAATGGACAAAAAGAATCAACTGGAAACACACAGGGTTATAGATTATTTTATAGGGTGGGGTGGGGGGGGCAGAAGCAGATCCAGGGGAGGGGTCATGGAAGTCTGTACCCCCCTTTCTCATCCGCCGCAACCCTTTTTAAAGGGTTCCAAACAGAATTTCGCGCCCCCCCCCCCGCTTTTCCGGACCTGGTGACCTTTTTTAAGGGTTTTCATCATTCATCCTGGGTTTGACGCCCCTTTTAAAAAATCCTGTATCCGCCCCTGGGGGGGGGGGGGGGGGCTCACATTGCGTCGAGCGGGGGAATGCTATAGTGGAGGGTATGTTCTAACCCATTTTCTGGTTCAGAAACTTCTTGAAAATATTACCTTTAAAAATGCAATGTGAAGAATTTTCAGATCGAAAAATCGGGAGCCCCCTCTAAATCTGTCCCTGACATACATAATTAACCGGCGGATATTGTCAAGATGGCCGATCCTTCCAGGATTATATTAAATAAATGACCACATCTTCAGAGGAGTTCCCATACACCGGATAATGCAATCACCCGCATTGGGAGCATCCAACAATTTGGACCCCCACATGGCGGAGGCTTGCATTCTAAAGAAGCATGAATTTAAGGAGGTTTTGTTTTTACTCATGTCTCTTTGTTTGTCGGTTTGTTTGTCAGTTAGCGGAATAAAGCAAAACACAATGAATTGATTTCTATGAGATTATCTTGTATTTCATAAGTAAGTCGATTTGCAGTTACTGATAAGCGTCAAAAGTCAATTTGCAATTATGGAATGATTTCCCAATGTGGTATATTATTAAAGTTCATTTTGTCAGCAGCATAATAAGACCAGCAGGACTCCTTAGCTGTCATATACAGCATGTTGATGTTTGGTTTGTGGTTTGGCTTCATCCAGGATTTGGTCAAACGGTAACACCTGTTACCGTTTTATATTACTGTTCCCTATTTTGTGTGGTATTGTACAACATAGCGCATGCCAAACCAATATCCGAGGACAAAGTGACTAAGAGCTACTAAAAAACACATACAAAAGTTATCCAATATGCTTATACCGATCGTCACACTGATAAAACAACACCATTTATTAAGCTGCATTTTGTCAGCTTGGATCACGTATATAGAAATTCCAAGAGTAAGTCATAAAGGTAAATAAAGTCTGTTATTTCTTAAGTTATGTCAGGTAACCACGTGCTCGTGTATTAATAGAACACCGCATGCTTAGAAAACCACTCCGAAATTAGCCTCTAACATTACGACCTGAAAGGGCCCTCTATTAAGCTCAGCACTGCACTTAATGTTTCCAGCTATCAATACATAAACAAGGTACACATCGATAAGGCTGCAGTGACCATGCAATATATGCCAACTATACATATATTTACACAACCATATATATTTTTCGGCCTCTGTGTAATGTATATATATATATATATATATATATATATATATATATATATAATGGTATAGCTTTGTTAATCTGTACTCGAAGTATAGTTAAAGAGTAAGAGTGATGTCTTTTAGATAAACTAACTTATTTAGTCTATCCACAAGGCGTCACACTTACTATTTAACTGCACTATATATATATATATATATACGTATTTAAGACACATGCCTACCAACGGGATAGAACCCACTTCACGAATTTCAAAGTAGTTCTTTATAATTATTTGTTTATAGATATATTCAGGTAATGCTTGTGAAAAGACAGACCACATCCGTAAGGTTTTATTTATCAACGACAAATGACAGGAAACGGATTATATCCAACCAATTCACTCACATTTCTGTCATCATAAATAAAGAAACAATTTATCATTAAAGTAAAGAAAAGGAAATTTTATTTCCCCGCATATCTAATATTTACACAAGGCACAATGTATATTACACAAATTACATTATTGATTTGAATATAAAAAAAGGCAACACATACTGATAGCAAATGACCATACCATAGCAAATGTATTTGTAATGAAATGCGTAAAATGTGAATAGAGACCATGGGTTCGAACGCGGATCAAGGAATATTTTCCCTAGGGGATGGCCTACCTTCGTGTCCTTATTATTGCTAAATATATGAATACGTGTAGATGTGTCGGGGGGGGGGGGGGGGAGGGCTGGACCGTCGAGGGGTAAAACGCCCGGCTCTCCAAGCTGGCGACCCTGGTTCGATACCCGGCGTGGCTATCACTATGGGAGTGGGTTGATGTGGCCCTTTCAAGACCGGTGGTTTTCTCCGGGTTCATCAGTTTCCTCCACCTCTAAACACTACAGGACGTCACCATCCGAGCCACGGAGAGTGCCTCGATAAGTTATATTAACTATTTGTTTAATCCATGTAAAATAAATAAAGTTCAAAGGTCAGGTTCGTGCCAATATTGGGCTCGACAGACAGCTACAAGGTTTTGTGGCATCAAGCCCGGCTCCTGCGACATGAACCAAAATGTTAATCTTAGTACGCTTCAACTGTATTAAATGGTTATAATTATTCCATGGGGTTTTAAAAATTGCGTTGTACAAGTTAAACTGCAAAGAATATATTCCATGATAATTTACCACTTTTTTCTTTATACGTTGATCAAGGTCATTTGCATTCCGGGCAAGAGGACGATCGTTAATATATCCGAGAGCATAAATAAAAAAAGGGTTAATTTTCAACAATGTTTATATTTTTCACGTTATTTTATGTCATGTTCACTTGGCAAAGTTAAGCACCGCCTTTTCGTACAATGTTACTTTTTTCCCTTGATAGAAGTCATGGTTTATTCTTTTCCACATATATTCAATAATACTCAAACATTAAAATGGATCCATTTCGCTGCGGTAGCCACAGGTATGGGTAGGAGAAACTAGGGCCCCTGGGTGAAGAGAGCTTGTCCTTCCTGGTGAGTAAATGACGAATAAACTGACCATCAGGGGAAAACTCGGATATCAAATGCCTGGTATGATCTGCAGCCAGGATGTTTCCGTTCGGGATTCTGGTTGCACCATTCACAAAATTGAAATGCGCGGCGGCCCCGTCCCTGGACCCGCCGATCGTCATGACTAAAGCGCCCTCTGGCGTGAAGACATGCAGCCTGTCCGTCGCCCACTCCGAGACAAGATAAGTCCAGGAATTGTTGTATTCTACAGCGGAGACACGGGTAAAATCACCCGTGGCTAATACCCCCACCTTTTTTCCTTCCATGGAGTACTGTTGCAGTTCTTTCCCATTTACAATTACCAAGTGGGTGCCGTCTGTATCTATGTCATATAAATTATCTACAGGTGGCTGTAATTTGATTGCGTGACTGACATCTCCAATCCATACGGTAACTACTTCTCCGCCCTTTGATACAATGTAGACCAGTTCATCCTCGCAAGCTCCGGTTCTCAGCACAGCCGCGCTAAGAACTTCTCGATCATCTGCAGTTTGGTACTGCCGTAAATTCTCCCCTTTGGTGCTTATTCGCGTGCAAAAGTTAAAATGCTGATCAGCGATAAGGCAGGAACCGTCACTGAATACATCGAGGGCCCATGGTTTGCTCAAAATTAGCGTCCCTTTGGACTCAATATATTGTTTCAAAACCGGTCTCTTCTCCGAGCTGGTTTCTGGTGGACACTCGCCCTGCGCAATTTTGAGTGCAACCCAGGCATTGTAAACTTCAAGGGTCATCGCTGTCATTTTGTTGACAACAGTGAAGTGATATTCGTTATCAAGTCTGTCGATTTTGTTTATGATCTGCCATGAGTTTTGGCGAGCGCGGTTGAGGTTTTCTCTTGGATCGTCATCTTTGCCCGCTCGTCTCCTTGCTCCGCTCCCAGGAGGGCTGCGTGGTGACAATGACGTCGTATTGGTTCCTGTCGCCGTGATTTCATCCACCAAGACTTGTCGTGCCCCATAGAATAAAGCACTAGGCCTGTTATCCCCGCTGTCTACTTTACATATCTCGTGCTCACCATGCAGGGTGGACATGAAACAATCATCGCAGATACCTCGACAGCATGTCCAACATACGCAGGTCAACTCGTTCATATGTAACTTGCAAAGTTCCTCTACCATAACGTGACTACGAAACTTTGGGTCGACTGCGTGACTCTGTCGGCAGTCATAACATATCAAGCAACTGCAGGTGTAGCATTTGGAACAAGCTTTATTATTTTCACATTTGTCACAAGGGAATGGCTTGCGCGTCCTCTGCAGTGTTTCTTCCTCCCGAAGGATTGCGTCATCCGGGGGTAGATCTTGGATATCTCCGTTCGTCACGGGCGTTTCCCTCCAACACACGGGACATCGGATCACGCCACCTTGTAGCAGGCCCAGTGTTGCGTTTTTCTTCAGGCATTTTGTACAAAATGAGTGTCTACAGGCCAGCTTCACAGGAGCTCTTCCATTTTTCTTCTTCGCACATATCAAACAGTCCAGCAGGATATCAAAGTCTGGATCAGTCTTGTTATTCGGCATGGCTTCTATAAACTCCCTGAAAGACACAGACCAGCTTTTAATTTGTCTGCTGTTTGCAGCAGTAATACTTCTGCTACTACTACGATTACTTCGACTATTAATAAAGAAATATTATACCTTCAAAAATCTCACTGATATGTGATCACTTTGATTGTGTAGGGACCTACATATTGTTACTGGGGATGTTATCTTTGCTATATGTCGTCACAGCATTGACTACTGTAATATTCTTAGTAAAGATTGTGTGAATACGGTTCACCATACCTTTGCCTGTTCAGCGTCTGTCTGCAGTACACTGCAAAATCAAGGACACATTACAGTAAAAATCGGCGTCGTGCTGCCAAATTATCATGTAATTTGTGGAGAATCAGGCTCCTTAAACTGCAAGTATCCCTTGCGCCATTGAATACTTGCTTGCTAGTACCTGTCACTGTGCACAGGAGAATGGGCGGTAACGGTATCAAACTTGTGTTTGTTTTAGCATGTGAGCCTCGCTCTCTCTCGCGCTCAGTGACAATTTATTAGAGTACCAAGTGGCGGTCGACCTGGCAATTTATTGGGCCCCATAGGGCTAGTATCGCGTTAGGATTATACGCACCAGATATTTCAAGGATCTGAAAGCTTGCGGGGGTCATGACCCGAGATATGGTCATGTATAATACATGGGATATGTTATCAAACTTACAACAGGTGCGCGTCCGCCCATCAACGTTACATATTAACAAGGGATTTAACTCAGCCGGATTGTAAACACGTCATGTCGGGGAGGGCACGGCCTAATTGATGATTATACCGTGATAAACGATGATCTGTCGAATATGTATTCCTGGGCATGCGCCACATACCATCTGTAAACCAGATCTATAGGAGTCATATAATGGACTGGTTATTTAATTGCATATATAATGTGGCGCTTTAACACATGATGATTTGAGGGTGTTCGAGAAATCTTAGAGGGCACACGATAATGTTTAACCGCCCGGTCCAAACGAGCAATGGTGTCTGCACAATTACGTAAACTATGTTTATTATTGTTGTCTTTCTATATGATATGAACAGGAGCGTTCTTGGGTATGGATATGTTGATGACATTTTGAAAATGACGCATACAGTATTTTGTTTCACATTCATTTCCGCAAATCATCATACAGTAATCTACACAGAGTACATTCATTCATTAATCCATTAATGAATTCTTTTAAATAATATGTGCGCGAAGTCATAACAAGTTGACGGGCAACCAAGTAAACATAAAACGAGTCAAACTTATTATTAATCATAGACAGTTAATTTGAAAGATCTGATATCGTTGATAATATAGCACTCTTTGAATTACAGGTAGAATACAAACTCAACAACTATTTATAATATGCAACTTTTGCCTTCGATAATGGGGCCTCTTGTTCGCGAAGGATTTATTTTCGCGATAATTTCCTTTTCACGAATATCGCGAATTTTAACCCTTGCAAACAAAAAGACAACCATAAAACTTTGCATTTGAATCAAAACCTTTTACAGGCGAGCGACCTTTGAATGATGAAATCAATAGGCTCTTGAGGTTATAGATAAACGTACGTAATAGCACGTGGATTTGTTATGTGTACGGCGATTTCATCCATAAGACTTCAAAGACTGGACCCTTATGTGATAGGGCGGTGCAAAGTGTGACGTCACAGACAAATTTAGAAGTGATTTAAATCATGTTTAAATCATGTTAAAGCAATACATGTTGTTTTTATTCTTCCCTGAAAATTTGGGACTGACAGTGCCAGAAATATTACGCGTTTGATGAGATCTAGAATTTTTAGTCACAGGGGATTTCCCTGTGTGTGACGTCACTGCCGAGTTGACAGTGCTCAAATATGTGCCAAAAGTTTTAGAACATATCACACAACCCAATGTTTACTTTTTGTGGAAAATTAGATAGACAAATGTTTTTCCTCCAGACTTAGGGCTCATTTTATGTAAAATATTTTAATATTTTTTCATAGGCAATTATGTTATACGATAATGTAATGAGGTTTGGGATACGTTTGCTTGACCTTGATTTTAACATTTTTTTATTGCAAAACATGCAATGTAGATGAAAAAACAAGGCACAGCCCTTTATTAATCCCACTCCATCGAGAGTAGACTCAGTTGGCTTTTCTCATACTAACATAATTAAGCACATGGGCCTTGTTTCAGTGTGCACGCTGGCGGCTACAGGCTTATCGTCGGATCTGGCGATCTGTCTGTTTGTTCGTCCAGCCATTTTCTCAGATGTGCCTGAAGACACGCATATGCATGAGCTAGAATAGAAGTTAACTTTTCCTACGGGTCCATGATTATAATATATTTTGTAAGGTATCGCAGTGTAAACAATTTTGAAACTTTTTCTAAGGCTGACCCGAAAAAAAACCTTTTGAGGGCAAGCGTAATCATTCTGCAGTTACATTGTCAGATATTTTTGGGATCAAAATGTATCAAATAAGAAAATATCGAGCTTTATATTTTTCATATCGATCATTAGATTTTTATGCTATGGAGATCTAGTTTTTTTCTTTGCACTGGGTAATTTGATAAATTCTCAGTGAAACAATGTGCGTCCCATCAAATCTCGCTCCGGCTTTTTGCTTAAACGAGAAAAAACTAATAAAGCGTTACTGCTTATAATACACATTTTATTTTTATGTTTTGCGACAAATGTAAGAAAATTCATTAAAATAAAACTTGAGGTTTTTACTAGAGACCCGTATTATAGTGTGTATATATAGTTATTATCATGAACACCTCAAAATCTATTAAACAAATCTGCAAAATGGAAACTATTGCCCCCTCCCCCCCCCCCCCTCCCCGGTCTTGTACAAATGTACCGCAAGCATATGGAAGTAGACATGTACTTGGATAAAGTACAGCATGCATGATGCACCGCTGAGAGACACGAGGTATAAGGGGTTTTAACATTGCTGCGTATACCTGAATGGAGAGAGGTCAGGTAGTAGAACAGCGTATTAGGTATGTAGCGTAAGTGCAAGCGGGTAAGCTGGAGGCGTTCAGTACCAAGCACGGTACACCTGTACACAGGAAGACAATGGAGCATTAACTCACCCAGGCGTACTAACGAATCAATTAAGTATAGAAAAACGTCCTTTACAGGGAAAATGTCTCCCGAATGAATCTGGAAATAGCTACACATAGATGTGAACCCCGGCGTAAAATGGGTTTTATTGTATTACAGCGTCGTCTGTTAGCCGTCTGTGTATTTTAAGAATTACTGTCATGCAAACTGTACCGGTGCAGACAGTCATTATTTAAGCTGACGACGTATATTGACTGCATTTGTATATCTTGTAAGCTCTTGAAATACCTGGACTCTGATAATATCTCCATGCTCCATGCATTCTGGTTAATGTAATTTGCTCTGATCTGATATATATATATATCAGGTGCGTCACAGTTTTTGTGATATTCTGATAGTTGCTGCTTTTAATGTCCAAGCCTGAGAAGCATACTAGTAACCTTTGACCGAGTTATGAAACAGAAAAATAATGTGCTTCATTCAAACATTTACCCTTTCATCATGAAAAATTGAATGAAAATCAGTCATAAACGATCATTGAATATGTATTGTGTGTTCGATGCATATATTTTATTATAGAGAAAGTAGTGGTCTGTTTTTTAATTTGTAAATGAAACCAATGCAAAGAAATAACTATTGTTATCACCATCAAGGAGGTTTTGCTTTTATCTGTGTTAGTGTATTTTGGCTTATTTACTTAATTTTTTTTATTTATAAAGCATATTTCACCAGGATAACCTATTCAGCATAAGCTGTTTTTCTATAGGGTCCTGGGCTTAAACAAATTGCTTATATAGCCGGATTATGCAAACATTGCTAGGACGATTTCCACGAAACTGAGGTTGGGACATGTGCCGAGAAAGAATATAAAGCGGCGGATCAAGTATATAGGGTTGTTTTGCATTATCTGAGGCGTGCTGAGCACCATGCATTCAAGTCATAACATATAGGGTTGCGTTGTTTTATTCAGCTGGCTTTTGTAATAATCATCATTACTCACAGTTATTGCCCAACGTGGATGGGGACTATTATATTTAGTTCGTTTTCATCCAATTTATTATCATTATAATGTAATTTCCTTGCCCATATGCTGGCCAAATGCACTATGAGTAACTGTCAGATACCCATGTATACATGTACTCATACCGCGAGGCTATTATTTAAAATAAGGGTACGGCGGGTATGGCTTATTACTAGTTGTTAGTTGTAACATGTAAATAACACAATGGGACACTTTGATATCACAGGGGTTAAGTTTTTTATGTAATTTTACCCTCATAAGGAAAATAAGTTAACCGTGTCTGTCTGTCAATCTGTCTATTTTGTATTAAATGTTGGAATCAATCCGGGTCCAGGTGTGGATCCAGGATCCCTATCTCGTGTGTTTGTTCATACATCTCAACCAGCTTATACATTTGCAGTGCTGGTGTTGCATATACATTGTAGAGTCTCTCAATCTATGCATTTGAATGAATGTTGTACATCTGTATACTGTACTGTGGTATTATATAACTGTCTATAACGCTGGTCGGCCTCGATCCGTCTAATAGTCCACTGGGTTTACTATCATTTTTCGTTTACATATATGTGGGCTAATGACATCAACGGGTCATTTCATAGCTGCGTGTAATGGCACGATCGTGGTGTTATCAACCTTTTAAGTCGTCAAAAAACTTTGCGATGTTTCATGCCATGCGGCATGACCTCATATTTTCTAAACAAGAACTGCACCTGTGTTCAGTGCTGTGACGTCATTAATGATCGCACATAAAAATATAAATGGCACAAATTATGCTCTTTCATCATACGGGATTTGATATTTTTGTGCCTGATTTTTATAGCATTTGAATATACATGTGTATATCTTGGTGTCATAGCAATAACATGTATGACTCAGCATCCGCTCCAATCAAAGGTGTGGGTTCGATTCTGACAAGAACAATTTTGGACCAAAGCCGGATTACAGATTCAACTAGAAATCTACATTCTAAGGAATGCAAGTCCCCGCCATGTGTTTCCATTCACTTATTCAGTCCATATTACCAGGTTCAAAAGTGTCTGCACGTTTGTGAATATTCCTTGCTAACAACCCTGAACCCTTGCCAGGTGCCGGATCCGAACCAGAGTCAAATCGATTCTTCCTTGGCATTCTTCCATTCCAGAAAAAATCTGAAAATTTCATGAGATTCCGTTCATTATTGCGTGATTTGTGTTGTGAACAAACACACACACACACACACAAACAGACACGACGGAGGCAATAATCGTATGGTATTCGTTTTTGTTATCATTTACTAACCAGCTACAGTTGGAGACTTTGGATTAAATGTATGTAACACTCATATATGCACAGTGAGTCATATATACACATAAGTTTTTTCCATAAGCGACATATCTAAATGTTGTGATGAAATATACTACGGTTGTAAGGGTACATAAACCCACGAAACGATACGTATGATTATCTCGATACTTAACTCACGCTACACAATACCATACATTTAAGCACAATCACAGTTTATCGGCAGCCTGCCACCCAAACGTCGATTTTTAATTCACAGGCCCCTATCAGTTATTTTAGAAAGCCTGAGTGTCATGTTGTCATGGCTAATCATAGTTTAGTTTCCAAGTTGATGTTTAACCTAGTTTGTTGCCAGAAAATCAAGCATCCTAGAATTATTTTTTTTTTCAAATACAATCAACATTTATTTAAAAATAATAGTACAATGCGATGCGTTTACACCTGCCGTTTTACCTTACATAAAGCAAATTAAAACATATGGCACATATGGCAGTTTATACTATTTATAAATGTTTCACCTCGCTTTTCTTCACATAACCAACCATACGCTCCTCACGCAATGCTTATATACACTGCAGTTATCTCAGCCCATAGGAATGGACTCCTCAATTGCTTTTTTATAGAGACTGACGCAATGTGGAGTCCATAGATTGCCCCTGCATTTAACTGTGATTATAACACTCCATAAACAACTATGAAGTTAACATATATCCATTGATAAATGTTCAGTGTATCTATGTGTATTATATATTTGACCACTGAATAACATTACTGTTCTATTCTCAGCACTATTTAGCACCAAGGAATTGGAAGATATGAACATGATAGGATACAGGCGTAAAGCATTATACAGGACTGTCACCAAATGCAAGATGTCCACCAGGCTGTTTATGCTTCAATTCTCTCTGGACAAATAAATCAGTTATTGATGTTCCAGGTGCTTCAAGCATTCCAGAATGGTTATTTTTTATTACAGGCCTTTTGACTCACAACACAATGTGAACATTGGTATGCGAAAACCAGAGGAAATATTTTTATTGAATTTCCTTTCTAAGAGTGACAGATCGTATCGTGCTTTAACCCCAGTTAGCCCTTTGTTGGGCCGGCGACGCAACAGAAACCTGAAACCTGTTGCGTCGCCGTCGGCGGCTACATTCATCTCAGGTCTCCTTTGTTTAAACCGCTGGTTAATAAAGCAAGATTCTCTGTATTCCACTACCAGTGCTAACACAGAACAAAGAATTATTTTAATCAGACTAATGAGTGTGTGGCTTTTCATTGTGCAACAAGCTCCAGATTTTATGTATTTCCAATATAATGACTTTAATTGACCGATAATATCCAGCAAATATGCATCACGACAATTAAAAAAAGAGTATAAAATACCGTTGATATTGGCGAGATATAAATCAAGATATATTCGACAAGCTTACAAAAATGATTGGATACTGTTTTTTATTATTTTCTTTACTGTGATTGCACTTGTTTTGATCGTGAGTATACGATATATGTGTGACCATGGATATCCAAACCTGAGCAAACTTGACATGTAACGTACTCGATCAAATACGACCGTTGCTTTAATTCCTCTGCTTCCGAGTCTGAAAAGAAATATTAATGAGGCCTAATTTAAGAATTTTATATATCGGTAGTGTTTGTTATACTGTTAGTGGGCGTTTAATATGCCATCATTGTTGACATGTTAATATTTAAGCTTTCTCCACAAAGTTAACTCCCTGGCAAATTTAACTTCCCATCTGTTTTGCCGTCTGGATCTTTCACCTATAATGTATGATCCTCAGAATGATCATATGACTGCTTGGCAGGGAAACAGTATTATAATATATATTATTCAAAGTGACCTTTTACTGGCAGTCAATCCACTCATAAGAATAAACACATGACCGGTGTAGTCATTCTTCAAAAAGCTGACTCATAGGGGAGACCTACGTACATGCA
The DNA here is from genome assembly GCA_026874595.1 of Sipunculus nudus. Lineage (NCBI taxonomy): Eukaryota > Metazoa > Annelida > Sipuncula > Golfingiida > Sipunculidae > Sipunculus > Sipunculus nudus. The sequence goes on from CM049315.1 coordinate 50,325,525, forward strand.
GGCGTCTGCTGATGCACACAAATGTATACAAGAACAGCAGATAAATACATTAAAGCAGGGGTTTCAGCTTGCTTGTGTAGGTGCCATAACATTTGGCAGAAGTTATTCCCAGTGATTTTATGAACCAAAACTGCGTCTGTAGTTTAGATTTCCATGTCTTTTTTTGCATTAATAGTAAAAAGGCGTAATGCAAATACCATCGTTTTGTGATAGCTGACGGAGTATTCATACTGAATGAACCTTTTTGTCCATGACACTTCCGGTTATGAATGGGGAAGCTGGCATCACCAACATCAGAAATTCTTTTATCTTTGTAAAGCCTTTTAAGAAGTGTAGTCCCGACAATGTTATTGATTATACAGATTCGACGAGACGTGAAAATTCGATTTCCTCACGAGTAACCAGGATTAAAAGTAAACCTCGGATGATACACAATATACCAGGGGCGGATTTAGCCCCCCCCCCCTCTTTCTAACTACAAGTCAGGGAAATGGGGAAAAATATTGCATCATTATGCATTATAGACTACCATTACGTCCTAAATTTTCAAAATGTATCTACAGAATATATATAAGATGGAAACCCCCCTCCTTTCCCTTTCCCTCTGTGCACCCTATAATTTCCCACCCCCATATTATCCCGTATTATCTCATCCGCTCACGTGGTGTACCTTATTTTATTTCCTTTTCATATATGATCACGTTCAGCCTCTATCAACGCAATAACCTAGAAAATTATATACATATAATTCAAGTATTTATAATGACAGATTGTATTCGCAATGATTTATTGTGTTAAATTTCGCATGCAATTATAGCATATATTATATTATTTTATTACTCTGATTAATTCTGAACTCAATGCTGGAACATGTTTATATGTTGGAGCCCGTTTGGGGATCTTGCCCATCTGCCGATGGGCTTGGCCCATATGAGGATCCGTTATTGGGCTGCCCATCAGCAGATGGGCAGCCCAATAACATATTTGATACCATGCACTTTCTGGCCCATCCGCAGATGGGCCTGGCCCAATAACCGATTTTAGTTTTTGTTAGTAATACGTTATTATTTTATTATCTTGATGACTTTTGTACTCAGACAAACATTTCTCATAACTTTAATGTGTTAATTGAAACATAAATCACTATCACAGCCTTACATCAATAATGTTATCATCAAAAATACATAGATGTGCATAGAAAACTACATAGATGTGCATTCAGTGTTACAATACCCTATTTAATAACTTTTTACACACAATTCTTAATTTGTCTACATTGCATTCTTGTGATGTTAAGAGGTTAACGAGGTTCACTTTTTTTACCAAAGAGTTATTATACAGTTGTGTGAAAAAAAAATCATTTACTTTACCACATGCACGTAGATGTGACCTCCATGGTACCATACAATTTTACTAAAGAGCAATTATATATGGTACACAATCAGTTTCTCAAATTCATTTTTAAACAACCACATATATATATATATATATATATATATATATATATATATATATAAAGGTTACCATATACATTTTGAAAATAGAATAGTTATATATGTAGCAAACACTCTCTCAGAGTCATTTGATCTCAGAGTCAATCACAATCATGCACTATCACCATAATAAAATCTTGTTACAGTTTGTTTTGAAGAAGTGTCTTATTGATAAGCTCTCTATTTATCATTCGTACAGAATTGTTGGCGTCCTAGTGATGAGAGCAGCAGGGAAGTCGAGAAGTACTCCTTTAGTCAGGTTATCACAGAGATGATGCCGAGGGTAAATGTAGTTTTGGCTGCAGGGGCCATTGCCGGAGTGTAGTGTGTTAACAAAGGCTTGGGCTAAAACGTCACAGTCACTTGCATTTGTCTGTCTGTAAACGTTCATCACAAGCATACTAGGGTGTTGACTGCTGGTGAAGTTTCGGATAAGATCCTTAGTTTCCTCTGTGGGTTTCCTTACCATGGAGTCATAAATGGCAACACAGTGTTTTTGGCTGTCCAATGTATGATATGGTAATCCAATTATTTTTATTTACATGCAAAATTTGGACAAAGGCGCCAGCTGGAATGTCTTTATAGAGGGAATAGCAAGTGTGTTGGACACCCCAAGAGTAGGCAAATCCATAATTTTGAACACTTTAGATTTTACCTAGGACTTGAAGTGAAAATCTACTGGAACATGTGGGTTTTGCAAATGATTCAGAATGTCGTCATACCTTTGGTTGGTGACGATACCTGACCTTTTGCTTGATAAGGCATTTAGTGATGTGCGCATCCAGCAGTTCGCGATAGCGTGCATGTGTTGTCCATTCTATCAAACTGCAAGAACTAATGCTGACCTACCAGGTTACTGGAATACAGCGAAAAAGTCATCAAGATAATAAAATAATAACGTATAACTAAAAAAACTAAAATCGGTTATTGGGCCAAGCCCATCTGCAGATGGGCCAGAAAGTGCATAGTATCAAATCCGTAATTGGGCTGCCCATCTGTAGATGGGCAGCCCAATAACGAAACCTCATATGGGCAAAGCCCATCGGCAGATGGGCCAGATCCGCAAACGGGCTCCAACATATATATTTACTAGTAGCCTTACTCTATACTATTATACGTCCTAGTTCCATACAATCATACAATCAACGGGTTAACATGCATTTCCCGGTTACATATACATGCATTGTTTAATGACATCAAAGGGTTTTATAACAGCGATAGTAGCAGTTGTGTTGTTATCAAACTTTGAAGTCGTAAAAAACCTATGCGGTATGTGGTATGACCTCAAGTTTTTAAAACCGGAAACGCACCTGTTTTCAGTGATAGAGCAAATGTGTATCTATTAATGGCACATAAAAATAAATGACATTTATTACGTTCTTTCATCTTACAGATTTTTTATTTGATTGTTTGGTGTCTGCTTTTTATAACACGTGATTATACATCTTGCTTCCGTTGCACTGCAGGGTGTAGTACGAATATCACGCTCCCAGTTATGGGACTTAACCAGATTAAAATCAAGATAAAAATGGCCACATTTTCGACAAGCCGGATATTGTTTTCTGACCTTTCGTGTTGTGACGCTAGGTGAGACCGAATCCTTTTTTTTCCAAACCCGAAAAAAACGTGCAAGTTTTTTTCGGCGATTTACGTTCATTGGCTCTAAGTCGCTGGAATCCCTACTGATGGTTGTAATTTATAAAAAAAATCGATCAATTAACAAGAAATGAACGACACTGTGCACTAAGAGAATATATATGGGAATATAATACACATGCATTTATTATATCCTACGCCTTTCCGGTTTCCTTTCATTTTTCTAAACTATGGATTAACACGACTGTGCTTCTGTGCTCCTGTAGAGTAAATGGAGCCAAATTCAAGTACATGTATGTTATTAATCGAGAATTCCGGTGGACCGGCGATAAATTTACCTTCCGTGTTAATTGCCTCCGCCATGAGGGTATGCATCCCCTTATGTATGTTTGTGTGAGTTTTCACACCTCAACTCCCGCCTTGAATGGAGTCTAATGAAATTTTCAGGACATCTCGGGCATTGGCCAAGATAGAATTAGATTTTGGTGTGGATCCGGCACATAAACCGGAATCAGAAACGCCATCAATGAATATTCACCAATGTTCAGTAAATTATGCACGAACAAACCTTTGAATATGGGCCGAAAAACTGAATGCAAAAACGGGTTTGGGGCATCCTACAATAGGGACCCCCCCCCCCACACACACACACACACACATACACATCGTGGAGGCTTGCATTCATTAGAATGCAGATTTCAATTATATTTATTATTTTTGTTATTACTCTATTTCTCTTATTTATTGTTACTTTTTCATGAATTCCTCCTCTTTTATTACCAGCCATTCTCGTGTACCATCTTCATTATGAAACATAACCATTACATGAGCGCCCCCCCCCCCCCTTCCGCTTTATCAGGAAGCAAGACAAAGCGAAAAAGTGTTGCTGAAGAAACATGTATAACAAATCAGGTTTAGTACCTTAATGGCCGGTAGAGGGCGATAAATGAGGTCTGGCCGTTCACCCAAATAAAAATAATAAAAATAAATAAATAAATAAATAAATAAAATAAATAAATAAAAAAAATAAACTTGTGACAAAGATCTTGGAATATGTAAACAATGGGCTGGATTGGCTCAATTCTATCTTAAGTTCAACAAGATTTAGACCATTCCTCCCCCCCCCCCCCCAAAAAAAATGAAAATACGATAAATATGACTCAAGTTTGACGTTATTCAGGCGATCAAACGCGAGAACACGCACACGGCCGCTATATATAACAGTCTACCATCGAAACTAGTTTTCATATGAACCCACATATACATACACTGACGCACAAGAATACACACAGGAACAACATTACATATACATACATTTAAGCGCGTGTTTCAAGTTGCTTGTGTAGGCGCCATAATAGTTCCCAGGAGTTGTTACCGGTATTTTTTTATGAACGAAAGATATATCTTTAGATTAGTTTATCATGTGTTTTTTGCATTTATAGTAAAAAGCGTAATGCAAATATCCTGTTAACATTGTTGTTGCTGAATGAGTGTTCATACTGAATGAACGTTTTTTTTTTCAATAAGACATACAGCTATGAATGGCGGCTATGAATGGGGAAGCTAGCATTTGCTGAGCTCAGCAACATCAGCAATTCTTTTCTCTGTGTAAAGCCTCGCCAAAGAAATTTACAATACATATTCAGTGATACATGTTAACTGATATAATGAAAATCCGACTTCCATATGAAGGTCATAGCGATCTAACGTAAGCATGCATGAATAATAAAAAGAAAACATGCACAAAGCCTCCTCCGAGGTCTCACACACAGGAGCTGTGTAGGAAACAATAATATTGCATACAGCGACATCTGAAATATCTGCATTGTGTCTTGCCTTCTTTTGCAAACTGCAGAAGTTTTGGGCAAATGGAGGGGAGGGGGCGAGGCCAACCATGTTGCATGGTAAAAGTTAGAGGGAGCCCCCAACAACATCGTGCCATAAATAAACATCTAAAGCGTGGCAACAGCGTAAAAAAAACTTCCTCTAAAACATGGGATTTCCCTCAATCTAGATACTATAACTCGAAATCATTAATTCTGTAATCTGCCCAGATAAGCTATATTATAATAACTTATAGCTTAAACCAAGATGGCAATCTTGAATACATATATATATATATATATATATATATATATATATATATATACGTATATATATATACGTATATATATATATATATATATATATATATATATATATATAAATATATATATATATATATATATAATTAAACGAGCTTACTCTTAGGGTTGTAAATTTGTCATCAATTCAACTTAAAGATGGATGTACACATTCAGGCCAATTTTCCTTTTAGATATACTGTAAATAAATTTATTGCCGTGTATGCGTCAAATACGTTGAATATTTGATGATATAAACACGGAGAGTAACCACTGTAAATCCCATCGTATGTTTCCATCAGCATTTTATAAACCCCTAAATGTTTACTTTTTCAAAGTGATCTACTAAGCCACTGACCCATTTCCCCCTTCATTTATACGGATGTTCACTGATATTTATAAACACTTATAGTGTCTTTTTTATGATATAACCACTGAAGAAAACTTTTAAGATCACCTCGAGTTATCAACCATGATATATGTGACAGGTACAACTGGTTGTGAGCGGTAGGTTAACATAGTTGCCTATAAAAGTACACCGAGTGACCTTGAATGATTCAAGCAATTTTGTAATAACATGCAGTATACAGTGATGATATGATCAACACGGTTGAGCGCCATATGATCAAAACCGCGGATTCCGCAAATCATTCCTAAAATATATATAGAGTAGAACCTCGAATAGCCGAATGGTTTAGGGACATAAAATTGAGGTAACGTATATGCGGTTCACATTATTCGAGAAGTATATACATCTTCAACGTACCTATCAACGCACTAGCATTTTAAACTGGTAGTACGTTGATAGGTACGTTTAGCATAATATATATTGACTGTAACAGAAATGAGTAAGGTATTGTGGGATTCATTTTAATTTTATGTTAAACAAAAATACTGTTTATTTAAATTATAAATTTTTTGTACCAATCGTGGAAATGAAACCCTCGCGAAACTTTCAAAATGATGAAATCGCAACATTCCAGCCTTCTGAATATATATATATATATATATATATATATATATATATATATATATATATATATAAATATATATATATATAATTATAATTATAAGGGGCGTGCTCTTTCTTTGATTTGTCGTCTCAAACATGTACTTGAAACGGTTAACTCTCAGTTTTCTAAATATGTCTTTAAGTCAAATTAAAGATGAATGTACACATTCAGGTCAATTTCCCCTTATTTAAAGGATGCTGTTAACAAATTTATTGTCGTATGTGTCAAATACGAGGATTTTTTATGGTTTTATGGTTTAGCCCCATAGCTCAAAGAATATTGGTAACAGAGACCTAATTTCTGATTTCCAAGAAGATTATTCATGGACCTTCCTAGATTTGAAGTGAGAAGATTCCAGGTCCAGCGGTTACGATTTGTGCTCTGTTAACAGATGACAGTATCATTGAAGGTCTCAAAATAGAGAAAAAAATTGTAAAAATTTTAAAAAAATCAAGGTGGCGCCACTAGTTTGCAGGACCTGATGGAACACTCCATGATTAATATGTAAGCAAAGAATCATGGTGATCAATGCATTAGTTGTTCAGATACTGGAGCTTTTGTATTAAATTGTCAATCATTCTGGGGGTACTTCTGAGCCCTATAGCTTGGAGGATATGGGTAACAGAGACCTAATTTCACGTTTCTTATGAGACTTTTCATGGATCTCCCTGGATGTCAGGTTAGAAGATTCTAGATGCAGTGATTAGGATTTGTGCCCTGTTAACAGAAGACCACATGATCACAAAAATAGAAAAAAAGGAATAGAAATAAAGGTGGCACCCTTAGTCCGCAAAAACTGACAATGCTCTCCATGATCAATATCCTTGCAAAAAATCATGGTTATCAATGCATTAGTTGTTCAGATACTGGTCTCAAAAATAGAGAAAAATTCGTAAAATTCGAAAAAATACAGGTGGCGCCACCAGACTGCAGAAACTGATTAAACAATCCATGATCAATATCCATGCAAAGAATCATGGTGATCAATGCAATAGTTGAATTTTGTATCAAATTTCCCATTATTCTGGGGGGGGGGATACTTCAGAGTCCTATAGCTCAGAGGTTATGGGTAACATAGACCTAATTTCAAGACTCCGAGAGGAATTTCCATGGGCCCTCCTGCATGTCAAGAGTGAAGATTCTAGGTCCTGTCGTTACGATTTGTGCCCTGTTAACAGATGACCGCATCTTAAGAGGTCTCAAAAATAGAGAAACAAAATCGTAAAAATAAAAAAAAAAAAAATACAGGTGGCTCAACCAGTCTGCAGAAACTGATGAAACACTCCATGATCAATATCCATGCAAAGAATCATGGTGATCAATGCAATAGTTGTTCAGTTAATTCAGCTTTTGTATCAAATTTTCCATTATTCTAGGGGGGATACTTCAGAGCCCTATAGCTCAGAAGATATGGGTAACAGAGACCTAATTTCAAGACTCCGAGAGGAATTTCCATGGGCCCTCCTGCATGTCAAGAGTGTAGATTCTAGGTCCTGATGTTACGATTTCTGCCCTGTTAACAGATGACCGCATCTTAAGAGGTCTCAAAAAGAGAGAAACAAAATCGTAAAAATAAAAAAAAAATACAGGTGGCTCAACCAGTCTGCAGAATCTGATGAAACACTCCATGATCAATATCCATGCAAAGAATCATGGTGATCAATGCAACAGTTGTTCAGTTACTTCAGCTTTTGTATCAAATTTCCCATTATTCTGGGGGGGGATACTTCAGAGTCCTATAGCTCAGAGGTTATGGGTAACATAGACCTAATTTCAAGACTCCGAGAGGAATTTCCATGGGCCCTCCTGCATGTCAAGAGTGAAGATTCTAGGTCCTGTCGTTACGATTTGTGCCCTGTTAACAGATGACCGCATCTTAAGAGGTCTCAAAAATAGAGAAACAAAATCGTAAAAATAAAAAAAAATACAGGTGGCTCAACCAGTCTGCAGAAACTGATGAAACACTCCATGATCAATATCCATGCAAAGAATCATGGTGATCAATGCAATAGTTGTTCAGTTAATTCAGCTTTTGTATCAAATTTTCCATTATTCTAGGGGGGGATACTTCAGAGCCCTATAGCTCAGAAGATATGGGTAACAGAGACCTAATTTCAAGACTCCGAGAGGAATTTCCATGGGCCCTCCTGCATGTCAAGAGTGAGGATTCTAGGTCCTGATGTTACGATTTCTGCCCTGTTAACAGATGACCGCATCTTAAGAGGTCTCAAAAAGAGAGAAACAAAATCGTAAAAATAAAAAAAAAACAGGTGGCTCAACCAGTCTGCAGAATCTGATGAAACACTCCATGATCAATATCCATGCAAAGAATCATGGTGATCAATGCAATAGTTCTTCAGATACTTGAGCTTTTGTATCAAATTTTCCATCATTATTAGGGGGGTAATTCGGATCCCCAGAGCTCAGAGATTATGGGTAACAGAGACCTAATTTCAGGTTTCCAAAGAGACTTTTTCTGGGTTTCCCTGCATGTCAAAAGAGAAGATTCTAGAACCAGTCCTTATGAATTGTGCCCTGTTAACAGATGACCGCATCTGAAGCATAACCTGGAATAGCAGCTCTTTCCAACAGCATAATTAAGCACAACGGAGTGTGAAACATTCAAGATTGAAATTAACCCATAAATACTGGACTCTGCTACATAGATGGTGGTTAAATAACAATCCGACGTTTTTAATATGTGATAACAATATAAAACGCACACAAAACAAAAGAGCGACTCGTGTATAAAAGACGTTTTGGCATTGAGAAAAGTATGCATGACATCTCTAGGAACGACTTGATCCCCGTCATATGCAAAAGCTAAAATTGTGATTTCAGTGAATGTATATAAATACAATCTTTCTTTATTTTGAGATATGCAAATATATTACATTTTTAAGCGTATATGCAAATCTGTTCTTAGTTTCTTTCACGTGAATGCAAATATACTCTGCCCTCTGGGTACATGTCACGTAGTGTACATTGCTCCATTTCCGATGCATTTTCGTAATGATCGACCACGCAACAGCCTTAAAATTATTAACATGCAATCTGCTAAATCATGACATTATATTAAATAAAAAAGACACATTGGTCATTGTTATGTTTATCCCTGTGGATTCTGACATAAAGCTGAATATTTCAACTGATTTGCTTCCACTGGTACTTCTCTTCTGGTTCCCCTTCACTGGCCTTTGCCTGCATGAGCACTTGACGAACACCTTTGAATATTTCAAACGGACGAAATTCAATACATTTTTTTTACACTTACGACAACAATACCAGAGAAAAAAAATTTACATGGGATTTAATTTCTATTTTAAAACTTCCGACGGACATTTTTGATACCACTGTGCAATTAAACATGCAATTTTCACTCAGTGTACTTATATAGACAGCTATTTTAACATATTGATCACCACCAGTTGTACGTCCCAAATAGATCATCTTAAATCACTGTCCAGTTACTTCTAGTTTGAGTCCGGGGCCACATTTATCGTATCCAGTATTTTAGAAATCGAGTCTGATTTCACAGGGGCGGATCCAGAGCGAGATCCCCCTCCCTTCTCTCAACCAACGACCCTTTTGACAAATCTTATGCAAGACGGGGTGTTTTGGGGGCCGAGACCCCCCTCTTCCCGCTCTCAACATACGACCTTTCTTTGGACAATTTTTATGCATGACACCCATTGGCCCCTCCCTGCAAAAAACTGGATCCGCACCCGGTTCGTTAGAAATTATCTGTATAATAAAAAATAGAAATCCTAATTTTAGATAATCATATGTATTTAATTTAGGTTGATTTTTTTCCTTAAATGCTGAGTTACTTTTAGCTTGAGTCACTTGACATTTCCTGAGGGAATTCCTTTTTCTTCAATATAGAAGAAAACTTGATTGACCAATTGCACATATATTATATGTATTAATATTAATAATATTTCTTCTCCTATCTTAAGGCGGCAAGACGCGTTTCGACGTTGAGTGAAAGAGGCTTATTTTCTCCTGGACCCGAGATTGACTGGGCCTAATTTCTCAAGTACTGACCTCCAAAGTGCTAGTCCGATTCCAGGACCATGGAGCCGAATGTCTAAAAGGTACCTATTCACCTACATTTTAAAAAAGAATTTATGTGATTTCTGGCTTCCTCCTGTGTATATATTAATGATCTTAGGGTAATTATGGTTGTAAGAAGTTCTTATAATGCCTACGTGAAGGGTGTGTGAATTTGTTTATCAACAACATGTTTGTACACACAGCAATGTTGACAAACGGAAAAAACATATAACCTAGGTGGTAGGTTGCATGTATTCGGAGGCAGAAAGGTCACTTGGTGCAAAACGCCATTTGCAAAGGTCTAGCTGAGCTGACTTGCTGCCAGATGCCCTTGTTGATTTTGTTTTTATTATTTTAGCGGGGCCCTACATATTATAAACACGTTGATATAAACAAATCAAGCACCCTGTGTGCAGTGATATCCACGATTTTTGGCCTCCAAATGATTACCTTTAGTTTATAAAGGTCAGATAGGTAATAGGGCCCCTTAAAAATGGAAAAACAGACCAGAACTGAGTCCAAGTCTGAGGCTGCGCTCGAGTTCTAAATCACTGACTTTGAATACTCTAAAATGTATCTCACCCAGCAACCTGACTATTGCAGAGTACAATCATTATTGACGGACGCTGAGGACATGGCTGTTGATGATCGATGCCGCATGGTGGCGCTTCTCCTGTTTTTACGACTAGACTGAGAGTCTAAATTGGAGTTGCTGACATGACTGGCTGTTGATGCTGTAGAATATGTAGAGACCTGTCTCTGTCTCCTGATGTTCGGCTTACAGGCTGAGGGACCGGCGGAATAATTACCGTCTGAGTCTGTGTAAAACACTTCACCCTCTCTGTAGTAGTCTGGAATCTGCTCACTTTTTGGTTTCGGGTCTGTGCTCTCCCAGACTCTGCTCCCAATATGGCGCTTTCTCGTGAACTCTTCTCCAAATGGGCGTCTTCCATCCTGACGTTTTGTCTCTGTAGTTGTTGCCAGTGCAAGAGCACCTATAATTAAACAAACATTTGCACATAAAAGGTTCCATATTTTCTACTTTGAAATGTATATATATATATATATATATATATATATATATATATATATATATTTAAAGATGAAACTGTAATAAAATGCAAAAAAAACAGGTGTGTGCATCCATTCTCACTTCACAAATAGCTAAGGGTTACGTTTCCACATTTCAATATACGTTCTTGCAAAAGAATAATCTGTAGTTTCAGAATGATTGAAATTATACTTGCTCCCTCATTTTTTCTTGTCCTGAGAAGTTATAAATTGTATATAAATAAAGTTAAAACGTCCAGAAACGCCCATCCTTATTCTTCCAGATGCAATGACTGTAAGCGAATCGGTATGATATATTGAATCAAACTCATTTTTTTTCTAACACCCTGCTTAACTGCTAATATTATAAAAAATCATATATTAACATCAAGATAAAATTAAATAAATCAGCGATGGTTGAATGGCTTATGATTAGAGGACTATTATGACGTACCAACCAAACCGCCGATTAACAACCCGATACCAGGCCCGTCGTCAACATGGCCGCATTTACCACAGTGTCTACATCGTGTACAATGACAGCGACATCGGTACTTCGTGAAAGGACATTTCCCATTACAGCACATCTTTGTCTGACAGGTATGTTGACGAAAATGCAGTACTGAAGTCTGTTTTTTTCCCTCACGCGCTTTCGATGTTACACGTGTTCATGTAATATATCGTATTTCCAAGAAAACACTATTCCGCAAATTGTTCCGAAAATGAAGTATAATCGTCTGCTCTTTTCCCTCAGCTAAATTTGTTGGTACCTCTTCTTTGTAGCAGGTCTGTGTTACTAGAAATTCTCTTTCAATTATATTTTACTGTTCAAACTGGCGTAAAATATTGAAATTTCCTTCTACAAATAAGTTGATTGTTCTTCAAGTATCCATCTTCTTTCAGGGAATAAGGAGAGACTGGAAAATCAACTTGATTTATACCTTCCGATTAAGCTTCAACTCAAGCGTCCATCCATATGTATTCTCTGTCATTGCATAACAATCCAGTCTAGAGGGTTGTATATATCATTTATTAAGTTAATATATACGTAAAAATGTTTCCTCGCAGGAACTTGCCACACATGACCAACAAAAGAGTAAAAAAAAATCTTTATGCAGATGACAGAATGCACACCTGATCGGGAGTGATCTTTAAGAGCGAAATGGCCGATTCATATTAACATGGCTGGAGAGTAACATCTTGGACTGTCCAGTCACGTGTTTCCCGTACGTGTGACTTTCCCTCATTATGGATTAAGCATTTATTAACATGAATACACTGTGATGCCGACAGTTTCCGTTCGTTAACATATATAATGCGGTCTGGGCTCCGTCCCATGACTTGATTAAAGTTGCATGGGACACATGTGACTATCCCATTCTAAAGGTTCTAGTTAAAAAAAAAAACTAAAAATCGACTGAACATAATTGTAATTATATTTGTTATATGCTATGATTTTTTTGCTACATCGTTTACTTCACAATATAAAGTTGAATTCATTTTAATTTTATTCGATAATTAGAACTAGTATATATTTATATATATATATATATATATATATATATATATATATATATATATACATGTATATATATATATATATAATAACAATATAATATATGATATTATGTTATGTAGTTATGATGACTAATGCAACCACTATGGCTCAGATGATATTGTTCTTGAGGTTGCTGAAACCAGAGGACCCAGAGAAACCACCAGCATTTATATAGAACCAACTCTCATAGCCACATTTGAATGGAACCAGTCGCCAGAGAAGAGAACAGAGTTTACCTCTGCAATATCAAAGGCTTTTAAAAACAACCTCAAGGCTTCATTTCCAACTGAGGAAGGGGACTATGCACCCGAAAGCTTGTGGATAACACATCCCAATCAGCTAGTTTAATTACAAGTATCAAACTTCAATTAAACTCACTCATGTATGCAGACTAGCACGGTGATTCAGAATTTACACCATATATCCAAAACATTGATAATTACCAGAACTGCCTAGGCTATCCAAAGGCAGTTATTTATTATTATATGATATAAGAATATAAATCATGTAAACTTGTATCATATTATTAAGTTCAACTTACATGTTTATATATACATGTATGGTTTAGAGCATGAAAACACATTTGTAAATATATATATGTATGTGTTCATACATAAAAAAAAACACATTTTTTATTATGTACGCAAACCCATAAAATGCTTCTTGTATCTTTATTTTGCGGGAATAGGTGTAAACCGGGCACGTTTCACATTCTTTTATGAGCGCATCATGGTATATTAGACTGTGAACATTTAGTTCCGGGATGCGCTGTATGCCCCAGATGCTCGTGACCACATGAAAAAGTCTTTATAAGGAATGACCCAGAACCAAATTAAGCCCAGCTTGAATAACCATAATACAGTATGTGCGGGTGGAAAGTTCCATTATGCAGGGTATATTGTGTATAAAAAAGGTAATTTATGATTACGTACCAGTCTGCCATGAAACTAGAAGCGTACGTTATCTGTAATGACACATGTTTAACATGTGGTACCATTCGTAACTGGTATGTGGTTGTATGGAAGGTCGGTAGGGGGCGGAAGTGGAGATGAGATTTCCTGATCATGCATAACCTTCGAATGAATATGTTTTGGCTTACGTCCAGACCAAAGTTGTGTCTGGTTAATTATTATTAGAACTGGCTGATCCGCGATATCTTTTTATTTACATTTTCACTCTGGGACCGAACATTGGAGCAGGAAAAGAGCCCCCCCCCCCCCCCCGCCATCTTACGTAACCTAAATTATATACATTAAGAAATAGATGTATTTGTATTGAAATCTAAAAACATGTATATAGAACCCAATTCCTCCCATCAAAACAAGAAAACATAGCGCGGTATCTATAAGTGACATGAAAGGGGGAAAAAAGTACATAAAGCCTGGCAACGACATACCCGTAATCCAGATTTTTTTTCTAAAATTAAAGTGTAGAAATTAAAGATTATGGTGCATTTTACCTCTTCTGTGTTGGTATATCTCTTCTGGTTTTAGTAAGGTCAAAACTAGAAATAAATTGTTCTGCGGACGCTTGGAGTTTTGAGTAAATCATGAGGCTTTGATATTTTTTAAAAAAGTGGAACACATAGAAAAAAAGACGACAAAGAATTTTTTCACAGTTTTACGAAATGTTCTCTCAGTTCAATCTTGACATCACTGGAATCTCCCCCCACCCCCTTCTCTCTCTCTCTCTCTCTCTCTCTCTCTCTCTCTCTCTCTCTCTCTCTCTCCCACACACACACACACATCTACCAGAAATATTTGAGCGGGCATCTGATAAGTTGCATATGCACACATCGGTTATCTATTCATGCAAGCCCTGCTCAGTCAAAATTCAGTATCTTTATAGATTAGAGCGCCACCTATCATACAACTATCATACTACAATCTTAGCTCACGAAAATATCTGGGCTCAATACATAGGATTGTTTTCTCATAATATAACACCGTAAAATATGTTACCATTTAAATTAAATAAGGCATTTAGGTTGAAGATACGATATTTAACGTTTATGTGACCAAGCCATTTCTTTTTAAAATATAAAACCGCTATCGTGTCATTTTCAACGCTCTTTCGAGTCTAATCTTATTTTCATAGGGCTGTAACCTTGCATTGCATAATCGATGTATCTAATCAAAATCAGTAATTGGTCAATAATCGAAACAGGAGCGATGCTCAGGTACCTCTAAGTATTACCTGTGACGAAAGTGTTTGTAGATACATTGTGGTTTACGTATGATCGCGATGGTTTAGCGATATTCGCGAACGGGAAACTGTCGCGAAAATTAAACCTGCTTGAATAAGACACCCGACATGAAGAGCCTTCTTGACTTCCCATAAACTAAAGAAATACGTGAGACAAAGGTTTGTGTTATAAATGATAACAGATCGCTTACCTTAGCTGTTAAGCAGAGATTGTTACATAAAACATAATAGCAAATTTTTTACATGATCTGTTAATGATCAATTATAATTTCCACTTGGGTCGGAAATTATATATATATATAGGAGGGGGATACATTCGTTTCGCTGTTAATTTCATAAAGGAGATTTCAAGGAGAATTCAATTAACTTATTTAATTTAATCAGATACATAAATCTGAGGTTACATAGTCATCAGATATTCAGTGCAGAATAAAACAATAAACTCCTCTCTGTGGAAATAGTGGTCTTGTTTAAGATTATATACGACCTCATGAGTAAATAGAGTATTTATAGGAAGTTTGCTTGTCTGACAAGGAAAGAGGTTATACTAAAGAGAAAAAAAAGTAAACATTTACACTTTTTAATTCAAAGAAACCTTTGTACCCATATCGTGCCTTCCCTACTGGTTCTAAACAATCAGTGATTATGTCTTTATTTATTGTCCATTAAAGTTAGATTTAGTTTAAGCTTTTTACATCCTTTAAAGGGAGTTAAGAGACCTTTTCCGGTATCTGACGTGTACTGTCTAGTAACTACAAATAATCGCTTGAACCTTCCATAAAATTTTGCCTAAAAACTCTGATCCAACGGTTTCAGGAGCTGTTCATTGTGTTTATATCAGGGTGTTTATAACATGTGGGGGCCCGCCGAAAAAAAAATAAACACAAGGATATGTGGTGGCAAGTCAGACGAAACAAAGTTTTGCAAATGGCGTGTAGAAACCAGGGACCCTTCATTTTCCACATAAGAAGCCATTCTCCTTTAATTAAATGATTTTTTGTTTTTTTTTCTGTAGGATTTTCGGGATTCAAAAGCCAGGGTGCACACAAAGCAAAGAATTGTAATCAGACCGGGGTATCATATTGTGCATCCAGCTCCAAATTTTGAACATGCGACACCCGCTTTCGTTGGTCTGATTCCTGATTCCGAGAAAGAAACGGTGTTATCAGACACACAAGAGCAGGCGGCGCATGTTCAAAATTTGGAGCTGGATGCGCATGAGATACCACACTCTCATTGGTCTGATTACAAGTTTTTGTTCTTCGCTCTCTGGTGGAACAGAGAGATTCTTGGTAAACAAAGCGGCGGTTAAAACAAAGGAGACCTGGGAGGCTGCAATGTACTTAACCCAATTCATGAGTAGCGTATAACACGACTACAATATACACACATTATATGTTATAGTTCATAGCGTGAGAAGGATAGGACCTTTTCATGTTAATTTAGCTTTTTCAAATTATGCATGTTAACATCACCTAAATCTATGGAAGAAGGGTATTAAATAAATACAGAACAAAACACAATGATTGCAGCTTATTATTTAAAAAAAAAAACACATAAATTGTAGGTTTGTAATTATAAGGAATGTCACTGTTTGCATAACCTATGTGTTGGTTCGTGTAAGCTTTG
Source organism: Sipunculus nudus (assembly GCA_026874595.1). Taxonomy (NCBI): domain Eukaryota; kingdom Metazoa; phylum Annelida; class Sipuncula; order Golfingiida; family Sipunculidae; genus Sipunculus; species Sipunculus nudus. The sequence goes on from CM049315.1 coordinate 50,342,248, forward strand.
GTAGCACGGCGGAGGTTTCTGCATTTGTTTATATATATATATATATATATATATATATATATATATATATATATATATACAATCACATCTTCCATCTCGGACAATTTGTATATGCTTTCCCATATCTTTCAGGTATCACTAAAGATCAGTACACATCTTAAATTCATATCAAATACGAAAAAAATTCTGATAAGATCTGTTTTTGATTGAATGTGATATAATGATAAGAACATTCTCTGCTAAGATTACTTCTCTCAGAAAGATCATAATATGTCTGAATATATTATAAAAAAAACATGCACAATTCATTGAGTATACTCTTTGTTCGCGAGGGTTTTAATTTAGCGATAATCCCGAATAAGAAATCCTCGGGAGTAAGGTGACTCATCAACTACATCAACTGCACAAATTAGTTATCACAACTCTAGAAACATAGTTCGTTAACCAACAACTTAATTTCTGAAAGGTTATTATTGTTAAAGATGCGGTAATCCCTGGGATATATCGACTGCGACACAGGTCATAATAAAATTACTGTAACAAAAATGATTTCAGGTAGGATTTGTTCATATTATAATAATACATGTACTGCTGTTTAAATAGTTTTTATAGGTTCTATTGCAATCGCGAAACTGAAACCACCAAGAAACGTTCAAAACAAAGAAATCACGAAGTTTCAGCCTCTCTTAAGTAAATCCAACCATGGTATATTTATATGTAAGGCAGTTGGCTGAACTAGTTTAACAGGAGTTAACCATATACGGCATTACGCAATCAAGAATAGCTAGGTAGAACGAAGGGAACGTCAAAGTTCGACTTTAGAGTCCTTTTAACTCCATGTGTCTGTTGATTCCTGGTTATCCGGATTGCTGCAGCTAAACACCTCTGTGGTTCTCTCTGCCGTTATCACCGACGACGAATCATGGAAGTAAAGATTAGTCTGCAGCCGTACTCTCCTCTCTTTTGGCTTTATAGGCCCCATAGGCTCCCCGAGGGCATTACGTAGTCGGAGCCAGAACAGGGATTCTTTCTTCGCAGATTTAGGCCAAACGAGATAGGTGCTACACCCTAACAAGTAACGAAGAGTCGGAGATTTACACATCCCCTCGAAGGAATCTGGGTCATGGAGCAGGATGCATATGACTTTTGCCCCTCGCCGGTGTTCTTGCTCCTTGGCAAAGTGTAGTTCTGTCTTGAAGTAACGGCCTTTCAAGGCATTCCTTGAAATTACCATCACGGAACTTTTGCTACACCGGAAGGCGTCAGAAATGTTCTCATCAATCAACACACCGGCTCCGAAGTTTCGCTCGTGGACGCAGAACCGGTAATGCAAGTCCTTCTCCATGTGCTTCAGTAGTCTCTTAACGAACCAGTAATCCTTACTGTTGTAGCACAGGAATGCGTCAAACAGGTAATCTGCGTCCTGATTGCTACATCTATGGAACTGCGCGACAGCGCCAGCTAAATACCAAAGGTACGCGAAACGCCATCTGTACCTGTACCCCAGGGACGCGATAAGGAAGCCAAGATTGGCTAGAAAATAACCCAAGAACGCTTTCACCACAAATTCCTGATCCCACCCGTTAGCACATTGTGCCTTCGCCTTCTCAATATTGAGTTTGTTTATATCCACCTTTTTGGAACCCCAAGAAGACGTTTCACATAGAAATCCTTTCAGGTGGAGTTTAAGCCTCTGTAGCTGTCCGATCTTTCCTAGATCACTACATGGACACTGTAAAGGGTTTCCTGTCAGATCTATGGTTGTATTAGATTTATTAAAATGGTGCCAATCTTTGATGACGTAATCAGGAACTGAAGATATTTCGTTGTGGCTCAGATCTAAGAGTTCCAACTGTGAAAGTGAAGCAATTTTGAAAGTAAAGTCATTCAGTTGACATTTGGATAGTTTTAGGTGTTTCATATTCTTCAGCTTACTTATAGGATCTAAAAACCTAGTGTTGTTGCTAAAATCTATCATTGACATATCCAGGTAAGTTACCTTATTTCTTCCGTTCAAGTTGATTGGGGGTATGTGTTTAGGATGTGGGTGAATATGGAGTGCTTTGGCTTTGATTATCTCGAGGTTTTCTGGAAGCGTTATGTTGATTGTAATTTCCATACCGTTCCGGGAAAAGCCCGAGTTCTCCATTCTTTTCAAAAGTGACATTCTTTTGGTAAGGTCTGGGAACAAATCAGTGGTTTGGTATTCAACATTGATTATTCTGAGTTTATGCATATTCAGGATTTCAGGGTAAACATGCTTTATGTCTAAACCAAGCATTATATTATGAGACAGATCAAGATAGACAAGATGTCTGAAATTACTCAGAACCCCCTCCCTCAAAGCTATGATTTGGTTATTTGCCAGGGTCAGTTTTTGTACACGCGTGTTATACAAGCATTTGAACAACGGAGGCTGAACTGTCCAAAATACATAAAGCCTACCTACAGCGTTTACGTTGCTCAGCCCTAGTACTTTTATTCGCGAGTGATTTAGTGTACACAAGAATCTTAGACTAAGTTTTCTTTCATCGTGCGTCTGCCAGTTGTCTAAGCTTAGAATCCTCAGCTTGTGGAGACCACGCAAAGCGGTTTGTTTCCAGGTAATATTTCCTGGCAAATCTTTAAGATAAAGTTTCTGTAGGTTTACTAGCGGCTTGAAGGCATCTGCTGTAATATGAGAGAGTTTAGAGTTGGAATCAAGGTTCAGAACCCTAAGATAAGGTAAATTCAACGGCGCAAAACTTGAGTTCGTTATTTCTTGGAAGTTGTTATTTTGAAGATTCAGTATGGTGGTGTTTTCCCAAATGCAATGTAACTCATTGAAATCCTCTATACCCATCCTTTCACAGGAAGCTATGACCTCAGTTTGGTTTTTGATCTTGTTTTGGGTCATGTTACATCTACATTTTTGGTAATTATCGTCGTATCTTTGTTTGGATGACGACTGTAGTGCTTCGATCATCAAACTAAAACTATTTGTTACAGGTACCTCTTTATTGGTGTTCGGCTGAACTACGGTGCGTCCCACGTGACTGTCATTTAAGCTGACATCCTGCCTTGGTGACTTAAGCATTGGTATATGTACACCTTGGACAAACCAGCTTCCTGTAGTTAAAAGCGCAATTAGAAATACGAAACTGCCTTGACTTTTGTTTCCATACATTTTTGTCCATATCAAGTCGAAGAATTTCAAATCAAGTACCAAGGGAAACTTTGCAATCTATATTTATATAACATAACGAACTAAAAGGTTTTCAAGTGAAATGTCGTTTCATCAAGATTTGTAAAACTAGCTGGAAAGTTTTTTTTTTCAGTTGAATTTTAAAAAACTGAATTTTAAAGCCAGTTTCATCAGGTTTTCCAACATTTTCAAATATCTTCACGTCACATTTTTGCGGTTTAATGTCTTCTTATGATAGGCCTGCTTAAGACTCTTTCTAACAGCTAGTTCGGTTTCGAACCTTCACATCTCTCTTGGTTCGTTGTTCTCCTCCTCTCCTGTCCCCTGGTGAAGGGATTTTACTCATTTTCTTGTCCTGAAGTTTGCTTTACTTTTTATTTAATTAGATTACCTGGTTAGCATCGTTCCTGAACTTAAGTTCAGGGTATTCATTTAAACTTGGAATTGCACATGACTGTCTTACTGTCCATTAGGTTTCATTGTGTAACTCTGGTATCGTATAAACATCTCTGGAACGAAATGAAAAATAAATTAATAAATAAAATGTTTGTTGAAAGTTGGATTTTTCCTTAAAGTTACATAAACATTTGGTAATACAAAGTGTATAATCCCGCCCAACTTTGTTTATTTTGGCTTAATATAAAAGTTTTCCAGCAAAACCATCTAACAACAGTTACACCTTCTGTCTCCGACTCACCTGTTTAATATGATGTTTAGGTTGTGTCTATGTGTTTTTGTTTACCGTAACAAGACTGCGTAACCAGGAGTCCGATCTTGCGCATTCGCGAAGATTCCCAAACAAGAAGAAAAAACATCAAAGAAAGGGTAAAGAAGAAACCCCGATTAGAAGCTTGAAAATATAGATTTGTAAAATTGCACGGTATGGCGACTAGGTATCTTGCGCCAATTATCGCCACCGGTGCAAGCTTATTTCGAATCGGGTACGGAGTAAGCAGGTTTTGGAATGAAAAGCTGACAAAAACTATAATGTTGTTACGGAACCTCATATCAACAGATCACGTATGCGTGATGAACATAAATTTTGTCAAGGAGATAAAAAATTCAGATTCTGTAACACTAGGAAGCGTGAAATGTCTAGGGGAATGAATAAAGAAGTCAGTGGTTTTTTGTTAACAAATAACCATAATTTATTCTTAAAACAACCCTAACACCACAATACACTAAATCAATACAATGACACAGTATAACAGCGGTATAACAACAAATCAATACAATCACACAGTAAAATAAACAAAGTGCACAGTACCTGGTTACCACCACTGTCACAGCGATATGTCCTTTGAAATTTTTATGCCGGATGAAAAGTTCACACAAATTCTCTCGGAGAATAACAGTCCAATGTAAAGCTCTTGTAACAATCCAGAAAGTAAACTGAAGACCAAATAAGGTTCGTCACAAATCCAGAAGGAACTCTGAAGTAAATCTAAAATTGCCGCACTTATTGGAATAGGTCGCACAAACTGACATACACGCTTCTGTGTCCGCTGGAATATTCTCTCACCTCTCTCCCCGCTCTAAAACACAGCCCCCTATATATAACTTCTCACCTCCAGCCGAGAACCTTCCATTTCTCGTACAGTCTAAAGAAACTAACATAAAACACAGTACACACGCGTCACTGGAACCATCTAGAAAAACGAATGCCGTGTCTCTACATATCACACGTCAGCCGACCCATCTCGGCCAGGCGAGAAAGCCCCAATCTAGCATGACAAATAGAGTTCAACCAGTACGGATTAAACTAAGAATGCAATACCCGGCTAGGTGAGGCCGAAACAACACGAGTTACGCCCGTGTCACACAATAGAAGAAACATCTGTAACAATGTTTTAAGGAGAAAACACTGTACCTGGTAGGTGAATAGGTCCCTTTACCATTGCAACTAACCTGCTTTTCATGACTAGTGCTCGTTGCGTCTGTAAAAAATGTGATTTTTAAGTTTGCCAAAACACTTGTGCGTGTAATCACAATAGAGCGTTATGAATTTATTTTTTTATTCGGCATGAGCGAAAAAATACATGCTTTTTTAGAAATGTGAAAAGCTAGGACACCAAATATAAGAGTTTAACATGTAGAACTGACTGATATAAACATATATACTTCAAATTTTCATCCAAAACGGATTTAAAGCTGTGACAATCGATATATTTTTCAAATGTGAATGAGATAAGGTTAATTCTTTCTTTTTATTATTGCCTATTGCCTTGTCGACGAAAATGTAAACCAACTGGAAGCATTTATAGAAAAGAGTATAAATTGACGAATTTTAGGTTAAGCCACAATTTTTATGTTCGATGAATAAACCATATATAATCTATAATTAACACATATACAAATTTTCAGTTCAGTCCATTCAACCATTTACGATAAATTCATTTTCTCTTAAAGTTAAACCGTTTACTAGTACTGTTATCAAACTTGTTTGGTCTGATTATGTTAATACGTTAACACGCCTGGCTGTAGCATGTAACAACAGTGTAATTATCAAATGTGTGATATACACATATATTAACTAGAATACGGGTAGTCGACAAGCGACTACGTGTATCCGCCAAAATCAGAGTGGAACGGGTGAAGTGAGGCATGGATTGAGTGGCAAGGGGAAAAAGTGTGAGGTGTGTTGCATATAAGCATGGATGTCTGCAGCCAAAATGTATATGTAGGTTGCGCCACCTACCACAAATGCAGAAAGCTGTCACATAAATGTAGGTGGCGCCACCTGTCATAAAATCCAGAAAGCTGTCCAGGATGTATAAACCTGAAAGATTTTAGGTAGTTATGTCAAACCACTACAGCCATAAGAGTAATTTTATCCCACGGCAGACAAACAGAGGGAGGCTGTGCAAAAATGGTTGCAGGTGGCACCACCATTTTTAGTGTATGTTATAAAGCTATCCAAGGGCTACATTAATATAAAATTTTTAGCCTGATCGGTCAAACGGTTCCCGAGATATGAGCTTGGATGTCTGCAGGGTAAACGTGAATGTAGGTGGCGCCACCTGTCACAAAATCGAGAAAGCTATCCAGGATGTATAAACCTGCAAAAGTTAAGGTGGATATGTCATACCACTGCCGAGATATGAGTGATTTTATCCCACGGCAGACAAACAGGCGGACAGTGTGCAAAAATTGTTGCAGGTGGCGCCACCATTTTTAGTGAATGTTATAAAGCTATCCAAGGGCTACATTTGTATAAAATCTTTAGCCTGATCGGTCAAACGGTTCCCGAGATATGAGCTTGGATGTATGCAGCGTAAACGTGAATGTAGGTGGCGCCACCTGTCACAAAATCGAGAAAGCTATCCAGGATGTATAAACCTGCAAAAGTTTAGGTGGATATGTCAAACCACTGCCGAGATATGAGTGATTTTATCCCACGGCAGACAAACAGACGGACAGTGTGCAAAAATGGTTGCAGGTGGCGCCACCATTTTTAGTGAATGTTATAAAGCTATACAAGGGCTACATTTGTATAAAATATTAGCCTGATCGGTCAAACGGTTCCCGAGATATGAGCTTGGATGTATGCAGCGTAAACGTGAATGTAGGTGGCGCCACCTGTCACAAAATCGAAAAAGCTATCCAGCATGTATACACATGCCGGATTTCAGGTGGATAAGTCCAACCAATGCAGAGAAATGAGTGATTTTATCCCAAGGCAGATGAACAGATGAACATGGTTCAAAAATGTTTGCAGGTGGCGCCACCATTTTTAGTGTATGTTATAAAGCTATCCAAAGGCTACATTTGTGTAAAATTTTTAGCCTGATCGGTCAAACGGTTCCCGAGATATGTGGGTTTATGTGTGGAAACAGACGCACAAATGGACGCAGAGCGCAGAGGAAAGGGCAGAGGTCAAACAAATTCGAGGCGCAGCAGTTCACATGTGACCCGAACATAATCCCGGGTTTCGTAAAATTCCGCCCAGCGGTTACAGAGGAGTCCTCCGGACACGTACGCGGCGGCGGCGGCGGCGTCCGACTGAAAACATAGTATCCGCAAAACTCTGTTTTGGCGGATACAATTACTGAAGTGAAACTGCTGTGGCTGTGTAATCATCTGTGGGCCAAATAACATGGCAGTTGAAAGAGTTATATTTTCATGAGCCTGTTTACTAATTGGTTAATTATGTCCCTGATTTGTTTAAAGTTAGTTCGCTCGATTAAATCTTTTTCCAATAACAGAAAATTGTTTGACCTCACTGAAGAACATGCATGGTTATAACTTTATGAGTTTGTTACAGGTGCCCTTTTTATTGTGTGACGTGGGCGTAACTCGTGTTGTAGCACCCTCGCCTGGCCGCGTGTTGCACTCTCAGTTTAATCCGTACTGGTTTAACTCTCGTTGTCATCTTAGCTTGGGACTTTCCCGCCTGGCCGAGCTCACGTGTGAACCCTAATATGTTGAAACACAGCGTTCTTTGTTCTGGTATGTTCTTTGAACGTGTTTACTGTGTTAGATTCGTTAGAATGTTCGAGCAATGGAAGGTTCTCGGCTGGAGGTGAATAGTTATAAATAGAGGGCTGTGTTTTAGAGCCGAGAGAGAGGTGAGAGAATATTCCAGCGGACACGGAAGCGTGTTAGTCAGTGTGTGGGACCTATCCGATTATCCAGTAATTTCAGGGATTATACTATTACTAACACTTTACAATTTAGTGCTGCCTGTCTCAAGTTTATTTTCGGGATTGTTACAAGTGCTTTACATTTGACTGTTATTCTCCGAAAAATTTGTGTGAACTTTTCATCCGGCTTATACATTTTAAAGGACTTATCGCTGTGACAGTGGTATCCAGGTACTGTGCACTTTGTTTATTTTACTGTGTAATTGTATTGATTTGTTGTTTACTGCTGTTATACTGTATAATTGTATTGATTTAGTGTATTGTAATGTTAGGGTTGTTTTAAGAATAAATTATAGTTATTTATTAACAAAAAGCCACTGACTTCTTTATTCATTCCCCTAGACATTTCACGCTACCTAGTGTTACAGAATCTGATTTTTTTTTCATCTCCTTGACAAAATTTATGTTCATCACGCATACGTGATCTGTTGATATTAGGTTCCATAACAAGGTAAATGCAGCCATATTCATGTACATGATAAAGATTACCGTTCAAAATTTTCATAAAAAGTTCTGTATGAAGGTCACCCCCCCCCCCCCCCCCCCGTCGACATAATTTAAAGTTATCCAAGATCATGAATAATTTATGAGGATCAAATACTTTGTGATAAACTTTTATCCAACATATAACAATTATTGGAAATTCAGGATGAAATACAGCCTGAGTGGGGGGAGCTTATGTATTTTATTTTATTTTATTCCGGATACAATGTCCCATACGCATCCTCACATTTTGGGGAATAACACGTACTATTTTCTCAAAATGATTTTGAGTTCATTCCATCATGTTTTCTTCCTGTCCTCCCCACAAATCTTTCACGTTCATCCATTGCTTCACCGAGTTGTCATAACTTTAGCCCTTGATATGTTGTTAATTGTTGAAATCAAATGTAAATAATAAAAAATAATATATTAAAAACTGATAATGTATTCCATTACATGTAGTGGAAATGTAGAACGTTATGATTTTCTCGGGTTTATTTTCTCTTTGTTGTTAGGGAGGGGCACCTTTACTCAGGTAGGTTGGTTTTGTCGAATGGTAGGGGAGCGCCTTGATTGCCCGCTCACATATTCCATGCAAACAAGGCCAATGAAAATAATACTAAGAATAACTGAGTGTAAACAGCAAAGTTAATACCGCTGGGCCCTCAAGAAATTATGTATATGTATTATCAGCCCACCGGGATCAAGTTTTTGTTTATACCAGCGGCCCACCAGGATCAAGATTATGTTTATACAATCAGCCCACTGGGATGAAGATTATGTTTATACATTCAGCCCATCGGGATCAAGGTTATTTTTATACAATCAGCCCACCGGGATCAAGATTATGTTTATACAATCAGCCCACCGGGATCAAGATTATGTTTATACAATCAGCCCACCAGGATCAAGATTATGTTTATACAATCAGCCCACTGGGATGAAGATTATGTTTATACATTCAGTCCATCGGGATCAAGGTTATTTTAATACAATCAGCCAACCGGGATCAAGATTATGTTTATACAATCAGCCCACCGGGATCTAGATTATGTTTATACAATCAGCCCACCGGGATCTAGATTATGTTTATACAATCAGCCCACCGGGATCTAGATTATATTTATACATTAAGCCCATCGGGATTAAGATTATGTTTATACAATGAGCCAACCGGGATCACGATTATGATAATACAGTTGGTGCACCGGGGCCACGATTATGTTTTCACATCCGCCCACCTTTTTCCAGCTTTTATGTAAAGCTACAGGCACCGAGATCAAGATTTTGTTTATAATATCGGCCCATCGTTATCAAGATTTTGTTTATATCATCGGCAAACTGGGATCCAGAATATATTTATACTGGTCCACCTTTGGATCCGGTCATGGTGTTCGATCACGGGGAAACATTTATAAATAACCATCTTACCTGACCCAGGCTTCACAATGCAGCCGATGCAGCTTCGATACTGGGTCAGACCTCTTCAACGGAGCTCAACGTCACATGGATTAACTTCAGAATCTGGTCGATGTTCTGAAAACGTCGGCAGCGGACTGAGCCGAGTATTCACATTAAGTAAACTGTTGTCTGTTCTGTAGCGCAGTTCCATAAATCAGTGAATTATCTTCCAGAAATCGTGATGCAATTCTTTGATTTTGTCAATCCTAACAAGTTAGCAAATTAGTTTTGTATCCATATATTGCAAGATAAGAATAGTTATATTGGTGTAGCCTGCATGCCCATATAAACGTTTGATATGGTAACCTTGTTCCTGGGGGTTTTACTCTGACGATAAGTTACTGTGTGAAGAAGCAGTTATGTCTATAGCCAGGAAAAGCATCCATTGTGTGGTTACAAATATACATTTGAACAGTCCCCATGTGCTGACTTGGTTATTTTTATATCATCTATGTGATCATATACCTCGAAAGTAGCATTCATCTGTCATCTCCAGCCACTAATAAAAATTTACGTGTCTTAACATGTGAAAGTGTCCTTTTTTATCTTCAATAACCACAATGCACTATACATATGAATAAGAACCCACATGATTGACTGTTAATTCTGGTGTAATTATACACAATTATAGATTGTCGTAATGTCAACGCAAACCCATGCTGTAAAAACCAAATGGTTAAGCCATGAATTGAATATATATATATATATATGTGTGTGTGTGTGTGTGTGTGAGAGTGTGTGTATGTGTGTGTGTGTGTAAGAGCCCTGCAGGGGCCCCCGCGGGCTGACTTTTTCAGGATTATGTGGAGCGTGGCGGGCTAAAAAAATCTCTGCCGGGCGGGGCGGGTGCGGGCTAAAAGATGGGATATGCGGGGCGGATTACATGATATTTTAGTGCGGGTTTCTGCGGGCCAAAAACATGGTTAAATAGCGAGAAGATGATCACATTAACTTAAATGTAAAGCACTGCAGGTCTGTTTATGTTCCTTCGGTTATTCATTTTTCTGAATTACTATAAAGCACTTGTGAAATATAAATTCCCTGAGTTTTGAGACAGATTCATCTCTACAGAGACCACTTTTTCAGAATATTGCACAAATGTACCTGGGAATAGCGTTGTATAATTATAGACTGTTCAGCACTGTAGGCCTATACTTGTGGTCAGTCTCAGATATTACGTAACATGGCTTAGGGTAGAGCACCAGGATTAGGCCTGTGATGTTATAATAGTCACAGCATGGGTGCATCTTGCACTTCACCAGCTAGATATAGCTTCACATACTGCAAAGACTTTAAACTGCAATTATGTTGTTAGCTAAATATCTGAATATGTTGAATTTATAATTACTTTAATATTTTAAGGAGAAACAATGGCAAATTTTTATTAGTGTGTCCCAGTTACTGCAGTGCCTTTTCCAGTGATATGGCAGTAAATAATTGTATTTTGGGAAGTGGTAATTCTTTAAAATAAAAAAAAATGCATGGTAATTCTATGACACTCATCCTAACCTGTGAAAAAAAACTTAAAAAATGTCCTACCAACAACTAAACATGATAATGCTTTCTCCTGAGAAAGTCATTCATTATTAATATCTGAAAATAAACCATAATGTTTTTTTGTTGGCTACCTTATTGGTTGTCCCTTATATTTATTTGCGGGTTGAATGCGGGCTGACTATTGGTAAAAATGCGGGCGGGACGGGCGCAGGCTGAAAGCTAAATATGCGGGGCAGGTGCGGGTCGATTTATTCTCTATAGGTGCGGGGCGGTGCGGGGATGGGTTTTTACAAATGTGGGGCGGGGCGGTTGCGGGCTGAAGGTTTGTTTTGCGGGGCGGGTGCGGGCTCTAAATTCCGTCCCGAGTAGGGCTCTAGTGTGTGTGTCTAAGGATTCTAGATGAAGGTTCACCGGAACAAAACATAACAAAAGTAAAGTTTTATGATTGATATTATCTGATATAACAAACTGTACAAAAAGAAAAAAGGGTTCCATATAAAAGGGTTCTTCGTAGTGAAATGAGTAGGTAATCACGGAAGTAGGTTCGGCCTGCTGAGACTTCTTGATATCATTCAACTGCTGCAGTTTTGCCAAGTGGCATTCGGGATTTGCGTCGTCGGTCCTTCGTAGTTTCGTTTGGTAGTGGCGTAATATTTATTTGTTGCGGTGTTGACAGTATGAATATCATAGACGTTATTGTTGGGATATGAAGCAGCTTTTTATAAAGTAATTTTACGTATCCGTCGATAGGCTTACGATATAGCAGAAATAATATGATGTCAAGTGAAAATTTGTGTTTCGACGTAACATACCCGAAAAAAGACAGAAAGGCCAATGACACTAACAGATCATTCACAAGGACGGGTTTGTTTGCACACTAATTAGCTAGAGTTATGGTTGTTCTCCAACGCTTATCAGTTGTATGTTCAGCTAATTAGATTGGGCTATCAAACGTCGACCGTCAGTTCTTGCCACGGAGGTACTTGGCCAATGCATTAATTAAACACTTGCACCTCGCGATTGGCTGAATGACCCAGGTGATGGCTGGGGGCAGAGTGATTGACAGGCCTGTGGCAGGGCTGTAGTTAGTTTACAAACACCCTGTCATAACATCTTGGTGTTTACTGAATAGAAATCACCCTTTTCCACAAAATGCACCAGGCGACCCAAAATGTGTTCAGCTGCATTAGATCCGCCCAGTATTCAATATTAGGTATACCTTTTATTGAAAAAAAAAACACAAATTTTTAGGATTTTGACCAGTCGTGCCACCTTAAAGGGCTCTAACTGGAACCTTAAACACATGGTTCTTTTATTGAACGTTTAGGTCCATCTATACCCTGTATTAAGTTTCCGGGAGGAACCCTTTCTGGTTCTTTACAGTGGACTGAGTAGGGAACCTTGATAGATTCCTTAACCCTAGGTATAAGGTTCTTTATGGAACCTTCGGAGACGGCTTATCCTAGAACGTCCAGGGTGTCGAATAACATTCTGTATACATAGACAATGTCTCAACTTATCTAGCTTGACATGGACCGTAATCTGACATACTGTAACAACATTTCTGTTTCACCGAATAACCTTCGTTGTCTACCAAACCTATTTAAAAAGAAGCATACTTTCATACTGTAATGACTGGCATGTAAGCATTCCCAAACTATATATGATCGAAACTCATGAAATGTTCAGTATTTGCTCTTACAGCCGTTTATAAGGTGGAAACATCGAATAGAAACTCCCCTTTGAGTATTTTTCTGTAAACTAAATTTAATACCCTCGACAAATGAAAGTAACTTGCTTAATTGTGCCCGTGCTGCATGTTGTACACTGCCACGCATATAAAGAGTTTGTTTTAAATACAAACACAGATCTGATACCGTGTGTGTTGTCCTAGCTGGTGGAGTTGCTTTGGCTATTACGAGTTTTTCCAGGTTACACAAATTGGTATAAGGTTTCCTACGTGAGGGTAATAATCTCCACATTATGATTCCAGCATCCGCCCTTTAAAGTGTGTAGAAATAGCGGCACGTCACATGCTTGCGATAAGCGAATCAACCAGGGTTTATTATGGGGACGGAAATCGACACGACAAAACTTTAGCTTGTCTTAGTTTGATGACTAGCTGTCCAGTGATCAGTTGTCTACCCTTAGCATTCTCAGTGCAACAAGTGTAAGCATCGCCAACAGGCAAACCAAGCCTAATATATATATATATATATATATATATATATATATATATATATATATATATATATATATATATATATACAGTGGAACCCCGCCTTGCGACCACCTCGCAAATGCGACCACCCCACAATTACGACCACTATTTTTGGTCCCAAATACACGATCCAGGTAACTTAGAGTTTCACAAATACGACCACCCCCAAATTACGACCACTTTGGTCAGTCCCCAAGGTGGTCGTGATTGTGGGGTTTCACTGTATATGTTGCCACATATATGTTTTTCTTCATTGTCTGTTTATTTATAAGTGAGTGGAAAATTACGGTACAATCGGCAACACTGCGTGTCTTATCAATTGACTGCTTGCGTATTCGTGTGGTTTTAATGATTCATTCAGCAGTTGGATCACGTAAAAAAGCTTAGGTCAGTTAACGGATATAACCATACAACCTAAATTGCAATTAATATTATTAAATATCCCTTTGTTAAACATGTTTATTTTATTATTCTACACTGGATAGTGCAAAGGGGATGTACTTCATATACTGATGTAATACCAGTTACACGTGGGAATGTACGTATTGGTGAAATTTATATATAAAATATCCTGAATTTGGAGGTGTAGCTCCTTATATTACATATACTAATATTTTCGGGTTTCTTAATTATTTGAGTTTGCGCAGTATAAACATGATTTTATATATATTTTATGCATGTAGTAAAACACAGTAAGATATCAGGTAAAATAGTGTCTTAAAGGACATGAACAGCGTAAATAAAATTGCAATTTGATCGTATTATACCATAAATGGATTGTTTTTGTAACTTTTGGCTCTGTGTGTAGTCGTTACTTCCGGTCTAAAGTAATTAAAACCGCGTCTAAAAAGGGCACTAAGATGCTTGGTTTCACCTTGCCCGCGTACGGCAATGCTCGTTTCCGTGCCTCATGAATATTCGGAATGACGTCAGCTCAGGAACGGCAGTCGCTCATAACAAAGCCACATGTGTGAATTCATGACAATAGGTATACCGTTTTCTGTATTGCGTTCGATCGATAATAGTTAAAATAATGCCAAATAGTTGTGTAGCGGGTGGCTGCAGTAACACAAACCGTGATGGTGTGAGTTTACACAGGTTTCCTTTGAGCCAGCCAGAACGTTTGAAGAAATGGGTCAACTTTGTTCGCGTGAGGCGAGCAAGCTGGGAGGGGCCATTAGGCCATTGTGCTTAGCCTTCACACTACGTTAAAATCGAGCCATTGTCAGCGTATTATCACACAGGCAACATCAACTTTATTTTAGAATGAAGAATTGATAACTATCTTAACGAAATTCGGATAGTTAATTAAAATTATATTGCCAATTTAAAAGCAATCCACTGTTTCCCATTGCTTGTAAGCTGTATTTAGTCGCGTGCTTAACACACAAGTACACCTCTATAACATCCTGCAAGCATGCCTTAAAAAAAAACGATAAAAATTGAACCCCCTCATACAAATTTCCTGCGTGGGTACATTGATTAATATGTACAGTTTTATTTTTTAATTATACAAGTTTTTTTTAACAATATATCATTTATTACTAAATTGAATAAACAACCAGAACATTTAACTGACATTTTGCATACACACACATGCGTCTTGCACATAAACACTGCACCATGCACCGGTATAGGCCTACATGTAACATATCATTATTATGTACTTATAATATTATTAAGTTTATAAAATACACAAAATAAATAATTTCAACAAAATATCTGACAGCTAAATCTTCATTTATATTTTTACATATTTTAAATCGTTTTTCACGGCATGCTTGCGCATTTCGATTTTAGTACGCGAATATACACAACTTACAAACAGTGGATAACAGTGGATTGCTTTAAAATCGACGATAGAATCTTAATTAACTATCCGAATTCCATTAAAATAGTAATTAATTCTTCATTCTATCAAAAGGTTGATGTTGCCCGTGCATGTGATAATACACTCATAATAGCTCGATTTTAACGTTGTGTGCAGAGAACCTCGTCAAAGATCGTCTCGTGTCGGCCACTATGTGCAATATGCGGTCTTGTCAACTGGCATCCAATCAGGTTGTCCGATTCATTGGCAGTGGCTCTGAGCAAAAACTGACCAATAAACATTGACTTAATATGGAGAAAATACGGATTAAGTAATCGCAAGTTGGCAACACGAAGGCTGTGGGTTTCGAACTTCAATTTAAGGACGACCGTCCTTGCTTTGAAGTACGTACCTGAATTGAAGGACGTCTCAAAAATGCGGTCTGCCCTGACCCGGTTAAATGTATTGCATAATATGTATTCGCATCATTTTAAAGGACTTGCACACCTTACTTTCACGCGGGACGATATTAACGTCGAGATTTTATCATTCACAGCTGACATGTCTTGTATTAAAAATTGCTGTGCATTTATCACATAATATGTGCAATTAATTTATATAATGTTCATCTATTTTACATTTATATTTTGAAAAAAAACGACTTATAAAATAACAATCTTTTTCCCGATTCGTTACGGTGATTGTATGGTATTGACTCGTCACTCATATTGTCATCATCCCCGCTCATGCAGGGTCGGCTCAAACATGTACGGCTGTACATTTTCGCTCCCCGGTATCCTTGTATCTTTACCTGAATGAACACTAAAGTTGTCGTAGCTTAGAGAGTAAAAATCAACTGTTGAATCCGTGATGGACTCGAAACTTTCAGAAATAACATCGTTACAAAAACCAGTGGCCATTTTATATACACAGGGTGACTGCCGTACATAGTAAGGCTGCAGTTCCTGAGCTGACGTCACAGCCTGTGCCTGCACTTGAGAACCCGAGCGCCTCTGTAGCACTGACCCTGCGGCGAGTAGCCACTTATTTGCCTAAAAGCTCAGTTAGCACAGGTCACCAGCGGTTAGTCACTTTAATAGGGGTGAGATGCACTTTACACAAATGGGGTATATTTCACTGGTCATGGAGATTACACAACTAGCATTCGTAAAAAAAATTGATATACAGAAGGTTTGAAGGACAACAGACCATGTCTCAAGTATCCCGATAAGATATCTCGACTTCAACTAACAAGATCAAAAGTGAGGGTTTGTGTTGCTAACACTACTGAAAGAGACTGAACAAGTGTTTCATAACTGGTAATGATAAAACTATTTTAGTTCTTGCGATGTAAAAAAACAGAGACTTACAACCACGTGGACAGAGCATGGTTCTGGCAATAAGGTACATGCAATTATCATGAAGTTTTAAAGAAATAAATAACACGATCTTTCCACAGTGTATTATCTATACCACCTATAACAATATCTTGTATCAGAGCTTACACAAAAAGTTAGATTTCCGCTTCTTTGTAGCATAGTGTAATATGTACTAGTATGGAACAAAGGTTAATTGTGTTTTTGAAAAAAAATGTATACGGTTTGTTGGATAAATAAATGATCATATTTGGAAATGTCAGTTGATTTATTTTTGTCTATATTTCTATACTAATCCACCGATATGATGACTACACAAAACCGAAGCGAAACAAAAATATTAATAAGCTTTACTATAGTCATAGCGTTTAACTGAATAAATATTAATAAGCCGAATGCGAAAAATTCTGTTGGACAATTATAAGATTTTTTTTCTGAGTAATGGGTACACTGAAAATCAAAAATGTGTACGGGAACACATTTAGCGCGTTCCGGAACTCAAACACATCAAATTTTGCTGTGTATGAGGCATTAAATGTGTTTCGTTTAGTCAGAACACACTCACTGTGTTACCAAACGCATTATTCCGCTCAAACACATCTGTTTTCCAAAATGTGTTTGGAAATGTGTTTGGGAACACATCTACTGTGTTTGAGTATGTGTTTCAAAACACATGTAATGTGTATGCGCCTTTCCCCGAGAGGGAGTTGGTTGTCACGTGATACATAACCGCCAAATTCAAAAACAGTCTGGTCTTTGTTCGGGTGGCCCATCATCTCAGCAGACATAACTGGCAGAGTACATGCTGCAAGGTCTAAGGTAAGTTAAGAATGTATTGTTTTTTCAAAATCGGCTATATGTGGAATGTCTTAATTATATGTACAGTCAGTAAGAGCACTGAGTGTTAATTATCCAGATTAAGATGATGATGCCTGCATTGCATGCCTGCCTGACTGCGACATTGCCCCTAAAATAATATGTATACAGTCATGCAGTTTACAAGGAATGTGCAAGGAGATTTATATTATACATGTATATAACATATTTTTGTCGTACTTAACAACTTAACATTACCAAAGACGTTATTATTATATAATTCCAACTGTTCACTGTATATGCATGTGTTCATGAAGCTTCGCTCAGTACAGGGCACATGTAACAACTGCTGATAAGACAGCAGGCAGCTTGTTGTAGAACAGGGTCAGGTTTGTAACCCTATAAGGTTGTCACAGTCGCAGCGTGCTTTTATACAGCCACACTCTTGTTATGTTGGTGACTTAGCTACATATATGCCCCCCCCCCTCCCCACCCGAGTAGTAAATGCTAATATACAACTGCACAATGTTTCATGCCTGTTTGTTTTTTTAATTTCTTATACGTTCGTTTTCTTATTTTATAGGACTTAAGCCCACCCAAGTCTTTATGCTCTTCAAGAAGAGGAGCGAAATGAGGCTGTCTCAAGACTGCTGGTGATCCAATTAAGAGAGCTACATCATAGATGAATGCACAATTACTCGAGACTCATTGAACTAATATTTACCATATATTATGACATTTCGGCAACTTGCACTCTACATATATACCCCATTTCTGTATATAATAGTATGTGCATCACTTGGTTTAGTTATAATCTGGGGTGTTTTTCTCAGATTCTTGGCCTGCATACTACAGAAAAACATCATTAGAGACCTGTGTCTCTGTATTCAATAAGGACAAGGACTATAATATATTTTTTTCATAAACTGAATAAATATACTGTGAAAATATTATGATAAATGGTTCAAATTTGTGTAACTGCTTTTGTTATTTGTTTTCTGTGTTACAGGTGAATATACAGCTGAATTATATGGATTAGATACTTTTATTCCTTACTTATTCCAGTCTCAAGACCAGGCAAGCTACATGTATTTGGAACTTTTGCAGAACACATTTTAGCACATTCAGAACACATCAAATGCGTTTCAGAACACATTTATATTATCATACACATTTACTGTGTTTCCGTACACATTTAATGCCTCGTCCCAGATACAACTCTCTGACACATCTCTATGTGTTTCCAAACACATGTGTGTGTTCCGAAACACGTCTATGTGTGTTCCGAAACACATTTATATGTGTTCCCAAACACATCTATGATGTGTTACAAAACACATTACATTTATCATACACATTAATGTGTTTCTGTACACATTTTAATGCCTCATCTCAGATACAAGTCTCGTACACATTTAAATGTGTTCCCAAACACATTTTTGGTTTTCAGTGTATAGACCTCATGTTCTCAGACACACGTACCCACACACAGAAACACGCACACACACACGCCCTCCCCATATAATATATATATATATATATATATATATATATATATATATATATATATATTTATATATATATATATATATATAGTTCTGTCAACTTAATACGGCAACATATCTCTGCCTGATAATTAAGACCCCTTTTTAAAATTCAACTTTACATATAACGATGGTTGCTCCTTGGCATTCAAGAATGGCGGTTTAGCCCTCTCGGTGGTATACCCGGAAGTTAGTCACGGAGTACGTTTTTTATTTCTGACAATGAATGCCTGAACGGGGAAGAGGGCGTTGCCCAAAGTGAACTTCACGATCTGTTTGTCACTGAAACGTGACGTGGGTTTATATCTTAATAAATTTCAAGATATTAACAGATACCCAGCATTTTCCCCAGATTAATAGTCAACTTACACATTAAAAAAATTAGGTACGTAGTCGATATTAATTATCTTACATGAGAGAGAGAGAGAGAGAGAGAGAGAGAGAGAGAGAGAGAGAGAGAATTAAGGAAGAAAAAAGATGTGGGATCTCATCGTAACAAATATAATTCAAAAGGTAACGGTTTGTTGGATAAATAAATGATCATATTTGGAAATGTCAGTTGATTTATTTTTGTCTATATTTCTATACTAAAAAAAATAGGTACGTAGTCGATATTAATTATCTTACACGAGAGAGAGAGAGAGAGAGAGAGAGAAAGAGAGAGAGAGAGAGAGAGAGAGAATTAAGGAAGAAAAAAGATGTGGGATCTCATCGTAACAAATATAATTCAAAAGGTAAGAGGGAAGGGTCGGCTTTTTACGAGTGTCCTAAAGATAGCTGTGAGGGTTTATTCCTGTCAGCTACACATATGCACTCGCTGAACATATTTCCTTAGTGCATGGTGAAGATGAAATTAAACAAATTCTTGCAAAAATGCTAGAACTGTTATATATTTTCTCCTTATAACTAACCGAATGTGTTGCGAAAGCTGTACTAACTAGCATATTAATTTGAATACCGATTATAACTGAATGATTTGGGAGAATTATACGAATATCTGCTCAGTATTCAAGTATTATTTTCTGATTATGCAAATTATGTAGGCCTAAACTACATCATATACTGGCATGAGCCAATGATAAACTTAGCATTGATGGAAACTCATGCAGCCGTAAGGTTATTAATATTTTTTTCTAAACCATATTTTTGTAATCGCCAAATAACCAAAACAAGGGGAGTCCCCCCTAACCCCCTAAGTGAGCGATAATGGGGAACCTGCTACGGAGCATACGGTCATCGAAATGAGATCTGCCATATCTGAGAGCTAGCGAAACACGAGCAGAAGAAAGAAAAGGAAAATCAATTGGTACCGATGCTGTAATATTTGATCCAAATAGCAATGTAGAAATAAACATCATTACCTGTAAGTCTTCCCTCCTTATTGTTGGGAGGATGGGATGGGGGGGGGGGGGGGGAGGGGAGGGGGGCTCCATACGAGGGAGGCTTAATAAAGCCAAAAAGTGTATTGGCTAAATGAAATACTATTTTATTCAATGCATAGTGACTAAGCTAAGTTATATGATAATTTAACTTGACTATTATACAAATATATAAAATTAGCCAGGACTGCATGGGGGATATATTGACAGATCTACTCTCTTACTCAACAAGACCGATACGATTACTGATTGCTCTGACAAGGATAAATACACACACACACATATATACAATGCATGTCCTGGCCTAGATACCTTATTCTGTTTACATGATCTGTCACACGTGTGTGTGTGTGTGTGTGTGACGGGAAAAAATGGATAATGAAATAAAGAAACTCTCCAGTACAAATGGTAAAGAAATATTTTCTTATGATAAGGATTTGTTTTCTGTTCAACTCATTACCTTTGAAAACAAAGAAAGCTATTTTATGACAAGAAATTATCTTGGGGTATTATGAAGGAAATTATAAGATAATTTTTCTTGTCCTAGGAAAAGAAGATATTTTTTTCTTATAAATCTAGAAAAAAAATCTTTAGGATTTCTTATCAATAAAAATTTCTTTGAATTCGAAATATTATCCTTTTAAGAAAATTATTGTTGGCAGTGGATATTTTTTGGGACATTCAGAGAAAACAGGAATCCCCATTGTTTGTGCAGGGAAGTATTTGAATTTGGAACTAAAATCCTCTGATTAAATCATTAGCAAGGACATTTCTGTTATGGCTTTTATGTTTGGCTGGTAAGCAATACAATGTAATCAGGAGAAATATAAACGGAACAAAGCATGCAAGAATCCCGGTTTTTTTTTGGCTCACCGAGTAATTGCAGGTGCAGTTACTTAAGTCACAAAAATATCGTCTTTGAATCACCTATATGTGTAAAAGGATCATAATATACAGATAGATACTGCCTCAAGGGATCGTTAAAAAAAATTTCCAAAGTTTTTAATGTTATCGAAACTCTAATTCATTTTACTGAAATAATAAGAAGTTCCAAATTTTGTTGTTATCTTAACTCGAAAAGTTTCAATACTAAAGGTGTTTTGTTATTATATTTGATACTAAATGTAAAAAAAAATACATATATATATGAATACTTTCAAAATGTATTCATGCATGAATATCTTATAATGAACTTCTTTTATATTATTATTTTACTAATAATTTATTTTTCATTTATTTTACTAATATTATTTTTTAAAAACCGTTTAAAGATGATACTGTTATTAATCTTCGTTAAAATTATATTTGGTAAAATTATTTTTTATTAAATAGATTTTTTAAATCTTCTGTTGCAATATAGGTAAAGTTGATGGTTTACACAATGAACACATTTATGAAAAGCTACTTTAAGACAGCTCTGGCATCAGCTAACCACATTTCACACTTCCACTGAAAGGAAGAATTAATTGGCAGGAACATACTCATACTGATCTGATCACAATTTACATTAGTGTAAATCTGCTAATTAACTGAGACTGAGAGAGCTACAGGAACAAAAGAGGCTGATATTAGAATAACCTCGATGCAGCACATGGTCGATGAGGTAAAGATAGGTTGATAGATATCAAGATAGCAAGGCTAATCTGGTCACTGTAGCATCTGAACAGTCTCCACTGTTTCCTGAGTCTCTAGACATGGTCTTGGGTATCTGCTCAAAATATAATATACAAATATATATAGAAACAAAGAGAGGTAGGCGCGGAACTGCCGCTTTTCGGTACCGGCCTGTAATTAAGCTTAAGGGACTTTTCGAATTTTCAAAGGTCAGTTTCTCATTAGTGCCACCAGGGGGAGTGGTAGCAAGGGATTCCAGGGATGAGTCTGGAAAACCGACAGCTCCCCACATATATGGCTAAATAGTACAATTAGCTTTTTCAAATAGTTTGACTGGATTGTGGACTGGATTACATGGCAGCAACTACATTTTGCCCAAATTTTTAAAACACCACAGGCATTAAGATTACCTATATATAGTTATGATTTTTTTAAAATAAATGTTTCTCAGATAAGTAAATGAAAGAGAATATTGCTTATTGTTATAAATGTTAATTTTGTACCCATACCAAATTAAAATTAGCATATCAATTTTGAAAATAAGGTATTCACTATATATTCAATGAATTCATTTTCTATTTATTCGAATGCGTATGCGAATACATTTGATATCTTATAATTTTGAATACGAATACAAATACTCAAAATTGTGTATTCGAATATGTATTCGAATACGAATACTGAATAGGAATACCCTATGGATATATATATTTATATATATATATATATATATATATATGAAAGAGTTCATGCTGGCTTTATACAAAAAGTTTGACTTCTTCTCAGGGCGGTTTGGATTCGATCCCTCAGGTCGCCCGGCATATAAATATATATAAATATATATAACTATATATATATATATATATATATATATATATATATAAAGCATTGACATGCCTGCGATACAAGAATTAATGACATCATAAACAGCACGAGGTCACGCATGATGCTTCATTCAGCCTGTGGTTTTTTTTAAATGTCATAAAATGACTTCTAAACCAGCGTCACTGAAGCAGAATATTCATAAAACTAGATAAACATCTTTGACATGAAGGTACATGTATTTCTGTAACATAAAGATG
The DNA here is from genome assembly GCA_026874595.1 of Sipunculus nudus. NCBI lineage: Eukaryota > Metazoa > Annelida > Sipuncula > Golfingiida > Sipunculidae > Sipunculus > Sipunculus nudus. Next base: position 50,365,358 of record CM049315.1, read on the forward strand.
GGTGGGTCTGAAGAAATAACAAAAGAAACATTGATCCAATCTCAGGTTAGTCTGGTGCAAAATTAATATAAACAACGCCCACTATAAATGTAAATTATTTCTGAATAATTAATGGACACTATGTCTGTTTATCTATTTTATGTATATTCTTTACAAATATCATTGAATATATATCAAAATGCTATATTAAATAAATATTCGGTATATTTACATAGTAATATTATTGCTTTTAATCCTACAACTTATCTGTTTTAATAATAAGTGTTACCTATTTATAATTATATATTTATAATACCATTATTTTTATATGACAAAAAGTCTTATTTTATATATATATATATATATATATATATATATATATATATATATATATATATATATGAGAGAGAGAGAGGGAGAGAGAGAAACATTTTAAACTGATAACTCGAATCAACTGATTATTCTAATACCAATATTACGTAAGATCCGTAACTCGAAGCTTTTAGTTTATTCGATTTTTAATTAAACATCATATTTTAACGTCATATTTTATGATCAGTGATCATACGTTGATCGTACGCACTTTAAACATGATATTCCTTAATGGGATTTGCTTAGGTGAAGAACTACTCTCTCCCTGTGTTTTTTCCCCTTCTATTTCTGTGTAAGGCACACATTCAAAATGAACTCAGAAAAACATAAATTTAATGCAAAGAAACCGATTTTCGTCCGTTTTATACATTTTATAATAATATTCGATGAGCAGTACATTTGATAGATATTTTTTTATAATAAACGATATTCAATGCAATGTAACATAAGATAAGTCACTCTTGGAAAGTAATAAATATATATATGCAATAACAAACATTCCCATGGACACCTTACGGGCTTAATGTAAAGGGCAACCTTCCTCAAAATATACTAAATGTTACTACTTTATTAACTATATCAAAGCAAGGGTATTATGTAGGTTACTATCTTCCAAGGATATAAACTTGGGTGGGGCGGGTGCATCTAGGGCTTGTTATATGTTATGCATATACCAGGCGACCCCTTGCATAATACGAGCGGTTTCACCGGCATCACAATGAATAACCATTAACTACACATGAATCCATGTGACTTATAGAAAACTTTGTAAATCTTTATATAGTTACACAGAAATGAGCTTCCGTGACCGATCAGCTGAAGTTATTGTCAGATATTTATTCGAACACAAACGCATGTTTTCCGCCAATATACTTCCATGAAAGACGAGCTTTCGCAGAAATATATCAAGTTTTACGCGAAGAATCACTCACATGCAGGAAGGGACGCCGGAGAATTAGCAAGTGTTTTCCACAGGAATTTTTAAGGTACGCAATTCTAACTGTACGTTATGTCTAATTGTAATATATATGTATGTATTATGATTCGATAACTATCAGGTTTGTTACAAATTGCTATGGAAGGACAAGCATAATGTATCTAAATTCACATATGTGGGAATTAACAAGATTGCGCGATCGTCTGTTATTGCACTGCATAAAATATTTGCGTAATTCCCGCGAAAGAGAGACTTTAAAAATAGGGTTGTTCAGGGGAGCCGGCGCTTACTAAATTTTACTGGACTTCCTATAACACTACCAGCAAATTCTGGTGGCCTATCACCAATGACGTGACCGGATATTTATTAAGTCTGCCCCGTACCGAGGGGATGCTAAGAACGTTTGATGATATATATATATTTGGGTAAAATATATTTTTTTTCTTGGTTCCCCATAGTGCAAATCACGTTTTCTCTTTTTTTTTTGTCTTTCTTCACCCTAGATCTCGAATATGGCTGATTTTCAAAATCTGATCTTTCGGCAAAGAAGCAGTCATATATGGCAAATTTGTACCTGATATTTATCATTTACATTTTTCTTTTTTCCAAGGTCCTACACTCCGTAGGTGATTCCCAATTATCGCTCAGTTGTAGCGTCGGAGAGGTTTCCAGTAATAGCTTGGCGATTGCAAGCATCTAGTTTTGTATATATATATATATATATATATATATATATATATATATATATATATATATATCCCACTGGCAGTGAACCGACTTTCCTGTGTATACCCTTTCCATCGATAAACAATGAACCAGCTTGGCTATTCATATATATTTATATATATATATATATATATATATATATATATATATATATATATATATAAATTAACATATTAAGGGTCATTTGTAAGCGTTTGCTTTAACTATACACGTTTCAGCCATATCCAATGCCACTGATTGTTACCAGCCAGACTCTAATAAAGATAATCCAAGTGTCCCAACTTCATCAACTTCCTATATTTTGTATCCCAATTATAACATTTGTAATATACATATTTACGTAGTTTTGTCATATCATAAAATATCAGATTATTTCATAACATATCATAAAAGAAAAAAATAGCGTATTCAATGTTGCATGACAGTGTTTCATGTTTTATGTACCGATTCACGTTTTACTGGTATATACCCAATACATCCTTTAATTGATCACAAATACATATATGTGCACGCAAATATGTTGACACGACTATGTTCATACCAGATTAGATTTCTATGTCACAGTAGCTCATTTTGCCATTTATAACTGGATTTGTTTGGATTTCTCACACGCTGTTGCGTTTTCATGTACCACGCCCAAATGCTGTTCGGTCCTACCGGTATATGTCTCACGTCTGAGTAAACGTCTATTCACCACTAATATATGTTCATAATGGATAATCACATTTTCCTTTTCAACAGAAAGACACATGATCATGTAAGACACAGGTAAGGTTGCTAATTTAGTAGGAACTGTATACTATTTTAGTCATTGCAAGGTCGAAATTAATATATATATATATATATATATATATATATAAATATACATATATATATATATATATATAAAATTATGTAAATATAGAGGAATCAAATTTTGCAACTTGTTGCATGAAACGACGTAGTATTACAAAATTCTGACAAGATTTTTATTCCTCTATATTTGTATAATTATAAATCTCTAGTCCCACACCATAGAGCACTCCAACAGTTGTTTATTACAGATAAAGAGTGGATCGATTTTATACGTAAATGTCAATGTTTTTCTTCATAACATCAGTATATGAAAAACAAAACAAACAAACAAGGCATTCACAGGTAGTGTATATAAGATTTAAGTACTGATCAGGGTATGGAGTGACTCATGTACAAAGAGGCCAGACGTTCGACTGTTATATAAATATACATAAGGAAGTCTTACCTCATATATATATATATATATATATATATATATATATATATATATATAATAATAATTATTATAATAACAATAATAATAATAATGCAAATAAAGAGGAATCAAAATTTGCAACGTTGCACGAAACTACTTATTATTTATTTAAACATAACTGACAAGAGTTGAAAAGTTTTTATAAATAGCTAATGAAAAAATGTGTGATATAAAACACTGCAAAGTGTAGATTGCCAATGTTTTTCTTCATAACACCAGTATATGAAAAAACAAACAAGGCATTCACAGGTAGTGTATATAAGTACTCTAGTACTGATCAGGGTATAGAGTGACTCATGTACAAAGAGGCCAGACGTTCGACTGTTATATAAATATACATAAGAAAGTCTTACCTCATATATATATATATACATATATATATATATATATATAATGCAAATAAAGAGGAATCACAATTTGCAATGTTGCACGAAACTACATATTATTTATTAAAACATAACTGATAAGAGTTGAAAAGTTTTTATAAATAGCTAATGAAAAAAATTGTGAAACATAAAACACTGCAAAAATATACGAACCCTACTCCACTCGTCATTTGCACTACTTTGGTTTTCAACCGGTTCAAAGTAGTTTAAACTTATTAAATGCAAAATGAAGTGTCTTCACTTACACACAGGTGTTCATTGCATCCAGGGTTGTGAAATCAACACAATACACCTGTGTGACATAGTTAATTTCACAGTCATAGTCGATTCTAATCTGTCAATCACAAGTGTCGAACGCATGATGTTAATTTCACAACCGAGCCTGGATTGATTCTGTGGGACACTTATTGACATGCACGTAGCTGTTGATAAAATTTAGGAAGAAGCTGTTCTTTTGGACTCTCTGCCCAGAGAATCTTAAAACAATATAGAAATAAAAATTATATGACATTTAAATATCGTACTACTGTGCTCTGTGTGTTCGGGCAAAGTAGAGTTCTTGTCAGGTGTTGGATCACCTAGTTGTCATATTTATCGGAACTATTGCATTCCGATCCGGCGTCGTCAGCCCTTTATCCTTTGTTCCCGGTATCTGTATATGTTTTGTTTGGCACTGTACAGAACAGTAACAGGCGTTGATGTAAAGAAAAAAAATAAGTGGCAAAACAAACACACTTGCTGCCCTTTAATAGGAAGGATATTAACATAGCAAGAAATCTAAGATAAATTTTGCATAACTGTTCAAATTGTTGACTTTACCTCTCAAGTTGGAAATGCATCATTAGAACAAATTATAGTTTTAACGGTTCCTTTATTATCATTCTCTGAATCCACACAAACATTCATGTGTACTGTGCATTGGGATTTCATTTCTTTATAGAAATAGTTGCCAGTAGGGGGTAGCTATGGATTGTCTACAGTACAAGGTTTACTTGCTCAGCTGACTGAAACTCAACTGAGGTATAGGTATGGCGCTTTGTCCGTCGTCCGTCCGGCCGTTCTGTCGTACATTAGCAGGGCACAAATCGTAACCACTGGACCTAGAAACTTCTTAGTGTACATCCGGGGAGGTCAATAAAAACTCTCCATGGAAACCTGAAATTAGGTCAGTGTAACCTATATCTTCTGAGTTATGGGACTTGAAGTACCCCCTAGAATAATTAAAAATTTGATTCAAAACCTCCAGTCTTGATAATTAATGCATGGATTGCCATGAATCTTGCCTTGATATTGGCCATGACTAGTTTTGTCAGTTCCCGAAAACTCGTGGCGCCATCTTTTTTATTCTTTTTTCTTTATTTTTTTATTTATTTCTGTTTCTGAGACCGTCAAATGACAGTAAATATGTCAGGTTCTCAGGTGTGGGTTCATCCTGTGTCCTGAAACCAAGTGTGATTATTAATTATGATTGGTTTCTTCTAGTAGCACCACCTGTATTTTTTCTTTTGATGCATTTTCCCTTTATATTGAGACTGCCAAATTGTATTGAAACTATCAGATTTGCAACTGTGGTTTCGTCTGTGTCCTGAAACCTGTGGTGTTTATTAGAGTCCAGCTTGAATAAGCGGATGCCCTATATTATTCACCCTGTCCGTCCGTCTGTTCTTCTTTTTGTATGTCCGTGAAAGTTGTTTCCTGATGATAATACAGTTTGGGTTGACATATGGATTTCAAACTTGACTTATTTATGGCCCATCTCTAATGCAAAAACTATGTTGATTTTAGGGTCATGAGGTCAAAGTTCAAGGTCACACGACCTACATATTAAGAAGATTGTGGATGCATTTTTAAGCCAAACTTTTCATCCCAAACCTTCCATCTTGCACATATAGCTGACCTGCCAATAGGGGGAGAGACTTGGGTGATTTTGTGGTAACAAGGTCAAAGTCACAGGGGCCATCTCTCCACAGATTTGTTTCCAGGTGATAACTCCAGTTTGGATTGACTTATTGGTTTTAAACTTGACCTATATATGACCTACCAATAATGTAAGAACCCTTTTGATCTTAGGGTCATTAAGTTAAGGGCACAGGACGCACTGTTTTAAAAAGATTGTGGTTGAATTTATATGCCAAACTTTACATCCCAAACCATCCGTCTTCCACGTGGTGCACCTGCCAATAGGGGAAGGTTCCTATTGATCTTCAGGTCACACAAATTAGTATACGGATGAAAACATCAGTTTGGGTAGACAGGTTGGCTTCAAACTGATCACAGGACCAATATTTTGAAAAGAAAACTCATAAACCTTTCCTTATAGACAATTCAGCTGAGCGTCGAGATCCATAGGTCCCTTGTCATGGATTTGTGATGGTATAGGGGTCATATTTGACACTTTTGAGATGGGTTGTCCACACGACGACCTTTGGTAATTTTTGTAAAATGCAAATTAGGGCCGCAATTGACGAAAATTCTATTGCCTATCTATTGCGGTATCTCAAGAACTTACCAAGATAAATGGTTGAATGTTGAATGGTTGACGCAAATTTTCATAGTCAAGGATTCCAATAGTGCCACAGTAGCAAGGGTTAAGTTAGTATTTTGAATTGTAATATGCAAATTAGGGTCGCCATTGATGAAAAGTCTACCTTACCCAATATCTCCATTTCGTCAATTAAAATTGGTCAAATATATTGTCAAGACCTAGGTTTTCATGGTCAACGATTCAAATGTAACCATATGAACAGTGGTTTAACTGATTTTTTATAAACAAATCTGGGATGGAAATTCTATTTTCTTCCATATCCTAATAGGGAAATATTGGACACAATTTAACAATATTTGGACAAACATGGAATCTAGACATAGGTTTATATAGTAAAAAAAAATGTTAAAAGATCATCGGAACAAATGCCTGATGTTCATTTTTTTTATTTTTGAAAATGGAAATTACGGCAGTCATTGCGGTAAAACCTTTTTTCTCCAGCATACATATTTAAAATATAGATAAATGGTAAAATACATTTGCTAAATTAGCTTTTTTTTTTGGTAGGAGATCATTTTGAGAAGCTAGCACTGCACTGAGTTGTCGGTGTACAATTTAATATTGATGTAAGGCAAGGTGTACTTTCTATGCCTAATATTAGCACGTAGAAACATAATGTATGGTGCATCAATCATTTTAATTATGCATCACGAATGGTAATAAATACTTCCTGTAGCGGTTCTATTTGGGGTTCAGTTCAACATTTATTATCTCTTTAACCTGACTATTATTGAGAGTATGTCCACTTAAGGTATATAGATAAATGCATTAGATGAAAAGTATAAGGATTTAAGATCCTTTATAGCTATTTGGTCACTATTTCAGGGTAACAATCCAATATGATGATGCAACAGTTTTGGCATCTATATGGAATTATAGAATTAATTTATAAGAGACACATTCGGTGTAGATTAACCAGTGCAGATCCACTGGACAAAAAAAATGCCTATGCGTACATCCTTACTCACAATATCACCTCGCTCCCTTTACCTGCACATTTGATAAATCTTTTGTTAATTAAGGAAAATAAGTATTTTTTTCCTAACACTTCCATATTTAATAGAAGCAAAAGAATCATTATAAATGCTTGTATACATGGTAAATATGATTGGTGAATGATATATATTGAAATCAAATTCCGAAGTTCATGGTATATGGTTATGTAAGGTATTTTTACTTTATTGTCATATCTCTACCTCTGCTTTGGCCTGGCATTATGATACCAATAATTTAAAGCACCCTGCTTGTCCGAACGTAATCTATCATATTTGTGACCTAGTGGTGGAAAATGCCTATTTTTATTTAAAATGCAAATCTTGATATATGCCTTCAGCGGTCTGCCGGTTTGGTCTATGACAAACATATTCTTGTCTATAATATAGTGCATTATATACACTTAAGTGTATGGTTAAACTTTTTTTATTTCTCAAACACTGGTATGATGAACATTTAAAACAGAGAATTGCTTCTGGCCTGTCTGATCCAATATAATTTGATCGGATCTGGTGAAACTCTCTTATTCCACGTAAAAACCTAGCTCCATTGATAAAAAGAATTGACAGTTCGCGAGCTATTGGTCTCCTGGTCTTGAGTTGCACTCCTAATTACATTCAGTGTCTATGTCCAATGCATAAGACATCAAGACAGGTGATTACAGTAGCGGTTTTGTCAGGTTTAAATTATCCTGTCATCTTTACCTTTCCTGATTACTTATGTTACAGAGTGCATGCATCTCATGCTAAAATATGCACAAAAGCTGACAATATATAAACGTGATCTTTTGAAAGCTATAATTATGAAAGTTATTTTTCTAACATAAATGTTTTTAATATTTACACTAAGACTTTTCCATAATGAATTTCATAATTTGCATATGAAGGAAATTATTTTTTTTGTGCTCTCGGGAAAATCAATGACTAGGAGGGTCTACTGTGCGAAAATATATTTCTTAGGATTTATTCCCGGCTGAAGATGTAACTGCGCATTGAAAGAAAAAGACATGATAAAATGACATGTTATTTGGTCTTTTTAACTAATTTAAGAATATCTCACTTCAGGTTTTATATGCACGGGGTTGTTAATAACACGGTAATAACCTGTCGTTAATACATTAATAGATCAGAGCGAAGCCTTTTAGGCAGTATTGGTGATTGAAGCATGGCCCTTCGGGTCCGGAAACAAATGCCCAAGCCACTTGGCTACGTTCTTGTTAATTCATATTAAGTTTCTAACTGAAATTTTTACAGAAATGGCGTTTCTTAAGAAAAACCCTCATTTGTTTACTTAACACTAAAATTCAAATTTTGTTTGAATAAATATCCGTGAAAACCTGAGTCTTGATATAATGGGTGAGTAAAATTTATGGTTAGTTCTTTTGATAATGCGAAAGATTATCTAAAAGTTTTTTTTCCCCCGAGGGTCTTTTAACAATCTTGACCATGAAAACCTAGGATATCTTGTTTGACCAGTTACCATGGTTTCAAGCTGAAATACAAAAGAATGAAGGTTCAATCAATGGAGACCCTAATTTGCATGTTATTTTGTGGTTTCATTTGAAGATTTGACCAAGAAAATCTAGGTCTAGACACAATGTTTGTCCAGTTATCATGGTGGGTTTTTGATTATTATTTTCTTAACCTCAGGACTGATCATATAAGGTTACTTTTTCCTCACTCGCAAGTTTCGTATAATTCTTGGCTTCGTGTGAGGGTGACAACGACGAGGTCAAATGCATCATGCATGTCGGTATAAACATTCTATGACTGTATGAAACTTACTTGTGTAATACAAAATAATATATGTATGTATAAATCACCATTTTTAGAATTTTTAGCATTGAACTCGCGCTGCATATCATTGTATGATGATCTACACCTTCTCAGCTGTGCTATCAGGGGCGGATACAGAAATTTAGAATAAGGGGGGGGGGGGAGGGGGAGGGGGGCTCACATTGCTAAGCTGCGAAGCGCCGAGAAGGAGGAGGTAATTTTTGAAAATTTAAGTTTAAATCGTGCATACTGGGGTTGCTTAATTGCATCATAAAGCAAGACATACATTTTAACTGTTCTATACGCTTAGTCTTTAACAGTTTTTTCCCCAGATTTGTTTGGTTAAGTCGAGAAAAGAGAGGGCGCGCGCCCCCTGCACACCCTGCCCCCCCCCCCGCACACACACCTAATCCGGCCCTGGCCACCACTTTGCCATTATGCTTCACGACTACGGAAGTTGTTTATAGCATTCATAGATGTGTAAGAGATACAAACCTTCCCGTGTGAACGAAGTGGATAGGGTGGAAAGTGTCATCACTGACATCAGAAATTTGATCATACATGAGTATTACTGTGACGTTTATAAAGCCCTACCTATTTTCAATGATATTTCAATGGGTAGATTGACAGGTCGATCCGAGTGTCTACAGGAGCTGCTGTTGATCTGGACTATCGTGGTACTGATGTAAACCGATTTTTTCCCGTCTGTCTCTCTCTCTGTCTCTCTGTCTGTCTGTCTCTCTCTCTGTCTCTCTGTCTCTCACTTTCTATGTCTCTCTCTCTCTCTCTCTCTCTCTCTCTCTCTCTCTCTCTCTCTATATATATATATATATATATATATATATATATATATATATTTGTGTGTGTTTGTTGTGTGTGCTGGTCAGGGTGTGTTTGCACCATTGTTTACTTTGAAGGTGGTACCAGCATTAATTAGCTAATTCACTGGGTCACGTCTTCCTTCCATGCATAACACCTACCCAGGATCTATGTCCCTTGGACCAGGTGGACTTCACACCCCGGTTATCAGCTAATTCACACCTAAAACTGACTCGCCCGGAGCTCCCGAAGACTGTTGCAGGCCCTGGCACTGGGGAGATATTTTGCCCGGCAGTGAATGTGTTAAAAAAATTAAAATCGTCAATAATGCCGGCCCTAATTTGCATATTACAAAAATTACCCAATGTCGTCATGAGGACAATCCAACTCAAAATTATCAGTGGACCCCTATGAACCCAAATCCAAAATAAAACCTTGTACTATAGAAAATTCATAGGTGTGCTATAGAATATATATAGGCGACAACTCGACTATTAAACAGTCCTAAAACAGCAGAGCCGTGTTCTTTGAAGAATATGCTTGGCTAATCTTTCTGACACAAGTTTGAGACAAAATTATTTGAGGTCTGAATAATAAAATGAAAAGAAGAGCTAGGTAGGCAAGGCAGGCAAAAACAGATATTCTTTTTTTAAGAGACTTATAGCTCTAATAAAATAGAAAATGTGTGAAGAAGTGACTGCTTTGGTTGAGTATTTTATTCGCGTGGGCACACTAAAAGTAGGGCTTAGAGCTAAATTTGCTAAACATGAAATAGATTTTATCTTTAGTAAATAAATCCAGTAGTCAGATCATGGCAGGACTCTTTGTTATGGACATAAATGTGAAAGACACCAGATATAAAATATGTGATTTATATGCACCTTATAATTATCAAGATCAGGTCAAGTTTTAGTATTCCTTCTTTAAATTAATAGACTAAAATGCATATGATTTAGATAAAGAGGGAGGCACAGAAAACAAGAAGAATAATGTTTTGAACTATGTTAAGAATCTATTGATAAGCAGATTTGTAGACATATAGCGTCTTAGAAATTAGAGGTATTTTACTTGGACACAACCAACCTTAAATATTAGTTGAAGGCTGGCCTTTTGGCTGATATTATTCGGCTGTTACTTTAACACGAAAACAGTTGTTTTAATAAAGTACAATGTGCATGGATGAGGTCTTTGGAAATTAAATTCTGCTTCATGAGGGCTTTGTAAAGAAAATTAGGAATTACGGCTTACAGAAAACGCTTTCCAAGGTGTATGGGCCAAATTGAAATATAAATTTAGACTTTTTTATTTTGGGTTTATAAACGGGCTAAACGAGTAAGAGATGTAAAAAAAACTCTTTATCGCAGTAGACTGATTCAATTATATGGCCGACTTGATAATTTTACTGACACTGAAATACATAATTTGCTTTGGAATGAAATATATAATTTAAACTTGAAATAGCAGAAATTGAATATTACAAAGTTGAGGGTTGGGTTTAAGATCTAAAGAACGCGGGTTTGAATTAGGGAAAAGTAATATTTATTGACCCTAGAAAAAAATAAGGCAACTAAAAAGAATGTAAATAAAATTCAAAGACGGGATAAAACATATACTTCATATATTTAAGAAATATTAAACATGCAAAAGTCTTATTAATCTTTACTCCTTTATATCTTGAATTAAGTGTATACTTTAGCATCATTTAAAAAAATTGGAAGTTCAGGTAAAGATGAACTGACAGGCACGGATCCAAGATTTTTTGCAGGGAGGGGTCAACGGGTGGCATGCATAAAAATTGTCTTAAAAAGGTCGTTGGTTGAAAGCGGGGGGGGGGGGGGGGGAAACCCCCTCAGGATCAGCGCCTGACTGAGTGCAGGGATTTACAAGATATTTTGGTCTATGCATAGACCAGCGATGGTAGACTGCTTTAATAAGATATTGTTAGAGGGAGAATCAGTTGCTTCCCAGAAACAAGCTGTTATTATTTTGATAGACAAAGATAAAGGTAGCACTTAGGAGAATAACTGGCGCCCGATCTCTTAAACAAAGATTTTCAATCTATTGCAGCAAGACTGAACAGAGTTTTACCAAGATTAATCTGGGATCCACAGACAGGTATCTTACGAGCAAGTATATAGGGAAAAATTATAGAATAGTATAAGATGTCTTCAAAATATAGAAGGTATTTTACTCGTTCCCGACTTTGAGAAAGCTTTCGATTCAATGGAACGGGATTTTCTACTTGAAACTTTGAATACATGTTAAGTTTAGTGAGAGATTTATTAATATAGTCAATGTTTTTGATCGGAATATAGAAATATGTTGTTAATAATTGTACAGTCCCAAGGTAATTTGAAATTGATAGATGTGTTCGTCAATGTGATCCCCTATGCCAATATTTATATACTATTGTTATAGTATATACGAAATTTTAAATTAATTTAAGCATTGTGAAGAGAAATTTACTAAACTTACTAATCTATGGAAACAGGGAAACCTTACAATGATAGGTAAGATTCAAGTATTCGAAAACATTCATTGCATCCAGACTTCAGTATTTTCTGGCTGATAGTTATATATTTGAGGATAATAAAAAGAGAGTTTAATGAAAGAATTTTTAAATGTGTGTGGAATGGTAACAGAGACTTATTTGAAATACTTTAATTGAGGACTACTATGAAAAGGGTGGTTTAAAAGCTTCGCAAATATTATATTCAGTGATACTTAGTTTTAGAATTTCATCGATTAAAATATACTTTTATAGGAAAGATCTTTATAAGCGTATTTTTGGAATTTAATATGTCTAAATTATTTCTACAAAATTGGAAGAAATTCTGTTCCGAGTATATTTGGATAGACATCATGTTAACATGAATGAAATGCCTCCTTTTAATAAAGATATGTTATATGCTTGGATAATTCTTAAAGGGGAGTCTTGGAATAATATAAGTAAAATGGTACAACACATGGTATAACTTATTATAAACTAGATAGAAATGTATTCTATTGGAATAAATAGGAGGAGGTAAATATAAATACCCCGAGACATTTATGGTATAATAAAGGACATCTCATTCGTTTTTAATATTGGGAATACAAGGGTCCGCGTCTTGATGTTTATACAATGAGAGCTCTGGTGAGAGTGTGTTAAAAATTAAGATTACAGGAAATTTCATAAAAAGCCAGAGAGATGTGTTTATTTATTGAAATAAAGAATATCGTCTATCTGAAGTCAGAACAAATACGGTATAAAGAGTGAACATCACCAAGTCTAGAAAATTACTCAGGATTGTTAAAATATTGAGGGAGTACATACTATATGTAATAAAAAACCACCATATATGAAACAAATTCCTTTTTGTTTCGTTACAAATTGTTGGTTAATATATATTGGTTCAGCAATGGAAGATTAAGGATAATTATTATGTACTTTATGTAAATGTCATTTTGGTCTCAAGTTAAAAGTTGGTGTGGTGAATGTGGTATCGAACTACAGTTAGAAAAAGGGAATATGTCTTGATTGTTGTACATGTATTTGTGTGGTACAATAACAAAAATAAAAAAAAAAACATATGCTTAAGCCATAAAATGGGGGAAAATAGGTACCGGTGAACATATAAGTACCGGGGAACATGGGTTCCAGGGAACATATATATCGGGAAATATAAGTACAGGTAATAATATGTACCTGTGAACAAAGTTACCGGGTAACATGAGTATCCGGGAACATAGGTACCTTGAACATAAGTACAAGGATACATGGGTACATAAGTACAGGTGCATATAGGTACCGGTGAACATAGATACGGGGGAACGTGGATACAGGTAAACATAGGATCTGGTGACCATGGGTACCGGTGTACATAGGTTATATGGTGAATTAGGTACCGCTGAACAGGGGTTCCGTGAACATAGTAACCGGTGAATGTTTAACATAGCTACCGGGGATTATAGGTACCGCTGAACATAGGTACCCATGAGCATAGGTACTGGGGAACATGCATGGGTACGGGGTGAACATGGGAACCGGTGAACATGGGTACCGATGAACACAGGTGTTGTTTAACATGGGTATCAAGAACATAGGTACTGGTGCACGGTGAACATGGGTACCGGTGAACTTAGGTACCGGTGAACATGTGTCAACCGTGATTATAGATAACGGTGAACGGTGAACATAGGTACTGGGGAACATAGGTACCAGTGAACATAGGTACTGGGGAACATTGGTACCCGGGAACAAGATACCTGTAAACTAGGTACCGGTTAACATGGGTACCGGTGAACATAGGTACTAATGAACATAGATACCAGTGAACACGGGTACCGTGATCATAGGCACCAGTGAACAGTGAACATAGGTACCGGGGAACTTAGGTACCAGTGAGCATAAGTAGGCCTACGGGGGTCATTGTTACCGGGGAACTTAGGTACCGGGGAAGAAGGGTTCAGGGGAACATAGATACCGATGAACATAGGTACAGGGAACATGGTTACAAGGGAACATGGCTAATGGAGTACAGATTTTTTTCAATTCAATTCATTTATTGTCAAAAAAAATATATACATTTTACATGAAACAGTTCATTTCTATAAAGTTATTCCTGTGACAAAGAGGACTGACTCATATGCATGTCCTCTCAATATTAATATTAAATATATGGTTATATGGTGCAGGTACTGTTCAATAAGAAAACTAAAATTAAACTTTTTGCAATACAAAGAAAACAAACTTATAAACATTTGATTATGAAAATGAAGTTAAATATAATTAATATGATTCTTAAGTGGAGGAGAAATATTCTTTCAGACGACGTTAAAATGTTGATATTGCACAACAAGCATCAATATATTTAATAATATTGTTCCATGTTCCAACCCCTTTCAATTGTAAATACTGTAGGCTGCAGCTTTACATACTGGCACATGGAAAAATGCATTATTCTTGTTCTGTAATGATGTACATCTAAGTATTTGCAGAATAATTCAGATACAATTAAAGGTAATATTTCATAATTAGTCTTATACATAAATAAACCAACACTATAATTGTAGATATTTTCACAATTTGATGAGATATTATTTTAACAGACATATATAACTAATTAACCTACTGTGGGCCAGTTTGCATCTCCCCCAGTCCATAGTTATATAGTTTGTCAAATAATATTGCATTATTTACCTGAGGTAAATAACAGATCATGTGTATGTGAATTATATGGAGATTAGGTATTCATTCGTATAGTCTAAACAGTGGCAGTAGTGCAGACACCCCTGCAGAACCCCACACTTCAATACAATAAGTTAAATATGGATAGATAAAAGAATAATATCGTGTAATTAGAGTAGACAATAGCAACATCTTCATTGCTTTTCCTTTAATTCCTATACCTTTAGAAATTTGAGTCTTTATGTGCTGTATGTGATTGGTCCATTTCAATTTTGAATCTGTTATTACTCCTAAAAATTTTGTACAATCTACTCTGGAGATATTTTCACTTTTAATCACAATACTCTTATTAGCAGTAATTCTTTGTTTGTTTATGCTGAAAAATATGAAATGAGTTTTCTTAGTATTTAGTGTAAATTTATTTGCATTCAGCCATTGAAAAAAAAATATGCTCAGTTCAGTATTCACTCAGTAAATTAGATAAGATGGGTTTTTCCTTTAATAAAAACATTTCTATCATCAGCAAATAATGTGAGTAACAGTACATGAGAAACTTTAACCATATCATTGATGTATATCCAGAATAAAATTGGCCCAAGTACCTAGCCTTGTCAAACTCTACATTTTATGGTATCACAATTTGATGAGATATTATTGTAACAGACATATATAAGTTATTAACCATCTGTGGGCCAGTCTGCATCTCCCCCAGTCCATAGTTATATAGTTTGTCAAATAATATTGCATGATTTACGTTGTTGAAAGCTTTACTAAAATCAAGAAATACACCAAATACTATATCATTCATCTCCAGATGTTTCATAATTGTGTCAATTAAAACAAATAAAGTAAGACTGGTTCTATGTTTCTCCCGAAAACCAAACTGATATTTATATAGAAGTTCATTTTTGTTTATTAATTGTATCAATCTACTAAAAACAATTATTTCTAGTATTTTAGAGAATATTTGAAAAATTGACACAGCTCTGTAATTATTAATTAACATATTATCACTACTTTTGAATAATGGAACTACATTAGCAATTTCAAGCTGATCCGGAATGTCCTTTGCTCAAGTGATAAATTAAAGACGTGTCAGAACATCCACAAATAAATGAATGCTCCTTTTAACAACATTAGTTGTAATATCATCTCAACCAGCACTATACTATCTTTCAAACAAGCAATGATATTTTGAATTTCTATATTATAAACTGGCTTGGGAAATAATGAATTAGTTACATGTTTGGATATATAATTTAACGGATCAACTGTGGATGGTGGAATTAGTTGAGCCTAGGTGCAACCTACATTTAGGTAAAAAATATTTAATGCATGAGTTCTTTCATCTTTATTCAATTATCTTTCCATCAGTAGTTGATCCATTAATATTGAAATTTAATTGAGTACAATGGGATTTTTTTCTTGTTAAGTATTTCTTTTATTAAAGACCAGGATTTTTTTTAGATTTAACTTGTACTTTTTGAACAAACTATCATAATGCTCTCTTTCCTGCTTTCTAATAGGACTACAGCATTTATGTTTATACTCCAAATAATTTATTCTGTTGTATCGTGTTTTAACTCTAATGGATTGTTTATATAATCTATTTTTAGTTTTTATAGAATTTCTTAAGCCATCCTTAATTCTTAATATGGGAAACAATCATTGTAGGTATTCCGAAAGTCTCGAGGAAACTTGGATATGCAGTCTGGCAGTTCTGGTCAGCCATTACAACAGACCAGTCAATATTCTTTATTTCATCACAAAACCTATTCATGGTTTCTAATTATACAGTCTGCGAAAGCTTGCACTTCTATTATCTACAACACTTTTCTCGAGTACAACACAATAAACATGAAAGTACATGTAATCAGTAACATCAGTTACACATATTCCTTGATGGAAGTTATAATTCTGATTATCATTACAGAAAATATTATAAATCAAGGTTGCTGATGATTCTTTGACCCGTGAAGGCTTGTTGATTAATGGTAAATAAGAAAAATAATAAAAGATTTCAAGGCATTCAGCCGTTTTGGTATGACTCTCAGCATTTAACAGATTAATATTAAAATCACCACATATATATCATATTTTCTGACTTGATAATACTTAATATACAAGACATATGATCGAAAAAACATATCAAGATCAGTGTAAGGTTGTCTGTATACAACACCTACAATTAAATTAACTCTCTATGTAACTATCATTAACATCTAAATCAGCTCTTCTATTAAAGTCAATAGAGTCTTTCAGAAATATGGACACACTACCACCAGCACGGTTCACTCTGCACTGACCGACATGTCTGTAGGAATACATATTATACGGTCCTGTACGTATCTCATTTAACCAAGTTTCAGTCATGCATATTATACTAAATTCTATTTCTAGATTTGACATGTAAGCCAAGAATGTATTAAGATTTTTAGAGATGCTTCGAATATTTAAATGTATATGAAAATATGAAACAATATGAAAATTGTTGGAATTAATTGAAAGGTTTGAGCAGGGGTCACATCATCATAGAATACTTTCAGGCTCATCTTTACAATGTCCTCATTAGCTGACTCCGGGACACCAGATATTCGCAGGGATTCCTTCTAGAATATTGGCTATCAGTGGCCTTTTCAAGAGCAGTGATTCTGGATCTCAGTTCTTGAAGATGGTCATCTTTGCTTTTTATAATTTCTCTAAGTTTACTGGCCTCCTTTCTCAGTTCTGAGACCACAACAGATTGGAGCTTTTTAATGACATCACTATTACTTAGTGCAGCTGAGAAAGCCCTGATAAAGCACTGGCTGATAAAGGTCTTGTCCACATAAATAAAGGTGCCAGTTAGTCCAAGTATTATATATATATAAACTTTAAACTTTATGTATCCATGTTGTTTGGCAAGCACACAGTATGCCAAAACCAAGCTGAGTTTATGTTGAGACTGTCTCCAGTGTATTGGAGGTTAAGACAAGGGACAAGGGTGCACATGTACCTAGTACTCAATACAGTGAAGTCAGTGCTCCATGACTTCAGGTTCTAGTACCCCATGGTAGACAACATGAGTTTCCTTATCACTGTAAATTTCCTACAACTTTGGTTTACTTCTTAGTCACTGCAGTTCCTTCCTCATGCTTTCATCATTGCCCCTCAGTTGAGGACAATTTTGTAAATTGAAGAGCATCATTAAAGGTCTGCTGCTTGCACCTTGACAACCTTGACCTTGACTCAATCTATATAAATACATCAATAATAATAAATACTCAATATATATAGATGCGTCAACCTGATGTCTTTATAGGTACCGGTGAACCTGGATATCGGGGATCTTGGGTACCGGGGCAACATAGATACCGGTGAACATAGGTACAGGGGAACATAGGTACAAAGAAACATGCGTATGGGGGAACACAGGTACCGGTGAAATGGGTACCAGTTATCATGGGTACAAGTGAACATAGGTATCGGTTAACATAAGTGCCGATGAACATAGGTATCGGGGAACATGGGCACCCCAGGGTGGAAAGGACTGTTATTTGTATAATGTAGCAAGCGCATACTTTGTGTGGACGAAATAACTTTTCAGTACAAGAAACATTGTTTTGAGTCAAGTTCAACTATTTTATTGTACATAAGATATCACCATATCTTTCTGGGAGATGGTTTGGATATACAGTCAGAAAAAGGTGATTTAGGCCATGGGCTAGTGGGGGTCATAGTGCACCCCCCTTGTGATTTACTTTAATTGGTATTTTCATGTAGCCCTAGGTCTAACAAGTCAGAAAATTGATGTTGCCAGCAAAAAAACTGGGATGGAAGATACCTCCCATGGACTTTTCAACCGCGCCTACTTTTACAGCTGAAGGCAGATAATTAGGGGTATGGAAAATTCAAACAGCCCTAACTTTGCAATTCTTCACCAAAATATTTCAAATGACCACTTAAAATGTTTGCATTGTCATGATCTACAAGTTCATGTAAATGATATGCAAATTCATTTTGTGAAAAGGTCACTAGAGGTTAAAAGGTCACAAACTTTGACCTTTACTTATAATATCTCGTATTATCAGGGTTAATTTATCGCCAAGATCATATAAAATTTTTTTAAAATTGAAAATTAATCAAAATGAAGGTTCACATGTGCTTTGTTAATACCTAGAGTCAAATCATTTGAAAAGAAGCAGTAATAACGCCGCGGTATGTGAGAAATTTTTGCACTTTTACATACTTTTTGTAGGTATTGCTGAATGTGCAAAAAAGGAGTAAGGCAAAATCTAACAAGTGGTTCTTTGAAATCTTTCATTGAATCTTTGCAAATGATGACAAAAGATGGTATTTGAGTTCATCTATAAAAAGAAACATCAAATTATGTAAAAAAAAATTCATTGAGTTTATTGAAGTCAAAAGTAAACAAAGGTTGGCCCTATCAACACCATAGCTGTTTATCACACATATTCCTTATTAAGCGTGCCATGAAATTTTAATATTGAAAACAAATGTATGTTACTTTCTATCTCTCAATAAACACATTTCCAGTTAACATTCATCCCAGTTCTTACTGGTTTGTATCTTATTTCATGACAGTTAATATATA
This sequence comes from Sipunculus nudus, assembly GCA_026874595.1. Lineage (NCBI taxonomy): Eukaryota > Metazoa > Annelida > Sipuncula > Golfingiida > Sipunculidae > Sipunculus > Sipunculus nudus. Next base: position 50,384,924 of record CM049315.1, read on the forward strand.
TGTTCTCAGATAGTTGTCACTGGTTCATTGATCTCTGTTAACAGCCAATCCCTAATTTTAATTTGACTAGTAACAGTCAATGTATTCTTTTTTGCATATACGCTTATATCACATATAACCATTTCTATTACTAGTAGACAATATATTAGTTATTATAATTCATATAACAATTAATAATTAATTATCTAATTAACTAGAGGACCTGCTTTTTGTGACACAATAAAAACTATGTCTCCCTTCACTATGGGCCTCACTTTCCCAAATTTGAGGGAAAAAATGGACCCCTTGAAAAGTTTGGTGTTAATTAAATCCTGCATTTCTAAAGATTTGACCTTGTATGATGATGATCAAGGTTACCATGTTATGAACTAATCTGAGATTTTATTCTGGGTGATTTAACCTTGAAGATCCAGGCCAAGATCACCAGTTATTGAGCTCCTTAAGAAACTTAATTAAACAATAGTGTTTCAAATTTGAGTAAAAAATATGCGCTACTTCTAAAGTTATGGGGTTCACAAATAATTCTGTTTCAGCCTATTTGACCTTGATGTTGAAAGTCAAGGTCACCAGTTTTCGAACTTGTCCGAGATTTTGGTAGAGAAATCCCGTAAGTTAAATTCCATGAAAATATATGGGGTGGTTCAAAAGTTACAATGTTCACAAATATTTTTTTTCTGACCGATTCGACCTTGAAGATTCAGGTCAAGGTCACCAGTTTTCGAGCTCCTTAAGGAGCATGATTTAAACAATTAGTGTTTCATATTTTAGAAAATAAAATATGCAATACTTCAAAAGTTATAGGGTTCACAAAAAAATTCTATTTTAGACTATATAACCTTGATGATGAAGGGCAAGGTCACAGGTTTTCGAACTCCTCCGAGATTTTGGTAAAAACAATTTAAATTTAAAATTTCACGAAAAAGTGTTGAATCATTCAAATGTTATCACGTTCACAAAATATGACACAGACGATGACGAGGACAGACCCAAACACTATATGTCTCCCCCAGTGGGAGGGAAGACATAATTACATATGATTAATATTATTTTCACCAGGATATATTACTGATGTCGTCATATTATCATAATTGTGATATGATTAAAATAGCAATTTTATAAATGAAGCAATCTTTATATTTTATATGCTTTTTCCTTTATTGGCCTGCCCCTGTGCATTTTGGTGGACTTTGACAGTCTAGTCTATTTTATTTATGGACCTCGGTCAGTCTTTTTTTTTTACTTATGACTGTCTGTAAGTCTATTTGTTCGCCTGTCTTGTCTGACTATCTGTCTGCTTGACTATCATCTTCTTGACTGAAAAACTCTCTGACAGGCTGGCTCACTATCTAACCGGTACACCTGTTTCTCATTTTGACTCTCTTGTCAAATGACTGTCTCTCTTGCAGTACATCTGTTTGGGTAAATGTCTCTCTGTCTGACTTACTGTCTAACTGACAGGCAGTTTGTCTAATCAGTGTTTGAGTGACTGCATAGTCCATTGAAAAAAAAAACAGAAACACTGCTAGTGAGGTTGCCAGTCAGTCAGACTACCACAAATAGTCAGTAGATAGTCAGAAAAGACAGATAGACCTTCACAAAGCTTGTCAGGCAGTCACTGATATCTGACTTGATTTTGACCAGCTCTGGTGGCAAACTATTCCCACCAACTGGTTATGACTCCAGCTATTCACCTGTCATGGTGTTTCTGACTGACCAGCTCGCCAACAACCAGTCTGTTTGACATATTTATTATTAATCTGGTGTGTTGTCTACTAGACAACTTTCTGACTGAGTTCCCTGGAGGCCTATTTGCCTGATTAGTAAGCTAGTTCTCTGGAAGGATATATACCTGATAGTCAGATTGATGACTAAAGCTCTAGCTCTAGAATTTTATATATCGTTGAAAAAAGGGGACGTTGTCTTGTGGATTACCAGTCTCTAGTCAGAAAATAACTGACAACCTGACGACCAGAAAATTTGGTAGAAAGACAGTCAGGCTCCTGGAATACCAGAGTGTGAGCTAATTAATCAAGCTATAGTCATCAATCTGACTATCAGGCAAATATCCTCCCCGAGATATAGCTGGTCTGACTATCTACTGACTATATCTGTGATATTCTGACTGACTGACTATCCAAATGGCAGTGTTTCTGTATTTTTATGGACTATCCAGTTGCTCGAATACTAAAAAGACAAACTGCCTGTCAGTCAGACATTTAGTCAGAGAGATAACCATTTACTCAAACAGAAAGTAAGATATACTGCAAGAGAGAGAGAGTCATTTGATCAGAATCAAAATGAGAAACAGGTGTACCTGTTAGATAGTGAGCTAGCCTGTCAGAGATTTTTTTCGGTCAAGATGATAGTAAGGTAGACAGATAGTCAATCTTACATATAAAAAAAACTAGACTAACAAAGACCCCCAAAATGCACGGAGGCAGGCCATTAAAGTGTAAGTATAAAAGATTGTTTCATTAATAAAATTGCAATTTTTAAATCAGTTATCACAATTACAATGTATTATACTATGACGACCTCAGTAACATATTCAGATGAGATATAATATTAATCATATGTGATTAATTAGAGAATTAATTATTAATTATTATATCTATTATAATAACTTATATATTGTATACTAGTGATAGAAATGGATGTATGTGATATAAGCATATATATGCAATAAAAAAATAATACAATTGCTTTTACTAGTCAAATTAAAATAAGGTTTTGCTATTAACAGAGATCAATGAACCAGTGGCAACTATCTAAGAACATAAATAATAACTGTCATGAAGTATGATACAAACCGGTAGGAATTAGGAAAAATGTTCACTGGAAATGTGTAAATTGAGAGATAGAAAGAAATATAAGAATTTGTTTCAATATTAAAAGTTCATGCCACGCTTTATAAGGAATATGTGATACAAACAACTATGGTGTTGGTAAGGTCAACCTATGTTTACTTTTTACTTCAACAAACTCTTTGATGAAAATATTTGCATAATTTATGTTTCATTTTATAGATGAACTCAAATATCATCTTTTGTCGTCATTTGCAAAGATTCAATGAAAGATTTCAAAGTACCACCTGTTAGAATTTTGCCTACTCCTATTCGACACATTCAGCAATACGTACAAAAAGTATGTAAAAGTGGATAAATATCTCACATACCGAGAGGTAATCACTACTTCTTTTCAAACTTTTTGACTCAAGGTATTAAAAAGCACATGTAAACCATCATTTAATTATATTAATAAATAAACCTTTATATGATATGGTCTTAGTGATAAATAAACCCTGATAATGCGAGAAATTATAGGTAAAGGTCAAAGCTTATGACCTTTTGACCTCTAGTGACCTTTTCACAGAATAAATTTGCATATCATTTGCATGGACTTGTGGATCTTGACAAGGCAAACATTTTAAGTGGTCATTTGAAATATTTTGGTGAAGAATTGCAAAGTTAGGGTTGTTTGGATTTTCCATACCCCTAATTATCTGCCTCCAGCTGTAAAAGTAGGCGTGGTTTAAAAGACCATGGGAGGGATCTTCCATCCCAGTTTTTCTGCTGGCAACATCAATTTTCTGACTTGTTAGACCTGGGGCTACATAAAAATACCCATCAAAGTAAATCACAAGGGGGGTGCACTATGACCCTCACTAGCCCATGGCCTAATTTAGATCCGCATCCAGAACGCCTTTTTGATTAAATTGATTGGTCCAAACATCTTGCCCCAAAAATGCCCCACCCTACCACAAGTCATTGAATTTCATGTGTTTGTATGACTGAACAAGTCTATATGGAAATCTTTGTAATCTCTCAAAAGGTCTCTTAGTTGACTGTTTATCTAAGGTGGAATTATTATTTCAAATTTATCCAAATTTACAACAAAAGAATTTAGGTATTTCCCCTTACAGGTATTTCTTTCTTAACTCTTCTAATGATATACTATGTATAAATATTATTGTTTTCTATTAAATGACTTAATGCCCGCACTAATACAAAAAGATTTTTAGTATTGAATTAAATGTTTTCAAAAGTTTTAATAACCTTAAATGAAAATCAACTCGCTATTTATATGAATTCGAGAAACACAAGAAAAGAATCCAGTTTGTATATTTATGTGCGATTTATTGTCACTAGTGCGATCCCCCCCATCCTGGTATAAATCAATCTGATTTATGTTACTGACATAGCTGGGTTGTTACAACCAGATTGTTAAAAAATATACAATATAACTAGAAAGCTGCATTCTGATGAATGCAAGCCTCAACCTTCCACGTATTCGGCCAGTAATCCCAGGTTCATACGTGCATAAGTGTCTGTACATTTGTGAATATTCCTTGATGACTTTCCTGAATCCGGGTCACAATATTTGATTGGAGACTGGAGATTAAATGCTTTAAGTTCAATTGTTATAGCTTAGTGCAGAAACACTATTAAAGAAAAAAGACATATATGGATACATGGATATACTAGAAATACCATCAGTCTGTATTTTACCTCCCTTGGTTTTTGGTTGCTTTGTTTGTTTGAAGTTTGTACGCAAGAAACGGTATGAACCTATTTTGATGGAATTTTAGGAAAAGTTAACAGCCATGGAACAATTCATTAAAGTTTGGAGGTAATCTGGACCATCGGCAACTTTTCATTCATAAAAGCTTCTTTTTTTATTTTCGATGAAGAGGTACTTTGGTGGATATTAGGGACAGTGATTGCTCTTCTATTCACTAGGATAACCAGTGTTACTGATATGTGGCGCTGTTTTCGTGCACGAAAGACGGGGACAGGGTTTGGAGTAAAAAAGTCACATTCTATTTTTCACATGTAATTTTTTGTTTGTTTATCAATTCAATATTATTATAATCATTATTATTATCATTAAATAGTTGATTCAATTAATGTCCACAGAGTAAGAAACTGGAAAAGACGGATAAGATTAAACCCATGTGAAGACGTCAGGCAGAGAACCAAGAGAAGCAAAGAGACTGGGCCAGTCAGCATACAGTGTCAAACATTTGGCAGCATGACCAAAGTGAACATCACGATATGTTCAGTGTTGTCAAAATGACAATTCTTATCTATTTGTTTGCGAGCTGGTTTCAAATATTATTATTTCTTGAATTAACAACGCGGACCATGGGATCAACCAGTCTTGCATCAACTCCTGTAACAGGTAAGCAAATTATATGACAGACTCTGTCTCTCTTTCTCTCTCACACACACGCGCGCGCCCCATATAAATACACACACATATATATATATATATATATATATATATATATATATATATATATATATATATATATATATATATATATATATATATCCTGCTATATAGGCCGTAGAGCATAGGACGAAAAGCTGGAGGTCGCGAGTTCAAATCTCAGAAGGAGAGAGGTGAGAATTTTTGGGGTTTGCCCCCATCCCGGATGAGCTCTGTGCAAGCTTAATTGGAAGGCAGTGTCCAACATAACTGCATATCCCTCACAAACGATGGCGTCTTTGGAGGTACCTTGGTGTTATTGCCTAGCAAAGAGGATGATTACACACCCAGGACATCCCGGGGCCTTGGTGTCAAAACAGGATACAAAATAGAATGATAGGAGTGCCACCGGCCTGTCAAGTAGTCACAAACCGAATACTGAATCATAAGTATAATGGTATATTAGTATATGAAACTGAATAAAATACATTCCTTATTGTAATTTTCTCCAAAGAATATCTTGCGAATACAACTTATGAATTCTTTTATGAAAGGATCTTCTTATTTAAGTCTTCTTACAAGCTTTATGAATCATAAGCGATGTGACTTTATACACAATATGTCATATTTCCAGTGTGAAAAAAAAATCCAATTAAAATCATCCTTGCAGCAAATCTGAATGATAAATGGAAACGCACATTAGAATACAATAAACAATATCTCCTCAAATAAGCAAATTAGTAATTTTTAATTCGCATATCATATATATACATAGTGCAACGTAATCCATATTCATTCTATATCATTCCCCCAAACAGCACTTTCAGCATCAGCAGCAACACAAAGTACATTGACCAGTATGGCAGCACTGAAAGCAACTTCATCATATACAAAGACGGTGCCAGAGTCTATCGGCACTGCTGCAATACAAAGAACTACGTTTTCCAACCGAGAGAGTACCCTGGGTGAAAGCACAATCCCACGAGGTCCATCAGAAAGTACCCTGGAAAGCACAGGAACACAAACATTAAAATATGAAACATTCAGCCTTTATCGGTCTACAAGCACGCTAGCAGGCGGTAAAGCAACTGCAGGCACAACAACAAAAGGAGCTGCACATGGTTCTCAGGGAAGCACTGCTCACTCCACAACCGCTGCTGGAACAACCCAAACTTCGACCTTAACAAACCTGACATCAGCAACATACACTACGACAGAAGGTACTACAGGTCCAAGCACAGCTACAAGGCCCACTATTGCTAATACGAACACAATACCAGCGACTTCGGTCAGTGACACAACTGAACAATCAACTGCCGAACTCACAGGTGACACTAGCGCCACACCTGCAACCAACACGGCAGGTTATACACTTGCTTCCAGCACAGCTCTAGTAAGTTCTGCTGCAACAGGAGCAAGCACTTCGCCAACCGCTTCAAAGCTCGAGGCAGATACCCCCTCCAGCTATACAAGCACAGAAGCCGCAACATCTAAAACTGCAAGCCAGACTGAAACCTCCACCAGGGCCACCCTGGGTGAAAGCGCAATTCCGCCCAGTCCTTCTGGAAATACCTTGGCAAGCACAACAAAACAAACAGTAACGTCGGAAAAAGCCAGCCTTCTGTCCACAGTCACGCTGGCAGGCAGTCAAGCAACGGCAGGAACAACAACAACAGGAGGAACACATGGTTCTACAGGAAGCACTGCTCAGATCACAACCGCTGCTGGATCAAGATCAACTGAGACCTTGACATACCTCACATCAACAGCATATACAGCGACCCAAGGTACCACTGCACCAAGCAGGGCCACAAAAGCCACCAATGCCGATACGAACATGATACAAACGTCTTCGGCCGGTCCCTCAATTGAACATTTAACTGCAGCACTCACAGGTGGCACAAGCGCCACATCTGCTACTACAGCTGCAAGCCCGACTGAAACCTCCGCCAGGGCCAATGACGCTATCACCGACTCTTTTGAAACTACAATAGTGGCCACCACTACCCATGCAGAAACCACCTCCCCATCAGCAACGGTGACTTCCACCCATGCTGAAAGCACTGGCACCACATTTCCACATTCAACAAGAAACCAGCCAAGTCTGAACACAGCCCATACCACAGGAGAAGTGACCACTAGGCCTCAATCGTCGCCTGATGTCACATCCGGTACATCCTCAAATACAAGAACGGTGCCAGAGTCTACCAGCACGGCTGTGATACAAAGCACTTTATTTTCCAGCAGAGAGAGTACCCTGGTTAAAAGCACAATTCCACCGAGTCCTTCTAGAAATACCTTGGCAAGCACAGCAACACAAACAGTAACGTCTGAAAAAGCAAGCCTTCCTTTGTCAACAGTCACGCTGACAGATAGTCAAGCAACGACAGGAACAACAAAAACAGAAGTGACACAAGGTTCTATAAGAAGCGCTGTTCAGACCACAACCGCAGCAGGAACAAGCTCCACTGAGACCTTAACATACCTGACATCAACAGCATCTACAGCGACCGAAGGTACCACAAGCCCAAGCACATCTACAAAAGCCACCAGTGCCGATACGAACACGATACAAGCGACTTCGGCCAGTGCCTCAACTGAACATCCAACTGCAGCACGGACAGGTGGCACAAACGCCACATCTGCAACTAACACGGCAAGTAATACACTTGCTTCAAGTACAGCAGCAGTAAGTTCTGCTGCAACAGAAGCAGGCACATCGCCAAGCGCTTCAACGCTTGCGGCAGATACAACCTCCAGCAGAACAAGCACAGAAGCCTTAACATCTCAAGCTGGAAGCCGAACTGAAACCTCCGCCAGAGCCACTGACGCTAGCACCGACTCTTTTAAAACTACAAAAGTGGCCACCACTACCGATGCAGAAACCACCTCCCCATCAGCAACAGTGACTTCCACAAATGCCGAAAGCACTGGCACCATATTTCCACATTCAACAAGAAACCAGCCAGGTCTGAACACAACCCATACCACAGGAGAAGTGACCACAACGCCTCAATCGTCGCCTGATGTCACATCCGGTACATCCTCAAATACAAGAACGGTGCCAGAGTCTACCAGCACGGCTGCGATACAAAGCACTTTATTTTCCAGCAGAGAGAGTACCCTGGTTGAAAGCACAATTCCACCGAGTCCTTCTGGAAATACCTTGGCAAGCACAGCAACACAAACAGTAACGTCTGAAAAAGCAAGTCTTCCTCTGTCCACAGTCACGTTTGCAGGCAGTCAAGCAACGACAGGAACATCAGAAACAGAAGGGACACAAGGTTCTATAAGTAGCACTGTTCAGACCACAACCGCAGCAGGAACAAGCTCCCCTGAGACCTTAACATACCTGGCATCAACAGCATCTACAGCGACCGAAGATACCACAAGGCCAAGCACATCTACAAAAGCCACCAGTGCCGATACGAACACGATACAAGCGACTTCGGCCAGTGCCTCAACTGAACATCCAACTGCAGCACGGACAGGTGACACAAGCGCCACATCTGCAACTAACACGGCAAGTAATACACTTGCTTCAAGTACAGCAGCAGTAAGTTCTGCTGCAACAGAAGCAAGCACATCGCCAAGCGCTTCAACGCTTGAGGCAGATACCACGTCCAGCAGAACAAGCACAGAAGCCTTAACATCTCAAGCTGCAAGCCCAACTGAAACCTCCGCCAGAGCCACTGACGCTAGCACCGACTCTTTTAAAACTACAATAGTGGCCACCACTACCCATGCAGAAACCACCTCCCCATCAGCAACAGTGACTTCCATCCATGCTGAAAGCACTGGCACCACATTTCCACATTCAACAAGAAACCAACCAAGTCTGAACAATGCCCATACCACAGGAGAAGTGACCACACCGCCTCAATCATCGCCTAAAGTCACATCCGGTACATCCTCAAATATAAGAACGGTGCCAGAGTCTACCAGCACGGCTGCGATACAAAGCACTTTATTTTCCAGCAGAGAGAGTACCCTGGTTGAAAGCACAATTCCACCGAGTCCTTCTGGAAATACCTTGTCAAGCACAGCAACACAAACAGTAACGTCTGAAAAAGCAAGCCTTCCTCTGACCACAGTCACGTTTGCAGGCAGTCAAGCAACGACAGGAACATCAGAAACAGAAGGGACACAAGGTTCTATAAGTAGCACTGTTCAGACCACAACCGCAGCAGGAACAAGCTCCACTGAGACCTTAACATACCTGACATCAACAGCATCTACAGCGACCGAAGGTACCACAAGCCCAAGCACATCTACAAAAGCCACCAGTGCCGATACGAACACGATACAAGCGACTTCGGCCAGTGCCTCAACTGAACATCCAACTGCAGCACGGACAGGTGGCACAAGCGCCACATCTGCAACTAACACGGCAAGTAATACACTTGCTTCAAGTACAGCAGCAGTAAGTTCTGCTGCAACAGAAGCAGGCACATCGCCAAGCGCTTCAACGCTTGCGGCAGATACCACCTCCAGCAGAACAAGCACAGAAGCCTTAACATCTCAAGCTGGAAGCCGAACTGAAACCTCCGCCAGAGCCACTGACGCTAGCACCGACTCTTTTAAAACTACAAAAGTGGCCACCACTACCGATGCAGAAACCACCTCCCCATCAGCAACAGTGACTTCCACAAATGCCGAAAGCACTGGCACCATATTTCCACATTCAACAAGAAACCAGCCAGGTCTGAACACAACCCATACCACAGGAGAAGTGACCACAACGCCTCAATCGTCGCCTGATGTCACATCCGGTACATCCTCAAATACAAGAACGGTGCCAGAGTCTACCAGCACGGCTGCGATACAAAGCACTTTATTTTCCAGCAGAGAGAGTACCCTGGTTGAAAGCACAATTCCACCGAGTCCTTCTGGAAATACCTTGTCAAGCACAGCAACACAAACAGTAACGTCTGAAAAAGCAAGTCTTCCTCTGTCCACAGTCACGTTTGCAGGCAGTCAAGCAACGACAGGAACATCAGAAACAGAAGGGACACAAGGTTCTATAAGTAGCACTGTTCAGACCACAACCGCAGCAGGAACAAGCTCCCCTGAGACCTTAACATACCTGGCATCAACAGCATCTACAGCGACCGAAGATACCACAAGGCCAAGCACATCTACAAAAGCCACCAGTGCCGATACGAACACGATACAAGCGACTTCGGCCAGTGCCTCAACTGAACATCCAACTGCAGCACGGACAGGTGACACAAGCGCCACATCTGCAACTAACACGGCAAGTAATACACTTGCTTCAAGTACAGCAGCAGTAAGTTCTGCTGCAACAGAAGCAAGCACATCGCCAAGCGCTTCAACGCTTGAGGCAGATACCACCTCCAGCAGAACAAGCACAGAAGCCTTAACATCTCAAGCTGCAAGCCCAACTGAAACCTTCGCCAGAGCCACTGACGCTAGCACCGACTCTTTTAAAACTACAATAGTGGCCACCACTACCCATGCAGAAACCACCTCCCCATCAGCAACAGTGACTTCCATCCATGCTGAAAGCACTGGCACCACATTTCCACATTCAACAAGAAACCAACCAAGTCTGAACAATGCCCATACCACAGGAGAAGTGACCATACCGCCTCAATCATCGCCTAAAGTCACATCCGGTACATCCTCAAATATAAGAACGGTGCCAGAGTCTACCAGCACGGCTGCGATACAAAGCACTTTATTTTCCAACAGAGAGAGTACCCTGGTTGAAAGCACAATTCCACCGAGTCCTTCTGGAAATACCTTGGCAAGCACAGCAACACAAACAGTAACGTCTGAAAAAGCAAGCCTTCCTCTGACCACAGTCACGTTTGCAGGCAGTCAAGCAACGACAGGAACATCAGAAACAGAAGGGACACAAGGTTCTATAAGTAGCACTGTTCAGACCACAACCGCAGCAGGAACAAGCTCCACTGAGACCTTAACATACCTGACATCAACAGCATCTACAGCGACCGAAGGTACCACAAGGCCAAGCACATCTACAAAAGCCACCAGTGCCGATACGAACACGATACAAGCGACTTCGGCCAGTGCCTCAACTGAACATCCAACTGCAGCACGGACAGGTGGCACAAGCGCCACATCTGCAATTAACACGGCAAGTAATACACTTGCTTCAAGTACAGAAGCAATAAGTTCTGCTGCAACAGAAGCAGGCACATCGCCAAGCGCTTCAACGCTTGCGGCAGATACCACCTCCAGCAGAACAAGCACAGAAGCCTTAACATCTCAAGCTGCAAGCCCAACTGAAACCTCCGCCAGAGCCACTGACGCTAGCACCGACTCTTTTAAAACTACAAAAGTGGCCACCACTACCGATGCAGAAACCACCTCCCCATCAGCAACAGTGACTTCCACAAATGCCGAAAGCACTGGCACCATATTTCCACATTCAACAAGAAACCAGCCAGGTCTGAACACAACCCATACCACAGGAGAAGTGACCACAACGCCTCAATCGTTGCCTGATGTCACATCCGGTACATCCTCAAATACAAGAACGGTGCCAGAGTCTACCAGCACGGCTGCGATACAAAGCACTTTATTTTCCAGCAGAGAGAGTACCCTGGTTGAAAGCACAATTCCACCGAGTCCTTCTGGAAATACCTTGTCAAGCACAGCAACACAAACAGTAACGTCTGAAAAAGCAAGTCTTCCTCTGTCCACAGTCACGTTTGCAGGCAGTCAAGCAACGACAGGAACATCAGAAACAGAAGGGACACAAGGTTCTATAAGTAGCACTGTTGAGTCCACAACCGCAGCAGGAACAAGCTCCACTGAGACCTTAACATACCTGACATCAACAGCATTTACAGCGACCGATGGTACCACAAGGCCAAGCACATCTACAAAAGCCACCAGTGCCGATACGAACACGATACAAGCGACTTCGGCCAGTGCCTCAACTGAACATCCAACTGCAGCACGGACAGGTGACACAAGCGCCACATCTGCAACTAACACGGCAAGTAATACACTTGCTTCAAGTACAGCAGCAGTAAGTTCTGCTGCAACAGAAGCAAGCACATCGCCAAGCGCTTCAACGCTTGAGGCAGACACCACCTCCAGCAGAACAAGCACAGAAGCCTTAACATCTCAAGCTGGAAGCCGAACTGAAACCTCCGCCAGAGCCACTGACGCTAGCACCGACTCTTTTAAAACTACAATAGTGGCCACCACTACCCATGCAGAAACCACCTCCCCATCAGCAACAGTGACTTCCATCCATGCTGAAAGCACTGGCACCACATTTCCACATTCAACAAGAAACCAACCAAGTCTGAACAATGCCCATACCACAGGAGAAGTGACCACACCGCCTCAATCATCGCCTAAAGTCACATCAGGTACATCCTCAAATATAAGAACGGTGCCAGAGTCTACCAGCACGGCTGCGATACAAAGCACTTTATTTTCCAGCAGAGAGAGTACCCTGGTTGAAAGCACAATTCCACCGAGTCCTTCTGGAAATACCTTGTCAAGCACAGCAACACAAACAGTAACGTCTGAAAAAGCAAGCCTTCCTCTGACCACAGTCACGTTTGCAGGCAGTCAAGCAACGACAGGAACATCAGAAACAGAAGGGACACAAGGTTCTATAAGTAGCACTGTTCAGACCACAACCGCAGCAGGAACAAGCTCCACTGAGACCTTAACATACCTGACATCAACAGAATCTACAGCGACCGAAGGTACCACAAGGCCAAGCACATCTACAAAAGCCACCAGTGCCGATACGAACACGATACAAGCGACTTCGGCCAGTGCCTCAACTGAACATCCAACTGCAGCACGGACAGGTGGCACAAGCGCCACATCTGCAACTAACACGGCAAGTAATACACTTGCTTCAAGTACAACAGCAGTGAGTTCTGGTGCAACAGAAGCAAGCACATCGCCAAGCGCTTCAACGCTTGAGGCAGATACCACCTCCAGCAGAACAAGCACAGAAGCCTTAACATCTCAAGCTGCAAGCCCAACTGAAACCTTCGCCAGAGCCACTGACGCTAGCACCGACTCTTTTAAAACTACAATAATGGCCACCACTTCCCATGCAGAAACCACTTCCCCATCAGCAACAGTGACTTCCACCCATGCTGAAAGCACTGGCCCAACATTTCCACATTCAACAAGAAACCAAACAAGTCTGAACACAGCCCATACCACAGGAGAAGTGACCACATCGCCTCAATCGTCGCCTGATGTCACATCCGGTACATCCTCAATAACAAAAACGGTGCAAGAGTCTACCAGCACGGCTGCGATACAAAGCACTTTATTTTCCAGCAGAGAGAGTACCCTCGTTGAAAGCACAATTCCACCGAATCCTTCTAGAAATACCTTGGCAAGCACAGCAACACAAACAGTAACGTCTGAAAAAGCAAGCCTTCCTCTGTCCACAGTCACGCTTGCAGACAGTCAAGAAACGACAAGAACAACAAAAACAGAAGGGACACAAGGTTCTATAAGTAGCACTGTTCAGACCACAACCGCAGCAGGAACAAGCTCCACTGAGACCTTAACATACCTGACATCAACAGCATTTACAGCGACCGAAGGTACCACAAGGCCAAGCACATCTACAAAAACCACCAGTGCCGATAAGAACACGATACAAGCGACTTCGGCCAGTGCCTCAACTGAACATCCAACTGCAGCACGGACAGGTGGCACAAGCGCCACATCTGCAACTAACACGGCAAGTAATACACTTGCTTCAAGTACAGCAGCAGTAAGTTCTGCTGCAACAGAAGCAAGCACATCGCAAAGCGCTTCAACGCTTGAGGCAGATACCACCTCCAGCAGAACAAGCACAGAAGCCTTAACATCTCAAGCTGCAAGCCCAACTGAAACCTCCGCCAGAGCCACTGACGCTAGCACCGACTCTTTTAAAACTACAATAGTGGCCACCACTACCCATGCAGAAACCATCTCCCCATCAGCAACAGCGGCTTCCGGCCATGCTGAAAACACTGCCATCATATTTCCCCGTTCAACAAGAAACCAACCAAGTCTGAACACAGCCGATACATCAGGAGAAGTGACCACACCGCCTCAATTGTCGCCTGATGTCACATCCGGTACATCCTCAAATACAAAAACGGTACCAGAGTCAACCAGCACGGCTGCGATACAAAGCACTTTATTTTCCAGCAGAGAGAGTACACTACTTGAAAGCACAATTCCACCGAATCCTTCTGGAAATACCTTGGCAAGCACAGCAACACAAACAGTAACGTCTGAAAAAGGAAGCCTTCCTCTGTTCACAGTAACGCTGGCAGGCAGTCAAGCAACGACAGTAACAACAAAAACAGAAGGGACACAAGGTTCTATAAGTAGCACTGTTCAGACCACAACCGCAGCAGGAACCAGCTCCACTGAGACCTTAACATACCTGACATCAACAGCATCTACAGCGACCGAAGGTACCACAAGGCCAAGCACATCTACAAAAACCACCAGTGCCGATACGAACACGATACAAGCGACTTCGGCCAGTGCCTCAACTGAACATCCAACTGCAGCACGGACAGGTGGCACAAGCGCCACATCTGCAACTAACACGGCAAGTAATACACTTGCTTCAAGTACAGCAGCAGTAAGTTCTGGTGCAACAGAAGCAAGCACATCGCCAAGCGCTTCAACGCTTGAGGCAGATACCACCTCCAGCAGAGCAAGCACAAAAACCTTAACATCTCAAGCTGTAAGCCCAACTGAAACCTCCGCCAGAGCAACTGACGCTAGCACCGACTCTTTTAAAACTACAATAGTGGCCACCACTGCCGATGCAGAAACCACCTCCCCATCAGCAACAGTGACTTCCACAAATGCCGAAAGCACTGGCACCACATTTCCACATTCAACAAGAAACCAGCCAGGTCTGAAGACAACCCATACCACAGTAGAAGTGACCACACCGCCTCAATCGTCGCCTGATGTCACATCCGGTACATCCTCAAATACAAGAACGGTGCCGGAGTCTACCAGCACGGCTGCGATACAAAGCACTTTATTTTCCAGCAGAGAGAGTACCCTGGTTGAAAGCACAATTCCATCGAATCCTTCTGGAAATACCTTGGCAAGCACAGCAACACAAACAGTAACGTCTGAAAAAGCAAGCCTTCCTCTGACCACAGTCACGTTTGCAGGCAGTCAAGCAACGACAGGAACATCAGAAACAGAAGTGACACAAGGTTCTATAAGTAGCACTGTTCAGACCACAACCGCAGCAGGAACAAGCTCCACTGAGACCTTAACATACCTGACATCAACAGAATTTACAGCGACTGAAGGTACCACAAGGCCAAGCACATCTACAAAAACCACCAGTGCCGATACGAACACGATACAAGCGACTTCGGCCAGTGCCTCAACTAAACATCCAACTGCAGCACGGACAGGTGGCACAAGCGCCACATCTGCAACTAACACGGCAAGTAATACACTTGCTTCAAGTACAACAGCAGTAAGTTCTGGTGCACCAGACGCAAGCACATCGCCAAGCGCTTCAACGCTTGAGGTAGATACCACCTCCAGCAGAACAAGCACAGAAGCCTTAACATCTCAAGCTGCAAGCTCAACTGAAACCTCCCCCAGAGCCACTGACGCTAGCACCGACTCTTTTAAAACTACAACAGTGGCCACCACTACCCATGCAGAAACCACCTTCCCATCAGCAACAGTGACTTCCACCCATGCTGAAAGCACTGGCACCACATTTCCACATTCAACAAGAAACCAACGAAGTCTGAACACAGCCCATACCACAGGAGAAGTGACCACACCGCCTCAATCGTCGCCTGATGTCACATCCGGTACATCCTCAAATACAAGAACGGTGCCAGAGTCTACCAGCACGGCTGCGATACAAAGCACTTTATTTTCCAGCAGAGAGAGTACCCTGGTTGAAAGCACAATTCCACCGAGTCCTTCTGGAAATACCTTAGCAAGCACAGCAACAGGAACAGTAACGTCTGTAAAAGCAAGCCTTCCTCGGTCCACAGTCACGCTGGCAGGCAGTCAAGCAACGACAGGAACATCAACAACAGAAGGTACACAAGGTTCTATAAGTAGCACTGTTCAGACTACAACCGCAGCAGGAACAAGCTCCACTGGGACCTTAACATACCTGACATCAACAGCATCTACAGCGACCGAAGGTACCACAAGGCCAAGCACATCTACAAAAGCCACCAGTGCCGATACGAACACGATACAAGCGACTTCGGCCATTGTCTCAACTGAACATCCAACTGCAGCACGGACAGGTGGCACAAGCGCCACATCTGCAATTAACACGGGAAGTACTACACTTGCTTCAAGTACAGCAGCAGTAAGTTCTGGTGCAACAGAAGCAAGCACATCGCCAAGCGCTTCAACGCTTGAGGCAGATACCAACTTCAGCAGAGCAAGCACAGAAACCTTAACATCTCAAGCTGCAAGCCCAACTGAAACCTCCGCCAGAGCCACTGATGCTAGCACCGACTCTTTTAAAACTACAATAGTGGCCACCACAACTCATGCAGAAACCACCTCCCCATCAGCAACAGAGACTTCCACCCATGCTGAAAGCACTGGCACCACATTTCCACATTCAACAAGAAACCAACCAAGTCTGAACACAGCCTATACCAAAGGAGAAGTGACCACACCGCCTCAATCGTCGCCTGATGTCACATCCGGTACATCCTCAAATACAAGAACGGTGCCAGAGTCTACCAGCACGGCTGCGATACAAAGCACTTTATTTTCCAGCAGAGAGAGTACCCTGGTTGAAAGCACAATTCCACAGAGTCCTTCTGGAAATACCGTAGCAAGCACAGCAAAACAAACAGTAACCTCTGAAAAAGCAACCCTTCCTCTGTCCACAGTCACGATTGCAGGCAGTCAAGCAACGACAGGAACATCAGAAACAGAAGGGACACAAGGTTCTATAAGTAGCACTGTTCAGACCACAACCGCAGCAGGAACAAGCTCCACTGAGACCTTAACATACCTGACATCAACAGCATTTACAGCGACCGAAGGTACCACAAGGCCAAGCACATCTACAAAAGCCACCAGTGCCGATACGAACACGATACAAGCGACTTCGTCCAGTGCCTCAACTGAACATCCAACTGCAGCACGGACAGGTGGCACAAGCGCCACATCTGCAACTAACACGGCAAGTAATACACTTGCTTCAAGTACAGCAGCAGTAAGTTCTGGTGCAACAGAAGCAAGCACATCGCCAAGCGCTTCAACGCTTGAGGCAGATACCACCTCCAGCAGAACAAGCACAGAAGCCTTAACATCTCAAGCTGCAAGCCCAACTGAAACCTCCGCCAGAGCCACTGACGCTAGCACCGACTCTTTTAAAACTACAATAATAGCCACCACTTCCCATGCAGAAACCACTTCCCCATCAGCAACAGTGACTTCCACCCATGCTGAAAGCACTGGCACCACATTTCCACATTCAACAAGAAACCAACCAAGTCTGAACACAGCCCATACCACAGGAGAAGTGACCACACCGCCTCAATCGTCGCCTGATGTCACATCCGGTACATCCTCAAATACAAGAACGGTGCCAGAGTCTACCAGCACGGCTGCGATACAAAGCACTTTATTTTCCAGCAGAGAGAGTACCCTGGTTGAAAGCACAATTCCACCGAGTCCTTCTGGAAATACCGTAGCAAGCACAGCAAAACAAACAGTAACCTCTGAAAAAGCAACCCTTCCTCTGTCCACAGTCACGATTGCAGGCAGTCAAGCAACGACAGGAACATCAGAAACAGAAGGGACACAAGGTTCTATAAGTAGCACTGTTGAGACCACAACCGCAGCAGGAACAAGCTCAACCGAGACCTTAACATACCTGACATCAACAGCATTTACAGCGACCGAAGGTACCACAAGGCCAAGCACATCTACAAAAGCCACCAGTGCCGATACGAACACGATACAAGCGACTTCGGCCAGTGTCTCAACTGAACATCCAACTGCAGCACGGACAGGTGGCACAAGCGCCACATCTGCAACTAACACGGCAAGTAATACACTTGCTTCAAGTACAGCAGCAGTAAGTTCTGCTGCAACAGAAGCAAGCACATCGCCAAGCGCTTCAACGCTTGAGGAAGATACCACCTCAAGCAGAACAAACACAGAAGCCTTAACATCTCAAGCTGCAAGCCGAACTGAAACCTCCGCCAGAGCCACTGACGCTAGCACCGACTCTTTTAAAACTACAATAGTGGCCACCACTAACCATGCAGAAACCACCTCCCCATCAGCAACAGTGACTTCCACCCATGCTGAAAGCACTGGCACCACATTTCCACATTCAACAAGAAACCAACCAAGTCTGAAGACAGCCCATACCACAGGAGATGTGACCACACCGCCTCAATCGTCGCCTGATGTCACATCCGGTACATCCTCAAATACAAGAACGGTGCCAGAGTCTACCAGCACGGCTGCGATACAAAGCACTTTATTTTCCAGCAGAGAGAGTACCCTGGTTAATAGCACAATTCCACCGAGTCCTTCTGGAAATACCTTGGGAAGCACAGCAACACAAACAGTAACGTCTGAAAAAGCAAGCCTTCCTCTGTACACAGTCACGCTGGCAGACAATCAAGCAACGACAGGAACAACAAAAACAGAAGGGACCCAAGGTTTTATAAGTAGCACTGTTCAGACCACAACCGCAGCAGGAACAAGCTCCACTGAGACCTTAACATACCTGACATCAACAGCATCTACAGCGACCGAAGGTACCACAAGGCCAAGCACATCTACAAAAGCCACCAGTGCCGATACGAACACGGTACAAGCGACTTCGGCCAGTGCCTCAACTGAACATCCAACTGCATCACGGACAGGTGGCACAGACGCCACATCTGCAACTAACACGGCAAATAATACACTTGCTTCAAGTACAGCAGCAGTAAGTTCTGGTGCAACAGAAGGAAGCACATCGCCAAGCGCTTCAACGCTTGAGGCAGATACCACCTCCAGCAGAACAAGCACAGAAGCCTTAACATCTCAAGCTGCAAGCCCAACTGAAACCTCCGCCAGAGCCACTGACGCTAGCACCGACTCTTTTAAAACTACAATAATAGCCACCACTTCCCATGCAGAAACCACTTCCCCATCAGCAACAGTGACTTCCACCCATGCTGAAAGCACTGGCACCACATTTCCACACTCAACAAGAAACCAACCAAGTCTGAACACAGCCCATACCACAGGAGAAGTGACCACACCGCCTCAATCGTCGCCTGATGTCACATCCGGTACATCCTCAAATACAAGAACGGTGCCAGAGTCTACCAGCACGGCTGCGATACAAAGCACTTTATTTTCCAGCAGAGAGAGTACCCTGGTTGAAAGCACAATTCCACCGAGTCCTTCTGGAAATACCTTGGCAAGCACAGCAACACAAACAGTAACCTCTGAAAAAGCAAGCCTTCCTCTGTCCACAGTCACGCTGGCAGACAGTCAAGAAACGACAAGAACAACAAAAACAGAAGGGACACAAGGTTCTATAAGTAGCACTGTTCAGACCACAACCGCAGCAGGAACAAGCTCCACTGAGACCTTAACATACCTGACATCAACAGCATTTACAGCGACCGAAGGTACCACAAGGCCAAGCACATCTACAAAAACCACCAGTGCCGATAAGAACACGATACAAGCGACTTCGGCCAGTGCCTCAACTGAACATCCAACTGCAGCACGGACAGGTGGCACAAGCGCCACATCTGCAACTAACACGGCAAGTAATACACTTGCTTCAAGTACAGCAGCAGTAAGTTCTGCTGCAACAGAAGCAAGCACATCGCAAAGCGCTTCAACGCTTGAGGCAGATACCACCTCCAGCAGAACAAGCACAGAAGCCTTAACATCTCAAGCTGCAAGCCCAACTGAAACCTCCGCCAGAGCCACTGACGCTAGCACCGACTCTTTTAAAACTACAATAGTGGCCACCACTACCCATGCAGAAACCATCTCCCCATCAGCAACAGCGGCTTCCGGCCATGCTGAAAACACTGCCATCATATTTCCCCGTTCAACAAGAAACCAACCAAGTCTGAACACAGCCGATACATCAGGAGAAGTGACCACACCGCCTCAATTGTCGCCTGATGTCACATCCGGTACATCCTCAAATACAAAAACGGTACCAGAGTCAACCAGCACGGCTGCGATACAAAGCACTTTATTTTCCAGCAGAGAGAGTACACTACTTGAAAGCACAATTCCACCGAATCCTTCTGGAAATACCTTGGCAAGCACAGCAACACAAACAGTAACGTCTGAAAAAGGAAGCCTTCCTCTGTTCACAGTAACGCTGGCAGGCAGTCAAGCAACGACAGTAACAACAAAAACAGAAGGGACACAAGGTTCTATAAGTAGCACTGTTCAGACCACAACCGCAGCAGGAACCAGCTCCACTGAGACCTTAACATACCTGACATCAACAGCATCTACAGCGACCGAAGGTACCACAAGGCCAAGCACATCTACAAAAACCACCAGTGCCGATACGAACACGATACAAGCGACTTCGGCCAGTGCCTCAACTGAACATCCAACTGCAGCACGGACAGGTGGCACAAGCGCCACATCTGCAACTAACACGGCAAGTAATACACTTGCTTCAAGTACAGCAGCAGTAAGTTCTGGTGCAACAGAAGCAAGCACATCGCCAAGCGCTTCAACGCTTGAGGCAGATACCACCTCCAGCAGAGCAAGCACAAAAACCTTAACATCTCAAGCTGTAAGCCCAACTGAAACCTCCGCCAGAGCAACTGACGCTAGCACCGACTCTTTTAAAACTACAATAGTGGCCACCACTGCCGATGCAGAAACCACCTCCCCATCAGCAACAGTGACTTCCACAAATGCCGAAAGCACTGGCACCACATTTCCACATTCAACAAGAAACCAGCCAGGTCTGAAGACAACCCATACCACAGTAGAAGTGACCACACCGCCTCAATCGTCGCCTGATGTCACATCCGGTACATCCTCAAATACAAGAACGGTGCCGGAGTCTACCAGCACGGCTGCGATACAAAGCACTTTATTTTCCAGCAGAGAGAGTACCCTGGTTGAAAGCACAATTCCATCGAATCCTTCTGGAAATACCTTGGCAAGCACAGCAACACAAACAGTAACGTCTGAAAAAGCAAGCCTTCCTCTGACCACAGTCACGTTTGCAGGCAGTCAAGCAACGACAGGAACATCAGAAACAGAAGTGACACAAGGTTCTATAAGTAGCACTGTTCAGACCACAACCGCAGCAGGAACAAGCTCCACTGAGACCTTAACATACCTGACATCAACAGAATTTACAGCGACTGAAGGTACCACAAGGCCAAGCACATCTACAAAAACCACCAGTGCCGATACGAACACGATACAAGCGACTTCGGCCAGTGCCTCAACTAAACATCCAACTGCAGCACGGACAGGTGGCACAAGCGCCACATCTGCAACTAACACGGCAAGTAATACACTTGCTTCAAGTACAACAGCAGTAAGTTCTGGTGCACCAGACGCAAGCACATCGCCAAGCGCTTCAACGCTTGAGGTAGATACCACCTCCAGCAGAACAAGCACAGAAGCCTTAACATCTCAAGCTGCAAGCTCAACTGAAACCTCCCCCAGAGCCACTGACGCTAGCACCGACTCTTTTAAAACTACAACAGTGGCCACCACTACCCATGCAGAAACCACCTTCCCATCAGCAACAGTGACTTCCACCCATGCTGAAAGCACTGGCACCACATTTCCACATTCAACAAGAAACCAACGAAGTCTGAACACAGCCCATACCACAGGAGAAGTGACCACACCGCCTCAATCGTCGCCTGATGTCACATCCGGTACATCCTCAAATACAAGAACGGTGCCAGAGTCTACCAGCACGGCTGCGATACAAAGCACTTTATTTTCCAGCAGAGAGAGTACCCTGGTTGAAAGCACAATTCCACCGAGTCCTTCTGGAAATACCTTAGCAAGCACAGCAACAGGAACAGTAACGTCTGTAAAAGCAAGCCTTCCTCGGTCCACAGTCACGCTGGCAGGCAGTCAAGCAACGACAGGAACATCAACAACAGAAGGTACACAAGGTTCTATAAGTAGCACTGTTCAGACTACAACCGCAGCAGGAACAAGCTCCACTGGGACCTTAACATACCTGACATCAACAGCATCTACAGCGACCGAAGGTACCACAAGGCCAAGCACATCTACAAAAGCCACCAGTGCCGATACGAACACGATACAAGCGACTTCGGCCATTGTCTCAACTGAACATCCAACTGCAGCACGGACAGGTGGCACAAGCGCCACATCTGCAATTAACACGGGAAGTACTACACTTGCTTCAAGTACAGCAGCAGTAAGTTCTGGTGCAACAGAAGCAAGCACATCGCCAAGCGCTTCAACGCTTGAGGCAGATACCAACTTCAGCAGAGCAAGCACAGAAACCTTAACATCTCAAGCTGCAAGCCCAACTGAAACCTCCGCCAGAGCCACTGATGCTAGCACCGACTCTTTTAAAACTACAATAGTGGCCACCACAACTCATGCAGAAACCACCTCCCCATCAGCAACAGAGACTTCCACCCATGCTGAAAGCACTGGCACCACATTTCCACATTCAACAAGAAACCAACCAAGTCTGAACACAGCCTATACCAAAGGAGAAGTGACCACACCGCCTCAATCGTCGCCTGATGTCACATCCGGTACATCCTCAAATACAAGAACGGTGCCAGAGTCTACCAGCACGGCTGCGATACAAAGCACTTTATTTTCCAGCAGAGAGAGTACCCTGGTTGAAAGCACAATTCCACAGAGTCCTTCTGGAAATACCGTAGCAAGCACAGCAAAACAAACAGTAACCTCTGAAAAAGCAACCCTTCCTCTGTCCACAGTCACGATTGCAGGCAGTCAAGCAACGACAGGAACATCAGAAACAGAAGGGACACAAGGTTCTATAAGTAGCACTGTTGAGTCCACAACCGCAGCAGGAACAAGCTCCACTGAGACCTTAACATACCTGACATCAACAGCATTTACAGCGACCGAAGGTACCACAAGGCCAAGCACATCTACAAAAGCCACCAGTGCCGATACGAACACGATACAAGCGACTTCGTCCAGTGCCTCAACTGAACATCCAACTGCAGCACGGACAGGTGGCACAAGCGCCACATCTGCAACTAACACGGCAAGTAATACACTTGCTTCAAGTACAGCAGCAGTAAGTTCTGGTGCAACAGAAGCAAGCACATCGCCAAGCGCTTCAACGCTTGAGGCAGATACCACCTCCAGCAGAACAAGCACAGAAGCCTTAACATCTCAAGCTGCAAGCCCAACTGAAACCTCCGCCAGAGCCACTGACGCTAGCACCGACTCTTTTAAAACTACAATAATAGCCACCACTTCCCATGCAGAAACCACTTCCCCATCAGCAACAGTGACTTCCACCCATGCTGAAAGCACTGGCACCACATTTCCACATTCAACAAGAAACCAACCAAGTCTGAACACAGCCCATACCACAGGAGAAGTGACCAC
The DNA here is from genome assembly GCA_026874595.1 of Sipunculus nudus. Taxonomy (NCBI): domain Eukaryota; kingdom Metazoa; phylum Annelida; class Sipuncula; order Golfingiida; family Sipunculidae; genus Sipunculus; species Sipunculus nudus. The sequence continues at coordinate 50,408,747 of CM049315.1, forward strand.
ACCGCCTCAATCGTCGCCTGATGTCACATCCGGTACATCCTCAAATACAAGAACGGTGCCAGAGTCTACCAGCACGGCTGCGATACAAAGCACTTTATTTTCCAGCAGAGAGAGTACCCTGGTTGAAAGCACAATTCCACCGAGTCCTTCTGGAAATACCGTAGCAAGCACAGCAAAACAAACAGTAACCTCTGAAAAAGCAACCCTTCCTCTGTCCACAGTCACGATTGCAGGCAGTCAAGCAACGACAGGAACATCAGAAACAGAAGGGACACAAGGTTCTATAAGTAGCACTGTTGAGACCACAACCGCAGCAGGAACAAGCTCAACCGAGACCTTAACATACCTGACATCAACAGCATTTACAGCGACCGAAGGTACCACAAGGCCAAGCACATCTACAAAAGCCACCAGTGCCGATACGAACACGATACAAGCGACTTCGGCCAGTGTCTCAACTGAACATCCAACTGCAGCACGGACAGGTGGCACAAGCGCCACATCTGCAACTAACACGGCAAGTAATACACTTGCTTCAAGTACAGCAGCAGTAAGTTCTGCTGCAACAGAAGCAAGCACATCGCCAAGCGCTTCAACGCTTGAGGAAGATACCACCTCAAGCAGAACAAACACAGAAGCCTTAACATCTCAAGCTGCAAGCCGAACTGAAACCTCCGCCAGAGCCACTGACGCTAGCACCGACTCTTTTAAAACTACAATAGTGGCCACCACTAACCATGCAGAAACCACCTCCCCATCAGCAACAGTGACTTCCACCCATGCTGAAAGCACTGGCACCACATTTCCACATTCAACAAGAAACCAACCAAGTCTGAAGACAGCCCATACCACAGGAGATGTGACCACACCGCCTCAATCGTCGCCTGATGTCACATCCGGTACATCCTCAAATACAAGAACGGTGCCAGAGTCTACCAGCACGGCTGCGATACAAAGCACTTTATTTTCCAGCAGAGAGAGTACCCTGGTTAATAGCACAATTCCACCGAGTCCTTCTGGAAATACCTTGGCAAGCACAGCAACACAAACAGTAACGTCTGAAAAAGCAAGCCTTCCTCTGTACACAGTCACGCTGGCAGACAATCAAGCAACGACAGGAACAACAAAAACAGAAGGGACCCAAGGTTTTATAAGTAGCACTGTTCAGACCACAACCGCAGCAGGAACAAGCTCCACTGAGACCTTAACATACCTGACATCAACAGCATCTACAGCGACCGAAGGTACCACAAGGCCAAGCACATCTACAAAAGCCACCAGTGCCGATACGAACACGGTACAAGCGACTTCGGCCAGTGCCTCAACTGAACATCCAACTGCATCACGGACAGGTGGCACAGACGCCACATCTGCAACTAACACGGCAAATAATACACTTGCTTCAAGTACAGCAGCAGTAAGTTCTGGTGCAACAGAAGGAAGCACATCGCCAAGCGCTTCAACGCTTGAGGCAGATACCACCTCCAGCAGAACAAGCACAGAAGCCTTAACATCTCAAGCTGCAAGCCCAACTGAAACCTCCGCCAGAGCCACTGACGCTAGCACCGACTCTTTTAAAACTACAATAATAGCCACCACTTCCCATGCAGAAACCACTTCCCCATCAGCAACAGTGACTTCCACCCATGCTGAAAGCACTGGCACCACATTTCCACACTCAACAAGAAACCAACCAAGTCTGAACACAGCCCATACCACAGGAGAAGTGACCACACCGCCTCAATCGTCGCCTGATGTCACATCAGGTACATCCTCAAATACAAGAACGGTGCCAGAGTCTACCAGCACGGCTGCGATACAAAGCACTTTATTTTCCAGCAGAGAGAGTACCCTGGTTGAAAGCACAATTCCACCGAGTCCTTCTGGAAATACCTTGGCAAGCACAGCAACACAAACAGTAACCTCTGAAAAAGCAAGCCTTCCTCTGTCCACAGTCACGCTGGCAGACAATCAAGCAACGACAGGAACAACAAAAACAGAAGGGACACAAGGTTTTATAAGTAGCACTGTTCAGACCACAACCGCAGCAGGAACAAGCTCCACTGAGACCTTAACATACCTGACATCAACAGCATCTACAGCGACCGAAGGTACCACAAGGCCAAGCACATCTACCAAAGCCACCAGTGCCGATAGGAACACGATACAAGCGACTTCGGCCAGTGCCTCAACTGAACATCCAACTGCATCACGGACAGGTGGCACAAGCGCAACATCTGCAACTAAGACGGCAAATAATACACTTGCTTCAAGTACAGCAGCAGTAAGTTCTGGTGCAACAGAAGCAAGCACATCGCCAAGCGCTTCAACGCTTGAGGCAGATACCACCTCCAGCAGAACAAGCACAGAAGCCTTAACATCTCAAGCTGCAAGCCCAACTGAAACCTCCGCCAGAGCCACTGACGCTAGCACCGACTCTTTTAAAACTACAATAGTGGCCACCACTAACCATGCAGAAACCACCTCCCCATCAGCAACAGTGACTTCCACCCATGCTGAAAGCACTAGCACCACATTTCTACATTCAACAAGAAACCAACCAAGTCTGAAGACAGCCCATACCACAGGAGATGTGACCACAACGCCTCAATCGTCGCCTGATGTCACATCCGGTACATCCTCAAATACAAGAACGGTGCCAGAGTCTACCAGCACGGCTGCGATACAAAGCACTTTATTTTCCAGCAGAGAGAGTACCCTGGTTAATAGCACAATTCCACCGAGTCCTTCTGCAAATACCTTGGCAAGCACAGCAACACAAACAGTAACGTCTGAAAAAGCAAGCCTTCCTCTGTCCACAGTCACGCTGGCAGACAATCAAGCAACGACAGGAACAACAAAAACAGAAGGGACACAAGGTTTTATAAGTAGCACTGTTCAGACCACAACCGCAGCAGGAACAAGCTCCACTGAGACCTTAACATACCTGACATCAACAGCATCTACAGCGAACGAAGGTACCACAAGGCCAAGCACATCTACCAAAGCCACCAGTGCCGATAGGAACACGATACAAGCGACTTCGGCCAGTGCCTCAACTGAACATCCAACTGCATCACGGACAGGTGGCACAAGCGCCACATCTGCAACTAACACTGCAAATAATACACTTGCTTCAAGAACAGCAGCAGTAAGTTCTGGTGCAACAGAAGCAAGCACATCGCCAAGCGCTTCAACGCTTGAGGCAGATACCACCTCCAGCAGAACAAGCACAGAAGCCTTAACATCTCAAGCTGCAAGCCCAACTGAAACCTCCGCCAGAGCCACTGATGCTAGCACCCGCTACTTTAAAACTACAATAATGGCCACCACTTCCCATGCAGAAACCACCTCCCCATCAGCAACAGTGACTTCCACCCATACTGAAAGCACTGGCACCACATTTCCACATTCAACAAGAAACCAACCAAGTCTGAAGACAGCCCATACCACAGGAGAAGTGACCACAACGCCTCAATCGTCGCCTGATGTCACATCCGGTACATCCTCAAATACAAGAACGGTGCCAGAGTCTACCATCACGGCTGCGATACAAAGCACTTTATTTTCCAGCAGAGAGAGTACCCTGGTTGAAAGCACAATTCCACCGAGTCCTTCTGGAAATACCCTGGCAAGCACAGCAACACAAACAGTAACGTCTGAAAAAGCAAGCCTTCCTCTGTCCACAGTCACGCGGGCAGGCAGTCAAGCAACGACAGGAACAACAAAAACAGAAGGGACACAAGGTTCTATAAGTAGCACTGTTCAGACCACAACCGCAGCAAGAACAAGCTCCACTGAGACCTTAACATACCTGACATCAACAGCATCTACAGCGACCGAAGGTACCACAAGGCCAAGCACATCTACAAAAGCCACCAGTGCCGATAGGAACACGATACAAGCGACTTCGGCCAGTGTCTCAACTGAACATCCAACTGCAGCACGGACAGGTGGCACAAGCGCCACATCTGCAAGTATCACGGCAAGAAATGCACTTGCTTCAAGTACAGCAGCAGTAAGTTCTGGTGCAACAGAAGCAAGCACATCGCCAAGCGCTTCAACGCTTAAGGCAGATACCACCTCCAGCAGAAGAAGCACAGAAGCCTTAACATCTCAAGCTGCAAGCCCAACTGAAACCTCCACCAGAGCCACTGACGCTAGCACCGACTCTTTTAAAACTACAATACTGGCCACCACTACCTATGCAGAAACCACCTCCCCATCAGCAACAGTGACTTCCATCCATGCTGAAAGCACTGGCACCACATTTCCACATTCATCAAGAAACCATCCAAGTCTGAACACAGCCCATACCACAGGAGAAGTGACCACACCGCCTCAATCGTCGCCTGATGTCACATCCGGTACATCCTCAAATACAAGAACGGTGCCAGAGTCTACCAGCACGGCTGCGATACAAAGCACTTTATTTACAAGCAGAGAGAGTCCCCTGGTTGAAAGCACAATTCCACCGAGTCCTTCTGGAAATACCTTGGCAAGCACAGCAACACAAACAGTAACGTCTGAAAAAGCAAGCCTTCCTCTGTCCACAGTCACGCTGGCAGACAGTCAAGCAACGACAGGAACAGCAAAAACAGAAGTGACACAAGGTTCTATAAGTACCACTGTCCAGACCACAACCGCAGCAGGAACAAGCTCCACTGAGACCTTAACATACCTGACATCAACAGCATCTACAGCGACCGAAGCTACAACAAGGCCAAGCACATCTACCAAAGCCACCAGTGCCGATAGAAACACGATACAAGCGACTTCGACCAGTGTCTCAACTGAACATCCAACTGCAGCACGGACAGGTGGCACAAGCGCCACATCTGCAACTAACACGGCAAGTAATACACTTGCTTCAAGTACAGCAGCAGTAAGTTCTGGTGCAACAGGAGCAAGCACATCGCCAAGCGCTTCAACGCTGCAGGCAGATACCACCTCCAGCATAACAAGCACAGAAGCCTTAACATCTCAAGCTGCAAGCCCAACTGAAACCTCCGCCAGAGCCACTGACGCTAGCACCGACTCTTTTAAAACTGCAATAATGGCCACCACTTCCCATGCAGAAACGAACTCCCCATCAGCAACAGTGACCTCCACCCATGCTGAAAGCACTGGCACCACACTTCCACATTCAACAAGAAACCAACCAAGTCTGAAGACAGCCCATACCACAGGAGAAGTGACCACAACGCCTCAATCGTCGCCTGATGTCACATCCGGTACATCCTCAAATACGAAAACGGTGCCAGAGTCTACCATCACGGCTGCGATACAAAGCACTTTATTTTCCAGCAGAGAGAGTACTCTGGTTGAAAGCACAATTCCACCGAGTCCTTCTGGAAATACCTTGGCAAGCACAGCAACACAAACAGTAACGTCTGAAAAAGCAAGCCTTCCTCTGTCCACAGTCACCCTGGCAGACAATCAAGCAACGACAGGAACAACAAAAACAGAAGGGACACAAGGTTCTATAAGTAGCACTGTTCAGACCACAACCGCAGCAGGAACAAGCTCCACTGAGACCTTAACATACCTGACATCAACAGCATCTACAGCGACCGAAGGTACCACAAGGCCAAGCACATCTACAAAAGCCACTAGTGCCGATACGAACACGATACAAGCGACCTCGGCCAGTGCCTCAACTGAACATCCAACTGCAGCACGGACAGGTGACACAAGCGCCACATCTGCAACTAACACGGCAAATAATACACTTGCTTCAAGTACAGCAGCAGTAAGTTCTGGTGCAACAGAAGCAAGCACATCGCCAAGCGCTTCAACGCTTGAGGCAGATACCACCTCCAGCAGAACAAGCACAGAAGCCTTAACATCTCAAGCTTCAAGCCCAACTGAAACCTCCGCCAGAGCCACTGACGCTAGCACCGACTCTTTTAAAACTACAATAGTGGCCACCACTAACCATGCAGAAACCACCTCCCCATCAGCAACAGTGACTTCCACCCATGCTGAAAGCACTGGCACCACATTTCCACATTCAACAAGAAACCAACCAAGTCTGAAGACAGCCCATACCACAGGAGATGTGACCACACCGCCTCAATCGTCGCCTGATGTCACATCCGGTACATCCTCAAATACAAGAACGGTGCCAGAGTCTACCAGCACGGCTGCGATACAAAGCACTTTATTTTCCAGCAGAGAGAGTACCCTGGTTAATAGCACAATTCCACCGAGTCCTTCTGGAAATACCTTGGCAAGCACAGCAACACAAACAGTAACGTCTGAAAAAGCAAGCCTTCCTCTGTACACAGTCACGCTGGCAGACAATCAAGCAACGACAGGAACAACAAAAACAGAAGGGACCCAAGGTTTTATAAGTAGCACTGTTCAGACCACAACCGCAGCAGGAACAAGCTCCACTGAGACCTTAACATACCTGACATCAACAGCATCTACAGCGACCGAAGGTACCACAAGGCCAAGCACATCTACAAAAGCCACCAGTGCCGATACGAACACGGTACAAGCGACTTCGGCCAGTGCCTCAACTGAACATCCAACTGCATCACGGACAGGTGGCACAGACGCCACATCTGCAACTAACACGGCAAATAATACACTTGCTTCAAGTACAGCAGCAGTAAGTTCTGGTGCAACAGAAGGAAGCACATCGCCAAGCGCTTCAACGCTTGAGGCAGATACCACCTCCAGCAGAACAAGCACAGAAGCCTTAACATCTCAAGCTGCAAGCCCAACTGAAACCTCCGCCAGAGCCACTGACGCTAGCACCGACTCTTTTAAAACTACAATAATAGCCACCACTTCCCATGCAGAAACCACTTCCCCATCAGCAACAGTGACTTCCACCCATGCTGAAAGCACTGGCACCACATTTCCACACTCAACAAGAAACCAACCAAGTCTGAACACAGCCCATACCACAGGAGAAGTGACCACACCGCCTCAATCGTCGCCTGATGTCACATCAGGTACATCCTCAAATACAAGAACGGTGCCAGAGTCTACCAGCACGGCTGCGATACAAAGCACTTTATTTTCCAGCAGAGAGAGTACCCTGGTTGAAAGCACAATTCCACCGAGTCCTTCTGGAAATACCTTGGCAAGCACAGCAACACAAACAGTAACCTCTGAAAAAGCAAGCCTTCCTCTGTCCACAGTCACGCTGGCAGACAATCAAGCAACGACAGGAACAACAAAAACAGAAGGGACACAAGGTTTTATAAGTAGCACTGTTCAGACCACAACCGCAGCAGGAACAAGCTCCACTGAGACCTTAACATACCTGACATCAACAGCATCTACAGCGACCGAAGGTACCACAAGGCCAAGCACATCTACCAAAGCCACCAGTGCCGATAGGAACACGATACAAGCGACTTCGGCCAGTGCCTCAACTGAACATCCAACTGCATCACGGACAGGTGGCACAAGCGCAACATCTGCAACTAAGACGGCAAATAATACACTTGCTTCAAGTACAGCAGCAGTAAGTTCTGGTGCAACAGAAGCAAGCACATCGCCAAGCGCTTCAACGCTTGAGGCAGATACCACCTCCAGCAGAACAAGCACAGAAGCCTTAACATCTCAAGCTGCAAGCCCAACTGAAACCTCCGCCAGAGCCACTGACGCTAGCACCGACTCTTTTAAAACTACAATAGTGGCCACCACTAACCATGCAGAAACCACCTCCCCATCAGCAACAGTGACTTCCACCCATGCTGAAAGCACTAGCACCACATTTCTACATTCAACAAGAAACCAACCAAGTCTGAAGACAGCCCATACCACAGGAGATGTGACCACAACGCCTCAATCGTCGCCTGATGTCACATCCGGTACATCCTCAAATACAAGAACGGTGCCAGAGTCTACCAGCACGGCTGCGATACAAAGCACTTTATTTTCCAGCAGAGAGAGTACCCTGGTTAATAGCACAATTCCACCGAGTCCTTCTGCAAATACCTTGGCAAGCACAGCAACACAAACAGTAACGTCTGAAAAAGCAAGCCTTCCTCTGTCCACAGTCACGCTGGCAGACAATCAAGCAACGACAGGAACAACAAAAACAGAAGGGACACAAGGTTTTATAAGTAGCACTGTTCAGACCACAACCGCAGCAGGAACAAGCTCCACTGAGACCTTAACATACCTGACATCAACAGCATCTACAGCGAACGAAGGTACCACAAGGCCAAGCACATCTACCAAAGCCACCAGTGCCGATAGGAACACGATACAAGCGACTTCGGCCAGTGCCTCAACTGAACATCCAACTGCATCACGGACAGGTGGCACAAGCGCCACATCTGCAACTAACACTGCAAATAATACACTTGCTTCAAGAACAGCAGCAGTAAGTTCTGGTGCAACAGAAGCAAGCACATCGCCAAGCGCTTCAACGCTTGAGGCAGATACCACCTCCAGCAGAACAAGCACAGAAGCCTTAACATCTCAAGCTGCAAGCCCAACTGAAACCTCCGCCAGAGCCACTGATGCTAGCACCCGCTACTTTAAAACTACAATAATGGCCACCACTTCCCATGCAGAAACCACCTCCCCATCAGCAACAGTGACTTCCACCCATACTGAAAGCACTGGCACCACATTTCCACATTCAACAAGAAACCAACCAAGTCTGAAGACAGCCCATACCACAGGAGAAGTGACCACAACGCCTCAATCGTCGCCTGATGTCACATCCGGTACATCCTCAAATACAAGAACGGTGCCAGAGTCTACCATCACGGCTGCGATACAAAGCACTTTATTTTCCAGCAGAGAGAGTACCCTGGTTGAAAGCACAATTCCACCGAGTCCTTCTGGAAATACCCTGGCAAGCACAGCAACACAAACAGTAACGTCTGAAAAAGCAAGCCTTCCTCTGTCCACAGTCACGCGGGCAGGCAGTCAAGCAACGACAGGAACAACAAAAACAGAAGGGACACAAGGTTCTATAAGTAGCACTGTTCAGACCACAACCGCAGCAAGAACAAGCTCCACTGAGACCTTAACATACCTGACATCAACAGCATCTACAGCGACCGAAGGTACCACAAGGCCAAGCACATCTACAAAAGCCACCAGTGCCGATAGGAACACGATACAAGCGACTTCGGCCAGTGTCTCAACTGAACATCCAACTGCAGCACGGACAGGTGGCACAAGCGCCACATCTGCAAGTATCACGGCAAGAAATGCACTTGCTTCAAGTACAGCAGCAGTAAGTTCTGGTGCAACAGAAGCAAGCACATCGCCAAGCGCTTCAACGCTTAAGGCAGATACCACCTCCAGCAGAAGAAGCACAGAAGCCTTAACATCTCAAGCTGCAAGCCCAACTGAAACCTCCACCAGAGCCACTGACGCTAGCACCGACTCTTTTAAAACTACAATACTGGCCACCACTACCTATGCAGAAACCACCTCCCCATCAGCAACAGTGACTTCCATCCATGCTGAAAGCACTGGCACCACATTTCCACATTCAACAAGAAACCATCCAAGTCTGAACACAGCCCATACCACAGGAGAAGTGACCACACCGCCTCAATCGTCGCCTGATGTCACATCCGGTACATCCTCAAATACAAGAACGGTGCCAGAGTCTACCAGCACGGCTGCGATACAAAGCACTTTATTTACAAGCAGAGAGAGTCCCCTGGTTGAAAGCACAATTCCACCGAGTCCTTCTGGAAATACCTTGGCAAGCACAGCAACACAAACAGTAACGTCTGAAAAAGCAAGCCTTCCTCTGTCCACAGTCACGCTGGCAGACAGTCAAGCAACGACAGGAACAGCAAAAACAGAAGTGACACAAGGTTCTATAAGTACCACTGTCCAGACCACAACCGCAGCAGGAACAAGCTCCACTGAGACCTTAACATACCTGACATCAACAGCATCTACAGCGACCGAAGCTACAACAAGGCCAAGCACATCTACCAAAGCCACCAGTGCCGATAGAAACACGATACAAGCGACTTCGACCAGTGTCTCAACTGAACATCCAACTGCAGCACGGACAGGTGGCACAAGCGCCACATCTGCAACTAACACGGCAAGTAATACACTTGCTTCAAGTACAGCAGCAGTAAGTTCTGGTGCAACAGGAGCAAGCACATCGCCAAGCGCTTCAACGCTGCAGGCAGATACCACCTCCAGCATAACAAGCACAGAAGCCTTAACATCTCAAGCTGCAAGCCCAACTGAAACCTCCGCCAGAGCCACTGACGCTAGCACCGACTCTTTTAAAACTGCAATAATGGCCACCACTTCCCATGCAGAAACGAACTCCCCATCAGCAACAGTGACCTCCACCCATGCTGAAAGCACTGGCACCACACTTCCACATTCAACAAGAAACCAACCAAGTCTGAAGACAGCCCATACCACAGGAGAAGTGACCACAACGCCTCAATCGTCGCCTGATGTCACATCCGGTACATCCTCAAATACGAAAACGGTGCCAGAGTCTACCATCACGGCTGCGATACAAAGCACTTTATTTTCCAGCAGAGAGAGTACTCTGGTTGAAAGCACAATTCCACCGAGTCCTTCTGGAAATACCTTGGCAAGCACAGCAACACAAACAGTAACGTCTGAAAAAGCAAGCCTTCCTCTGTCCACAGTCACCCTGGCAGACAATCAAGCAACGACAGGAACAACAAAAACAGAAGGGACACAAGGTTCTATAAGTAGCACTGTTCAGACCACAATCGCAGCAGGAACAAGCTCCACTGAGACCTTAACATACCTGACATCAACAGCATCTACAGCGACCGAAGGTACCACAAGGCCAAGCACATCTACAAAAGCCACCAGTGCCGATACGAACACGATACAAGCGACTTCGGCCAGTGTCTCAACTGAACATCCAACTGCAGCACGGACAGGTGGCACAAGCGCCACATCTGCAAGTATCACGGCAAGTAATGCACTTGCTTCAAGTACAGCAGCAGTAAGTTCTGGTGCAACAGGAGCAAGCACATCGCCAAGCGCTTCAACGCTGCAGGCAGATACCACCTCCAGCAGAACAAGCACAGAAGCCTTAACATCTCAAGCTGCAAGCCCAACTGAAACCTCCGCCGGAGCCACTGATGCTAGCACCGACTCTTTTAAAACTGCAATAATGGGTACCACTTCCCATGCAGAAACGAACTCCCCATCAGCAACAGTGACTTCCACCCATGCTAAAAGCACTGGCACCACATTTCCACATTCAACAAGAAACCAACCAAGTCTGAACACAGCCCATACCACAGGAGAAGTGACCACACCGCCTCAATCGTCGCCTGATGTCACATCCGGTACATCCTCAAATACAAGAACGGTGCCAGAGTCTACCATCACGGCTGAGATACAACGCACTTTATTTTCCAGCAGAGAGAGTCCCCTGGTTGAAAGCACAATTCCACCGAGTCCTTCTGGAAATACCTTGGCAAGCACAGCAACACAAACAGTAACGTCTGAAAAAGCAAGCCTTCCTCTGTCCACAGTCAGGCTAGCAGACAGTCAAGCAATGACAGGAACAGCAAAAACAGAAGTGACACAAGGTTCTTTAAGTACCACTGTCCAGACCACAACCGCAGCAGGAACAAGCTCCACTGAGACCTTAACATACCTGACATCAACAGCATCTACAGCGACCGAAGGTACCACAAGGCCAAGCACATCTACAAAAGCCACCAGTGCCGATACGAACACGATACAAGCGACTTCGGCCAGTGCCTCAACTGAACATCCAACTGCAGCACGGACAGGTGGCACAAGCGCCACATCTGCAACTAACACGGCAAATAATACACTTGCTTCAAGTACAGCAGCAGTAAGTTCTGGTGCAACAGAAGCAAGCACATCGCCAAGCGCTTCAACGCTTGAGGCAGATACCACCTCCAGCAGAACAAGCACAGAAGCCTTAATATATCAAGATGCAAGCCCAACTGAAACCTCCGCCAGAGCCACTGACGCTAGCACCGACTCTTTTAAAACTACAATAGTGGCCACCACTACCAATGTAGAAACCACCACCCCATCAGCAACAGTGACTTCCACCCATGCTGAAAGCACTGGCACCACATTTCCACATTCAACAAGAAACCAACCAAGTCTGAACACAGCCCATACCACAGGAGAAGTGACCACAACGCCTCAATCGTCGCCTGATGTCACATCCGGTACATCCTCAAATACAAGAACGGTGCCAGAGTCTACCATCACGGCTGCGCTACAAAGCACTTTATTTTCCAGCAGAAAGAGTACCCTGGTTGAAAGCACAATTCCACCGAGTCCTTCTGGAAATACCGTAGCAAGCACAGCAAAACAAACAGTAACCTCTGAAAAAGCAACCCTTCCTCTGTCCACAGTCACGATTGGAGGCAGTCAAGCAACGACAGGAACATCAGAAACAGAAGGGACACAAGGTTCTATAAGTAGCACTGTTGAGACCACAACCGCAGCAGGTACAAGCTCCACTGAGACCTTAACATACCTGACATCAACAGCATTTACAGCGATCGAAGGTACCACAAGGCCAAGCACATCTACAAAAGCCACCAGTGCCGATACGAACACGATACAAGCGACTTCGGCCAGTGTCTCAACTGAACATCCAACTGCAGCACGGACAGGTGGCACAAGCGCCACATCTGCAACTAACACGGCAAGTAATACACTTGCTTCAAGTACAGCAGCAGTAAGTTCTGGTGCAACAGAAGCAAGCACATCGAAAAGCGCTTCAACGCTTGAGGAAGATACCACCTCCAGCAGAACAAGCACAGAAGCCTTAACATCTCAAGATGCAAGCCCAACTGAAACCTCCGCCAGAGCCACTGACGCTAGCACCGACTCTTTTAAAACTACAATAGTGGCCACCACTACCAATGCAGAAACCACCTCCCCATCAGCAACAGTGACTTTCACCTATGCTGAAAGCAATGGCACCACATTTCCACATTCAACAAGAAACCAACCAAGTCTGAAGACAGCCCATACCACAGGAGAAGTGACCACAACGCCTCAATCCTCGCCTGATGTCACATCCGGTACATCTTCAAATACAAGAACGGTGCCAGAGTCTACCAGCACGGCTGCGATACAAAGCACTTTATTTTCCAGCAGAGAGAGTACCCTGGTTAATAGCACAATTCCACCGAGTCCTTCTGGAAATACCTTGGCAAGCACAGCAAAACAAACAGTAACCTCTGAAAAAGCAAGCCTACCTCTGTCAACAGTCACGCTGGCAGACAATCTAGCAACGACAGGAACAACAAAAACAGAAGTGACACAAGGTTTTATAAGTAGCACTGTTCAGACCACAACCGCAGCAGGAACAAGCTCCACTGAGACCTTAACATACCTGACATCAACAGCATCTACAGCGACCGAAGGTACCACAAGGCCAAGCACATCTACAAAAACCACCAGTGCCGATACGAACACGATACAAGCGACTCCGGCCAGTGCCTCAACTGAACATCCAACTGCAGCACGGACAGGTGGCACAAGCGCCACATCTGCAAGTATCACGGCAAGTAATGCACTTGCTTCAAGTACAGCAGCAGTAAGTTCTGGTGCAACAGAAGCAAGCACATCGCCAAGCGCTTCAACGCTGCAGGCAGATACCACCTCCAGCAGAACAAGCACAGAAGCCTTAACATCTGAAGCTGCAAGCCCAACTGAAACCTCCGCCAGAGCCACTGACGCTAGCACCGACTCTTTTAAAACTACAATAGTGGCCACCACTACCTATGCAGAAACCACCTCCCCATCAGCAACAGTGACATCCACCCATGCTGAAAGCACTGGCACCACATTTACACATTCAACAAGAAACCAACCAAGTCTAAACACAGCCCATACCACAGGAGAAGTGACCACAACGCCTCAATCGTCGCCTGATGTCACATCCGGTACATCCTCAAATACAAGAACGGTGCCAGAGTCTACCATCACGGCTGCGATACAAAGCACTTTATTTTCCAGCAGAAAGAGTACCCTGGTTGAAAGCACAATTCCACCGAGTCCTTTTGGAAATACCTTGGCAAGCACAGCAACACAAACAGTAACGTCTGAAAAAGCAAGCCTTCCTCTGTCCACGGTCATGCTGGCAGGCAGTCAAGCAACGACAGGAACAACAAAAACAGAAGGAACACAAGGTTCTATAAGTAGCACTGTTCAGACCACAATCGCAGCAGGAACAAGCTCCACTGAGACCTTAACATACCTGACATCAACAGCATCTACAGCGACCGAAGGTACCACAAGGCCAAGCACATCTACCAAAGCCACCAGTGCCGATAGAAACACGATACAAGCGACTTCGACCAGTGTCTCAACTGAACATCCAACTGCAGCACGGACAGGTGGCACAAGCGCCACATCTGCAACTAACACGGCAAGTAATACACTTGCTTCAAGTACAGCAGCAGTAAGTTCTGGTGCAACAGGAGCAAGCACATCGCCAAGCGCTTCAACGCTGCAGGCAGATACCACCTCCAGCAGAACAAGCACAGAAGCCTTAACATCTCAAGCTGCAAGCCTAACTGAAACCTCCGCCAGAGCCACTGACGCTAGCACCGACTCTTTTAAAACTGCAATAATGGCCACCACTTCCCATGCAGAAACGAACTCCCCATCAGCAACAGTGACCTCCACCCATGCTGAAAGCACTGGCACCACATTTCCACATTCAACAAGAAACCAACCAAGTCTGAAGACAGCCCATACCACAGGAGAAGTGACCACAACGCCTCAATCGTCGCCTGATGTCACATCCGGTACATCCTCAAATACGAAAACGGTGCCAGAGTCTACCATCACGGCTGCGATACAAAGCACTTTATTTTCCAGCAGAGAGAGTACTCTGGTTGAAAGCACAATTCCACCGAGTCCTTCTGGAAATACCTTGGCAAGCACAGCAACACAAACAGTAACGTCTGAAAAAGCAAGCCTTCCTCTGTCCACAGTCACGCTGGCAGACAATCAAGCAACGTCAAGAACAACAAAAACAGAAGGGACACAAGGTTCTATAAGTAGCACTGTTCAGACCACAACCGCAGCAGGAACAAGCTCCACTGAGACCTTAACATACCTGACATCAACAGCATCTACAGCGACCGAAGGTACCACAAGGCCAAGCACATCTACAAAAGCCACCAGTGCCGATAGGAACACGATACAAGCGACTTCGGCCAGTGTCTCAACTGAACATCCAACTGCAGCACGGACAGGTGGCACAAGCGCCACATCTGCAAGTATCACGGCAAGTAATGCACTTGCTTCAAGTAAAGCAGCAGTAAGTTCTGGTGCAACAGAAGCAAGCACATCGCCAAGCGCTTCAACGCTGCAGGCAGATACCACCTCCAGCAGAACAAGCACAGAAGCCTTAACATCTCAAGCTGCAAGCCCAACTGAAACCTCCGCCAGAGCCACTGACGCTAGCACCGACTCTTTTAAAACTACACTAGTGGCCACCACTACCTATGCAGAAACCACCTCCCCATCAGCAACAGTGACTTCCACCCATGCTGAAAGCACTGGCACCACATTTCCACATTCAACAAGAAACCAACCAAGTCTGAACACAGCCCATACCACAGGAGAAGTGACCACACCGCCTCAATCGTCGCCTGATGTCACATCCGGTACATCCTCAAATACAAGAACGGTGCCGGAGTCTACCATCACGGCTGCGATACAACGCACTTTATTTTCCAGCAGAGAGAGTCCCCTGGTTGAAAGCACAATTCCACCGAGTCCTTCTGGAAATACCTTGGCAAGCACAGCAACACAAACAGTAACGTCTGAAAAAGCAAGCCTTCCTCTGTCCACAGTCAGGCTAGCAGACAGTCAAGCAACGACAGGAACAGCAAAAACAGAAGTGACACAAGGTTCTATAAGTACCACTGTTCAGACCACAACCGCAGCAGGAACAACCTCCACTGAGACCTTAACATACCTGACATCAACAGCATCTACAGCGACCGAAGGTACCACAAGGCCAAGCACATCTACAAAAACCACCAGTGCCGATACGAACACGATACAAGCGACTCCGGCCAGTGCCTCAACTGAACATCCAACTGCAGCACGGACAGGTGGCACAAGCGCCACATCTGCAAGTATCACGGCAAGTAATGCACTTGCTTCAAGTACAGCAGCAGTAAGTTCTGGTGCAACAGAAGCAAGCACATCGCCAAGCGCTTCAACGCTGCAGGCAGATACCACCTCCAGCAGAACAAGCACAGAAGCCTTAACATCTGAAGCTGCAAGCCCAACTGAAACCTCCGACAGAGCCACTGACGCTAGCACCGACTCTTTTAAAACTACAATAGTGGCCACCACTACCTATGCAGAAACCACCTTCCCATCAGCAACAGTGACATCCACACATGCTGAAAGCACTGGCACCACATTTCCACATTCAACAAGAAACCAACCAAGTCTGAACACAGCCCATACCACAGGAGAAATGACCACAACGCCTCAATCGTCGCCTGATGTCACATCCGGTACATCCTCAAATACAAGAACGGTGCCAGAGTCTACCATCACGGCTGCGATACAAAGAACTTTATTTTCCAGCAGAAAGAGTACCCTGGTTGAAAGCACAATTCCACCGAGTCCTTCTGGAAATACCTTGGCAAGCACAGCAACACAAACAGTAACGTCTGAAAAAGCAAGCCTTCCTCTGTCCACGGTCACGCTGGCAGGCCGTCAAGCAACGACAGGAACATCAGAAACAGAAGGGACACAAGGTTCTATAAGTAGCACTGTTGAGACCACAACCGCAGCAGGAACAAGCTCCACTGAGACCTTAACATACCTGACATCAACAGCATTTACAGCGACCGAAGGTACCACAAGGCCAAGCACATCTACAAAAGCCACCAGTGCCGATAGGAACACGATACAAGCGACTTCGACCAGTGTCTCAACTGAACATCCAACTGCAGCACGGACAGGTGGCACAAGCGCCACATCTGCAACTAACACGGCAAGTAATACACTTGCTTCAAGAACAGCAGCAGTAAGTTCTGGTGCAACAGGAGCAAGCACAGCGCCAAGCGCTTCAACGCTGCAGGCAGATATCACCTCCAGCAGAACAAGCACAGAAGCCTTAATATCTCAAGCTGCAAGCCCAACTGAAACATCCGCCAAAACCACTGACGCTAGCACCGACTCTTTTAAAACTGCAATAATGGCCACCAGTTCCCATGCAGAAACGAACTCCCCATCAGCAACAGTGACTTCCACCCATGCTGAAAGCACTGGCACCACATTTCCACATTCAACAAGAAACCAACCAAGTCAGAAGACAGCCCATACCACAGGAAAAGTGACCACAACGCCTCAATCGTCGCCTGATGTCACATCCGGTACATCCTCAAATACGAAAACGGTGCCAGAGTCTACCATCACGGCTGCGATACAAAGCACTTTGTTTTCCAGCAGAGAGAGTACCCTGGTTGAAAGCACAATTCCACCGAGTCCTTCTGGAAATACCCTGGCAAGCACAGCAACACAAACAGTAACGTCTGAAAAAGCAAGCCTTCCTCTGTCCACAGTCACGATGGCAGACAATCAAGCAACGACAGGAACAACAAAAACAGAAGGGATACAAGGTTCTATAAGTAGCACTGTTCAGACCACAACCGCAGCAGGAACAAGCTCCACTGAGACCTTAACATACCTGACATCAACAGCATCTACAGCGACCGAAGGTACCACAAGGCCAAGCACATCTACAAAAACCACCAGTGCCGATACGAACACGATACAAGCGACTCTGGCCAGTGCCTCAACAGAACATCCAACTGCAGCACGGACAGGTGGCACAAGCGCCACATCTGCAACTAACACGGCAAGTAATGCACTTGCTTCAAGTACAGCAGCAGTAAGTTCTGGTGCAACAGAAGCAAGCACATCGCCAAGCGCTTCAACGCTGCAGGCAGATACCACCTCCAGCAGAACAAGCACAGAAGCCTTAACATCTCAAGCTGCAAGCCCAACTGAAACCTCCGCCAGAGCCACTGACGCTAGCACCGACTCTTTTAAAACTGCAATAGTGGCCACCACTACCTATGCAGAAAACACCTCCCCATCAGCAACAGTGACTTCCACCCATCCTGAAAGCACTGGCACCACATTTCCACATTCAACAAGAAACCAACCAAGTCTGAACACAGCCCATACCACAGGAGAAGTGACCACAACTCCTCAATCGTCGCCTTATGTCACATCCGGTACATCCTCAAATACAAGAACGGTGCCAGAGTCTACCATCACGGCTGCGATACAAAGAACTTTATTTTCCAGCAGAAAGAGTACCCTGGTTGAAAGCACAATTCCACCGAGTCCTTCTGGAAATACCTTGGCAAGCACAGCAACACAAACAGTAACGTCTGAAAAAGCAAGCCTTCCTCTGTCCACGGTCACGCTGGCACTCAATCAAGCCACGACAGGAACATCAGAAACAGAAGGGACACAAGGTTCTATAAGTAGCACTGTTCAGACCACAATCGCAGCAGGAACAAGCTCCACTGAGACCTTAACATACCTGACATCAACAGCATCTACAGCGACCGAAGATACCACAAGGCCAAGCATATCTACAAAAGCCACCAGTGCCGATAGGAACACGATACAAGCGACTTCGACCAGTGTCTCAACTGAACATCCAACTGCAGCACGGACAGGTGGCACAAGCGCCACATCTGCAACTAACACGGCAAGTAATACACTTGCTTCAAGAACAGCAGCAGTAAGTTCTGGTGCAACAGGAGCAAGCACATCGCCAAGCGCTTCAACGCTGCAGGCAGATATCACCTCCAGCAGAACAAGCACAGAAGCCTTAATATCTCAAGCTGCAAGCCCAACTGAAACATCCGCCAGAGCCACTGACGCTAGCACCGACTCTTTTAAAACTGCAATAATGGCCACCAGTTCCCATGCAGAAACGAACTTCACATCAGCAACAGTGACTTCCACCCATGCTGAAAGCACTGGCACCACATTTCCACATTCAACAAGAAACCAACCAAGTCTGAAGACAGCCCATACCACAGGAGAAGTGACCACAACGCCTCAATCGTCGCCTGATGTCACATCCGGTACATCCTCAAATACGAAAACGGTGCCAGAGTCTACCATCACGGCTGCGATACAAAGCACTTTATTTTCCAGCAGAGAGAGTACCCTGGTTGAAAGCACAATTCCACCGAGTCCTTCTGGAAATACCCTGGCAAGCACAGCAACACAAACAGTAACGTCTGAAAAAGCAAGCCTTCCTCTGTCCACAGTCACGATGGCAGACAATCAAGCAACGACAGGAACAACAAAAACAGAAGGGATACAAGGTTCTATAAGTAGCACTGTTCAGACCACAAGCGCAGCAGGAACAAGCTCCACTGAGACCTTAACATACCTGACATCAACAGCATCTACAGCGACCGAAGGTACCACAAGGCCAAGCACATCTACAAAAACCACCAGTGCCGATACGAACACGATACAAGCGACTCTGGCCAGTGCCTCAACTGAACATCCAACTGCAGCACGGACAGGTGGCACAAGCGCCACATCTGCAAGTATCACGGCAAGTAATGCACTTGCTTCAAGTACAGCAGCAGTAAGTTCTGGTGCAACAGAAGCAAGCACATCGCCAAGCGCTTCAACGCTGCAGGCAGATACCACCTCCAGCAGAACAAGCACAGAAGCCTTAACATCTCAAACTGCAAGCCCAACTGAAACCTCCGCCAGAGCCACTGACGCTAGCACCGACTCTTTTAAAACTACAATAGTGGAAACCACTACCTATGCAGAAACCACCTCCCCATCAGCAACAGTGACATCCACCCATGCTGAAAGCACTGGCACCACATTTCCACATTCAACAAGAAACCAACCAAGTCTGAAGACAGCCCATACCACAGGAGAAGTGACCACAACGCCTCAATCGTCGCCTGATGTCACATCCGGTACATCCTCAAATACAAGAACGGTGCCAGAGTCTACCATCACGGCTGCGATACAAAGCACTTTATTTTCCAGCAGAAAGAGTACCCTGGTTGAAAGCACAATTCCACCGAGTCCTTCTGGAAATACCTTGGCAAGCACAGCAACACAAACAGTAACGTCTGAAAAAACAAGCCTTCCTCTGTCCACGGTCACGCTGGCAGGCAGTCAAGCCACGACAGGAACATCAGAAACAGAAGGGACACAAGGTTCTATAAGTAGCACTGTTCAGACCACAACCGCAGCAGGAACAAGCTCCACTGAGACCTTAACATACCTGACATCAACAGCATTTACAGCGACCGAAGGTACCACAAGGCCAAGCACATCTACAAAAGCCACCAGTGCCGATACGAACACGATACAAGCGACTTCGGCCAGTGTCTCAACTGAACATCCAACTGCAGCACGGACAGGTGGCACAAGCGCCACATCTGCAAGTATCACGGCAAGTAATGCACTTGCTTCAAGTACAGCAGCAGTAAGTTCTGGTGCAACAGAAGCAAGCACATCGCCAAGCGCTTCAACGCTGCAGGCAGATACCACCTCCAGCAGAACAAGCACAGAAGCCTTAACATCTAAAGCTGCAAGCCCAACTGAAACCTCCGCCAGAGCTACTGACGCTAGCACCGACTCTTTTAAAACTACAATAGTGGCCGCCACTACCCATGCAGAAACCACCTCCCCATCAGCAACAGTGACTTCCACCCATGCTGAAAGCACTGGCACCACATTTCCACATTCAACAAGAAACCAACCAAGTCTGAAGACAGCCCATACCACAGGAGAAGTGACCACAACGCCTCAATCGTCGCCTGATGTCACATCCGGTACATCCTCAAATACAAGAACGGTGCCAGAGTCTACCAGCACGGCTGCGATACAAAGCACTTTATTTTCCAGCAGAGAGAGTACCCTGGTTAATAGCACAATTCCACCGAGTCCTTCTGGAAATACCTTGGCAAGTACAGCAACACAAACAGTAACGTCTGAAAAAGCAAGCCTTCCTCTGTCCACAGTCACGCTGGCAGACAATCAAGCAACGACAGGAACAACAAAAACAGAAGTGACACAAGGTTTTATAAGTAGCACTGTTCAGACCACAACCGCAGCAGGAACAACCTCCACTGAGACCTTAACATACCTGACATCAACAGCATCTACAGCGACCGAAGGTACCACAAGGCCAAGCACATCTACAAAAACCACCAGTGCCGATACGAACACGATACAAGCGACTCCGGCCAGTGCCTCAACTGAACATCCAACTGCAGCACGGACAGGTGGCACAAGCGCCACATCTGCAAGTATCACGGCAAGTAATGCACTTGCTTCAAGTACAGCAGCAGTAAGTTCTGGTGCAACAGAAGCAAGCACATCGCCAAGCGCTTCAACGCTGCAGGCAGATACCACCTCCAGCAGAACAAGCACAGAAGCCTTAACATCTGAAGCTGCAAGCCCAACTGAAACCTCCGACAGAGCCACTGACGCAAGCACCGACTCTTTTAAAACTACAATAGTGGCCACCACTACCTATGCAGAAACCACCTTCCCATCAGCAACAGTGACATCCACACATGCTGAAAGCACTGGCACCACATTTCCACATTCAACAAGAAACCAACCAAGTCTGAACACAGCCCATACCACAGGAGAAGTGACCACAACGCCTCAATCGTCGCCTGATGTCACATCCGGTACATCCTCAAATACAGGAACGGTGCCAGAGTCTACCATCACGGCTGCGATACAAAGCACTTTATTTTCCAGCAGAAAGAGTACCCTGGTTGAAAGCACAATTCCACCGAGTCCTTCTGGAAATACCTTGGCAAGCACAGCAACACAAACAGTAACGTCTGAAAAAGCAAGCCTTCCTCTGTCCACGGTCACGCTGGCAGGCAGTCAAGCCACGACAGGAACATCAGAAACAGAAGGGACACAAGGTTCTATAAGTAGCACTGTTCAGACCACAACCGCAGCAGGAACAAGCTCCACTGAGACCTTAACATACCTGACATCAACAGCATTTACAGCGACCGAAGGTACCACAAGGCCAAGCACATCTACAAAAGCCACCAGTGCCGATACGAACACGATACAAGCGACTTCGGCCAGTGTCTCAACTGAAGATCCAACTGCAGCACGGACAGGTGGCACAAGCGCCACATCTGCAAGTATCACGGCAAGTAATGCACTTGCTTCAAGTACAGCAGCAGTAAGTTCTGGTGCAACAGAAGCAAGCACATCGCCAAGCGCTTCAACGCTGCAGGCAGATACCACCTCCAGCAGAACAAGCACAGAAGCCTTAACATCTAAAGCTGCAAGCCCAACTGAAACCTCCGCCAGAGCCACTGACGCTAGCACCGACTCTTTTAAAACTACAATAGTGGCCGCCACTACCCATGCAGAAACCACCTCCCCATCAGCAACAGTGACTTCCACCCATGCTGAAAGCACTGGCACCACATTTCCACATTCAACAAGAAACCAACCAAGTCTGAAGACAGCCCATACCACAGGAGAAGTGACCACAACGCCTCAATCGTCGCCTGATGTCACATCCGGTACATCCTCAAATACAAGAACGGTGCCAGAGTCTACCAGCACGGCTGCGATACAAAGCACTTTATTTTCCAGCAGAGAGAGTACCCTGGTTAATAGCACAATTCCACCGAGTCCTTCTGGAAATACCTTGGCAAGTACAGCAACACAAACAGTAACGTCTGAAAAAGCAAGCCTTCCTCTGTCCACAGTCACGCTGGCAGACAATCAAGCAACGACAGGAACAACAAAAACAGAAGTGACACAAGGTTTTATAAGTAGCACTGTTCAGACCACAACCGCAGCAGGAACAACCTCCACTGAGACCTTAACATACCTGACATCAACAGCATCTACAGCGACCGAAGGTACCACAAGGCCAAGCACATCTACAAAAACCACCAGTGCCGATACGAACACGATACAAGCGACTCCGGCCAGTGCCTCAACTGAACATCCAACTGCAGCACGGACAGGTGGCACAAGCGCCACATCTGCAAGTATCACGGCAAGTAATGCACTTGCTTCAAGTACAGCAGCAGTAAGTTCTGGTGCAACAGAAGCAAGCACATCGCCAAGCGCTTCAACGCTGCAGGCAGATACCACCTCCAGCAGAACAAGCACAGAAGCCTTAACATCTGAAGCTGCAAGCCCAACTGAAACCTCCGACAGAGCCACTGACGCAAGCACCGACTCTTTTAAAACTACAATAGTGGCCACCACTACCTATGCAGAAACCACCTTCCCATCAGCAACAGTGACATCCACACATGCTGAAAGCACTGGCACCACATTTCCACATTCAACAAGAAACCAACCAAGTCTGAACACAGCCCATACCACAGGAGAAGTGACCACAACGCCTCAATCGTCGCCTGATGTCACATCCGGTACATCCTCAAATACAAGAACGGTGCCAGAGTCTACCATCACGGCTGCGATACAAAGCACTTTATTTTCCAGCAGAAAGAGTACCCTGGTTGAAAGCACAATTCCACCGAGTCCTTCTGGAAATACCTTGGCAAGCACAGCAACACAAACAGTAACGTCTGAAAAAGCAAGCCTTCCTCTGTCCACGGTCACGCTGGCAGGCAGTCAAGCCACGACAGGAACATCAGAAACAGAAGGGACACAAGGTTCTATAAGTAGCACTGTTCAGACCACAACCGCAGCAGGAACAAGCTCCACTAAGACCTTAACATACCTGACATCAACAGCATCTACAGCGACCGAAGGTACCACAAGGCCAAGCACATCTACAAAAACCACCAGTGCCGATACGAACACGATACAAGCGACTCTGGCCAGTGCCTCAACTGAACATCCAACTGCAGCACGGACAGGTGGCACAAGCGCCACATCTGCAAGTATCACGGCAAGTAATGCACTTGCTTCAAGTACAGCAGCAGTAAGTTCTGGTGCAACAGAAGCAAGCACATCGCCAAGCGCTTCAACGCTGCAGGCAGATACCACCTCCAGCAGAACAAGCACAGAAGCCTTAACATCTGAAGCTGCAAGCCCAACTGAAACCTCCGACAGAGCCACTGACGCAAGCACCGACTCTTTTAAAACTACAATAGTGGCCACCACTACCTATGCAGAAACCACCTTCCCATCAGCAACAGTGACATCCACACATGCTGAAAGCACTGGCACCACATTTCCACATTCAACAAGAAACCAACCAAGTCTGAACACAGCCCATACCACAGGAGAAGTGACCACAACGCCTCAATCGTCGCCTGATGTAACATCCGGTACATCCTCAAATACAAGAACGGTGCCAGAGTCTACCATCACGGCTGCGATACAAAGCACTTTATTTTCCAGCAGAAAGAGTACCCTGGTTGAAAGCACAATTCCACCGAGTCCTTCTGGAAATACCTTGGCAAGCACAGCGACACAAACAGTAACGTCTGAAAAAGCCAGCCTTCCTCTGTCCACGGTCACGCTGGCAGGCCGTCAAGCAACGACAGGAACATCAGAAACAGAAGGGACACAAGGTTCTATAAGTACCACTGTTCAGACCACAACCGCAGCAGGAACAAGCTCCACTGAGACCTTAACATACCTGACATCAACAACATTTACAGCGACCGAAGGTACCACAAGGCCAAGCACATCTACAAAAGCCACCAGTGCCGATACGATCACGATACAAGCGACTTCGGTCAGTGTCTCAACTGAACATCCAACTGCAGCACAGACAGGTGGCACAAGCGCCACATCTGCAACTAACACGGCAAGTAATACACTTGCTTCAAGTACAGCAGCAGTAAGTTCTGGTGCAACAGAAGCAAGCACATCGCCAAGCGCTTCAACGCTGCAGGCAGATACCACCTCCAGCAGAACAAGCACAGAAGCCTTAACATCTCAAGCTGCAAGCCCAACTGAAAGCTCCGCCAGAGCCACTGACGCTAGCACCGACTCTTTTAAAACTGCAATAGTGGCCACCACTACCTATGCAGAAAACACCTCCCCATCAGCAACAGTGACTTCCACCCATCCTGAAAGCACTGGCACCACATTTCCACATTCAACAAGAAACCAACCAAGTCTGAACACAGCCCATACCACAGGAGAAGTGACCACAACTCCTCAATCGTCGCCTTATGTCACATCCGGTACATCCTTAAATACAAGAACGGTGCCAGAGTCTACCATCACGGCTGCGATACAAAGAACTTTATTTTCCAGCAGAAAGAGTACCCTGGTTGAAAGCACAATTCCACCGAGTCCTTCTGGAAATACCTTGGCAAGCACAGCAACACAAACAGTAACGTCTGAAAAAGCAAGCCTTCCTCTGTCCACGGTCACGCTGGCAGGCAGTCAAGCAACGACAGGAACAACAAAAACAGAAGGAACACAAGGTTCTATAAGTAGCACTGTTCAGACCACAATCGCAGCAGGAACAAGCTCCACTGAGACCTTAACATACCTGACATCAACAGCATCTACAGCGACCGAAGATACCACAAGGCCAAGCACATCTACAAAAGCCACCAGTGCCGATAGGAACACGATACAAGCGACTTCGACCAGTGTCTCAACTGAACATCCAACTGCAGCACGGACAGGTGGCACAAGCGCCACATCTGCAACTAACACGGCAAGTAATACACTTGCTTCAAGAACAGCAGCAGTAAGTTCTGGTGCAACAGGAGCAAGCACATCGCCAAGCGCTTCAACGCTGCAGGCAGATATCACCTCCAGCAGAACAAGCACAGAAGCCTTAATATCTCAAGCTGCAAGCCCAACTGAAACATCCGCCAGAGCCACTGACGCTAGCACCGACTCTTTTAAAACTGCAATAATGGCCACCAGTTCCCATGCAGAAACGAACTTCCCATCAGCAACAGTGACTTCCACCCATGCTGAAAGCACTGGCACCACATTTCCACATTCAACAAGAAACCAACCAAGTCTGAAGACAGCCCATACCACAGGAGAAGTGACCACAACGCCTCAATCGTCGCCTGATGTCACATCCGGTACATCCTCAAATACGAAAACGGTGCCAGAGTCTACCATCACGGCTGCGATACAAAGCACTTTATTTTCCAGCAGAGAGAGTACCCTGGTTGAAAGCACAATTCCACCGAGTCCTTCTGGAAATACCCTGGCAAGCACAGCAACACAAACAGTAACGTCTGAAAAAGCAAGCCTTCCTCTGTCCACAGTCACGATGGCAGACAATCAAGCAACGACAGGAACAACAAAAACAGAAGGGATACAAGGTTCTATAAGTAGCACTGTTCAGACCACAACCGCAGCAGGAACAAGCTCCACTGAGACCTTAACATACCTGACATCAACAGCATCTACAGCGACCGAAGGTACCACAAGGCCAAGCACATCTACAAAAACCACCAGTGCCGATACGAACACGATACAAGCGACTCTGGCCAGTGCCTCAACTGAACATCCAACTGCAGCACGGACAGGTGGCACAAGCGCCACATCTGCAAGTATCACGGCAAGTAATGCACTTGCTTCAAGTACAGCAGCAGTAAGTTCTGGTGCAACAGAAGCAAGCACATCGCCAAGCGCTTCAACGCTGCAGGCAGATACCACCTCCAGCAGAACAAGCACAGAAGCCTTAACATCTCAAACTGCAAGCCCAACTGAAACCTCCGCCAGAGCCACTGACGCTA
Source organism: Sipunculus nudus (assembly GCA_026874595.1). Lineage (NCBI taxonomy): Eukaryota > Metazoa > Annelida > Sipuncula > Golfingiida > Sipunculidae > Sipunculus > Sipunculus nudus. Next base: position 50,435,452 of record CM049315.1, read on the forward strand.
GCACCGACTCTTTTAAAACTACAATAGTGGAAACCACTACCTATGCAGAAACCACCTCCCCATCAGCAACAGTGACATCCACCCATGCTGAAAGCACTGGCACCACATTTCCACATTCAACAAGAAACCAACCAAGTCTGAAGACAGCCCATACCACAGGAGAAGTGACCACAACGCCTCAATCGTCGCCTGATGTCACATCCGGTACATCCTCAAATACAAGAACGGTGCCAGAGTCTACCATCACGGCTGCGATACAAAGCACTTTATTTCCCAGCAGAAAGAGTACCCTGGTTGAAAGCACAATTCCACCGAGTCCTTCTGGAAATACCTTGGCAAGCACAGCAACACAAACAGTAACGTCTGAAAAAGCAAGCCTTCCTCTGTCCACGGTCACGCTGGCAGGCAGTCAAGCCACGACAGGAACATCAGAAACAGAAGGGACACAAGGTTCTATAAGTAGCACTGTTCAGACCACAACCGCAGCAGGAACAAGCTCCACTGAGACCTTAACATACCTGACATCAACAGCATTTATAGCGACCGAAGGTACCACAAGGCCAAGCACATCTACAAAAGCCACCAGTGCCGATACGAACACGATACAAGCGACTTCGGCCAGTGCCTCAACTGAACATCCAACTGCAGCACGGACAGGTGGCACAAGCGCCACATCTGCAAGTATCACGGCAAGTAATGCACTTGCTTCAAGTACAGCAGCAGTAAGTTCTGGTGCAACAGAAGCAAGCACATCGCCAAGCGCTTCAACGCTGCAGGCAGATACCACCTCCAGCAGAACAAGCACAGAAGCCTTAACATCTGAAGCTGCAAGCCCAACTGAAACCTCCGACAGAGCCACTGACGCAAGCACCGACTCTTTTAAAACTACAATAGTGGCCACCACTACCTATGCAGAAACCACCTTCCCATCAGCAACAGTGACATCCACACATGCTGAAAGCACTGGCACCACATTTCCACATTCAACAAGAAACCAACCAAGTCTGAACACAGCCCATACCACAGGAGAAGTGACCACAACGCCTCAATCGTCGCCTGATGTCACATCAGGTACATCCTCAAATACAAGAACGGTGCCAGAGTCTACCATCACGGCTGCGATACAAAGCACTTTATTTTCCAGCAGAAAGAGTACCCTGGTTGAAAGCACAATTCCACCGAGTCCTTCTGGAAATACCTTGGCAAGCACAGCAACACAAACAGTAACGTCTGAAAAAGCAAGCCTTCCTCTGTCCACGGTCACGCTGGCAGGCAGTCAAGCCACGACAGGAACATCAGAAACAGAAGGGACACAAGGTTCTATAAGTAGCACTGTTCAGACCACAACCGCAGCAGGAACAAGCTCCACTAAGACCTTAACATACCTGACATCAACAGCATCTACAGCGACCGAAGGTACCACAAGGCCAAGCACATCTACAAAAACCACCAGTGCCGATACGAACACGATACAAGCGACTCTGGCCAGTGCCTCAACTGAACATCCAACTGCAGCACGGACAGGTGGCACAAGCGCCACATCTGCAAGTATCACGGCAAGTAATGCACTTGCTTCAAGTACAGCAGCAGTAAGTTCTGGTGCAACAGAAGCAAGCACATCGCCAAGCGCTTCAACGCTGCAGGCAGATACCACCTCCAGCAGAACAAGCACAGAAGCCTTAACATCTGAAGCTGCAAGCCCAACTGAAACCTCCGACAGAGCCACTGACGCAAGCACCGACTCTTTTAAAACTACAATAGTGGCCACCACTACCTATGCAGAAACCACCTTCCCATCAGCAACAGTGACATCCACACATGCTGAAAGCACTGGCACCACATTTCCACATTCAACAAGAAACCAACCAAGTCTGAACACAGCCCATACCACAGGAGAAGTGACCACAACGCCTCAATCGTCGCCTGATGTAACATCCGGTACATCCTCAAATACAAGAACGGTGCCAGAGTCTACCATCACGGCTGCGATACAAAGCACTTTATTTTCCAGCAGAAAGAGTACCCTGGTTGAAAGCACAATTCCACCGAGTCCTTCTGGAAATACCTTGGCAAGCACAGCGACACAAACAGTAACGTCTGAAAAAGCCAGCCTTCCTCTGTCCACGGTCACGCTGGCAGGCCGTCAAGCAACGACAGGAACATCAGAAACAGAAGGGACACAAGGTTCTATAAGTACCACTGTTCAGACCACAACCGCAGCAGGAACAAGCTCCACTGAGACCTTAACATACCTGACATCAACAACATTTACAGCGACCGAAGGTACCACAAGGCCAAGCACATCTACAAAAGCCACCAGTGCCGATACGATCACGATACAAGCGACTTCGGCCAGTGCCTCAACTGAACATCCAACTGCAGCACGGACAGGTGGCACAAGCGCCACATCTGCAACTAACACGGCAAGTAATGCACTTGCTTCAAGTACAGCAGCAGTAAGTTCTGGTGCAACAGAAGCAAGCACATCGCCAAGCGCTTCAACGCTGCAGGCAGATACCACCTCCAGCAGAACAAGCACAGAAGCCTTAACATCTCAAGCTGCAAGCCCAACTGAAAGCTCCGCCAGAGCCACTGACGCTAGCACCGACTCTTTTAAAACTGCAATAGTGGCCACCACTACCTATGCAGAAAACACCTCCCCATCAGCAACAGTGACTTCCACCCATCCTGAAAGCACTGGCACCACATTTCCACATTCAACAAGAAACCAACCAAGTCTGAACACAGCCCATACCACAGGAGAAGTGACCACAACTCCTCAATCGTCGCCTTATGTCACATCCGGTACATCCTTAAATACAAGAACGGTGCCAGAGTCTACCATCACGGCTGCGATACAAAGAACTTTATTTTCCAGCAGAAAGAGTACCCTGGTTGAAAGCACAATTCCACCGAGTCCTTCTGGAAATACCTTGGCAAGCACAGCAACACAAACAGTAACGTCTGAAAAAGCAAGCCTTCCTCTGTCCACGGTCACGCTGGCAGGCAGTCAAGCAACGACAGGAACAACAAAAACAGAAGGAACACAAGGTTCTATAAGTAGCACTGTTCAGACCACAATCGCAGCAGGAACAAGCTCCACTGAGACCTTAACATACCTGACATCAACAGCATCTACAGCGACCGAAGATACCACAAGGCCAAGCACATCTACAAAAGCCACCAGTGCCGATAGGAACACGATACAAGCGACTTCGACCAGTGTCTCAACTGAACATCCAACTGCAGCACGGACAGGTGGCACAAGCGCCACATCTGCAACTAACACGGCAAGTAATACACTTGCTTCAAGAACAGCAGCAGTAAGTTCTGGTGCAACAGGAGCAAGCACATCGCCAAGCGCTTCAACGCTGCAGGCAGATATCACCTCCAGCAGAACAAGCACAGAAGCCTTAATATCTCAAGCTGCAAGCCCAACTGAAACATCCGCCAGAGCCACTGACGCTAGCACCGACTCTTTTAAAACTGCAATAATGGCCACCAGTTCCCATGCAGAAACGAACTTCCCATCAGCAACAGTGACTTCCACCCATGCTGAAAGCACTGGCACCACATTTCCACATTCAACAAGAAACCAACCAAGTCTGAAGACAGCCCATACCACAGGAGAAGTGACCACAACGCCTCAATCGTCGCCTGATGTCACATCCGGTACATCCTCAAATACGAAAACGGTGCCAGAGTCTACCATCACGGCTGCGATACAAAGCACTTTATTTTCCAGCAGAGAGAGTACCCTGGTTGAAAGCACAATTCCACCGAGTCCTTCTGGAAATACCCTGGCAAGCACAGCAACACAAACAGTAACGTCTGAAAAAGCAAGCCTTCCTCTGTCCACAGTCACGATGGCAGACAATCAAGCAACGACAGGAACAACAAAAACAGAAGGGATACAAGGTTCTATAAGTAGCACTGTTCAGACCACAACCGCAGCAGGAACAAGCTCCACTGAGACCTTAACATACCTGACATCAACAGCATCTACAGCGACCGAAGGTACCACAAGGCCAAGCACATCTACAAAAACCACCAGTGCCGATACGAACACGATACAAGCGACTCTGGCCAGTGCCTCAACTGAACATCCAACTGCAGCACGGACAGGTGGCACAAGCGCCACATCTGCAAGTATCACGGCAAGTAATGCACTTGCTTCAAGTACAGCAGCAGTAAGTTCTGGTGCAACAGAAGCAAGCACATCGCCAAGCGCTTCAACGCTGCAGGCAGATACCACCTCCAGCAGAACAAGCACAGAAGCCTTAACATCTCAAACTGCAAGCCCAACTGAAACCTCCGCCAGAGCCACTGACGCTAGCACCGACTCTTTTAAAACTACAATAGTGGAAACCACTACCTATGCAGAAACCACCTCCCCATCAGCAACAGTGACATCCACCCATGCTGAAAGCACTGGCACCACATTTCCACATTCAACAAGAAACCAACCAAGTCTGAAGACAGCCCATACCACAGGAGAAGTGACCACAACGCCTCAATCGTCGCCTGATGTCACATCCGGTACATCCTCAAATACAAGAACGGTGCCAGAGTCTACCATCACGGCTGCGATACAAAGCACTTTATTTCCCAGCAGAAAGAGTACCCTGGTTGAAAGCACAATTCCACCGAGTCCTTCTGGAAATACCTTGGCAAGCACAGCAACACAAACAGTAACGTCTGAAAAAGCAAGCCTTCCTCTGTCCACGGTCACGCTGGCAGGCAGTCAAGCCACGACAGGAACATCAGAAACAGAAGGGACACAAGGTTCTATAAGTAGCACTGTTCAGACCACAACCGCAGCAGGAACAAGCTCCACTGAGACCTTAACATACCTGACATCAACAGCATTTATAGCGACCGAAGGTACCACAAGGCCAAGCACATCTACAAAAGCCACCAGTGCCGATACGAACACGATACAAGCGACTTCGGCCAGTGTCTCAACTGAACATCCAACTGCAGCACGGACAGGTGGCACAAGCGCCACATTTGCAAGTATCACGGCAAGTAATGCACTTGCTTCAAGTACAGCAGCAGTAAGTTCTGGTGCAACAGAAGCAAGCACATCGCCAAGCGCTTCAACGCTGCAGGCAGATACCACCTCCAGCAGAACAAGCACAGAAGCCTTAATATCTCAAGCAGCAAGCCCAACTGAAACCTCCGCCAGAGCCACTGACGCTAGCACCGACTCTTTTAAAACTACAATAGTGGCCACCACAACCCATGCAGAAACCACCTCCCCATCAGCAACAGTGACTTCCACCCATGCTGAAAGCACTGGCACCACATTTCCACATTCAACAAGAAACCAACCAAGTCTGAACACAGCCCATACCACAGGAGAAGTGACCACAACGCCTCAATCGTCGCCTGATGTCACATCCGGTACATCCTCAAATACAAGAACGGTGCCAGAGTCTACCATCACGGCTGCGATACAACGCACTTTATTTTCCAGCAGAGAGAGTCCCCTGGTTGAAAGCACAATTCCACCGAGTCCTTCTGGAAATACCTTGGCAAGCACAGCAACACAAACAGTAACGTCTGAAAAAGCAAGCCTTCCTCTGTCCACGGTCACGCTGGCAGGCCGTCAAGCAACGACAGGAACATCAGAAACAGAAGGGACACAAGGTTCTATAAGTAGCACTGTTGAGACCACAACCGCAGCAGGAACAAGCTCCACTGAGACCTTAACATACCTGACATCAACAGCATTTACAGCGACCGAAGGTACCACAAGGCCAAGCACATCTACAAAAGCCACCAGTGCCGATAGGAACACGATACAAGCGACTTCGACCAGTGTCTCAACTGAACATCCAACTGCAGCACGGACAGGTGGCACAAGCGCCACATCTGCAACTAACACGGCAAGTAATACACTTGCTTCAAGAACAGCAGCAGTAAGTTCTGGTGCAACAGGAGCAAGCACAGCGCCAAGCGCTTCAACGCTGCAGGCAGATATCACCTCCAGCAGAACAAGCACAGAAGCCTTAATATCTCAAGCTGCAAGCCCAACTGAAACATCCGCCAAAACCACTGACGCTAGCACCGACTCTTTTAAAACTGCAATAATGGCCACCAGTTCCCATGCAGAAACGAACTCCCCATCAGCAACAGTGACTTCCACCCATGCTGAAAGCACTGGCACCACATTTCCACATTCAACAAGAAACCAACCAAGTCTGAAGACAGCCCATACCACAGGAGAAGTGACCACAACGCCTCAATCGTCGCCTGATGTCACATCCGGTACATCCTCAAATACGAAAACGGTGCCAGAGTCTACCATCACGGCTGCGATACAAAGCACTTTGTTTTCCAGCAGAGAGAGTACCCTGGTTGAAAGCACAATTCCACCGAGTCCTTCTGGAAATACCCTGGCAAGCACAGCAACACAAACAGTAACGTCTGAAAAAGCAAGCCTTCCTCTGTCCACAGTCACGATGGCAGACAATCAAGCAACGACAGGAACAACAAAAACAGAAGGGATACAAGGTTCTATAAGTAGCACTGTTCAGACCACAACCGCAGCAGGAACAAGCTCCACTGAGACCTTAACATACCTGACATCAACAGCATCTACAGCGACCGAAGGTACCACAAGGCCAAGCACATCTACAAAAACCACCAGTGCCGATACGAACACGATACAAGCGACTCTGGCCAGTGCCTCAACTGAACATCCAACTGCAGCACGGACAGGTGGCACAAGCGCCACATCTGCAACTAACACGGCAAGTAATGCACTTGCTTCAAGTACAGCAGCAGTAAGTTCTGGTGCAACAGAAGCAAGCACATCGCCAAGCGCTTCAACGCTGCAGGCAGATACCACCTCCAGCAGAACAAGCACAGAAGCCTTAACATCTCAAGCTGCAAGCCCAACTGAAACCTCCGCCAGAGCCACTGACGCTAGCACCGACTCTTTTAAAACTGCAATAGTGGCCACCACTACCTATGCAGAAAACACCTCCCCATCAGCAACAGTGACTTCCACCCATCCTGAAAGCACTGACACCACATTTCCACATTCAACAAGAAACCAACCAAGTCTGAACACAGCCCATACCACAGGAGAAGTGACCACAACTCCTCAATCGTCGCCTTATGTCACATCCGGTACATCCTCAAATACAAGAACGGTGCCAGAGTCTACCATCACGGCTGCGATACAAAGAACTTTATTTTCCAGCAGAAAGAGTACCCTGGTTGAAAGCACAATTCCACCGAGTCCTTCTGGAAATACCTTGGCAAGCACAGCAACACAAACAGTAACGTCTGAAAAAGCAAGCCTTCCTCTGTCCACGGTCACGCTGGCACTCAATCAAGCCACGACAGGAACATCAGAAACAGAAGGGACACAAGGTTCTATAAGTAGCACTGTTCAGACCACAATCGCAGCAGGAACAAGCTCCACTGAGACCTTAACATACCTGACATCAACAGCATCTACAGCGACCGAAGATACCACAAGGCCAAGCATATCTACAAAAGCCACCAGTGCCGATAGGAACACGATACAAGCGACTTCGACCAGTGTCTCAACTGAACATCCAACTGCAGCACGGACAGGTGGCACAAGCGCCACATCTGCAACTAACACGGCAAGTAATACACTTGCTTCAAGAACAGCAGCAGTAAGTTCTGGTGCAACAGGAGCAAGCACATCGCCAAGCGCTTCAACGCTGCAGGCAGATATCACCTCCAGCAGAACAAGCACAGAAGCCTTAATATCTCAAGCTGCAAGCCCAACTGAAACATCCGCCAGAGCCACTGACGCTAGCACCGACTCTTTTAAAACTGCAATAATGGCCACCAGTTCCCATGCAGAAACGAACTTCACATCAGCAACAGTGACTTCCACCCATGCTGAAAGCACTGGCACCACATTTCCACATTCAACAAGAAACCAACCAAGTCTGAAGACAGCCCATACCACAGGAGAAGTGACCACAACGCCTCAATCGTCGCCTGATGTCACATCCGGTACATCCTCAAATACGAAAACGGTGCCAGAGTCTACCATCACGGCTGCGATACAAAGCACTTTATTTTCCAGCAGAGAGAGTACCCTGGTTGAAAGCACAATTCCACCGAGTCCTTCTGGAAATACCCTGGCAAGCACAGCAACACAAACAGTAACGTCTGAAAAAGCAAGCCTTCCTCTGTCCACAGTCACGATGGCAGACAATCAAGCAACGACAGGAACAACAAAAACAGAAGGGATACAAGGTTCTATAAGTAGCACTGTTCAGACCACAACCGCAGCAGGAACAAGCTCCACTGAGACCTTAACATACCTGACATCAACAGCATCTACAGCGACCGAAGGTACCACAAGGCCAAGCACATCTACAAAAACCACCAGTGCCGATACGAACACGATACAAGCGACTCTGGCCAGTGCCTCAACTGAACATCCAACTGCAGCACGGACAGGTGGCACAAGCGCCACATCTGCAAGTATCACGGCAAGTAATGCACTTGCTTCAAGTACAGCAGCAGTAAGTTCTGGTGCAACAGAAGCAAGCACATCGCCAAGCGCTTCAACGCTGCAGGCAGATACCACCTCCAGCAGAACAAGCACAGAAGCCTTAACATCTCAAACTGCAAGCCCAACTGAAACCTCCGCCAGAGCCACTGACGCTAGCACCGACTCTTTTAAAACTACAATAGTGGAAACCACTACCTATGCAGAAACCACCTCCCCATCAGCAACAGTGACATCCACCCATGCTGAAAGCACTGGCACCACATTTCCACATTCAACAAGAAACCAACCAAGTCTGAAGACAGCCCATACCACAGGAGAAGTGACCACAACGCCTCAATCGTCGCCTGATGTCACATCCGGTACATCCTCAAATACAAGAACGGTGCCAGAGTCTACCATCACGGCTGCGATACAAAGCACTTTATTTCCCAGCAGAAAGAGTACCCTGGTTGAAAGCACAATTCCACCGAGTCCTTCTGGAAATACCTTGGCAAGCACAGCAACACAAACAGTAACGTCTGAAAAAGCAAGCCTTCCTCTGTCCACAGTCACGCTGGCAGACAATCAAGCAACGACAGGAACAACAAAAACAGAAGTGACACAAGGTTTTATAAGTAGCACTGTTCAGACCACAACCGCAGCAGGAACAACCTCCACTGAGACCTTAACATACCTGACATCAACAGCATCTACAGCGACCGAAGGTACCACAAGGCCAAGCACATCTACAAAAACCACCAGTGCCGATACGAACACGATACAAGCGACTCCGGCCAGTGCCTCAACTGAACATCCAACTGCAGCACGGACAGGTGGCACAAGCGCCACATCTGCAAGTATCACGGCAAGTAATGCACTTGCTTCAAGTACAGCAGCAGTAAGTTCTGGTGCAACAGAAGCAAGCACATCGCCAAGCGCTTCAACGCTGCAGGCAGATACCACCTCCAGCAGAACAAGCACAGAAGCCTTAACATCTGAAGCTGCAAGCCCAACTGAAACCTCCGACAGAGCCACTGACGCAAGCACCGACTCTTTTAAAACTACAATAGTGGCCACCACTACCTATGCAGAAACCACCTTCCCATCAGCAACAGTGACATCCACACATGCTGAAAGCACTGGCACCACATTTCCACATTCAACAAGAAACCAACCAAGTCTGAACACAGCCCATACCACAGGAGAAGTGACCACAACGCCTCAATCGTCGCCTGATGTCACATCCGGTACATCCTCAAATACAAGAACGGTGCCAGAGTCTACCATCACGGCTGCGATACAAAGCACTTTATTTTCCAGCAGAAAGAGTACCCTGGTTGAAAGCACAATTCCACCGAGTCCTTCTGGAAATACCTTGGCAAGCACAGCAACACAAACAGTAACGTCTGAAAAAGCAAGCCTTCCTCTGTCCACGGTCACGCTGGCAGGCAGTCAAGCCACGACAGGAACATCAGAAACAGAAGGGACACAAGGTTCTATAAGTAGCACTGTTCAGACCACAACCGCAGCAGGAACAAGCTCCACTAAGACCTTAACATACCTGACATCAACAGCATCTACAGCGACCGAAGGTACCACAAGGCCAAGCACATCTACAAAAACCACCAGTGCCGATACGAACACGATACAAGCGACTCTGGCCAGTGCCTCAACTGAACATCCAACTGCAGCACGGACAGGTGGCACAAGCGCCACATCTGCAAGTATCACGGCAAGTAATGCACTTGCTTCAAGTACAGCAGCAGTAAGTTCTGGTGCAACAGAAGCAAGCACATCGCCAAGCGCTTCAACGCTGCAGGCAGATACCACCTCCAGCAGAACAAGCACAGAAGCCTTAACATCTGAAGCTGCAAGCCCAACTGAAACCTCCGACAGAGCCACTGACGCAAGCACCGACTCTTTTAAAACTACAATAGTGGCCACCACTACCTATGCAGAAACCACCTTCCCATCAGCAACAGTGACATCCACACATGCTGAAAGCACTGGCACCACATTTCCACATTCAACAAGAAACCAGCCAAGTCTGAACACAGCCCATACCACAGGAGAAGTGACCACAACGCCTCAATCGTCGCCTGATGTCACATCCGGTACATCCTCAAATACAAGAACGGTGCCAGAGTCTACCATCACGGCTGCGATACAAAGCACTTTATTTTCCAGCAGAAAGAGTACCCTGGTTGAAAGCACAATTCCACCGAGTCCTTCTGGAAATACCTTGGCAAGCACAGCGACACAAACAGTAACGTCTGAAAAAGCCAGCCTTCCTCTGTCCACGGTCACGCTGGCAGGCCGTCAAGCAACGACAGGAACATCAGAAACAGAAGGGACACAAGGTTCTATAAGTACCACTGTTCAGACCACAACCGCAGCAGGAACAAGCTCCACTGAGACCTTAACATACCTGACATCAACAACATTTACAGCGACCGAAGGTACCACAAGGCCAAGCACATCTACAAAAGCCACCAGTGCCGATACGATCACGATACAAGCGACTTCGGTCAGTGTCTCAACTGAACATCCAACTGCAGCACAGACAGGTGGCACAAGCGCCACATCTGCAACTAACACGGCAAGTAATACACTTGCTTCAAGTACAGCAGCAGTAAGTTCTGGTGCAACAGAAGCAAGCACATCGCCAAGCGCTTCAACGCTGCAGGCAGATACCACCTCCAGCAGAACAAGCACAGAAGCCTTAACATCTCAAGCTGCAAGCCCAACTGAAAGCTCCGCCAGAGCCACTGACGCTAGCACCGACTCTTTTAAAACTGCAATAGTGGCCACCACTACCTATGCAGAAAACACCTCCCCATCAGCAACAGTGACTTCCACCCATCCTGAAAGCACTGGCACCACATTTCCACATTCAACAAGAAACCAACCAAGTCTGAACACAGCCCATACCACAGGAGAAGTGACCACAACTCCTCAATCGTCGCCTTATGTCACATCCGGTACATCCTTAAATACAAGAACGGTGCCAGAGTCTACCATCACGGCTGCGATACAAAGAACTTTATTTTCCAGCAGAAAGAGTACCCTGGTTGAAAGCACAATTCCACCGAGTCCTTCTGGAAATACCTTGGCAAGCACAGCAACACAAACAGTAACGTCTGAAAAAGCAAGCCTTCCTCTGTCCACGGTCACGCTGGCAGGCAGTCAAGCAACGACAGGAACAACAAAAACAGAAGGAACACAAGGTTCTATAAGTAGCACTGTTCAGACCACAATCGCAGCAGGAACAAGCTCCACTGAGACCTTAACATACCTGACATCAACAGCATCTACAGCGACCGAAGATACCACAAGGCCAAGCACATCTACAAAAGCCACCAGTGCCGATAGGAACACGATACAAGCGACTTCGACCAGTGTCTCAACTGAACATCCAACTGCAGCACGGACAGGTGGCACAAGCGCCACATCTGCAACTAACACGGCAAGTAATACACTTGCTTCAAGAACAGCAGCAGTAAGTTCTGGTGCAACAGGAGCAAGCACATCGCCAAGCGCTTCAACGCTGCAGGCAGATATCACCTCCAGCAGAACAAGCACAGAAGCCTTAATATCTCAAGCTGCAAGCCCAACTGAAACATCCGCCAGAGCCACTGACGCTAGCACCGACTCTTTTAAAACTGCAATAATGGCCACCAGTTCCCATGCAGAAACGAACTTCCCATCAGCAACAGTGACTTCCACCCATGCTGAAAGCACTGGCACCACATTTCCACATTCAACAAGAAACCAACCAAGTCTGAAGACAGCCCATACCACAGGAGAAGTGACCACAACGCCTCAATCGTCGCCTGATGTCACATCCGGTACATCCTCAAATACGAAAACGGTGCCAGAGTCTACTATCACGGCTGCGATACAAAGCACTTTATTTTCCAGCAGAGAGAGTACCCTGGTTGAAAGCACAATTCCACCGAGTCCTTCTGGAAATACCCTGGCAAGCACAGCAACACAAACAGTAACGTCTGAAAAAGCAAGCCTTCCTCTGTCCACAGTCACGATGGCAGAGAATCAAGCAACGACAGGAACAACAAAAACAGAAGGGATACAAGGTTCTATAAGTAGCACTGTTCAGACCACAACCGCAGCAGGAACAAGCTCCACTGAGACCTTAACATACCTGACATCAACAGCATCTACAGCGACCGAAGGTACCACAAGGCCAAGCACATCTACAAAAACCACCAGTGCCGATACGAACACGATACAAGCGACTCTGGCCAGTGCCTCAACTGAACATCCAACTGCAGCACGGACAGGTGGCACAAGCGCCACATCTGCAAGTATCACGGCAAGTAATGCACTTGCTTCAAGTACAGCAGCAGTAAGTTCTGGTGCAACAGAAGCAAGCACATCGCCAAGCGCTTCAACGCTGCAGGCAGATACCACCTCCAGCAGAACAAGCACAGAAGCCTTAACATCTCAAACTGCAAGCCCAACTGAAACCTCCGCCAGAGCCACTGACGCTAGAACCGACTCTTTTAAAACTACAATAGTGGAAACCACTACCTATGCAGAAACCACCTCCCCATCAGCAACAGTGACATCCACCCATGCTGAAAGCACTGGCACCACATTTCCACATTCAACAAGAAACCAACCAAGTCTGAAGACAGCCCATACCACAGGAGAAGTGACCACAACGCCTCAATCGTCGCCTGATGTCACATCCGGTACATCCTCAAATACAAGAACGGTGCCAGAGTCTACCATCACGGCTGCGATACAAAGCACTTTATTTCCCAGCAGAAAGAGTACCCTGGTTGAAAGCACAATTCCACCGAGTCCTTCTGGAAATACCTTGGCAAGCACAGCAACACAAACAGTAACGTCTGAAAAAGCAAGCCTTCCTCTGTCCACGGTCACGCTGGCAGGCAGTCAAGCCACGACAGGAACATCAGAAACAGAAGGGACACAAGGTTCTATAAGTAGCACTGTTCAGACCACAACCGCAGCAGGAACAAGCTCCACTGAGACCTTAACATACCTGACATCAACAGCATTTATAGCGACCGAAGGTACCACAAGGCCAAGCACATCTACAAAAGCCACCAGTGCCGATACGAACACGATACAAGCGACTTCGGCCAGTGTCTCAACTGAACATCCAACTGCAGCACGGACAGGTGGCACAAGCGCCACATTTGCAAGTATCACGGCAAGTAATGCACTTGCTTCAAGTACAGCAGCAGTAAGTTCTGGTGCAACAGAAGCAAGCACATCGCCAAGCGCTTCAACGCTGCAGGCAGATACCACCTCCAGCAGAACAAGCACAGAAGCCTTCACATCTCAAGCAGCAAGCCCAACTGAAACCTCCGCCAGAGCCACTGACGCTAGCACCGACTCTTTTAAAACTACAATAGTGGAAACCACTACCTATGCAGAAACCACCTCCCCATCAGCAACAGTGACATCCACCCATGCTGAAAGCACTGGCACCACATTTCCACATTCAACAAGAAACCAACCAAGTCTGAAGACAGCCCATACCACAGGAGAAGTGACCACAACGCCTCAATCGTCGCCTGATGTCACATCCGGTACATCCTCAAATACAAGAACGGTGCCAGAGTCTACCATCACGGCTGCGATACAACGCACTTTATTTTCCAGCAGAGAGAGTCCCCTGGTTGAAAGCACAATTCCACCGAGTCCTTCTGGAAATACCTTGGCAAGCACAGCAACACAAACAGTAACGTCTGAAAAAGCAAGCCTTCCTCTGTCCACAGTCAGGCTAGCAGACAGTCAAGCAACGACAGGAACAGCAAAAACAGAAGTGACACAAGGTTCTATAAGTACCACTGTCAAGACCACAACCGCAGCAGGAACAAGCTCCACTGAGACCTTAACATACCTGACATCAACAGCATCTACAGCGACCGAAGGTACCACAAGGCCAAGCACATCTAAAAAAGCCACCAGTGCCGATACGAACACGATACAAGCGACTCCGGCCAGTGTCTCAACTGAACATCCAACTGCAGCACGGACAGGTGGCACAAGCGCCACATCTGCAACTAACACGGCAAGTAATACACTTGCTTCAAGTACAGCAGCAGTAAGTTCTGGTGCAACAGAAGCAAGCACATCGCCAAGCGCTTCAACGCTGCAGGCAGATACCACCTCCAGCAGAACAAGCACAGAAGCCTTAACATCTCAAGCTGCAAGCCCAACTGAAACCTCCGCCAGAGCCACTGACGCTAGCACCGACTCTTTTAAAACTGCAATAGTGGCCACCACTACCTATGCAGAAACCACCTCCCCATCAGCAACAGTGACTTCCACCCATGCTGAAAGCACTGGCACCACATTTCCACATTCAACAAGAAACCAACCAAGTCTGAACACAGCCCATACCACAGGAGAAGTGACCACAACGCCTCAATCGTCGCCTGATGTCACATCCGGTACATCCTCAAATACAAGAACGGTGCCAGAGTCTACCATCACGGCTGCGATACAAAGAACTTTATTTTCCAGCAGAAAGAGTACCCTGGTTGAAAGAACAATTCCACCGAGTCCTTCTGGAAATACCTTGGCAAGCACAGCAACACAAACAGTAACGTCTGAAAAAGCAAGCCTTCCTCTGTCCACGGTCACGCTGGCAGGCAGTCAAGCAACGACAGGAACAACAAAAACAGAAGGAACACAAGGTTCTATAAGTAGCACTGTTCAGACCACAATCGCAGCAGGAACAAGCTCCACTGAGACCTTAACATACCTGACATCAACAGCATCTACAGCGACCGAAGATACCACAAGGCCAAGCACATCTACAAAAGCCACCAGTGCCGATAGGAACACGATACAAGCGACTTCGACCAGTGTCTCACCTGAACATCCAACTGCAGCACGGACAGGTGGCACAAGCGCCACATCTGCAACTAACACGGCAAGTAATACACTTGCTTCAAGAACATCAGCAGTAAGTTCTGGTGCAACAGAAGCAAGCACATCGCTAAGCGCTTCAACGCTGCAGGCAGATATCACCTCCAGCAGAACAAGCACAGAAGCCTTAACATCTCAAGCTGCAAGCCCAACTGAAACCTCCGCCAGAGCCACTGACGCTAGCACCGACTCTTTTAAAACTGCAATAATGGCCACCACTTCCCATGCAGAAACGAACTCCCCATCAGCAACAGTGACTTCCACCCATGCTGAAGGCACTGGCACCACATTTCCACATTCAACAAGAAACCAACCAAGTCTGAAGACAGCCCATACCACAGGAGAAGTGACCACAACGCCTCAATCGTCGCCTGATGTCACATCCGGTACATCCTCAAATACGAAAACGGTGCCAGAGTCTACCATCACGGCTGCGATACAAAGCACTTTATTTTCCAGCAGAGAGAGTACCCTGGTTGAAAGCACAATTCCACCGAGACCTTCTGGAATTACCTTGGCAAGCACAGCAACACAAACAGTAACGTCTGAAAAAGCAAGCCTTCCTCTGTCCACAGTCACGATGGCAGACAATCAAGCAACGACAGGAACAACAAAAACAGAAGGGATACAAGGTTCTATAAGTAGCACTGTTCAGACCACAACCGCAGCAGGAACAAGCTCCACTGAGACCTTAACATACCTGACATCAACAGCATCTACAGCGACCGAAGGTACCACAAGGCCAAGCACATCTACAAAAACCACCAGTGCCGATACGAACACGATACAAGCGACTCTGGCCAGTGCCTCAACTGAACATCCAACTGCAGCACGGACAGGTGGCACAAGCGCCACATCTGCAAGTATCACGGCAAGTAATGCACTTGCTTCAAGTACAGCAGCAGTAAGTTCTGGTGCAACAGAAGCAAGCACATCGCCAAGCGCTTCAACGCTGCAGGCAGATACCACCTCCAGCAGAACAAGCACAGAAGCCTTCACATCTCAAGCAGCAAGCCCAACTGAAACCTCCGCCAGAGCCACTGACGCTAGCACCGACTCTTTTAAAACTACAATAGTGGCCACCACAACCCATGCAGAAACCACCTCCCCATCAGCAACAGTGACTTCCACCCATGCTGAAAGCACTGGCACCACATTTCCATATTCAACAAGAAACCAACCAAGTCTGAAGACAGCCCATACCATAGGAGAAGTGACCACAACGCGTCAATCGTCGCATGATGTCACATCCGGTACATCCTCAAATACAAGAACGGTGCCACAGTCTACCATCACGGCTCCGATACAAAGCACTTTATTTTCCAGCAGAGAGAGTACCCTGGTTGAAAGCACAATTCCACCGATTCCTTCTGGAAATACCTTGGCAAGCACAGCAACACAAACAGTAGCGTCTGAAAAAGCAAGCCTTCCTCTGTCCACAGTCACGCTGGCAGGCAGTCAAGCAACGACAGGAACAACAAAAACAGAAGGGACACAAGGTTCTATAAGTAGCACTGTTCAGACCACAACCGCAGCAGGAACAAGCTCCACTAAGACCTTAACATACCTGACATCAACAGCATCTACAGCGACCGAAGGTACCACAAGGCCAAGCACATCTACAAAAGCCACCAGTGCCGATAGGAACACGATACAAGCGACTTCGGCCAGTGTCTCAACTGAACATCCAGCTGCAGCACGGACAGGTGGCACAAGCGCCACATCTGCAAGTATCACGGCAAGTAATGCACTTGCTTCAAGTACAGCAGCAGTAAGTTCTGGTGCAATAGAAGCAAGCACATCGCCAAGCGCTTCAACGCTGCAGGCAGATACCACCTCCAGCAGAACAAGCACAGAAGCCTTAACATCTCAAGCTGCAAGCCCAACTGAAACCTCCGCCAGAGCCACTGACGCTAGCACCGACTCTTTTAAAACTACAATAGTGGCCACCACTACCTATGCAGAAACCACCTCCCCATCAGCAACAGTGACTTCCACCCATGCTGAAAGCACTGGCACCACATTTCCACATTCAACAAGAAACCAACCAAGTCTGAACACAGCCCATACCACAGGAGAAGTGACCACAACGCCTCAATCGTCGCCTGATGTCACATCCGGTACATCCTCAAATACAAGAACGGTGCCAGAGTCTACCATCACGGCTGCGATACAACGCACTTTATTTTCCAACAGAGAGAGTCCCCTGGTTGAAAGCACAATTCCACCGAGTCCTTCTGGAAATACCTTGGCAAGCACAGCAACACAAACAGTAACGTCTGAAAAAGCAAGCCTTCCTCTGTCCACAGTCAGGCTAGCAGACAGTCAAGCAACGACAGGAACAGCAAAAACAGAAGTGACACAAGGTTCTATAAGTACCACTGTCCAGACCACAACCGCAGCAGGAACAAGCTCCACTGAGACCTTAACATACCTGACATCAACAGCATCTACAGCGACCGAAGGTACCACAAGGCCAAGCACATCTACAAATTCCACCAGTGCCGATACGAACACGATACAAGCGACTCCGGCCAGTGTCTCAACTGAACATCCAACTGCAGCACGGACAGGTGGCACAAGCGCCACATCTGCAACTAACACGGCAAGTAATACACTTGCTTCAAGTACAGCAGCAGTAAGTTCTGGTGCAACAGAAGCAAGCACATCGCCAAGCGCTTCAACGCTGCAGGCAGATACCACCTCCAGCAGAACAAGCACAGAAGCCTTAACATCTCAAGCCGCAAGCCCAACTGAAACCTCCGCCAGAGCCACTGACGCTAGCACCGACTCTTTTAAAACTGCAATAGTGGCCACCACTACCTATGCAGAAACCACCTCCCCATCAGCAACAGTGACTTCCACCCATGCTGAAAGCACTGGCACCACATTTCCACATTCAACAAGAAACCAACCAAGTCTGAACACAGCCCATACCACAGGAGAAGTGACCACAACGCCTCAATCGTCGCCTGATGTCACATCCGGCACATCCTCAAATACAAGAACGGTGCCAGAGTCTACCATCACGGCTGCGATACAAAGAACTTTATTTTCCAGCAGAAAGAGTACCCTGGTTGAAAGCACAATTCCACCGAGTCCTTCTGGAAATACCTTGGCAAGCACAGCAACACAAACAGTAACGTCTGAAAAAGCAAGCCTTCCTCTGTCCACGGTCACGCTGGCAGGCAGTCAAGCAACGACAGGAACAACAAAAACAGAAGGAACACAAGGTTCTATAAGTAGCACTGTTCAGACCACAATCGCAGCAGGAACAAGCTCCACTGAGACCTTAACATACCTGACATCAACAGCATCTACAGCGACCGAAGATACCACAAGGCCAAGCACATCTACAAAAGCCACCAGTGCCGATACGAACACGATACAAGCGACTCCGGCCAGTGTTTCAACTGAACATCCAACTGCGGCACGGACAGGTGGCACAAGCGCCACATCTGCAACTAACACGGCAAGTAATACACTTGCTTCAAGTACAGCAGCAGTAAGTTCTGGTGCAACAGAAGCAAGCACATCGCCAAGCGCTTCAACGCTGCAGGCAGATACCACCTCCAGCAGAACAAGCACAGAAGCCTTAACATCTCAAGCTGCAAGCCCAACTGAAACCTCCGCCAGAGCCACTGACGCTAGCACCGACTCTTTTAAAACTGCAATAGTGGCCACCACTACCTATGCAGAAACCACCTCCCCATCAGCAACAGTGACTTCCACCCATGCTGAAAGCACTGGCACCACATTTCCACATTCAACAAGAAACCAAACAAGTCTGAACACAGCCCATACCACAGGAGAAGTGACCACAACGCCTCAATCGTCGCCTAATGTCACATCCGGTACATCCTCAAATACAAGAACGGTGCCAGAGTCTACCATCACGGCTGCGATACAAAGAACTTTATTTTCCAGCAGAAAGAGTACCCTGGTTGAAAGCACAATTCCACCGAGTCCTTCTGGAAATACCTTGGCAAGCACAGCAACACAAACAGTAACGTCTGAAAAAGCAAGCCTTCCTCTGTCCACGGTCACGCTGGCAGGCAGTCAAGCAACGACAGGAACAACAAAAACAGAAGGAACACAAGGTTCTATAAGTAGCACTGTTCAGACCACAATCGCAGCAGGAACAAGCTCCACTGAGACCTTAACATACCTGACATCAACAGCATCTACAGCGACCGAAGGTACCACAAGGCCAAGCACATCTACAAAAGCCACCAGTGCCGATACGAACACGATAAAAGCGACTCCGGCCAGTGTCTCAACTGAACATCCAACTGCAGCACGGAAAGGTGGCACAAGCGCCACATCTGCAACTAACACGGCAAGTAATACACTTGCTTCAAGTACAGCAGCAGTAAATTCTGGTGCAACAGAAGCAAGCACATCGCCAAGCGCTTCAACGCTGCAGGCAGATACCACCTCCAGCAGAACAAGCACAGAAGCCTTAACATCTCAAGCTGCAAGCCCAACTGAAACCTCCGCCAGAGCCACTGACGCTAGCACCGACTCTTTTAAAACTGCAATAGTGGCCACCACTACCTATGCAGAAACTACCTCCCCATCAGCAACAGTGACTTCCACCCATGCTGAAAGCACTGGCACCACATTTCAACATTCAACAAGAAACCAACCAAGTCTGAACACAGCCCATACCACAGGAGAAGTGACCACAACGCCTCAATCGTCGCCTGATGTCACATCCGGTACATCCTCAAATACAAGAACGGTGCCAGAGTCTACCATCACGGCTGCGATACAAAGAACTTTATTTTCCAGCAGAAAGAGTACCCTGGTTGAAAGCACAATTCCACCGAGTCCTTCTGGAAATACCTTGGCAAGCACAGCAACACAAACAGTAACGTCTGAAAAAGCAAGCCTTCCTCTGTCCACAGTCACGATGGCAGGCAGTCAAGCAACGACAGGAACAACAAAAACAGAAGGAACACAAGGTTCTATAAGTAGCACTGTTCAGACCACAACCGCAGCAGGAACAAGCTCCACTGAGACCTTAACATACCTGACATCAACAGCATCTACAACGACCGAAGATACCACAAGGCCAAGCACATCTACAAAAGCCACCAGTGCCGATAGGAACACGATACAAGCGACTTCGACCAGTGTCTCAACTGAACATCCAACTGCAGCACGGACAGGTGGCACAAGCGCCACATCTGCAACTAACACGGCAAGTAATGCACTTGCTTCAAGAACATCAGCAG
Organism: Sipunculus nudus; assembly: GCA_026874595.1. Classification (NCBI taxonomy): domain Eukaryota; kingdom Metazoa; phylum Annelida; class Sipuncula; order Golfingiida; family Sipunculidae; genus Sipunculus; species Sipunculus nudus. Next base: position 50,456,116 of record CM049315.1, read on the forward strand.
TAAGTTCTGGTGCAACAGAAGCAAGCACATCGCCAAGCGCTTCAACGCTGCAGGCAGATATCACCTCCAGCAGAACAAGCACAGAAGCCTTAACATCTCAAACTGCAAGCCCAACTGAAACCTCCGCCAGAGCCACTGACGCTAGCACCGACTCTTTTAAAACTACAATAGTGGAAACCACTACCTATGCAGAAACCACTTCCCCATCAGCAACAGTGACATCCACCCATGCTGAAAGCACTGGCACCACATTTCCACATTCAACAAGAAACCAACCAAGTCTGAACACAGCCCATACCACAGGAGAAGTGACCACAACGCCTCAATCGTCGCCTGATGTCACATCCGGTACATCCTCAAATACAAGAACGGTGCCAGAGTCTACCATCACGACTGCGATACAAAGCACTTTATTTTCCAGCAGAAAGAGTACCCTGGTTGAAAGCACAATTCCACCGAGTCCTTCTGGAAATACCTTGGCAAGCACAGCAACACAAACAATAACGTCTGAAAAAGCAAGCCTTCCTCTGTCCACGGTCACGCTGGCAGGCAGTCAAGCAACGACAGGAACAACAAAAACAGAAGGAAGACAAGGTTCTATAAGTAGCACTGTTCAGACCACAATCGCAGCAGGAACAAGCTCCACTGAGACCTTAACATACCTGACATCAACAGCATCTACAGCGACCGAAGATACCACAAGGCCAAGCACATCTACAAAAGCCACCAGTGCCGATAGGAACACGATACAAGCGACTTCGACCAGTGTATCAACTGAACATCCAACTGCAGCACGGACAGGTGGCACAAGCGCCACATCTGCAACTAACACGGCAAGTAATACACTTGCTTCAAGAACATCAGCAAGTTCTGGTGCAACAGAAGCAAGCACATCGCCAAGCGCTTCAACGCTGCAGGCAGATATCACCTCCAGCAGAACAAGCACAGAAGCCTTAACATCTCAAGCTGCAAGCCCAACTGAAACCTCCGCCAGAGCCACTGACGCTAGCACCGACTCTTTTAAAACTGCAATAATGGCCACAACTTCGTATGCAGAAACGAACTCCCCATCAGCAACAGTGACATCCACCCATGCTGAAAGCACTGGCACCACATTTCCACATTCAACAAGAAACCCACCAAGTCTGAAGACAGCCCATACCACAGGAGAAGTGACCACAACGCCTCAATCGTCGCCTGATGTCACATCCGGTACATCCTCAAATACGAAAACGGTGCCAGAGTCTACCATCACGGCTGCGATACAAAGCACTTTATTTTCCAGCAGAGAGAGTACCCTGGTTGAAAGCACAATTCCACCGAGTCCTTCTGGAATTACCTTGGCAAGCACAGCAACACAAACAGTAACGTCTGAAAAAGCAAGCCTTCCTCTGTCCACAGTCACGATGGCAGACAATCAAGCAACGACAGGAACAACAAAAACAGAAGGGATACAAGGTTCTATAAGTAGCACTGTTCAGACCACAACCGCAGCAGGAACAAGCTCCACTGAGACCTTAACATACCTGACATCAACAGCATCTACAGCGACCGAAGGTACCACAAGGCCAAGCACATCTACAAAAACCACCAGTGCCGATACGAACACGATACAAGCGACTTCGGCCAGTGTCTCAACTGAACATCCAACTGCAGCACGGACAGGTAGCACAAGCGCCACATCTGCAAGTATCACGGCAAGTAATGCACTTGCTTCAAGTACAGCAGCAGTAAGTTCTGGTGCAACAGAAGCAAGCACATCGCCAAGCGCTTCAACGCTGCAGGCAGATACCACCTCCAGCAGAACAAGCACAGAAGCCTTCACATCTCAAGCAGCAAGCCCAACTGAAACCTCCGCCAGAGCCACTGACGCTAGCACCGACTCTTTTAAAACTACAATAGTGGGCACCACAACCCATGCAGAAACCACCTCCCCATCAGCAACAGTGACTTCCACCGTTGCTGAAAGCACTGGCACCACATTTCCATATTCAACAAGAAACCAACCAAGTCTGAACACAGCCCATACCATAGGAGAAGTGACAACAACGCGTCAATCGTCGCCTGATGTCACATCCGGTACATCCTCAAATACAAGAACGGTGCCGCAGTCTACCATCACGGCTGCGATACAAAGCACTTTATTTTCCAGCAGAGAGAGTACCCTGGTTGAAAGCACAATTCCACCGAGTCCTTCTGGAAATACCTTGGCAAGCACAGCAACACAAACAGTACCGTCTGAAAAAGCAAGTCTTCCTCTGTCCACGGTCACGCTGGCAGGCAGTCAAGCAACGACAGGAACAACAAAAACAGAAGGAACACAAGGTTCTATAAGTAGCACTGTTCAGACCACAATCGCAGCAGGAACAAGCTCCACTGAGACCTTAACATACCTGACATCAACAGCATCTACAGCGACCGAAGATACCACAAGGCCAAGCACATCTACAAAAGCCACCAGTGCCGATAGGAACACGATACAAGCGACTTCGACCAGTGTCTCAACTGAACATCCAACTGCAGCACGGACAGGTGGCACAAGCGCCACATCTGCAACTAACACGGCAAGTAATACACTTGCTTCAAGAACATCAGCAGTAAGTTCTGGTGCAACAGAAGCAAGCACATCGCCAAGCGCTTCAACGCTGCAGGCAGATATCACCTCCAGCAGAACAAGCACAGAAGCCTTAACATCTCAAGCTGCAAGCCCAACTGAAACCTCCGCCAGAGCCACTGACGCTAGCACCGACTCTTTTAAAACTGCAATAATGGCCACCACTTCCCATGCAGAAACGAACTCCCCATCAGAAACAGTGACATCCACCCATGCTGAAAGCACTGGCACCACATTTCCACATTCAACAAGAAACCCACCAAGTCTGAAGACAGCCCATACCACAGGAGAAGTGACCACAACGCCTCAATCGTCGCCTGATGTCACATCCGGTACATCCTCAAATACGAAAACGGTGCCAGAGTCTACCATCACGGCTGCGATACAAAGCACTTTATTTTCCAGCAGAGAGAGTACCCTGGTTGAAAGCACAATTCCACCGAGTCCTTCTGGAAATACCCTGGCAAGCACAGCAACACAAACAGTAACGTCTGAAAAAGCAAGCCTTCCTCTGTCCACAGTCACGATGGCAGACAATCAAGCAACGACAGGAACAACAAAAACAGAAGGGATACAAGGTTCTATAAGTAGCACTGTTCAGACCACAACCGCAGCAGGAACAAGCTCCACTGAGACCTTAACATACCTGACATCAACAGCATCTACAGCGACCGAAGGTACCACAAGGCCAAGCACATCTACAAAAACCACCAGTGCCGATACGAACACGATACAAGCGACTCTGGCCAGTGCCTCAACTGAACATCCAACTGCAGCACGGACAGGTGGCACAAGCGCCACATCTGCAAGTATCACGGCAAGTAATGCACTTGCTTCAAGTACAGCAGCAGTAAGTTCTGGTGCAACAGAAGCAAGCACATCGCCAAGCGCTTCAACGCTGCAGGCAGATACCACCTCCAGCAGAACAAGCACAGAAGCCTTAACATCTCAAACTGCAAGCCCAACTGAAACCTCCGCCAGAGCCACTGACGCTAGCACCGACTCTTTTAAAACTACAATAGTGGAAACCACTACCTATGCAGAAACCACCTCCCCATCAGCAACAGTGACATCCACCCATGCTGAAAGCACTGGCACCACATTTCCACATTCAACAAGAAACCAACCAAGTCTGAAGACAGCCCATACCACAGGAGAAGTGACCACAACGCCTCAATCGTCGCCTGATGTCACATCCGGTACATCCTCAAATACAAGAACGGTGCCAGAGTCTACCATCACGGCTGCGATACAAAGCACTTTATTTCCCAGCAGAAAGAGTACCCTGGTTGAAAGCACAATTCCACCGAGTCCTTCTGGAAATACCTTGGCAAGCACAGCAACACAAACAGTAACGTCTGAAAAAGCAAGCCTTCCTCTGTCCACAGTCACGCTGGCAGACAATCAAGCAACGACAGGAACAACAAAAACAGAAGTGACACAAGGTTTTATAAGTAGCACTGTTCAGACCACAACCGCAGCAGGAACAACCTCCACTGAGACCTTAACATACCTGACATCAACAGCATCTACAGCGACCGAAGGTACCACAAGGCCAAGCACATCTACAAAAACCACCAGTGCCGATACGAACACGATACAAGCGACTCCGGCCAGTGCCTCAACTGAACATCCAACTGCAGCACGGACAGGTGGCACAAGCGCCACATCTGCAAGTATCACGGCAAGTAATGCACTTGCTTCAAGTACAGCAGCAGTAAGTTCTGGTGCAACAGAAGCAAGCACATCGCCAAGCGCTTCAACGCTGCAGGCAGATACCACCTCCAGCAGAACAAGCACAGAAGCCTTAACATCTGAAGCTGCAAGCCCAACTGAAACCTCCGACAGAGCCACTGACGCAAGCACCGACTCTTTTAAAACTACAATAGTGGCCACCACTACCTATGCAGAAACCACCTTCCCATCAGCAACAGTGACATCCACACATGCTGAAAGCACTGGCACCACATTTCCACATTCAACAAGAAACCAACCAAGTCTGAACACAGCCCATACCACAGGAGAAGTGACCACAACGCCTCAATCGTCGCCTGATGTCACATCCGGTACATCCTCAAATACAAGAACGGTGCCAGAGTCTACCATCACGGCTGCGATACAAAGCACTTTATTTTCCAGCAGAAAGAGTACCCTGGTTGAAAGCACAATTCCACCGAGTCCTTCTGGAAATACCTTGGCAAGCACAGCAACACAAACAGTAACGTCTGAAAAAGCAAGCCTTCCTCTGTCCACGGTCACGCTGGCAGGCAGTCAAGCCACGACAGGAACATCAGAAACAGAAGGGACACAAGGTTCTATAAGTAGCACTGTTCAGACCACAACCGCAGCAGGAACAAGCTCCACTAAGACCTTAACATACCTGACATCAACAGCATCTACAGCGACCGAAGGTACCACAAGGCCAAGCACATCTACAAAAACCACCAGTGCCGATACGAACACGATACAAGCGACTCTGGCCAGTGCCTCAACTGAACATCCAACTGCAGCACGGACAGGTGGCACAAGCGCCACATCTGCAAGTATCACGGCAAGTAATGCACTTGCTTCAAGTACAGCAGCAGTAAGTTCTGGTGCAACAGAAGCAAGCACATCGCCAAGCGCTTCAACGCTGCAGGCAGATACCACCTCCAGCAGAACAAGCACAGAAGCCTTAACATCTGAAGCTGCAAGCCCAACTGAAACCTCCGACAGAGCCACTGACGCAAGCACCGACTCTTTTAAAACTACAATAGTGGCCACCACTACCTATGCAGAAACCACCTTCCCATCAGCAACAGTGACATCCACACATGCTGAAAGCACTGGCACCACATTTCCACATTCAACAAGAAACCAGCCAAGTCTGAACACAGCCCATACCACAGGAGAAGTGACCACAACGCCTCAATCGTCGCCTGATGTCACATCCGGTACATCCTCAAATACAAGAACGGTGCCAGAGTCTACCATCACGGCTGCGATACAAAGCACTTTATTTTCCAGCAGAAAGAGTACCCTGGTTGAAAGCACAATTCCACCGAGTCCTTCTGGAAATACCTTGGCAAGCACAGCGACACAAACAGTAACGTCTGAAAAAGCCAGCCTTCCTCTGTCCACGGTCACGCTGGCAGGCCGTCAAGCAACGACAGGAACATCAGAAACAGAAGGGACACAAGGTTCTATAAGTACCACTGTTCAGACCACAACCGCAGCAGGAACAAGCTCCACTGAGACCTTAACATACCTGACATCAACAACATTTACAGCGACCGAAGGTACCACAAGGCCAAGCACATCTACAAAAGCCACCAGTGCCGATACGATCACGATACAAGCGACTTCGGTCAGTGTCTCAACTGAACATCCAACTGCAGCACAGACAGGTGGCACAAGCGCCACATCTGCAACTAACACGGCAAGTAATACACTTGCTTCAAGTACAGCAGCAGTAAGTTCTGGTGCAACAGAAGCAAGCACATCGCCAAGCGCTTCAACGCTGCAGGCAGATACCACCTCCAGCAGAACAAGCACAGAAGCCTTAACATCTCAAGCTGCAAGCCCAACTGAAAGCTCCGCCAGAGCCACTGACGCTAGCACCGACTCTTTTAAAACTGCAATAGTGGCCACCACTACCTATGCAGAAAACACCTCCCCATCAGCAACAGTGACTTCCACCCATCCTGAAAGCACTGGCACCACATTTCCACATTCAACAAGAAACCAACCAAGTCTGAACACAGCCCATACCACAGGAGAAGTGACCACAACTCCTCAATCGTCGCCTTATGTCACATCCGGTACATCCTTAAATACAAGAACGGTGCCAGAGTCTACCATCACGGCTGCGATACAAAGAACTTTATTTTCCAGCAGAAAGAGTACCCTGGTTGAAAGCACAATTCCACCGAGTCCTTCTGGAAATACCTTGGCAAGCACAGCAACACAAACAGTAACGTCTGAAAAAGCAAGCCTTCCTCTGTCCACGGTCACGCTGGCAGGCAGTCAAGCAACGACAGGAACAACAAAAACAGAAGGAACACAAGGTTCTATAAGTAGCACTGTTCAGACCACAATCGCAGCAGGAACAAGCTCCACTGAGACCTTAACATACCTGACATCAACAGCATCTACAGCGACCGAAGATACCACAAGGCCAAGCACATCTACAAAAGCCACCAGTGCCGATAGGAACACGATACAAGCGACTTCGACCAGTGTCTCAACTGAACATCCAACTGCAGCACGGACAGGTGGCACAAGCGCCACATCTGCAACTAACACGGCAAGTAATACACTTGCTTCAAGAACAGCAGCAGTAAGTTCTGGTGCAACAGGAGCAAGCACATCGCCAAGCGCTTCAACGCTGCAGGCAGATATCACCTCCAGCAGAACAAGCACAGAAGCCTTAATATCTCAAGCTGCAAGCCCAACTGAAACATCCGCCAGAGCCACTGACGCTAGCACCGACTCTTTTAAAACTGCAATAATGGCCACCAGTTCCCATGCAGAAACGAACTTCCCATCAGCAACAGTGACTTCCACCCATGCTGAAAGCACTGGCACCACATTTCCACATTCAACAAGAAACCAACCAAGTCTGAAGACAGCCCATACCACAGGAGAAGTGACCACAACGCCTCAATCGTCGCCTGATGTCACATCCGGTACATCCTCAAATACGAAAACGGTGCCAGAGTCTACTATCACGGCTGCGATACAAAGCACTTTATTTTCCAGCAGAGAGAGTACCCTGGTTGAAAGCACAATTCCACCGAGTCCTTCTGGAAATACCCTGGCAAGCACAGCAACACAAACAGTAACGTCTGAAAAAGCAAGCCTTCCTCTGTCCACAGTCACGATGGCAGACAATCAAGCAACGACAGGAACAACAAAAACAGAAGGGATACAAGGTTCTATAAGTAGCACTGTTCAGACCACAACCGCAGCAGGAACAAGCTCCACTGAGACCTTAACATACCTGACATCAACAGCATCTACAGCGACCGAAGGTACCACAAGGCCAAGCACATCTACAAAAACCACCAGTGCCGATACGAACACGATACAAGCGACTCTGGCCAGTGCCTCAACTGAACATCCAACTGCAGCACGGACAGGTGGCACAAGCGCCACATCTGCAAGTATCACGGCAAGTAATGCACTTGCTTCAAGTACAGCAGCAGTAAGTTCTGGTGCAACAGAAGCAAGCACATCGCCAAGCGCTTCAACGCTGCAGGCAGATACCACCTCCAGCAGAACAAGCACAGAAGCCTTAACATCTCAAACTGCAAGCCCAACTGAAACCTCCGCCAGAGCCACTGACGCTAGCACCGACTCTTTTAAAACTACAATAGTGGAAACCACTACCTATGCAGAAACCACCTCCCCATCAGCAACAGTGACATCCACCCATGCTGAAAGCACTGGCACCACATTTCCACATTCAACAAGAAACCAACCAAGTCTGAAGACAGCCCATACCACAGGAGAAGTGACCACAACGCCTCAATCGTCGCCTGATGTCACATCCGGTACATCCTCAAATACAAGAACGGTGCCAGAGTCTACCATCACGGCTGCGATACAAAGCACTTTATTTCCCAGCAGAAAGAGTACCCTGGTTGAAAGCACAATTCCACCGAGTCCTTCTGGAAATACCTTGGCAAGCACAGCAACACAAACAGTAACGTCTGAAAAAGCAAGCCTTCCTCTGTCCACGGTCACGCTGGCAGGCAGTCAAGCCACGACAGGAACATCAGAAACAGAAGGGACACAAGGTTCTATAAGTAGCACTGTTCAGACCACAACCGCAGCAGGAACAAGCTCCACTGAGACCTTAACATACCTGACATCAACAGCATTTATAGCGACCGAAGGTACCACAAGGCCAAGCACATCTACAAAAGCCACCAGTGCCGATACGAACACGATACAAGCGACTCCGGCCAGTGTCTCAACTGAACATCCAACTGCAGCACGGACAGGTGGCACAAGCGCCACATCTGCAACTAACACGGCAAGTAATACACTTGCTTCAAGTACAGCAGCAGTAAGTTCTGGTGCAACAGAAGCAAGCACATCGCCAAGCGCTTCAACGCTGCAGGCAGATACCACCTCCAGCAGAACAAGCACAGAAGCCTTAACATCTCAAGCTGCAAGCCCAACTGAAACCTCCGCCAGAGCCACTGACGCTAGCACCGACTCTTTTAAAACTGCAATAGTGGCCACCACTACCTATGCAGAAACCACCTCCCCATCAGCAACAGTGACTTCCACCCATGCTGAAAGCACTGGCACCACATTTCCACATTCAACAAGAAACCAACCAAGTCTGAACACAGCCCATACCACAGGAGAAGTGACCACAACGCCTCAATCGTCGCCTGATGTCACATCCGGTACATCCTCAAATACAAGAACGGTGCCAGAGTCTACCATCACGGCTGCGATACAAAGAACTTTATTTTCCAGCAGAAAGAGTACCCTGGTTGAAAGAACAATTCCACCGAGTCCTTCTGGAAATACCTTGGCAAGCACAGCAACACAAACAGTAACGTCTGAAAAAGCAAGCCTTCCTCTGTCCACGGTCACGCTGGCAGGCAGTCAAGCAACGACAGGAACAACAAAAACAGAAGGAACACAAGGTTCTATAAGTAGCACTGTTCAGACCACAATCGCAGCAGGAACAAGCTCCACTGAGACCTTAACATACCTGACATCAACAGCATCTACAGCGACCGAAGATACCACAAGGCCAAGCACATCTACAAAAGCCACCAGTGCCGATAGGAACACGATACAAGCGACTTCGACCAGTGTCTCACCTGAACATCCAACTGCAGCACGGACAGGTGGCACAAGCGCCACATCTGCAACTAACACGGCAAGTAATACACTTGCTTCAAGAACATCAGCAGTAAGTTCTGGTGCAACAGAAGCAAGCACATCGCCAAGCGCTTCAACGCTGCAGGCAGATATCACCTCCAGCAGAACAAGCACAGAAGCCTTAACATCTCAAGCTGCAAGCCCAACTGAAACCTCCGCCAGAGCCACTGACGCTAGCACCGACTCTTTTAAAACTGCAATAATGGCCACCACTTCCCATGCAGAAACGAACTCCCCATCAGCAACAGTGACTTCCACCCATGCTGAAGGCACTGGCACCACATTTCCACATTCAACAAGAAACCAACCAAGTCTGAAGACAGCCCATACCACAGGAGAAGTGACCACAACGCCTCAATCGTCGCCTGATGTCACATCCGGTACATCCTCAAATACGAAAACGGTGCCAGAGTCTACCATCACGGCTGCGATACAAAGCACTTTATTTTCCAGCAGAGAGAGTACCCTGGTTGAAAGCACAATTCCACCGAGACCTTCTGGAATTACCTTGGCAAGCACAGCAACACAAACAGTAACGTCTGAAAAAGCAAGCCTTCCTCTGTCCACAGTCACGATGGCAGACAATCAAGCAACGACAGGAACAACAAAAACAGAAGGGATACAAGGTTCTATAAGTAGCACTGTTCAGACCACAACCGCAGCAGGAACAAGCTCCACTGAGACCTTAACATACCTGACATCAACAGCATCTACAGCGACCGAAGGTACCACAAGGCCAAGCACATCTACAAAAACCACCAGTGCCGATACGAACACGATACAAGCGACTCTGGCCAGTGCCTCAACTGAACATCCAACTGCAGCACGGACAGGTGGCACAAGCGCCACATCTGCAAGTATCACGGCAAGTAATGCACTTGCTTCAAGTACAGCAGCAGTAAGTTCTGGTGCAACAGAAGCAAGCACATCGCCAAGCGCTTCAACGCTGCAGGCAGATACCACCTCCAGCAGAACAAGCACAGAAGCCTTCACATCTCAAGCAGCAAGCCCAACTGAAACCTCCGCCAGAGCCACTGACGCTAGCACCGACTCTTTTAAAACTACAATAGTGGCCACCACAACCCATGCAGAAACCACCTCCCCATCAGCAACAGTGACTTCCACCCATGCTGAAAGCACTGGCACCACATTTCCATATTCAACAAGAAACCAACCAAGTCTGAAGACAGCCCATACCATAGGAGAAGTGACCACAACGCGTCAATCGTCGCATGATGTCACATCCGGTACATCCTCAAATACAAGAACGGTGCCACAGTCTACCATCACGGCTCCGATACAAAGCACTTTATTTTCCAGCAGAGAGAGTACCCTGGTTGAAAGCACAATTCCACCGATTCCTTCTGGAAATACCTTGGCAAGCACAGCAACACAAACAGTAGCGTCTGAAAAAGCAAGCCTTCCTCTGTCCACAGTCACGCTGGCAGGCAGTCAAGCAACGACAGGAACAACAAAAACAGAAGGGACACAAGGTTCTATAAGTAGCACTGTTCAGACCACAACCGCAGCAGGAACAAGCTCCACTAAGACCTTAACATACCTGACATCAACAGCATCTACAGCGACCGAAGGTACCACAAGGCCAAGCACATCTACAAAAGCCACCAGTGCCGATAGGAACACGATACAAGCGACTTCGGCCAGTGTCTCAACTGAACATCCAGCTGCAGCACGGACAGGTGGCACAAGCGCCACATCTGCAAGTATCACGGCAAGTAATGCACTTGCTTCAAGTACAGCAGCAGTAAGTTCTGGTGCAATAGAAGCAAGCACATCGCCAAGCGCTTCAACGCTGCAGGCAGATACCACCTCCAGCAGAACAAGCACAGAAGCCTTAACATCTCAAGCTGCAAGCCCAACTGAAACCTCCGCCAGAGCCACTGACGCTAGCACCGACTCTTTTAAAACTACAATAGTGGCCACCACTACCTATGCAGAAACCACCTCCCCATCAGCAACAGTGACTTCCACCCATGCTGAAAGCACTGGCACCACATTTCCACATTCAACAAGAAACCAACCAAGTCTGAACACAGCCCATACCACAGGAGAAGTGACCACAACGCCTCAATCGTCGCCTGATGTCACATCCGGTACATCCTCAAATACAAGAACGGTGCCAGAGTCTACCATCACGGCTGCGATACAACGCACTTTATTTTCCAACAGAGAGAGTCCCCTGGTTGAAAGCACAATTCCACCGAGTCCTTCTGGAAATACCTTGGCAAGCACAGCAACACAAACAGTAACGTCTGAAAAAGCAAGCCTTCCTCTGTCCACAGTCAGGCTAGCAGACAGTCAAGCAACGACAGGAACAGCAAAAACAGAAGTGACACAAGGTTCTATAAGTACCACTGTCCAGACCACAACCGCAGCAGGAACAAGCTCCACTGAGACCTTAACATACCTGACATCAACAGCATCTACAGCGACCGAAGGTACCACAAGGCCAAGCACATCTACAAATTCCACCAGTGCCGATACGAACACGATACAAGCGACTCCGGCCAGTGTCTCAACTGAACATCCAACTGCAGCACGGACAGGTGGCACAAGCGCCACATCTGCAACTAACACGGCAAGTAATACACTTGCTTCAAGTACAGCAGCAGTAAGTTCTGGTGCAACAGAAGCAAGCACATCGCCAAGCGCTTCAACGCTGCAGGCAGATACCACCTCCAGCAGAACAAGCACAGAAGCCTTAACATCTCAAGCCGCAAGCCCAACTGAAACCTCCGCCAGAGCCACTGACGCTAGCACCGACTCTTTTAAAACTGCAATAGTGGCCACCACTACCTATGCAGAAACCACCTCCCCATCAGCAACAGTGACTTCCACCCATGCTGAAAGCACTGGCACCACATTTCCACATTCAACAAGAAACCAACCAAGTCTGAACACAGCCCATACCACAGGAGAAGTGACCACAACGCCTCAATCGTCGCCTGATGTCACATCCGGCACATCCTCAAATACAAGAACGGTGCCAGAGTCTACCATCACGGCTGCGATACAAAGAACTTTATTTTCCAGCAGAAAGAGTACCCTGGTTGAAAGCACAATTCCACCGAGTCCTTCTGGAAATACCTTGGCAAGCACAGCAACACAAACAGTAACGTCTGAAAAAGCAAGCCTTCCTCTGTCCACGGTCACGCTGGCAGGCAGTCAAGCAACGACAGGAACAACAAAAACAGAAGGAACACAAGGTTCTATAAGTAGCACTGTTCAGACCACAATCGCAGCAGGAACAAGCTCCACTGAGACCTTAACATACCTGACATCAACAGCATCTACAGCGACCGAAGATACCACAAGGCCAAGCACATCTACAAAAGCCACCAGTGCCGATACGAACACGATACAAGCGACTCCGGCCAGTGTCTCAACTGAACATCCAACTGCGGCACGGACAGGTGGCACAAGCGCCACATCTGCAACTAACACGGCAAGTAATACACTTGCTTCAAGTACAGCAGCAGTAAGTTCTGGTGCAATAGAAGCAAGCACATCGCCAAGCGCTTCAACGCTGCAGGCAGATACCACCTCCAGCAGAACAAGCACAGAAGCCTTAACATCTCAAGCTGCAAGCCCAACTGAAACCTCCGCCAGAGCCACTGACGCTAGCACCGACTCTTTTAAAACTGCAATAGTGGCCACCACTACCTATGCAGAAACCACCTCCCCATCAGCAACAGTGACTTCCACCCATGCTGAAAGCACTGGCACCACATTTCCACATTCAACAAGAAACCAAACAAGTCTGAACACAGCCCATACCACAGGAGAAGTGACCACAACGCCTCAATCGTCGCCTAATGTCACATCCGGTACATCCTCAAATACAAGAACGGTGCCAGAGTCTACCATCACGGCTGCGATACAAAGAACTTTATTTTCCAGCAGAAAGAGTACCCTGGTTGAAAGCACAATTCCACCGAGTCCTTCTGGAAATACCTTGGCAAGCACAGCAACACAAACAGTAACGTCTGAAAAAGCAAGCCTTCCTCTGTCCACGGTCACGCTGGCAGGCAGTCAAGCAACGACAGGAACAACAAAAACAGAAGGAACACAAGGTTCTATAAGTAGCACTGTTCAGACCACAATCGCAGCAGGAACAAGCTCCACTGAGACCTTAACATACCTGACATCAACAGCATCTACAGCGACCGAAGGTACCACAAGGCCAAGCACATCTACAAAAGCCACCAGTGCCGATACGAACACGATAAAAGCGACTCCGGCCAGTGTCTCAACTGAACATCCAACTGCAGCACGGAAAGGTGGCACAAGCGCCACATCTGCAACTAACACGGCAAGTAATACACTTGCTTCAAGTACAGCAGCAGTAAATTCTGGTGCAACAGAAGCAAGCACATCGCCAAGCGCTTCAACGCTGCAGGCAGATACCACCTCCAGCAGAACAAGCACAGAAGCCTTAACATCTCAAGCTGCAAGCCCAACTGAAACCTCCGCCAGAGCCACTGACGCTAGCACCGACTCTTTTAAAACTGCAATAGTGGCCACCACTACCTATGCAGAAACTACCTCCCCATCAGCAACAGTGACTTCCACCCATGCTGAAAGCACTGGCACCACATTTCCACATTCAACAAGAAACCAACCAAGTCTGAACACAGCCCATACCACAGGAGAAGTGACCACAACGCCTCAATCGTCGCCTGATGTCACATCCGGTACATCCTCAAATACAAGAACGGTGCCAGAGTCTACCATCACGGCTGCGATACAAAGAACTTTATTTTCCAGCAGAAAGAGTACCCTGGTTGAAAGCACAATTCCACCGAGTCCTTCTGGAAATACCTTGGCAAGCACAGCAACACAAACAGTAACGTCTGAAAAAGCAAGCCTTCCTCTGTCCACAGTCACGATGGCAGGCAGTCAAGCAACGACAGGAACAACAAAAACAGAAGGAACACAAGGTTCTATAAGTAGCACTGTTCAGACCACAACCGCAGCAGGAACAAGCTCCACTGAGACCTTAACATACCTGACATCAACAGCATCTACAACGACCGAAGATACCACAAGGCCAAGCACATCTACAAAAGCCACCAGTGCCGATAGGAACACGATACAAGCGACTTCGACCAGTGTCTCAACTGAACATCCAACTGCAGCACGGACAGGTGGCACAAGCGCCACATCTGCAACTAACACGGCAAGTAATACACTTGCTTCAAGAACATCAGCAGTAAGTTCTGGTGCAACAGAAGCAAGCACATCGCCAAGCGCTTCAACGCTGCAGGCAGATATCACCTCCAGCAGAACAAGCACAGAAGCCTTAACATCTCAAACTGCAAGCCCAACTGAAACCTCCGCCAGAGCCACTGACGCTAGCACCGACTCTTTTAAAACTACAATAGTGGAAACCACTACCTATGCAGAAACCACTTCCCCATCAGCAACAGTGACATCCACCCATGCTGAAAGCACTGGCACCACATTTCCACATTCAACAAGAAACCAACCAAGTCTGAACACAGCCCATACCACAGGAGAAGTGACCACAACGCCTCAATCGTCGCCTGATGTCACATCCGGTACATCCTCAAATACAAGAACGGTGCCAGAGTCTACCATCACGACTGCGATACAAAGCACTTTATTTTCCAGCAGAAAGAGTACCCTGGTTGAAAGCACAATTCCACCGAGTCCTTCTGGAAATACCTTGGCAAGCACAGCAACACAAACAATAACGTCTGAAAAAGCAAGCCTTCCTCTGTCCACGGTCACGCTGGCAGGCAGTCAAGCAACGACAGGAACAACAAAAACAGAAGGAAGACAAGGTTCTATAAGTAGCACTGTTCAGACCACAATCGCAGCAGGAACAAGCTCCACTGAGACCTTAACATACCTGACATCAACAGCATCTACAGCGACCGAAGATACCACAAGGCCAAGCACATCTACAAAAGCCACCAGTGCCGATAGGAACACGATACAAGCGACTTCGACCAGTGTATCAACTGAACATCCAACTGCAGCACGGACAGGTGGCACAAGCGCCACATCTGCAACTAACACGGCAAGTAATACACTTGCTTCAAGAACATCAGCAAGTTCTGGTGCAACAGAAGCAAGCACATCGCCAAGCGCTTCAACGCTGCAGGCAGATATCACCTCCAGCAGAACAAGCACAGAAGCCTTAACATCTCAAGCTGCAAGCCCAACTGAAACCTCCGCCAGAGCCACTGACGCTAGCACCGACTCTTTTAAAACTGCAATAATGGCCACAACTTCGTATGCAGAAACGAACTCCCCATCAGCAACAGTGACATCCACCCATGCTGAAAGCACTGGCACCACATTTCCACATTCAACAAGAAACCCACCAAGTCTGAAGACAGCCCATACCACAGGAGAAGTGACCACAACGCCTCAATCGTCGCCTGATGTCACATCCGGTACATCCTCAAATACGAAAACGGTGCCAGAGTCTACCATCACGGCTGCGATACAAAGCACTTTATTTTCCAGCAGAGAGAGTACCCTGGTTGAAAGCACAATTCCACCGAGTCCTTCTGGAATTACCTTGGCAAGCACAGCAACACAAACAGTAACGTCTGAAAAAGCAAGCCTTCCTCTGTCCACAGTCACGATGGCAGACAATCAAGCAACGACAGGAACAACAAAAACAGAAGGGATACAAGGTTCTATAAGTAGCACTGTTCAGACCACAACCGCAGCAGGAACAAGCTCCACTGAGACCTTAACATACCTGACATCAACAGCATCTACAGCGACCGAAGGTACCACAAGGCCAAGCACATCTACAAAAACCACCAGTGCCGATACGAACACGATACAAGCGACTTCGGCCAGTGTCTCAACTGAACATCCAACTGCAGCACGGACAGGTAGCACAAGCGCCACATCTGCAAGTATCACGGCAAGTAATGCACTTGCTTCAAGTACAGCAGCAGTAAGTTCTGGTGCAACAGAAGCAAGCACATCGCCAAGCGCTTCAACGCTGCAGGCAGATACCACCTCCAGCAGAACAAGCACAGAAGCCTTCACATCTCAAGCAGCAAGCCCAACTGAAACCTCCGCCAGAGCCACTGACGCTAGCACCGACTCTTTTAAAACTACAATAGTGGGCACCACAACCCATGCAGAAACCACCTCCCCATCAGCAACAGTGACTTCCACCGTTGCTGAAAGCACTGGCACCACATTTCCATATTCAACAAGAAACCAACCAAGTCTGAACACAGCCCATACCATAGGAGAAGTGACAACAACGCGTCAATCGTCGCCTGATGTCACATCCGGTACATCCTCAAATACAAGAACGGTGCCGCAGTCTACCATCACGGCTGCGATACAAAGCACTTTATTTTCCAGCAGAGAGAGTACCCTGGTTGAAAGCACAATTCCACCGAGTCCTTCTGGAAATACCTTGGCAAGCACAGCAACACAAACAGTACCGTCTGAAAAAGCAAGTCTTCCTCTGTCCACGGTCACGCTGGCAGGCAGTCAAGCAACGACAGGAACAACAAAAACAGAAGGAACACAAGGTTCTATAAGTAGCACTGTTCAGACCACAATCGCAGCAGGAACAAGCTCCACTGAGACCTTAACATACCTGACATCAACAGCATCTACAGCGACCGAAGATACCACAAGGCCAAGCACATCTACAAAAGCCACCAGTGCCGATAGGAACACGATACAAGCGACTTCGACCAGTGTCTCAACTGAACATCCAACTGCAGCACGGACAGGTGGCACAAGCGCCACATCTGCAACTAACACGGCAAGTAATACACTTGCTTCAAGAACATCAGCAGTAAGTTCTGGTGCAACAGAAGCAAGCACATCGCCAAGCGCTTCAACGCTGCAGGCAGATATCACCTCCAGCAGAACAAGCACAGAAGCCTTAACATCTCAAGCTGCAAGCCCAACTGAAACCTCCGCCAGAGCCACTGACGCTAGCACCGACTCTTTTAAAACTGCAATAATGGCCACCACTTCCCATGCAGAAACGAACTCCCCATCAGAAACAGTGACATCCACCCATGCTGAAAGCACTGGCACCACATTTCCACATTCAACAAGAAACCCACCAAGTCTGAAGACAGCCCATACCACAGGAGAAGTGACCACAACGCCTCAATCGTCGCCTGATGTCACATCCGGTACATCCTCAAATACGAAAACGGTGCCAGAGTCTACCATCACGGCTGCGATACAAAGCACTTTATTTTCCAGCAGAGAGAGTACCCTGGTTGAAAGCACAATTCCACCGAGTCCTTCTGGAATTACCTTGGCAAGCACAGCAACACAAACAGTAACGTCTGAAAAAGCAAGCCTTCCTCTGTCCACAGTCACGATGGCAGACAATCAAGCAACGACAGGAACAACAAAAACAGAAGGGATACAAGGTTCTATAAGTAGCACTGTTCAGACCACAACCGCAGCAGGAACAAGCTCCACTAAGACCTTAACATACCTGACATCAACAGCATCTACAGCGACCGAAGGTACCACAAGGCCAAGCACATCTACAAAAACCACCAGTGCCGATACGAACACGATACAAGCGACTCTGGCCAGTGCCTCAACTGAACATCCAACTGCAGCACGGACAGGTGGCACAAGCGCCACATCTGCAAGTATCACGGCAAGTAATGCACTTGCTTCAAGTACAGCAGCAGTAAGTTCTGGTGCAACAGAAGCAAGCACATCGCCAAGCGCTTCAACGCTGCAGGCAGATACCACCTCAGGCAGAACAAGCACAGAAGCCTTAACATCTCAAACTGCAAGCCCAACTGAAACCTCCGCCAGAGCCACTGACGCTAGCACCGACTCTTTTAAAACTACAATAGTAGAAACCACTACCTATGCAGAAACCACCTCCCCATCAGCAACAGTGACATCCACCCATGCTGAAAGCACTGGCACCACATTTCCACATTCAACAAGAAACCAACCAAGTCTGAAGACAGCCCATACCACAGGAGAAGTGACCACAACGCCTCAATCGTCGCCTGATGTCACATCCGGTACATCCTCAAATACAAGAACGGTGCCAGAGTCTACCATCACGGCTGCGATACAAAGCACTTTATTTTCCAGCAGAAAGAGTACCCTGGTTGAAAGCACAATTCCACCGAGTCCTTCTGGAAATACCTTGGCAAGCACAGCAACACAAACAGTAACGTCTGAAAAAGCAAGCCTTCCTCTGTCCACGGTCACGCTGGCAGGCAGTCAAGCAACGACAGGAACATCAGAAACAGAAGGGACACAAGGTTCTATAAGTAGCACTGTTCAGACCACAACCGCAGCAGGAACAAGCTCCACTGAGACCTTAACATACCTGACATCAACAGCATTTACAGCGACCGAAGGTACCATAAGGCCAAGCACATCTACAAAAGCCACCAGTGCCGATATGAACACGATACAAGCGACTTCGGCCAGTGTCTCAACTGAACATCCAACTGCAACACGGACAGGTGGCACAAGTGCCACATCTGCAACTAACACGGCAAGTAATACACTTGCTTCAAGTACAGCAGCAGTAAGTTCTGGTGCAACAGAAGCAAGCATATCGCCAAGCGCTTCAACGCTGCAGGCAGATGCCACCTCCAGCAGAACAAGCACAGAAGCCTTAACATCTCAAGCTGCAAGCCCAACTGAAACCTCCGCCAGAGCCACTGACGCTAGCACCGACTCTTTTAAAACTACAATAGTGGCCACCACAACCCATGCAGAAACCACCTCCCCATCAGCAACAGTGACTTCCACCCATGCTGAAAGCACTGGCACCACATTTCCACATTCAACAAGAAATCAACCAAGTCTGAACACAGCCCATACCACAGGAGAAGTGACCACAACGCCTCAATCGTCGCCTGATGTTACATCCGGTACATCCTCAAATACAAGAACGGTGCCAAGGTCTACCATCACGGCTGCGATACAAAGCACTTTATTTTCCAGCAGAGAGAGTACCCTGGTTGAAAGCACAATTCCACCGAGTCCTTCTGGAAATACCTTGGCAAGCACAGCAACACAAACAGTACCGTCTGAAAAAGCAAGCCTTCCTCTGTCCACAGTCACGCTGTCAGGTAGTCAAGCAACGACAGGAACAACAAAAACAGAAGGGACACAAGGTTCTATAAGTAGCACTGTTCAGACTACAACCGCAGCAGGAACAAGCTCCACTGAGACCTTAACATACCTGACATCAACAGCATCTACAGCGACCGAAGGTACCACAAGGCCAAGCACATCTACAAAAGCCACCAGTGCCGATACGAACACGATACAAGCGACTTCGGCCAGTGTCTCAACTGAACATCCAACTGCAGCACGGACAAGTGGCACAAGCGCCACATCTGCAAGTATAACGGCAAGTAATGCACTTGCTTCAAGTACAGCAGCAGTAAGTTTTGGTGCAACAGGAGCAAGCACATCGCCAAGCGCTTCAACGCTGGAGGCAGATACCACCTCCAGCAGAACAAGCACAGAAGCCTTAACATCTCAAGCTGCAAGCCCAACTGAAACCTCCGCCAGAGCCACTGACGCTAGCACCGACTCTTTTAAAACTGCAATAATGGCCACCACTTCCCATGCAGAAACGAACTCCCCATCAGCAACAGTGACTTCCACCCATGCTGAAAGCACTGGCACCACATTTCCACATTCAACAAGAAACAAACCAAGTCTGAAGACAGCCCATACCACAGGAGAAATGACCACAACGCCTCAATCGTCGCCTGATGTCACATCCGGTACATCCTCAAATACGAAAACGGTGCCAGAGTCTACCATCACGGCTGCGATACAAAGCACTTTATTTTCCAGCAGAGAGAGTACCCTGGTTGAAAGCACAATTCCACCGAGTCCTTCTGGAAATACCTTGGCAAGCACAGCAACACAAACAGTAACGTCTGAAAAAGCAAGCCTTCCTCTGTCCACAGTCACGCTGGCAGACAATCAATCAACGACAGGAACAACAAAAACAGAAGGGACACAAGGTTCTATAAGTAGCACTGTTCAGACCACAACCGCAGCAGGAACAAGCTCCACTGAGACCTTAACATACCTGACATCAACAGCATCTACAGCGACCGAAGGAACCACAAGGCCAAGCACATCTACAAAAACCACCAGTGCCGATACGAACACGATACAAGCGACTCCGGCCAGTGTCTCAACTGTACATCCAACTGCAACACGGACAGGTGGCACAAGCGCCACATCTGCAAGTATCACGGCAAGTAATGCACTTGCTTCAAGTACAGCAGCAGTAAGTTCTGGTGCAACAGAAGCAAGCACATCGCCAAGCGCTTCAACGCTGCAGGCAGATACCACCTCCAGCAGAACAAGCACAGAAGCCTTCACATCTCAAGCAGCAAGCCCAACTGAAACCTCCGCCAGAGCCACTGACGCTAGCACCGACTCTTTTAAAACTACAATAGTGGCCACCACAACCCATGCTGAAACCACCTCCCCATCAGCAACAGTGACTTCCACCCATGCTGAAAGCACTGGCACCACATTTCCATTTTCAACAAGAAACCAACCAAGTCTGAACACAGCCCATACCACAGGAGAAGTGACCACAACGCGTCAATCGTCGCCTGATGTCACATCCGGTACATCCTCAAATACAAGAACGGTGCCACAGTCTACCATCACGTCTGCGATACAAAGCACTTTATTTTCCAGCAGAGAGAGTACCCTGGTTGAAAGCACAATTCCACCGATTCCTTCTGGAAATACCTTGGCAAGCACAGCAACACAAACAGTAACGTCTGAAAAAGCAAGCCTTCCTCTGTCCACAGTCACGCTGGCAGACAATCAAGCAACGACAGGAACAACAAAAACAGAAGGGACACAAGGTTCTATAAGTAGCACTGTTCAGACCACAACCGCAGCAGGAACAAGCTCCACTGAGACCTTAACATACCTGACATCAACAGCATCTACAGCGACCGAAGGTACCACAAGGCCAAGCACATCTACAAAAACCACCAGTGCCGATACGAACACGATACAAGCGACTCCGGCCAGTGTCTCAACTGAACATCCAACTGCAGCACGGACAGGTGGCACAAGCGCCACATCTGCAAGTATCACGGCAAGTAATGCACTTGCTTCAAGTACAGCAGCAGTAAGTTCTGGTGCAACAGAAGCAAGCACATCGCCAAGCGCTTCAACGCTGCAGGCAGATACCACCTCCAGCAGAACAAGCACAGAAGCCTTCACATCTCAAGCAGCAAGCCCAACTGAAACCTCCGCCAGAGCCACTGACGCTAGCACCGACTCTTTTAAAACTACAATAGTGGCCACCACAACCCATGCTGAAACCACCTCCCCATCAGCAACAGTGACTTCCACCCATGCTGAAAGCACTGGCACCACATTTCCATTTTCAACAAGAAACCAACCAAGTCTGAACACAGCCCATACCACAGGAGAAGTGACCACAACGCGTCAATCGTCGCCTGATGTCACATCCGGTACATCCTCAAATACAAGAACGGTGCCACAGTCTACCATCACGTCTGCGATACAAAGCACTTTATTTTCCAGCAGAGAGAGTACCCTGGTTGAAAGCACAATTCCACCGATTCCTTCTGGAAATACCTTGGCAAGCACAGCAACACAAACAGTAACGTCTGAAAAAGCAAGCGTTCCTCTGTCCACAGTCACGCTGGCAGGCAGTCAAGCAACGACAGGAACAACAAAAACAGAAGGGACACAAGGTTCTATAAGTAGCACTGTTCAGACCACAACCGCAGCAGGAACAAGCTCCACTAAGACCTTAACATACCTGACATCAACAGCATCTACAGCGACCGAAGGTACCACAAGGCCAAGCACATCTACAAAAGCCACCAGTGCCGTTAGGAACACGATACAAGCGGCTTCGGCCAGTGTCTCAACTGAACATCCAACTGCAGCACGGACAGGTGGCACAAGCGCCACATCTGCAAGTATCACGGCAAGTAATGCACTTGCTTCAAGTACAGCAGCAGTAAGTTCTGGTGCAACAGAAGCAAGCACATCGCCAACTGCTTCAACGCTGCAGGCAGATACCACCTCCAGCAGAACAAGCACAGAAGCCTTAACATCTCAAGCTGCAAGCCCAACTGAAACCTCCGCCAGAGCCACTGACGCTAGCACCGACTCTTTTAAAACTACAATAGTGGCCACCACTACCTATGGAGAAACCACCTCCCCATCAGCAACAGTGACTTCCACCCATGCTGAAAGCACTGGCACCACATTTCCACATTCAACAAGAAACCAAACAAGTCTGAACACAGCCCATACCACAGGAGAAGTGACCACAACGCCTCAATCGTCGCCTGATGTCACATCCGGTACATCCTTTAATACAAGAACGGTGTCAGAGTCTACCAGCAAGGCTGCGATACAAAGCACTTTATTTTCCAGCAGAGAGAGTGCCCTGGTTGAAAGCACAATTCCACCGAGTCCTTCTGGAAATACCTTGGCAAGCACAGTAACACAAACAGTAACGTCTGAAAAAGCAAGCCTTCCTCTGTCCACAGTCACGCTGGCAGGCAGTCAAGCAACGACAGGAACAACAAAAACAGAAGTGACACAAGGTTCTATAAGAAGCACTGTTCAGACCACAACCGCAGCAGGAACAAGCTCCACTGAGACCTTAACATACCTGACATCAACAGCATCTACAGCGACCGAAGGTACCACAAGGCCAAGCACATCTACAAAAGCCACCAGTGCCGATAGGAACACGATACAAGCGACTTCGGCCAGTGTCTCAACTGAACATCCAACTGCAGCACGGACAAGTGGCACAAGCGCCACATCTGCAAGTATCACGGCAAGTAATGCACTTGCTTCAAGTACAGCAGCAGTAAGTTCTGGTGCAACAGAAGCAAGCACATCGCCAAGCGCTTCAACGCTGGAGGCAGATACCACCTCCAGCAGAACAAGCACAGAAGCCTTCACATCTCAAGCTGCAAGCCCAACTGAAACCTCCGCCAGAGCCACTGACGCTAGCACCGACTCTTTTAAAACTACAATAGTGGCCACCACTACCTATGGAGAAACCACCTCCCCATCAGCAACAGTGACTTCCACCCATGCTGAAAGCACTGGCACCACATTTCCACATTCAACAAGAAACCAACCAAGTCTGAACACAGCCCATACCACAAGAGAAGTGACCACACCGCCTCAATCGTCGCCTGATGTCACATCCGGTACATCTTCAAATACAAGAACGGTACCAGAGTCTACCATCACGGCTGCGATACAAAGCACTTTATTTTCCAGCAGAGAGAGTCCCCTGGTTGAAAGCACAATTCCACCGAGTCCTTCTGTAAATACCTTGGCAAGCACAGCAACACAAACAGTAACGTCTGAAAAAGCAAGCGTTCCTCTGTCCACAGTCACGCTGGCAGACAGTCAAGCAACGACAAGAACAGCAAAAACAGAAGGGACACAAGGTTCTATAAGTAGCACTGTTCAGACCACAACCACAGCAGGAACAAGCTCCACTGAGACCTTAACATACCTGACATCAACAGCATCTACAGCGACCGAAGGTACCACAAGGCCAAGCACATCTACAAAAACCACCAGTGCCGATAGGAACACGATACAAGCGACTTCGGCCAGTGCCTCATCTGAACATCCAACTGCAGCACGGACAGGTGGCACAAGCGCCACATCTGCAACTAACACGGCAAGAAATACACTTGCTTCAAGTACAGCAGCAGTAAGTTCTGGTGCAACAGAAGCAAGCACATCTCCAAGCGCTTCAACGCTTGAGCCAGATACCACCTCCAGCAGAAAAAGCACAGTAACTTTAACATCTCAAGCTGCAAGCCCAACTGAAACCTCCGCCAGAGCCACTGACGATAGCACCGACTCTTTTAAAACTACAATAGTGGCCACCACTACCCATGCAGAAACCACCTCCCCATCAGCAACAGTGACTTCCACCCATACTGAAAGCACTGGCACCACATTTCCACATTCAACAAGAAACCAACCAAGTCTGAACACAGCCCATACCACAGGAGAAGTGACCACACCGCCTCAATCGTCGCCTGATGTCACATCCGGTACATCCTCAAATACAAGAACGGTGCCAGAGTCTACCATCACGGATGCGATACAAAGCACTTTATTTTCCAGCAGAGAGAGTACCCTGGTTGAAAGCACAATTCCATCGAGTCCTTTTGGAAATACCTTGGCAAGCACAGCAACACAAACAGTAACGTCTGAAAAAGCAAGCGTTCCTCTGTCCACAGTCACGCTGGCAGGCAGTCAAGCAACGACAGGAACAACAAAAACAGAAGTGACACAAGGTTCTATAAGAAGCACTGTTCAGACCACAACCGCAGCAGGAACAAGCTCCACTGAGACCTTAACATACCTGACATCAACAGCATCTACAGCGACCGAAGGTACCACAAGGCCAAGCACATCTACAAAAGCCACCAGTGCCGATACGAACACGATACAAGCGACTTCAGCCAGTGCATCAACTGAACATCCAACTGCATCACGGACAGGTGGCACAAGCGCCACATCTGCAATTAACACGGCAAATAATACACTTGCTTCAAGTAAAGCAGCAGTAAGTTCTGGTGCAACAGGAGCAAGCACATCGCCAAGCGCTTCAACGCTTGAGGCAGATACCACCTCCAGCAGAACAAGCACAGAAGCCTTAACATCTCAAGCTGCAAGCCCAACTGAAACCTCCGCCAGATCCACTGACGCCAGGACCGACTCTTTTAAAACTACAATAATGGCCACCACTTCCCATGCAGAAACCACCTCCCCATCAGCAACAGTGACTTCCACTCATGCTGAAAGCACTGGCTCCACATTTCCACATTCAACAAGAAACCAACCAAGTCTGACCACACCGCCTCAATCGTCGCCTGATGTCACATCCGGTACATCCTTAAATACAAGAACGGTGTCAGAGTCTACCAGCAAGGCTGCGATACAAAGCACTTTATTTTCCAGCAGAGAGAGTACCCTGGTTGAAAGCACAATTCCACCGAGTCCTTCTGGAAATACCTTGGCAAGCACAGTAACACAAACAGTAACGTCTGAAAAAGCAAGCCTTCCTCTGTCCACAGTCACGCTGGCAGACAGTCAAGCAACGACAGGAACAACAAAAACAGAAGGGACACAAGGTTCTATAAGTAGCACTGTTCAGACCACAACCGCAGCAGGAACAAGCTCCACTGAGACCTTAACATACCTGACATCAACAGCATCTACAGCGACCGAAGGTACCACAAGGCCAAGCACAACTACAAAAACCACCAGTGCCGATAGGAACACGATACAAGCGACTTCGGCCAGTGCCTCATCTGATCATCCAACTGCAGCACGGACAGGTGGCACAAGCGCCACATCTGCAACTAACACGGCAAGTAATACACTTGCTTCAAGTACAGCAGCAGTAAGTTCTGGTGCAACAGAAGCAAGCACATCGGCAAGCGCATCAACGCTTGAGGCAGATACCACCTCCAGCAGAGCAAGCACAGTTGCTTTAACATCTCAAGCTTCAAGCCAAACTGAAACCTCCGCCAGAGCCACTGACGCTAGCACCGACTCTTTTAAAACTGCAATAGTTGCCACCACTACCCATGCAGAAACCACCTCCCCATCAGCAACAGTGACTTCCACCCATACTGAAAGCACTGGCACCACATTTCCACATTCAACAAGAAACCAGCCAAGTCTGAACACAGCCCATACCACAAGAGAAGTGACAACAACGCCTCAATCGTCGCCTGATGTCACATCCGGTACATTCTCAAATACAAGGAAGGTGACAGAGTCTACCAGCACTGCTGCGATACAAAGCACTGCATTTTCCAGCCGAGAGAGTATCTTGGGTGAAAGCACCACTTTGCCTGGTCCCTCAGCAAGTACCTTGGCTAGCACAGCAACACAAACAGTAACATCGGAAAATGCCAGCTTTCCTCATTCTACAGGCACACTGACAGGCAGTCAAACAACAGCAGGACCAACAACAGCAGGTGCTGCACAAGGTTCTCAAGGAAGCACAGCTCACACCACAACCGCTGCTGGAACAACCCCAACTGCGACTTTAACAGACATGATCTCAGTAGCATCAACAGCGACTGAAGGTACAACAGTAACAAGCACAGCTACAAAGGCCACCAGTGGTGATACCAACACGATGCCGTTGACTTCGGGCGGTGCTTCAACTGAACGTTCAACTGCCTCACACACAGGTGGCACTAGCATAACATCTATTAGCAGCACAGCAGGTCCTATACATGTTTCAAGCACAGCTGCAGTAAGCTCTGGTGCAACAGGATCAAGCACATCTCTAGGAGATGCAACGCCCCAGGCAGATACAGCCTCTAGCAGAACACTGGTTGAAAGTACCACTTTGCCTGGTCCCTCAGCAAGTACCTTGGCTAGCACAGCAACACAAACAGTAACATTGGAAAATGCCCGCTTTACTGAGTCTACAGGCACACTGACAGGCAATCAAACAACTGCAGGACCAACAACAGCAGTTGCTGCACAAGGTTCTCAAAGAAGCACAGCTCACACAACACCCGCTGTTGGAACAACCCCAACTGCGACTTTAACAGACACGATATCGTCACCATCAACAGCGACCGAAGGTACCGAAGGGACAAGCACAGCTACAAAGGCCACCAGTAATGATACGAACACGATACCAGCGACCTCGGGCCGTGCTTCAACTGAAATTTCTACTACCTCGCGCACAGGTGGCACTGGCACCACATCTACAAGCAGCATGGCAGGTCCTACACTTGCTCCAAGCACAGCTGCATTAAGCTCTGCTGAAACAAGAACAATCACATCTCCAGCCGCTGGAACGCCCGAGGTAGATACAGCATCTAGCAGAACAAGCACAGAAGCAGCATCATCTCAAGGTGCAAGCCCGACTGAAACCTCTGGAATTGTTACTGACGTTGGTACCAGCCCTTCCGACAGCTCAAGCGCGGACACCATTACACTCGCAGAAACCACCTCCCGGTCAGCATCAGTCACTTCCAACCTTACTGAATCCACAGGCACCACATTGTCACATTCAACAAGAACCCAGCCAAATATGAGCACAGCCCTTACCACAGGAGAAGCGACCAAAACGCCTCAACCTACGCCCCCTGTCACATCCGGTACATTCTCAAATACAATGAAGGTGACAGAGTCTACCAGCACTGCTGCGATACAAAGCACTGCATTTTCCAGCCGAGAGAGTATCTTGGGTGAAAGCACCACTTTGCCTGGTCCCTCAGCAAGTACCTTGGCTAGCACAGCAACACAAACAGTAACATCGGAAAATGCCAGCTTTCCTCGATCTACAGGTAAACTAGCAGGCAGTCAAAGAACTGCAGAACAAACAACAGCAGGGGCTGCACAAGGTTCTCAAGGAAGCACAGCTCACACCACACATGCTGCTGGAACAACCCCAACTGCGACTTTAACATACATGATATCAGTAGCATCAACAGCGACTGAAGGTAGCACAGCGACAAGCACAGCTACAAAGGCCACCAGTGCTGATACCAACACGATGCCGTCCACTTCGGGCAGTGCTTCCACTGAACGTTCAACTGCCTCACGCACAGGTGGCACTAGCACCACATCTATAAGCAGCACAGCAGGTCCTACACTTGCTTCAAGCACAGCTGCAGTAAGCTCTGGTTCAACAGGATCAAGCAAATCTCCAGGAGATGCAACGCCCAAGGCAGATACAGCCTCTAGCAGAACACTGGTTGAAAGCACCACTTTGCCTGGTCCCTCAGCAAGTACCTTGGCTAGCACAGCAACACAAACAGTAACATCAGAAAATGCAAGCTTTCCTCGGTCTACAGGTACACTAGCAGGCAGTCAAACAACTACAGAACAAACAACAGCAGTTGATGCACAAGGTTCTCAAGGAAGCACAGCTCACACCACGCCCGCTGCTGGAACAAGCACAACTGCGACTTTAACAGACATGATATCAGTAACATCAACAGGGACTGAAGGTACCACAGTAACAAGCACAGCTACAAAGGCCAACAGTAATGATACGAACACGATACCAGCGACCTCGGGCCGTGCTTCAACTGAACTTTCTACTTCCTCGCGCACAGGTGGCACTGGCACCACATCTATAAGCAGCACAGCAGGTCCTACACTTGCTTCAAGCACAGCTGCAGTAAGCTCTGGTTCAACAGGATCAAGCAAATCTCCAGGAGATGCAACGCCCAAGGCAGATACAGCCTCTAGCAGAACACTGGTTGAAAGCACCACTTTGCCTGGTCCCTCAGCAAGTACCTTGGCTAGCACAGCAACACAAACAGTAACATCAGAAAATGCAAGCTTTCCTCGGTCTACAGGTACACTAGCAGGCAGTCAAACAACTACAGAACAAACAACAGCAGTTGATGCACAAGGTTCTCAAGGAAGCACAGCTCACACCACGCCCGCTGCTGGAACAAGCACAACTGCGACTTTAACAGACATGATATCAGTAACATCAACAGGGACTGAAGGTACCACAGTAACAAGCACAGCTACAAAGGCCAACAGTAATGATACGAACACGATACCAGCGACCTCGGGCCGTGCTTCAACTGAACTTTCTACTTCCTCGCGCACAGGTGGCACTGGCACCACATCTACAAGCAGCATGGCCGGTCCTATACTTGTTTCAAGCACAGCTGCAGTAAGCTCTGATGCAACAGGATCAAGCACATCTCCAGGAGTTGCAACGCTCGAGGTAGATACAGCCTCTAGCAGAAAACTGGTTGAAAGTACTACTTTGCCTGGTCCCTCAGCAAGTACCTTGGCTAGCACAGAAATACAAACAGTAACATCGGAAAATGCCAGCTTTACTCAGTCTACAGGCACATTGACAGGCAGTCAAACAACTGCAGGACCAACAACAGCCGTTGCTGCACAAGGTTCTTCAGGAAGCACAGCTCACACCACAACCGCTGCTGGTACAAACACAACTGCGACTTTAACAGACATGATATCATCACCATCAACAGCGACCGAAGGTACCGAAAGGACAAGCACAGCTACAAAGGCCACCAGTAATGATACCAACACGATGCCAGCGACTTCGG
The DNA here is from genome assembly GCA_026874595.1 of Sipunculus nudus. NCBI lineage: Eukaryota > Metazoa > Annelida > Sipuncula > Golfingiida > Sipunculidae > Sipunculus > Sipunculus nudus. Next base: position 50,485,762 of record CM049315.1, read on the forward strand.
GCAGTGCTTCGACTGAAATTTCTACTTCCTCGCGCACAGGTGGCACTGGCACCACATCTACAAGCAGCATGGCCGGTCCAACACTTGCTCCAAGCACAGCTGCATTAAGCTCTGCTGAAACAGGAACAATCACATCTCCAGCCGCTGCAACGCCCGAGGTAGATACAGCATCTAACAGAACAAGCACAGAAGTAGTATCATCTCAAGGTGCAAGCCCGACTGAAACCTCTGGCATTGTTACTGACGTTGGGACGAGCCCTTCCGACAGCACAAAGGCGGACACCATTACACTCGCAGAAACCACCTCCCCGTCAGCATCAGTCAATTCCACCCTTGCTGAATCCACAGGCACCACATTGTCACATTCAACAAGAACCCAGCCAAGTATGAGCACAGCCCTTACCACAGGAGAAGCGACCAAAACGCCTCAACCTACGCCCCCTGTCACATCCGGTACATTCTCAAATACAATAAAGGTGACAGAGTCTACCAGCACTGCTGCGATACAAAGCACTGCATTTTCCAGCCGAGAGAGTACCTTGAGTGAAAGCACCACTTTGCCTGGTCTCTCAGCAAGTACCTTGGCTAGCACAGCAACACAAACAGTAACATCGGAAAATGCCAGCTTTCCTCGGTCTACAAGTACACTAGCAGACAGACAAACAACTGCAGAACAAACAACAGCAGGGGCTGCACAAGGTTCTCAAGGAAGCACAGCTCACACCACAACCGCTGCTGGAACAACCCCAACTGCGACTTTAACAGATATAATATCAGTAGCATCAACAGCGACTGAAGGTACCACAGCGACAGGCACAGCTACAAAGGCCACCAGTGCTGATACCAACACGACGCCGTCGACTTCGGGCAGTGCTTTAACTGAACGTTCAACTGCCTCACACACAGGTGGCACTAGCATCACATCTATAAGCAGCACAGCAGGTCCTATACTTGTTTCAAGCACAGCTGCAGTAAGCTCTGATGCAATAGGATCAAGCACATCTCCAGGAGATGCAACGCTCGAAGCAGATACAGCCTCTAGCAGAACACTGTTTGGAAGTACTACTTTGCCTGGTCCCTCAGCAAGTACCTTGGCTAGCACAGCAACACAAACAGTAACATCGGAAAATGCCAGCTTTACTCCGTCTACAGGCACATTTACAGGCAAAATGACATTTTCCAGCCAAGAGAGTACCCTGGGTGGAAATACTACTTTGCCTGGTCCCTCAGCAAGTACCTTGGCTAGCACAGCAACACAAACAGTAACATCGGAAAATGTCAGCTTTACTCAGTCTACAGGCACACTGAAAGGCGGTCAAACAACTGCAGGACCAACAACAGCAGGTGCTACACAAGGTTCTCAAGGAAGCACAGCTCTCACCACAACAGCTGCTGGAACAAGCACAACTGCGACTTTAACAGACATGATATCAGTAGCATCAACAGGGACTGAAGGTACCACAGTAACAAGCACAGCTACAAAGGCCACCAGTGGTGATACCAACACGATGCCGTCGACTTCGGGCAGTGCTTTCACTGAACGTTCAACTGCCTCACGCACAGGTGGCACTAGCACCACATCTATAAGCAGCACAGCAGGTCCTACACCTGCTTCAAGCACAAATCCAGTAAGCTCTGGTTCAACAGGATCAAGCAAATCTCCAGGAGATGCAACGCCCAAGGCATATACAGCCTCTAGCAGAACACTGGTTGTAAGCACCACTTTGCCTGGTCCCTCAGCAAGTACCTTGGCTAGCACAGCAACACAAACAGTAACATCGGAAAATGCCAGCTTTACTAAGTCTATAGGCACATTGACAGGCAGTCAAACAACTGCAGGACCAACAACAGCAGTTGATGCACAAGGTTCTCAAGGAAGCACATCTCACACAACGCCCGCTGCTGGAACAAGCACAACTGCAGGACGAACAACAGCAGGTGCTGCACAAGGTTCTCAAGGAAGCACAGCTCACACCACAACCGCTGCTGGAACAACCCCAACTGCGACATTAACAGACATGATATCAGTAGCATCAACAGCGACTGAAGGTACCACAGCGACAAGCACAGCTACAAAGGCCACCAGTGCTGATACCAACACGACGCCGTCGACTTCGGGCAGTGCTTCAACTGAACGTTCAACTGCCTCACACACAGGTGGCACTAACATCACATCTATAAGCAGCACAGCAGGTCCTATACTTGTTTCAAGCACAGCTGCAGTAAGCTCTGATGCAACAGGATCAAGCACATCTCCAAAAGATGCAACGCCGGAGGCAGATACAACCTCTAGCAAAACACTGGTTGAAAGCACCACTTTGCCTGGTCCCTCAACAAGTACCTTGGCTAGCACAGCAACACAAATAGTAACATCGGAAAATGCCAGCTCAACTCAGTCTACAGGCACACTGACAGGCAGTCAAACAACTGCAGGACCAACAACAGCAGTTGCTGCACAAGGTTCTCAAGGAAGCACAGCTCACACCACAACCCCTGCTGGAACAAGCACAACTGCGACTTTAACAGACATGATATCGTCACCATCAACAGCGACCGAAGGTACCGAAGTGACAAGCACAGCTACAAAGGCCACCAATAATGATACCAACACGATACCAGCGACTTCGGGCAGTGCTTCAACTGAATTTTCAACTTCCTCGCGCACAGGTGGCACTGGCACGACATCTACAAGCAGCACGGTAGGTCCAACACTTGCTCCAAGCACAGCTGCATTAAGCTCTGCTGCAACAGGAACAATCACATCTCCAGGTGCTTCAACGCCCGAGGTAGATACAGCATTTAGCAGAGCAAGCACAGAAGCAGCAGCATCTCAAGCTGCTAGCCCGACTGAAACCCCTGCCATAGTTACTGACGCTGGGACCGGCCCTTCCGACACCACAAGCGCGGACACCATTTCCCTCGCTGAAACCACCTCCCCGTCAGCATCAGTCACTTCCATCCTTGCTGAATCCACAGGCACCACTTTGTCACATTCAACAAGAACCCAGTCAAGTATGAGCACAGCCCTTACCACAGGAGAAGCGACCACAACGCCTCAACCTACGCCCCCTGTCACATCCGGTACATTCTCAAATACAACGAAGGTGTCAGAGTCTACCAGCCCTGCTGCGATACAAAGCACTGCATTTTCCAGCCGAGAGAGTACCTTGGGTGAAAGCACCAATTTGCCTGGTCTCTCAACAAGTACCTTGGCTAGCACAGCAACACAAACAGTAACATCGGAAAATGGAAGCTTTCTTCGGTCTACAGGTACACTAGCAGGCAGTCAAAGAACTGCAGAACAAACAACAGCAGGGGCTGCACAAGGTTCTCAAGGAAGCACAGCTCACACCACAACCGCTGCTGGAACAACCCCAACTGCGACTTTAACAGACATGATATCAGTAGCATCAACAGCGACTGAAGGTACCACAGCGACAGGCACAGCTACAAAGGCCACCAGTGCTGATACCAACACGACGCCGTCGACTTCGGGCAGTGCTTCCACTGAACGTTCAACTGCCTCACGCACAGGTGGCAATAGCACCACATCTATAAGCAGCACAGCAGGTCCTAAACTTGGTTCAAGCACAGCTGCAGTAAGCTCTGGTGCAACAGGATCAAGCACATCTCCAAAAGATGCAACGCCGGAGGCAGATACAACCTCTAGCAGAACACTGGTTGAAAGCACTACTTTGCCTGGTCCCTCAGCAAGTACCTTAGCTGGCACAGCAACACAAACAGTAACATCGGAAAATGCCAGTTTTACTCAGTCTACAGGCACTTTGACAGGCAGTCAAACAACTACAGGACCAACAACAGCCGTTGCTGCACAAGGTTCTCCAGGAAGCACAGCTCTCACTGCGACAGGAACAATCACATCTCCAGCCGCTTCAACGCCCGAGGTAGATACAGCATCTAGCAGAACAAGCACAGAAGCAGCAGCATCTCAAGCTGCAAGCCCGACTGAAACCTCTGTCATAGTTACTGTCGTTGGGACCGGCCCTTCCGACACCACAAGCCCGGATACCATTACCCTCGCAGAAACCACCTCCCCGTCAGCATCAGTCACTTCCACCCTTTCTGAATCCACAGGCACCACATTGTCACATTCAACAAGAACCCAGCCAAGTCTGAGCACAGCCCTTACCACAGGAGAAGCGACCACAACGTCTCAACCTACGCTCCCTGTCACATCCGGTACATTCTCAAATACAATGAAGGTGACAGAGTCTACCAGCACTGCTGCGATACAAAGCACTGCATTTTCCAGACGAGAGAGTACCTTGGGTGAAAGCACCACTTTGCCTGGTCCCTCAGCAAGTACCTTGGCTAGCACAGCAACACAAACAGTAACATCGGAAAATGCCAGCTTTCCTCTGTCTACAGGTACACTAGCAGGCAGTCAAACAACTGCAGGACAAACAACAGCAGGTGCTGCACAAGGTTCTCAAGGAAGCACAGCTCACACCACACATGCTGCTGGAACAACCCCAACTGCGACTTTAAATGACATGATATCAGTAGCATCAACAGCGACTGAAGGTACCACAGCGATCAGCACAGCTACAAAGGCAACCAGTGCTGATACCAACACGACGCCGTCGACTTCGGGCAGTGCTTCAACTGAACGTTCAACTGCCTCACGCCTAGGTGGCACTAGCACCACATCTATAAGCAGCACGGTAGGTCCAACACTTGCTTCAAGCAAAGCTGCAGTAAGCTCTGATGCAACAGGATCAAGCACATCTCCAGGAGATGCAATGCTCGAGGCAGATACAGCTTCTAGCAGAACACTGGTTGAAAGCACTACTTTGCCTGGTCCCTCAACAAGTACCTTTTCTAGCACAGCAACACAAACAGTAACATCGGAAAATGCCAGCTTTACCCAGTCTACAGGCACACTGATAGGCAGTCAAACAACTGCAGGACCGACAACAGCAGTTGCTGCACAAGGTTCTCCAGGAGGCACAGCTCACACCACAACCCCTGCTGGAACAAGCACAACTGCGACTTTAACAGACATGATATCGTCACCATCAACAGCGACCGAAAATACCGAAGGGACAAGCACAGCTATGAAGGCCACCAGTAATGATACCAACACAATACCAGCGACTTCGGGCAGTGCTTCAACTGAATTTTCAACGTCCTCGCGCACAGGTGGCACTGGCACCACATCTACAAGCAGCACGGTAGGTCCAACACTTGCTCCAAGCACAGCTGCATTAAGCTCTGCTGCGACAGGAACAATCACATCTACAGCCGCTTCAACGCCCGAGGTAGATACAGCATCTAGCAGAACAAACACAGAAGCAGCAGCATCTCAAGCTGCAAGCCCGACTGAAACCTCTGTCATAGTTACTGTCGTTGGGACTGGCCCTTCCGACACCACAAGCCCGGATACCATTACCCTCGCAGAAACCACCTCCCCGTCAGCATCAGTCACTTCCACCCTTTCTGAATCCACAGGCACCACATTGTCACATTCTACAAGAACCCAGCCAAGTCTGAGCACAGCCCTTACCACAGGAGAAGCGACCACAACGCCTCAACCTACGCTCCCTGTCACATCCGGTACATTCTCAAATACAATGAAGGTGACAGAGTCTACCAGCACTGCTGCGATACAAAGCACTGCATTTTCCAGCCGAGAGAGTACCTTGGGTGAAAGCACCACTTTGCCTGGTCCCTCAGCAAGTACCTTGGCTAGCACAGCAACACAAACAGTAACATCGGAAAATGCCAGCTTTCCTCTGTCTACAGGTACACTAGCAGGCGGTCAAACAACTGCAGGACAAACAACAGCAGGTGCTGCACAAGGTTCTCAAGGAAGCACAGCTCACACCACACATGCTGCTGGAACAACCCCAACTGCGACTTTAAAAGACATGATATCAGTAGCATCAACAGCGACTGAAGGTACCACAGCGATCAGCACAGCTACAAAGGCAACCAGTGCTGATACCAACACGACGTCGTCGACTTCGGGCAGTGTTTCAACTGAACGTTCAACTGCCTCACGCCTAGGTGGCACTAGCACCACATCTATAAGCAGCACGGTAGGTCCAACACTTGCTTCAAGCAAAGCTGCAGTAAGCTCTGATGCAACAGGATCAAGCACATCTCCAGGAGATGCAATGCTCGAGGCAGATACAGCCTCTAGCAGAACACTGGTTGAAAGCACTACTTTGCCTGGTCCCTCAACAAGTACCTTGGCTAGCACAGCAACACAAACAGTAACATCGGAAAATGCCAGCTTTACCCAGTCTACAGGCACACTGATAGGCAGTCAAACAACTGCAGGACCGACAACAGCAGTTGCTGCACAAGGTTCTCCAGGAGGCACAGCTCACACCACAACCCCTGCTGGAACAAGCACAACTGCGACTTTAACAGACATGATATCGTCACCATCAACAGCGACCGAAAATACCGAAGGGACAAGCACAGCTATGAAGGCCACCAGTAATGATACCAACACAATACCAGCGACTTCGGGCAGTGCTTCAACTGAATTTTCAACGTCCTCGCGCACAGGTGGCACTGGCACGACATCTACAAGCAGCACGGTAGATCCAACACTTGCTCCAAGCACAGCTGCATTAAGCTCTGCTGCGACAGGAACAATCACATCTACAGCCGCTTCAACGCCCGAGGTAGATACAGCATCTAGCAGAACAAACACAGAAGCAGCAGCATCTCAAGCTGCAAGCCCGACTGAAACCTCTTTCATAGTTACTGTCGTTGGGACCGGCCCTTCCGACACCACAAGCCCGGATACCATTACCCTCGCAGAAACCACCTCCCCGTCAGCATCAGTCACTTCCACCCTTTCTGAATCCACAGGAACCACATTGTCACATTCAACAAGAACCCAGCCAAGTCTGAGCACAGCCCTTACCACAGGAGAAGCGACCACAACGCCTCAACCTACGCTCCCTGTCACATCCGGTACATTCTCAAATACAATGAAGGTGACAGAGTCTACCAGCACTGCAGCGATACAAAGCACTGCATTTTCCAGCCGAGAGAGTACCTTGGATGAAAGCACCACTTTGCCTGGTCCCTCAGCAAGTACCTTGGCTAGCACAGCAACACAAACAGTAACATCGGAAAATGCCAGCTTTACCCAGTCTACAGGCACACTGATAGGCAGTCAAACAACTGCAGGACCGACAACAGCATTTGCTGCACAAGGTTCTCCAGGAGGCACAGCTCACACCACAACCCCTGCTGGAACAAGCACAACTGCGACTTTAACAGACATGATATCGTCACCATCAACAGCGACCGAAAATACCGAAGGGACAAGCACAGCTATGAAGGCCACCAGTAATGATACCAACACAATACCAGCGACTTCGGGCAGTGCTTCAACTGAATTTTCAACGTCCTCGCGCACAGGTGGCACTGGCACGACATCTACAAGCAGCACGGTAGATCCAACACTTGCTCCAAGCACAGCTGCATTAAGCTCTGCTGCGACAGGAACAATCACATCTACAGCCGCTTCAACGCCCGAGGTAGATACAGCATCTAGCAGAACAAACACAGAAGCAGCAGCATCTCAAGCTTCAAGCCCGACTGAAACCTCTTTCATAGTTACTGTCGTTGGGACCGGCCCTTCCGACACCACAAGCCCGGATACCATTACCCTCGCAGAAACCACCTCCCCGTCAGCATCAGTCACTTCCACCCTTTCTGAATCCACAGGCACCACATTGTCACATTCAACAAGAACCCAGCCAAGTCTGAGCACAGCCCTTACCACAGGAGAAGCGACCACAACGCCTCAACCTACGCTCCCTGTCACATCCGGTACATTCTCAAATACAATGAAGGTGACAGAGTCTACCAGCACTGCTGCGATACAAAGCACTGCATTTTCCAGCCGAGAGAGTACCTTGGGTGAAAGCACCACTTTGCCTGGTCCCTCAGCAAGTACCTTGGCTAGCACAGCAACACAAACAGTAACATCGGAAAATGCCAGCTTTCCTCTGTCTACAGGTACACTAGCAGGCAGTCAAACAACTGCAGGACAAACAACAGCAGGTGCTGCACAAGGTTCTCAAGGAAGCACAGCTCACACCACACATGCTGCTGGAACAACCCCAACTGCGACTTTAAAAGACATGATATCAGTAGCATCAACAGCGACTGAAGGTACCACAGCGATCAGCACAGCTACAAAGGCAACCAGTGCTGATACCAACACGACGCCGTCGACTTCGGGCAGTGCTTCAACTGAACGTTCAACTGCCTCACGCCTAGGTGGCACTAGCACCACATCTATAAGCAGCACGGTAGGTCCAACACTTGCTTCAAGCAAAGCTGCAGTAAGCTCTGATGCAACAGGATCAAGCACATCTCCAGGAGATGCAATGCTCGAGGCAGATACAGCTTCTAGCAGAACACTGGTTGAAAGCACTACTTTGCCTGGTCCCTCAACAAGTACCTTGGCTAGCACAGCAACACAAACAGTAACATCGGAAAATGCCAGCTTTACCCAGTCTACAGGCACACTGATAGGCAGTCAAACAACTGCAGGACCGACAACAGCAGTTGCTGCACAAGGTTCTCCAGGAGGCACAGCTCACACCACAACCCCTGCTGGAACAAGCACAACTGCGACTTTAACAGACATGATATCGTCACCATCAACAGCGACCGAAAATACCGAAGGGACAAGCACAGCTATGAAGGCCACCAGTAATGATACCAACACAATACCAGCGACTTCGGGCAGTGCTTCAACTGAATTTTCAACGTCCTCGCGCACAGGTGGCACTGGCACCACATCTACAAGCAGCACGGTAGGTCCAACACTTGCTCCAAGCACAGCTGCATTAAGCTCTGCTGCGACAGGAACAATCACATCTACAGCCGCTTCAACGCCCGAGGTAGATACAGCATCTAGCAGAACAAACACAGAAGCAGCAGCATCTCAAGCTGCAAGCCCGACTGAAACCTCTGTCATAGTTACTGTCGTTGGGACTGGCCCTTCCGACACCACAAGCCCGGATACCATTACCCTCGCAGAAACCACCTCCCCGTCAGCATCAGTCACTTCCACCCTTTCTGAATCCACAGGCACCACATTGTCACATTCTACAAGAACCCAGCCAAGTCTGAGCACAGCCCTTACCACAGGAGAAGCGACCACAACGCCTCAACCTACGCTCCCTGTCACATCCGGTACATTCTCAAATACAATGAAGGTGACAGAGTCTACCAGCACTGCTGCGATACAAAGCACTGCATTTTCCAGCCGAGAGAGTACCTTGGGTGAAAGCACCACTTTGCCTGGTCCCTCAGCAAGTACCTTGGCTAGCACAGCAACACAAACAGTAACATCGGAAAATGCCAGCTTTCCTCTGTCTACAGGTACACTAGCAGGCGGTCAAACAACTGCAGGACAAACAACAGCAGGTGCTGCACAAGGTTCTCAAGGAAGCACAGCTCACACCACACATGCTGCTGGAACAACCCCAACTGCGACTTTAAAAGACATGATATCAGTAGCATCAACAGCGACTGAAGGTACCACAGCGATCAGCACAGCTACAAAGGCAACCAGTGCTGATACCAACACGACGTCGTCGACTTCGGGCAGTGTTTCAACTGAACGTTCAACTGCCTCACGCCTAGGTGGCACTAGCACCACATCTATAAGCAGCACGGTAGGTCCAACACTTGCTTCAAGCAAAGCTGCAGTAAGCTCTGATGCAACAGGATCAAGCACATCTCCAGGAGATGCAATGCTCGAGGCAGATACAGCCTCTAGCAGAACACTGGTTGAAAGCACTACTTTGCCTGGTCCCTCAACAAGTACCTTGGCTAGCACAGCAACACAAACAGTAACATCGGAAAATGCCAGCTTTACCCAGTCTACAGGCACACTGATAGGCAGTCAAACAACTGCAGGACCGACAACAGCAGTTGCTGCACAAGGTTCTCCAGGAGGCACAGCTCACACCACAACCCCTGCTGGAACAAGCACAACTGCGACTTTAACAGACATGATATCGTCACCATCAACAGCGACCGAAAATACCGAAGGGACAAGCACAGCTATGAAGGCCACCAGTAATGATACCAACACAATACCAGCGACTTCGGGCAGTGCTTCAACTGAATTTTCAACGTCCTCGCGCACAGGTGGCACTGGCACGACATCTACAAGCAGCACGGTAGATCCAACACTTGCTCCAAGCACAGCTGCATTAAGCTCTGCTGCGACAGGAACAATCACATCTACAGCCGCTTCAACGCCCGAGGTAGATACAGCATCTAGCAGAACAAACACAGAAGCAGCAGCATCTCAAGCTGCAAGCCCGACTGAAACCTCTTTCATAGTTACTGTCGTTGGGACCGGCCCTTCCGACACCACAAGCCCGGATACCATTACCCTCGCAGAAACCACCTCCCCGTCAGCATCAGTCACTTCCACCCTTTCTGAATCCACAGGCACCACATTGTCACATTCAACAAGAACCCAGCCAAGTCTGAGCACAGCCCTTACCACAGGAGAAGCGACCACAACGCCTCAACCTACGCTCCCTGTCACATCCGGTACATTCTCAAATACAATGAAGGTGACAGAGTCTACCAGCACTGCAGCGATACAAAGCACTGCATTTTCCAGCCGAGAGAGTACCTTGGATGAAAGCACCACTTTGCCTGGTCCCTCAGCAAGTACCTTGGCTAGCACAGCAACACAAACAGTAACATCGGAAAATGCCAGCTTTACCCAGTCTACAGGCACACTGATAGGCAGTCAAACAACTGCAGGACCGACAACAGCATTTGCTGCACAAGGTTCTCCAGGAGGCACAGCTCACACCACAACCCCTGCTGGAACAAGCACAACTGCGACTTTAACAGACATGATATCGTCACCATCAACAGCGACCGAAAATACCGAAGGGACAAGCACAGCTATGAAGGCCACCAGTAATGATACCAACACAATACCAGCGACTTCGGGCAGTGCTTCAACTGAATTTTCAACGTCCTCGCGCACAGGTGGCACTGGCACGACATCTACAAGCAGCACGGTAGATCCAACACTTGCTCCAAGCACAGCTGCATTAAGCTCTGCTGCGACAGGAACAATCACATCTACAGCCGCTTCAACGCCCGAGGTAGATACAGCATCTAGCAGAACAAACACAGAAGCAGCAGCATCTCAAGCTTCAAGCCCGACTGAAACCTCTTTCATAGTTACTGTCGTTGGGACCGGCCCTTCCGACACCACAAGCCCGGATACCATTACCCTCGCAGAAACCACCTCCCCGTCAGCATCAGTCACTTCCACCCTTTCTGAATCCACAGGCACCACATTGTCACATTCAACAAGAACCCAGCCAAGTCTGAGCACAGCCCTTACCACAGGAGAAGCGACCACAACGCCTCAACCTACGCTCCCTGTCACATCCGGTACATTCTCAAATACAATGAAGGTGACAGAGTCTACCAGCACTGCTGCGATACAAAGCACTGCATTTTCCAGCCGAGAGAGTACCTTGGGTGAAAGCACCACTTTGCCTGGTCCCTCAGCAAGTACCTTGGCTAGCACAGCAACACAAACAGTAACATCGGAAAATGCCAGCTTTCCTCTGTCTACAGGTACACTAGCAGGCAGTCAAACAACTGCAGGACAAACAACAGCAGGTGCTGCACAAGGTTCTCAAGGAAGCACAGCTCACACCACACATGCTGCTGGAACAACCCCAACTGCGACTTTAAAAGACATGATATCAGTAGCATCAACAGCGACTGAAGGTACCACAGCGATCAGCACAGCTACAAAGGCAACCAGTGCTGATACCAACACGACGCCGTCGACTTCGGGCAGTGCTTCAACTGAACGTTCAACTGCCTCACGCCTAGGTGGCACTAGCACCACATCTATAAGCAGCACGGTAGGTCCAACACTTGCTTCAAGCAAAGCTGCAGTAAGCTCTGATGCAACAGGATCAAGCACATCTCCAGGAGATGCAATGCTCGAGGCAGATACAGCCTCTAGCAGAACACTGGTTGAAAGCACTACTTTGCCTGGTCCCTCGACAAGTACCTTGGCTAGCACAGCAACACAAACAGTAACATCGGAAAATGCCAGCTTTACCCAGTCTACAGGCACACTGATAGGCAGTCAAACAACTGCAGGACCGACAACAGCAGTTGCTGCACAAGGTTCTCCAGGAGGCACAGCTCACACCACAACCCCTGCTGGAACAAGCACAACTGCGACTTTAACAGACATGATATCGTCACCATCAACAGCGACCGAAAATACCGAAGGGACAAGCACAGCTATGAAGGCCACCAGTAATGATACCAACACAATACCAGCGACTTCGGGCAGTGCTTCAACTGAATTTTCAACGTCCTCGCGCACAGGTGGCACTGGCACGACATCTACAAGCAGCACGGTAGGTCCAACACTTGCTCCAAGCACAGCTGCATTAAGCTCTGCTGCGACAGGAACAATCACATCTACAGCCGCTTCAACGCCCGAGGTAGATACAGCATCTAGCAGAACAAACACAGAAGCAGCAGCATCTCAAGCTGCAAGCCCGACTGAAACCTCTGTCATAGTTACTGTCGTTGGTACCGGCCCTTCCGACACCACAAGCCCGGATACCATTACCCTCGCAGAAACCACCTCCCCGTCAGCATCAGTCACTTCCACCCTTTCTGAATCCACAGGCACCACATTGTCACATTCAACAAGAACCCAGCCAAGTCTGAGCACAGCCCTTACCACAGGAGAAGCGAAGACAACGCCTCAACCTACGCTCCCTGTCACATCCGGTACATTCTCAAATACAATGAAGGTGACAGAGTCTACCAGCACTGCTGCGATACAAAGCACTGCATTTTCCAGCCGAGAGAGTACCTTGGATGAAAGCACCACTTTGCCTGGTCCCTCAGCAAGTACCTTGGCTAGCACAGCAACACAAACAGTAACATCGGAAAATGCCAGCTTTCCTCTGTCTACAGGTACACTAGCAGGCAGTCAAACAACTGCAGGACAAACAACAGCAGGTGCTGCACAAGGTTCTCAAGGAAGCACAGCTCACACCACACATGCTGCTGGAACAACCCCAACTGCGACTTTAAAAGACATGATATCAGTAGCATCAACAGCGACTGAAGGTACCACAGCGATCAGCACAGCTACAAAGGCAACCAGTGCTGATACCAACACGACGCCGTCGACTTCGGGCAGTGCTTCAACTGAACGTTCAACTGCCTCACGCCTAGGTGGCACTAGCACCACATCTATCAGCAGCACGGTAGGTCCAACACTTGCTTCAAGCAAAGCTGCAGTAAGCTCTGATGCAACAGGATCAAGCACATCTCCAGGAGATGCAATGCTCGAGGCAGATACAGCCTCTAGCAGAACACTGGTTGAAAGCACTACTTTGCCTGGTCCCTCGACAAGTACCTTGGCTAGCACAGCAACACAAACAGTAACATCGGAAAATGCCAGCTTTACCCAGTCTACAGGTACACTAGCAGGCAGTCAAACAACTGCAGGACAAACAACAGCAGGTGCTGCACAAGGTTCTCAAGGAAGCACAGCTCACACCACACATGCTGCTGGAACAACCCCAACTGCGACTTTAAAAGACATGATATCAGTAGCATCAACAGCGACTGAAGGTACCACAGCGATCAGCACAGCTACAAAGGCAACCAGTGCTGATACCAACACGACGCCGTCGACTTCGGGCAGTGCTTCAACTGAACGTTCAACTGCCTCACGCCTAGGTGGCACTAGCAGCACATCTATAAGCAGCACGGTAGGTCCAACACTTGCTACAAGCAAAGCTGCAGTAAGCTCTGATGCAACAGGATCAAGCACATCTCCAGGAGATGCAATGCTCGAGGCAGATACAGCCTCTAGCAGAACACTGGTTGAAAGCACTACTTTGCCTGGTCCCTCAACAAGTACCTTGGCTAGCACAGCAACACAAACAGTAACATCGGAAAATGCCAGCTTTACTCAGTTAACAGGCACACTGATAGGCAGTCAAACAACTGCAGGACCGACAACAGCAGTTGCTGCACAAGGTTCTCCAGGAGGCACAGCTCACACCACAACCCCTGCTGGAACAAGCACAACTGCGACTTTAACAGACATGATATCGTCACCATCAACAGCGACCGAAGGTACCGAAGGGACAAGCACAGCTATGAAGGCCACCAGTAATGATACCAACACGATACCAGCGACTTCGGGCAGTGCTTCAACTGAAATTTCAACTTCCTCAAGCACAGGTTGCACTGGCACCACATCAACAAGCAGCACGGTAGGTCCAAAACTTGCTCCAAGCACAGCTGCATTAAGCTCTGCTGCAACAGGAACAATCACATCTCCAGCCGCTTCAACGCTCGAGGTAGATACAGCATCTAGCAGAACAAGCACAGAAGCAGCAGCATCTCAAGCTGCAAGCACGACTGAAACCTCTGCCATAGTTACTGACGTTGGGACCGGCTCTTCCGACACCACAAGCGCGGACACCATTACCCTCGCAGAAACCACCTCCCCGTCAGCATCAGTCACTTCCACCCTTGCTGAATCCACAGGCACCACATTGTCACATTCAACAAGAACCCAGCCAAGTCTCAGCACAACCCTTACCACAGGAGAAGCGACCACAACGCCTCAACCTACGCTCCCTGTCATATCCGGTACATTCTCAAATACAATGAAGGTGACAGAGTCTACCAGCACTTCTGCGATACAAAGCACTGCATTTTCCAGCCGAGAGAGTACCTTGGGTGAAAGCACCACTTTGCCTGGTCCCTCAGCAAGTACCTTGGCTAGCACAGCAACACAAACAGTAACATCGGAAAATGCCAGCTTTCCTCTGTCTACAGGTACACTAGCAGGCAGTCAAATAACTGCAGGACAAACAACAGCAGGTGCTGCACAAGGTTCTCAAGGAAGCACAGCTCACACCACACCTGCTGCTGGAACAACCCCAACTGCGACTTTAAAAGACATGATATCAGAAGCATCAACAGCGACTGAAGGTACCACAGCGATAAGCACAGCTACAAAGGCAACCAGTGCTGATACCAACACGACGCCGTCGACTTCGGGCAGTGCTTCAACTGAACGTTCAACTGCCGCACGCCTAGGTGGCACTAGCAGCACATCTATAAGCAGCACGGTAGGTCCAACACTTGCTTCAAGCAAAGCTGCAGTAAGCTCTGATGCAACAGGATCAAGCACATCTCCAGGAGATGCAATGCTCGAGGCAGATACAGCCTCTAGCAGAACACTGGTTGAAAGCACTACTTTGGCTGGTCCCTCAACAAGTACCTTGGCTAGTACAGCAACACAAACAGTAACATCGGAAAATGCCAGCTTTACTCAGTCTACAGGCACACTGATAGGCAGTCAAACAACTGCAGGACCGACAACAGCAGTTGCTGCACAAGGTTCACCAGGAAGCACAGCTCACACCATAACCGCTGCTGGAACAAGCACAACTGCGACTTTAACAGATATGATATCATCACCATCATCAGCGACCGAAGGTACCGAAGGGACAAGCACAGCTACAAAGGCCACCAGTAATGATACCAACACGATACCAGCGACTTCGGGCAGTGCTTCAACTGAATTTTCAACTTCCTCGCGCAAAGGTGGCACTGGCACCACTTCTACAAGCAGCACGGTAGGTCCAACACTTGCTCCAAGCACAGCTGCATTGCGCTCTGCTGCAACAGGAACAATCACATCTCAAGGTGCTTCAACGCCCGAGGTAGATGCAGCATCTAGCAGAACAAGCACAGAAGCAGCAGCATCTCAAGCTGCAAGCCCGACTGAAACCTCTGCCACAGTTATTGACGCTGGGACCGGCCCTTCCGACACCACAAGCGCGGACACCATTACCCTCGCCGAATCCACCTCCCCGTCAGCATCAGTCACTTCCACCCATGCTGAATCCACAGGCACCACATTGTCACATTCAACAAGAACCCAGCCAAGTCTGAGCACAGCCCTTACCACAGGAGAAGCGACCACAATGTCTCAACCTACGCTCCCTGTCACATCCGGTACATTCTCAAATACAATGAAGGTGACAGAGTCTATCAGCACTGCTTCGATACAAAGCACTGCAATTTCCAGCCGACAGAGTACCTTGGGTGAAAGCACCACTTTGCCTGGTCCCTCAGCAAGTACCTTGGCTAGCACAGCAACACAAACAGTAACATCGGAAAATGCCAGCTTTCCCCTGTCTACAGGTACACTAGCAGGCAGTCAAACAACTGCAGGACAAACAACAGCAGGTGCTGCACAAGGTTTTCAAGGAAGCACAGCTCAAACCACACCTGCTGCTGGAACAACCCCAACTTCGACTTTAACAGACATGATATCAGTAGCATCAACAGCGACTGAAGGTACCATAGCGATAAGCACAGCAACAAAGGATACCAGTGCTGATACCAGCTCGACGCCGTCCACTTCGGGCAGTGCTTCAACTGAACGTTCAACTGCCTCACGCACAAGTGTCACTAGCACCACATCTATAAGCAGCACAGCAGGTCCTACACTTGCTTCAAGCACAGCTGCAGTAAGCTCTGATGCAACAGGATCAAGCACATCTCCAGGAGATACAACGCTCGAGGCAGATACAGCCTCTAGCAGAACACTGCTTGAAAGCACTACTTTGCCTGGTCCCTCAGCAAGTACCTTGGCTAGCACAGCAACACAAAGAGGAACATCGGAAAATGCCAGCATTACTCAGTCTACAGGCACTCTGACAGGCAGTCAAAAAACTGCAGGACCAACAACAGCAGTTGTTGCTCAAGGTTCTGAAGGAAGCACAGCTCACACCACACCCGCTGCTGGAACAACCCCAACTGCGACTTTAACAGACATGATATCAGTAGCATCAACAGCGACTGAAGGTACCACAGCGACAGGCACAGCTACAAGGGCCACCAGTGCTGATACCAACACGACGCCGTCGACTTCGGGCAGTGCTTCCACTGAACGTTCAACTGCCTCACGCACAGGTGGCAATAGCACCACATCTATAAGCAGCACAGAAGGTCCTAAACTTGGTTCAAGCACAGCTGCAGTCAGCTCTGGTGCAACAGGATCAAGCACATCTCCAGGAGATGCAACGCCGGAGGCAGATACAACCTCTAGCAGAACACTGGTTGAAAGCACTACTTTGCCTGGTTCCTCAGCAAGTACCTTGGCTGGCACAGCAACACAAACAGTAACATCGGAAAATGCCAGCTTTACTCAGTCTACAGGCACTTTGACAGGCAGTCAAACAACTACAGGACCAACAACAGCCGTTGCTGCACAAGGTTCTCCAGGAAGCACAGCTCACACCACAACCCCTGCTGGAACAAGCACAACTGCGACTTTAACAGACATGATATCGTCACCATCAACAGCGACCGAAGGTACCGAAGGGACAAGCACAGCTACGTTGGCCACCAGTAATGATACCAACACGATACCAGCGACTTCGGGCAGTGCTTCAACTGAATCTTCAACTTCCTCGCGCACAGGTGGCCCTGGCACGACATCTACAAGCAGCACGGTAGGTCCAACACTTGCTCCAAGCACAGCTGCATTAAGCTCTGCTGCGACAGGAACAATCACATCTACAGCCGCTTCAACGCCCGAGGTAGATACAGCATCTAGCAGAACAAACACAGAAGCAGCAGCATCTCAAGCTGCAAGCCCGACTGAAACCTCTGTCATAGTTACTGTCGTTGGGACCGGCCCTTCCGACACCACAAGCCCGGATACCATTACCCTCGCAGAAACCACCTCCCCGTCAGCATCAGTCACTTCCACCCTTTCTGAATCCACAGGCACCACATTGTCACATTCTACAAGAACCAAGCCAAGTCTGAGCACAGCCCTTACCACAGGAGAAGCGACCACAACGCCTCAACCTACGCTCCCTGTCACATCCGGTACATTCTCAAATACAATGAAGGTGACAGAGTCTACCAGCACTGCTGCGATACAAAGCACTGCATTTTCCAGCCGAGAGAGTACCTTGGGTGAAAGCACCACTTTGCCTGGTCCCTCAGCAAGTACCTTGGCTAGCACAGCAACACAAACAGTAACATCGGAAAATGCCAGCTTTCCTCTGTCTACAGGTACACTAGCAGGCGGTCAAACAACTGCAGGACAAACAACAGCAGGTGCTGCACAAGGTTCTCAAGGAAGCACAGCTCACACCACACATGCTGCTGGAACAACCCCAACTGCGACTTTAAAAGACATGATATCAGTAGCATCAACAGCGACTGAAGGTACCACAGCGATCAGCACAGCTACAAAGGCAACCAGTGCTGATACCAACACGACGTCGTCGACTTCGGGCAGTGTTTCAACTGAACGTTCAACTGCCTCACGCCTAGGTGGCACTAGCACCACATCTATAAGCAGCACGGTAGGTCCAACACTTGCTTCAAGCAAAGCTGCAGTAAGCTCTGATGCAACAGGATCAAGCACATCTCCAGGAGATGCAATGCTCGAGGCAGATACAGCCTCTAGCAGAACACTGGTTGAAAGCACTACTTTGCCTGGTACCTCAACAAGTACCTTGGCTAGCACAGCAACACAAACAGTAACATCGGAAAATGCCAGCTTTACCCAGTCTACAGGCACACTGATAGGCAGTCTAACAACTGCAGGACCGACAACAGCAGTTGCTGCACAAGGTTCTCCAGGAGGCACAGCTCACACCACAACCCCTGCTGGAACAAGCACAACTGCGACTTTAACAGACATGATATCGTCACCATCAACAGCGACCGAAAATACCGAAGGGACAAGCACAGCTATGAAGGCCACCAGTAATGATACCAACACAATACCAGCGACTTCGGGCAGTGCTTCAACTGAATTTTCAACGTCCTCGCGCACAGGTGGCACTGGCACGACATCTACAAGCAGCACGGTAGATCCAACACTTGCTCCAAGCACAGCTGCATTAAGCTCTGCTGCGACAGGAACAATCACATCTACAGCCGCTTCAACGCCCGAGGTAGATACAGCATCTAGCAGAACAAACACAGAAGCAGCAGCATCTCAAGCTGCAAGCCCGACTGAAACCTCTTTCATAGTTACTGTCGTTGGGACCGGCCCTTCCGACACCACAAGCCCGGATACCATTACCCTCGCAGAAACCACCTCCCCGTCAGCATCAGTCACTTCCACCCTTTCTGAATCCACAGGCACCACATTGTCACATTCAACAAGAACCCAGCCAAGTCTGAGCACAGCCCTTACCACAGGAGAAGCGACCACAACGCCTCAACCTACGCTCCCTGTCACATCCGGTACATTCTCAAATACAATGAAGGTGACAGAGTCTACCAGCACTGCTGCGATACAAAGCACTGCATTTTCCAGCCGAGAGAGTACCTTGGGTGAAAGCACCACTTTGCCTGGTCCCTCAGCAAGTACCTTGGCTAGCACAGCAACACAAACAGTAACATCGGAAAATGCCAGCTTTCCTCTGTCTACAGGTACACTAGCAGGCAGTCAAACAACTGCAGGACAAACAACAGCAGGTGCTGCACAAGGTTCTCAAGGAAGCACAGCTCACACCACACATGCTGCTGGAACAACCCCAACTGCGACTTTAAAAGACATGATATCAGTTGCATCAACAGCGACTGAAGGTACCACAGCGATCAGCACAGCTACAAAGGCAACCAGTGCTGATACCAACACGACGCCGTCGACTTCGGGCAGTGCTTCAACTGAACGTTCAACTGCCTCACGCCTAGGTGGCACTAGCACCACATCTATAAGCAGCACGGTAGGTCCAACACTTGCTTCAAGCAAAGCTGCAGTAAGCTCTGATGCAACAGGATCAAGCACATCTCCAGGAGATGCAATGCTCGAGGCAGATACAGCCTCTAGCAGAACACTGGTTGAAAGCACTACTTTGCCTGGTCCCTCGACAAGTACCTTGGCTAGCACAGCAACACAAACAGTAACATCGGAAAATGCCAGCTTTACCCAGTCTACAGGCACACTGATAGGCAGTCAAACAACTGCAGGACCGACAACAGCAGTTGCTGCACAAGGTTCTCCAGGAGGCACAGCTCACACCACAACCCCTGCTGGAACAAGCACAACTGCGACTTTAACAGACATGATATCGTCACCATCAACAGCGACCGAAAATACCGAAGGGACAAGCACAGCTATGAAGGCCACCAGTAATGATACCAACACAATACCAGCGACTTCGGGCAGTGCTTCAACTGAATTTTCAACGTCCTCGCGCACAGGTGGCACTGGCACGACATCTACAAGCAGCACGGTAGGTCCAACACTTGCTCCAAGCACATCTCCAGGAGCTGCAACGCCCGAGGCAGATACAGCCTCTAGCAGAACACTGGTTGAAAGCACCACTCCGCCGGGTCCCTCAGGAAGTACCTTGGCAAGCACACCAACACAAACAGTGACGTCGGAAAAAGGAAGCCTTCCTCTGTCGACAAGCACGTTGGCAGGCAGTCAAGCAACTGTAGACATAGCAATAGAAAGAACTACTCATGCTTTGACAGAAATGCATACAACGGTAGTTTACACTACAGAAATGGAGAGTACTACCCTGTCTATTTTAGGTAAGACGAAATTTTAATATTAGTCTTCTTATAGAATGCCTTGCATTTCTATGCAGCATAGTCACCCAGCCTGTAATTAATATGAAATGTAGCCGGAATTCCCCACGCTTACACATCCATGCATTCGTCTTTGGTACAGTTCTTTATATTTATCTCGTCAAAATACTACACTCAAACTTGTCTGAAATAAAAAATTTGAGCCTATCCTTTTGTGTGACATCTTCCAAACACTGTTACTTTTTTCCATATTATGCGTTATTACAAAAATGTTATCAAATAGTGTCTGCACACAGTTGTGCACCTTGCATTCCATACCTTTGTTTGCAAAAACTATTCAAATTAATTGTTAAGAACTATATCAGAACCTTTTTACCAAAATATAAATTGTGAGCAGAATTATAAGAAATTATTTTATTTTCATCGGCAGATCTTATGTATCCATGGGGAACAAACTACCCAAACACTGATATACGGGCTTGCCGTGGGTCCCATGGATGGGCGCAGGTGGTTCCAGTCAATGTCAGAGCCTTCTGTAACGCTTACAAGAAGATATACGTAAGTATGTCAAACTAATACGAACATACACAGAGGGCTTAAAGAGGATCAATAGAAGTGGGCGAAATAATTGGCGATAATGAGACACACGCGTATGAAAGAAGTTACTTGCATTTATCTCAGCGGACATAAAGCGCTCATTGTTTCATACAGAGCATGGTTATAGCTCAGCTGTGTGATGGATTAGATTCTCCACAAGCGGGCCACCAGATATAGGAATTTAAATGACCGTAGTACCGGTATTATTGTTTCCAAGGTCAAATTTGACTGTCACCTCCTGGTAAATACTTGACTTCATTAGATGTCTATCGAGCTGACATACACAGAATAAATACAGGTAAAACTTTCATTGGCAGGACACAAAGCTGTGTTAAATAACGGTATTTTAACCACATCAAGCACCAGTTTCAATACACCTTTCAAGACTTGAATCAATTCAGTCTCATAGTGCTGACTCGAGTTTTGATGCCGTAATACATCAGACACTCACAAGACCGTTTCATTAAAGCGTTCTAACTAAAGACGACCTTTACCGTAAATAACAATATGCAAATCGATCGATACAGCTTGGTGATCCGAAATTAATAGGGAGCACGCGTGGCAAAATTTAACATATCATTATATTATAATCTTACATCAGACCTTTAAGGATTATCTTTGCTAACAACAAACATTTTTATAATATCGAGAGTTCATAATCATTCAGTTTCAAAGTCTAAACTTGCCCGTGTAAACATAATGATCAAATTTTACAACGGGTTATCCCCATAAACAGCGAGCGCTGGATTTGTTTTGCTCGTCAGTTTCAACGTGCATGTAGCTTCTAATGCAGTTTTATTCGCATCTGCCACACTGCTACAAATCATGCCTAAAATACAACGGAAATGCTACTGCATGGGTTAATTATTACCGGACAAAAAACAGTATTCTCTTGATTACCTAAACATTGTAATGCAATCTTTAATAAACTGACATTATTTGACACCAATGTGCCTCATGACCCCGTCAAGACTCCACGGGGACTGTTTTGGATTTCCATGGCAATCGAATCTTAATCAAGACTGTTCTCAAGAAAGTCTTGGAAAATGAAACCTGACTTGTCTCAAGACTCGGTATTCAACACCGGTCTTCAGCTCAGGACTGTATATTGAAACCTTCCCCAGATCCTTCAGACACAGAGCCTACTCAAATAAAACAAAACTGGCAAAACATTTATGGAACTTGGGTGAATTCAGAATACATCTTGAGACTTATTTCTCGTCATTTTCAGATATCCTGCAGAGGCTACATATCCCTGGACCGTAAATATGAGACCGACCCCTACAGATTTCCGAGCGCCGGCATCAACCACCACGTCCTGGGGGCGTTTATTGCCTTCACTTCCCATTGTGACGTCACAGAAATTTACGTCCGCAAGGTCTCCTATCTTGACGCCGACATTGACAGTCAGAGGGTTCTGGAGAGAGCGTACAAGGATATTTCAGATTTGGAGGACAAGGATATTGCGAATTATGAGAATATAACTGACGTTACCATAGTCACGTGGCACCAAATAATCTCAGCTCGCCAAAATAAGGACAACTGTCAAAATGTAAGTAGTTCCGGGAATCCACAATAGAGATCACTACGCTACATAATACTGCTCCCGCTCCCAAATTTCCTAATGTTTTTTTGAGATATGTAAATCTTTGTGATGTGGGAGGAACTCAACAAATGCCTCGTGCCAAGTGGTACCTACAATAGAATTGTGAAGTCATTTGTATATCATCAAATATATAGCTTCCGCAGTGCCCATGGTGGGGGGGGGGGTATTATTAAGTTTTAAATTAATGCATCATATAACTAGAAATCAGCATTCTAAGGTAATGTGAATGTAGGGGTATGGGGTGGGATGCCCTATGGTGGGATGCTTCCAAAACGGGTTTGCATTCGCTTTTTCGGGCCATATTCCCAATATCATTAATAGATAAATGACTCTACATTTGTGGATATTCCTTGATGACGTTCCTAAACCCGAAGCATGTGTCAGATCCACACCAAACTCTGATCGATTCTTCTTTGGCCTATTCCAGAAATGCCCTGAAATATCATCACATTCCGTTCAAAATTGCGTGAATCATGATGTAAACAAATACGCATACAAACACACATTCTCCTGGGGGAAAAGTGTAATTTCATACTGTTTTTGTCTTCTCCAGTCAAATACCTACCAGCTGGTCTTGGTGACGAATGGTGAACAAACTTGGATGATCACACATTACCCAAAGGGGTTACTTCACCCGGAAGGACTAGGACGTAATATCCGCTTTGGATATGATTTGGGAGACAAGACCTGGGAAAATACTTTCATTTCTGGGACAGACCAAATGCAAGATATTATGAACATCAGAGGAAACACAAGTAATGTATTCCTTATGTATTCAAAATCAGATACAATTTTTTATATTATGATGATGATGATGATAATCATAATAATAATAACAATAACAATAATAATAATAATATTATTCATAATATATGTAATATTAATTAAGGCCAGCTACTCTGCCATATAGAGAGTAAATTCTTGATATAAAAATAATAATAATTATAATCTGTATGCTGGTGGTTAAATAAGGTAAAGTAGAGCGTCGTTGTTTCAAATAGCATTTATCAGAAAAAAAGTTATTCCTAATCCGAGCAGAAAAAAATTAAAAAAGGTAGGTATATAAGATCATCTGATTCCAAGCAAATGTAAATGAAATATTCAATACAGATATATTGATAAATTGAATAATTGAGTCAGCAGATCTCTACTAACATAAGCGACCCTTGATAGCTTTGCAAGGTCTAAAAATATATTTGAGATTGAAAAAGTTACAATTAAGAATGATTCCCTAATCCCAAAATATATACAGTGGAACCTCTCCTGACGGGCACCCCTGTACTAAAGGCACCTCCTATTTACGGCAACTTACTGGCAGTCCCTTGAAAGTAGGTCCCAAAATCTATTACCTCCCTAATAAGGGCACCTCTCTATTTTGTACAGTATTTCCGGTTCCGTCAGTGTCTGTAATTTGGAGGTTCTACTGTTATCTCCTCCTTTAGCTTACGCTTCTCATGCAACGTTTATACCCTGCAGTCGCTGCGGATCATCTTTTTTTTAACCGCTGACAAATGGATTCAATTAACGTTAAAACGTTATTCTTTAGCACATTTGATAAATTTTAATATGTTGTAATTATTATCAATAGAATTTTTATAAATATATTGCTATTAATACAATATAAAATTAATAAAAAAAAATAAAAGTGTTATACTTTCACCTTTTCGATTAGATATAACTGGAAAGTGGGTGATACGACTGTTTGAAAAGACAAGTGATCCATCTGCGCACTGTGACCGTCCACAGGCTCGCTGTATAAAATGGCTGAAGAACACACCAAATGGCCGACACCTACGTCGCTTCCTCCCGCCATGCCCGTGTAACAGACGACAGGCCTCTGTGGACCCAAACTTTGTCCGCGTGCGGTGGGATTCGGCATGTTTTCGATCCAGACGACGATTCAGGAACCGACGATTTAAAGTCCAGCAGGTATTTGCTTAGTCCCTAAACCTGTGGCCTATTCATATACCAGTAGTTCTACAATCATATCAGTTTCTGCTTAAATCGGCTCATATCACGGCAGTTTTGAACAATCTCCACTGGCTTCCAAACATAAATTATACGATAGACGATTTTCCCTCAGTTTCTGTGCCCTTTTTATTAAAAATATTTTGTGCTACAATAAAACCAAGTAGAACGTGATCTGCCACTCAGAATCATCTGGATCACCCGACATTTACATGAAAAAAAATTTGCAATAAATTGTGTATTATCTTTGACTATCAATTCACTGGGACTGAATTCAAAAGTGTCTTATCAGCACAATCTCGACCCACCCACTTAAAAGGTGCCCATTCACATACTTTATGAAAGAAATTATATGATTTCTGGCTTCCTCTGTGTATACATTACTGATCTAAGTGTATCTTCGTTTGTGAAAAGTTCTAATAATGCCTACGTGAAGGATTTATGAACATGTTAATAAACAACATGTTTGTAAACACAACAATGTTGACAGACAGGAAAAACATGTAACCTAAGGTGGTAGGTTGCATAAATGTGGAGGTAAAAAGGTCACTTGTTGCAAAATGCCATTTGCTAAGCTCTGGCTTATCTGACTTTGCCATAGATGCCCTTGTTGAATGTGTTTTAATTATTTTAGCGGGCCCCAACGTATAATAAACACATTGATATTAACAAAATAAGCAGTCTGTGTGCAGTGATATCCACGTTTTCTGGCCTATTTTTTAAAGCTCCAAGGGATTACCTTTACTTTATAAAGGTCAGATGGGTGATTGGGCCCCTTTAATACCTCCATTTTACCTGTTTTGCACATTGCTATGGTTCTGTGGGTGAGTAAACACAGTCCACCTGTGTCTGTTTACCATAACATGAGATTGTACGACAACTCACAAACAAGAAGAAGAAATCTGAAAGTAGAAGCAAGGGTTGGGACCTTGAAAAATCTTGGTTTGTGAAATTGAGCGGTACAGCTACCAGGTGACATGGGCGCTATGTTAATGTTTATGGCACTGATCGCGCCCGGTGCAAACTTTTTGATGTTTTAAAGAAAAATGCAATAGGTCATGTGTATTAAATATACCTGGAGTGTGAAAAGGTCCCTTTAACTTTCTTCTTGTAGCCATAAATACGAGACGAAACATTTATATACTGAACTGTTAAACCTACCTACTTATGTCTTTACACAAGTCATGCGGGGAACTGCAGTGCTATAATATTACTGCATCCATATCGTTATAAAATCCAGTAATCTTTAAAAACAACAGAATTCATATGAACGCACGCGCATAAGCCAAATTTTATAAACTAAAGGTAATCCCTAGCAGATTTTATAAAATTAGGCCAGATAACCTGGGTATCACCGCCCACAGACTGTTTGTTTTGTTTATATTAACGTGTTTATAATATGTAGAGGGGACCGCCAAAATAATCAAAACAAATTCAACGAGGGCATCTGGCGGCAAGTCAGATAAGCCAGAGCTTAGCAAATGGCGTTTTACATTAAGTGACCTTTCTATACCTCCGCATTTATACAACCTACCCCCTTGGGTTACATGTTTTTCCCGTTTGTCAACATTGTTGTGTTTACAAACACGTTGTTGATAAGTAAGTTCATACATTCACTCCTTCACGAAGGCGTTATAAGAGCTTTTCATGACCAGAATTACCCTTAGATCACTTAAATATACACAGAGGAAGCCAGAAATCACATACATTCTTTTTCAAAAGGCAGGTGAAGGGGCAGCTTTAAGTATTGCGTGGAAAACAAAACAGGAGCACAAATACTGGCGTTTTCCACCGGTAAGCCGCCATTTATTCCTTACTCATGAATCTCATATACATTATTTTTTTTTACATTTGTAGAGATGCTGTTACCATGGCGACGCGCGAGGAGGTGCCTTAATTACTGATGAGGGTTGGGGCCATCACCCCCCGGGTCACTTGCACTTTATAGGTATAACACCCAGTGATACATATGGTTACACGATGTGTTGTGATAGAAGCACCCGTTTCTGTAAGAACTTTTACAGACGACGTCCCATTAACAAGTGCAGGAGATACAGACCCCCAAATATTGGTAAGTGTGGAATACCAAACCACATTAATGGTGCCCGCTCTTTAAGTAGATATATAAGATATACATGAAATACATTCTTATATCCTGGAAATACAATAGTGTCTGAAAAGATTTCATTCTAAAACAACAGAAAAAAATCTTAATTAATTGAATGTATCTTGGCAAGTAAATAAGTCAAATTTCCATATCCATTGCCTTATTTGCAACAAGAGACTTGAACAAACGTAAAGGTGGAAAGTGGAACAGTTTAAAGATGCAATACTTTAAAGAAAAAAAATTGTTTTCTCTCCAGGGAACGGAGTAGGTGACCCCCATATTACGACTCTGGATGGGCTTAGCTACACGTTTAATGGTCGGGGTGAATATTGGATGGCAAAGAACAGGTATACCGACGATGGGTTTCAGCTACAGGCACGCATGGGCGCAATCACCGAAGCCAAGGGGTCTGAGGTCAATGCAACTGTGTTCAGGAGTTTTGCAGTTAAAGACACCAATACATCAACGTTCCAAATTCAGATAGACAATGTCACAAAAGGTGAATTATTGCAAATGACTTTAGTCTTTATAAATAAAGAGTGGCGATGTTTTGGAAAGTAAAGACACTAACCATGCCACCTGTGTGGAATTTCAGGGTTCCCGCACATTAATGTATTTCATTTTGAACTAGAAATCTCCATTCTAATGAATGTAATACTCCGCTTTTCAGTTAATGGTCCATACTACTAGGTTCATTAGTGGATAAATGACTATACGATTGTGAGTATTTTTGATGACGTTCCTAGATCCGGATCATGTGTCAGATCCACACCAAAGCTAAATGATTTTTTATTGGTCCATTTCCGAAATGCCCTGGAAATTTCATAAGATTCCATTCAAGATTGCGTTAGTTACATTAGGAACAAACACACAAACAAACACACACGCGCGAACCGGAATAAACGAAAACTCTCCTGGAGGGGCAATTAAGGGATTTTAAGGACACCGGTTTGGTTGTATTGCCGAAGGCCTCCTTTATCGCTCCTTCAGCTTTTATTTACCATTACATAATTATATTAATCTATACTATATAAAAACAATAAGATAATTGTTTACAGCATAAAGCATGTTTTATTCAATCAGCCATTTGAGTGAAATCTAAGGTCTTTTCCGTGAAATGTTCAAAATTAGCTTATTCCAAGCAACTTTTGAATACACAATGCATACACATTTTCAATTGTTTTTACATGCCAGTATAATAGGGGGCCTGAAATTTATTACGAAAGGGTACCCAGGGCCAATATATAAAATAAATTCTATAATTCAATCGAAATGAAGTCATAAATTTATAATGAACATGCATTAAACAAACCATTCTACACGAGGAATGAACGAGGCACGAAATACAAATCTCATTGCAGGATATGGTTCCACTCTTCATTCCTGAGTAGACTTATTATTTCTTCGAGTCCGTTTTTTTATTATTTAAAATAGGAACTGAAGATATTGATCTCTTTCTTCTTGAAGAATCGATGTAACTTCGTGTCATCTGTTTCCATTGTAGATATACAGATATTAAAAGACGGAATGCTACAGTACGATACAGGGTACGATACAGAACATTATTTCAACACCACATTAATCGTCACAGAGCCTGGACGAGTGCGGATACTGTTTGAGTCAGGTGAATATATATATATATATATACATTGATCAAAAGGAAACAGATAAACACCTTTTCCAGCTGGCATATTATTAGTCATTTTCATTTACTGTGATGTTCAATTTATGTTGGAATTCTATTCTTAGTTATCTAGTCTGCTGCAATTCGATTTTAGCTATTTCATATTGTCTTATCGGATTTTCGATTCTTATTTAATTGAATCTTATTGTGTACAGTGCCTTAGAGCTTTTTTTTTATTATTCAGTGAACTTGGCATTTTAATGTACTTGAATAATTTTTTTAAAATGTTGAATTGTAATATGACATTATGTCATATACTTTCGAATTTTAATTGTAATTTCATAAATTTCCATAGATGTTTTAAATGCCACTTTATAGCTCGTTTCTTGTGGTTTTTAGTGTGTGCTCCTTTTTGTGAACACGTAACAGTTTCAAGTAAACACGATCCAATTAACGAGTGAACAGGTTTCAGATACAAGGGAACCTATTAAAGAAACAAGTGAACACGTTACAGTCACAAGCACAACATTACAGGTGCAAGTGTACACGTTACAGTTACAAGTGAACACGTTATAGGTACAAGTGAATACGTTGCATTTAAAGTGAACTCGTTATAGTTACAAGTAAAAATTGTCTACTTTAAAGGTTGGGGAATCACCGTGGACACGTATGAAGACTACTTTACCATCCAGACTGTAGCTCCGTCTGTTGCCCAGAACCAAACCTATGGTCTCCTCGGGGCTTTTGACGGTGATCCCACAATAGACTTCCTCACCCCCGAGGGAACTCTCATCCCGTCAAATTCTTCCGCCAGTACGATATTCAGCAGCTTTGGAAAATTATGTGAGTTTTTCTCTTTAACATAAGCGACTGAAACTTGAAAGCGGTCGTTTAAAAAGGTCAAGGTTAGAATTAGACAGCTTGCGAAAATTCGCCTCTGACCATTTCACAGTTATAATATCCAACAGGCCCAGGTGACCCATATTTGTTTAAGGATTCCTAGCTTATCTTGGCTTGTGCAGTGTATAAAAGTTTTAGTTTTGTTCCAGTCACAGACCGAACAGCCATCTTCATATCTATGAATAAATAATCGAATTTCATTGCTCACTCTTATCAAGGCTACAGACCATTTTGGCTCTGGTTTACCCGGACATCTAGGTCAGATTTCCCTGACCTCTTGGCGTTCAATTGCTTAATAGATAGAACCTACAGGTCAAGTATTTTGCTGACGTGGAACGTTTAATTACAAATTTTGCATTTCCAAAATTTAAATAAAATGCCTAAACAGACCCTTGAAATCATCAGTGACACTAGTTTATACCCTAACAGTGATATGTTACCTATAAATAACTAAGGGTGTGACACGGAGCTCCGGAAATAAAACGATTTCTGAAATGTTATCAAGTGTCACAACTACCATTCTTGTATATAAGTTACATAGATTTACTACAGAGGTTTTGATCCACATTATTTTTTTTCAAGGAAACACCTATTTAAATTTCGTATGCATATGCATACAAAATAGTACTTATTCCGTGAAGTCCTTACCACAAAAACACCCATGTTTATGTTATTTGCTTTGAAATAATCTTATTCAAGATTTTTGCACGGACTCCATCAATACCTTCGCCGCTGGTGGATTTAGTAGCCCCGCTGTATTGTGGGTGTCAGATTTTGAACCCCATAAAACCAGCAGAGTCGTACTCTTGTGAGTCCGATTCAGCGCAGTGTGCACACCACGTGCCTCGCTCTGAGCTCCACATGATTTAAGTAGTAGTTGTTGTTGTTGTTGTAGCTGTAGTAGTAGTATCAATAGTAACAGGGCGGTTAAAGAAACTTAATTATGGAGGGCTGCACCATGGCACAGGTAAACAAGTGTGCTGCAGAATGCTAGAAGGCCTTATGCATAACTCTCGCATGTAGATATTGGGGAAAACTATAGGAGACCGAAAACCGACGTTTCCTTTGTGTATTAAGCGTATTTTATACTATCGCCCAGATTTTCTGTCGACCAAAGAAGGGGAACGTCCTCCTTAATCCACCCGTAGTAGTAGTAGTAGTAGTAGAAGTTGTTGGTGTTGTTGTAGTAGAAGTAGTAATAGTAGTGCTAGTAGTCGTAGTAGTAAAATAATAATAATAACAATAACAAAATAATAATAATCATAATCATTATCACATTAAATACTATTAAAGTGACAGGGATATACTATATTCCACAGGGGCGGTGAAGGACCAGTCGCTTTTTGTATACCCGTCTGGAATGACATGGCGTGATTTCCATTTTCCTGACTTTAAACCTGTATTTGACCCCTGTAATGCCAACGACATGGAGAAACAGCAAATCATAAACCTCTGTGAGGGCGTGACTCAGTGTATGTTCGATTACTGCGCCACCAAACGTGAAGCCATCGCCACAGATACATTGACTAAGAGCAAGACATTTACAGAAGAACAGGAAGTACGAAGTAAGGTTGAAATTCATCCAAATGACAGAGTGTGAGAGAGAGGAAGAGATAGAGAGGGACGTGAGATAAAGAAAGAGAGAAAAAAGAAAGAGAAAAAACAGGGATAGTGAAGAAACAAGAAAATAAGTGAAACTGATTTGCTTGTGTGTGTGTGTGTGAGAGAGAGAGAGAGAGAGAGAGAGAGAATGAGAGAGGATTTGTTTACACCAGAACTACGATAGTCCTGATCAACAGCAGCCCCTGTAGACACCATTCTACTCATTGATATATCAGTGGAAATGAGTAGGGATTTATAGAAAAACGGACACGAATTAAACTTATTTGTCCATGTGTTTGTCTGTATGTATGTGTATGTACGGAAACAAAAAAATAAATAATTTTTTTTTGCTATTGTGTATGTATGTATGTATGTGTATATAAAGAAACAAGAACACGAGATAAACTCATTTTCTGTCGTGTGTATGTGAGGGTGTTTTTATGTGTGTGCGAGAGAGAGAGGTAGACAGAGAGTATTCATTTTATTTCATTGTATCCTTTCTTTGAAAGATTGGACCAGAGTTAGCTCACTCTAATGAAAACTGTTTTTTGTAAAAATATATTTTCTTCCATCTTATTTTGCTGCTAAATCTGTTTGGGACTTCTTGTCTTAGCTGTCAAACTTCAACATCAATATTTGTTACATTTCAAGTAAAAATCTCCTGTTTATATTTCACATACGCATGCTTACAAAACATTACTATTCCGTGACATTCTTAACACAAATACATCCATTTTTATGTAATTTGCCTACATTTGCATCAAACATATTTGAACGGACTACTTTTCTAAAATACTGGTGTATTTAGAAGCAACGATCCAGTGTGTGGCTAGGATTTCTTTGCCAACAAAGTCGTACATTTGTGAGTGTGACATCGGCTTGATATTTCCACAGAAAACAGCCCACCGGAAGTGTTCGTTCCCAGCCAACTGAACGTGACAGTTGGTGAGGAAGTCAGTTTTACCGTGACAGTACAGGATCCGGACAATGATACTGTTACCATAGAGATGGAAACAACAGCTCAAAACGCCACCTTTGTCGATGGTGTTTTTACATGGACCCCCACAACCATGTCTCCTGTCACGATTGGGTAATGTCTCTATACATGTCCCAGTCATATATTGAACCATGTAATTAAGATCTATCCAATAACTGTACGAATAAATCCATGTATTTCATATGCAGTTTCCTTTTTTTTATTTTTTCTTTGAATATGCTGTCCCTTTCGTTCTTGCGTTTAAATATTAATCAAGGCCCGAAACATCTTAGATAAATATTGCCCTAATCATTATTGCATTTTTTAATATCTCTCTCACTAATCTTTCAAACATTTTTCAACTCAGAAGTAGAACTCTTTTTCAGATTATTGTATCTATTCTTTCAATGTCATTTTTTTGTTTCAGCTTTACGGCCAAGGATAGTTATAACGCATCATCCGCCGCCACGATGGTGGCGTTGACCTTGTGCAGCGGTTGTTCTGGACAAGGAACGTGTGACTTCCATGACGTCGACTCCGAGACTAAATATTTGTCTAACGCCAATGCTACTTGCATCTGTCGCAAGGGTTATGAAGGTAATGTTTAGCTTTGCAGAATGTGAGATAATAGTGTTACAAAATAATGTTTTAAAAAAGTTAGAATATGTGCATACCATAAGAAATAACTAGGATTAAAAGCATGTATGCTTTTTGGGATCTATTTTAAATTTTAAATTCATTTTTGATTGATTTTAAATAAAGGGGATTTTGCTAATTTTGTTACCATAATTTCTTCGAAGAAATCATCAAATGCTTTAAAACTAATATTCAGACATGTAAAATGGATTTAACTTTCAAGCTTTTACATATTTATGTATCCTTTCTGAAAGTTTGCAACATTTCATGTATTCTATGACAGCCGGTTAATTTTCATGTTTATTTATTTAAATTATCGGTTAAAAGTTTTGGTGGGTTTTAAATACAGAGGGATGAGGAGAAGATGGTAAATGACCTCATGATAATAAACAATGGCCAACTCTAGGCATACCTGGTCCCCCTCGTAATATTTTTCATGACGTCATTGCATATTATTATTTATAACCAAACTAACTGGACGTATGCTATACATTATGTAAGCATCAAATGATGAAGCACAATTGAAAATGATAAATGCATTTATTTGGATGACTAGAATAACCAATATTCGTAAATAAGCAGTAGGTTTTATTAATTAAACTAATAAGATAAATATATCGATTGCTGCTTTGCACTAACACCAGACTCATACACCCTCGGTGAACTGTCTGCCTGTGCTTTAAATATGAAATCCCGCAACGTCCCAGTGAGTGTCAATTGTGTCCGCTGCTTTCGATGGCAAGGCTCACTTGGCAGGAACACAAGGGTTCGCGCAAAGAATCGTAATCAGACCACTGACAGCGTGGTATTGCATTGTTCATCCAGGACAAATTCTAAACATGCGACATCCGCTTTGGTTGGTCTAGTAACACCCGTTTAGGCATATAGAGCCAGTAATCAGACCAATGAGAGCTTGTGTCCCGTTGTAATCAAACCAACAAGAGCGGGAGTCGCATGTTTAAAATTTTGGCTGGATGCAAAATGCAATATCTGTGGTCTGATTAGTAGCTGACGCATACAGGTAATGCGATTGTGAAAAATAACGGAAGCAGAGGCCGAGAAAACCTCATGTTAAAAATGTCTTCTTTCAAAATGGAGAATATTTTAAATCTAGGAAATCTGCATTCTAAGGAATGCAATCCTCCGACATGTGGGGTGTCCCTATATTGTGGGATGTTCCCCAACCCATGCTTGCATTAACTAATTCGGCCCATGTCCCCAGTTTTATTCGTGCATAAGTGACTTTACATTTGTGGATATTCTTTGATGATATTCCTGAATTCGGATCATGCGCCGAATCCATACCAAAATCTAATTGATACTTCATAACCTATTTCCGAAATGCCCTGAAAATTACATGAGATTCCGTTATTTATTGCGTGAGTTATGTTGTGAACAAACACACAAACACACGAACGGGGATATCTGCTCTCTCTCCTGGCGGAGGCAACAAACAACCAAACGAGCACATTAAAATTGGATATTATAACAATATGGTCATTATGTTTCTTTCTTAATTTAATACCAGGTATAAACTGTGAACATAAGAAAGACCCATGCGCAGAGAATCCTTGTAAATTCTGGAACACATCCTGTACCAGTGAACCCGAGAGAACTAATACAACCCTGGGATACAAGTGTGACTGCCCCGACGGCTACGAACAAGATGACGTCACAGTCTGTCGCGGTGAGTCACAAACACGAACACGCACACAAACAATCTCTCCGACATCTGATTAGTGGGGCCTAAAGTAGAATGATTTTTCATTCATGTTGTACTCTGCGAACGATTAAGGAAACCAAAAAAATGCAGCTGAATGACTTTTTGTATGATTATTAAGCAAAATAACGATCACTTTGGCAGATCACGTCGAATATATCATTTTTATTTAGTAATTATTATTTCTATACATACAAAATGATGTTAATGCTCATATATTGACAACTGCATGTTAACGTCCTCTGTGTGCGCGGAACTTTTCTGGGTCCTTTTTTTCGTTATATCATATATTATGTATGTCACTTCAAATAGAATCAGTATAAAATTTCTATAGTAACTTGTTGTATCTTGACCCCTCAGTTAGTAGGGGAATTCACTTTTTGGTACGCTCTATCTTCTGATTGTTATTTGGAATCATTTTTAATTTGTGTACACATCCACAACACCGGTATGTCCTTCATGTGGCTTACTCCTGTTCGAGACCACCTCCTATATTTTAGGTAGAGTACTATTTAGAGTGGAACCTGTCTGAAACACCACCTTTCTTATAAGACCACTTGTCCTGTCAGACCACCCTTGAGTGAACAAAAAATATTCATATTCCTTATAACTGACCTGTCTAATGAAATCACCTGTGAATTAAGATCACTTTTGGCAGTCCCACGGGTTTAACTGTAGTCCATTTTCAACTGGACCAATACGTGTATCCATGCAACCTGCTCTGTGAGTTCGGTGATCAGAAGTTGATTGGTTGTGCTCATCGATTTACCATCATGCCTTAAGTCGGCCAGAAACAGGAAAATACTAGTATATAGTTTTATTTAGCCTCACTATTTCCAGCGAAATACCCCCTGTCAGTAAGAACACGCAAATTAAGGAAACAGACAGACGCGTTAAAACAATTTTGATACACAGCAAAAGGACCTACACACTTTCCCTTCTCTCGCTCTCCATCTCTCTCTGACTCTCTCTCTCTCTCTTTCTCTCTCTCTCTCTCTCTTTCTCTCTCTCGCTCTCTCCCTATATATATATATATTTATATATATATATATATATATATATATATATATATATATATATATATATTTATATATATATATCCTTGCAGACGTGGATGAGTGTGCAACTGATCCTACTCTTTGTGATCACATCTGTACGAACACTGAAGGGAGCTACAGATGCAGCTGTTACCAAGGTTACAGACGAAATGGGACCGAATGCCAAGGTAAGGTACTGTAATATGTACAAGGTTTTCGTGATAAAAATTCTAAAAATTGACAAGAATAGATTATTTTACCTGACGCAATGATATGTTAGAAATTTCCAGCATTTGTTATAATAACCTAATAACCTTAGGCCAAGGATTCAGACCTCGGCGAAAAATAAATTTTCCAATGCATTAAAAATGCCTGCTCTGGAAGCAATTTAAAAGAGATATTGAACCATAGTTCTGGGATCACGTATTGATCTATCACCTGAAACTTCAAAAGAATGTAAAATGTCATTTTAAATAAATGAGATTCTTTTACCTGAACATTCATGATGACGGGGTATCAGATCGGAATCATTTTGATAATTACCTGATCATGTTTGCAGATATTGACGAATGTCAGGAAAATCTCAGTGAGTGTCAGCAGCGGTGTACAAATCATCCTGGTAACTTCAAATGCTCCTGTGAGAACGGTTATGAGCTGAACGACGACGGTCATACATGCTCTGGTATGTGTACTGTATTTAAGTTATCGCGCTACATTCGTTCTGTAACTAGTTCCATATAACCACTGCTTCAAGTATCAAGGTTTTTCAGCGTATCGCCACCATAAATTTGGTAACGATGACTGTAGATTAAAATGTGTGTATTATGTCTACCAGTTGTTAGGTATCAAATATAGTGGCTAGAACCCGAAGGAGCAAGTTCATTGTTCATTATTAAAGATGTAAAACACACAGGATGTCCAGAAATAAAAAGATATGGTAAAATTATATCTGCAAACTAAATTAGAAGTTTAAGTGTAGCAAAGAAGACACACGATGACAAGGTAGTATTACAGAAACAACATAAATATATTGACATTGGTTCCTCAAGTTTCTCATCGCATGTGCTATAAATGGTGGTTTTGTGAGACAGTGAAATGTAAAATGATATGTTGGATTACAGTTTAATTCTAATGCTTTTTGTGATGATTTGTCGTTTTGGTGACATATTGTGTCAGAAAAAAAACTACATTCATTCTATTGCAATGATAATAAAACGAAATATGCTGGCATTTTAATATGATTTATTGAACAGCAAAAAAAGTTATGACTTAACTCCTTGTAAAAGATGTGCAAGTATATGCCTTTTTATATTAATAGTACTGATGCTTGTAACTGGTGATATGCCTTTCAGGAAATATATCCTGTCATCTGAACTGTTCACATTACTGCGTACTTGACGACAATAAGGCTCCCGAGTGCCGGTGCCGGATCGGTTACAGGCTGACGTCATCTACGGACTGTACGGGTAAGTTATAATGTTATCATCGAATGTTCTGCAAAGTTTAGCTAACCAATGCAAAACAAAACACAAAGAAGGATATTTAGCGCAGCAGTTAAACACTGAAGTCGTCCTAGAACTCCCTTGTTGTAACCGCTGCACTGTGTAGCATGATTGTCTGGGTCTCACAACCAGGGCTGCCACAGAGCAAACTATCGAATAATCAATGATTGCGTATCGCATTGTGCATCCAGCTCCACATTTTAAATGTGCGACACCCTCTCTCGTTTGTCTGATTCTTGTCCCTGTGAAAGAAGCGGTATAATCGGACCATCGAGAGCGGGTGTCGCGTGTTTAAAGTTAGGAGCCAGATAAACAGTGCGATATACCAGGTTCTCATTGGTTTGATTACCATTCTTTGCTCTGTGCCAGCCCTGGTGGTGAGATCCAGAGAATCATGTTTTAACAATGAGTGAGATCTTTGATGAATGCAGGTATAACCGCTCCGTGATGAGCGTAATTTATCCAGCGGCGTAGAGAAATGAAATAAGACACGTTAACCGACACTTTTGCCTCTCTGATTTGAGATGGTCTACCGAGAAGACAGAGTGGCATTACATGTCGTGTCCAAAACAACGCTAATCGTCTCGATGAAGAAAAAAATATTTCCGTAATTTTGTCATATTTAAGTATCGTGTCACTTAAGAGTTACCAATACCAACCTTTCGATTTAATTGTTTAAAAAAGTCCACCGAATGTCTGTTGGATTTATGACATGACAGTATACCATTGCACGTCTGAGATTGGCAGCTAAACTCTGCGATGTGCAGGAAATGACTGCGGTCACCACAGGCACGGGATATACGTTTTAGTTTGTACATTCACGTTCATTAATATACTATAATTCCTCACACATGGCTGTTAAATTTTGCATTAAATGGCGATTTCATTTCAAAGCGTCGAGGGCCATTGCAGTGCAAATTCCAGAATGACTGGTGTAACGACTGAAAGTAGGCCCTAGCGGTCTAGTGATACCTTTTGAGAAATGTGTTCATGGAGAAATGTTTTAAGAAAAAAAGCTTATCAGTAACATCTTACCAAATGAGCAATCCAGTTATCTTTGTGTTTAACAAGTCTTACATATTTGTAAGTGAATTATAAAGTGAATGATTGATCTATCCTCAGGTAATCTCTGTTTCAAGTTTCAGTTTTAAGCTAGCGAAAGCAATGCAGTTTACCAGTATATTTACCGATATTGGTTTACTGGAATAAATTAATTCAGACTTTTTAAATTAGAATTTTTCTTGCGATTTGACTATAAGGATACACGTATATACGATACACGCCCAGGAGCGAAAAAAAAACGACAGCGTAAATCATAAAAAAACTCGCATGATAGTATATATATATATATAAGCTGTGCTCACTCTTCTGGAACACACTGTAATGATCAGGTAGGTGTATTCAGTTCGTTTAACAGGCTGGATTAAGTTGGTGTTATATATACAAATATAAATATATATATATATATATATATATATATATATATATTATTATTATTATTATTATTATGTGAGTTTTGTTATATATATATATTAATATATAAATATATATATATGCGTCATTGCGTGTGTTTTTCTACGCAGACATTGACGAGTGCACTGCAGGGAGTCATTCGTGTAGTCAAGATTGCACGAACGTCCCGGGAGGGTACAAATGCAGCTGTAAACCAGGATACAGGTTAGATGGACATACAGAATGTGAAGGTAAGACATCTCGTGTTCAAGTGAGATATATATCTGACTTAAGCAGAGAAAGAGTGTGTGCAAGGTTCAGATAAATCTGCCAAGCTTAATTTAAGAATATGTTCACACAAAAAACTAAATAGGATTATTTTTTCTTATTTTTTTAATGTACTTATCGAGAAAAATATTTTTGGAATTTTGCCAACTAAAAGAAAGGTATAAGAATTAATATGCTCAATTCTTTATCTGACCTTTATAAACTAAAGGTGATCTCTAGGAGCTTTTAAAAAAATAGGCCAGAAAACGTGGTTTTCATGGCACACAGGCTGCTTGTTTTGTTAATATCAACGCGTTTATAATATGTGGAGGCCAGCCAAAATAAAACTAATCCCACAAGGGCATCTGGCGGAGAAAGTCAAAGAGGTCACAATTCTTAACTGTTAGTTCTAGAAATTTCTTTCTTAATGTAAAGGGAGGTCATTGTAATGTCTCCTTTCACATCAAAGTTAGAAAATCGTGGCCTATATTCTGTGAGCTATATGAAACAACATGATTTGTATAATTTACGTCTAATGGACAAAAGTCATATCAGTTTGACGAAGGAACTTCTAACTTAGCATCTAGCATCTGATTCCTCGTGAAATCTTCTTGGAAACCTTAAATAACCTCTTACTGTTACTACTTTGAAGGAATATGACAAAAAAAACTATTTTGAGCACTCTGGAGGTCATCCTATCAAGGTCCCTTTACAATATTTGTCACCAAATAATAACATAAATAATTAATACTTGCATCACATGTCAAACTCAGCTGAGCGTCATGACCCATGGATCACTTGTTTGTCAAGATTTACTCCCATTTACTAGTTTTAGTTATAAATTTAGAAAGTACTTCAGCCACCCTGCCTTTTCCAGCAAACAGTTATGGACACAAACCGACAATAGGAATAAGCCCCTTTGCCCCTACGATATATTAATACTGTTGAAATGTAATAAATGTTTTTATTATTAAGTTTAAAAGTGCTCCTTAGTGTCCTAACAGCCAGGATGGGCATTCACAGGGTCGAAAATGTGTTAGGGTAGGAAGGTGTACCTTCCTGCCGTATAGTTTATTTGGACAGGAAGGGCTGCCATTCTTTAAAATGATACCTATGAACCACATCAAATTTTCTTTCCATTAAATATCATATATTTATAACAGTCGAAGCAAAGTTCTCTGAAAGACCATTCATTCAGCAAAAATTCATTGATCTGCGAAAAAATGGATCGGCGAATCTACGGAGCAGTATTCTATCTTTGTGCAGCCGAATATTACATGCACATGTAGCAGACTTTTGTCTGTGTGTATATATTACATCACCAAAATGAAATTTGTCTAAAATAAACCACCGCATTATATTTATATATATATATATATATATATATATATATATATATATATATATATATGTTCAAAATGTCTACAAATGTAATATCGCTTCGAGTGTATACACAAATAATTCAAATTTCTCACTAGTTAACGTCGAAAAAGGGATGGATTACCCGATTGCATTCATTAAAAAATAAGCCATTTTTTGTATGGAAATGAAAGGACCAAATACTCTATGCGCAATATGGTTTTGGAAATATCGTATTCCGCACCTTTGTTACATGAAAACGCCTTATGTCAAATGAATATTAATTGGTATTAAAGAACAACCATGAAATTAATATTATACCGATTTTTTTCAGAATGCCCAGAAGGCACATACGGTGTCGAGTGCGGGAAGAGTTGTGCAGACTGCAGCGACCATTTTACCCAGTGTAACCGGACTCACGGCTGCAGTGTCTGTAAACATGGTTACAGAGGTGCCAACTGTGACGAAGACATTGATGAGTGTACGGAACAGAACGTCGAGTGCGGAAACAATGAGATTTGCAAAAACACACGGGGAAGTTACGTGTGCGTTTGTGAGGTTGACTATTTCAAGAGAGAGACCTTAGTCGGGGAGATCTGCGGTAAGATTCTTTGCCGGTGTACCGATTTCTGATTACCCCCGCTTCAAATTACCCCTCCGTAATTGTAGTCACAATTATTGTGTTGGGAAAAACTTTTCAGTTACACCTTCGGTTTAAACGATAAACATCGTAAATCGGTAAAATCCGCCTCATGCAAAAGATTAATTAAGGGGCAAAAGTATTATTCTAAGGAAATAAGATTTAAACAGAAGCAGATCCAGCGGATCGGAGGGGTCCAGGGGTCCGCCAAATCCCCCCCCCCCCCCTCCCACCGCCCCCATTTCAGCCACCAGAATTTTTTAAGGGTTTTTAAACCAACTATTGCGGCCTCGATTCCCCCCTCACCACCATTTCGGTACCTGGTCCTTTTTCGGGTTTTGTCCTCCTGGTGTGGAACCCTCCTTTTTCTCCTAAATCCTGGATCCGCCCCTGGTAATTATAATGCTGCACGATGGAAATTTATAAGCGTTTGCAATAAAAATGAAATGTGACGTAAGTTTTATTATTTACTAAACTTGAAATCGATTTTAGATCACCCACTTCGGTTTCAGATTACCCCCTGAAAATAGTTGTTTCTAGGTGTATATTTGCTTAAAATTCGTATAAGATCTTTCTTCTTGATTTCTCAAATTAGGTTGACTTTTTATACAGCTTATAAACGTTTGCATGGAATAGGCAACGCGCTCGATGAAGTGTATCAGTAAACATAAATATAATTAACAATATAAATAACATTATGCGACAATTTATTTTTCATAAATTGATAGCTTTCAAATCTCGTACCTTTACGCGGTGTACCTAAGTTATATATAATATAATTTAAAGCATAAGACTTTATATCACTTGATTAAATCAGAGAGGGGGGAGATAATCCGAATAATGCAGGGGGTAACCTGAAATTCTTTTGAGACTACCGAAGGGGTTTTCTTAAATCGATTTTAGATAGCCGTTGGGTAACTTGAAATGGTGGGTTACCTGAAGGCTTTACCCTGGCACAATTTGATACCGTTAAAACAGACAATACGAGAATCAAACGAATCTGGTAAAAATAGCCAGTTTTCATGTTTTTGCATGTCTATGATAATGCGACAAAATTTGTATGCATGTGAACAGAACTTCGTGATCTTTAATATTATCGATATAACCATTCAATTTAAAGAATTTTTTTTGTTTATTTGCAGTTAAACCTGAAGTGAAAAAATCATTGTTTTAAATACTACAACATTTTCTGTTAAGTGCAGTTTCTGGGTAATTAGCAATAAAAATTCAAGAATGTTGTGTAATGTGCCAGATATTGGTGAACAAATAGGTGTAGTCAACGAACATATGTCCAACAAAGCGACGGACAGTTAACTTGATTTACTATGCACTCTCACACATACCTAATACACGTATCTTTTAATTGTATTCCTGACAGTATATATGTAGTTCATATTAGGCCAAAATAAAAAAAAATGTATGGTTCTCAGGCACTTTTTTTCAGAAATCAATGCGGGCGGGCGGGTTTTTTATTTGTAATTTTTTTGGTATGTTTCGATGAAAATGTAAAATGATAAGGGAAAAACATGATAATAACAGATTTATTTTGCTAAACAAGGAAAAGTAATACATAATAAAGGAAAGTGTATGATTTTTGTATTCTTGAAAGAAATGTCCGAGCGGCTGTAGCTCAAAATTGGTAACCTACTTTGGAATATCAAGATAAAAATTTTTGATGCGGGGGTTTAAAATTGATGCGGGCGGTGCCTGAGAACCATACCTTTTATTTTTTTGGCCTTATTTCCAATCGTATTTTACCTTTGTCAGTCATGTAGGTAAACTTGAGCACATGAGCACACAATTACCATATGATTTAAAAAAGTGATCTTTGTTACGGGGTGACATAAAAGCGGACCGAACTGTCTCGCTAGTGAAGCTTGGTTTTCTAGCGAAGCGGTTGATACGCCGGACTTGTGCGCCACAACATGGGTTTATAACCGGGATCGGCCCAAAGTTTTCACCGGAGCAAATTTGTCTTTGTAACACTTTTTTTGCTCTTAGCTATTTTACAGTGTTTTTTATTACATATTTTTTATCACAGTTCCTGAAGACCGAACTACTAGTGTTCCACGGGTTTCGACTACATCAGGTATGTAAGGCGAAAACAAGTATTTTTTTTATTTCGATTTCCAGCTCAAGTCGCTCGGACATTTCTTTTTTCTTGTAAATAAAATAATAAAAATTCGATAATATTTCCTTTTGTATTGTCGTGCTGTTTCTCTGTTAAGTAAATAATTTTTTTATATAATATCTAAAAAAATATTTAAATAAAGATAAAATAAAAATATAAAAAAAATTGAGTCCTTTGTGAAATTATTATAAAGTCGAATGTCGGTACTAGCAAAATACAAAATAAATTTAAATTGTGTAAATACAAATGATTCGTATCTACGATTATATCTCATTCAGATAAAAAAGATCAAGTTTGATATTCCAGACCGACAAATCTTTGTAAGCTTATTAGCCTCCTGCATGTGTGTTATAAACAAGTGTTATTAATGAATATTTCGTTTTATTTAACAAGTTACTTTATTTTAGTTTCTACAGAGACGATGTCACCAAGGCCACCTTTATCACAAGGCAGTAAGTACACAAACACATACACATACGCACGCACAACCACCCATACACACACCCACACACACATATTATACATATACATACATATATGACTAAAATAAAGACAGAATAATGTGATAAGATTTTTCCCGTAATTATATATATATATATTATGTATGTATGTATATTATGTATGTATGTATGTATTTATATATATATGTATGTATATATATATATATATATATATATATATATAATTTTGGAGAAAAACAACACTGTTAATTCACAACAGTCTGTTTCACGGGATGCGACCCGATCATCAGGTTAATGTGGTTAGAAATATATATATATAAGAATGAAATACAGTTACAAAAATACGATATACGATAGCTATATTGCATGTGATAGCATATATAACAATGCATATGCTCTTTAGAAAAGATGTTTTAACATATCGTTATATATAACATATAACATAACAAGTTACATCTGATAAAACAATTCCAGACCTGTGGGCCGTTGTTAGTAGTGCTGTTGTATCATGCCTCCTCTTGGTCCTGTTGCTGGGTTTCGCTTGTTTCGTCCGCCTCCGCGGGACTAAAACAGATCAGATGGCCGTAACCACATCTACCACGAGTACTTCCGGTAAGAATTTACCATATCTTTATTCGTTGGCACAACGAAAAACCCCAGAATTAAACTAGAATTGCATATATGCGTAACGGTAAGTATGCGTTTGCAGTACGTATGCGTAATGCAGCTAGAAAACGGATTTCATTTATACGTATTCATTAATACGTATGCGTATACAAAACGTTTGCAGCAAAACCGGGCCTGTAAAGCTGCATGATGAGTAGAAATGCATCTGCCAGAGGAATACCCTATCGCTGACGTCAAAGTGTTGAATTTCCCGTCCGTTACTATGCGTACGTATGCGTTTTCAATCGCTACTCTGAGCGATCGCAAAGTGCTGCATACGCATATACGTATAACCTCTACGTACTGC
Source organism: Sipunculus nudus (assembly GCA_026874595.1). Lineage (NCBI taxonomy): Eukaryota > Metazoa > Annelida > Sipuncula > Golfingiida > Sipunculidae > Sipunculus > Sipunculus nudus. The sequence continues at coordinate 50,529,963 of CM049315.1, forward strand.
ATACGCACATATGTATTCACTCCAAGAGAATATAAAGTATGCGATTCCTATCTGCATACGCATACGTGACGCATGCGTACTACAAACGCATACATGGAATGCTACCTTTATACAGCAAAAACCTTTGTAAAACCACGCGTTTCAGGTATAGAGCCGCAGGGATCCAAAAGTCATGCGTTGATTTAGTTGGTTACGTTTTATCTTTATTTTCTTGTGTTTATTTCTATGTTTCATAATTCCATTCAGTTTTTCATTAATGCTTTCCTCTCTCTATATATATGTTCGTTTTGTTTTCTCATATTTTTCTTAGAAAGATGATTTCAGTCATTTTAATTCAGATTGTTGCAACCATCAAGTATAATGTGCTGAATCAATATCACGATATATATAACCCTGAACCCTGACATGAATTTTGTTATCTAGAAAAGGTATACCAAATTATCCCAAAGGAACACATGTTAGTGTCTCACTGATTGCCGTGTCAGTACTTGCAAGCATTTTTTATTTTACCAAAGTGAGGACCATTGAATGCAAATACTACGATTCGTGGTCGATAAAAATAAAATTTGACAAATGTATCTCGGAGTCGGCATAAAACAAAGTTCTAAACTAAGTTTCATAATTATTGCATAATATCTTTTGCATGTCTTTATATATTTTTGAAGCAACCGAGTCTCAATATGCTATATATTTTACTTTTTGTCAATATATATATGTATATATATATATATATATATATATTGTAGACTACGATGATGAATATTCGGAAGCCGCAAGGGCAAAGTGGATGAACTTCTTCCCTCGGTTAACCTCAGGCTGGCAACATTTCGGTAAAAAGTTTAACTGATTACACCTCAGTAGTATATATATGTATACCACTTACAATACCACACATGGCAACAACTATACTAAAGCATTGTGTTGTATCCATTTATTTCGTATAGGAAAATAAAGTGTACATGCGAAGCATGGGTACCTTGAGTAAGCAAAAATATACTTACAGGCATATATATACATGAATATATATATATATATATTAAATATATATATGTGTGTGTATGTATATATATATATGTATACTCATGTTTTCAGAATAAAAAGGATTAATTAACGACTTTTTCCCTTTTTTTGACGTCTCAGACTGGTTTATGTTGGCAAATGTAATATATTTCATCATCGACGTCGAGTTTTATTGGAAAAGGTAATTAACAACTGCTGTTTAATGTAGACCACACCATATTTTCAACTTCATCATTATATATTTCATATGATAATATATAATATGATAAGTTTTATAGATTTCCGTATAGAGGTCATAAAAGTAAAATTATTTCTGTGCCTTAATTTATAATGAATAATACATAGTAATTGTTTCTTTACAGATGAAGAGTCCTTTACTTCTACGAGTCAGTCAGATTGGCCTGACACTTTCCCGCAATTCGCTCTGTACAGAGGGTACGCCAGCTCAAGAACCACTGACGACACATCTGAGGACAGAACACAGTATTACAGACCCCTGAGGTACTGACGAGTGTTGGCTTGTAACGCAGCAAGGGCAATACAATGCAGAGGACGTTTCATGGATTCTGTGTTAACATTCAGAAGATTGATTGCTCGCCGTGTAGAGTTGGGCATTTATGATGGCCGTGTACATGTAAAAACCCTATTACGATATCTGACGTCTATCTGCTAATGAAAATCCCTTGAACGTTCTTTTACAATAGGCCAGAAAATGCCTTTCCCACCGCATACAGACTGTTCGTTTATGTATATCCGAGTGTTTATAACCCATGGGGTACCCGACAAAATAAACCAAACACATTCAACAAAGACATCTGTCGGAAAGTCAATCAAACCAGAGTTTTTCAAAGAGCGTTTGCAACTATAGTGACCTTTCAACTTCCGCACAAATGCAATGATCCACCTTAGAATGCATGTTTTTGGGTTTGTCAACACAACTGTGTTTACTAAAAGCTTATTTACTAGTAAACTCATACATCCGTCACTGAGGCGAACTTTTATAAAAAAAAAAGAATTACCTAGAGCTCATTAATATATACGAATAGTAAGCCATAAAACACATAAGTTCCAAAGAATGAGTAGATGTTCTTTTGTACATTTTGGTTTAGCCCACTGTGTAGTCCGTTACATTTCGGTTTAGCCCACTGTTTAGTCGGTTACATTTCGGTTTAGCCCACAGTGTAGTCCGTTACATTTCGGTTTAGTCCACCGTGGGTGCATGACAGGTGTTCCTTAAAGTATCATTTCATTAGCTGTGAATTAAATTGAAATACAGTGGCACAATACCAAGCTCCCCACCTTTCCATTGCGTCTAATTTGTGATGTTTTTCTAGTGTTTTTTTTTTAATTCACAAAAAAAAATTACTTACCGCAAGGCAAAACTACCAGTAACTAGCAGAAGAAACATTTCATCATACGTGCTTGCACAGAGAAATCCTGATTAAACCTGGGGATTTCAATAAGATCAGAATTTCAGAAATACGACCACCTCAATATTTCGACCACCCGAACCTCAATATTACGAACGCCCTTATATTTCGACAACTTTGTTCAGTACATAAAGTGGTCGTAGCTGTTTATTGGATTCCACTTTATAAGTTCCTTTCTTCCTAAGCTGAGATGTGTCCAAAAGCAGAAGAACCATATATATTTAGTTTTAAGTAGACCTGTGTCCACAAACAGAGGTACCAATTTCGATTTCGTCCTCCACAGACCAGTGCCTACTAAGAGAGGTACCATTTTCTATTTCGTCCTCCACGGACCTGCGTCCACAAACAGAGGTACCATTTTCTATTTCGTCCTCCACGGACCTGTGTCCACAAACAGAGGTACCATTTTCTATTTCGTCCTCCACAGAAAGTGTCCACAAACAGAGGTACCATTTTCCATTTCGTCCTCCACAGAAAGTGTCCACAAACAGAGGTACCATTTTCTATTTCGTCCTCCACAGAAAGTGTCCACAAACAGAGGTACCATTTTCCATTTCGTCCTCCACAGAAAGTGTCCACAAACAGAGGTACCATTTTCCATTTCGTCCTCCACAGAAAGTGTCCACAAACAGAGGTAATATTTTCCATTTCGTCCTCCACAAAAAGTGTCCACAAACAGAGGTACCATTTTCCATTTCGTCCTCCACAGAAAGTGTCCACAAACAAAGGTACCATTTTCAATTTCGTCCTCCACAGAAAGTGTCCACAAACAGACGTACCATTTTCCATTTGGTCCTCCACAGACCAGTGTCTAACAAGAGAGGTACCATTTTCTATTTCGTCCTCCACGGACCAGCGTCCACAAACAGAGGTACCATTTTCCATTTCGTCCTCAACAGAAAGTGTCCACAAACAGAGGTACCATTTTCCATTTAGTTCTCCACAGAAAGTGTCCACAAACAGAGGTACCATTTTCCATTTCGTCTTGCACAGAAAGTGTCCACAAACAGAGGTACCATTTTCCATTTCGTCCCCCACAGAAAGTGTCAACAAACAGAGGTACCATTTTCCATTTCGTCCTCCAGAAAAAGTGTCCACAAACAGAGGTACCATTTTCCATTTCGTCCTCCACAGAAAGTGTCCACAAACAGACGTACCATTTTCCATTTCGTCCTCCACAGACCAGTGTCTAACAAGAGAGGTACCATTTTCTATTTCGTCCTCCACGGACCGGCGTCCACAAACAGGGTTACCATTTTCCATTTCGTCCTCAACAGTAAGTGTCCACAAACAGAGGTACCATTTTCCATTTCGTCCTCAACAGAAAGTGTCCAAAAACAATGGTACCATTTTCCATTTCGTCCTCCACAGAAAGTGTCCACAAACAGAGGTGCCATTTTCCATTTCGTCCTCTACAGGCCGGTGTCGCATTGATAAAGTAGTATCCGCAGTCATAACTAACATTTCGTCGTGCAAACGTCTAACAACGCGGGTGTGTCAGGTAATATTAAAAGGCTCCGACCTAAACCAGTGCTCTTTAACCAACAGAGAGAGTTAACGCCACGTTGTACTTAGTTATTTTTAGTTTTAGCTACGTAGCTAATTTGATGATGCGAAAATCTAACATATTGGTTCAATTTCAGTACAATACTGTGGAAGGGACAGAAGAAACAATAGGATAACAAAATGTCACTTTTCATATTTGCTTTATTGAAAATGTTTATTCTAGAAGTTGTGAGTTACAAGTTAATTCTTCGTAAAAAGAAGACAAAAATTGGTAATTAAACCATGTATTTCTTCAGGTGAGGCCAATTTGTTCATTGTTTCATTTAAAAACATCCTAAATGTGATATATTTGTTACTAGCACAACTGTGGTGCTCTAAACAGAGAACTATTGCTCAGGCTAAAAATTTCTTCCTTATGTGCCTGCTTCCAAGCTCAAACATTGTGAATATACAACGTGTTTTGCACCAACACCCTGGAGCGGCTTTCAAAGAAATGTAAAAAAAAAAAACTCAGGCACACGCTGCACACACTGCATTCTGCTACTGCACTTGCCATTTCATGTTGTTCTGTTATCGTGTTTAATCTTAATATCCTTATTTTACTTGTGCGTCTTATGTTTTTACTGTTTAAATGCACATACGCCATGATCATGGTATATGGTAAATATATTTTAAATTTCCTTATTGCGGTGTATCATGAAATTAAATTTGATTAATTCATCATGGCTTAAACTGAGTTATATTCTCGGGGCCTGTAAAAATTTATTCAAGTAGAGTCTAGAGGAAATGCACACAAAGGTTAGAGTCCACTAAGATTTTGCTCAACTTCCACTAAATCATGTTTTCGTCATATGTGTGTGATGTATGTAATATATATTCATATTATAGAGACATATTATTCATGTTCTAAAAATGATGCCAGGTATCATAATTTTTTCAATGGTAGTTGATTTGTCTGTTATCAAATTCAAGCCGAATGTACTGTACGAAGATTTTCGACATGTTGTGGAGGGTCAGGTTGATAACCGAGGAATAACCATTAAATTTTGCAGCTTATCTTAATCACCTTCCCGTCTGTTTTATTCAAATATCTTCCAATATCATTGCGACCAATAGCTATACCTTTGTATAGATAGAGCCGCAGCGATGCATAGGTTTAAGTAGAGTTTACCCTTGAATTGGGCTGGGGAACCATGAAACTAAGTACATAGGAACACAGGAATCTTTCATTAAGATTCAGGAGGAGTCAAGTAGGCTCCGACTACCCATCCACTTTGGAAAACTCAACCAAAGCCCTCTATATAACTTGTTATATAATCACCATAATACTGCTATCCAAGAGTAATGGGTAGCTCCACGTCACGAACTTGGGGGAAAAAACTCACTGCGCAGCAAGCAGGTCAGAGGTTTAACACTTGAATTCTCTAGTGCAGCCGGACAGTCTTAGTTTCATTCAAGACCACACGGCAGTACTGAATTGAACAGCTCTGTCACATGTATCACTCGCAGCATCTGTTGGCAGAAGGCAGGCGTTATCAGTTTCAATAATTGATTACCGGGTATTTTCTATATTTTATCTGCCAAATGCATTTAGTTGTGAAATTTTACTGCATGCATTACCAGCTATGAACCTGTGATCTTGTTCAAAAACATGTCGAATGAATCATAACATAAACAATTAGCCAAAATATTCATATGTAATATTATTGAAAAATAATTATAAAAATCATTATTGGAAATTAATAAATCGTTACTGTTTAGGTATATGCATGGATTTGCTGCTTTTTTACTATAACATTTTCACAGGTGATTAACACTGCCAGTATTACATATTTAAGCAACCTAAAGTTTGCGTATCTTTTACGACTGCATTATGATATAAATTTCCCTATGCATAATTTGTCTTATACGGATATGTCCTTTGGTTTTTTTATAAGTGTTGGCCGGGGAAGCATGACATCACATGGCAATGCTACGCCCGCTAGTCCATTTCAAGCGCACTAGCAGTTGTCACGCCAACTAGTCAAATTTACGCCAACTATTGAATTTCACATCCACAAATAAATTTAATAATGGGTAGAGTAAAATTTAAGCCAGATTTATGGTATATTCGTTTTATTAGATAAAATAATATGGCAAGTATGATAATATCACAGTAGTTTACCAGAAAAATATCAACAATACACTTTCTCAACTAAGACATACAATTAAGAAACCTATTATTTACAGTTATTGTTATTTATCCAAGATACGATAAACATGAAATTAAAATGCCACGTACACCAGTACAGTTCACGTCAACTTGTAAATCCCATGCCAATTAATAAATTTCAAACTCACAAGTATATTTCACGTCCACTAGGATATGTCGCATTCACTAAAATATTCGAGACAACTATTTGTTACATCCCCTAGTAAATCTAGCGGTATCTCTAGCAATAATTTACGCCAACTAGTAAATGTCACCCCATTTTTACCAACGATGAATCAACTAATATTTATATCACAGTAGCTTACAAGGGATAGATTTATATGAACAAACTTCCAAAGTATATCCCGCATGTGCCATTAACGAATTTGCAGTGACTATAATCCACACAATATGAGACGCACGACATATAAATGCAGCGCCAACTTGCCCTAAATTTCACACTCGGCAGTATATTACACTTTAAATATGAACTATTAACCCAATAATAAATGTCATACCTTGATGAACACTTCACGCCTACTATTAAAACTCACTCATACCAGTTAATGTCACTAATTCGTAATTTTACGTATACCATGTTAAATATGACCTGTCTAATAAATGTCACTCACTAGCAAATGTCACCTCGCTTTTAAATGTCACCCCACTAGTACATGCCACCAAACAAGCACATATCATACCCACCTGTACATGACAAAACTAGTAAATCTCACAGCACAATTAAAGATATGTGTGTATATCTGTGCGTGGACCGTAAATATAATACCAGTGATATATATATATATATATATATATATATATATATATATATATATAGTGATATATTTATTTTTAATGAACATATGGCAAGAATGAGGATATCAGTTTACCAGGAAAAATAAAACAACATTCCATCTTTAAAATATATCCTGAATATATGCCGTAAAATACATTTATTCAAGTATTATTTACAGTGACTATAAAATCTATGGAATTAATTCCTCTCACAGCTCCTGAAAATATTTATATTACATTTACATTTTCTCGAATTATCATACTCCTAAATATAAAAAAAAACTATTTACAGTGGTTATAATGCTATATTTCCTCAATATTATATTAATACATACATGTGTATATATATATATATATATATAAATATATATATATATATTCATGTATGCTTTATAAAAAGACTAAAAACAATCCTAAATACAAAAATGGCTCACAAAAACATCTGAAATCAAATCAGATCATAAATTTGTTTTACATTTAATACAAAATTGTTTGATGATCGTGCATTAAAAGAATTATTTTTTATTGTATTTATTGCTCCTGAGTATAGCGTATAACCAGCTACAGTGCATACTCATAATTAGAACGCACGGTCAGATCTTTTTCTACGAATTTGAAATTGTTTCATGCAAGGAAAGTGTAGTCATTTACTTAAATATACTCAATGTCATGTTATATTATAACAGTAGTGCTAATCATAGCATGTTTTGAATGCAGTGTGGTTAAATTCTAAATATTCCATGATATAAGAACTGACTGAGCGCGAATGTTCTGATAATTAACTTAATTAAGTTGCCCTGGAAGCTTATGGTATACCCGTTCTCTGCAGGAGAGTAAAACATATCACTGTTAGGTCACCTGTCAAAAATAACAGGCAAAAGTTGATTAAAGACATATATCTTTCATAATAATAACCTGAGATATTTCCTAATGATAAAATGGACAGAACAGGTTAACGATAGTCTATTACTAAGTCTTCTCTTCTACAGCCTCCTTTCTGCATCGAAGTAAAACGTACTAAATATAACAGAAATGCTCTTTATGTCCCATTTTCAAGAGTTTTGTTTGTAACAGATACCACTGAATTGTCATTCCTTTCCAAATAAAATAAAAAAGAAATATTTAACGACATATACAAAAGTCCTCACTATAGTATGATCGGTAAAAGCAAGAATCAAAGGGAAACGTAAATTTGAAAAGAACCTTAACATATAAGAATGTAACAAAAAGAAAGGTATATTCATCTCTCCTTACACCCCCTTAATCATTTGAAAGCTCTAGAGGTTCTTCCTACAAGGTAAAAAAATATAAGAAGTGGTCCCTTTAACTAACTTCAGCCTTAACATTATCGAATATAATTTTTTATACATCTAGATTCCCCTTGAAGGGATTATCTAGAATAATTTCATTTTTAAAAAGTAAGAACGGATAGATATTTCGTCTGTGTAAAAATATTATAATATTTAATTATGGTTATAACCATATCCAAATTATTCCTATATTATCATAACCAAAAGGACTACTTTGACACGTTTTTAGTTCAGACAACATAAAAAACAGAAGTTAAACATAAAATACCATACATATTACTTATAGAGTGCGTTCTAAAGTATCGAACCAGTAAAACATTTTGTACATTGCATAAATAGTTAAATGCAAACGAAACAACCTTCACTCCCTATTCAGTATTCAGTATATATGCAGGATTTATTCATGTTACATGTGCAGTGCGTTGTATGTCCCCCGCACTGACCCTTCATCCAACCCGGAGTCCGTATATGCTTTTGCGCGGGGTATAAAGTTAGTCCATCCACTTATACTAGGGGAATCACTCCTCCCCCTTCGGAAACTCCACTTAGGACTAGCTCTGGGTATAAAATGATGCCATATTGACTTCTGTTTAGCCGAGGCGCCCCAGGTGTCATCTGAAAAAACAATGATTTATATAAATAAAGAAGAAAATACCGACTGTTTTAATTTATTAAATTGATAAAATAAGTTTTTATTACATAAACTTGGAACTGATAGGTTTGAAATTAGACTGCAGGAACTGAAATGCAACTGGCAACAAATACAAAACGCCCTCTATAAGCACACCTTTATCAACAACATACGGGACTGTGTAAAACTAGATTTCTCAATGGCAGAGCGATCGCTGGAAGCCTGGCCACGACTCTCGCAACTGAGCAATAATTGGGAATCGGCTTCGGAGTGTACGACCTTAGAAATGAGGTGAAGGTCGATAATATACATCGGATAAGCAAAGCTGTCACATATGACATATGTCTGAAACTGTGGCTACAGGTCAGTATTTTTGGAAATCAGCCATGTATGAGATCTAGAGCACACACGGGTAAACGAATGAAAAATGTAAAAAGGGAAAAAAATGTATTTGATGGTTTTGCACTCGAGGGTACCCAAATATTTTTTGTGGAAACGCAAATCATCAACTCTTACAAGTCTCCCCCTCCTTACGTTGGGAAGGTTAAATTACCCGGTTTACAGGAAAGGGTCACCGGTGCAACGGGGTTGTATTTTCGTGAGCCCACAAAAAAGAGCCCACCAGAAACGCTGATGTTCACAGGGCTTCAAATTTTCCACCTAGCGAGGTAATTAGGACGCTTAAATTTGAGGGATCTTTTAGCCAATCACAATGCGTGTGGCGAATGAGTCACTATTTGGTGTGTCCCCGGCTGCTGTGGTCTGGAGGTAGTCTAGAGCACACGAAGCCGGGAGATCGTAAGTTCAAATCTCAACCGAAGAGATTTTCACAGTAGCCCGTACCCAGAAAGAGCGCTCTGCAGGCTGAATGGGAAGGCTGTATCCCACAGTCGTGTATAACTCGTAAACAAGTGTGTCTTTTGGAGGTTCATCGGTGTAATGACCCAGCAATTGGGTGATAACACACCCAAAATATGCAGGTGCGGTAGGCACTGGGCCTGGGTGACGCCAGGATATAAAATAGTTGGTAACTTACCCCAGCTAGTATCATCGCTGGCTGACTGTTCCTTTTTGGCTCGCCGCCTCTTCCAACAGCAGACAACAGCAATAATCAGCAGAACCAGGCACACTACTAGCAACGTGGTCACGGAGGCGATCATGGTGACGTCTGTTGTACAATACTCTCCACTGAATCCGGTGTTACAACTGAAATTATGAAAATTTCATTGGATCACTTCACCCTCCATTTAATATGTCGAATTGTGTATTTTGTATCATGTATTAAATTGAAACAAAATCGACTTGTCTTTAAACTTCGTCCACGTTCGAATGACGCCACTGCTTTTGGTATTGTTATCAAGGACTATTTGTGTAGCCTGTGATTTTTATGTTTTGACCCGTGATCATTAATACCAACGTCGCTTTGGTCAAGCCTTCTCCTCCACGAAAGACCTTTTTAAGTGAATAAAAGGTCAAGAAAAACCTTTTGAAAATTATGATAAGCACTACGTACTCAACAAAAATTAAGAAGTTATTGTTTTGGGTTTCGTACTTCTATACAACTTCATTTATATTGCAGCTTCCTTTATTCGTATTTCTAGAACCATTAATATCGTACCGAAGCATGAAGCTGCATCGGCAGACATATTGACCAATCAAACAAGGTCGATTTGCTAAGATAACAGGGACAGTTATAGCACCAGATTCAAATCAGGTGCACATTACCAAAAGTTTAACATGCAAACTGTTGATATGCTGAGCGGCCGTAAGTCTCATAAAATACAAGAATAGACTTTTACATCTGCCGGAGACAACTGGCACTAAATGCTCCATTATAATGAGAAGAAGGGCCATATTTTGTTATATCTAAGAGTGAAACTTCCTTATCCTTTACACTAAGCTTCTTATCGAACCTTGTGGCTTGTATTTGTCTTCTATGTTATAAATGATGGTGGTAACACTTGACCATTGTCACGGAACTCCACTTTGGCCATGGATATGCATGACTTTCATCTTAGTCTGTTGGGAATGATGCAGAGAGTCCTAAGGGGGGCATTTTCATAAATATTTTTCAAATTATTTTTCGAAAGAGCTATCGCAGCGTCAGATGTCAGCAAGTACGATTTTGTATCTAGGCAGAAAACAATTAGTTACTCTGAATCTGGGCCTCAGGCCCTCTACCCCCGAGTTCTGACGGCTATGTACGTGGCTATTTTTTCAACCGCAGGCAGTGCAAGTAGAGAAAAAACAGTTCCAGATAAAGTTTCCCAATTTATCGATTGTTTTGAAAATTTTAATGCCGAAACAAAACATAGAAACATTTTTCCTGATTATTGGTAATTGCATTTCTGACTTTCGGACTTAAAAAAATGTGTATTTACAGTAAATGAAACGGGCCATGTTATCGTCGAACTAAAATGTTCGTTTTTTTGGGAAATACCTTTATATTATCTGAGACATATAGAGTCGGACATTACAAAACGTTCATTTGTTCTGAGGGCATCAACAAACCAGTCTTCGTTATATAAGAGCACCATCTGTCCGATTTGAGATGAAACTAAACTGGGCTTCAAGTCCAAATGCTTAAAACATTATAGTACTGGCTCACTGGACCCGAACACGGCAGTCATTCAATACGTGTAATGCGCATGACTGTCACTATGCCCAGAATCATACTTCTAACAGTACGAATTCGCTGTTTGGGAGTTGTAGGTAAAGAAATCCTTTCCCCACAACGCACCGGGGTATTCATAAGTGCAGACAAAAGGGTATATGGATGTAATCCTTTGAAATATATTGAATAAGGACTAATTCAAGGCAAATTACCTGAAAATGAATGTTTTTGTGACAAAGTTCTAACGATTTAAGTTATATTTGGTAAACATACATATGTATTATTTAAACAGAAGACATTTTTGCATAATGACAAATTTTGATTTTCAAGTTTAAGAGCTTAGACAAGTTGTCCCTGGCTGGAAAAGGTTTGTTTTGAATACATACGCCATCTGGTAGGAGGGTCCATGAATGTGGACAAGATGTATTGATCACAGAAATTGAGGCCGTGTCCGCACTAGCAAATAGTCCGGATAGTGAATCGGTTTACTCTGTCCGCACTAGGCCACCAATCTGCATCAATTCTAGCCGTGACAACCCGACTCAGTAGGCAATCGGATAATGGGGCTGGTAAGTCTACTCGAGTCGTGATACTAGTTATATGGAGGAATGTATCGCAATGGTCTTGCAACTGGTTGCATTCATATTGTGGTAAACGGCCCATAATCTCAATATTATGCTTAGAATGGTAAATAAACACAATAGTATATATGTGAGCTCGCAACCAAAACTGAAACACCGTCTCCATGGACACGGGTCATTTCCTGTATCGCCTGCAAGTTGCCTGCGTCCTGTAACCCGTGCGAGCCATGCTTGTGTTCATGAGGTCATTAATTTAACAAACATGCCGAGGGGTTTACCAATGTGCTGGGTTAAACAGGAACTTTTTTCGCTCATATTTGGTATTATTAGAAAGTACACAAAAAATGCTAACGAATGGTCTGGTTAATGTTGATTGACAGTGTACCTGTAGCCCATGAAGCGTTGTCAGAAATGACGAAAATATATGCATCTTCATAAAGCCTTATTTATAATGCGATCCCCAGACGTAGATGTCATGATACTCTGGCGCCAGTAATCTGGTCGTAATGCCAGAGGGTCAATATAACGCAACATCAGTTCGAGCTGTAGTCCGCTTGAATGGCGGTCTACAGTAATCCGGTATACTGTATTCCAGTTTACAGTAAACCGGTTTCTAGTGCGTTCAGGCAAACCCGCTTCTAGTTCGAATGAGTCCTGTGTCAGCGAGAGGCCTTGACCGGTAACCTTGTTGTTGCCCAAGCATGCGCTGCGCGCAGGAGCGCTCAAACCTTAAAACCTGAATCGGATTACGAAGCAAGTGCGGAAAGCAAACTCAAGTTGTGTTGTATAAACCGGTTTAGGCTTTTGTAAAGCGAACTAAAGTGCGGCCGCTAAGCGGACAACTTCGAGACTAAAGTAAACCGGTTTAGTATAATCCGGTTTAGATGCGAACTTAGTGCGGATACGGTCTTATTTTTTACTTACATGCACTTCGGGATATTGTCAGAAGACCATTCACATTTGCCATTGTTGCAGCTTCTCTGGGCTGTCATCAACGAACAGGGGTCCTCAATGATAACTAATAAAAAATAAAATATCAATAAGATTAAAACATTTCAGAATAAAAGCACATGGGAGCTATGTTTTTATGAAGTCTTGTACAACTGTTTATTTATTTATTTTTATTTTTTAATACAGTATGCAATTTGTATTGCATTTTACATAGCTAACATATACATTAAAAGTCCGACCGTCACTACTGTAACATAACCGCCTTGCTTTCGCAGCTACCACAGCTGATCACAGCCAAATATTTATGAACGCGCAATGTAAGGACATGCGTTTACGTAAAGCTCTGAACTCTATTTGTTCTAATGACATCTTAGAGCTCTTATGACACAAAGAGATTAACAGGTATTCTGAGCAAAAGCATGTATGTCATATATACTGAACATTCAAAAGGGTGCTTTTGCTCCTATACAGAAATGGTGGAAGTCCGATGTCCCAATGAATAGAGCATTCTATAGTACACCATTCACATTCAGAGCTTCATCTTTTCAATGAATTAAGGTTATATCAGCATTGCATATCAGTTGGACGGATCCTAGTTAGACTGTCCAACTTGGACACCTCGGACTTGGAACCGTCAGCTCAGATAGAAAAAAAAATCCGACCCATCCAACTAAGACCAGTCCATGTTGGATGACACTATGCTATTTAGTGAATACCTGATAGTAAGAGAATACGTACCGGAATCATTTTTCCCTCTCACCACCTCGACCTTGGTCAATGGAAACGTTTCGTTACCTACAGGCAGGGTCCCGTTATTTTCCTTAGCTTTGTTCCATACCATGTAACCCAGGGATGATTTCTGTTTGGCGGTTAGGGGAGTCTTCCATTCCAGCGTGTAATCTACTATCACGCTGCCGTTTCTAAAAATACACGTATGCAGATCTTGATGACATACGGGTGACGTAATGTACTACCTGGGTTGCCAGTTATTGGGGTCTATCGAGTTGGGTACTAAAACATAGATTTTTAGTTTACAAAATAAATCATTATTAGATTAGGAGAAAGGTATTCAACAAAAAATCCCCAATTATGGGGTCTCTCGGGTTCGGTACTACAATCAAATATTTTAAGTTTACAAAATAAATCGTTATTAGATTAGGAGGTAGGCATTCAACGGACAATTCGCTTTTAATCAAACCAAATGTTAGCTTAAGAAGCCGAAAGTAAGAAAAAAGATGAACGTATTTTAGTCTATGGATATGTTATTTGTGAATTCTTATTCTTTCCTTTTTATATCTCCGGCAAGATTCTAGTCGAGTTTCGACTTAAGTTGTGAAATAAGTAGGGTCTTATGACATATGGGTGTAATGCAAGTTCTATTTGTTTTCTAATTGTTCCTGAATATACAGTGGAACCCCGCCTTGCGACCACCCAACAACTGCGACCACCCACGTGATTACGACCACTTTTCCTTGTCTCGAATATATTATCCGGGTAACTAAGAAATGCACAAATACGATCAACCCCAAATAACGACCACTTTGGTCAGACCCCAAGGTGGTCGTTACTGTTGAGTTCCACTGTACCACAATAAAACAAACGTGTGTGCTAACGGCACCGAAGGTCAAAATAATACCCAGAGCCCCCTGTTTGAGAATTTTAGAACATTTGTGAGATATTAAACCTTTCTCAAGGTTATAATATACGTATATCCTTAGTTTAACTATATTTTCCCCTCAAGATATGAGAGACCGAGAAAACAAAATAAAAATATGATCTCTTTAGAGAGCCGGTAGAAATAGGTACCAGACTTACCTGACATCGTTTATCACCACCCGCGAAAAACCTTGTTGATCACTGTACACACGAGTCAGCTACAACAGAAAATGCACTGTTAAGGGTTTTTTTATAACCCACCTATAAGATTTTAAGCTTAGGTCTCCGACACCGTCATTATAAATCACTAAGTTTATTAACCATTTATCATCGGGTATTACCCAGTTGTCATTACTGATCAATGGGATCAGTGATTCTTTCATTTAAATTACAGTAAATCTAACTGAAGGACTTTAACACACATAATATACATTTGCCATTACTCTCACCCACATTGCTCTGATTTCTCTCATTATAATACCCGTTCACCATTATCCCATTGCCTCCATTAGGAGAATATCCGTTAATTTACGTTTGTTTGGGTGTCTTTCTTTGTATTGTACACATCATAACTCAAGCAATCATGAACGGACTCTCGTGAACTTTTCAGAGCATTTCAGGAATGGGCCAATCAAGAAACGATAAGATTTGGTGTGGATCCGGCACATGATCCGGATTCAGGAATTTCATAAAAAATGTACAGCCACCTAAACACGAATTAACCTGAGATTGAGGACCGAATAAGTGCATGCAAACACGGTTAAGAGACCATCCCACACTATGGACCCCACACTGCTGCGGTTTGCATTTCTTAGAATAAATTTTTTCTCGTCCTAATAAACATTTACCGCTACTCTCAAGGACATTGCTCTGATTTCTCTCGTTATAATAATTATTCACCGCTACCCTAAATGAAATTGCTATGATTTCTCTTATTATAGTATAACAATACCCTGGATGCGCCATAACATGTTACCTTTACTCCAGGTGACATTGCCCTGATTTCTCTCGCTACATTATACATTCACTGTAACTCTAAAGGACATTGCTCTGCTTCTCTCGCTACAATATACATTTACCGTTACTCTTCGGGACATTGCTCTGATTTTTCTCGCTAAAATATACATGTACCATTACTCTTCGGGACATTGCTCTGATTTTTCTCGCTATAATGTACATGTACCATTACTCAGGGACATTGAGCTGATTATTCTCGCTATTATATACATTTACCGTTACTCTCAGGGACTTTTCTCTTATTTCTCTCGCTACAATATACATTTACCGTTACTCTCAGGGACTTTTCTCTTATTTCTCTCGCTACAATATACATTTACCGTTACTCTTCGGGACATTGCTCTGATTTTTCACGCTACAATATACATCTACCATTACTCTTCGGGACATTGCTCTGATTTTTCTCGCTAAAATATACATGTACCATTACTCTAAGGGACATTGCTCTGATTATTCTCGCTACAATTTACATTTACCTTTACTCTAAGGAACATTTCTCTTATTTCTCTCGCTAAATATACATTTACCGTTACTCTCAGGGACTTTTCTCTTATTTCTCTCGCTACAATATACATTTACTGTTACTCTCAGGGACATATCTCTTATTTCTCTTGCCACAATATACATTTACCGTTACTCTTCGGGACATTGCTCTGAATTTTCTCGCTACAATATACATCTACCATTACTCTAAGGGACATTGCTCTGATTATTCTCGCTACAATTTACATTTACCTTTACTCTAAGGAACATTTCTCTTATTTCTCTCGCTAAATATACATTTACCGTTACTCTCAGGGACATTTCTCTTATTTCTCTCGCTACAATATACATTTACCGTTACTCTTCGGGACATTGCTCTGATTTTTCACGCTACAATATACATGTACCATTACTCTTCGGGACATTGCTCTGATTTTTCTCGCTATAATGTACATGTACCATTACTCTAAGGGACATTGCTCTGATTTTTCTCGCTATAATGTACATGTACCATTACTCTTTGAGACATTGCTCTGATTTTTCTCGCTACAATATACATTTACCGTTACTCCAGGTGACATTGCTCTGAATTCTCTCGCTACAATTCACATTTACCGCTACTCTCAAGGACATTGCTATAATTTCTCTCGTTATAATATTTATTCATCGTTACTCTCGGTGGCATTGCTGTGATAACACAATTTCTCTTGCTTTAACATATAATTACCGTTTCATTCAGAGACGCGAAGAGCTGAGCCCGCCCGGACCCTCCTGGGCCATACTCCGGCCTGAAGAATGCGGCAAACGTTAACAACAGCTGCAGTGACCGTTCCTCTGCAAAAATGAAGCTTAATTAAAATAAACTACCGATTGTTGGTAATAATAAAATTAATCATATGTTATTGTTATTTCCAGTGGGGTCAATTTATCTTCAAGGGCGGTGAGTCATAGGGGTATGTTGGAGCAACTTTTTTTTTTATAAAAATAACAATATTGAAAAAACTCATTGTTCTTACTATATATATATATATATATATATATATATATATATATATACATATATATATATATATATATATATATATATATATATATGTTATTTCCAGTATATATCCCTCATATATTCTCGAGGCGTGTATAGAACAGTTTAACTCAATTATGTTCTTTTAAATAGTTTAAATGCCTGAGTGTGTATATACGTGTGTACGCATGCGTGTATGAGTGATGGCGTGTGTGTGTAAGCTTACCTGGAATAATGGTTGTGGTTATTGGTTCTGAAAGGTAACAAAATACACATCTTAAATACATAAACATTTATAAACATTAAAAAAATCCTTACTCTTCTATTTAATTTTCTTCTCTTTTCATTGTTTTACACTAACATTGAGATGATACAACATAGAACATCACATAATGAATACGTTATTCAAGCTACAGCGTCCATTATTATTTAATACAATGATCAACCTAATGTTTTAAAGGGCTTCTTTGTGACCAAGTATGGCTAAATTAATTTAATTCTAAAGCGCTTGATTGCAAGTGGTCTTATATTCATGCACTGACATTAAAAAATTATAAAATAAATTTAAACAATGTTTTAAACTGGATGGAGACGAATCAATACCGCATGTGTGAGAGCTTCTAAGTAGCAATCAGGGAATTCAAAATACAATCATTCATATCTTATTCAACAAGAGGGATTAACGCAATAACGATTTTCAAAATAACAGATGTTTCGCCCCCTCTAAGCACGCCCCTTTATATGTCATAACATGTTACACACCTTGAGTAGTTGGTGTTACAGTAGTTTTTCCTAAGGTAGTGTCGACAGATGAACTGGTGTCCCCAGCAGGTGGGGTGATGTCCGTAACAGGAGCGGTGGCACCAGGCGCTGTTTCGGATGATGTTGTTTCAGTGTCGGCGGGCGTGGACGATGCTGTTTCCGTGGTAGCGGGTTCGGATGATGTTGCTTCCCTGGAAGGGGGTTGGGACGATGCTGTTTCCGTGGTAGCGGGTTCGGATGATGTTGCTTCCGTGGTACCGGGTTCGGGTGATGTTGCTTCCGTGGTACCTGGTTCGGATGATGTTGTTTCAGTTTCGACAGTACTGGTACTATCAATCACGTTTGTAGTTGTACCCATCTCAGTGGTGGCACCTGCAATAAATAAATAAGGCACTACTGGCTTATACTTTGCGAGTGATTATACTTTTTACAGGCCTGCACAGGAGAAAATACTGAGTGTATTCCGAAAAAAATTTTGTACACGTTATGTTTTTATAGCCACTATATTATAAGGGGGATCATCATTCCCCCTCCCCCACACACACATAAACTTTTCATTGTGGGAACTAACGAACCCCCCCCCCCCCCCAACACACACGCGCACACTATTATTACCGTCATTAATTATATACTGGTTGGTGTTATAATGTAATATGCATTTTAAAAAATGTGTTCATAAGCACAAAAGAACTTTATATTTTAAACGACAAATGCTAGGCTTACATATCATATAAATACGATAGACTGGAACCCTTCTCATTTTTCCCCTTTATTGCTTTATTTTCAGTCAGTTGATTATGGCTCATTTAAACCGCCAGATTAAAGTAAAAGCGGCGTAATATTCAGCAGAAAAGGGAAAAAAGCAAGCTTACAAATAAAGTAAAGATGTAAACATGTTTTAAACATGTCTTAGACATGTTTAGGTGTTTCAATTGTTGCTCAATAAAGAATATGTGATGCCACATGATTAACAGATATGCGAGTGTTCCACCGTCTCCCAATATTGCTTATACTTTCCTATAAAAACGGTTTATAATTTCTTATTCTTTCCGGCATTTAGGCCCTATACTTTCCTTGTGTTTTTTTACCCTTTTTTTATGTAACAGTGTTACTATTATTTATTGAAAAGGTTCAGTGTGCATGTAGGATGGCATGTATGTTGGCAGAATCAGGTTTACACTGAGCGTAGTGTGACAGAAAATTTAAAATAATGGTACGGTGCATCTTTAGTGGAAATTTATTTTTTTCTGCGGAAAGGCAAACCTGTACTTATACCTTTCCGTAGGTATTACGATCCCTGTATACTAGTACATGTAATTTACCTGTTGTCAATGCTGAGGTTGTCTCAGGAACAGTTGTAGGCGCACCTGTGACGAGACAGACAATTACTTGAGAAAACAAACACCCAAATCAAAACTAAAGGTACAAAATGTATTTTTTTCGTTTTATAAAATAGGTACACACATTAATTAATGTGAGGCTCAAATATTTTTTTAGTGATGCTTAGACATTCTTTTTCAGCTTTATTCAGTTTCCATATATTCAAGTAATACATCTCCAAATTCATTAGATGTTCCTATGTGAGGTTGGTTGTACGCATTACGCTCGGAGTTAAAACATTCTCCAAGAAGGCAAATTATATATATATATATATATATATATATATATATATATATATATATATATGCATTCCTATTTCAGTCAAAATAAATACAATGTTTAAAATATACGGACACGCCTGCAAGAAAACTACACATTTACCTTTAATTATATATAATACGGTATATATAAAATATAAAATATAAAATAGTTTTATAAATGGAACATAATTAACCCACGTAAACTCAACAATATTAATTACTGACCTGTAGTAGGAGCAGGCATTGTAACTGGAGCTGGTACTGAAACAAAAGAAGCAGACCAGATAAAATGCGGATATATATATATATATATATATATATATATATATATATATATATATATATGTGTGTGTGTATACTAGATAGTAAAAAAAAAGCGCATAACTTCACCAACGTCCAAGAAAATGCATGGATTACCTGAAGAAAGTATCATCTAAAATTCATAAATTAATATTGCCTCTCTTACGCTACCAAATCGTCTTTAGGGATTAATACCAAAGCGCCTTCATTCAAACAACATATAGAGACTTTTAACACATAATACAGTTGAAATTAGATGTGGTTGGACAATGGTCCTCAGAGGGCCCCGCATTTCTGGTAGTGCTGGAATAGTTTACATGAGCGGGGAAAATTAAGTTAAGTTTGAAAAATATGACAAACAGAAACAGATTTTTATCCATATGCATGAGGGGAAAATCCTACTGGATATTAAACAAGATTTGTCTGAAATAATGTGTACAATAGAAAATCACCGAATGTAGTCTGTTGGCCATATTTGATTTTGAGCAAGTCTGTAATTCAAAAGGTCTGGAGCTTTCATAGTCACCAATGATTCCTGTGAAACTGGGAAAGCTGCAGTAGGTTGTTGTTGAGTTATCGCGCGCAAAAGAAAATCAGGGATCAGGCTGTGGCAGCCATATTGGAATTCCAACAGGTCTGTAATTCAAAAGGTCTGGAGCCCTTCTAGGTACCAATCATCCCTGTGAATTTGGGAAAGCTGCAATAAGTTGTTTTTTTAGTTATCGCACGCAAAAGTAAATCAACGATCGGGCTGTGGGGACTAAAGTGGTATTCCGACAGGTCTGTTATTCAATAGGTCTGGAGTCTTCATAGGTACCAATCACCCCTGTGAATTTCGGAAAGCTGCATAAGCTTGTTGTTAAGTTATCGCGCGCGAAAGGAAATCAGCGATTGGGCTGTGGCGGCCATACTGGAATTCCGACAAGTCTGTAATTCAATAGGTCTTGATCCCTCATAGGTACCAATCATCCCTGTGAATTTGGGAAAGCTGCTATGGGTTGTTGTTGAGTTATCGCGTGTAAAGGAAAATCAACGATCGGGCTGTGGCCGCCATATTGGATTTCCGACCGGCCTGTTATTCAATTGGTCTGGAGCCCTTATAGGTACCTATCATCCCTGTGAATTTGGGAAAGCTGCAGTGTATTTTGTGTTGTTGAGTTATCGCGTGCGAAGGAAAATCTACGATCGGGCTGTGGCGGCCTTATTGGAATTCTGACAGGTCTGTTATTCAATAGGTCTGGAGCTCTTATTATTACCAATCATCCCTGTGAAATTGCAAAAGCTGCAGTAGGTTGTTGTTGAGTTATCGCGTGAAAAGAAAACCAGCGATCGGGCTGTGGCGGCCATATTGTAATTCCGACAGGTCTGTTATTCAATAGGTCTGGAGCCCTCATAGGTACCAATTCATGTGAATTTCGGAAAGCTGCATTCGGGTGTCGTTGAGTTATCGCGCACGCAGGAAAGTCATAAATCGGGCTGTGGCAGCCATATTGGAATTCTGAGAGGTCGGTAATTCAACCCTTTTAGAGCCCTCATAGGTACCAATCATCCTTGTGGATTTGGGAAAGCCGCAGAAGTTTGCTGTTGAGTTATCACGCGCGAAAGAAAACCAGCGATCGGGCTGTAGCGGCCCTATTGGAATTCCGCCAGGTCTGTAATTCAACAGGTCTGGAGCCCTCATAGGTACAAATTATCCCTGTGAATTTGGGAAAGCTGCAGTGTGTTGTTGTTGAGTTATCGCGTGAAAAGAAAACCAGCGATCGGGCTGTGGCGGCCATATTGTAATTCCGACAGGTCTGTTATTCAATAGGTCTGGAGCCCTCATTGGTACCAATTCATGTGAATTTCGGAAAGCTGCATTCGGGTGTCGTTGAGTTATCGCGCGCGAAAGAAAGTGTCACTGACGGAAGGACGGAAAGACGGAAGGACGGAATGACACGGTGATCACTATAGGGCACCGCTTGTCAAGCGGGGTCCTAATTAGAACTAGAACTATCTCAAGAGTGCAAAACACGCCCTCGTATATCTTATGACCTCTAACTTCAATAAATATTTTGAAGATAATTTATTTCATGTGAGAAACCTATCGATAAATATTTGAGTTTCATGAAAAGCCATCAGATAATTAAGTCAACACAGCGCCATGAAAGTCTGGTGATCCCTGACCCTATTAAATAGTCATGGATTTTTTTCCGGGAATCGAACTTAGGCGAGATATTTTTGGGAAATATTTATGTTGAGTTTCACCGAAAACCATTTTATTCCTGCTATGTTATCGAGGCGACAAAGAACACTGACGACCTTTGACATCAATCGAACTCAAGCGAAATTATCTATTGGTAACCAGTAATACTGATAAAATCCATTTTCCTCGTGAAAATTCATCAAAGCCCTGGTATGTTATCGCGGCCACAATAAAAGTTAACAGACGGACGGACGGACGGACCGTGGGTACACCATAATACGCCCCGTCTAAGACGGAGGTATATAAACCAAATAAATAACAGAAAGATGGATAAACAGTCAGGCAGAAGAGAAAAAACAGGTGAAACTATACAACAATTGAAAATGGGTACATGGTGACGCAAAAGGGATGCAAACGGATGATAGTGCAAGAAGAAATTTTCCTTGAGATGGTAATTTTGAGTGGTGGACGTTACTCATTATTGTTCGTATTGCCTAGAGACTTTTTTAATGAAAATTTGTCTTTAAAAACACACCAGTATAAGGTAATATTGCTGCCAAAGGCTATATACCCAAAAATCAACAGCCATGACCATTTTCAGGGAAACGGAGCGTGACGTCAATGTCCCTTTTGTGACCTCATGCTTCAAAGATTTCCGTATTGTCACTTATTTCTAAACAGTGCAGCTAAAAACGCAAAACCTTCATCCAGGGATTAACACCAAGATTTAATCAATTCATGATTTTCAAATGCGGGGCCTGGTGGTCAAATTTTCATAATATCCATAATAGGTATCTTATTATATCTTGCGGACACTCACAAAAACACACACACAATCGACCGAAAACAATACCCTCCGCTTCGTGCAGGGTAATAATGGGATAATTTAGAATATGATATTATTAGGGGGTTTTTACGGTAATTACCGTCCTTGCTTCCGAGCGCCATCTAGTGTCCATACTTTGGACGATTTAGAAGTTAAAAACAAACTCGTTTCTATTGACTATAAAATTGACTTGAAGCGTATTTGAACTCAATAGGGCGAAAAAAACTTATTCATGTTTGCAATTAATTTTTGGCGCTGAAATGCAGTTTGTATTATAAAACAATAATTTGTTTCATGTGTCACTCCTCACAGATTCTGCCTTTTAAGCGACAAGAGAACACTGATTCAAGAAATTGAATGAACCAAATCCCATATATATATTGGTTTTCCGCATTAGGATAAAGATTTCGCCAGAAGGTCTGCCCTAAGTGGACGATAAATGAAGCATCTATGATAAACTGCATGAATTTCCAAGTTAAATCTGCTGTCAAAACCAGTCCATATTTGATGTTCAGCAACATATTAAACTAATATTATTAAACTTATTATCGCTAATCAATAAATAATTTGTGAAAACTCTGAAAATTTAACTTTATTGACGAGTCAGTAAAAATGGGAACCCAGCGGATATCTGGCGAAGGATGCTATATATTTGTATGTATATACATCCGAGGCACGACCGGAAACGATCTGCCGGCCGAGGTGGTCCAAATGTAGATGAATGAAGATACCCCATTACTGGTCACGTGATCTTATTTATTTACATGACCTGGGGTCACAAAGCCCTGACCCTGAAGGAGAGTAGTGAATGGTCTGGCTTTCTCTGGTAGGCTCTAGCCATCATGTGATGGAGCATCAAAAACACCCCATTGTTTGATTTTTAAGTATGTTCAGCATAATCTCCAATAAAAGTGATAATATTGATCATTTTTTTTTAAATCTGTGGCCAATCAAAGACATGTTGTACAAATGCTTGTTTGAGACTGCTTTGAGGGGTATTTTTGGCTTCGCTGCATTCGGGCCAGGATGGTTAAAAATATGAGATACACAAGCCACCATTTTCTTTGTCTATTTGACTGAAGAAACAACAAATTCTTAGGTAAAGTTTAATAGCAGAATTTATTTTGAAATTATTTAAAAGAGGCCCAAACCTCAGGTGTTTTATAGATGTTATAAAGGGAAAATAACAGCCACGTGTCCTACTTACCACATCCTCGGTACTCGTCTCTGACGAAACCATCACTGCACGAACAGCGATAGCTCCCTATCAAGTTGGTACAGGTTTCATTGGCTCCACAGACAGTGGTGTTGAGTTTACATTCGTCTATGTCTTCACAGTTTTCACCTTCAAAACCTGCTGAGCAGTTGGTACATCCCGTCACGTGGTCACAGGCCCGGAAATTGTTTTCACAATTGCAGGTTTCGTTGCAGTTATAGCCGTAATGCAGACTGTCACAGCCTAATTTACAAACATAATTATATTACAAACATTATTTTATTGTAAAGTCTGAGAAAATATTACTGACTAGTTATTTTAGTCCAGAATATCTGTGTAAACAGCCTGACAAATATTACAACTTTTATATTATGATGATGTATATCATGTGATGATGTGTATATGTTCATGATGTATATTGACTCTTTCTAAATTTATATAAAACCAGACTTCTTTGTTTTATTGAGCCACAGCCTCAAACCGCTAGTGAGAAAATACAACTATCACATACAACGTTTACCTCTTTGAAGAAAACGGATCCAGTACATCTGAAAATCCCTTGAATCATGCTCCCACGCCGAAGGTCATATTAATTTCAAGTATTTTGACAGCTATATATGACTTATAAAAAGTTGGCTATATTTAATTTACGTCTATAATCCACTTCACTGATGTATAATATAGCATCAGCATACATTAAGAGTACATATCCGTGTTGCAAGTACATTTTCAAGATCTTTATGTTAGGCTCATAGCAACGATTATTGTGCTTAATGTTTACTAGATTGCATCATCTGGATATCTCTTGCTGAAATTTGAGAATTTGGGTATGATCTTAAAAGTATTATTCCGCCCTAAACCGCAAATAAATTCTCGCAGCGGTGTAATTTTTTGTCGCATCCCCATGTCCTCATCGAACCGTGACAGGCTGCCAGTCTGCGTACACACTAAAACCAGGGATGTTACAGGTCGCATGTCCAAATTATAGGTATACCGCTAGTGGCTCTAAAACAAATTTCAGTTAAGCATAGCCATTGACTCCCATGGATACTGAAATATCACTAAACCGCAGTCTAACAACATGGCATCTCTGTTAAAATATATTTGCCTCCTCCAGGCGTTTCATCCCCGTTCGTGTGTGTGTGCGTGTGTGTGTGTTTATGTTCGTTCACAACATAACTCACGCAGTCATGAACAGAATCTCATGAAATTTTTCAAGGCATTTCGGGAATGAAGAATTAATTAGATGTTGATGTGGATCCGGAAAATGTTTCGGAATTAGGAATGTCATCAAGGAATATTCATAAATGTACAGCCCTTTATGCACTTATGATCCTGGGAATATGGGCCGAATAAGTGACTGCAAACACGGATGTGGGAGCTCCCACAAAAAGGATGCATTCCTTAGAATGCAGATTTTTAGTTGATAACTAACTCCACATGTGCTTACGTAAGCAGGTACGTTTGTCATCGTCCATGGTGTAGCCTCTGTCGGGACACTCGCACCTGTATGTGCCCTCCATGTTGACACATTTGTGAGAACAACCATGCGTGCCATTACACTCGTCAATATCTGCAAGTACAAATACACAAGATCAGACAAATGTCGCAAACTCAAAATAAATATGCTTCCTCTGAAAAAAACAGTTTTTTTTTTTTGCTGTGATTACGGAGTGGTCACGTTACAGTGTTTCGAGAACTCCACCCACGTAACCACTGCTTTCTATATGGCGTTGGCACCACCAGTGATGTTGGCACAGGGCCAAGAATGTTCCAACCAACGAGAGCTGGATATTGCTGGCAGCTTGACATTCCCTCATTATGCAGTCATAATCCTTAACGGAGAATTTTTTAATTTATTCAAGATCGATTGAAAAATAGTTAAGATTCCAAAGTGGTCCAATCAACAAATAAAGGAATCTGAAATACCAATGGAATTGAAGAAATGAAACAAAAATAATAGACCTACTATTCAAATTTGTTTCTAACAACAGTTATACTTTCCATGAGCATCTTTGCTGTATTAACCAGCCGCTGTTTATGCATTAGAGTAGGTGCATCTTTCAACATTGTATTTTTACCCTAATGCAATTTACATTTAGCAGTTCTTTTAGCAAACAGTGCATTAAATGACTGATTTAATAACATGAATATGTATCCTGACATGTTAATAACACAAGGGACTCTGACATAAGGAAAGAGTTGAGAAATTGAGAATCTGAAAAAAGAAGTAAAAATTAAAGTAGAGACAAGTTTGTTATGTTAAACCATGTATATGGGTACCGCAACTCGGTAGCCAACTCGGATATTTACGTTTGCAGCCATTTATCTCTAATCTCTATTCGTTTTAATTTGGGGCTATTGGTGACGAAGTCTAACTCTACTCTGGATACTTTGTAACTTTGATGATATGTGACATGTAGGGTTCGATTGACACAATACATCAGGAACACACATTAAACGCGACATCCAGTCCCATGAAAACGACATTAAAGGCATACTGTAGATCCAGGGTTCAGCATTGATAACAGATGCCACGGGTTGTGAACGTGTCTATATATTAAACCAACACGTGTCATTCCTGTCAGGATTGTAAACCAGATAAGTAGGATGTTCCTCCTCAGGTAGTGATCTTGATACGCAACTGTGAGAAAAAGTAGGTCTGTGACCTTAAGGGTCATAGACATGATAAAAAGACCACAAAAGTGATGTCTGACACCCATAAAAGAGAAGTGTAACGATTTCACGGAGGATTACAGGGGCGTCAATATGGGGGAGGGGGGATATATACATATATCCGTTTTTGGCAAAGGGGGGGGTATGGTCAATGTAATCATCCCCCAACTATTCAGAGAAATATATATATATATATATATATATATATATATATATTGCAAATAAATTATATTAATAAATAGAATTATGAACATATGATAGCTTAACTCGGTGAAGAAAGAGCTTATACTGTAAAAATACATGTAATGCCTTATTTTCTAAAACCTGATCCTTTATAAAATAGATTTTAAAAGTGATTCAGTATATATATTTAAAATTTGTCATACAGACGCTAATTTATTTGAAATGGTCATATAGATGCTGAAAAAGAATATATATATATATATATATATATATATATATATATATATATATATATATATATATATACCCCACCATAGAATTTGACGCCACTGGAGGATTGGTTCCTTTAGGGACTGCCCATTCTGAAGCTCGCATTTCCAAGAACTGTTAAAGCGCAGAAAACAAGTCTATACAGGATGCAGTTTCTTGGTCTGTGTAAACGCTTCGCAGGTAGCAGATTACTATAGCGACTGGTGAACTCGGGACATCGGGTGGCCTCAGGCCACCAGCCCGCTTTGCACATTTCTCGATCTGTTTCCTTCCGCCAATATCAATAATAGTTCCATAAAAGAACACCGAATTCAGACTATAATATTTTGTTGGTATATTTCTTTCACTCAAGAACCCACATGTGTAATGCTGTATACCCTGGTGACCTAAGGACACCACAAGTATGATGCTGTATACCCTGGTTTGCCCAAGGATACAACATGTATAATGCTGTCTATCCTGGTGGCCTAAGGACACCACAAGTATAATGCTACATACACTGGTGCCCTAAGGACACCACATGTATAATGCTGTGTATCCTAGCCCTAAGGACACCACAAGTATGATGCTGTATACCCCGGTGGCCTGAGGACACCACATGTATAATGCTGTGTATTCCGGTGGCCTGTTGGCGGAAGGAAACAGATCGAGAAGGGTGCACAGCGGGCTGGTGGCCTTAGGCCACCCGGTGCCCCAAGGCCACCATTCGCAATAGTAATCTGCCATCTGAAAACGCTTCAAACATCTGCAGACCGGTGCTCTGCTCAATCCGGTATATGGTCCGAGGCAGAAGCTGGCACAAGAAACCTTGATTTTATTTTGAAATAATATTATTATCAAAAGACTCCAAAAAATATTCATCTTTTCAAGTTTTGTCATATAGAAAAATGGCTGGTCACATGGCTTTCGGGAGGCG
This sequence comes from Sipunculus nudus, assembly GCA_026874595.1. Classification (NCBI taxonomy): domain Eukaryota; kingdom Metazoa; phylum Annelida; class Sipuncula; order Golfingiida; family Sipunculidae; genus Sipunculus; species Sipunculus nudus. The sequence goes on from CM049315.1 coordinate 50,558,143, forward strand.
GCACATTTTAGGTGCTACATACATGTAGGTGCTACTCATATTAGTGCTACCAACATATGCGACAAATTAAGTATAGAAAATCTCTGTTCTTTTATCATGTGATATTGGTGATTTATTTGTTGTACAATCTATTTTAATATCCATTTACAATAATAATAATAATTATAATAATAATAATAATAATAATAATAATAATAATAATAATAATAACCATTATAATTATAATAATGATAATAATAATAATAATGATATATATTTATATATATATATATTTATATATATATATATATATATGAACAGGGTACAAGTCTAATTTAAAACCAAACCACATTCGTGCTGATACGCACGTGTTTCTGGTTTTATTATTATGTGAATGGATGGTGTGGAAATTTATATGCTATTATGTGATGCTTAACTAACGCAATATATCAGACCACATGAGAGGAAAATAAAGTCTAGGACGCTTCGGGTCAAGCAGAAAACATTCCTTTTTTTTGTCATATGTCCCTTTTTGCTGCCATATACTGTGCCATATTTATTATCTTAGAACTGTTCTCCGTGTTAAGCATACATTTTCCGTTCCATTAAGCATTAAATGTAGGTTACGTTGATTAGTGCTTTATTTCTGTATACTCTAAATGTTAATGCAACATAAAAAAAAAACATATGGCCTCGGAAGATTGGGAGAAGGTTAGATGTGTCTTCTATTTTTTTTGTGCAAGATGCAAACACCAGCGAGCCTGTTTCAATTGGTGTTTCCAACCAACCCGAGAGTCTGTTACGACTGGTGTTTCCAAACACCAGTGAGTCTGTTACAAGTGGTGTATCCAACCAACCCGAAAGTCTGTTATGACTGGTGTTTCCAAACACCAGTGAGTCTGTTACAACTGGTGTTTCCAAACACCGGCGAGTCTATTACAACTGGTGTTTCCAACCAACCCTACAGTCTGTTACAACTGGTGTTTCCAAACACCAGCGAGTCAATTACAACAAGAGTTTTCAAACACCGGCGAGTCTGTTACAACTGGTTTTTCCATACACCTGCGAGTCTGTTACAACTGGTGTTTCCAAAGACCAGCGAGTCTGTTACTTCTCTGAGGAATATTTACTTTGAAACAGGGACCCTTATTTCCTAATATGCTAGGAGGCTGAAATTGTTAAAGGGGTCGAATCACTTATCTGACCTTTATAAAGTAAAGACAATCCCTTGGAGCTTTTATAAAGAAAGCCAGAAAATCTAGAAATCACCGCACACAGGCTTCCTATTTTGTTTCAATGTTTATAATATATGTTGGCCCTCCAAAATAATCAAAGCAAATTCAACAAAGGCATCAGGCAGCATTTCAGATAAGCCAGGGCTTTGCAAATGGCGTTTTGCAAGAAGTGACCTTTCTACCTTCCCATACATGCAACCTACCACCTTAGGTTACATGTTCTCGTTTGTTAACATTGCTGTGTTTATAAACATGTTGTTGATAAACAAGTTCATACATTCTTCATGAAAGCTGTTATCAGAACTTTTCACAACCAAAATTACCCTTAGACCATTAAGATATACACAGAGGAGCCAAAAACCACATAAACTCTATTTTTCAAAAGCTAGATGAATAGGCACCTTTAATCTTGATTCTGTAAACTTTCACTAACCGATGATCGGGATACCTCAGGCCTGCCAAAAATGTCCCCCGATTACTTACCTATACAGTCCAGGGTTCCATTCAGCTCGTACCCACGCGGACACTTACATCGTGCTAGCTCAGCCGTGGCGTTCACGATCACACAAAAACCGCCTCCGGTGCAGTTCAAATCACAAGTAAAGTTGCCTGAAACAAAATTAATTCATGCCAAACATGGTATTTAAAATGTAACAGCTAGAATATCACATTCAAACAGTTAAAAAATAACGAAATAATACTCCAATACTACAGAGTAATTTGTATAAAAGGCATCGAAGTAAAATCGTTCAACCCTTCTATTATCAATATGTAAAACATCAAGACATAAGCTTCATATATAGACATAGAAATATTCCTTGAACAAATATTTTAGTTTACATTTAAATGCCTAGAGACATATAATTTTCCTTATTTTATCAGGTAGAACAGTCCACAGATTCGGGTCAACAGCACTCAATGCTAATGTACACAGGATGACATTCGTAGAGGGTGCGGTCAGCAGTAATTCACTCTACTGAATTAAGTCTTCTTGATGGAATGTAATTCTGAGCTGAATAAGCTCTTGTATGTAAAGAGGGGTCAAATCATATATTGCCCTATCGACAAGATCTTACTTTAAACTTTAACCATTTGCACATCGGGCAGCCAATGCAACGAATGCATGACTGGTGTTATATCAACTGGTTTTGAGGCACCAGTAATGATTCTTGCAGTGGCATTCTGTATACCTTGGAGGGGATTCATTATGTCAGGAAACTCCTAATAAGGGTGTATTATAATAATACAATTCTGAAGTAATAAAAGCATGAGCAATTTGCTTCAGCGACTCTCTGTCCATAATTACGAATTGTTAACCTTGCAAATCAAAGATTTAAATCAAGGTTTGAAACATGCTTCTCACAAATGTGCAGATTAAGGGCAAGGCCAACCTGATCTTCCTTTTATTTCATGTCTATTCCGTAGCGGTATAAAGAGGTGGTTAAGTATGGATTGTATCTCAAACCTAAAACTGATATGTTACTCCCGACTAAGAGTGTAAAACACTACAGCGTAGAGCATACCAGTCTATCGGCTCATGTCCAAAATTCCTGCTTAAGGAGCGCCTAGGGTGGTGGTTACTAAAAACCCATACTAGAACTGCCCGACGGGCAACAAAACATCGACTACTAAAACTGACACATTAGAAAATGAAATACTAGAAGCATTGGTGAGAATATATTATTTAGACATGAAACTCCTCCTGCATTTATATCGTTTGTATAAAAATCAAATATCTTCATGATCCTTCTTCCATTGTGACGATCCCATATTATCACGTCCCGTTTAATGTCATATTCTCTCAGACTGTACAAACGATATGTCATTAAGCGGGTTCGACTCTCCCTCTACCTCTTTCTCTCTCTCTCTCTCTCTCTCTCTCTCTCTCTATATATATATATATATATATATATATGTATATATATATATATATATATATATATAAGAATATATGAAAAAACATACCTTGTAGAACTGATTCGCAGGTCGTTTTGTTCGCAGTCAGCTCATAGCCATCATAACATGAGCAGTTGTAGCCTCCATCGAAATTATTACATAACTGTTGACAGCTAGAACGACCCTCTTCGCATTCATTGATATCTGTTGATGAAAAAGAAAAAAGTATGATGTCAAAGTTCAATATAAACAGGGGTGATGTGGTCACTGACTAGTATCGGTACATTCACTACGCTTTGGCGTTTTGAAATCAGTTAGTCAAAACTAAAAGCCTCACTCACACCTCCTGGGGGTCTTCCGGGGCTGCCCTAAAACACGGAACGCGGAACAGGGGCTAAAATTAAAATTTAACAAATCGCATATGTTAAAATACGTTTATTACTATAAATTATGTCATGAAACATTCACCCATTTAAAAGTTATGACACTTTTTATATCTTTGTTCCGTTCCGTAAATTAGGCCGTGTCTCGCGTTCCATGTTCGGTGCCATTCCGTGTAGGGCAGCCCCGGAAGACCCCCCAGGAGGTGTGAGTGAGGCCTTGGTGTTTTGTCTTTGCCGAACTGATTTCAAAAGGCCAAAGCGCAGTGAATGGTATCGGTTGAGATAACTCAAAACTGAGGACAAACTATCAATCTATTTTGGGTGACAAGTTATTAAAATTGCACTGATATCTTTAATCTATATTTTGGGTTATTATGAAACTTTGTTTATCTGATAAAATATAACAATTTGTTTCCCAGCTCGAATCCGAGAAATAAAATTCAAAAAGCTAATATCACTTGTTAAAAATATTATCAAGAAGACACAAAAACATAGATCTTAGTAAATACAAATTGATAAAGGTACGATTTACGACGCGAAACTGCGTATAAGAAGTAAACATATTTTGATAAAACTGCCACAAAATGTAGTAAAAACGAATTTTTCTATTTAAGCTTATAAACTTACATCAGTAAAATAAATTTGCGACATACTTATTGACCTTTTAATATAATTTTATTTTCTTGATAACTGAATTAATTAAATAACGACTCGATCTGTGCACAAGGTGGTTCATTCAGGGTTTACCTGTACAGTTATGTTTATCTTCATGCAGCCTGTATCCTGACATACAGCTACACAAGTAGCTACCCTCCGTGTTGGTACAGTTATGTGCGCAGCCATGATTTCCCTCACACTCGTCAATATCTGAAAAAAATATAGAAATAAAAAAAAAACTAGAAATGTCGTCTGCGACTCCATGCATACCTCCACCAGGATCTTTTGAAGTATACTCCACTATTCGATCACAGATCAGTTCTAGCACAAAGGCGGGTCCCTAATACATTTACTAGTGAATGTCTTTGGCCCTATCTCACATTTACAAAGAATCCATTCACCTAAAAACATATTATGGTTATCCAGATTACCTCCAAATCTTACCCTCGACAAAAGTTCATTTAAATACGTTCAGGATTACTTGAGTAAAGTTCCTAATAAACAAAATTCTCTCTAAGAAAACATAATACTTATAATACATACTACTCTCTAGTCTTACAACTACATAAATAGTCGGATAGTCTTGCGGCATTGACGTTGCCGTGCAGTGCGCATGTGTACATTCCAATGAATATTCATTCTGCTGAATTATTTCTTTGCCGCGTTTCAGTAACTGGATAAAAGGATCAATGTGTACATAGCTTAGCCTCATCGATAAAAAGATGACTCATTATATAAGTAAAAAATCTTTTATTATTGATATTCCAGTGGCGAAAACTCGGTGCCAGTCGTAACCGATAGGTCTCGCTGTTATTTTTGTGATTACACGTCCATTGGATAGGAGCAAGGTATAGAAAATCTTACCCAGACAAACATCTGACACTTCCCTGTATCCGATTGGACAGACGCATTTGTAACCGCGAGTGTAATTGGCTGCCTGCTGTTCATCCGGGGTCAGGTTAGTGCAGTTAGACTGAAGGCTCTTGCACGGGTTGTCCTTACACCAGTCAGTGATATTCTCACAGTGAGTGCCTGGTTCAGAGAAAAAAAAACAGTTTATATGATACAGAAAATGGCATCAAACTATAGTCCGTTTCATCCCTTCATGTCCACCTGGTTTTTTGCTATGAAAATTATCAACATTTCATTTCAAGGGAATCAACTGTAGTGTAGAGGATTAAGAGACCTAATTTTCAACAAGGTAAATAAATAACTACCTTACAGATTATTTTAGAAACGGAATTATTTAAAAATATGAGAAATCAGTCTACATTTTACAACATATCATCCCACTTATGGCGGTCAAGGTCATTGGTCACATGCAAAAACAGCCTCAACTGAGAGCTTCCAATTGGATGATCTCATGTAAACACTCTAAAAAATATAACCAGCTCAAACAAAGATGGCTACTTATGGAGGGACACATCATATCTGCCAAATCATGGTGAAGAGACTTAAATGTTATGAAACATAAACAGGGGATTTATTGAAAAATTCTTAATTGCCATATTAGGTTGTCACTTCCATATGTTGTTTTTCTTGGAAATTATTGAAAAATATAAACCTTTAAGTAAATCATCTACAAAAAAAACAGGTGGACAGCAGTTGGTGAAACGGACTATAATACGGCGCTGAACGATCATTACAATGAGACTCTCACTGTCATTAAATCCACGCACCCTTTTATGGCATACGTAGAATTTTGTATATACACATATACATATCACTTTAATAAATACAGTTTTCGTCTTCTTCGTGTTGTTTTAATCTTTTAATTAGGTTTTCCAGTGGCCGAGTAGGTGCGTTCTTTTTTTATGCAAATAACACGCGTCTTGTCACCAAACCATCTCGACTTCGCTAAATAATATTTTTGAGCACATAAAATATGCTTCTCAGACGTATGTAGTAATTATTCTATAATATCTAAGACTAATAATAATAACTTTTATATCTTCAATTTGGCTGATTTCTCTTAGCTCACTTATTCCCTACAAATGTTTAAATTAGCCCAGCCCAATACTAACATAACGTTATAATTCGTATATTGGAGTTATATACAAGTTTTTATTATACCGATACCGTAGAATTTCTTCCAATCGCATACTACAGTTGTCAGCGAAACCTATTGTTAATGCTTTAAATTACATGTAATGATAACATTAGGATATAATTTGAATGATTCAGTCATAATACTGAGGTTATACGAAGTAGTTAAAGCCGATAAAATTTACTTATACAGACATAAAGGCAGGTGATATTACATAAGAATGAACGTTGGTTTAATTTACCTTCATATCCAAGTCTGCATTCGCATGTAGCCAAGGCAAAAGTCGTTACCCCCTCGTCGCGGTTCTCGTCATCGAAATTGCAGGTGCCATTATCATTACATCGGCTACACATGATAATGTCCACCTGGTGGTCGGCAGAGGAAGCTCCATGCTCATCGGTGGCTATAAACCTGTAACATACACACTTGATATAGGTTTGAATTATCTATTGTTATAAATTTTAACAAAATAAATTGTAATTATATAGCTTATTACACAGGATAGCTTCATTGGTTGTGCGGATAAAAAGGTTATATTATCAGTTCTCTACTTATTTTATATTTCGTTAACAATTTAACAGAGATATTCTAAAAGAATTGTTCACACACACACACACACACACACACACATATATATATATATATATATATATATATTTATATATATATATATATATATATATATATATATATATATATATATATATACTTACTTCAGAGAAGATTTGAACCTTTTCTTAAAGGAAAAAAATCAGCTCTCACTGGAGAGCTTCCTCGGGGGTAAAAGAGAATATCTTACCCAATGGACACAGCTTCATGGTTCGTAGGTGTCCATGTGAAGAAGCTACCGTTAAAGCTTGCACCTGTCGCCGTTGTGTTCATTGTAATAGTGACGTCATCACCATCGGGATCCGTGGCCGAGACACTGAACGAAACCTCCTCATTGACCGTGACATTAATACCAGCAGGGGCACTCAGCTCGGGGATGTTGTTCTCTGGATAAAATACATTACAAGCTATATGTCTGCCTACTGGAAGCCTCCCGAGACGCCAACAACTGAGCGATAATGGGGAATTGGCTATGGTATGTACGACCTATGAAATTATGTTAAGGTTAAAAGTATAATGTGAGACTAATATTGCAGCCAAAGGTCAATGATCCAGAGAAAACACGGACAGAAGAAAGAAAGAAAGAAAGAAAAAAAAAGTTAAAAAAAGTTAAAAATCGAATAATGCTAATCCTTACATCTCCCGTTCCTACGGAGGAAGGCTTACTTAAACAAATTTCAGTTATGGTGAGCATATATACATTGTTTTTGTTTAATGGCTATGCATGGCAAGACATAGCGGTATCTTGCCCTCCTGACATGAGAGAGTCTTTCGTACGCCTTTCATCGCGTTATATATGCCTACTAAGTGATGTATTTTCCGCTAGGCTAAACAGATAGGGCTGATCATAATAGTTCATCTTATGAAATCAATTAATTATAAAAGTAATTTATCAATTTAGTTTTATAAAAAAGCAAACATTTAAAGAAAATTACATATTCAGACAATGCCATAGAGTTCTCTCTTTCTTTATGAGAATAAACTATACCAAAGTCGTTCACGAATATAATTTAGCTGGAGAGTGCCAGTCCACAATGAGATCGAATGGTAATAGCGCAGAGTACGAGTCTATTTATAACTCACTTCGCACGGCTTCCTCTTCATTGAATTCCTCGCTCTGATCCAGCGTATCCGCGGCAACGAATACGTTCTTTGTTGTACAATAGTCGAAGATACACTCATCACTGGTTCTGTTGTCCCTGTCCTGACATAGCTGTACTGCTTCATCCCTCTCCTCAGTGGTGTTACAGGGATTAAATATGGGCTCGAAATCGGGAAAATTGTAATCAGACCAATTCTTCCCGTCAGGGTACGTAAACAATGACTGGTCTGGCGTAATCATCCCTGCAAGATTACAACAATTTATAAGTGTATGTATTATTTGCTGGTCATCCTTCCTAAGATTTCAGTAAAGATTTGGAATTCTTCAGTCTTAACACAATATTGAAGGTTAAAAGGAACTGAGAGTTGGGAAGCTGTAAAGGATAGCAGTATAGTAGTAATAGCAGTTATAATAAGAATACTATTATCATTATTATTATATTATTATTATTATCATTATTATTATTATAATTATTATTATAATGTATGTATATACACGTCTCGCTTGTAAGTTGCTTGCTGACTTAATGTGAGAGTGTTCTAATTTTTCCTTTGATTATTTTCACGGCTTCGTATGCAGCACATTTAATGTACTTTGCACTACCTAGGCAACAGCTGTTTCGAAAGTATAGACAAGTGAGTACATGAAAGGCCACCTCTGTTTCTTATTCTGAAAATGTTTCCACTTTCGTTGTATTTTATTGATTTATAGAGTGGGTCTAACTCTTTTTATCATAATTTGATGGCTCTCTCGTTTTCCGTATAGAAGGCATTTGTGGCTTGAAAATATATTACGATGGATTAGTTTCGCAAATAAAACAAGATTATATTATTTAAATTTTCACATAATCAATTGTAAAACACATGTCCAGCGCACAAACTTTGTAAACTTTATTTTCTCAAAGACTGTAAATCTTTTAGGTTTTTTACACACTGTTTTATAATACAGCTAAAGTGCCTATTTCATCCAGTTAACATATTAATTATAAATAAATCCATTGTGTATAAACAGGATACTGGGCTGATACATTTTTTGCACTTACATAGCTTGCCGAAGTTATGAAAAATCTCCTCCTGGGTGGAGTTGACGGACAAGATCGTCCCGGTTGGGGTCATGAGGTCATCCGATACGTCCCCATTGTAAAACCCCATAAGACCATACGCTGTGTTTTTGTATTCATCTGGTGCCGAGGTCCTCAGGGACAACATACCAACAGACTTTATCGCTGTGAACCCCCATCCTGAAATAGAGAAAGAGAAATTTAAACACTGAGAAGATGAAGCACGTATTTCCATAAAGGTGCAATTAATTACCGTGTTTCAGCCCGAAGGATGAAGTATCTACTGTGGACAGGCTGTATTAAAATGCTACTTGACACGTTAGAATTGTAAATTATAATATATATTATTATAAAGTTTTGGCTAAGTAATTGGAGAATGTTAATATCAAATACTGGTATTTCTTTTGTGTAATTATTAATTATTTAAGCAACCTAAGTCCCTTATTTTAGAAGTGTCAAATCAACTTCGTGACTCTAAAGAATTTAATTCTTATTTGATGAAGTTTGATCTTCAAAATATTCAAACTAAGAGAGAGCTAGGCTCCCTCATGACAACTAAAAAGCTGTGATAGTACCATTAATGTTCCATTTTTCACCGAAAAAAAATTAACTATACACTGTTCCACCAAATTATGTCTACCTTTAATTTTCTGAAAAGTTTTATATTTTTCAATTAATTCCGTGAAAGATGCATATGGGGGCGAAAGGCTAAAATGGTGACCATGAAATTTAAAATAAATCTGTTTTATGTTTCACACTTTTATTTGACTCTTTCCAGTGATCTGACAGATGTCCCTGTATGAGTAGCCATCTTTGTTTTAGCTGTTCATATTTTAAGTGTTTAGATGGTATCATCCACATCAGCTGCTGTCAAACAGTTTTTGCATGTAACCAATGAACTTGACTGCAATTAGTGTCCTGATATGATGTAACATATAAATTGATTTTCTCATATTTTTTTAAATTATACTGTTTCTTAAATAATGTGTCAGGTAGGTGTTGTTTCCATTCTCGAAAATTAGGTCCTTTAACCTTCGACCACATATTCCCATTTTCACCCTCAATCTGTAACAAATATTTTTTTACACAGCAACAAAAAAAAACATTTGGACGGAATGGACGTTACCTGACGGGAAAATGACTTGAAGATCCGTTGTGCCATTCTTAATGATGAAAGTGTTTTCCTCAACCTCCAGCTCAGTTTGGGTTTCATCGTTCAGAAAATCGTTTCTAGATGCACCATTAACAATCAACTGAAGTGCTAAAACAAAAGACATCCTATATGTGTATTCATCATATATCCATCAGATACGTATCTAGGCACTAGGTTAAACTATAAATAGCAGACCAGTGATAATATTTTTTATATTTTTTTAATATTGTTTTGCTGTACTTGATCTAGATTATTTTTTGCTACTTATTTTTATGCAAATATATATGTAAATATATATATAGATGTAATTGATGTAATAGATGTATATATATATATATATATATATATATATATATATATATATATATATATATATATACTTACACATAAATATAAACGGGTCTTTTAAACACAAAAGGTTTGATAAGAAAATGAAAAATAAGCGTATCAATACGATTAGGGTATCGCTTAAGTGTATCGCAATACGTATTGTATCTGAATAGGCGGACCGATACCCAGGCCTTACAGCATTCGTTAGCAAAGCGTCTATACTGTGTAATTCCAAGTGAAGGTATTGTTATCTATCTACATCATCACCATTATTATTATCACCATTGTCATTATCCTCAAAAATTCATAGGTGCAGATAATTGTTGTTTGCATTCTTCATGTTTTTCTTATTATTTTGTCCTTTCTTTTATCTGATATCATGGATTCTATTCCTGGATGTACATTTTAATGGTTCAATGATTTTGTTAAGTAGTCTTGACCTATTTTCTAATATCTCAAGGCTAAAAAAGTGCGTTTTTTATTGTTATTGTCCATTATCTTAAAATTTTACAGGTCAAGTTAAATGAATGTAAATGCCATAATAAAATCCATTTGCGATCAATGTTAATACCCAACAGCGGAGGATTGAGGGGACAGGTGGAGATCTATAGCTGTTGAAAGAAATCTATATCTAAAGATAGTTTTATAGCTTATATCATCCTGTACCTGTCCTGTTTTCATCTATCCCAATCTCAATGGTTTGTGATTGGTTTTCTTTTGCGGCAAAGGCTGTGAACATGGTTGCCTGGGTTATCGTGCCGTTGGCGTCGACAGCCTTGTCGGTTCTGGCCTGTAGACTGAACCCTTCGTCACTTCCGTTTAGGTGTTTGGCCATCCAGTATTCACCATGGCCGTTGAACGTGTATGAGAGTCCGTCAGAAGTTGTCACGTGAGGGTCTCCCCAGTTGTTACCTGTAAGTGTAGGGTTTCAATTTAAACTAGAGAGCAGTAACAGGGTCCACACCTCCGCCAACAAATCCATCCACATCCAGGCTCGCCTCAAAAATAATCAAGTAAAAACATTCTAATATTCTACATTATCTCACTGAAATTCATTGTAAACATTGATTGATTTTGATTGCAAAGAAGGAAACAAAGAAAAAGGGAAATGCCATTTGCCCATCCTTCGACAAAAGTTCAATGAAAAGCTAGAACGTCTGATTATGTTGTAGCATTAATTAGAGATTTCCTCTGCAGCAACTATCGTTTTATACAGGTTCTAACTGACTTGTGATGAACTTGACCAGTAGCCAAGTAATTTATATATGATCGTTCTGAGACTCACTGCCCGCACAGCTCTCTTGACTGTATTAAGAACCTAAAATGAAACTTTTAGTCAGCGAAGCCTTACGGAGAACAACCAAGCCATCCACAAGCAGTGTCAAGGTAAGATCATCGTCACCATGACGACGTGAGTTACTCTCTGATCCTAATGAAAGTTAAAGATACCTTTCTTGTCCCCAAAATATCTCATGAAGTTACTGGTTGATTTTAAAGGATATTAAAAGTATGGGCCATAGATCATGGGAGAAGTGACGAATTTATATTGTCCAATCGATACGTGTTGTACGGAAACACAACGATACAGCAAGCAAACTTGAGCGAATTTTGTTGGATCCAAATTCAGACCCTTATTTTAAAAATACCGATCCGTTTCAAAATTTTTTTTTTCGCTCATGGTCAATTCTTGCGCAAAATGTAACCGAAAATTCGTTGAGAACTTTCGAAGATATGACTTGGAAACAAACACACACACAAACGATAGGGATCATGTGACTGATGACGTAACTTACCGCCAGACGGAGGTCTATATCCCCAGCAACGGTTTATAGGTCTGACATTGTAGAAATTAGAACACAGTCGCCTGGAGGCCACGCAGCACCTTCTGTAACCCTCGTCATCCGAGTGATTAGTGGTCAGGTAAGTCATGTGACCTGGCCGGATCCTGGCACGTCCCTCACTTACGATAAGTGGACCGCTCCACCAGCGTCTGTCGTAACAACATCTCTGAAGCAAAAAATAAATATCCATTTTGTCGAAAATCATGACCAAGTTTATGTTGATATACAATGAGATATACATGCATTTATAGAGTGTAGTTAATACTGCCTATATATGCCCTAAACCATAAAAAAGGCCACTCAACCAGTTTTATAGCCATCGCTGTTGGAACACCGGCTTTGTAAAAAAATGGCGTATATTATTATGATGTGTGTAGCATATAATAAACTTTTTCAGCACTGATGCAATGTGTATGGTAATACATTACGTCGAAAAATATATATTACTATATTCAGCATTTATTACTCAATGTGAATGATTAAATCTAACGTCATCGGTCCCTGATACATTGTATATATTATTTTTGATAACAACATTTTTATCGTGTCAAGCATTTTGTGTTTAACATGATTTATTATATAATAGTAGCACAATTTATTCAATATTTTATGGATTTGAGAATTACATTTATCTTAAACTTTAACTTATTAATTTTGCAACGTAAATTTAAGAAAAAAAATAAATTTTGCATGGCGATTCATGGTGATCGTTTTCTTTATCGCAGGTAAACATTAACAGGTTTTATATATCAGTTAGGTCTAAAAAAAAGAGTAAATTATTCTATGTGAACAAAATATACAATGCGAACTAGACATTTATATTTAATTTTCAGTCGAGACATACGTGGAAATTGCAAGCTTGCCAAGAAATGGTGGACATATTTAACACAAAAATGAGTTTAGTTTCAATATTTTTAAGAATATTTTAGTGTTCGAGACAAAAACACAAATGAGCAACATTAAAGAGGACCTGGTCCTCACTTGAAACAAAAGAAAAAGTATCCACGAATACGGAAGCGGCGAAAATCTCTATTAAGTAAAAAGCATTATTCTAATTCTCCTGAATTTGGGACTATTAATATAATCACTACCATTAACACCAGTGACATATAAATACTGTAAAATTTGGATTTTTTAGAATTTGTATTAATTCGTATTTGAGTCTGTAGGTTAGACAATCTTTGTATGTATATTTTTATTTATTTATGTGATGCTTTAGTTAACTTTTATTCATGTATTGTTAAAGCATACGTTAATATCACGAATTTATGTATCGTGTGTGACTATCTGGTAAGTTTAACTATAGCAAGTTCGTGTAACAGTGATGTAGTCGAGTCCACACCATCCGAGTCCTAGTATAAGTCTGAATCCACGCTACACGAGTCCCAGTCCGATTCTGAGTACTTGAGGTTCGAGCCCAAGTCTACTTTCTTCGAGTCCGAGTCATTTGGAACCCGAGTTCAAGTTCGAGTCTGAGTCAAATAAAAATCTCTTTATAAAAAAATAAAATTCGAACTTTGAGATTACCGTAAGCATTTTTATGTTACTTTACACATGCCTTTTCCTTTCATTTCAATTTTTGTGCAACAACTCATTCTTCAATATTTTAAAACTAGAAATGACTAAAGAAAGTTATTTTGCAAGAGCTCTTGGCGGACTGCGTAGACCATGACAACCGGTATAAGCGTGCTTTTTGGAGTTGGAACCAGTCTACCGAAAAGTCAGGAGCTGCAACTAGGAGCACTGATGATGGCGTATTGCGCCCGTCTCTATGATTGGCTGAGATTCACAATAGAGCGGGGTACCAGTCTAAACTAACGCTTGGTATAGACAGTCTTGTCTTTTGTAATATTCTGTCAGTAGTTTGCACATGTATATTAATGTCTTTATGGTATATGAGAGAGCTCTCCTTCTGCAAGTTTCAGGATGGACTTGGCCTGATATTTCTTGTCTTAACCTCCGAGCCTGAGTGATTAGTCCGAATCCTGGACGCTCGATTCCAAGTTCTTAAATAAGTGGACTCGAGTCCTATATCACTGCTGTATAATTCCCAGTTTGTTCATTATAACAGCACCCGACAGTGAATTATATATGCATTTATTTGTTTCACATCCTGTATAAATTTTTATTTTCATTTGTATCTGACTTCGTGTATTTTTAGCCCGGCAGCGATTGCTGCTTCAACAATTACTACAACTATTCCTTCTACTACCGCTATACTACTGATGCTACTACTACTACTACTACTACTACTCTTAATTATAATATAATAATAATAACAATTATAAAATTAATAATAATAATAATAATAATAAAAAACATAATAATAAAAGTGATATCAATGATATCAGTGATACCATTAATTTTAGTGGTGTAATGTTGGCGATATATGCCATGTATATAGCATCCGTGATCAGATTTCTTTTTGTAAAAGTCGTTTTTACATGACTTCCCCTAAATTATAAGATTACACACACCCATTATGTTTACTTTATTGATAATTTATATCAATAAGAGTGTTTGCAAAAGCATACGTTGTAAATTATTCAATGATCAGCATATAAAAAGAGAGAATGTAAAACAAGTGATCATAAAACTGACAGTAAAGGCTCTTCATGATAAGACTGAGATATGTCCCCCTTGAACAGCAATGTTTGTAATGGGAATATTAAACTGTGCCGAGGTCAAAAGCCAGTTTTACAGGTTTTGTAAAGTAACGTTAGATACAAGGTTCCTTCAAGTAGCTATCGTTTGAAAATAAGATTGGTCTTTATATATTAATGATCTGGGCAAAATATGTCTTTGTCGATATACCAGTCCCGAACACACAGTGCCAGTCCACGGCGATAGGTGTCGCTAGTGTGATGTACTGTTTGACAGCTGATCTCACACTTGCGCTCCTTCAGATTGTTATAATAAACATAAGCAAACAAGAAAATATCCCAGTATTAGCGCCGCCCAAAAAGCCCAAATTGACTAAATTTATATAACAGTAAATTGAAATGTTACCATGCTGAGCAAGTGCGTAATTAGTAGGGCTTGGTATCGGTCCGCCTCTTCCGGTACAATACGTATTGCGATACAGTTAATTCGATACCGATACGTATTGACGATACGTATAAGTTTTCTTTGTATATCATTTCTTAATAAAAGCTCTGTTTCTTGTTTTTTGTGTTTTTTATTTTAACATACAACATATTTAGTATGCTATGCATTTAAGCAGCTTAAGCTTGATATTAAATGAATAAACCAACCAGTTGCTTTTAATTACTTCTTTGAGCCCTTATCATCCCCTGCCCCCCGCACAAACGTGTTTTATTGCATTCGCTGGTGAAGAGCATAGGCTGTTTTTTTTATGTCAAGTAATTACACAGTTTTGTATAATTCTGTGAATATGAATCCCATTAGTCACTCTCCTGTTTGTACAGGATTTTTCCCCAGGCTTTAACCATTTATTTGACATCTGATGTTGAACGCGGGAGTTCCGAGTAACCTATATGACCGTTAAAAAAATAGAGATTGAATGACATATATGAAGAAAGGATATGTACGTGAATGTACCCTGTTCCTTGTAGCAATATGTGATGTGAATATAAGTTTCATCAATAAAGAGAAACGTTATTATCATTTTCCTATTATCGCTCACATGCACCTGCTTGTCATGGAAGTACTGACGTGCATGCGTATATACATTTATTAACAAGTCTTAAAAGCCAAAGCAACAAATATATAGGCTGCAGTGCATTTAGATTTATAATATGTCATGGTTAAAGTGTTATGTAAAGTTATAGTTAGAATGCTATTCATTAGCAAGCAATCGATACGACCAATACAGCATGCAACGCATTTCGGTTATCGTATCGACGTTGTGTATCGATTCGTTTCGATATATCGATATATTGATACAGCCCTAGTAATTAGAACTGTCCTATCTAATCCATCTCCATCTAGCGAAAAAAAAACTGTTCATCCTCTCATCAAATCTGATGTATTTTTTTTTCAAGGGAAGGATAAGTACAATGTATATGTCAACAGTAAAAGAAGCCTCCTGACTTTAAAGTTATAATTCCCCACAATGTAGTTTGTTTTGCTTGTATGTATGTATGTGCGTATGTGTGTGTATATTGTGTATGTATATGACAATTATTATATGTGTATATTGCGAGATTTGATTGTGTACTGCGACACGTATTGCGATATTTCATTGTATCATTTTATAGGAAATGTGTGTTTTACACCATAAATGTACGTGCAGATCAGTTAAATTCACACAGGAAATATGGCAAAATGACCCAGTAAAGCACTTAGTGAAGAACTTACTTATTGTTAACATTATTTAAAGAAATATTCAAAATCAAAGGTGCGAATAATTTGCCAGTGATAATCAGTCATCAGGGCAGATATTAAAATTTCTTACTGAACGCCCTGAATGTTGTCAATAGACCCGGTAGCTGTTTCACTTTCAGCCTTTCACTTAACTTTATCCATCTAGAAGTCTAAATCAATAACAGAGAGACCTTTTTTTATAATATTCTTATTCAGCTTCAGTCACCTTGAGAAAACTATCAGTATTTAAAACGATATCGGGATATGCAATATATCAATATTATCGCGCATCCCCAGTTGTATTTATTACGCACAAATTTGACCTTGATAAAGTGTTTTCATTTTTGAGGTGGTCGTCTAAGCGAGATCATATATAAACAGAAAAAATTGGGACCGTTAACAAGTGGACGTTATTTTGAAGGGGTCGCTAATGGGAAGTGCTCGTTAGGCGAGGTTTCACATTACTGTTAAAGATTTGTTTGTAAATTATATAATCACCTGTTCTGTTCTGTGCCACCCTCTCTGCCAAACCCACACTCTTTGACGGGATCTGTAACACTCAGCATCCGGAGAGTGGTGGTATATACGGACAAAATTTATATCGGACCGTGCCTGACGACGGTTGCACGGACACCTCCGCAGCCAATGTTGAATGTTCCGTCCGTTAGGCGTTCCTGACAACCAGCTCATACAC
The DNA here is from genome assembly GCA_026874595.1 of Sipunculus nudus. NCBI lineage: Eukaryota > Metazoa > Annelida > Sipuncula > Golfingiida > Sipunculidae > Sipunculus > Sipunculus nudus. The sequence goes on from CM049315.1 coordinate 50,575,455, forward strand.
TGTGCCTGAGGTTGGTCACACGTGACGGAACCACCTGGGCTCTGCTTGAACAGGCGAGACACCCAGCGCCCCTGGATGCCTTAAATGTAACCAAAGAAGATTTCATTTAAGGGTACGGATGCTCTCAATTAATTACCTTAACTCTGCTATTGACAAACCACTTTACGCTCAAATAATATTTTCAAAGCTAGTCAACCTTGTAAGAAAATAGTCTTACTATGTAAATGAAATGTTCATGGGCTAGTAAAACCTGATGTTAACTGTTGAATATAACACTAAAATCCCTAGACGCCAAACCCTTCTGGTAATCTATTCTTAAAATGATTGCATTTAAAGATGACGAAAAAAACGCAACCACTACTAAAGAAAACAAATCCTTGTACTATAGCAGCTGCATAAAAAGAGCTTACAGAAGAGTTTACTTAAATAATCAAACACAATTAAAAGAAACGAGATCGTTAAGCGATCACTGAACCTTCCCTTGCCCCCTTCTAATTATCACTCCCGCAACTGAGCGATAATGGGGGATCGGAATATATACAATCTTTGGAATAAGGTTAAGGCCAACAAAAAATATCAGGTGCAAATCTGTGATCCAGCACTAATCATATTCCCAAAATTCAGCTATTGAAAATCAGCCACACTGATAATCTAGCGGAAAGAAACATAAAAGGAAAGGTTTTGCACTCTGGGGACCTGCATAAATCCATCCACAACAAATATTTACCATATATGGATATATAAATATTCTTATCAAATATTCTTATTAACTTCCCTGTCGAGGTAAGGGGGGGGGGGGCTAAAACAGAAGCTGGGATTATTACCTGTGTTCCCAATTAACTCTGTAATTAAATGCATGTTGTACGTTCCTGATATGGACGGCCGCTCGAATTTTTCACTGCCCAGTTCGTATCCCTTTCTTATCTTGGTGCCAAGTTTTTCTGGTTTAATCAGCCCTCTCTGGTAGTTATTCACCATGTATGTACGAGTATCATCCGTTATCAGAACAGTCTGATACGTGCTCCCCTGTAAAGATGATTAAAACAAAAAATACATACCTAAAAACCAGGAGGAATTAAGAAATGAGTGAAAGAATAACATGCATGGATGTATGAGAAAATAATAAAACAATTTTTGTATATCTTGTCATCATGTTAACTAATTTAACTTTAACAAAAGGAAAGCCCTGTTGTAATAGAGGTCAATATAATGAGAGTAAACGGTGTGCAGCTATATATGTAACAAGTACTAGTTTTCCTGTACGTCGTGGTTGTTTTATGTTTATTGTTATATTTATTAATCATACCAACTTGCAAATGCAGAGGAAATGTTTTAATTGAAAATGTTCAAATTCATTTTCTTAATGCGATTTTTTAAACATTTTTTTAAAATGAAAACCTGAATTCAGACATCCGCGTATTCGTCTGTACGTAAAATGGCAGCCGCCATGAGTGAAATTTTACGAGGTCAGGGTTTGATAAGGGCACCGAAGACAAGGGCACCGAAATACGACAGAAAAAATAATCAAAGACAGTCTCAAGGTGAGAATATATCTGCGGAAATAGTTTGATGGTCATCAGACCCGAAATCTTCAAAGTAGAAACAGAAGGAACGCTCTGGGGATGACCCCGCCCTCATCCGAAAATGATGGTATAATTTTATGGGTTTTTTTTATATATAGAAAAAAAAAATGTTTCAAATCTGCGACCAGGAGCTATCACTCAGAAGTGAGCATGCTATCTTAAACAGGGAAACATTTCCTTACGTGTACCTTTCCATTACAAACACCTCTGTACTACATTAAGACTTTTCAATCATTAATGGACGTGAGGACACCTCTATTTTACAGACAGAAGCTCAGATCCCCCGGAGGTGTACGTAACAGAGAGGTATAACTGTACTTGTCACTGTGATTTACAAACATTCTATACAAAATAAAACAGAGTAACATTGGTGATGATTCAACGAGGCAATGAACGCATACCATATCCTAAATTTTTCGATATGACATTTATGACTGAACGAAAACTGAAAAGAATATATGAATAATCTATTAACTATGTGTCAAACATTTCCTGAAATGGTTTTCCCATTAGAAAGTGAGTACCTTGTTTGCCCAATCTAAACTATACTTCCTCTCCCCAGCGCAAGGACAATGTTTTCGGAGTCATCTTACCTTGGTGACATCACATGATCCGAAGTGATAGTAGGCGGGTGATGCTACCATGCCCTCCCACGTGACCACAGTAACATCTTTAACAGCTATATCAGTCCCTTCCAACAATTCAACATCTGCCTTTGCCATGGCAATGACTCTAGTCGCCTCAGGAGTGTCGTCAGTAGAGGAGAACCTACCGACGTATACAGCAGAGTCACGACAAGCTTCTGTAAAGGCTAAGAATGGAGTCACCAAATGTTTGTTTGTCTCAGAGCTTGGAAACGTGTCTGGAGATGAGGGGTGTTTGTAGTCAAAAGAAATATACCCCCGACTGAACATCTACAAATTAAAATGCAACATTTATACTTCTCATACATGGTAGCGAGCAAATTCAACATATGTTTCTAAAGAAGATTAATGGATAAAGGAAAATTATATGAAACACCCGAGACGTATATTCTCTATTATTAATAATTATTGGTAATGTGCACTTAAAGCAGTGGTGACAGTCCTTCTAGAAAGTAAATATTTTAACACAATTACTTGTAACTGAAACACACAATGCTGTAACAAACTTGTGAAGGTATTATATATACAAAGCCATTTTAAGGTGTGAGAAACGTGTGGTCATACATGCTTACTGTGTTTTGACATTATTATAAACAAAAAAATATAATTCCTGATGTGATTTAACACAAATCATACAATTCTTAAGTTTATCATGCTTTTATTTTTTATTTTTTTAAGAAGAAAAACTATTTTACCAATTACTGTGTTTACTTGAGATACATTTTGCAAATATACAGTTTTTATGTATATCCTACACAAATTAGATTTTTTAAAGAGAAAATATAAATTAACTTTTACCGAAGGAAAAACTTAATGATTTCACAACTGACTTACATAAATCTTTTTGTAAGCTTTACAAAACGCCTGTATTTCAAGTGGTATCGGGTGAGTCCATCCATTTTCAGCGACTGCCAACACATATGATACATAGTCGCCATCCCAAGGGTACATCACGCCAGAAGGGGCTACAGTGGAAGTATCCAACAATCAAACAAGTGCTAGCAGAATTACCCTTATTTAAATAACAAAAGGACCAACAGAACTTACATAATAACAACAGAACATGAGCTATGCACGCATTTAACTATGAACATGTGCTCTGATTGAACCAAGATGTATATGTATATGTATATATGTAAATATATATATATATATTTACATATATAAATATATATATTAGTGTGGAAGATACAGTGTATATTATACATATATATATATATTTATATATATATATATATATATATATATATATATATATATTGAGCTATACTGATAGCGTTTCTCATTATTCCTATCGTTTGTAAATAATCTTAACAGAGGCGGATCCAGAGAAGGAGGTCCATAGGTTCCGGACCCCCCTTATAAGCCGCAGCAACCTTTTATTAAGGAATTCAGGCCAAATTTTGCGGCTTGGACACCCGCTCCCCTTTTTTAGGGACCTAGGGACATTTTAAGCTTTTGTCAATAGTCCTCCTGGATTGAACCCCTCCTTTTTCTAAATCCTGAATCCTGCTTAACCGCATATACTAAATCTAAAGAAAGAAACAAAATTATAATCAAAAACTAGTTTCACAAACCTTCAGTCGTCATGGGCAATGTTGTGTCTGGCAGGGTCGTTTCAGTTGTTGTGGTTAGTTCTTTTGTTGTCGTAGCTGCCGCAGATGTTATTTGGGCTATCGTGGTCTCGGCCACAGTGGTCGGACTTTCCGTGGTTGGTTCTACTGTTGTTGACCCCTCTGTGGTTTCAGCCGCTGTTGTATCAGTCGCAGCTGTTGTTTTAGCTATTGTGCTATCGGCTATAGTGGTCGCACTTTCCGCGGATGGTTTTACTGTTGTGGGCCCTTCTGTGGTTTCAGCTGCTGTGGTATCTGCCGCAGTTGTTGTTTCAACTATTGTGCTGTCGGATACAGTGGTCGCACTTTCTGTGGTTGGTTCTACTGTTGTGGGCCAGGGCCCTTCTGTCGTTTCAGCCGCTGTGGTATCTGCCGCAGTTGTTGTTTCGGCTATTGTGGTATCAGCTACAGTGCTCTCAAATACCATTGTTGGTTGTACTGTTGTGGGACCTTCTGTGGTTTCAGCCGCTGTGGTATCTGCCGGAGTTGCTGGTTCGGCTATTGTGGTATCGGCTACAGTGGTCCCACTTACCATTGTTGGTTTTACGGTTGTGGGGCCTCCTGTGGTTTCAGCCGCTGTGGTATCTGCCGCAGTTGTTGTTTCGGCTATTGTGGTATCGGCTACAGTGGTCCCACTTACTATTGTTGGTTCTACTGTTGTGGGACCTTCTGTGATTTCAGGCGATGTGGTGTCTGTCGCAGTTGCTGTTTCGGCTATTGTGGTATCGGCTACGGTGGTCCCACTCACCACTGTTGGTTCTACTGTTGTGGGACCTTCTGTAGTTCCAGCCAATGTGGTATCTGCCGCAGTTCCTGTTTCGGTTATTGTGGTATCGGCTACAGTGATCCTACTAACCATTGTTTGTTCTACTGTTGTGGGGCCTTCTGTAGTTTCAGCCAATGTGGTATCTGCTGCAGTTCCTGTTTCGGTTAATGTGGTATCGGCTACAGTGATCCTACTAACCATTGTTTGTTCTACTGTAGTCGGCCCGTCCGTGGCTTCAGCCGTCGTGGTATCTGCCGCAGTTGCTGTTTCGGCTATTGTGGTATCGGCTACAGTGGTCCCACTTACCATTGTTGGTTCTAGTGTTGTTGGACCTCCTGTGTTTTCAGCCGATGTGGTATCTGTCGCAGTTGCTGTTTCGGCTATTGTGGTATCGGCTACAGAGGTCCCACTTACCATTGTTGGTTCTACTGTTGTGGGACCTTCTGTAGTTTCAGCCAATGTGGCATCTGCGGCAGTTCCTGTTTCGGTGATTGTGGTATCGGCTACAGTTATCCTACTAACTATTGTTTGTTCTACTGTAGCCGGCCCGTCCGTGGTTTCAGCCGTCGTGGTATCTGCAGCAGTTGCTGTTTCGGCTATTGTGGTATGGGCTAGAGTGGTCCCAATTACCATTGTTGGTTCTACTGTTGTGGGCCCTTTCGTGGTTTCAGCTGATGTGGTATCTGTCGCAGTTGCTGTTTCGTCTATTGTAGTATCGGCGAAAGTGGTCCCACTTACCACTGTTGGTTCTACTGTTGTGGGACCTTCTGTAGTTTCAGCCAATGTGGTATCAGCCGCAGTTCCTGTTTCGGTTATTGTGGTATCGGCTACAGTGATCCTACTAACCATTGTTTGTTCTACTGTAGTCGGCCCGTCCGTGGATTCAGCCGTCGTGGTATCTGCCGCAGTTGCTGTTTCGGCTATTGTGGTATCGGCTACAGTGGTCCCACTTACCATTGTTGGTTCTAGTGTTGTTGGACCTCCTGTGGTTTCAGCCGATGTGGTTTCTGTCGCAGTTGCTGTTTCGGCTATTGTGGTATCGGCTACAGTGGTCCCACTTACCATTGTTGGTTCTACTGTTGTGGGGCCTTCTGTGGTTTCAGCCAATGTGGTATCTGCCGCAGTTCCTGTTTCGGTTATTGTGGTATCGGCTACAGTGGTCCCACTTACCATTGTTGATTTTACTGTTGTGGGGCCTTCTGTAGTTTCAGCCAATGTGGTATCTGCCGCAGTTCCTGTTTCGGTTATTGTGGTATCGGCTACAGTGGTCCCACTTACCATTGTTGATTTTACTGTTGTGGGGCCTTCTGTAGTTTCAGCCAATGTGGTATCTGCCGCAGTTCCTGTTTCGGCTATTGTGGTATCGGCTACAGTGATCCTACTTACCATTGTCTGATCTACTGTACTCGGCCCGTCCGTGGTTTCCGTCGCTGTGGTATCTGTCGCAGTTGCTGTTACGGCTATTGTGGTATCGGCTACAGTGGTCCCACTTACCACTGTTGGTTCTACTGTTGTGGGACCTTCTGTAGTTTCAGCCAATGTGGTATCAGCCGCAGTTCCTGTTTCGGTTATTGTGGTATCGGCTACAGTGATCCTACTAACCATTGTTTGTTCTACTGTAGTCGACCCGTCCGTGGTTTCAGCCGTCGTGGTATCTGCTGCAGTTGCTGTTTCGGCTATTGTGGTATCGGCCAAAGTGGTCCCACTTATCACTGTTGGTTCTACTGTTGTGGCACCTTCTGTAGTTTCAGCCAATGTGGTATCTGCTGCAGTTCCTGTTTCGGTTAATGTGGTATCGGCTACAGTGATCCTACTACCTATTGTTTGTTCTACAGTAGTCGGCCCGTCCGTGGTTTCAGCCGTCGTGGTATCTGGAGCAGTTGCTGTTTCGGCTATTGTGGTATCGGCTACAGTGGTCCCACTTACCATTGTTGGTTCTACTGTTTTTGAACCTCCTGTGGTTTCAGCCGATGTGGTATCTGTCGCAGTTGCTGTTTCGGCTATTGTGGTATCGGCTTCAGTGGTCCCACTTACAATTGTTGGTTCTACTGTTGTGGGGCCTCCTGTGGTTTCAGCCAATGTGGTTGCAGTTGCTGTTTCGGCTATTGTGGTATCGGCTACAGTGGTCCCACTTACCACTGTTGGTTCTACTGTTGTGGGACCTTCTGTAGTTTCAGCCAATGTGGTATCTGCCGCAGTTCCTGTTTCGGTGATTGTGGTACCGGCTACAGTGATCCTACTACCCATTGTTTGTTCTACTGTAGTCGGCCCGTCCGTGGTTTCAGCCGTCGTGGTATCTGCAGCAGTTGCTGTTTCGGCTATTGTGGTATCGGCTACAGTGGTCCCACTTACCACTGTTGGTTCTACTGTTGTTGGACCTTCTGTGGTTTCAGCCGATGTGGTATCTGTCGCAGTTGCTGTTTCGGCTATTGTGGTATCGGCTTCAGTGGTCCCACTTACAATTGTTGGTTCTACTGTTGTGGGGCCTCCTGTGGTTTCAGCCAATGTGGTATCTGCCGCAGTTCCTCTTTCGGTTATTGTGGTATCGGCTACAGTGTTCCCACTTACCATTGTGGATTTTACTGTTCTGGGGCCTTCTGTAGTTTCAGCCAATGTGGTATCTGCCGCAGTTGCGGTTTCGGCTATTGTGGTATCGGCTACAGTGGTCCCACTTACCTTTGTTTGTTTTACTGTTGTGGGGCCTTCTGTGGTTTCAGCCGATGTGGTATCTGTCGCAGGTGCTGTTTCGGGTATTGTGGTATCGGCTACAGTGGTCCCACTTACCACTGTTGGTTCTACTGTTGTGGGACCTTCTGTAGTTTCAGCCAATGTGGTATCTGCCGCAGTTCCTGTTTCGGTGATTGTGGTACCGGCTACAGTGATCCTACTACCCATTGTTTGTTCTACTGTAGTCGGCCCGTCCGTGGTTTCAGCCGTCGTGGTATCTGCAGCAGTTGCTGTTTCGGCTATTGTGGTATCGGCTACAGTGGTCCCACTTACCACTGTTGGTTCTACTGTTGTTGGACCTTCTGTGGTTTCAGCCGATGTGGTATCTGTCGCAGTTGCTGTTTTGGCTATTGTGGTATCGGCTACAGTGGTCCCACTTACCATTGTTGGTTCTACTGTTGTGCGGCCTTCTGTGGTTTCAGCCGATATGGTATCTGTCGCAGTTGCTGTTTCGGTTATTGTGGTATCGGCTACAGTGGTCCCACTTACCACTGTTGGTTCTACTGTTGTGGGGCCTTCTGTAGTTTCAGCCAATGTGGTATCTGCCGGAGTTCCTGTTTCGGTTATTGTGGTATAGGCTACAGTGATCCTACTAACCATTGTTTGTTCTACTGTAGTCGGCCCATCCGTGGTTTCAGCCGTCGTGGTATCTGCCGCAGTTGCTGTTTCGGCTATTGTGGTATCGGCCAAAGTGGTCCCACTTATCACTGTTGATTCTACTGTTGTTGCACCTTCTGTAATTTCAGCCAATGTGGTATCTGCTGCAGTTCCTGTTTCGGTTAATGTGGTATCGGCTACAGTGATCCTACTAACCATTGTTTGTTCTACTGTAGTCGGCCCGTCCGTGGCTTCAGCCGTCGTGGTATGTGCCGCAGTTGCTGTTTCGGCGATTGTGGTATCGGCGACAGTGGTCCCACTTACCATTGTTGGTTCTACTGTTGTTGAACCTCCTGTGGTTTCAGCCGATGTGGCATCTGTCGCAGTTGCTGTTTCGGCTATTGTGGTATCGGCCAAAGTGGTCCCACTTATCACTGTTGGTTCTACTGTTGTGGCACCTTCTGTAGTTTCAGCCAATGTGGTATCTGCTGCAGTTCCTGTTTCGGTTAATGTGGTATCGGCTACAGTGATCCTACTACCCATTGTTTGTTCTACAGTAGTCGGCCCGTCCGTGGTTTCAGCCGTCGTGGTATCTGGAGCAGTTGCTGTTTCGGCTATTGTGGTATCGGCTACAGTGGTACCACTTACCATTGTTGGTTCTACTGTTGTGCGGCCTTCTGTGGTTTCAGCCGATAAGGTATCTGTCGCAGTTGCTGATTCGGTTATTGTGGTATCGGCTACAGTGGTCCCACTTACCACTGTTGGTTCTACTGTTGTGGGGCCTTCTGTAGTTTCAGCCAATGTGGTATCTGCCGGAGTTCCTGTTTCGGTTATTGTGGTATAGGCTACAGTGATCCTACTAACCATTGTTTGTTCTACTGTAGTCGGCCTGTCCGTGGTTTCAGCCGCTGTGGTATCCGTCGCAGTTGCTGTTTCGGCTATTGTGGTATCGGCGAAAGTGGTCTCACTTACGACTGTTGGTTCTACTGTTGTGGGGCCTTCTGTAGTTTCAGCCAATGTGGTATCTGCCGCAGTTCCTGTTTCGGCTATTGTGGTATCGGCTACAGTGATCCTACTAACCATTGTCTGTTCTACTGTTGTCGGCCCGTCCGTGGTTTCCGCCGCTGTGGTATCTGTCGCAGTTGCTGTTACGGCTATTGTGGTATCGGCTACAGTGGTCCCAATTACCATTGTTGGTTCTACTGTTGTGGGCCCCTTCGTGGTTTCAGCTGATGTGGTATCTGTCGCAGTTGCTGTTTCGGCTATTGGGGTATCGGCGAAAGTGGTCCCACTTACCATTGTTGGTTCTACTGTTGTGGGACCTTCTGTAGTTTCAGCCAATGTGGTATGAGCCGCAGTTCCTGTTTCGGTTATTGTGGTATCGGCTACAGTGATCGTACTAACCATTGTTTGTTCTACTGTAGTCGGCCCATCCGTGGTTTCAGCCGTCGTGGTATCTGCCGCAGTTGCTGTTTCGGCTATTGTGGTATCGGCCAAAGTGGTCCCACTTATCACTGTTGGTTCTACTGTTGTTGCACCTTCTGTAATTTCAGCCAATGTGGTATCTGCTGCAGTTCCTGTTTCGGTTAATGTGGTATCGGCTACAGTGATCCTACTAACCATTGTTTGTTCTACTGTAGTCGGCCCGTCCGTGGCTTCAGCCGTCGTGGTATGTGCCGCAGTTGCTGTTTCGGCTATTGTGGTATCGGCGACAGTGGTCCCACTTACCATTGTTGGTTCTACTGTTGTTGAACCTCCTGTGGTTTCAGCCGATGTGGCATCTGTCGCAGTTGCTGTTTCGGCTATTGTGGTATCGGCTTCAGTGGTCCCACTTACCATTGTTGGTTCTACTGTTGTGGGGCCTTCTGTGGTTTCAGCCAATGTGGTATCTGCCGCAGTTCCTGTTTTGGTTAGAGTGGTATCGGCTACAGTGGTCCCACTTACCATTGTGGGTTTTACTGTTCTGGGGCCTACTGTAGTTTCAGCCAATGTGGTATCTGCCGCAGTTGCTGTTTCGGCTATTGTGGTATCGGCTACAGTGGTCCCACTTACCATTGTTTGTTTTACTGTTGTGGGGCCTTCTGTGGTTTCAGCCGATGTGGTATCTGTCGCAGGTGCTGTTTCGGTTATTGTGGTATCGGCTACAGTGGTCCCACTTACCACTGTTGGTTCTACTGTTGTGTGACCTTCTGTAGTTTCAGCCAATGTGGTATCTGCCGCAGTTCCTGTTTCGGTGATTGTGGTATCGGCTACAGTGATCCTACTACCCATTGTTTGTTCTACTGTAGTCGGCCCGTCCGTGGTTTCAGCCGTCGTGGTATCTGCAGCAGTTGCTGTTTCGGCTATTGTGGTATAGGCTACAGTGGTCCCACTTACCATTGTTGGTTCTACTGTTGTTAGACCTTCTGTGGTTTCAGCCGATGTGGTATCTGTCGCAGTTGCTGTTTTGGCTATTGTGGTATCGGCTACAGTGGTCCCACTTAACATTGTTGGTTCTGCTGTTGTGCGGCCTTCTGTGGTTTCAGCCGATATGGTATCTGTCGCAGTTGCTGTTTCGGTTATTGTGGTATCGGCTACAGTGGTCCCACTTACCACTGTTGGTTCCACTGTTGAGGGGCCTTCTGTAGTTTCAGCCAATGTGGTATCTGCCGCAGTTCCTGTTTCGGTTATTGTGGTATAGGCTACAGTGATCCTACTAACCATTGTTTGTTCTACTGTAGTCGGCCTGTCCGTGGTTTCAGCCGCTGTGGTATCCGTCGCAGTTGCTGTTTCGGCTATTGTGGTATCGGCGAAAGTGGTCTCACTTACGACTGTTGGTTCTACTGTTGTGGGGCCTTCTGTAGTTTCAGCCAAAGTGGTATCTGCTGCAGTTCCTGTTTCGGCTATTGTGGTATCGGCTACAGTGATCCTACTAACCATTGTCTGTTCTACTGTTGTCGGCCCGTCCGTGGTTTCCGCCGCTGTGGTATCTGTCGCAGTTGCTGTTACGGCTATTGTGGTATCGGCTACAGTGGTCCCAATTACCATTGTTGGTTCTACTGTTGTGGGCCCCTTCGTGGTTTCAGCTGATGTGGTATCTGTCGCAGTTGCTGTTTCGGCTATTGGGGTATCGGCGAAAGTGGTCCCACTTACCACTGTTGGTTCTACTGTTGTGGGACCTTCTGTAGTTTCAGCCAGTGTGGTATCAGCCGCAGTTCCTGTTTCGGTTATTGTGGTATCGGCTACAGTGATCCTACTAAACATTGTTTGTTCTACTGTAGTCGGCCCGTCCGTAGTTTCAGCCGTCGTGGTATCTGCCGCAGTTGCTGTTTCGGCTATTGTGGTATCGGCCAAAGTGGTCCCACTTATCACTGTTGGTTCTACTGTTGTTGCACCTTCTGAAATTTCAGCCAATGTGGTATCTGCTGCAGTTCCTGTTTCGGTTAATGTGGTATCGGCTACAGTGATCCTACTAACCATTGTTTGTTCTACTGTAGCCGGCCCGTCCGTGGCTTCAGCCGTCGTGGTATGTGCCGCAGTTGCTGTTTCGGCTATTGTGGTATCGCCTACAGTGGTCCCACTTACCATTGTTGGTTCTACTGTTGTTGGACCTTCTGTGGTTTCAGCCGAAGTGGTATCTGTCGCAGTTGCTGTTTCGGCAATTGTGGTTTCTGCTACAGTGGTCCCACTTACCATTGATGGTCCTACTGTTGTGGGTCCTTCTGTGGTTTCAGCCGATGTGGTATCTGTCGCTGTCCTTGTTTCGGCTATTGTGGTACCGGCCACAGTGGTCTCACTTACCATTGTTTGTTCATCTGTTGTTGGCCCCTCTGTAGTTTCACCCGCTCTGGTAGCTGCCGCAGTTGTTGTTTCCGCTATTGTGGTATCAGCATCACTTGTCCCACTTTCCGTGCTTGGTTCTACTGTTGTTGGCCCCTCTGTTGTTTCACCCGATGTGCTAGCTGCCGCAGTTGTTGTTTCGGCTATTGTGGTATCGGACACACTGGTCGGACTTTCCGTGCTTGGTTCTACTGTTGTTGGCCCCTCTGTGTTTTCACCCGCTGTGCTAGCTGCCGCAGTTGTTGTTTCGGCTATTGTGGTATCGGCCAGAGTGGTCGTACTTTCCGTGGTTGGTTCGATTGTTGTGGACCGCTCTATGGTTTCAGCCGCTGTTGTGGCTGTTGCTGTTTCGGCTATTGTGGTATCGGCCACAGTGGTCGGACTTTCTGTAATTGGTTCTATTGTTGTGGGCCCCTCTGTGGTTTCACCCGCTGTGGTAGCTTCCGCAGTTGTTGTTTCGGCTATAGTGGTATCGGACACACTGGTCGGACTTTCCGTGCTTGGTTCTACTGTTGTTGGCCCCTCTGTGGTTTCACCCGCTGTGCTAGCTGCCGCAGTTGTTGTTTCGGCTATTGTTGTATCGACAACACTGGTCGGACTTTCCGTGGTTAATTCTACTGTTGTGGGCCCCTCTGTGGTTTCATCCGCTGTGGTAGCTGCCGCAGTTGTTTTTTCGGCGATTGTGGTATCGGCCACATTGGTCGGATTCTCCGTGCTTTGTTCTACTGTTGTTGGCCCCTGGGTGGTTTCACCCGCTGTGGTAGCTGCCGCAGTTGATGTTTCGGCTATTTTCGTATCTGTCACACTGGTCGGACTTTCCGTGCTTGGTTCTACTGTTGTTGGCCCCTCTGTGGTTTCACCCGTTGTGGTAGCTGCCGCAGTTGTTGTTTCGGCTATAGTGGTATCGACAACACTGGTCGGACTTTCAGTGCTTGGTTCTACTGTTGTTGGACCCTCTGTGGTTTCACCCGCTGTGGTCGCTGCCGCAGTTGTTGTTTCGGCTATTGTGGTATCGGCCACACTGGTCGGACTTTCCGTGCTTGGTTCTACTGTTGTTGGCCCCTCTGTGGTTTCACCCGCTGTGCTAGCTGCCGCAGTTGTTGATTCGGCTATTGTGGTATCGGCCACAGTGGTCGGACTTTCCGTGGTTGGTTCTATTGTTGTGGGCCTCTCTGTGGTTTCGCCCGCTGTGGTGGCTGCTGCAGTTGTTGTTTCGGCTATTGTGGTATCGGCCACACTGGTTGGACTTTCCGTGCTTAGTTCTACTGTTGTTGGCCCCTCTGTTGTTTCAGCCGCTGTTGTAGCTGCCACAGTTGTTGTTTCGGTTATTGTGGTATCGGCCACACTGGTCGGACTTTCCGTGCTTGGTTCTACTGTTGTTGGCCCCTCTGTGGTTTCACCCGCAGTGCTAGCTGCCGCAGTTGTTGTTTCAGCTAATGTGGTATCGGCCAGAGTGGTCGTACTTTCCGTGGTTGGTTCTATTGTTGTGGGCCTCTCTGTGGTTTCACCCGCTGTTGTAGCTGCTGCAGTTGTTGTTTCGGCTATTGTGGTATCGGCCACACTGGTTGGACTTTCCGTGCTTAGTTCTACTGTTGTTGGCCCCTCTGTTGTTTCAGCCGCTGTTGTAGCTGCCACAGTTGTTGTTTCAGCTATTGTGGTATCGGCCAGAGTGGTCGGACTTTCCGTGCTTGGTTCTACTGTTGTTCGCCCCTCTGTGGTTTCACCCGCTGTGGTAGCTGCTGCAGTTGTTGTTTCGGCTATTGTGGTATCGGCCACACTGGTTGGACTTTCCGTGCTTAGTTCTACTGTTGTTGGCCCCTCTGTTGTTTCAGCCGCTGTTGTAGCTGCCACAGTTGTTGTTTCGGCTATTGTGGTATCGGCCACAGTTGTCGGACTTTCCGTGCTTGGTTCTACTGTTGTTGGCGCCTCTGTGGTTTCACCCGCTGTGCTAGTCGCCGCAGTTGTTGTTTCAGCTAATGTGGTATCGGCCACCGTGGTCGGACTTTCCGTGGTTGATTCTATTGTTGTGGGCCCCTCTGTTGTTTCAGCCGCTGTTGTAGCTGCCACAGTTGTTGTTTCGGCTATTGTGGTATTGGCCACAGTTGTCGGACTTTCCGTGCTTGGTTCTACTGTTGTTCGCCCCTCTGTGGTTTCAGCCGCTGTGGTACCTGCCGCAGTTGTTTCGGCTATTGTGGTATCGGCCACAGTTGTCGGATTTTCCGTGGTTGGTTCTATTGTTGTGGGCCTCTCTGTGGTTTCACCCGCTGTGGTAGCTGCCACAGTTGTTGTTTCGGCTATTGTGGTATCGGCCACAGTTGTCGGACTTTCCGTGCTTGGTTCTACTGTTGTTGGCCCCTCTGTGGTTTCAGCCGCTGTGGTAGCTGCCGCAGTTGTTGTTTCGGCTATTGTGGTATCGGCCACAGTTGTCGGATTTTCCGTGGTTGGTTCTATTGTTGTGGCCCCCTCTGTGGTTTCGCCCGCTGTGGTAGCTGCTGCCGTTGTGGTTTCGGCTATTGTGGTATCGGCCACAGTTGTCGGATTTTCCGTGGTTGGTTCTATTGTTGTGGGCCTCTCTGTGGTTTCACCCGCTGTTGTAGCTGCTGCAGTTGTTGTTTCGGCTATTGTGGTATCGGCCACACTGGTTGGACTTTCCGTGCTTAGTTCTACTGTTGTTGGCCCCTCTGTTGTTTCAGCAGCTGTTGTAGCTGCCACAGTTGTTGTTTCAGTTATTGTGGTATCGGCCACAGTGGTCAGACTTTCCGTGCTTGGTTCTACTGTTGTTCGCCCCTCTGTGGTTTCAGCCGCTGTGGTAGCTGCCGCAGTTGTTGTTTCGGCTATTGTGGTATCGGCCACAGTTGTCGGATTTTCCGTGGTTGGTTCTATTGTTGTTGGCCCCTCTGTGGTTTCACCCGCTGTGCTAGCTGCCGCAGTTGTTGATTCGGCTATTGTGGTATCGGCCACTGTGGTCGGACTTTCCGTGGTTGGTTCTATTGTTGTGGGCCTCTCTGTGGTTTCGCCCGCTGTGGTGGCTGCTGCAGTTGTTGTTTCGGCTATTGTGGTATCGGCCACACTTGTTGGACTTTCCGTGCTTAGTTCTACTGTTGTTGGCCCCTCTGTTGTTTCAACCGCTGTTGTAGCTGCCACAGTTGTTGTTTCGGCTATTGTGGTATCGGCCACACTGGTCGGACTTTCCGTGCTTGGTTCTACTGTTGTTGGCCCCTCTGTGGTTTCACCCGCTGTGCTAGCTGCCGTAGTTGTTGTTTCAGCTATTGTGGTATCGGCAAGAGTGGTCGTACCTTCCGTGGTTGGTTCGATTGTTGTGGACCGCTCTGTGGTTTCACCCGCTGTTGTGGCTGTTGCTGTTTCGGCTATTGTGGTATCGGCCACAGTTGTCGAACTTTCCGTGCTTGGTTCTACTGTTGTTGGCCCCTCTGTGGTTTCACCCGCTGTGCTAGCTGCCGCAGTTGTTGTTTCAGCTATGGTGGTATCGGCCACCGTGGTCGGACTTTCCGTGGTTGATTCTACTGTTGTGGGCCCCTCTGTGGTTTCACCCGCTGTGGTAGATGCCACAGTTGTTGTTTCGGCTATTGTGGTATCGGCCACAGTTGTCGGACTTTCCGTGCTTGGTTCTACTGTTGTTGGCCCCTCTGTGGTTTCAGCCGCTGTGGTAGCTGCCGCAGTTGTTGTTTCGGCTATTGTGGTATCGGCCACAGTTGTCGGATTTTCCGTGGTTGGTTCTATTGTTGTGGGCCTCTCTGTGGTTTCACCCGCTGTGGTAGCTGCCACAGTTGTTGTTTCGGCTATTGTAGTATCGGCCACAGTTGTCGGACTTTCCGTGCTTGGTTCTACTGTTGTTGGACCCTCTGTGGTTTCAGCTGCTGTGGTAGCTGCCACAGTTGTTGTTTCGGCTATTGTGGTATCGGCCACAGTTGTCGGACTTTCCGTGCTTGGTTCTACTGTTGTTGGCCCCTCTGTGGTTTCAGCCGCTGTGGTAGCTGCCGCAGTTGTTGTTTCGGCTATTGTGGTATCGGCCACAGTTGTCGGACTTTCCGTGCTTGGTTCTACTGTTGTTGGCCTCTCTGTGGTTTCAGCCGCTGTGGTAGCTGACGCGGTTGTTGTTTCTGCTTTTGTGGTATCGGCCACAGTTGTCGGATTTTCCGTGCTTGGTTCTATTGTTGTGGGCCCCTCTGTGGTTTCGACCGCTGTGGTAGCTGCTGCAGTTGTTGTTTCGGCTATTGTGGTATCGGCCACACTGGTTGGACTTTCCGTGCTTAGTTCTACTGTTGTTGGCCCCTCTGTTGTTTCAGCCGCTGTTGTAGCTGCCACAGTTGTTGTTTCAGTTATTGTGGTATCGGCCACAGTGGTCGGACTTTCCGTGCTTGGTTCTACTGTTGTTCGCCCCTCTGTGGTTTCACCCGCTGTGGTAACTGCCGCAGTTGTTGTTTCGGCTATTGTGGTATCGGCCACAGTTGTCGGATTTTCCGTGGTTGGTTCTATTGTTGTGGGCCCCTCTGTGGTTTCACCCGCTGTGCTAGCTGCCGCAGTTGTTGATTCGGCTATTGTGGTATCGGTCACAGTGGTCGGACTTTCCGTGGTTGGTTCTACTGTTGTTGGCCCCTCTGTGGTTTCACCCGCTGTGCTAGCTGCCGCAGTTGTTGTTTCAGCTATGGTGGTATCGGCCAACGTGGTCGGACTTTCCGTGGTTGATTCTACTGTTGTGGGCCCCTCTGTGGTTTCACCCGCTGTGGTAGATGCCACAGTTGTTGTTTCGACTATTGTGGTATCGGCCACAGTTGTCGGACTTTCCGTGCTTGGTTCTACTGTTGTTGGCCTCTCTGTGGTTTTAGCCGCTGTGGTAGCTGACGCGGTTGTTGTTTCTGCTATTGTGGTATCGGCCACAGTTGTCGGATTTTCCGTGCTTGGTTCTATTGTTGTGGGCCCCTCTGTGGTTTCGACCGCTGTCGTAGCTGCTGCAGTTGTTTCGGCTATTGTGGTATCGGCCACACTGGTTGGACTTTCCGTGTTTGGTTCTACTGTTGTTGGCCCCTTTGTTGTTTCAGCCGCTGTTGTAGCTGCCACAGTGGTTGTTTCGGCTGTTGTGGTATCGGCCACAGTTGTCGGACTTTCCGTGCTTGGTTCTACTGTTGTTCGCCCCTCTGTGGTTTCAGCCGCTGTGGTAGCTGCCGCAGTTGTTGTTTCGGCTATTGTGGTATCGGCCACAGTTGTTGGATTTTCCGTGGTTGGTTCTATTGTTGTGGGCCTCTCTGTGGTTTCACCCGCTGTGGTAGCTGCTGCAGTTGTTGTTTCGGCTATTGTGGTATCGGCCACATTGGTTGGACTTTCCGTGCTTAGTTCTACTGTTGTTGGCCCCTCTGTTGTTTCAGCCGCTGTTGTAGCTGCCACAGTTTTTGTTTCGGCTATTGTGGTATCGGCCACAGTTGTCGGACTTTCCGTGCTTGGTTCTACTGTTGTTGGCCCCTCTGTGGTTTCACCCGCTGTGCTAGCTGCCGCAGTTGTTGTTTCAGCTAATGTGGTATCGGCCATCGTGGTCGGACTTTCCGTGGTTGATTCTACTGTTGTGGGCCCCTCTGTGGTTTCACCCGCTGTGGTAGATGCCACAGTTGTTGTTTCGGCTATTGTGGTATCGGCCTCAGTTGTCGGACTTTCCGTGCTTGGTTCTACTGTTGTTGGCCCCTCTGTGGTTTCAGCCGCTGTGGTAGCTGCCGCAGTTGTTGTTTCGGCTATTGTGGTATCGGCCACAGTTGTCGGATTTTCCGTGGTTGGTTCTATTGTTGTGGCCCCCTCTGTGGTTTCGCCCGCTGTGGTAGCTGCTGCAGTTGTTGTTTCGGCTATTGTGGTATCGGCCACAGTTGTCGGATTTTCCGTGGTTGGTTCTATTGTTGTGGGCCCCTCTGTGGTTTCACCCGCTGTGGTAGATGCCACAGTTGTTGTTTCGGCTATTGTGGTATCGGCCTCAGTTGTCGGACTTTCCGTGCTTGGTTCTACTGTTGTTGGCCCCTCTGTTGTTTCAGCCGCTGTTGTAGCTGCCACAGTTGTTGTTTCAGTTATTGTGGTATCGGCCACAGTGGTCGGACTTTCCGTGCTTGGTTCTACTGTTGTTCGCCCCTCTGTGGTTTCACCCGCTGTGGTAACTGCCGCAGTTGTTGTTTCGGCTATTGTGGTATCGGCCACAGTTGTCGGATTTTCCGTGGTTGGTTCTATTGTTGTGGGCCCCTCTGTGGTTTCACCCGCTGTGCTAGCTGCCGCAGTTGTTGATTCGGCTATTGTGGTATCGGTCACAGTGGTCGGACTTTCCGTGGTTGGTTCTACTGTTGTTGGCCCCTCTGTGGTTTCACCCGCTGTGCTAGCTGCCGCAGTTGTTGTTTCAGCTATGGTGGTATCGGCCAACGTGGTCGGACTTTCCGTGGTTGATTCTACTGTTGTGGGCCCCTCTGTGGTTTCACCCGCTGTGGTAGATGCCACAGTTGTTGTTTCGGCTATTGTGGTATCGGCCACAGTTGTCGTACTTTCCGTGCTTGGTTCTACTGTTGTTGGCCTCTCTGTGGTTTTAGCCGCTGTGGTAGCTGACGCGGTTGTTGTTTCTGCTATTGTGGTATCGGCCACAGTTGTCGGATTTTCCGTGCTTGGTTCTATTGTTGTGGGCCCCTCTGTGGTTTCGACCGCTGTCGTAGCTGCTGCAGTTGTTTCGGCTATTGTGGTATCGGCCACACTGGTTGGACTTTCCGTGTTTGGTTCTACTGTTGTTGGCCCCTTTGTTGTTTCAGCCGCTGTTGTAGCTGCCACAGTGGTTGTTTCGGCTGTTGTGGTATCGGCCACAGTTGTCGGACTTTCCGTGCTTGGTTCTACTGTTGTTCGCCCCTCTGTGGTTTCAGCCGCTGTGGTAGCTGCCGCAGTTGTTGTTTCGGCTATTGTGGTATCGGCCACAGTTGTTGGATTTTCCGTGGTTGGTTCTATTGTTGTGGGCCTCTCTGTGGTTTCACCCGCTGTGGTAGCTGCTGCAGTTGTTGTTTCGGCTATTGTGGTATCGGCCACATTGGTTGGACTTTCCGTGCTTAGTTCTACTGTTGTTGGCCCCTCTGTTGTTTCAGCCGCTGTTGTAGCTGCCACAGTTGTTGTTTCGGCTATTGTGGTATCGGCCACAGTTGTCGGACTTTCCGTGCTTGGTTCTACTGTTGTTGGCCCCTCTGTGGTTTCACCCGCTGTGCTAGCTGCCGCAGTTGTTGTTTCAGCTAATGTGGTATCGGCCATCGTGGTCGGACTTTCCGTGGTTGATTCTACTGTTGTGGGCCCCTCTGTGGTTTCACCCGCTGTGGTAGATGCCACAGTTGTTGTTTCGGCTATTGTGGTATCGGCCTCAGTTGTCGGACTTTCCGTGCTTGGTTCTACTGTTGTTGGCCCCTCTGTGGTTTCAGCCGCTGTGGTAGCTGCCGCAGTTGTTGTTTCGGCTATTGTGGTATCGGCCACAGTTGTCGGATTTTCCGTGGTTGGTTCTATTGTTGTGGCCCCCTCTGTGGTTTCGCCCGCTGTGGTAGCTGCTGCAGTTGTTGTTTCGGCTATTGTGGTATCGGCCACAGTTGTCGGATTTTCCGTGGTTGGTTCTATTGTTGTGGGCCTCTCTGTGGTTTCACCCGCTGTTGTAGCTGCTGCAGTTGTTGTTTCGGCTATTGTGGTATCGGCCACACTGGTTGGACTTTCCGTGCTTAGTTCTACTGTTGTTGGCCCCTCTGTTGTTTCAGCCGCTGTTGTAGCTGCCACAGTTGTTGTTTCAGCTATTGTGGTATCGGCCACAGTGGTCGGACTTTCCGTGCTTGGTTCTACTGTTGTTCGCCCCTCTGTGGTTTCACCCGCTGTGGTAGCTGCTGCAATTGTTGTTTCGGCTATTGTGGTATCGGCCACACTGGTTGGACTTTCCGTGCTTAATTTTACTGTTGTTGGCCCCTCTGTTGTTTCAGCCGCTGTTGTAGCTGCCACAGTTGTTGTTTCGGCTATTGTGGTATCGGCCACAGTTGTCGGACTTTCCGTGCTTGGTTCTACTGTTGTTGGCGCCTCTTTGGTTTCACCCGCTGTGCTAGCTGCCGCAGTTGTTGTTTCAGCTAATGTGGTATCGGCCACCGTGGTCGGACTTTCCGTGGTTGATTCTATTGTTGTGGGCCCCTCTGTTGTTTCAGCCGCTGTTGTAGCTGCCACAGTTGTTGTTTCGGCTATTGTGGTATCGGCAACAGTTGTCGGACTTTCCGTGCTTGGTTCTACTGTTGTTCGCCCCTCTGTGGTTTCAGCCGCTGTGGTACCTGCCGCAGTTGTTGTTTCGGCTATTGTGGTATCGGCCACAGTTGTCGGATTTTCCGTGGTTGGTTCTATTGTTGTGGGCCTCTCTGTGGTTTCACCCGCTGTGGTAGCTGCCACAGTTGATGTTTCGGCTATTGTGGTATCGGCCACAGTTGTCGGACTTTCCGTGCTTGGTTCTACTGTTGTTGGACCCTCTGTGGTTTCAGCTGCTGTGGTAGCTGCCACAGTTGTTGTTTCGGCTATTGTGGTATCGGCCACAGTTGTCGGACTTTCCGTGCTTGGTTCTACTGTTGTTGGCCCCTCTGTGGTTTCAGCCGCTGTGGTAGCTGCCGCAGTTGTTGTTTCGGCTATTGTGGTATCGGCCACAGTTGTCGGATTTTCCGTGGTTGGTTCTATTGTTGTGGCCCCCTCTGTGGTTTCGCCCGCTGTGGTAGCTGCTGCAGTTGTTGTTTCGGGTATTGTGGTATCGGCCACAGTTGTCGGATTTTCCGTGGTTGGTTCTATTGTTGTGGGCCTCTCTGTGGTTTCACCAGCTGTTGTAGCTGCTGCAGTTGTTGTTTCGGCTATTGTGGTATCGGCCACACTGGTTGGACTTTCCGTGCTTAGTTCTACTGTTGTTGGCCCCTCTGTTGTTTCAGCCGCTGTTGTAGCTGCCACAGTTGTTGTTTCAGTTATTGTGGTATCGGCCACAGTGGTCGGACTTTCCGTGCTTGGTTCTACTGTTGTTCGCCCCTCTGTGGTTTCAGCCGCTGTGGTAGCTGCCGCAGTTGTTGTTTCGGCTATTGTGGTATCGGCCACAGTTGTCGGATTTTCCGTGGTTGGTTCTATTGTTGTGGGCCTCTCTGTGGTTTCACCCGCTGTGGTAGCTGCTGCAGTTTTTGTTTCGGCTATTGTGGTATCGGCCACACTGGTTGGACTTTCCGTGCTTAGTTCTACTGTTGTTGGCCCCTCTGTTGTTTCAGCCGCTGTTGTAGCTGCCACAGTTGTTGTTTCGGCTATTGTGGTATCGGCCACAGTTGTCGGACTTTCCGTGCTTGGTTCTACTGTTGTTGGCGCCTCTGTGGTTTCACCCGCTGTGCTAGCTGCCGCAGTTGTTGTTTCAGCTAATGTGGTATCGGCCACCGTGGTCGGACTTTCCGTGGTTGATTCTATTGTTGTGGGCCCCTTTGTTGTTTCAGCCGCTGTTGTGGCTGCCACAGTTGTTGTTTCGGTTATTGTGGTATCGGCCACAGTTGTCGTACTTTCCGTGCTTGGTTCTACTGTTGTTCGCCCCTCTGTGGTTTCAGCCGCTGTGGTAGCTGCCGCAGTTGTTGTTTCGGCTATTGTGGTATCGGCCACAGTTGTCGGATTTTCCGTGGTTGGTTCTATTGTTGTGGGCCTCTCTGTGGTTTCACCCGCTGTGGTAGCTGCTGCAGTTGTTGTTTCAGCTAATGTGGTATCGGCCACCGTGGTCGGACTTTCCGTGGTTGATTGTACTGTTGTGGGCCCCTCTGTTGTTTCAGCCGCTGTTGTAGCTGCCACAGTTGTTGTTTCGGCTATTGTGGTATCGGCCACAGTTGTCGGACTTTCCGTGCTTGGTTCTACTGTTGTTGGCGCCTCTGTGGTTTCACCCGCTGTGCTATCTGCCGCAGTAGTTGTTTCAGCTAATGTGGTATCGGCCACCGTGGTCGGACTTTCCGTGGTTGATTCTACTGTTGTGGGCCCCTCTGTGGTTTCACCCGCTGTGGTAGATGCCACAGTTGTTGTTTCGGCTATTGTGGTATCGGCCACAGTTGTCGGACTTTCCGTGCTTGGTTCTACTGTTGTTAGCCTCTCTGTGGTTTCAGCCGCTGTGGTAGCTGCCGCAGTTGTTGTTTCGGCTAATGTGGTATCGGCCACAGTTGTCGGACTTTCCGTGCTTGGTTCTACTGTTGTTCGCCCCTCTGTGGTTTCACCCGCTGTGCTAGCTGCCGCAGTTGTTGTTTCGGCTATTGTGGTATCGGCTACACTGGTGGGACTTTCTGTTGTTGGTTCTACTGTTGTGGGCCCTTCTGTGGTTTGACCCGCTGTGGTTGCTGCCGTAGAAGTTGTTTCGACTATTGTGTTCTCGGCAACAGTGGTTGGAATTTCCGTGGATGGTTCTGATGTAGTGCTGATTCGGTTGGTTGGATTCGCTATGGATGCTGCCGTAGTAGTTGATGGAGGTGTAGTCGATGCTGTAAAATATATTTATTGATATTTTCAATTATTATCCATATAAGCTGGTTGGTATCTATAAAAACATCATAAAATGTTAAATTTTCATATATTCTACTTTCCGTTATATTAATTTGCTAGGTCTTGATATGCAAATTTCCCAGGATAAATATTCCCAGTAAGGCTGTCGAATCAGTGTAGTGCATAACAATACAGGGCCAAGTTAAAGTTAATTAACTGGTGTTAAAATATTTGGGTCATCTTGAGCAATTTCATGACAGTGGAGAGTGAAGGTTGTTTTCTGAAGCGTTTTGTCTATTAAAAATCTTAAATCCTTATATAAATATCCTCCTATAAGAATCAACCATTGACCCGGTCTTCAAAGAGTAGGACTCTAAAAAGTAACAGGACCATGATTCGACACTCAAGGACTGGGACTTGGCACTAGATTCGATCGGCCTGGACTCCGACTTTCACCTGACATTGATGTAATGGACGAGACTGTATGACACTTCTAATATCGGTCTCTTACGGTTCGCTATTTTTCACATTAACATTCACAGAACAAAAATCTCGGAACCAACGCACCAAGAGAACCCATTGTCAGGCCACTCCAACAAATATGACGTAGAATATCATAAATATAACTTAAAACTCGACAGCACCCCCCCCCCCCCCCCCCCCCGGAATCTTGGAAAGACTAAAGCATAGAAAACGAATAGTTTTTCACAATATCAGACTGTGGCCTTTTATAATTCTCACATTTACGCTTTTCACATTCATTTCTTTAATCTTTTTAAAACTTTAATAATTTCATATGAAATGTACAAATACTGGTAATTTTAGCGACTGATGCATCTCTATGGCTCATATAAAGCATTCGATAGTCTGTGCATGTGGAGAAACCGGAGAAAACGTATCACAAAAACCCCATTCACATAGGAATGAGTGGAATCGAACCCGAGTTGTCAGCTTGTTACCGCTCATTTTTGCGAGGGTCATCCCCAGTAAATTTCAAATTAACAATTATAGAACACCTATCCATCATCATTAAAAAAATCATTAAAACATCATTAAAAAATAACCTTTCTGAGCTAAAAATCGGTGGTCATCTTGTATACATAATTCAAATGAAAAAAAAAATATAAAAATTTGATGCTTCAGAAACCAAAGTATCTACATACTGCACAGTATAGCAGGTAAAACCAATGAAATAGTAATTTTCAAAATGGAGGATAGCGACCATCTTGGATCATACGGTTTCCGCAAACAATTTTTAGAGAGACACCATCATCAGATTCTCACATTATCATTCAGAGAAATCAATCCATGGAGAAATCAACTACAAGACAACACTTTAGAGGTCCTACGACATGTTTGAGAGGAAATGCCTTTTTTAGCTAAAATTCAACGTCCATTATTGATGATAAGGTCAAAATAAATCAAATCACAAATTTTACATCAAATATGAATCCCTCGACCAGAGAAACCCAATAACCCACATACTGAACAGTATTGTAGGCCAAACCATTAAAAAATAAATTTCAAAATGGTGGATGGCGGCCATCTTGACTTCTGGCATCTGCCGGGTTCCACTATTACCTTTGTCGGAGACACCCTCGCAAGAATCGCAAATTAACATTCAGGGAAACCAAATTCATGTAGTAACGAACCGACAAAATTTGAGAGAAAAGAATTTTTTGCTAAAAATCAGCAGCCATCTTGGATTTTTAGGTCAAAATAAGTTAGATCAAAACTTTGAAATCAAATATGAATTCCTCGACCACAAAAAAACCCATAATCCATACACTGAACAGCTTTCTAGGCCAAACCGGTAAAACAAAAAAATTCAGAATGGCGGATAGCGACCATTTTGGATTTCGGGCTCTCATGGATTCCGCACACACATTCACGAGGGACACCCTGAGAAACCAAACTTCGCTCGCCACGGTAACGGAATTGCTCCAGATGACCTAACTATAAATGTGTCATGTATCTAGTATTACAAGCCTTTTTCCGGCTAGCAGTATCGAAAGTGACGACTCGGCTGAACAAGGTGTGTCACAAGTATAACTTAGATTAATATTGTCATGAGCTGGGACGCAAGTGTAACTCAGATTAAATAGTGTCATACGATGTATGTGAAAAGTTGGAATCAGATAAACCAGCTAGTGTTACTCAGATTACCTAATGTAATACAATGTGTGACAAGTGTAACTCAATTCTAGTATAATACAACGTGGGACAAGTGTAACTCAGATTATCTAGTGTAATATATTGTGTGACAAGTGTAACTCAGATTATCTAGTGTAATACAACGTGTGACAAGTGTTAATCAGATTATTTGGTGTAATACAACGTTTGACAAGTGTTACTTAGATGATCTAATGTAATACAATGTGTGACAAGTGTAACTCAGAGTATCTAATGTAATACAATGTGTGACAAGTGTAACTCAGATTATCTAATGTAATACAATGTGTGACAAGTGTAACTCAGATTATCTAATATAATACAACGTGTGACAAGTGTAACTCAGATTATCTAATGTAATACATTGTGTGACAAGTGTAACTCAGATTATCTAATGTAATACATTGTGTGACAAGTGTAACTCAGATTATCTAATGTAATACATTGTGTGACAAGTGTAACTCAGATTATCTAATGTAATACAATGTGTGAAAAGTGTAACTCAGATTATCTAATGTAATACAACGTGTGACAAGTGTAACTCAGATGATCTAATGTAATACAATGTGTGACAAGTATCAGATATGACAGTGTCAAAGGATGTGTCACAAGCATTAGTCAGATGTAACATTGTCATGAGATATGTAAGAAGTGATACTGAGAATATTTAGTGTAATAAGATGTGCGAAAAATATAGTTGATCCATTTTATGTGACACGTGTCAATCAAGTAGCTCTATGTGTACAACTAGACAAGTTTTGCCATGTGATGAGTCAGATGGAGGATTCTGAATGAAAGTTTCCTTAAAATTCACACACTCAGTGCTGTGCTAATTCTGACTTCCATTCTGAACACCTTTAACACTTCTTAAAGGAACCACGTACTGTGCGAGGCGGTGTAAAGCAGACCTTGAATATCGATTTTTTGTTACTGGCTCGCCACGTATAGTTGTTAACAAGTTTGGGCATAATTGTTCGTGTGATATCTTATCCTCTTTATTCTATAATAATGAAGTATTTGGTGGGCGTTGGCGCTCTGTGATTTATAGTAAAATGAAGAGTTTAGGCATATATATGGAAAATTCACATGGGAAATAGAATTTTTTAAACTTAATGACCGAGAAATGCAAATTACAAGTTAAAACATAAAATTCATTAAAACATAAAATCAAATGGTTTTTGGATATACTTATTAGTTTTCATTAATCACAATTTAGACAATATTCTCAAAGCTTGTGGAAAGTCATGCTTCGCGGAGTCGCTTTTCTTGTCACTTGAAGTGGCTGGATCATTTCAAATGTGAATTCTTTTTGCGAAACATCGTGCTTACTGGTACATGATTGCCACACCAAAAATCTTCCATGGACTCCGGAGCCAATGTGTGTGTGTGTGTGTATATATATATATATATATATATATATATTTATATATATATATATATATATATATTTCTGATGGTATGTTTTTAGCGTCGGGATATCCGTATTGTTTTTTTTTTTTGGTTCATAAGAATGTACAGCAGATAGATAGGTATGTCTTGGTATTCCATATATTGTTTTTAAAATTTAAATATAGCATTCTCACGATGATACTGGTTCATCTTATGCACTGATACCAAGTCATGAAACCGTGGTGGATACAAAGGAATGAGAGATTTAATTCTTGTGAAATTTTAAATAATAAAACTGTCTTTGTTAAATTTAAAAGTAGACCTAAGTTATTCGGTTCTTCATATTTGTTATTGAATAGTTGTTGTATGGATGCACAAAATACATGCATAAAATAACTACTGGTAATTTATGACATTCAGAAATGAATTTACTATACCTTATGACTGATGTGACGTTTACAGGTACAATGTACCCTTATTGTGCAGATCATCGATTTTACTGATAAATAATCGTTTTAAACTGGTAGAATTTTCGTATGATAATAATTATGTACAGTAATATGCATATGCAAAAATTTCATATATTTTATTGGGAGAAAAGTTTACAATTCTGTCAGACACAAACAGCAATTAGAAAATCCCTGTTAAAGTGAACCCTATAGATGGCGTACCAAAGTGTCGAAAATCCGGTATTTTAACTAGGCCATGTAAGTGACAAAGCGCATCAAGCTAGACACAGATCGGGGAACGAGGTCACTGAGTACAGTTTGGTGCGGCGCATGTGCACTTTCCCCTTGCACCATCTTATCTCATTGCAAGGGTGAGAAACGTATATCAATCTTGTTTATTAAAACAGCACTCCTCCCGTTCCGGTGCTTAAGTTAAAGTAGCACGGCTGTTAAATCCGCGAGCTGACAAACGTACATTGACCTAAAAGGTCTTATCGACGTCACTTTAAACGTGAATACCTGTCTGTCCCTCCCAGCAACACCAATACACACCCGGTAACTACAGTGGTGACTGCTAATTAGCACGTGCTACCTGTATGACTGCAAATGACCTTCTTCACATGTTGGAATATGATATACGTTGGAAAAGTAGGCTGTTTCTTACGTTTAGATTAAACTAGAGAGGCAGGGGATTCTCCAACCAAAATGTCCTCATAAAACGCATACCTCTGCCAAAGTCTGATACACACCCAGTTCGTGCGTATCATTTTACTGATCTTGTCCAGAATAAAAGGAAAAAGTTCCATCCGTCCACAATGTTTCATTGAAAGTCACTGAGGTCTTTAGGAAAAATTGTTTAAAAAGTCGAAACACAGTGATGAACAAAAGCCTTGACCTGCCAATTATTTACTTTGTCCATGGCCAATGCTTCACAAAATTTCAATTAAATTCTTTGAGCAGATTTGGAAATAATCTGAAAATGGTTCCATCTGATCCATGATTTATTATAACCTATGGGCAGGTGCGAATTTTATGTATGTCAGTCATCGGCTGTATTGCCCATCAGCCGTTGGTCAAGTAATCGGTAGTCTAAACTTTAACTTCTCAGTTACAACAGTCCAAAGAAAACTTGAATCCAAATTTTAAAATACCTGCTTCAACATTTTCAAGATTTAATAAGATTTATTAAGATTTAATAAAGTAAATAAAGAAATCAAATTTTAAGGAACAATTCATAACATGGTTACTAACGACAAATAGAATAAAAATTGCTATAGTAAAGTATTATTATTTTTTTAAGAGAAACAAATATACTAACATAGAAAACTGGTGCATGATAACTAGAGCATGTATACATATTTTGTGTATATTAAACTGAAATACATAATAACGATTAATGAAAAAAATGTTGAACAAAAGGTTAAAAAAACACGTTAATTAAAGAAAACAATCTCACAAGCCAATAAACGGCGTCCAATCCGGATGACGCTGTCATTTCCTGCGGAATTTCTTGATCTGGGTAGCAGTGAAAAGGGAAGGTGTAATTTGCGTTTTTGTCTCTGCTGAAGCACGGTCTGGTCAGAGCTGAAGACCAAGTCGACCATTAGCAGTAGTAACAACATCTGGATAAGCGTCTTCATCTTTCCTTTAAGTCATAAAACAATCCTCCAGTAGCTGTCTCTTGGCCGCAATGGCCAGCGAAATTCGAAATGTACTCCCCTGAAAAAAAAAACGAATATACCAACATCGTTATAGTATACATTCATAACTTATGTTTAAAAAAGTCATGTTATAATTATGCTCTCTCTCTCTCTCTCTCACTCTCTCTCTCTCTCAAAACTTATTAAATAAAGTAAATGTATTCAACAAAGTCAAAAAGGAAGAAAATAGTTTCCCATATTTAGATAGCGTAAAATCATGTCAAGGGAACCAAAAGATCTAAAATACGACCCAAAATTATATATTTTTTTCATACATTAATATAACATATGATTATCAATCGAAGCTTAATGATAACATAGTTATAAACTTATGTTAAATGATATTACTTGCTGCATGTATTAATTATGCTCTCTCTCTCTCTCTCTCTCTCTCTCTCTCTCTCTCTCTCTCTCTTGATTTCATTTCATGCCATGAAAATACATGACAGCCATGAAAAAGACGGAATAACAATACTTTTCAAACAAAATCAACATGGAAATTAAGGCATATAATATCCTATTCCAATTCATGTAGTTACAGGAGTACTACATAATGGGCTATATAAACTTGACATGATTCGGTAAACTCACGATTCAGACCTAAGAGTTCGTTTCTTAGAGGGTACGTTTATTCATAATTTAGAACATATTTAATAAAGTAAATGTATTCAACAAAGCACAAATAGTTTCCTATATTTTAATATTGTAAAATAATGTTAAAAGAGAATCAAAAGTTCTAAAAAACTAACCCAATTATATTTTTTTTTTTTCAAATTTGGTTTGAATTAAACAAAGGTAAAACTGTTTAACTGTTCATACTCATAAAATGTTAAAGTGATAACTTTTATAAACAAAAATAAGGAAGCATCTGTTTTTACTCATATTGCACACCATGTCAAGAGAATCAAATGCTTTAAAGTGCGCGCCAACTAAAGTTTCTTTATCACTGTATCATAAGAAATCTATTCAAATCTTTTGTATTTTTGGGGGGAGGGGGGTGCGACCTGAACAATAATTCATTGCTTTATCCGTCAAATCTCTACTCATTTACAGCAGGGTCTGAACAACTTTTAAATAACTAGTAAAGTTTACCCTTTCTTGCGAAGACGCTTCTCAACAATCCCACACGTTTTACCTTTCAATAGCGACACTCAGACTAACATTTCCCAAAATATAGCGACGGTGAATTAGTTAGGCTGGTTTGATAGTGCAAAGTTTAGGCATTCTGTTGTTAAACTTAGGCGCATGCGTAATATGACCTTTTTTGAAGAAAGGGGGCGGGGTAATCATATAATATACATGTAATAGCAAGACATTTGCTTCTGCCTTATCACTGATATAATCTACGTCGTGTCATTAACAAGTGGCCTCACAGTATTGCTGGTATAGATAAAGGAGACTTTTTTTTATTTTGAACCTTTAGCATATGGCGGAAGTGCAGAAGGTAGGATTTAAACTCGGGTAGGGGCTATACATATTATAAATATGACCGTGAGAACCTAGATCAAATTTTCAAAATATAATTTGTTAAATGATATTGTGATATTTATTTAGGTGGACAAACGTGCTCTTATGAATACCAATAAATATAAAATAAATCTTATCTGAAAAATTGTGTCACGGTATATACGGGGCGTATAATGTGTAGTGAGGGCATACTCTTTACACCGAAAAACTGGTAGCCTTTAAAGCTCCACAATTCTAGTCAGCCTAAAATATTCGGAAAAACACACAGTGAAAAAGTAGCGTCATAAAAGCAATTGCTGGGAATTATACCCCCTACCTTAGGATCCACCCCTGATATATGACATATGATACATGTAATTATGAAAACAGGTTTCTGAGAATAGGAGTAAAAGGAAACGTAAACATGGACGAAGCATATATCCATGGAGTTTTTAGAAGGGTTATTCACCTCCAAACTGCGGGAATAAAATTATCAAGTTCCATAGGCGATGCAAACAGTTTTTATGGGAAGCAAGCATCTTGTCATATAGACCAGAAATGATATATATATATATATATATATATATATATATATATATATATATATATATATATATATCACTAAAGACGGTAACAGTGTGTCTTGAGTATATCATGAATTCCTCACCTGGGTTTATATGATTTTTTATTCCAAATGCCATAGACAGGAGTATTATAAATAGTTAGTCGGGGCGGGGAAACTCTTTTTCACCCTTTAAATCTTTGGACAAAAAAATGATCACCATGTTTATACCAGTCCCTAAGCCACTACACGAGAAACATCAGTCAAATAAAAAGAGTTTGTAACCAAGATGAAGGTATATATATTTAAAACGTGTCTTATCCAAATTGAGAGAGAGAGGGACAAACAGACAGACAGAAATGAAATATCTTTGCTCCCCGGCAAACGTCTTCCGACACTTCCTGTATTAATTTGCTTTATACACTTTACACAGAGTGTCAATATTTGCAATCTTACACTATTTCTTTTATGTGTCCCTGTTTGATTTGGAGTGTATGTTTCTAACTTATAAAAAAACACCCTGACCCGTGACCATAGAACATATTTCATAATTATCAGCTTATGCGTCTGCGCTTTTTTCCCTTTATTAGTCTCGTGTGTATATTTTACCGATTTGAGTATCTCATCAGCTGACCTTCCGGTACACTTTCAATATGCAGCTGATATTGTTGCCTCCGCCTTGCGGGTACAAGTATTCGATCATTCTTGTACGTGACTGTGTGTATTTGTTCACAACATAACACACGCAATCATGAACAGAATCTCATGAAATTTTCAGGGATTTCAGGGATGGGCCAAATGAAGAGTCGATTTTATATTGGTGTGGATGCGGAAAAAGATCCGGATCAAGAAACGTCAGGGATAGTCACAAATCTACAGTCACATGTGCACGAATAAACCTGGGAATAAGTGAATGGCGGATGCTTGCATTCAATAGCATGCGGTTTTCTAGTTTCAGTTTATTGTCGTGGGAACAAATAACGATGTCCGTGATGTATTTTTTAAACTGATTTCAGTTTTTCCTTCTTGCTCTTTCACTTTCGTTAATACATACACTTTCACTCAAGTAAACAAACACCACCCATATCATGTAAACAGGCTTCTAGTTTAATAAATGGTCTGTCTCACGATCTGTCTTTAATTGCCATACATTCACGACCGGGAAAGGTGGTAGACGGCTACTTTGTTTGTCCACCATCCTATATATTTCTCAACATACATGAATATATATGGTGTGATTCCGAAGCGTCTTTCAGTCTTAAATAAAAAAGTAAAAATAATTTTTTTAATATATAGACGCTCAACGAGGTAGGATTGTAGGGGTCCCTCTCATGGTGTAAGAAATATGTTAAATTTGGTAGAGTATAGGTTAATACAATAAAGCTTGCACAAATCGGTAAGACGCTGTGTTTTCAGTATAAAGATAGTATTGTTCTATTTAGTAGTCATTTTCGGTCGAAAAAGGAGCCGCACCCCTTTACTATCACCGTCAAACACTGAAATAAGTCCCAAGGGCATTAATAAGATAATGTGAGATTATTTGTTTTATCTTAACATACAAGGTGTTTTCTGTTATATATATTCTTAACGCTATATACTATTGAGGGGACAACTTTAAGTGTCAATTATTTATAAGCTGTCCTTACAAAGATAAGATTCCCTGTAAATAAATAAACAGAGTTATGCTTTATGCCATTATTATTTTATCATATGGAACGGAGTGTGAATAAAGTATTATATATAAACCTTACTTGAGGTGTCGGCAATGCCCTCAGCTATTGCTAGGCGGCGCAGGTAAGCATCCAAGCGGGTGCCAGTTGCTAGACCACTAATGCAATCACCTCGTTTGGATTCCATTTATTTGTTTTTTTTGGGGGGTAGTGTGTCTCTTGAAGAATGCGGTCTTATCTACCTGTGTGTCACAAGGTTAATGGGTGTGTGTACCGGGAAGAAGCGTGCGGGCGATTACACCCCTGTGTACAGTTTAATATATTCGTGTGGGTATTACTAATAGTGTACCGTTATAAATGGAGATACACTCGAAGCACGTATAAGATAATCAGCATATATTTCAATATTTGTTCAAGGAGTAGGCTTTCCTGATACCTTTATTTACGTCAAGAAAGACATTAACATTAAGCCCTTGACAGGTGAGGCTCGATCAAACTAGTAGTTTTACCTAGTTAAGAACGAACCGGAGAGAGAGAGAGAGAGAGAGAGAGAGAGAGAGAGAGAGAGAGAGAGAGAACTCGAAGCGTTCGTTAGCCTAACGATTGCATACCTTCGTTTCACTACTGTTGCGAAACTCGAAACTTTCGTTGTTTTCTACTCTTTGGTAAATACCCAAATATTGTCGTTATTTTTATGGACGGTCGGGATGGTAAAATTACGAAAACGTGGCCAAGTGTCCACAGATGATACTTACAGCGTACTACGCAGTTTCGTCAACCCAATACTTGATATTTCTTTGCCGTATGTAATGGTATGTATAATAAATAATCACTCAGTTCAACGAATTATAATTTCCCTATATATAAAGGAAAATAATATTCAGAATACAGGAAAGGGTGTTTCATAAATGTCTTAAAATTAAACTACATTCCTTAAATGTCGTTTATTCTTTTATTCACTGAAAAACCCGAATCAAGATGTTTTTAAATGTTTGAGCTCCTGTCAAAAATACGGGGCTGCTATAGTGTTTTAAATTAACGTGTTTCCCTTGGAAGATATTATCATAAATAAAAAAACATTATAAGTGTATGTCTGTCTATCATGTTCAAATGTATAACTGACTGCAACCATCTGTGCCATGGAGAGTGTCTAGTATTATTTATTATGACTATTTAAACAATTCATAATCAACATTTTCAATCAGACTTGAGTACGGACTTGAGTCCAATTATAGGGACTCGAGGTTCCTAGACTCGGATTTGTACTCGGACTCGGATGTTAGAACTCAAGAACTCAGGCTGAGTCCACCTCGAGTCTAGTAGAACACTTTGTCATTTACTATAATACTTTATTACAAAAAGTGACTATATAAAACAAGCTTTAGCTCCGTATCGGGGGCTGACTGTAATTACAAAGTAAGGTATAGAGTATATGCAAACTTACGTTAAATTCACTTGACAATCTCAAATTTTCATTTTAAATTTCTTTTAATAAGGAGATAAGTATTGGACTCGGACTTGAACTCGGATTCCAAATTACTCGAACTCGAACATAGTGGACTTGGACTCGAATCTCAAGGACTCGGACTTTTACTCGGCCTCGAGTAATCTGGACTCGGATTTGCACTCGGTCTCGAGTAATCTGGACTCGGATTTGCACTCGGTCTCGGATAGTGTGGACTCTGTTGCATCAGTGGCGTATGGGTCTGTTTTGTTTTGGTCATCCATAACTGTGTCTGGGCTGCAAGCTATTGATATGACCATTGACCTAGGATCATCTTGTAAGGTCAGATTCATATTTAAGTGCAGTATGTTAGCGTTTCTACAAGAGAGTGATGCGTAGGAGGAGGGTATTCATTAGCTGAGCATTTATATTTGTTGGATTTGACATTCTAACAAGTGTTTTTTTTTTATATACAAATGAAGCTTTCATTAAATTGTAAAAGGAGCCTGGACCGTTGAGTGGTAAAACGCTCGGCCTTCTCCGCTGGCGACGCGGGTTCCATTCCCGGTGTAGCTATGAGAGTGAGTTGAGGTAGCCCGTCCAAGGCCGGTCGTTTTCTCCGGGACCTCCGGTTTCTTCCACCCTTACCAAATACCGAGCGCCAACATCCGAGCCTTGGAGAATCCGTCGTATTAGTTATTATAGCCAGTTATACAACCAATGTAAAATAAATAAGTTTTAAAAGAACTTGTAAAGGAAAGAACATCACATGAGATCACGTGCTCAATTTAGAACGATAGATTTTGTAGGTCGGTTGATACATTTTAAGTTGTGTAAAACTGGCATTATCTGCGGCGTTACTTAAGATAACCTTGCACACATATCAAGCTGTAATGCATGGTTTATATGTTTAAATGGATTTTTTCTATCTTTAAATACCCAGTGTGTGTCGACAAGGAAGTTTTTATATACATTACAGCAAACAATATGTACCTTAAGTCATAAACATTTAAGTAGACCAATTCGTCCACGAGAGACGATGAAGACACACTTCGAGAGGTGATAAAAGTCAGGTCATTATCTAAATCAGGGTATTTATACCACACATGTGACTAGTGCGTGACTGATATTTTTTTTTTTCAAACGGGGAAGTTACTGAACGGGGGAAGCTACTTCAGTCAACGCATGTAGAGCGGGGGGTCACCCGTCACCAAACCCAAAAGGCCGCTTTTAATATACTCATAAAACCAGAGAGCCTCGAAATAAATAAAGTGACCCTTCCAGATATGCCCAAGAAGGAAACGACCTCTGATGTAAAGTTGAAGAAATGGAATAATGAGGGATCCTTCATGTTAGACCCGTGGAGATTCTCAAACTTAGAGGTTTATATAGAGACCATGAACATCAAGCATTTAAGAGGTCAGGCGAAGCCTCATGTGAGACCCATTAAGACTTAGCATCTTAAGGGTTTTGCATGAACTCTTTATGTAAAACTCGTTAACAGTTACACGTGGTTAACTGGTTCTTTGTGAACATTTGATTTGAACACATAGCAAAGCAGTATAATGTACATTATAACGCATCATGATACATATTATTGTATGAATGTAATACACATTATCATGTATACGTTCTAATTCAGTGATGTAAAACTCAAGTCCGTAATTGGACTCGAGTTCACCTTTATATGGACACGCGGGTCCTGGACTCAAAATTGTACTCGGACTCGGGAGGTACGGACTCGAGAAATCATGCTGAGTCCATCTCGAGACCCGAAGTCAAAACTGTAGTGCCACACAATCTAAAGACTTGTTAACGTGTGCGAAAGACATAATATACGTGTGCGAACAGAGCATTATATAAGAAGACTACAAATATTAAGCTTTGGCTCTGTATTGGGAGCTGCATGTCAAGATCACAGCACATCTATGTATAAAGAATGTGTAGACTTGCGTAAAATATACATGATAATCTCAATTTCCATTTAAAAATGCTTTTTAAAAGATTTATGATGGATTGGACTCGGATACCAAATGTTTAGGTCTCGAAGAAGCTGGACTTGGACTCGAACCTCAAGACCTCGAACTTGGACTCGAGTGACTTGGCTCGGACTTTTACTCCTACACGGATGGGATGGACTCGATAATATCACTGCTAAAAGCGTTCCTTACGCACGCAGAGAACAAAGGAAATTAGCTTAGTGCTGCACACGAAATGTCAAACATTGCCAATTAATTTCGAAAATTAAGTACTGAGTATAATAATTACCTGTTTTGAATGAAATTGTTAAATACTAGCTATCACTTCCTGCTATTAGCCAGGCCTAGGAATCAAAACCCTAGGCCCGACCATATACCAGGCCAAAAATACAAGTGAAAATACGTGAAGATATCCTTTCCATACTCACTGGATTCAATTTCAACTTTGTATTCCTTGTTTACGCGTACGAAAGGTCGTAAAATAAGTGAAAGAAGGGGTTTGTGGAATGTGGAATAATAGCAATTTTATAGCAGTCAAATCTTCTTGGTTTATTGAAACCAGTGACATGTCAGTTCGGTGAATACATTGGGTAAAATATGATAGCCAATCAAAGAAATTTTCATTTTTTTTACAATCCTGTCTTCTTGGTGCAAAAATATTTATCATTTGTCATCATAAAGGGCTCTACGTTATCAAAGGTTAAATCAAAGGTAAACGAGTACCAGTGATCTATCTTTCTTAAAATCTATAGAGATCAAGCCACCATATATATATATATATATATATATATATATATATATATATATATATATATATATATATATATATATACTTTACAAAGAGCATTGTTTTCTTCACCGCGGATGTACAATGCGGATATTTGTCTACAGTTCGGTCTCACAAACGACGAGCTATTCGTTGATAAACTGCCTTTCAGTAGACACACTGGACTTTGAGCCACTTTTACATCATCAGGTTTAGATAGGATAATCTGGGGTTAAGTGGGTACACGTCTCTAGACAAGGCGCCACCTGTAAAAGGCATGCAAATACCAGAGCGCACCTTCAGGGGTGTGGGAAAATAAACCGGGCACTTTGTTCATACCTCACGGGCATTTAATTGAGGTTATTGTACGGTTTTTTCATTAGGCATGTGCTAGCGCTTGATCAAGGTCCAACCGCCAGCTAAACTTCACCGCAGATTTTTATTTATTTTTTTCTGTTTATAAAACTGCGTAAAATTTCAATATTATCAATATAAAAGTCAGATTTTTATCTTTACAAAAAAGCCAGATGTTTTCCATTACAAAAAAGCAAGATTATATCAATATAAAAAGGCTAGGTTTTTATTAAAATTAAAAGCCAGATTGATAATAAATCCAGATTATAATCAATATCACCTCTCAACCGATTAACATGTATTGCAACGAAGCAAACAGACGAACACAT
The DNA here is from genome assembly GCA_026874595.1 of Sipunculus nudus. Lineage (NCBI taxonomy): Eukaryota > Metazoa > Annelida > Sipuncula > Golfingiida > Sipunculidae > Sipunculus > Sipunculus nudus. The sequence goes on from CM049315.1 coordinate 50,611,967, forward strand.
ACACAATAATGGCCCCTATAAATTCTAACGAGATTATCTCACGTTTACTATCCTCTTTATTCTAAAAATAAAAGAGAGCGCATACTTTCTCTACCAAGTACAATATAATATGTAAACTATCAACCCCAAACCCCGACCCCGAAGTATATAAATATTCTGTGCGAACTGCCTATATAGAGTATGAGGCCACACCAATAAACAGTTCTACTCAGAGTGTAGCGAGCGGGAGAATTTTCTTTCTTTCTTCTTATCGACAATTTACTGGTCAAGACATTTTTATGCCCCCGCCACAAAGTGGCCGGGGCATATAGTTTTACCCATGTCCGTCATTCCGTCCTTCCGTCCTTCCGTCATTCCGAAATCAAACAGTTGTACTAACCTTTTTTCGCCTGCAGATATTGGCCTGATTTTTGGTGTGTCGGCAGATAATGACCAGTTACAGATCGCGTTCGCGTTTCGTCCCGGTTGACCTACTTTTGACTGTTTTACGGCTCCTAAACTTAGAAAATTTCATGAAAAATAGAAATTTTCAAGACAAATACACATGTACGGACTTTTTTTTCGCAATGCCTGCAGATATTGGCCTGATTTTTTTGTGTGTGGGCAGATAATGACCAGTTACAGATCGAGTTCGCGTTTCGTCCCAGTTGACCTACTTTTGACCGTTTGACGGTGCTCTAACATAGAAAATTTCATTTAAAAAAGTGCACATGTATGGACTTTTTTTCGCAGTGCCTGCAGATACGGGCCTGATTTTTGGTGTGTATGCAGATAATGACCAGTTACAGATCTAGTTCTTGTTTTGTCCCAGTTGACCTACTTTAGACCATTTGACTGCTCCTGAACATAGAAAGTTTCATGAAAAATAGAAATTTTCATAACGAATGCATATGTACTGACTTTTTTTCCTCAATGCCTGCAGATACCACCCTGATTTTTTATGTGTGGGCAGATAATGACAGTTACAGATCGAGTTCGCGTTTCGTCCCGGTTGACCTACTTTTGATTGTTTTACGGCTCCTGAACATAGAAAATTTCATGAAAGACAGAAATTTTTATGGAAAATGCACATGTATGGACTTCTTTCACAATGCCTGCATATACTGGCCTGATTTTTGGTGTGTTGCTTGATAATGACCCGTTACAGATCGAGTTTGCATTTTCCCCTTGTTGATCTACTTTTGATCATAAGCCACCTCCTTAACTTAAAAAAAAAATTTCAAAATTTTACAAATGTTTCTAATTTGCCCCAGGCGGGGGCATCTGTGTCGTTCCGACACATCTAGTCTAGTTATAGGCTCCATTTTAAATGTTCAATTTTAAATGAAAATTTTATAAATATAAACTTAATACTTGCAAGTATAAAACAATTTTGAAGGACCTGTTGCAAGAGCAAAAATTAATACAATTGACATCAAAAACTTGATTTTCTTTCACAAGAAAAAAAAATGTCCGAGAAAATCATCAATTTCATGTGAATATTTGTATGGCCTAGCTATAAAAAGCATGACCAACATTCTTACATGCATTTTTTGTTGCTGATCATGTCATATTTATCGACGTGTGGGTAGTTAACTGTCACTCAAGCCCTAAGCCAGCGTATTCAAACTGAACCAAGATATATATATATATACTGAACATGTTTAGACAGGAATATGTCACTGAGGCATGTGAAAAAGATATATGTGATATGTCAAATGATTAATGACAGGTAAGTAGTCTTCTGAAGAGACGGTTTCCAGGTTTTCTCATATAAACGAAAAAGTTTAACGGGGTAACTGTCCTATGAAGGGGAGGAGATCATCATAAATTTAACTGCGATGTCGATGTTAGACTTTTCAGCATGAGGGGTCGAGAGAATATAGGTCAGGGCGTGTGAGTTTTTCGGATTATGTCAAATTTGAATGAGGCAACGCCTTGTTTTTTAGATGTTAATGTGTAAACACTCTACCTTGGTAATATAAAAAAAAATAGGAAATACATTTATCCCCGCAAAACATGTCACTCGAGCATTGAATGCAAATTTAAGGCATGCTTTCGAAATAGAATGTTAACATGCGCTAAAAATAGCTTGGTCAAAAAGTGACTGGTACCAGTCTGACAATTTCTTTCATTTGCCGAGCTGACATTTCACTTCAGTTCAGGTAGACTGGTCTCAGCGCTTTTCCAATTTCAAAAGGGGCGTTGCGTAGAAGGAGCGCAGTTCACCCCAACCCCCCACCCCCCTTTCTGATAAAACATTATCTGCCGTTGAAAATAGAAAATAGAAGTCATGGGTCATATTTCATTTTGTATTCATTCATTTGTAACACAATATAGACACAAATAGATCTATCCCCGGAATACTATATATGATTTTAGTTCCCTGAGGTAACCTAAGAATCTTGAGCTAATGAATCATGTATTCCATGCAAATGATTAGTGGGTTTCTCTATTTTTTTTAAATACGAATGTTAATTTTGTAAAAAAAAATTTTCCCTCGATTACAATCTGCATAGATTGCCACACACAACTGTTGATATATATACCTATATATTTATATATATATATATATATATATATATATATATATATATATATATATGTGTTTGTGTGTGAGTGTATGTCATGTGTATAAACCTAAAATCAGGCGTCCTCCTTCACTAAATCCTTGGCCCCAGGCCTGATTAAAGTAGGTAAGTATGACATTTTTAAACACTAAAGAAGGACTTTCTAAATTATCTATTGTTTTAATGATGAGATTATTATTATTATTATTATTATTATTATTTTATTATTAATATTATTATTCCTCCACTAGGCGGCATTTTATTTTCCCTCGGTTATTTGGTTACATGAGTGGTTCGTTAAATGATGCATAACGGAAGTTACCAAATCCATAAATGCTGCATAACGGAAGTTACCGAATCCTTAAATGCTGCACAACCGAAGTTACCAAATCCTTAAATGCTGCATAACGGAAGTTTATATTTATTATTATAATATTTATTTATTTTAATCACATACAAACTAGAACAAACTAATCGATCCCTTCTTATCGTTTACTCTACTTTATCTATCTTCATTTACTAGCGCGGGTTCATTTATTAATGGTCCCTATTGTTACTTATCCGCACAGAGGTAACATATACGCCGTATACTTCCGGTTTTACGGTCAGACGTACATGTATCATGTAAATTGTAAAATATGCTTTGAAATACTTTACATTAGTATCGAATCATCACCTATTACGCGTTCAAAACCAAGACTAACCAAGAGATGTTCCGGTGTAAAATTTTCACGTGAAACTCATTTATGATTACTCCACGGTATTCTGAAATTGATTTCAAGTTGCATTAATCGGAAATCGATTTCAAGTTATCGGGCAGAGGGAGGGGGTAATCTCAAATCGATTTCAACGCTACATTGGCAAATTGCGTCTATTCGTTTGATTTACATTTCGCATTGTAACTACTTCTAAGCTAAAAATGTATTAGTTTATAAATATTTGTTGGTCTTTCTTCATACAAAATGAGTATATACAATAATCTCTTTGACAAAACGTTTATTTTCGTGTATTTTATTTATATACTGAATTACTGATTATATTATATATCTTATGAATACTTTGTTCATTTTGTAATATATAGGCTTAGATCATGTGTTCTACAACTGATTTTCTTTGAGTCGAGGTGCCTTATTTTGCTTATAAAGAACATGATTTTTTCAAGAAATCACATTTATTTCAGATAAACATATTCAAAATAATATACTCTAAATATATCTGTGCCTTGAGTGGGATATTACAATTTTACTAATTAAACTGATCTATCATTATTAGGCCCTGTATGAGTTTCCATGATAAATAAACGGGTACTGCTATCACTGCTATAATTTTTCCCTGTAGACCGGCTCCTAACTCAATAATCTTACCGTAGCCTCAAAATCTAGATGCAAAATTTAGCTCATCTATACTAACTTATTGAAAACAACATAGTCTGGAGGTATGGTGTAAACGGAGATGTTAGGGTTTCATTGTTTTCAAGCAAGCGTAGTTAAGTCTTTACCTGAAACTTTGTAGACGTGTTCCTATTGGTCATCCATGATACACGTATAAACAATGAGCCTCCGCAATCCCAGCGTGAATTGATATGGCACGAATATCCACATTTACAACGTTCTTTAATCCACAAGATATAGTGACCTATAATCGTTGCTTGATGCTACCACGTTCATTGCGAACGTCGTTTTCATGTAAGCATGTATATGTTTTAGTGCATGTACATACATGAGCATATAACGGTGTCAGTCTTAGAATTTACTCTTTAACTCTATTTACCTGGGGCGCCGCGTCGTCACGGTTCATTGGTTTTAAATACGTACACAGTCACGAATTTCAGTTTTTTGTGTGTAATTCTTGGCGAGGTAATAGCGGCGGGTCTAACAGTGCATTGCCCTGTTCTGGAGTACTACTCTCAAGTAATAAGTATAACGTTACTAAATAAGCTTGTGGCTAAATAGGTAATGTTGAATGGGGTTGTATTTTTTTTCTAGTCCCGATGAAACAAAATATCCTGTTACTGGTTTTCTATTTAACTCTCGAAATGCCACATTGCCCCTGTCCTACTTCTGTTCATTGACGTGCAAGGGAAAAGATTATCAAAACTTCACGTCTTTTCACGAATATCCTCCACAGTTTGACATAAACATGACATGTCGAATGCGCTCTGTCATCTTCAGCTATTGTCTGTGCATATTAACGCGCGTATATATATATATATATATATATATATATATATATATATATATATATATATAAATATATATATATATATATATATATATATATATATATATATATAACCAGCTGCGTGTCAAAAGATTCCTTCACTCCGCTCTAACTCCTTGCATGTTAAGTGAAATTCTTCCCGCCGATAAAAGTGTCCCACGCCAGATTCCGTGATTGTTATTTGTGTACTATATGACCTTTTTAACCTGAAGGTAATCACCGGAAGCTTTTATAAAAATTGGCCAGAAAAAGTTTATTTCACCGCACACAGGCTACTTGTTTTGTTTATATCAACGTGCTTATAATATGCTGGGACCAGCCAAAATAATCAAAACAAATTCAACAAGGGCATCTGGCAGCAAGTCAGATAAGCCAGAGCTTTGCAAATGGCGTTTTGCAACCAGTGACCTTTCTACCTCCGCATATTTGCAACCATGCAACACTGCTATGTTAACAAACATTATGTTGTTAAAAACAAGTTCATACGTCCTTCATTAAGGCGTTATACGAACTTTTCACAACCAGAATTACCCTTAGATCATTATTAAAACACATAAATCGTTTTTCAAAAGGTCAGAGAATGGGCATCTTTAAGATTAACTTTTTTATGCACAGTTGATGCCTTTGCATTGCATGAGAATTCGTAGATTCGTTATATGTAATTTTTTTCGGAAGTGAAAATAAAATTTCCCGGAAACGTGTTATTTTTTATACACTAGAAGAATTTATTACTAATGCTCGGGCGTTCACCATTTTCACCACAGCCAGGCAGGCACAACGCATGTTCACTGGTTCGAGGAAAAAAGAGCTTCTAAAAATAGCCTACGATTAAGTCTGCAAGGTGAACAAGAAGGGTTTGGATAACCGAGCAAATATGCGAGTGCACTAGTCCCTTTGAATGAAGCGAAGAATAAACCCCTCAGTTTGTCTATAGTCAATGTATCATCGAGTAAATACTACTGATAAAAACACTATGAACTTGTAACAAAAATAATAAATGAGCAAAGGCCAATTTTGAGTGACAGTCTGTAGTGTTGAGGAAGTATTGCTTGGTGATCAACAAGAGCTAAGCGACACAGACAAGCTTCTGCTAAGTAACGTATATGAACAGTGCTTCTGTGGCGCCTGATCGTGTATTGTAATTGACTATGTCTGAACCCTACGTGAAGAAGCGGATACGGACACCGGACACTCCCCCCCCCCCCCCCCCCCCTTTCAGCCGCCACAACTTTTTTTCCCAAAGGGTTTCAGACCAATGTTGTGTGGCTTGTCCCCGCCCCTGTTTCGGGACCTCAGGACTTTTTTTAAAGTTTTTGTCAATAGCTTCCTTGGACCCCCCCCCCCCCCCTCTTGCTCAATCCTGGATTCTCCCCTGGCGTGTGTCTATGGCTATCCTCTGACGTTTGTCTGTGGCTTTTTAAGTTAAGTTGTATGTTTTTCTTTAATACTGTGGATTGTTTCTGATCACATTGATAATTTAAAATTAGTCCGACTTTATTCATGCGAGGATAGTTTTTTTTTAACCAGAATAAGAACGTAACATTAAACACGGTAAGAAAATGTTTAAAGTTAATTCTGTAACTAAGCTTGTGCTCAATTAAAATAACGCACGTTTCTGTTTGATGTTTCAAATTTAGACTTTATGGCTAACTCTGTCTTACGTTATAGCGTTGCGTCGGCCGTTCGTTGCCAAATATTTCAACAGCCACTGCGGCTGTCACCATGAAACTGTGCAGACGTATTGATGTGTAAGAAAAATGCAAAAACTAGAAATCTGCATTCTAACGAATGCAATTCTCCGCCACGTGGGGGTCCGGGGGGGGGGGGGGTCTCCACAACCTGTTTGCATTCACTTATTCGGCCCGAAATGCCCTTAAAATTAATAGGATTCCATTCATGAATGCGTGAGTTATGCTGTTACCAAACACACTTGAACGGAGGTGAAAGAATACACTACTGGCAACTTTTTGTGGGCTGAAATTGGCTTTTGCCAAAATAAGTCATAAAGTATTAATACTTTTGATTTCATATGGTAGTCAGCAATTACCTAGAGGAAGAGGAATTATTCATCATACATGTACAGCTATAGTTACTAGGTATTGGTCATGTGATGCAGTGTTATCTGAAGCTATAAGTGGCTGTGTTTACCTATTTCTGGTTGCATAATCGATAATTCTGCTTTCCTGCTGAGCAGTTAGAAAATATTAACACTTTATCTTTCATATCATAGGATACAATTATTTGTATTAAGGAAAATGAATGAGAATGAACTGAATACAATTTATTTTCAAAATGGCGTCTCCCCTCAAATTTATTCGATTGAAAATTTATCCCCCACATAGAAGGTTGTTATGTATGAATACATATGAAGGGGCATTCGATCATATTTACATAGAAAACCAGATCTATATCGTGCACTTGAAAGACCGGACTATGTGAACAGATGGATTGGCGTCTGATCACGTGGACCAATCAGACATCGTTTGATCAAGTGCAAGTGGGAGATCATATCATGTGACCCTATAAGAGGCATATGACCACATGAAAATACAAGATACAAAACCAGATCGTGTGCACACATATGAAAAGGCATTTGATTATGTGATCTTGGAAGAGCAGGCCATGTGAACCTATATGAAAAAAAAATATCTATTTGATTACATAAAAAGATCTGTACACAATGATGAGGCGATGACATATGACATGAACTCCTACTTTGGGGCCGTGTGAACGCATTCACGTATTCTGATAGAATACGCGTCAAGAGGCTATGTCTGATCCCATACACGGATAGAGTGTTTATTCATAAAATGCAAGCCTGGTCTAGCCATTGTTACATGCCAAAACGGAAATAAGTTGAAGCAAACAAACAATGGTTTACCACTGGTGTTTATAGTCGTGTCAGAGTTGTGTACAGGATATGACAGGGGCGTTTTCATTTTTAAGAAGTAGTCTTATGACTACACGCATAAAACATGTTTTTACGTGCATTATCAGAGTGTAAAGGGTTTGTCCGTACAAACAGGAGTAACGAGACTCAGTCATGCTATATAACAACATTTAATGTCAACTCCGGCTTCCGGAATATAGGCATGCGATCACATAAGTAGAAACTCATATCAGATTACACCATTTTGCACTTTCATATTTATGAAAAAACAAATAAAGGAGCCAACTGTGCTTGAAGAGTCAGAAATGATTGAATAGCAACAACACGTATACCATAAACACATATGAATACAAACCAGACCGCACTTGTCTTTTTTTCTAAAACGAAAAAAAGGAGAATTTCAGCCTGGACTGTTTTTCTAATTTTTGATAATACGCCGTGATTTAGTATATGTACACACCCATGCTAGGGTGAAGAAATGTAATTGTGATTTTAAGGCACTCTACACGGTTTCTGATTGGGTTGCCACCTCAGTTGACCTGTTGCACGGCAGCGGCATGACGTTTATATATAACCGTTTTTTTACTGGACCCCTATTTACTGGATACGGTAAAGCGTACTACTATTTTCATCTGTTGGTTCGGTGAGCAATATGTGAAAGAAGAAAGCTTTTGGTCAAATGGTTGGGCTTAAAATGGGTCCACAGGCCAAAGGCGGACGGGCAGACGGACGGACGTACGAAGGGAGGCGTTACATATCACCTCTTGCAACTTCGTTGCGAAGGGATAATATTTTTTCAAAAGATGCAAAAAAAAGTTCAGCGCCTGATAACACTAAGCCAAATTTTACTGGACTAATATTAAACTACGTGACGATGACTCAAAAGTGTTTTTTACTGTGTCTCTCTTCTTGAAAAATGAAATTTTAAATTTTCTATAGAATAAAAATTTGAAATCTCAATTTTAAGACAGATAAGCGCAAGGTAGAGGAAAGAAACACTGAGGTATTGTCATGTAGCTAAAAAGAGACTTGCTGTTGCTAGGTGCATAAAATGGAATACTGTTTAAAATTTTAAATATAAAAATGTTTGAATATCAAATAAAAATGAATGAAAATTTAAAAAAAAATGTATATCATCAGAAAACACACTGTAACAGGTTTAAAAAGGTGTACATGTATACTTCATTGGTCTAAAATGGATATAAAACAACCTTTAGATTGATCTAGGTAGAGGAATTTGGCCCTTTGTGCTAGATTAGATTCCGAGTATTTTGAAAATCGATTCAAAGTCCGAGTTTGACTAACAATGACCTTTATCAACATCAATTAAATCTGAGTTATTCATTTAATTTTACGTTGGTTGAAACATTTTAAAACTTAAACAAATATTAACTGAGAGCCCCCGATCCAGTCAAAGTAATCAGAGACAATGCTAATAATTGTATTATATGAGTTTTAATTCATATTCCAATTAAAGATTTTACAGTATGGTTCTGTAACGTATTGAATGGTTTTATCCTGTTTAATAATAGAATAAGACAATATTGCTACTGTACTGATTATTTTCCTTTTTTCACACGAAGAAAACACTTTTTTATCTTAAAAATGTAAAAAAAATTGTTTAAATTTGAGAAGTGCTTTTTTTTCTAGCTCCAACACACTGATTTTAATGCTTATTTTTACCTTAATACTTCCTAATAAAGAAGCGGTGTACTTTCTGATAAGGGAACAACACTGTATAAGACGTACTGTTGATTGCACCCTGTACTTTCATTGTGGGCATAATCTGGGCAATACAATGTTGTATTGAAAAATGCAAATTACTTCGGACTAGACGCTTTCGGTTATACTGTATCGGTAAGTCATGTGTTTTGAAGAGAAACGTGAATACACGTCAAGAGCGATGCATGTCGAATATGATATCCGACATGTATATATAGAACAAGAAGATTATCTCACCGCGTTCGCTATACACTGGAGCCAACAATTACATAATTAGTATTCGATTCAGAATTCAAAACCTGTCTATCCTGTACTCGAGAATTGAATCGAATGCCTTGTGGAAATGACTTAATACGCATTTACTGGTGCAGTGTAAACTCGAGGTGTATACATAATACGGTATATATTGTGTCCTGTTGTGAGACACATACCTCAGAACTGAGAGCACAACTTCACGTTGCAAAAACGCTCATGGAACATTGAAATCCCAATTTAGCTGATAGCTAAGCTAAATAAGGTACAGATCAAGCCACAGTGCCTACTTCTTTAAAAATTTTGTTGACGTATTTAAAGCCAAAGTTTTCATTCAAACCCTTCAGTAATACACATGCTGTTCACCCAACCATAGAAGGAAAACGCTATCGATTTTTAGGTCATGGGGTCAAAGGTCAAGGCCACGTGATTTTCACACTGTGTAATACACCCAGTCTAATATTGCTTCCGTGCGAGGGGAAGCTCCGTGATGATCCTTCTTTCCAAGGTTCATTCCTGTATATGTGACTGCACATTTATGAATATCCCTGGAAATCGTTCCTGGATCCAGAGCATTAGCCGGACCAACACCAAAATCTAATATTTTCTTCATTGGCCTTGAAAATTTCAAGGGATTCCGATTCTGATATCTTAAGCTATGTTGTGAACAAACGCACACAATCATGCATTTTCATTTTCTATAGGGGCGAGGTCTTGCACCTCTCACTAGCTGTGTGGTGCTTACTGAATTGTATGTAACATAATTAGAGAACTTCGGCCCACCATATTGACACATTCCCTGTAACATCCCATGCCTTGTGCATTTGGCAGGTTTGAAGAGGCATCATAATGCAATCTGAAATCAATTGGATTTTTTACCTGACTGGCATTGGTAAATAAACTTATCGCTACTCAAATAGATGAGCCATCTGAACATACATGTATGTACAGCTTGCGAAAGACCATGAGTTTTGTCCATACATGAATACCCTCCCTTGATAGGGACAAATTTAATCATTAAATATATCTTTCACAAATAATTTAACAGACTAAACAAGTAACACGATTAATTAAAGATGTTTCCGGTATAATTGATACCGATTTTCTTTCTTATCGATGTGTATGTGAAATGGTGATCCATTTTATCTTCACAAAAAAAAGGATTTTTTTCCAAACTCCTGTGGTCTAGAGATAAGGCACAGGACTAAAATCCGGGATATCATGATATAAAATCTAAGCACAGGAGCGGCGAGATTTTCGACGGTCGGTCACTACCCAGGTAATGGGAAGACCGTGCCCCACACTCGTGTTTCACTCATAATCGAGTGCGGTCTTCAGGTGTTACTCAGTGTCATGACCCAGCAAGGGGAGTTATTATACATCCAGGGCCGCAGGTGCGTTTATCGAGGCTGGTTGACGTCAGCATAATCGTGTGCCACCGACCTGTCCGAAACCGAAATGGAATGTACAAAGTGCTTATGCAACCCGACCTTAAACCATAGAGGCGGTAACCTCCACCAACAAAACTCAACAGGCTTTTGTATTTTACAGACGGGAGTCTTGACGTGAATTTAAACAAAACAACCAACAGTCCCTCCAAAATATTTGCTTGGCGACCATAGATCAGATGAAATCATTATAAAGTTGTGCCCAACGTGTTATACGATGAAATGTTTCCCCAACTTACTAAATCCGACGATTTGTTATGCATCAACTCTTCTTTGTAGCATCAATGTTTCTTAAACCTTTTGAACTGTCTGTCAGTGTCTGAACCTTCGTACAGTGTAAGAGCATTATTAGTTATGGCGCTCATTCTTTCGTTGTGAAAAAAAACCCGTTTCTCCTGCGTGTCATTACAGATAAAAAGAGTCAGAAATACTAGATAAAAAATATATGTTTACCCAGCGTTGATATGAGGCTTTATTCTTCCACTTAGCACATGACGACTTTGTCTGCTTGGTGATATTATTATGATGCGTGCATTCCTCATTGACCATACGATAAACGTCTGACTTGTTATAACGCCGATGTAATACTAATCCTATATCCTGGATATCCCAGTTTTCTGAGAGATTTTATGATAATTTGTAATTTACACATTGCAACCTTCAATATCAATTAACCCTGCCAATCTTGGAAGAGAAAAGCGCAAAGGTTTTTCCAAATTTGGGAATGCCAGATGAAAAATTACAAAGCCAGTTGAAAACTTGTGCATACATTTACACGCACTAAATAATTAAAACTGATCTGAAGCAAATGTATGAATCTGCCGCCCCTATACGTCTTCATAATACATGTTTGTACCAGTGCTGTCTGCAGTTGTGCCACGTATACTGCGCAGAATCTGCGAGATGAAAAATTACAAAGCCAGTTGAAAACTGGTGCATACATTTACACGCACTAAATAATTAAAACTGATCTGAAGCAAATGTATGAATCTGCCGCCCCTATACGTCTTCATAATATATGTTTGGACCAGTGCTGTCTGCAGTTGTGCCACGTATACTGCGCAGAATCCTACTCCCAATAGGGCAGCTGCTATAGTTAGTGTTTATTGGTTAAAAAAAACTTTCCCCACAATGCACCGGGGCTTTTTAATACACCAATGGTATAGGTAGGTATAAATGTGTTGACGGGCTTAGGTTTAGGCCATTGAAACTTGCTGGCTTAGGTGCAAATAGTGATTCACGGACTTAATGAAGTAAGCAAAATCTGGTAACATACGTATATATGTGTGAACAGAAGTCCTTTCTTAAATTGTGACAAATTTTTATTGTGAATTTTGATCGTTAATCCAAGTAGTCCCGGTCTTCCCCACAATCCCTAAATGGAAGATGTTTATTTTGAGAAGAAACGACTTCAGGTGGAAGGGTGGCTCTGCCAGTCTCCCATAAAAATAAATACAAAATCTACAGAAAAATACTGGGGGGTACACACTTACGATCGCCAGCGTGTTTATGTTGTATCTCGAAATTTTTTCTTGATGTCCTCGTTGCCGTAAACCGATTCCGTATCAACGTCTATAAAACTTAAATTAACTTCGTCGATAGGATATTGCAACTAATTTAAATATGTGACAACGCCACCATGAAAAAGTAAGTCATATCATTATATAGAAAAAATTATACGAGAAATATGCATTCTAATGAATGTAAGCCTCCGCCATTCACAATGCATAAGTGGCTGTAGATTTGTGAATATTCCTTGATGAAGTTTCTGAATCCTGATCATATGCCGGATTCACACCAGACGATTTTTCATGCCCGAAAGGCCTTTAACATTAAGATTCCGTTCATGATTGCGTGAGTTATATTGTGAACAAACACACATAAAGACACGAACGGGAATGAAAACATATCCTCCTGGCGGAGACAAGACATACCCGTGACATCCTATATCGAGGAATTCTATTCAAGTTACACGCATTTTATCAATAAGGAAGCTAAACGCCCACGGAAGACATGTTAAAGTATCTTTTGCATGTCGGTTTTATGCCTATGTTTCACTTGGGGATACTTAGACGGAAGCAATCACGTAGGCCGCATGCTGCTCGTAACACTTCACTTGAAACTGCAAGAGGTGGATCCATGAATTCAAACAGAGGGAGATACGGTGACTGACACAATGCATGATATACGCCGCTTTTTACACAGTCCTTTATCAGCACCATGTAGAGTCAGAGTGGCACTACTTGCATTGTCGAAAACTGCGCTGAAATTAGTGAGGAAAAAATTATTTTCATTGTTGACAAGATCATTACCGCTTTCTAGCTTCTTGTTGCCCCAAATAAACTAAACCTATTTAACTGTGTTTGTTATAACGTGATTCGTAGATCTCTCTGCGTGTTTATTGAATGTCTTACAAAGGTTATGTGATTGACATCTTAACGGTGCAAGGCACATAAGAAAAAGACGGTTACCACATTGATGAGTACAATCTCATGTTCTGATCTATGGTTTTTCTTCAAAGTTATTCTTCACAGATAATTCTTGCCAGCTCTGTACAGAAATATCGTTATGCTATAATGGGCACTTCAGTGCAGTTTTCGACATGACTGGTGTCACGATTCAATGTATGCCCTATAAATCTTATAAGTCAGAAATATTTTCAGCATGGCATGTTTTGCCTGTCTTACATCTCGTTAGGGTCTCTTTTGATAGAGGGACACCTTTGCCTTACCTCTTACATGAATATTAATGAGATCTCATGACCTTCTCTACCCTGCGCCATTTATGGTTCAACCCACGAGTGTAACATGATAGAAATATGTCAAATTACCTAGGCTTAATGACAATTAATATTGACAATACGCTCTCAACCTACTTTCCTTAGGTAGCTCTTGCACACACGCGGATTATTATGTATGCTTGCTACAACAGGAGCCACTCCTGATTTTACGACATCATGAGGGGTTTATTGACGTAATTGTACTATCAAGGGGTGGATTAACCCGATGAGTGTTTGAGAATTTTACCGTGATCAGCAATTACCTGAAAAACCACGCACAACGCTCCCATTGTTTTACGACAGTGATTACGACAATGAAATTTGATCACCTCAGGGCAATTCAGTATCATAAGTAGAATCATACCAACGCCGCAAACCAGAGATCCATATCATTCCCCCCACACTGCGCAGACTCGGACTTTCAAGAGTACGACACTGCTGGCAGGGGTTTGTTGGAGTCAAAATCTGACTCCAATAATGCACCGCGCGGCATCAACATGTACACTGACAGCGGAAATACACGAGTGGTGAAAAGGAGCCAATGTAGCCCGTTAAAATGCGTTGGATTTTGTGTAAAGTAGTTATATATCATGTAAAACGAATTTACTTTGCGACTCTTTTGCCTTATTTATGCTGAAATACCGTGGATGGCGTCTTATCGGCACTGCTGGACAGTACATTTCTCCATGGTACACTTTCCGTGTCTATGGCTGCGTTTTGAGTTCGTTAGACAACAGCGACGCCACAAAGACGTCACAGTGATCGGTCGCGTGTCACCTTCAATTGACTGACGTCATATGTTTGACTGGCTTTTTTATTATCAGTTCTCAAACAAGGAATAATTCGTAAACGCTGTAATCTGTTTTGTCATATTTTAGATTGTCTCATACAAAATCAAAACAAGGTAAGGCATTACTTTTTACGCAGGTAGTCGGAGGAATAACTCCTGCAACCTTTGGACAAGAAAGGTTTATACTGCTTTACACGTTTGAAAAATTATCTCAGAAAAACATGTTGACACGGGTTCGGGACGTACTGTATAGGTGCATATATATACGGGGCTGAACTTCAGCAAGTTAAGGGAACCCACAATTTTAGCTCAGCTGACGTCCGACTATAAGCTGATAAGTAACCCGGTATATGTGCTGTATTTATGGTTAATCGTCCGTCCGTCCGTTAATTTCGTGTTCAATAATTTAAGAGAATTTGGTACCAGGCTACACTTGTCAAGTAGTTCGGTCCTTCCCACAGTGCCCAAACAGAAGAGATCCGTTTTGAGTAGAAACGACCTCTGGCGGAAGGGTGCCATTCCCCCATCCCTTCTGCCTTGTTTTATCCTGACCACGGGTACTTTGCGGGTACACACTTCCAACTATTAGTACCTCCGCAAAGCGGCGGAGGTTATGTTTTTGGTTGCGTTGGTTTAGCAACATTACACAAAAACTTATCAACAGATTTTAACGAAATTTTAAAAGATTGCTCGGCAATGATACAAGGAACAATTTTTTAAATTTTGGATGCGATCTATTTAACAATTACCCCGGAATGAGCTCTAGTGTTTTATGGGGTTTTAAAGCACATTAAGTTACACACGGAACGTAGCAGTTGACGATATGGCCATATTTTGGAGTGCGAGTCGTGACGTCACAGAGGACAACCAATGACGTCACTCCACGTGTACGAGCCGTTTCCCTGAAAGGTGTCGGTAAATCTACGTACAGCATTGGAGCCTTTTTATAAAGAAAAATGTTGCATTTCTGGCAATGCCATAAGGGGGAAATGAGATGCCATGGCGGAGGTCTGCGCTCTCTTGGCATATTCCTGTTTTTAATTGTTATACATGTATTTTTAAAAGTACATAAACATTTGCAAAAGTACGTGTATAATCTCTTATTATTGGATTATTTTGATTGAATACAGAAGATTCCCATTAAAGCCATCCAAATACACAAACTATCCCTGATTCACTTGTTTTATTCGTTTTCATGGATCTGCATGACGTTGCGTTTACGTTTAATTTCCGACACTTCTTAGCACAGACACTAAATATTTGTTATCATATCTTTTCTTCGTCGAGGAAAGGAAATGGTGCGAGCCCCATTTGAATAACTAGCAATGAGAGTAGGTTGTGGTTGCCCGTCCAAGGTCGGTGGTTTTCTCCGGGTCCTCCGGTTTCCTCCACCCCTGCTGACTACCGAATACCACCATCTGAGCCTTGGAGAGTGCCTTGCATCCGTTATTATAACTACAGTGGAACCCCACAATTACGACCAACTTGGGGACTGACCAAAGTGGTCGTAATTTGGGGGTGGTCGTATTTGTGAGACTCTTAATTACCTGGGGTGTGTTGCAATAAGGTGACTTAAGTCATGTAGGTGACTTAAGCCCAGGGGCACCTGTGTGTCACTATGGTAACCATTATGACGTCACAATTGTCACAATGGTATTTAGGCCCGCAACTGGGCTTAAGTCCAGTAAAATGTTATTGCAACAGGCCCCTGGATCATATATTTGGGACCAAGAAAAGTGGTCGTATTTGTGGGGGTGGTCGCAATTGTGGGGTGGTCGCAAGGTGGGGTTCCACTGTAGTTGTACAATGTAACATAAATAAGTTTATGACATGAAGTATTATGGTATGTCCGTCCGTCCGTTAACTTTGAGTGTCGCCGCGATAACTTGCCGGGGCTCTGGTTGATTTACACGAAACTCACCATAAAATCTTACCAATAGATTATCTCGCCCGAGTTAGATTATGGGCAAAATCCACTCATATTTGATAAGGTCAGAGGTCACAAGGCCACTTTGTGGTGTCACCGCGATAACCTACGAGGAATACGATGGATTTATATAAAACTCAACAGAAATATTATTCAATATAATATCTCACCTAAGATTGAAATTCTAACAAAGTCCATGCATATCAAGGTCAGAGTTCACCAGACTTTGATGGCACCATAGGACTTAACAATAATCTTATGGATTTTGAAGAAACTCATTATACATATTTACCAATAAAGTTTCTCACTATAATTACATCTAGCAAACTTCACGCATATTTGATTAAGTCAGCGGTAACCAGATACGTGAAGGGCGTATTTTGCACTACTTGTTCTTGTTTTAACTAGCGCTTTACCCTTAATTCCGACACGCGACATCCCGGGTTTAGTCTGTTCGCAGTTCAGGGTTTGATAAGGGCACAGAAATACGATAGGAAATTACATTTTCACGGACAGTCTCAAGGTGGGAATCTATCTGCGGAGACAGTTTGGTGAACCCATATCTTCCAAGGAGAAGCCGGAGGAACTCTGTATGGATGACCACACCCTCATTTGTAGTAGGATTTTGAACCTGATTGCTACCGCAATGTGCCTGGTCAGAAGACACTTGAGATTGAGACTTGATAATGCTAAAGAATTGTACAAGAATTGTAATTAGCTTAGTCAATAAGTGATATGATTTTGCCTCCCGCATTCCCTTTCATGTGTGTTTGTGTGTGTGTTTGGATGTTCAGAATATAATTCACACAAATATGAAGGGAATCTTATGAACCTTCCAGGTCATTTCGGGATTGAGCCAATGAAAAAATCGATTAGATTTTTGTGTGGAGCCGGCCGTTGATTCGGATTCAGGGACGTCATCAAAGAACTCTCATAAATGCAGTCACTTATGCACGAATGAACCTGGGGATATTGGCCGAACACGTGAACACAAACAAGATTTTTGGAGCATCCCATAATAGTAACCCCCATTGGCGGAAGCTTGCATTCCTTACAAAGCAGATTTCTAGTCATTTTATATATCATATAAAATTTCAGACATTGAATTTTTTTTTAAATCCAATTCTGTTATGCTGATTTCCTCATGAAGAAAACTGTATTATAGACAAAACATGAAGAACTTCTAATGCACACTCCGACCAGACACAAATACACGTGCTACGTATAATGAATTGGAACCATAATCTGTCCCTATACACGTCACTTTAACGACCTGATGTGGTATATCGCTATTGTTCAATATATTTTACTCTAGACGACCTTGTGATAAGATAACAAAGGAGGATAATTAACCCAATTGTTATTTATTTACTTATTGTTTTAAACATGTTCATTTCAACCGGATCGACAGGGTAGCCTAATAAAGCTAGCAGATGGTATCTCTACTATAAAACAAAAAAAAATCAAGAAAAAACATGAACACAAACAAGGTTTTTGGAGCATCCCACAATAGGGACTCCCATTGGCGGAAGCTTGCATTCCTTAAATGCATGTATTTATGTGTGAAACGATGAAACATAATTTAAACTGGAAATCTGCTTTCTAATGAATGCAAGCCTCCGCCATGTTTTGGATGTTCCCTATTGTGGGATGCTCCCCATCCTGTGTTTGCAGTCACTAATTCAGCCCATATTCCCAGGTTCATTCGTGCATACGCGACTGTTCATTTGTGAATATTCATTTATGACGTGCCTGAATCCAGATTATGTGCCGGATCCATACCATATTTTATTCGATTTTTTTCAGTGGCACTTTCCTGAAATGCCCTGAAATTGTATGAGATTCCGGCCGTGATTGCGTGAGTTTTGTTGGACAACAAAAAGAATCCTGAATCCTGGATCAGAATATAGGGCATTTGACTAATGGAAATCTACAAATACGCCGCCATGTCAAGATAAGTTTGTAAAAAAACACGGGCCCTTCAACGGACGTGTTAAACTCTCTAGGAATAGCTGATGAAGAAATGTAGGGTGTTCTATTGAATAATTTCTAGGTTTAATCAAACTTGAACGTGTCTGTCGTCAGACCACCCACCTCGCTCTGAATTAAATGTAAGACAGCAATCATCATGAAGTGGTAAACGTTGTGTAACAAGTCGAGTGGTAGGCCTACTACATAAATTAACTACTGCCATTGTTCACACAGGCAATTAGTCCTTGGTGAAGAGTTATCTTTAACAAGAGCATAAAAGGGATCTGATATGAGATAATTAATTTTTTGAATCCTGACACAGTTCCTTATATTCTAGTATCAAGGACTGTCAGAGTGGCCGTGAATACAAATCATAGGCAAGAGTCTTAAATGTAGGCTACGACTGATAATACCCAAAATAATGCATGTTAGCTCACAAACCAAAGTGAAAATCCATTTCTATGGTAACAGGTCAATTGCTGTGTGGCGTACATATTAACTATCGTCCAGTTACCTGTGTAGTACATGTTTGTGTTCATGCGGTCAGAAATTCAACAAACATGCAGGGGGTTTTACCAATATGCTGAGTTTAACCTTAATTTAACTCGCACATGGTAGGTCTTGTCATAAAGTATACTAAAAAAGCTAATGACAGGTCTGGTTTATTTTAAGTGACAGCGTCATGTGGCGCTACTATTAGAGTTACACTCTCTGTTTCTTGTGTTTCTTTATCGCAAATAGGATCGACATCCCAAGTCATTAATGACTAATTATCGTTCCTGAAATCAATGCCTAAGTCAGAAGCTACTTGTCATCTCAAATGTATCAAAATATCAAATCTGGAGATACTCTCCCTAAATACACATCCTTCCCTACAGAAATTGCATAAATCAAAACCTATCAGGAGTAACACTAATATTACTTGTATTACGAACTGATATTTGTTTAGAGTTTTAGGTAATTAAACAGGAAGCTTAATGCATAAATGTAGAAGTATATGTAATGGCTTATCTGATGATGAATGTAGGTGTTTTAAATGCAGACATGAACATCTTTATTTTACAAATTACTAAAATTCTCTTCCCTACTTTAAACTGTTCCAAAAAAAATCTTTTCCGGGTATGTGCTTCTCCGTTCCAGGTATATACTTTGGGAAATTACACCCATCCCTGAAGCAAACGCTCGAACCTTGGCATCCTCCGTCTTCGTATACCTGCGAATAGGGAGTAGCCAACAATTTAATACCACTGATAGCGCCCGGTGCAAGCTTTTTCCCATATGTGTACAGGAGGCAGCAAGCTGTTTTAGAGCGAAATATTGGCAGATACCATTATGTTTACAGCGGAAAACATTATATTTCGTGTATATTTAACATACCTTGTACGTGAATAGGCCCCTTTAACCAAATCTCTTAATCCTGGTTAATCCTGTTAATCAATGGTGATGCAGTCTGACCTACGTTAAACAAGACGTGACGCAACATTGGAGTTATTTAGTTAACCGGATAAAAGGTAAATGTGAAATAACTGCATACGTGTCCTTTGCCGTCTAACCGGACCTTCTGTGCGAGAGAAACCCCCAGTATCGGTTTTATTTGGCACATTTTGATTTCTAGTCACGCAAATATCAAAAGACGAAAACGAATAAAAACTAAAACCTCTTGTGCGGGGCTGATTTAAAATCAATGAACTCTAACTTATTAAATCATTTGGGAAACCCAACTTAAATAGCTCCGGGATCATTCCCGTGGTCTCTTCTTTTAGTAATCATTAAAAGTATATTATTTGTTATATGTCAGGTTAAAAAAAGAGAAATATTAAGCCTTTTACTTTAAAATTTTAAATATTTCATATTAAGAAATATTGAGCACATGCATGGAATCTTCCACACAGATCATTCGCAGCTATGTTTCATGTAACAATTTTATAATAGGCCAAACCAGAAAGATTTTTTAGCTCTTTGGACGCACATTGACTAACTGTGTCATAATGATTAAATAATAAATATACATATTATGGCAAGATTCCGAAAATTCCTGGATAATGAAGCCCTGTCGGTCCGCTCAGTCAACATGTAACCAGGTGGTGTTAATAATTGGGATGTTTAAAATCTTTATTAGCACTTTTTCTATGTCCCAGAATCCCTTTCCCACTACAATAAGGTGTAAATCATAGGTGCTGATAACATATTTAACCTCTGCATTTGATTTGTAGGACTCTTATATCATTGATTTCCCAGAAGCACCGTGCGGAGAAACTGGGTGGTGCCAGTTGTTTGCACAATCTTGGTTTCATCCCACTTAAGGTCAATGTTTACCGGTCACGTAATCGTCAAGTACATGGGCGTGACATATATGGTTCGAGAAATTCTACTGAAAAAGCTAAATTAATTCAAGATGAATTAAAATCAATGTATCCTACACAGATATATTAAAAACCATAAGTTCGATCATTGTTTAAACTGTTTATATCCGCTACCTGTTACGCTAAATACTTGTTGTTAAATCCGATGTGTTTGTTACTTTTTGTGTAATTCTTTGCCTCTTTTGCTTGGCAGAATGATAGATATGAATAACTGTCCTTTTGACGAGATGCTTTGTGACAGGTTTAACCATGAGTTAAACCGCAGTTTGCCCAAATAGGTTCCCTCCAAAACGGTAAAATATTTTGAAAAACTGACGTTAACTTACCTTAGAAACGTGTCTCCTCCTTCATAACAGCTGTCAATATCTTATCAATATCCCGTAGATAACTGTTATATAATATATCCTGTGTATAGCAAAACAGGTCCCAATTCCTAGGGGAAGATATACAGTCCAGCAGGTATACGCGTTGGCGATGTATCTCTTATCTGCCGCTGTCGCATGTCGCTTCGGGGGCCCTTGGTCGGCTACTGATCAAGATTAGGTCTTATCGCAACTGTTTAACGTTTGTTTGCTCTGAAAAGAATTGTCAATATTAATACTGCAACAGTATCCTCTGGATTGATTCATGGGTTGATGTAGGATCACTGATTGACGCTGCATGCATCCACCTGTCTTATCAATAGTCCAACGGTAAAGACCAGATTATAATTTGAAAATACATACACACGTGTCCTGTCTGAAGTTTTGCGGACTTTTCTCTCTCTGTGTACATATATTCATGGAGATCAAATTTCGTTGCTATTCTGTTTTTCATGGGATGTAATGGTATCTTAGAATTTATCAAACTCATATGGCTAGAATTCTTGTTAATATATCTACACTGCACCACGATTATGAAATATCTGTTGCACTCCTGGGTTCAAATGTAAATATATTTTCCTCCGCCGGGAGGGCATGCGTTCATCCGCGTTCGTTTGTGTGTTTGTGTCTGCGTTCACAACAATCATGAACGGAATCACATGAAAGTTTCAGGACATTTTGGGAAGGGGCCAACGATAAATCGGATTACGGAACGTCATCAAGGAATGTTCAGAAATGTACAGTCAAATAAGTGAATGGCGAAAGCGGAGGCGTGCATTCATGCGAATGCAGATATCTAGTCGCATTTGAAAATATCGCATATACATTTAAAAACAGAGCTACTAGTAACTCTGCATTTAAGTATAAGAACATTTGATTTTTCAAATTCAAGTACAAATACGGTTATAAAATTGTATTAGACATCCCAATAAAATAATGTAGTTGTTAGACCTTTTTGGCCATATTCTATTAACCTTGTTAAGGCCTTTTCTGTCGTCTGTTAATTTGAGGTAAGCCTTTGAACCCTTTTATGAAAATAGACCAGAAAACGCCGTATACAGGTGGTTGTCACAAGTAAACTTGAGTGGTAATATAAGCCATAGGGGGAAAGTACTGCAACTGTCATCCATCCTGTTGCATTGATATCCTGGTAAATTCTCCATAATATCAAAACTAAGTTACGAGTGATGAATGAACAAAAATAAATACATGAGAACGCACAAGCCAGACTGAAAAATCAATATTCAACAAACATGCAGAGGGATTTACCAATACACTGAATTAAAAGGAAATTTTTCTGTTAAACGGTAGGTGAGGTTAGAAAGTATACTAAAAACTAACGATTGCGTACTTGTTGGTCATGAGGAGCTGTGAAAAAATGACGAAAATATTTGCATCCTCATCGAGCTTTACAGTGTGGTTCTCAGTGCAAGATGTAAAGGCACTCTGACTCTCGTACGCTGGTCGTACACTCTGTAACGTCAAAGGACTGAATTAGCGCTAAACACGTACAGCACTAAATAAAAAATGTCAATTTTAGCTCGTTTCATCATTACCATTTAAACAATTTGCTTCCGAGCAACAGTCACCTTGTCACGTGTATAAAAATATTGCTTGCTCTGTGTGATGACACGTCCTTCCTATACGTATTTATTGCCACTCCAGGAGTCAGGATAAATCATCGGCGACTATTAATGACCAACTAGTGATTATATAATTACATTAATATCGATGATCAATAGGCCCCTCCTGCTAAATTCATATATAATGATTAAACTGTCTGATAATATCTGATAAACACAGATTTACAGCTGTTCCAGCTGATTCTGTATGTATAATAAAAACAACTTCACAGCATTAAAACTGGACCTTTACCGGCTTAACCTAGGCCTTGTAGGATTCTAGACGATCCAGGTGTACTGGCATATACACGACATTTTTCTTTCTTCGAGCATATATATAGTGGTCTCATGTTATATCTCATAATATTTTGTATTATATTAAATTATATATTATTGATGACATATAATATTATGTTGTATTATATATATATATATATATATATATATATATATATATATATATATATTTTATTATTATTATTATATGTATTATATGTTTGTTATGTTTTGTGCTATTATTATTTTTTAAAGGATAGATCCATCACCTGTGATTGGCACTGCCTATTGAATGAGGAAGCAGGTATCCATACATTAAGCATGATATGTTATAATTCAGCCTTCAGGATTTCAGGTTTTATTTGCACGGGGTTATGAATAATCCAGAAGTCATAACCTGTCGTTAATACATTGGAGAGAATCTCTGAGGTTCTATAACAAAATTTCACCATTATGACATTGAGGCACCGGCGTGGTTCGAACCGGGGACCTTCAGCTCTGAAATCCAACGCCTTAACCACTAGGGTCGTCCTACCTGCTATGATTATTTATATTCTACTGTTTTGTGGTTTTGAACCGTACCATACTATATTGTATTATATAATATTATATTATTTTATATTATGGTAGAGTATAATATAGTATCGCTACCATTATATATATATATATATATATATATATATATATATATATATATATATATATATATGCTAAGGTATGTGATGAATCTGAATTACTACCGTCGGTTTCGCCTCATCGTCTCATCATGTGACTGAGGTTCAACTAGTTGCGATGTTGGTTTTCATCATTTCTTTTTAGCACGGTTGGGTGCCCTTGGGCCGTGGCGGCAGGTGGAACCAATTTCCTAACGTTTGTTCAATAGGTTATTTGTTTTGAGCTTATGATTGCTAGTTTCTCTGCTAAACACAAGTTGCTCTGATGTGAAGAGGTAATGAATGTGTTTGACTGCTGGATTATAGACCAGGTGATAGTAAAACTTTATTGACAGCGTCCGTTGTCATAATATTTAAGAAATATCATCCAGTCAATGAGGATGGATCATGGAAAGTTTGATACAAACTTGGTGGCTTGTTCGGCCGGGATGAGCAGTGGTGGGTCCAGACGGGTACGGACCCCTCCTTTTGAGCCGCAACAGCTTTTTTAGGGTTTAAAATCAATTTTTCCGGCCTGGACCCCTCCCTTTCTGGGTCAGAGGACCTTTTCTTAGATTTCTTATTAGTCTTCCTATGTTGAACTGGCCGTGACAACCCGACTCAGTGGGCACTCGGATAACTGGGTTGGAAAGTAATATCGAGGAATGTATCGCAGTAGTCTTTCACCAGGTTGCATTCATATTGTAGTAAACGGCCCATAATCTCAATATTATGCTTAGATAGTATACAAAATATAAAAAATATATACAATAGTATACTTGTAAGCTTACAACCCAAACTGAAACACCGTCTCCACGGACACGGGTCATTTCCTGTATCGCCTGCAAGCTGCCTGCGTCCTGTAACCCATGCGAGCCATGGCATGCTTGTGTTCATGCGGTCATAAATTCAATAAACATGCCGAGGGGAATACCAATGTGCTGGGTAAAAACGGAACTTTTCTTGCTCATGTTTGATATTATTAGAAAGTACAAAAAAGTGCTAACGATTGGTCTGGTTTATGTTGATTGACAGTGTACCTGCAGGCCATGAAGCGTTTTCAGAAATGACGAAAATATTTGCATCTTTATGAGGCCTTATAATGCGTTCCTCAGACTTAGATGTAATGACACTCTGGCGCCAGTAATCTGGTCGTAATGACACAGGGTCGATATGACGCTAAGAATGGACCTCCCCCTTCCCAAAATCCTGGATCCGCCCCTGTTGAGGGACCGCTTTTCATAAAGTTCCCACTTTTAGTATTGTATAACACCTGACATATGTATAAAGTAATGATAAGGTTGGTTAACATGAAGCGCACTGTGTTGCTAATCTGAATACGCACTGGGTCAGGAAGTTCTATATGTTTAAATGGTGTACAGAATAAACAGAAAAACCTGATGATAAGGCAATGCGTAAGAGCTCGAACATGAAAACAGTGAAGTGGCTTTATCCAGATCAAACTAGACCTTAGTGTTTAGTACTGTTTACAGTTCTGAAAATAGTTTGTATATTTAGACTGTGTGTAAGGACATAATACACCGCATGAACTAGCCTGTGTCAATGGCCTTTGTTGTTAGAACTACTATAGACGTGCAAATAACGTCAATTGTCAGATTGTACATGCATACTTGTTGACAAGAAGTGGAGAAGTACACGTTTCCCTGGGTTTTGTTTGACTGTTACTTTTTCATCTAGTTAGTATTGAGCGGATTTTGATTAAATTTTTAGAGGGTTATTGTAACAAACAAAGAATAAACCATTACATTTTTATGTCATTATTTATCTTAATTTAAATGATCATTTATAATTGTGACGTTGGGCGATTCTTTTGCCAAGGATATAAGCCGTCCATTCAGATATTGCGGGCAGCATCTGTCATGTCACTGAACAGCGCAAACCACTTGTGTACTGTGTTACGACTAACAGGGCGGAGGCTTGCACGCTCCGATTGCATAATCTGGTCTACAGTTGTTTCTTTGCCCGCCTAACGGACACCCCACAAACAGAAGCGGATCCAGGGGGGGGGGGTTCCAAGGGGTCCGGACCCCCCTTTTTCAGCCACCGCAACCTCTTTTTAAGACCCCCCCCCCCCCCTTCCCTTCCGAACCTGGGATCTAATTTGAGGTTTTGTCATTGGTCTTCCTAGGTTGAACCCCTCCTTTTCCTAATCCTGGATCCGCCTCTGACTAACATGACCCCTAACCATAAATTCTAGATGCATGTGTTGGTCCCTTCCCAGAAAATGCACAATCATTGTGTGTGTGTGTGCTCGCGGGCAAGTATGAGTGTGTGTGTAACTTTGCATGTGTATGTTTGTTTCTTCATCATATTACACACTTTCCACCTTTTTTATTCTGCATAAAGAAATTCACAATTGTCTTGTCTGAACATCTAAATCCTTCTGCACAGTTAAATCCCCTTAAAATACAGTCTATAAGGAGGATGTCCTCTCTGTTTTATATGCTTTTATGTACGTGTTCTGTGCTTTTATGTACGTGTTGAGCGCTTAATGTACGTGTTCTGTGCTTTTATGTACGTGTTGAGCGCTTATATGTACGTGTCCTGTGTCTTTTATGTACGTGTCCTGTGCCTTTTATGTACGTGTTCTGTCTCTTAAATGTACGTGTCCTGTGCCTTTTATGTACGTGTTGAGCGCTTATATGTACGTGTCCTATGCCTTTTATGTACGTGTCCTGTGCCTTTTATGTACGAGTCCTGTGCCTTTTATGTACGTGTTGAGCGCTTATATTTACGTGTCCTGTGCCTTTTATGTACGTGTTCTGTGCTTTAATGTACGTGCCCTGTGCCTTTAATGTACGTGTTGTGCGCTTATATATACGTGTCCTGTGCCTTTCATGTACGTGTTCTGTGCTTTTATGTAGGTTTTCTGTGTTCTTATGTATGTGTTATGTGCTTTTATATACGTGCCTGTGCTCATATATATATATATGTGTTATGTGCTTTTATGTAATTGTTCTGTGCTTTTATGTACGTGTTCTGTGCTTTATTGTTCGTGTTATGTACCTTTGTGTACGTGTTGTGTCAAAAGTGTTCTGTGTAGTTAGGGTTTTAATAGTTTAGTTTTTTTATCGCTGTTGGTTGAATGGTCTGTATAACTCAACAACGTGTAAACGTATCTTTGTGGAGTGCTGGTTAAGACAAGTGAAATAATCCATTAAAGATTAAAGGTAACCTGGATCAACATAATATTTAGAAAGGGTAATCGAGATCGTCGTAATTCAGTCGTTTTAAGTGGAATTCGTGTTTAAAAGTTTGAATTGGGAGTCTGTGCACATGTATCGCCTAAACTGGAACCACCTTTGTTCCCTTTGGCACAGCTAACCTGAAATGCAACCATCGCGCCAGGGAACTATGACACACGTTTATTTGGACTTGGATCAATATATTTCCTGCGCTGACGTGCCACACATCACGTTTAGTCTGGATCTTGGCAATATACCACATATGTTGATGCAGAATGTTGGCGGGAGATATTCATTTGGTTTCTGACTATAATCTAGATAAAATAAATAATTTAATCTTAGTACTGGGGTTGAAGGAAACTTCACCAGGGCATTTTTGTTTGAGGTTATATTTCCAGATTGTCCCCACGTGACGTTATTTTCATTATTTAATTATAAGATGTACATAAATGTATGTTTCATTCTCTTACACACTTCACGAACTAAATTTGCCAGAAACATTAACTTGTGCTTATTTTCTTTAACTTTATTTCTGATATTATGAGATAGAATGGACTGGTACTATATAATAAATATAATAAAATTATCGTAGACTTTTCTTGGTGGTCAAGTTTACAGGGCAAAAAAAAAATCAACACATGTTAACCGGCATTCGATTACGTCTTTACTTTTTACTTTAAAGGGACATAATCAGGAGCTTAATTAAAATTTATGGGTATTCTTTCACACTATCAGTTCAGTTTTGCATTATACAAATATTTCCCCAGCAAAACCATCCCAGCACACGGCCTCATTTCCTCGCATACGGCTGTTTAACACCATGTTATGGCTCTGCATGTTGGTAAACAAGTCTGTTTACCATTACAAGGCCGCGTATCCGGAGGTCCGATTAAGAGGGGCAACGTGCTGTGTTTCAGCCAGCAGAAACATGTATTACCTTTTTTTTTGCCAAATCAGACCGGGCATCTCCTGATTGACACGTGTTTTGGCTCAGCGATGCAAACGGTCTCACGCGCTGTGTTTATGTTGTCACCTTTCATCGCGCCCGGTCCACTGTTTCGTATTAATTCATAATGCTTTATAGGTGATTGGGCCCCTTTAAATCTCGCTTATTCTCGTTTTGCGACAACGTAGCGAGATTTGACGAGGCTTGCCTAGAGGTTCCCACTTCCCACCAAGGGAGGTCTAACTGTTACGTGTTCCTAATGCAACATGAATTTAAAATGTTTCTAATTTTTAATTTTTTTTTCATAATCATTACAAGTTAAAACAGTTATTGCATATGCATATTCACGATTAAGCTTTTTATCCGCATGCAATTAATCTTAACCTTATCTGGTGTAACCACAATTTCTGGTGTAACCACAAATTAAAACACGCCAGTTTAATTCAAAATCCAACCTCTCTTATTTTAATTTTATTTAATATTTACGTTGTCATGCGGGTTTATTAGCATAGTTTCCCTATAGATAAAAGGTCCTGGCCTTTCTGAAAAGTGTTAATGATAGTCGGTTGAACGTACCATGGTGACAACGTTGAATCGTAAACCATCCTTCCTCAAACATAAAACACACGGGAGGGCTGAACTCAAATGGGGTAGTACTCTGAAAGGCCTTTGATGAGCCTTATTTATGTGAGATTTAAGTGCCCACCGGTGGCCTGAAGAAGCCCTTAATACAAAGACGTACATAGAAACAATCAAGACCTTTTGACATCAGCTATGGAGAACAGGAGACGTTGAATGGGAATTGCAAAAAGTAGAATACACGGACAGTTAGGTGCTGGGCTTGTGATCAAGCGGTCATGGGTTCGAATCCCGTAGTCTCTTACTTCTTTGCTAAGACCCTTAAGCAAAGTCTCAGCCATAAGTGGCTTAAATAATGTCTACCCAGCATTCCAAACGGGTATCGGATTAAGTGTCATATGCCTATGGCGGGCCCTGGCGACCTAAAAACGGTGTGTTGGCTCTGTAGCGTCCACCACTGGGAAGTTAATTATAAAGTCTTCTGATCCAGTTAAAACCTGCAACTTCAATTTTAGACATACATCCATTACCAAGTTCAGATAATAGTGAACGAAAGTTGAAGAGCCGGACATTTGCATTTATTAAGCAAATGTGTTGTGTGTGTGTGTCACTATTATATATATATACATGTATAAACATGAAAACTAATGATAAGAAGCATCATAATTATCAGTACGACCTTGGAAGATTTAAGAGTAAACCGACCACGTCGAAGTGACAGTGCGTGTCTTTTCCTCATCCTAGTGAAAATTTACGAGAACTTATTACCGCAAATAAACAACACTACGAATTAATAGGTTCTCACGTGATTGCGAAAATTAAACCCTCGCGATGCATAATTGATAAATTTAAAAAAAAAATAGAAATTATTTAATGAATAATCTAGATATCACTGATCCATTCTGTAGGTTGTATATATATATATATATATAGAGAGAGAGAGAGAGAGAGAGAGAGAGAGAGAGAGAGAGAGAGAGAGAGAGAGAGAGAAAGAAAAAGAGAGAGAGGTGCACACATTCCTATGTGTATTAGATAGAGAAAACGGAAGGAAATTTTTATGGTTATGTTTTAAGCCCTTGAAGTGCAGTGTCAATATGTGTGCGTGCCTACTGAATACGGACTCCGGAAGCATATCAGTATATGACCCAAATAAAAATTGTTACACAGCGCCGTACGGGATGGTATAATACATCATTTGTACGAGCTATACCAATTTACAAACGATGATTTCCTGTGTTTAATTCTTTGTGAGCATACACGATATACATCAACTCTTTTTAGGTCACAAGGGTTAATGGCAGAGCGAAATAAGATAAAGAGGGAGAGGGAGTCGTGTAAGGTCCCTTCTTATATGAAAGACGTCTCTCATGCCATCACGGTGATAGAGGGGGGAGGGGGGAATCACATAATGGGTGCATCAATTGCTTTTATGTTGGCAAAGATTTCAAATTTGAATCCCAGCAAAACCGCAAGGCCAACAGTGAAGGCCTTGCTTCTAAAAGGTAAAGGCCTTTGCAGAACGCATTCCTCCCCATCCACATAAGCCATCATGATAGTACCAAAATACTCCACTAGGCGTCAGCATACAATTAAAAATTTATTGGGGTGTATGCGTTCATCCCCGTTCGTATGTGTGTTTGCATGTGTTTGTTCACAACATAGCTCTCACATTCATGAAAGGGTCCCCATGAAACTTTCAGGGCATTTCGGGAATGGGCCAATGAAATATTGATAAGATTTTGGTGTCGATCCGTCACACATTCCCGATTCAATTACGTCATCAAGGAATATTCACAAATGTAAAGTGACTTATGCACACATGAACCTGGGAATATGGGCCGAATTAGTTAATGCAAACACGGTTTTAGGAGCATCCAACAGTCTGTTCATGAAATAGACTCCAGAGCGACTCGCTGAATCAAGATCTCTGACTGCTAGGCTGCAAGAGGCTTGATAGTATGAGGATGAGGAATCACTTTAATATCTTAAAATTTATATATGTCTTTTTGATATTTCCAATCTCCGTGCAAAAAAAAAACTGATAACCGCACGGTTTAATGATTATATATTATTCTGTCATAATGTGTATTACCATCATCCTCTTTCAATAATCAGCACCACCAGCCAGCCTTGGACTTGCCCTTCAGAATAAAAACAGGCAGAGGGACGGATGGACATGGGTGGCAATATATTAAGGCAATCATGAAGAAACGACAGAGGCGGTCCTTGAACGAAGTAAGCTCACGACAGGAAACTTCCCAACATGGCACGTACGTGCTTATGTGAAAGCGATTACAGACTGACGGGTTCAATGTTAATAAGGAAAAAAAACAGACAAATATGTAATGTACTTCAAAAGTCATGAAATACAAACGTATATGTCAGCATACCCCCAAGCGTGTTAAAGTGGTGAAATGTAATTATTTTTTACTTCCTTGATTATGCCTGACAGCGAATTCCTGCGCTCTTTGCAAATATACGTATGTGACATGGGAGCGTTATATGTGCCTGCGAAATACAGCATGGGGTCACGAAAACACTTCCGAACAGCGTAAACGTACTAGCTGTACTAGAGTAAACGTACTAGTTGACGAAAAAAGAGAAGAAAGAAGTTCAAATAATTTTGTATGAAGATTTTATTATTCCTTAAATGTACACATGATAAATATAAAGAACAAAAGTTTAAACAAGGCACTTATTCAAAGATTGGCTCATAACTTTTCAAATCCTTTATAGCATTGCTTAACGTCCTGGATTCACAACATGATGAAAACAGTCATGGCCATGAGAATAAATAATATATTTATATACAATTTGATTTGAACACTGGAAGTTCTTGCATATGACTTAAGTCTAATATTATAGCAGTAAAATTTTGTTATAAATGATACAACGTATGTCGAAGATTGTTTACTGGTAAATTTGTTTTGCAACTTGGCTATCATTAAAATCAGTTTCAATTATTTTTCTCTGTTGACTATTTTTCACAATATAAGTTATAATAAACAATTACGTAATTATATGAACATTAATTTCAAACTGTGAGAATTGTTTTTGGGTAGAAACCACATATTAGATTTACAAGAAGCCCGACAGGTGCGGATCCAGGATTTAGTTAAAGGAGGGTTCCAACCCAGGCCGCAAAAATTGATCTGAAACCCTTTAAAAAGGTTGCGGCGGTTCTAACCCCCTGGACCCCTCCTTTGGATCCGCTTCTGCCCGATAACCAAGTGACACTTTTTAAACCCGCCTTTCAGAGACTGTTTCCATCATCACTTTATCCATACGTACCTGGATATTATAATCCTTTGGACATAAAATTACAATACCTTTATTTCAGCTGTCACATTGAATATCCAATACATCAATTTTAGTCAATATGACTAATCAATATTTTTTAGCCATCGGCTGTTTATGAGTTGACCATAAGCACTCTAGCAGCCATTCAGCTCCACGGTTGATACCCATCTGACTGCCACCCCACTAACCCGACCACCTCCTATGAAGGCCACGTTGTATTGGTCCAGGGGCACATGTTACGGCCATGTAAATGTATCAAACGAACAGCCCACAGACACGACCAAAATAATATAAAATTATGCTATGTTTTAAACTTTCTCGTTTCGTCGACAGGTGTCGTGTGCAGACAGTACAGTTAACATACATTTGATAACGTATGCAACCGTGACCAAACGTGGTTGTTACAGGTATACGTAACATAGCGATAATTTATTAAAGGCCACTTCATGCCAAATTTTATCTTTGTATGTATATTTGTATGTATGTATGTCTTTAAACGTGTATGTTTCATTGTATGAGTGTATGCATGCATGTATATGTATATGTATATGTATATGTATATGTATATATATATATATATATATAAATGTATGTATTTATTTATGTTTGTATCTATGTCTTTATGTATGTGTGTATGTCTACAAATATCAATTGCCAGTGACAAACAGATATGTTACCTAACAATCATAATTATATAACTGTGTTATATCAATTATGATATCATTAAATGGAATAAAATTTTCGATTCTTATGCGATGAAAACAGGCTTGATTCTCTGAATCCGCGTGGTATTAAGGAAATTCTCAATGCTCACGAGACGTTCTATATTATTGCATGTCACAGGCCCAGTTATCCAGAAATTTGGTCACGTGGTAAGCTGATTTATCATCACTTGTGGATCATATTGATATTAATATTGTTAATCACATTGTTAATCATATAGATCGCAGTAGATTACGAGTGGACAAAAAATGTCATAATTCTAAACAAGCCTGATGTGCAAATGTCAGTAAAGTTTACATTAATGAATCTGTAAACTTGGAATCGTCCTTTTTTTAAGGCTATTCACTGTTGCCTCTTAACAGAAAAATGAAAGAACAGTTAGTACGCTTGCGAGGCCATTATAAATATATATATATATATATAAATATATATATATATATATATATATATATATATATATATATATATATAAACAGTTAGATCCAGCGGGAGCAAAACCACCCGAAACAGGTGCTCGCTTTTATGACGTCATCAGGACTCAACGACGTACTCACTTTGTATATTGTTGTCCTCTGCACCAATTTAGGTATAAAATAACCATTTGTAATCGAGACGGATTATCGCTAGAAGCCTGTTCATGTCCCAGTTATTGCCGGGTATGCTTTTTGTTGTTGGCTATGAGCGGGTTGTTAACCAGGTGGCCCAGCTCGGCTTGTGGTTTATTTTTGTTTTCACAGCGGATGCCACGTGTTGTCCGGGCAAAACGATCGATAGCACGGAGTGTCTACAAGCTTGAAACAGTCCCGCACTGAATAATTTAACTAGCCTAAAACTATAAACATAAATAAACCAATGGCAGTTTAAACCACTCTCTGATGAGTTTAAGTATACGATCCTCCAAAGTATAGTGTGAGTGATATCAGGTTCCAGCTCCAAGACAGTGTATCATTCGCTAATATAAAAGCAACCAGGAAAGGTTGAAAGTGACTGTTAATTAAGTAAAATAATCACCAATTCACCTGCCATTCAAAAGCATTCCTGGGTTTTGTTTCGGTCTTTCAACATTTCCTAGACATCCATAGGAATATCTTAATGCACTTAGTGATGTAAACACAATGTTTATCCGTCGGTTAAATTTTTGCAGATCTTTATTCCGTTGCTCTTTGAAATCCAGCAGACTAATCAGGAGATCGCTTTTGTAATTTAGATAATTTTACGCAGGCAATTGGGATGTTTGTTTGTTTTTGTCTTGTTTTGGGTGTTTCCCTGTTATTTACAGATGTCGGCACTTGCGGTACAGTTTGCCCTGGCCCCGGCCAGAAACAGTTTCCCCGTGTCAGAACACACACAGAGTTGAAAGAACTTGCCGCCAGCGGCCGCCACCCGTCGTGTCCTCGGCAATTTCAGGTCAGAAAACATGATATTCCTTGCATCAAATCGCAACTGGAATAAAAGCAAGCAGAAACATTTTTAAGAAAACTAGCTTCCTTAGATATTCTAGTAATCAGAAATATCACGAATAGATTTCTTGTTTAAAGATTAGATAAGCTCTTATCACATCGTTTCATTAACCTGTATAATACAATTGTGGATTTTGATGTCTTGCATATGTTGTCTATACATATATATATATATATATATATATATATATATATATATATATATATATACAGAAAACATAAAGAAATGCCATTTGTATTGTATTCTCTACACACTAACATTATTTACACACTAAAATCCTAAATATACCGGAATAAATGTAACTGACGTCGAGCGAATTCTCTGATGGCGGGTACAGAAACTCTTGCACTTGCAGCGGTTATTCACAACAGTCTTCCCAGACCTCTTTTATTTTTACCACTGCTTTGTATAGCAATATTCTCTGGGTTCCACCACCAGGGCTCGCACAGAGCAAACAATTGTAATCAGACCAATGAGAGCGTGCAATCGCATTGTGCATCCAGCTCCAAGTTATAAATCCGCGTCTTCCCGCTTTCGTTGGTCTGGTTCTTGGTTTTGTGCAAAACCTTGTGCTAAGACACCCCCCCCCCCAAAAAAAAAAAAAAAAAAAAAAAAATTGCTAAAAAAGCAGCGGTTTAAGCGAAGGAGATCTGGAACGACTACAGTGTACACCCGCTGAGTGAGGAATGTATGACTATTATTCAGTGAGGCGATTTTCTAAGAATGGCTTTAGCAAAAAACATCGAAACGTTAATTGTTAGAGGTCTGAAATCGCTGAGCTGGTAGCCTCCCCGTCGCCCTCATATGATCGAGCGTTAATAGGAAATATGCTTTGTAGCGTGCAAGGTTGAAAAATTAGGTCAGGGTCAAGAATAAAAATCGGGTACAAATATATCACCTATGATTAAAACCTTGACCAAAACTCTGTTCTGACAAATCAGCCATTTATGAGATCAACTACGTACAAGCACGGACGAAATTTTTTTTTTAGAAAATCTTCCCCTGATAGGCTGCTAATTGGTCAGCTTGTTATAAAAAAAGTCATGAAAAGTCATGATGTTGTTAAGCAATACCTATCCCCTGTGAAGATGGTGTGTTTTAGTCACGTGATTAAACAAGTTATGACGTACCTTGCCGACTGTCTTAAATTTTAACGATTCCTTGCCGTGTATGACCATTTCCCCCGCTGACGTCATGTTTATATGACTGGACCCAATGATATGTATTCTCTCCGACGGGGATTCTATCCTGTAATAACAAAAACATCGACCATCCCGTTACATTATTTACACCACTCGTATCATTTAACGAGATTAATAAAAATAATTCAGTGACCCTGAGAAATCAGAAGTAATGTCACTAATTTTTGTTTAGTTTAAGCATATCAGTTTCGGCTAAACGGTGGATGTAGCAGTATATACTAATCGAGGTTCTCTTTATAACATTCGTATCCTGAAATAATACATTCAGCAAGGAAAAATATTTTTTTGCACTCCGGGGATCTATAGGAACTCATTAAAAAATTCTGCTGAAATATTACATCTAGCTGTGAACTAGATAAAACATGATCACATTTACAAATATATTTGGCACACACATGTTTACATATAAAACATAGATTTGACAAATCTCCCAATTATGACCACCCAATGGCGCGTCAAAGTCTCAATAAGGCTAAAGTTGTCAAAAAAATTCCTTAAAGTTGTCACATGCGACTGAGCAATACACACAAGACAAACACCTTTAATGTAAGCCATATACAAATGTTATTAAGAAACTGAGTAATTGACCGTTTATTGACAACCATTGTTTTTTAATGGAGCGCCAGATTTTAAAATCGGGTCTGCCTATGTGTGTGACAACCTACCTTATTTGTGAAGCTGATCGGATGAATGGCGTATGAATTCCTTTTATAAATTTAGTGTTACCTGGAAATGCAAAAAAAAATCTCGTTTAGACGTTTCCATAAATGTTATCCTCATGCAAATGACAGCTTAACTGCCACTCCGAAATTAAGTCAGTTAAAAATTTGGTACTTCTTTTGGTATATTCTGGGCACTTCCTGGCCCTCTTTTCTGACAAATTCATTTGAAAAACGGTCAAAATTTCATGGAAAATAACATTTGTGAAAACACATGAACTAAAACAAGTGGTAATATTCGGTTCATAATCTGATATCACCGATTATGTCATTTCAATCCGTTGAACGCTTCCCCCCCGTGAAGAGTTTTGATGTCTGCGTACCGTTTACTATAGAACTGATGGAACTGATTTCTTGTTATGATTTCCGCCTCATCACATACGCGCCTGTACAAAATTCATGATACAGCACTCCGGGAGGCCCGCGGAAGCAAGGTCTCTACTTAATCGAGCTCAAGACCTTGCTTCCAGGAAAATGTCAATATTTTGCTTGGAGTGTAACTTTGGATCCATGATCTTATATATATAGTGGAGAACGGTTCAAACCTTCCAAGTGTACACCGCTGTAGAAAAGACACGCAAAAGTAATAAAAGTATAACCCCATTTCTTTCCCTCTCGTTTACTTGCAAGTTCCTGGCTACTTCCGAAGCTCTTTCCCCTTTTCTTTTCATCCAGTTCTTCACCGAACTGGCAAAAAAAAAACACCGCGCCGGTGTGTCCCGATAAGTCCTTTGTATCCAAGTGTTATGTTCACTAGCGGTATATCAATAGCTCTAAATTGGTACTTGTGACATCCGAGTTCTAGTCTGCATGGAACATGGCCGCACGTGAACATTTTAACTACTACTACTACTTTCTATTTAAACCCCTTCAGGCTGTCTCCAATCGAACAATCTGAGATTTCCGTCTCGGACGCTTCTTAAGCTATGCCAGCCAAGCCAAGGCAAAGAACCCGAGAGACCGCCACCGTTATACCAGCACCGGTGACCGAGGAAAGCTACAGCACCGACGGCCACAGGGGCTGAGGCAGGATACAAATTAACCAGCACAGACACCAGTAGCAGGGCAACCCCATCAAGAACCCATCGCGAACGACATCCGCGAGCACAGCGCCGCACAACCCACCACTACAGAAAAGTCCCCCGGACTACCAGCAGAGGCACCCCCACCGCCGACAGACTACCCTTGCCCGACGTGAAGGACTCCCTGTGTATATTGCCACTCTCATTGATCCTCCAGTAAAGGCGATATAACGAAGTCTTGGAACATTTGCGGCGGTTCTCAATTTTATTCCTCGTGTGATTCGCCATGTGTCGCTCCCTTGTCGCAGAAATTTTGAACATGTTCAAAAGATTCGCACGACAAAATTTCTCTCAGAATGGTCACAGTGACGTCGCTGGTGTCTTGAATCTGTCTCGAACCTTTCTCGAACTATTCCCAAGTCAGTTTCCACGTGTCAGGAAGAACGAGAACTGCGAGACCCCTTTGTGGGGGGTTCGCGAATTATGCATCTACATTGCGAATGATTGGAGATAACATTGCGAATGATTGGAGATAAAAAAATAATAATCTAACATTCAGGCGCGAATTGCCCTTCGACTTGTAGAAATACGACTACTTTGCGTAAGCATTGAGACTAAATTGCGAATGCGACACATAAATGTTCCACGACTGTTGCACGACATTTGTGGGACTCGCAGGTGTAAATCGCAATTGATTTTTATGTATGTCAGGCGAATATTTCACAAATGTTGTGCGAATGTTCTGTGGACATCGCACATTATTCGCGCGACAGGTATACGAACTCCAGTCGAATTTTGGGCCAAAATTGTAACATAAGTGTAACACTCATGGGATGTACGCAAACTAGTCGTAAGCACAATTCAGTGTGATTGAAATTGAAAATTCCCGTATTTTCTCGCAATTGTTGTGGCTCCAACTAGTCGTTACCTGTCGCAGCCCAGTGAGAAACAGGCTTTACCCTATATAATAGTCAAATAATTTACACATTACCTGTAACTGTTAAGGAGTCTGATCCAAACTCTAGCTTATCCCGGGTAGCCGACATAATGAGTTCTCCGGTCTTTTGTTTTACAGTTAACTTTTTGGCGTGGACTTCCACCGTGTCCTCGTCTGTAAGGAAATACATAGAAAGTGAATTAGTTAATATCTAGAAATCGGCATTCTAAGGAATGCAAACCTCCGCCATGTGGAAGTTCCTATTGTGGAATGCTCCGAAGCCATTGTTTGTATTCACTTATTCGGCCAATATTCCCAGGTTAATTCGTTCATCCGGATATTTCTTTGATGACGTTCCTGAATCCGGATCATGCACAGGATCCACACCTAAGTGTGATCGATTCTTCATGAGCCCATTCCAGAAAAGCCATGAATCTATCATTAGATTCTGGTCATGATTGAGTGATGTTGTGAACAAACAAATATACAAATAGCATCACACACGAACGGGATGAACCTCCTGGCGGAGGCAAAAATCACTTGACATACGTATTGTCTTTTTTATATCACTTTAGCTTTACTTTTGTTTTATGTGTCCTAGTACAGTTCCTGGGCGTTTTCTTTTACAGTTACAACTCAGAGATTGCAAATATTACAAAATGAGACTCTTTTTTGTAAATTATATTGAAATATAAATATGTGAACTTCACAGAGTTTCAGGCTATGTCCCATTTTTATTCATTTTAAATGTTCTCCATTTCTTGTTATAAAACCAGTGATAGTGGTTCAGTTTTAATGAATAAAATTTGAATTTGGGAACTTTCTAAACAAGTGACCCATGGTCATGATGCTCAGCTGCCAAGCATGACCTGTGACATCATGGGCTGAGATTCACAACTTCCAGTCATTTTTTTGAAGAACCTATTTGCCAATGTTGTTTAAACTTTCTACAATATATATATCACATATGTCTGGTTAAAACACAGTGACTTGGTGGTCTGGGGCAAATGTATGGTAGTTGAGCTATCAGGAACTCATCCCATAGATTGCTTGATACTTGTCAGTCTCAAAAGAACCACCACACAGGCCAAATATAAGATCAACATATATAGCAAAAAATCATGGAAATCCATGCAAAAAATATTGAGAAACGGGTGCTTCTTGTATGAATTTTTATTCAAAATAAACCAACTTTAATAAATGGTCATATTTTTTAAAGAAATATTTGACCCAATCCTTTGCAAACTTACATTAATATACGTCCCACTGCTTTCACTTTAACAGTTCTTGAGATAATATGTTCAAAAAGAATTTAAAGATGGCTACCTGGTGGTCATATTCGATTTTTGCCAGGTCTGAAATCCGACAACAAACATCCTCTCAAAGGGACAAAACATTAAAAAAAATCACAGAAACTGCACTGACAAAAGGATTTTTAAGGTGGCTACCTGACTGACATAATGGATTTCTGACAAGTCTGACATTTGATATCACACATCCTCCAATAAGAGACCAAACTTGTGGCAATTGCTCCGAAGAATGTTACAGTAATGAATATCCAAAACAATTCAAAAGACATGATCAGGTTGGAGAACTCTCATATCAGATTTATGGACATGCAAATGTAAAAAGTATAAGTCCAATTATTTTTAATTATCACCTTGCTTCTAAGTGGGGTCAGCAAGGTAAACTGCAACACCTGAAATAAAAGAAATGCAGAAAGCATCACTAAAGTCTTGTAAAACGAATGAAGCCATCCTAAATCCAGGTACAGACCCATATATTATCAGAACAAACACTTGCTGGTATATCTGATGATTTGTATAAAACATTTTAAGATATCTAGGAAACTAGGTTTATTGCTTTGATTCCATAAAATAAACTGCAGAATGTTCCCATCATCTTATGAATCAGTAGCTAAACCTTAATACAATACTCTTATAGTCTTAATGCCTGGCCGGCAAAAGAGTGTTTTTCTTTAATATGCACTGACGCACTAATGATGTTCTTATCATTCAGTGGGCTGATACAAAGAGAGTCATATATCACAAGTGTCGCTCACAATTACGGCCACACAGTGAGATGTACCAGTTGGAGTGCAATGGTTATATATACAAGAGAACAGAGATGGTCTACAAAGTAAGTTTTTATTGTGAACATCCCTGACCTATGACCTTGGCTTTTTGCCCACATATTAATTGGATTCTTTCTAGAGTGATGGGTAACTACTAACCACTTAAACTAGAGTAATCACTTGGCAACCAATGTTTGAATAACTTTGACCTGCAACCTTTAACCTCCTTACCAGCTGACCCCAAAATCAGTAAGTTATTTCTTTAAGCAAAAAGACCCATAAATATGAAGTTTGAATCAAATTGAGCGATGCATAGATGAGGCATATGCGAAAGACTGAAGATTTTGGATGAACAGTTTAGCTTGAATTATGTTCACAAGCATTTGGAACTATTTAGTATTGTGACATTGGCCTCTGACCTTTTGAACTCAACATCAATAGGGTTCTTCCACTATTGGTAGGTAAGCCATATATATGACAGATGATAGATATAGGTTGAAAATTTTTGCCTTAAAATGACTCCACGCAAGAAGTGGGTGCTGTGAACTTTACCTTTGACCTCAAAATCAACAGGTCTTTTCCCCTGTTAGCAGAGAAGCGATATGTCAATGCTGGAATGTTTGGACTGAAAAGTGTAGCTTAGAATACTCAATTGGTAGGTGAGCTAAATGTGAAAGATCAAAGGTTTGGGATGAAAGGTTTTGCTTAAAATGCATCCACAAGCTTTTCAAAGAAATGGGTCCTTTGACCTTGACCTTTGACCTTGTGACATCAAAATAATTATGGTTCTTCCCCTGTTGGTAGGTGAGCCGTATGTGAAAGATGGAAGGTTTGGGATAAAAATTTTGGCTAAAGAATTAATTCTCTGGGGTGCAAAAACATCCCTTAACTCGGAGAATATAGGTCGCAGTGACGTAATTTCAGGTTTGCCAGGAGATCATTTTAGAACCTCTAATACTGGATAGGGTTCATGATACTAGCCCTTACGGTTACGATTTGTGCCCTGCTAACGGATGGACGTCCAACCGTACGGCCGGACGATACGACGGACAGACAGAAGGACGACGGACAAAGAACCATCGCTACAGCACAGCATGACTTTTTGTTTTGCTTCAGTTGCTGGCATATTCAGTATATACTCCAACAAAGACAGGTGTTCAGGTTTGAAGTGAAAAGTACTCACGGATGAGGTGTCAAAGGATGTTGACACCTTATCATTATATACCATCAAGTAAATATACTGCAACCATTCACATGTTTGTTGATATTTTGTGTTATATATATATAGTATATATAAAAATGGAAAACCTACCCAGGGTGAGTTGACTTTGGCAGGTGTCTGTGTCAGCCGTTGAACAAAGACTGACGCTCATTGGAGACTCCATGTGTAGGGCAGACCCCTATAGGAAAAATTAAACACGTGATCACGTACTATCCCTGCAGCTCCATTTACTTTCAGTAACGTACATGCCATGTTACGGTCGAATTAAAAGTCATGAAGTTGTAATAAACACACTATTAAGTTATGCAAAACTTATGAAACAGAAAAAAAAACAGATACTTTCACAAAGACCATTTTCCATGACTGTAAAAGGGCGCTTGTCCAAAACACTAACTGTTTCCATAGTTTGCCGTTATTCTGTTGACTATTCTATGTTCGCATGGCAGGAACGCTTATTATATATATATATATATATATATATATATATATATATATATATATATAGTTGCATTGAATTTTATAAAATGTGTTGCAGTTTAGGCAAAAAATAATAAAATGTATGATTCTCAGGCACCGCCGGCGTCAATTTTAACCCCCCGCATCAAAAATGTTGATTTTGATTTTCATTTTTCAAGAAGATAAAAGAATACAATTTTGATGAGTTTTCCTTTGTTATGTCAAGCTTTCACCTGTTTAGAAAAAAAGTTATGTTGCTATCATGCTTTTCCCTGATCATATGACATTTTTATCTAAAGATACAAAAAAAAATATAAAAAACACGCCCGCACTGATTTCTCAAAAAAGTGCCTAAGCACCCCACCTTTTTTTTTGCCTTAATTCTTTATTTTATGACGGCACTTACTTGTTTAGTTTCAATGTGTGATACCTCGACCGGGTGCAGGAACTCGGACTTTCCTTGTACCTGGATGCCGTCATCCAGGATCCGGAGCGTCCCCATCCCGCTCTGGGTACAAGAAAACATAGGATAAAGTTGTATACCGTGGACCTGGAGGGTCTTCCTCAAACAATGAATCCCAGAACTAGACAGGTCCTCTGCTGATTATTTTGTGAATGGCATCTCTTAACTAGACTTGTCCTCTGCTCATTATTTTTGGAATGATAACCCGGTCCACCGCTCATTATTATATATGTATATCTCTGAACGAGACTAGTCCTTAGCTCATTTTTATATGAATGACATATCTGAACTAGACTGGTCCTCTGCTCATTATTTTTTGGGAACCCCTAGTGTCTCTGAATTGTACTAAGGCTAATACTAGACTAATGCTTTAAATGTGCATTCATGAAACACTCCAATAACAAGGGACCCATGGGTCACGGCGCTCAGCTGATCATGATTGGACTATAAATGTTTCTCCACTGTGATTCTATATCAAGTCGATAAAGCTTATGAATATCATGGACATGTTGGGCTATTATAAAGGAATTTAATGTAATATGTGAGTAAATGATAAATGAAATTACCTGACTGATGGATTAATAGAGTCAAATATAGTGGTTTATTTTTTATTTATTTAGGAGGGGTTGAAAATTGTGATATATTTGAGCAAATATGAATGCAATGACAGCAGTAATAAGCAGTAGTAGAATGATGATAAGGCTATTTGTTGAAGCTAGGATCTAAAGTGTATGGTAGTCTGCAAGCTTTCAATTTGACAGATATGATGTTATGATTAACTATGCTGATGAAGTGATTCATGAATTTGTGACTGTATGACACAATATCTCTTTAGTCTTGACAAGGTACATTATTGTGATGCCCACTATGTCTACATATTACACAATACTGACATAATTTCTGGCATGTACATAGGTACCTATGGACGAATAGTTATACAAAATATTAAAGTATGAATATATCTGATTCATCTTGTTCTTGCTTACTGAGGCTGACTTTGGGATGGAGTTCGGAGAAGGGAAAAGTGAGGGCAGCACGAAGGTGGATGTAGAAATATTCTATTGTAATGTTTTTCATTTATATGAGAATATGAAAAGCTAAGAGGAAAGGGGCCCTCCTACTTGGTTACAGTAAAGTTCTAAATATATGATTGCAATTAATACTCTGACAAGACTGTCATGAAGAAAAACAGTAAAAGTTTTGAGATACTGTGATGTATATGAAAATTTACAGATGGACAGGCAAGTTGACAGAATGGACTAATACCTTTATTTCACTTTAAAGGGAATAATGCATTTAAGTTTATATATAATCCTATTTTTTTTAAGCATATCCACTTTTTCCTTAAGAAGTTTATATCTGAATCATTCTTTTATTTACAGGTTTTATAAATTTTTAATAAAAAAACCTGAAAATATAAGTTAAAATATTAGAATTGTTGCAAAAGTTGCAATCATTATATATACAGAGTAAAAAACTGAAACTATAAGTTAAAATATTAGAATTGTTGCAAAAGTTGCAATCATCATATATCCAGAGTGTAGCTCATATTGGGTCATATTATGCATACACATATATTTTATTATTTTTAAATCATAAATGTTTAAACTGAATTTAAAAGAAAATAATGCCACAACATGGCATCTACAAGAATATTCCTTGAATCACTATTAAAAAGTTTTGCACATTGGAGTTTTCAGTACATGCTTAATTTTATTCACCAAAATAAAATAAATGATTCAGTAAATTTGATAAAATAAAACATCTTTTCAAATA
Source organism: Sipunculus nudus (assembly GCA_026874595.1). Lineage (NCBI taxonomy): Eukaryota > Metazoa > Annelida > Sipuncula > Golfingiida > Sipunculidae > Sipunculus > Sipunculus nudus. Next base: position 50,655,877 of record CM049315.1, read on the forward strand.
AAGTAAACACACTGTTGGTTGAATGAGGAACAAACAATATCATTGTGCTAATTACTATCCCAGTATAATTTATTACTGGAATTAATACTCAATTTCACACCTGGTGAAGTTTTTACTCCTCTGAAGTAAGGAATTACTTATCTCATGAACATCCACACTTTCATAGCAATACACCACTTTATGGACACAATTAAATGTACACTTTAATCACTGTAACCCTGGTGGTAAAATACAAAATCTAAAATGTAGCATAGCCTAGAATAAGAATGAATCAAATACAGAAAATAATAACATTCATCCAGTTTATGCACCTGCGGGGGGGGGGGGAGTGCAGGGCAGAGGGGAAGCCTGCTGGTAGTGGCCAAGCTGACCCAAGGCAAGCTGCCTGGGGTGGGTTACATAATGCAAGTGAAGGCTGTACTACTAGGTGAGCTGGATGTAAACAACACTTGACATGGTGTATGAAAACATGAATAAAAGCTATTCTTTCCAATCAATTTCTTTGAAATTTCAGATTTTAAAAGATTAAATCCTTATGTATATATGCTGTGAAAATTAAATCAACAGTGCCAAAGTTGGACAAAAATTTAAGGTATTGATTTTTTATTTATGCTAATAACTTAAAAAATTTGCAAAATTCAGATCTAATTTTGGGTAAACACTTGAATCTTGATTAAATAAAGTTATATTCCTGAAAAAAAGTCTCTAGGTTCAGCAATTCTCATGTTAGGTGAGTAAATATATTTCCTGATTTTTTTTAAAATTGCATTATGTTTTGCCCCATTACTTCAAAATAATACCCAATACTGACCTAATTTTTGGTATGTTCATAGAAAATGTATGAAAGAAAGTGAATACTAAATACAATCAAAAACAGATCAGTGGTTTTGATATTAGGCAGCCTTGAAATGTAACAATGGCTTTTTTATGGAAAACGGAGTTTTTTTCCTTAATATCTCGAAGGAACGAAGTCCTAATGACCAAATTTTTGGTATGGTAGGAGATTTTGGGGACATCTAAAATTATGCCAACAGCCTGGGGTGCATAGAGATGTGCACTGAATGACCTACAGTCATCAAAGTGGACTGCTTGACAATGTAAGGGAATACAATAAGAGCCTCCAAAAAAATTCAATAACTAGCCTAATTTTGCAGCTTTTATTTTCAAATTTCAGATTTTAACAGATTAAATCCTTATGTATACATGCTGTGAAAATTAAATCCACAGTACTTACCGGAAAAAAACGTGCCGTGGCCAAAGTTGGGCAAAATTTAAGGTACCAATTTTATATTTTTGCCAATATTTAAAAAAAATTACCAGATTTTGATCTAATTTTTGGTATACAATTTAATTTCGATTAATTAAAGTTGTATTACTGGAAAAAAGTCTTTAACACTTTTGGTCTTAAGTGACCAAATATCTTCCTAATTTTTTTACAAAGTCCATTATGTTTGGGCCCATAACTTTTTTAAATTATATAATACTGACTTAATATCTGGCATGTACATAGAAACTATATAGAGGAATATTTATGGTAAATATGAAGAAAACCAGATGAGTGGTTTTGATATAAGGCAGTCCTGAAGTGTGAAAATAGATTTCTAATAAAAAATTGAGGTTTTTCCTTAATATCTCGAAGGAACGAAGTCCTATTGACCCAATTTTCGGCATGGTAGGAGATTTTAGGGACATCTAACTGTATGCCCAATTTCAGATTCGTAGGTCCAACGGTGTCGAAACGTGCCAGTCTTACGGACGGACATCCAGACGGACGGACGGACGGACGACGGACAATGGACCACGACTATAGCTCAGATGACTTATAGTCAGCTGAGCTAAAAATGGTTTCATCTCTCTTCCTGATTAGACTTGGTCGATTTCATATTCAAATATAAACAATTAGGGCCTATAATAAAAGCATACGGTCCACGGTGTCACACATATCTAAAGAGTTATCGGGGTTCAAAGGCACTCCTGACAAAAGTAAGCTGGTCTTTCAGTCAGTATTAATAGTGTACCACATTATTCATATATGACATCTGCTTGTTAAAAAGGACAGGGCTTATCTTTAAATTTGGTTTATTTTAAAGCAAGGCAAATACTCTAAATCTTTATTAAATACTTCAATTATGTATACAGTACCCGTACAGATCTACTTACAGTCATACCAATAACGTGATATAATTGAACCCAAGAATTACATTGACAATTACGTTTGAAAATAAAATGTGTTCATAATTAAATGCAGTTACTAATACCCTTTTAAATGGAAGTGTGAGAATATACCGTTTATATACCGTGCGTTATGTCTTACTCCATATAGGCAGCAAAATTAGATTAGTTTACAATCAACGTTGCGCATATATATATATATATATATATATATATATATATATATATATATATATATGCACAATAGGATCATTTTTTGGGCCTGTCCCATCTGGAGATGGGTCAGATCGGAAGATGGCGTGACAAATAAACACCATCGATTGTTTGCTGTGTGTCTGTCTGTCTGGTATACTAGTATATCACCAGTGGCGTCAATTTATCTCCTCCGAGGGGGGACGACACCCTCACCAACACACACACACACACACTCTTATAAATATATATATATATATATATATATATATATATATATATATATATATATATATATATATATATATATCTTTGTAGCGTCTGCTTGACACATTTCAAAATTATTAAATTCTGTATGATACTTTTCAAATATATATACTTAATCGTATTACAAATATATTTCAATTAATTACAAGGTTTTAGAAAATAAGGTAGTATTATGTTTCCAGTAAAATTGATTCTAAACAAGATTTAGATATAATATTTCATAGTAAACTCATAAATGGAACCAAAGTCTATAATTCTGTTTATTAATATATTTCGTTTGCGATATATATATTTTATTCTCTGAATAGCGGGAGGTGGGTTATGATTACATTGGCCATCCCCCATTGCCAAAACATGGGGGGGGGGGGGCGTACATATATACCCCCATCCCACCTATATTGACGCCGATGTATATCATACTTACAAATGAGAAGTCCATGACTCTAATGATCCATACAGTCAGAGCGAGGTTGACGACTACTGTAGCAGTCAGGAGAGCCAGACAGAAGTACAGACATCGCTTCCTCCAGCCGTACACTCCTGTAGGGTACGTGGACTCGATGTACCCCGGAGGACCGGTACCTCCATCCATTGTGCCAGAGGCAACCATCCGCTAGCTGAAATGCAGTAATATAATCATAAGGGGTACAATTTATTTACAGTGATACCTAAATTGTGTATAAGCGCCACCTAGAGTTCATCCTGGAAACAATCAAGGATTCTACTGCTTGTGATGGAATAGAAGCATATGATACCTCAGTTGCTTGTCAGCGCCACCTGAAATCCATCCTGAATGTACTAATGTCATCCTGTGTTGATATACGTAATAGAAACAAAATCTACACTCAGCTGTCCGCATGCAGTGAAAAAAGATAAATTGCTACTGGGTTCTCATAACAATTATTGCTCATGGAAATTATTATTTATCATTGTCCTGTATATACTTTTCATAACTGAAAATATATTCTTGATTGAAGCTGACTTTATATATGGACGGGTCTCATACAACAATTTGTTTTAGCCCAGTCGTGCATCCGTCAGTCGCTCTTTTGCAACAGATTATCTTCTGAACCATTTCGCCATCAACCTGAAATTTTTAGTTGAAAATTGGTCCCTGCGAAAGGATTGCCCATCGGATCCCCTAAGTACAGTGAAATTATAACCTATACCATTTGTGCAACCATGTTATTATCCTCGGTCTCTCACCCTTTCCCAGCAACAGAATTCCTCCGTACATGTAGAATAACAGTATTCTGTTTGTAAAACAATAGAATGTCCTTTGAAAGCCTCAAAGGCAACAACATCATCCCCTTGCCGTAAGTTCTACAAAAGCATCCCGATATCTCCTAATACAACAATGCCATCGTCGACCTCCTTAAAAGAACATATAACCCGACGCATAAATATTCAGTTTCTCCACCACCATAAATACAAATACTGAATAGTATTAACTCTCATGTATAAATAAATCAATGCTATCACACACGACCTTAATGAGGGGGAGGGGCTATCCACCCTTGAAACCATTTAAGATAAAGAACCCTAAAGATCCCTATAAAGAACCCAAAAAGAATCCTCAAGAACCCCCTGTATTGCAAAGGTTCTTGAAAGAACCCTTCAAAGAATCCCAAAAAGGGGTCCCTAAAAGAACTCCTTGATAGGGTTCTTTTAAAGAACTTGTACCGGTTCTGCTTATTAGGACAAGCCTAAGAACCCCTATAGGTTCCATAAAGAACCTTTCGTGCTAACAGTGTACCCCGAGCACCCTTTATAGAGAAATAATATACCACTACTCACAATACAATATAAAAGTATTTCCTTTTCCTCAAAAGAAAAATATTACCAATGAAAACGCTGTACTGAAAACAGCCTGGAGTATTATTATATTACCGGTATTAAATTCGTGCAAAGAAAACAAGTAGCGGTCTGAGGTCAGCTATCTTTGGTCTCCTGGCAAATATACCACAAAGATATTTGAACGATATAAAAAAAATCTTTCCGGGTTGTCTGAATAGGCGTGGTTGCGTGATAACCAAAACACATATGTTCAAGATAATGGTTTTAACATGCCCATGTCCTTGCACTATTACTTCCTTTGATGAACATCCATGTATCTGTCAAAATAGACATTAATACCTGGTTGACAGAGATGTATTCATATTTATATAACATTTTGATTTGCGCAACTGAGATATTTATGCGCAAAACAGTAATATTCACTTTAAGACCGCAATGCTAAGTTACGATGAAATATCTAGAAATAATTAACCGTGTGATTATAAACACATCAGAATACATAGAACTCCGTACCTTATGGATAAAATTCCAGTATTCTCGGAAACGTTATTTCGATAAAATATACTTCCAAATGCGCAAAGTTTAAAACATTGAATATATTATCTCGGGTAATTTAGAATATTCCCATAATATCAGTGTTCCGAATTAACTGTGCAATCGTACTAAACAGTTGAATTTACCAAGAAATATCGAAAGTTTAAAAAACAACGAAAATATAAGCTCACGAAAATACCTGCAAGTACTGTATATAACAATGAGTATTCCTATAATCTCGGTAACCCTGCTCACTCAGTTTGTAAACACGTTGGAACACAACAGCCGATGTAACTCCTGGCTTGTACAGAACATGTACCTCTCTACACATGTACTATATTATATTAATGATAACTCACGTAGGTACCTCTTGCACTGTAAGCTCTGTTAGTCCAGCGGGCTGCAGGCGTCGGCCGTGTTCTTACCTACGTATATAAATTATATTGTACGCGTGATATAAATAGATCTCGAACAGATGGATTGTGTGTGAATGGGTGTTCGCTGATGAAGTCGCCAACTCACCGGGGGTCTGTTTGACAGCACGTAAGATGTGTCCTAAGTTGTCCCTGGGCTAGCTGGCTGTTACCATATAGCGTATAAAAACCCGGTGATTAACACATACACGTAAACACGCACAGTAGCTGGTAGACTCGCTCTTGGCTTCTGAATCTGAGAGACCAGCAAGCTCTGCTAGCTGCTGTAGCAGTGCTTGTGCAGCCTTATCTGAAGATGCTAGGACCGAGCCGGAAAGCAGCTAGTAACACTCAGTCGAAACCTGATATCTTATGATATCTGCTGCAGCAGCATCGCCGTTGGTTCGGCAGCCCTCTCTGGCAGCTGCCACGCGCTTTCTGTGTGTGTACACAGAACTCCACTACATGTGCTTGTGGCGGCCTCCATGGCATGGCACTGTGTATTAACAGTGTCACCATTCCAAGAACTAGTCGCGGTTTCCTAATTGCTGTCGGTTGGCATAGCAACTGATTATACCCCGCCGCGAATCTGCTGATGACTCTATATAAGCCGAGAGGACAAAGGTTTTTAATTGACATGGTCGATTACCGTAAGTCTGGGTATTTCTAAGGAAGTGTTACATTAGGGCGTTATTATTATTATATAAACTTCAAATAAAATCATGGAATAGAGAGCAAAAGGGGCGGATCCAAGAATATGAAACTAAGGGATATGAAACTAAGTGTATATCATCATGTAAATGTAATAAGTTATAGAATTAACTCGTAAAAAAAAGGGGGCGGGTCAAAACTGTTAATATAAGATGGTAGAATGCATGCTGCAACTATTAAATACTATTATATAAATCTAAAATAGAAGCATATTTGGAATCTTAAAGGGACATATAAAATAATAAAAAACGGGTCCTGTTTTGTTTAGCTCCTCTAAAGATTGTCGTGTTTGTTTCTGGGGGAATATAATTTTTTTAACAAATAACAATTTAATACCTGTAATAAATTTAATATATGTTAATTTACACATATACGACATAGTAACATGATAATCCCCTCTATTGATTAAAGCCAGGCCTATTCCTACAAATCTAAATATTTTGGAGGGGGAATAAACAAAGGAGTTACTCCTATACACACACCCCCTTCCCATCATCTGGATCTGGCAACGAATAAGACATAAAAACAGTAGCTGGGCTGAAGATTTTTTAGTCCACCATCTGGCGGCCTTGTGCTGTCTGTATAAATCAGTTCGGCCTGGCCGGTAATTCTATACACGCGGGGCCCTGCTTTGTTTCCCCGGGGTTAGTTAATTAGCTAAACGTGTTCCGGGTTGATATCGGCACCGTTCGGGAATAATTCCTGTCGTCCTGACACTGAAGGCCAATAGATTATTTATTGTGATTTAATTGACCGCTTTTTATAACAGAGCATTATGACTCAACTTTTGAATCTAATTGTTAATTTACTTTATGATCATACTGTGCATGGTGCCATTGAGGTTATTGACCTTTGCATGTATGTAAATGTATATATGTATGTATTGTATATGTATGTATGTGTGTATGTATGTGTGTATGTATGTTTATGTATATATGTATGTATATGTATGTATGTATGTATGTGCGGGGTATTCTAATCAGGTATCAATATTTGAAAACATCGAAATCGCATTTGTTTATTCTATCAGTATTTTACTTGTAATCTAAATCGTTAATTTTTCAAAGTAACCTACTCATGTCTTATTATTTCCTATTAATTATATTTTATAATGCTCTGAATCAGGCATGAAATAACAGTCATATTTGATGGCAATAGAGAAATGCAACCTTTTAAAGTATAGTACTGAGAGTAATATACAAAAGTAGAAAAAAAGTAATAACAGCAGATACAGATGGAAAAGTAAAAGGTAAAATATACTTCTTTCTGTTACCACATAATAAGTAAATTCTTAATTGTTTAAAGAGCTGGTTAAGGTGGCGGTTATCGTGTCATGTCACAAATCGCTATAGTAGTGTCCCAGTATACGGTAAAAGCACAAAACTTTAGTGTTTTGACCATGCAAAAAACTGTGAGTAGTTTCGTACAAAACTCATCACGTTTTGCATTTTGACGAGACGTTTGTGTGAAAAACTGACTAGGTAAACCACCTCAAGATAATGGTGTTTTCTCATTGGTACGCGGATTGACTGAGTAAACCTATCGTTACACTCCTTGCACAGTGTTTACGTTACACTCGCCATGTAACTGATATCTCTCAACCACGTCTTTCGATAGCCACCAGAGAGTTTTCTTTAAAATAGTCAAGAATGTAAAGACCAATGGGAGGGCTATGCCGCGGGTCTCAAATTTCGCGACCAAGCCTAAAATCTGCAATATCCTTTTTTTTTTTTTTTGGTCGGAACATGCTTGAACACTTGCAACTGCCTAGAGGATATATACAGCAGACTCTGTGTGGCTGAGCAGTTCTCATGAACACACGACTCAGTAGATATTTTATGTTAACTGTTAGAACCTACTTACTGTATTATGGAAACGGAACTGCAATGGCTGTAAACTTTGCATCAATATCGCTATACATAAAGCCAGTAATCTTAAAGATGCCCATTCACCTCTCTCTCTACGAAGAATTTATGTGATTTCTGACTCTGTGTTTATATTAATGATCTGAGGGTAATTTTGGTTTTCATAAGTTCTCATAATGCCTTCGTGAAGGATGTGTAAACTTGTTTATCAACAACTTGTTTGTAAACACAGCAATGTTGACAAACGGGAAAAGCATGTAACCTAAGGTGGTTGGTTGCATATATGCGGAGGTATAAAGGTCACTTAAATTGTTGCAAAACGCCATTTGCTAAGCTCTAGCTTGTCTGGCTTGCTGCGAGATGCCCGGGTTGAACTTGTTTTGATTATTTTGGCGAGCCCCCACATATTATAAACACGTTGTTATAAACAAAATAAGCAGCCTGTGTGCGGTGTTATCCACGTTTTCTGGTCTATTTTTTTTATGAAATCTCCAAGGGATTACCTTTAGATTATTAAGGTTAGATAGGTGATTGGGCCCTTTCAATATTCAGCTACAAGTGACCAATTAATACAAAAAGAATACATGCGAATGTATAAAATATGTGTTGAAAATGTTATAATCTCATTATATGCATGAGAACAGTAGTCATTACCTTCAGTCACTTAAAGCCAGCTATCCATCCACCTTTTCTGCGGAATTTATGTGATATCTGGCTTACTCTGCGTTCATAATAATGAACTGTATAGGTTTTAGCTGTTAAGAAAAGTTCTTATAATGAATCTGTGCTCGATGGATGTATGAGCTAGTTTATTTACAAGTTAATTGTTAGGAAACACGAGATACACACGCCAATGTGCACAAACAGAAAAACCATATGAACTAAGGTGTTTGGTTGCATATGAATTGAATTTAAAAAGTCATTAGTTGCATAACACCCTTTACGAAACGTTGGTACGTCTGAATTTATGCCAGATTTCGTTACTGAATGTGTTTGGATTATTATGGCGGGCAACCGAATTTTATAAACATGTTGATGTAAACAAAACGAACAGCCTGTGTGCGGTGTGATATAAACAAATATACTTAAACTTTTGGTCTGGTTAATTTTAAGTACCAACGCACTAGTAGTTGATGAAGCGTTATCCAAAATGAAGAAAAAGTTTGTTTTCTCATGGAAATTTTAAGTTCCAGTTTGATTTTCAACAAAGCGAATAAAGCCAATCTCAGGCGCGTGTAGACTCACCAGTCTCAGAGGGGCGAAGCGACTGCAAGGTCAAGCAGTGGCTGAATGAAAGAAGTAACAGAATGAATGTAAGCTAAGCACCGCGTGTGGCATGCATCTTGTAAGCACATGTTAAGCCAGAGCTTCTTTGATGCCCGGTGACTAGCCTCGGTCAGGAGATTACTAAAGACGCTGATTACACCACGTGCCTTATACTGGATCACACACACCACGTGGTAACCTATAGCCCGCCTAGAATATCCTAGCCTTACTATTTTAATGCTGAGCAAACAGATAACAGGCAACTGCTCATTCTAGTATATTCAGCATTATTATAATTATTATGATTATGTTTGTGATTATTATTATGATGGTTATTAATATTATCATTATTATTAATTTTATTGTTATGTTATTATTATTATGTTATTATTATTATTATTATTATTATTATTATTATTATTATTATTATTATTATTATTTTTATTATTATTATTATTATTATTATTATTATCATCATTATTATTATTATTATTATTATTATTATTATTATTATTATTATTATTATTATTATTATTAAAAATCTCAAAATGGTCGCTTTCTCGAAAATCAGAACGAACTGTTATCAGAACGAACTATTAGCGTGAAATAATAATTATACATGTCACGCATTACACATTTTTGCATATGAGTGTGTATGTGTTGCTCGACATCTTCCTATCTTAAGATGGGTCAGGCCCAATAACCGATCAACAATGTCTAGAAATCAGGTTTGGAAATGCCGAGATGGGATATACCCAACAACGATATCGGTTATTGGTTCAGACACATCTTAAGACCGATCAACAATATCAACTTGCCACAGATCTTCCAATGTTCATTTACTAATGTTGGTAATATTTTATATACTTTTGTTATCTAAAAAATAAAAACAACACAAATTTTAATTGATTTAAATTTATTTTAAAAAGTAAAATCCACTCATCAGCTACTTTCTACATATAATATAGTAAAATATACAAATTATGGTGATCGGGGATCAAAAGTGAACATTTATTTCATCTTTTTAATCAAAGCTGTAAGCATGCATCGGTAGATCAAGGTCGGATATTGGGTCTGATGCATCTTAAGATGGGCGACCAAATATCCGATCGGTTATTGGATCAGACACACCTTATGATTAGTGAGATCGGAAGATTGCGCACGACATATATATGTATCTTTAATAATTGGACAGAGTGGACCCCATGCACAGACAAGTTGGCTTGAGGATTCTTGTAGCAAGCTGAAATCAAGGAATGCAGCAATGAACATGCAGCTGCCTATAGCTGCATTTATGGACCACTTCAAATACATATACCATGCACGTGTACGTCTCTTTTGTACCAAGACTATACCATTCAGACAGCTAAGTGTGAGGTAAGCTAAGAATTAATTGTCTCTATCGGCTGTATCTGGTATATTATATTATTTAGAACCAGTAAGAGTTCTGGGTGTTTATTTAGCGAGATTTAGAAGATGAGGGCAGCCTGTTTTGTCTTAGAAATACGTGTATAATTATAATGTGTACATTAGTTCAGTGAATGTACCATAACAGTACATGCCGTATCAACACAAAGACAAGTCAGATATACTTAACCCCTGCGTGCCCAAGAAAATCTGTGTGTAAATATATATATATATACACACATGTATTTCTGTATAATCACTGGCACATATTGACTATATCATCAAAATTGTCATACTATTGATACTTAAAATTATGTCTATTTACAGATTCAGCAGTTATGTGTGGGTTGACTTACGATTTGCTGCAAATTCACCAACAACAAGGCTAGTGCTGAACAAAAGAGTTGGCAGCAGATTCATTGGATAACTGATTTCTCAATGAGAGATGCTAAATGCAAAATTTAATTATATGCATGTTCTTATCCGCACAGATGTAGTATATTTATCTTATTTAATATAGTTCCCTCTGTATCATAATAATGTTGTTATTTTTATTGATACAATTCCTTTTACAGAGAGGCCCCTCCTGCCCCCCCCCCTTCCGAAGTATTATTGTATCTAACTATAGAATGGTAATAATGTCCCCGTGAAATAGTTAAGTAGCCAACAGATAAACAAGCTTGAGTAAAAAAATAACCTAAGCGGATGTAATAACCTGTCAAATATACAGTACCACCCATTATAATAAAATTAAGCATGCAGCTCAATGTAGGTTATAATTCCTAGGAAGTGCTCAGTCTGAGTAGGAAATCCTAGGAAACTACTCATAAACTCCTCAATCCGAGTAGCTTATTTTCAGCAAACTGCTCAAATTGATGACTTTTCAAGTACGAAACTACTCAAGCTGAGTAGTCTTAATTCCCTGTAAAACTACACACTGAGAGCATCATCATTCTGAGTAGTTTAAATTTATCAGGGTGATGAGGTTAAATTTTCAGTGTTTATCGAAAGCATAATCGTTTTTATAATTTTGATCTACATCCAGTCGGATATAATAAATCGTAATTTCCGATGATATATGTGCTCTGAATATTTATGATAATTAAGATATTAATTATAATACTGATGCGCATCGGCGAGATTCGCTGAATAAAAAAATATTCGTTCTATTATGCATATATCAGGGGAATCACTTGACATAATTTGACTCCATTTGACAGGACGTCATGCAGAATGAGCCTTTAATGTTTGTTGAGTTAGTGACGTCTATCCAGGCACCAGTGATGAAGTCGAGTCTACACCATCCGAGTCCGAGGGCAAGTCCAAGTCCAGGCCAGTCGTACGCTCCCGAGGCAGCGGAAATCTTGCGCTTCTAAAGAAGCTACGGATTTTCACGATGCCTGCTTTGGCCGTTTATGATGCATTTAAACACCTGGGCCTGTCTGCTTAAGAAACTGCTGATCCGACTATCAGCCAACCAAATGCAAGTCAACAAACACTGGACAGGCATCAGGCTCCGCCCAGAAACCACGTGCGGGGCAATTCTCTCTGAGCCTTTGGCCTGTTCAAACGGTCGCCGGGGTGATGAGCTGTCACTCAAAACGAAATGCTCAATATTGACTTCGTGTATTCCTCGCTTGGCTGGTAAACCGATTTGCTTCCAGCACAGGGTCTCATCTAATTGGACCAAAATACAGTGCTCCCCTCTGGTGTACAGATTCAGGATACAAGGTCATAACAAACAGCGCTTACGATATAGGTAGTTGGCCTATGGGTAATGCGCTGTGTAAAGAGCGTAGGCCAGTCGTGGCAAAGTCAAAGTCCGAGTTCAAGTCCACCCTTTTTGAGTCCGATTCATTTAAAACCATGCACAGGCACTTGTTACAATGTCGGGGCACTGGGGGGGGGGGGCATATAACAAGCGTTGGAGGACCCCTCCCCAACTCTAGTTTTAGCATATCTTATCTTTAATCAAACTGGTTTTTCTTGCTCTGAGTGGCTAACATAAGCCGTTATCCGCTCAAAAACGCCTCAAATATTACTTTTCAAACATTTCGTAGTTTCCCGCTTCCACTGGTACCCATGAAAAGAGAAAGGTATGAAACCTGACACCCTGGAATGTAAGGTCTCGCCAAGAGTTCGTCTTGAATTTTTACGAATATTCAAATATTTTAAACACTAGGCCCAGTAATAAAGATGTCTATGGAAAAACCGCTGCATATTCGCCCCCCTCCCCCTCTTAATGCGGACAGTCAAGTGACTGATATATTTTGTCCTTAATAGTCAGGTGTCCATATGAGGCAGGTTTGCAATAAAATGTCAAGGAGAAAACATACAATCAAAGGTTCGCTGATCGGATTGTTGGCTGTTCTGGTTTGCTGGAACCACTCCCATACCGCGAGGTTCAGCTCCTCAATTTGACTCCTGGAGCAGAACCGCTTTCTGTCACCGGCAGAATTTTCCTCGAAAGCGGCTAGATATTCGGCTTTGTTTTTCAGAACATTCGCAACTTGTGTCTTTCGCACTGAAACTGGTCTGCCAATGCTCGCTCACTTTTCTTTGAAGTTTCTCTGGCACGGAGGAGCTTCACATTCTCCGACAACGTGAGCAACCGCCTGGGAGTGCGGCTGCTGGCGCCTGGTGGCATTTACCGGTACTATCCTTGCGTCGTTCGTTTTGCCTTAATCTCAATTGCGATGTCAATGCAAAAATGGCAAAGGCAGCTAAATTTAGTCGAAGTGAACGTTGTTTTTGGTGTTAAATTAACTTTCTTTGATAAATGAGTTTGTTTGAGCTTGTTATCTTTCACAAAGGATGGGTTTGAGATTAAAAGGGGGTTTATCGGCCCTTATGATCAAACCGCGAACCATATTTGGCGTAACCAACGAACAACCAGTGCAGAGTGACGGTTTTATTGACACGGATTATCAGTTTGACTTATCATGACTATGATCCCTTCATTAAGTCCGGGCTTGGCACAAAGAAAGGCCTGGTTTGCATGAATTAATTGCGTGATAATCACTGATGTGGGATGCAGCTTTGCCTCGACATCGTCAACTCTGAAAAACCATTGTGTTAAAATCGGTCACTGGCCTCTCCCGGTCTGCGCTTGGTAGGGATTGTGAGCACATCAAAGCGTGACATGAGCAAAGAGAATTAAGGCCAAGATCGTGCCCGTATTTAACAGGCTGATTTCCCGAAAAATAATGGCTTTTGCCAGCATCAGCTGTCCGTAGTCCGCATTAGACAGGTGTCCGCCCTAGAGAGGTTTAACCTATGCATAACATAGAGGGAAAATTCAAGGGAGTTTTGTATTGTGTCCGTAATTGCCACTGGTCCGCCTTAGAGAGGTGTCCGCAAGACCAGGTTGAACTGTATATATATATATATATATATATATATATATATATATATATATATATATATATATATATATATATATATATTTAATGTATACATCAGGTCGCTTTATATCGGGTCGCCAAGTGATCCCCGACAAAAGAAACGGCCGCCCCTCTTTAAAACATTAAAAGCCAGAGTACTAATGACCTCACTGTATAAAAATTATACTGTATCCTAGATGTTATTGGATCTACTGGTTTAAGTTTAGCTCTGCGTCTTCCATTTTATATTTTACACATTATTCTGGGAATGCTATTTTTGGCATTGTCGTTATCACACAGTCAATGTGGCATGGATGTTTGCATCGTATATACATTGTATATATAGTCACTCTCCCGGTTTCGAACTAAGTGCTATTAATATTTTATTAACCCTACCCCTTTATGAGGACAGATATATCTGTTTATTCCTTTTGACCCTCAGCCTTGCGGTTCATGGTATCTACAGTCGCTGAAATAAAAATAGAAATGATAGGACGTAACATGCCAGATCTTTAATTTCTCAACTCGGAACTCTCCTTAAGTATTTACCGTTACCAAGGTGCATGACATCGCTTTCCTTTCCTCGGGCACTTTGATGCACTACATAAAACTTGTATAGCGTGTATGGTACCGAAATGTCAAGCCTGAACGACAGCGCCATCTATTGTATTTCTTTGAAACGATTCTGTGTAAGATTCGTCAGATATATCTGTCAGTTGCCTGCAATCGCCCAGCGACGGCAAGGAAAGCCACCCCGGAACCCTCCAGTCCCATAACTCCCACCCGTCCTTCTCTCAAACCATTTCCCCCACCCACTCCCTGGGCCCATCCGGTTCCCCACATGTGAAACTTCTAAAGAAGTAAAAATCAAGTGCAAATCTATTACCTGTGACTACTAATCTGACCAAAGGACAGGGTTTTGAAATCAACCATAAGGTTAGGTAAACGTATTATCATCCAGAACAGAGACTGGGCCCTGATGTCATTAGCTTGTGTAAAATGAGACGTCACAGGCAAAATTTAGAAATGACTTAAATCTAGCAATACCTATTGTTTTTATTCTTCCCCGAAAATTTCGGGCTGACAGTGTCAGAAATACTAAGTTATTGATGAGATCTAGTATTTTTAGTCACAGTTTCCCTGTGTATAACGTATCTGCCGAGTTGACAATGTTCATATATGTGCCAATAGTTATTGAACAAATAACACAACCTCTTGATTTTTGTAGAAAAAAATAAATAAATAAAATGTTTTCCCTCCAGGAATTGGGCTCATATTATGTAAAATCTTCATTAACATTTTTTCAAGGCAGTTGTATGATAATGAAATGAGATTTTGGTTACGTTTGCTTGACCTGAATGATAAAGGAGAACGAAAACGAGCGATAATTGGGGTTCTGTTATTGAGTCTTAGGCCTTGAGATTTAAGATTTTTATCTTTATTTAAAAGATAAAAAATATCTGTAGCAAATTTGTCACGCATGCCTAATGTTGTGGAAAAATTAAAGTTTATAAAAATCAGCCATATTGAATATCTAGCGCAAAACCTTGAAGATGTCAGAAAGAAGTTAAAAAAAGATTATAATAATCGATCATGGTTTTGCACTCTTGGGAAACTGATAAAGTCCACTCACAAAAATTTTGACCCCCTAATATTCACAGAGAAATATGCCTATCTACCCCTTTATGAACCTTCCCTCTCTTTACGGGGGAGGCTTTTTTTGAGTGAAACATGATCTGACTATAATCTTGTCCAACCTGCTGCATCAGAACTTTTGTTTATTTCCGCCATGGTGGTGAACCCTCCCCCTGCATTAACAGTTTCATTTCATGAATTTGCAGTATGCCTACATGTGTTTCGATGGCTAGTGGGATGACAACCATAATACTGCATGGCTGACGATATGACCCCAGCTAACGTCTATGAAATATTGGTACGTTGACCTAACATTTGTCAACCTAACATTTGCACGTATATATAGTAATGAGAATTATTGTATTAATGATGATAATTATAAAATAATAATCATTATATTTAATAGTTATAATCTTAATTATCATTATAATAATATTTTGTTATTATTATTTTTGTTATTATTATTTTCATTATCTATTTATCTAAAATGAAGTTAAAAAGTTAAAAAAAAAAGTTCATGCTTTTCCAGCGCACATAAATTCAACTATATAAAGACCATAACATACGTCATTTCTTATCTCTACAGATTTTTACAATAAACCTTGGGCGCACCAAAAACAATGCCCCACATTTTCTGAAACCGACATTGTCACATTGAACTAACCAGATTTTTGAGTGAGAGCGTGCCATATGTTTTCACCAGCTACACCCAGATGGCGCCCCGGTAGGGAGTGTGGACGTTATAATTCTCAAGCTGATAAACCGGTAGCCAGGCTTTTTATCGGGCTTAGGGGAATGTATTAAATGAGATGAGGAAATAAGGCTGAAGGGAGTCCAACCCCTCCCCCCCCCCCCCCCCCCATCCCCCGTTTCAGCCGCGGCAACCTTTTTTTGAGGGTTTCAAACCATTTTTTTGCGGCCTGGACAACCCCTCTCCCTTTTCAAGACCTTGGGACCTTTTATAAGGTTTTGTCATTAATCTTACTAGATTGGATCCCTCCTTTTCCTAAATCAAGAGTCACATGTTTTTCACATTAACTGTCCAAGCAAGCGGCCCAGTGACTTGGGTCAAATGTAAGGCCAAACATGCTTAAATCTGTCACTGGCGGCACGGGTTATTCATATACACAATAGACCTCTATATCATGTGATTGTGTCACACGCCTGCTTGTGTTGATAGATCACCAAGCGAGCACGCAATTTTAAAAACCAAGCAAAAATTACTCAAAATGATGTGTACATTAAAATTTATTTATTCTCATATCGGCGAGGTTACTGTAAGATAATAACCTTCAAAATGAGGTATAATACAGTGTCATACACGATGCGGTTTCAGAGAACATTGAGGACAAAAGTGGACCAAATTCCTTAAAAGTAACAGAAGATAGACGATTAGGAGATAAAATAAAAGATCATCTATATATTAATAGCGTAAGGCGATTTTTGTAATTTTCCGTACCTCCTCTGATATCACCGCCGTGATTTTCGACATACATATGCTCCCGGTTTGTCTGGAGGGATTCCACCCACTTTTATTTGCAATATTTGCGTATTACGTGCATAATTAATAATTTTGATATTGGCTCCCCCGCGGGCGCCTCTTTTCTTTGTCTTTCTTTCTTTTTCGGGTCCGGTAACACAATGGCCATAGAGTGTATGATGGCGGGACAGAGTTTTACTCCGGGGGCCCTATCTGGGGTTTTCGTACATTGGCGGTCACCGGTCCAATATAATCCCCACCGGCGATCCCTTCTCAAAAGGGGGATCTTTGAAAGAATTGTTTTGCAGGCCTTCCGGCGACCGGGAGCCCTCTTCGTGACTTCATATGCTTGAGTGCACTTCTATACCGGGTCGCAGTAAATCGTGATGGATAGGCCAAAAAAAGGTTCTCGGTCACTTTTTTCAAAAACCTGTGCGGGCGGGCGATAATTTACTTTTGTTTTGTATGTTTCGATAAAAATGTCATATGATCAGGGAAAAGCATTAAAATAAAAGGATTCTTTTGCTAAACACGCAAAGGCACTACATAACAAAGGGTTTCTGACCAAAATTGTAATATTTTATCTTCTTGAAAGATGAAAATCAAAATAAAATTTTGATGCGGGGGGGGGGGGGGGGGGGGGAAGTACGGTAAAATTGACTCGGGCAGTGCCTAAAAACCATACCTTTTATTTTTTTGGCCTTATACAGTCGCACACGGTCGCACGAAGTCCAGGTCCTTGCATGCGACTGAGGTCCTTGACAAATATTCAGCAGCACATGTAGGCCTACTATGTTACAGATGTATAGAAAATGTATATGAAATGCACATCTCGGTTGGTAAAGTGTGATGCGTACACGTGTGAAGTGGCACCATCAAAGTTGTAAACTTAAAATGTTTTGAAAATTGAGATTTTTTCCCATTACTGCAGATAAAAATGTAAAACTCCTGTAAAAATTGTAAATGTAATACGTTTGTATACTGGTATTTGTTTCTTTAACATGCATGCATGTGTCATCTCATTTTAAATAATGTTTATGTAATACTCTTTGTTTTTAAAGACTTTTAATTCTTTCATTCAGTATGAATGCTTATTGCGTATAAGTCATGGCCATCATATTTACAATTTTCTCAAATAAAACTGGTTATTTTGGCATTTTCTTCTGCATTTTATTCGATGGACGTATTCTTTTGTATGTACATGTATACGAAATATTGTTGATCAGTTTCTCATGTCACATGGTACATTTGTTGATGACTATATGTCAAAGACCCCGACCACATGTTAGGCACTGGCTTGGAGCGACCGTATGCGACTGTACGCTGTTCTAAAACATGTTCCGACGATATTCCGAAAGATTTTTATCCACAACACCATACATATAATGGACCTTTATATATATTGACAGCGTAACGCGATTTGTGTGATTTTCCGTATCTCCGGAATTTTGGTGGATTTCCGATACCACCGTTTGGATTTTCGTGTTCGCCCCAAACCGTGCGTAGCACGGGTATTTGCTAGTAAAAGTATTATATTTTCCCCTTGCTTCTTTGGTTCATTTGTCTGTCTGCAAATTTACGCAATCCCTAATGAACAGATTTGGATAAATTTTTGAAGAAGGTTACGTTAACAATCATCCGTATACTATTTTATTATCTATAAGAATAAGTAAATGCAAACATGGGTTTGGGCAGCATTCTTCAATAGGGACCCCCGCATGGAATGCAGATTTCTTTGTGGAAGCTCCACGCCATCACTGTAATAAAAAACATCTGAACACACACGCATATACGACACTTTGTGCTGTACAAGGACAAGGGAAGAATAAATAAATACTTTACTTTGTTTAATCAAAACCCGTGTGCAAGGATATTTAATCCTGTAATGAGTGGATTTTTATCAATACATTTGACTTGTTCGCAGTATGAATGAAATATGAATTATAGAGCAACAGCGAGCGACATTAGATCGAATTTCCTTAGCATCTTAATGTTCATAGAATAATAAACAGATGAACGGCTTTGAATTTAATTAAATATTTTGTTAAATTTAATCTATTATAATAAAAATGAAAATCAACTATTTTTAATTTTCTTCTTAAATGTGTTGTATAATACAAAGCAATTCAGTCTATTCTTCATCCATTGATGGGGGGGGGGGGGTTCTTGGATTCATTAGTTTGGAATACTAGGGCAAACCTTCTCAGTCTTAACGATTCTTATGCTGCGGACAGGGGCGTAGCCAGGACTTACGGAAGGGGGTGTCGGGAGAAGGGGAGGGGGGGGGGCGGGGGGGGGGGGGCTCGAGCTTGGGCTGGGGAGAGGTGAAGGGGGGTACAGCATATCCGCTGGCCAAGGAGTGCTTATATATACACACATACATACATACATATATATATATATATATATACTAATATATAATAAGCCTAATTCAATATCCCCGTACCATTTTTAAGACTGCAGACAAGAAGAAAAGTTTGTTACCTGCATCTGAAAGTAATGAAACGAAGTAAACATGACTGATATTTTCATATATTTATATTTACCTTTTTGGTTTTCTTTATAGATATTACTGTCTGGAATGTTTTCCCTGAATATAACATACAGCTTGGGATGATTTTTTTTTTGGGGGGGGGACGCATGGCCTCCTACGGGGGGGGGGGGGAGGTGGCAAATTTACAAATTATAAATTAACCTTTAGGCTATTACAGATGTTTTCCTGGGAAACGCATAAGATCATATATACAAACAATAACACAAACATATACACATTCAAATGAGAACATATATGATACACAAAAACATGCCTTATATCATGGAGTTATAATACATTATGACATCATGCCTATATATAAATAGTGTCATCAGATTAATAAGTAAT
The DNA here is from genome assembly GCA_026874595.1 of Sipunculus nudus. Lineage (NCBI taxonomy): Eukaryota > Metazoa > Annelida > Sipuncula > Golfingiida > Sipunculidae > Sipunculus > Sipunculus nudus. The sequence continues at coordinate 50,675,880 of CM049315.1, forward strand.
ATTAGAATATTGGACCGAGTTTACCAATAAAACCTCTTTGTATTCCTTATGTATTTGTGTATGTAAATAAATACAAAAATGAAATTTAAAACCATTTGTTGTAGCCTGGGAGTAGCTGCCGCAAAGTTAAATACTAACTGTGTCTAACTTGGTTTAGCTAAGCTAATTTCAGTCAGGGTACTTGGGAACGTAAACCAGTGAAATTCGTTTAAACAAGCAAAAGGCGTGCGTCTCGGTGCAATAAAAGGAGGGCACTCAAAGAAGTAATGAACAAAGTTTTCATCAGCGAGTTCACATAAATTCGCATGTCGGCCTATCAACTGAATGGACCTTAAGAAGAATACTGGTTTAGCTTTAGAGGACTGCAGTCAGTGCAGATAACCAGGTTTGCTGGTTATAATCACGTCTGCAACCATTGAAAAGTAGTTGTGGTTGACGTGGAACGTGCTGCCCTCTATCGTGCAATCCAGGAACTTTCAATCTCAACTCTCTCTCTCTTTTCTATCTCCATCTCCATTTCCTCAACCAGATAATTCGTCTGTTTATATATCTTCTTTCTCGTTTAATGCTTATAGTACGCACATAAACTTGTACATTCTTACTTTTATGTTAACGATTCTGGGAAAAAACCCTCTATGGTTACTGCTTTATTTTACCACTGTAGTTTATGGCTTATTATTTGGTCAATAGCGGCATATAAATAATTTCGACGTGCGACCTCTGACGTCCGGGTATAATCCTTTGATTAAAATTATATTATTAGGATCCAGATAACCTCGAAAAACTTTGAGATTGTTACTCTGTCCCTCCATTGCAAAATTACAAGATTATAAAATTTCATCAAAATCCTTCGTCATATTTTGTGTAAAATTGCTAATAGACCAACTAACCAAAGAACTGAGAGGGAACACAATATCTTCTAAAATTATACTTTCTATAGCTGGGGGAAAATGCCTGATACATATATGTATATCTCATGCAAATAGCATTTATAGAAAAAGATGCTTACATTAACAGCATAATATTTCAGCTCCTCTTCCTGAAAAAAAGATAATAAATCTGTAGGACTATACACAAATCACTTAATATACTCTATCATTTGAGCTATAGATGTCAGGGCGTGCGAACTGATATCTGGACTTTAGTATATTATCCTCTGATTTATAGCCATGATATTTTATAACTATTAGATATGAGGGACGGATTTGGAGGGGGTAGCAGGGGACTTTTTCGACAAATCATCTGGGATAAAGAAAATACGCTTAGTATCGAAAAGTAGCTCCAGATTTTACGTCTGGTGCCGTTTACTTCCCTATACACGCTTCCCACGAAAGGTTCTTTATGGAACCTCTAGGGGTTCTTTTGCTTGTCCCTATATAGCAGAACCACTACGAGCGCTTTAGTAGAACACTATCCTGGGGTTCTTTTAAAGTACCCTGTTAAGGGTTCTTTGATAGGTTCTTAAGGGTTCATTCAAGAACCTTTGCATTTTAATTATAGGGTTCTTGAGGGTTCTTTACACGGTTTTTCGGTTTCTTTATAGGGATCCTTAGGGTTCTTTATAGGGTTCTTAAATTGTTTTCATATACTACAGAGTAAAGAACATTTTTTTTTCAGAATATATTAACGGGACCTATAGGGCAGCAGCATGGTATCAGATCAGGCCTTATTTACACAACAAAGTATTCAGTTTCCGGTAACACTTGATTCTGTGTGCGAGAGTTTTGTATAAAATCTGCAAGCACTCCCTGCACGTTTGCTATCTGTAAGATCGATATGACTAAAAACCTGTTTTACGCCAACAGCTGAAGTTTGATATTGCTCAACATGAGTATAATAAACACATGTATATATATATATAGTTGCCATAAGCTTGGGTTTCAAACATTATATATAGGGGATTTATGTAACCCTTCTTTTATAACCAAGGTGTGTTTCAGGGGTTGACGGTTTATATTACAGGAAATTATTCCAATTACTTGCACTTGTATCGAATTAAATCTGTATTTACTTATAAAGGTTAAGTCGAAATTTACTTTAAACTACATACAATATAGAGATTCATATATCTTTTACATACTATTAAAAATATATTGCTTATTAGATTATGGAGTACTATAATAGGACATTACATATTTTACTACGGTTGTAGCTGTATAGTATTTGTCTAAATAAACTTTTTACAAATATATCCGCGTCTATTTATGACAAAACTGAATTAACATTTGTACATTGCATTTAGATAGTGATGAAAATGTAGGAACATAATTTGCAAAACTTAATTATAAAATCTTTGTTTTCTAGTCTTTTCTTAAAAATAATTAATAGTGGCCGTGGAAATGCAACAAAGAAAAAAATATATATCTTTAATAGCTGGTCCGCATTATCTCATAAAACATACAAAAACTTGATATGTATAAATGTACTCGTTAACCCTAAAAGAAAGGGTTCTTGATGCTTCTTTAAAGAACTCAGATGGGTTTATCTAAAACCTTGGTCCTTCTAGAACGCTTCAATCTTGCACTTGGAAGTTCGTGCCTTGATCATTACCTATATAATAGGGTTCCAGATGGAACCTGTGTTGTGACCGGATGTCCCGGTAATTAGGACGCGCATGCGCAGTGCATTTGAACCATGAAGTCAACGATTTAACGGACGCGGAGTTTTGTTCTCCCGAGATATTAGAAGACCAAGTACTATGTAAATTTACTAACGAACAAACCAAACAAAGAACCGAGGGAAATATACACCTTCCTGGCCAAGGTATAATGAGATTATAAATTGGTGTGGTATGCCTTGCATGCATGGTCATGTTAAGTCCATCCCCGGCGAAGACGCTCTCTCTGCTTGGTGAGCATATATAATATTTCACTCTTATACCCATACAGTTTAAGCATTATATATAATGAATTTTTGACTGATAAGACTTGGGGTGAAGCTTGCTTGTGGCACGAAGTGAAATATTAACAGTTCATATATATGTACACATGTATATGGTCTTTCAGAGACGGATCCAGCTAGGATTTGGAAAAGCGGAGAAAACCAAGAAAACCTCAAAGAAGGTCGTTGGATCCAGAAAAGAAGGGGACGGAAGAAAATGATTTAAACCCACCAAAAAAGGGTTGTTGCGGTTCAAAAGGAGGGGCGTCCGACCCCCCCCCCCCCCCCCCCCCCCGGGTTCGCCACTCTCTTTTGTATATGGTCTTTAATAAACACTTGTATACCGGTGTGCTGAAATCCGTGCATCATACGTAATTATGGTATCATCGTCTATATTTCCAGTATCTATGGAGACCAACACTATATATATAGCCCAAGACTCTTCGATTTGCATAAGTAGCCTTTAGTTCAGTTAGCAAAAGAGTAAACAACTTAGGACAAAGTGCATGATGTGAACAGAGTATACTTTATTTAGAATTGAAAGCAATCGCCCGTCATATACATGCAGTATATGTATAACTAGAATTTCATGAAGTCGGCCCAGCTTTAGTAAATACATAAACACACACACACACACACACACACATATATATATATATATATATATATATATATATAAACGGTAGACCAGCTAGCAAGATTATATAGATACTTAAGGTGAGAACTATATTTATTAAATAAAGGGCGAGGTAGATGTGAGGGTATAAATGCGAATTGAACCCGCATTCCGCAAACCCGACGACGATCACATTTTATTTATTCCACAACCACTTTGTCCTAAAAATTGAAAACAAAAGGGGTTGTAACCTTTCAACCTGAAATGATTCAATAATTTTCCCTGTGGATGTAAAACCTATATTTCATGTCCTTTTAGATCAAAGAAATTCAGGAACTGAATAAATACTATACCGGATATGGGCAGACCGTAAAATGTAATTTGAGTCAAAAATTTATAAAAAAAAAAATAAAATAATAAAATATCAAAATAAAGGGATCATAGTGAAAGCACCGTCTTTAGAGAGCTAGTAAATATATATGAAAAAGGCGTTAAATAGGAGCTGATTTGAGGTACATGTAAGCTAGGGAGGGGGTGTTTCCCTAGAGAACATCCATTAATAACTTTAAGCACCGGTTAAGTTAAGCCCATAAATATATCCCATTTCGTAGGTCTGTGTCACAATGCGGCCAGCCGGGCGTCCGTGGCAGTGTGAGGCCGGTGACGTCACAAACGTCCCTGGGCGCCGGGCGTCAGGTTATATCAGGTGGCTGGCAGTGAGACGTGGCAGGGATCGGGTCTTGAACTGACACAGGCACACGTGCAGTTCCTGGACCAGCCGACATACAACCCAGTTGACAGATGGCCAAAACAACCAGTCGGCAAATAATCTTCCTATTATCTCATTGTAAACTGCTCTGTGTTTTATTAACTAAACAAACCATAAAATGTAAACAGGACTCACTGTAATTAAATTCCCGGCAATATTAAACAAATAATCATATGAATTTAATTTTTATACTTTATATAAGAAGAGCTGCTCATGAAAGTTTTAAAATATCCAAGTTCATAAATAAAATGAATTAAAATAAAATTAACATAATATAATATAATAAAATATAACATAACATAATATGATATATAATATTATGTAATATATTATCATATAATATAACAGCAATATATATATATATATATATATATATATATATATATATATATATATATTAATTACAGAATATTGCTTAATAAAAAATATAATATATCATTAACATGATAAATCAATAATGTACATGTAATAATAATAATAATAATAATAATAATAATAATAATATACTATTATGCCAAAAGAACGCAGTGTATTTATGCATATTTATGTCAAAATATACATATAAATATATTATATTTTTGTACTCCAATTTTATATCAACTGCAAGTTTTTTTACAGTTGTTGTTAAAGTAAAAATATTATGGTATTATCTTGTCGTTTAGTGTTTTCTGTTTTTAAAGGGCAAGCACTCAAAACAGCTTTCTACCAGGAGGAAAATCCACTGATAGGTCCCCAGAGGCTATAGGGTGATCAGTGATACCTCATTAATATCTTATCTGACAATCCCCCCCTACTATTTAATATATATATATATATATATATATATATATATATATATATATATATATATATATATATATATATATACCTGTCCTTTGTTTTACAGGGGTCTTTGTAATAATACAGGGAAACACCACCTGCAGAACATATTTATTGACGAATAGAGCTAATTATAGACCCTCCAAGTCCTACAAGTTTTGAACAGTGATATTTAGTGAAATCCCAAGATGAAATTCAAAAGATCACAATTGAGCTGCAAACTGCATGTGATAGACACTCATTTAAGACAGGAATTTTTGGACTAGGATATATTGACCAGGTTAATATTATAGGAATCCATAAAAAGGGTTTTGATAATAGATTTTTATAAATTAATCATATTAAATATATACTTCTTGAAAATGAATCAATATACAACAATTTAAAATCCCATATTATAACTGTAACCAAGCAGTTACACATAAAAAGTACAATATAATTAATAATAATAATAATAATCAATAATAAAATTTATGCAGTCAACTTCAGATCTACAGTCTCATAAACATTTCAGTGAAGCTGAGTTAGCTTTGATATCCATTCAGTTTTATTATTTAAAAAGGTTAAAAGGAAAGTTGCAAGATCAAAATTAATTCAGTGTAACCTCGCTCTCTAATCGCCAAGAACTCAGCATCTGCTCCAACACTATACATGCAGTATGACCATATAATGACAGTATAACTAATTTCCTAACCATAAAGCTAATCAAGTATACACGGTGTCTCTGACGGTTCATCTAAGGAAATTCACCTAAACATATATCATTGCCAAATAGATAAAAAGCAAATTATTTTTTTTTTAAGTGTGATGGTATGTTTTCCAATGTACGACAAACTTAATTTGTGAAGTATTAAATTCTAAAGTTAAAATTTAACCCCTATACTACTTGTTATTTAACCATATTTACTTCAGCCATCAAATTATTACCTCAGCCATTTTTACCTCAGCCATTTTACAAAGAACTGATAGTAGATGGTCCAGCACTCGGAATTTTACTGGTGCTGGTTAAGTGGACATGAACTTTTCTCTCCTGTAATGCATACTGACATTGTGTTCCACACTCAGTATGTGACCGGTGTGGGAATTTGTTTTTTTTTTATGGTGTTCAATCAGTTTGATTATTGTTGTATTAAAATATAATTCTATCATCTTTCTGTCATTGTTGGTCCTTGCAGTGAATGGTACAGAACTCTATACTATAAAATCCCATTTGAAAATATAGTTACTGGTAATGTGCAATTTATTCAATGTACATTTCATTGTAAAATAGTTAAAATACCCTGACAGTGATGACATGCTTGATATTCCTGTACATACTATTTTTCCTGATAATTTCAAAGAATAACAGATAGCGTGCATGAGTGAGTGTATGGAATATAAGTCAAAAGGTTGCTTGTACTTATAAATATTGTTTTATATAGATCATCCGTTTGTAAACAGCACTCCCGATTCCTTTAATCCATTTCCCTTTAAAATGTATTTTAAAAAATCAATAAAATCCGCGTGAAGGGACAGGAATTTGGTATTTTTAAGGGCTTTCGCAGCTGTTTTATTAACAGAGTATATAATATGTAAATCATTATGTTACGTATATATAGCACATGAAAATATGACCATATATAGCTCAAAGAGCATTTTTTGGGGGGGAGGGTCCTGCATCATATCTATCTACCTTAAAACTGAAATTTTAAATTTTGAATCAATTACATATTAGATTTCATTTTTCAACAAGATAGAAACATGGTACATACAAAAAAATATAGTTTTTGAGATATTGTTATGTAGATTAATATTAGTCTACTAAAAAGTTGCTTTCTATTACAAAAGGTGTAAAAAGGCGTGATTTTTTATTTTTTTTTTTTCAAAATGTTAAAATATCATGTGAAAATGAATAAAAGTTCAAATATGCATACCATCATTAAGAAAGCTGTGCCCGGTTTAAAATAAAGTTCTGATATTTTTGTCGTACAGCATTTGACACTTTCTGTGAGTAACTATATATATTTAAATTTGATTGATATTTCAATATAATTTAATTGTTATTTAGAAATTACATAAAAATTGCATAAACAAATTCAGTAAATTATAGTAAATAAATAAAGGTTAAATGATATGATAGCCTGAGATAGTTTATCTCTATATTGCTTATGTAGAATTTTCTCTGTTTTCTACCTTATTAAAACTTGTTCATCAGTACGTGTATCAATATACAAATACACACACACATACATATAAACATGTACACATAAATATTAATGAATTATAAATAAACTGTAAATAATTACATTTTGTTTAATTTAAGAAATATGCACATTAGTTATATTCTGTGAAGGATTCGACGTTTGCCAATAATAAAAGTAAAACGATTTATTTAAAATAAATCAATGGTGCTGGATATTTGAAAATGAAAATATAGCATAATACTGATATTGATATACTCATTTTGTGCATGTATGCATATTATTTTTGTGTGTATATGTATAAGTGGTTTGCCGATTAACTGATTAAATCGATGATTGGTCGTTTTCTTTCAAAATCGATTAAATCAATTGCATTTTTGCATAATCGTTTAAAATCGACATGCAAAGAATCTAATCATGTCAGAGATATACGAACACAAAATAACTAGCAGCATCAAAACGGAGCCTTGCGCAGTCAAAAATCAAACCTTGAATGCAGGGTGGATTGATGGTTTTATTATGAATACCGATGTTCAAGTCCGACTATTTATACTGGGAAAAATATTCCAGGTACTGGTATATACATCAGATTTCACGGTAATATAGAAAGAGCATAAAATAATCGATAAATAATCGATCATCGATCTTTTTTTTAATCATCGATAATGATTTTAAAATCAATTCCTGACACTAATATGTAGTACACATATATGGCGTAGCCATCCATTTTGAGATATCTAAATTATAAAAAAAACAGTACGTACCATTACGAAAACAATAAGCACGTTTGTGAACAACATCATGTTGCATTTTATATAATTCTGATATATAAACAAAACCTGCTGTGTGAAACGACGATACAATTTAATTATTCCAGCGGCAATATTTTCACACTGGTGCTCCAAACGTGGCAAGCAAGACAGCGAGAGAGAAAAAAAAGTCTGTTCATGAATCTGTTTATTCATTGTCTCATGAAAAAGGTTAGAGCAGTGACATTAATATCAGACCAAGTTCTTTTTCCACAGCGGTTTCTGGCTTGAGTATATAAGTGTTCGGTGAACGATGATGCGACTAAAACCGGTCCGCGTTTGGACTACGGTTAGAATTCAATATTAAGTCTCTTGGGAGGAGAGGCAGGGTTTTCAGGCGGCTTGCAATGTCTTGGAGCAGACCGACTTCGCATCGCCAAATTGACTTTGTAGCGGCGTTTCAGTGCTGATTTACTGAGCTGCGCAGCGTCTGGGAGACACTGGCCCGTCAATGTTTGCAGCATAAGCGCTCTATTCAAGTTGTCCTTTATCGGCAAGGGCTCTTGCGAGAGCGAGCTTGCGCTTGAATTGTCTTTCGTGGAAGACGAATGCCGAGCACATAAAAGGCCGTAAAAGTCTGGGGCCGCCCGTTGGGAAATCTAGCAGCTCGGCGAGAGCGGGTCCATGCCTCTGTAAAAGCCCGCGCCATTTGTTTCTATGTCATCAATCGGTCCGCTTGCCTCAGGACTTTAACACTTGCTTTGGCTTAATGTGTCCGCCGAGAAATGATATAATTAAATTAATTCTAGGTCCATCAGTTATTGCTCATTCTGGTAAGTGAAAGCGGTTTTAGATATTGATAACCCCAGGCTGTCGACCAATTAAATACATTATTCTTGACAATTACTCGCCTACCGGCTCCGTGTAATGTGCAACTCCGGCGGGACGTAGGCCACACCCGCAAAACTCTGATTTGTAAAAGTCGTCCGGCGGAACGAAAAAAAATACCAAAACTTGCCGCCAGTTCGGAAGCCCGCAAGCTATAACATTTACAAAAAAAAAAAAAAAAAAAAAAAACTGGAAACCAATCAAACTGAACTTTCTAAAAACCGTCTGCTCAATGTTTTAGTCCGTTTTCCAGTTGTGTGCAAATCTTCCCTTGGCCCATTCCTTATTTGCAAAGAGGTCTAAATTGGAGTGGCGTCGTATTAGGAAAATTTAATACACAGCTCTAAAGAGATATGATTGTCATCGACTTTACGGTATTAATACTGATTGTATTCAATGTATTCAAGTTGGGCTGTTTTTATTAGAGATGATTAGGAATGAATAATTGATAAGTTTAAAGTGAAGCCATTAATTTCGTGAATCTTCATTTTTACTTTTAATAGGGTCGTTTTAATTAATTTAAATCCAGGTCAAAGCAACTGAAAATTCTGAAATTATAATTGAAAATCTCATTACATTCTGGTTACAGGACAGCACAGTCGCAAATCGCAAATTAAAATTTGCACCATGTCTGTATTAACCTAAATTGAAGAGCACATTTTGATGAATAATACCAATTTTACAGTATAACAAGATAGCGTCATATATATTTAATCATATTTTATGCAATTTCAAAGGAGCATATCTTAGTTAATAATTCTTATATCATATAAGTGATATTTATAATACAAACATTTTACTTTATTTCACTTATTAAATGTCATTGTGTCTTAGATATACAGCTATTTTGTAATGCATAATTAAATATAAGACACACGTAAATAAGAGAATAAATGTAACCTATCGCTCTAGCTCCTTCCCTGATTATGTATGATTGCCTGTATGGCTGAAGGGACCAGGGGCGTCAATACAAGGGTGAGTTTATGTGTGTGTGCGTGTATAAATATATATATATATATATATATATATATATATATATATATATATATATATATTTAAGTTGTTTCCTCCCACTCCTAGCAACACCCCCCCCCCCCCCACCTTGAAGATAAATTGACGCCACTGGAAGGTACATGTATTATTCTTCTGAGGTACTCCCTTCACATCAACACAAAAACATGTTTGAAAATGCTATATAATATATATTTTATTATTTGTGTATGATTCGTAAATATTTTATAATACAAATGTATATACTGCAAGTATATATGAAATATCATAAAATATAACATAATCATATAAAAATATTATATAAATAATTTTATATATATATATAATCATTTTATATATAGATAAAAAATTAATATGGATATTAGCAAATAAATATTTATGTAAACATGAGATAGAAAAACAGATAAGAGAGAGAGAGAGACAGAGAGAGAGACAGAGAGACAGAGAGAGAGAGAGAGAGTAAATCAATTCTAGGAACGAAATTACCATCACTCTGTAATTCTCCTCACCTATTTTAATTACGGGACCAGGTGGTCTGTATACTGACCCCATATGGACCGCTGTCAGGTGAACTGATCGGTCGGGCGGGGAGATCGCAGGTGTATAATTATGGCCAGGAGTCCACCATCGGTCATTACGACTATTAGATGCCTGAGGAAGTTTTATTGCGATAGATCACGACATGTCGTAAAAGCCCCGACAAATGCGTCAGCTCGCTGACCGCTTTTTGTCATAATGGGTTACTTACACATGTTCGCCTGCTGCTCCCCGCGTGATATCAATTGTCTTGTTGTCCGGGGTGCCTGTATTATACAAAATACAAGGAATTTTAATGTTATAAAGTAGCCATGACATGCATGCAAGCAGACACATACAGGTACACATGTAAAACGTTATAGTGTTCAATTTGACTAAATGCTGGAATAAAAGGTATTATCAAAAATATGCACAAGATGAACATATGTCATATATATATATATATATATATATATATATATATATAAAACATTAACACATTAACACAAACATATACAAATTAAAATCCATGTTTACATTATTTGCATGTATAATGTATATATATATATATAACTAATGTACTACTTTGTCCACAATTCTCGTAAACACACACACATATATATGAAGACTGAAAGAAACCCTTAAAAAGTGCCTATATAGCCATGGTCCGGAAAGGAGGGGAGTCCAGGTCGCACAATATATGGTTTGAAACCCTAAAAAAAGGTTGTTTTTGCTCAAAAAGCGATCCCCCGCAGCTGTATATTCTCGTAAACAATGTTCATTTATGGTTTATTTATGAGCTACGGCCTTATGATAAATTGTATATTGTATATATACTCTCTTAATAATAACAGCACAATCTATATATAGTAATCCCAAAAGTCTACGTATCTCTAAAGCAGCTGCAAGTCCTTATTGTCAACACTTTCGTCAACATGTACACCTCAGCATATGTCTAATTAAGAACACTGTATACGTTCCATGCCAGCATATACTTTTATTATTATTTATACTCCAGTTTTACCATATCGCTTGTATGAATGCTTGATTTTACCTTTCTCCAATTTAATTCAGTTGGTAAAAACTATATTTAAAATACGTTCCATCCTGTAAAATATTATATAATTACGAATAAATCGGCAAAAGTGCAGTATATATAGGTGACCTACCGTAAACTGGTTACCTTTTTCTTTGACGTCGTCTCATTTTTACCTGAATCTTTTTAAAGCAAATGTGTGCATGCTGATGGAATCGTTAAATATAAGCTCCACGTTGTAGCAAGAAAAATAAGGACAGACCAGGCATGAGTGAGGAAACTAGTTTTACGGCAGGTCACTTATGCTGCACATTTATACGAACAATTCAGTATAAATTATATGGTGACATGTAAAAGTAACTTATTATCTTTATTTCCTTTTAAAGTGCATGATACAGCGATTTTCTGTCTCCTTCTGTGCCATTCTCTTAAAATGTCTTTCTTATTTTTTCTTTACGGTTCATTACGCATTTTTCAGCAATACCTGGCGGTTTACTCTTTTTCTTTCCTCTGTCTATCTCTGTATCTGTCTTCCTGTCCGTCTGTCTGTCTGCCTACACCTACATGTCTTGCATATATATCTGTCTCTATCTGCATTCTCTCTCTCCCTCTCTCTCTCCCTCTCCCTCCCTCTCTCTCTCTCTCTCTCTCTCTCTCTCTCTCTCTCTATCTCTCTCTGTCTCTGTCTCTGTCTCTGTCTCTCTCTCTCTCTCTCTCTCTCTCTCTCTCTCTCTCGCTATCTATCCCGGTCTCGCAATATTTCTATATAAGTAAATTGTTGTGTATTCGTCTCCCTCGTATGCACAAATGACTCGCCTGGCGCGACGGGATGAACAGCGCGCCATATTGGTGGCATATTGCGTACAGGGGTAAGGGGGAGCGTTTGATGAGAGCCAGACATCGTGTTTTAAACAGATGCCTCCCTGTAGCCGGTCCACAATGCCCTCCACAAGCCGGACAAATTGAATTTTGGAGCCCCGGGGAATAATCTACATCCATTTGGTATGATTAAGGGAAGACGATATCGATGTTTACACTGATGCCCGAGATTAAATGTACCTCCTTCTTACAAGGATGCACTGGGCTCAATACTAGAGTTTTAAATGTAATAATAATACACTCATTGAGGGAGGCGACGCGCACGCAGTCATATACCGGGAGTAAAATAAGCGGACAATCGTGGACGCAAAATGTGTTTTGTTTATTAATGAATTTTAAATGTCTCGTTACCATATATGTCGACATATTATGAATATGTGGAAAACTGTTTCTACGAATACATATATACTAGTTGTATATGTGTATAAAACAAAAAGTATGAAACATATTAAGGACTAACACATATATATTTATGTGGGACACTCACGCAATCGGACATCTTTATTTGATATGTGTCTCGTTACAAAATATACATAAGATATTTCTTCCATATTAATTGTAAAACTATCAATGTAAAATGAACTGAAGATCATGTATAAAATGTTTTTAATTTATGACACAGTTTATTCAATCTCGTTCAAATCTTGGTTCAAACTCTACACATATATGACAGTACTAATTTAGTACATTGATAAATATAATAATAAATATTAAGTAGAGCTTATATAAAAACAATTTATATTACTTACCTTTTATATACCACATGTATTCACTAATAATTATAATGTAAATACAAGATTGAGAAAAATACAGGCTAAACGTATCAATACCTGTGTTAATGACATGGGTTTATTTCTTTCTCTGTTTTTATGTTTAATATCGAACATGCAGGTTGTACAAATGAATTTACAGATATTCAAAAATGTGTTCAAATGTATAACAGTCATACAAAGAAAATTATTTAAATGCACATTAGTATATATTGAGGCATCATACACCCAACATAAGGATAAAAATATAGAACATATTAATAGGATAATGATAAAGAGAATAAGGAAAACCGTATATTTTATCTTTGATAATTGATGCACTAAATGTTACCTATAGTTTTTTTATTTATTTAATAAACTGACCAATTTACATTTTCTGTAATATTCACCGAATTCAGTGCTTCAATAAATAAATTTCTTATAATTTACACATGACCCAATATTATTATCATTGTTATTATTATCATTATTATTACTAGTATATTGGTGATAGTAAACTATAGTTGAAGTATAATATATATATAGTAGTACTAGTAGTAATAGTAGAAGTACAGTTGTAGTAGTAGTAGTAGTATAGTAGTAGTAGTAGTAGTAGTAGTAGCAGTAGTATAGTAGTAGTAGTAGTAGTAGTAGTAGTAGTAGTAGTAGTAGCATAGTATGAAAATCATTGTCAAATAATCGCTGCTATAATTTATATGCTATATAAAAGCATAATCACAGTTCTTCATACATTTAATTTAATTTGCTTATATATAGCTCAATTATTTTTTTATGAACGGCAAAAATCAATGTGTACAAGGTATACTATATATCATAAAAGCACATCACAGTTTAGTCCGCATTGCTTAAATACCCACAGGAAAATTATACCAAAACAACAGAGACCTAGCGGAGAAAATAGGGTCATCTCTAGTGCGAAGAAATTTGCTTTTCAGGCATCTGACAGGAGAGCGAATCTTCCAGGCCGGTGACATGAGGGACTGGCTGAAAATAGGTCGCCGGGAAACAGACCCGCGCCGACTACAGTGACGCGAGATCGATAAGCTACCAGATACAACATTTATAATGTCTAAAACCTCCCAAGCAGAGTACAGCTAAAACCTACCGTGAATATATTTCTTTGCTTCGGTATATGACGCGGATTTAAAAATACGGCAATACTATATATTGGTTTTATTGCATATATATTTAAGATTTAAAGCAAAGCAAACAAAAAATGCAATGTGGTTAATCTCTGGGTGATTTTTTTTCAAATTAATTAATATCTAATTATTACTGCTCTTTCCATGATTAACAGACAGAGTATATTTTTAGGACGAGGAAAGGAGATGCGGGGTGTATCTGATTCAGCTTATTTTGCATGCGATGCAAAATAGTTAGATTAAAATGGTTCGTATGGGAATTGTTCTGGTTTTTGGGACGTTGCTAAGCAACACATGTTATGATTTAATGCTCTATCACTACTGCGGTGTAACTTCTTTAAATAACAATGACGTCATTGTTGTTTATCTGTAGAAAAAAAAACTAGAATACATGGAACAGATTTTATGTATAGTGACCAAGTGAAGGAATTCCTTCAATTCAACTAAATCCAGAAATCGTTTTAAATTAATATGATACCCCATAAATTATATATAATTTAAAAACGCAACAGTGTTCTTTCTTATAATGTATGTACTCCTTGAATTTCAGTGTGCTGTTTTAACAATATAAGAAATGTTAAGTGTAAATTGGGCCTTATTTCAAGCACCCAGTATATGTAGATGCAAACCATTTTTCTATGCCAGCTATAGAACACATATACGCTTATCAGATTTTTTAAAATTGTTTTCTTATATATATATATATATATATATATATATATATATATATATATATATATATATACGTTATCTTCATATTAGTTTTAATGGTCCAATTCAAAATAAATCTTTTTAAATTTGTTGTTTGTATCACCATGGAGATATAATTAAATTTAGAATCTTATGGCATCTCCTTTGCATGCATTCAATGTGTGCTAGCATGCATTATTCACAATTGAAAGATAAAAATACATTTTGGATGTTGTCAAATATATATTAATCTATATATTAATATATAATCATGCGATATTTATTGTGCTAAGAATCAATAACATTCATATTAAACGTTTTATTCTTCAATATCACTGTAAATTGTGATATTAAAATTGTTTAAGCCTATCAGATTGTCAAAGACACCGCTATCTATAGGGATATACTGTATATACATGCAGAGCAAACATCTAAATATTAAATATTATATTACATCTTATTACCTTGATATATGGAAGATAACAAGTCTGTTGAAGCTGTATATATGCTCAGCTAAAAGTCGAAACAGCGTATCAAATTTTATTTCTATCATGGGACTTTATATTGAAGGATTATTTATAATATTCGTCCATTATTTTATTTCTCAAGAGAAAAATATGTAATATATATATATATATATATATATATATATATATATACATATAAATGTACATATCTGAAATATGTTTTGCTGTATACGACGGTCGAAAGGAATTTGAAATTGTATTGAAATGGCAATATATAAACAGGCTCAGATGAACTGATGAGCAATAGTTCCAGTTCTTATTTTCCTATTACTATTATTATAGTATTTCAGAAGTATAACTATATATACGCAGATGTCTCTGTATGAATATGCATACATGAACATGCAGGTATATATATACATACATATATATATATATATATATATATATATATATATATACATGAACATGCAGGTATATATATATATATATATATATATATATATATATATATATATATATATATATATAGCATGGTGACTGCATGCATGGCCAGCTGAATTGCTACATAATCTCAAAGCTGTTTATAATCTCAATGCTACTTATAATCTCAATGCTACCTAATCTCACATATAGAATATTTTAATTAGTACACCCGCCGGTGACATTGTAACCAAAGAGTTTAAACTTTTAAAAACCAATTGAATTTGAACAAGAATAAATGAATTTGAATTGGAACTGATATTTTTGTTCTCTTCCACACTAAATTGAACTGGAACTGCATGAATTAATTTTCATAAACATTGTTGAGTTGGAATTGAATTGGAATTCTAAAAAAATTATTTAAATCCCATGTTTACTCGCTCACCTCTTTCCCTCGTGGGTCACCATGTATCCTTGTTGTCCATTCCAGTATGGGCTGTTCTATAAAATGAGTGCTAGGCTAATTTTTCTCACTGCTGGAACACTAATGATAATATATCTTTCACTACATGAACCTCGTATATCAACGACAGATTTTTTCAGTCACGTGACTTATAGGGTGCGAAATAGATTACCGGGCTCGCGAGTTATACAGTTCTCCCGCTTCTTGTGAACGTTTTAAAAGATTGGCAAAACAAACCGTATCCAAAGAAACACCTTCAAAGAAATCTGCTTTTCTTCACCGCGGTGTGAACATATCCATTCACTTTTTTATTGTGTCTCACCAGGAATATTTAAATTTATGATATATAATTGGATTTTGGAATATGACGTTGTGCCAATGTTTTCTGTTACCTTTACGACATTTCTTGCATCCCTACTTTATAAGCTGCGGACAAAGTAAGTGCATTTGATTGTGAAAAAAAATATTACTAGCATGAGTAATAGAATAATAGCTGTTTATTTTGTTTAAGACGTTGTTTCACGCAAAGTGTTTTAAGCAAACTGCTTCTTTATATTTATCATAATTTTAGGAACAGCTTTCCTGCAATGAAGCTTATTTTAAAAATATTTATACATACATGCATGATTTACATTAACTGATGCATATTCAATGACAAGAACATGAAACATATATTTATATTGAATGAAATAACATCTGAATTTATATAAAGTGTAAAGAGTTATATTCATGAAAAGACACTTTCATTATTAATTGAAGCGTCAAAACAAGAAAAATATTAAAAAAGTTTACAACAATTACAAAAATTATCTATGTGTCAGTTATGTTACAGCTAAAAATAAATGTAATAATATAACAATAATCATTATCATCATCATCATTATTTCAATCATCACTATATCATCATGCATCTACACCAGTCGTGTATGTAATATAAGATAGGGATAAAGAGAAGGGATAAAAGAGCTAAATAGTAAACTATATAAACTATACATAAATATATACATTATATATTTTTGGACAAAGAGAGAGATATATACAGATTGAGAAAGACACAGAGAGAGAGAGAGGGAGGGAGAGAGAGAGAGATTGTGGCAGGGCAGACAAACAAACAGACAGACAGAGTGAGAGAAGTGCTCCTCAACAGGGGATGTATAGAAAGATATTACATAACAAAGGCCTATATAAATACAAAATAAATGCATAAGGTGGCTTTACTGACCCTATGAAATAAATTTAGCTATAAAGCACAAAAGGAAACAAACGCATAGCAGTCAATTTAAGGCAGACTAAAAAATTAAATTCAAAATTATTTTTTTAATATTTAATATTATTTGTGTCCACAAATTGTACTGGAATGCATGTATAACACAGTTCCGTAACACATGCATACATAAAATGCAGGGTGAGGTGGAAGGACGTGATATTAGCCAAGGACACTTAAATAATGCCTATAATATAAGAAAACAAAGCATTCTGTTAATTGTAGTTTTGTTTTTCGTTAACAGCTTATCTTAATGTTTCATTTACGCCATATGTATATATACTTAACAACCTCAAATGCACTTTGTATCTTGTAAATGTAAATGTATCATGTAAATAATAATATTTTAGCATTTGAAAAATACAAACTTAGAACTCTCCAGGAATGGGGGTCATTTTTGACAGACACATAAATGTATTTATATACAATAAAATATCTACTATATAATGTCCCTGCATGGGAATTATTATTAGGAAAAATGAAATGTTTCAAAATTCCTTATATATAGTGTAGAACAAATAGTGAATACTGTTACAAATAAAGAGTTGTTATGGCCAGCATGCCTAATATTAATATTTAAGGATATCTCTGCATCGAAGAAGCCTCGTCCTTATATTATAGGCTTCCTGTGATAATTTTCAGGGTTTTAAGCAGGATATATATGCACTGGGTACAATGACCCGGTTATTTATGCCTGATACATACATCTGACAATCCTTTCTATTTATCATGTACATAACGTCCACAAAAAGTCGCATTATTCCCCGTAAATCTTATAAATTACTTTATAAGCAAATTATTGCCCACCGCAAAGACTCTTAAATATTACTCCCATGCATGCACTAATGAAACAACTTATTTCTTAAGTTAGAAGCATCAAATGTATATGAGTAATGTTATGTGTTATTTTCGTTCGGGAAGCCTTCCATATATAGGAGCTTTAATCAAATTAACATATTAATATAAAGACTATGGGTGACAGCAGGATTACTGAGAAATAGACAATCATCCTGGTAAAATTAAAACGCCTAATCGTCATATACATTATTATCTTCTTAAGTAAATATATATATATATATATATATATATATATAATGTTATTATATTATATATATGCAAGAGTACATACTGAAAGTATATACAACAAAATGAAATATTTACAAAACTTTTCAAACAATTAAGTTGATTTTGTCCGCCAAATGAATATTCAGCAAAAAACATACATTAATATAATAAACCACATAAAATCTATATTTTTCTAGGATGCATGGACTAGCTGCCTTGCACAAAATACTTATTGTGGTAGAATTTTCCATTGTCTCTATAATTAAGAAAAAGACAATGAAGATGGCCTCAGGCTAATGCATGATGTTCCGCTTTCAGCAGATGCATATGTATTGAAATTCATAAAAAAATATTTATATCATGAATTTCGCTATATCCTTAATGGATTCAAAATTTGGCAAATCCTTATCTAATTTCTCTTCCGTTCATCCGTTTTCAAAACGTGTATATTCTATTCAACTTTTATCTACTATAATCCGATGCTGGCTTTCGAGAGTGTCAGAGAATAATGTTGTGGGTTTAAAACAATGTACGCGCATGCCATATAGATAATCATAAATTGTAGCCTTTTATGAGTCCTAAATATATACTTATCAATAATTCATTTCGCCAAGACTGGAGCAATTTTCTGACTTCAAATTTACGCCGAAAATTGTTTTTATCATATATGATTCATGGGTTCCTTGTCTGTTGTTTTGGTTTTAAACAAGGATGAAAAATGAAGCTACAAAGATTAAACCCTAATCACTGCAGATTGTAATTACTTAAGCTGGAAGGGATTACACGGTTATCGCCACTGGTATTGGTCATGAAAACCAATGGGTTGTTCCGGTTTTGACAAGCGGACTACAGGATTTGCCGCAGGGCGTGTCACTTTCCCCTCCACTATAGCTGACCGAGACTGGAGAACTTGCTGGTTTCGGGCCAGATCAATTCGATGTGATTTCTGGCTCATCCATTTCGCAAGGACCGCCCATATGTCACATAGCTGTGCTCTCAGAAAGGGGGCGAGCCCACAGCGCCTATAAATACCAGGTCCACCGAACGGTGAGCTTGGTATAATTTGATTACCGCCGCATCGGAGAGATTAGAAATTTATCGTTTGTCTACCGACGTTTTATGCTGCTTTCGTTTCCTTGCAAAGTCCAGCTGGGTTCAGCATAGCGTATCGAACATTGAGACAAAACATCCCAGAGAAAAGCACTCCATTACTTATATCTCGACGCGCGCCAGCTCTCGCAGCTACCGTCGGCTTGCTGCTTGGCTGATTTTAATTTAATTTACCGCATCCTAATTTCATCTAGTGTTTGTTTGAAAATCACCAGGAAAAAAGATTTGCCAAGAAGCGCGTGACACCAACCTGACCGCTACCAATATTATCCCGGAGAAACCGATGCATACGACTTGTTCTTCTACACATACCGGACAAAAGTAGCGTTCTGACCATATTCTCATTGACGGAACACTTCATCCTGTAGGCAAACAGGAGAAGCAGCTACAATAAAAATAAACACAAGTTTCTTATATCCAGAGGCAGACGGGAGAGGAAATCCGCAGGAGAGCCCTGTCTTCCGACGCATGTATTCACCCCTTTTCCTGCCAGCAAGAGAAGACGAAGAATTGACTTTTTCGCAGCTTACCAACTCCATCTTTTCGCGTGAACACTGTAAATCCAACATGGACTATTCGTATTTAAACCAGGGAGGGTTTGACCCCAACTGTTCCTTGGCCGGCATGGAAGCAAGTATTCCAAACTGTGGTACAATCCCCGGTACGTACACCGATCTTGGACCATGCAGTCAGATGCCTCAACCGTACCGCTACAACCCGGGGGTGCGGTCTTTTGCCCCCACCCCTACTATCAGCAACCCAGTCAGCTGCAACATGATGGCCCGACCCAGGGAGCACCCCCAACCTCCTATGTTCACATCCGGTAAGTGACTGGTTTAGTCGCCTCGCAACCGTGTAAGCCCAAACTTGGTGAGAGGCGAAACAAGATTTGCAAGGACCCAAATTGTTTTACAAGGCGTAACTTTATTAATGGCCCCAGCACGGAGACTCTTTATTGGGCTGAAATCGAATTACTTAGAAAGGAGAAATACGAATTTTGCATAATTTGGTATAGATTTCCCAAACCTAAGCCCACAAATAACAAAATTTAATAGAAACCAAGGACTACAAAGTTAGAAAATCAAGAGTCATATTTCATTAGTGACACAAATGAAATTAACTCCCCCAGCCGGGCAGGATTAATCAGTCGAACAGGATAACAACGTCAGGGTCTTCCGAAATTCTTACAAATTACAAAATTTACCAAAATTTCTATTCTCAGCAAGATGAGATTTGGGGCTTCTTACTCCGAATTTGAGACGTCATGTGAATAAGCAAGGAGCTCCGGCCCGGTTTTATATTACACAGGTGTAACTGCATTTAGATTTCAAGTGATTCTTTTATATCAGATATACTCTGAATTTCAAGAGTTACGCTTTAGAGATAAGTCCCATCCATGCAGTGGGACCCCTATTTCAGTTTCAATTTCGGTTATCTTTGGAAAAAACTTCATGTAATGTGATACATATATTATTAGCTTTTCAATTTATATAAATATATATGGAGAGAGAGAAGGAGAGAGAAAGGAAGAGAGGGAGAGAAGGAGAGCCTAGACAGATGCACTTGTTTATACTTACACATTATATAATTATCAGCTGCATGATTTTCCAAACAAAAACATGCAAGTCTTTTCATATTTTGATACCGCATATAAATGTTACCTCAAAGTAAATAATGCTTGCATGTCGCTTAATACTAGTATGAGCTTTCGGTTCTGTTTATAAGAAACACTTTCAGAGTTATGCAGGTATTATTTATGTAATTTCTTTATATGAGACATATGTATCTTTTCTGTATATATAGCCATTGGCCCAAGTCTGCATGCATATAAAAAAATGCCACATGTAAAATATATCTTAACTTTCCCTAACAACAAAAATTAGTTTTAAGTCAAGCTGGAGACGAAATATCTTTTCAAAATACCTTCTACGTATCTTTTATACGCGTATATATACGTAAAATTTTAAAATATTCGTGTATGTGGATAAAACGATGATATTGGCGTCTTTATTTCCGTTTACTCGTGAAATACTGAGAGAATCTCAAATTTATCTTATATATGATTAATGCATTAAGTATAAAAAAATCCTGAAATGCATAAATTGTTGTGAATACTATATTTATATACATATTTTGCTAGTGCGGCGTAATTGCATGTTCATATGTATATATATATATATATATATATATATATATATATATATATATATATATATATATATATATACGTCCAATCCTTTTCTGCACTGGAAAGTGTTCTATAGGCGCAATTCCATATATACTAAGTATATATATTGTATATAGAGATCGTTTTCTCTCTCTCTCCTATCTCTCTCTCTCTCTCTCTCTCTCTCTCTCTCTCTCTTATTATGTTTAACCCCGAGTATATATACTGCATGATTCGATGATATACGTAATTCTTACCTATACCTAGTCTGTCCTGGTTATATATTGATGCATGACTTTTCTTATAAATAGTGTTATATATTATGCTGAATTATGTCCCGGCATGAATATAACCTTTGCTGAATTATTATCGTCTAATTACGTTGTATACCGAAGTGCTTCACTCACTGATCGAGTGAACTGTTCCAAACAAATTGCAATAGATGACTAAAACATATATATATATATATATAATCTAAAGAATGATCACAGATACCTTACACACACAAACACACACACACATATATATATACAGAGGAAAAGAGAGAGGGGGGACAGATCGCATATTAGTTTATATCCACATATGCATAAATGAATATATATAAATTTTATTGGCATATACTATTCTTGACATAATATACTGGAATTGATTCCCCTAAAAACGATGCATGCTTACAGCCTTGAAATTTAAAATAAATAAATAGATAATTAAATAAATGTTCACTTTTGATCCTCGAATATGTTAATTTTAATATAATTTACTGATTCCCCGATCTACGAATAAACACCTACATATTTCAGATCGACTGAGGTATTTATAAAAGAAAGAACTATAAATAAAAAAATGAGAATTAGGTGAAATGGGTGCCTATTTTGGGAGAGGGAGAAGGAAAAAAGGCGATCGCATGGTTATATCTTTATTTTGCAATCATGTGTTGTCTGAGTGGTGGGTGGGGATACCTAAATGTATGAATTAATATCCTATCACAGAAGCGGATCCAGGGGGGGTCCGGACCCCCCCCCCCCCTTTTTTTCACCAGAAACAACTTATTTTAAGGGCTTCAGTCATAATTTTGCGGCTTAGACCCCCCTTTTCCAGACCTGGGGACCTTTTTTAAGGGTTTCATTAGTCCTCCTGGGTTGGACCCCCCTTTTCCCAAATCCTGGATCCGCCCCTGTATCACAAGAATCTGTGTTTGTTTGTTTTTTTTTAAGACAGCAAACGTATATATAATATTATCAATATAAGTAAATGAACATCGGGAGACCGGCCTTTTCCAAGTTGGTATATATTATTGATCGGTTATTAGGCCTGAACCATCTTAAGATGGGTCTGAACCAATAACCGATATTGGTTATTGGGTCTAATCCATCTCGACATTTCCAAACCTCGTTCCTAGACATTGTTGATCGGTTATTGCATTGGCCTTACCAATCTTATAAGATGATTCTGGACCAATAACTGACATACTCAAATATTATCACTATCAGTAAATGAGCACCGGGAAATGAACCTGTTCCAGTTTGATACTGTTATAATTTAACTGACATTATAGTTATTGGGCCTGACCCATCATAAGAGGGTCTGAACCAATAACTGACATCGGTTATTGGGTCAAACCCATCTTAAGATGGGCCAAATCTGAAGATGGCGTGCAACTAATACAGTCACACGCAAGACTGTCATGCACCATGCATGTCACCGAGTAAAAAATCGTTCTCTATCTATATGGAAGTTTTTAAAAGAAATTCGTTGCTTTTTCCGCATGATTGTTCATATTTAAGGAGAGATATTATCATAACCATGCATGTTCCCGAAAACAGGTGTATATGTAAGATAATTTACACAGAAATAACATACTTGCAGGAAATTTGGATATATCTACACTGGAGAAAATTGCTCTCTCTCTCTCTCTCTCTCTCTCTGTCTCTCTCTCTCTCTCTGTCTCTCTCTCTCTCTATATATATATATATATATATATATATATATATATATATTTATATATATATATATATATATATATATATATATATATATATATATATATATGGAGAAGGTATTGTTTTATAATGAAAATGTAAACATATTTGTTCAGCATAATCTGTATTTTTATGTTAATAATACAAATGTAACTATTTAAAAAACACACACACATGCACATATATATATACTTGTATATATATAATATATAAATATATATATATATTTAAATGCTCACCTTTCCATGCACACAAATGTTGTTCCATTTTTAAATTAAAAAGTATAGTCTTAAATTTTTAAAATGTAGATTTTAATTTTTAAATGATAACAAATTGCATCATATATATAAATCATATTTTGGTAAATCATATTTTTATTGTATATAGATAGATATATAGATATAGATAGATTGTAAAGTTTAAGCGAGTGTGTTTTTAAATCAGAAAAGATAAAAGAAAAAATACGATTTATTTTACATATATATATCCCCGGAAAAAAACATACAAAACATAATTGATTGCATCAAAACAAGTTAAAGCCCCTCAAACTTTATAAAAACTCAACTATTTCAAATAAAATAATTATTAATTTAACAGAAATAGGTTCTATTTATACTAGAAATATGAATTTAAGTCTGGCAGGTATAAAGCATGGACATCTATAATGTCTTAAATATATTCATGGTTACAATAGGGCAACAATGTGAAAACAACAGTTAGTCATGCGGAACAGCGTACTGTGTAATTAATGTTTACGGAGACAAACTATCAATATCACAATTTTTTACGGTTTTTAAGAAATGAATTAGGCTTAGTGCGGCAAGGTGAGATAATTAGCAATCTGTTCTTTCAGTGACATAAATGATAAAACCAATGCTTTTTCACAAAGTAATTTTATTGCGATCCGCCTCGGTTCATCGTTTCGGAGTGCCCCGTCTCCTGGCGCGGGCAAGCTGTTCCTGACAACTGGGCGCCATATTGCAGCTCCATTGGGTGCGGAGCTAGAAATTAATCAACGATCACTGCAACGGGTCGCTGGGGAGGGGAGGACCAATTTGAAAATTAGCTCCTGTGGCCGGATTGTTCACGTGCGCTAATTGCCGCAATTATCCTGAAAGGAATAAGTGCTAGTTTTGCAAAGGGATTAATAAGTCTATTGAAAAATGGCCACCGCAGACTGACAACTGGCGGTCGCGTGGGACGACATCGAAAGCGCGCGTGCACCAAGCCCCGAGTGCAAGCCAGCGACAGTGCCTCACGCCCAAAGCATTGTACCGGGGCCGTAATTTGCTCTACTTAAACAAGCTCTTGTTTTGTTTTCGGATTTGGAAACAAATCCTGACATTATTAGCCCGGAGGAGATCCGAAAAGACGTCAGTACGTTGGAATTTGATCGTGTGACGAGGCGATGACAGCCTGTCCGATTATCGCCCGTGTCAACCAAATCCTAGAAAATTTACGGCCCTGCCCAGAAGTTATCTAATGTTATCACTGCCGTCAGTCATTTTCAAGGAAAATTAACTACACATGCTCTGCCGTTATCTGACATTATACGTCGCGTCAACATGTTCCTGGAAATTTAGTGCCCATGACAGGCTGTTATCGAATGAACCTGCCACATGTACATATAATATTTTAAGTTGCTTAATATTTTCTTAATATTTCTTGCCGTTTAGATTAAGGATATACACGCTACCAATTCAGATTCCACGATTTAATTAGCAGCAATGTTTAAACATGTTTATTTGAATTTTGAAGCTATGAATTTTGCATAATTGTACATTATATACAAGTCATTGTAATTCCATGTATATATATATATATATATATATATATATATATATATATATATATATATATATATATATATATACCTTGGTTCCGTTGGCTTGTCTCCTGATATATATGTATATATGTGTGTGTATTATATATATATATATATATATTATCTATAACATTTTCAAAAATGTTTTTGTGTTGACGTGAAGAGAGTATATAAACCTCAGGAGAATATATACATTTACCTCCCAGGTAATAAATTACATCAATGCATAACGGTCACTACCCGCAGGTTCCGTACATACTATACATGGCACTCAGCAGGTGACTGAGTTGTGTTGATTTGTACTTGTTCATATTCGGGAGCGTGTGGGGTGATTATTAACGGTTGATTGGTTTTCGCTGTATGATACCTGCAAGTGTTAAGGCATTCGTTTATAGGCTGCAACTATACTTTTATGTTTCTAGCACTTTGATCCTGGAACGGAAACTAAACCCTTTCAGTAATAATCATAATAATAATAATAATAATAATAATAATAATAATAATAATAATAATAATAATAATAATAATAATAATAATAATAATAATAATAATAATATATGATATAATATTCCCTTCAAATAGCATAACTGTGATTATTCAAGCATGTTAATCAGTAGAAGACATTTTCATGTCATTACAAAATAATTTTTCTCATTATAAAATGTCAGTTTTGATTTTTTATATGTATAACAGAGTAAACATTAAGCACAGTTATTTAAATGTTTTGTACATATTGTATAATTCAAATAAAATATTAAAAATATATCATTTTTATCGAAAGTGAAGTAAGATGAAACGTAAAACTTTATAGATTTATGGCCATTTGCATTTTATGAATAAATGAGCGATTGGCAAATTGATGATGATGTTCTTACTGAACTCCTTTCTACAAAAATCTACATGGGACACATTTATGTTCCTCAAAATAAATCATATCAAATGAATTTCAAATTCCGTTCTAAAGTATAATGATCTGTAGACCAACGAAGTTTTAATATAGATCATAAGACGTAAACCTCCTTGGCAGACCTCTCTGTTCAAAGTTATGCCATCAGATCTATTTGGTATTTTTCTTTTTTGTTAAAATTAATACCTTATAATTATACAGTGTTCATTGCTATATTAACACCTGCATGCATGCAGACGGATGCCATCAGACTAATTCAATATGTATTTGTAAACATTTCTGATTAAAATAATCCTTGGAAATTTACCTGTCAATTTAAATTAAAATTTACATGAAATTATGAAGATTATTTTGAAAAAATATATTTGTAAAATACAAGAGTTCACTAAATATTTGTATAAGAAATTATTTTTAAATGTAAACTATATGCAGTAGTGATTTTCAGGATGTAAATATTTTCCTTGTTTCAACGTATAGCTGTTGGAACTAAACAAATAGACACATTATTCCTCTTTTTCAATTTTTTGGTTGGTCTAAAGCAAGTCATATAATATGTATAGATAAGTTAGTATCTATTTTGAAAAAATATAAATTCATAAGGATTTATTTAAAAGAAATATTGTTATGAATACTAAATAAAAACCTACAATTTGGTGGTACTCTATACATGTGTAACATTAATGTTAAAATAAAATTTAATTTTGAACACCGTTTTCAGCCCGATTCCGTAATTGTCCGCTGTAATAAGCATTTAGAATACTGTTTTTAACACGTGTTTGAATCAATGCATACATAAATTATAAATGAGTGTCTTTATTTTGCACTATATACACTTGCAGACATATATCATAATTTGTTTTTGTTTCCATTGGCCTATAAACAATAATATAAAGTGTAATCTCATGCATGCACCGCACATTCATGTGTGCTTTTGTACTTTTTAAATTTTTTTTTCTGTGTTTTGTTCTTGACAATTTTATACCTGTGTGTAATATATGAATTTTATCAAGAGACAACATTTAACGATTTATGTAAATGAATATAAAAAATTACTTAATAAATTATTATAATAGTGTCAGTTATTTGGCCTAAAAACGCCAAAACTGACTTCCATTCGTAACCTGCATATAAATATTTTTTTAAGCAGCCACCTTCATTCCCTAAATACAGTAGATGATTATTTTGTGGAACTATCAAATTCTTTATACCAAATTGATAAATAATTAATATTATTTGCAAAATATATGTTATTTTAAATATATCTATATAATTTAAACGATTTTAGCTCAGGCCAGTTCCTAACTTGGGTGCATTTTTTTTGTCTGGCATTTGGTATATGATTTGGGACATGCATATACCGGCAGAACTGTGATATCCAGCGACGGCCCGGGAAATGTGATTTTTAAAAATATCAATGTTTAAACGAATTTAATCGATTTCTAGTACTTAGACGGATATGTATCATCCGGATAACATTTCGGGGCATTTTACGACATATAGCAGCCGGAATGTGACACCCAGAAATTGGCTTGTACAATATGGTATTAATATGCGGCAGATAGGCGGATCCGGCACACCATTGGCGACGAGGGTTAATAACAACAAAAACAGCGCTGGTCTGCTCATGACGAGGTACTGTGGTCGGGGCCGCTTCCAGCCGAGATGAAGTTGATTTCTCTTTCATCGAAGGCGGTACTCAAGTTGGGTGTCTAATCCATTTTAATCTACTCTAATCAAGGGCCTCTCCCGCCCAGCGACTCTCACAAACCCGCAAAGCTTTTGTTCGAGCCGTCTAGCAGAGTCGCTTCCACTTGAACTAGAGAGAGCGATGTCACCCTTCTGTAATTTGCTGGTGCGCTTGGACAACAGTTGGCGAGGATGAAATTAGATAACTTGGACTGCAATCTGTGTCAATATTTAAATGAAGAAATAGCAATCAGTCGAGGCGCTGTCCAAACGCAGTCAGCCTAATAATCAAATTAATGCGTGACATTCATTTTGGCCCCGGATAAAGTGATTTGATAGCTATTGCCTCCACAGGGCCCGGGTTACACCTTAATCTTCGCTCAAGCGGGCTACTGCGGCCGGAAAAGCGGCGCTGGGGTCACTCAGCTTTTCTTGTCGTGGCGACATTAATCACTGAAGACCGGCTTCAGTTGACAAGGCCTCACATCATTTGCTTCCATTCGTCAGCCACCAACAATAGCTGTAATCAACTCGAGTGTTCCGATCTGGAAAAATGAATATTATTAATGCCAGATGCCTTTATATGCCGAGCGGGATTGAGCTGTTGTCTTAAAGTAAAACCTTAAACACCGATCTGCGATAGCTGTCTCAGACAAACAGACGGCCACCCCCGGATATCCCACGTATTTTCTTCTTCATTGTACTCTCAATGGGATTTAAGTGACAATCCTTTTACTAAAAAAATTTTGCCCTTTTTAATACACACGATGCATGTGTTTACTTTATTGAATATTATATTTTTTGCAAAAACACGGGCTTCATATACGTGTTTTCTTTAATTCACCCTACAGTGAAATGGGTTTTTATTGTTTAAATACCCATCTTTTATAATTAATTAAAGAAAAAAATAATTCATGAAAAACATTAAATATTTTTTTCATGTGACAGAAAAAAAAAAAAAAATAATAATGGTTTGCCATGCAGCAGAGCCAAAGAACAGACAACGGAAACAATTAAAAAATTATCGTTATATTATATACATATATTATGTACACAAAGTAAACGTGTCATTATTCAGCGTTAATAGCTATGAAATTATGTACTGATACAAAAATATATAAACATTATTTTATATGGATTATACTACTTGTTATAACAACTAATACTACTACTAAAAATATTGATATAGAAGTGTCTTTTTTTAAGTTTGTTTTTAATTAAGGGGTACACAAAATCTATGAGATATAACCATACCCTGCGTTTTATGCACACAACCAATTTTAAGAATAAACACATGCATGTATATATACATAAATCTTTATAAAAATCAAGTAATGTTTTAAATAATAATCTAATCTGCGCAGAAATAACAATTGTTTCTAAAAAAACAATATCAAGAGTATATTTATGGCACAGTTTTGTTAATATTATCTATATTTCCATATCAGAGTAATTTAAACTCAACGTACGTTAATTTTAATTATTATTTTCAATGAACTTCAGGGATGATTGTCACCTAGTTTAAATGTTCTATAAACTGATAAACTTGAAATATACATTTATATATATATATATATATATATATATATATATATATATATATATATATATATATCCAAAATACTCATATACCATATAGTGACGGTAGTAACAAGAGAAAATTGAAAATTTATGAGGAGGCTCGCTATATTTCCTACCCATAATTCTTACAAATGCTTGCGAAAGTTTTAAAAAATCTCAAAATTTTCAGTTTTTACTTTACCATTTATCAGGCATCTAAAGTAATGAAAATATAAATTGGCTGTAATCTGCCGTGGATAGGTTCAGTATCCTGCATTTCCATTTATTTGAGGATATATCGCTATATATGGTGCAAGGAGAAATTGGCAACTGAAATTATGTGAGAAAAGGTCTGCTATTTTGCCCCTTCATAAAATATGAAACCCACGTCCACGCGAATGTTGACAGGGGCCACGGACGGTTGGCACGATTAGGTTGTCACTGACAACCCACTGACGAGGGGCACGTGGCCCGTCGTCGGGGTGACACGCGCGGACAAAGCAGACGACACCGATGACACGTGTGGATAAACTCCCCATTTTGCAATGGCCATGTTTAAGAGATAATAACCGCTAATACCGCGTGACGTGTTAGATTTTATAATTATTATGTGTTAATCACCAAGGCTTGTTTAGCACGTCCACGTGGTTATAGTATTACAATTGTAAAAATGGCAGCTTGGCGGGTAAAAACTAAAATGAGCAATGCGTGGTTAATCCGGCTTGCGTTTTTATAATACACCCTTGCATTAACGGAAACTCAAATAAGCGTGCGTTTCGTTTACATTACTCGCATGACTGAATTCTTTGCACTTTCGTATGAAGATCAAAGGATTACAGTGAACGGGTTTGTGTAAACATGTCGTTTAAAATTAATTAAAGGATTTTTGAGAAAAAAATTAAGTGATCAGATGCATGGCTTTGAATATCATGCAGAAAAAAAAATCTGTTACTTTTGACAGTAGGGGGTACAGACTGCGTGTTGTGATCTCATAATCTTAAAGGCAGGCGGAGTGTTTATTTAACATGGAGCTAATTTGAACATCGGATCTTCATATAGTTGCCTGGTAATGAAATCTACAGCGTAGCAGCCGGGAGTTAATCAGATCGTGACGTTGAAAGCCTGACGGGATACTGGCGTGTGCTCAGAGCTTGTAAACTTACACTTGATAAATATTAACCGACAGATATGGTTTACTTAAGATTAACGACTTCTGTCAAATTAAAGAGTATTGGGCCATGCGATGAATTTCCTAACAAGTTAAAGTTAATTTATCTGCATTTGCAATGTTAGTTGCATGCGGCTGCGTATCTCTGCATGCATTATGAATAAATAAAAAAGACCAGTAATAAAGAAATAAAATACTAATGTATTTATCAATAAAAATATAAAAAAATGGCAAAAATAATATATCAGCATAATAATAATATCAGCATAATAATAATATCAGTTTAATTATAACACAAATAAGTAAAAATTATTAAAATAAGAATCGGAATTATTAATGATTTTATTATTGATATTATTTTTACTATTATTATTAATAATAATAATAGTATTTTTTATAAATAGCATTGATAGTAATGGAGAGTCGTTTGTTTTATGTTTGATTAAATAATTGTGATTTTGATCATTATTATATAAATCAGTATTGAAATATCAAAATTCGTTTTATTCCCATAAACGTCTCATAGCCATGTTTTATGAATAATATAGACAATTTTGGATAAAAAATTTGGAACCTTTGTTTCACTATCGTGAGGCTGTGTGACTCAATCATGACATTTTATATTTGGTTTTAATGATACGTGTGATCCGTTGTCCGGAGATTGTCTTAACTATCCATATATAGAGGCTGTTTAATTAAAATATAATGCTTACCACATCCCTCAACTCTTTGGCTATTTCAGTATATATGATATATTTGGCCCATGCAGTTGCATAATATATATATATTTATGTGTGTAGAATCTAAATAAAACTGCACATTGCACATGCATAAGACAAGACGCTTAAAGTTATACAGAATAATAGTAAAGCACAATACGTGCAGTAAAGAAATAGAGCAATTTTGCTAATATATTGATATATAAATGCCCATTGAACAGGAGGCCATCAACTGAATCATTAAAGTATATAAAATGTTAAGTATTTATAAAATGAATATATATATATATATATATATATATATATATATATATATATATATATATATATATATATAAATGGCAACTAAACATCTAAAAGATACACATTGTTCTATCGAATCAATCATTAATTTTATATAGTTATAGGGGCTTAAATCACATGCATGGTCGCTATATATCAACTGTACTGTGACAGACCTGATCAAAGCCAGGACAGTCATGATGACTAAACTAAAATATTAATGTCTGATTAATACAATATTTCAGTGCTTTAGATTTTAATTTGTTAAATATTTAAATTCACATGATTTAAATTGCAATGGGCTATGGGTGTCGCCGTGATGGAGCATGATGAGAAACAGACATGCTGCTCAATCTCTGTATTTGGATTCTCATTTTTTAGCCTATCGGATTAATATGGGATTCAAAGCGGTAAAAATGGGGATGAAAAATAATGAAAGAGAATTTACTCAATCTCTGTATTTGTATATTTTATATCGGCACATTCGCTTTTTTAAATGTGTCTTAAATCATTTATATATAGGAGAATCTTACGAAAAATGTCTACATTTTAAATTTCAAAACTGAATATAAATTGAATAGAAATAATCTTACTTGAGTATAAGTGTGGGTCTTTATATTTTTTTAATGGAACTGGATTGGGATATTTTTAATATTCAATTGGAATTCAAGTGGAAAGGAAAAATTGGTATCAGTACATGCCCGTGTGAAACACTGTCGATAAAAGAATGATGATTTATATAAATAAACACAGCAAGAACAACAATCAACAGCAATTGTACATGTACGATATCTGAATGTATTGCACGATATCTGAATGTATTGTATTCACATGCAAATATGCTCAGTGCATGAATGTGAGGGTATATACATAACCAGAAAGCAGCTAACACTTAGATGTCCACAATGCATTTTGCCATATATAAAACAATTATTACATACAGGTCATCTGGTCTACTAGTGTTTTATATATGCGCAGGTGGTATAGTGGATTTACTCCTATATTTCTTGATCAGCGCGCGGGAACCCCTTGTTGCTCGGATAACGAGAGATCTGGCCTAGAGGAGGTTTTTTAATAATTCATGTAAGGAAGGGGGCTGCAGGCGGACGGAGGGGAGCCCTGATTGATGTGAATACAAACTCATCCAGACGTGAGGCCGGATGGTCCTGGATGGCACAGCGGTTTCTGCGAAATGTCCAGACCTGCCAGCGAGATAATCCCATCAGCTCCTTGTTTACTGCGCCATTTTGTGTTTTATTATTCTGTTAAATAATAACGATGGGACTCATATAGGAAATAACTGCAATGTTATCAAAAACGTGAAGCATGAATATTAGCATTGCCTCAACGATAATAAGGACGAATTAAAATGTTTGCAACCTTGATTTACAAAATTTCAGCCATAACGTGTTTTACGATGTGTTAAATGATAACGACCGACTGAGCTCATGCCGGAAAAAAATACAAGATTAGTAGGAAATGCCAGATATATACCAATGGAACAATTAGCACGTTTTCTAATGTAAATTTCTTGGCAAAATAACAGTAAAACAGTCTGTGTTTTCATTCCGACAAAGGAAAGTGAAAGCTTTCTTGTCTAAAAAATTACCAAAAAGAAACTTGCAAATGTATCACTTCTAAGCAGGCAGATAGAAAAGAAAATAACGCATGTTTTTAAAATATCGGTGCATGAAAAAAAAATTATTGATCGCTCCGTTGAAATTAATAAATGTACTCTGTAAGGTCTGTATGGCACGTCTTGCAACCAGTTTGACGACTATGCTGTGAGCCTTTTCTTAATGCTACTATTTTTTTCCGTTTTTTTTTCATTCTCGCATGAATACAGTATATACCCCGAGGAGGAAAGCAAAAAAGTGAACGACGTCAACGTTTTGCATGCATGCATGCATGATTTGAGGAAATGTCTCTTTTTCTGTTTGTCTATTGTTTTTATGTGTGTTTTTTTTCGAGATAAGTAGAATATAACCATAGTTCAGCTTAAATTCCCTCACCTTTGCAATAAAGTCAGTGTGTCTTTGGATAAACGGTTTTCATTTTTTAGCCTATCGGACCAATATGGGATTCAAAGCGGTAAAAAAGGAGATGAAAAATAATGAAAGAGAAATTACACATCATTCATTTATAAAATGCAATCATCAACCGACAGCAAAATACTAAGAAATAACCATCCGCCTTGGGACTCTGTGCAATGTACGTCAATAAACTTTGCAGTATATACATGTTTATTTAGCTATATCTGATTTTGTAATTCACGAAAGCTCCCGCTGTTCCGTATTTTTTAGGCATCACGGCAGGAAAAAATGTTGTTTCCTCAATGTTTTGTTGTTCATCGTTTCTTTAAATCATCTTTTCTCATAAATTCCATATGCATTGGAACATAAGCTTATTACCCACTGTCGATTACATATGATTTATTTTTGAGAGAAACGTGATTTAGTATTTTTTTTACTGAATTGGGACAACGATCAGAGGAATGCATGCATAAACATTAGTACATGAACCCTCAATTAGTATAATCCAATTTTTGTTTGTTTCAGGGCTGCCCTACAAGATGTACCAGCCGGGGCACGAAGTACCGTCAAATCCAGAGAAACGCAAACAACGACGTATCCGGACTACTTTTACCAGCGCCCAGCTGAAGGAACTGGAAAAGGCCTTCGCCGAGACGCATTACCCCGATATTTATACTCGAGAGGAAATAGCTATGAAGATTGACCTCACAGAAGCCAGGGTTCAGGTAAAGTAAATATGTATAATATATCATTCCTATATCTATAGATTTTGAAATATTGTATAAATATACCACATTATATACATGTTAAAATTACAAACAAGAAAAGATCATTAGTCAATCAAAATGACATGCACGTTCAACGGCAAATGTACTAGTATATTCAATTTTCTTAGGTGGCTGTTGCAACTCATGACAAAATCATTGGAAATGGAAAAAGAACTCATTACTACTGATAGAATATTGAAAGATAAGACCATATATGCACGACTTAAATTTGCATCGGGAGCTATACATGTAACTATACATTTAAGTTGGCTACGATTGAAAGCACATTATATAGATATTCATATTGAACACAGACAAGGAGTCTGAATCGGGTTCTTGATGACTCGGACTTAAAGAACATAAAGAACATGCACTTGGACTCATATTTCAAGGATCCGGACTTGGACTCGAGTTGGCGAGCGCTATAGAGCCGGATTTGTACTTGACTCGCATGGTGGGGAATCGACTATATATCACTTTGTGCATACTTTAAAGTCAGCTATCCACATATCTTTTCTGTAGGATTTCTGAGATTTATGGCTTACACTTCGTACATATTAATAAACTGTAGGTTAGTCTTACAAAGAAAAGTTCTTAAACCGCTTTTGTGATGGGTGCATGACATTGGATGAATAGTCTTCTTTATCAACAGTTTCTTAGTAAAACGGCCAATGGCAAAAAGAAGAACCATGTAACCTAAGGTTGTTGTTTGGATATGTGTGAAAGCTGAAAAACCACTCCTTGCCAAACACCCTTTGCAAAACAGATTCGTCTGACTTGCCACCAAATGTCCTTGCTGAATGTGTTTGGAATATTTTTGCGGACTCTCAATATGTTATTATAAGTTGAATATTAACGAAACGAAGAGCTGTGTGCTGTGGTATCGGCGTTTTCTGACCCATTTTTTATAAAAGATTAAAGGGATTATCGTTAGTAAATAGACGTCAGATATACCGCAATAAGCCCCTTTAAGTAACGTCGTCTCTCGTACACAGGTGTGGTTCCAGAACCGACGGGCCAAGTTCCGGAAGATGGAGCGTCTAAAGCAGCAACAGAGTCAGAGCAGTGGTTCTAGCAACACCACAGCCGGCACCAACAATAACAACACAAAGCAACAGGAGCTGCAGACGAACCTGAGCAGCAAGGAAGCAGCCGCTAAACAGAGCACCCAAGATGCAGGTAAAAACATATATAACATATACTGCATGTACTTGGCTTCATGTTCATTCTGTATACCTAATTGACTTCATGTCCGCCAGGTCTCCATTTCGCGATTTTCACCTTTTTAAGTGTTCCGCCAGGGTTCCATTTTTGCGACCTCAGTATACAGTTATATATATGCACCGAGTGTGTCCATATACAGTAAAACCTCGAATCTCCGAATAAACTGGGGGACATAAAATTTGTTCGGATATTTGATGTTACAGATATTTATGAGGTACACCATTTTTTCAATACGTATACTAAGCTAGCCATTACTGCAGGAATGTCGTATTTCTACATTTCGTATAATATAGGTAAATTTCGGACCCTCAATTTAAATTCCGGAAAAACGAATTCTCGGAAAATGAGAAAAGGAAATTCGAGGATCTACTTAACTATATATTTATATGCGCAAAATCTTTAATAAATTGACGAGGACTCAAGGAACATCTAACCAATGGAAACTTCTGTTCCTTTTGGTAGATATTTTAAAAGGTCTTACATATTTGCAATATAAATCTTTGATTCACGGGTAATATAAAATAGATTTTATCAATTTTATTTTAACTCTATCAAATTTAAACGCTATATATAATAACATACAATGTGTTAGGCTTTTGGTTGTTATGTGTAAGTAGGTCGTCTTATTCACGAGGAATTCGTCGCGATAATTTCTTTTTCGCAAATAGGATGAAATTGAAACCCTAGCGAACAAAACGCCAACCATAATATTTACTTATGGTCAATAAATACTTAGTTTTCAAAATCAGTATATGTAGCTCCAGTGGCGGATCCAGGGGGGAAGTTGTGAAAGCTATATATAGCTCCCCCCCCAAAGGATCTGGCCTCTGGGAAAATTAACATTATAGTCAGTAGCGCCCGGTGTATTGTTAAATATATATAGTTGAAAGCTTATAAATATTACATAGTTATACATTCAATGAAGAAAATGCTAGATTGTTCCACAACGTGAGGATTTCATTCGAAGCTACAAAGTCCTTCCCACTGACCCCACTCTGCCTTCCCCCATTCCAGGTTTGCACTCATTTTAGATGCCGTTAACACTCTGCGACTAATAAGCTCCCCCAAAAGAAATTCCTGGAACCGCTACTGTGTATTCCTCTTTTAGATTACTGCTAATTGCTGCCCTTGCTTCAATCGCTTAAAAAACATATGAAATTACATAAGAAATTACTATAACGATTCTTTTGGTTGTGTTTTCACTTTAAACCGCTAAATCTCTGCACACATGTTTTATATATATATATATATATATATATATATATATATATATATATATATCTTTGCTTTTTAAATAAATAGATCAGAATTTAACCTTGCCAAAA
Source organism: Sipunculus nudus (assembly GCA_026874595.1). Classification (NCBI taxonomy): domain Eukaryota; kingdom Metazoa; phylum Annelida; class Sipuncula; order Golfingiida; family Sipunculidae; genus Sipunculus; species Sipunculus nudus. Next base: position 50,713,259 of record CM049315.1, read on the forward strand.
AATAATCCCCTTTTTACATAAAAAAATAAATATAAAATATGAAGCATAAATCTGATTGCCAAAGAAGAAGAACTAAGAGAGTAGGCCCAAAATCCTTGATTTGGCTTTATTGATAACTGGGTTCACGCATTTGGTAAATTACATAAATTACACCCAGGAAACCTAAAGTTAAATACAAGAGACCACTTCAGATGCGTCAGATTGTTCTGAGAGGAAGATTATCGCCACTTTGAAATATCAACATGTGTTCAATGTATAAATATTTATGTTTAGGGCGTACCTAACGATTCCCAGAGGGGGTTCGTCTTGCTCCGCCGGGTAATTTGGGATATCTAGCATGGCGGCCACACACTCTCCATGCATACAATTTGGATGACTTTCTCTCTTTGACTGGGTATAATGTGCCATTGCGACATGCTTTACTTCAGACATACCGCCTTCTACGTTTTTTTCTATTGTGGTTATTTCCTATCCGATTACTTAATCACCTCTTTATTTCTATATATTATCGCAATTGAAAATAGTTGTACAAGATAATCTTTTCACTGATATTTATCTTCCCACAGTACCCTGCTTTATCATCTTAAATGGATTATATTACATTAACATGATAAAACAGTAGTATGTTATACTTATATTTATATATATATATATATATATATATATATATATAGACAAATGGCGTAACACATTGTGAAGGCAAATTTGATACGTTTACATAAATGATAGTTACAATAGAGATATATGAAACAAGTATACAGGAGAACCTCGAATTTCCGAAAAGATCGGGGGACGTAAAATTTGTTAGGATATTTGAGGTTACGGATATGCGAGGTACACCTTTTTCAATACGTATATTAAGCTGGTTATCACTACAGGGGTGTCGTACTCTACATTTCGGTTGATATAGGTAACTTTTGGTTCCTCAATTTAAATTTAGGAAAAACGAATTTGCGAAAAAAAAAGAGATACAGATATTCGAGATGATATACTGTATGGCTTAATAATACTCATCTAAAATCATCTATCAGTCGATAGCCGAGTCAGGTTAATAAAAATACTCACAGTTGTTTAAATATTTTATCTAAGAGGGTAAGGCAAAACGATTTTCATGCTGTTAAAATTGTAAAACAATACCTTAAAACAAAAATATACTTTATGTAAAAAAAGTTTTTAACGGTTCATGTAAAACAGCAACATGGCCCTTACAAATCATTGGAAGGAACTCTCAGTTTCTAGATATAAACATGTACACAGGTTCCTTTTGTTGTTAACTATAAATATAAATATATATATACATATATATATATATATATATATATATATATATATATATATATATATACGTAATTATAAGGATATTGATATCTGATCAAGGTTCAGTATATATAATTCTCTTGAAAGAATTTGTTCTTCTGTTACACTTTAAAAAACGCCATGGTCTTAAGACTGTTAACTTGCCATGACCTTTATCTTTTGTAAGATTATTAAGTTTAGATTTTCGGTCTCCTTGATAATACAGAATGATCAATTAATGATAAAGGAACATTTGCTGGTGGATTATAAACCACTAACATATAGATGTATATATATATATATATATATATATATATATATATATATGAAAGGACTACACAGTTGTCTACTTAATAGCCCAGACTTTTCCAGGTAAATCATGTAACCTGTGTCATTTTTTTTTTTTTTTGCTCAGCATAAATGAAAAACAAAACTTTTATTCTAATTATAACCTTTGCCATTTACAGTGAAATCAGAAGCTGACACTAAAGACACATGGACGCCGACAGTCAACGCTGTATCCACAAAACAGCAGTCACCACTGAACAGTGGCGCCCCCGCACTGCCAGGTCCGTATTCAGCAGTTTTACAGCAAACACAACAGGACTTTCCCGGTGGTACCGCAAACCAGGATACCAAAAATCCCAGTCTGGCGTCCGCCATGTTTCCATAAATCACAATCTAACGTGGAAAGACAAAAAAGGCCTTGGCCGGAAAACTGTTAAGTTGCAGCAGTTGTTAAAATAGCATTCCAAAACTCTTTGCAGTTCAACAGAAGTCGTTATCACGTGACAGAGAGGCATCACGTGACACAAAATTACACGTGACCGAAGCATCACGTGACTACAAACTTTTTATGACACAGTAGATTGTATTGTGTTTAACAGGTGGCCCCCTAGCGAAGGAGATAGGAACCATGGGACTCAGACGAGAAGATTATGGTTTTGCTTTTGAAGATTACGTTCATGTGGCCATTGTGTGTGTAGAGTTATATTTGCATAATTTACATATTATTTTGAAAACTTGACGACCCTATGCTGTATGAACATTCGACGTAAAAATCCCAACTGAACTTTTTTTATCAAAGACAGGGTGAACCTAAGAAATGTGCGTATCCTTTATGTTAATGAGGTCATATTATTTTTTGTATATATGTATATCATAATGAACGTTAGGCTCTCGGTAGAATATAAGTTAATACAAAAAATGCATACACAAACACGTGGGTACAATATGGTGCATTTTCATAAGAGTACAATTGGAGGCCCATTGAATACTAAACCATAAAGATAGTCCAAGCAACAATTTTTAATATATTTATTTATGTTTAAAGTAAAAGGATATTCTGAAGGGGAAATTATTATTAGTCCATATAGAGACATATATATACATATGTAAATACATACATTAACATAAATATATTATATAATAATTATTATTATTTTACTATATTGAAAAGTTCTAGTCAGTACAGAGGGTGCTAATACCAGATGTGAATATCTAGTCGTTTCACAGCCATGGTGTATGTGTGAACTGTGTCAACAACCATCGTAATGAATAAAATCTGTAAATAAATATATATATATACATATAAATATCTTGTGTTCACGAGATCTGAGTTTTTATTTTAGTTTTAAGCGGCAAAATGTAATGTATTCCGGAGTGTTGAGTAAAAGTGTGTAAAGATGCGTTATAAATGTGTGTATTTGAGTGTATGTATATGCGTGGAGCTACCTAGACTGTGATATAACTCTGGTGGATATGTGCAATATGTGAGATACGGTTACTCCCAACAGTGCAATAATTATTATTTCTTCTGTAAAATTATTTAATACTAGTTTTAAATCCTAAAAATCAGTATTATTGTTTTGTGTTCTATAACTTATTGTATTTTTTTATAACTGTCAAGCGTATAGAAATTTTCATGTAATAATGCTTATCTAAGTAAATAAAATAGTAATGATAATAACAATAATAATTAAAATAATAATAATAGCAATAATATGTAGTAATACAGTAGTATGAACGTGTGTTTGTGCACGCGCCATTTATATTTGCACTTTACAGTGCGGTAGTTATATTTGCTCTTTTTACAGAGAAAACCAAACAATTTCACGAAAACGTTGTGAATTTAACTACAAAGTATCCATGCAGGACGTTTATGATATAAACTCTAGATCTGTGCACTAGAGAAATTGTAACTCACTGTACTTTATATATATAACTGCACTTAAAATCAATGAAATAGACCTTTCCCGTGAGCAAGTGCTCTGCCCGTTACGTTCGTTAGGTGAGAACGAATTAAATGAGTTATATCTATTTGGTATATGCTTGTCGAAATGTCCAACCCAAACACTCAGTACCAGTCATCATCGTCAGATGTCGCTTGTGTGATGGAAAAGGTCACTCGGAACTCCTCGGCTAAATTCATATTCCAATATCGAGTGTCTCATGAGATGAGACGAGATGTTTCGAGTCAGAAAAGGTCTGTTTAAAGAAATTAGGGCGCTAGGCAAGCATTCGTACCGTCTAATGCGTCTATATTTATACGTTAATTTTTAACTTTAAACCATATGGAGTATACAGTTCCTTCCATATCCACAAGTCATGTATACCATGAGTGCATATTTGTAAAAAAGAAATTGTCATAGCCTTTACTTAAATCTGCCACAAAACTTTGGCAAAGGATGCCATAGTCTATGCCAGTATACCCGTGTCGGTTTGTATTATTTTTTGTAATGTTTGTAACTGGTTTTAGGCTGGCTGAGTGAAAATAATATATTGTATAATCTTTATTAAACAAATATGATTATGGAATGGAATTTGCTTGCTGAGAAAATTGGGGGGGGGGGGGGGGGGCGGGGGCGGGTGATCGCTATATAGTTTCACAGTCATAAGTAGTCTCATACAAAAACCATGAGGTATAATATGCAGCGTGATATAGCTTCCCTATATGTAATGCAGATACTTCGTTTATATGACCACAGATAACCGACAGACAGAACATATCTTTTATGTATTAACCTGCAAAACTTAAATCAATAAGCAATAAAGTGCAAAATCAAAACATTGTTTGACAATTCACACCAGAAACTTGATTTGTACTAAATTGTAATAAAGATTTGAATCATGGGCCTTGTTTGCTAAGGGTCAGGAGTCCCCCCCCCCCCCCCCCCACCCCTTCAGCCGAGACCTGTTCAACACAAAATCTCCTCCGATCGACACTCTCCTTATGACAAAAACCCTCTTATATCATACATCATTTATATATTATTTATTCTTATATATTTGTTTTCTACGATCAAAAATTTGTGCTAAATTTTCAACACCAAATTATTATAAATATGTTTATTTAATCATCCAGCATGCATCATTTTATGACAGGCTAACTTGTATGACAAAACAATGAAACAATTAATGCATGCATTTCATATCCTCATTTATTTCAGTATGTGATGCATAATTCAAAGGTTATTGTGGAAAATGCGACGAAACTGTCAACTGAAAGGTGAAATTTTCTGGAAATGTAACAGTGATGCGATAGTTATTCACGTAAAAAGTCAGAGAAACAAAAGTGATTTACCTACTCCCCCCCCCCCCCCAAAAAAAAAGCAAGGACCATTAATTTCTTATCCCTTTGTTGAGAAATAATATAAAATATGGTTATCCCTTAAAAAAGGATGACAATACTTAACCCCCTTGTTATTTGTATTTGAATTCCGCATTTTGTCATCTTTTATATGAGAAGTTACACAACAGACATTTGTATAAACAATTCAGACTTTCCGATATTAAAAAATATCTTTCTTCATTTAACAAATTACAAAATAGACATTGTAACTCATTTCGTGTTTATCAGCAGAAAAAAAGACAAGTGTGATGACCGCTGGAACCAAGTGCCCTCTACTCTGCCTGATAAATTAGAATTTGTACCGATGTGGCGTTTTGCCTCTCTGCACTTAAAGGGTGTTGATGTCGTCTCCCCCTCACGACTTCGTCTGGCAGCATATCCACTTAGGTTTAATGGTAACTTATATAGGCTGGCTCAGAAAGCAAACCTTTGTTATCATCTCATTCAGATATTCTGAAGCCAAAATATTACTATATCATGTACTAATTAACTGGAAGACGTAAACTAATATCGTACATCTCAGTTAAAAGTCTTGATTATTTACTTATAAAAATAAATAAAACTACTTCAATCTTGAATCTCCTTAACAGAAAAGTGTTTTCCCTGTACAACTAAAACAATAACAACAACAATAAAATAAATAATAATGATTATAATAATTTTAATAATAACCACCATCATCATAATAATAAAATTATTTGAAGAAAAATAATTAAAATAATAATAATAAGAAGGAGAAAAAAAATGATATAGTGACAATAATAATTATTTTTATTATTATTATTATTATTATTATTATTATTATTATTATTATTATTATTATTATTATTATTATTATTATTATTATTATTAGAAGCATATCAATAAGAATAACCCCATGAACTAAGTAATTTCCTTATTGCTATACATGCTAAAATTTCCTATAAAGGAATGTATATTTATAATCGTTAATTGAAATTAACGATCATATAAGTGTCATAGCTGGTCTCCACAGCTCCAAGGGACCCGTCGCTGGAAGAACACGATAAGGGGAGTTAAATTAAAACTGGAGTCGGTTAGGGCAATAAAACTGAATTTCAAAATCGAATTATCTTCTTATTGGAACTAAATTCAACATGATGTGACGGCCAATCTGTTGTTATCGAATGTTACGGATATTGCCATTGCTGGGCGACTGGTATAGGGCCTAGGTCATATATCCATACAAAGCTATTTTGTCACATATGCTGGCAAAGTAAACATATTACTTATAAGTGTATTTGTATATAACAATATATATACAACATATTTTGTTCTCTTGTGTATTGACTAAATCAATGTTCATGGAAAGTGTTTCTTAAATTTAAGCCGCTGGTATCCAGGTCACAAGAATTTAATCTTGGAGTTATTTTAATTCAACAGTTTGTCACTAGATGCCAGCATAGTCACCATCAACAAAAGAAAACACAATGTAAAAGTGTTGACCAACTTTTATGTCAAAGACAATAATAACTATTATCATTACAGTGATGGTAATAATTTAGTTGAAAATATGCTCATAAAACATTAATAATACGTTAATTAAAACACATACCAAGTGTCAGAATTATAACATTCATATGTTACATATATATAGCACATTAACAAAGTATATAGATCTGCATAACTTATGGCACATGGTTTTGAAAATTGAAATTTGGCGATATTTGGATAAACTGGTAAATTAATTTAACAAGCTAAAATAAAGGAACATTGTACAGGCCTGACCAACTGTGATAAAAACACATATACCTGACAAACAGTATAGAAATGGAATAAAATCGATCTCTTAAAAAACAGTCAATATTTTCACAACTTTTTAAGTTTACCTACTTATATTATTTCAATGTAAAAATGTGTGATAATATTTATGTTTAAGAGAATAATCTTCGAATATAAATGTGATTTAACCCACTGGATGAACGGATCATAACATTGTCTATTAGCGTTAACAGAGTCAATTAAGAAGATATTCAAAATATACACGTGCTGCGTTTTTAAAACATGAATTAAACGGATGTAGCAGTCAGCCTGGTAAGATCACGTGTTTCTCTTGAGATCATAAATCATCTGGTAGCTGTCGGGACAATGGGTTCTGCATCAATTCTACGAATTCTGAAACGACAGAACACAAATCGAGGTGTTTAAAAAAAATAAACCAAACGGTTCAGCAGCTGTCATGTCAGTCCACGTGACCATTGTTACGTCACAGATGTAGATTTCAGTGGTCCGCTGCAACAGCTGGCACTAAATATGGCTGATGTCTTCTGCGTAAGATTAGACGAGATATTTAAAACATTTAAATTTATTGTTCATTAGACTCGTTACGTCATAGATTCGTGTGGCCAATCTTGGTTGAAATTTTGCATGTAATTACTTGAACATAACACAGTTTCTCACTCATAGGTGTGTTGAAAACATTTAAAACATTAAAACACATTCAGGTGTATTTAAATAGGCCTACGTTTGTTCGCCTTCAACCAAATCTCGATCACAACTTTCTTTTCACAACATAACAATTAATACTTGTAGGAAAATACATATACAAAAGTGCATTTTCATCAGTTAAATCTTCATCAATTATTTCAACAAAGAAAATTTGAACAGACGGTCCACAAGATCAAAAGTCTTGATATTGAGCGCCACCTGGTGTACAGAGAACTAACTAGCGTTTCACTTCAAATGAAGAAACAGGTATTTGTACTTATAAGATTTAGGATGGTGGCATGAGTGATGTATTATTAAAACTTCATCTGTTATAATCACTTTTTGGGTTTTAATAAATGTGACATTTGTAGGAGTATATTTGCCATAACAAACTGAGTTGTATGTATTTATAAAATATAGACATATAAACATGCATTCTGGCAGTGTGGATGCCTGTGGACATCAAAATGACATCAAGGAAACGTGTAGGAAATGAAATCATAATGCATTTAAAAATATGATAGGCCATAAAAAAGATATATCTTATAGAAATAGAACGTTATCAAAGAGTAATCATAAAAAAATTGTATCATTCATCAGTTATGCGCAAAATTAAAAAAAAAAACGAAGGGAGCTTGGTCGTGCTTTTATTAAAATTCCATAATTGGTTCGTTACCCTAAAAAAATTGCTGAAAAGGAGTCATCAAGACCGCCTGGACTGGCCCCCCCCCCCCCCATGATCTGCTACTAGTTGACCAATATTTTGCACCCCAAGGTATAAAATTAATTACGCTAATTGGTACCTGCTGTCAGGACCATTTCCGACATCGAATTCATTGCCCACTATACTACAAGTGTTCATTATAAAACAGGAATACTCCAATATGAGAATCTACCTCTGTTTTTTATATGAGACAATAATATGATTATGGTGAACATTTGCAACATTATCAAAAATAATCATATTTTTCCTGTATTCTAGAACCCCACCCTCAACTCCAATAACTCCTCAACTAAATTTCAGTCCAGAAGAATAGCCGCCCTCTGGTAGTTACCTTCTAAACTAGCATTGCCATCTCCGTCTGGCGCCAGGAATCTGAACATGTGATCGACTTGTTCGTCTGATAGGGCCTCGCCACTTCCGGTAAGAGAAGCTCGGAGCTCCGCCATGTTGAACTGACCTGTGTTTGCATGGTCAAACTGTTCTAGAGCTTCAAGTAGTTCATTTTCAGAGCCATTTTCTGCATGCCCCCAGTGTCGCCGTGCCATTAGGTCTACCAGTTCAGGGAATTCAATTATCTGATTGCCTGGTATGAAATAAGTTAGACATTTTGTAATAAAAATGATACCAATATACACAGTAGAAGAACAGAAGTAGTAGTAGTAGTAAAAGTTGTTGTTGTCGTAGTAGTAGTAGTAGTAGTAGTAGTAGTAGTACTGGTGGTAGTAGTAGTAGTAGTAGTAGTAGTAGTAGTAGTAGTAGTAGTAGTAGTAGTAGTACTGGTGGTAGTAGTAGTAGTAGTAGTAGTAGTAGTAGTAGTAGTACTGGTGGTAGTAGTAGTAGTAGTAGTAGTAGTAGTAGTAGTAGTAGTAGATGTAGTAGTAGTACTGGTGGTAGTGCTAGTAGCAGTGGTAGTAATAATATAAGTAGCAGCAGTGTTAATAATACCATATACCACTAATAATAATAATAATGTTACATAATGATAAGAATAATAATAATTATAAGAATAATAATAATAATAAAAATAATAATAATTATAATAATGATTATAATATTAATAATTCGTTTTGTAAAGCGTAAAACCCAGGCGTGCTATGAATGCTGACATTGGCCTACAATAACGATACAATAGAAACTGCGAAAGAACATTCATTCGAACGCACACCGAACAATATATTAGTATACTTCATATAATATGATCTAAAACGCATACAGTTATACATTTTATTTTTTGTGGAGGTAATCGCCTCCATTTTTTAAGCTGACTTATCTTATTCTTAAGCTAAGTACATTGTATTTATATCTGCAGAGATCCATGTTGATTTAGGACTACGTGAAAGGACGGCAGCACTCGCTTCCTGTCATTTTATCTTAGATCCTGGTGTCCCTCAGGCCGGTTGTCTACCGCACCTGCAGATTCTGGGTGTGCAATCAACCCCACTGCTGAGTCATAACACTGAGGAACTTCCTAAAGACTTAATCGTTTGTGAGTGATACACGGTCGTGGGGCACAGCCGCCTTCCCGTTAAGCTGGATTAGGGCTTATCCCGGATTAGAGGCTGACCGTGAAAATCTCTCTGCTCCTCGGCTTTGATTTGAACTCACGACCTCCCGGTTTTGAGTCGCGTGCTCTACCCCTGAGCAACAGAAGCCGCATATAGTAACAATGCCCAGAATAACACGGTGATTAAAAAAGTGTCTAAGCATAAGGTTTCCAGATACTGACTGAAGGCGTGCTACAACCAATTAACGACAAATTTCATAACCACCCAGGTTTGTCCAGGAGCATGAGACGATGACACTGACCCATGAATTATATGACAATGGATGCTATGATATATATGGTATGGGTGATACAACATTATACTGTTTGTGTTATAGTGTAATGTTTATTATTATAAGTGAAAATCTATTATTTTACCTTTTCTAAATATATATCATGATTATGCGATTGTGTTTTTATACGTATTCCTTTTTAAGGTTACGAATGGGTATTTAACTGATGTTTGTACTTCTCACCGTCGGCGTCGATCTCCTCTATGATGGCGGCGAGCTCGGCCTCAGTCGGATATTCGTCCATTGCCCTCATTATCGTCCCCAGCTCGTGGATTGTAATTGTTCCGTTCCCATCCTTGTCGAATAAGGAGAAGACCTCCTTCAGCCCTGTCACATTTCAATGATAAAATAACTTGTATATAATCTTTATAATATTTATATAATATAAAATACCTATTACAATTGTAGGAAATTGTTCGTTCTTTTACCTTTGCCTCTCTGCCTTTCCCTCTCCCTCTCTGTTTTGGTTATTTAAGATATAAGCAATATTTAATTCACTCTTTCAAGTGTAAATTGAGTTGCCGAAAAGATAAGAAATATTGACGAAATGTTATAAAATATTGCCGAAAGTTATGAAATACTGTCGAAAAGTTACTGTAAAGAACAGAAATATACTGGAACAAAGACATGTTAGGCAGGAAAATATAAAGTGACCATACATGATCATGATTGGGAAGATTCTGATAACTTTTCGGCAACTTTTTGGCATGTTTCTGTCCTTTTCGGCGATCACCAAGACCCTTAATAACAATAAAACGGCCTATTGCTACTCCGTGTTCCGAATTACTGATTGTAGGATCCTGTTGCACCCCATTAGCATATAAGGCCAACCAACGAATTTGTATAATAACTTACTTTCTACCTGTTCCTCTGTGAGCTCGATGGGTTCACTCTGGAATTAAATAAATACTAGTAATATATAGGTAAACCTTACTTCTAGTAATATATAGGTAAACCTTATGCAATCATACATGTTATACTTTGGGAACATACATACAAAGGTGCATATTTTTCACTTTGATTCTGATCGGATGCATTGCAGATTAACATGTACTTATACATTTCGAGTAAGTGTGGTTTTATCCCCATACTGCATTTAGAACATTCGAACTGCAGGCTCGACTAATTGATATATCGATAAAAAGATATATCGATAGACCGATACGATAATCAATGGCTCTGACATGAATCAATACTTTAAGCGTATAATGTGGATCCTGCCTGAAAGGCCACCTTTTTAATAAGACCACCTCTCTAATATGACCACGTGTCTTTTAAAGGGGACCTACCTATTACCTATCTGACCTTTATAAACTAAAGGTAATCCCTTTGACCGGCTTCTGTGGCTCAGGGGTCGAGTGCAGGGTTCAAAGCCGGGAGATCGTGAGTTCGAATCTCAGCGGAGGCGGTGAGATTTTTTACGGTCGGCCCCCACCCAGAGTGAGCGATCTGCAGGCTTAATTGGGAGGCTGTGCCCAACAGTCGTGTTTCACTCACAAACGAATGCGCCTTTCGGGGGTTCCTCGGTGTTATGACCCAGCAATAGTGATGACACACACCCAGGACCCAAAGGAGTGATATACCGAGCCTGGTTGACTCCAGAGTTATCGCATGTGCTTTCCTAAATAAATTTTACAGTGACCATTTTTAATTTATTTTTATATTTTTAAAACTAATCGTCGTATCTGGACGAAAATGTTCACAAGATAACTATAGCCGATTCGGTGGTGCTGTATACTCCTTGGCATAATCGAATAACATGTGGGGTGAAATGATCCAAAGAACATTTCTAATAGTTACTATATATACATTTATGATGTTATAGAGAATATCGTTGGTTATTTATTTATATTAATTTTTCTTTTCTATATTTATAATTTCGTGATATAAATACGTCGTTGTTTTCTGTTTAAAATTTTTGTACCTGAACATTTGTGTATTTTTCTTAGGCTGGCTATACATCTGAAAAGGGGTGGGGATTAAGACATGTTAAACCCTCTTTTCACAAGTGTCAGTGTCACCAGAAAATCGGTGACAATATGTACGGTGTTTTGTATCATAGAATAACGAAGTCTGTTCTCTATTGATATTGACGTGAAGCGTCATCCTTAAGCGTTGACAGGTCTTGATTGTATATATATATTGTGTATTCTTGTATGAAATCCCATCGGCTATCAGCTGATTTATCTGTGTCACGCATTGCGTGTATTACATCTGGTGTGTGGGTCGCCATGGTGACGCTAGCAGTCATACTAGATCACATATATCCTTATATGGGACACTTGAGCCATAAGCCAATCAGAGAACCGGATCGCCGTACACAGTGCACAGGCGATTGTGACGTCAGAGTTCAGGGAGAGACGCGGGACGCTGCTTCAGTTGGGTCTTGAAGCTTGAAGAGGCAGCACGCTAGCACGGCAGAAAGAACATTGAAACGCTTAAACCCGCCAGGAACGGCATAAAAGCAAGCTTCTACATGGGGCAAGGGCCCAGCTCACGAGATCGCAGCCGTGCTGCCGACAGAGCATCGTATTGGCGGTAAAGTAAGTGCGCACGCGTCACCTGCCGGCCTAGTTCACCTTGACCTAGATACATAATCGCTGTAAGCCGTGAAACAATTACTACACGGGTAAGGTCAAGGACTCTAAGCTCATATGTAAACAAAGAGAGCTATTACCATTCATGTGAACATAAACCTACCCGGGTCGCTGTCAAGCAAGATCAGCTGAAGAACGCTAAACTCAGAAAGACTATATGGTACTAACCATACGCTAGATTATACACAAAACAGTAACCAGAGATCTCTGAAGGAACTGGGCTTTATTGTCTTTATACAAACCATAGACTCAGTAAACATCCTGTATTTTTAATGTGAAGGACTGTCGTATTGACACATCAATGCACACACACTCACATCTATGTCTCTGTATGTATTGTCTTGAATTATATTTGTGAATTTAACCTAATGTCTCATAGTTTCTATTGATCTGGGTGTATGATTGTCTGGTATTTTTATACACGTCCTTAAAAGAACCTGGAAATGTCACCTGTAATGACCGGGATCTAATTTCTTGATTAGTGAAATCAAGTGGCGAGCGTAAACCCATCCTATTGTTTTATAGGATATATCCGTTGTAAAGTTATCACGTTAATTCAGGGGTGACAGTCAGGATGCAGTTAATTTTTAGTAAAACATTCTCACATGTTTTTTTTTTTTTGTTTTTTTTTTCTTCTTCTATAAGACATGACAGAAAACTGAATTTCAATTTTTTTAAAAATATTTTTTTATTAGAAGTAACCGCCTCCATTATATATGCTCTAGTATCTAATTCTTAATCAAAGTATGTACATCTGCAGGATTCCATTTCGGTTTGGGACTACATGACAGAGTGGTAGCACTCGCTTCATATCAAATATTATATTTTGTATCTTGGTGTCACCTAGGCCCGGTGTCTACCTACGGTTCCTGGGTGTGTAATCACCCCATAGCTGGGTCATAACCCGGAGAACCCCCAAAGACGCACTTGTTTGTGATTGATACACGGCTGTTGGGCACAGTCTTCCCATTAAGCCCGCAGAGCGCTCATCCTAGGTGGGGGCCGACCGAAAAAATCACACCGCCTCGGCTGAAATTTGAACTCACGACCTCCCAGCTTTGAGTCATTGCTACCATTGAGACACAGAGCCGGTAATTTCAAAATTGTTTGCAAGGATAATACTTGTTTATCTAAACTATTAAACGACAGATAACTCCTGAAAAGAGAAATAAAATCGCTTTATTTATAAACATGAATTTTAATTCTATAAAAGATTAAAGTGTAAGGCCATGTACATAGGTGAAAAAAGCACGAATCAGTTATGTAAAAGTGCTACACAAAAGAAACCAATGAACTTACCATTATGACGAATTGTATAGTAAACAGCTTAGCTTAATTCCCGATCAAGCAATCATAAAGCATCCTTTAAACAAAGAATACTTCAAACCTGCATATAATCCTGCGTTAATTCCCCGGTAACGCAAGCTGAGTTAGTCAATGTCAAGACTTTAGTCACTGTCAAGACCATGACCACATACAGTCCGTTGCTATAACGGACCAGTGAAACACAAGCACTGGTTTTCACGAGGTCCTCTGCGACATGCCAAAAGCTTCAACTACAGGTATGTTTGAACTGACACAAACCCCAGGCGTCGAGAAAACCTAATGTTAGCTTCTATTCATTACTGCTAGTGGGTAGTATGTACCCGCCTTTTGTGGTGATAATCCCCTTAATTTGCACATGCAGTACAGGTCCTATCGTCATGAATAAACACGCATTGCTTGGTGGCTTCGTAGCCCTTTTAAACAATTTATCGCCTCCAGAATCAAGAATAATACAGGTGCGGGTCACCCACTTGGAGTTCCTGTGGCGAACGGCCAGAAGCTAATGTAGACGCTCTTGTCGATTCTCATGCTCCGCGCCTAATTAGTTGTCCTCACAGCATCGCCAATTTGTTGAGCATGTTTAAAGCATTGTTCAGAACAAGATTAACCCTCTTTCGTAGCAGCCCCGTGAAGGGGCTCTTAATCCTTCAAGCACCTACAATATTATCCACAGTAATCCATGAGTGCTAAGCCTCAGAAAGAGTTTAACCAGGGATGCAGGATTTAATGGTGTTAAACCTCTGTGAGGTCATCGTTGTATAACGTCTGTAGATTTTATATTTTGTGGTTTATTTTCGTTTCCCGGTGATGCATGAATGTTTTATTCACTACACGCAAGTTGAGATTAACCCCAGCAGAACTGCATTCGATCAGGTAATTTCATAACCATACCAAATACCACCGTAACATGCAATCTTTCATACTCGCTGCACTTTAATGGAACTATTGAAAGAGGAATTGTTGTCAGCTGTGCCCTCATTTATAAATAATGTTATTATAATATGTTTGGTGAACTGTGAACACCTGTTTTTTTATAGATATAATATTCTTTAAAGCTTTGAGTCATTTAAAAGAAAAAATGGTGATATGAATGCGGCACGACCTAATAAAGTGATCAAGAACCTAAAAATAAATTTCTTTTCAATAATCTGACAGATCAGATGGGTCCATGTATGAGAAGCCATCATTGTTTAAACAGGTAATATTTCAGAGTCTTTAATTAGATGATATTATCCTATCAGCATCTGTAAACTAATGATCTTTTGCATGTGACCATTGACTGACCGCCGTAAATGCAGTGCAGGACTTACGAATTGGTGTTCATGGCATACGACACTCAATGAAGCTTCCGCTGATCAAGTAAAAACAAAACAAAAAGTCCCTTCTTAACCGATGAATGTGGAGAATTACTGAAATTATAGCGTTGGTAAAAGAGAATGCTTAGACATTTATTACCTTAAAAGGTTCGATAAAATATGGTATGTACATGTATCTAATTAAGTTCACAAAGAATGTCTATTGCTGTGCTTCAGCCATACACAGTAATGTTTCTTTCTAGCTTTTCTCTATACAATTACGGGAGGTATAACACGCAGTAAACGAGTTAAAATTATAGACGCATCGTATCATATATAACTATAACTTTACTCTGAGCCAACATGAATATTCACACCAGGATCTTTATCACACATCCCTGTGTTATTTATATATATATATATATATATATATATATATATATATATATATATATATACAGCGGCGTACCTAGCCTCATTGCCGCCCGGGGCGGTCTTAGAAATTGCCGCCCCTCTAACAAAACATTACAAACCTGGATAACATATTGAAATATATCGTGTCAAATGTCCTTGTTACAGGGAATTCTTCCGCCACATATTAAAGAGCAGACATCTCTTTGCTAATGTAAATCAAAAGATCGCTCGAAGCTCAAACAGTTAGGCCTATATTTCATCATGAAGTGAACAGAAAGGAATAAAACGAATAAATTGTAACTATAAACAGATTGCACCGCAGGATACACATATAATGTGTGAAATTAAACTTTCATCATTCATGTAAACACGATTCATGATTTCTTTATACTCAGTTTGGGAAAAAAACTTTATTTGGTGAGTGTTATTCCATTCTCAACGTGTACAAATACCTTATCACATATATAATTCCACCTCTTGTTAACGCATATGACGGCAGGTATACCTAATAGAGCTATTGAGATATGCATGGTACTGCTGCATGCAAGGAACTTTAGTCTTTACTAAAAAAGCGTAATTCATGAGTTAAGCCTATAAATGTAGGCAGGGCATGTTTAATATTTTCACATAAAAAAATCCACTGTTTGGACAAACTGACTTTGTTTAATTAAAAAATCCTCCTAATTAAAAGCACACTTTATTTCAAGGCTACATCAAAATCATTTTAGAATTAAAGTGATTATACACTTTGCGAGGTTTTATTTATGAACTTATGACTATTTGTTATTCAATAAAGTATTTAAATAAATTTCAAGTAACGATATAATTTAAATATATATTATAATTTAATTTCAAATGATTTGTCACAATATACAACAATTTTCTGTAGGTGGTGGATAATTAAACTGTTAATAACAGAATTAACAGTACAGGTAAATATATCTTTAATTTAAGTTTTGAACTCTAAAAGTTATAACTGATACTTGATACGTATATTGAACATTGGCTAAGCGGCCAGGGTGATTCATCCCGCCGGACAATTATAATAGAATTATATTTTAAAGTTAAATAATTCCTACATAGGCCTGGGTGTTTATTTTTATTCACGTTACATATATATATAGAAGATCATGCAGGCCATATTGGTTAATCAAAAGACACAGGCATTTATAGGTAGTACTCATCATATACACGATAGTGTAAACGTCTGTATTTTAACAAGACTGATGTTAGAGTATAAAGAATCGTGGAAAAAGGGCGTTTCAGGTTGTTTCAGGCTGTGTAAATATCCTGGAATTTCGGGAATTCAAGTGTTCAAGAATGGAAATTCTTAATACTTTCCAAGGAAAGAGCAACACAATTCGTCAAAATTTTTTTCGCACAATGTGTATGACAGACACCCCACCCCCACCACCGGGGGCCATTGGTCTTCTGGCAGGGTTTTTCCCTAGTGATTATCAGGTGCTGCTAGGGATTTCTGTAAAAGACGACCGCCCTGAAATGCAGATTTTTTGCATGATTGGTAAGTTTATCCATGGCGTTCCGACATTGCAAGACCACAGATCTTAACAAAGAATAACTACAGATATGTATTTCTTTTTTGCGTGTAGCTTGCCTCTATAGAGATCGTCTGCAAATAATTTGGTTGGTTCCACTGCCTACTGTTTAATCCCTGAAATTCTTGAAAAGGGACAAAAAGGCCGAATTTGTACTTTTTGAGGAACTCCTTATGCCACTGATTATACTAAATCCCAGAAATGCCGCTCATAAAAAAAATCTACAGAACGTTCGCTAATCATTTGGTAGGTTCAATTGTCCAGTTTATAATCCCTGGAATACTTGAACATGGGACAAAAAGGCCGAATTTGTACTTTTTGAGGAACTCCTTATGCCACTGATTATACTAAATCCCAGAAATGCCGCTTATAAAAAAAATCTACAGAACATTCGCTAATCATTTGGTAGGTTCAATTGTCCAGTTTATAATCCCTGGAATACTTGAACATGGGACAAAAAGGCCAAATTTGTGCTTTTTGAGGACACCTTGTGCCACTGATTATACTAAATCCCAGAAATGCCGCCCCAAAAATGTACAAATCGTTCGCTAATCATTTGGTAGGGTCCATTGTCCAGTTTATAATCCCTGGAATACTTGAACATGGGACAAAACGACAAATTTGTATTTTTTTAGGAATTCCTTGTGCCACTCATTATAATTCCTCGAAATACCGCCCCCCCAAAATGTGCCGCCCGGGGCGGACCGCCCCTGCCGCCCCCCCCCCCCCCCCTTTAGGTACGCCACTGTATATATATATATATATATATATATATATATATATATATATATATATATATACACTCACACACACACAGTGTCACACTTCACCAACACTGTTCACAAGCGAGCTCTAGCATAAAGACGGCCTTAATACCAATGAGTGGCCCAAGCCCTCGGCCGGGATAAAGAAAGTGCTCCATCTCATGTGCACAACAGAAAGGAATCATTTAAAATGTGGTGCTCAAGCTTACCACCTAAATGAAATGGATTGCAAGTACTAAATATTATGTCAAAATCTGTTAATTCATAATTGAGTAAATATGCTAAATTAGTCTACTTTTTTTTAGCTTGCACTATTGTTGCAACTCTTCTCCGAAAGAAATAGGACAAAGGGACGGGTTATTTTATGTTTTGCTGTTACGATTACCATGATTTTTTTAAGTACTGCAGGTATTGGTAAAACCCAACATGTCCACACCGTTAGAGTACACAAGAGCACGAAAAAAAAACACAAGGTCAACATATCCAATATATTTTCCATTTTTTATTCGCTATATTAAACGAGGCATTAAACAATTTCCAGCCTAATTGATATTTCATTATACATACATTCTTTTTACAAATATTACCGTACAATTATTATGCATGACGTACATATTAAATGTCATTCAAAATTTTCTCATAATCAAAATATTTAACAAAATACGATATTTTAAAAAGCATTACCCTGTTCCTAAAAAGTGTACACATAATGATATAGTGTAATTGACAAATTTTGTAAATACAGTCCTTGCAATAATATGTAAAATGGGAATATTCTTGGTAAAAGTAGCTAAGAAAGATACTTTAAACCAGAAATGCATAAATGAACAACACAATCATGTACTTTGTACATAAAAATCGAAAGTAAACTACATTTCATGAGCAAAGGCACATTGGGGTTATAAGGCTAATAATATATAAAGGACACTACGAGATTACAAATATTTTTGCTTAAAGTCAATAGAATTTATAATTGCATTTGCTTACCTTAAGCTTAAAACTAATGGACGCATATATGTGCGTGAAAAATTGCTTCAGAACCCATGTGCGCATTTATGCATGTCTGAAGAGGCAGAATTTTGCTGTGGGTCAGTAAGCCCCCCCCCCCCCCCCCCCCCCGCAAAAAAAAAAGAATACGCTGGACTGACATATTATTTTCGGGAATTGCTCGGTTCTGGCACCCCTTGTGCTTGTAAATCGCCTGTACATGTGGTGACTTACAAGCATATAGCACTCACGCCAGAACGCTGACGCACAAAGGTTTTCACTATCATGAGCCATTTTTCACGCATTACGCTGATATACGTGCACAAAACTTTTAAGCCTAGTTCTGTATACGGAAACCCCCGCCTGTAGACCACCCACCTCTGATAAACACTAGCTATGCATGGTTGTACATGTCACGGCTGGGGGATAATGGTACATACCGTGACACGTCTTAAACTTAAAACCCACGTGATCATATAGCGTATATGCGTTAAAATTGCTTCACGACCCATTTGTACGTGTGAGCCTTCCCCCTAAAAAATGGCGTTGGGTCGACGTAATTTAAACATGAATCCCTCAATTCACGCCGACCTGCGTTTAAAACGCTCTGGTGGCGATTTTCACGAATATATGCACAAACGCTGAAGGAAACTCAGTTACAAAATCACATGAGCGATTTTCACGCATATAGGTACAAAGGCCTTCGATTATATATAAACATGGGTGTTATAGGCTTAACCAGACACTGGTGGTTCAAAGATGTTTTCTGACTAAACATTTACCTCTATGTAAAAAAGGATGGTATTGAATAGAAGGCATCAAATATAGTTTAGGCATATAACTACTTAAGATTGTTATTAATTCACGTCCTGACCACATGGGACCTCAGTTAACTGCCATATCTCTCTGGAGACAGCTTCAACCAAGTTTATCCCTTAAATTCCGCCAATACATTCATATACGGGCGCTTCTTCTAAAACTGACGAGTGAAGGCAGCAGCAATCATTTGTCATATGTCGTGTCGAATTTGTACTTGAGGTAATCACCATGGATACGATCCGGGTACTTGTTGCTGCCATCGAAACACGTGACGAGCGTGTCGTTGTCAGGGTTAACGAAGAACGCCATGGACTGGCGATGCTTCTCCCCTCTGACGTCATCATCCTGAACTAGTACTCGATGTATCTGTGGATGAAGACATTATTAAACTGATCAAAACGATGAACTGCACGACCTCATATTTAGCCTCACTCTCTGAACTTTCCCGTCTTCGTTTCTTAAGATAAAATATATATCACATATCAACAGGAATGTTATATAATAAACCATATGTTTGTAGAACATGCGTCAAACTCGAATCATAATTACCTGTAAAGGGGACCAAAATATAAATATAATATCTATATTATAATTGACGGTGGGGGCGCTCGACATTTATCACGGAACTCCTCAGTGGTCACGCCTCGGATATGCACGTTTGTGTATCAAGGCAGAGTCAATACAAAATGTTCAGGTATTCAAAATAATGAACGGGTAGAATAAGCTAGTAAATGTTAACAGATACTAAAAAATCTCAATAAATGTCAGCAGTCCTTGCACCTTTGTGACTTCTTAGAGACGACCAATGACCACATTAGTATCTCAGACTTTGGAAACTCTAATCAGTGGCGGATCCAGAAATTCAAAAACAGGGTGGCGCTTATACTGGGTTGGTGGTTGATGGGTATTATGAAAACAAAAGTCTTAAATTAAGCAATTAATAGATATGTATATATATATATATATATATATATATATATATATATATATATATATTACTGAAAGGGTTTGGTTGCCATTCCACGATCAAAGTGCTTGATACATAAAAGAAGAGCTGCAATAAGTTCATAAACTACATCAGTGCATTACTGTCATTACCCGCAGGTGTCGTGCTTACTTCATGGCACTCATGGCCATGAAGTAAGCACGAACCTGCGGGTAGGGGTAGCAATGCACTATATGTATATATATAATAATAATAATATATAATACTTTTCATTATAATTATAATTATAATTATTATTATTATTATTATTATTATTATTATAATTATTATAATTATTATTATTATCAATACGTTATATATTTCATTCTATAAACAAGATAAATATATTTTCTATTTTCACATGCTTAAAAATTTAATCTACAGCTATACTTTAAGTAATAAACTGTCGATAACATGATCTTCTGTAATTGCTTGGGAATATAACAGAAATCTGAAAAATGAAAATTAATCACGAATCAATGGGAAAAGATATAGATAAACTTAAAGAAGTTACAGCTCAACGGGATCCGCCACTGCAAGTTCTCTGTTACCCACAGACATTGTTATTTACATCAATGTTTATGAACCCGATCTTTCTGACTTTGACCCTGCGCCTTTAGTATGACTGTTTCTTAGTTACAGTGTGACGTTCTGGTGATGCAGTGCCTTTGCCTGTGACAAGGATGAAATCTTTTGCGACATTTAGAATAAAATCACTTTAGTATAAGCCTGATACCAGTGTTGTTCTGAAAACATTTACTTGTGGTGATACAAAAATCAAAGAGAATCTAGATTTAAATATTACGCTGGATAATATGAAAAAAAACACAGTTATTTGGTGCCACCTGGTGGCACTTTCAGGTAATGGGCACTAGGTTTTACAGGCCAATCGGTAGATGGCGCAATGTAACCTGCTTACAAAATGTGAGAACAAGTTAAAAAGACTTCAGAACTGCATACAGGAAAATAAAAATTCTTTAAAACATCAAAACATCAGATTATCCTTCATGAATTTTCTCTAACTTTTTATGGAAAATCCATTTTGGGGAGACTTTTATAAAATAGGAAGTTCTTAAAAGCAGGAATTACCGTGGAGACGAGTCGATCGGCAGTCCATCTTTGCATGGTATCCGAAATGTTGACCAGAATTGTTCCAGGGATAGGTGTGGCCGGAATGAATACTCCATCACGCCGTTTTACCTGTAGAATAGAATATAACAGAACCAGGTATATTCTCAGGTAATTTTAGAACTGCACAAACTTATAATTTGGCGTTCTCTGGTCAGCATCAAATTAAGCCTTTAAAAGGGCCAAACATGCTAATCGTACAGGGTCATTAGAGATGAAGACCTCTTACATTTAAGAACCGTTATAAGTGGATATAAAGTTTGTGGCTTCATCATAAATTAAAGATACCATATATGATGACCCGAACTTGAGAGAAGAAATGAAAATGAAACTCTAATCAAATAAATTCATAACTAAATGACCTTGCCCATAATTATGTAACAGGTTTTAGAAGTGTGTTCAGAACTGTAGCCTCGGGGGGGGGGGGGGGGGGGGGGGAGTGGCAACTGCACCCCGAGATCTGAGCATCATGCAAAAATAAAGTGTTGGCAGTATTTGCAAGAAAGTTCAATTTGACTGGTGACAATCACTCAATTACCCTTAAGCCTCGTAAATAAAAGGAAGCAATTATGTTCTGTGATTAGCACTTATATCAAATGAAAAAAACACAAAGAATAGCATGTATATTTAAAAATGTCCACACCGTGGGGGGGGGGGGGGGGGGGGGATTCCACACCCTCCATCCTCGTGTGCTACGCCCCCAACGTTATGCTTCGCTCTGAGAAAGCATTTAACCCTCCCTCCCCCCCCCCCCCCGGACTTTGCTCAGGCTACGGTCCTGGTGTATATATCTAAGTGTTATGAAAATCAAGACACGGTATCTACTAGTGTGTTCAATCACGTTTTAATATAGTACATTTGTATTATATTGTGAACACTGAGATAAAGGCTATTTTCGAAGTTATCCATGCATCCATTAAAACTAGACTAGATCTGATTTTACATGTGTATTACCGGCAGTTTGCCATCAAAAGTTGTACATGTGTATTAGACATTGGGTCGATCACTCAATTTAAATAATGCGAGTCATATAATTCATGGCTATATCACTATATGTGTAAATTTTTTTTTTCTCGCATCTCAAACAAAACGACCCCCATCTATAACCTTGGCTGAATCTCTGATCATGAGATATCCTGATTTTTATTTATTATTATTTTTCAATACAAATGAAATGTAGAACTTATGTGAAATATGATGTTAAATAAAGGGAGAATGCCCCGGCGTTACCTCCAAACCTCCGACCTCGTCCTGGAAGAGCAGGGTCATGGTGCCGTAGTCAGAGTGCTCCCCCAAGCGGACAGTCCCGGACTTAACGCCTGAAATACACATCACAACGGCACATCAGAATGTGACAGATTACATATACATGTATACGTACGACAATCAGGTCTATATCGGATAGACCTCACAGGACTATCACTGCGGCAGGTATTTCATATAGGTTAACTTAAAATAAGCTGGCATCCCTTAATTTTGCTTATAGCATACATTCATCTGAAATCCAACTTTGTACCTATTATATTAGATTATAAACAGCTTAATATATTGGTTCAATGAACACATATAATTTGTATTTTGTGTGGTCGCCAGAGAGAATACACCTGACAAAAATTCCAAAAATCTTTCCACCCGCTCCACTTTCTTCAGGACTATCAGTTGGAGCCACCGGTTGCATGCTAGAAGAATTAACCCACTCACCGTGGTTCTCCGGTAGAGGAGGGTAGTGCAGAAGCCTGAGCGTGGTGGTGTTGTTTGGGGTTTTGATTCCTCTGTGTGACTTCACGAAGAACTCCCGGTCCTGAAAAGGGGGACATATAATTATAAACTACGCAAATATGCTATTCATAAGGTATATCAAATAATAAAGATCTTGAAGCCACGTTACCAGGACGGGGCGAGTTTACTCTCTTGATGTGCAGTCAGGGGAATATTCCATTGGGGAAAGGGAGAACTTGAACAGATGTACAAGTCAGGTTACAAAATGCTTCGATGAATTTTGCAAAAACAGTAGTTCACACACTTTGGATATTACGAACAAGGCCTACAGGCCTAATGCGAACCTGTACAAAGTTTAGGAGTATGAATGGAGGTTTATTTTTTAAATTTAATATTGATCCTCTTAAGTCCTGCATATCTACCTTAGTCATTATGATTTCAGTAAAATGGACATTTAGGACCTGCAAGTTTCAGACTAGGACATTTTAAAACTAGAATATGGGTAGTCGAAAAGCGACTATGTGTATCCGAAGAAATCAGAGTGGAACAGGTGAAGTGAGGCATGGATTAAGTGGCAAGGGGAATAGCGTGAGGTGTGTTGAATATTAGCATGGATGTCTGCAGTGTAAACGTGAATGCAGGTGTTGCCACTTGTCATAAAATCGAGAAAATTGTCCAGGATGTATAAACACGCAAAATTTCAGGTGGATAAGTCAAACCACTGATGAGATATGAGTGATTTTATCCCAAGGCAGATGAACAGATGGACGCTGTGCATAAGTGGTTGCAGGTGGCGCCACCAGTTTTGCCTATGATGAAGAACTATGTGAGATCTATACACAAGCAAAATTTTGGCCCAATCGGTCAAACGGTTCCCGAGATATGAGCTTGGATGTCTGCAGAGTAAACGTGAATGTAGGTGGCGCCACCTGTCATAAAATCGAGAAAGCTGTCCAGGATGTATGAACCTACAAAATTTCAGGTGGATTATTCCAACCACTTCTGAGATATGAGTGTTTTTATCCCAAGGCAGATGAACAGATGGACGCTGTGCAAACATGGTTGCAGGTGGCGCCACCATTTTTTGTGTATGTTATAAAGCTTTCCAAGGGCTACATTTCTTTAGCCTTATCGGTCAAACGGTTTCCTAGATATGTGGGTTTATGCATGGAAACAGACACACAAATGGACGCTGGGCAGAGAAGAAAGGTCAGAGGTCAACCAAAATGAGGGCTACCCGATATGTATAAACATGCCCAATTTTAGGCTGATGTATCAAATTCCTCTGTAGAAATAAGCAGGCGCACACAATGCAAAAGTCAATGCAGGTGGCACCACCTGTCTTGTAAATGAGAATACCATCAAAGACTCATAGACAGGTCAAAATATCAGTCCAATACATCAAACTTACCCAGAGTTTGATTCACTGGGCTGACAAGGCTGAGGTGAGTAAGGCAGTTGCCCCCGAGTGACCTGTGACAAATTTCTGCCTCAAGCTACTGCACTGAGTGAACTCTTGACCTGCACCTGGCTAAACTGAGTGAATTTTTTACCTGTACCTGGCTGCACTGAGTGAACTCTTGACCTGTTGCATAATCTGACACAGCTGGCAGTCTGCCAAAGCTATAAATAGATTCAGGCTGAACTTTGGTGCCAAATATGATGCAGTGAGCATTCTGCCAAAGCTATAAATAGAATGCAGCTACTGCACTGATTGAACCCTTGACCTTTACCTGGCTGCACTTCTTCCAATCCTGGCACGATGCCAAAACTATTTATAGAGCTGACATCATCTTGGCTAATGGCCAACATCAAGGCACTGGCAATCTGCCAATGGTAAACCAAGTGCTGCCATCTGTACACAAAAGTAGTCCCTACATGAAATAACTTTGAAATTTATTTTCCCAATACAAAATGCTTTTCAGCTGACTTTTTATAAAAAAAGAAATCAGGAATATATGTAAAATTATTACGGATGCATACTGAATGCAAAATTAAAATACAGATATATCTCATTGATGGCAAATTCTTGAATTAAGTTGAGTAGGGATACCAAAAATTTATAATCCACGTACAGTTGTCTTTATATAACCACAGAGAGCTAAATATCCATGGTTGTAACATTGTCTGGTATGATAAATAACTTAAATCATAAATCTTAATTTTTTAAAAGCTTTTAAAAAACTTTCTTGTCAATATTAACCAAAGATAACCTGAAATCTAAATGTCTAGTGGCATGATGTAATAGATGCTGATTAACTGGTGCCAGGCTTGATGTAACAGCATCACACAGCTAACATATATGGTAAAATGACTCAATTCAATCTCCATAATTCAGCCAAAAATCATTCATGTGGAACCATTAATGACAATTATTATAAGAATTATTGTAGGGATTATTCTTGTAAAATATTTAACAAACTGGCTTCAGTGGCATCAGTCGAAAAACTGGTTTATAACTCATACAGGAAGATACAGCGAATTGGCTAAGTTCAGCTTCCCGTAAATCAGCCAAAAAGCACTGTACCAAAACCATTTGAACAAACTTGAATTATCAACATCTGAGGATAATTAATGTGTGAGATTTAAGAATTTGGCCCAGTGTTTTTTTGAGAAGAAGATCTTTTTATCCACTGAGCTAAAATGGGCTGTTATGGCATATGACTAAATTCAGCTTCCCATAACTTAGCCAAAAGTCACTGAAAAGAGACCATTTGAACAAACTTCAGAAAGCTCTACCCTAGGATCATTTCTGTGCGATATTAAACATTTTGTCCATTTGGTTTCCGAGAGAAAGTTTTTTGTAGCCCTCAGTGTGATACAGGCACTGATGACCCCGTACAAAAAAGGCCGATGCAGGTGGCGCCACCAATACCTCAATTTCAGAAATGACCTATGTGACCAACATAAGCATAAAATTTGGTGATGATAGCTACAGCGGTTTTTGAGATATAAATCTTAATATGCTTTTTTGCACAGTTAACAAAGTTCAACCTCCTGTAACTCGGCCAAAAATCTCCGAACTGGAACCATTCGAACAAACTTGAGAAATATTGTACCAGGGATCATTTCTGTAAAATATTAAACAATTTGGCTGGGCAGTTTCGGAGAAGAAGATTTTTAAAGCTTTTTTAGCTTTTTCCCTATAAAATCTAAGAAAATGCAGTTAGAAAAATAATAAACAAAATCCGATATAGTTTTTTGGATGACTGATTATTTGCAAAAAATTTGGTGATGCTAGCTCCTGCCGTTTTCGAAATAGCTATGGTTAACGTACAGACGACGCACGACGGACGACGCCGCACAGCTCACAGGTTCGCTAAAAATATATATATATAATTTAACGAAAAGGTTTCAAATTGTCCGAACAAAAGTATGAAAAGTATGAAGCAGTTCCGGAAGACCAAACCTTCATTCAGTGTTACTCTACGTGATGCTTCAGGAATGGCCATTTTAAGTTAAATATATGTGTTGAGTTATAGCGTATGGATTCTTTGTACTTCACATTTACCAATCATGCAGTCGAACACTGGTGAGATAACAGCAAATTTTTGCTCAGATAATGCCAATAAATAAAATAGACCAAATATGTTCCCCAATATGTGTAAACAGGCTAAAGAGCCTAGAATACGGGTAATCGACAAGCGACTACGTGTATCCGCCGAAATCAGAGTAGGACGGGTGAAGTGAGGCATGGATTGAGTGACAAGGGGAAATAGAGTGAGATGTGTTGCATATTAGCATTGATATCTGCCACGTAAACATGAATGTTTATGTAGGTGGCGCCACCTGTCATAAAATCAAGAAAGCTATCCAGGATGTAAACGCATGCTAAATCTCAGGTGGATAATTCAAACCACTGCCGTGATATGAGTGATTTTATCCCATAGCAGACAAACATGTGGACACTGTGCAAAAATGGCTGACGGTTGCGCCACCAGTTTCGTGTATGATTAAGAGCTATGTGAGATGTAAAAACATGCAAACTTTTAGGAAGAAACGTCAAACCAGTCAGGAAATATTAGCATGGATGTCTGCAGCGTGAACGTGAATGTAGGTGGCGCCACTTGTCATATATTCAAGAAAGCCATCCAGGTATATATGCATGCAACATTTCAATTGAATATGTCCAACCACTGCAGAGATACGAGTGATTTTAACCCAAGGCAGACGAACAAATGGACGCTATGCAAAAAATGGTTGCAGGTGGCGCCATCAGTCCATCGTTTATGATAAGGAACTATGTGAGATCTATATAAAGGCAAAATTTCATGAAGATACGTCAAACCAGTCCTGAGATTTTAGCATGGATATCTGCAGCGTGAACGTGAATGTAGGTGGCGCCACTGTCATAAAATCAAGAAAGCTATCCAGGATGTAGACGCATGCAATATTTTAGGTGAATAAGTCCAACCACCTCAGAGCCCGATCGGTCAAACGAGTCCGAAGATATGTGGGTTAATGTGTCAAAACAGACTCACAGACTGACACACTGCGGAGAGGAAATGTCAGAGGTCAACGCAAAATATTTTAACACCAGTTCACATGTGACTCGATATTGGTGTTAAGTTTAGGAAAAATCGGTTCAGTGGTCTCAGAGTTCTATTCCGGAAACGAAGAAGAACGGGGAAGAAGGAACCCGGTCAAAAACATAGTATCCGCAAAACTTCGTTTTGGCGGATACAAATAGTCGACGCTGAGAAAAAGTATAATACTAAAAACAAAAGTGTAGTGTGGCAAAACTGCAAGAATCAGTTTACCATGAACTTATTCTATAAGTTGGAGATAATATCTAGAAGTCAAATCATACGTTTCTCTTATGTAAATGTTTGAAAAAGCGTGTCCTAATAGCGGCCGCATAGTTGACAGAAGGCGGAAGCACACTGACATGATAGACCGCGAGGGCCTGTTATGACAGAAAATCAGCCGAGCTAAAATACTGCTCTAAATGCCGGACAGTGAGTCAATGACACATGTACAGATATATGTATTACGCAGCATCATTTTCGCTTTACATATAGCATCAGTAGGAAAATTACACTCTCATTGCCCGCAATATGTCTCAATCACAACTTACGTCGTGTGCTTACATTTAGCACGTGCAATGCTAGTTCAACCTATTACTCAGGGACGCGATGATTGTCAAAAGCGCTCCTTTACTGAGCGGCAGGAAACTGGAAAATGAGGCTACGTCCAGAATTTAAAATGACATGTATATATCTATCCATTCAACGTGTATTTATTTAAGCCATAGGCAAACACTATGCATCAAATGGCAGAACGCAGATATTTACACGGAAAACCCTTGATACAAGTCGAAGCCGGAGCAAAAAATGAGATGTTCTCTCAAGTTACAGGATGCAGAGGTTGGAACAAAGCATGTTAAGTTCACGGATAGCCCCTGAGAGCGCGATGGGGAGCGAAAGACTGCAATGACTGATGTCACCGTTGCCGTGACCCCGCCAGCTCTAAATGGGGATGATAGTTTCAGTTGGAACTACAAGTGTAATACCCTTGGATCACGCAGAGATACCCTATGGCGCACGAGTATATGTCGAGATCGGTATTTTGTATGACAATGATTGATGTTTACTCTGTCAAATCCTGCGCCCGCAGCTTTTCTGTAATGCATAATTGAGCATTTTTTTGTTATAAGTTAGCCATTGCTGTGTCCTCATGCAGTATTTATTTTTGACATCCGTTAAAATATAAATATATATATATATATACATATATATTTATTTATTTACATTTATATATATAAAACATTGAATTTTTCAAATGCCAAGGGTATTTCTATTGAAAAATACTAGTGTATTTTTGTACACCGATTTGACTGCTTAACATTATCCGAATTAAAGAAAATAATTCTGAAGCTTCTGCGATCGCCCTTAAAAACTTCCTTTTAATTTACATATATGCTTGTTCCAGGGATATTGTTTGTATGCTTATTGGCTCGAATACCAGGATTTTGAATTAAAAGCTTTGGTCCACAATGTCTGCTTAGCTGCTTAAATCTAAGATGATATACAACGTCGCGGGTATTTTTCGCCCAGCTAGTGGGGGGATACCACATGGTGCAATATGAACGGTAATAATCAAAGCACTATCAGAGCGCATGCCTCCGCCAATGCAAAGTCCACATCCGCCCTAACATTTAATCAATCCAACTAAAACAAAAATAACTAAATGTAATAATAATAATGTTGAACCTACAAGTGGTATATCTACCAATGGTTGAGTCATTTGAAAGCATCCCTATTTCTTTAATTTTAAAATGTGTATGTCGCAATGGACGTTTCAAGATCTTATCGCGATGGGAGAATCTGATTGGCTGTTGCTAACGGAGCAATAAAATCAACATGGATGCGTACCTTGATATCCAGACTGAGGGCAATGACTTCCAAAACACGGTGCGCAAGACGAGTACACGTGTCAAACATCCCGACCAGCTCCTCCTGAAACCCTGGCACTAAACGATCAGGCCATATCTAAAAGACAGACATATACAGGAAAATAATCTATAAATTTATATATTTATGCGATCTACTTACATCAGGGTGCATGGAGCAATCTTTTTGCCTCCATCAGGTGGGTATGTGTTCATCCCCGTTCGCATGTGTGATTGTGTAATTGTTCACAACATAGCTAACGCAGTCATGAAGGCAATTTCAGGGCAATATAGAATCAATTAGATTTTGGTGTGGATCCGGCACATGATCGAGATTCAGGAACGTCAATAAGTAATCTTAACAAATGTACTGTCACTTACTTGGGAATATGGGCCGAACAAAATAATGCAAACATGGTTGTGGGAGCATCCCATATTAGGGGACCCCCCCCCCCAGTGGCAGAGGCTTGTATTCCTATATATATATACGTTACACGGGAAAGCACCTATAGCTATAGTGCCCAGAATGAATCTTGTTATAACGTAAATTATAACACAACCCATAAAACACCACCGTAAAGAATATCACAAAACATGCTACACCAGCACGAAATGCTGCATGACAAAATGTGAAATATTGTACAAAATTTTGTTCTCAAAACAATAATAAAACTTGGAAAATTAGGTGTGTCATCAATATGTGAAATGTTTCACATTCACTAACCTTGGCAGACCCGGGGTCGACATTATACATTTCTTTCATGTCCGCGGGCATGTCCGAGTTGAGTCTACAAAACACAGAAGCACGTAATTATATACACTCAACCTTCTGCGTGTGTGTACGTTTGTGCTTGTGTGTGTGGTGATCAGTTCAATAGCCTGTGTCTGTAGCTAATACGTTACATATATCTTGTTAAAGCACATGTTTAACCCTTCATGTATGTGGCATCATTTTTAATTAACTGTATAAATATTAGGCCAAAAAATATAAAAGATATGGTTCCCAGGCATCGCCGGCGTCAATTTTAAACCCCCGCATCAAGAATTTTTATTTTTATTTTCAATTGAAATTTACCAATTTTGAGCTCCAGTCGCTCGGACATATCTTTAAGATGATAAAATCATACAATTTTGATAAAATTCCTTTGTTATGTAGTACTTTTACTTGTTTAGCCAAATAAATCTGTTATTATCATGCTTTTCCTTTATCATTTGACATTTTTATCGAATTATAATTATTGCCTGAGAACAAAACATTTTGGCCTTAGCCATCAGTTTTTCAGTGAGAGTCAGAACATACCACCAAATTCAACAGTTTGTGATAGCAAATGGGGTTATATCTATCCAAGTATCCTTTTTTTTGTTGTTACAAAGCTCGGGTTCTTTTTTCTAAGGTAACACCGGGTTTCGGCTTTGCTTCGCTTCGTGTTTACGTGCTAAAGCTTCATGCTTACCTCTGGATATTGAAACGGATCAGACTACCAAGATATTCGCGGTTGAAATATCAAAATTTTACCCAGTTATCTTTGGTACAAATGCCCACTACTAAGATATATATGGCTGAGACATCCGTTACCCAGAAATGCCTGGCTCAGGTATCCGTTACCCAGATATCCGTGGTTCACATACAGGTCTGCACTCAGATATCCCGGATTCAAATATCCGTTACCCAGATATCCGCAGTTCATACACCCGTTGCTCTATCTGAGGTCCAAATATCCGTAGTTCCCTTATACCCGTTACCCAAAAATCTGGGGTTCAGATATCGGTGGTTCAGATATCTGTAGTTCACATAAACCCGTTACCAA
This sequence comes from Sipunculus nudus, assembly GCA_026874595.1. NCBI lineage: Eukaryota > Metazoa > Annelida > Sipuncula > Golfingiida > Sipunculidae > Sipunculus > Sipunculus nudus. The sequence goes on from CM049315.1 coordinate 50,744,980, forward strand.
GATATCCGTGACTCAGATATCTGTTACGCAGATATCCATAATTCATATACCGCTACCCAGATATCAGTGGCTCAGACAGATATCCTTTACGCAGATATAAATAATTCAAATACCATTACCCACATATTCTATTACCCATATATATATAACCATTTTTTGAGTGCTTTTTACCCGATAAAGGCGTCAATGTGTTATAAATATAATCGACTATAGGAACAGAAATAAATTAAACCATTTACGGGCTAGGTGCATGGGCCTTGTATGCTGTGAAAATGTGAGAGGGACAATCCAGAGGAGTATCGATAGAAACCCCCCCCCCCCCATAAGTTTCTTGCCCTACTGGCAGGTGAGCAATATGTTGAAGATGGAAGGTCTGGGATGAAAAGTTGGCTTGCATTGTTGCAATTGTTATAAGGAAATGGGTCCTGTGGCCTTGAACTTTGACCTCATGACCCCGAATTCAAAAGGGTTCTTTCTTTAATGGTGATTAATATATAATTAAAGTTTAAAACCAATATGTCAGTCCAAACTATAGAGTTATCACCTGGAAACTAATTTGTTGACCTTTGACCTTGCGACCCCAAAATCCATAAGTTTCTTCCGCTATTAGCAGGTGAGCTATAATTTCAAATAGGTGGGTCCTGTGTCCATGGCCTTTGTCCTCATGACCCTAAGAAGCTTCTAGGAACATCGGTTACGGATTGCGTCTTGCTAACGGACAGCCTGACTCCCAGACGGCTGGACAAACGACGGATAAAGAGCCATATTCCTCAGCTGATTTCAGTCAGCTTTGCTTTAAATTATCGAGGACAATAGGAAACAACTCTAAACTGATGGATAGAATTATCTCAAAATGGTCAAGTGATGTTTTGTTCCCCTAAAAAGTGAGTGGACAAAATGTTCCTTTGTCCCCCACTCTATAAAAGTGAAGGGAACATACCTAATAAAAACCAACATCCACCACCAGGTAAGGTGGATGGATGACGGACTGAAGCCGATGGCAGCAGAGCCGCCTACAGCGACGAAACGTCTTGCACCATTGACGGACGACTGTTTCGTCGCCTCCCCAACATAGCGATAAGTGTAGTTTGACCACGATACGATCATATTTTCCGGAAAAGGCAGTTTTATTTTCAGTTTTACGTATAGGGTGACATAAAAACTTCTTCAGTATGGCAAAAGTATCTTATTTTCAATACAACTGCAACATACTGGCAACTGTAAGTGCATTTTACTTTAGTTATTGTGTATTTTGGTCTAAGAAGACACGGGTCGTATACACTGCTTCTGACCTCCAAGATAGAAGCAGTAAGAATTTATATTTTTATAAGGGTTGTAGACATATTTTAAACTGGGAGTTTATGCAATTAGCTTATCATAACATAATTTTGCCTTTAAAAAATGAGATACCAGAGATACTGATGGGTTTTATAGACACAGATCATACTGAGCTTAGAACCCCACCCAAGTACATAGATGGGATGGTGACTATATAATGTACCCTCAGATATATTTAACAATTTAGTCACCCTTGGTGGCTAATGGCAGCATCACCGCAGAAGTACATGTTAAGTCACCTACTTCTCCCCGCGGAGCGCCACCCAGCCATGCACGTGCTTGTTGTCTGTCTTCTGGAACTTCTCTTTCTCATCTTCAGGGAGGTCGAAGAACTGTCTGCCAATGCGCATTGACTGCTCCACCTAAAATACATAGAATAACAACACGCATGATGTTAATTTGTTACAAATATGTAAATTCCTATGGGAACGGGATATATCCAGCAACGTACCCTTATATATCGGAAAAAGAGACCGCTGACTCTCGTCTTTTTGCCATCTCGTGATTAAAAATGAACCACAATTAAATATTTATTTTATCCTGCGAATTTTTAGCAGTGATGGACTGGTGTGAGAATATAGACCCTGGAAATTCGAATGAAAGCAGCTCAAATTTAGCACCATCAGTCCACAGGGATATTTTGTTCGCCTCAATATTTTATGTCATCAGCTTAGCGGGAAGTGTAAAATGTACAAGTACGTATGTTCCTAATTAGTTTTAAACTCACATGAGAGGTTCCGATAGACATACACACATTTGAAAATAAACACATACATATCTGCATACAGACAGTCCCAACTGCAATACCACCGCTTTTCCATTCTGGGTAGGGGGGGCTGGGTTATTGAAACAACAAGAACTTTGTGTAAAGTTTGAATATCTTGTTATTAAATATCGTAAAATGGACGAAATGGAGGCGAGCCAATTTTACATAAGAAAATGTCATCATTTCAGGAAGATGTTTATATTCAGGACAATACATGCCAAACGGTTTATAAATTACTTTTTTAGTAGCAAAGTAAGCTATATGGTTATGCTACCATTATATGAATACAGTTTTCCAAGGAGGTTCTCCTGGACTTATATACCCTCGATGTCGTGCTAGAAGTTTCTAGCCCTAACTGTAAGGATTGATGCCGAAAAATTATAGGATCCGAAACGGAAAGACATATGTATGGACGGACAGAAGGAGGACGGACGGAAAAAGACCAGTTTCTTTATCTCAAAGGAGCAAAGGTCAGCTACGCTAAAAAGAAATAACCGGGTTCGGTAATCCTCCCCGGTGATTCCAACACGCCGATAAAATATTCTGCTTCTTTTCTCAGGGAACAGTCACAGCTGTAACAATCACATAAAACGTCCAGAGGACTAAATTTTGTATTTAATTATCCCATTTTTTGTCAACTTTATGTTTCCAATTAAGGAGGTCACAAAAACTCCATGATGTTACGCACGAAAGAAAGACCGACCCAGGCGCGGATCCGGGGAGGACCTATTTTTAGACAAATCTTATGCTCTTAACCAATATCTTTTTTTAGACAATTTTTATGCATGACAGTCGATGACCCCTCCCTGCAAAAATCCTGGATCCGCGCCTGCAACCTTAGAGACTAACAAACGCCGGTATCTGAGCCATGTAAAGTGCCCCGTATTAGTTATTATATCTTTTAATACAATCAATGTAAACTGAAGTAAGTTTGATTTTTTATAATTTCGCAACGAACCACAAACTCAGCATAAAATCAACTGACACTCTAAGATATATACCATTTATAATGCGTCTGAGCAAGCGTTATAGAAGTATTGCGTTACACATAAAATTAGTAATGTGAATTTTAAAGAATGCAAGCCTCTGCCATGTGGGGGTCCCAATTATGAGATGCTCACAAAATCATGTTTGCATTCACTTCTTCGGTTCATATTCCAAGATTCATTCGTGCAAAGGTGATGTACATTTGTGAATATTTGTTAATAATGTTTCTGAATCATGATCATGGTCTAATCGATTCTTCAATGGCCCATTCCCAAAATACCCTGAAATTTTCATGAGATTCCGGTTGGGACTACATGAGTTATAATGTGAATTATCACACAAATACATACAAACACGCACACGAACGGGAATGAACACTGGCGGAGGGAAAAATCTCGGTTGAACGGAAGGAAAAACACTAGTCATTGTGTAGCCATAAAGGCGAGGAAAATCATGCGATACACATGAGGCATCAATTAAAAAAATGACTTTGTCAATATTGTTTTCAGATTTTTTTTTGCAAGTTAAACTTCTCCAAGCATGGTAAAAACTTAATAAAATGAAGAGATCGATATATTCACCTTCATACCATTTTCATTAGAAAAAGATTTGGATGTTTTATTGTAGGTACCGTATCCCATATACGACATCAAATTTTCAGGGACGACAAACAGACGGACGGAGTTAATCACTGTATATACCAACCATGATGAAATCCTATTATATATAATCAGGTGATACTGGCAACGAAAGCCCATGTAATCAAGATTCATTAGAACCGATCTAGCCAAGTTTCAATCAGTCAACCGTATACAAACTGAAACTTTTGACACGTTCAAGAATAATGTAGTAATTTAGCAGATTTATCAGGGTTATAATTTATATACTAAAGGTGGGCCTTGAACCAAAGATTTACTTTATGAATGAGAGGATTATCGTTCAACGAAGGTTAATAACGGTATATATATATATATATATATATATATATATATATATATATATATATATATATATATATATATATATATATATATATATATATATATATATATATATATATATACCGTGCCGCGTCTCTTTGGTGTGAACTAATTATATGGTCTGCAGGACTGCGCGCAAATGGGAACTTGAGCATGATTTATATACACAATGCATTACATGCAGAAAAAAATTGGTTTATTTTCATATTCCTATATCGGAAAAATATAGGTAATTTATGTGTCCCTACTTATTTTTTAACGGAAATTCTTTAACCGATAGGTTCATGCATGATAAAAAATTATATTTTCTCACGTTGGCAAAGCCCTGTCAGATCTGCTGAGTTTTATATAGACCTGTTTCAGGTGACGTCAAACCATGCATAAAGGAAATCACGTCTTGCTCTAGCTGTGAATAAAAGTTTTAAATGTCTTAACAGAATTATGACTCTCTTTGTCTTTTAGGTTTAATTTAAATTTGGTAAGTTCTGATATATTAGAACAGATGGGTTAATATTCGTCATTGCAAATACCTCATTGAAATCCATGAGGTGTCAGCGAGGCATTTCCAAATAGCAAGAACACACGAGTACCCCGAATGTTGGGGTCTATCTTTATTTCTATTGCCTTGAACTCAATAAATCGAGTTATTCGGTCCGTGCGCATCCCCTAAAAGAAAATAAATCGGTCGCAGTATTGGTTGTCTGTGATGTAGTATCTTTCATTTTTACATATGATGTACAAAGATAAGTAACCATGGAACGACAAATCGATGTTACATGCTAACTAAGCATATGGAATACAGTGATCAGAACGTGAATCACCGATTACTGAAGCAATGGGGCCACGTGTTGTTTCCCCATGTCATTTGCAAAAAAAAAAAAAAAAAAAAAAAAAAACAACTATGACTGATAGGTTAAATAACAGACAGTTTTTGTTATTAGAGTACGGCTAGTGGAAGACAAATAACGCCCCCCCCCCCCACACACACAGCACACACGTAATAATATATAAATATAAATATATATTCGGAAAACGAATTTTCGGAAAAACGGCGTTTATATATATATATATATATATATATATATATATATATATATATATATATATATATATATATATATCATTTTGATATTACTGATATGGACAGAAAGTCTCACACACAGATACAAAATGCTCTGACTTCAAATAAATACGCACGCCGATCTGATAAAACACACAGTTCACATGCAGGCTGATAGCTTATTCACTTTTTCGGGTCACTCAGTTAAGTTCACGCCACAAATGAACACCAATACCTGTGATTGACTGGAATTGTTATTGACCAACAACATGAGTACACTGATGTCAGAATTTAACAGATTCAAGCGAATTACTTACAAGACTATGAATGGAAAAACGATTATTATATCAATAATAATAAAAATACTGAGGGATCCCCGCGCACGGGTTCCCCGGCATTCGGTAATCACCCATCCCTGGCTGGAAACAGAGCTGTTCACACAACACGTACCTTTTGCTGTGGGATCCCATGGTTCTTCAAATATGCGAACCCTATTGTACTAAAAGCATGGTAGATATCAGCAGAGAGTTTCTGTAAAACACAGGGATCTACAATTGCTCCGTCCGGCACCTGTAGTCCGTAACAACTGAAGTCGACAATGGGAATATCGTCCATGCCGCCCCCCATGTGTACCGGGACGTTGACAAAGACCGACGGGCTCAATGCACAGACGATGAATAAACTGCAGCGCTCGCTGTGAACGAGGACCAATACATTTATATATAAGTGTGCAGTTTGATACGGGCCAGTCGGGCGTTTCAGCGCAGTTACATAACAGTGCTGATTAAATCGCACTTAAAGGGTCACCTCATCTAAACGTTCACAGAGGTCTGCCTGTACCCTGCCACAGGAAATTTGCGGTGTGTAGCCTATATAGAAACCTGTTCAAACATGGTTCGGGCTGACCCAAGGAAACGTCATTTCTAAATATAAGACCACTATTTCAGGAAGCTTCCTCATTCTAACAACATTTGTCTCAGGTATATGACCTCGCAAACTCTCTATTATAGATTATTGCATCTTAGTCCAATGGAGCGAGCTATTTGTAATTATTTTTTTATCATTCTGGACAAAAAACGTTAATTTTGCTAATTGTTGTAAAGAGGCAATCATGTGCGTTTAATGCAAACATTTGCGTTAATTCTTGGAATTGCTAGGACTAGGACTTGGATCTAGTTTTTTTAAGTCATGAGACAGACACGGTTGAGGTGATCTGGGATCAACGCCCCGGTTGTCTCTTTAGACTATAAATTGCTCATGTGAAGAACACAGTTTATTCCAATATGAAAATTATTCTATGGGTGTCAGTTAAGCATTAGTAATACACGTATAGATAAAATGATTCCTTCAAGGTTACCAGGGCAAGGGCAGCATTTTATTCCATGATAATAAAAAAAGTTATAGTTGAAAAAATTGCACTGAACTTTCAGACCATATTTTATGGCTTGATCAAAGTATATATATATATATATATATATATGTATATATATATATATATATATATATATATATATATATATATAATACATTAAGGTTCAATACATCACAGTGAAAGTGCTCTACCGTACGGGGAGCATTAATAATATTATTCTGTGTGTTTAGTTAGCTTCACATTGAAAGTGCTCTACCGTACGGGGAGCATTAATACCCACAAAACAGTACTGTAGTACATCATGAAATCAAGCTAACTATACACATAGTATAATATTATATAGATATATATATATATATATATATATATATATATATATATATATATATACATATAACATATATGTTATATATAACATACTCGACCTCCCCTTTGCACTGCTTTAACATTTTGTCGCTGCTCCTCGAAGATGATATATCTGGTATACAGCACATGGTAAAATAATTAAATTGTAGTTTACTTTTCACTCCTGATGGCAGCACAAAAGAGCGACGGTCTTCTGTATCAGACTTTTCAGTTTGAGAACATCTTGTTGGTACGTTGATGCACCGATATATTTTTATTAACATTTTTTACATGTTCACGTGCCATTCGACAACAAGCAGCGCCCCGAACCTTTCTGAAATCGACAAAAAAAAAAAAAACAGCTCCTTGAACTTATATGAAATTGACAAAAAACAGCCTCCCTGACACAACTGTAATCGACAAAAAGCAGCTCCCAAAACATAACTGTAATCGACAAAAAGCAGCGCACCGAATTTAAATGAAATCGATCAAAAAACAACTCCCCTTATAATTGAAATAGACAAAAAATAGCTCCCTTGACATAATTGAAATCTACAAAAAGCAGCGCCCTCGACAAACAAAAAAAAAAACACAGCTCCCCCGAAATAACTGAAATGAACAAATAGCAGCGCTCCGAACCTCGCTGAAATTGACAGATAGCAGCGCCCCGTACCTTGCTGAAATCGACAAAAAACAACTGACCTAAAAAACAACTGAAATCGAAAAAGAAACCGCTCACCGAACCTTAATGAAATCGACAAAAAAAGTTCTAACTGAAATCGACAAATAGCAGCGCCTCGAACAACACAGTGACTGAAATCGGCAAAAAAGAACTCCCCTAACATAACTGAAATCGACAAAAGACAGCTCCCCTGAATATATCTAATATCGACAAAAAGCAGCGCACCGAACCTTACTGAATTCAATAAAAAAAACAAGCTCCCCTGACTTAACTGAAATCGACAGATAGCAGCGGCACGAACCTTAATGAAACAACTGAATGTTATGCAGTTAAATCGCCTTCATTAATGTTAATTATAGGCCTACATAACAACATTCGAAAATGGGCAGTCGACAACCGACTATATGCAGCTAGGTATCTGCAGAATCACAGAGGCATGGATACAGTGAAGCATTGAGTCCATCCTCACATGACAACTTTCCAAATTTGTTGCATCTGAGATGCCCCTGCATGTATCCCAAGACGCACGGATTGTCGAAACCAAAAGGAAATACTATAGATGGCACCACCAGTCACATGTAAAAGAAAATGCCATCCTGGATTTATGGACATGGACATTTTTAGGCGGATACATCAAACCACTCCTGAAATAAATTTATTTTACGAATATATGATGGAAATCATAGATCGATAGACATGCAAAATTTAAGGCCGTTACATTGAACGACTCCTTAGATATGTGTGATTTGCACCAATAACAGACCTGCAGATGAATGCCAGATGGAATCTCTTGTATGTAGCGCCACTAGTCATGTACATACAAGATCAAAATTTCCTAGATCTATCGACATGCAGATACCAGGCTGATATATAAAACTACGCCTGTGATAAAGAGCGGAGTGAATTCTACAAATAAGTGATTGTAGGTGGCGTCACCAGTCTTGTGTACAAGAAAGCCCTTAACTCAACAGACCCATTACCATGTAATTTGCCTTGAAACAAATTTTTACCCATGCAACGAATCTGAACGCACTACATTACCCTCTTCATCAAATTTATACCCACGCCGCTTGTGTATTAAGAAGCCTCTCTGAACTCTCTCAGCAAATGATTTATTGCCTTTGTGATTATGGTAGAAATCGGCTTACTTTTTGAAGTAAATGATATTTTAATCACTCAGATTGTTTATACCTTTCTTATAATTGTAAATCTTATTCAAAGGATACAAAAGTAATGGTTTTGATTGATGATAAGAGGTCACGTTTATGGTGCGTTATCCCCTCATCCCTCAGTCACGCCTTATTCACGCTGTACAACTGCCATTTATACCGGGAGCGACATCTGGTGGAGATCGACGAAACCATTTGGAAGGTGCAGAGAGAGAGCCAACCCATTTCATTAAATCCTTTATCCGAATCAACGTATGATATTATTGTAGGCTTTTTTTTTTAATTTGTGTAGCTCTTATTATGAATTGCGCTAATGAAAATAGGTTTCTTTTTCGGTCCCAGGCTGGAAATACGCGTAACTAGAAATCTGCATCTTATTGTAAGGTGCTTCCAAAAGAGTGTTTGCTTTCACTCATTAAACCCATATTCCAAGGTTCATTCTTGTATAAGTGATTGTACATTTGTAAATATTCTTTGGTGTCGTTCCTGAAACCGGATCATGTTCCGGGCCCAAACCAAAATCTAATCGATTCTTCATTGGCTCATCCCCGAAAGGTCCTAAAAATGTCATAAGATTAATCCGTTCATGATTGCGTGAGTTATGTTGTGAACAAACACACATGCACAAACGAACACGCGCACAGTCAATAATTTTTTTTAACAACGGAAAATGGGAGAAAATGTATTTTCCTTTGAAAGCGAAATAATTTTTAGTGACAGTTCGTGATTATTTTGTGTGTATAGTTGGATTGTGCATATTATAATATAGCATTATAGTATAGTATATTAAGCATTTATTGAATAGGTATGGATTTGGCCATGCATGGTTAGAACAGGGAGTTGGTGATGAAAAAATGTTTATTGATATGTTTCTACAAAGAGTCAAGGATATCGGACAGCAAGAGATGTTATCTGAAATTAAAGAAAAATCCAAACTCAGTATATATAGTGAAGTAAAATCAGGCATTGAACCAGAACGATACTTAAATAATATCCCATACATCTATAGACAGGTTTTAACAAAATTTCGACTAAGTGACCATGATTTTGAGATTGAAGTAGGCAGAAGAAGTAATACTCCAGTAAATATGAGACTCTGTAAATTTTGTAAGAATGATGAAATTGAAGATGAGGCACATATTCTTTTCAAGTGTTCCAGATATAAAGATTTAAGAAATAAATTTTTATCATTTATACAGAATTTTCCACAAAATAAATATGGGCTTATTCAGATTTTGAGAACACAGAATCACAAGATACAGTATGATTTAGGTGTATATTTATTTCAGGTAAACAGAGTAAGACAGGAAAACATTTCAGAAAATAATATTCCATAAAGTAGTACTTAAATTATTAAATTCACTGAATACCGTATTTTTATGTATAATTGATAATTGTACACATATATATTTTCATCTGTGTATATCAGTGCAATTCTTTTCTACGACATATATATCTTTTAACATGATTAAGCACATATTGGCAGAAAGTGATGGCAAACTTGTGTATATTTATATGTTATTTAAGTTATTTGTACTTTGGGCCATGAGGCCTTTCTACAATAAACTTTGTTGTTGTAATATAGCATTATTGTAAAACTACACGAAAAAAAATACACGTATTGGTGTTCGCCAGTTTTGTTGCTATAAATATGATTGAATATATCAATTCAGATGTAGAATTCTATCAACATTAACGGTCGACATATATGTTCGTAAATATCAAAATCCCGAAAATGTTTATATAATTTATACAGTTTATATGGATGTTTTTAGCTTAGGTATGATTTTCAGCCTTGTTTTAGTTGGCTATAGGCCGTATTCGTACTTTGTTTGCATCCGATACTTCTTATATATAATAAGCCGGTTTGGTCTGTAATTAAGTAGTTCGTCTTTTTGTCCGCACTGTTGTTTGCATTACAAAAGCCTGAATAGGTTTATTAAATTCATCATAAGTTTGCCGCCTGTATACTTGGTTCGTAATCCGATTTATTTTTTACTGCAATTTCGCGGGGAAGGATGGTGTCAAATGGTAGCGAAACTGGACTCACCCCTGCTAAAAATGAATTTACCTAACATATTATATGAATTGCTGTAAAGCGGAAAATATAATGCAAATAGGACCACTTAAGTACAATGTAAATCAAACTCATGTCGACCACCTTTCAAACGGACTAGGTGAGACCGAATTAATGCGAATTATATTTTCTTATATATATAGTGCGGACATATTGCGCCCTAATATAGTTCACAATCCGGATTATTTTCTGTGATGCGGATATGCATGGCTAAAAAGATGTGTCTTTGTTCGTACGTTGAAATTTCGGTTCGCATGTTTGTCCGTTAACGTAAAGACATGTATTAATGGTATAGGCCTATGTATAACGCTGTATATATACGTATAGGAAATCTGAACAAGCAGGTCTTCTTGGGAACCCAAAATTATATCGGGCCTAGGTCATGTTGATTATTAATCTGCATGTGAGCTTACATAAAGTGGAGAAAACACGGCTGAATGTTCAGTGTTACTGAATAATGAGGCCGACGTTGTATAACAAAATTGAAATAAATAATTTAGGCCATCATTAGCTTATATCCCTGTCAGCAATGCTTATTGCTTGAATTAAGTCAGCCCGACCAGTTAATTTATAAAAAAAAATAGCACACACTGTCTAATTTTTAATTCATTTCTCTATATACAGTCAATTTGTATAATGCCTTTCATACAAAAGCTTCAATTTTTCAAAAGTCAATTCTTGGATAGCAGTTATCCAAAGAAAACATAAGCCTAACAGCTGGCCAGTTTTGGTAAAACTAAACTCCTCAATAGTTGGAAGAACTGCATGCGTTTAGATTTATCATCTATGTTTCACCATAAATATAGCACTGAATTAACCTGCCTCGTTTAGACATATATAGGCCTATATCGTCTCTTTATGTAAAGTTTTAAGAATATGGGCACATCCATTTCATCAATACTTAACTCACAAGTATAAATTTTTCTCCATTCTGCGTAATAAAATATACAAAAAGAAGATATCTCAATGATGACCCCACACAGATTGCCATATACATGTGTATAATATTAACCTGTTAATTAAAGTTTATGTAAATTTAACATTATCAATACACTGTAACACAATATTCTTTTCATTTTAGTTGGCATAGGACTGTAAAATAAATTTTTATTTGCCCAATCAATTACCATTGAGCTTGTTACGGCGTCGCATTATGAGGCTTTAAAAAATCTAAAAAATTCCCTTGAACACACTTAACTATTTGAGCGATATCACTTTCCGTTTTCTTTATTTCCAGACTAAAATTTTCAACTAATTATCATATCTTCATCAGCTAGGCACCTCATCCAAGGGTCAATTGCTTTATTTAATTTTAAGTTATTTTCAAAACTTATAAACTCACCATTTAAGTGGTTGATATTTAGAACGATAACATAATTCTGGTAAGAATTGTTGACAAGTTATAAATGGAACAAGAACTCCTGAAGCGATATCAAGTGAGGGTTTTCCCTCCCAGCTGTGCCGGCGACATAAACAAACATGGCGGCTTCCACGGGAACGACGTGGAAACTTGTCGGGGCCGTGACAGCCCTGAAATTAATGCTGATCCCGTCATAGTGAGTGACTATATCTGTTTTGCGTTCAGTGAGTAAGTTTAGGAATGTTTTGTGTCACGTGATATCCCATGTAAAGCTATAACGTGTGTAATATGGTAAAATATGGGCGATATTTAGTGAAACAGGGTCCCTGAATCCGCTGAGGCCGCCCTTATTGACACACGGGGTGTGTCAATAAGGTCCAGCTTATTGACACACGGTTTAACTGCGCATGCGTCGAAAGTGTCACACTCCCGCTAGATGACACACGGGGTGTGTCAATAAGGTCCAGCTTATTGACACACGGTTTAACTGCGCATGCGTCGAAAGTGTCACACTCCCGCTAGATGGCAGGGCGTCCACCGTGTGTCACTAACAACCCCGTCGTGATACCCGAAACCGTGTGTCAATAACGCGAGTTGTTGTTACTAGTATAGCAAGTCTTAATTACCGGGCCGTGTAGGAGAAGTGGTGGCTTTTGACTAATCAGGTCCTTTGATCTCTGACACATATGTTTAACATTTATAATAGTTTATACTTTCATCAACTAGGTATATTAATAAGTTTAAAACCTATTTTCATCAGGCGGGGTACTACTAATTTCGGGGATGAAAATTACATCCCTGATGAAAATTATTTATCTCATTTCAAAATTTTAAATATATTCAACAATTTAAAATAAATATAATTTACATACATATATCTCTTGTTTTATTCAATATCATTTTTCTTATCAGAAAATAATAAACAAGGATAATAGGAACAAATAAGCTTTATTGAAATTAATACAAAATAAAGTAAGTTAATCATAGTTTCTTATGACCAAATACACAAACTTTATAAGCACATCGATACCGAATAATTAAATAATTGCAATTAAACTGGAGAAGTGGATACTTTATTACTCTAATTATAATACAGATGTGATTACTGGGAATTTTGTGACATTCTTCTTTATGAAATGTATACTTTCCAGATTTTCACGATGTAAATTGGACATGTTCAAAATCAGAGGAACAAACCGAAAATGAAATTGGCGAAGTTACTACGAGCCATGGAATGGTCATATCTTTATCAACAACTCATCATCCTGGCCTGATCAATTATAGAATGGATATCATGTGATAAAATTCAAAACAGAGCTCCCCGTTAACTTTTTAGTGTTCACAGGTTCTGCATGTGAAATTGCTGCTCTAAAAGAGACATTGGTTGTTTAACAAGTAGATATCATTTTATTGAGATGTTACGGTTTTGGAATCACTATGGATTACACAAGTCTTAGCGCCGCATTGCCAACGTAATCTGAAACAGAAATTACATTCTGATTATCAACATAAATGGCTTGAACAATACCGATCAGTTCCGAAATTAAGATTTTTTTATCAGTTTTTTTTTCAGCACTCAGTGCATGGCACATAGTTAAGTATATAAGTTAAAAAGTATATGGCCCGATCGACGACAGCAAAGTTCAGTCTACTTGCTCGGTTTTGGTGTGGGATACTTGTGCTGATAAGTGAAACTGACAGATGTCAGACACCATATATAGGCTGATACCACCCAATAAATACAGGAACCTTAAAAGCAAGGGGCTGTCTCATATGTAAAAACGGTGAAGTCGAAGATGAGAGGCACAATGGTTTTGAATGTCCTATATTACGAACCCCTAACAATTCTGTATGATAAAACATCTTACACAATTACGCAGTTTCCTATACTCGATAAAACAAATTCAATTGGTTTAATTCATAAATTGCGACGGCAAGACTTTGGTAGAATACTTGGTCCGTTGTTGGAAAAAGTGTAAAAATTAACTTTTACGCCGTTAGAAAAAAGTACACACTCTAATGATGTTCATGATTTTGAATATCTACCACTAAGTATATACTGTATTTATATTTGAGTTGACATTTATGAGCCCAAACTGGACTATATAATAAACATACCATTATAAATAAACTACTAATAAAACCTGCAAAGAAAATCCAAACAAGAGAAAACAAGAGAAACATTTAGTCACTCCAGACTTAGTAGTTAAGAAATGGAAAAAAGAATTAATTGATATATCAGAGGAGATTGTTTATATGGGATTCTCCAAGATTTATGACACAACAATTTTAGTACAAATTAGGAATTTTCAGTTTTATGTACTACAACGTCGGGTGACGTTAAACCCATTTCTTCATAGACTGAATGTAATTGGTTCTCCTACTTGTACCTTTTGTAAATTTGAAAGAGAAACTTTATCACATATTTTTGGAATTGTTCTTTTGTCGCTAACTTGTGGTTAAAAATACAAGAGGGTTTGAATAGTTCGTCATTTAACTCCTCCGTTGAGTTTTCAGTATCTGAAGTTCTGTTAGATTAAAGCGAACATAGATGGTTATAAATATGCTAACACTGGTTGTAAAAAAGTATGTTTATAATTGCAGATGTCTCAAAATGTTACCGAACTATCATGGATGTATAAGCTATATTAAGCAGATTTATTCAAGAGAAGATGTAATCGCTAAGAAAGGAGGTAAATTATCTCAACATTATTCAAAATGGGAAAACCTTACCTACCTGCTCTCCTCTACATGAATAATCTTCAAGATTAAATGTAAATTGTTATCGAAATATTAATTCTATATGTATGTTTGTATGTATGTACTGTTCCGTTATACATGTACTATGTTTGTGTAATAAAAAAGAAAGAAAATCCAAACAATTCATCATGCTATATAAAATATACACAATTAATATACACAATATAAACACGTTAAGATACGGACACAAACATGCATACACATTTTTATAATATACAAAATATAACGTACATAATTATCCAAGAAAGTTCCATATAAAATTAAATATTCCAAAACAGTCTTCTTCAGTATCATCCTTCTCGACCTCTGAACAGTGTTTCCTAATCGTCTGCATGCCCTGCCATGCCAGGGGCCCTGGATGAGGTAAATATGCAACCAGAGAATTTTTAAAGGCTTGTTTCATTTATTATCTTTGACGCATTATTTTCAAATTTTTATTATTCTTTAATATGAAGAAATGGATATCTATATAAGAATAACTACCATATTTGATATGTAATGACTAAATGTGCTCAAATTAGACAAATATAGCTTGTACAATGCAATGCAACGTTTTCTTAGCGACTTTATCAATATCAACGTCATGCATAACGTTATGGTGGTACATCAAAGTTTGAGCCGATAAATTCGACTTAGGATACACAATGACTCTCAAACAACACCACCTTTCATAAAATGCTTATTTTTTTGTAAAATTATACATCTCCTGTATATTACAGAATATTACTTTGTTGATGATTTGCGTTAAAGATGGAAAATAGGCCATTGAAAAAAAAATTAAATACACAATTACCCTGGAAAACCCCTGTTACAATAAGAAAAAAGAAACGTCTTCGCAGTGATAAAAAAAAAACATATTTCACGAGGCCCAATTTCCCTGGTGGCCTTTGAAGTGACCTGGCCCTTTGATCTAGGACACCAGTGATCAAAGTGATTAACTGGGGCAACGGTGCGCCAGCTTAATTGCGGTACGCTTGACTGACCACTGGTGACACACGGTAACCGAGACTCCCAATTCTCCGTACCCAAGACTGCAATACACGGTAACCGAGACTTCCAAATCGAGGTAACCGAGACTTTCGGAACGTGTGTCAATAAGCACTCCGATCCGCTGACACTTAACAACATGTAATCTTGGTTCCATGATCCATTATTTATCATCCTTTCTGATCGCAGTGATTTCATATTGTTGAGCCTGTTTAGAAGCTGGTCTACATTTTTGTTATTTTTGAGACATGAAAAATAAGACATTTTCTCTGTTTTGTCCTCATTTTTTTCCTGTGCACTCCACCAGATGTCTCTGCATTACTGTCATGATTTGTCAATGAATGGCAGAAGTTGTCTCTGTCTGGATTCAAACCTGCAATCAAATGATGGTCCGACTATAGAATCCTTGCCTACACATAAAACGACTTGGTGTGACTGTAGAATTAGTGGCTACTGTTCAGGATTCTTTTATTATCCACAACGGATACATGCTAAGTGTACGTAAATTGTATCCTATAGCCTTTTCATTTATATCTTAGCCAGTAATAATGAATATTTTTTCCTTTCTTCAGGCAATTCAACTTGTCGTATCTGTCATGATTCCTTCCTCTGCTTGTTTTCACCACTTAGCTTATGTGCACATGTCCTGCCTACGTCATTCACATACATTGTGTTGCGCTCTCAAGGCATTTGTATGCACATGGATCACAGCTTTCCCACGTATATTTGGTGTATTTCAAGGGTTAGGTTTTACAAATGAACCAGTGACTCCACCTTGTCCAAGTGAAGCTCAAGACGGAGAACATTTAATTGCAGGCAAATAACAAACGGCTGAGGGTTAATTTTGTTGAAGCTTTTAGGACGTCAAGGCGCAAAGCGCTTGGACGACGCATACGCTTAACAAAAATTAACCCTCATTTTAACAACTACGACCAATTCTCAAGAGTAGATTTAAATATCCCCAATCGACCCCTGGTTTCTAACTCCTTTTCCACGGCAGATTGGTAGCGCATAGGACTTGTTATCACACGATTGCTGGTTCGAGACCCTGTCAAGAGCTTCACAATTGCATATTATGTGTACTAATAAATCATGAATTTCTCATTACAGGTTCGCACCAGATGGAGACATTTTTTTAAGACCATTTTCCATAGCCACTAATTCTATAGTCGCTCCCAAATGATGAGGAGTCCCACATGCTCTCAAATTAGCTGTGGAAGATGTGATATCGAATGGGGCCATTTTGGTTTATTTGTCTAGCTGTCAAAAGCCATCTACCAATAAACAGGAAACTGCCACCCACCCTCTAGCAGGAAACTGTGGTTTCCTGGAACCCTCCTGCAATAACAATGAACTTTAGGTTTGGGCTCATTGCTCATGGGGATTTTGATAAATTTTAAGCAATTGAAAGGAAACAACATTATATTTGTCATCCCTTTTCCAAGTTTCAGGTGTAGACCACATTCTGAATATATTGCCTTCTCCACAACAACTCTTATCAAATAATAGGTCGAATTTTGGTCCCACTTTGTTCCCACTCCATCAACCTCTTATGACATTGGACTATTTTAGTGTTGCCATGTATCCGTTGCCAGAAAACCAGATACCAGCCCAGTGAGAAGTGCACAGCACCAATGTTGTTACATTTTGTTTTGAGTAACAGCCTGTTTGCCCAGCAACCAGTACTTCACATTCATGTGTGTATATCTTAGCCAGAATCAGATTTACCACAGTGCAACTGGCTCTGTGAACACAGCATATCAGGTGGATTTAAGTCATGATAGCAAGCATGAGTCATGTGTGGACTCTTTTTAAATATTTATATTTTTGGTGAAGGTAACTACCTCCATTTGTAATGTTTGATTAACTACGTACTATGTATATCTACAGAATTCCATTCTGGTTCCAGACATTGTGACAGGGCGGGAACTTGATTATTCTGGCGTCAGCCAGGTTCTGTGTACCACACCTGAGGGTACTGGGTCTTTAACACAGAGGAACCTGCATAGGGTGCATTTGTTTGTGATTGAATCACGACTATTGGGTACAGTCCCAAGGGCACTCACCCTGGTTGGCGGCCAACCATGAAACCTCAGCTGAGATTCGAACTCAAAGACCCCCTAGCTTTGAGCCCTGTGTTCTTTACCTAGATCATGGAAACCAGTGTGAACTTGAACCAGTGCAAATGGAAGCATTATATTCTTAGTGTTAGATTGAAGTACAATATAAGTGCTGCATACCTTCAGACCGTGACAACCCTTTTTAATCGATATATATATATGTCTGGTGCATGGGTCTCAGAAATTTGGCTGCAATAGGAGCCCTTGGTCACAACCCCTCTTTGGTTTTTACCCCTCTCCATAGCAGACAGTTCTTTGACAGTCTAGTATAGCAGGGATTCACTGTATATGATTTTGTGTGACTGTTGCCACATTAGGCCAATCATTCACAGCAGTTAGGAGCCTATTATTGTCCCCCGCTTCCACAGAATGGGGGACATTGATTTGTCCGTCTGTCTTTCCGTCAGAAATTTCCTTAATAACTTTCCTAAAAATTATCCAATTTCTTTCAAATTTCAGGCTGTGATTGCTCTCATGCATACCTTGGGGTTGGTTTTGGAGTGTCTGTCTGAAAAACTATTATCACCAGCTCCAAAAAAGAAAAAAATTTCTCTTTTTTCCCAACTCACAAGAAAATTATGACATGTGGAGACATCTTCAAGGGGAAAAAAACAAAACATATTGAGAAGGCGAAAGGGGGACACCAATTCCACAAATTTGCTTGTTAAAGCTTGGCTGAGCTACAATTCAGCCTAAATAGTCTTGAGTGTGTCTGAAATATTGTTTGAAATTGAATACTCGGAATGAAATGAAACAGTTAATTATCAGATTATTATATGCATAATTTTTGTCTCTCTCTGTATTTTTAGCCATTCCACAGACTTTGAAGTCCACAGAAACTGGCTGGCTCTTACACACAGCCTGCCCCCTGCAAAGTGGTACTTAGAGGTACGGAAATTGAAATTTATTAGTTGATAAAATGGACACTTTTAACTGCACGCTTTAAGAATGACCAGCATATGGAAAATATAAAGTGTATCCCACACATTTCAAATATTTTCCATGAGTTATCTCACCAAGATGATCACCATTTATGGCATCATTTCAAATTTAAGGATGCATAATATACGTGATTAGGAATATAAACAGAGTAACTATTCTCATGTGAAGTTTTTATGTTATTTTAGAAAATGATCCATGAATACATAAAGGGTGAAATAGAAATAACCAATTACCATGGCTATGTAATCAAACCCCTTCATGTGTCAAACACATACATCATTTAAGCTATCCTCTTATCTGTCCATTAGTGTGACAAGTTTTAGAACAGTTTATTGATACAGTTGAAACTGCAAGTTGTGGACACTGGTGGTAAAATCATTTTAGTCTGCATTAGAGAGGTTTCTGTAATACAGAGGTTGCTGACCTCAGAGTCTGTCACATTTCTGGGAATGCTCAAGTGTCCATAATAGAGACTTGCCTATAAGGAGGAGTTTCCCATCATTTAATATGGACAAGAAACATTGTATCAACCAGACAGACAAAGATTTGGGGAGAACTAAGGACAGACAGACTGTTTTGACGAATGGTGAGAATTGACTGTGAAATCATGTTCGATGAATGAAAGAAAAAAAACTAGCGATGGTGGATTATTATTCAGTTATTTCATGTTCCTTTTATATTTCCATAAAATTTGCTGTACTTGCCGGTATCCATGTTAAAATCATATTAAAATAGTATTCTTAAACCTTATGAGGTCACCCTGCAGATTGTGTGCAATCTAGGACAAAGAGGTGTATGGTTGATTTTAAAATAGGCACTAATAACAGATCATAAGGCCAAAAAAAAAAATAAAAGGTATGGTTCTCAGGCACAGCTGGCGTCACTTTTAAACCCCCACATCAAAAACTTTTATTTATTTTTCAACAGAAATTTACTAATTTTGAGCTCCAGCTGCTCGGAAATTTCTGTCAAGAAAACAAAATCATACAATTTAAATAACATTTCCTTTATGTTTTGGTTTTACTTGTTGAGCAAAATAAATCAGGTATTGTCATGCTTTTCCCCTTATCCCATGACATTTTTATCTAAACATACAAAAAAAATAAAAATAAAAAAACAACCCACCTGCATTGATTTATAGAAAAAAGTGCTTGAGAACCAAACTTTATTTTTTCTGGCCTAAGTTTATGGTCTTCTAGATAGTTCAAGGTAATGGCACTGTTGTTCACATTCATCTGCTGCTCAGTGTCAGCTTTCATGTTGTTCGCTACTTGTTTTTTCTAGGTAATATGAATTGTGCATGTGCATACATAGTGGTTTTTGATTGATTATAAAAAAAAGATGGAATCAATTAAACGGATTATGAAGGAAAATGAGCAATCATTGATGTAGTCGATTAAACAGCATACCACTATTTATGACCTCTGTTCAAATTAGAAACAAGTTTTTTTTGTCATCTTATCACATAAGCTGTGCCTTCAGCTAAGCACCAAGACAGAGCAGAGACATATCTTTGTTTTTGTATCTGCTTTCAGAAAACATCAGAATGGACACTGGACTACCCTCCACTGTTTGCTTGGTTTGAGTATGTGTTGTCCCTGGTTGCTCATTACTTTGATGCTAATATGCTACAGGTGACCAACCTCAACTACGCATCAACAGCGACTGTACTCTTCCAGAGACTCTCTGTTATTGCGTCAGATTTCCTCTTGGTTTATGCTGTATCAGAGTAAGTTGATTCAAGTATATTTATGGTGTAGAGCAACAAGATGTTCGAAAACTGAACAGATTTATTACACTCCTGTCCCAACGCAAAGAGTTAAAGTCAACACCCGAGGAAGCCAAAGGGTGAATAACTACAATTAAATAAATAAAAAAATAATAAGACACAAACACATAGTCATTATGTCACTGACTCACTAACTTTAATTCAGTAGCACAAATATCCATAATTGTAATAATAATAATAATAGTTAAATGAACCCAAGGATATAGTTGAGATAAAAAAGCTAATGACACCTGCACATGGTGCCCCCTATTATGTGACAAGCTAACTAAACTGCTGACAGTGCTAAAACAACATTTTACAAGTATCCTAATAATGAAGTAAATAATTCTGAAAAATACACTGTTATCAATGCAAAATCAATGCACACACAAAGTTAATCTTAAGTCTCACAAAATATATCAAAATGTGATTTTTCCTGGTTTATCAAAACTCCTTGAGGTTATGTATTCACCTGTGCCTGTTTTGTGCAAATTATCTCCAAGCTGATTGTGGATGTTAATTAACTTGATTGATTCCCTATGAATTTGATATTGTTCCTTATATAAGATCAAGAACAGAAACTGAGAAACTCAATCATTATTTTCATGATCATGAATGTAAAATTGATAGGAGTTATCACTTAAAGTGTGGTCCATGATCCAAGTAAAACACGCCCAGTTCCCCAAGGTTTTAATGTTACTGCCTATTATACATATTTGGGAGGTCCATTGTGCTCTAAGTCTGTTGTCCATGAACTGGCATCCTGCTTTTGACTAGGCTTTCTTTAGAAAAAATGTTCATATGAACTTAAACTTAAATTTAAGCGGGAGTTTAATCTTAATGCATGCTCATACATTAATTTAAGAAGATACCCATGAGCAGTCCTTAATTGCAGAAGACATATATTAATGGTGTATATATTATCCATATACACCAAATGCCCAACAATGTAACATTAGTCAATAAAACTTGCATCTCACAAATTCTTAACATTTAAAATTAACTTGAATACCGGTAATGATCCAGGAAGGGTTGTTTTGATAACTTTGTTGCCAAGCAATACTGCAAGAATTTGTTAGAAAATGCAATATATCAGGGATATCACTAGAGCAACAGGCAAACATCAGTAGCCAAATCAAGGAGCTTTCACACAGATGTGCAAGGTTTACTATGAAGATCATAAGCACCTATTTTTGAAGTAATCTTTCCTTTCAGTTGTACATTCATGATATGATATAGTTATGTGCTTGTACAGAAATAACAACAACTTTATATATGCATTTCAGGTATAGTCAGCACTGCCTCAAGAAACACTCATCATCCAAGACAGCTCAGTATAGCTCTGTAACAACACTGCCAGTTTTACTCCTGTGTAATGCTGGTCTTCTCATAGTGGACCGTATCCTTGTAACTATGTACTTTGTTAAAGTCAGTGAATCTTAACTCCATGTCATATAAATGCTGACTAGCACTTGCAATTTTAGATATGAACAAATTCTAAAAAAAGTTTAGAATAATAACAGGTCTTTTTTCTCCAGTTGTGGCTCTTAGTATATGTGACAAAATATGGAACCTGTCAGGAATACTGGACCTTGTGCTTAGGACTGGGTATTGCCTGCAAATTTTATATCACAGTATATTGCGATATGTTGCAGTTAGTGCGATATGTATTGCAATATTTTTCATTGTATTTAATTGATAGGAAATTAGTGTTTTTTATACTATATTTATTGTTACGGGGTGACATAAAAGCAGACCAAACTGTCTCGCTAGTGAAGCTTGCTTTTCTAGCGAAGCGGTTTGTACGCCGGACTTGTGCGCCACCGACCTGGGTTCCACTTCCGAATCGGCCGAGGATTTTCCCCTCATTTATTTGTCTTCGTAACAAAATGGGGGCTCGTCTAACATGAAGGTTAACTTTGTGGCCCAGGGAATAAGCTCACCAAAGTGTGACTCCTGGGATAATTAGTCTTGCTCTGATAGCAGAACGCTTTAAGAGGGGGTGTGTTAAGGGTGATATAAAAGCGGACCGAACTGTCTTGCTAGTGAAGCCTGCTTTTCTAGCAAAGCGGTTAGTACGCCGGACTTGTGCGCCACCGACCTGGGTTTGACTCCCGGATCGGCCCAGGATTTTCCCCCTCAACAATTTGTCTTCATAACAATATCACAGTGGTAAGTTGTCGTTTAAACATCTTAACCATAGTAGGGGAAAATTGATAACATTGATTATGAGCCAGGTTCCAATGATACACTATTAACACTGATAGGTCTTAATATTGAGAGAACTGTTAATATCAGTTTAAGACTGGAATGAGATCATCAATAAAAAATATATATTTTATGAAAAAAAGTGTAATCACTAAAACTCACTTGCTTTATTTTTTTCTCCCAAGCCACATTGGATTACATGCTTGTTATCTCACTATGATATACATTTATGTACATGCTGTAAACATTGTATTTTGCATTGACATGTTCTGTGTTTCAAATACAAAATATATTTTTCTTAACTTTACAAAGATATTCATTTTCAGTATAATGGCTTCCTTTTTGGGTGGCTTATCTTATCTATAACCAGGATATGTCAGGTGTGTTATTATGTGAATTTCATAGGATATTTTCCCAATATAAGTCATTACTGCTTTTAGCAGTAAATTAATTTTATTTTTCATTAACAAATCAGACTTACGGGATTATATTGAAACAGTTTAAGTATACATGTATCACATGCATTGCTATGTTATCATGAAACTGATGAACTCAAGGTGAGACTAGCCCAGTGTTTGTAATAATGTATATATTGCATGCAAATATACATGTACAGTAGAGTGCCATATTTTCGAATGCCGAATCTCCAAAAATTCGTTTTTCTGAAAATTAAAAAGGGGTACCAAAAATTTATTCTTATTTCAGAAATATATTTCAAGTATGAGCTTAAATGAGTTTTGTAAGTACAAGTCACAAGGCCTGCAGTCATGTGTTAAGCCCAGTGGTTCCCCTAATTAATTAGTTCTGGACCGATGTTGTTGCCGGTGCAAAGGTGTGAAAACTACAGCGAGCCCTGCAACTCTCGGCCCCCATAGCAAGCGACCGAGCATTTTATCCAAGAGCACTTGTGTGTTAACAACCACATCTCATTTGTACTCAAGCAAGCATAGTTCATCAGCTTAGGATAGGATGTCATGCCAAATAACTGAGCAGTTTACACGCATCAGCATTGGTGAGGTATAATTCGTTAAACGCTTGTGCTTGAGCAGCTTTTTAATGTCCCAATCTTCCATTACATAGATCGATAAGAAACACCATGTTCCTTGGCGATGTCATTTGACCTTTCCCTTGTACTGAGAACAGACCCCCTGTACTTGACCCAAGCCTGGTATCTGCATTTATTGAAACTGGAAAAATAATTAAAATTATAGAATTTTGTTTCTCTTTTCGACCCCAGAACTGTAGCTTTGTTTTTTTTTTGTAGCCCATATAAGACGGCTCCTATTATTGTATGGGCAGCATTTGTCTTGTATTTTTAATGTTGCTGTGATAACTTACCAGTGAGTTGATAGATTTTCTCAAAATTCACTATAAAACTTTTAACAATGGACTGGCTCCCCAAGTTTGTTTCTCGGCAAAATCCATGCATATTTAATGGGGTCAGAGGTCATCAGGCTTCTTTGTGGTGTTTCCATGATAACTTATCAGTAATATTTAAGATTTTGATGAAACTCGCCAAAAAATATTTACCAATCAAGTTTTATATATCATTTGACTTCAAAATCCACTCATATTTAATGAGGTCAAAGCCTCATTAACAGTGTAATATTTTGCCTGAGATCAATTCTTGCAGAAATCAACAATGAGGTCAGAGGTTACCAGACTTTTGTGGTGCCAAAAATGCCAAAGTTTTCTGCTCTTGTGGCTCAGTCATTGCTAATTCACTGTTGTAACCTTATCTTTATGTTCAACAGGGACGATACAAAGAGGGTGCCTTATGGTTTGCTGTTCTACTGAACTTCAAACACATTTACCTGTATATAGCACCTGCATACTTTATATACCTGCTCAGATGTTACTGTTTCAAATCTAAACCAGGTAAGTGGCCTTATGTGTCCATTGATATTGATTTAAAGATACCTATTCACATACTAGTTATGCTAAATAAACATGAAATATAGTGTTTTCTCCTTAAAATATTATGGTAGTGCCAATAATTTGTTCTTAAACTGTTTGCTTACTCATGTATACAAGTGGAATTAATCTTGCCATCGGTGGCACAAAATAAACAAAGGTCACATGTCACCTTAGGGTTGTACAGTCCAACTTCACAAATTAAGATTTTTCCTATTGTAAGTGTCTTCTGCATGTTTTTTGTTTGACAAGCATGTGCAAGATTATACCTCTGGTTATGCAGTCTTGTCACGGTAAATAAGCACAAGTGTACTGTGTTTCAAACAAAACCATAAATGGTAGATTAACTCAGGTCTATCTGTTGTTAATATCAGAGGAGTTGCATGCCAGTATAGGTACAGCACCAGAAACCAGGGGGCAGCATAGTTTTAGTTATGGGAATGAACACCAGGTGTTTTACCGGTAGGTGGCGCCAATGCTATGACCAGGTAGTCAGGAATTCGGTTTGCTTCAGTTTTGCAGCTGGCCAGTGCGGCAAGCGGATGTTTGAAATTTCCCCATCCTCCTCCCCCTTCTTGAAGTTAGTTCATAGTTTAGTCTATTTCAACCGGTGGATCCGACAGCAAGCAGACTGGTGCAATTTTTTATTGACGTATACATTTATACCGCTAGTTTGTGTCCTGTATTAGTTTAAAGACATATTTATTGAGGTTTTAGTTAGCAATCAGATTGGTTTTTATCATGTACCTTTTACTCATGTTTTTTGTGGACTGTTTATGTTATACTGGAGGTGGTTCTTTACAGGAAAAGCTTTCTGTATTGTATTTAGATATTTAGCATGTCACGGGCTAGACTGATATTGAAATGTATACACTTTGCATATGAACTGGCATATTATTGGTACTATTGTATTGTATATGTATAGCCTTAATAAATCCTCCTACACCCAAACCCGTCTCCTAGTAATATTAACAACATATAAAACAAGTGCACTCGAAATAGCGAGTTCTATGTGCTTAAATGGTTTTACTGGGAGACTCTGTATTTGTCCAAAATGTACTAAAAGCTTGAGATAATACATTATAATGTACCTTTTAAGAATAGTTTTGAGCCATGTGACATTGTGAATCATAATTTTACTTTTGTCTCTATTTTCAGATGGAAGTATCATATGGACATCTTTTTCCCCATTGCGAGTGATAGGCCTTGGTCTCATCGTGATCTCTGTGTTTGGGATTTCCTTTGGCCCATTTATAGAAATGGTAGCAAAACCTCCAAATCTTACAATGTCTAATGTTAATTTATTATGTAAATATGTTGCCACATTTCTTCAAATTCAACTCAAATCAGGTTAAGTTTAATGAGATACATATGTTATACTAAATCACTTGGCAGTTATATTAGACACAGTGTATTAACTGATTTTCCAAAATGAGCTATTCTTTATTTGGGAGTTGCTAGTAGTTTCAGTGAGAAATAAGTGAATAACCATCTTAACATTGAGGAAAGAGAAAAATGCATTGCAAATTGAGCAATACCATAAATTAGGCATCTTTAAAAAACTTTGAAAAATATTGAAATGTCAGTGTGCCGCAAAAGTTAGTGTATTTAAATTCTGAGCTCTATAGTTTAATATTTTATTCCTCATATAATAATATATAACTGATTTTTAGCTCAGCTGACTATAAGTCATCTCAGCTATAGTCGTGGTCCATTGTCCGTCGTCCCTCTGTCTGTCCGTCCGTCCGTCCTTAGATGTTGCACGTTTTGAAACCGTAAGACCTTGGAATTCAAAATTTGGCACAATGTTAGATGTCCCAAAGATCTCCTTCCAAGCCGAAAACTGGGTCTTTGCGACTTCTTTCCTTTGAGAAATTGAGGAAAAACCTCAATTTTTTTTATTAAAAACCTATTTTTACACTTCAGGACTGCCTAATATCAAAACCACTCATCTGTTTTTCCTCATATTTACCATAAATAATCCACTATATAGTTCCTATGTACATGCCAGAAATTAGGTCTGTGTATAATTTAAAAAAGTTATGGGCCCAAACATAATGCATTTTGTAAATAATCAGGAAAGAAAGTTGATCACTTAACACAAAACTTGTTAAAGCTAAGCACTTTTTTTCCAGTAATATTACTTTTATTAATCAAAATTAAATTGTATACCCAAAATTAGATCAAAATCTTTTAAATTTTTTAAAATATAGCAAAAATAAAAAATTGGTACCTTAAATTTTTTTCCCAACTTTGACCATTGCACGTTTTTTTCCTGTAACTGCTGTGGATTTAATTTTCACAGCCTGTTTTTGTTATTGGTTCAACTGTTAACACCAAAAATTTGAAACCAGTTGATCAGAAACTGTAGATTTTATTCAAGTTTTCAAGCACCATGTCACATATTGTTTACATCAAGCTAGTGTTATGCAGTTTGCTAGAGCTAACCTCCCCAGCTTCATCTTTAAGTTCCTTAAATTTGGCATACAGTTAGATGTCTCCAAAATCCCCTACCATGCCAAGAATTTGGTCACTAGGACTTAATTCCTTCGAGATATTAATGAAAAACTTCATTTTTCCATTAAAAACCCATTGTTACACTTTAAGACTGCCTTATATAAAAACCACTGATCTGACTTTGATCATATATAAAATACATATTTTTCTATACATTCGCTATGCATATGCCAGAAATGATGTCAGTATTGTGTAATTTTTTAAGTTATGGACTTTTGCACTTTTTAAAAAAACCAGAAATATATTTACTCACCTAAGATTAGAATTGCCGAAGCTGGAGACTTTTTTTTCAGGAATATAACTTTATTTAATCAAGATTCATTTGGTTACCCAAAAACTTACCCAAAATTCAGATCTAATTTTGGGTAAACAAATGAATCTGTCCAACTTTGGCAATGGCACATTTTTTCCCTGTAAGCACTGTTGATTTAATTGTCTCAGCATATATACATAAGGATTTAATCTTTTAAAATCTGAAATTTCATTGGAATTGATTGAAAAGAGTTGCCTTTATTCAAGTTTTTATACACCATGTCAAGTGTTGTTTACATCTAGCCCACCTAGTAGTACAGCCTTCACTTGCATTATGTAATCCACCCCAGGCAGCTTGTCTTGGCTCAGCTTGGCCACTACTAGCAGGCTTCCCCTCTGCCCTGCACCCCCCCCCCCCCCCCCCCCCTCTAGATGGTGCATTAACTAGATGAATGTTATAATTTTCGGTATTTCATTTTATTCTTGGCTATGCAATGCTACATTATAGAATTTGTATTTACCACCAGGGTTACAATGATTAAAATGCACATTTAATTGTGTCCACAAAGTTGTGTATTGCTATGAAAGTGTGGATGTTCATCAGATAAGTAATTCCTTACTTGAGAAGAGTAAAAACTTCACCAGGTGTAAAATTGACTATTAATTCCAGTAATAAATTATAGCTGAGATTGTAATTAGCATAATGATATTATTTGTCCCTCATTCAACCAACAGTGTGTATACTTTATTTGAAAAGATGTTTTTATTTACCAAATTTACTGAATCTTTTATTTTATTTTGGTGAATAAGATAAAGCATGTACTGAAATCTCCAGTGTGCAAAACTTTTTAATAGTGATTCAAGGAATAAT
The DNA here is from genome assembly GCA_026874595.1 of Sipunculus nudus. Classification (NCBI taxonomy): domain Eukaryota; kingdom Metazoa; phylum Annelida; class Sipuncula; order Golfingiida; family Sipunculidae; genus Sipunculus; species Sipunculus nudus. Next base: position 50,773,455 of record CM049315.1, read on the forward strand.
CTTGAAGATGCCATGTTGTGGCATTATTTTCTTTTAAATACAGTTTAAACATTTGTGATTTAAAAATAATAAAAATATATGTGTATGCATAATATGACCCAATATGAGCTTCACTCTGGATATATAATGATTGCTACTTAGAATTCTAATATTTTAACTTATATTTTCAGTGTTTTTTAATACAAATTTATAAAACTTGTAAATAAAAAAAAATTAATCAGATAAAAACTATTTTAATGGAAAAAATGGATATGCTTAAATAATAGGCTTATATATAAACTTAAATGCATTATTCCCTTGAAAGTGAAAGGTATTACCGTAGTCCATTCTGTCCACTGGCCTGTCCATCTGTAAATTTTTCATATGCATCACAGTATCTCAAAACTTTTTCTGTTTTTCTTCATGACAGTCTTGTCATTAGTTTGCAATCATATATTTAGAACTTTACTATAACTAAGTAGGAGGGCCTCTTTCCTCTTAGCTTCTCATATGCTTATATAAATGAGAAACATTAAAATAGAATATTTTGCATTTGCAAAAATTTCAAACTTAAGCTGAGCGCCGTGACCCATGGGTCCCTTGTTTCTTTCATGTGGCCTTTTTCTTTTTAATCTGTATTCCTAGAAGTATTATACATATAATCACCCATTAACTTATCAGATAATAAGGTTACCTGATACAAAAACCACACCCTCCTCATACTTTCCATGCTTAATCATTCACTTGTCTTTCAGGGTCAGATACAGCAGGTTTTATCTCGGTTGTTTCCGTTTAAGAGAGGACTGTGCCACGCCTACTGGGCCCCTAACTTTTGGGCATTGTATAATGTATTAGACAAGGCAGCAGTTGTTACAGGTGAGCAGAATCTGTCAGTGCACATGTATTTGTAATAGAAGGGTACTGTGTAAGAACTAAGTTTGGCTTAAAGTTTGGTGACCAAATGTTTAGCGTTGTCAAGAGGGCATCAATAATCTAACCAGTCAGTTACAGCCATATACATCAGTCCCATTTCTGGTTCTTGTGTTCTTGTTCAGACTGGTATGAAGTACAGGGGTAGAATTTAACTAATTTTAAGCAGTATGAAGGGTTTGCTACCATGTTTAATTTTTGGTAGCAAATCTGAGAATTGTGTAGCAAAACATGATGTTTGGCGGTTACAATTAACATGGTTCCGTTCCCTATTATTGCCTAAATTTCCAGGACATTGATTTCATATTAAAACAGTGTTTTTTTTGTACATTTGGTTTATTGGATTTTATAAGCAGTTTTGATTTTGGCTTAAAAGCATGCAGACTTGTTCATTAATTATGAATTAGGTCGCTGAGCAGCTGATTAATCAAGTTTTCTGAAAGCATAGCTGCCAGAGGTTTGAGAGTATGAAGATGATTTAAAGTCCTGCTGGGCTTTGTCTTGTTCTTGTTAGTGGTACAAAAATCATAATTGTTAAACCTAGAAAGTTCTAATTTAACAACCAGACTGGCCTCCATATAATCTGATTTTAAACATGAAGCTGTAACACACATTATCTCATAATATGATATGTATAGCAATACTTCACTCAGGATATGATACGAAGTATGATACATATAATTAGTATCAGAATTCAGATTCAAAGTCATAACTCTTTTCTGTTCAAGTTTGACATGCCATTGCCTCCATGCTACATGCCTAATCAACAATGAAACAGCACCTTCAATGGATTTTAACATACAAAGGTTAGCCAATCAGAGGCTGTTTAACTGATTTCTGGCCAATGATGTTTCTTCTTATATGCTGGGCATGTCAGATTTTCACTCTCAAGTATAATTGATGAGAGTGATACAGCATTCGACTATATGTCATGTTGTATCAGTCCACTTGTGAATCATTGCAGTTGTAGGTGACAGTGACCGAATTCTGAGCACATTGTGAATGATCCTGATGGCTGAATAAATATTCTACACTGTGTGCCTCAATTAGCCTCTTTCAAACAAATTGCACAGTCAGCACGTAAATTTGGAAGACATTTGGTCCAACCAGAATACATGTATTAGAAATGTTACTAAGAGTTTTAAAATTTCACTGTTTTTGAGTAAAAGTTCAAACAAAAATACAGATAACCTATGAATTGATGCATGGATTTTCCTAAATTTTGATGATACTTGAATTTTTTAGAGCACTGTCAGTTAAAAATAATGGTTCAGACATCTTTCACTCTTTCATTATATAAGGTTTTGTGCGTGACAAACAAATTTAGGTTTGATTTATTATATGTATATATATATATGAAGCCTTATTCAAACGTTTCCTTGGGAGCGCTTTCACAGTTCACCTCCTCACCTGAGCTTCATGGCCCATTGGCCACTTGTTTTATTTCATAGTAACACAGAAATAGATGGTGCATGCAGCTAAATATTAGATATAATTATGGAGAGGCCTAGAAAACACTACTGAAATTATGAACTGTCGTCTATATATACATATTTAAGGTCATGCAAAATTCTCAAATTTTCATGATCCTGAAGTTTATTTTTGTCTGACTTGCAGTTATATCATTTGATGTTTTACTTACCATTAATACAGGTAGCAGGTTACAGCTCATACAAAACATATCCACCCAGCAGGCATCAATGACAGGGGGACTCGTCCAGGAGTTTGATCATGTGATTTTACCTTCGGTGAAACCTATTGCGACTTTTGTGTGTACCTTTGTGTCAATGCTGGTGAGTCCTGTATAAATTTCTTTTAATAATTAATGGAACAACATATTTTATGAATTTTTATTCTAGTATCAATTTCTGAAACAAAATTTAGTCTTCTTACCTGTCATTCAGATTTCAGATATGATGTAATATGTTTGTTACTGTTAAACACTAAATTAACTGTTACAACTGTAAGGTCAAAAAGGAATAAAGATTGGGTACTCAGGCACACAGCATGCATCCAGTTTAACCCCTCACATCAGAAATCTCTATTTTGATTTCCAGTAGAAATCCAGCCACACCAACATTACTTTAAAGAAAATAAAAAAAAATAAAGATAATTTAGATAAAATTTCATTTAGGTATACTGTGCTGTCACACAAACATTACTTTAAAGAAAATAAAAAAAAATAAAGATAATTTAGATGAAATTTCATTTAGGTATACTGTGCTGTCACCTGTGTAGCAATACAGTTCTGTTATTATCATGTTGTCCCTTGACCTTATGAAATTTTAAATATTTTTTGCAGTGAGAAGGTGAAAAATTTCCCCTTCCACACTGATATTTGAAGAAAAAATGCCTGAAATCCAACCTTGTTTTCACTCCTCATGCAGCAGTTATACATTGCACTTGTTCTAAACTCCTTTGTTTTAACCGCTGCTGTGTATATAGCACGTTTCTCCCTGTTCCATCACCAGGGCTGGCACAGAGCAAAGAATTGTACAGTGGAACATGTCTGAAAGACCATCTTTCTTAAAAGACCACCTGTCTAATAAGACCATGCATGGGGCATGGGTAGTCTCATAACATGGGTTTCACTATTATCAAACCAATAGAAGCATGGTATCACATTGTGCATCCAGCTCCAACACATCCGACTCTCATTGGTCCGATTCTTGGCCCTGTGTCAGAACTGATTTAATCAGACCACTGCAGTGTATAACCGATGGATGGGGAGTGTAAGCTAGTTCAGCTTAATAGTTTTCCTCAAGATAAATCAGTGGTTTATTCATGCAGGGGCTGACCCCTAAAATCATCAGCACAGCTTCATAATGCATGGGCTAGTTGTTTATAGTGGGCTATTGAACCACATGCTTTATCTTTTCAGCCAGCCTTAGGCCATCTGTGGGTATACCCTGGAGGTTCACGAGGTTTCATTCGTAGCATCGTTCTCTGTGCCTTCAGCTCATATGTGTTTGGCTGGCATGTACATGAAAAAGCAATACTGTTGATTATAATTCCACTCAGGTAAAACAAGCCATTTTATATTTATTTAGAAAATAGGTTATTTATGTGTATATCAAGGTTATACATCTCTAAAATTCTTATAAAGTCATGAAAATATAAATGGGACATTTATATACTTTCAAAACTTGTAAATTTTAGAAAAGTGTCAAATGTATCATAAAAATATAAGGAAATGTGATCTTTTCACAGTTTAAAAAACATTAAATGTTGATATTCCTCAATTTTGAAAAAAAAATCTCACTCTAGAACTCGAGTGGTAAAGTATGATCTTGAGGTCTGGTAACTGCCAACAATTCATATGGTTTCCATTGCAAAGCTGTCAGCCATGGAATTTGTGGAAGACATGCTATTAAGCAATCAGAAATTGAACAAATAAGCAGAGGGGGGGGGGGGGTTAGATGTGGAGTATGTTTAGATATGATGTTGGCATATTTTTGCACATGGTTACATTAAAATATTAATGGTTGTTCTGGTTAAATCAAAAGTGACACAGTTCTCATTTGATAAATGATCAGGAAATTTAAAAAATGAAGAAATATTGTTTCCTCACCAGGATTTTCTGCATTTTTAATAAGACTTACATAACCACTGTCAGGTCATTGGTAGATTCCAAAATTATGAGAGGTAAAACTACTCACTATCTGCAGTTTTGACCATCTGCAGTATATTTTGTATCTTTATCAGTTTGTATATCAGACATTTTTTTTGTAGCCTGCTGGCTGTAGAAAAGAAGAAAGATGCCCAGTCTTTCCTGATGCTCAGCACTACCGGTCACTTCTCTCTGTTCCCGCTCATCTTTACACAGGCAGGTATGTATGGAGGATGTAACCTTGTGTCTTGTCATGTTACAACAACTAATTGAATCATGGGATTTGCGATAAAAGGGTGTCAGTATGTTTGCAAAATGCCATCCACCATGAGTGATTACAAAATATTTTTAAAGTCAGGGTTTTAATACAGAAATACAGTAGGAGAGTACTATGAGGACAGTCTTAAGGAGGGATCTGTTGGTAGCCAGCAGACCTGTATCTTCCAAGTAGAAACAGGAGCAATGCTCTGGGGATGACCGCGCCCTCATCCACAAATTACAGTGGGATAAACTAGATCCTTCAAGACAGCTTATAGTCTGTTTCACCACCTTCTGTCCACCTTTTTTTGTTGATAATTTTCTTAAAAGTTGATATTTTTCATTAATTTCCTAGAAAACTACATTTTGAAGTGCCAACTTAATATGGCAATTAAGAATTTTACAATAAATCACAAGTTTACATTTCTCAACTTTATAGTCTCTTTACAATGATCTGGCAGATATGATGTGTCCCTGCATGAATAACCATCTTTGTTTCAGCTGGTCATGTTTTTTTAGATTGTTTACATGACATCTTCAGATCAGTAGCTGTCAGTCAGGGTGTTTTTTTTTTATGTGACCAATGACCTTGACCTCCATAATTGGGTCTGATATGTTGTAAAAATATAGACTGATTTCTCATATTTTTATATAATTCTCTTTCTTAAGGTATAATGTAGGTATTTATTGTATCTTGTTGAAAATAAGGTCCTTTAATCCTCTACCCTACACTATAATTGTTTCCCTTGAAATGTAACTAATAAAAATTTTTATAGCAAAAAATAGGTGGACATGAGGGGATGAAATGGACTATGGTAAACACATGAAAAATATTTATGCTGTTCAAATAGCATATTTAAAATCTAGATTGTTCACTTGAGGATGTATGATAGCCAGTATGATATAAATATCAATTAGCTAGCTTCAGATCATGTCTGTATGAAAGTGTGAAAACTCAATACTATTCATTTCAGCACTACCTATGTTCAGCACTACCAGTCAGCAATTCAAATCAGGGCAAAGTCTGGGATCTGGATGAAATCCTGCGTTCATACTACAAACGCATGTTAAATAGTTTTACTTAACCTTCAGGAAGAATATAACTCTAATAAACCAATGTCCAGGTATGAAAATGTGAAGGGAGATGTGGGCAATATCAATGCTTATATACTGGCCGTTGTTTCTTGGGTGATACCCTTGAAGGTCAAAGGTCAAACTTTAATATAACTGTTCTTTAAATCGGACTGTACTTGTGAAATCTTTCATCCAGTGGAGTTTTTGTTGCCATGGTAATGGAAAATTGTGAATAAAAATACTCTGAAGAATAGATTTAATCAAAGAGAGATATACAATAAAAGAATTATGGCTGTATCAGATTTTTATTTTATTAAAATGGAAAATGTATCAAATATTACTAAAAGATTTTTATTATATATAGTATATAATAAGCAAAAAAGTCGAAGGCTTAGAGGGTTAAAGTGACTGAGCACTAAGTCCCTTGTAGTATTGTTTTAAATTTTTCAATTAGTTCCTGCAGAATGGTGGTGCCACCTGGATTTTTTTTCTAATTTTTAGGCTTTTTTTCTCTATATTTGAGACTTTCAAAGATGCAGTTTTCCGTTAACAGGGCACAAATCAATACCATTGCACCTAAAATCTTCTAACTTGACATCAAGGGAGGTCCACGAAAAATCTTCTTGGAAACGAGAAATTAGGTCACTGTTACCCATATCCTCTAAGCTTTGCTTCAGTTGAATTGGGATACCACTTGCAAAATTTGGCATTCAGATGTTAAAATACACTCCCGAGGCAGCGGAAATCTTGTGCTTCTAAAGAAGCTACTGATTTTCCCGCTGCCTGCTTTGACTGTTTATGATGCACTAAAACACCAGGTGGTGCACATGGGCCTGTCTGCTAAAAAAAACTGCTGATGTGACGAGCAGCCAACCAAATGCAAGTCAACAAACACTCTACACTCATCAGGCTCCGCCCAGAAAGCAAGTTGGGGGGCAATTCTCTCTGAGCCTGTGGCCTGTTCAAACGGTCGCCGGGGCGATGAGCTGTCACTCAAAATGAAATGAACAACATTGGCTTCGTGTATTCCTAGCTTGGCTTGTAAACCATTTTGTCTTCCAGCACAGGGTCTCATCTGATTGGACCAAAATACAGTGCTTCCCTCTGGTGTAGAGATTCAGCATACAAGGTCATAACAAACAGGGCTTAAGATATAGGTAGTTGGCCTATGGGTAAATCGCTGTGTAAAGAGCGTAATGTTAAAATTCCTTTTGTGAATGTCCTACTACTTAGCTGAGCATCATGGCCCCTGGGTCACTTGTTAATTAATGCCTTTGCCTGAACCCATTCAAACAATTCATCAAATTAAAAATTATTGGACATTCCCCAATTATTTTGTCCCCAGATTGGCAGAAAATTGTTGGTTTCTTGGCTCTACTAGAGTAAAACTTTTAACAGAATTAATCCAGGATATAGTGCAGTCCATTTATGGTTAGAGTTAACACTGTGTGAATTGTTGTCATTGATGTATGCTTGGGGTGAATGTATTGTTGATATGCTTGGGGTGAATGTATTGTTGATGAATTATAAATACTTTTTTTTTTTCTTTACAGAAAACCCAATAAAGTACTTGTTGATGCTGACCTTTGCAGTTTATGCCTTTATTTCACTTAGTGGACTATTTGAGTGAGTACATAAGTAAATCTCTAACTGCTGATTTTAAAAGCTGTCATTTATCTTCATGAAAAGTTTTATCATATAACAGTTACTTGCATCGATTATTCACAAATGATAAAAGGACCATACATAGTGCCAATAAATGAAGGATCAATTGACAAACATCTTCTCAAACTATGACAAGGTATAGAATAAGTCTATACAATATTTTACCAAGAGCACCGATCTTCCTTGAAGTCAGATCTCAGGCTTGATTGAGCAGAGACCTTGCTTCATCGAGCCCCTGAACATGGTATTTCATGCATTTTCAAGCCCATCTGCACTGTTGAAAAAAAATAGTTATTATACAACCAATCTTATGTCATATGAAGGCTAATAAATATGTCAAGTTTCTGGTGCATGTGTTCTTGTTGATAAAGCATGTGAAAAGTTTTGATTTCTGTGTACTCTTTACTATTGTAACAATAAATTTGATTGGCCATTCAGATTAAGCCTAATCACATGCACCCTGTTCAAAATTCATGATATAGCAGACCAAAAGGCCCATTAAAGCAAGGTCTCTGTGCAATGAGCTGGAGAACTCACTCTTAGGAAGAGGAGAGCTCCACCTTCTCAGAGAAAAGTCATATTCATTGTATGGTAAACATGTTTGTACATATTGTGGCATAAACTCTCAATCTGATGAACATGAGAAACTTTGATATTTTTTTCATACCTTTAAAATAAAAATTTACATACCACCAAAATCAGTTTGCAAAATTGTACCAGTAGGTTGAAAATTTTTATTTTTTATCATTCACAAGAGTCAGTCAATAGACTGAACCCACTAGGATGCACATTGAGAGTATGAGTAGTTTGTTGCGTTTGACTCCTGTTACCTTGCATTGTTGGTTTTGTTAATAAAACTAAATACACACCTTAAAAAAAAGACAGAATTTCTTTAATTTAATTTTTTGAGCTATATGAAATATGATGTCTTTTGTTGATACGGTGGAACCAAACACAAAGATGACTGGTGCAGTGGAAAAGTCTGTGATCACGAACCAATTTAAATTCAAATTTTTTGTTGCAGGAGTTCACGGGGGCTGCTGAATCTCCCGCTGTTGAACGTCTTTGAGTCTGTTTATCTGCTGGGTCTGCTGCCACTAGAAGTCTACTGTAACCTCCTACATTATTTATTACGGCTTGACCAGAGGCTGCCGTTCCTACCGTTGCTGCTGACCTCGTGCTACTGCTGCGTGGGTGTGCTGTACTCCTGGCTGGTCTTCTACTACCACACGCTGTCACAGCCGCGAACGAAAAGCAAAAAGACGGACTAGTCACAGGATGTATTATTCTCATGTTGAAAAATAATAAAATATATAGGAAAATATTTACAAGTGTTACCAACTTGTTTTTATTTTGAAATTAACAGAGTTCCTATCTACTTTAGTCTGCTCAGCAGTTTCAATACCTTGTTTTCTTCAGTTCCATCATTGGCCTATGAGAACAGCATGTGGCAGATAACTTGTGATAGTTGTGCAGTTATTATGTGAGATGTATAGCCTTTAGTTTGTCATCATAGACGTTTGTGTTTTTCCTTGTGCACATGATAACTTTTAAAACCACTCAGTATTTTTTCATGAATTTGACATTTCAATTGATTCAGCATCTTGGATGAATTAGAAAACCGGTGACCATGACCTTCATCTTCAAGATCAAATAACTGAAAATTTTTTAAAAAATGTGAATCCCCCTAAACTTTTGAAGTATTGCAAATTTTCGAGGTTCATTGTGAACACTTCAATACTTTTGAAAGTACTTGCATGCGTGGGGCATGAATAACATCTATAGCTAATTTAGCTCTGCATGAATTTTTTATTTGCCACACAAAACTCTTTGATTGCAGCCACAAACAGAAAGTGGGTTCCATATTAATTCTGTGGCATGTTTATATTTATTTCATTAATTATATTTCTGTCTAGCATTTGTCCAGATAAACATACAAGATGAAGTAATTTAAGAAAAAGAGGTATTATGAATGTGATTTTATTTCTCCAAGAAAGAAAATTGTCAACTAAAGATAAGTTAAGATTCAGCCCTTTGGGTAAAGGTTTTTGACCGACCCACTTGCCTGTTCGGTCAAGTATGGGCCAACTTTTACCCTGGGCAAGTGGTAAGATAACTGTTAATGATTTAATAAAGTTACCATAACCTTAATTAGATTTAATAAAGTTACCATAACCTTAATTAAAATACCAAAGCTCCAGTACATTTATCTATATACCTGTATATATTATATTACTGATGGTTTTGGCACTCGACTGTACACAACTCCTATGGCTGTTCCTCACAAATGTCTTTTTTGGTCTTGAGAAGCTGGGAATTAGTCCCAAGTTTGTCCTAAACGGGGCCTTTTTCAATCCTATGAATGATTAACAATAGGCAGAAATTTTATCTTCAGAAACAGTGTATGTTTCCAATGGGATGAACTCGAGGTGCCATCTGTCCTTTATTGAATGAATCTAACCTCTTCAAACACAAAATAATGGATGAAAGCATGATGTGCTTGTTAAAGAATAAATGGTGCGTTGTTTATGCACCAGTTATCATACATCCTTTCTCTTGGTGCGTTGGATACTTTTTTTTTACTGTAGCCAGTGGAATATTCCTGTTACCATGACACACAGTTTGCTAGTAAAATCAAGAAAAGGAAAATTCTAATGTGACATGGATTCAGTGTCACAGTGCAGAGAGGAAGTGTACTTTTTAATTACTCTCAGACACAATGAACGTACGGACTGTATTTTATATATATATATATATATATATATATATATATATATATATATATATTTATATATATATATGTGTGTGTGTTTGTAGGTCATCATAATAATTTATACCCTTCCAGTACAGTCTCCCTCCAAGAAGCGGATCAGGGGGGGGGGGGGGGGTCCAGACCCTTCCCCCACCCCTTTTCATCAGAAACAACGTATTTTAAGGGCTTCAGACAAAATTTTGTGGCCTGGACCCTCCTTTTCCAGACCTGGGGACCTTTTTATTAAGGCTTTGCCATTAGACCCCCCCCCCTTTTTTTTCCCTAAATCCTGGATCAGCCCCTGCCTAAAAACTGGTACGGATACATAAATTTACGTATTAATGTGGGTTGGGGGTTGATTGATATAATGTATCCCTCTCTCTCTCCCTCATTTTCTGTATATATATATATATATATATATACATATATATATATATATATATATATATACATGCAAAAAAATATTTTCTAATCATTACATTATTCATTCCATTGGAAGATATTTCAACTTTAGTCATTATCAGTCCTTTACGTGTTGACATCCCTGCCATCAACCAGTCCTGTAAACATACATTTTAATCTTGCAGATGCTGTCACCATATTATTTACCCTGTGTTAGTTTAAAGCGTTCGGATGTTATTTTGGTTACTTCTAGAATGCTTGATAACAAGAAGTAGATCCACTATGCCCAAACACAAGTGAATTGACTGGGAACATTGCCAAACGTCAACGTTCACCCAGAAACCCAGATTTACCGACGGGACTTTCCCAGAGTCATGAAGTATTTTTCCATGCAAATCACTCGTGTTTATCCCATGCTCACGAAATTCACAAATAGCCTTTGCTAGCCACAACTCTTGGTACCCTGGTACGCTAAATGTTAAAATAACAATTTCCATAATATTTCACACCTTGTGTTTCTAAAAAAGTCCTTGGTTTTCCTTGTTCGCGAGATGCGAGCGCAGTTGTCAGGCATGATTATATTCACTGTATTAGGGATCATACACAACAGTTAATTTATGTTATCCCGAGCTCGAATGTTGTGAAAATCATTCACTGCAATTCGGATTGTTTCCATCTTTATTTTCATATAGAATGCGGAGCATTTTGAATTAAAGCATATCGTAAACAAACAGAAGCACGTGCCCCAGTAGAGTGATGCTTCAAGAATCACGAGTGAGCGACAATCTCTTGGTTTGGTTTTGATGCGAGACGTCCTGTTCAGTCGTCAGTGATTCCACAGTACAGAACACATCCTCGCCGCTTGAGCAACTGATTTTATCCATAGGGTACGTGTCTCTTTGAATGTCTCATATATAGGGCATCAGGTTTTCCCATGAAGCGAGCCTGACTAATACTTGTCACAGCATACATGTAATCTTGCAGAGAGTGATAAAGGTTGAAAATGATTCATAGATTTTAGGTGTGCTGCGTGGGTGTATTATTTAGCCGTAAAAGATCAGTCGATAAAGATTAATGCTAGCTGTTTTGTGTTTGTTGTGTGTAATTCAATTACACAGTTGAGGAAAATTGTTTCCTTTCGCATATATTGAAATTTTTCTTGCGTGTGCGTAAAAAGAGCATTGTTTATATACATAAATAAATAAATGCTGTATGGTATGTCTGTAGCCTTGTACTCGCATAAACATTTATATATGTATGTATGTATATTTATTAGTATACATATATGTGTGCAATTGGTGTCTATATGTGTGCTAGTTTATGACATTGATGGGTGTGATTTAAAACTTAATTTTTTTATTTTCTTAGTATTTGTCAATGCAACAACCACGAAAGCGTTAACTTGACAATCCTATTTTGTCTGTTCTAACTATAGATACCTTAAACGTGTGTGACATTGTCTGCCACTTGGTATCACCCAGTATATCAGAAAAGATTTAAAATGAAAACGCAATAATATTGGCGTTGTGGAAAAGTACTGAAACAGGTACAAAACCGCGAATCACATGCGATTCAAGTAAGATTTTAAAAAGGTTTTAATGTATGAACATGCCAAATCTGTCTTGTTTTTATTATTTCAGGTTCCCTCATTAGCTAGTAATGCAAGCAAGTCTGTTCTACTGGAAGCTGTTGGTGTATGGTGAGTTAATTTCTTCTTCAATGTGGCACACCCCGATAAAAAATCTCTTTCTGTGTGTTCGATGATGGGTCAGTTTAGCTGTGACTGAGTGCGTACTATGCTGCTGGCAGCTAGCCAAACACATACCATAATATTATGAATGGGTGTTTGTATCACGTGGTGTCTGCAGGAAATTTTCATAAGCAACGCAGTCAGATTACGAATTATGCCGGAGAGTCGCGAGTTGACCTGTCTGTGATGATATCGCCATCTGTCTGAGGTAACCTTTACTATCATCTGAGATGGTGCACGGCCATAAATTTGCACTGGCTTTCACTGTAGATTTTTAAAGCGTCACCAAATTAAGGCATCAAGCATTTCGTCTCTGAACTGTTCACATGGACAACGAACTTGGCATATGTGATATAATTATCAAGTTGGCCATTTTTTTTTCATTTTTGGTGCTCAAAGACGATTTTATTCATGCTGTGTAGTACTTCAGACAGCCACAGGTGTCAGCACATATGTCATATAGTGCGCAGCTGTTTACACCGAACACTGCACACACGGTTTGGTGCCGAATCAAATCTAATGTGTTTTTAATTAAATCCTCATCGGACTGAAACCCATCAGAACTTTTGCGTTGGGCTCATCCTTCCATTAACAGGCCACATGTTGAAACCGTCGCAGCTCGAATGTTCCAGTCAAAAGTACAGAGTAGTCATTTGTTACATCTTGGCACCCACTTTTGTTAAAAAAACAGGATATCTTCTGCTATATTTAGTGGGAACATGGGACGGGATAATACGAGTAGACAAGCAATGTTTTTATTAACTTATAATTGTTTGTCGTCTGCCTCTGCTGTTTCTATTTTCTTGTGTGTGTGTTAGTGCGCGCGGGAGCGCGTGCAGTCATTGAGCATAGGCTACTAAAGCATTATAGGGGAGGGGCAGGTGTGGTTGTGCGCTTTTCTGTGAATAAATGATCAGTACTATCTAATGGCACACTTCCTTTGGACACTCCAAATGTATGCATATAACATGCCTGAGTTTTGCTCCTGTTTTTTGCTCAAAATTTCAATAACGCTAGGGAACTTGGGGGGGGGGGGGTGTAGACCCCCGGCCCCTTCCATACCTGTGGACAGGTACCTTATCTTACGTTTTGTGTATGTGCGTGTGTTGACCATATAATTCTTTTCCACAGTTGTCCTCTTCTGTGTAGACCGGAGTGTTGGTTATGGTGCTAGCTGTCTTGGACCAGACAGACGTCCAGGTTACGATTGTAGACCTGATGAAGGAATCATCGGCGCTTGCTGTGTAAAATGTAGGTTGTGTAGGAAAGGCTACGGAAAACCAGAAAACCTTCATTCAATAGAGGTGAGATTTGTTGACTGCAAACTTGTAACAAAAGTTAATGGAAGACACAAGAACTTTCCGACCACTGCAAACATGACCGCCACAGTTTAGTTAAGATATTTACCATCAGAGGGCGATACTGCTCGGTCAAATCTGTGTGGTAATGGATGGGCATATTTCCCCAACAGTATGGTTTCTGGTTCCAATTTTATCAATCTTCTGGAATAAATAAAGTCTGAAAAAAAGTTATTGTGCCACATAACTGTATTCATGCAATATTTCCTATGTAACAATTTGTGTATGAGGTCAAGTAGACATTTTCCAAATCTCATTATATTATCATATAACATAATTGGTTATGAAAAAATATTAATATAGATTTTACATAAAATTAGCCCAATTCCTAGAGAAAAAAACATTTTTTCAATGTTTTTTTTTTCCACTAAAAACATTAGGTTGTGTGGTTTGTTCAAAAACTATTGGCACATCTATGAGCACTGTCAACTCGGCAGTGACGTCACACACTGGGAAATCCTAAAAATTCTAGATCTCAGTAAAAGTACAGTTTTTGCCACTGTCAGTCCAAAATTTCAGCAGAGAATAAAAATAACTAGCATTACTAGATCTGAGTTGTTGATAAAATTCAGTCCATGATGTCACGTGTACAAGCCAATCAAATCAGGGCAAGGTCTGGTATCTGGATGAAATCCACACAACAAATGCACGTGTAATATGTTTACTTAACCTTCATATAATTATTAAAGGGAACAAATCATGTGTAGATAATTTTTAGGATTTTTCTGTATCCAGAATATATCGTTACACAACAGTGAAATGTTACATAAATTTATAGCCTTTTTCAGAATGTGAAATTTTCTTGTTTTAGGAGCTGTGTAAGGCACCATGCATCCCATGTGTTGATGGCAAGAATTACACGGACAGGAGGTCCATGGGGAAATGTCGACCATGCCTTGACTGTGATCTTGTACACAGAACTGTGGCACACGCTTGTGTCGCTCGTCGTAAGGGCAAGTGTGGGGCATGCCAGCCAGGGTAAGCACAATAACATATTTTTAATCATGTCTATTCAGTGGGGTCAATTTACCTTCATAGGGGGGGAGACCCAGTTGTGGCTCTGTAGTATATACAGAGCCACAGGCCACTGTCTTCATTTATCTAGACACCTCCTTGCCCACCAAAATTAATACATGCATCTTGGAGGCTGAAGCATTTGTGTGTGTAACCAGTGGTCAGGTCACTGGACACTCACAGCAGTGTTTTATATATATATATATATATATATATATATATATATATATATATATATATATATGTATATGTATGTATGTATGTATATATGTATGTATGTATATTAGTATATATGCCTTTTTCTGTTTTACACATTTCAAATATCTTACAATTAAGTATGAGGTTTTAAAAAATACAGTATGTCTTAAGTTTTAGTTAATTCTAAACCAGGTTTAGGATATTTCATAGTCAACCCAGAAATGGAACCAAATTAAGTCTGTAATTTGTATTATATATATGTTTCATTTCTAGTATATAAATATTATTCCCTGAATAGAAATCAGTGTAATTTTTCCCCCTTGCTAAAAGTGGTTGGCTATATACCACCCATCCCCCCCCCCCTGTATTGGGGCTCTGAATCTGTAGCACAGTCACTAATTGATTGCTGTTTCTTTTTAGGACATGCTAGTACCACTATCAGACATTTTGGTCCAATTGGTTCAGAGAATATAAGTTGGGGTTGGGGAGGAGCAGTACCATAATTGTATACACATCCTCAAACATTTATGTTTGAGAAAGACATGCCTGCAGGGGTGTGAATGAGTTTATTAAACTGCATTATAATATGGTAGTCTGTAATTGTATTTATGCATCTGTATTTACATCATGTGAATGGATGACTTAATGTTTAAATTATAACATATGTTGTGTATTTCTTAAAAATATAATCAAAAGATCTTTCTTTTTAGTTATGAAACACAAGGAAGAGATGTTACATTCTGCAGAAAGAGGAAAGGTAATTTTAATGTTAATAGTATAGTTGGGAGAGAGAAAAAAAAGAATATATATGGCCAAAAAAAGGTTGGGTTCTCAGGCACTTTTTTTTCAGAAATCAGTGCTCAAGGGAGATTTGTTTTTTCTTTTACCTTTTTCTTGTTTGTTTCGATAAAAATATCCTATAAACAGGTAAAAGCACTATATAAAAAAGGAAATTTTATCAAAATGTATTGCCTTCTTAAAAGAAATGTCTGAGCAGCTGGAGATCAAAATTGGTAAGTTTCTTTTGAAAATCAAAATAATAATTTTTGATGCAGGGCATTAAAATTGACATGCACGGTGCCTGAGAACCATACCATTTTTTTGTGATTAACTAGATTTAAGCATGTGTGGCATGTTTAAGCGTATATTTAACATACTGTAATGTATCCAGTGCATATGTACTGCCCAGAAACACATAAAACAGTTTTAGTTACATGCACACACACATATATATACACACACAAAGTCTGGTACAAGAAGGTTGTGTCAGATAGTAATTCACACAATAGCAAATGACTTAACACCCATTGACATCATTTGCTGGTTCCTACAGAAGTGTGCAGATATACTGAACACTTTGGGGAGATCTAGTAGATCATAGTTTGATTCCCAATTGGTGTGTACTAATCTTTTCTGAGTATTTATTCTCATCTGTGTAGAATACAATGAACCAACATGTATATATATACATATCAGGCTCCACCATTGTGGCATGATTTCCCAAAGAACTACTAAAAAACCACTGAACTGAATTTCATAATCTTAGCATCATTACTGGGTAAAACGTTAACTGGCACCCTGTTGTGTTGGGTTGACCTTTCCTCTGTCCATGGTTTCCATATGTGAATCACACCCATCTCAGAAGTTGTTTGACGTATCAGCCTTAAATTTTGCATGCTCATAGATTTTATGTGGCTTGGTCTCACATAAAACTTGAGGCACCACATTTAATTGTTTTTACATGGCGTACACTCTATTTTATTTATTTTTAGTTCAAGAAACTACCAGCTCATCAACTGTGGTCATGACAACTCTGGAAAGAGTGATAACTTCAATGCCTACTGCTACGGGAATGCCATACAACGGAGCAGTACCCAGTCCTGTTGTCATGGATACCCGGTTACTGTACACCCTGGTCATGGTCCTGGTGGCCTTTGTGTGTTTTGTTGTCATTGTGATAGTGTGTGTACACAGGGGCCATCTGGTGCCAAACCGGTGTACTAAATGGTTGCAGCAGTTCAGCTGCTTCAGCAAAGTGGTTACACCATCTGTACAAGAGACAGGTAATTTCATCAGTCATTAAACCATTCTTAACCTTGTATATAATTTCTAGACATTCCAAAAATGCTAGTGGTGCTCTGCTTAATTAGGCTACAAAAAGTATTAGTTGTTCTACAGCATCCACTCCAGACTATGAAAAGTATGAATCATGTGAGTGAATTAAACTTTAATATACTTTATATTATATGAATATATATATATATATATATATATATATATATATATATATATATACACACACACACACACAGTTAAACCTGTGTAATTAGACCACCTGTGGGACTGACTAAAAGTGGTCTTAAATCACAGGAGGTCTTATTAGACAGGTCAAGTATAACCAGTGTGAATGCTTTCAGTTCACTCAAGGGTGTCTTATTATCTTATTAGACAGTTGGTCTTTCAGACAGGTTCCACTGTATATATACAGTGTATATATGGCGGTGAGGGCTCAAAGAATCATAGTTACTGCGGGGCAGGGCGGGCTGAATTTTATTCTCTGATTGTGGGGCTGGCTGTGGGCTGACAGAAAATGATGCAGGACAGGTTGGGGTTCCATTATTTGGCACAAGCAGGTCACTTATATATATATATATATATATATATATATATATATATATATATATATATATATATATATATATCATATTTTCATTTTATACATTTTTGGTTATAATGTGAGTTTAAAAAACCTTTTTGATTTGTTTTGCATTAAGGGATGTTTTACCCCAGTAAATGAAATAATTCAATCTTCATTTATTTCAGTGCATCGAAATGACCATGTGCAGTCTGGCCAAAGAGAGAGCAGGAAGCCTGAGAGTGAGATGCCATTGATGCAGGTAAATTGTGGACCTAGAACCAGTGACAAGACAAACGAACATCGTCAACAAGCAGTGCCAGACAATCCAGATATGACTCATGGAATGTCTTCAGGTTCCCTGCAGAGGGAATCTCAGGACTCACAGGGAGGATTTCCACACCACCAGCAGAGGGGACCCTCAGATCCCCAGAGAAGATCTCCAGAGTTTGAGAGAGGATTCCAAGATCCTGAAGGTAGATTTTCAAACCCTCAGAGAGGAATTCCAGATGTTCTAGGTGGATTTGCAGATGCTCAGAGAGGATTTCCAGATCTTGAGGGAGGATCTTTGGATACTGAGAGAGGACTGCTTGATACCCAGTTAGGATCTCTGAATCCACAGAGAGGATTTCCAGCTGAACAGAGAGGATTTCCAGCTGAACAGAGAGGATTTCCAGCTGAACAGGGAGGATTTCCAGCTGAACAGGGAGGATTTCCAGATCCACAACATCATGAACTGCAGTACTGTGCCACATGTTTCCTGAACAAAATAGCACTGGGCAGAAAACTGACAGCCAATGGCCGATCAGTGTTCGAGATCAGCAGAGAAGGCTGCCAGTGTGCTGAAACAGCCAGTTCAAGCTCAACACAGTCTGACGTTGACTGCAGCAGCACCAGGGTAAACCCAGATGAAGCTCATACAGTCTTAAACAGGGAAACCAGATGCACTTGCACTTTCCAAAATGCTTGTGTCATGATGGGTAGCTCCTCTGTTGGTTCAAATGAAGAAACGATTCCTAAGGAAATTGGTGGACCAGCCGAACCACTTTTACAAAGGAACAGCACTGGTTACCTGGGTGACCAGGGAGTGAACAGTGTTCACGTCCAGGATGTGAACAGTGTTAACGTCCAGGGTGTGAACAGTGTGAACGTCCAGGGTGTGAACAGTGTGAACGTGTGTTCAGCGTGTGGTCAGAAGACAAATCTTTTCCTGCAGCAGAGATCCGCTGATTCCTCTTTAGACAGGAATTCATTGTTATCACCGTGGTCACAATTATAAGGTTTGTTGTAAATTCCAGATAAATCCTCATCTTAGGATCACCTTGGAGAAGTAAGCTTTTCTAACACATCAAGTTACATTTGACCAGTCAGCCCTATTTTCCCTGGTACCCATGTTTTTCCAGATCAGCAGGTTTTGTTTGTTGTTACAGAACAGTAACAGCCATTTAATTGGTGTTAGGTATAATAATAACAAGTTTGTTGTGTTATTGAGGAAAAAATGGATATACTTAACCCAACATGTGGTGTTTATTCACAGAGGGGCACAACAAAAAAGACCTAACCAAAAACTGTAAAGTTTTAGATTTATAAAGATAAAAATGCATTTCTTATTATTCAGGGAATATCAGGAGATATCATATACATTCCCTTCTTCCACAAGTACAATTTGCTCAGCTGTACGATGTTTAAACAGCTTGCCATGTTGATATTAGAAATTAATACTAGTAACTTGCTGGGGAACATAGGTACCGGGGAACGTCCGGTAGGTGCGCTACCTGTTCAACCTTCCATGATCACATTTTTGAATCTCTTCCCATCCTGTCAAACAAGCAGGTGCTGCCCTCTGCCAGGCATTATGTGAACAAGTCTATTCTTCTGTGAAGAATTTTGTTTACCTCTTTTAGACGTGATGCTCAACCTCTGCTTTGGGTGTTTAATATGGCAGTGCTTAATTCCGTAAGCCAGAAAACTTATATAAACCACCGTCCTCTACCTGTAAGTTTCAGGGAAACTTTCTTTTGCGCTTGAGATTGCTGTAAGATAAATCAGGTGTAATCCACCAGGGCTGGACACTTAATATTTATACCGATAGTCATGCAAGCGATTTTCAGTAATTACTATTTGTGATATACTGTATGCAAACACATACATGCATCCAGCGATGTGTAATAATAATTAATTATCAAAGAAACTACCTGGTAAGGTACTGAACACACACACACACACACACACACACACACATATATATATATATATATATATATATATATATATATATATATTTATATATGTAATAGTAATATTACTGACTAAACCTTCAATTTAAATGTTGTGTAATACAATGGCTTTAATACTTTTATGATTGATGCAGATTATCTGTAATTCTTGCACAAATTAGTAGGATGAAATGGTTGTAATTGTCATACAGCAGTTGGAAATTATTGGTAGATATTTATTGTAAGATATGTAAAAGATTATACATCATATAAATCTTTGCTAGTCTTCTTCACTCATAATGGATTTTCATATTGCTTTAGTTTCATTCTTAAAGGTTCTTTGTTTTGCTTCTCATTCATATTGGATATTCATACAGCATTTTTCACTCATTGTGTTACATTCCTCACTAGTGTTGGGACGATATGGGTTTTTGATATCATGATAATTATTCAAATTTTATCGCGATATACCGTGATATCGCGATATTTTTAATTATATATAATGGCATTAATAAGCCACCAATAATGGTATTTATAACAACCACCTTTAAAGTCTTGACTTTATACAAGGGGTTGAGTATTAATATCATTTATACCAATTGTGCCAGTACCACAGAATGACTCATTAAGTGATGTAAGTTGCATGAAGGTCCTGCAGGTGTGCAAGCTTGAGGGGCGGGAAGTCCTGCCCCCATCGTCGAATCACGCTTGTCAGAACTTTCCATCAGTTTCCTATAGCTACATAAAAGCCGAAGAATCCCGGCGAATTTTCGGAGAGCGTGTCATACCAATCATGGCTAAATAAACCATCTCAATTTTATATGGCAAAATATGCAACCCGTATGGAATGTTCGATTCAGTGGTGACACTTTTATGTTGACATTTTCGTTCCATGCAATAAAAGCATAAATATGTGTATTTATTGCTCTTTCATTATAATGTTATTTTCTCCTGGAATTCTCAAGCTTTTGTCCTCTCCGATTCATCCTGCTACTTCCGGACATTTCCGACTAATCCCGAAGTCTGTAAGCACACGGTTCCACCCACACGCGTGTATTCAAATACATGTGGTTATAAAAATAAATGTGATTCTTTGAAATAAATTTATTTTGCACTTCAAGGGCTTGCTTGTGAACCAAAATCGTGAACAAAAATTGATATCGTGGTATCGCGATAATAGGAAAGTTGACGGTATGATAACCGTAGCTGTCAGATATCGTGATAATACCGTATACCGGTAACCGTCCCAACCCTATTCCTCACACAGTGGTCGCATTCCATTCCTGTAATCAATTTCATGTTGAATGCATGGGAAATGAAATGTATTACAGGAATGGAATGTGTCCACTGCGTGAGGAGTGTATCATATTGAATTATCACAGATTTTTTTTTCACTCACAGAGCTTTGCCATGACCTGCCTAGTAGTATCATATGTTAAAGCCATATGAAGAGAACATGTTGTAATCTGTTTAACTTCACTGTGTTATCTCAGCTTATCTGCTAGATATTGTAATGATAAACTCGTAGAGAAAAGCTGAAGTATTTCATCCTCATGTTTTATGATATCAGTTTCTTATGTGAACATTCAATCATAAATTTATTTTCTTTATATAATCATCAAATATATATTGACTTTTTATATATTTTAACCCTTTACAGGATAAAAGTTTATTTTTAAATATAACATTAATAAACTGTGAAGAAGGTTTTTATTGAGGAATAAATCATGATTGAATAAAACAAACTTTCAAATATTTCTGATGATAACATTTTTAACACAGCTTATACTTAAAATGGTTGTTGCATCACGAGACAGTCATACTTTGAATGTAGTACATGCATTACTTAATATATGACCTGAAAAAAAACTTTTTTTTATTTAGATTTACATATACATAGTTCTGGGGGTCAGTGAGATTCTGAAAGTTCTTATAAACTAATACTTTTTATATTTGCATTTCATTTTACTTGTTTTCTATTTTTGTACTTTTATAAAGAGAGCATAGTAACTGGAGGCCATGTCAGCCAATATTTGTATGGTGCATCTGCAGGTCACATGACCGATGATTCCCATACAAGTCATGTGACATACGTAGTCTCTTTTGATTTGTTTTTTTTTATCAAGAATTGAAATAAACTCTTTTAAGAAAAACTAAATGTTAATGATATCGAGGAGATTTCCTTTGGTAGGAAAAGCTGTAAAAATTTTACTGTTTTCTGTGACTGTAATAATAATAGCATAATCGGTTACAAAATCTACGCATTATGATGTTTTAGGTCTATGACTAATTTACACTTCTGTTGCAAAGATATATCAAATACTACTGTGTGATATAATAGCTTTTTATTCATTTGTTTGAACACTTTGATTATTTTGCTCACCAAGCTTTAATATATATTAAAATGAATGTGATGAAATGATGAAATGAATGTGTTGTATTAAGGAGGTTATGTAACCTGCTTGGTTGTATGATTTCAAGTACATGATGCATATATTTGATAAGTATAAAATATCACAATTAGTGAAAAGAGCTTTCTGTGTTATCTCATTGCCATCATCATTCAGCTGTTGTGTCATTTACGTCATATATAACGGGAGAAGAACTGAAAGGGAGTACCAGGCTACCAGTACTCAAGTCTGAATAAATATAAAATTCATATCCGCTAGCGCTGTATACCCATACTCCGACACTGCGTCTTGCGATGTGTGAATTCAAATTTAGTCCACATTGTAGTTCTTGTATTTACTTAAAGTATTCCTTTGTAGATTATAGTCTGTAGTCATGGTAACCTTTACTTAGTCCAGCTAATATACCCATCTGGTGCTTGAGGTCAAAATGGGCTACCTGTTTCAGCCCTTATTTTGAGGTCTGAACCTTTCAAGACCACTATCGTGACAGCAAAGTGATAAAACGGAAAGCTTACAAAAATGTGATTGTGCTTATTTAATGAAGCAATAGTGTATGAAATTTTTGCTTGTGCACAGAAAATGCAATTTGATTTATGTGATTTGACTACTTTTTTTGTTGTGCTTTGAAGTATTGTAAATTATTTATATTTATTGGTTGTATAAATACACTAGAATTGCTTTTCATAGCAATTTAAAAATATCTTTTATGTTTAATGTTTAATGTAGGTATCTGTCTATGACAGTATAATAGTCGTTTTATTAAATAAATATTACATAGGTTTTGCTGTAATCAAATTCTCGGTGATTAATTGATTAACTGATGATGCATTCATGATTGAATATATAAAAAGATACTTTTTGATTACATAGTTATTATTGGCATGGTCGGGCTTGTTTTATGTAACCAAAAAAATTGAATTTTTTATGATATGTTTGGGGAAATTAGCGAGGCTGAAAGAGGGACCATCTGAAGACTCATAAATATAAAAAAAATAAATTCTATGGCAACTCTTATATATATATATATATATATATATATATATATATATAAATTGATCTCCTGTTTCTTCTATTAACTGTCATAGTGCTTAATGGTATGGGACCACAGCTGTATATTTAATTATACAGATACAGAGGAAACGTTTTGAACTATACCATTTCAATCATCAGACTGTCTTACCTGATAGGTACAACATATTTCACGAAGCAATGTAGAAGTAAAAATTTGATTTTTTTTCTCTCTCTCTCCGCCTCCCTTTCCCTCCCCCTCTCTCTCTCTCTCTCTCTCTCTCTCTCTCTCTCTCTCTCTCACGCACACACACACACACTTTAAGGGGTGAGCTTTGTTTTCATGATCACCAGCAGCATCTTGATCCTCGTTATCGCCCCTTCTCACTTTTACCTCCGTGTACATACAAGTATAAAATACGGAACAGACATGTATCAATGTGCAATGCTTCAATAACAAAGTTATGTAATGGGCAATATTAGATATTTCATTTTCATCAGATATTTAAATGACAATACAGAGGCCAAACAGTAACCTGCATAATGATCAATAGTTAAAACTCAAACTAACAAACCTGCATGGATCAGTAAAAAAAATATATCCATACACGTACCTGGTGCTTAAATAATAAATATATGTCAATTTCATACTGATATACATTTATAAATATAGAGTGAGACTGTTACTGTATGAAATCTGCATACATAGTTTCATATGTAAATAAATAGTTCTGAGTTCTGTACAAACCCACATGTAGGTATGCACTCATATATGTTACTTTTGTGAGATAGTCTGTCGGTTAGGTAATCATTGCTGATGCTGCAAGGCGCAAATAACAATGAATTAAAGGTAATTATTCAGGTATTCGATTGCTTATACTGTGAGCATGTCAGTGCTGAGAGACGTGTGTATTAAATGTGATAACTGCAAATGTATTTAATCTTGTTCTGTTGTATTTAAATTAAAGCAAAGTATGATGTAATTTGTTTCTTTTTTATCTTTTTAAAACAATAAATACTCTAGTATACACGGATGAGGGTACGGACATCGACGGACCGTCCCAGTTCGACTGTTCACGGACAATCTGTGGGAAACGCGCATTTTTAGCGAACCTGTGAGCTTATGCGATTGTGTGCCGTCGTCTGTTGTCCGTCGTTTGTACGTTAACCCATACTAACTCGAAAACGACAGGCGCTAGTATCACGAAATTGTATGCAAAAAAATTAGCCATCTGAAAAACTATATCGGATTCTGCTTATTTAATGGCTAACTGCATTTTCTTAGATTATAATGAGAAAAGCCAAAAAAAAAAAAAAACTTGAAAAATCTTCTCCTCCAAAATGGTCCAGCCAAATTGTACAATATTTCAGAGAAATAATCTCTTATACCATCTCTCTCAAGTGTAATGGTTTCAGTTCGATGATATTTGGCCGAAGTACAGGAAGTTGAACTTAATCATATGTAAAAAAAAACATACTAAACATCTCAGAAACCGCTGGAGCTATCATCACCAAATTTTATGCCAACGTTAGTCACATGAGTCATATCTGAAATTGAGGTATTGGTGTCGCCACCTGCATCGGCCATTTTTGGATGGGGGTCATCAGGGCCTGTATCATACTGAGGTTTACAAAGAACTTCTTCTCTCAAACTATATGGCCAAATTGCTTAATATCACAATGAAATCATCCCAGGGTATTGCTTTCTGAAGTTTGTTCAAATGGTCTCTGTTTAGTGACGTTTGGCTGAATGTAGTCATATGCCATAACAGCCCATTTTAGCTCAGTGGCTACAGAGATCTTCTTCTAAAAAAAATTACGGGGCCAAATTCTTAAATCTGACACATAGTTAACTTCAGATGTTAATAATTCAAGTTTGTTCAAATGATTGTATGGTTCAGTGCTTTTTGGCTGAGTTACGGGAAGCTGAACTCGGCCAGTTTGCTTTATCTCCCTATATGAGTGATAAACCTGCAAAACATTTTCGACTGACGCCACTAAACCCAATTTGTTTAATATTTTACAAGAATAATCCCGACAATAATTCTAATAATCATTGTCTTTATTGGTTTCACATGAATTATTTTTGGCTGAATTATGGAGATTGAATTGAGTCATTTTACCACATATGTTAGCTGTGTGAAGCAGTTACATCTAGCCTGGCATCAGTTAATTAGCATCTATAACAGCATGCCAGTAGATTTCAGGTTGAATGGCTTGACAGACTTCCAACTATTTCAGATTTTGCAACAGGCCACAGGTCAGCCTGAATCTATTTATAGCTTTGGCAGAATGGCAACTGTATCAGATTAGGCAACAGGTCAAGAGTTCACTCAGTGCAGCCAGGTATAGGCCAAGAGTTCACTCAGTGCAGTAGCTGGATTCTATTTATAACTTTGGCAGACTGCCAACTGTGTCAGATTATGCAGCAGGTCAAGAGTTCACTGAGTGCACCCAGGTACAGGTCAAAAGTTCACTTAGTCTAGCCAGGTGCAGGTTAAGAGTTCGCTTAGTGCAGTAGCTCGAGCCAGCAATTTGTCACTGTTCACTCGGGGCAACTGCCTTTCTCACCTAAGCCTGGTAAGCCCAGTGCATCAAAGTTTGATGTATTGGCCTGATATTTTGATCTGTCTATGCATCTTTGATGGCTTTCTCGTTCACAAGACAGGTGTCGCCACCTACAATGACTTTTGCACAGTGTAAGTGCCTGCTTATATCTACGGTTGAATTTGATATGTCAGCCTGAAATTGGGCATATTTATACTCATCGGATACCTTTGTCATAAACAAGACTGGTGGCGCAACCTACAATAATTTTTGCACAGTGTATGTCCTTGCTTATTTCTCAGGAGAGAACTAATGTATCAGCCTGAAATTGGGTATATGTATATATCTCTGATACCTCCGTCGAATACAAGACATGTAGGCTACTTGAAAAGTAATGGCCCCGCATTGAAGCATTATACCTGGTGAATAAACCACTACACAGGTTCGCATTTGGCCTGTAGGCCTTGTTTTCGATCGCAGCCATGCATTCAGGGGAATTTTCACGGTTTGAGTACGGCGACCGTGCTTTGAGGAAGGATTTCCACGGTCTGTGAGGGCATCGGCACGGCTTTGATACTGTGACTGCGCCAACATCAGGGAATGTGAGGGATTTCTACGGTCAGCCACGGACAATATACGGAAAATGGCGGAGCGAGTACTGATTCCCACGGGTTGGGGCGGTCTGAATGGGGTTTTTCACGGAAGCGCGATGGATTCTCGCGATCGGCCAAGCACTGCTGGTCTTGTCGCAATTTAATCCTCCCGCGAACTGGCAAGTCCATTCTCCGGCAATTACGATCAACCAGTTAAGACAGCATTCTAAGTATTAGGGACATTCACGGACAAGCACGGAAGCATTACGGCCATGGGCGGTAGCGCGACGCAGTCTATCCACGTATTGGATCATCCGTTCCAGCAACACGGAAGTTTTGAAATGTTCAAAACTTTTGTGGAGTTGGCGGACCAAGAACAGTCAGCAGGGATCATGGCGGATGACGACGGACGAAGCCACGGACTCTTTTAAGTTTCCCTACGTTTCACTAGGGATTATAACCGGATCGGCAATAGGACAACTACCCCCCGGACAAATACCCCCCGGACAAATATCCCCCGACAATTACCCCCTGGACAATTACCCCCCCCCCCCCAGACAATTACCCCCCGGACAATAACCCCCTAGGACAATTACCCCCTGGGACAACTACCCCCCCCCTGACAACTACCCCCCGGACAATTACCCCCGGTACAATTACCCCCCGGACAACTACCCCCTGGACAATTACCCCCATGGTATAAATTACACATTAAAAGTACTCGTTATACTTTTAAATATATTCTGTGTTGCTAATGAGTAGCACAGAGTGCCAAAGAAATAAAAAAAAGTTAATTGAAAACAAAAAAGAAAAAGAAAATCACTTTGGATAATAATATCATGCTATAACTTATTATGATATTACTTATTATGACTGGTTAGAATCGATTAGAATGAATGGTATTCCCTGTTTGAATGGAATTCTATTGTAAGCTTGCGAGTGGTTGATTATGAGGTCATAGTTATGTGACCAAACTTACTTAATTAGTCTTGAGTTGATTTGGGCAGTATACGGTAGGAAGTTTTGTACACCATGCACTGAAGAAACCCGCAATTTTTTACAATACGCAATACAATCATCTTAGAGGCATTGCCTAGAACTAGTTATCAGCTACTGAAAACTTAATGTAATGGATTTATTTTATATTTTTTTCTGTTTTTACAATACACATGATGTTTGTACCCATGCTTGGTTTTAAATATATTATAACCGGTATTTGTTTTACTTACATTCGGAATATTTTACTTTTAGTTTGTACAATGTGTAATTTAAAAGTGTTATTATACCATGGGGGTAGTTGTCCGGGGGGTAGTTGTCCGGGGGGTAGTTGTACCGGGGGGGTAATTGTCTGGGGGTAGTTGTCTGGGGGGTAATTGTCCTGGAGGGTAATTGTCCGGGGGGTAATTGTCTCGGGGGTAATTGTCCAGGGGGTAATTGTCGGGGGGTAATTGTCCGGGGGGTAATATTCCGGAGGGTAGTTGTCCTAGAGCCAACCGGATCAACAGGGTCCTTAGCGGCCCATCCGTGATGATCTGAGGTGAGATCCGCGACAGTGTGACCTAGGCTTAACAGGTCGTGAAGTTACCATCATTGGCCGTATAGATACCGTGCATGTCCCTACTACTTCTGTACATGCGTACGTCGTTGGTTGGCTCTTCCCTGGTTGATCGTCAGCGCCGGAGTACGGATGTGCCGATTCGCGGGAGGATGGCGACACGACCAGCCATGCATGCTTGGCCGATCGTGAGAATCCATAACACTTCCTTGAATGATTCTTACTCATACCGCCCCTACCGTTGGAATCTGTAATCCTTCCGCCTTCATCCGTATGTGATCCGTGGCTGACCGTATAGGAATCCCTCATATTCCCTGATCTTATCGCCGTGAAACTGTGCCAAAACCGTGCCGACGCCATCGGACATCGCCTAAAAGAGCCCGTTGGCCATACTCAAACCTCGAGAACCATCACTGACAGCATGATTGCGAAAGAAAAAATGTGTCTTTTTTCCCAATAATTAGCTTTTTTAGTGTACTATCTGACAAAACCTTACATGAACGAGAAAAGTTCCGTGTTTACTCAGCAAATTGGTAAATCCCTCCACTTTTGTTGAATTTCTCACCGCATGAATTCAGGCATGGCTCGCACGGGTTACTGAACGCAGCCACGCGATACAGGAAGTGACTCGTTTCCATAGAGACGGAGTTACAGTTTGAGTTGTGAGTTCACATGTATTCTTTTGTGTTAATTCATCATTCGTAGCCTTTTGTTAAGTTTTTTGGGGTTTTTTTTTATCACGATATGCATGTATTATGTTGGAAGACCACTTCGATGCATTCCTCTATATGACTTGTATCACAACTCCATTTAAGCTTACCAGGTGCCTGCTGAGTCGGGTTGTCACGGCTTAGTGACAGCGTCTTGCCTGCTTATCCCAAATATTATTTTCAAGCGCCTGTGGCTACACATCAAGTTCACACTGCATCAGAAAAAAAATTTCATTATACTATATTCGATAAGGTATTATTTCGACTCATTTGCAGTTATGGCGCATGCGCGTAAATATGCTTCCTATTGTAAATGCATTGCGAAAACTGTATCAGACAAGCATAATTTTAATGCCTGTTCGCACTGCGTTGGAGCGAATATATCGTATTAACGAATTCGGCATCGCAACCTGCCTACCCATGCATGTGGTTTCACCGATAAGGATCGAAACACGAATGAATATGGGTGTACTGTGAACAGAACGTGGATTTAGAGGCAATAAAATGATACAGTATTTTTTAAAATCAAACTTCATTTATTTCACATGGATTGTACAACTAGTTATAATAACTAATACAAGCCACTCTAAATGGCTCGGATGTTGCGCTAGTTAGTCGGTAAGAGTCGATAAAATCGGAGGACCCGGAGACACCACCGGCCTTGGACGGGCAACTACGACCCACTCTCGTACCCACAGTATGATACAGTTTTAAGTAAATATATGTGTAGTGGGAACAGAGCTTACGTCTGAATCATATAAAACATGTTGTCTCTCTCTCTGAATCACCATTACGCGTGGCCCTGTGCTCTATGTATGATCCGACACAAAACAATACTATGCGTTATTGCCTCCGCTAGGCGGTTATGCATGCATATCTTCTTACGCGTGTGTGCTTGTGTGTTTATTTGTTCAGAACAACAATCGTGAACGGAATCTCGTGAAATTGTCAGGGAATTTCGAGAATGGGCCACGGAAGAATCGGTTAGATTTTGGTGTTGATCCGTAACATGATTGATCCAGAATCAGGAAATTCATCAAGGTATATTCACAAATGTACAGTCACTTATGCGCGAATTCACCTTGGAACTTTGGCCGAATAAGTATCATAAATGCAGACCCATGGCGGAAGCTTGCATTCCATATAATGCAGATTTCTGGTTAATCATGAAAATCCATTAGCTCTGCAATTTAAGTCTCCATGAAACATGATCAGCCCTATATATCAGATTTTACTACAAACGTGACCCGTACCATGTCTGATTCATTATGAAATGTAATCCGTGGTACCTGATAGGTGGTCGGTGCCATCTGATCATACCGAGTGCCTTCTCTCTTTTATCAGAAAAAAAAAATTATTAACCCTGCACGAAGCGAGGGTTATTGTTTTTACCCGATTGTATGTGTGTGTGTGTTACCGCAAGTTATGTGAAGAAAGGTATCACGGATATTATTGAAATTTTATCATATAATTTGGTTTTGTAAAAAATATCCCAGACGTTTTGGTGTGATTCCATGCCTGAATTACCCCTGAATGAGTGTTTTATGGGTTTTTATGGCACATTTGTTTACACCGGCACCTAGCATGTGACGAAATCACCATCTTTTGAGTGCGAGTCGTGACATCAGAGGACGCGTACTTGCCGTTTCCCTGAAAGGTGTCTATAAATTAGCGTACAGCACGGGGGCTTGGTTGTCGTTCTATGTGTTTATAGTTAAGGGCAGCAAGACCACGATGTCCAGGGGCTTTTTTTTCAATTATTACAGTTGAATAGTTCTAAAGAATAACAAAGGTTTAATTAACATTCCAGGGCACCAACTTTGAACACTATTTTATTCGGGCAGGGTTTGCGTTCCCATATCGGACGCTTTTTTTTAATTTTAGTTTTCTTGGGTGTTTAATTTTATGTAAGCACATGGGTAGAATTATGGATTATACACTCACATGATAACTTAAACACTAAAAAGGGATTCATTAACATTGCACTAACGTATTTATATATCGAGTGAATTTTTTACACAATTTTTCCTCTGTTAGGTAAAGTTTGGGGTCCTGGTTGAATTCAGACCCCACCCCCCACCCCCTTTATAAATCCATCACTGATTCTTCTGACGGCAGTTCAAATTACCCGTTTATACTAGCTTCTATATAAACGCATATTAAGGGTGCCGCTATGAACAACAACAAATTTGAATTATAAGGAATGAAGGCCTCCGCCATGTGAGGACCCCTACTATGGATGGTCCAAAAACCGTGTTTGCATTAACTTAATCAGCTTATATTCCCAGGTTCATTCGTGCATTAGTGTATTTGTGAATATCCCTCTCTGACGTTCCAGAATCAGGATCATGGGCCGGATCCACACCAAAATCTAGTAGTTTCTTTACTGACCTATTTCCGAAGTGACCTGAAAATGTCATGACACATACACAAACACACACACAAACGGGGATGAACGCATACCCTCCTGGCGGAGTCAACTATATTCCGTTTCTTCTCTTCATGTACACCAGTTTTTTGCTATGGAAATTTGTATTAGTCACTTTTCAAGGGAAACAATTGTAGTGTAGAGTAGAGGATTAAAGAACCTAATTTTGAACAAGGTAAATAAATACTTGTCTTACACCTTATTTAAGAAACAGAATTATTTGAAAATATGAGAAATAAGTCTACATTTTACAACATTAGACCCACTTACGGCGGCCAAGGTCATTGGTTACATGCAAAACTGCATCAATTGACAGCTGCTGATTGGATGAGATCATGTAAACACTCCAAAAAATATAACAAGCTAAAATTAAGATGGTTACTCATGCAGGGACACATATCTGCCAAACCAGTTTGAAGAGACTTAAAAAATTGTGAAACACTAACTGGGGATTTATTGCTAAAATCTCAATTGCCATATTAGGTTGTCACTTCCATATGCAGTTTTCTATCAAATGATTGGAAAATTTAAACTTTTAAGAAAATTATCTACAAAAATAACAGGTGGACAGCAGGTGGTGAAACGGACTATAGTGTCCACCAAAAGAAAATATGAAATGGTCACCACTAAAATAGTGAATCCATCAGCTTCATGGAAACCACGGCTGCAGTGTTTAGTGCAAGCACGTATTACCCCAGGGTGATATTTTATAGCACCGTTTGAACAAGTGTTAATAAGTGACAAGACACGGGCGCTAGTCGTATTGCGGAGGACATAAATTCCCTTTGAGTGCAGGTATACAAGCTCATAGACCCATAAGTATGTGGACATAAGTCTAGTATAAACTCCACGCAGAGATACTGTGTCGTTGCGATTGTATATCACTCCCTCTCCATGAGGACCGTACACTTTGAACATTCACAACGTTCGGTAAAATATGAAATTCTTTTAGTCTATTTATGAGTTGGGTAAAAAGTGAACGGGGTCAATTTAATAACAGTCTCCCACCCAGGAAGGTTTCAAAATCTCCGCTTA
Organism: Sipunculus nudus; assembly: GCA_026874595.1. Classification (NCBI taxonomy): domain Eukaryota; kingdom Metazoa; phylum Annelida; class Sipuncula; order Golfingiida; family Sipunculidae; genus Sipunculus; species Sipunculus nudus. The sequence continues at coordinate 50,805,583 of CM049315.1, forward strand.
TCACATCAATGACAGGTTCAATTGCCGGACCTGGTTTGAGTTAGGGACAAAGTTCAGCTGTCTTGCATACAATAGCAGAGGATAGCACGGACAGCAAGGCCTATCTACATCAGGTAAAAAGCTTTTACTCATACTTTAATAAAACTGAATAAATGATATTCATGAATTTTTGAAATTAGTATGTCTCGTGATGGCAAACACTCATATGACATTATATGTACAGTGAAAGGGTTGAACGAATCCTTATCTTTTGACTTGTAAGGTTCTTGAGACGCACTAGTTATCATCACAATGTGTAATGGCGTTTGTACTAAAACCTACTCTAGATAAGTATTACCTGAATCAATATCGAAAAATTAAAAGAAATTGAGAAGAAAAATTTATCTTTCCGTGTATCTTCGTAACTGGCCATTTTCAGACCAGAAAGAACTCAAAGTCACAGAAGTCAAAGTTTATAATATAAGCTGTTTGCTTGACAACTAAATGCATGGCAACAACCCTGACCTTAGGGCTTGACTGGAGCTGATAAGGTGATGACGATGATGATTTTAGTAATACTGTTACTGATGCTAAATGGAAGTGATACTGATGCCGACGAATGTGATTGCCATGTTTACTCATGCCGGCTTCAGTCAGTTGTTTTTGTGTTTTCTTTAGGGGTAACTGTTATGTACAATTTCATCAGATTTATTTTGTCAATGAGCATAGGTGACCATGGGCGAAATGTTTCCATTGATAACGATCTGATGAGGTATTGACATCCAGTGACAGGTTTTATGACGGTTGCGGTGGCAACGGCAAATATAATAATCATTGCGTCCTAGAACACGTCTTAGTTGTAATGTGCCCTTCATGGTCCTTTAGCACTGATGAAAGGACGTGGCCTTCGTAACGTAGGGACAGAGAGTATTTTGAGTAACTTGAGTATTTGGGCGTTGTAAAAAAACAGTTATTCTGTTCTAGACTTTGCCGATACACATCCCCCATGCCACCAATCTCTCTCATCAGATATATATATTCTCACCTGTACGCTGTCCACGAGGTACATTTGTGTCAGTTCATCGCGCTCTGTCGAACCCTGACAGGTTCATTTCTCCCGATTTCTCGAAACCGTTTATGGTTGCTGCCATCTTGCGGATGTCAAATAAGAATTGTCGAAATTATGAGTATACCGCGAGTAGAAATTTATATAAATTTTTTATATCAAATTTTACATTCTCAAATATTAGGTATACATTAATAAAGAGATTGACCGTAAAGTGTAAAATACTCTTGGAAAATGTCAGATAAGTAATAGTTATAAGGAAATGACCCAGAAAAGTAACACATTTAACCGAAATCTACACCAATAGCAATTCAAGCGCCTGTTGTAAAACGAAGTACTCCCTTTTTTGGTGCCAGAGATGAAACAAAAGACCATTCGCTGTGAGTAAGTAAGGACCCGAATAAGAGTTACTGTGAAAAAGGCCGATAAGCATAGGTAAAATAATACTGAGGCGTTCATAAGGGAAAATAGCTTTGAATGATTGAAACTAGATGTCTGCATACACTAGAAGCTTTGACCAAACCCCAAGCACTCAACAGAGCGATAATGGAGAAACGGCTATTGAGTGATTGACATTGCAAATTAAGTCAAGGTCAAAATATTAATTTTTCAAATTGGGCTAATAATGTGCCCAGAGGTCAGTTTTTAAAAATCTTCCATTCCCTTTTGGTGGAGAATTCTATACAATGCTGTCACGTGATACAATATCCTCTGCATGTGCCTTTTGTAATTGTTTTTGCAGATGTGATCCAGTGGGTAATCCTGACCTGTCTACACACGGCACATACGCTACTTAACGTCACCAGGTATTTAATGCAATATTTTTATTCAGCAACTTTATTATCCAGAATGGTATTTGGGAAGAAAAAGAAACTCTTTTGTATTTAATTCTAAGTGAACATTCAAATCTAACTTGAGGGGAGTGCTCCCAAGGAGATTTACATTTGTAAGGTGAGAGAAGGGGTGTATGGCTCTACTATTATTTCTTTCTTTTGTACTTATTTTCTTTCTTTTTTTCCTTCCTTTCCTTTCCTTTCCTTTCATATTTTTTCTTTTCAAAAGGATTTGCAGGGTGGGTTTTTTTGGGTTTGCATGGTTCGCATATCCCCCTCCGTTTCTCTCTATGTCTCTGTCTCTGTCTGTCTGTCTGTCTCTCTTTCTCTTTCTCTTTCTCTTTCTCTCTCTCTCTCTCTCTCTCTCTCTCTCTCTCTCTCTCTCTCTCTCTCTCTCTCTCTCTCTCTCTCTCTCTCTCTCTCTCTCTCTCTCTCTCAGTAATGGTACTGCCTGGTAAATCTACCGCGAGAGAGAGAGAGAGAGAGAGAGAGAGAGAGAGAGAGAGAGAGAGAGAGAGAGAGAGAGAGAAATATGGGCGTGTCATATATACGTGTACATTAACGGGCTGTATCAATAAATAAGAAAGCCTCAGTTGAACAAAGCTGGGTATTGGTATCGAAAGGACCTGATAAAATACGAGCTTGAAAATGTATATAAATTTGCGCCTAGTGTTAGCCTAAGAGGTTTTGAAGACTCGATGAAACCTCTTAGGGTGAACTAATTGTAAGTCATTCTCGAGTGCCATACACTCATTCACATCGTAACCACGGCGTGTACATGTCATACCAGTATGTTGTCGCCGATTACGACGCGTTTAAGTCGGCGAGTACAAACAAAGCTCTTATCACGAAACTCATGGACATAAGAAAAGAGGTCAATTTTGGCGATTCGCCTTGTTTGACATATCCTCCTGTGTAGAACAATGGACTCAGCAAGCTATCGTGACAAGCGAGGCCACAAAAGGTGGCTTCAAAAGTCATTTAAGTCATGTGCAAAGTACTTGATCAAATTGTTTATATATATATATATATATAATTGTGAAAGTAATTCTACACAATTTAACAACCAGATATATATAGAATACAGCATTATTATATTTTGTTATTTATCGGTACTAGCGTCTTACCCATTGCTGCGTTGGGACAGGTCGTGTGGGTTTGTTTTCTATGGTTGATAAGGGTCATGTGTTAGATCTTTTGGATGACGCTGCGATAGACCCTTCGTAAAACAATGTCATATCCTTCGGGATTTATAGGGAAAATTTGGTGAAATGACCCCCTTAAGACATACCCGACTACTTATTCCAAAACCTGGCATTCCGAACCAAGACCACAGGGAGACATTAGCGGAGTGCCACCACCATAAATTATAAAAAACATAGTGTAATTAAAACTAATTAAAAGGTATAATTTGATGTACCCATCGCGACACACTGATTGAAAACGCAAGACATCTAAGACTTATCTTGTGTAAATGTTTCTATTGGAAATGTGTTGTAGGTTTTTGAGTTTCACATTCACACATGAATACATGCATCCTTACACGCATGCATACACGCATGCCGACCTACATATTTACAGACCTATATGAACAAACTGACAAACCAGATTGCGATACCCTCCTTAAAGTGAGGGTGACAACAGACACTTAAATAACGGGAACCAAAATGTATTTCGTGTTCAAGGTAACTGACCTATCTTGTTAGGAAAACTGTTCAAAGAGCACTAACCCGTACATGGTAGCTGCCACATTCACACCAAAACATTATACAATAAATCATTGAGTATATGATTTATGATACCATTCTTTCGGACAATCAATAATAAAACACCCGGTGACGTCTCGTTAATCTTCTCTAAAGGAATACTTCACTATCACTTTCGTTTTGGGTATGATGACGTACACAGAAAATGAACCCATATCTACAATGGTTACTTCTTTTTAGTAAGAATTGAATAATCCCTTCAGAAATCATTTCTAAAGTATTGTCATTATTTTTATAATGCTGATTTTGCTTTTAAAGTTGCAGATATCCTTTGGTCGTAAATAGATATTTCAGACGGAGAGGCATTCAGTGGTTTAAAGGGGCCTAATCACCTATAAAGCGTGATGAATTAACACGGAAATAGCGTCTTCTCCTCGAAATCAGTTGGTCCCTGCCAAAATATTGCCATGGCTGAAGCCTAAGTCACATCACCGGCAGAGCTCCGGTGGATTTTTAAAATCGGCCGAGCAGCGAGCTTCTCGTCCATTTTAAAAATCCGGCTGACATCCGTCGAATTTCATTGATTGCGGTCAAAATTTTTTTCTGCACTAGAAAATTTGAAGGGGCCCGATAGTACGCCGTTGGAAGCACTTCCGAGTCTCCTCCGAACATCGTTTGGAAACCGTTCACGCTCTTTAACTTAACCGAGCTTCCTCAGTGGTCCACCCGACCAGTTTGGACCCTAGCCGTGACAACCCGACTCATTAGACAATCGGATAATTAGGCTGGTAAGCCTACTCGAGTCGTGATACAAGTTATATCTAGGAATGTATCGCAGTGGTCTTGCATCAGGTTGCATTCATATCGTGGTAACCGGCCCATAATCTCAATATTATGCTAAAAATAATGAATTTACACAATAGTATACATGTGAGCTCACAACCCAAACTGAAACACCGTCTCCATGGACACGGGTCATTTCCTGTATCGTTTGCAAGCTGCCTGCGTCCTGTAACCCGTGCGAGCCATGCTTGTGTTCATGCGGTCATAAATTCAACAAACACGACAAAGGGTTTACCACCGTGCTGGGTTAAAACGGAATTTTTCTCGCCATGTTTGTTATTATTAGAAAGTACACGAAAAATGCTAACGATTGGTCTGGTTTATGTTGATTGACAGTGTACCTGTAGGCCATGAAGCATTGTCATAAATGACGAAAATATTTGCATCTTCATTAATGCGTTCCTCAGCCATAGAAGTAATGGCACTCTGGCTCTAGTAATCTGGTCGTAATGCCAGAGGTTCAATATGACGCTATTTGGACCTGTCAGCGGTGTCCTGGTGGAGTTCACGCGACTGGAAACTTTGGACGATCCCAAAGATCCTCCAGCGGTGCTCGCTGGGAGCCCCGGTGATCTCCTCCCGAGCTGCTACCGTGCAAAACTTTCCTCGAATTCCCTGCGAGTCTTCGTCGCTCTTTAACTCCGCGCTTAAGAGCGACGAGTTCCCCAATTAGCTGTTAAAATACAGTCTCGCCCGACTTAACAATGTCCGGCCGAAGCTCGCCTGAAAAGTCCACTTTTTGGCCATAAAACCACTCGGTAGGGGCTCGTTGACGTGATGTGAGTATGGCTTCACTCCTCTACACGAGTGTTAAAAATAGTGGACCGGGCGCGATCACAGGCGTCAACATAAACACATCGCTTGGGCCACAACCGCTGTCAATCAGGAGGTGCTCTGACTGACTTGGCCCAAAAGTGTAAGACATGTTCCCGCTGGCTGATATTTCGAATGTTACGGTTACTGAGGCCTGGGACCCGATACACGGCCTGTGCTACCCGTGTCATTTCCGCTGAGGCCCCTGGACCTATCGTACAAATCTGTTGCGACAGGTTCTACAGTGATTTACATTCGGCCCATGGACCATAATGTCTTTCCAACAGAGGTATATCAGATGACATTAAGGTCTATGTATGGACTACTTTTGGCTACTCTTTGTTTGGTATCTGTCGCGCATGTGCAAAAACGGACCTTCGGTCACGCGGCCTTGTTATTGTAAACCGACACACATGGACTGTGTTTACTAACACACAAAACTAAAACAAGGTGTTAAACTGCTCAAAGAGAGGTACTGAGACCTTGTGCTAGAATGGTTTTCCCTGGAAACTTTTGTTATAAAGCAAAGGTGAACTGATTGCGCGAAGGAATAGGCATGATATTGCTCCTGATTATACATATCATTATTAACAGTTATGATTCATGTATTATTATGACATAGCGAATCAGCTCCCTCTCTCTAGTGACGTAACCGCCATTGCCCCCAATTAGGCTGAGACATCAAGGCTCCCCTCATATAAAAAAAAACCTTGAGTCTCGGATTTCCCAATATATTTTAAGATTTTGTGTAAACAGTCCGTCATAGAGCAAACCCAGTCAAATTCGAACCCACACCCCTCAGGGCACCTGCTAAATACCCCCACACACTAAGAACCCGACCACTAGAACCGTTTATGGTTTAGATGGTACAGAGCGACAGGGCGCCACCTGGCGGTCAGGTTCACCTAAACATTAGTATTTGTTATGGTTAGAAAAGTGCAAATAAATAAAAAAAATCGTCGTCGATGGTTTAAAAGAAAGTTTTTAGGGTTTCACATTAAAAATTGATAATATTTCTGGTAGGATATGCATTTCTTTTCTTAATGGTATGGAAAATTGAAAAAAAAAGATGTTGTCCTCATTATCCAGATGGTTACAAAACTGTTACTATTTAACACAATATTCATCTATTAAAATATAACCGGTTTTTGAGGTGTTTCGCTATGATAACTGAATAATGAATCACGTATGACAGACGCTTATTGTATATAAAATAACATATTTGTCCTTCAAGTATTCGAAAATTCAAAGAAAGTGAGGTTGGTAAAGCCCTAAAAAAATTCAAAATGACACAAGACATAAAATATAAATCTGGTCACTATTTTCTTCATTTTTGTAAGGCCTTTTTGCCACACAGAAGATGATACCAAACTATATAAGTTAGCAAAATAAATGTTTCAGAGACCTATCCCGAAAGTTTGCCTGTAAATCAGTTTTTCTTTTTCGATACGGTTGTATCACTGTGTATTTAACTCTTTAGTCAGTGAGGAAAACCTATACTTTTATTATATGCAATAAAGAAAAATATTCTGAATGTGTGAATGTATAAATTTCTATTTTATTCTTTGCCATTGAGAATAACATCTTAATGTGTAAATGTTTAAATTTCAGTTTATTCTATGCATGCAACTGAGAATAAAATCTGAATGTGTAAATGTATATATTTCAGTTTTATCCAATGCAATTAAGATTAACATCGGATTGTGTAAATGTAAAAATTTCAGTTTTATGCTATACAATAGAGAATAACACCTTTTTGTGTAAATGTATAGAGACTTAACCAACTGTTTTTGATTTTAAAATTCTCTTTACATTTCAGATACGATGTCGAGGCTAATGTTGATAGCTCTGCTAGCGCCCCTAGTGGCAGCGAATGAATACGTTCGTCAGCCATACACAAACGACAGCTTCAGTAAATCCGCCAAATTCGGAGACAATGTGATTTTAGATTGCGGAAATCTTGGAGGTCTCACTGTCGATTACTGGATTTTACCCAACGCAGAAGTCATCTATAAGAATGTTAACAAGTCATTTTATACAGCTATTGATGGTTTGGCAAGCTGGGCGGTGAACAACGATGGAACCCAAATGCATGTTCACAACGTGCGGGAGCCTCATTTTGGACTTTACCACTGCGTTCTCAGCGGAGCTGCGAGAGAGTCGACACGCGTTGTTAAGAGGGGCATAAACTACCAAGGCCCCTATTTCGGAGATTTGTGGGAAGTATACCGACGTAACACGATGATTGGCGGTCTCGCTGCGGCCTGCTTTCTAGTGGTGGTCGTAGTTCTGTTTGTTATCTATAAGTTGCGCCACCGTAACAAGGAAATCGAGAGAGAATACGAAGAGCCCGTGACCCTTGGGAAACCGACAGACATAGAAGCGCCACCGGCGGCCGCCACCAGCCAGGCGTACACCAATCTGGCCTACGACACCAAAGAGGCCGTCGGCGCAAATGCCAACTCCCCTGACTTAAACTCTCGTTTGTAAAATCTCTATTGAGCCAATATTGATTACCTTGAATCTTACATTGTTTAAGACCCTGATTAAAAAGTAAATCCTAAGTATATCCTTACAGAACACGCTCCTCTGCGTTTCTACCTACATGGACATTGCCATAGACACATGCTGTTTAGTGCCTCGAACACCAAGAAACTTACTTTTGTTCCAAAGTGATGACGGTATACGTAATTAGCAACGAATATTCACTATGCTGTTCCACAAAAAGATTAGCTGTACGACAGTCACGTGCCCAACAGAATCCTTGCACTTCCGTTTGTTCACATCCGCGATTTAAATTCGTGAATCTGTGAATTATACATTGTGGAACATTTAGACATTTTCTAACCATTTTAATTTTTGAAATATGCTGACCGATAAACACAGATGTTTACATGTTTATAAACATGTTTGATTATAGGATATATTCAGTCACGGAATCACAGTCGTGAGGAGAGATACGCTCCTCACGGGTATACGCTACAGTCGTCCTAGATATCCTTTTTATACTGCTGCTTTGTATAGCACCACCGGGGCTTGCACAAAGCAAGGTCATGACCCTGTAGCAGAACCGGTGTGACCAAACCAACAAGAGCAAATGCCGCTTGTTCATGTTGAAGATTTGGAGCTGGATGCACAATGCGATACCACGCTCTCATTGGTCTGATTATAATTCTTTGCTCTGTGCCAGCCCTGGGGGTGGAACACAGAGAATCTTACTATACAAATCAGCATTTAAAAACAATAGGAGGTCTTGGACGACTGCAGCGTATAACCGCTACGTGAGGGGCGTAGAGGAGAGAAAGTTTAAACATTAGGTAGATATCTGGTCGGTGTCAGTTCCTCTCGGTGAACGTTTTGAGTATATAAACATTCAAGACGGTCTAATATAACTCAACATGTAATACTCCACGATTCTGAACAGCCTTGATCCGTGATTTTTATATTTTGATATTATATTATTGACCAAATTTGCACTCACTTATCTCAATTTTAATCTTAATAGTACAATATTAACTGTATGAACTGTATGTTTACAATTGTTTATGATGAATTAAATAAAACTGCTTAATTTTTTTTTCATTCAGAATGTTACAACTTTTTTCTTTTCTTTATTTTAAGTTGATATTTAGTGTTATATGTTTTTTTTTTGTTTGTTTTAAAATTAAAATGGCAATGAATGCTTGCAGTGTAAAGCTCTGATCTTTTTAATTTTGACACATTTTAATTGAAATTGTGATATTTGTAGTATTGTTAAACACCGTTTTTATTAAAAGAGCTATAAAGTCCACACGGGTCCACATGTTTTACATATATGTATGAAACTTTAACCATAAGAGAGAGAGAGAGAGAGAGAGAGAGAGAGAAAGAGAGAGAGAGAGAGAGAGAGAGAGAGAGAGAGAAGATATGGGGAATCGGAGGTGCAGAGGAACTGGTTGGGGACGAAACAGATTGCAACAGTATGTATATTACATTTTGGATTAATATAATAGTTTCCCAGCAACCCTATATCTGTAGCCGGACTTACTTTCCCCGATTAGACGGTTTTATACGTTATTATGGTTCTCTGTGGTGACTCTTTACAATTAAAAAACTGTGACCGGATGTCCGATCTTGCGCATGCGCAACGACTCGCAATCCGGAGCAGTTCCCACTTGTCCTAAGTAATAAGCAAACGGTTTTAAAACGAAATGTTGTCATATATCATAATTATGTTAAGCGAAAAACACTATTCTTCGGTACAAAGTGACTGCATTGACACCATTGGCACCAATACCTGACACTCCTTCCCAACCTCCGCATAGGCTCAAGATCTATTGAGACAATGATGGGACCCTGCATTTGCTTGTGAACATGAGACGCTACTTCAGCGGCTTCGAGGCAACCACTGTATACAAACATGACTCGGAACTCCTCGGCCGAGTTCGTATTCTTCTGAGACCACCCGGAGATGAGGCGAGGTCTTCCGCGTGGGACCCGGACATTAGACTGGTACCCTGCTCTATTATGGCCCTCGGCCAAGCATAGAGGCAGGCGTACAACGCCATCTTAAGTATTCGCAGTTGCAACTCCTGACTTACCTGTAGACTTGTTCCAACTCCATTATGCACCCTCAAACCGGTTGTCATGGACGTTCACGCGACCCTGGTTGGTAATCCATGAAGATTTCTTATAAAATAACTTTCTTTAGTTATTTCTAGTTTTTAAATATTGAAGAATGAGTTGTTGCACAAAAAATGGAATGATGGATGTATAGATGATACGATATACTGGATCTTTAATATTCCACTGTGCGTAGCAGTGATTTATTATCAATATCTATTAATCTATTCATTAATGTCACACGTAATGTACAGCTAACCTTTAGTAATTTCTCTGAGCAAACGAAATGCTTATTTTTATCACATATAATACATACTGGAGTTGGAACCAGTCTGCCGGGAGTACATAAGATGGTGTTGTACGCCCGTCTCTATGATTGGCCTAGAGCAGCGGTGCCATAATAGAGCGGGGTACCAGTCTACCCGGACATCAACCGGGTTTACCAAACACGTATTTAAACTGGGTGGCACGTGCTATCGGTTAGTATACATTTACACCGCCACGTCACCAATATAACGCCGTGTAGTTCCCCGGGTTTTGCAACATATAAAAAATAGACAGGCAACCATATTCTTCATAACCGCTATATTTGTAATTAATGTTGTCAATGTATGTTACATTTTTGCTCCATTGCCTTTATTATTGTAATTTTCAATTGCCAGGCGAAATTGCTCGATTTCTGAGTGAAAGCGTGCAGTGCGCACGAATGTGTGCATGAGATCTATCCTGGAACTTCACAGACAGATCTCATGTGTGGAGAATGACTCCCTCCCAGTGTTCTGATCCCCGTCTGACGAGGTTTCCTCTTCACGTGACAGAATTCGTTTGCACTGTCGCATCTCTAGCACCAACAAATACGGTTGAATTCCGCTGAGATCGCGTATTGGTTACTGACTAGCCAGGCTGCTCTCTCGGTAATAACCCTCCCCTATAACCTCCCCGCAGAAATTGCTGCTGCGCAAGCAGATGGTCCTCCAGCCGCCCGGCTGAAAGTTACAGCCCTGAAGCCAAGCACTGTTGCTGCTTTAGTAGAGTTCCCGTTACGTCAGCAGTTGTTGGGCTGAGCAAGCCAATGTGTTTTCTCATTTTAATCTTAATTGTTGGACTAACTGTGACAATATAGCGCGTATGACATACCTGTTTACGCAGTTCATCAAATGAATTAAGTTCATATCTAGACCTTCCTTCACCTTTAAAATAACTGATATGTGAATTGGTCCCTTTTAATATAGAAGAGGGATTAGGGTCATAGAGAAGATGTGTGTGAGAAGAGACACAGAGAGAAGAATATGATAACCGGAGCAGGACTCGGAGGGTAGCAAGGAGAAGAAAAGCCACAGAACAAACCTGATATACATAAGATAATTTGTACCATAATAAAAAATTCTGCATACGCATTGCAGGTTTCATAGATACAAGATACTGAGGCTTCAACATGGGCCATATGTACCTAGCCTTAACGATAAAGCAGGGTTTTTTTTTTGCTCTTTTCTATTATTATTCTTTAGTGTGACATATAATAAAATGATATTTCTTGTTTTAAAACCGCCCCGAACAATTAGTGTAATATGTCGTCGGCAGGTGTCGCTAGTAAGATAGGAAAGGTATATTTGCCAACTATCAAGACAGAGTAACATTTTATTTATGTCGGGTTTTTTTTGTAGAGAGCTCGCCGCATGTTGACTGACATAGGCAGCTTTCATATCGGGCACTTCTTTCAATGCCTTTTAAACCTAATTATTGATTAGTATTTCATTCCTTTTGGACCTCAAACAGAAACTGTTGCACAAAATTCGTAAACAACTTCGTGATAATATATTGCTACCACAGTTACTCGGTCTGTTTCTTTATCAATAATTGTATGCACTTTAGTACCAAATTCCATCACCAGATGTCAGTAATAACCATATATCGCGGGAAACGAATGTTTGATTTCCTGTGGGCGGTGTGGTTGAAGGCTTTCCGTGGGATTAGCCACATATGTTTTCCAATAAAAAATACATGAACATTACGGATGACAAAAATAATTGAATGATTCGTGTATACTTGTTTGGAAATTAAATAAAAAAAATTGCCGGAATCACGGTCTGTATGAGAAACCGTGAAGCTACATTAGATGGGGCCTCTGTAGCTGTTCAAACTATGAAGCTTTTAGCGTCAGACATTTGATTATAGTTATGGAATAATATATCAGGAGTTTGCGTAAGCAGATTGGAGAAAAGTCCTCACTGCCTTCTCCTGACGGCACGGATCTGTTATGAGAGTCAACCCTAAAAATTACGACATGTGATTTCTCCTCATGAAAAACTCCTCATGTTTTCTCTGTTGTTGTGTTTCTTTTTCTAAATTCTCTTATTTTTCTAGTTTCCGTTTAAAACGTTCTTCCTTTTTGTTTTTATCCTCCTCTTTTGCGTCTTTTTTTCTGACATAAAAATAATAAGGAATATGACAATATTTCGTTAGAATACCGTTTACTTATTCCTGAACATAAGTACAAATAAAAAATATAGCACACACGCCACCTGGTAGCCGTACCGCGCAACTTCAAAAATCAGGATTTTTCAAGCTTCCAACTTGCGTCTCTTCTGTGTTTAATCTTTCACGTTTTCCTTTGTCTTTGTCTTGTAATTCTTGGCGCATGATGGTTTTGTCATGATAAACTGTAAAAATTGTTTACTGTGTTTACTCATACAGAAGTATAACAACGTATAAAAAAGATAAACGGGAGATATAGTAAGTCCGTATGACGAGAAGGTTTTGCTGGCACACTTTTGTATTCAGCAAAATGAACTAATAATGTTTTGGGGCCAAAATTAATGTGCGAGGTGCCTAAAAAACAACCTTTTCTATTTGTTGGCTTATTAGAGAATTGTTTTAGACGATGTTTGAATTCCCTTGCCTTTTTCTTCTTTATATTTCCTATACAGTGCCAACTCCGGTGCACTGCTCTTAACCATATGGAGTTGTTTCTCAAGATTAGTCGGTGCAACGATTTACCGTGATAGTTAATGGCTTAACAGTCTTGTCAAAACTTTAAATAGCGTATTGTCTGATACCTATGATGCTGTTATGTCCTCTTTATGACACATATATCATAGTAGAATTCTTATGTTAAATAAACAGACCCGCCTGCAAATGACCAATTAAGAGTACTTTAGAGTGCTACCGCCCTGTCACGTAGTCCCAAACTAAAATGGAACTCTGCTGATGTATATACTTAGATTAAAAATTAGATTGCATGTAGTTGCTTGTATTTCGTATATTATTCATCTCCCGTGTATTACCCATCATGGGTAGTTCGTGTCATTTCTGATAGATGGCGCTGCAATATCCCTTTACCAAATAATATCAAATATCTCAGGATTTATTGTAAAAAAAAAAAAGGAAATGGTTCCCCTTAGGACACACTTTGCGCAGTTTCCGACAGTTCAAAATTTAAAAAAAATGGTGTTTTCGAGGCGTGGCCTCAGAGGTGTTGCGTGACAACGGTTGAGTGGCACCACCATCAATCATACCATAGGTTTTTCCACATGAACATGATATACGTAATGACTACTCTCTCTGTTTGCTTATCAATATCCAAGGACGTTCAACAGCGAGAGATACACTCCGATATGGTGTCGCCCCAAATACAAACATAGTAATAATTCTGTCCGACAGGAGGCGGTAAACATAACGGAAGGATTGGACTCTGAACGGGATCGCCAGAGACAATGAAAATGGTCAGTCCGAGTAGATTTTAATGACACTCGGAAACATTGAAAACTCTCAGTGGTGACTTGACTTTCATTTTTTCTCATTAGGCAATACATAAAGAGCGCTGTCCTTAACTATCAGTTGAAACCCTGTAGTGTAGGAAATTTCTAGCATAAAAGATTATATAAGTATATATAAATATATATATTAGAATGTTTCAAGCCCTTTACCATAGGGAAACGTGAGAGTGTACTGAAAAAATATAACGGGTATTTAGGTTAAGAAAAAGACAAAAAAAAACAAGTTCAGAAAAGGTTTAAATAAAATTTTTAATGAATAATATTGTACGAAAATAAATATACTATCTATCTATCTATCTATCTCTCTATCTATATCTATCCATTTATTTCTCTCTCTCTCTCTCTCTACATATATATATATATGTATATATGGTATAGCTGTTATATCACAAGTTAGTATGGATTTATATTGTCCTTATCTGTAACGGGACAGATCTGACTGTGTATCTGATATGTATGCTAAAATGACCTGTCCTTCTGATTAAAGGGATCCACATAACAGTCAAATATTATCATTTCTTCATAACAATCAGGTGTAAACCAGATCTCATTTGACATATGTACTCGCGATGAACAAGTGACATATAGTTAGCATTATTTTAACAAAGACAAATAACTGAAGAAGCCAGATCGACCTATAGTCCTGCTCTAAATGTCCTGTCCCATTAGAAATATTTATTTTCTTCTATGCAGTTTAGAAAGCGCCGTCTGGGACGTTCCCGATGCAGACATTAGAATACTTATGGAGTATTCTTGTGACATCATCGTTGGGTATGAATAAGGACAATAATGGAGGCTCCGCGCATTCTCTGCAGCTGTTAATGAAATTCCTTACAGTTTAATCTCTTTTGAATTTTATGTAATGAAAACTCAGAGAGCGAATAATTCCAACAGAAAATTCAATAAGTTTTCCCTTGGTCGATCAATCCACCTATTTTTGAATATACAGCAACCTTCTTCTATTAGCTGTCAGGTACACATGGAGATCTACAAACAGACAAACGACCAACAAACAACCATTGTAAGGTCACATGCAGAAACTCAGGCCCGTCCAAGATAGAGGCATGATAAACAATAGCAATACATTTTGTATTTACATTACAATACAGAGTCGCTCAGTGTACGGACCGTATCTATCACGCGTTACCCGGTGAGGTCACCACGGCGATCAAGGTCAATGCACCAAGGGGTGTCTCTGGGGACCCTGAATGCTGTGACGGCCGCTATGCACCCCAATCACTGTATCTATGAACAGATAGAAAATTAAAATCTGTAATGTGATTATAATACAACTTTAACAACATTAATAAAAATGCCTAAATAATTATTATGTTCACTATATTATTATCCATTTCAGAATGATCACAATTTGAATTGAGTTTATTATTGCAAAATATACTAAATAATTTGAAGGAAAAAGTTGCCGTTAGCAATTAAGAAGTCAGTGTAACCTCCGCACGGTCACCTCTGTATGGGTACTGATGAGGTCGTGACATTAAAGGGTCCTATTCGAATATCTGATGTTTATTAAATAAAGATAATCCATTGAAAATAGACCAGAAAACGCCGATCTCACCGCATACAGGGGGTTCGTTTTCTTTATATCCACGTGCTTATAACATCTTGTGGGTGCCAATATAATCAAAACACATTCAACAAGGACATCTAGCGGCTAGTCAGATGAACCAGAGTTTCACAAATGGCGTCTGCAACTAGTGACCCTTCAACTTCCCCACGTGTGTGATAAACCACCACAGCTTACGTGGATTTTCTGTTTGTCAACATTGGCATGTTTACTAACAACCTGTAAAAAAACTAGCTCATACATCTGTCTCATAAGCGTCATAAGAACTTTTCTGAACTGGAAATAGAAGTTTATTATTTTTTTTATCACAGTGTAGGTTTTTAGAATAGCTGGCTTTAAATAATGGTCGCCATTCCCATGTGATATCTTTATGGAGCCTGAAATGTATGTTACGATTTGTGTAAACAGAAACCATAGAGTCTTCCTACATAATACAAATATAACTTAATGACAATTTAATTAAAACTGATGGATCTTTTTTTATTATAATGATGCATTACGGTAGTTGACTTTAATTTCAAAATTTAAATTTGATTTTAAGATATGTATGATATTTATAAAACACGCCAAAACGAGACTGATGCCGTGTGCTAAAACGACATCACTGAAAGCTTGGGTGTACGTCGTCAGGTCACGTCACCCTGTGTGTTGTCCAGTTATCACTGTCCACAATTAACGAGCGCACTGTGTTTGTTCTAGTGATAATATCTGATATGTTGGCAGTCTATTATCAATGTAAATCGAATAAACTGAAGGGACTTTGGGCAGATAGCGCAGGCTTACTCTTCCCTATCATTATGCAGAAGTATTCCTCATTAGGAAATCTGAAGACCTTCCAAGCAACAGGGAGCTCCCCTCGCTCAACGAGAACTTCATGATGGGTGAGCTGCTTATATGTACTAAATATATATATATATATATACTAGTATATATATATATATATATATATATATATATATATATATATATATATACTTATATATAACGGGGTTAATATTCCCAGGATACTAATAGTACCTATGTAACCCAGATCTATAAATTTTGTTTGCTATTACAAAACAATAACATATATTTATGTTACAACCATAATTTTCGGACAAGGGCGGGGTAATCCGCAGATAGTTCTTTCGAATTCTACTCGGCAGATACGGGTCCAATGGCCAGAGAGCTTTCTCCTTAGATTGATTCATAAATATACACCAACTATTCCCCTTTTTATGAATCATCATGTCTTGAAATCACAAACGCTTTTCGGTGGATGTATTTAACATAACGCGAATTCGATAATAATTATTTATGATAATAATCACGTAAAATTAAGATTTATGTTCTATTCTATGTTCATTTTTTTCTATTCTTTTCAAGTCTAGTCTGGTTTAATCTAATCTACTCGAGTCATCAATAGTCCAGTACAGTCTGGTCCAATACACTCTTGCTTCGTCTAATCTATAAGGTTTTTTACAGTCTATAGTCCGTTTTGTCCAGTCTATAGTCCGTTTTGTCCAATCTATAGTCCGTTTCATCCCCTCATGTCCACCTTTTTTTGCCATAAAAAATTTATTAGTCACATTTGAAGGGAAATAATTATATTTTAGACTAGAGGATTAAAGAACCTAATTTTAAACAGGGTATTTAAATAGCTAACTTACATCTTATTTGAGAAAAAGAATTATTTGAGAATATGAGAAATCAGTCTACAT
The DNA here is from genome assembly GCA_026874595.1 of Sipunculus nudus. Lineage (NCBI taxonomy): Eukaryota > Metazoa > Annelida > Sipuncula > Golfingiida > Sipunculidae > Sipunculus > Sipunculus nudus. The sequence goes on from CM049315.1 coordinate 50,822,486, forward strand.
TTTACACCATTTCAGACCCACAAATGGCGGTCAAGGTCATTGGTCACATGTAAAAACAGCCTCAATTGACTGCTGCTGATTGGATGATGTCATGTAAACATTCTAAAAAATATGACCAGCTAAAACAAAGATGCCTACTCATGCAGAAACAAATCCTATCTGCCAGATCATTGTGAAGAGACTAAAAAGTTAAGAAACATAAATTGGGGATTTATTGTAAATTCTTAATTGCCATGTTAGGTTGTCACTTCCATATATAGTTTTCTAGGAAATAATTGAAAAACATAAAATTTAAAGAAAATATTCTACAAAAATAAAAAAAAGGTGGACAGCAGGTGGTGAAACAGACTATAGTCATGTCAATAATATTTAGTATATTAAGACTGATCTGATGTAGTCTGGTGAAGTCTTGACTGTCTAGTTGGAACCAGTCTGGTCTGTCTGAATGCTGCATAACCTTAATTTATGTTAATGCGAAATGATAACCAGAAAATTAGATAATTAAATATTTGTTTTATTTATACCACATTCAAGTGGCGAGTTAGAGCGGCGATAGCTCCTTGGAGAAATATTCTGTCAAATGTTCCAGAATTTAGGTGAAATTATTGGAAACGTCCCCTTCGGACACACAAAGATATATTCTTTGTCATAATCGAGAGATGCATCCAATATTATATAATTTAAAACCCTATCTCCGGCTAGGCACGTCATTCAGATAGAGTTGGTAGCGGTCACGCGTGGAGTTCATGGTCTAGGAGCGTACATACAAATGATAAGGCCTTCCATATACAGTGGCGATCGTGTTTAATATATATCGGGTTATCAGGGAATCCTTATCAATACCCGGTATAGTCCTGTCCCCATTTAGCTGGTACTATGGCTCCATACGTAATAAGAGAAGATTAACTACCTTATACAGACAACAGACCATTCAACCTGAATTTATGTCAAAATCTGTGTTGTATATAACTTACTTAAATAACTGTATATGTCTAAATGACATTAGTTTGTCCTGGGAAGAAATTTTTTACGATAAATAATGCCATTGTTTTATTTTCATCTAGGATGGCAAAAACCTTATTCCAGGCACATTCAATGAGTCCCAGGCCTTGATTAAGTAAACCAGCATATCACCCTTTCCTGAGTAGTTCTAGTAGTTCCTGATAGATGGCGGTGCAATTCCTCAGTATATACGGTGAAGTTTGCGAAATTACTCCACTCAGGACACACTTTGTACGGTTCCTGACAGTTTAAGACCTAAAAAAGGTATTTCCAAGGCGTGGCCACAGAGGAGTCGCGTGAAAAAATATTTAGTTATAATATAGATATTCGACAGTCGACACCTTTGATTGGGCCAGACATCACCAGGCTGGTCTTACCGAATGTATTTACTCGTTACTTCATCAGTCTACTTATACACCAGGACGAGGATTATGATCCTTACAACCTAAATTTCCGTCAACTACCTTGGTTTGTTAATTGTTGTACGGGTACTGTGAAAATTAATATTAAGGTAATGTAACTCTACAAAAGTTTCATTTATATATATACTTAATGTGAAATGTGACCGAGAATTGTCTCTTTTGTTTGATATTCAATTTTAATTAAGAAATCTGGTTCATTAAAAGGTCTGGTGGTAATATTATTCATTTTGACCTGAGACCGCGATAAAATGGATCGCTCCCTATCGAATGCTTTTATAACTTCCTTTTTCAATTTTTTGTTATAATATTGAATCATCATAAGAAAAGAAATTGATATCATCCATACATATACCATTAGAAAATGACCGTGCCCCAGGTTTAAATCTTTATATACTTTGTTGAGTCTTATATGAATGTAAACACCTTTGAGTTGATTATAAATAAAGATATTTTAGCCAGGGATGCAACAAGAGTTTAATCGTCATTCACAAAAGTGTGTATTACCTTCCATTATCAGCTCGTTTTTGCTGTATACAAAATTTCCTCGCGAAACCATCCAATCTTATTATGCTCATTGTTTCTTGTACATCTGTTTTGTATATTGTTTTGATCTGTATGATGACAAATACATTCCGATATTGCGCATGCGCAAAAAAAGAAGGAAGGACGATGTACTTGCAATCAAGAAAGGAAGTTGTACTTGCTATTAATTACAAACATATAAGATTTCTTTACCATTGGTGGCCATCTTGATATATTATATATGCGCATGACGCTATGTTATGTTATCTTCGCGCCATTGATCGGGCCCGTTGCAATTGTTTTCTATTATGTATACAAGTAGTCGTACTACTACTTTAAAGGAACAAACAGTCATGAACACCTTATAAGCCTAAAAATCTTTATCTTTATGGCTTAGCGCCAGTGTGTCTCTCCAAACAAACTAATATTTTTTTTATGTTCTGAAGTTTGTAGGTGGTTGTTTGTGGCGGTGGCCCTGTGTGCAGTGGGGGCAAGTCTCGGTTACCAGAACCAGTGGAGGAATGCCCCTTACGGCAATGAGAATTTCAACACGAACGCCGAATACTTGAGTAATGTAACCCTGGTCTGTAACGACACTGGCGTGGAGAGGCAGAGCGAGTACCCAGGAAATTTTGAGGTAAGTATAATTAAATAACTTAAGGTTTCTGTATAATACAGGGTATATTCTTAGGAAAGTTTTTTAAAATGCAGTAACTTCGTAATTAAGCGTGCCCCGGGCTTCACAAAATGAGGTATAATGGGTAAACTATAAAGCAATTGAAGGCTAAAGGGGCCAGGGTTACCATATCGTCAATTATAGCTTGAGTGTATAGCCTTGGTGTGAATGGTTGATAGAATTCGAATATTTACCCATGGGCACAGACGTTGTTTTTTTCGGTTTAGAACTAGAACAAAACATTACATTTTAAAGCTACTCAAATCTAAGAATACAAATGCACATTTTTTCTATTTACAGCTGCACATAAAGATATCAATTGTGGGTTAGAATATACCCCTTGAGTTTTAAATAATACATGAGAGACACACTTTGGTTAAACCTCCAGTGAACCGTCCCAAGTTAATCTTTTTTTGGAAAAAGAATCCAAATCAAAATTGAGAAGTTGATGTGATTGGCCAATTAAGTTTCGATCTGTTAAATGTAAGATCTAAGTGGCCGAGATATTTTTACATGATGGAATATATAATGACATAATAATGAAATAAATAACAAAAGGTATGAAGCTTGAGAATGTACCACGTGATTGTTGTATTTATACGCTATATACAAGAACAATGCAAGCTTGGCTCGCTTTGCTTGTTGTGCAGTCCTTTAATTTATGTTCATATAGTTTAATTGGCATCGAGTCTCGAAAGATGTTACCCTTTTGCTTTCATTATTTGTTTCATGTTTTATCATGAATATAACAGAAATTCTGAGAGAACATGTTACATTTCATTTACTATTTTGTTATAACATTTTGCTATATTATCATTATCAAAAGTATCGTATAAATTAATTTATTTACTTATATGTTTGAATTTGTGTATCTTTTTGCATGTACTGTTTAGATCCCGACTGCACGTATATATATATATATATATATATATATATATATATATATATATATATATATATATATATATGTCCCAGCTTTTAATTTCTTAACCAACTGCTTTGCGCATGCACCGCTCTTACGTTTCAGTCACAATTCTGTTGTCGATATAACATACCCTAAATCATCTTTGATAATAAGTAAAAAAAAATATTTCTTTGGTGACCTTTTTAATAATTTTACTTCCCAAACCCCTCCCCTTTCACATTTCGCCATTTTGTTTTTACTTCACCCCAAACCCCACCTCTTTCACATTCGGTCACAGTGCCGTATTGTATGAATTAATGATCGTAGGACAGGACCCTACACTGGTATTATGATAATTTTAAATTTAGGAGTACATATATGGGTGACTTGTGCTGTGGCCGAAACTGCCAAATATCAGACTTACCCATCAGTAGGTGGACTACAGTAGATCATATCATGTCAGCACAAACTTGAAGAAATGATGCAGAATACCACCTGACGGGGAGCACGGGAACTAATCTTAAAAGATGTCAATGCAATCATGCAAGACTTTTAGTGATTACATCAGCACGTGTTTTGCAATGTACAGTACATACCCGAAATTGTACAGATATTTTTCTTCTAGATGCCACTAGCATCACGTGTGAGTAAATTTACCTCCTACAAAATTCAACTTCTGTTCCAAAGTAGTTTAGTTCCACAGTTGCCCAATAGATGTCACCAGCTAGCTTACGTATCTCACGAGAAAACGAACCTGATACTAACGATGCTAAAAACTTCGTATCTCTAGGCGATGTACTGGATAATTCCGGACCAGAGCATCCTTAACAGGAACGACAGCATAATGTTTGACAGCCTGGATGGAGAGTATGGATGGCACGTGAGCTATGATGCCATGCACCTTCACTTAAACAACCTACAAGAAGAACACTTCGGCGTCTACACATGCGTGGGTCGTTCACCTTCAAATAACATGATGTACTCCGTCAAGCGCGCTCTGAACTTTAACGGTCCCACGTTCGGCAACGTTTGGCCAAAATACCGCCGCGCGGCAACCATTGCTCTATCAACCTGTGGTGCGTTCTTGGTGGTAAACATTATTGCAGCGGTTTTCCTGACTAAGAGAATTAAAGACCGCGAAACAGCAGTTGATGTCCTCCAACCATACGAGCTGAGAGCGCCCCAGGAAGCGCATACCAACGCCGCCTATTCCGGTGAAGTACCGGAAGTCACAAAAATCTAAGTTACATAATTATTAAAAAAAAAAATATGGAATGAATCAACTCCTCCTGCGTTTGGACATGCTTTTTGTTTTCATTTTTATAACGCTTGTACCAAATTATCTACCATCTACCATCTACCAAGCTTGTAAAACCATTTTATTTCAAAGATATTCTGGTTTGGAACATTTCTCTTTGTAAAATTTAACAACTGTTACCACTTCGCTTTATGCTTGTAGTTCGTCATTTTTAATTAAGCAGCTTCTTACTTGTAATCTAACTTGTTGGTACTGTGATTTTAGCAATTTTCTGACAAATTTTATGTGTATGTTAAAGTTTGCACAGGTGCAGCCTTGCGACTATTTTTTGTAATTATTCCCTAACGATATCCCCAATGTTTCAGAGCTATCCAGCATCGTATACTCTTATTGGGAATGCGGCAACCAGCTTGTTGAAAACGCGGAAGCTTTGGCATACTGTTTGTTTTTGCTTTGTAATTATCATTGCTTCGTTGCATATCCTGGGTTGTTTTGGATATTGTTTTGGTCAAATTGCAACAATAAAAAGCGTATTTATTGTTTATCTGTACATTGTTCATGTATCATAAAATTATTATAATTACGCAAGGTCAAGCCCCATAAAGATTTACATCTAAACATGTGAGTACAGTTACTATATACTATAAATGGAAATGTCCCCATTTTTTTGGACTCTTCCTGTGATACGGATGGATATGGATAGAATAACAAGCTGAGGCGTAAATTTGCGTGACATGGTTTTGGAAATAGAAATATCTTTTACACCGGGACACATGTATTTGAAATATTACAAATTAAGCATGAGGCTACCCATATACAAAACATCCTACATAAATCTCTCCAAATTTCTCATAATTTATATATATATATATATATATATATATATATATATATATATATATATATATATATATATATTGTGGAACCTATCCGAAAGAACACCTTTCTAATAAAGTCACTTGCCTATTAAGACACCCTTGAGCTCACGTTGCCTTTAACTGATCCAGAGATCGGACTTGGACTCGACTCGAGTGCGCATATTTAGTGATTCGGAATCGGACTTGGACTCGAGGGTCCAGGACTCGGACTTGTACTCGGACTCGGAGGTAAGGGCCGAGTCTATCTCGAGTCAAATATAAAAATGTTTCTTATTAATAAGTCTTATGTACATGTGCGAACTACTAACAGTATATTACAAAATAATAACACTATATATACCTAGTTTTGCTCAGCATCGGGAGCTATAAATGTAATTAACCATTATGGTTAAAGCATGTGTGAACTAACTTTAAAATGTTCATGATAATCTTTAATTTCCATTTTCAATTTCTTTTTTTAGGATATTTGTATTAGGGTTCAAAATGACTCAAACTTGAAGAAGGTGGACTTGGACTCGAACCTCAAGGACTCAGACTTAGACTGGAGTAGCCTGGACTCTGACCTGCACTTAGACTCGGTGGCGTTGACTCGTCTACATCACTCAACTCTTGACCACCTGTAAATATATGCATATATATGTATGTATATATATATATATATATATATATATATAAACTCGTCGTTCTAGATTTGGACTTTGGTTTGATAGTTCTAGACTCGGACTTGTAGGAGGTAGGGTCCAGTCCACGTCTGTTTCACTTAAAGGTCTGGAAATACATCACAATGACTCAGATGTATACACACGATTGACCAAATATATCAAATACAATTAGATTGGCCCATAATGAATTCCCTCATTAACGTCCAAAAAGGTGTCTTAACGTTCCTTGTCTCTTTTCCCTTTTTTGCTTGAACGTTTATCATATTGATAAGAGAAATGTATATTATAGTACCGTTGAACTATATAACTATATAAAGTCTGCAAATCTAAAGATGTTGAAAAAGCTGAGACGCTTACGGAATAAGATACATATATATATATATATATATATATATATATATATATATATATATATATATATATATAGAGAGAGAGAGAGAGAGAGAGAGAGAGAGAGAGAGAGAAAAGAGAGAAAGAGAGATTGAGTTTGACATCATTTAGCTTTCTTATCTGAAGGGCAAGGGTAATGTTTTTGATTAAGGTTTAATTTATTTTTTTTGTTTGGTGGCAAGATTGGGGGGAGGGGGGGGGGGGGGTCGACAAAGGAGTTTGCACAAATACCCTCATCCTACCCCCCGGAAACGAGGGTCCCCGGTCAAAATAACCTCCGGCCAAAAAGGCCCCTCCGGCTATTTATGACAGACAGAAGACACCAAAGAAAACAAAAGTATATTTCTTCTCATCTTTTAAAACTTTTTATTTTACAAACTCACTGACATACATTTTGATTGGTATGAATTAAGTGACATAGTGATAAAATCATGTTTTAAATCACTGTTAAAAAATATTTTTTTTATTTATGTAGGTTGTCACTTGTGACGTAATGTCCTACATAAAATTTAAAGAAATCACCATGACAAAAATTAATAATCCAAAATACATTTCTGTAAGGCTTTGTGGGGTTTTAAGGTTAATGTTAATGCCCTTATTGATGATAATCAGTGATAATTATGAAAAAAATATAAATACAAGAATGACACAATTTTCAAATTCTGTCAATATAAAATTGATCCGCCAGATCTATATAGATGATAAAGATGAGAAAAACTCCTTCCAAACGGGCGGATGAACGCACGGACAGACGTTAGCAGCAACAAAATACTCACAACTAAAAGAAACAAAAATGGTAAAGCCTGTTTCGGAATGTCGATCGCCTATATAGTATAAGGTTAAACTTAGTTGATGAGTTAATAGCACTGGACGCAAGTAACACTGACAGCGGACTTATATTAAGGAATAGATTTTCAGTGTTCTGTACATTCTCTAAATCCAGTTTTAGCTCAGCTGACTGATAGTCAACTGAAATATTGGGATGGCGTTTTTTCGACCCGTTAACAAGGCATAAATCCGTAACCGCTGACCCTAGAAGCTTCTAAACTTCTAAGGTCAATAAAAAACCTCCTTGGAAACCTAAAATGAGGTCACTGTGACATCCTCAGAGCTTTGTGGCGTGTAAGTACCCCCCCCCCCTCAGAATAATTAAAAAAATTATACAAACTCTCTAGTATCTTGATAAGTGATGCATGGATTTCCATGAATCTTGTCTTGAATATTGACCATGATTAATTTTGTCAGTTTCGGAAAAACTAGTGGCGCAACCTGTATTTGTTTGAATGTTCACGATTTTTTGTTTGTTTTTTGAGACCCTAAATAGCAGCAATCATGTCAGGTTCTCAGCTGTGGTTTCATCTAATGTCCCGAAACCTGGTGTGTTCATTGATAATAAGAGGGTGCCTTGTAGAATTCACCCTTTCCGTTTCGAGGTCACAAGGTTAAAGGTGAAGATCACAGGACCAACATCTTTAAAAAATATTGTGGATGCATTGTAAATCAAACTTTTTATTCCAAACCTTCCATCTTCATATATGGCTTACCTGCCCAAAGTGGAAGAAATCTTTAGATTTTGAGAGGTCAAGGTCACTGGACCCATTTTTTTTTGGCCACCAGATCAAGGATCTAGGCCACAGGACCCACATTTTGAAAAATAAAATTATAATAATATCATTATAGACAAATTCAGATGAGCGTCGACCCATGGGTCTATAAAAAAATAACTTTCGGAAAGGCTTATTTTTTTCTTAATCAAATAGCATGAAACATTGTCGGTTATTCTACGGGATATGTAATGTGTTTAATAGCTTCGTCAAATATGTGACAGGAGGTTATGTCATCAACATGGTTTGTGTGTGTGTGTTTTTGTGAGTTTGTGTGTGTCCGAGGGATGGGCCCAAAAATGAAAAACTCTAATTTAGGACAGTAAATTTAAAATACATATCTAGATCCAGCCAAATTCAAACAGATATACTTGTCGTTTCCGTGTTCAACCTGATACTCAATTATTGTTCCCTCCCCGCTGACTTGAATAGAATCGGGAGAAAATGACCTCTTTAGCATATATATGTCATGAAATAAATATTTCTCGATCGTCTGTACGAATTGTAAGCGTAACGGTACATGGCACCGTATTCCGATTGTGGAGCATAAATGTTCAGACACGCGTATTGAGATAGTGCGTCTGTTTCCCAATGTGAATTACCTGGAGGTACAACACATAAATAAAAAATACAACTTTTGAGACTATTGTACGTTGGATATTAATTTTTCTTCCTCCTTTTCCGGCGAACAGAATTTTGTCTGCTGTCCTGTTTGTTTCTCCATACTATATACCCATCCGCTCAAAAAACTTAACCATAATAAAATCTTTGCCTGTGTCCCACAACATACAAGTGAAACGGATTAATAGCATGTTTAGATATTGTATGCCTAAGCAAACCACATCTTCAAACTTCCGTGCATGGGCCGCTAGTGAGGAAATGACTTAACAGTTGTTACGTCGTTAGTAATGATTTAGGTCCAGGAATTAAACAGTATCATATAAGGTGCATATCCTTAGGCCCAGGTGAGTTTTCGGCATTATGGTATACAGTAAATTTAAGCGTAACTCCTGCACTTTTATTATGTTCCAGGAAAACAGGGGGTTCCGTGTCTGGTTTTCCTGTAATATGGCAGAGTGGCCTAAGAGTGGCCACAAATGTCGTTTTCTGTCAATCTTCAGAGAAAGACATATACAACTTTCAGTCCCCTCTAACGTAAATTAAAAAGGCCAACACTGCCAATTTTATTGATCAAATTTCCCCTATCACCCTCCTGCTATAAATATTGTATGAAAACAGAATGTTCTATTTATGAATGACCCCATTTAGTTTTGCTGTCACAAATGAGATGACCTGACCCGGAAATAGGTCGCTCTAACCAATAGAACAAGATGAATGACAATGCCGTCATTATAAAGAAAATTATAAAACGAATATGTTGACTTGCTGAGCTATTGAAGATTTAATTAATAAAAATAACCCTTTAATTTGGCAATATTCTGTTATAATTGTAAAGAATTATAAATATAATGTTAGTATATTTTCGATATAACAAAATTATATCCATATCCGGATCCCGGCGGGGGCAAAGCGCCTTTCTCGCCTTTTGTCCGGATGTAAAAGCTCCCCCCTTAATGTGCTCACATATCCATTGCCGTTCGGGAGCGACATCTGGAGGGCAATACTGGGAAAACTATCCATCTACATGGACACAAGTTTAGGTCAAGGAAACATATTACCAATCATCATTATATTGTCATATAACGCATTAGTCCATTGTTACGGAACCTAATATAATCAGATCACGTATGCGTGATGAACATAAATTTTGTAATGGAGATAAAAAAAAATTCAGATTCCGCAACACTAGGCAGCGGGAAATGTCTAGGGGAATAAATAATAAAGAAGTCAGTGGTTTTTTGTTAACAAATAACTATAATTTATTCTTAAAACAACCCTAACATTACAATAAACTAAATCAATACAATTATACAGTAAAACAGCGGTATAGCAACAAGTCAATACAATCACACAGAAAATAATGTATGTGAACAGTATCTGGATACCAACACCAGCACAACGAAAAGTCCTTTAAATGTAAACTCCCGGAGAATGAAAGTCCAGTGGAAAGTTCTTACAACAACCCAGTAAGTAAACTGAAGTCCAAATGCATAAAATCCAGGAGAAAGTCTTTGAAAATGTATAATTGCCGCATTCTTCGGATAAGGTCCTAGAATCTGACACACGCTTCTGCGTCCGCTGGAATTTTCTCTGCTCTCTGCCCTGCCCGTTCTAAAATACAGTCCCTTTATATATCTTCACACCCCAAGCCGAGACCGAGAATTTTCCACTTCTCGAACAGTCTATAAGATCTTGCACAATCCCAGTAAACACGCGCTTCAAGAATTCTCTAGAAAAACAGCGCCGTCTATCTCTACACACCAGGCTCATCACGTGACCCACGACCAGGCGTGAAAGCTCAAGGCTCACATGACAACAAGAGTTCAACCAGTACAGATTAAACATAGAATGTCATACGCGGCCAGACACGAGTGCCACAATAGGAGTTACGCCCGTGTCACATAATAAAAAGAGCACCTGTAACACCATAAAAAATACTTATATAGATTTTGCATAAACTGAACCCAATTCTCGGAAGAAACACATTTTTTCTAATTATTAGTTTCCACAAATTAAAATAGGGTTGCCTATTTGCAATAATGCTATCGGTACATTTTTTAGCACTTTATACTCGGAAAGTGACGTCAGCTACAGGAAAACCCCTGTGACTTAATATTTTAGATCTCAACAAAAGCTTAGCATTTTAAAATGTTATAATAATACCTAGGTACAGGCCCATGTATACAATAGGAATACTTCAGTATAAGTACATATGACTTTATTTCAGTTCAAATACATTTGAACGAATGATAATGGCATACTATAACATAGCATGGTTAACTCATCAACATTTTTATTTCAAATATCATACATGTACCTGGAGTATATTATAAAAGGTACACACACTTAAAGATTCATATTCATTTACAAAAGCATGTGTTGTAAATCATTTTTAAATCACATCATTTGCTCATTTGGGCTGACTACAATATTCCCAGTAAAAATATCCTTACTCACAGACTTACTATCGACAATTTATCTAATTTATACATTTTTATGGTTATGTGTGTGAGTAAACACAATCCATCGTGTGTCTGTTTAACCACGTGGTCCTATTAGTTTACATGACCTGGGGTCACGAACCACTGCCTGGAGGAGAGTAGAGAATGGTTTGGCCTGCCCTGGATGGCTGTAGCCATTATGCCTGGAGGCCTTTAAAAAGACCTATTGTTTGATTTTTAGGAATGTTTAGCATAATCTTTAAATCTTTAATCTTTAGCATAATGAATTGATGGTATCAATCAAATATTTTTAATTTGTGGCCAATCAAAAACATGTTATCCAAATGCTTGTTTGGGACTGCTTGGAGGGGAAATTTTTGCTTCATTGCATATTTGGACCAGAATTGTGAGAAAATGAGATACAGAAGCCTTGGTTTTCTTGATCTTGTCTGACTGCAGAAACAACAAATTCTCAAAAAAAAAAAATATTTTATATCAGAATTTATTTTGAAAATTATTTAAAAGAGGCCCAAGCCTCAGATTTTATATAGGGAAAATAAATGCAGCGGCGTATCCTTTGCCATAACAAGCATTCCTGACCAGAGCTCCGATCTTTCACACGCTCGACCATAGCCTCACATCAAGAAGATACATAAAAGAAGGAAAATGCAAAGAAACACAGGTTAGAAGCTTGAAAAAAAATCTTGATTTCTGAAGTTACCAAGTAAGGCCGCCAGATGGCGGGCATGCTATGTTTATCTTTTGCGCTACTTTTCGCGCCCGGTGTAACTTTTTTTCGACCTGTGTACAGGTAACAGGGGTAAGCCAAATTCTTTAAATTTTGACACATACCATTATATCTCACTTAATTTTATTTATGTTTAATATGCCTGGTATGTGAATAGCTCCGTTTTAGTCCCATGCAGGTACAGGTACAAGTATAATGTGAAGTTGGTACCTAGGTACATATTCCAAACTTTGCTTTGATATTTCGCTTGACAAAACTCAAGAAACTGGCTCCAAACTAGGACTAAATCACTGCGTGCGGGGAAGTTAAAAAATTTTGACGGAGGTCCCTTTAAAAATCTGGTGAAGTCCGGTTGTACTGACTTTGGGTCTTGATTTTGAATGTTTGCACGCAAACGAACATAACTTAATTTTGATGTACGTCATCGCTTGGGTCACTGAGTAAGTAACAAATGTTATATTTAAGCGCTAGAAAGCAGCCATGGACCGACATACTCCCCCCCCCCCCCCCCGGGAACCTGGCGAAAATGGAAAAATGGTATGTGATGCATATAAGAGCAGGAAATATATGAGTGCGAGCCATGCATGAAATTGTGTATCACGGGTCATCGCCTCGATGGTTGCATCATAGGTCACCCCTGCCCGCCAGAACACATCTTGCTCACCAGAAACGAACCTTTCAAAATTTGAAGGTAATCCAGATAACCAAAATAAGTTTTTGCTTTAAATATTCTTTACCATTGTGATTTAGAACATTTTATTTGTCACGATCGAGCCTAGGGCCCTGGTATTAGGGGCCGCTTTTGTTCTATAGATCTCATGTTTTGTCCAGCCTGGAGTTTGTGAACCGTGACACACATTTGTGTATGAAGCACGCAGCAATGTTTGATTAAGATCCAAGTGGAGGTACATTTGTTGCTTCAGACTACTATTCTAGAATGTAATCTAACTGTGGCCGGAGTCCCTTGCATTTATTTTTAATTTAGCTGCAATACCATGCATCTTATTTTAATTATAACCGCAGTACCATGCAACATTTCATTTGTAGCCGCATTTATATGCTTCTTATTTTATTTGTAGCCGCAGTTGTATGCATAGTATTCTATTTTATAGCCGCAGTTCCATGCATCTTTATTTTATTTTTAGCCGCAGTATTGGATACTGCCAAATCAGGCTACAATAAGGAGGGGTAAGAAGCTCAGGTTTAACACATTGGACGGCTGGGCTGCTTGGACGGTGAGTGCAGACGGGCGAATCATTGAAATAACGCTGGTAGATGAGCAGAACTTCGGGATGTACAGATGAGTCGGCAGGAGCGCTAGTATCCCGGATAGAAGATACGTGGTGAAAAGAGCACTGAACATGAACGGACCGGTGTTCAGGAACATTTGGCTGAAATACTGCCGGGCAACCGCGATATCCGTGAGCACCTCTCTGGCTTTTTGTGTGATATGTGTGGTCGCTTCTGTCCTTTACTTCATGATGGTGGAGAAGAACAACCAAAAAGATCAAACATTCATGATGAAACCAGAACATGTGTATGAAAATACTGTCATGCACTCCGGTATTTACGTTTCTAACACGCAGTTGTAAGAAAAAAAATCACTTCCTTATATATTAGAAGGGTCCAAACTGACCTTTGGGTCTGATATATTAAGAGATGGTATAAACAGCTCAACATAAAGCAATATATGTAATTCTATTTTGCCATTTGGACAAATTTATGTTTTTCGTGCACTATCCAAGCCCATTAAGGGGCGGCCCATCTTCATACTACCAAGTGTCTGGGTACGCTTTCACAGACCTTGATTCCGCGATCCTCTTTGTATTTATTTCATGAATAATGAATAAGGCAATTGAACCAATCAAATCACTCCCGTACGTACACGGATGTCTGTTGCGATGTTTTGATCAAGCGTATAGCATTACGATTAAGGCATTCAGAATCTGACCAATTAAATAAAGCCTTATAATCCTGTCCCGTTTCTGGTACGTGTGTTCTTGTTCAGACGGCGTGTGAACTGATTGATCATTGAATAAATTATGTTCGATCCTTTGAGACTTTTGTTAGTTTTTGAATGGAAGTTGTCTGCTGTTTTACAACATACAACCCGGAAACCTCCCGTACGGACATGTGTCTGTTATGGACTTTTTGTGGACACAGCCTGTGAATAGTAGGCGCGCAAACTGGTTACCTTTTATACACGTGAATCTCTGGATCACTATAAAGGAAAAACCAAGGTCCCGTCAGTGGGTTCAGAGTTAGGTATATATATATATATATATATATATATATATATATATATATATATATATATATATATATATTATAGTATGTACTATCACCTGCAGGTGGCGCTATCTAGACTCTGAATGTGGATAAAATCGTGTGATAACGTATATGTAACCTTGATACTTAAGCCTGGGTGTTAATGTTATTGCCTCCGCCATAAGGGTATGCGTTCATCCCCGTTCGTGTGTGTGTTTTGTGTGTGTGTATTTGTTCACAACATCACTCACGCAGTTAAGAATAGAATCTCATAAAATGTTCTGGGCATTTCTGGAATTTGCCAAGGAAGAATTGATTAGATTTTGGTGTAGATCCTGCACATAACCAGGATTCAGGGGCGTCATTAAGAGTATTCACAAATATACAATTACATATGCATGCACGAATAAACCTAGGAATTCGGGCCGAATTAGTGAATGGCCACATGGCGGAGGCTTGTGTTCCTTAGAATGCAGATTTCTAGTTTTGTAATTGTGACTGGTACAAAAGGTACAAGTCAATCTTTACCGAAAGATTTAATAAATTAACCCTTTACTGTTTACATTTATTTTAGATTTCCGACAAATTCTGACACTATTTATATTAACTCTAACAGCCATATCTTTTCAAGCTTTTTTTGTATCCTTATCAAATTTTCAACAGTTCCATCTAAGAGGGTTTGCTGAAGATTATTGAAAATCATTGAAACTTAGAAATAATATGCAATATTTTTGTCATGAAAGAATCTATACATATCATGGCATTCTAGTGGCCCATTTTGAGTGCTCTTTAGTGGCTTGTAAACAGTAAAGGGTTAATTGTGTTGACAGCGTTAAAGAGTCAAAAAGCTTAACAATCTTATGCTGTAAGCCATATGTTATTGTTCCTAACTTAAAGACATGGGTGTAATTTGGTGGGAGACGGGGGGGGGGGGGAGGATATATTAACATTTAGTGCATCTTTACTTAATTGAATGTCATGCATTCAGAGCAATCAGACATGAACTCGAGCCAAGCTTAGCGGAGCTCTAATTGGTAACATTGCATGGAGAGCGCAGATTAAAAAGCATGTTTTGTTTGTATTGCGGAATCCGCATACTCCGTTCACAGTTGTGGGAATGATCTGTACACATAAGCTGGGTAATTGTGAAATGATATAAGGTACAAAAAAAATTATAAAAAGCTAATTATCCTATTCAAAATATAGTTCATGTCTTTGTTAATAAATGAGGATTTCTGACAATATTAATATGATCTTACCTTCATATTGTAATAAATAATTACCCCCTAACGATCCTTGTAAGCCCGCCGTGATTTAAACATGATGAAATTGAAGGAAACATCGGAAAAATCTAGAAAAATCCGCAGTGCATAAGGGACACTGTATAAGGTCATCAGTGCTATTACCACCAGAAAATTTCTTTAAAAAATAACCAAAGACAGCTAAAAGCTGGCATAGCCTAAAAAATCACTTATACTATTCCAAAGTGTTCTCCTATATGGAACCTTACAACATAAGGGCTCATCTCAAGACGTTGATGGAGAGCAGCAGAGCGAATCGTAAAAAAAAGCGTCTTAGGACGAGATATATAACGATTGTTTATCCTGAAAACTATTATGAGCTGACCAATGAAAGCAGCTGTTCGAGGTGAGATCGGACAAACAGTTTTTCACTCTGAGGGACCTATGACAGTCTCTCCACAAAAAAAAAATAAATAACCCAAATATTGATATAGAAATTAACTCTTCAAGCCAACTAAACCTCTCTCCCATAAGTGGGAGGATTAATTAAACAGGGTTATTGACATTATAGCACACCGTCATGGACAAGCATGGATTACAATTAAGTGCACCTTTATTCAATTGAATTTTGTCTGACCGAACTTTAATGTGAACAGTGTTTGCAGGGTTGCAAACACGTATACACCGGCGTGTCGGTAATCATATGCACCGATGACTAATCCATGTAACGGCAGATGTTAGCAGACCTTAATCCGCTGCCGACGTCTTATCGGAGCCTGTGCGACATCCCGTTATCTTGTAATCGACGTCATCATATGGCCTTTTGTTTTCCAGCATTACCAAACCCAGCTGGTTCTGAGTAGCTGGGGTCAAGGCCATTTCTTAGACGGGGAGGGGGAAAGGGACACTGGGACATGTAACCTCGCTCTTTCAGAATCGCGTGAAAAGCATCCTATATGTTCCATCACATTTTTGTGATTTAACGCATATTTTATCTATTACAAAATGGATCTCATCTGATTTACAGTTTCTAACCATTTTCCTTGACAATCTTTCATTTTGCATCTCATTCCTTTACTGGGTCCTTTGAATCATAATGTTGTTGCGTATTCGCAATGAAAATGATTAAAGAGCATTTTATATTATGAAAAATAAAGTGTTGAAACTTGATAAGAAATCTCTTCCGCATACCCACTATATATATTCCATTACACGATGTTAGATTAAAGACAATTATGATATTATTGGAGGGGAGCGTTTTGTTCTCTTTAAAAAAAAATTAATAAGATTGTTGTCCCGAAAAAAAGAATTATAATCATTTTTTTGGGGGGGGGGGGGGCTGTTTCAAGGCTGCTTTCTGTTTTAACTCTTATGATTTGTCCCTTCACATTTCCTCACCAAACAAGCTTATGGCGGAGTTTAAATAAATATATACTTCCAGTTATGGTCTTAAGAATTATTGCCATTAACGAACGGGACCGTTTTATATATTTCAATTTTTATTGTAATTGATATGTCCCTGGCTGGTCTGTTTATAGCCTTGTGTATTGAGGATGAGGCTAAGATAACCAAAAGACAAGAATGATGTTTTAATTTAACATTCTTGATATCATGTAGTATATGCATTGGGACAAGATATTTCCAAAAGTAAGACGCAGGACCTCCCGGGTACCCGCTCTCCCCCGCATAAAAAATTTTATTTGGATTTTCTGTAGAAGTTCACCGACTTTTAGCTGAAGTCGCTCGGACACGTCTCTCAAGAAAGTAAAAACAATACAATTTAAATAAATTTAGTTTTGTTATGTTGTACTTCAACCTGCTTAGCAAAACAATTCTGTCAATTTTATTATCGAAGACCAAATATCACTAATTTATGAGAAACCAAACTTATGGAATTATAAGCTATCGTTACGACCTAAATGCGAATTTCTGAGGTTGGAGTATGATTTCATATTGTCTCTGAGCCATCAGCGGGGAAATCCGCTCTCAGGCCGATCGCCATAGCAACCAGGTTGCGTCCGGCCTTGTTTGAAGGGACTTCAGGTATCTATTTTCTCATATTTCGACACATGTAATTTTCACTAGTTATTTTCACATTTTTTTATGTAATCGTTGAGTATTTTATTACATTTTTGAACATACCTTAGATCTGACATTTTCGTACTTAAGTTTGACATTTTCGTTTGTGCAATTGGCTTTCCAGATACCTAAAATTGTGTACTATTCTGCTTTTGTCAGTTATGTGTCAGCAGTTAGAAAAGTCCAACCTTTCATCTGCATATATAATTTGTAAATACATGTAGTAAAGTTTTGTTTTTCATAATGGATTAGTCTGCACCTATTTTATTCGGAGCAAAAGTAGATATGAAACCTATGGTTTAAATCAAATTCCTGCCACACAACAGAAATATAACATAATTCCAATAAATCTAAATATCGTCTCATATAACAATCCACTGACCTTGAACTTATCTGTATCACTTGAGGACGGGTGAAATCCGCTTATGTTAATGAGCGAGCTGTTGCGCCTCATTTTGATTCAGTGACCTCGCTTTGATATGGTCACGTCTGCTAGATTGCCGACATTTGTAATGAAAAGACGATGTATATAAGGAGAAGGCACGGCTGATATACATATGGTATACGGACTGGGCCGACCACACAAAAACAAAGGTGAGATTCTATATTATTAATATTAAGTTTGATCTAAAATAAAAACCGTTAATTTTTTTTTTACTCCTAGCAATATAAATGCTTTTCCATTCCAAAAAGGATGTGCATAACGATTTTCCATTTGTTCTATAAAGTTTTTTGTATTTCTTCTATAATTTTTTATACTTTTTGACAATATACCTAATGAGAAATCAAAAACCATTATGAAAAACATTATGAAAACAAGCTTAATTTATATATATATATATATATATATATATATATATATATATATTAATCATTGTTTTAAGTCAGGCTAATATCCGCCATATTTGTTCCTATATTTCTTATTTTTATAGAAACTAGAAGTGTTTCGTGATTAAAATACCTGAGTATTTATTTATCATTTATTATTGTAATATGGATCCGAAATTGCAGGCACTTGGCCAGCAGTAAACCTTCTGAGGTTCAACTCTTGAAATCTCAGCCCGTGCCCCGCCCGTCTAATGAAAATTTTGATTACTGAAGCTGCGACCCGGTAAGGTTTTACTATGTTATTGTAACCACTTTCCTCTTAACATCCACCTACGGTTTTCACTACTTATAAGAACATTTGATATGCGGAAGAAACCTTGCTTACGTTTCCAGGAAATCTAAATTTGTCCGGATAAATGAAAATACTGTCCCAGGTATAGGCCTTAGTATTTCAGGCCAGCACAAGTAAAACATTCATTAATGCAGAAAGATCACAGTCCCATAATTTAAAAAGTAATTGGCTTTAAAGCAATGAACATTGGCCTTCGGTTTTATGAGTATCTGTCAGCAAAAGAATGCCCTAATTTTACGCAAGATCTTGTCATACATACAAATGTCGATATTTTTTTTTTAAAACACTTCCTTCGAACTTGGGCACGAAAGTCAGCCCTAACTGACGGGTAACTCCTTGTAACATAACAACGTCCAAGCACATGTAATCAAACCGCATCAAACCGTTAAGACGTCCGGGAAGATTGTCTTGTTAGCGGGGTTGAACGGTATATAGGAAAACGTGAAAGAATATGCGTTTTACCGAAATATACTTAAATGTTTTATTCTTACATTTTCTGCAGGATTGCTCGGCCGGAAAGAATGAAAACATGAAACAAAAGAAAGAAGAAAAGGACGGGCGACGTCACCAAATATTTTAAAACATTCTTGCTTATATTATATATATATATATGTTATATATATAACATTCTTGTTTTTATTTATCAATATTTTTTCAATTTTCTGCAATATATATAATTATCTATTGCAGGTAGACACACACACATAATTATGTTTATATCTACATACACATTATAGAGAACAAGTATAATTATATATATTATAAATTATATATATCATATATATTTTATATATAATAAATATATATAAAGTTATGATGTTGGTATAATATAAGGGTTAAAAGCTGCTGTATGTGTCACTTGTCCATATGTGTCTATATAATGTCAGGCTGAATATCTGAAGCGCGCTGAGGAATGGTAAGTTCATTTTGATTTATCAATTAAATCTTGCAAACACTGAACAAAAGTATAACTGAGTTTATGCTTGTGTAATTTTCAATGTTGCTACGATTTAGAGTTCCCCTCAGTTCTCATCAGATTCTCAGATTTTTTAAGTAGAAAAACAAAACAAAATTCATATTGAAGTCATTAGACAAAATAATATGTCGTTAATATATAATTTCAATCCAACGCGGTGTAGCCTTGTTTGCTGCACCAGTCACAACATAAACAATTCATATGGACACCATTTTGAGTTCAATGGATTTTGAACTAGAGGACCAATCTTTTATTATAACATATATGTATACATACAAACTTAAATATTTTCGTTTATTATTATTATTATAATAATTATTATTATTATTATTATTGGCTGTAGTAGTAGTAGTACGTAGTAGTATTAGCAGTAGAAGCAGTTGTAGTAGTAGTAGCAGTTTTGTTAGTATTATTAATATTACCATGAATATTAGAAATATTATAATTATTACATTTATTATTATTATTATTATTTTAATTATTAATATTATTATCATTATTCATTATTTATTATTATTTTTATTATTATTATTATTATTACCAGCACTGACACCACCCCGCGTTTGTAATGGTGAGGTCTGTCATCCGGACGCTTCATGCGTTGATAACAAGTGTGTCTGCAACAAACCACTCAGTGGGGACGGCATTAACTTCTGTATGGGTAAGCCTCACTTTGTATTTGTTTTCCACTGTAGCTCAGCTATTTTTAAGTCATCTGAGTTAAAACGATGGCCGCTTGACCCGTAGTCTCTCCGCCCGTCATGTCGAACGGCTATCGTTAACAGTACACATCGTAACCATTTCTAAATAGGGCTGGGTATCGCCAACAAATTTCGTATTGCGATATATGTGATATATGTGAAATTGCGATACGTAACGCGATATTTACATTGTATTGTTTTAAAGGATATACGTGTGTTTCTTATAATATTTATATATTTTTTAAATATTATATTATAACAATAATTAATTCTTTATTCTGTTAAAAATAAACGTTATGTGGCAAAATAAAAGATCCGTTCAGATCAGTTAATTTCAAACACGAAAATGTTAATATTACGTACTATGTAAAATATACTAAGTAAAGTACTTACTTGTTGTTGGCATAAAAAATAATTTAAATTCAAAGTCATCTTTAGGCCTTACATGTGCAATTAACTTTTTTGATTAGAGAATTCTGGACTATGGTTTAGCACAGAAAGGAATAGATGGTGTGCACAATCAGAGCCATTCTTAAACAATAATACTGTTATAACTTGAGATCTTCCCGCAGTTATCATTAGATGCCAAGAGATAATTTTAGTAAATAATTAAATATTATGAACGTGTTCAGCACTTCTTTCTTTTTGCCGTACAGAAATATTTTTCGTATATACGCAAACGTCATTGAGGAGACCTGTATATTTCCTGAGAAGGACCTTTGATCTTTGGTATATGTATCAGGCTAAATTGAACATTTCCTACTATACGCCTAAAGACACGGTTGTCATTTGCCTGTTGTCAATCCCATGCCATTTAGATGTCTAAATTTGTAAAAGCATCATTATTTTTACTACCAAAAAAATCAGTTTTAGACACGTTGAAAAAAAATATAAAAATATCGATATTTTAAACTGTATCGCGATAAGCTATATAGAAATCACCGTTTTGCCATTTACCGATATGTCGATAATACCGCGCACCCCGATTTTTTAAATAGATATACTAGGTGATGTGTTTCATATAACCTGTACTTCTGTACAAATAAAAATATTTTCTTGTCTAAATAACGCACACGAACAATCTATGTCAGTCGTTGCCCCCCCCCCCCCCCCCTTGCCAGTAGACTGGCTCAGTTCATGAAATAGTTATGACTTAATTAAATCAAACGTCCCCGCGTTGTATCGCATTAAGTATCGGTACCGCCATCTTGCTGCAACTCATATCACCTATTTTCCACTATCTAAAGAGCTGGCACTGAGTTAAGTCTATCGGTACATGGAATCACGTTTAATTTAAGCATTTTATAAGTAAACGCAAATACTAAAACCCAGGCAGGGTTACCTTGCAAGCTGCCAATCATTAAGCTCTAACTTTTTTTAACAGAGGTGACACTGTATATGTGTATATATATATATATATATATATATATATATATATATATAAATGAACATTTATATTAATAATATTAACATTTAAATAAATAAAATATTTATATTTTGTATACACATATATATACAAATACATATTATTATTATATATAACTAAAGGTTAATATATATACATATAAATATATGTATAATATATATATTGTCAGAGGAAAAAACACGTTATTATATATATATATATATATATATATATGTATATATATACAAATTTTTATATGTCATATTTTCATTTAAAATTCATTGATAATACTTACATAAATATTAAAGCTGTAGAGGGTAACATATCATAACCAATATCAATCTATTTTGGTTTGTAGAGAAATGCGTGTGCCGTGTCCGTGGAGATCCTCTGGTTGAGACCTTCGACGGTCAGTGGCTGATGCTGGACGGCTCCGGGCATGACTACTTGTTGAGTGAGAGCAATGAGGACGTAAAGGAGGAATGCCGCTTCATCACGCTTGTCGGGACCACCAGTGAACCTAATGAGTCCCAGACGTTCATAAACAGCTTGACCGTCTTCATCAACGGCACTCTCGTGCTGTTTAATGAGACTTCCATCGTGGTGCGTACACATGCTAGCAATATTTGACTAAATGCAATAAATGTTAAAGACACGTGGATAAAATAAAAACTAACAGGCATAGTGTGGAGGAATCGGCGTTTTCTGGTCTATTTCTGTCAAATGTAAAAGGGATTATCTTTATTTAATAGGCTTTAAATATTTTAATAGGCTCCTTGAAGTAAGCAAAACAGGACACCGATCTTGAATATTTACGATGCAACGTCACCTTTTGTAAACATAAAACACGATCATATAAAAATTTGTGTATGCTGCATTGGCCAATTTTACCACTGTCAAAAACCGTCTTAATCTGTACTTAAAGTAAATACGGGATATAAACTATAATTTGCATGAAGCTATATAGGTCATTTCTTTTCCCTCAGGATTTTGTATTTTATTGAAGGCAAGCGAAGCCAAATTATAAATTAAAGAGGGTTTATCTGAAGGTGTCCATTTAGTTTAGGTGCAATTAGTTTCTTTAACCACTTAGCAGTTTTGATTTTAGGGGACTATTCTGGTATCTGACATTTATTAAGTAATGATAATTCCTTGAACCTTTAATAAAAAATAGACCAGAAAATGCCGATCCCTCGATACACAGACTGTTAGTTTTTTTTATATCCATGTGTTTATAACATGTGGGGGGCAGCCAAAATATTCCAAACACATTCAATAAGGGCCTCTGGCTGCAATTCAGACTTACCAGAGTTTAACAAATTGCTTTTACGAATAATGCCCTTTTATCTTCCGCTCAAATTCGACAAGCCGCCTTCATTTACATGATTTTAATATTTATCAACATTATGGCAAGTATCTTGTTTACTAACAACTTGTAGGTAAACAAGGTCATACTTCCACTTCAGAGACTTTATAAGAACCTTTCTGAAAAGTAGTTACTTAACGGGCTGTTCCACTTAGGCGACTCTACAGGCGACTACATGCGACCCGGCTGACGCCTCATGGTCGCTGGGTGGTCGCCTGTATGGTCGCCTGAAGTCGCCCCAAGACGTGTGACCTCGAGGCGGTCGCCTCTAGGTTTTCAACATGTTCAAAATTCTCAGGCGACAGCTTTTTTTGTCGCCAGTGAGCGTAGCCTGTCTTCTAATGGCGTAGGTGCTGTCGTAGACTGTCGCCAGCTGACGCGGATTGTCGTTGGTCCTGTCGTAGGCTGTCGCCAGGTGACGCGGGTTGTCGTGTGTGTTGTTGCGGGCTGTTGTTACTTGAAACAAGGCCCATCCTTGTGTCCGGCTCCTCACAAAGCACATGTTAGAGAATCGTCGCGGGTGGACGTAGCAAGAATTCTGGTGTCGTAGGTTGTCGCCAGTGAGGTCGTGGGTTGTCGTAGATGTGTTCGTAGGTTGTCGTGGGTGATTGTCCTTTGTCGCGACCAGTCGCCAACCATTTGTAGCTTGTCGTAGACTATTGTTATAGCGGGGGTCAAGTCGCTTATTTTTCGGCGATCATGAGGCGACAGCCTGGTTGCCTGAAGTCGCCTGTAGAGTCGCCTAAGTGGGACAGCCCCATTAGAGTTCATTTAGTAACTTTATTCATATGTATGCAGAGTAAGCCAGAAATCTCATAAATTCTTATTGATCTTCATAAACAGATAAGTCAGGTGAATAGGTGCCTTTAAGAATTTAACACCCATCCTAGCGTCCGTTATAACAGAAACTAACTGATTTTATTATACCGAGGACCTTAGCTGCTATGATTTATGGTCAAATTAACAGTAATGGCAAAATGATTAAATTCACTTGAAAGTTATGGTAACCCCCAAAACACATTTTGGGTTGTTGTACTGAATGTTTTCATGACCTTTGGTATTTTTCCTCACCTGGGAATGTTTAAACGTTTTGAATCGATAGCGAATTTGTCACGGGTTACATTGTTTTTTGTACCATTCATATTCTTTACGATTCTGTACCTTAATATTTATTGCATCTATTATACTTATTTGTAACTACACGTGTCATGTAAAATTTTAAACACAGCTTATTTGTGTCCAAAACTAATTTTTGTGACGTCACAGGTAAAAACGACATCACTTTCAAAGTGAAATATGAAGATGAATCAGCGTATATTACGATATGAATTATATTTTCATGTGTTGTGTGAACACAACTTATGTGTTTCCAAAACGATTTATGTGACGTCACAGACAATCATGACATCACTTGCACAGAGAAATATGAAGGTTAATCAGCCTATAAAACGGTAAATGTAATTGGAAAATCATTCAGGCTGGCAGCATTTCAATGCACTAGGGTTGTTTTTAAAGTATATATTATAGTTTTTTTTTTTCGAAGGTTGGGGACAAACTTGTGAATCTGGCCTATGAAAACGATGGCCTGTCCATATCCGAAGGTCGACACTACAATACACTAGAAGGTCCCTGCGGGTTTCAGGTTGGTTACGCTCCGGATGGACTGAGGTCCGTAGTAACACTGAAGGTCCCAATTGAGTATGCAGAGAAGATGAGAGGATTGTGCGGAAACTGTGACGGACGGCTGAATGAGATGATGACTGCTGACGGCACGGGCGTCAAGAACGATCCGGACAAATATCATAAAATCAGTGAAAGCTACGTTATGGACGGTCTAAAGTCAAAACTTTCTAAGACCGCTAGCAAAACGAGCATGTCTTCCAGCCAGTCCCAGTCTAAACTCTCTCAAACATTCCGGAAAACGAGCAAGCCTCTCAACAAGTTAAACCCTATCCCCGTTCAACTCGTCAGCGAAAGTAAAAACCTCTTTAATGCGCAACACGTTCTAAGCCAACTAATTCCTATGAAGCGTAAAGTTAGTATGAAGCTTCCAACTTTTTAAACCATAAGAACCCCAAAACATCTGCATAGCTGCGAAATACGGTTAATATTAGCTACCTGGTAGATATTTCACATAGAACCACTCAACTGTCAACTGGTGATGGTTTTATAGAATACATTTCTGCAATATAATGTAGAAAAGGAAAATTATGAATCTTAAATTTACAGTCAGAAATTACTTTTCTTAAGCAAACATCTTGCTGTTACATAGCATCAAGAATTTCTTTTGAGCTGAACCATTAATTTAAATATATAATTGTGTGGAACAGAAAATATGGATTTTATTGGATTGATGTTAATCCAAAGCAAAATATTATTAATACACGGTGTTTTACGAGAATAAAATATATGATCGGACTGTGTGGAGGTAAACCATTTTCGTTGTTCGTTTTATGTGTTTGTGTATGTATTTATCGTATGCATGTACAGTGAGTATATTTAAGCTAACCCCCCCTCCCCAACCCCGATTCAGTCGCCGTACAATGACAAGATCCTAATGTTCGGTCTACTATGAACCAATCCACCAGGGGGCGCTTATCGAGTTTTGGTGATATATTATTGTCTCCGCCAGGAGCTGGATCGGATCCGGAGGGTATCTGTTCATCCGCGTTCGTGTTTGTTTGTTCACAACATAACTCACACAATCTGGAACGGAAATTTATGAAATCTTCAATGCATTTATGACATGGGCCAATGTAGAATCGATTAAATTTTGGAGGGATATGAATCCAAGAATGTCTACAAGATATATTCGCAAATGTACAGTCAATTATGCACGAATAAACTTGGGGAATATGTGTCGTATAAGTGAAGGGCGGAGGCTTGTATTCATTAGAATGCAGATTTATTGTTTATAAAGTGAGTCAATTTTGAAAATAAACACCCGTTATATAACTAAACCAGGTACTCCAGAAATTTATTAGGAAACTGCAAAGAATTTAGATGAATCAATAAATTTGTTATCTGAGAAAAGGGTTTAGTATACATATTTTCTACATTGACAGGGTCAAGTACATCTTTCGACAGACGTTGATTGGATGAAGATATTCTTCAAAATGAATTATACATTTAATTATTATTAATAAACTGTTTAATTCCCTATTGATGGGAAGTCATTTTTTCCGTTCTTGTAACATACCAAACAGAAAAAATCGTATTTTATAATTATCACTGAAAACCGCTTAGCAGCCCCTTAGCAGAACTGGCCATAATGTCTGTTTCATCATGAGGTACTTACTAAAAATATAATAACGTAATTTTTTAAAAGTTATTTGTATGAGATAATTAAGAATAGGTTTGTTAGCCAAAATAACACCAAAATAATGCATAAAGTAAGCTAATTTAGAAAAGGAGTAAAATCAATATATGAGAAAAATGTTTATTGCTTAAGATATCTCATTCCAACCATGTCCCTTGTTTGACAACCCACAAGTGTACAGAGGGAACTACCCCCCCCCCCCCCTAAACCCCACCCCAACCCTTTCAGCACATGCAGCCCCCGTGACAAAGCACCCCCAGCACAAAAGGAAACGTTGCTTTACATACTTTCGAACACAACTTTTGACCATTCAAACTCACGTGCAATATACTACCTCTGGATGTATGTCTTTTTATTTCTGTTTGTCAACTTTAAACATTTAAACCATGTTTACTCGTGTGGCAAAGATGCCGGACTTGTGATCAAGGGTCATGGGTTCGAATCCTCTAGCCTCTCATTTCTTCGCTAAGACCCTTGAGAAAGGTCTCAACCACAAG
Organism: Sipunculus nudus; assembly: GCA_026874595.1. NCBI lineage: Eukaryota > Metazoa > Annelida > Sipuncula > Golfingiida > Sipunculidae > Sipunculus > Sipunculus nudus. The sequence goes on from CM049315.1 coordinate 50,849,646, forward strand.
TGTGCTTATGTCTACTCAGCATTGCAAACGGGTCCCGGATTAAGTGCTATATGCGTATGGCGGAACCTGGCAACCTGTGTGGGCTCTGTGAGCCATTTATTTTGAAGGGACTTAAAATATGCAATTTTACTTTACGTTTTTAGTAATATCTTGTAGATAAATAAGCTCATAGAGCCGTCACAGGGGCGTTAAAAGACGTCTTCTTAGCCATGATTGCCTGCAGCTTATCACCAAATGGTTGTAATGAAAATTTGGCAATTATTCCCTTACTCCTAAAAAGCGAGTTGGATATTTTCCCCCTGCCTCCCCCCCCCCCCCCCCGAACTAAAACCTATCCAATTCGGTAATTTATTAATGAACACAGTTTATGTTGAAATCAACTAAGTTATCCAAAATTATTAAAAAAGCACTGTATCTTGCTTAAAATCTAATTGAAAAAAAATAATATTTGGAAAAGGCAGGCGATTTTGATTACGATAGTTTGATTAAGTTTACCAGTTGCAAAGTATACATTTTATGAATGTGAGGCAATTTTTTTTTTCCTTTGCCCGTACACTCTTAATTTTCTGTCATTGTAAAATAGTGAACAGAAATTTTAGTGATAAAAAAAAAGATAAAAACCGAATTATTAATACGGATTAAATTCATGAACTCTTTTAAAATGTTCATCGCCATGCCGTGCTTAGAAAGGGTTTTTTTAATATATAGGAGTGAAAGTTTATTGTCGGATGTCTCCGAGAACATTAGCCTCAACCGACTGTATTTTTTTTCTGTTTTTTTTTTCGATTATTATTTTTGAAAGTTAGATTTAGCTTTCTGTTTTCGATACGGTTACAGCGCATATAGCATTTACATTCAGCCTCTATGCAGGAATGGAGCCTGAAAGTTCCCCCTCAGATTCAACACAACCCTAAACGGAAATATGATGCATATTAAAAGGTGGATCTATTCAATTTACCTAAAAATCGCTAACAGATGATGGTCCCCTTATAGATCCCCATGATGTCAACCCCAAAAAAATTACCTCCTAAGCCTTCCGAGCATGCCTTGCTGGGCTGAAAAACAAGAGACGATGAAGATAACAGTTGTTACGGAATCTAATAATAACAGATCACGTAATCGTGACGAGCACAAACCTTTGTTATATAAACAAAAAAAAGACCCCGCAACACCAGGCAGCATGAAATGTCTAGGAGAATGTACAAAGAAGTCAGTGTTTTTTTGTTAACAAATAATTATAATTTATTCTTACAGCAATCCTAACACTACAATACACTAAATCAATACAATTACACAGTATTTAAAACATAACAATAATAAAAATGTACATTACCAGAGTCCGGATACTAGGCTTTGATTCCCGGATATCACAACTGTCACAGCCCAACAAGAGTCCTTTAACACAATTAATCCACGCAAACAGTTCAAATAAATCTTCTCGGTGAATAGTCCGATTAAATCTCAAAGACAGTCTGTTGTAATCCCAAAGTAGAGTTCTGGTAATATATCCCAAAGGCAAACTGGAAACAATCTGTATAAAGCATGTAGAATATCTGTAAGTTCTGCAATTATCGGAATAGGTCCAAAAAAAAAAACTGACGAGAGAGTCACACTCTTCCGTGTCCGCTGGTATTTTCCTCACTTCTCTTGGCTCAAAACACGCCCTTATTTAGAGTTTTTTTTCACCCAAAGTCCAGAAGCTTCTATATTCACGAACATTCCAAAGAACACAACAATACACACGAGCCCATAGCACATGAGCAGACCCGAAACTTCTAGACCACAACGAGCACTGTGTCTCTACAAGCCAGATTTCAACAAGTGCGGTTCCCATAGCAACGCCCAGGGCTTAAGCCTAACACGAATCAGAATGCCACGCAAAATCCTGCGCATAATAAAACAGATACCTATTACACAATTATCTCGTTTTCTTGAGCGTTAGTGCCAATATTTTCATACATACATACCAATTGAGTCAACACAACTTCATTATGCGTGATATTGTTGTATGTCCTCATGCATGAACACCGAATATCATGATCTGAACCACTTTGGTCAGATATTACCAGACTTTACAGGGTAAACTATCCCCCTTAGGAGTTGTAACGCAAACAAGAAAGAGCTATTAAATAAGATTTGTTTGCGTTACAGGCCTGTAGCTACAACGCAAGCTAATATCAAAGGCGCTGAAGGATTTTTGGTTGTCAAAATCATGTATCATGCAATATATTTATATAATATAATGTAATATGAAATGTATCTATCATCTGTATCTCTTGATTTGCTATGAAACACCGCTGCAAACAACAAAGAAGAGCAAACATTTTATCTTATATTGTAAAGGACTCGTTGTTGTCAGTATTAGGCAAAATACTATTTATTATTTGCACAAGTGTATTGTTTGTTATGTAATAACAAAATCTTTCGCCATGTATATACAAAAAAAAATAAAATTACTGGCCATATCCTAAAAAGTAAATGGACGATGCGTTTATGATAATTAAAATACCATGATCGCAGGTGCGGTACACAAAGCCTGGTGGAAAGTAGGTTAATCCTGTGTTTCCGCCCTGTCACGTAGTCCGAAACCGAAATGGAATTCTGCTGATGTATGTATAGTACTTAGTTAAACTTGCATTTATCTCTTGAAATATTACATTAAAGATAATTCCCTAAACCTAACATTTGAAAACTTATTTATGTGATTTCTGGCTTCCTCTATGAATTTATTAACCATCTCAGGGTAATTTGGTTGTGAAAAGTTCTCATAATGCCTTCGTGGAGGATGTATGAACTTGTTTATCAACAGCATGTTTGTATGCACAGCATTGTTGACAAAAGGGAAAACATGTAACCTAAGGTGATAGGTTGCATGTATGCGGAGGTAAAAAAGTCAGTTATTGCAAAACGCCATTTGCACAGCTCTGGCTTATCTGACTAGCTGCAAGATGCCCTTGTTGAATTAGTTTTGATTATGTTGGTTGGCCCCCTAATATTATAAACACGTTGAAATTAACAAAACAAGCAGCCTGTGTGTGTTTTTCTGGCCCATTTTTATAAAAGCGCAAAGGGATTAGCTTTAGTTTTTAAAGGTCAGATAGGTGATTTGGACCCTTTAAAAAGTCATCCGGTTTACTTGGTTCAGTATACTGTGGTTGGCTTCATATTCGCGGGGTAAAAATTTCGCGATTTTAATTTTCAGTGTTTTGCGAGGGTTCCATTTTCCCGATCACACAATACAAAAGACATTTATGCAAAGTGTATATCCCTTATTAAGTGGATTAATTATATGAAGTATTATGTGCTGAAAATCTTATCAACAAAAATATTGTTTGATAATTTCAGACACTTGGAAAAATCTGATATCATTAAAAATATCAACCTTTGAACACACACGATATATTTTCATTCACAATGACAACCATTACTTTTAAACTTTGCCCTCGATGACGGGACCTCCTATTCATGGGTGTACGTTCATCCCAGCTCGCGTGTGTGTGCCTGTTCACAACAGAACTCACGCAGTCATGCATGGAATCGATTAGATTTTGATGTGGATCCGGAACAAGATCCGGATTCAGAAACGGCATCAAGGAAGCTCCATAAATGTACATTCACTCATGCACGAATGAACCTAAATTTATTGGCCGAATATGTGAATGCAAACACGTTTTTGGCAGTTTCCCACAACAGGCTTGCATTCCTTAAAATGCAGATTTCTACTTAGAAATTTAGAATCCATTTCATCTCATTTACTGTATTATACTGTGTTTGTTTTTAGTTCAGAGTCTTGTGGAAGATTAGACAGAATCTGAGTGAGTTACCCTACTCGAAGATTACTTAATAATCATAATCAGTTCTAATAATACGGTAGTGACTTGATCTTGGGTTAGTTTACTTGAATAACCGAGATAAAACTCTCTGCTGTTGTACAACCTAAGACGATAAATTGTCAGTATTATCTGAGATCTTTGAAAAATTACAATACGAAAGAATCGATAAAACTTTGGAATCTGAACAGGGTAACTCATAATTGATTTAAGGCCGTGGTTTACAAGGTGAAACATTTCAATCAGAAGCAAAGGTAAGGTTTAGATGAGTAGTTGAGTGGTAAAACGTTTGGGTCCGCTGGTGACCGGGCTTTGATTCCCGGATTTGCATTGAGAGATTTTGAAGTTACCGTTCAGGGTCGTTGGTTTTCTCCGGGTGCTTCAGTTTCGCCCACTTCAACGGACAACCGAACGCACAGGCACTTGACAAAATGTAGTCACCTAGCCCTGCCTGGGCTTTAGTGTATTGATGTTTACTGCTTAAATGCTTCAAATGAAAGGTGATTCCTTGTACCGATAGACGCGACATAACTCAGTTCTAGCTCTTATCACTAATAAGAGGGTCAGAGAATGGTAAGTAGTTATGTAAGTTGCCGCGTGGTAGCAGTACCGACACTAAGTGCGACACAGTGAGAGCCGTTGATATCTCTGTCAGAGCCATTTCATTGACTGGGCCAGTCTAGTAGTCACCGGGTGAGGGATATTACAAGCATCACTGGGCCCCATCTCCCTGTTGCCTATCTGTGAGTATTCTGCTGACAAAATAGGCTAATTTGTTTATTAAGTCAGCCCCATGTGCTCATACGACTCCATATCCCCGTATTTGTGAATACACAAGCATAATGTGGTCTGTTGCTCTTGATATTTGAATATTCATGAATATTCATGACCCTCTCTTTGCACGACCTCTCGTGTGTTTATGTCGACTTTCATACCTTGTGGTTAATAAGAGCACGAGTGGAAGCGGCCAAGTAGGAAGATGGAAAAGTAGATTTAAGGTTAATTTAGAGGTGAATATAGCATTTAACTCAGGTTGATTGGCAGGGTTTTTTTCTTAACATAATTGCATGCTTTTATTTACGTGGCTTAGGGGTAACTGAGTCACCAGTCAAATTTAACTTTCTTGCAAATATTGCCAACATTGTTTTTGGCCTGAGAATGCTAAGATCTCTTGCACCCCCCCCCCCCCCGAGGCTATACGGTACTGACCATGTTCAATTGGTGGGAAGGCTGGTTAATTCATTGTATCTGCCCAAGACGTGTGATTCCAATCCGCTCTGCTCCTCTCCGTCAACAACGTCTTGGGAACGACTCTTAGGAAAACGCCTCGTAAGGTTCCAAATAGGAGACCCCTTTGGAATCGTATAATTGACATATCAAGCGGTGTCAACATAAAATAATTACCTTTTTGTTGTCTTTGGATGTTTTATAAAACATCTGCAAAGTATTGGCACCAAATATTGCTCTACTTATCCATAATTTTGCCAATAGCTGATGTGTTTACATAGAGAACAAGCCGCCATGATTACATTAAGTGACCACAGTCCTTTGCAACGGGATTTAGACTGGGAACCCGCTCTGATCTTATCGCTGTTTGAACTGGAAAGAGCGGGCGATAATAGATCTGAGTGGCGGGTACCAGTCGATCACATACGTCCGCTCATTACAAATTCCTGTATATTGTTATGTTTAAATGACCGCGGGCTTACAAGGATCGTTAGGGATAATATTTCATAAATATATAAGGTCAGAACGTGGTAAAGTTGCCAGAAAGACCCATTTACTACCAAAGACACTAACGGATGCATTTAGATGTGTATATTTAGTAGTTTTAAGAGTGTTTTTGGTGCCTTCTACCAGTGTATACCATTTCACCATTACAAGGCCTAACTGTACAGGCCATTCCCACAACTATGATCGTATCACAGTTGTGAATCCGCGACAAGTTAATTCATGGACCCGATGATGCTTGTATTATCGCTCACCCGGTGACTTGCATTGTGTCACGTGCCTGTGACCGAACGCCACCATCCGAGGTGAATGCCTCGTATTAGTTAATATAGCTAGTTGTACAACCCATTAATATTTTTAACTCAAAGGCGTTTTATAAAGCCGTATAAAGTCTAGGCACAACAAGTCTGGGGTCATTAAGTCCTTTTCTGTCGTTTGTCAGTCTAATGTTGGCCTCTGACAGTAGCGGGACCTGTGTAATCTATAGGTAATATACAAACATGATCTCCTGTGAGTGAAGGCGATAACATTTTTAAAATTAGAATTTATGAAATCTCGAATCTTTTCCTGAGATAATGTTTTCAGTAGTGTCCACAGGGGAGCGTGATTGTTATGAGAAACGTTCGGCCTTACCACTGTATAAGACCGTCTTATAATTTAAAATAAGTAAGTGGCACTGAGATAGTCGTTAAAGCGAGGGCATCATTAAACCAAGCCGACTTGAGACAACACTGTTACTGTAAAACCTTTATGTACAAATCATTAAACAACTGTTCCATTGCCTAAAATAAACGATAATTTTAATACTCAGTAACAGTACCAAGTTCTTTCAACAGATGTCGCGACTTGTTACTTAATAACTGCACCCATTGCGTCATAAGGATAAAAATAATCAATTAAAGGCTCTTCTTGTTTCACATAAAAAATCATTCAAATCATTTGGTGATATCTTGTGAACAGACAACCAGATGGACGGACAGACAAGTATACAGGCATAGCCTTTTAACTTCATCAGCGGAGAAAAAAATACACAAGACATGTTTATTAATTATTACAATGTTTATTTGTTTTTAAAATACAGACAATCTTAGGTATATGATAAAACGCTTATTAGTGGAGTCTTGGGACTGGTACAATACATGAATATCTGAATATATGAATATATTTTGCTTTTTCCAGATGACAAATACAAGAAGATATCCTGTGTTCATATTTCACCCTGCTATACTGCGTTTACTACTTTAACACGTAACCTTTAATATAGAATAATCCCATCTGCAATAACCCTAGTGGTGTTGAACCCCTTTTAAAACCTTCCCTTAAACTTCCTAAGATATGATAAAATACCCCGATATATTAAAGTATACACCATCTAGACATTGAAATATATAGTATGCATCGTCTGGAGTCGTTGGTTCCACCTTATGGCGTCATGTCGCTAGCGTTGCTGTCGTCCACGGAGAAGCTGTTGCTGATCGCTTTGAACTTCTTAGCATTGTTGGACATGTCCTTCCCTTCAAGTGTGACGTAATCGTCAAAGATGCCGTCACAGTCGCCGCAGAGTCCGACCATCTTCTCGCTGTACGTGTTAGGTACCGAGACGGTGACCACGGACAGGACGCCCTCTGCGTCGAAGACGACGCGGATGCCGCAGTCGTTCTCAATGATGACGTAATGTTTGGATTTGTAAACCTTCAGGCCTGGGCTCAGATTGTCGGCTGGCAGAGCGATTCGGTTGTTACCAAGCTGTGAATCAGAACAAATACTCAATTATTTACCGAAACCTCGCCATCATACTTTGCATATTTCTTGTTTGTTGAGAAAATGAGAGCAGGGAAGGGGGGGGGGCAATAAGGACACCCGAACAAAATCTTCGCATGCCCCCCTCATGGTTTCCATTATTTTCTATGTAGCTCAGATGCAGTCTTCTGTGTGGGGTGTGGTTTAAACAGGGGTTGTCCGCCACGCCACTGGTTCTTCCTGGCGAGACTGTCCGTGTTTATCAAACAGCCTGTCAGCCCCAGTGGGCTTACGTCACCAGTCAGGCTGGGCAAGCCAAATACCAGAAAACATAGCCATCATGTATTCTTCTCAGATTTATTGCAGACAGGTGAAAATTCGATAGTGCCAAACCTGTCGTTGTCCGACTGGAACCCACACCTATTTAAGCAGTTGTAAATGTAAAATGTCAGGCTGTAATTCTGGATTTGTGCAATACATTTTTTTCCCGTCACAGACTGCATAAGTAGCTTATTCAATTTCATATATTACTCATATATAAAGGCTTTTAATACAGTATATAATTGGCTCTGGTATGGGTTTTCTGTAATAAATACGAGTAATGTGTCACATTTTCACACAAAATGTATTCATAATATTCATATAATATAAATACGTATTATATAAAAACTCGAGATCATCTGGTATTTCTTTAATAATCAGAGGTCCCTCTATTCCGTATGACTCGGTCTTTTCAATGTTTTGATGATGGGCCCTATAGGCCGCATCCTGTGCAGCCAGGAAACGCTTTCCTCCAAGTTTGAGCAATTTTAAATTTTCCTAAAAATGTACCATAGGCTCAGTGGTTAGACATGCTAACGACACGAATACAGGGGTTGGTTTACAAATTGGCTTTTATACGTTTCTGCATTTTTTTTTTGGTTACGTGTTACCATTCCGCACATATGAGAAACAGCAGAGGGGTAAAAAGCACCATGTCATACGTGTGTCTTTTGCATCAGATACCGAAATCTTACACAGTTCATACCTCTTTAACAAAAAATAAAAATATGTATCCCAACTTAACTGCAGGAAAACCGACATATTCACTGTCAACCATTGCAACACTCATACCTAATGAATCTGAGTTTTACCTTAGCTCACAGTGTAAATATATATGCAGAGTATATATATCTATTATATATATATATATATATATATATATATATATATATTATTTAAATGTTGGCTTGAGAATGTTTTTAGGATACAGGTAACCTAAATAATTTGAAATCAGATCACAGTTTAACCTCGTTAATTCGCCAACACTGGACGCACATGTATTATTGGCAATTAACGGGGTTTGTACTTACATAGACGCCATCCTGTGCGACGCGGATCATGACATCGTTGATCATGACTTCAACATAGTCAGCGTAAGCCTGTTTGGTTTCTGGGTCTGGTCCGCCGACCTTAACCTCTACATTGAAGCTGCAGATATCGCTTTCGTTCATGTGTTTAGTGAGCGTGTACTTGTCCATACCGCCCAAGAAGACCCACTGTCCGTCATATGTCTCCACCAGTGGATCACTACGGACACGGCATGTGCACACATCTGAAAAAAAAAACAGTGTTTCATTTTGAATGTGTCACTCACCTGTTACGGACCCCGATCCAGTAATTAAAATGAACAATCTTTCTAACCAAGACTGAGAGATAGTAGTTTTAAGTTTAAGTGATATGAAGAAAACAATTGCTTATTTAGGTATTTGACCAATGGATATTTAATGTAAAGTTATGCTCTGTTCCATGGTGAATTCCAAAAGTATTATTTTACTTAATATTCTCGAGTAAATACTTGCGGATTAAAATGTAATTATTTTAAAGAAAATACAAAGTACATAGAAAAAAGTCTGAACTACTAACGGCAATTACATGGAAACATCAAGAGAAATACATTAACGATAAATTTTGTAAAGTACCCTGGTTTTCTGGTATTAGGAACCTCTAATGAATTAGAGAACTAATAGTTTCTAGTAGGAAACAAACTAATCCAAAGACACAGAAAAATTAAAAATAAATAATCACAACACAAATATATATTTGTGTTACAAATAAGAGTTTTATTAAAATATATATATATATATAAAAGAGAGATAGTATGACCAAAGGAAGATAAACGCACTTACCGTTGTTCTAACTTCACAAAATGGACATTGTTTCGTGCTAATATTACTGAAACTGTGACATGAGTGGTCAATATGCAACCCTAAGTTGGAGAAAAAGCTCTCCACTTTTCTATTAGCTCCCGGAGCTATTACATATATTTATATTTAACATGCCTAACACTAAAAGCAGGTCCGCTGATGTCCGGGCTTGTTGATGTGCAGCACGTGATACCCGAGGATGTTGCTAGGCAACACATTCGAGTAGGTAGTGCAGAAGCCCGAAGTAATTCAGGTGATGTCTGAGGATCCATTCTGCCGTCTACGATTGGACAAAATCTGGAAAGACAGAAAAATTACAGAATGTCCAAAACTTAGTGCTTATTGGGCGTCCCCGGGATATACAATTATGCAATTTTAGCTAAGCGTGTGTAATGAACTTTTCTACACAGAAAGTTTGTATATCAGGTGGCCCTATCTGTAAGTTAAAAATTAAGTGTTAAGAAGGAGGCACTTGGCTCTATCAGACAAGCTAAAGAGGATCAAAATAAAATGAATAAACAAGGAGTAAAAGCATTTTTTAAGATTATTAAAAAAAAGGTTTGCATGAATGAATAAATTTCAAAATTCGGTGTAGATGCCAACACTAAACCCTATCAGAAAAAAAACCCCAGAAAACAAAAATTGTATAAGAAATAAAGGAAAAGAAAGTTTATGAAAATGTGGCATCGAAATGCCTTGAGCTTATGGCTTGATGAACTATAAAATAAAAGCCAAATTGTCCTAGAACTGAATGTATGTAGATCAGGATATATCTATTGTATTAGAAGTTCAGTTTTGACACAGCTATGTCAAGAATCACGTAGAAAAGGATACCAATTTAAATGTACATAAAACGTGTCATAGGCCGTTCGAACAAGCCGTTGTCCGCCGTCTGTTCGTCCATTTCTACATCCGGTTGACCGTCTTTTCGTTAACCGAGCACAAATTGCAACCGCAATAACTAAGATGTATAAATCTGATATGCCGACAGTCACATACCGCCCCTTTATCCTCTGAATACAGCTCCCAAGTAGGCAAGACTTGGCTTTGAACCACGCACAACAGGCGAAATATCCTGGGAAAGGTTGCAAAAGTTCAAGCTTCACAGCAAGACAGGCCCTGAAGGTTACACCCTGGAGAAATGATGTCACCATAGTTGATATTCTCCGAGTTTCACAGGTTTCAGCATCTCAGATTGGGTTGGACCGACTGTCCTGATTTCTGAATTTGTTGTGCTGTTTATCTTGAAAAAGTAACTGCTCTATAAAAGCTGCTAACTACACTATTTTTACATTTTTTTGGTCTTATTTCATTCATATCAGATTACAGCCATCATGCAGTATTATCCTTAACAGGGCACAAATCGTAAATATTAGGGACTTGACTTGCAGTCAGGCTCTGAATATATCTCCTCAGAAACGCAAACTTAGGTCAATGTGACCAAAATTGAGCCTTACATATAACAGCTGTAAGGTTGATTTATTTATGCATATATATATATATATATATATATATATATATATATATATATATATATATATATACTCTATCGAAATATCTTTGTAAGCAAACAAAAACATGTTCTGTTATGTTTTTCCTTCTGTTTCCGAAATGTAATGTCGCCAATAAATTTCACATCCTTTGATTGTAACATCACTTGCAAAGAATAGCTTTTACCTGAGTCCACTCCAAGTATTTAAATATGCACTCGACTCAACTAAAAGCTAAAAAATTGGTAGTACATTTATGTATGATTGGTGCTATATTCCAGGTTGGCATTGTTAGCATCTAGTTATAATTAGTCGAATAATTGGTTATAATTTTGTCTTTTTTTCATTCAATTTTGCTTAGACCATGCAAATGTATTTACTTTTGACAACTTCTTTGATAGAGATAGAGAGTTCTTTAGTGAAGAAGGTTACAAAACGACTACAGCAAAGTGATATCACCCACAAACTTAAGTGTTTGACTTCAGTGCTTGGGATTTTTATTTAAACCTAATCAGTCACTGACAAACATATAAGGTAAATATTGAATTAGAGCATCAGAAATTGAGCCTTTTCCTTCAGCAGACCTCCTAATGTACCAAGAATGAGATGGACCCATCTTATAAACGACTGTGAGGAATATCAATTCGAGACCACGTCCCTTTTGAAAACAATTTCTTTCTCCTCCCTAAATTTAAAAGCCTAACTATCCCCTCATGAACCTGTGGACCTGTTTTAGGGTAATGTACCTTCCTTGTAAACTGTAAACCCATCTCTCCCGCCCCTGCAACTCAAACCAAATCTTCAATAAAATAAATGAGTAAAATAATGTAATATTATTACAAATGAAAAACATATATTAATAATTACCCGAGATTGTTTTATGGATAGTCGTCCCTTCTTCGCTGGAGTTTCACCTGGGAGATGACTCACGCTTTAGTCAGGAAATGCTTGAAGCCTGCTTTTATATCCTTTCCGGCGCACCGTGGTCAGCAAGACGTGTTAGCATAATCGGATTATTCAAAGGAACAAGTCTTGATTCTATGAATCGAACGTGGCAAACATCGACGGGAGCAGTGTCTTGTGCAGACATACATCTGTTGTCATGTTCCTGGAACTCGGCGGAACGACGTCGAAGGCCCAGCTGGTGACCCGAGCAAGGCCATGAACGTGTACTCGCGTCTCTAACACCCACATGACCTTGGCAGATTAAGGATGAATCAATATCAGATTATAAACGAGTGGTCGACAAGGCGTTGAATTTCGGAAAATTAATGTCCTGGTTTGAACCCACCAGAGTATCACAGGTAAAAACGGGAAATCTTGACAGAACCACGAAAATTCGCACGGAGCCGTGTTAACCTCACAAAGGAGGCTGGCTTGAACAAAACTCGGATTTGCTTAATAGGCAGGTGATCGTATTAGACAGGTCGTCTACCAGACAGATTACAATAAAGTTTGCTAATGTTTTTAAGGGCAATACATTTTATTAATCATGTCCATCATTAGATTTTTGAAAACATACTGGGGTGTTTATCTTGGTAGTTTCGTAGAGGTTGAGTTGTTTACTTTTATGGTTCCATCGGTCAATATATTTTATATTTTTATACAAATTACCAGGCTCATTTGTGACTTTTATCTCTTTGAGAAGCCTATTTTCATTCATTCCCGAATAGGTTCTTCAGCTTTATGAAATTACTGCAGATTTTCTTGATTTGAAAGTATCTGGGCTGGCGGGGCCGGGCTCTAGCAAAAATGACCAAATGAAATATTGTGACGTTTGTATTTTTTTTAGATGTTTGGATTATTTCTAACATCATGATTTACAATGATTACCTCATTCATGAGACCGTATGACCGAATGGGGCCTGGACAGCTGAGTAGTAAAACGCTCGGTCTTCTCCGCTGGCGACCCGGGTTCGATTCCCGGCGTGGCTATCAGAATGGGTTGTGGTGGCCTGTCCGTTGGCGTGGTTTTCTCCGGGTCCTCTGGTTTCCTCCACCCTTACCGACTACCGAGCGCTAACATCCGAGCCATCGAGAGTGCCTCGTATTAGTTATTATTACTAGTTGTACAATCCATGTAAAATAAATTAAGTTCATATTTATTCATTAGACCATGCAGTCTACAGGCCATGAACCTATCCTTTAAAAAAATTAAAACTAAAAAAAAATCCACAAAAAAAAGGACTATATATATGTCTGTATGTGTGCATGAATATACCTACATACGCACCTACGCACACATACATTTACAAATATATTCTGACAGTGCTGGATTAAATCGTTCAAATAGGTTTTATGTTGTAAACATGTATACATTATATATATATGAATCAGCGTAATGGACAATAGTTATGAGTAAAAAATGGATATTAACGAAAGAAATATTGAAGATAAAACATTGACATTCATTATGAATCTACAAAATGGTCGAAGTATCTGAATGCGCATTGAGCATATAGTGATTCTGCAGTATTTGAATATTGTTACGAAGACAAATTACTCAGGGGAAAATTATGGGCCCATCCGGGATTCGAACCTATGTCGGTGGCGCACATGTCCAGCGTTCCAACCACTTCGCTAGAATCTGCTAACTAATCATCCAAGGATTTGGTGAGCTTATTACCTGGGCCACAAAGTTTACCGTCACGTTGGACGAGCCCCCATTTTGTTACGAAGACACATTTTTCAGGGAAAAATACTGGGCCGATCCGGAACTCGAACCCATGTCGGTGGCGCACAAGTCCGACGTACCAACCGCTTCGCTAGAAAAGCATGCTTCACAAGCCAGTCGGTTCGGTCCGCTTTTATGTCACCCCGTGTATATATATATATATGATGGTTTTGCACTCTGGGGACCTAAGAAAGACCACCCACAAAATGTCTTTACCCAAATATTGATATATAAATAATCTCATCAATAGCTTTAAGGCTTGACCAAAAGAATAGTGCACGTTATTACAATAGCGGTTTTGGGCAACAACACCTTTGCGACACCAAATGAAATATTTATTACAATAGCAGACGTTATTACAACAAGGTTCGTATGACAATTAACAAAGGAATTCAATAAAATGCAGACATGCTTATTAAAGAATAATTAGTAACTTGATGGACTCTCTCAGAGAAAAATATGTTTCCCTATGAATGAAAGCTTGCAATCGATACATTCTACCACGTAAATAAAATCTTTATTGGTTTCAATAAACATTAATAAATATAATACATATTATCGAACCAAGTAAAGCTACGTTGCCACTTATGCAGATCGGCTCGGATACGAATACATTTAGTATGTACGTTCGCGGAAGGGTAAAATAATGAAGATACACCATAAATTCTGTCGAGCAAAAAACACATTGCTGACAGGGCACATCCGTGCACATGAAAACAGTTCAATCACATTTCCAACGTGGCTATAATAATAAAAGAAAATGTATGCAACAGGAAGAACAACAGTATAGGCTGATTATGATGCACATCTCTGCTCTCTCCCCCTGAATATTCGTATAAATATGAATATATATGGTTTTATATAGTAAAGAAATACTGATGATATACTAGTTATATACACTTGAGAGCACAAGGTTATGGATTTCCCCCCAAAAAATACGTCATTGTTTATTGCATCGATTTGGATATCGTCAAGGAGAGTTCTGAAATCGCCTTATCCGTGTCCTTACAAGTGGAAACGCTGCTTATACATTTTTTTTCCTATTTTGGTAACAACTGTGTCCGTACGTAGGCCTATCCGTGCCCATGTCTGGACAAATGAAAACACAGCTAAATTTCTCCGCCTAATATTATAACAGATACAGTTGACATCCAAGGATGCTACCTCTTCGCACAGGTTAGACCAAGCAAGCCAAATTTCACCTTCGGGACATATACCTGGCTTATTATTACCTGCATCCGCATGCGCCCCTGGCTTATTATTACCTGCATGCGCCCCTGACTTTTTATTATCTGCACCCGCATGCGCCCCTGACTTATTATTACCTGCACCCGCCCCTGGCTTATTATTACCTGCATCCACCCCTGGCTTATTATTACCTGCACCTGCATGCGCCCCTGGCTTATTATTACCTGCACCCGCATGCGCCCCTGGCTTATTATTACCTGCATCCGCCCCTGGCTTATTATTACCTGCATCCGCCCCTGGCTTATTATTACCTGCACCCGCATGCGCCCCTTGCTTAATATTACCTGCACCCATACTCGTACGTTTGCCTATGACGATTTATATGGAATTCGTTTGAAAAAAAAAGATAATACCTCCTCCGCCAAATATGCTATGTTTTTACCTTTGTCTATATTACTGTATGTTGTTTGATTGAAGAATTAAACAGGAGCAAGAGGAGACCTTATTGGATTAGTGGGTTCAGTAGGAATGTTTTGTCTTCTCAATAATTGACTATGGACGTGCTTACATATCTGTGATGTCACTCTGATGTGTCACAATGTCACCCCGGTGAGCCCAAGTGTCACTAAACTCTTAATTTGTTTTGAAAATGTTCTGATGTCCCTCCGATCTTCTCTCATTCCATATCTTTTAGTCACAGAGTCTTTACAATTTTTCGAGCGGTCTTCTTGAAATAATTTAAAATCATAAGCATCTCCACTTAAGACTAGGTTGACGTGGCATTTAGTATGTTATGTTATCCGGGTTAGAATCAACAGAAAAAGGAAACAAAAACCCTAATGGGCGTGCCCTGTAGTTACTCTAAATAGAACTCCAGTTTCCGGTTTGTTTAAAGATGATTAGAGAAGACGCTTTTCATTTAATATTAAATGGCTTCTCAAATCTGATCTACTTGAAATGAAAAAGAGGTGTACTTGTGAATCACAGAGGAGAAGGGCGAGAGTATTGCAATGGAGTCTGTGTATGTTTATGTCTGCATTATTCTACGTTATTTTGTTATAGGCTCTTGAAGAAATAAAGGGATTTTATAGGAGATCTTGAGACAAAAATATAGGAGTTTTCATCCAGGAACGGAGGCAAAATATAGTAGATTTCACGGCACAGTCGTGTATCACTTTGTTACTGTCCATGTCCATAAGTTCTCCAAACAGCACCTTAATATCGGTTAACTTTACTGGTGTACATGTTTGACTATAAAACCTCCATGCAAAGTTTAGAAAAGAGATGAATGTTTTCAGTAATAACAGGTCCATATAACAATAAATATTTATGAGTCACAGTTAATCAGATACACGATTGTGCGGTTGGAAATATACAGGAGTTTTAGTCCGAATACTGCAAAATATGATAAATTATAGGAGACAAATTCATAGGAAAATATAAGGAGTCAAGGGAAGCCATGAAATTAAACAATATTCACTTGAACCATTTAAACCTTGCAGTAACTCAAGTCCTCCTCGAAGGTGATGTGGATACGGATTCCAGATTCTAGAATTTGCGAGGCTTATATCAAATCGTAGTTCATGCTTGACTCTCCCAGATGGCAGCGTGGTCACGGGCACAGTCTTGTGACACAGGCACCACACACATCTTCTCGATAAGATTTTAAACTTAAAATCATGCTCATGCACATGATATTAAACAATTCAGCCAGGAATATTTATTGAAGGAAAATTTAAAAGTTCAGTTTTAGGGTAGATAGAATCAATTTAAAGCACTTTTGAATTGAATGTAGATGCAGGGTTTTCAAACAATAATGATACCTTAAGGGATGACATCCGCAAGGAAGCTGCCCATATCATAATGCTAACCACAGGCTATCGTTATCCATAGTCATTTATATGTAAACAATGGGCGATATAAGGGGACGTAACCGTGTAAACATAGTATAAAAAATATCTTTTAATAAAAACAAAAACAAAAAAAATCAGGTTTCATACCAATATCAAAGCTTAACTTGCGTTTGTTTGGCTATAGCAGAGTATATGAAATTAAATATTGCTACACGTTCAATAAATTTTAATATATTTTATATATACAACAAATCACCATTATCAGTGATATTAAGCTTGTGCTGTGAAATAGCAACATTTAAAAGCGGTCTGAAAATGATTAATCTTTTCCTCCATTTTTCATCCACTTATTAAGTGTATTTCAATTCAGTTTTGTTAACGTATATGTTATTATTTGGTTTTCGCTACTGTGAAATGTTTAAACTTATTTTTCTTATTCCACTGTCTGCACCATATATTAACCTACATAACCTAATATATTTTATTGTCAATATTGAGAGGACATATACTTTATGAATATTCCTCTTTTTTCACAGGTATAATTTATATATAAACAAACTACTTAATTTATAATGTATATATTCTTGTGTCAACAAAATGACTTCAATGCACTTAAATTAAACCTTGAGTAATATAGAGATTCATACGATGTAAAAATGTGCTGTAATGATCACAAATTTCGTTCTAGATAACGTGTTATTGAATCCAGATGAAAACTGACAAGATTTATGTAATTTTTGGTTCCATGTTGTCGTTTAACAGTTTCAGTGTGTCATATGATCTGATATTCCAGAAATTTAATTATGTATATCTTACACATTGAAGCGAGCCAACGGGAGAGTTAACCCTGGTTTTAAGTGCAAACAGGTGTGCCGGGCACCTGAAATTAACAAAGCATGTCTTGTATGTTTCAGTGTCACAGCTTGTTTTGACCTCATTATGTTTGTCTGTGATGTTAATTTCAGGTCCCCAGGGTATGCAGAAGGGAAGTTGCCGGCCTTTGTTTCATTTTATTACACCTCCGCCATAAATTTCTAATAATAATAATTATGATAATAATAAGTATGTATGTATGTAGGTGTGTGTGTGTGTGTGAGAGAGAGAGAGAGAGAGAGAGAGAGAGAGAGAGAGAGAGAGAGAGAGAGTACGTCTGTCAAAAAGTACGACATGCGACGTAGGGTCCTATGGAGAGACTAGGTGGCTGTAAGGTGTTGCCAGGGTACCCGTGTAATTTAGAGGGTTCTTTTATGGTATTATATATATTACAAGGAACATTAGGTATTGGTATACAACGGTCTTGCTCATTGTTTACACAATGACGTGAACGACGTCACGAATGAAGTTATGACTAATGATGAAATTTTTAGGTGAATAAGAAACAGCAAACAAACTGAAGAACAGAATTATATTTTTTCGTTGTATAACCCTCTTTATAGGGTATAAAAACGTAAGTAAAAGTAAAAACGAGTAATTGTAATGTTTATAGAAAGGGTACATTGAAATAGACTGAAAAAAAGGCCTGACGGAAAAATCTTAAACTAAACATGTACTCTTACGGGCAATTCCGCCGTCTCCTGCGGGAGCTTGACCGGGTATACAAGTTCTCTGTGTCAGATGGAATGTCAGGCTTTAGGGGACTGGTAAGGTGAAGTTTAGTGTCCCCCCCCCCTTATTTTGTTTACAGCCATGTAGCCATACTTCAAACATAATTACTTTATATTATATTAGAGTATACAAATATAAAGGCTATGTACTGAATAAATGTTATTCTGTTTTACTACTATGGCCTTTTTATCTACATAGCTCTTCCTCTATTAGAAAAATAAGTATATCGTATATGATATAAGTACATGACTTTGGAAAAGGCCTCTTCAAAAAACCCGCTAAACTACAACTTTACAATAGGAGTTGGTGGTCAAACGGAAGGCGTCCTTAACACGCTGGACAGCGGTGAGGTGGCGGGAATCCCGATAATCACTGACAGCGGTATCCCTGCCTGGGCTTTAGTATTTACGTTTACTTCTAAAATGCTTTAAATAAAACGTGAATCCATGTACCGATATACGTAACTCAGTGCCAGCTCTAGTCGGCCAGAGAGCCGTACTTTAGTTATGTTATTTGCCGCGAGGTGGTAGTACCTGTACCTGGCTTTGCGACACAGCTTAGTAAGTTTGGTGGCTCTGTTAGTTGAAGGAAATATGTTTTAACCTTTGCATCGACTGCACCAGTCTATGACAGCGGCTCCCCAAGTCGGACTGGGACCGGTTCATTTGCCAGGTGTATCAGGCAAGTTTTTGTCTCTTTGGTCAGTGAAATTCTAAATACACGCACACTTTGTGTTCTGTATTTACACGGGTAAAGTTGGCGGCGCCCAACTGAAATATGGCGACAAATTTACTTTTTCCTGTGTTAAAAACCACCCGTGGTAGTGAGAAAATCAGTATATATAATAGATAATTGTTCACTTGGGTAAAATTGAAATTTTGACAGATCGATTTATATATAGATTTACTGATATTTCCTAGCGATGTTATCTAATACTTATAAAAGGTAGTTGACCCACTTTTGTCCTCAATGTTCTCTGAAACAGCGTTCAGTATGACACTGTGCCATACCTCATTTTAAAGGTTATTGTTCCCGAAGTGACCTCTGCGAAATGATAATAGATACTTTTTAATGTACACATCATTTTGAGTGATTTTTTGCGTTTTTATTAAATTGCGTGGAGGTAAAAATCGAAAACAGCCGAACTGCCTTCGGCAAAGACCGGAAAGTCTGCGTCGTCGCTGATTATTCACAACACAAGATTAAAGCTATTGTGCATATGAATAATCCCTGCTGTCTATGTCGGATTTAAGCATGTTTGACGTGACAATTGCTCCTGTCATTGAACCACTTGAAGGGTCAGTTAATCTAAAAACAGCCAACTTTCGATCCCTTGGCACTCATTTCAAATATCAGCATGCAATAATGGCAGAAGTGGATCCTTCACTCAGACTAAGGTTTACAACCTGGACCCCCCCCCCCCCCCCCGTAGACCTGGGCACCCTTAAAAAAGGTTGCGAGCGTGCGCGTAAGAGAGAGAGAGAGAGAGAGAGAGAGAGAGAGAGAGAGAAGATTAATCAGTTAAACAAATGGTGGTTTGTCGTCTGTAAATTTTTGTTTAGAATTTTACCGGCAGATGACACTACTGATTCTAACGCGTGATTGATTCCTGTCGATGCGTCTGCAAGTTTCGTTTGCATATATTACCAGCAGGGGGCGCTATGCGCTTGATATTCTGTGAACAAGCACCAGCTTATGATCATCATGCTCCAAGCAGAGGGCGCTATGAACTTACCTCACCTGGTCTTCCTTCTCGCAAGGGGAAAGGGGGGGGGGGGGTATATACGTATATGGTTGTGACCAATGAATGTGAACATTTAAGCTAAGATTCCTGATGTACGGAATGCGGATGCGGGATGCAGATGAATATCCGTATTGATCGACTTAGTAAAAAGATGATATTCCTTATGTACAGATCCGGCAAGCGGCATGCGTGTTAGACTGGTATCCCGCTCTATTATGGCACCGCTGCTCTAGGCCAATCATAGAGACGGTTGTACAACGCCATCTTAAGGACACGTGGTTGTATTTATTTTCCCTATATAACATCTATAAAACACCTGAGGTTTGGGCCTCTTTTAAATAATTTTCAAAATAAATTCTGATATTAAACTTTTTTTTTACCTGAGAATTTGTTGTTTCTTCAGTCAAACTAGACCAAGAAAAAGGGGACTTGTGTATCTCCTTTTTTAACCATCCTGGCCCGAATGCAGTGAAGCCCAAAATACCCCACCAAGCAGTCCCAAACAAGCATTTGGACAACATCTCTTTGATTGGCCATAGATTTTTAAAAAATTGACCAATACTGTCAATTTTATTGGAAATTATGCTTAACATACTTAAAAATCAAACAATGGGGTGTTTTTGATGCTCCAGCACATGATGGCTAGAGCCAACCAGAGAAAGCCAGACCATTTACTACTCTCCTTCAGGTTCAGGGCATGGTGACCCCAGGTTATGTAAACAAATAGGACCACGTGACCTTAAGATACACAATTTTTTTTGCCCCCTATTTACATGAAAGCAAACTATAATGGCATGAAAGCACTATCAGAATTCAAAGTTACAGGACCCTATCACTAAAAAATAATATTTCAGAGCCCTATAACTATCCTATTATCTAGTGCGGTATACCTGACAGTGGCCACTGTGAAAAATCAAATATCATTCTGCAATTATTCTAAAATTATCACACTTTTCTACATGTGAGGCACTATTTACTTAGTGCTAATATCTAATATCCCTGATATGTTATTTAAGACCAAATTGTGTGGGAGACATATCTGATATGCTCTGATTATGTCAGACTTAGAAAAAAAGCATGATTTTCAATATAGTTTTGGTGTCTGGGTCCATCCAACCTGGACAGTCAGGTTTATAATAAAATATGCTGAAAAGTACTCTGGAAGTACAGTGTCATGGATACCTGACTCTAAGAAATTGATGAAACAAAAGTCTGTAGTGAATATTGTTGCCTGATGACTGTCTTCATTTCCAATGCCTGCATGCATGGTGTCTGGGCAAAACAGCAATTCTTAATTCAGTCACTGTTGATCTTCACCCAACATTTAGAAAATGAGTTTCTGGATCTGAAAATACATCAGATTATTTCACATTATTAATAAAAGATGAAAATATAATGATGTGTCAGTGTTATTACTGTTATAAGTATAACTTTACACACATATATATATATATATATATATATATATATATATTAATTACAAACAATATACATATGAACATATATATATGCATATATTTATATATATATATAAATTTATATACACACACACACAATTACTGATGACAGTTGATCCATGCTGTCAAATAGGGAAAATGCTAATCATGGGAAATTATTCGAGCCTGTTGTTATACAATACTGCACATACTGGCCATATACCATTGTTTTTTTTATTCATTGAGGCCATAAAATTCACCAAATGACATTTTAACTACACCTTCTTTTTTTTTGCAATGAATCAAAATGCACAAAATCCATGTAAAAATAAAACATGATATACAGAAACATGGTATGTCAAGATATTGTGCAACGTCAAATTTGGCAAATGAATGGGGGGCAAACAAATGGGGGTTTATAATAAATAAATAATTATATATTTACATATATATATATATATGTGTGTGTGTGTGTGTGTGTGAATACCCAGTCATGAACCAAAAGTAGAAAAAAATTAATTTCCTCTCGTCTACCCCCCCCCCCCTACCCACCTGTTCCCCTGTTCCCTTATCATTCTCCCCCCCCCCCCCCCAATACGGCCATTCACCCTAAAAGTCATCCACACCACTCCCAGTGAAATGCCGACACAAATCTGGCACCAAAAAGTGTTGTTTACCTATTGAAATCAGCCCTAGAATTGTAATCCAGTCTTGTTATGGTATGAAGATAGAGTGACAGTTCATGTTTCTTACCTGTCAGGAATCGGCTTCCCAAAACCAAGTTTTTCTCATAAAAACATCCTGGAAATAAAGAATATAGTACTTGAATAAGTTGAAAAGACTCTGAACATCAGTTCAGGCACAATTTTGTTGCAGCGATCAGCCTGTATTATCACCCACATTGTAAAGACAGGTTTTTGTGAAGGACACGTGGTTGTATTTATTTTCCCTATATAACATCTATAAAACACCTGAGGTTTGGGCCTCTTTTAAATAATTTTCAAAATAAATTCTGATATTAAACTTTTTTTTACCTGAGAATTTGTTGTTTCTTCAGTCAAACTAGACCAAGAAAAAGGGGACTTGTTATCTCCTTTTTTAACCATCCTGGCCCGAATGCAGTGAAGCCCAAAATACCCCACCAAGCAGTCCCAAACAAGCATTTGGACAACATCTCTTTGATTGGCCATAGATTTTAAAAAAAATTGACCAATACTGTCAATTTTATTGGAAATTATGCTTAACATACTTAAAAATCAAACAATGGGGTGTTTTTGATGCTCCAGCACATGATGGCTAGAGCCAACCAGAGAAAGCCAGACCATTTACTACTCTCCTTCAGGTTCAGGGCATGGTGACCCCAGGTTATGTAAACAAATAGGACCATGTGACCTTTCCAAGCAGACTGGTTCCAACTCCAGTATGTATTATAATGATAAAAATAAGCATTTCGTTTGCTATGAGAAGTTACCAAAAGTTGGCTGTGCATTACGTGTGACATTTATTACTAGCTTAATAGATATTGATAATAAACGTATGCCACGTACAGTGGAATATCAAAGATTCAGTATATCGTATCATCTATACATCCATCAGTAATTTTTTTGTGGAACGACTCATTTTTCAATAATCGGAAACTATACATAACTAAAGAAATTAATTTTATAAGAAATCTTCACGGATAACCAGACAGGACTGCGTGAACGTCCATGACAATCGGTATGAGCGTGCAGTATGGAGTTGGAACCAGTCTACAGGTAAGTCAGGAGTTGCAACTAGGAGTACATAAGATGGCGTTGTACGCCTGTCTCTACGCTTGGCTGAGGGCCATAATAGAGCAGGGTACCAGTCTAAATGCGTGTGCCCAAAAGGAATCGCTACATGTAACGATTTTTGCCGATTCCGCAGGGTATCCAGGAGCGACACATAGAAAATGTACATGTTGCCGTGCCGGTACATATGAAATCTCTCAACAGGCATTCTCGGTGCCGCATTTTGTAAATATTGAATCTTAGCTAAAAAAAAAGCGTCCGTCATGTGGACGCAAACCCTTCGCAGAAGATGGTGCTCAGCATTGAATGGTGCATGTTATTTATCTTATAAATGAAAACATCCTGAAATACACCCAGGGACAATTTTTTTTTAATATTTAATGATGACTTATCTTATTCTTAAACTATTAGTAAGTATGCACATCTGCAGAGTTTCCATTTCGGTTTGGGACTACTTGACAAGGCGGTAGCACTAGCTTCCTATCATTTTATTTTGTATCCTGGTGTCATCCAGGCCCGGTGTCTAATGCACCTAGGACCCAAGGACATTGTGATATTGCTATAAACACGACGATCAGCATCCGACGATTTAGTGCCTTCGCCAGGAAGATGTGCGTTCATCCCCGTTCGTGTGTGTGCTTGTGTGTGTGAGTTTGTTTACAGCATAACTGACGCATTTATAAACAGAATTTCATGTCAGCTCATTTCAGGAATGGTCCAATAAAGAATTGATTAGATTAAGGTGTAAATCCGGAAAATGATCCGGATTCAGGATCGTCATCAAGGAGTATTCACAAGTATAAGATTGAAGTCTGGAATATGGGCCGAATAAGTGCATACAAAGACGGTTTTTGTAGCATCTGACAATAGGGGACTCCCCACCCCCACCCCAAATGGCGGAGGCGTGCATTTCTTAGAATGCAGATTTGCAGTTGTACCTTGATTTGCTTTGACGTAGCGTGACGATCTGCGGGCCAAATATGACCATATGGTAATTATTTGGAACGTCTAAGTGTTCAACAAATCTGCAAAATCACATCAAAATACGCATTCCGGGGTTATTTACGCGGATATTTGAGCAAACATTTATCCATTTTGCCATTACTGACCTATACATAGTATTTTAATGAAATCCGTGAAACCATTCTCCAAATATCTTGCGGACACACACACACGTCTCGCATAAGTTTTACACAGAGAATCTACCACAGCAATAACCCTCCTTAAGCGTGGATTTTTTTGTTTGTTCGACCTTTGGGTGCTGATTGGAATTTAGCAATATGTTGATAACTTGGCAGGTCAGTTGCAATGGAGGTGCAATGAAGGAACGAGGCATAGGCCTAACTAAGGAAGCATTCTCTAGTTCTCTAATTAACTCGGCGTGAGGTCACTTCAAATTACACTGCCCCATTAAAACAAGCTCTTGATAGTATAAATATACCCGAGGATCCGACTGTTCGTGATATTGATAAAATCTACGATAACCTAGTTCGGGCAATGTCGTCTACGGCCATTAATGCATTCCCGGTGCGCCGTTTTTGTAAAAATCTTAGACCTAGGTGGAAACATTTTCTAAAATCATTTCATGATAATATGAGAAACAAAAGGAGATTGTGGATTAATTTAGGAAGACCAAGAGAGCGTAATGATCATAGTTATACGGACTACAAAATGTCAAAAAGGGAATTTAGAAAACAAATGCGAGATTATATGGCAATGTTAGAAAGAGAGGTTTACGAGGATATAGACGAGTCTGCATCAGTCGATATTTATAAATTTTGGTGTCTTGTAAAGAAAAAGGGTAAACGTTCTGTGAATGGGGTGGGCTCTATGATATTTGGGGACCGCGTAGTAAAGACTAACAAAGAAATTGCAGAATGTTGGGGAAAGTACTTTGCAGAGAAATATGAAGAAAATGAAACTGGATTTCCCAATAACTTTCAAAATGAGGTCAAAGATAAGGTGTTGGAGATAGAAGCGCAGTCTAGGAATATGTATTCAGAGGTACTGGATAGACCTTTGGAAAAAGCTGAAATTGTGCAATGAAGGAACGAGGTATAGGCCTAACTAAGGAAGCATTCTCTAGTTGCATGAAAATCAGCTGTGCCCATCACTTGTGTTTTTTTTCATCTTATTTAGCTCATATCCTCTAGTAAACAATGTATCTGAAATATTAGTCATGACAGTTCAACCTGAACGCTACTTTCATAACCTGGTGTGGCACCAGGATAAGTGGCTTCTGTATAATACGTCATCATTTTCAACGACTATTTCGTCGTTTTCAAATGCGTTTGTATGAGCCATGACGCAGCTGATCCCGAGGTGCTGTTGTGTGTGTAAACAGCAGATTACTAGCGCCCGACGCACAGAAATATCACATCCGTGCATTATTTGGCCAGTTGAGCATCTGGGACCCAAAGCGGTTGGGCGAAGATATTTCTTAGATCTCAAGTGTTTCGTATTTAGTGAATCCTTACCCAAATAGATTTATCCATTATTATTATTATTTATCTAAAAGGCTAAATACTTTTCTTTTAAAGAGAGCCAATGTACTGTAATATGTGCCATCGCATGTCTAATGAAGTTTTATTGTCGTTTATACGTCTTACACGTAAAGTTGATATGCATATTAGCAATATTTTAGGTATGTTTTAGTTTCAGAGATATAGATATGTAGTTGTATACGCGCGTATTTATTAACTGGCACAATTTTAATAAGATGTTCAAGGTTTTCCTTAATTTTATCGTAAAGCGCCACGAGCAAATGTATGTTTTGGTATGGCGCTATATAAATTTACATTACTATTATTATTATCTAAGGGTAATTCTTGTTATTAAAAAGTTCTTATAAAGTCTCCGTGAAGGATTAAAGAACTTGTTTATCTACAACATGTTTGGTAACACAGCAATGTAGACAAATAGGAAAAACATGTAACCTCAGGTGGCAGGTTGCATATATGCAGAGATAGAAAGGTCACGCACTAGTTGCAAAACCCCATTTGCAAAGCCCTTGTTGAATTTGTTTTGATTATTTTGGCGGCCCCTTCCCCCCTCCCCCACATATTGTAAACACGTATATATAAAACAAACCAAGCAGCCTGTGTGCGATGATAACCAGGTTTTCTGGCTTATTTTTATAAAAGCTCCAAGGGATTACCTTTAGCTTTTAAATGTCAGATAGGTGGACGGGCCCCTTTAAAAGGCATCTATACTGTAGGAACAGAACGATTAAAATGGCCGCTGATAAGAAACGATGGGACCGCGAAAGTACACGTCCTGGACATTCCGTATCGTTGTACCGCTGGTGTTATCCGTGTCCTCCGGTTCTAAACATTCATCCCAGCTCTCCTCCACAACAAAGCCACCCGTTATAACAGTGAATATATAGCTCTGTTATGAAACGTTTGCGTAAAGTTGCTGACAAACAAACCTAAGGCCAAAAAAATAAAAGGTATGGTTCTCAGGCACCGCCCGCATCAATTTTAAACCCCCGCATCAAAAATTTTTATTTTGATTTTCAATAGAAACTCACCAATTTCGAGCTGCAGCCGCTCAGACATTTCTTTCAAGAAGAAAAAAATCATACAATTTCCTTTGTTTTGTAGTGGTGTTACTTGTTTAGCAAAATAAATCTATTATTTTAATGCTTTTCCCTTTTCATTTGACATTTTTATCGAAACATACCAAAAAATTAAAAATAAAAAAACCGCCCGCCCGCATTGATTTCTGAAAAAAAGTGCCTGAGAACCATACCTTTTTTTTTATTTTGGCCTAATAACCAAGGGTAAAACATGTTAAATATGAAACATGAGTGTTGAAAGCTGATCTCATGCAGGGAGAGTCTGACATCAGCACGAGCAGCGGTGATCTGTAAGAAAACCTCTGGAAAAGCAAATATTACTTTTAGTTTATAAAATGTACACACTTGCAGCAAATCAACAAAATAAATAAATTACATTTACCATAAATGTTGAGAGGTAAAAAATCATAGCACGGAAAAAGCTGATTCAAGAGTCCGGAGAGAAGTTAATTCTTTTTGTGCGTAACCTTGGCGGGTGCAGGCATTCCTTCAAACGTTTGCAACCTGTTAACTAGCTCTAGTCTATAGAAATGCATGATTCTCTTGTGCCCGCGTATAATCTATGAATATAAATTGTAGCACGACATATGGGAAGGAGATTACCTTGTTCTGGAGCTTTTGCATCTCTTCTGCATTAATCGATCCCAAAATATTACACAGGGATACAGGTTATGACTAGCGTGTGCTCGAGTTAAAAATTTGCTGTCCGTTTCAGCTCTACACTCATGGCTCAAGTTTCTTCTTTAGCTTAACCGAATTTTATTTATGTCCTATTTTTGTGTTTTAATATTTTTAATGAGCGGTCCAGCGAGCAATCATTACGATTTTTTAAATGTTTTATCATTTTAATATTATGATCTTTTTTTTTAGCTCAGCTGACTGAAAGTCATCTGAGCTATAGGGATCACCTTTTGTCCGTCGTCCGTCCGGCCGTCCGGGCGTCTGTCCGTTAACAGGGCACAAATCGTAACCGCTTGAACTGGAATCTTCCTACTTGACATCCTGGGAGGTCCATGAAAAATCTCCTTGGAAACCAGAAATTAGGTCTCTGTTACCCATATCCTTCGAGCTATGGGGCCCCAAAGTACCCCCCCAGAAAAGTCCAAAATTTCATACAAAAACTTCAATATCTCATTAACTACTTGACTGATGGTCATGATTTTTGGCATACATATTGATCATGAGAGGTTCCATCATTTCCTGAAGACTGGTGGTGCCACCTGTATTTTTCGATTTTTTACGAATTTTTTTCTCTATTTTTGAGACCTTTAAAAATGTGAACATCTGTTAACAAGGCACAAATCGTAATGACTGGACTTAAAATCTTCATTCTCGACACACTGAGAGACCTATGAAAACTCTCACTGGAAACCAGAAATTAGGTCTCTGTTACCCATATCCTTTCAGCTATGGGGCCCCAAACTACTCCCCAGAAAAGTAAAAAATTTCATACAAAAACTTCAATATCTCATTAAATACTTGACTGATGGTCATGATTTTTGTCATACATATTGATCATGAGATGTTCCATCACTTCCTGCAGACTGGTGGCGCCACCTGTATCGTTCAATTTTTTACGAATTTTTTTCTCTATTTTTTAGACCTTTCAAAATGTAAACATCTGTTAACAAGGCACAAATCGTAAAGACTGGACCTAGAATCTTCATTCTTGACACACTGAGAGACCTATGAAAAGTCTCCATGGAA
Organism: Sipunculus nudus; assembly: GCA_026874595.1. Lineage (NCBI taxonomy): Eukaryota > Metazoa > Annelida > Sipuncula > Golfingiida > Sipunculidae > Sipunculus > Sipunculus nudus. Next base: position 50,878,182 of record CM049315.1, read on the forward strand.
ACCAGAAATTAGGTCTCTGTTACCCATATCCTTTGAGCTATGGGGCCCCAAAGTATCCCCCCAGAATAGTCAAAAATTTCATACAAAAACTTCAATATCTCAATAACTACATCACTGATGGTCATGATTTTTGGCATACATATTGATTATGAGATGTTCCATCAGTTCCTGCAGACTGGTGGCGCCACCTATATTGTTTGATTTTTTTACGATTTCTTCCTCTATTTTTGAGACCTTTAAGGATGCTGTCATCTGTTAGCATGGCACAAATCGTAACGACTGGGCCTAGAATCTTCATTTTCAATACACTGAGAGACCTATGAAAAGACTCCATGCAAACCAGAAATTAGGTCTCTGTTACCCATATCCTTCAAGCTATGGGGCCCCAAAGTACCCCCCAGAGTAGTAAAAAATTTCATACAAAAACTTCAATATCTCAATAACTACATCACTGATGGTCATGATTTGTGGCATAACTATTGATCAAGAGGTGTTCCATCAGTTCCTGCAGACTGGTGGCGCCACGTATATTGTTTGATTTATTTACGATTTCCTCCTCTATTTTTGAGACCTTTAAGGATGCTGTCATCTGTTAGCATGGCACAAATCGTAACGACTGGATCTAGACTCTTCATTCTTGACACACAGGGAGACCCATGAAAATTCTCCATGGAGACCTGAAATTAGGTCTCTGTTACCCATATGCTTTAGGCTGTAAGGCTCCAAAATACCCCCCAGAATAATGGAAAATTTGATACAAAAAGTGCAGTATCTCAATAACTACAACACTGATGGTCATGATTTTTGACATACATATTGATCATGAGCTGTTCCATCAGTTTCTGCAGAGAGGGTGCGCCACCTCTATTTTTTTCAAATTTTTACGAATTTTTTTCTCTTTTTTCGAGACCTTTGAAGATGTGGTTATCTATCAAGAGGGTACAAATTGCAACAACTGGACCTAGAAACTTCATTCTTGTCATGCAAGGAGGCCCATGAAGAGTGCCTGTGGAAACTTGAAATAAGGTCTCTGTTACCCATATCCTTCAAGCTATAGGTCTCTGAAGTATCCCTTAGAATAATGGACAATTTGATACAAAAGCTGAAGTATCTGAACAACTAATACGGAGATAATCATGATTCTTTGCATGGATATTGACCATTAAGTGTTTTTAGCTCAGCTGACTGTAAGTCATCTGAAGTATCCCTCAGAATAATGGACAATTTGATACAAAAGCTCAAGTATCTAAACAACTATTGCAGTGATCACCATGATTCTTTGCATGGATATTGATCATGGAATGTGTCATCAGTTTCTGCAGTATGGTGGCGCCACCTGTATTTTTTTTTATTTTTACGAAATTTTTTCTCTTTTTTTTGAGACCTCATAAGATGCGGTCATCTGGTACAAACATGGCACAAATCGTAACAACTGGACCTAGAATCTTCTCTCTTGACATGCTGAGAGGCCCATGAAAAGTCTCCTTAAAAACTTGAAATTAGGTCTCTGTTACCCATAACCTCTGAGCTATGGGGCTCCGAAGTTCCCCCCAGAATAATGGAAAATTTGATACAAAAGCTCAAGTATCTGGACAATTATTATATTGATCACCATGATTCTTTGCATGGATATTGATCATGAAATGTTTCATCAGTTTCTGCATTCTGGTGGCGCCACCTGTATTTTTTTTCAATTTTTAGCTCAGCTGACTGAAAGTCATCTGAGCTTTAGGGATCACCTTTTGTCCGTCGTCCGTCCGGCCATCCAGGCTTCTGTCTGTTAACAGGGCACAAATCGTAACCGCTAGACCGGGAATCTTCTTACTTGAAATCCTGGGAGGTCTATGGTAATTCTCCTTGTAAACCTGAAATTAGGTCACTGTGACCTATATTCTTTGAGCTATGGGGTTCTGAAGTACCCCCCCCCCCCCCCAGAATAATGCAAAATTTAATACAAAAGCTCAAGTATCTGAACAACTAATGCATTAATCACCATGATTCTTTACATGGATATTGATCATGGAGTGTTTCATCAATTTCTGGAGATTGGTGGTGCCACCTATATTTTTTTTTATTTTTTACGATTTTTTTTCTCTACTTTTGTGATCTTTAAACATTTGGTCATCTGTAAACAGGGCACAAATCATAATGACTGGACCTAGAATCTTCTGTCCTCACCTCCAGGATATCCCATAAAAGGTCTACATGGAAACTCGAAATAAGGTCCCTGTTACCCATATTCTGTGAGCTATGGGGCTCTGAAGTACCCCCCAGAATAAAGATTTGGTCATATATTAACAGGGCACAAATTATAATGACTGGACCTAGAATCTTCTGTCCTCACCTCCAGGGAAGCCCATAAAAGGTCTACATGGAAACCCGAAATAAGGTCCCTGTTACCAATATCCTTCATGCTCTGGGGCTCCGAAGTACTCCCCAGAATAAAGATTTGGTCATCTGTTAACAGAGCACAAATTATAATGACTTGACCTAGAATCTCCTTTCTTGATATGCTGGGAGGCCCCTGAAAAGTCTCCTTGTGCACCTGAAATTACATCTCTGTTACCCATATCCTTCATCCTATGCGGCTTTGAAATACCCCCCAGAATAAACATTTGGATTTGTTAACAGGGCACAAATCATAATAACTGGACCTAGAATTTTATTTTTTTGACATGCTGGGAGACCACTGAAAAGTCATCTTGTAAACCTTGAAAATAGGTGTCTGTTACCCATATCCTTCATGCTACAGAGCTCCATAGTACCCCAATGAATATTGGATGATTTTATACAAAAGGTCAAGTTTGGAAAAAGTATTTCATTCAAATTTGACATTCAGATGATAAAATTACTTTTGTCAATGTCTTCCTGGTCAGCTGAGCGTCATGACCCCTGGGTCACTTGTTTTAGTTTGGTAGTGTTTCGATATTTAAGGAGGGAGGCTTATACGGGTTGAGTTTATTTCTATGTTAATATTTAGGTTAAACGTTTTGCGAGGGGACTTTTTAAGGTCCCCATACTGAAAAACCATCGATAACATTTTTGTCTTCCTTCTACCCGTGTTTGTACTATTTCTTTTAAAGCTGATTTTCATAAATGGCCTTTGGAAACAATGCAAGTCCTAGGTTACAGAGTTGCACCTGATAATATTGTTTATCTTCACCTTATTCCCGTACACTCCGTACTTCTGACCTTGTTTGCGCTTGATATCCAATATTGCTGATTTCCTAAAACTGAACTTTGGGCTAAATATACGTAATAGATGACAGATACTTATTTCTGACATGAACTTTATTTCCGAGGTCATAAGTGTACCTCCATTTTTTGCCAGACATAGTAGTTAAGAGTTGCATATATAATATATTAACTATAGTTTGCATGGTATCTAACCTGAGTTGTCCGTGATACTGCTCACTTAAAGAAGTTTAAACAAGACAAATCTAGTTAGGTAAAGATTTACAAACATCCTCTTAGGGCCCAAGGTGCGCAACTGGCCAAATAATGCACGGGTGTGGTAGGTCTGTGCGTTTGACGCAAGTACCCTGTTGTTTACACACATAACAGCACCTCTTTCAGCTACGACATGGCTCATACACATGCCGAAAACGACGAAATAGCCGTTGAAAATGACGACGTATTATACCGAAACCACTTATTGTGTTGCCACATCAGTTCTTGAAGATAGCATTCAGGTTGAACTGTCATGACTTATATTTGAGATACAAGGTTTACTAGAGGATATGGACTAAATAAAATGAAAAACACGCACGTGATTGGTACAGCTGATTTTAATGAAATTAGAGAATGCTTCTTTAAAGGTTAGGGCGTTGAACCGGTTATCGCAAGTTTGTGGGTTCGAGTCCCGTTCTGACATCCTTAATCGATGGGACTCCTGGCCAAAATCTTAACCACAATGTTACACCCTCTCCATCCAGATCATGCAAAATATGGAATGAATAACCCTATAGCGCCTTCTATGGCTTTATGGGCTATACGCTTCCCAGGGAGCCGATAAAAGCTACAAGAATCAACAGGCCCAACAGGCCAGGAAGATGAATTCAGATGAGACTGACATGAATATGAAAATTTGTGGAGGGGGAGACCTAAGGTTTAAAAACATTTCGGACAATTCAATAAAATTTTGGTCATACCTTGATGAATTGAGGCACTGGTGGATGTAGGCGCTCCATGTGTGCTCTCTAACTAAACAGGTGGGTTATCTTATTTTCCTACCTGAGCGAAATAAAATATTTGACAGAAGCTGGTAATTTGTCGTCAAGCGCAGGTGGCCTTGATACCGGCACCGCTCGTGGCTCTGACGTCACAGCATACCGAAATCACAACCCCAGCTGTAAGTCTTGATTCAGATACAGAAAACGTATGAATATTCCAAGGACAGATCAAATTAATAATATAAATTTCATACTCGGATAATTGCATCGTGGCAGTTGATTTATTGACAAAGCGTACATCTGTGGCCAGGGAGGTATTGTTCCTTTAGTTGTTGGCCCCGGTTGATTGATAGAATCGGACTTGTTCTGGTGAATAATCCGATTATAGCAGCACACCTTGTTGACCACGTTGTGCGGGAAAAGAATATATAAGGAGGCTCGTAGTATTTGCAAACTGTACCAATGGTCTACTTACAGATGCTCCAGCGACAGCTCAACTTACGTCGATAGGAAGAGAGGATTTTGAGTTTTGCAGACCGTATACTGGTAATTATATTAATTCTTTGACTTACTCCCTCTAATGCAGACCAGGCATTGGCTTTAGTGTCTGAAAAGTGCCAGTATAAGTAGTTGGCGTTCACTCCCATGACAATAAAGGGCGAACTACTGACTTTTACCATTTGTCTCAGAAGCGTTTAGAATATTTCGCCTAGAAGTCAGCAAATCAGACTGCCGTTTATGAAATTTCACCACTGTTGCTATATAACTGTTACTTATAACACCTAATGCCGATATAACAAAATTAAATGTTTGGGCAGTATGCCATCGCCCATCTTTAATGGGGGATTTAAAAATAAAACATACAGAAATCAAACTCATTTTAGTTTTACCAGTTAAAAAGCATGCAGGATATTGAGATCATGTAACTGATAAGATGTAACTTTCTAAGAGAAAAATTTACAGGCGGTTGTCAAGTTCGTATTTCTTAAATGTCACCCATTCACTTACATTTTATAATAATTTATTTGATTTCTTACTCTGTGTATATATTAATGATCTAAGAGAAGTTCCTGTTAAGAAAAGTTCTGATATATCCTCTGAGAAGAGTGCTATTTATCCAAAACTCTGATCCATAGGAATTAGGATTAAATAAATCGGTTTGTCATAGAAATATAGCGCTGGACCTGCTTGAATATAAATCAGTTTTCTTCGCCCAATAACATTGCAACAACACTATTGCAAGAGTACCAAAATTTTCCACGTTGACGATTACTTGCCTTCTTGTTTCACAGTATAATGGGTATTTTAAGAGGTAATGTTCGATTGTTTTATTAGTTATGCCATATACGCACCAATGGATTATCTGTCCTTCATATGAAACAAATAATAGTTTAATCTTGCATGTAATATTCCTAATTTTCTTTTTCCTATTAAATAATGCAGGTTCGATTTCCGTTTCATTCCATTTATCTCTCGTAAATTCTATGACCGTTGTACAGTATTTAATGACATATCCTGACTATTCAAGACATGACATGTATATGGAATAAACGATTCCAAGAAAAGATGTTCTACATCTGAAATAGTCTAAATCATGAATGTTTCGTAAAGGATACTGCAAACGTTCCTGAATAGGTCTGGGGACATATTGTGCCAAGAAGTTTGGAGCAAACCCATTGATATAGCATTTATATAACATTGCTAATTTAGATTTTTTTTTCTACGATCATGCAATGTCTCTCAGCCAAGTTCATGATAAATTTCCCGATTACTGCTTTAAATGCACAGGTGACAACTCTGGCTTATTATAACTGGATCTTTTCCTATTTATTTGCATCTGCCTGTGTTATATTAGTCGACATGATACTCCCATATAACACAGGCAGTACAAATGATTTATACATCATTTCTGACGTTCGCCCATTAAGTAGGTACCTAAATTTGTTAAAGCCATGAATTCTCTTTTGTGCTTTCTTACATTTTTCTTAAATGTGATCAGACCATGATAAATCGTTCAGGAAGTTTACACATAAGTGTTTGTGTTAATTTGTCTTTTAATTAAAGAAATGTTCATTAGACATATAGTTTTTGGTATAAATTTGCAAAATTAGCCTTCAGTAAAATCTCGAAGTGCCTTTATCTTTACTTGTATCTATAATCTCTCTCTGTATAAATGTTGAACAGTAGCAATTTACAGCAGTTATTGATCTTTTATTTCCAGATTTTCACCGACTCTAGTCACCGCAATGGTTCCTCTGAGATCAACTGATCAACATGGCCGGCCCATAGTACCAACTGACCTGCTTGCAGTTTTCAGCATATTGCCATAACTATGTGTTTCAGTTTCAGGAACCATAAATATATCTTGATGTGGAAAAAAAAACTTGTTTTCTCCATCTGGGGGGTCTTTCTAGTATAATGACTGCACGTGTCACGGTTTCATATGTATTAAACCGATACAATATATCCATTTCTGATGTCAACAATACGGTAAGTGCATTCAAATTTATTAAGGCGCTTGTGTAGAAAGAGAATTTCTTGAAGTATGTTGAATGTTAAATGTCGTAGAAGTGTTTCGTTAATGGCCTTCGGAGCTAGTTCATTCTTTAAGGTTTTAATTGCGATTCTTATATATGCAATTACAGCTGTCTGTAACAGTCGATTATAATAAGTAAAAATACATTTTATTTTGATCACTGTAATAATCACGTTATGTTTCGTGTTAATTTCAATATATTAACAAAATATGGGGTGATAAGAGTAAAAAAAAAAAAAACTGGACAGCATATATAATTTAACGACCAAATATAAAGTATTCTAAATATAACGATTTACAAAATCTAGAATTCTAATTATTCTCGCCCGTACTTATTTTAAATGATTATAACATTTAGGGTATGATAATAATTTAATAATTCCTCATGTTATAGGACAAGGACCGTGCGGAGGCTATACATGCCACCCGAACGCCCAATGTTACAACGGACAATGTCACTGTAAGGAGGGTTACACGGGAGATGGCGTCGGATTCTGTCACGGTACAGTATACATTTATTCTGAAATATAAAATGTTCTCAAATTATTCTCGGTTAGTGCTGTTAAGGGAAAACATCTTTTTTTGGCTCGATTACTCGATCGGTCTTTACTCGACTCGGAATGGAATACACGTCAATTAGCGACACACTTCACCGGGAACCTTTAAAAATAAAAAAATTGGGTATTTGAAATTTTTCTTTTATAGTATGAAATTTTTTATGCTAACATGTTAGAATTGTAATGAGGGTTTGCTTTATGGAAGTGTGATTTTTCACTTTAACTTGCAAGCACACATTATCAAGTTTGGTAAGAAAAAAAATTAAAGGTGCAATGATTAACTTCATTATTAATTGATTAAATTTCTAACCGTTAAGGCCTACTTGGGAACTCTATTGGTGTTTTCTGAATCGAGTACTCGGATAGAATTACTCGAACTCCAATAGTCGATTACCGCTTTCGATATCATTTACTGTACCTTATTTTACCGTGGCGCTTGTACCAACAGATATTTTTGTATAAATCACATATTCTCAAAAATACATACAGATAACAGATAAAATACAGATAAAATACATATGACGCTTTCATAATAACGTCAATGAAAGCTGTCTTGTGTCCTAGAAAGATGCTTATACCAATCAAGGATAATTTGTAGTTATTGTAAAGCTTTCGATCTGAAAAATACTAAACCCTATAATAAAATACAGTCTTTTTTTGTTTTTTTCTTAGTATCTTGCAGCACTCTACTGAATGAATCATACAAATATAATAAAATATTCCTGAAGTTTACTTTTGCGCAAACGTGTAGTGCCCTAAATTAATATTCATAGGTTTACAACCCTAATGTTAATTTGTTTTCCTCTTGCATAAAAAACTACCATCTCTGATCTGTAATTTGGCCTTCATTATCTTATACATACTACATTCCAGGGGCGGACCCCCTGGCCCGTTTTCCTATCTGAATTTTCTATGAAACACAACAATACATACTTAATACCAAAAAAAAAAACAGCACCGAACCTATCCAAGATTTCACCATTACGGCCACTCCCCCTCTAATTCTAAATTCCTATATCCAGTCCCGTAAACATCAGGACTACGGAAAAATGTTAGTCTTAATTAATAAAAAAATTAGGAAAAAAAAAAAGGTATGGTTCTCAGGCAATTTTTTTCAGGAATCTGTGCTGGTGGGCGATTTTTTTTTTACCTTTTTTGTATGTTTCGATGAAAATATCATATGATCAAGGAAAAGCATGATAATCACAGAATTTTTTTGCTAAACAGGTAAAATCACTACCTAACAAAGGAAATCCTATCAAAATTGTATAATTTTATCTTCTTGAAAGATGAAAATCAAAATAAAAATGTTTGATGCGGGGGGTTAAAATTGACGCGGGTGGTGCCTGAGAACCATACCTTTATTTTTCTTGGCCTTACCTAAGTTGTTTTAGGAGAACACCATTTATTTTATTGAAGTACTCTTTCTCCAGATGTGTGCACATGCCGTGTCCGTGGTGATCCACTGGTGGAGACCTACGACGGACAGTGGCTCATGTTGGTCGGCACACAGAAATACACACTGAGTAAATACATGAACCAAAATGATGCATGCAGCTTCAACGTAGAGGTCAAGGTCGGAGGACCAAACCCAGACACCCACCAGACATACGCTGACTACATCGAAGTCATGATCAACGGTGTTATGCTCAAGGTATCCCAGAGCGGCGTCTATGTAAGTACCAACCCCGTTTACCGTCGACGATTATTGAACTTCTAGTGTTGTCGGATAAAAGAGGGTACACTCTAATTGGTACCAAATATTGTGATGGATTGTATAAAAGTTTTGGCGGAGAAGCAGGGTAACACTGTGTCAATTTTTTGTTGTTTATAATAATTACTCTTTCGACCTTAAACTATCTGGCGCGTTGGTGGTTAATGTGGTTCATACCTTAACCTATAGATGACTCTTAAAGCAGCATGTGTAGGGTTAAATATCAACTAAACGAATTTGCGATCCAATTTCATATGAAAGTGACGATACGTTTTCCTTGGAGAGATTTCATTTGCGTGGATTGTGGAAACAGCTTTCAGCTTGTGGATAAAAATCATAACTGGCTCATAAAATAAAATAAAATTCAATGTGCGCGCAAATATCCGGCAAAACGATTAGCTTCACGGATATCATGGAAGGAACGAAAAACCTTAACACGCATTCCGCATCCACATAATTTACCTCTACCTATAAAAGGGTGGACTGTATAATATTATTTGTTTGTTTTATTTGACTAAGTCCGTCTACCTCTTGTTCCGTTTTTATCGCTCCGGACAAATGTAAAAGTAGGACAATACTTTCGTTTATATACAGAAGTAAACTAGGATTCGGCTTAGCAAAATTATTTACAGCTTTTTGAACATTTTATGAATTGATATTGTAATAAATACTGTGTTAATTATAAACAAATTATAAATAAACTGTTATAAATAAATGATTTTTTTTTTAACCAAGGCCAATACTGATCAATCTTCGAATTCAACAGCGCGTGCACAAATCACCATTTCATAGTTTAACATTGCATTTACTTTATGCGCTTATAATATATGTAGAATATAGATCTGATAAATATGAGACGGAATGGTCTTTTCGTGTTGATAAACGAATAAGCGAGGTCAGCGGACACAAGGTCCTGCTTCATGTGATAATAGTTGAGTCATTATATCGCCGTGCAATTTATTCGCGTGGCTAGTTTACACAAGTTTCTCCATTTTCGCGATCTTACCATGCCGTAACCTCCATATAGCATTATTACATTGATTATTAAATATGAGTGCTAGATCTTAACAATTTGACTGGGATCCACGAGAATGAGTAGCCATTTTTCTCCCATATAGGCAGATAATTTTATTTATTTTATCTAAAACTACAGGCGTAGTTGTAATATACGTAAAATGACATCGAAGCTATAAATGACCTTTCAAGTGGTTTGATAAGGTTTCTTATTCACGTAGGTTTCATTTTCGCGATTATCTCCGTTTCGCAAATATCGCGAATTTAAAGCCATCGCGAAAAAAAGCCAACCACAGCAATAGGAATTAGAATGACACTCAATACGCCAGGGCAACAATCCAGCCTGATTCGCCATTTATTTATATACCCGCAACAGATCCTAATCATCTCCCTTTCCTATGTCCTAACATTCATTCATATTTCACACAAATTCATTAGTTTAGCGTAATCATGGAACAGACAAACAAATCAACATATAATTTGACACGGATGAAAACATCACCTCCTTGGCGGAGGTACACATAGCATGCTGTGATCTTATCAGGGACTCATGCATGGGATTTTCCACCCGCAGGTTGGAAACAACCAGGTCCAACTTCCATCCAACGATCTGAGCCCAGGTCTCCATGTCTACAACTCCGGACGTTACATCATAATCGAGAACCAGTGTCACGTGCGCATCGGCTTCGATCCCGAGGGCATCCGCTCCGTGGCAACTATCATGGTGCCCGTTACCTATAGCAACAAGATGATCGGAGTCTGCGGTGACTGTGATGGCAACCTTGACGAATACATGACACGTGACGGCCAGGATGTGTCCAACCAACCTGACAAGTTCAAGCGCATCAGCGAGAGCTACATCGTGGACAACAGCAACAATGGCGATATGGGCGGCTATTAAAATGAAGCCCAAATCTCATGTGATAAATGTATTATAATATTCCAACGTATTGTATTATATCCGGGGAGGTTTATGTGAGGGTTTGTAGTATTGTTTATGGGTCCGATACCATCTGTGTTGTTTATTTCATTTGGTTAATTATTTATTTCAAGTGTATGTGTTATCAATGGAAAACTTAAGAATACATATGGGAGGAAAAAATTGTTGAAACAGACTGATGGATTTAATCATGTATCTGTCACCTGTAAAAAAATCGCAAAACAATCAAATGCATGTGTTATGTTATTAAACCCCTTTGTCGAGACCAAAGAAATTTGTTGGAAACCATTCTTTGAGCAAGCTATCTATACGGGTATCGTATAAAAACGCAACCAATCTTTACCTACCTGAAATGGGCGGGTATGAAAGTGTTGTACCATAACTAAAGGCGCGGACTGAGGCCACCAGCAGCGTTTTATCTCACGTAAAGTGTTCAATATTGCAATAAACACATGTATTAATAAACATGCCTTGTTTATTATGTTTTACCATTTGGAGCGATTATACTTCAATTCTACCCCTTTTTTTACCTGGGTCCTAGAATGTGCGGTATCTGTGCCGAGAATTATTTATTTTTTATAAACGAAAAAAAAACCTTTTAACCAGGCCTTTTCCAATTGACTAGCGACATCTATCGACGAAGACTGGCATTGAGTGTTCGGGTCTGGTTCATTGACAAGCAAAGAACCCATTTATTCATAAACTGAACTTTTAAAGCACGATGCTACTCTATCTTTAACCGAGGGATTCCCTTTTGAGTCACTGGCCTGTGTCTGAGGCTACTCAATAGAAACCCTAGCGGTAGCTTGACACCCAAACCTCGGTATTTACTTTCCCAAAGACGTAGAAGCGGCATAACCACCAATTTGTGCACGTGCACCCGTAATTTCTGATAGTACTCGGTGAAATTTGCTGCTTGTCAAACTGTCTTTTTCTAAATTTAGACAAAAAGTTGTTTTCTCCCCTATCTATACCTATCTTTTTTCTTGATGCCTATGCTGAAATAAGAGGCCATGCAGCATCCCCCTCCATCTCTCGATCAACCGCTACTTTTTTCGTCTCTCTCCATGAACTCCATCCCATCGCATCCTCTGCCTCTATACTCTCGTTTTTTGCCTTCTCCAGTTTTATCTTTGGTCTGCCTCTTCGTCCTTTCCCTTCTGGTTCCCAGTTTAAGGAGACTTTAATCTCGTCGTTGTCCTCTTTCCTAACGACATGCCCTATAGCCACCTCCCTAGCGTTCTCCAATACCAAGAACTAAAACATATCATATCGTTAGTTGTCTTTGATAATTTCGTGGCTCAGCAGTTGATATTTATTACAAAACCGTTTGGCTATCGCTAGGGTTTAGGGGAATTCCCAGAAAAACGACAGGGCCAGTATTAGAGACTGACGTGGAGAAGGAAGGAAGGAAGCACTGCATGGTCAAGAAAGTCAATAGGAGACATATTTCCACTGAGAATCAGCCTTTCTTGTCTTTTAACTGCAAATCTGTACAAAGAAAGGGGGGGGGGACGCTCATCTGTATTAAACAAAAGTAATTTCTATTTAAAATCAATCATGAAGCAACTGATGTGGACGGCTGCTCTAAGAATGGCAACTCAAAGTTACGACCATTTTGTTTCTTAAAAATATTGCTATGAAACGATGGGATGTATTTAACACCGATTTCATTGGTAATTGAATTAATATTTAATTGTAGAACAAGTACGACGAGACAGTATATTATTTTGATTGAAAAAATTGCCGCAAAACCAATCATTTGAAGCGACAGTTATATATCGGGCAACCAGGTATCCAGAATTCAGACTGCTGTCACGACTCCCAGACCTTATCAGTTTATATTAGCCATGTTTCCATGGCTACAGATAACTGCAATGCTGATCCATTTGACAAGTGCACACCACACCATCGTTAAGAAAACCGTTACTCATATATACTTCTAAGTATGTTTTTTGTATCTTGCATTTTTCTGTTACTTAAATAAAACATTTTATATTCGACGAGACATCTCAAAACCGTAAATCTAATCAAGATGGCAATTGTATGTTAATTTTAATTTAACATTTAATATGCGACGCAACGTTTCCAACGTTTCCAAGTTTAACTCACATCCATTTCAAATAAACAAGGCTGCTTTCAGTTAAGGTGCTCTCGCCATATTTTGTTATTATTTTTCTTAAATAAAAAATAGTATACTATATTTTAGATTATATCACAAGGCACAGTACACATTTCTCACATTCCGTCTGGGCGGAAGATTAAGTCCTCTGAACACTTTCCAGTTTTAAGATCCAAGTATCGTCCTAAAACCATAAAATGTCAATTTTGCAGAAAATATGTAAATCACTGACTCGTTGTACCCACCATGTCACAAAAATGTGTTATTGACAATAAAGTTCATTTTGCTAGCAAATGGAATGACGACTAGATTGACATCTAAGGTCGTGTTTATTGGCCCTTAAAAGGTACAAGCAAGTGAAACCAGATGACCCAATTTCAAATGAATCAATTTACTGGCCCTTAATTTATCGCAATTTACATGATAAATGATTAAGATCGAGTCATTTAAGAGAGGTAATAATTTGGATACGTGAGATGTTTTATGAAGCAACTTTATGGCGTCTCACTCCGAACTGACCAAAACGCATAATTCTGCTTAAATATAAGACATGTTTAAAATGGTGGAATTTTGCACCAGACCGAAACCACCTGAACCCGGACTATCAGTTTAAAATGGGATGTATTATGAATAAATGTTACTCCGGATCACAAAGAATCGACCAAAATAAGAATTATTATTGCTGACACTTAACGAACCGAAATTGGAAATTTTACCAAAATGTGCTTTGTCATGGTGAAATGTGCGCCTTTTCACAATATTCGAATTTGCCAAAAAGTAAGATGTGCTATCGTGGAATATTGCGCGACATTAAACGAATACTCGAAAATTCTCCAAAAATGAGTTATTTATGACGCAACCAACTTTGCCGAGCACCCCTCCCCCCCCCCCCCCCAATTCGACCAGAACTCGGAATTTCACCGAAAAATAAGACGTACTAGAAAATATGGACCCATTGGGACGCGTTGCAGAGGAAGGGTGTATTGCCGCGTATTGTGTGCCTGGCAAGACCCGCAAGGAGCGAACTCCCAAGACCCGTAAGGTAGCGACGACTGGTGGTCGATATGGAACCAAACTATAAGCATCTTTGTGGTAATTGGCCAAGGTGAAGGTTAGCAACAGCGTGCGGTGTGATCTTGTGCGACCGACCCGCGATGTGATCATGCCGCCGAGAATACAAGTGGGTGCAATTGGAAGGGCCAGATTGGTGTGCATTCTGTAAGTAAGGGCATAGGACTGACGCTGATAGCAAAACTGGCTCACTGTCATCACCCGGTTTCTGCGGAAGTTCTGGGACAAACAAACGAACAAACATACAGACAGGACAATTTTAGTAGTATATAGATTATGGTGGCTGTTTTACTGTACATCAAACAGAAACCACCAAGCTCGGAATTCCACTTAAAACCACAGGCCTCGTTTCCAGCACTAAAATGGCCTAGAAACCGAAAACACATTGAGTATGGGCGAAATACCCATTATAAAAGAACAAGGTAATGAACTCCACCGCTACGCGGGCAAGACAACTTTTTTCACCAGTCCGAATTCCAGAGAATTATCCGCTTCAAAAGCATGATCGCGCGCCTTTTTGTTGAAAACATCTTTATTTACAAGATTAAACTTCCAAATATAAAAGTTCCCCACACTAATCGCGAATTCCAGCACGTTTATTTCAGCTGCGACACCGTCATTTTGGCATGTATACATTTACTAGTTGCGGAAGTTGACGTCATCCAGGGCTTAATGCATGTTATGGTTATAGAACAGACGTTAATGTATACAAAACAAGTGATTTAATGGTCCTGGTTGTGTTTGCATACCATGCCCACTGATTTTCAACTTCATTGACAATTTGACAGCTGTTTGAATTGTGCGCCTAAAAGAGATGTAGAAAACGACTGGTACCGTGCAGCCAATCACAGACGCCAGCTCAGGGGGAAATCCATTCAGCCCGGGGTGACGTCAACTTCGTTCGTCAATTCTCCGGAATTCGGACTTGTGAAAAAAAGTTGTCTTGCCCGCGTAGCGGTGGAGTTCATTACCTTGTTCTTTTATAATGGGTATTTCGCCCATACTCAATGTGTTTTCGGTTTCTAGGCCATTTTAGTGCTGGAAACGAGTGCCTGTGCTTAAAACATAGGAGGAATTAAGGTGTAATTTTGCGCCGCATTACCCCAAATCGAACATGATTTGGAATTCCTCTTACAAAGTACATATTTTATGATGGACTTTTGCACCAGATAAAATCAAACTGACCCACACACTGAATTTCACCAAAAATGGGATGTATCATGGTGGAATTTTATGTAACCAAACGTGTGCGGTAGTTATTGATAAGTTATGAATTTTACAAAGCAATGTTATAGAAATATATAAGTAATGATAGGGATTTGAGGTTTTCTATCAAAGCAGACCAGCAATTAATGCTGCAAAGCTTCAGGTCAGGTTTACTGCAGTGGGACACCTTAACAGATTCTTGAGGAAAACCTTTAAATGTATATTTTTGTGTTATTTATGGATTATTGGATATTTTGCCTACTTATTCCTTATCTCTATGGCAATTCACAAAATTCCATCCAGCATACCGTTTTCAACATCACACATTGCTCTTAAACACACAGAAATCGAAACTCTTATATACCATTACATTTGTTTATTCTAAGCTTTATTAGTTTCGCGCAAAGTGCAATGGTGGATGTCACTGTTACACATACAAGCCTCCTGTTACCGTGGTTAAAACAAAATATTTAAATACTTTAAACTTAATGACATTCATATTTCAGTGTTTAATGTATAACTAAGAATAATTGAAGGAATATGCAATAAATCTACAGGTGACAGGTTAGGGTTATTCTGACCATGCCCTGTATTAGAATCCCGTAGAGTATATTTAAATTATCTATGTGCAGTTGACATGATGTATTGGATTAATTTCTTAATGTCCACCAATTTGCTTGGCAACGGTGCGCGTGTGTAACTATGGGATGCGGAAGAAACATGTTACATTTCATTATTGCCGTTTCCCACCACATAGCTCTGACTGATAAGTTTGAACTTCTCAGCACTGTCAGATACGTCTTCCCCAGTACTGGTCGTGTACTCGTCCAGGGTTCCATCACAGTCTCCACAAAGACCGTAGAACTTGTTACTAAAGCTGACAGGTGTTGTAATGGTAACCACGGACCGGATGCCCTCTGCGTCAAATGCGATGCGCACGCCACAGGAACTCTCAATAACGGTGTAATGCCCGGCTTTGTACATCTGCGTATTTGGACCCAATTTCTTTTCCGTCGACAAGTCCATCTTTTGTTTCTTTTCCATCGTCGAGTCCATGTTTAGACTTGCACTCTAAAAACAAACGAGTAAAAAATTAATGATACGTTCAGCAGCTACACGCTGGATAGAAAAGTTTAAAGGGGCCCTGTCACCTATCTGACTTTTATAAACTTAAGGTAAACCCTTGGAGCTTTTACAAAAATAGGCAAGAAAACGTGGAAAACACCGCACACATGCTGCTTGTTTTGTTTAAATCAACGTGCTTATAATATGGGGGGTCCGCCAAAATAATCAAATCAAATTCAACAAGGGCTTCTGGCGACAAGTCAGATAAGCCAAAGCTTTGCATATGGCGTTGTGCAACAAGTGACCTTTCTGCCTCCGTATATATGAAACCTACCACCTTAGGTTACGTTTTTTTCCCGTTTTTCAACATTGCTCTATTACAAACCTGTTGTTAATAAACAAGTTCTTACATGCTTCACGAAGGCGTTATAAGAACTTTTCACAACCGAAATTGTCGTTATCTTTAGATCATTAATATATACACCGGCAAGCCAGAAATAACAAATTAAAACAAAAAAAAAATATGTAAATGGGCACCTTTAACCGCTTTAATGCCACATTTTCGGGAACTAGGATTTTTGTCCGTTATGGAGAGGTGTCACAATTGTCCAAACCTTTACAAGAATATACTACGAATATCTTAATTTCCTAGAACATTAGTAGTAGGTTAACGCATTACATGGAATATTATGCTTTTCCCTAATAAAAACTAATGAGATTTCAGTCTTAAACCAATTTTTAAACACAGTTAAAAAACATATCTTACTCTTTTAGTTGATTCATAAATAAATTGTGAATATCAGTTTCTCCAATGAATCAATAACCATGTTTTTATTTTTAAACATAAAAGACAACATGATATATATCCACAATATGTTGGTCTGGAGGTGACAACTGAACTGAGTGTTGACACAATGTTATCCCGCTTGTTTGCTAAAACTTTTATACAATCCGCCACAATATTTGGTACCAAATTACAGTGTACCCTCTTTTTTCCGACAACACTAGAAGTTCAATAATCATCGGCAGTAAATGTGGTTTAACCTACATAGGCGCCATCCTGTGCGATTGTGATGACCATACCATCCATAGTGACCTCGATGTACTCAGCGTATGTCTGGTGGGTGTCAGGGTTAGGACCTCCGACCTTAACCTCGATGTTGAAGGCACAGGCGTCATTTTGGTCTTGGTGTTTGCTGACTGTGTACTTGTCCGTACCCACCAACATGAGCCACTGTCCGTCATATGTCTCCACCAGCGGATCACCACGGACACGGCATGTGCACACATCTGAAGAAAAAGTATATCTTTGTGATAAAAAAGGGTTTTATATGAATACTTATTTAGGTACAGTTACAATTGAAGAGCTAGTAATAATTAATTATGTATATAGTATTCTGAAACTTGAAAGAATATACCCTTTACTGGCTAGTTTTTCCATTTACATCAGACAGCGGACTTAAACACATTGATTTATTATATGCCAAAAAGATATATATATATATATATATATATATATATATATATATATGGATTTGCTGCTTTTTACAGCAATACCGAAGATGTTCTAATTGCCCTAGAGCAGTGAATACCAATCAAGGTAAACAACATACAACATATACGTTTGTAAGTAAATGGTTTTGACCACGATGGTTACAATTTGATGATACCCATAGAAATAGCTCCATTAGATGTTTTACTTTTTTTCTCTTATATGATGTCCTTCCTGGGTGTGTCGTTAATCACATTTATATGTGCTATATGTATTATATGTATTACAAAAATAAACACAGAGGTAACGATGCAGTTTTGTGGAGAGTTAGGGAAACACAAAAGTAACAAATATATATTAATTCAAATGATGTATACCTAGGTCATTCATTAGTATTAGTGTCAGTCTTTGTGCTGCAGTTCGCCTGTGAATTGTTTTAATTGACGGTGACATTATAAAGATATAATATTAATTAGGATCCTGGCATAGGTGTCCATATGGGCTCAGACTACAGCTCTAGTTAAACATGTGTACTGGCTGAGGCAGAATTATTGTTTATTTTTTAAGTTGTATCGAGCAGCATCGTGATGTTTATCACACGTTTATAAAAGAACAATTGTTCCCTATTTAAATAGTAAATATCAGGACCACGTTAAAGCGGTAGTCTGGTAATCAGACGTTGCAAACTTGAATTTGTTAACGTTTCTACCGCAAATATGTAATTTATTATATAAACCAGAGCGCATTTTTTTTGTAAATGCACATTCTCAGCAATTATCAGCTGCTTCTGTGAAATTTATTGACATTCGGCAGATGTGAAAGACTGTGTGGATTGTGCGTAATTATATTCTGCTATGTTAAAGTGTTATGTGCCACTATTTTTATGTATTTGTTAAATTTAATTAAAACCAACTATAAACCTGCTTATCTGTAGAATCTGTGAAAACTGGCTTAATCTGTATATATATTAATGAAAGGTAGGTAATTCCTGCTATGAAAGGTGGTTATAATGGTCTGTTAAACTACAAGCTGTTTGTAATCATGCTACATGCGCTCATTTTGACAAAAAAAATGTTGGTTGGTTGCATATGTGCAGTATATATAAGGTCTCTAGTTGCGAAACATCATTTGCAAAACTCTGTTTCGTCGGATTTTCTGCCAGATGTCATTAAAGAATGTGTTTGTATTATTATGGCGGCCACTCACCTGCTATACACAAGTGATTACAAAGTAAACGAACAGCATTGTACGATAGGATCGGCAGTTTCTGTATTATTTTCATAAAAGTTTCAATGGATTGTCTTCAGTTAATAGGACCCTTTAAAGATATGGTATAATTTTCACATGAATGGTTTGAGGTACGACAAATCATAATTTATATCATAATCATGATATTAAAAGGGACCCGAACATTTAGTGTTAGTCGTCAACGTCAGGTGGCGCTAGTAAGGTTAGGAATGTCTATGCTGACAAAAACTGTATAACTTATGTTGTATGTGAAGGTTTTTATGTATACACCCTACCGTGACAGATGCTGACGCCATTTCCCGCGTAGCCTTCCTTGCATGCACATTGGTTGTCTTTGCACTCGGCGTTCTCGTGACACACCTGTCCGCCGCAGGTCGGATCATCGAATAAGATATCTGTGGTAAGGTAACCAAATGAGTAAATACAGATATAAGGTAAACGACATATTTTAAATAGCTCTATTGCTCAATACAATTATAATAATATCTTTTTACCTATTTGACTTTTTCATTTCTTTGATAAATAATATTTATTTTTAAACTTCATTAGATATTTTTTATACCATAATATACTTCTTACCTTGCTTGTGGGAACATCGTCGCATTCGACTGACATATATCATGAAAAGACCAAATAAAATGTGACACATGAACACCAAACCCATAGAAATCTGGAATCCTGCCCAACTGCATTGTGGGAAACCACCATTCCAA
The DNA here is from genome assembly GCA_026874595.1 of Sipunculus nudus. Lineage (NCBI taxonomy): Eukaryota > Metazoa > Annelida > Sipuncula > Golfingiida > Sipunculidae > Sipunculus > Sipunculus nudus. The sequence continues at coordinate 50,898,032 of CM049315.1, forward strand.
ACCCACAACACTGACCCTCGATGTCCAATCCCCCACCCCAATTAAGAATTTAAAGTAATTGCTGTGAATCTCTGCCGACTGTCGATAACAGCTCCTTCTTGTCGAACCGGCGTTGTTATCTGGTCGATTTCCTAACTTTTGGTTGGAATTATATCCATCATACTGTCTGGTCCAGGGAACCAGTCTCTGCAAAAATAATTAATTTGAGGATATAAACAAGACACATATAAAAAAAAATAATAACCTATAGTAAGGTATGATAGTCTTACACTAAATTTATATGTTTTGCCATATATACAGGAATTAAAAAGCATACATTCAGCTGCACGCGGTATGATTTTATTATAATGTACTAACCGTCCATTCCATGGTGTTTCAATATTCTGTCACCTTTGCAATAATAATGGTTGTCACGTGATTGTAGCCATTTGGCGACCCATTCTCTCAAACCTACGTAACCGCTAATTGGCGCTAAAGATCTGTGTAACAGCAATGATTGGTTATCTCTTCTGATTTTCTCCATCGTGACTGCCAGCGTGAGCCATCTTGACTCTTGTGTAAATATAATGTGGGTCTTCTTCATAAAAGCATGAATAGGCTCTCTGCTTTGATTTATCTTCGCACGTAGTTGACAGCTTGAACCATCTTGACTGTAACGTAAAAATAATGTGGGTCTTCTTCCTAAAAGCGTGGAATATCTTGACCGTGGAAGGTAAGTCTCCTTCATATGAGCGTGGAATGGTTCCCCGTTCTGATTCAATCTCATCTGGTCTACAGCAGTTTCATCTTGACTCTTGCGATGAACAAATTCACGTCTTCTTCATAACAGCGTTGATTGGTTCTCTTCTCTGATTTCCCCCAAAATGGCCATTTTGACTCTGAGAGTTTTCAATGCAGATATTTTCAAGCGGACCCCATATTAAGGAAGTTTCCAGGAAAGGTAACCCTTTCACGTCTTGATGCACTGAAAGCTTTTTTTAAATTTTTCTTTGGTGGAGGTAACCTCGAAAGCCGCACTCGTTTGTGAGTGAAACATGACTACTGGGCATACTCTCCCCATTAACCCTGCAGAGCACTCCCCCTGGGTGGGGGCCGATCGTGAAAAATCTCACCGCCTCGGCTAAGATTCGGCTTTGAGTCCTGCGCTCTACCCCTGAGCCACATATGCACTGAAAGCCTGTTTGATGTTTACAGGTTCATCTGAAGTTTTGCCAATGATGCCGATGCCCGGCTCTTTTATAGCTGAGATAGCGACACGTGTTGGAGCCAGCTTAATCGGATAACATTGTCTGGGAACATCGTATCGGAGTACAGGCGCGTCTCGCATAATTATTCTTAGAAACGCGGCTTAATCTGGAAGCTCTTCATTGACAAATCAAACATTGATTTACATGAGTCAAGGTCTGCTTCGGCGGATGTGGCGATTTACAATCACGCCATAGACCGACATAATATTTTCGATTGTAAATAGAACCTCTCCAAACTAGTTGCTATCTTTATTTGACCTATTATGCTGGATAAAAGTAATTCCGAATAGTTTACACTCAAAGCTAGATTAGTTACCTTAATATGGATATCAATTTTACATGTAAAATAACCAATTGGTTAGAGAGAATATCATTGCATGTTAACCTGACTGTAAGACAGAACTTTAAAAATAAAGTCACACAGTCAGTAAGATTCCCCAAGCAAAATGCCGCCAAAACAGAATATAAAGTCTTTATGAAACAACCTCTTTTAAAAGGGAAAATAATCTTCTTGGAAAGATAAGCATGTATTTGCACTTGACTTATTGTCAGCAATTTTTACGGACGAGTGGTAACGCGCTCGGCTCTCTCCGCTGGCGATCCGGGTTAATCCCCTACGTAGCTATGGGTGTGGCTTGTAGTGCATGTCTGTCCAAAGTCGGTGGTTTTGTTCGGGGGCTCCTGTACCGCTATACAGACTACCGATCAAGACCTTCCGGGCCATGGAGAGTGTCTCGTATTAGTTTTTATGACTAGTTGTCCAATCCATGTAAAATAAATAAGGTTTATATAATGTGTTGGCAAATGGTAATCTACGCTCTGGGCTGGACAATCTTCATCATGTACAACTTGTAATTCCTAAATTCTCTACTCTATGGATCAATATGTCAATTGTGTTTAACTGATTTACTTACGACATTAAGGATCCTCTTAATAATTATAAGTATTTGATAAAAAAAAATTGTTTGCTAGGAATGGTTAAGGGTTAATGTTTTTTTCCTGATCCTTTAAAAAAACGGTGGAAATCTGGATATATAAAATAGAGTACATTATTTGTTCTCGAAATAATTTTCCTCTCGCTATAGTCTGTTCCACAAAAAGGTGCCCATTGAAATTTGGCAGTATTTTCATAAATTGGCAGATTAATTTCAGATGGCATTTTGCAATGAAGGAATAGGGTGTTGGCCTAATTTACTATAACCAAATTATAATCGTACCTAGCAAAATATTATAGCAATGCAATTAAATCGGTAAATGAGAAAACAGTTTATTCTTTACTACACTTCAACCCCATTCATGGAGGTCAAGGTCACCGGTCACATGCTCAAACAACTGCACTTGAAAGCTCCTGATTGGCTAATAACTGGTTATAAATATTCTAAAAAATACAGTTGTCTGCAACCTATGGCCATGTCACTTGACGACAAAATTCAGAAGAACAAGAGGGTTGCAAAATATAAATATTGGTTTTTGTTATGAGGTTTTACATCTCCTATTGGGCCATTGGTCCCTCACCAGCTTTAAGGTCAGACTGTGTGATAATATTTCATTTTCAGAGAATAATTGCAAAATATCAATGGGCACCCTAGCATGGAACAAACTATAGTATCAGAAAATTAAAAATTGATCGCAATAAAATAAATTGTGTCGAAACAATATATTTTGTGTAATAAACTGATAAATTGTTAACCAACAATGCCTCAACCTGCAAATAACAGCACGACAGGAAAGGTTTGATATGAGGGGGAACTTTTATTATTATTATGATCATTTAACATACACATAACTACGGCAGATTTCCCCGTAATCGTTCCCATTAAAGAACCGGATATGAAAGTCTTGGTAACTTTATATATTTACTGTCCAATGAAATGAATAAAGTTATTCAATTTCTTTAACCTTTGTAATGCCGATTATCTAATTAATTTTGCAATAAAAATACAAACAGGGATTAGATCCATAAATTTGCTTTTGTCTTTTAATACAATTAGCCTATCTTTCTTGAATGAAAAGTGATTCACACTAATAAGCTGTTTATCCGAAGTAAGGGAAACTTTACAAGCGGTCCTTTGGGTAACATTGAGAACAGTATTGTCATATTTTTATATTCGCTCTAGAAGTAGAACTAATATTGCATGAAAAATATGTATAGACTTTGACATCGGTATATTCTTCCATTTCTATAAGTTCATATCTAAGTCACGCTGGCTTCCGTTTATCCTCATGTTAAAACATGTAGCAGATTGGGATTAGGTGATGTAGCAGATTATGTTAACAGCTGTTTCCGCACACCGCCAACAAACATCCAGCTGATGCCTTAATAGTATTCAATCCCGGTCAATGACATACCGATACATTATCGGGTCAAGACGGTATTATTTATTGATTTTAAGCTTAACCCACGCAGTTCGATTTGTTTTCTCTTTCACTTTCCACACACGCACACATTATCACTATAAGTGTACTTAAGGTTATTTTTAAGTTCTCGGTGGATGCTATGGGTCAAGCAAACCGCATTCCAAATCCAAATGTATTATCATAAAACACAACTGCCTATAAAATTATTAATACAGATTTTACATAACCTGAATCTAATACCTGGTAGAAAATAATTCCTTTTTTTTTAATTTTTTTATTTATTTTACAAAAACGTTAGGCGATTTGTTAAAAATCTATCGTCGATGCTATGGGCACTGTCAACTTGGCAGTGACGTCAGATACACGAAAACCCCTGTGACTAAACATTCTAGATTTGAACAAAAGCTTAGTGTTTGTGACACTGTAAACCCAAAACTTTCAGGAAAGAATAAAAATTTAATGTATTGCTAGATTTGTCATTCATAAATTATGTCCGTGGTATCATACCTTGTACCAGCCAATCACATTAGAGGCCAGTCTCTGGATGCAATGCTCCCATCACATAACAAACTCATAGCCTTTTTTTACCGAGTAATGTCCTTTTGATATTAAAGACTATAAGGATCTAAAGGTCCAAAATGTGATGAAAACTTAAATGACAAAAACATAGGAAGATTTGTTTAATAATCATCTGGACTTTTACAAAATTGATTCAAATTACACATTTACACATATTTGTTTACATATTCTTTCATACACAGCTAGATGTGTCGAAACGACACGAATGCCCCCGCCTGGAGCAAATTACAAATATTTGTTAAACTTTGTAAAATTTTCTATGTTCAGGAGCTGTCATACGGTCAAAAAAGGTGAATGCGAACTCGATTAGTAAGTGGTCATTATGCACCCACACACCAAAAATCAGGCCAACATCCGCAGGCATTGCGAAAAAAGTCCGTACATGTGCCTATATCATTAGAATTTCAATTTTTCTGAAATTTCTATGTTCAGGAGCTGTCATACGGTCAAAAGTAAGTCAACGACGACGAAACGCTCTAGTGCCTCGTACATTTGTGAGCTCACACAAAAAAAAATCCGTGAACATCCTTCAAAGTATGGATGAGACGCCACACGTTAAAACTAGATTAATGAGCAAAACCGATACTCCTGGACGTGTCAAAACCAGCTTGGAGAAATACTTACAGAAAGCTTACAGAAAGCTAAAAGTAGCAAAAAAATTGCAAGTTTATCTGACAGGGGCTCACTGAGTGAATCACCACATACACAGGCAAGTGACACCTTGACTTCTGTGGTAGATGCAAAGTGTTTAAAGCTGGAAGGTATTTTTAAGGCAGCCTTACAAGATTTCAAGGACCCACTACTGAATGATTTAGAGAATATTAAAAAAAGATGTGGATAGGATAGACAACAAGTACATAGACATTGAGGAAAAAGTAAACGGTGTGATACAGAGTTTGGAATTCACGCAATCAAACATTAAGACACTGAATACAAGAACAGACACCCTTGAGACTGAAAAACGAACTCCTTAAGGAAGAAATTACTAAACTTAAAGCAGTAAAACGCGTAACAGAGCAAGAACTTTCAAAGGCAAAAACAAATCTCATGGATATGGAGCGTTACAGCCGTGAATATAACCTCAGATTACTTGGTGTTCCAGTACAAAGGGGAAGAGTTGTAAACAAGTGGTAGCGAAGGCTATATGTGACCACAAACTGGCCGGTGACGCAGACATGGACAATGTACTTGACTCAATAGAGAATGCCTACCGAATAGGGAACAGAAAGACTAGAGTCAACAGGCACATTATAGTGAAATTCTATAGCCGGCAAGTCAGGAACAGTCTGCTCAGAACGCAGAGAGAGATTAACAACCAACGAAGCAGAGGCAACACTTTCTTCGTCGAGGACCTCATAAAGGAGGATTACATTCTGAAGAAGAAGGCTCTGAAACAGATAAACAGAAATTCAGGTTCTACCGCGGCCAACTAATAATAAACGGTCAGATTACCCAAATACATGACGACACAGCTGCTTCTGTTGCACAGACTTGTATGAGACTTTTATGCTCGATTACTGGTTATGTCGTCATATGGCGCAATTTGAAGGCACTCTAAGGGGACTAGTAGTCCCACTACATCGTACCTTGTGACTGCGTTTTTTTTTTTTTTGCTTCTTGGTTATTCATGACTCATGGGATGCAGAGACCTTTTGATAAGCTGGGATTGCCGCTTTATCGCCCACCGTGTACGGTGACATTGTTCAGAAAAAGTAGTACTGGACTCTGATGATGCTAATCAGACTTCAATAAGCGGAATAATTTAGCATATACATTTGGTTTGTGTCCCTGCTGACCAAACCTACTGTCCGCTTGCTTGACTGCTTCCAGCCCTGTTTACACTTAGTAACCGTCTTTCATACTATATTTCAATTCCCCCCCCCCCCACAGTTGTTGTTACATCACTTCATGTATGTGTTGGAAGTTATTACGCTCATCAATCATTGATATTTTCCTCAGCTGAATAATAGGGGAGGTGCCACCTGTATTTTTCTTTCACTTCGTTTACTTGACATAAATTTGCAATTTTGTGTGGGTAGACTCGGTGGAGCGATTATAGAATCCTTCCTACAGGTTGGATATCCAACATTCTAAAGACGGGCGATATTATGAACGGAATGCTTCCTGACATACCGGAAATGGAATAAAATCTGGAGGTAGAAGGTTGGGTGTCACCGGAAGTGAACTAAAACATGGATGTCCGCGGTCGGACGTAATGCTATAATCAAACAACTGGTATGGCACATATCAATCTCGGATACCCTGCTAAATTCCGATGTTATATTGATTAGAATTTAAATATATTGCATTCATAATAAATACATGCATTGTGTTGTATTGTATCATATTATGTTGTATTATATTATAAACTAGCTGATAGACCCGGTATACCGGGCTTACTACCGGGGTTGGGGAGATATATTAACTGAGATGTGAAATGTTGGCTAGTTTTTTTTTTTCATTCTAGGGGCCAACAGAAAATATAGGTTTTCAGTGAAACTGTCCCCATAAGATATGTATAAACATTTTGGCACGACTGCAGAATAACTCACGCACCTCTCTGAGGCACAACACTTCTGTGAACAGAAACGTTTCTATTTTCAGCTGCTTGTATCATAATTTTGCAACTTACTTTTAAATTACATGAATCCTAAACATACCGTCTGTCCGTATAAACTGATAACCTGGTGGAGACAGTGCGTGAGTAATCCTGCAGTCGCTTCAATATTTTTAACATTTATTTTGTGGGGCTGTCCTCGTGTCAAGAAATTTATACGCCGGCAAGTTTACCATAAAGACCTGGTCAGTGATGGTGTTTACACTGCGAACCGGAATGAGACGCGTAGGGCATTCAGGTTTTCGATGATATTTGACTGGATTCTATCGTTGGACGTATAAAGATTAGATTGATGTGAGTAACACATGAAAGATTTATTTATTTCAAGGAAACTGTTCCTGAAGAAATAAACAGAAATATGCATACCTCGTAAGTAGCAGAAGCGGACCCAATGGGACTCCATGCAGAGGGTCCGTATTCATTTTCAACCGCCGCAACCTTTTTTTTCTTCATATCAGACATATTTTGAGGCCTGAAACCCCAGACACCACTCCGCCTAACCCCACCCCACCCATCACCTGTTCGTGAAATTGGGACCTTGAATTAGGTTTTGCCATTATTCCTCCTGGGTTGAACTCTCCATTTCATAAAGCGAGAAACCTGTTTTTTCTCTTTTACCAACCATGCACGTGCGTGAGAGCCTCGTTCAAATGAAACGGCCGACATGCTCAAATCCCTCACTGAAAGCAAGCGTTATTCATATCAAGAATAGTGGTGTTTGAGGTTGACAGACCACGATGAATGCGTTCCGGTCATTGCCGAAGGCAGTTCGGCTGTGCTCGGTCTTCCCTTTGTGCAAGTCAGTAAAAACGGAAAAATCACTCAAAATTATATGTACATTAAAAATTATTTATTCTCATATCGCCTATGTCACTGCGGGAATATAATAACATTTAAAATGATGTAAGTCACACTATTGTACACAACGCGGTTTTAGAGAACATTGCGAACAGACTTGAACTGAATTCCTTTTATAAGTATTGTATATGTATAAAATAAAATATATTTCATATTATGTTTGATTTAAAATAAATGTATTAATTTTAATGTATCATTAACAAAATACTCAAAATATTTTTTGCTAAATTTCGAAAAACTTATAAATAAATGATTGAAAATTATTAATATATTTTTTAATTTAAGATTTTTTCTTTACTTCATTTCCTTTTCTCTTCTTTTATTCAATCTTTCTCTGACTCTATTTATTATTTCATTCCTTTTTATACTATCTTTCTTTCTTTAATTCTCTTTTTCAATCTATTTCTTTCATTATATCTAATTCTTTCTCTCTTTCTTTTTTCTTTCGTTCATTCTATTTCTATTTCTATCAATCATCCCTCTATTATTTCTTCCTTTATATGTTACCTCCTTCTTTCACTCTTTCTCTCATCCTCTTTTCTTTATCTTTTATTTCTTTCCATTTATTTTTCTTTTTTTTTTTACTTTCCCTATTTATCTGTATTCTTCTCTCTATCATTCATTCTTTCTTTTATTCTATCTGTCCTTAAATTAATTAACAATAACAAACAGGACCTTTGTGACTTCAAACACATCAAATACTTAAAGCAAAAGGTGGCTCAATTAGAAATAAGCACCAACAGGAAGACAAATATAATGAAATTTATTTCCAAACTGGTAAATGCTCCCAGTGTCTACGAATTTGACCGATACGTGTTGTCACTTGAAGAGGAAGCCCCAAAAGACTTTTTTAATACTTAATTCGTAACTGGCTCAGTTGTAAGATGTGGGCACATTATGATCGAGTCTCACTAAAGACCTACGGTAACAATACAAGCAACAGAATAGAATCGCATAATAAAAAACTGAAAGCGTTCATTAAACCCCATTTCCATTTAGATGCAGCAGTGCAGGTACTTGTCAACTATATAAAGCATGTTGATCAAACTTTGGCTGTTAACAAATTTCGGGAACTCAAAATGTGCATAAACACTGAATTATCTCTTGAAGTCCAAACGGAAATTGGTAAAATATGTAAAAAAGCGCATGCAGTCTCATAAATGAGCAGTTAACAAAATGCTACACAGCCCAGTATAAATACAAATAGGTTGATGCTGGCTATTTAGTGCAGGCAAACATCCAGGAATACAAAATTAACACTGAAATTACCTCACGCAATTATAAATTTTGGTAAGACAATCAACATTTCTTCAATTTATTTCTCAGTCTCTCTCTCTCTCTCAATCAAACTATCGCTTATGCATATTTCATACCGGGCAACAGACAATTCCAGCTTTAATTGTTAAATATGAATGAGGTTTATACATTTCACATATGATTAAAAAATCTTACTATTAATATAAATAAAATAAATTAATCAAATGGAAATGTTATTATATATCTTTCACAAATCAAATATATCGATAAAATAATAATTTTATCCTTCAGTTTTAATACGTTATAACTACATATGGCTCCCAAGAGTTAAAGGCTATGGTTCTTAGTCGTCCTCGAGCGCCCTCTTTTGTCACCATCAGTCACTATTCCAAGTGGTATGGCTGGCTCACGCGCATGTTCACTCACTTCCGGTATGGCAGGAGTGTTGACAACGGTGCCATACTGGGATGGCAGGAAGGTCGGCCTATTTTGAAGGGGATAGAGAAAAACTGGGGAAACTAGTTTTTTTATGGGGGTTCACTTTAATAATGAATATTCGCTTATTTAGGTCTGCGTATCTTGTTCCTACCTATATGTAGTTTGTACTGGTGACTACTGATATTGTGAAACCTGAGAGAAATGCAAGTATTAGTACACAGACATGCAAACACATCAGGGTATGACGGGAAACGATCCACCGACCGCTATCTCAGAAGTCCTCCTCGCTACCGACTACGCTCAGACGCAATTCTACTAGAGAATGTTAAGATATTGTATTGGGTATATGAACATTAAAAAAAATAACATAAATAGGCAAAATAATTGGTTTATACTGTTATATTTGGTAAAAATGGGGCAAATGCTGTGAATGATTGACCGACGTATGGTGCATTATAACAGTGTGTGCCGCATGTTATGATCACGTAATTATGGTTAATTAGCTGGAGTAATAATTGTGTGACGATAGAATCGGTTGCCCCTAGTGTAGATGTTTGTGGACGAAACTGAAGAGAAGGTTGACACGTAGTTGAATGTAGACATGTCACTGACAGACGGAGGACCTTGCTCATTCTAGCACCAGCATAATTGAAAACCAAACAAGTCAGAGTGACATACTGAGTACAACAGAAAGTGTAAGGGAAAGAAAAGACGAAGGTGAGAAAGGAAAAAAGCAGAGCAAGGTAAAAAAAGAAGAAATTAGCAGAGTCCGAGGCCGGTACTGAGGGCATCCGTGTAAAGAGAACGGAATCAGGGACCCTATGCGCCTATAGTCATGGTAGTTACCAGCGAAAGAAATCAGATATGAGTGTGGACATGAACTCATTCACATATACCAAACTGGTGAGACATATTCTGATTTGTAAAGATGTTACAATTCAATGGCTGTCTGATAATGAACTCTTAGCAACAGCTAGGACATGTCCGATATGCACAGACCGAATGAAACTGGTGAGTGTACCCGAAGAGTCCACCAGTGATTTATTACGGTGGCGATTTCAAAAGAGGCAACCGAGACACGATATAAATTATCCATACGTCACGCGTCGTGGTTTGATCAAAGCAATTTGACGCTGGAGGTAATTTTATTTATTTATTTATTTATTTATTTATATACATTATTTTACGAGGGTATCATACAAACCCAATTAGTGCCAAGGCACTAATCTCACTTGGGGCCCTCGAGAATTATTACAAATAACATTTTTCTACATACATAGGTAAATACATATAAAATCTCAATATGTAAATCAGAAACTGATTCAAACAGAAATACATAATGATGATCGACTGTCTAAGAACATGGAATGATAAAGTCGACGATTATACATTATACGATAAAATTGAGCATATATCAAGATAACTAAAATACATGGCATGGTAGCTAAAAAATAAAATATTCTAAGATGACACTCTGTGGTCAGTCTGTATCTGAAATAAATATTGCTTAAGTGCCCGTTTAAAGGATTGTAGTTCCCCTGAAGCTTTTACTGATTCTGGAAGGTTATTCCACATACTGGCACCCGTGTATCTGAAGGACCGCCGCATGGTCTCCGTGCGAGCAAAAGGCAGAGCCAGTCTTGCCTGAGAATTTGACCTTAAGGAATATCGAAAGTTCACTGGCTCGAAAGGAAAAAGACTAAGCATATACTGAGGAGTGAGACAGTTAAAAACCTTAAACATTAGAGTACATGTGTTATATCGGACGACATTCTCAAAATTGAGCCATTTTAATTCATAAAACATAGCATCACTTCTGGTCTCTATAGGAAGACCTAGAATAATACGCGCAGCCCGTTTTTGGATACGGGAGAGGCTGTTCAAATGACATTTTTGTGGAGTATGGGGATGAGCCAACATCATATACAGTAAGAAATTGAATGCAGCCCAAACACCATAGTTGATTGGTGTTCGTTCGCCCGAGAAAGGTGCGAAGAAAGTTTGTTGAGAAAATCCGACACAGGTGCAAAGATCAATGGAAGGGGCATAGAGGTAGAATTAGACGAATCCAAATTCGCCAAGCGGAAATACCATCGGGGCCACGCAGTAAAGGGGGTACGGGTTTTTGGGGTTAGAGGACGACAGGATAAAAGTAAAGTGTTTATGTTCGCAGTAACAGACAGAAAGAAAGAAACTTTGATACCATTGTTAGAAAAACATATCGAAAAGTGTTCAGTCATTATATATGACTGTTTGGCGGCATATCAGTGTCTGTCTGAACATGGATATACACACTAACCAGTAAATCACTCAGAGAACTTTAAGGGTCCCGTCACAGGCGCCCACACCAACAGTATAGAGGGTACTTGGCAGAAGGTAAAAACATGGTGATAGCATGCTCAGAATGGGTGTAAAGAAACACCATTTACAGAATTACATAAGTGTATTCTTATGGAAACAACGGAATGATGATAGAAATATGTACGTCGAATTTCTGAAGTCGGCCCGACAAATTTATAATGGGTCATGTGGGAAAGCGAAATGTAAATATTGTTAAAACTGTTCAAGACACGTGATAGTGAAGAAGATTTAGATAAGGTAAGTAAAATATATTACAGATGAAATATTAAATACAAATATGAATAAAAAACTGATAAAAGGGCAAGTATATTAATATACACACAAAAGTGTGAATATAATGGGGGATTCCGCCCCCACACCCCCGCTATAGACAGAAAATAAAGGGAGAGTAAGTGGTTAAAGTGAAGAAAAATAAAATATAAAGTTAGAAAAGTATGAATATAATGGGGGCTGCCGCCCCCACACCCTGCTATAGACATAAAATAATAGAAAGAGAGCGGTGACAGTGAAGAAAAATAAAATATAAAGTTATAAAAGTATGAATATAATTGGGGCTGCCGCCCCCACACCCCCGCTATAAACAGAAAATTGAAGAGAAAGAGAGAGAGAGAGAGAGAGAGAGAGAGGTGACAGTGATGAAAAATAAAATATAAAGTTAGAAAAGTATGAATATCATGGATGCTGCCGCCCCCATACTCCCACTACAGTCCCAAATGAGTATCATGGTTGCATGAGCCAGCGGGATATGACAAGTGAAGCTCCCCCGCGGTGTAGTGCGTGCAATTCCTGTGACGTCGACATTACATGTGTACTAATGTAGGAGAGGTATAAAAAACATTGTGGTGTTATGCACAGCGTGTGCCTCTGTGGGCATGCTACATACATGATGTTTGGATGAGTGAACCCAAGATAATATGGTGTAACGAGGGATGATCAGGTAAATATAATCCTTGTAATATACTGGAAAGGTGTAATAAGATAGAAGTATATGACGTAAACTGCTGATTTACAGTGCTTGTTGGGCGACTTGGTTGTGAGGTTATAACTGGTTGCGTAGGAGGGATTCTATAAATCTACCGACTCGGTATATTTATATATAGTGCTTACTATTAAGTAAAATTGTCGTGGTCACGAGTTGACAATCCTTACACAAGTTACACCCATACAACGTCGTGGACGAGTGAACCACTGTAATGTATCTGCAGGTGCTCGCTCAAACTAGAAGCTGAATAACCGAAAACAAATCTTATCTGGTGACATTATACATAAAAAAGTCAAATATGGCTTTATTTATTATATCATAAAACACCCTACTTTTGTGTACTTCGAAACTCCCTTGAATCCACCATCATTGAACACATTAACGGAGGACCCACGTTTGGGGAGTTAGCGCTATAAATGACAAGGTGACAAGTTAATATGCTAGACATGTCTGGTATTCTATGTAATTATCATAAATACATCGTTATCTGAAGATGTTGTTTAGCCACCAAAATATCATATACCATTTGGTCTTTCCATCGTAGTAAATTATCCAGTCTGAACGGTTCAGAATTTTTGTTTTTTTTCCTTTCTTTATGCGCGACACTGGTTGGGCTGTGGCGCTTCAGATACTTTCCCTTATGTAGCGTGCATCACTGAGTCAAGGCCCGGCTCAGTCATGGTACAGGACAATAAGTAATAGTGATATTGCCGTCTTTTTTCTCCGATATCTGCCCGTGTATTAGACTATTACTTTGTAATTTTTTTTAAATACATATACTCAATTATTTCATGATCAGCTTTTCAGTATCTTTCAGTTTGGCACTGGAATTGTGAACACATATTCAGTCAATGCATGAGTTGCTTTTCAGTTTGTATGTTTATTATGAGACTGACAAACAGCTCTCACGGAAGTGTTTAAGTGAAGAGATCATTTAATATATCACCCCCCCCCTAAAATAATGAAATAATATCTTCTAACTGTCCATTAGTAAAATATACACACATGTTATGCTGTAGACATTTTTACAGGATTAAACTGTTTTAGGTCTTTTAGATATGACCAGCAGTTATGAGAATTCACTACAGCATTTGTTTAATAGTGCAATCACATAATCGTACAAAATCATTCAATATTACGGTGGCTCGTATAGGACATGCACAAAATCAATTTTATCTCGTTCCCACGAGATAGTATCTCCTTACCACGCGTTAGTATCTCGTGGCCACGCGATAATTATCTCGTTCCCACGCGTTAGTATCTCGTGGCCACACGATAATTATCTCGTTCCCACGCGATAGTATCTCGTGGCCACGCGATAATTATTGCGTGGGAACGAGATAAATGTAGATAGACAATACAGTAAGATGTACATCTTAAATCCCCAAAGCATGTTTATCTACACTGGGTGAAGACTATGGTCAATTATTTGCATGAATTTGGAGCGGACTTAATATGCTGAGACCTGAAATGATGCAACCGGGACTCATACAACACTCAAGGGCCATGTTTGTTCAGGGAATGTGTGAGCGGGGAAAGGGGTGTGTGTGTGTGTGTGTGTATGTGTGTGTGTGTGTTCGGGGGGGGGGGAAATATGTGTGAAAATAAATTTTCATAATATGAATTACATAACTGAAGTATTTTTGTGAAAAGAAAGATGTGAAGGGGAAGGATGAGCAAATTTCTCACAAAAAGGTCTCTTTAAAAAGTTAGGGGGCATGTCTCACTGCCTCCCCCCCCCCCCCCCCCCCCCCCAGTCATAATGAAGTGGCATGGATGAGACCTTTTGTTGTAAGCGTCTCCCTTGAGACATAACACAAACCGACATGTTGTTTACCGTGTTCGGTATACCCGATATTATATAACCCTAACCCTAGCCCTACAAAATAAGATTTTCTGGGAAGGTAAAATTTAAACAAGTGTTTAATTCATATGTTTGGTACACAGGGGTTTATATCACCCTTACCCTCAAACAAACTCAATACAGTTTTCCAAGAACAAATGGGCTAGTTGAACCAACGCAATAAAATGTTGAAACAACACAATGAAAACTGCTGAAATTTACCTCGAAGCATTCGGGGCAATCGCACATACAACGAAATACATACAAACAATTTAAGCTGCATCAACGCTATCAAGGACCACAGACATTCTTGTCCAAATGAGGGCTTTAGCTAGCATGGCATACTAACGCATGGCAACGCGATACTAACGCGTGGGATCGAGACAATTATCGCGTGGCCACGAGATACTATCTCGTTGGAACGACATAATTATCGCGTGGGAACGAGATACTATCTCGTGGGAAAGAGATAATTATCGCGTAGCCACGAGATACTATCGCGTAGGAACGAGATAAAAAATAATTTTGTGCATGTCCTATACGAGCCACCGTACAATATTCCTATGATTGATAACATTTTGTACACTGATTGTCATTAATTTGTCATGCATGCCTTTCATTAACTACTGTATCCTTTGTAGGACTAGAACAGTATTAGCTCAAATAATTCTACACTCATTGTCATGATTTTTTCTAAAGGTATTTTGAGGTTGACAAGTATCTTTCATGTTATTTTTTTACTTGTTTGTCTATGACAAATAAGTAACTGAGATCTTGAGTCTTGAACTGAGATTTATTTCTGTCAGCTTACAATTTTAGAACTAAACTGATAAGCGGGTTCTTATTATATGTGGTTGAAGGTAACCATGCATGTCAGCTCCCATAATGCAAAGCGCATGCTTGTCAGTCGAGCTTCATGACTCATGGGACACTTGTGTATATATTTTGTGATGTGGGGCTGTATTTATTTATTTTTTCAGATGAACTTTTAAACAATTAATTTATTGTTACATTGTTTTTTGTTACACAGATTTGATGAAATCAACTTTGATCACTTTTACTCTTTTTTGTTACTGGTTAGGGGATTATATAGGTGGGCTGTATTCATCCTTGAAACCGAGTCTTCAACTTTTATTTATTTATTAATTAATTAATTTTTTTTTGGTCGTATTGTTCAGTTGAACAGATTTAATACCTAATTTAAAATCACACAGCTTTTTTATATTAGTCAGAGGATGATGGTTAGATGGTATTGATTTTTCTACTATATGTTCCTTTACTTTTGTTTTTGAGATTCACACAAAATGGTAAGTCACCCTTCCATTCATTGTTGATTAGGACATTAGGGTTAATGCCAGACACAGTATAATGTACAGATTGAGATATTAAGATTGTTTATTCCAGCTGCTTAAGTTACATTAATTGTAGCTGCAGGATTTTCACATAAACTAAATTTATGAATTTCTCAGAGTAGAGACAAGTGCATGAGCTTTACCTATTGTAATATAAATATATATGCCACACCATACAGTATACACCTTTTCTACTATTGAGAGATAGAACTTACTGTGCACCCAGGAAGTGTTTCTGAATTTTTTGTTCATCTCTTAAGTGCAGTGTCTTTTACCCTGCTTAATTTTATTTATACATGTGAAACTTTGCCGGTATGTTTTATATTTCATATGAATGTTTTATGTAATGTTGACATATTGTTTCTATGTCATAATGAGAAGATTTTGTTCAATTGTTCTATTCATTTTAATGTAGGGGTCATGAATTATGTTTCAGGTTTCAAATTAGATGGACATTTGAAGTTAATAACTTCCAGGTAAGCAGTATTCATGGGGGACACCTGTAAGATTGCTTCATTAAATATGAGAGGTTTGGGTAGCCATAGAAAGAGAAGGGAATTATTCTATTGGCTAAACAGAAAACCGTTTGATGTTATATTTATGCAGGAAACTCGCAGCAATCCAGAATCTGAAAGCAGATGGAAGGCTGAATGGGTTTATCATATTTATTTTAGTCATGGTACCAATAAAGCCAAAGGAGTCTGTAAATTAGTGAAAAATCAAAGACAGTATTAAAGATGAATATGGGAGATTTCTTATTGTCAATACAGTGGTGGGATTACATACTATTACATTTGGCAATATTTATGGGCCAAATAAGGATAAACCTGTATTTTTTACAAGTCTCATTAATGTAGTGGCAGGAATAGAAGTAGATATACTTTTAATTGCCGGAGAATTAAATGTAGTTATAGACTCACAACTTGATAAAGATAGAGGGAATGAACATACACATGATAAAGCAAGACAGATTCTTAGACAGTTGATGGAATTAGCCCAGTTAACAGACATTTGGAGAGTACATCAACCAGACACTTTTAAATACACCTAGCACAGATATAACCCTAAACCTGTGTTTTGTCGTCTGGATTATTTTTTAATTAGTGATTGCCTTAACAGTTTAATCTCTCGCTCAGATATCCAGCCTGGTTACAAGACAGATCATTCATTGATATCCATAAATTTAACTTTAAGTGACCAAAAAAGGGACCTGAATATTGAAAGCTTAACTGTTCTTTATTAGAAGATGAAAATTATAATAAATTATAAAAGAATGTATTAAATCATCAGTTCAGATTAATAAAGAAGCTGATCCAGGTCTTTTGTGGGATACACTCAAATGTCAGATTAGAAGTGATAGTATAGCATATGCATCTAGGAAAAACAAATCTTATAATAATAAATTATTAAGTCTAGACAGAGAATTGATGGAAACACATCATCATTATAATATAACTAAAAGCCATGAAGGTAAAGTCTAATGGGAAACTGCACAAAACAATCAAAGGATATTTATTTAGGAAAAAGTTAAGGGTGCTGTTGTAAGATGTCGAACAAAATGGTATGCAGAAGGTAATAAACCAACAAAATACTTTCTACAATTAGAAAAAAGGAACAATGATCAGAAATCTATTCTTAAATTGAAAGACATGGGTGGTAAAAGACTTTCAAAAACAGGAGACATTTTAAATGAACAATTTAAATTTTATATAGCATTATATTCATCAGCAGGCACTGATGAAAATTATAGATCAGAATTTAATGTCCAGCCACATTTAAGCTCGCTTACAAAAGAAGAAAAACATTTATCTGATAAAGATTTTTCCTCATCTGAATTTGTTAAAACACTTAAAACTTTAAAAAATAACAAAACACCTGGGCCATATGGATTCCCTACTGAATTTTATAATTTTTTTTTTGGAAGATATAAAAGAATATTACATTAATGTTGTTGTTTACTTTTTTAATACTGGTTCTTTACCTTTGACTATGCGGCATGGCATTCTTTGTTTGATACCTAAGATAGGAAAAGATTCAACACTTCTAAAAAATTGGCGCCCTCTTTCTTTGTTGAATACAGACAATAAATTAATTGCAAAAAAAAAACAAGTATACTTAAATCTATACTACCTCGTATCATAAATTCAGATCAAACAGGTTTAATTAAAAACAGATATATTAGGGAAAATATAATAAAAATCGCAGATATATTTGCTTATGCCAGAAAACAAAAAATAAACAGCTACTTCATCTCAATTGATTTTGAAAAAGCTTTTGACTTTTTAGAATGGTCGCATATTCAGAATACTTTAAATCTTTTTCAATTTGGATTATTCTTCAAAAAAATGGGTTAATAGTATTTATACTAACATAAGCAGTTGTGTTATAAATAGAGGTTGGGCAACTGAGTTTTTCACAATTTCTCGTGGTGCATGTAAGAAAAGATCCCCATATTTATTTATACTAACATCTGAAACATAAGCATGTAAAATCAGGAGTAATGCAACTATTAAGGGAGTATATATTGGAGATAAAGAATATGAAATAATGCAAAATGCAGATGATACTGCTTTAACACTGACAGGGGGTTACCAATCTGTTAAAGGAGCCATTAAAACATTTGCACATTTTGAGAAAATAACAGGACTTAAGGTAAATTTAGATAAACCGTAGTAATGCCAAAACATGATATAATATATGAAGAAGGAAATATAGCGTAAAAGAGATTTCAGTGGTGCTTAGAATCGGCCAAATTACTTGGCATATACATCCATCCAGACTGGAGAATAATGAAGGATATCAATTACAAAGAGATCCTAAGTAAAATAAAACAACTGTTAATATATGGTCCAAGAGGACCATTATTGTGTCTGGAATGATCGCTATCATAAAAGCCCATATTTTGTCACTATTAACCTATGCCCTTCAAGTTTTACCTAATCCATCAGCAGTACATATTAAAGAAAATGAATCATTACTTTACGGATTTATTTGGGGTAAAAAAGACAGAATAAGGAGAACAACACCAATTGCTCCAATTGAAAGAGGTGCGCTTGGTATGATACATATAAAATCAAAAATGGAAGCTATAATAATTTTAATTGGGTAAAACGATTTATCAGGACACATAGGAGAAGGATGAAGAAATATAGTAAACCAGCAGTTCAAGGAAATAGGTCAGGTAATATATAAATGTATTTAGAAAGCACAGACACAAAATACTTTAACAAAACATGTCACCCTTTTTGAAAATAGATAGAGATAAAGTATATGATAAACTTTTATATAATGCTGGTACAACAAAGATCAGTGATATTATTAAAACAATTAATGATCAATATGTATTTCTATATTATGATGAAAAAATAAATAAAACTAAAGCTAAGATTTAGAAAATGCAGTATATGAGTTTAGTAGATGCAATTCCCACTATCTGGAAAAAGAAATAAAAATATGTGAGCATAGTACTATATTATGTAAAACAAAATTAGATAAAATAATGTAAATGAAGAAAGTTACATACATTATATATAATTACCTTCTACTCAATATTTATACAAAACCTACAAAGATTATTGAAAAAGGGAACAAAGACATGGAATGTGAATGTGAAGAAACAATATTTGAGGCTTTTAATAATATAAAGAAAACAACCATATCAGAAACATTAAAAATCTTTCAATTCAAACTTATGCATAGATGTATAGCCCTTAACCCATTCTTCTTTACAATTGGAAAGAAAGATAGTATACTTTGCTCTCTTTGTAAAACTGAGAAGGAATCCTTATTGCATCTCTTCTATCAGTGCAGGGAAACCCAGAAAATAATGTCACAGATGAAAAGCTGGCTTTTGAGTTTTAATTTTGTGATAGATGATGCTAATCTTTCTAAAAACTGTGTTATATTCAACAAAACGAATTGCTCCTAACTTGATATATTACTTCTTTTACTCAAAAAGTTTATATATAAATATATGTAAATGTATAGACATATTGATATACCTTGACAGTTTACGGGCTGATATTATGCAGATATATAATATTGAGAAAAACATAGCTAAACAAACTGGTAATATTGCTATTCACCATTATAAATGGAAACTATTAATCAGTTACTTAGAATAGTTTTTTTTTAAATTATCAACTCTGTAAATATTCCACTAAACAGTGATGATATATTCTTGACCCTCTGGATTAACTGTACAAAGTTTATAATGGTTTTGTATTTCTATGTTTGTATGTGAGTAAATTTATGTAGATGCGATGTATTTTTTCAATGTCCAGTGATGGTACTTGTATATAATGCTGGTACAAAGTTTATAATGGTTTTGTATTTCTATGTTTGTATGTGAGTAAATTTATGTAGATGCGATGTATTTTTTCAATGTCCAGTGATGGTACTTGTAGTAGCCGCAGTTTGCTTTTCATGTTTGCTATACATTGTATGTGTATTTTGTTTGATTGTAATAAAAAAAAAACTGTAACTGTAACTGGTCATGATCTGGCAAGGTACAATAAATCAGATCAATATCTGTAAGAACTGTGAAAAAAAGTCCGTACATGTGAATTTATTATGAACATATCTATTTGCATGACATTTTCTGTTCTTTGGCCGTCATACGGGACAAAACGCAAACTCGATCTGTAACTGGTCATGATCCAGCCACACACACAAAATCAGGCTAATATCTGCAGGCATCGCGAAAAAAAGCCTGTTCATGTGCAATTATCATGAAAATTTCGATCTGTAACTGGTCATTATCTGCCCACACACCAGAAATCAGGCTAAGAAACCTCAGGAATTGGTAAAAAAGTCTGTACATGTGCATTTATCATGAAAATTTCAATTTTTCATGAAATTTTCTATGTTTAGAAGCCGTCATACGGTCAAAAGTAGGTCAACCGGAACAAAACGCAAACTCGATCTGTAGGTGGTCATTATGCGCCCACACACCAATTTCTGCAAGCATTGCGAAAAAAACGCTGTACATGTTCATTTGTCATGAAAATTTCAATTTTTCGTGAAATTTTCTATGTTCAAGAGCCGTCATACCGTCAAAAGTAGGTCAACCGGGACAAAACGCAAACTCGATCTGTAAGTGGTCATTATGCACCAACACACCTAAATAAGGCCAATATCTGCAAGTATTGTGAAAAAAAGACCGTACATGTGCATTTCTCATGAAAATGTCTATTTTTCGTGAAATTCCCTATTTTCAGGAGCCGTCATACCGTCAAAAGTAGGTCAATCGGGATGAAACGCTAACTCAATCTGTAACTGGTTATTATCTGCCCACACACCAAAAATCAGGCCAATATCTGCAGGCATTGCGATTCCGTACAATTGTTGATTTCGGAATGACGGAAGGACGGATTGACGGAATGACAGACTCGGGTAAAACTATATGCCCCGGCCACTTTGTGGCGAGGGCATAAAAATCAAAGTATTTCTACAAATTTACTTAACCCATGCATTCGGGCCTTTCTATATTCTTCGTCGCAGTGCTAAACTAAATTTTTTTACATCGTTTCCTTTTGCTCCACCTGCCCCTTCTCTTACGTACGTGTGTTACGAGTCTTCCATTATAAAGTACCTGTTTAAATACGGCAAAATCTCACTCACGTGACCACCTGCGGGACGAACCGAAGTGGTCGTGTTAGCGGGAGGTTTTTATGATGTACAGTAGTTCGGGACCAAAAAACGTCTTCATATTGGGATGGTGGTCATAGAGGGGTGATCGTCAAGCAAGATATCACCGTATATTAATCAAATAGCATACAAACATCCTATCTTCTTCAAAGTTAACTTGTTTAAACACGATTACCCCTTCCTCTGAATCTGCATGGTGTGAGTTTATGACAACTAGCCATTTTGTCTACCACCTTGATATAAAAAGTGTTATTGACATGACATTTACAAAACAAAAATGGTAAACTTTCTATTTCATTTTGATAATATGAATATTACTGGATCTCCTTTTGTGTGAAAACCCTTGCAATTGCCTACAATGGGTTGGTTTAAATATATTTATTTCCACTGAATTTTACAAGTAGCATATAAATAATGCAGATGATGTACATTGTAATTCAAATTAAAAAAAAAACATAACAAAGAAATAAACACATAACACATATACATACATAAATAACATGACATATATAAATGTTATTTATTTTACATGGATTGTATCACTAGTTATAAAAACTAATACAAGGCACTCTCCATGGCTTGGATGGTGGCATTCGGTAGTGTCTGAAGGTAAAGGAAACCGGAGAACCCTGAGAAAATCCACCGGCCCGGAGTTCGAACCAGGGTCGCCAGCGGGAGAGTGGCGAACGTTTTACTCCTCGACTTTCCAAATTTCTGAGATTTAATTACTGAATCTCTTAATATATTTAACTGCTAGCCTTGAAACGTTTAGGACAGACTGAGCATATCAACTAAGATATCGTATGTATATACATGTAAATGCTCTATCAAACAGTGTTAAAACCTCTTGGATTCGTGGATATATACTTGTACAGGTGTAAGTAGTATCAATGTTAGCGTAAGATATCCTCAATTAGATTATGCTTAGGGAATGTTGATTCCTTTATGTGGTATTCCTTTACAAAGGAGCTACTTTTATTACCCTGATTTTAAATATTCTGTTTTATCTGATTACAGTGGATATTCAAACACGAAAAAAAATCATCCTCGTATGTTAATTTGGCATTTTTGGCTACACTTTGATGGTAGTCAGGTTCAATATATAAAAGAGTGCATAAACATCACATCGCGTATACAAATATACATAAAAATATTCATGTATGCATACATTGAAGGCAGGTGAATGGAGCATAAATCCTAAAAAAATATATTGACTTGTAATAAAAAATTAAAAGCTTTTTGAAAAATGTCAGAATGTAAAATGATAATGTGTCAGATATGACTGAGTTATAAAAAAGGTTTCTAGTCTTAATATTTA
This sequence comes from Sipunculus nudus, assembly GCA_026874595.1. Lineage (NCBI taxonomy): Eukaryota > Metazoa > Annelida > Sipuncula > Golfingiida > Sipunculidae > Sipunculus > Sipunculus nudus. The sequence goes on from CM049315.1 coordinate 50,920,891, forward strand.
TCAAATGTTACTACTTTTCGAATATCATGACACTAATCAACCAATCAGCCTTTGCTACTGTCGACAAGTATCTAGCATATCGGAATTGATCTGGCGCATTAAAATTTTATTGCCTTAATTTCACTAGGAACGCCATGTGTTACAGCTAATAAGATACGTGCGTCGGAAGCTGAGATTTTTGTGCAACGGGTTATTTACTGGGGGCTGTTGTTATTGGTGGAGGGTAGGAGGACTTCTGTACCCCATTTGATTTATTTCCCCCTCACATTTTTTTCTGAAAACATGGAACATGTCTTGTCCTATCCCTCAAAAGGTAAAGGGGGGTTTTCAAACAAATACAAACATCCGCCATGTGGACATTCACTTATTCGGCCCATATTATCAGATCTTTCGTTTATAAGTGACTGAACATTTGTGAATATTCCTTGAAGACGTGCCTGAATCTGGGGTAGGTGCCGGGTCCACACCAAAGTCTAATCGATTATTACTGGCCCAATTCCGAAATTTCCTGAAACTTTCATGAGTTTTTATTCATGATTGCGTGAGTTATGTTGTGAACACACACACATACGCACACACACGCATACCCTCCTGGTGAAGACAAAAATAAATTACACTGGGAGAGGATTCGATCTACGCTCTTAACACAGCGCTTTACCTATAGGGCTACTTCCTATATCGTAAGGCGCTGTTTGTTATGACCTCGTATCCTGAATTGCAACACCAGAGGGGAGCACTGTATTTTTGTCCAATCAGATGAGACCTTGTGCCTTGAAACTGATCAAGAGGCGCTTGAAGCGCGGCAATGGGCGGAGCCAGAATGCCTGTCGAGTGTTTGTTTATTGGCATCTGATTGGCTGCTTGTCACATCGTACGCACGTTTATTTCAGTGGACAACAAACCGCCATCTGGTGGTCAAAGCTGGCAGCGTGAAAATCAGTTGCTTCTTTAGAAGCGCAAGATTTCCGCTGCCTCGGGAGCGTAGATTCGATCACGATTCTAATTCCTTGCTTTTTAAATAAATGTATTTGATTACGGAGGCTCCTGACGTCACTTTACTCCGTGACGTACGCCAAAAAATGTAAGTAGTTGCATTTTTGTTTACAATTACTGATTATGTTCACCTCATTTCCGTGCTTTATTTACACGTCCGCTTGATATAAAATTACCACGTTTGAAGTTTATATAGTGTTTGACACAGCAAGATTATGCTGACGGACGGGTACCAGACAACGAGGTCTGAGGTCACATGGGACAATTCATCGCGGATGATTTATTATTCATTTATCTTCTGTTATCTACTGACGCAATCTATCTAGTTCAAACTTCCAGGGATGTACTTGTATTCGGTCGCTTTCTTAAGGGTAATTGTTATTTTCCCAGCCTCTACCAGCCATATACCTTCCTACGTCCCATAGATAAGGGAAACCATTTGTACATTACAGATTTGATCTTTATATTCCACAAGGGAATACATTTTTAAAATGTAATATTATTACATGTATTTTATTATTATAATTTTACTTTATCATTGTTTGTGATCACTATATATATATATATATATATATATATATATATATATATATATATATATCACTATATATATTACAAACACACAGTATCGAGAGATAGAACAGAGACTTTATTTGTTGAAAAGGAAATTCGTGCAAACGTACAATCATTCCATACGTAATACCTACATGAATTCACACACACTATCACAAAAACACAATGTGCATACGCTAATGAACCAACATATATAAGAGATTCATGTATATATATAAAACAAACACACCCATATACGGACATACTACATGTAGCCATATATATAAACATATTAATTCTTATCTTTCATCTAAGGGCTCTCAAGGCCGGCGGACGGTGACCTCCGATACACGTACCAAGTCCAGTCGTCGTTAGTGTACGTGTAACGAGCTGTCAACATGAAGGGACTGCTGGTGATACTGTTTGTCTGTCTGTATACAGGTAACCATTATTTATAGTAACAATGTTAATTTCCTCTTTTTATACCGGTATATTAATATAACAGATTATTTAAAAAATCAAACTCTGCTGATTGTTATCTACACTGGGTCCCCATGCACGAGTTGCAGAACAGGTGCTTGATTTTTTGTGTGTGTGTATATATATATATAATATATATATATATATATATACATATATATATATATATATATATATATATATATATACCCTGTGATTATGTATATTTAAAATTCCTGTACTTGGATTTTGGCTTGTACTTGTCAATTATATTATTTATTATTATTTATGAGTTATTGTAAGATATAAAGAGAAACGTGCGGTATCAGAATTTAATTAAATGATTGGAAGGCTTGAATATTTCATAATAAGGGAAATAATGCCATATTACCCAGGTTTCGTACTAAGCATACTGAAAAAAAAAACATATTTCACTCAGAAACAAAAATATTTCAAAATACCCTGGATGCCTTTATTACAGCGGTAAATTTTGAAAACCACCGCTAGATGACAGGTGAAGCCAGCAGGCTTTGGTATCGGGTGTGCGAGCAAAACGGCTTATTCCAGAAGTTTTCTTCTGGTAAAACTTTCAAATTTTTAAACGGAATATTGTCCATGTAACATAATAATGGGCCAGAGTTTACTTACGGATACGTTTATTTTCTAGGTTACCTGCACATATCACGAAAGTTTGAACGTTTGATTAAAACTGTTGTATCTATCCTTATAAACATCTACAATAGAATCATAAATAAAATCTATTTATATGTCATTATAGTCAATTCCACCACCTTGTGGTCACCTATATTTGCAACAGAAATTATTATTAATTACATTTCCAGGGTTTCCAGGGGAAATATTGTAATATATGTTAGAAGATTAATGGGTTTAATTTTCAACAAGAGAAATAAACTGCTACTTAATTAACTGTAAACAATTTAAAAAAAAACAAGATTATTTAAAAATTTAGAAATCAGTCTATGTTCCTGGTAAATTATTGAAAAAATAAACATTAAATAAATTATCTCTGAAAAATATGGGGGCACAGAGTGGTGGAATAGAGTACGGTACATAACCCGAGGCACGATACGGCTGCCCGAATGCCGATGTGTAGGAAATACCAACCAAGCCGCGGTTGATAATATTTTTATTACATGTCAACACATTTATCCGGTACAGTCAATATTTAACGCTGTTACGAAGTGAATCACTTTAACATTTCACACTTGCTGGCACCTTCTCGCCTACGGGGGCCAAGTTTCAGTTCAGTTTCTTTTCTCAGCACTACGTCACAGAGCATAGTGACGTCAGACGCCTCAGTGATGATTGTCTTTCAAACAACAAGGAAAAAATCGCGCTTCTGTCATATTGCATCGGCATGGTTCGCCGTATAAGTATAATTTGATAACATGCTCTGCATTATGTTGATTATTTTTTGACTTTATCTGTTAACTTAAATTGTTGTCACTAAACATGACACCAATTTATAGAAAGGGAGAAATATTTCCCATTATTTTCTTATTATACATATATTTACATCGCTCTAATCTAGTTTAGGACTTCCAACAGCGGATCGACTGATTGCACTGCCATCTGAGGAGTGTGCATGAAATCAAAAAGCAGAGTACACATATACTTCCTTTTTTGTAGAGTTTACATGATTTCTGGTTTACTCTGCGTACATGCATATTAATAAACTGAAGGGATCTCCTGTTCAGAAATATTTTTATAATACCTCTATGACGGTTGTTTGAGCTTGCTCATCTATAAGCTGTAAGTAAACACAGAACATGCACCAAATGTTGAAAAACAAAAAGGAAAGAAAAAACATGTAACCTAAAGTGGTTGGTTGCATATGTGAGGAAGCTGAGGTCACTAATTGCAAATGCCCTTTGCAAAACTCTGGTTGATCAGACCTGGCGCCAGATATCCTTGTCGAATGTGTTTTGCTTATTTTGCCCCCCAAATGATAGAAATACGTTGATGCAAAAACACACACAAAGAACAACCTATGTTGGTTAGATCTGCGTTTTCATGCCTATTTTTTTATACAAGTTGTAAGGGCTTATATTTAGTTAGTAAACGCATAAGCTCCTAGATTTATAAGGAACAAAGAGAGTCGGTGATAACATTGCTTGAGAGCAACGGGAACGGAATAGCTGCAAATGTCTTATCTTATAATGTGTGACTTCCGACACAGATGTTTTAAATAAAAAGACTCAATCATGTTTTGTTTGCCTCAAATCACAGGCGCTTGAATCTCTATTTATAATAGAGTCTCCAGTGTTCTTTGAAAAACTACGACGGAATCAGGTGAAACGACCCAATAATAAAACGGTAATACCGTGTTACCACTAATAATATGACAAGGTAGGCAACTCAGCCAAAACCGTTCGACGGTGGCCATTCCAGATGGGTCCCGAAAGGTCATGCCACTGCGCATCACTTACCTGTCAACGAGGGCCGCTTCCGCCAACGTTTGGAATGGACAACGTCGAAATTCAGACATCGCCAAAAAATGTTATCCAGGTAGCTTAATTGATGGTTGAAACAATGGAAATTGGATGGATTTGATTCTGTAACTCCCGTAGAATTGAACGATCATATGGATTACGCATACAAGGTAGATAAAGCGAGTATAAGCGGATCGAGAACATAACTTCCTTCATTATCGCACGAACGATTTTGGCGAAGTTGCCTTCCTTGTCATATTACAAGTGGTGACACGGTATTTCCGTTTTATTTTTGGGTCGTTTGACCTGATTTCGTCGTAGTATCTCTAAGAAAATTGGAGATATGAAGACTTTATTATAAATAGGGATTCAAGCGCCTGTGGTCAAATTTGTTTAAATTTTACATTGTGTTTAGGTTATTTTTTTTCAAGGGGGAGAAGGTCAAAGGTTGAGTGACCTTCAGGTCAATGTCAACAACCTGAGGAGCCATTTATTTAATTGGTTCGGGCGTCCTCGTAACCACCTGAAGCAAGCCCATGCCGACCACAAGGAAAAGGTCAAGACATTCCTCCGGGATTCTCTCAGCTTAGTTCGAGGCAGCAATGTCGTCATGGAGACCGTTCACTTCCCAACGACCGTCACGGACTGGAATGGACAAAATGTAAGTAGTAAAGACTAAAACAACCACTAGACGCCGCCACTGGTCGCTGTAACATTTGTTTTACCCAACTGCCAATTTCCGTTTCACTGAATCATGATTGTCAAGCAGGAAGAATAAGTTAAATACCGTGTTCAAGGTGGGACACAGAAAAAAAATATTATGCGCACAGGATAGTTTCTCATCCGCACGCAATAATTATGCATGTGCGCGATAAATAAAGACAAATATACACAAAACCTTCAGACCTATACCTTAAAAAGGCCTAATCACCTGAATGCTTTTTGAATTGACACGAATAATAGCGTCTTCTCTTTCAAATATATTGGTACCGCCAAAATATTGCCCTGAATTTGCTGTTATGTTAACAGACACAGGTGGACACGTTAACTCACACGCAGAACCATAACAAGGTGAAAAACAACCGTATAATAGGTACTGAGACTGTGTGTTGGGAGAGTTTTGCTGGGAAAGTTTTGTGTAGAGCAAAACTGAACTGATAGTGTGAACAAATGGGCAAATTATTGCTCCTGATTGTGTCACTTTAAATCCAGAAGGCATGTTTGTCTACATTTATGTATGACGAGCGGGATTTAATTGTTTAAATTTTGTTGTTGAAAATTGAGGATTTGAGGACAGTGGAAAAAAGCCTAAGCGCAGGGACCACTGTTGGTGATAGGTGAAACTAATATCGTGTGACCTAAAAATTAAAAACAAGTGACCGATAATCAGTGGTAATGATAAATAAACCTATTGTCTCTGTTTTGATGTGTTTGTAAGAATAACTTGTAAAGTGTAATAGAATTTTTAAGAAAAATAATACACCGAATATACTTATTAATACTTAGCCATTTTGTTACGGGGTGACATAAAAGCGGACCGAACTGTCCGCTAGTGAAGTTTGCTTTTCTAGCGAAGCGGTTGGTACGCCGGACTTGTGCGCCACCAACAAGGGTTCGACTTCCGGATCGGCCCAGTGTTTTCCCCTGAGCAATTTGTCTTCGTAACAAAATGGGGGCTCGTCCAACGTGACGGTTAAATTTGTGGCCCAGGGAATAAGCTCACCAAAGTATGACTCCTGGGATAATTTGTTCTGATAGCAGAACGCTCTTAAGAGGGGATGTGTTACGGGGTGACATAAAATCGGACCGAACTGTCTCGCTAGCGAAGCTTGCGGTTGGGCATGTGCGCTACCGACATGGGTTCGAAACTGGGATCGGCCCAAGGTTTTTCACCTGAACAATTTGTCTTCGTAACAGTTTCATTTCTAATCATCATAATTATTATCATTAAAAGACGGAGCATCTCATTATCGCTAATATTACTTTTGGGACATCATAACACTAAGGGTTAGGTCATGGTACAAGGGTTAGTGTATGTTATAATGAGGATGTTGAACTAAGAAATTTTGAATGAACACATCTTAGAAAAAGAATATTTAGTACAGAAATTGCTTGATCTGTATTTCAGGCCACCGGAACTAACTTCTACCTGCTAATAAAAGGCAAACACTGGGGAACAAAGAACGATAAAATCATAGCACTCTCTTCACAGTACGACACATACGGAGAAGCACCTGGTAAGTAGGTAAATAAGACAGATTGAAGACTAAGATTATGTAAGAGTGATGAGAGAGAGAGAGAGAGAGAGAGAGAGAGAGACAGAGACAGAGACAGAGAGAGACAGAGAGAGGGAGACGGAGACAGAGGGACAGATTGAATTTATCGAAAGTTCAGACACGTTTACACATCCGATGTTAAAGCTGACTTGTAGCGTTCAGGAAGTTCTTAGAAGACTAGGATTATGTAAGAGTGATGAGAGAGAGAGAGAGAGAGAGAGAGAGAGAGAGAGAGAGAGAGAGAGAGAGAAGATAGAGACAGAGAGAGGGAGACGGAGACAGAGGGACAGATTGAATTAATCGAAAGTTCAGACACGTTTCACATCCGTTGTTAAAGCTGACTTGTAGCGTTCAGGCTTGTAAGGTATTACTCTCATTTGTGTCATATAAGGTCAAATTATGTGTAAATATTTTGAAGTGGATCAAATATAGTTTTCATATTTATAGATAAAATAAGCTGATAAAACCTTAAAAAAAGGTTGAGATATTTACTTCATAAGCACCATGTATACTTCAGGTGTTGACAACAATGGCTCGGGCATGGCCGCTTTCCTGGAAATCGTTCGACTTCTGGGAACAGCCAAATGTGAACGAGAGTACACGATTCTTCTCGTGGCCAACGACTTCGAGGAATACGTGAGTAAAACATGTATTATGATAAGAAATATTGTCATGATAACCTTAGTAATTTGTAGCAACTGAGAGTCATAATCTTTTTTTTTCTTACTATACATTGAAATAAACGTTTATACAACAACAGGTAAACAGATGCAACCAGATATATCTATTACAGAATGCACACTTTGAAAGTGCATCTAGGGCTATATGGAAACATGCATGTAGACAAATAAAATGATTGTATCTGGAGAGCACTCAATAGAGCTCATATCTCCGCCAGAGTTTAACATTCAGTCATGAGTAAAGGAATTATCAGTCTGCCTCACTTGGGGTTAAACCCAGATCTTAAGACTGTGAGCTCACATGCCACCGCAAGGTTATCCAGCTATGCTCAGAAACATTTTGTTGACATGCCACTGACTGTGAATTTTATGGATTCACATTAGAGGGAAAGGAAAATATTTTTGTTTCTACTGGACCAGGATTTGGATTCAAAATTCTTACCAAATTTAAATTCATCCTGTTATAAAAAATAAAATATTAATATTAATAAAAAATGTCGTGATCCAGCTTGAATGCAAATAAACAAACCCTGGAGATGACGTAATCTCACGAGGAGAGTTTAATATTAAGAAATGATTCTTGCATTGGATCTCAGCAGATCAACTTATAGACGACACGGAGGTTGTCAGTAGTTTTGGTTAGATTTCCTGTTAACAGAATTGGTATCCTTTATCATGTTTGTATCATAAAAAAAATATATTTGTTCATCAGAGGAGAAACTGTGCCGAGTGTTAACTGCTTAAATATAAAATCACAAATAATTTTCTTTTTCAAGTGAAAGAACCAATCATCAGTTAAATCACAAAATATGACCATTAACTAACTATAGAATCTGCATTCTAAGGAATGCAAGCCTCCGCCATTATGGGATGCTCCGAAAAACGTGTTTACTTATTCTGTCTTTATTCTTAGGTCCGTCCGCACAAAATTGACTACACATTTATGAATAATCCTTAATGTCGATCCTGAATCCGGTACATGTACCTGATCAACACGAAAATCTATCGTCCACTTACCCATTCCCGAAATGCTCTGAAAAATTTCATGAGATTCTGTTCTTGATTGTGTGAGGTATATGTTGTCAACAAACACACAAACACACCCACTCACTCGAACTGGGACGAACGAATACACTTCTGGTAGGGGCAATAAATGCAGGAATCTGTGTAATTCACACCTTGTATATTATTTTAACAAAGGGTTCCCTTGGAATTAAAGAATTTATATACAACTACCTGGTGCCAAAGATCCTTAAGAACGGAACAGCCCCCGACAGTCCGGAATTCCAGGGAGCCATCGTGTTCGAGACCATGATGAACTGGAATGACACAGAAGGTTCTCAGGCACTTCCGGTTCCGGAGGAATTTGCCAGAGAGGTAAACTTCCGGCTGGTTTGATGTGGCGAAAGACCCCTTAAATAATGAAAAATGTCCTATTAAAGTCTAGTATGTCAAGTATGAAATGTCAAGTATGAAAACCAAATTAATAATGTTGTTTTCAGTCGTAGTATTTTATATCAAAATAGGGACGCAAAAAGTTTTTAAAATGTGAGATGTTTTTTTAATCTAAGAATATCTGTGTTTAGATTTCTTGTACAAATCAAAGGAAATACTGAGCAAATTGCTTTATAAGTGCTTGTTTCGAGTAAATTTATTCTCACATTACAAAAATCCAAAAAAATTATCTAAAACCTCATATAAATAAGGAGAGCTCCTATTTATTAGTTGTCTCAGCTCATTATATATTCGTCAGTTCATGCCAGAAATCTACAAGTTCTGGACAGAAACACAAAAGAAGGGTACATACATCGTGTCTGTGTCCAGAAACATTTCCGACAGGCCCCTCAACAACCGTCTCATGTACCACTGGAACAAGCTGACCACGCCCAGTCCGACCAAGTTCCGGTCCCTTGACTTCAGGCTTCCCTGTGAGGGCGTCATCAAACCCGGGGATTTCCAGCACACCCTGTGCCGACCTCTGATGAGAGCTGACTACAAGGAGTTCTACTACTACAACGGCACCGTCCAGCTCAAGGCGCTAATGGTGTCAGATTCAGGTATATTCTGTATATTATTACTACTAGAAACTAGAAGGCACTAACAGAGCGCATAACTCCGCCAACCATCTTCATACAATCAGGCCTCTGGTTGTCTTAATATGGTCAAAATATCACCAGCATATCCTCTATTTGATCTGCTAGGTATAAATATGATTTTTTTGTTGGTCTGGAAATAGTAGGTGTCAACTTAAACACAGTGCGTCGGGTCGTGCGCTGCGGGAACCACAACACGTGTCAATCAGTAGATACCCTGACTGACGTGGCCCACAAATGACACATGTTCCCGCTGTCTTAAAAACACCGCGTGTTGCCCCTCATATTTTGACCTCCGATCACGCGGCCTTGTTATGGTAAACAGACTGTGTTTATGTGCTCTTGTTGAGGCGGCATGTGAACAGTTTATTGCTATCATTTGGTTCTTTGGATTTGATTGGCAGTTATCATTTCAGCCCTAACACGGAAAGGCGTGTTTGTTATTCGTGCAATAGACACCAGAGCGGCTCGCGGATTCAAGGTCTCTGAAAGCGTAACTGCTTGAAGTATGATGATTGTAAGATGCCGCCAGCGCCTGCATGTATTTTCATCCTTAGTTAACTCATAGCCAACCCTTCCGCATTAATTCACACCCAACACTCATGATGACGATGTTACCATGACGATGTAATTTCTTCATATGAAAGTTTACATGTACTTTGCCTCTACACAAAATATCTAAAACAATTAGGAAAATTACATTCAAAGTTGTATTGAATTAATAACTAGATAAGAAAATGAGAAACTAAAAAGAAGTCAAGCATAATGTTCAAAGAAACATATAAAGAAATTAATGATAAATGAGGAAAAGTAACATTTAAATCCAAGTAACAATGAATCAGTGATAGGAAATATTTTGGTAAAATACACCATAGGAAAAAATATGAAATTGAGAGAGAAATA